>JALMGJ010000001.1:211285366-214072866 GCA_023362775.1 Charina bottae
CTGCTTTTGAGAGGGAGGAGAGGAACTACCATAATTATAGAAATTACTATTGCTATTACACATTTCATCATTGGGTGGGAGCCACAGGCAATTTTGATGCTTTATTTGTGTACAGTATGTTGGTTTTGAATCAACTAGTCCTTTATTTGTGGAGTCCTTGGTGCTCTCTGAGCTTTGTTGTTTTCTTGCAGACATTTCATTGCCAGACTAGGCAACATCTTCAGTGTGAACAGGGAGTGGGACTTGCTCTCTGTTTATATACCATGGCTTGTCCTGCTTGTGTTGGTGGAGGTGTTGTTCTCCCCTTAGGAGTTCCTTGATTGGGCTGTTGTTTGCTGCTTGGTTGAATGACTGAGTGAATAGTTCCTTGATTAGGGTATATTGTGCTGTTTGATTGTTCCTCTGGTGCTAATCCTGGTGTTAATCTTTGCATATATGGGTGTTGATTGCTGACAAGGAGGTGTTCTGGTCTTCTGGTCTTCTGGATTTTCTATTGTCTCTTATGAATGGTATGTAAATGTTGTTTACCTCTATGTGTCTATTGATGGCTGCTTTGTCTGAGTGCCAAGCTTCCAGGAATTCTCTAGCATTTTTGGATTTGGCTTGGTTTAAGATGCTCACAATTTCCCAGTTGAAAGTATTGTTGAGTCTGTCCATGTGTTGTGAGATTAAGGAATTTTCATCATGTCTTCTGACTGCTAGTTGGTGTTCGTGGATGCGTTCTGCTACTCTTCTGCCGGTCTGTCCTACATAGTGGCTGCTACAGTCCTTATATTGTATGTATGGCAGTGTTATCAAAAAGTGCCTGACCATTCAACCCACCACAGCAAAACCAACAGAAGCTATGAAAAGGATTACACTGCTATACATCAGAAACATCTCAGAAATTACTAATAGACTGTTACAACCACATGGCATCACTGTAGCATATAAACCAATCAAAACCCTTCAGAACATCGTAAGTAACCCAAAAGACCCAGTAATCCAAGAAAAAAAAAACAGGAGTTATCTACAACATACAGTGTAAGGATATGATGAAAACTCCTTAATCTCACAACACATAGACAGACTCAACCATACGTTCAACTGGGAAACTGTGTGCATCTTAAACCAAGCCAAATTGTTTGTTTGTTTGTCAGATTTATATCCTGCCTTTTCTCCAGGAGCTCAAGGCAGTTTACATGGGACATTCTATTCATTTTTCTCTCATGTGAGGTAAATTGGTCTGAGAGTAACTGGTCCAAAATCACCCAGTGACTTTCTCTGATTGAGGCTCTAGGGGCTAGAGCTCCCCTAGACCAATACTTCAACCACTACACCATTCTAAAAAAAAAAAGAGAGAGAGAGAGGGGGGGGGGAATCCACTGTCTGAAATGTTATAGATCTGCCAGTCATGTGTTGACAATATTGAGCTAGATGGGATCGTGAATTTATTTGTCCTAACAAGAGCCACAAAGAGACCAAATGCAACAAACTAGAAGGTACAAGAATTTGTCCTAGACTTGTCCACTTTGGAAAACAACATTTCCTTCCTCAGAGGCAATCCACAACGTGCAAAAGTGAGCTCTGTTTTTTGAATGCATCAAGTTCAAGCAAATGGTGACACTCCAGAGAACAGCCTTTTCTTTGCTGACTTGCTTCCAGGACCCATTAGAGGAAACTTCCTGTCCTAAATGTTCTTCCTTCAACATAGCTGATGTCCCTTAAAATATAAACATTAGCCATGCAATGGCATGAGTTTGAAGAGATGCGATGCAAACAATGGCTTCTTTTCAAGAAGCTCTTTAATGCAACATAACTGGACGTTGGGCAATTTTACTTTATTTTTTTAATTTATATCACCTTGTTTTTGTTGTAGATTTCCCATTTAATTAAGTTTCACCATTAGAAATATCAAATAACAGTGCAGCCCTATAAATGCACACTCATGGGGAAAATCCATTTTAAAGAAAATAATGTATTGGAGGAACAACATCTACCATCAGGGACGGAGAAAAACAACCAAACTGCTTACCCCCGAATATGGCAAGGAGGACAAGAGCTAGACTCAAAATCAGTGATATATGACATGCCTGCATGACATGATAGATTTACACCAATCGATACGTGGAAAGGAAACAGCCCAGAGTGTGTTATGAATAATGCAAGTAATACTGTTCACTCAGTTTAAAAAGATGCTCTGCCAATGGATAGCTCCTTTTTTTTGAAGAATCTCTTGCTCATTTGAATGTTCAATAAATAATATTCTCATTTTTAAGTGCAGCTGTCATTCACTTCAGTAAAACAAGCTGCTGTCAGATTTCCAAAATCATGCTTCCTTTTCATTGGCTTGAGCTACAGTATGTGAATTACTTGCAGTCACCGCAGGTTTGTTGTTATTTATTATTAAATTTGCTTGCATGCTCTGCTCCGGTGAGAAACAGCAGGGAAAGAGTGAGCAAAATCAGATGTATCTTAACAGAAGATAACAGAATTTTCTTTTTATAGCCTTCTGTTTGTGAAGAAAGTACCAAATGGCATGTGCCTTAAGTATTGCTCACAGGCAAACATTATGAAACAGTAAACATATGGAGATTCAGCTCTAGCTAGAGCTACCAGATTTCATTAGCAAAAATCTAGACAACCACTACAATGAAGCCAAGATAGACAGAAAAGGTATGACTCTCTGCTGCCATCTAGTGGTCACCAGGAATTTTGTATTGATGGGGTATCGTAGGCCTTTTCTTTACTAATGGCATATGGTGTCCTATGCTGTCACTGAGCTAGAGCTATGGCAGTATAAAATCTGTCTTTCTGACTGATAAATTGGCACAGCGATAGCTGTATGACAATATAAATCACCGTTGAGGAAATGGCTTTTTCAAGTCCCCATTTGTCCCCCTATTCCTTTCCTGATCCAACTTGTCCCTACCTCTTTATTTTAGAACCCCCTAAATTCTGCTAGTATCTTTTCCAAGAGGAAAAGAAGAAAAAAAATCAGGAAAAGAAACAAAAGATGTGGATATGGTATTATTGGAGACTGAAAAATATATGACACTATCCAGTATTTTAAAGATTCAGAAAGACACTTTATAGAAACGAAACAAAACTATTTATTTATTTATTTATTTATTTATTTATTTATTTATTTATTTATTTAAAAGATTTGTATGATTGCCCATCTTAAAACACAACTCTGAGCAGCTCACAACAACAATAAAAACCCCAAACTATAAAAACCGTAAAACTGTAAAACACAACCAAAACCCAGAGCCTCAGTCATCCCCTTGGGATGTCCCAACAAACAAATCAAAACACTCTCACTCTACTCCAGTGCCTGGGTAAAAAGTCAGGACTTGATGGCTTTTTATGCAGTTGTAATAGTGAAATAGTTACTATTACAAACTTTTACATGGAATGAAACCAGAGAATGTAGGGCAGTGGCTGGGAATATATCTGTTTGAATATAAATAATGCCCAACGTTCACTTCCAAAATTGATTGATTCATTGATTATATGCTATCAAGTTGGGATTGACTCTTAGCAACCACATACAGTAGATAGATTTTCTCCATGACGATCTGTCCCTAACATGGTCCTTCAGGTCTTCCAATGGTGCACCCATCACCGCTGTAACTGAGTCCATCCACCTTGCTGCTGGTCATCCTCTTCTTCTCTTTCCTTCCACCTTTCCCAGCATTAGAGCTTTTCCAAAGAGCTGGGTCTTCACATAATGTGTCCAAAGTAGGATAATTTAAGCTTAGTCATTTGGGCCTCAAGTGAGAACTCTGGGTTGATTCATTCGATGATCCATTGGTTTGTTTTCTTGGCTGTCCACTTCCAAAATACTCCAGGGGATTTTCCCCCATTCCCCCCCGCCCAAACCATAATTATTTCCTTCTAAGCTGTATTCCTCTCTAGCTACACTTGCAAAGTGGTATAAGGCAGAATTTACCAAGGCTCTGGCTTCTTCACAGGAATCATTGTGAAAGAATATAAAGAAATGATCTCCTTTTTTCCAGCTGTCTCACCAGAAGTACTTTGTGCTGACTCTTCAGTCTGTGGCTCAGTTCTCTGTGGTGGGATCTCATTTTCCCAAAGCAGACTGCTTTCCATTGGCTTCCGGACAATGAAGCTGTTTATGCCTTTTCTGTTATTTTTCCTTCTGTGCTTCTTATTCATCTAGGGGTCTAGCTTTCTCTGATGCTCTGCCTCAACCTAACTCTTTCAACTGCTGCTCCCTTGATTTTCCCTTCAAATTAGTCATCAGCTCATTGATGGCACAACTTTGAGAGCTGTTTTACTGCTCCCAGCAGGGTCATTTCATTGATCCTTTTAGTCCACCAAGAAACCAGTGCCCACACAGCATTTGGGTTTTTTGAACATCTCCCCACTGTCTAGAATCTTGGTTTACATTTAGGGCAGCATGAAAAATACCTCACTTTGTATATCCTGCTTTTCATATAACTTCTGCTTACTAAGATTAACACCCACATTGAATATTGCAGCACAGGGGTAGGAAATGTGTGAATGCCACGTGCCTGTTGTCTCCCACCAGGCTCTCTGCTCCATTTGATGTTCTTATTTTGTAAGAATGTATGTATGTATGTATTTATTAAATAAATAAATAAACAGAAGCTAACACTCCACAAAGAAAGGTGCTAGTCTCTAATATCTTTATTTATATAGATCCCACAGCTATTTTTAGAAAATAAAAATGGTTGGTTGGTTGGAGGGGCGGTTTTGGGGGGCAGTTTGGTTAGTTGTGGGTACACTTGGCAGGAACTGATATGCTGGAAAGGTATTTATTAGGTGTGAGTTGACCATATCATTTTGTGAGACCTCTCACAACATTCCAAGTAAAATCACCAGCCCCCAAATCATCACAAGATACATAACTTCATGACACCTCATCTTAGCAAGATATGCATTAGCCAGGTATGCACCACAATCTAAATCACAGGGCAGCTTTCTCAGCCATTGCTAATACTCATGGGAAGCAACTGTAAGTGCCCACTGTGAATGGCAATTGCATATTGCCCACAAAGAGGGAAGCCTGCATGCAGAGATGTATGACCTAGTGACAGCAGCGGAAAAGTCACTTCCCTGCTTTATTGGAAATGGAGTCTGAAGCCTCAATACTAAGACAGATGGGGATAGGCCTTGGAACTGCTGAATCAATTGTGTCCACAGTACAACAGAGCTTCAGAAGTGAAGATTCTTCCACATAGATTTTATTGTAATGCATGCTGTTGTTTTGACTTGATTTATGAACATTCAGCTGTACACTGCCAACAGCTGGCTTCGATTGGAACAGCTTATGAGCCCAGTAAACTGAATAAAGAAAATAAATAGATTCTTCTACTCATACACACACTCTCCAAGAGAATATTCTGCCCCAAAATGGCAACACTTGAGAAGGTAATCAGAGCTCCAAAAATTGCATGAATAGTATAGTTCTCCAAACCTATTGTTTGCATATGTATCAGGGGCCATACAGGGAGAGACATCTGCTACAAGAGGGAAAAAAACATATTACACTCTTCCTCCAGAAGGTTTAGTCCACCACAGGTAGTGATTTTGCAGAGTTGGCACTCCTCCATCAGAAGACAAAGAGGGCATGTTCCCTGTGAATGCTGGGAGAAGCTCTTGAAGTACAGCACCCCCATATTCTTCTGTACCTCATTGGAATGAGGAAGGAACTATGCCAATCAATGAGAGAAAAACTGGTTAGGAGAAAGAAAGAAAGAAGGGGAAAAAAGAATAAAGTAAAGTAAAACGTTGCTCTCCCTTTTTTGTTCAATATGTTTAAATAAGGCATGTCTTCTGTCTTCACCTCTAGCCCATTTCACCTGTTGTTAAGTTTTTCCCATAGATAACTTTAGTCTAATTTGGAATATCCCATGAGGCTAAAATAGGATAATCCCTCCCTCTCATCCTCACTACATTGTCTTGCATGCTAAAGGAGAAGAGTGAGATTCAGTTGCCATAAATAAACCCTAATGCAGCATCTATTCTTCTGCTTTCTACTAAAGCAGAAGATCCATTATATCCAAGTAGCTTGAAAATCACAAGTCTGAATTTCAATGCAAAAAGGCCCATGGAGAAATAATGCCAGGTATTCTCAGGGTACCTACCTTGTACCATACTTCCAACCTATTATATCTGAGTTTGTGGATAGCAATTCGGGTACCATGATTCTTTTCTGACAGAAAAGATAACTCTTTGGTATCCTTTCCTCTTGTTCATCCCTTCATCAGCTGAATGGCCTCTTTTGATCTGCTATGAACTTTTCAGAACATGTCAAAAACATCAGATCTGCAGTGCTTTTCTTCACTCTTACATGTAACAATCATTGGACTGGTTCTCTTTCAGTTGTAATCCAGTGGGACTTCAAAGGATACTGGAGGTTTCTCCAAGAACAGGAGGGGAAAAAATGATCTATTACCCTCTTTTGAGGAACTCACACAGTGCAGTTGCTGGTTCCATCATTATATTCCAAACCTGTGAATATTATTTATTTTTTATTATTTATTTAACTTATATGACCGCCCATCTCCCCCAACAAGGAACTCTGGGCGGTTTACAATAAAAATGGCTACACACTCAATGATTTGTGTTATTAGTGCCACAAAAGGACACCGTTTCTTCAGATTAAAGCTTAAAATGGAATTCAGATTAAAATGGAAATGTAATCCTCCAACTGAAGCCCTGGTTATGATACATTTAAAATTTAGACTTGTGATATTTTTGAGTCACAATGTATTAAGTGTCCAATGATTCAGGGAGACAGAGTATGAGAGAAAGCAATGCATACACCCATGCATCATCAGAGATTTGAAAGATCTAGCTTTATTACAAAGGGGAGCAAAATCCCAACTTCAGGCAATGTTAATTTTGATTTCAGTTAATTCCGTGTTTTATTTTCAAGACTGATCTTTAATATTTTGTGTCTCTCCTACACGTACAACCAGCAATGTCCATTATAGTACTGGTTCTTACAACAGATCTATTGGTACAAATAATTTCAGGCTATGGGGAAATCTATTAACCTTATGGCTACTGCCAAAAGAAGACCATTTTCATGGCCAACATTTCATAGCCAACCTACATGATACCATGGCAACAGTCTGGCAAAACCTCATCATGATTGCCCATCTCTCCTTCACCTGCTGTATACCTGTATACCTGTATACCTTCACCTGCTGTATAACTCATACAGAGTTAGTGTCCTCAAATATGCATATACAAAGCATAGAATTATGCATATACAAAGCATAGAAATATGCATATACAAGCATAGAATTAAGAGAAGGGAAGATTTATATAATGAACCAGATCATGACAATTCACATGGAGGCCAAACTCAGGTAAAGCGGTGCGCGGTGAGCGATGCGCGGTGAGCGGTGCGCGCTGAGCGGTGGCTCAGCGGGTTAAACCACTGAGCCGTTAGTCTGCCGACCATAACGTCGGCAGTTCGAATCCGCGTGGCGGGGTGAGCGCCCGTCACTAGCCCCAGCTCCAGCCCACCCAGCTGATCGAAAGCCCTGCAAGTAGATAAATGGGGACCACTCACGTGGGCCAATTTGCTGGCGTCCTTTTCGGAGGGTCGCCCTCGGACCGAGAAGAAGCTGGTTCCCATGGATGGCGATGGAGGACGGCAGAGGACGGCGGAGCCCGAAAAACATCAACTTCCTGGACGTCAGCAGCCGGCTCTGAAGCAAAGGTTCCTGGAACATGTAGTCCGACCTGCGATTGAAGAGCCGGTTCCCTCACCCCTTCCCTAACCGCGCGGGTAATTAGAATCTGATTGTATAAATAATATATGTATGATGATTGATTGTAAGCCGCCTAGAGCCCTCCGCTTAGGGAGGGGATAGGCGGGGTATAAATAAGATAAAATAAATAAATAAATAAAATAAATAAATAAATAAAGATAAGGATCTATGAAATGGGCTATCTCTACTGTCATTTGATGTAATCTTGAGAGCAGCTTTGTCTTCACTGTTATTCCTGCTATTGCTGTTGACCAAACTACCAATGAAACCTTGAAAAATCAACCTGAAGTGGAAAATCCAACCTGAATTTTCAGCCCAGGAAAACAAATATTCCAAAGGGAAGTGCAAATTTAATTTTCATCATTCTGTTTTAATTTTCTTCTTTTCTTTCAGCTCCAACGCTTACTCAACAGCACACATTTCTTGTTCTACCCTGAGGTTTCTAATTGGCAGTCTACGGAGTGCACAGAATTAATCAGAACACCAAGATTTAATATCAGCTCAGCCTGATCCCAGATGATATTAATCATTAATTAATACTTCTTTGTTTTTCACTCATGCAGAAAGAATCAATACTCTCATTACAACCTGTTTAATAATGTGCCTTTATCTTTCCTTTCATGGGGCTGCCAGTTGATTTAGATGAAAACATCTAAAGATTTTTTTTTAATATCCCCCAGGGGCTGTTTCTTTTTAAAATACTTTCATTGACACTGATGCCATAAAGCAATAAGCAGAACAAGCATGAAATTACATTTTATCTCCAGAGCTTTAAGTAAAAACTCTTTAGCCCAGTTGGTTAATTAATAATAGGACATTTTTACTGTATATTTCTGAAAAATAAATGGAGAATGATGAATTCAGTGTCGAGTTGCTTCCAGAACCCCTAAATCTGGAGATATGTTCCACAAAGTTTCAGAGAGTACTGCTGGATTTTCCTTGAGGTCCATCTCAGAGAATACTACAGCATAGTGGTAGAACTGATTAACTGGACTTGCATGGAGAAGATCCCAGGTTCAATCCATGATGTCTCCAGCAAAAAAGATCAGGTATCAGGTGACAATAATGTTTTGTCCTGGAGATCCTGAGACCTGTAGCCAGTCAGAGTAGACCAGCCTTCATCCAAATGACTTGAGACTACTCTTTTGCCTAGTCTTAATGAGAAATCTAGGAGTTCCATAATTTCCAGTCCCTCAAAGTCTTCTGGTCTTTCAAAGTCTGAAAGAGATGCTGGATGTCATCAGCCCAAAGCTCAGTATGCCTACAATTCAAATTAATCAGATCTTCCCAGTGATAACTAAAAGTACAAAGGTAAATCAGTAACAGAAAAGAAAGACAAAGCTTTCATTCCCCACAGCATTTTCTAAATAATAGATATTACTGCCGATATACGCTAACTTAGCTGTGTTTTCCTTCCATCCTTCTTAATGAGAAAAGATGCCCCAATTATTCAGAATGATGGTTAAGTATTTTTCATCAGCACACACCTGTCATATAATGTCCTTCAGTAAAGTTAATACTGCCTGCTGCTACTGTGTCAGACTGAATATATGTGTAGTTTCCTGTGGGATGGATGGTTGTAGGATACTAAACAACAGATGTCAAAATGTAGGAGAAAAGTGGACTTTCCATGAGCAGCTTCCATATGGGAAGCAACATCTGGCCAAAAAGAAATATTGATGCAAGTAAGAGTGGTTTTGTGTAGGTGTCTACCAATTTCTACTATATTCCCAGTAGGACCAACAAGGTCAAAATTTAAATTGTTGCTTTATTGCTTGGATTGATCAAAGAGTAAACAAGGAAACATGAAAATTCCATTTTTTTTGTAATCATAAATGTGTGAGTAAATTATTGGCAATACTATTGGTGTTTATCAAAATGACAACTGCAAATATCTAGTTATTTAGTAGGCACATTAGGAAAGCTTTTGAACCCTTTATTCAGTTTATATCCATTTTGTATCTTCAAACTGTGTGCATACTTTTCAGGAGAGATGAATTTGGGCCCATGGGTAGCTGTGCTTTCCTCTTTTTTTGTCTAAAATGTCAAGAAGCACTGTAACTAACAAGAACAAGCAATATAGTCAAAGGAACATGTTGAAAAGAAAAAAAAGAGAAAATCAGGAAGGTGATGACCACAAATGAATTCTAACTATCAAATAACAAAATCTGAATGAACTTTACAAGTGTTCAATGCCTAACAGAGAACACTATAAATTGAAGAGAGAGTTATCCAACCATTAAAAAAAACTGCTTGTGGTAGCACTTGGCTGGGGTAAAATGTATAACTAATTCATCTCAGAACACCCTTTCCTTTTCTGAACTAGTAAGCAGATCCCTGCGTGATCTTTTGACAGATTAACAGAACCAGTTCAGAGAGAGGGGAAATTCTGAACTGTCAACTTGCCTTAGAATTGTATCATTCATTCATAACAGTTGTGGCAAATGTCTAGCTAAATGACATAGAGAAGGTACGCTTCTCCTGAGGGAAGTGGAATAACAGCAGGAGATCCTTTGATGAAGCGTCATTAAACACAATAATCAATAACAATGGGCAGATCTTTGCTTGCACTAGAATGAAATTGGAGGATATGCCTGTGGATATGAAGAAGGTTTCATATCAGTGAACTTACTGTGACGAAGCCCAGCCTGAGCAAATTTATCATCTTTTAAACCTCTTCTGGATTTTCTGACATAGCCTCTGCATTTCCTTCTTTGATCAAGTCTGACTGGAAGGCCATTACTTCCTTCTCCATCTTCACTGACTTCAGTAAACCATAACCAGCGGTACCACACTGCTCATCCTTCTGTTTTCCTGATGAAAATCAAAGTCACCCCTCTTGCATAGCCTAAAAGCCTACCCAAGTGCCTTTTATTCTTATCCTGGTTGCCAGTGTCTACTCTAGGAGTCTCTGGCTGATTTACTGGATGAATTAAGGAGAACATTATGAGAAGCTTTTGATTTATTAATACTATCTCAGAGTATAGATCTACCCAGAAAAACTGTGTACATCAGGATGGTATTTATTTATCTTTCTATTTATCTTAATTACTTTTATAGTTGTGGACATTTATTTGAAATTGGATGAGTAAGCTAATATCTTTGACCCTCCAACATTTCTATTTTCTTTGAAAAAATGTAGTATCTAGCTTTCCCTAAGAAGAGGGGAGCTGGGAGCAGAGCAAATTGCCTTCCACTCCCAGGCAACTAAATATATTGAAGTCTTAAAGGTCGTCCAATTTCCTGGTCAGAGGAAAGGAGACAGTCAATGACAGCCAATCAAGATATTAAAATTCCAATGCCAGTGGCAGCACCTAGCTCACTTCAGCTCATCTCCAAAACACTTAAGCATGGTCAGGCCTGGTTAACACTCAGATGGGATGCTACCAAGAATTCCTAGGACTCTAGGCTAGATTGAGAAGTTCAGAAAACATCCTGGAAGAAGGCAATGGTAAACCACTCCCATACTTTTGTTAAAATAACTATGTGTGGCTGGGAATCTAGTTAATCCATGGTGTGGCTGGGAATCTAGTTAATCTAGTTAATCTCAAGGGAGTCTCTACCTTTACTTACTGACCAACAAGTCAGGAGTCAAAGGACCCTCCTTTTCCATTAAATTTCCATTAAAGTGTACACTTTTTATATCAACTCTAGCATACGTTTTAATCAATATACTGTTTCCATGTAATATAATATTTTTTAATCTAGTTAATCTCAAGGGAGTCTCTACTTTTACTTACTGACCAACAAGTCAGGAGTCAAAGGACCCTCCTTTTCCATTAAATTTCCATTAAAGTGTACACTTTTTATATCAACTCTAGCATACGTTTTAATCAATATACTGTTTCCATGTAATATAATATTTTTTATGCAGATACTCTTAAATACACATTCCAAACTGCAAATGTCTGTAAACGTTCCTATTTTCATACCCTGTTATCCGAGATATATTCCATTGATATTTTGAAATAGAGAGCAATGAATACCAGTTGACTCCTTTCATTGCTGCCATCTTTTCCACAACAAAGTTTGCTTTGGAGGCTTACAGTATTTAACTCCCATTGAAATCTGGTGGATTTCTTTTTTACTCCACATACATTTTAAAGATAGATACGCACAGCATTTTTTCAAACTAAGGGCCTTTGAATGAGATGCCAGGGATCACACCTGAAAGATGGGTGAAGTCCATCACCATGGGTGAAGTATATGAAACAGAGCAAAATTTAAATTTGATGCGACATGAAATGTAATGAATTAAATAACTTAATATGGTTACTCACATGGATATAAACTTGTCTCATTTCTGTCACATTAAAGATAATCATTCAACACTATACAAGGGCTTTAGTTTAGTTTAGGTGATCCCACTTTAAAACTCAGTGGAAAGCTTACAGTACCAAGGAGGGGTTAGGCAGGTCTGTGTATTCACATCCTATCTCCCCCTTCTCACAATAAGCAAGACTTCAACCTAGAGAAACAGGTTTCCAAGGAGTATCAGATGAATAACAACCAAACAATTCCAAAGCAGAGCTAGGAAGGAGTAGAGCTGGAGATCCCCCAAGTCATCCCTGTTGGCTTATATTAGCCAAGGCAAAAAAGAAAAGGGGGGCACTTTTTAATATAGCAGCTGCAAGCTGAAAGGGGGTACAGGGGGTACAGAAAGGGGGTATCTTAATCCATTGGCAACTGTCAGGAGAAATGGGTCAAGAACAACGCTGAGCCGATGTCTTCAACTCTAGTTTCTTTATTGTTCCTAACTACAAACAGAATCTTGCCAGACTAAACCTATCCTAACTAACCTAAGGGGAAATACTCCAGGGACTCTAGGCTAGATTGAGAAGTTCAGAAACCATCCTGGAAGAAGGCAATGGTAAACCACTCCCATACTTTTGTTAAAATAACTATGTGGACAGGTCCATGATGTCTAACTTTCTTTGTTTGCCTGCCAAGGCTCTCAAGGCTTTGGAAGCGTTTGCCTCTTTGGAATGCGCTCCCTCCTTCCTCAACTCCAAATTCCATCACAGCAACTAACCCACCAAACTGTCCATCCACTCAGGCACAACTCAGGTCAACACTGCAGAGCCATTGCTACCACCAGGTAGCAATGAGAGTCTGCAGTCTATTCCAGAGTCTGGCATAGGGCCACCTCTACCAGACCCTAACCCTCGCTATCTCCTCACTATTCTTCAGGAAGGTGTCCAGAGCAATTCAGAGCCCATTTCTCAATAGTAAGCATTTAGGCAATCAATCAAAGTGCTTTGAGACATTGTAGAATTTCTGATTCCTTAACTGGTTCAATAGGGCAGATGCTACGTAGCCAAGAGAAGGAATTGTGATTTGCAGTTATTGGTTTGGTAACTTTATGTTCCCTTGGGGTACAGTTGAGATATGGGAAACTACTATTGATTTTCAGATGAAAAGAAAGAAGGGGAAACAAGAGAGAGAAAAAGGAGGAAACAGGTTGAGATCATTTTGGTCCCAAGACCTCTAATCATTCACTTGGCCAGATGAAACTGCAAGGAGGAAATAGAGCACATCAGACAAAGAAGATTAAATTACAGGACTGTGCAAAGTGGGCATGCTCGGCCTCAATGGAATATGAGCTATATTCTAATGTTGTTTTTACGATATCCTATGTTTTCATGTTTCGTGTATTGTGAGTCCCAAGCTAGATATGGGCAGCTATATGAATTCTATAACTGGATGGATGGATGGATGGATGGATGGATGGATGGATGGATGGATGGATGGATGGATGGATAAAACAGGGCATTCCACTTTGACTAGTTGATTATATGTATCAAAATTAGGCCAATCCATCTCAGCCCTCAGCCATCTATCTCGCTTTGTGAAAAGTACCGAAACAACTTTTAGCAGGCCAAGGGAAGTGCAGTCCCAGCTGTTAGAATTGGAGCAGTTCCACACTCTGCAGAATAACCTTAAAGGATGCCTCAGTTGCAGTTCAAAGTGCCCCTTTTAGACTTCACACATCTTTTTAAACAACCAAGGAAAGGAAAGTCTCACAACTGAAAAAAATCTGAAGAATGCTGGCATAGGAGAACATCAAGAACTTAAAAGAAAACAATTAATGGTGGTATATTTCTTGGAAGGGATTGTATTATGCTCTGTTCTATGACATCTTAATGCAAGATTTCAATCTAGGTAGAATACTATTTAAATCAACCACAGTATTTCAGAAAATAGAGAATGTGATTATATTAACAAAGTTCAATGCAAATATAGATCTCCATTCTCCATGAATCATTTATTCTTTTCAATTGTTTAAGCATCACTTTTTTGTTCTTCCTAAAAGGGTGTTATTTTAAACACCTTTCCCCTAATTATCATAATAGGCAAATTTTCTTTTTGACATACATCTTACAGGCTCAATGTTCTCCCCACCCCGCCCCAACATTTTCAGTGCCCTTTTTATGCTCTGTGCACTATGGAAATTACAAGATCAGAAGTCTTTGTCACTGTACAATTTCCCCCATGTGATGGTGTTGCATGCTATTAGCAAAACAAAGAATGTACATTCTTTTATCTGCATTAGGCAATTGAGATAGCAATACTTAGGGCGATCTGCGCACTCAGCAGCAGCAGTCTCTTTCCACTCCCATTTCTTCTGAACCACATCCATTTTGCTGCGTCTAATTAGAGACCTTGGACACAAAGCAGCTCAAGGTTGCAGCTTTCCTTGCCCATTTCCCTGTCTTTGGCTGATAGGCACCTTTGATGCATGCCATTTGAATGGGTTGTTTTCAAGGTAATTTACAGTAGCAGATTGTTCTGGGCTGGCTGGCTCCTGTCAATCTAACATCCATCCCACATTATAAAGAAGGTTGCTAAGAGATCACAAAGGTACCTAATTTGCAGCGCAATTTAAATATTGGCAGGAACAAAAAAAGATGGGCAGGACCTCACTTCTCTGCCATCAAATGCCAGCTGGTTCTGCGTAATGAGTTCTCTGACTTGGTACATGTTGGATTTCAGCTTCCATAGCTCTAAAAAAAATAATGACTGTAGAATTATGGGAAATATAATCTGATATATAGGATGAGTTTCAAACTGTGAGAGGCTGGTACGGTAGCTAGAAATACAGATATCTATAGAGATTTTTTTTCCCCAGAAGCATGTATACAGATGTATATAGATACCCTTCCCTCGCACACTTTTTGTCACAAATCAGGCTGCAATTTCCACTTTTCTAGAAATCCTGTAACTCAGCAGTGACTGGTCAGCAAGTCTGCCAAGAGAAGCTGATCTGGCCCCTGAGAAATCTGTATAACAAAAGAGACTACCTCTTTTATTTCTCAGCAACTAAACCTGGAGTCTTCATTTTTCTACACTTCTCTAGGCAGTGGAAAATGGACCTTTTTCTGCCTGCAGGTGAAACCTTTCATTCTTTTGCCCTGACCATCTCTCAGTCCTCAATTAATCCCACTGCTGCTGCAAATAGCTGTATAGTTTCTCCATTTTATTTGCTGGCAGGGGGGAAACAACATAGTAAGAGAATGGATATCAGAACATCAAGCTAGCTTGCAGTAGTATATTTCACCTCCGCCCATTCACGGCGCTACCCCACAACTGTGGTTTCTATAAGATTTTAATTTTGTAGACAGAAATATATACAGTATAACATAATTTGTAACTTCTCAATTTAGGAAAGAATCATACTGTTAACCACGTTTTTAACAGTGACAATATTTTCCTGTCATTGATGTTACCTTTTCATTTTGATAGATGAGGATAAGCAATTTAATATCAAAAGCAGCAATGTGTCCACTAGGCTCCTTGCCAACACAATTTTGTCCAAAATCTAGATTAAAAATAGTTAAACGGCAATTTAGTTACCCAGGTGGTCCAACCCCCCCTCCCCCGCCCAACATACACACACAGGAACAGCCTTCTCTATATACAGCAGGCTAGACTTCTCTATTGTGTAATATATGTCTTCTTTAAGAAATCCAGAGGTTCCCCACCACAGCACTTGCATGCATCTGTTTTCCAACTTGGCTGATGGCTTTGAGCTTCTCACTGAGTTAAACACTTCTACTTATTAGGAACACATTGCCATCTCTGACATTAGTTTTGGTTCAGTGTTTGTGTCTTGTAAGACTTGGTTTCTATTTTATTTTACACTGGGGATTATTTTATGGGGCCTCATCTCACTACTGGGAGACCATAATTATCTAGTAATTAACTTTTGTTGATAAGTGTTAAATGCACAGTTGACTTTAAGCACAAGATGCTTAAAGAGACTCATCATTTCTAATGTCAGCCTTAGTTTTTAAACAAAAAGGAGGTCTTGTTATTTAGAATGAACTCTTTTGCTACCACCTTAACTTAAAGAAATATGATGTCCTTAGATTGCTAACTATCTAGTGCAAGGACATTGATTTTTGCATAATAACTGGGATCATGCTTATACTTATTCTCTTACACTTCTCTTGCTTCCTTTCCCTTTATAAATAATTAACAGTAGAAGCATTATTTTCATTTGCAGACTAACATAGTGGTATTAAACAATGATACACAGAAGCCACAACATGTTTCAGAGCAATGTCTGCCCATATCCAGAAAACACCTGCAAATTTAGTCTACTTAACTTTGCTTTAAGAAGTTCTGCTCTACTTGAGATTTCCAGACTCAACAGTGGAAAATGTGTGATCACAGGATACACGTGGACACTGGTTTCACATCCTGCAAGATAACACCTGCAAGATGGGGGTGGGAAACCAGATCCAGTATGAGAGCCAGCTCTAACCCCCCAACTGCCCAGGTAATCTGGATGGTGTCAGGGATGGTGCATAAAATACAAATATCCCATCTTTTCTCCCAAAGCTCAAGGTGGCTTCGATAGGGATCTCCCTTCATTTTGCCCCACAGCAGCATCCCTAAGAAGTAGGCTGAGCTAAAGAGAATGATTGACCCAGAGTCACCCAGTGAGTTTCCATAGCTGGACTTCAACTAGAGTCTCCCTTTTGCCACTATTCTGCATTGGCTCCCTGAGATGTTGCTCCTATTTTATTACTGGGTCACTCTCTTGTTCCTTAACAAGCTGTTTGTTGCTCTTCATCATAGCCTAGAGGAAACTCTACCAGTTATATTACTGCCAACTCAAGTAGAGGCCACCTTTTTCTGGGACCATTGTTGCCACTCCTGTTTATGTCCTCAAATCCCCAGTTGCTCCTGAAAATGTCCCTGGGCAAATACACCAAATTAAGTTGGTTAACAACCGACATTAATTCTGAGTCCTGTTACCATTAATGAAGACAACCAGTGAATGCATTACCACTGTGCTGGCAAAAATACAGAAATCAATCAGAGCAACTCACTGGCTAATTTCAGTAAACATTGCTCATTTCCTGTGGGGACCAGTCTCTTGTATTCATTTTCTTAGACTGATGTCAATTCTGGCTTTTGATTCTGAAGCACCTAAAGAAAAAACTTGGGGTTTGTGGAGGCCTCAACACAGAACATTTGTCCAAGAAAATGAATAGATAGGAAAACTGGTACCCTAAAAAGAGGCAGCGCTAGAAGACAATATTAGGAAGAAAATATGGGCAGTTAAAGAAAGATCCAGTTAATATTCTATTTATCACACAGAATATCCCCTTTGCTGAGATTTCATATGGAAATCTAAACTAAAGTATGGATGTAGGAATAATAGGTTATGCTTTTCCATTTATATTTCAATATAACTGAATTGTGATGTCGCAGCATAATTGGAGGTCTGACGTGCTGATGAAAGTTCTCTGTATATGGGTAGGGCCAACGTTTGGCATTACAAAGCACCTGGTAAGGTCCATCACTTAGCAAGGATTCCCTTGCCAACCTCTGTAGCTTCTGATCCTTCTGCTGCTACTTTTACTGTTGTTAATGTTGGTCTACACTCTCTGGTAGACTGTAGACTGGTAGAAGTTAGAGAAGGAACAAGCACCCTTACCCATTTCACACTTCCCTTCTGAATAGCAGTGCAGATTGGGTCCAGAAGAAGAAAACAAGTTCTGAACAGTAGTAATGGATAGCATCCCAGCAAGAAGAACTTCCTGAAGGCATATTTCCATCAGAGCTAGAATAATTTGCTATATTACTACTAGTAATGGTACCAATTATAAATATTTATATTATTATACTACTAATAACATTATAATATAATTATATAATTATAATATAAAAACAGGGGGCGTGATGGCTCAGCAGTTAAGACGCCAGGCTTGTCGATCGGAAGGTCGCAAGTTCAGAGGTTCGAGACCCTAGCCCCATGTGACAGAGTGAGCTCCCGCACTCACCCCAGCTCTTGCCAACCTAGCAATTCAAAAGCATGCAAATGCAAGTAGGTAAATAGGTACCACTTCGGTGGGAAGGTAACAGCGTTCAATTTGCGTCATGTTGGCCACATGACCGCGGAAGTGTCTTCGGACAACACTGGCTCTTTGGCTAACAAACAGAGATGAGCACCAGCCCCTAGAGTCAGACACAACTGTGTGGGGGAACCTTTACCTTTACCTTACTACTAATACTTTTGTTTGTGCCTTCAAGTCAATTTTAACTCCTAGAGACTGCCTGGGCAAATCCCTGCAGTTTTCCTGGCAAGATTTTCAGAAGTGGTTTGCCCTTGCCTCCTTCCTAGGGCTGAGGGAGAGGGACTGGCCCAAAGTCACCCAGCCAGCTTCATGCCAAAGGCAGGAAGAACTCATGTTCTCCTGGTTTCTAGCCAGGTGCCTTAACCACTACACCAAACTGGCTCTCCCTACTAATACTAGTATTAGTGATATTAATAATTATTATTTATCTTATATTGCTTGCTTGCCTAAATGCAGCTAAAGCAGGATACAAGAACAGCAACACAAGAGTACAAATTCATATCAAAGCATCTTTCCAATAAACAACCTATTAACAAATAATTTTACTTATATACATTTTACTCTTCTGCAATCAACAGACAGAAGTAAAGCCATGGAAGGACAAATTCCATTTGAATTCAGTGGGTGAAGACAGGAAACTACAAATCTCACAGAGGCTAGCTAGGCACTAATTACGTGGCAATCATATGGGTCTGGGGTGGGAGGCAAGGGAGGGCCAATGACAAAACATACATCATGACAGAAAATCTGCTGCTTTTGTACTTGGGTTGTGATATGACATGCAAGTACATAAGGGACAGAGCTTGCATCATGACATTGCAACATGATGTTGACAAATCATGGCTTGCTACAGTGACCCCTGATGGCAATTTTATAAGCTTCGAAATATAATTATAAGTAACGATTGCTAGCCATGTGGGGCACCTGGCAATATCTTCCACAGCCACCAAAAACATCAAAGTAGATGGGGAAAGCAGCATGGGCTATCCTTATAACCAGAGGCAAATATATTATTATTTTGTTTTATATTAAGTTTGATGGTCAGGCCATGTGTTTACCAAATGATTTTTATGGGTTTCCCATTTAGTTATTTATTGTTTTATTTTGTTTTTAACTTATTATGCTACCAATTACTTTAGGAGCAAATCATGATGGAGGAGTTGACACTCCACCATGAAGAAAGGTGCCAAAATTAGGAAAGACTCACATGTTTAATCTCCTATCTTCACTATCCCTGAAGAAGGCCTGAGCGTGTTCTAATGAGAATGCACTGACCTTCTTTTCCAGATGAAGACTAATGATGGCTCTATGATTCTGCTTTGCATATTCATCACAAGATGGATAGAATTTCTGCTAAAGAAAAACCCAGCCTACCAAATTAATACAATATGAACCTTAATAAATACACAGTTTTGAAGGATCCTGTATGGCAAAACCTAATTTATATCTGTTATGCTTCACAGCCAATACGATTCTTTATATTCCCATTGCAGTGAAAAGATAAGGTTCTTTAACCATAACTTTTCCCCAGATTCCCTTATATCAGTATCCAGCAGAAGAGAAATGTATCCACCGAAGAAAGGCTGTATCCTATGGAAAGGGTGATAAACGTCTCAGAAGGTGTTTACAAACGCAGGCAACAGAAGAAAATTTTAATGAATTATGCCTCATAATCTCACAGTTAATGAACTGTAAAACTTGCTTTCAACTGCAGCAGCTAGGCTCCAACTTTTTTGGTTTCCTGATGAATAATAACTCACTTGTCTGCAACATTTAAAAACAAAACAAAATAAACCAGGAATTGGGTGGGGGGGAATTTACTGTAAATGTCAGTTTAAAAGCTTCCTCATGATTAAGAAAGGGCACATATCTGTTCTGAATGTCTAAAATATTTAGACAATAGGGGTTTTTTTTTCTTGGATATTTGAGTAGAAAACTCACTCAAGAAATGCCAACAACTTGAAAGGGTCCAATAATCATTTAAGATAGCAGATTACAATTAGTCACTGGTCTCTTGTGCTTAAAGGAGGAAAGAGCTATGGCTACAATGTTATATAGTTGCTACATATGGGAATCATTTTGAAGGAGAGAAAACGCTACAGCCTTATCCTTTGAAATACAAAATTGCTACTTTGGTATACAAGGGTACCAAATCTCTAACTGTTATTCTAACAGGCTGACCCTGTATTTCATTGTGGAAAGAGTTGTGATAAGAGTGCAATAATTCAACATCCTTAAGCATGGAACAATTCTGTGAGAGGCATAAATTCTATAGGAATTTTGGGATCATTCCAAACACATTGGCTAAGCTATGTACTAGGTATTTAATGAGTCACATAAAGGTCCAACTAAAACAAAGTACAATTTAACAAGGCATACATTTTATGATCAGTACTAAAAATTCCTCCACATCTCCCCTGTTTGTATTTGCCCTCCAAGAACTCTAATTCATATGAAAAGGGAGCTTGATAATGCCACAATGGCTTTCTTTTGCAAGCCTGGGCTAGCTTAAGCAAGCAAAATGAGTGTTACAAACAATACATTTGAATGGAATAGAAAGAATGGAATGAGGGTAATTGGAGCTTGCTGCAGGGCATCCTAAGGAGATGATTAAGGCGCAGGGGTTTTGTTTTAGTTTGATGGTTTTACTGTTTTAAGGTTATGTTTTATAGTTACTGGTTTTACTGTTGTTGTGAGCTGCCCAGAGTTGTTTAAGATGGGTGGCCATACACATCAAATAAATAAATAAACAAAAAATATAAGTAAATAATCAAGATTAATAGAAGGGGAACAAAATCAAGGAAAATAAATTTCTTTGGAAGTAAGGAGAATCATGCGAAATGAGGCAAGAGTGATCGGAGCCAATAAGAAAGTATCTGCTTCACTAATTGCAGAGGGGTAGGCAGGAGATTAGCTTTCGATGAATCATATCAACATCAGTTTCTACACATCTGTGTTCATTCACCCAGACACAACACAAAGAGTTCACAAGTTTGCATATACCTCCCTGTGAGGCCAGCAAATAGTTCACGGCAAGATAGCTGTCTAAACTGGTGTGCCCTATATCTACTACTTCATGCTGCAAGACATGTATAGCATCAGCAGGTAGTTGAAGCCTTCTTCTAATTCTGCTGAAACATTTACTATAGCACTTTCTAATGCATTGACCACAAAAAGAACAAAATGCACCGAGACTAGAATAAAACAGGGATTATAAACCACCCCATGTCTGAAATGGCTTTTGTGACATGGAACACTGATGTCAACATGTATGGAAATATCGGGAAAAAATATATCCAAGAAAGCAACTACCAGCAAAATTGCTTGGCAAAATCTTAAAGGCTCTCTTGCCACATGTCCCATCATGTTCATTAGTAATTAGAGAGGGATAAAACAAATGGGAGTGAGAGGATTTCCCTAGGATTCCTACAGTAGCAGTGTAATCCAAGAAAGATCAAAACTCCCAATGAATCACATATCCACTAGTGTTTGAACAAGCCATTGCTAAAAGAAGCTGGCTAATGCTATTCCCTGCATTTCGTTGTGTTGCTTTTAGAAGACATGGATTAGTATTATTCACCACGATCCCAGTATCCAACACCCATAGAGGAAGTAATTTCTATAATTGATAAGCTTTCTGATTCAGGAAGAAGGAATCACAGAAGGCATACATTTTATGATTACCATTAAACTTCTTCCACAGTAAGAAACATGCTTTTCATGTGAGCAGATGCAATAATGGGAGTGAAGAAACAATGATTGATAATCAATACCTAAAGACCATATCAAACATGAAATGGAATTAATGTGCTAATCCAGTCCAGGGATATCTAGCCCTACCTAGCTTTGCTGATAAAATAGATGTTTCTTTCATAACACAGTCCAAGTGACTAATTTGGCCTCTAATATCTCCTTAATACAATCATGGGAGGAATAAATCTGAGAACCACCGTGGAAAAAAAGGGCAGTATGCAATAGCACAGATAATGTATCAGTGAACTTTTATAGGAGTTGTAGGAGTTACAGCTAGTAATTTCTCTTTGAATAATCACATCTGTGGTTCATCCCTCTTTCATTCTCTGTATTAATGCATATATTTATGTATATGGCTACGTTCACAGGACACACTACCTTGCAATCCAGCAAGCATATTTTAGACTAGTATGCTATGGTTCAGTCTGTTGTGCACTACCAGAAATTCAGGGAAATTGAATAAACCATGATTCTGTGGATAAGTGGGTCAGATGAACCCTGCTTAATGTATACTGTATATGTATGTGTATCCATGAAGCCAGCTGTTCTTCCAATGTCTTTGGAATTGCCAATTAAAACCAAGGCTAAAAGATGGATAAATTACTAAATAATAAATATATCTATAACTATCTGTATCTAGTGTGGTGGTAAAAAGTACCCCTCCACACACACACGTGAGCTGTATTCACTACCGAACCTATGAAATGCCCCCCTGCATACATGTTAAGTGCTTAAAGTGCCCTTGTAAGACAGCATTCACAGAAAATCATGCTTTTGTTCATCTGATGATGTGAGCAGCAACAAATCATCCACATACAAGCATAAGTACATTACACCTTGCTTATCATTTTTTACATACACACATGGATCAGCAATTCCCTTCTGAAACCCAAAATTTTGTAAAGTTTTGTCCAACTTAATATTCCAGCAACGGGCCGACTGCTTTAATCCATAGATGGATTTTTGCAACTCACACACAAGATGTTTTTCTTTTTCATAACCAAGTGGTTGTTTCATAAACAATTTTTCCTCCAAATCACCATACAGAAAAGCAGTTTGAATATCATAGTGATAAACAGACATTTTCTTCATGGCAGCAACCTTCAAAAGCAACCTGATAGATTCTGCTTTTGTCACTGGAGCAAAAGTTTTGTCATAGTCCACATTTTTTCTTTGAGTAAAACCTTTTGCTACTAACCTTGCTTTATACTTTTGAATTTTACCATCTGAATCTTTTTTTCAATTTAAACACCCACCTAAAATCCAAACACTTCTGATTGGGAGGCAGACTCACCAATTTCCAGGTTTTATTTTCCTTTAAGGAATCTAATTCCTGCTGCATGGCTTCATGCCAGCACTTAGCTATTTCAGGTGGCATCTCATTGATTTGCTCTAAAGATTCAGGCTCTGTGTGAATGTGAAAAGCTTTCACCACATCTACTTGATAACGATCAGGTGGAACCCCCTTATTAATCCTTTCAGACCTGCGAGGTAGGACAGGACTTACATTCTGATTTCCGCCATTTCCCTCAGAAACCTCTGACTTCTCAGACAGTTCAGCTTCTTGCTCATTGACTTCACTAGGTGATTCCTGCAAATCACCATCAGCAAAAGTTTGCTGTTCCCTCATGGATAAATCAACTGAAGAACTAGAGTTTATTTTATCCCAATTCTGCTCAGCAAAAGAAGCACTCTTACTAATTATCAGTTGATTATCCAGTATGAACCTGTAGCTCCTCTGACTTTGTTCATACCCAACAAAGATAGCTTTCTTTGTTCTGGAAGCCCCCTTACGCCTCAGCTGCTTGGGAATGTGCACCCAAGCTGTGCTCCCAAAAACTCTGAGATGATTTACCTTAGGTTTTACACCATAAAACAAATGAAATGGTGCATCCTGAATTGCACTGTTAAACAGCCTGTTTTGAACATAACAAGCTGTAGAAACAGCTTCTCCCCAAAACCTAAAAGGTAAACTGGCATCCTTCAGCAAACACATCATGGCTTCCTGCAGTGTTCGCCCTTTCCTCTCTGCCACAGAATTCTGTTCTGGCGTGTAAGGATTAGCTAAAATGTGTTCTATCCCTTTTTCTAACAAAAAACTTTTAAACTTTGAGGATAGATACTCTCCAGCTCTGTCTAATTGCAAGGCAGACACTGGCCTTGGGAATTTTCCATTTGCCCAAGAAACAAAACCCCTAAATTTATCAAAAACCTCATCTTTGTGTTTCAACAAATAAATGAAAGTGTACCTGGAAAAATCATCTATGAAGGTCAAAATACTCTCCAGCTCTGTCTGATTGCAAAGCAGACACAGGCCTTGGGAATTTTCCATTTGCCCAAGTTACAAAACGTTTAAACTTGTCCAAGTCCTCATCTTTGTGTTTCAACAAATGAATGAATGTGTACCTTGAAAAATAATCTATGAAGGTCAAAATATACCTTGCTCCTCCAAGACTGGGAGAGAATGGACCTATCACATCAGAATGAATTATTTCTAGAGGCCTAGAAGTGGTTCTATCAGCAATTTTCTTAACAGGAGCTCTACTTGTCTTATTTTCCTTGCAAACTGAACAATCCAAATACTTATCACAAGATTTCAATTTTAAATCAGCAGAAAAATTAGGCATTTGTGATATGTACTTAAAAGTAGCATGAGCAAACCTCCTATGCATTAAATGGATACACTGATCGTGTATGGGAGTATTTTCAAACACAGCTTTTGCTGTTTGCTTCTCAGCTTTCTGTACAATGTAAAGAGAATCTTTCTGCAAACATTTGGCAATCACTTTACCATCCTTCCTATTTCACAGCCCTCTTTCTTAAAAGTTATAACATACCCAGATGCTACTAACTGACCCACAAACAAAAGATTACTTTGAAAATTAGGCACAAATAAAACATTTTTTTTAATTTTTATAAATTTTATTTATACACATAAATCAACAATAATACAATACCATATATACATTATACAACATACAACGTATAAACATATAATATATATCAATCAGTATCTTTTCTACCTTCTGTGCCTCCATCTTCTTCAACACATCCAAAACATTCTGTTATTTTTAACCTGCAATCTTTAGTCCTTTTTCTCCTACTCCTCTCAACATACTTGTACCTTCTAAGGTCTCTTCTTTCCCTTTTTCTACTTACTCCAACCTTCTCCTCTTTCTGTAAACCCACCTTCCTCTTTTCTTTCTTTCTATTCGTTCTTTCTTTCTTGTATTTTCGCTGTACTCACACAACATTTAAACAACACATAACAAAAAACAACAAAGACAAACTAAAATGGACTTCCTACTTTCTCATCAAAAATATCTATACAACATTTCTATAATGAATTCTATATATTATATGGTTACTTCTTATTTACTCTTTATACAATTTATATATAATACAATATCTTGTTTACATTAAATTTACTATTTGTATTTTTTGTGTTTTTTCTATATATCTATAAAATGGGTCCCAACATAACTTAAATTCTTCTTGATTTTTGTCATTTAATAAATCTGTTAATTTTGCCATCTGGATTAGATCCATTGTTTTTAATAACCATTCCTCAATTGTGGGTATACCATCCTCTTTCCAATGTTTGGCAAATATAATTCTAGCCGCTGTTATTAAATAAAATAATAATTTTCCATATTTTTGTGTATTTCCGGTTTTAAGAATCCTAGTAAATACATATCTGGTATAATTGTTAAATCTTCATCCAATATTTCACATATTATTTGATGTATTTTTATCCAATATTTTTTTGTTTCTTTACAAGACCACCATGCATGGAAGAATGTGCCAGTTTCTTTTTTACATTTCCAACATTTGTTTGATAGTCTATTATTCATTTTTGACAGAGTATTTGGCGTTATGTACCATCTGTACATCATTTTGTAGAAATTTTCTTTCATGTTATAGTTCAATGTAAATTTCAAATCTTTTAACCACATATCTTCCCATATTTCAAATTGTATCTTGTGACCTAAATTTTTTTCCCAATTACTCATGCATTTCTTTTTTTGTGTATTTACCGAATTATTTGAAATTAATATCTTATATATTTTTGAAATCAAATGATCTTTGTCTTTCTATAGGACGATGTCCCAATTTTTTACACTTTCTTTAAATTTAAAATTTTTACTATCTACTCTAAACTGTTCTTTGATTTGAGCATAAGAGAACCAATTGCAGTTTATTCCCTCATTTAATAAATTTTCTCTTGATTTTAAATTATAATTTGATCCTTCAAAAGACAATAGATTTTTATATGTAATCCAATTTCCTATATTTAAGTTTCCATGCCATGTAAAGGCCTCGTGTGGTGATATCCAAAGAGGTATATTTGGTAAAATAGTATTTTTATATTTGTTCCAAATTCTTAGGATTGATTTTCTAATGGGATGGTGATTGAATGCTATATTAGCTTTAATTTTGTTATACCATAGGTATCCATGCCAACCAAATTTTAGATCGTGTCCTAGATTTAGTAGTTTTTTATCTTCCAATCTTATCCAATCTTGAAGCCACCAAAGAATACATGCCTCATAATATAATTTTAAGTTAGGAAGATCAAGACCACCATTTTCTTTAGTATCTTGTAAGAATTTAAATTTTATTCTTGGCTTTTTGCCTTGCCAAATAAATTTCGCCAATTCTTGTTGCCAGTTCTGAAAAGTCTTTTGCGTTATTACGATTGGTATAGTTTGGAATAAAAAAATAATTTTTGGTAATATATTCATTTTTATTGTTGAGATTCTACCCAGGAATGACAGATGTAAATTTTTCCAGAGTTTTAAATCATTTTTTATATTAGTCCATAATTTTGTATAATTATTTTTAAATAAATCTGAATTATTAGATGTTATATCCGCTCCCAGATATCTTAGTTTTTTGACATTTACAAATCCCGTATTCTGTTCTATATTGTGAATGGTTCTTGGTTCCATATTCAAATTTATCATCTTAGTTTTATGTGTATTTATTTTAAGCCCTGCCAAATCACCAAAATCTTGAATTTTTTTTAATAAATGTTTAATCGAAATTTCTGGGTTTTGTAAAGTTATAACCATATCATCTGCGAATGCTCTTAATTTATAATTTTCCTGTTTTATTTTTATCCCTTCTATTAAATTATCCCTTCTAATATTTTCTAATAACACTTCTAATACCAAGATAAAAAGGAGTGGTGAGATTGGACAGCCTTGTCTAGTACCTCGACTTATTTGACAATCCTGGGTAGTCTCTCCATTTACCACTATTTTGGCAATTTTCCGTGTATATATAGCTTGGATTGCTTTTATAAATTTTTCCCCATATTCCAGTCTTTCCAAAATCTTTATCATAAAATCCCAATTTAGGTTGTTAAAAGCTTTTTCAGCATCTAAAAATAATAGTAAAATTTGTTTTTCTTTATGGACTTTTGCGTATTCAATCAAATTTATAATAGTTCTGATATTATCCTTGATATGTCTTTTTGGTAAAAAACCAGATTGGTCTATATTTATTGTATCTTGTAGAATCTCTTTTAATCTATTTGCCAAAATACTAGTAAAAATTTTATAATCTGTATTTAATAATGAAATTGGCCTAAAGTTTTTACATAAGGTGTGGTCTTGATCTGGCTTGGGAATTAATATTATGTTGGCATTTGTCCAGGTTTCCAGTATTACGTTTCCTGTTAATATTGAATTTAGTAATAAATTAAATGGTTTTAATAATTGATCTTGAAATACTTTGTAATACATTGCAGTAAATCCATCTGGACCTGGAGTTTTACCTAATTTCTGTCTTTGAATGGCAGTTGAGATCTCTTGAATAGTTATGGGTTCATTTAATCTGTCTTGCTGTAATTTTGATATTGTTTGTAAATTGCTTTCTGTTAAATATCTGTCTGCCTTTTCTATATCAAATTGTTGTTTTTGGTATAATATTGTATAAAATTGATGAAATACTTTTTTGATACTGGTATTATCGTTTAGTTCTAGTCCTTTATCTTTAATTTTATTTATAATTTTTTTCCCTTCTTCTTTTCTTAACTTAAATGCTAACCATTTACCCGCTTTATTAGCGTATTGAAAGTTTCTCTGTTTAATATACCTCAGTTTTTTTTCTATTTCTTCGGTTGTTAATATTTCTATTTGCTTTTGTAATATGATAATTTGGTTTTTTATGTCTTTATCTCCTGGTTTACTTTGCAACTCAATTTCTTTTATTTTAATTTGTTCACTTAATTTTGAAAATTTTTCTAGTTTCATTTTTTTATAATATTTGCCTAAAGATATAAAATGCCCTCTCATATAGGCTTTACTTGCGTCCCATATAGTATTTATATTTGTGTTTTCTTTCATATTTAATTTGAAAAATTCTATTAGTTTGATTTTGCTCTCTTCCAGAGTCCCTTGCAAGGGAGATGGGCGGGGAATAAATTGAAATAATAAAAATAAATAAATAAATAAATAAATACTTTATTTTTTAGAATGGATTCATTAAGTCTCCATCTATATTGTTTTGCAGATACTTTTAAATTTAATTGTATTGCGTTATGATCTGATATTGTTTTTGCTAATATTTTGACATCTTCTACTTTATTTAGTAAATTTTTTGACGTCCAAATCATATCTATTCTGGAGAGAGAGTGAAATCTATTTGAAAAGAAAGTAAAGTCTTTGGCATTGCCCATTTTATATCTCCAGGTATCCGTCATTTCTAAGTTGTTCATCATTTCAAAAAAAATCTGAGGTAATTTTCCTTGATTTGCTTTTATATAATTATCAGATTTCCTATCTAGAGCTGGATTGATAACGCCATTCCAGTCACCCATAATTATCCAATTCTTATTTGACAATTCTGTTAAACAATTCATCAGTGTTTTAAAAAAAATATTTTGATTATCATTTGGGGCATAGACACCTACTAATATAACTTTGGTGTTTTGAATTTCAATTTCAATTACAATAAATCTTCCCTTATCATCTACTTTTATTAATTGTGGTTTTAAATTTGGTTTAATATAGCATACAATTCCATTCTTTTTGCTTTCATTTTTTGTTGTGAATTCTAATCCTAGTTTTTTATTACTTAACAGTTTGCTATCTTTACCTCTAATGTGTGTTTCTTGTAAGCATATTATATCCAAATTGTATTTGTAAAGGATATGAAAAGTTCTATTTCTTTTTATTGGAGAGTTCAATCCATTTATATTCCATGACAAACATTTTATTTTATTCATTGTCTGATTGGCTGTCTAATTCTTGCGTGTCCACTACTTGTGCAAAGATTTTAAATTTTTCTGATAATTTTTCTTTTGGGGGACTATTTCTTGGTGTAGGATTAGTATCTTTTTCTATCTTTTTAAGAAAATCTTTTGCTTTCTGTAGTGAATTTAATTTAAACCTATGTTCTTTATATAACACATTTACCCCTTCCAAGGTTTCCCATCTATAAATAATTTTTTTCCTTTTCAGGACATCAGTCAAAAAATAATATTCTTTTCTTTTTTTCAGTATAGCAGCAGGAATCTCTTTGAACATTTGAATGTCTCTCCCTTCTACATTTATTTTTTTGTCAAATCCTGTTTGTAAAATCAGGTCTCTTAATTTTTTTTCTACTAAACTCAATCACCATATCTCTTGCTATGTTATGTTCTTTTGCATATCTTGAGTTGACTCGATATATTACTTCTATTTCTTCTTCTAGTTGTTCTTTCTCCCAGTCTATCAAATCAGCCAAAGCTTGGGTAATTGTGTTTTTAATTTCAGTCTCTTTTCCTTCCTTTAGACCTCTTATTCTCAAGCAATTTTCTTTTTGTTTTAGTTCCAGTAAGGATATTTTATCCATTTCCTCATCTTTATGTTTTTCCATTGTTTTGATTTTTTCTTTCATCTCTTTTATTTCCGTTTGAAATTTTTGTTCCATACTGTCTAATTTTTTATATAATGATCTTTCAAAACCTTGTAATTTTTCTTCCAATACTGAAGTTACATTTGTTGTAATGCTTTGAATGGCTTTTTTTGTAAAGTCTTCAAATAGTAGCTTTAGCCATTCTCCGTTGTCTTCAGATAGGTCTGAGCTTCTTCTTGTCATTTTCTTTGAAGCCATTATTCAAATTGAATTAATTATCACCAATTAAGTAGCACTAAGTTTTATCTAATTTTTATTTCTCAAACACAGTCAAAAATGGCGGTTTTAAATAATTAATTAATAAGTCACTTTCATTTACTTTCACTTACTCTGACGGCAATTCAACAATTCAGCGTCTCAGCCACTTTCTTTGGACCTTTAACTCAATGTTTCTTGATAAGAAAGTCTTTGTTACTTGCAAATTAGTTCACACTTTTAAGTATTGTGAAAGTGTAACAGAAACGGCAGCTCTCCCAAACGGGAAATAACGAAGGCAGTCGCTCACCCGACTTCTCAGCTTACTTTCGCTGCTGTAGTTCTTCTGGCTGAGAAAGCAAAAGTATCCGCTTGCTTTCCCTCCGTGGCACCAAGAAGCTGCAGGATTTTTTGTTTTGTATCGGGTTCGCCCTTATTTTGGCTACCCAGCCGATCCTTTGCATTCCAAGAACGCTCCCAAAAACCGGCAACTTTCTTCGTTAATTACAAGATTAAGACGAGCTGTTCTCCACACGTCCGCTCGCCATTTCTGTACACCGGAAGTCTCTCCACAAATAAAACATTTTGAACAGTTTCCCCCAAACATGGAAAATAAATCTCACCTTGAGCCATGATCTTAGACATAGATCCATCAGCTAAGGAAACTCTTTGTTTGTTAGTTTTAGACAGAGACACAAAAGAATCTTTATTATTACAGACATGCCAATTTGCACCGCTATCTAAAACCCAAGATTCTTTATTATCACAGCTTTCAACAACCTGTGCAATATGAGAAGATTGTAGAGCCTTCTTCCTGGATCTTACTTCTTTCTTCTGAAAAATCTTCTTACCTTTAAACCACTGGTCACAGTCCTTGCGAAGATGCCCAGGAGAACCTCATTGAAAGCAACGCCTGCTTGAAAATGCAGCAGCTTGAAATTCAAAGCTTTTCCGTTCTCTTGGCTTTTCACGAGAAGACTTTAATGAAGAAGTAGACACAACCTTCTCCTGCCTTTTCTCCCACTCAGCAAGAAGATGATCAGACACAAATGATGGAGTTAAATCAGCTTCAGGGATGCCCTCCGTAGTGCAAATTAAAGTGTCCCAAGAATCATTCAGCGAAGACAGCATAATGTAAGCTTTCATAAGAGGAGTAAAGTTTATGAAGATGCTCTGGCAAATTTCCATGCTCTGGCAAAGAGGCTTTGTACAGCTTTTTGGTTAAAATAACCTTGCTTCCAGGAGAGTTTTTCACATATAAATCATGTAAAGAGTTCCATAAGTCCTTAGATCTTTCTTTACCTCTCACATGTATAAGCTGATCATCCGGCACAGCTAAAATAATGGAAGCTTTACATTTCTCATCCCGCCTCAGCCAAACTTGGTCTGGATTTTGAGGAATTGCTTCTGCTATTGCAGACCACAACTCTTCTCTCCTCAAGAAACACTCCATTTTCAAAGACCAGTTCAAATAATTAGTATTAGAAAGCTTTTCCAGGGGCATACCTTGAGAATTTGAAGCAGAAGCCATTTTCTTCTTCCTTCCCTGTTGGGATGAACCACGAGGCTTGCAAAACACAAGGCTTGACTCCTCCTAAAACAAAAACTGTTTGTAGCTTGCAGCAAGTTTCCAAACTTGCCTTTCAAATGCAAACAAAATTGTTCAGCTCCTCTCTTTCCATATTTCTATCTCTGATCATCTTAGCTTTGCTGGGCCCGTAACCTTTTGTAGTTTTTAATAATTTGTGAAATCAGAGTTATAGAAATATTAAGAGATAAATAAACTGAAAAACTTGCAGTAGAAAAAATGCTGCTTTTATTTTAAAACGAAGAAACACAGGAACTTAGCTTTTCAGCCTTCCCCAGCTGGGGAAAGCACATGGCTTAATTAACATAGCTCGAGGCAATTTGCCTCTCCGCACTCACCAAACATAGTAGAGAAAACAAAACAGAACGACAAAAGGCAGATTTACAATATAAAGCCTTTTTACAATTACAACTTGGCAGTACCTGAGTGGACAAAGCTTGGCATGTGACCACTCACCTAGGCAACCTATTCTTAATTTGGGAAAGAACCAACAGGTAACTTTCTGATTGGTCAAGCAACCTAGACCCTCAGGCACCAACAATTAACATTCCTGAGGGGGGAGTTAGCAAGAGCACTTCTGACTCCTACAGAAAAAAAAACTTTTCAGCTTGACTTTTAAAAACGAGCTTCCCCTATTCTTTCTGAATCATAAAATATATACAACAGAACATGCTGGTCATAGCAAAGACTCTTTTCCAACAACACAAGAGACGACTCTACACATGGACATCACCAGATGGTCAATAGCAAAATCAGATTGATTATATACTTTGCAACCAAAGATGGATACAAACAGCAAAAACAAGACCTGAAGACATTGTCACACAGAGCAGAAACCATCCCCACCTCCATGGATTCCAAAAAGAATGAAAATCAGCACCTGAGAACAGCTCTGAAGGCCTGTGGATATCCAAATTGGGCCTTCACTAAATCTAAGTCTACCAGACCTAAAACAGCGACAGACAGGGCTGAGACTCAGAGTAAACGGAAGAACCTGGTCATTCCTTACATGGCTGGCGTGTCTGAAAAGATAAAAAGGATATTTGGCAAACACCACATACCTGTATATTTCAAACCCACCAACACACTGAGACAGAGGCTTGTACACCCCAAAGATCAAACTCCAAAACACAAGGAGAGCAATGTAGTGTATGCAATCCAGTGCAGTGAGGAGTGCTCTGAGCTCTACATTGGAGAAACCAAACAACCTTTGTACAGGAGGATGGCCCAACACAGGAGGAGCAACACCACAGGACCAGAGTCAGCAGTTTACCTTCATCTAAAGGAAAAAGGACACTCATTTGAGGACATTAATGTTCACATTTTAGCCAGGGAAGATAAGTGGTTTGAAAGAGTGGTCAAGGAATCCATTTATGCCAACTTGGAAAATCCTTCTTTGAATAGAGGTGGGGGCCTCAGGCAAAATCTTTCCCCTATTTTCCTTCCTGCTTTGTCTTCTGTGCCTAGGAAGATTAAGACAATTTCGCAATCTCAACAACAGCAACGTAATATTAATGATCCTCCTTTGGATGATAAAGGGACTCAGAAATAAACATCTCAAATAACCATGACCTAGCCCCAGGTGCAAGGTCACACAGCCACCCTAGAAACATATTTAAGGATTCCCTTACAAACTTTGCTCAGACTGAAGAAGCTTCTTGGATAAGGAGCGAAACGTTTCCACTGAGAAAATAGAAATCCAGTTCACATGATTCAAGCTACATACAATTCCACCTGGATGACTGAGAACCTTCATCGACAAGACCTGGAGCTGACTGTGGCTCAGATCATGAGCTTCTGATTGCAAAATTTGGGATTAAATTGAAGAACGTAGGGAAAACCACTAGACCACTCAGGTATGACCTAAATCATATCCCTTATGAATATACAGTGGAAGTGAGGAATAGATTTAAAGCATTAGATCTGGTAGACAGAGTGCCTGAAGAACTATGGATGGAGGTTTGTAACATTGTACAGGAGGCAGCAACTAAAACCATCCCAAAGAAAAAGAAATGCAAGAAATGCAAGGCTGTCTGATGAGGCTTTACAAATAGCTGAGGAAAGAAGGAAAGCAAAAGGCAAGGGAAAAAGGGAAAGATATAACCAACTGAATGCAGAATTCCAGAGAATAGCAAGGAGAGATAAGAAGGCCTTCTTGAATGAACAATGCAAAGAAATCGAGGAAAACAATAGAATGGGGAAGACTAGAGATCTCTTCAAGAAAATCGGAGATATCAAGGGAACGTTTTGTGCAAAGATGGGCATGAAAAAGGACAAAAAAGGCAGGGACCTAACAGAAGCAGAAGAGATTAAGAAGAGGTGGCAAGAATACACAGAAGAACTATACAAGAAAGATATTAATGTCCCTGATAAATATGATGGTGTGGTCACTGACCTTGAGCTGGACATCCTAGAGAGTGAAGTCAAGTGGGCCTTAGGAAGCATTACTAACAACAAAGCTAGTGGAGAAGACAGTATCCCAGCGGAGCTATTTAAAATCCTAAAAGATGATGCTGTTAAAGTGCTGCACTCAATATGCCAACAAATTTGGAAAACTCAACAGTGGCCACAGGATTGGAAAAGGTCAGTTTACGTTCCAATTCCAAAGAAGGGCAATGCCAAAGAATGTTCAAACTACCATACAATTGCACTTATTTCACATGCTAGCAAGGTTATGCTCAACATCCTACAAGCTAGGCTTCAGCAGTATGTGAACCGAGAACTACCAGAAGTGCAAGCTGGGTTTCGAAGAGGCAGAGGAACTAGAGATCAGATTGCCAACATTCGCTGGATCATGGAAAAAGCAAGAGAGTTCCAGAAAAACATCTACTTCTGCTTCATTGACTACGCTAAAGCCTTTGATTGTGTGGATCACAACAAACTGTGGCAAAGTCTTAAAGAGATTTTAAAAGTACCAGACCACCTTACCTGTCTTCTGAGAAACCTGTACGTGGGTCAAGAAGCAACAGTTAAAACTGGACATGGAACAACCGATTGGTTCAAAATTGGGAAGGAAGTACAACAAGACTGTATATTGTCACCCTGCTTACAGTATTTAACTTATATGCAGAGTACATCATGAGAAATGCTGGGCTGGATGAATCACAAGCCGGAGTTAAGATTGCCGGGAGAAATATCAACAACCTCAGATATGCAGACGATACCACCCTAATGGCAGAAAGTGAAGAGGAACTAAAGAGCCTCTTGATGAGGGTGAAAGAGGAGAGTGCAAAAGCTGGCTTGAAACTCAACATTTAAAAAACTCATATCATGGCATCTGGTCCCATCACTTCCTGGCAAATAGAAGGGGAAGAAATGGAAGCAGTGACAGATTTTATTTTCTTGGGCTCCAAGATCACCGCAGATGGTGACTGCAGCCATGAAATTAAAAGACGCTTGCTCCTTGGGAGGAAAGCTATGGCAAACCTAGACAGCATATTAAAAAGCAGAGACATCACCTTGACGACAATGGTCCGTATAGTTAAAGCTATGGTTTTCCCAGTAGTAATGTATGGCTGTGAGAGTTGGACCATAAGGAAGGCTGAGCGCCGAAGAATTGATGCTTTTGAACTGTGGTGCTGGAGAAGACTCTTGAGAGTCCCTTGGACTGCAAGGAGGTCAAATCAGTCAATCCTAAAGGAAATGAACCCTGACTGCTCATTGGAAGGACAGATACTGAAGCTGAAGCTCAAATACTTTGGCCACCTAATGTGAAGAGAGGACTCACTGGAAAAGACCCTGATGCTGGGAAAGACTGAAGGTGAAAGGAGAAGGGGACGGCAGAGGATGAGATGGTTAGATAGCATCACCAATGTAATGAGCATGAATTTGAGTAAACTCCGGCAGACAGTGGAGGACAGGAAGGCCTGGCGTGCTATGGTCCATGGGGTCACGAAGAGTCGGACACGACTTAATGACTGAACAACAACAACAAAAATGGATATATAGTCAGACAGAGGTAGGGCTATGGCAGCTTGCTGAGCGAAGTCTTTTCCATCCACTCTACATTGGGATGAATTGATTCATGCAACCGGCAGTTCATGCATGTGCATGTCTGTGTGTGACGGAGACTTCTATTCTTTCCTTTTTGATTCCTTGAACACATCTCAAAGCTTCTTTGAAAAGGAAAGAAAATTCATTCTATTGATTAAAATAAAGCATTGGAGACATCCCGTTGTCTTTGCTTTCCTCATCCTGTCTGCCTGTCTGCCTGCCTGCTTTATCACCGTCACTCCTTTGTAGAATGTCTGCCAGGAGGAACGTCACATAAAACGCTATTTCAACAGCACTGGATTAAGAGGGAAAACTTTTGTAAGACGTGAAAAAGAATTAAGGGAGCATTCAGATCTCCATTAGGAAAAGAAACTGCCAACAGGCAAGCACTAAATATGCAACCTCCCTTTCTGCTGAAACACCTGAGAGTTTATTTCTGTCATAAATGCAATTTCACAGCAGAGGTGAGAAGCTTCAGCAAAGGGGGGAAGCGTCTCTGCTTATAAGAATTGCAAAGGACACTTGTTTCCTCTGTACAAATTTGCAAGTGAACCATGGGATTGATCAAGGCTGTTTGGGGATTGTTGCCCATTTGTGTTTGCAGATATTGGAGGCAGCGCTATCAAGGCTGGCCTCTTTGTGAGACTGCGCTTGTTTGAGTCTTCCATAACTGCCCTTCCTATTAGTTTGATTATTGTTTATTGACGCCATTGGTGACACAAGCACTCTGGGCAATTCATACTTTAAAGAAGAAATTAAAACTTTTATTAAAAGTAGTTGGAGTGATTTTCTTTAAGGTCAAGATATTATCATGAGATTTCAAAAGCTTGGAGAATTAAAAATTCTTCATCTGGCCTCTCTGGGAAAGGGTTTGCACAACTAGGAGGCTACCACTGCAGAATCCCTAGAATAATCCCTACCACTTTCCCTCCCTGGGCAGGTGCACATGGAGAAACTCTTCTAGGACTAGATTACACATGTTCTAGTAGAGCACTTACTGTAATGGATTATAGAGGGAGGGACTAATATGGATCAGGACCACAGCTGGGCAAAATGACTAGGGCCTCCGTTCCTTACACTAAGGTGCTGTTGCATGTTAAATCACCCCTGCTTCCTTCAGATTAAATAATAAAAGGAGGTAGCTGCTAGCTCCATCTCTAAAGCTCCATATATTTTGGAGTTAGATCAACATATACTGTATGGAAGAAGATGCCTTCCAGTACCTCGGCCTCAAACTGGTGAGGTTTTAATTTCAATATAAGTGTGTATGTACATGACAAATATGATGGGAGTCCAAGTGAATTTGCTGCCTCCCTTGCTCAATGAGAATTACACATCTCTCTGAGATCAAGTGACTTCCCCAATAATCAAAACCATGTAGGATTTCTAATTAGCCTAGTGACTGAGGAAGCTGGGAAATGGGCAACCCCCTCTTCTGATTTAGAACAGTCTGGGTTTAGATAACAACATGAATTGTATGGCATATCTGAGAGAAAACGTGGAGGTTCTTGTCAAGCAAGTGACTGATAACTGTGAAATCCATCACCTATGACAGGGTATGCATTTGGGGTGGGGAGCTGTTAGCTCAGGATTAGGCTGGAATGGAATTGACTGATACAAAGAAGGACTATCAGATGAAATATGGAACAAGCTCATTCATCAATTCACCCTAGAGATTATGACAGCATTAATCCATGTCTGCTTGGGCATCAACTGAAAACTTGAGGAATTGCAGCAGAGTACAAGTAGGAAGGAAAGGTACCATCATTCTCCCATCACTTCTTCCCCACCTTAACCTGCACATCAGAGACTTTGGAAGTTGTACATGTACAGCTGGGAAATAGCAGAGCTTCACTAGCCAACCAAGAAAAGTTGTGCTGTTGCACACAAGGCCTCTGTCTAAACTGGGTGCAAACCCAGTCACTTTATATGTGAATGTCCTGCTGGGAAACAAGATGGTCCCAGATCCCCAACACACAGCTGCTGAGAAAACTATAAATTATGTGGAGCTAGTCATCAACATTTCATCATTTCTGTTACCAGAAAGACTCGGACTGGCCCTGAAATATACTGCATACCTTAGTAGATTCTGGTGCCATAGGCAGCTTCATTGAATCCTCCATCACATGTGAGTATGCTCTACCTACCCAACCTGTCCAACCACTGTATTAGATTTTAAACTATTGATGGCTGGCTGTTATGCTAAGGTCCCATCATAGAGCACATGGAATCATTAAAACTCACCAGTTCATCAGGAGTCCTTGCAGCATTGTTTAGTCTTTCTTTATGTTTTCTAATAGTCTTGAGAATGGACGGGCTGGCTACAGATTCACAATCCACAGATTGATTGGGCAAGAATGAAGTCAACTTTGAATCCCCAGGATGCAAATCTTACAGCTCACAGTACTCAAAGCCCCATCACGCACAATCCCTCAGCAATGACACTCTCCAACTTCACATGCTGATATGTTCATCAAGGGAGAAGCACACATCCTAACCCTGCCAATTAGTTCTGTGCTTGCACAAACAGTCCTACTTCTGGAACCCATATTCCCACAAAGTGTCAGAATTAGCCTGACTAAAAGAATCAGTATCAGTGAGAACCTACAGAGGGGCTTTATGGACCCTTTCTTCTCCCACCAATGTTCCTACCTTTCTTTGTCAAGAAGGGTGGCTCTTTACATGTAATCCAGATAACTGACTACTAAGCTCTGTCCCCATTTCAGATCACTACCCTCGTCCCCTCATATCACAAGGCATAGGGGGCTTACAATTGTGGTTAAATAAATTTTAAAAATCTGAAGTCTTGGAACTGTTGCAGAAGGCAAGTAGAGTTACCAAATTGGACCTTAGACAGGGTTACAATCTGAGTTGTTCTAAAGCATGTCATAAATATTAAGCTACCTTTGATTCTCACGATGGGGAAACTGAATATATAGTAATACCCTACAGCTTGGCAGGCAGCCTCTCAGTCTTCCAAAGATTTATGAATTATTTTCTTTCCATGATTTTCTGGACAAGTTTTTGGTTGTTTATTTACATGATTTGCTTATTTATTCTGAGGATCCCACACTTCATATCAATCAAGTTAGAGCAGTTTTTTCTAGCTTTGTGACTGCAGACTGTAAACTAAGCAGCAATGGACCTCAGCCTGCCCCTGCTGAGACTATTTGGGCTGCAGTATTTCATATGAAGGAATTCAGATGAATCCAGTAAGGTAAAACCCATCCTGTCCTGGAAGATCCCCCCCAAAAAAAGAAACTTGTCAAGGCTACATAGCATTTGGGGGGCTTTGCCAACTATTCTTATAAATTTATTCCTAAATTTTGCTGCATTAACCACACCATTTACTCATCTTAGTAAGAGGTTCCCTTTAAGAGGGATTCTGAGGCCAACTTTTTTTTTCAGTTCAATCAGGCATTCACTTCTGAGCCCATCCTCAGCTGCAGCATTCAGAGAAACCAGGAGACTGAGAGTTCTAGTCCCGCCTTAGGCGTGAAAGCCAGCTGGGTGACCTTGGGCCAGTCACTCTCTCTCAGCCCTAGGAAGGAGCCAATGGCAAACCAGGAGACTGAGAGTTCTAGTCCCGCCTTAGGCGTGAAAGCCAGCTGGGTGACCTTGGGCCAGTCACTCTCTCTCAGCCCAACTCACCTCACAGGGTTGCTGTTGTGGGGAAAATAGGAGGAGGAAGGAGTATTAGGTACGTTCGCCACCTTGAGTTATTTATAAAAATAATAAAGGCGGGAGAGAAAATAAATAAATATACTCCTAGTCCTGTAATGGCCTGCTTGTCTCTTTTGCCCAACCAAATCTTGATGTCAGCAGGGTGAAAAAAATGATTAAAGTGGAATAAATGTTGGACTCTTAGTGGAGGAGAAGCACCAACAGCCGCATCCTGGAACAGTAGATTAATTGACCACATCGAGAACATTCTCAGCAAATGGTAAAAGATGCCCGTACTCTCTGTCTTCTTCAGCCATTCCATTTGCAACACCCCTCAAGTTGCTGGTTAGCTGCACAATCAGGTTTCTGTACTTTCCAGGAGTTCTGACTCTGAGGGGGCAAAGACATGTTTAAGAACTGGGAAGAAAACATTGTCAAGCCTCTAGCAGCTGCTTACAACCCAGAAAGTTAGATTGTCACAGAGTTTTATAAACCAGCATTATTGAAAGGGGGGAAGGGAGTGTGTGTGTGTGTGTGTGTGTGTGTGTGAGAGAGAGAGAGAGAGAGAGAGAGAGAGAGAGAGAGAGAGAGAGAGAGAGAGAGAGAGAGAAGACTGCCCCACCTGAAAATGAAAGGCATAGATCTGGAATGGGGGGAATTCCTGATGAAGTACAAAAAATGGAAATACATATTCACAATGCTTTACAATATACCTTTAACAGACAGCTATGAAGATTATTTAAATCTCCTGCAGTCCATTTAGTAATTGTCAATTTTTTTCATGACTGGAAAAGTAATAGATTTCCTAAATATTGCTTTTAATAAAGTGACATTTCTAAATGCATGAATACTGCCAAGTATTACACATGTGTGTCTACAGTCTCCAGTATTAACCATTTGACAATCCATTAAAAAAAAAACAGACCTAGATACAGATACTGTCTCACTACTTTCTCAATAATTTCAATAGAACCATTGCTACCCCTTAGCTCGTAGTTCATTAAGAAGAACATGTAAAGTGGTCTTCCTTTTATCTCCTAGCTTCATTTTTAGAGATGACCCTAATTATACATGGAATTCTCCAATATAACAATTTTGAAAATTATATGTAGCCACTGTGTTAAAGCAGAGATCATCATAGGATTCTCTTCAGCTTCCTTGCAGTTTACTTTAAATAAAGCCTGATTTCATGGGAGGTGGGGGGAACTAATCAAATGATCTCCCTCCCACTTGGGCAATCTAAAAAAAAACCACACCCTATTGGGAACAGGTTTAGTATTACTAATAAAAGCAGGAGCTACACATCAACTGTATCACACAGGCATCAGAAAAACATCAAGCACTTTGCTATTGAAGATGGTTGGAGAAATTCTGTTTTATTGGGTTGATGTACGCCACTCAGAGTCACTTTTGGTGAGATGGGTGGCCACATAAATTAGATTCATAAAAAATAAAATAAAATAATAGATTGCTGGTTGTCCTGCAGAGAGGGTTAGGTAGGGAATCTTCTTCCTCAGCCTCACATGCTCCAGTCCCAGAATTGCCTTAAAACTCTTGCGGCAGGTTGAGCAGCCTCAAGGCATTGTACAATCTAAACTGGCTGTGTACCTGCCAGCGACTCCAAATTCTTGGCGTTTCTCTTCAGTCCCTGCAGTCCCTAGCCATCTGCTTTGCATTGCTGGCCTTGGACTCTGCTGTCCCCCTTCCTCTGGTCCCAATCAGCACTTCTGGCACTTCTCCTCCTCCACAGAAACAGCCACCTGCTTCCTCTGTTGTCGAATGAGACACTTGCTCCTCTGGACTCCCAGGTTCCATTCCCAGTTTGCTGTAGAAAAGGGAACCCTGCTGAGCAAGACATTCTAGAGGGAGAAGCCATGTACTTTCTCCCTTCTATCCCTTGGCTTTATTCAAAGTCACCTTTCTTTCCTTGAGAATGTTTCGTTCCTTTTCTCTTTAGCCTGCTCCTCTTAGGCTGTCTCACTTCTTTTTCCTAACCATGAGAACACAGTCAAGCTGGACTCCTGACTTACACCTAAGTAAAAAGTTTCATTGTGAGACAAAACGAAGCAGAAACGTGCATCCTTTAGTGCAGCTCTTATCTTTTTTTGTTGTTCAACGTTGATTTAATTTATATTTAGTATGACCATTTTTATTGCTTATTGATTTGATGTTGACTACTTTATTTAAAATGATGTTGAGATGAGATTTACAAATACTGTAACAAGTTTCACCATTTTCAGGTTTGCTTTATGAGTTAATAGATGAGTTTAAAAAAAAAGTCCTGAAAAGGACTTCTTAATTCAAGGAGTTAATCCAGCCAAGCTTTGGGCTAACACTATTCCCTAGTGCTTAATCAATAGATTCTTCATAAGCAACAGGCTGGACAATTAAGCCTTACTACATGGTCACAGTATTAATGATTCACGAAATAACTGGATAGCCAGACATAACTATCATCTTCTGTTGCGAAAATATCCAACAAAATAAGTAAAAAGATCAAGGAAAAGCAAAATATACTATGCTGATATGAGCACAGTTGGCCAGAACATAAAAAAATACAGCATACATTGCTTTCTACTTCCAGAGAAGGAACCTTGGTGCTCCTCGGATATTTGGACTACAACTTCCATAAGCACCAGGCAGCAGGAGTGGCCCGAGATAATGGCAACTATATTACCAACACATTTGAGGGGCACCAGATTTCCTATTTTTGTTTTAATTATCAGTGTCTCAGGATATTATCTCTTCTTGCTCCTGGCTTTTAGCAAATAAATAATGGAGGGTGGGGTAGGGAAGCAACAGCTGAACAGCTAATAAAAGCTGTTCCATTAAGGAGTGTTCACTTCCATAGATGGTTTCTGGAATTACTTTATAATGACCACCTGGTTCAATTGTTAGCTACAGAAGCTTGGGATGGCTTTCTCTGTTGGCAAAACCATATCTGGCACTGGCATCTTGGCCTGGCTGAAACTGCCTCCCACCTTGTACCCAGGCAGCCTGCCACCCAAACAGATGGAGCACAGTTAGAAAACATACATGCCAATCAACCTTTTCCTGAAGTACAATATGGTCTCTGCAAACTAGCATCTTTCAGAACTGTCATGATTAAATATGTTTTTCATTTGTAACCTTACATTTCACACTGCCCATAGTTACTTTTTTATATTTTTCAAAACAATCAAACAAACAAAGAGCTATCTCAACAATAGCTCTTTATTTTACTGGGATCTGCCACATGTTGCTCAGCTATAGCAACCCTGCAAGCACTCCTTTCAGCTAGCGCAGTATGGGTTTAATTTGCATTTTAATTAATATTTCAAACAAACTCTCTTGGCATCATGTTTGTTTGTCCTAATTGTCATGGGCAAGAGCTCCCCCAGACCCTGAAACTAGTGGGGGATTGGCATTTGAAGCTTACATTCTGTCATCCTACCTAATGTTCTCATGAGCTATGGTTTCAGATCTTAAAAGTAAAGGTAAAGGTTTCCCCTGCACAGTCGTGTCCGACTCTAGGGGCGGTGCTCATCTCCGTTTCTTAGCCGAAGAGCCAGCCCTGCCCGAAGACGCCTCCGCGGTCATGTGGCCGGCACGACACACACGGAACACTGTTACCATCCCACCAAAGTGGTACCTATTTATCTACTTGCATTTGCAAGCTTTTGAATTGCTCGGTTGGCAAGAGCTGGGGCGAGTGCGGGAGCTCACTCGGTCACGCAGGGCTAGGGTCTCGAACCGCCGACCTTCCGATCAACAAGCTTGGCATCTTAACCACTGAGCCATCGCACCCCTAGCTTTCAGATCTTATAAACATATAATTTTCTCCTCTAGGATAGACAGATGCAAGAAAATTAAGCTCCTGAACTTTTAAAAATTGTATAGAAAAGGGAATTTCAGATGCACCTGATGAAGCATCCTCTTGTTCACAATTAAATGTGTAAGAGGTTTGTCCTCTTTCACCTCTGGCCACCTTCTGATTTCTCCTCGTCAGCATAATCCAACCAGAATTAAGTCATTTTTAGTACAATCCTATGCATGCTTACTCAGAATTAAATGCCACTGAATTCAAGGGGACTTACTCTGTGGCAATCCTATCTTCATGCTCTCAACTAAGCCTACAAACCTATAAAGGCTTATTGAAGAATAAGCTCTACTGAATTCAACAAAACTAAATCTTGAATTATAGAACTGCGTTGTATTATACAGGTTTGCTCCATGATGAATGGATGAGCCATTCTTTCACCTTTCAAAATGACCTAGAAGAAATCCATGCAAGAGCATAGCACCTCTCTACTATTCATTAAAGTAGCCTAATTCTTCTCTGGGGGGGAGAGTCACAGCTGCCTTAATAATCACATTAACTTCATTGAGTGGAGTTCTTCAAGCAGGGGCTTCTCTTTTTTATTCCTAGTAGTTAATGGCCAAGATATCACCTCATATGGACTTACTTGGTCCCTTTTTCTCTCAGGTCAATGTCATTTTTAAAACATTGTTAGATTTACATCACATCTCTCCTCTAGGAGGAAAAGGTGGTGTGCATAACATTTCCTCTTCCATTTCCCCCCAAGACAACCCTTTGAGCTTTAGCTAAGGGAGAGTGGTTGTTCCAAAATCACCTAATAAGTTTCCATGGCTGAGACTGGTCACCTTAACCACTATACCACACTGGTGATTATCAGGCTGTAATTTCCCAGTGGGTGTGTAATCATTTGCTTTAGGTCAGATGCATTGTCCTACAGGCTAGATTTTCAGAGTCTTATGAACCCAATTTATTGAAAGACAGAAGGGGGTTTAGGTTACAGAATGTTGGACACTGAAAATTTAGTGCCTCATTTATCAGGAAATTTGTACCGGTGGGGATTCTTTGATCCTCTTGCTGATCACTTCATGAAACAATGGAAAGGTTGTTACTTGCTTCCCTGGAATGGGAAGAATATGCACCTATTCCAACTACTCCCTGCTTCCCTCGGGTTTTTGACTGGGTGCAAAAATGTGGTTGGGGGGAGTTGTTTGTTTGTTGTATGCTTCGGGGAAGAAAAGGCTTTACAAAAGTGTTATAGGTGACTTCTCTGTAAGTAAACACTTTTCAGAGGTGTCAGAGGATATCAGTTTGGGTAAGGCACCAGTTTGGGGAACCAGTCTGGAGAAGGCTTATACAGGCTTGAGACCCATGGGAAAGCCTTATTTTTCCACTTGTATCAATGAGATGTTACAAGCATATGGAGGAGATATCTTGAGGAAGGCTAGTGATGAGTTTAGTGATGATTGCATTCCCTTTGGCCTAATTGGATTTGAGCCTTATTGTGGGCTCTGATGAATGTCAATGAGAACCAGACAGATGTCATGGGGAGCACAATGATTAATGGTATGAACAGATATAGCATCTGTTAATGTTATGAAATGGGGAAACTGTATCATGCTTCCTTACAGAGTTGATGCCCTCAAGCTTCCTCAGAACTATGTCTACACCTCGACTCTGAAGTCACTATAAATTTCCTCCATCACTTCCCCTTTCTCTTTTAGAAAAGGGGATTGTGACAATAGGCTGGAAGTTCCCAAATGGAACCATTCAGAATAGGCTCAGGGGGCAGGCCTGCCAAAACCAGGGTCTGACTCCTACCCCAAAATCAGTGTTAATGGTGGGTAGGGTCTCCAAACCTTGCCTATCGATGACAATCAGTTTTTAACATTAAAGCCAACCTCCCCATCCTAGATCCCCTAATTGTCTCAGACCGCAATTACCATCACCTCTCAGGCAGCATGGCCATTGAAGTCCATCAGAAGAACTTGAGACCCACTGAGTTAAGGGGAAACTGGTCTGAGCTACAGCTTGCATGCATTCCCTGAGACTGATGTGGTGTTGCAATCAAGAAGTCACAGCAGGTAAGGGATGTGGATTGTGATGGCTTGTCCTGGTATCATTTGTGGTACGGTGATTAGCACTCCCAGCATTAATGCTGAAACACTTACTGCAGCTGAAAAGTGCTCCAGCCATCTGTCTTACTTTCTCCTTATCAATAAGAGAACCCTGTTGGAAGCACATATGTTTCTTTGTGTTCCCCTGCTGGGAGTGTGATTTATATAATAATTGTGCCTGTCAGCAGCCTGTGAATTTATTTCAACTGTTGGAACTCCACTTGCGAGCTCACACAGGCATTGGCTGGCCCTCTGCTAGATTTGTGGATTACCATGTAAGAAATTACTTCCTTCAAACCTCCTCTTTCTTCACCTTTTCTGCCTCACTCTCTATCTATGAAAATGTGCAATTTTTAATATGTATTTATAACAGTATCTTATATAATGCCAAAAAGATTTACAATAAAGGCCAGCCTAATGAAGTAAGCAGGATAGTCAACTCAAAAATCCTGGCTGGGAGGCTGATATGCAAAATTGGATCTGACATACTTTTATCTGCTTAATAAAGATTTTAATCCCAAAATGGGTCAGGAGAGCAAAGTTTGGGGCCACCAGGAAGTGGGGAAATTGTGGCAGCCTTGACCAGAAGCTGGTGGCAACCAGGTTCTAGAGTACTGGGGCATTCTTACAGTTAAAATAATAGTTGAATTTACTCAATAGTGGGCCAAAGTTAGTCCACTAAACTTTTTGCTAAGAGCAAAATAATCTCTATAATCTCTACAGGGAAATTACACTCAGGGAATTTAGTAATAAGCTCTGTTGACTTAAATAGGACTTTGTCGCTTTGTGTGAGATGGGTGGCCATATAAATATGATGATAAATAAATAAATAATAGGACTTACCTCCAATAAGTTTCTAAAGCAGAGGCAATGTGCAATAGTGAAGTGGTAGTCTATTACAGCAGGGGTCCCCAAACTTTTTAGCAACAGAGACCGGTTTCAAAAGACGATTTTTTTGCGGACCGGGGGGGCGGGGTTTCCGGGATTTCCATGGACGGGGGGCGGGGTTTCCTGGATTTCCATGGATGGGGGGGCGGGGTTTCCGGGATTTCCATGGACCGGGGGGGCAGGGTTTCTGGGATTTCCATGGACCGGGGGGGTGGGGTTTCCGGGATTTCCATGGACCGTGGCTCTATCTAAAGCTACAGTAACTGTGGCTGAAGTAACTTATGGGAACAACCAAAAGTGGGTGGAGCTGCCCTTTCCCCACTTTATGGCATTTCTTATATTCTTCTGACCCCTTTCTCTCAGTCTGTTATCTTCTCCCACCCAACCCCCAACCCCTTTTTCCTCCTGCCAAAAGGAACAGCTCCTTTTGGTCAGAACTTGTTCAAGACTTTTGAAGTTAGGTCAAGGGGCACATTTGGCCTTGAGACGGCAGGTTAGCCATCCTGTTGTACAGAATTGCAATTTTACTGAATAAGCCCCAGTGAATACAATGTGACATATAATGTGACTGCACATAGGATTGTAAATTGATTGACCATTCCTTGCAGTGCTTCAGTATAGCCAAAACTAATCCATTGGATGTAACTCCAAGTAGCCTCAACTGGATTATGTACTTAGATTTTACAGGATGGTTGATCAGGCTAATCATATTTTAATGGATTTTAATGGATGGGGGTTTGTTTTGTTTTGCTTTGCTTTGCTTTGCTTTGTTTTGTTTTGTTTTGTTTTGTTTTGTTTTGTTTTGTTTTGTTTTGTTTTGTTTTGTTTTGTTTTGTTTTGTTGTTTTCCAGAAAAGCTGGTTTGGAGGAAAGCCAAGTCTTCTCTCTTGAATTCTTCAATGCCTCCAATAATCATATATCCCTGAAATTGTCCTACTATCAATTGTCTGTGACATGACAATTAAAAAAAAAGTAAATGTGTATTTAAAAAACAATGTTTTTGTTTTTTATACAGAAGACCATCCAAGTGGGCAAACTTTAAAATACAGTGTATTGGAAAGTGAGCTGGTACAATTTTTTTATATGAGTGAATGGGTCTCAATAAAACATCTCAACTGAGATAATTCCAATAATCTTTGAAGCCCTGTGGCTAGCATAACATCCCCATCTCCCCTGGACACGAATGAATGAAACAGCTGGTTAAAGTCTAAGTAAAATGCTACGGTGGGTTTCTCAGCATTAGAACTACAATCGCAGTGCAAACTGTAAATAAATATGAGGATCAGAGTTGGCAGTGAATTGGAGTCAAGGGAAGTGATTTGCCAGTCAAATAAAGCAACTTCTGTGTCATTATCTATCATATATACAGGACACTTGATAGAATGCAAATGGATTTGTACACCTGATATCATTTGTCCTGAAGATATTGGGCCAAGAGTTGCTCAGCTAAAGGGATTACAAATAAGCAGAGGCTATTTATTTTATTTTTATTTCTTTAAATTATCTGTGTGCTGAGCAGCCAGCTCCCAGAGCAACGTAAATGAATTAAAGCACACTGCTAGTCTAGAGTTGGGAAATTATAAGAGCTATGAGCTCTTGGGAAGCCATTGGTTTAAATTTCACCTCTCCTGTGTCCTCACTGTCTGGTCTCAGGTATAACACTTTCTCACAGCCTCAGTTGATTTAGCTGTAGCATGGAAATAATGCTAATGTGTCTTACAAGTTTGACTCCACATTTCCTCCCCTGGAAAATTCCCACCGCTGATTTGGAGCAGGTGTTACTGAACTACTACTGACAACATCTCATGCCATTATCGATACTAGTTAGGCTGCTAGGTGTTGAAGTTCAGTGGCATCTGGAGGGCCATCAGTTGTCCACTCCTGATAGAGGGGAAAATATATATCTGCCACAGTCTTGTTTTATAAAAACTATATCAAATCATGGACACTGATCTATAATAATGGTAACTGGCCCTCTGGAACATTCTGCCCCTGGAGGTGAGGCAAGCCCCCACACTCCTGACCTTCCGAAAACAACTGAAGACCTGGCTCTGCCACCTCGCTTGGGATGGGAAGAGTAATAGCTCTTCATGGGGATGGCTTGCGCCATAGAGCTCTTTTAATACATAACATCACAGCCTCTTGGGTTTTATATATTTATATATTTATATTTAATTTTTAAATTGATATATTGTGTTGTATATTTTATGTATTAATCACTAACTATATTGAAAACCACCCAGAGTCCCAGGCATGGCAGGTGTGGCGGCAGTGGGCACGGCAGCAGGCATGGTGGGCGTGGCGGCAGGCACGGCAGCGGTGGGCGCAGCAGCGGATGTGGCGGGGCAGGCGCGGCGGCGGGCATGGTGGGCGTGGTGGCGGCAGGCATGGTGGGGATGGTGGCAGCGGATGTGGCAGCAGGCGTGGTGGGCGTGGCGGCGGGCGTGGCAGCAGTGGGTGCAGCGGCGGGCGTGGCAGGGGCAGGCGTGGCAGCAGGCATGGTGGGCGTGGCGGTGGGCACAGGGGTGGCGAGGGTGGGCATGGTGGGCGTGGAGGCAGCAGACATGGCGGGCATGGCAGTAGTGGGCGCGGCAGCGGGCATGGTGGGCGTGGCGGTGGGTGCGGCAGTGGTGGGTGCAGCGGAAGACGTGGTGGGGCGGGCGCTGCAGTGGGCATGGCAGGCGCGCAGTGGCGGCAGGCATGGCAGGCATGGCGCCGGGCATGGCGTCCCCCCAGTGCGCGCGATTGGCTCCTGCCCGCAAACCCCGCCCCCTTCCGCACGATTGGCTCCCACCCGCAAACCTTGCCCCCTTCCGCATGATTGGCTCCCGTCGCAAACCCCGCCCCCTTCCATGCGATTGACTCCCACCCACAAACCCTGCCCCCCAGCCCTCGAGTGATGTTATAAATGTCAAAATGGCCCTTGGCATAAAAAAGGTTCCCCACCCCTGGCCTAAAGGATGGGGTAGGAAGAGAACTTGGTAACCTCCAGACATTTTGGATATGTGGGAACTGTAATCCTAAACATCAAGGAGCTGCCGAACCTTGACATACATTTTCCACTGTTTTTCGAAAGACTACTTTTGAGAAACATAGCAAACTTGCTTGGCAGGCAACTTCCACAAATCATATACCCATGACATAACTTTCTATTTTTTATCATTTTTAATACAGAAAATTACACCACCAACAGAAAAAAAAGATAAATAGTGGTTATACATACAAAAAACCTAGATATAAACTAAAAATAACAAAAGGAAGGGGAAAAGGCTAATTAACAGGAAAAAGGAGAAAAAAACTCATATAATATCTATTGATATCAATATAAGATTAATTCAATCCTTAAGCTTATCATTAAATTTAGACCACATTGAAACATATTGTTTCATCTTCTCATTTTTAGGAAACAAAAATAGGTAATAGACTTATATTGTGAATCTGTTCCTTAAAATCAGGAGGGCAAGTTTCTTTCCATTTACATGAAATTATTCTCTTTGCCATACTCCAGACTTGATACAGCCAAAGCTCTTTATGAGATGACAAATCCCTTGTTTTATAAATATAATTCAACATTAAGGTCTTTAACTTAGCTGTTGTTGTTCCTACAAGTCAATGTTCACTCCAGGAGACTGCCTGGACTAGTCCCTGCAGTTGTCCTGGCAAGGTTTTTCAGAAGTGGTTTGCCATTGCCTCCTTCCTAGGGCTGAGAGAGAGGGACTGACCCAAGGTCACCCAGCTGGCTTTGTGCCTGAGACAGGACTAGAACTCACAGCCTCCCGGTTTCTAGCCTGGTGCCTTCACCACTACACCAAACTGGCTCTCTTAATTATAATATTTATTTCCAATATTGTATTAAGAAGTGTAATGATTTGAAATCAAAACAAAGCTATAGCTAGACAAGATCAGATCATATGAGTTAAAGAGCCTTCAGATTTCTTATAAGGCAAGCCCAAAAAATCAAATGTCCAATCCTTTTTAAACCTTCTTTGAGAAGTTCAATAAACATAAAATATTTCTTATGAATTAATTTCATTTTTAAATGATAAGTATATTTTATGATTCTTAACACTTTGTCCCATTGATTCTCCAAAATTGGATATTCCAGTTCTTAATTCCACAATTCAAATATATAACTAATACAAAAGTTCATTTTACTTTTTAATTCCACATAAAATTGGATTGCTAGTTTCTGTTCAAATGTTACATCTTTTAAAGATGCTAAAAAGCTGCTAAACCATCTGGGCCATACTGTTTAGTTAGTATATGTTTCAGTTGTATATATTGCCAAGCAAATGTTGTAGTAGTTATATTCAAAACACAGTCTCTCACACTCTTTAAAACAACCATTAGAAATCCACTGATTTAATGGATTTAACTGATCCCTTGTTTGGCCTAAGCATTCAAATAAAACCTCTTCTCCGCTCTTTTCAAATTTGGGTTATACCATATACCCATGACAAAACTGTTGCATATATTTTTTTATGTCTGTAGAATATGTGGCTGAGTTTTTAAAAAGCCAGGCCTCAAAACTTTTTTTCTGTTTGGGCTCAGGAGCACATGTTCACCCCCACTCAGGAATGTTAATTTACCTTTAGGAGCCAGCCAGTCTGAGAGTTCTGACCAATCAGAATTAGCTGTTAGAGCTTTGCCCATATTGGGAATCTGTTGCCTAGGTGTTTTGGTCACATGCTGGATCCTGTCCACTCAGATGCTTGTCCAGTTAAGGTTTAAAATGTAAATGCCTTTTGTCCTCTGCACTCTGCTAACTGCTCTGCTATCTAAATGTAAATAGCTATGTTAATCAACCATGCCATGCTTTGGCTAAAGAAGAAGATTCAAGGTTTGTTCCTATGTTTTTGTTTTAAATAAAGCAACATTTTACTACAAACTTATCTCTTGGTTTTTCCATAACTCTGATCACAAATTTTATAAAACAACAAAAAAAAACAGACTGGGCAGTGTTTAACCCTAAGCGTGATTGGGTCTATATTGGGCTATTTTTAGCTGATTGAGTCAACTGACCCCTTTTCGGTGTACCCCACCACACAATATAATTGTATTTTGGGAACTGGGCGAATATATGCATTAATAAAAATGCAAACTTGTTTGTGTATTTATGTGCATTTTAAATGCAGGCAAACTTATAGATGCAAAAGACCAGAACTGAAAATACTTCAAACTGTCCATTCTTCTTCCAACCTTACTTCATAGGCCAATGTTTTAAAGAAGTAATTCTTAGAAGCCCTATCAGTATTAATGAAAAGAAAAAGAGTAAAGGGAATTTCAACCTTATACAAGTTAAGAGCAAAACTAGAGACCTGTCATATAGAAACATATCCTCTTTCTTTTGCCTCAGCTAAATAAATTTTACAAGCCCAAAGAGAAATAGTGTGTTGGGCTGTGGCATGTTGAAGCCATTAAAAGCAATAGGAAGGTACCTTAAAAAAAAAAAGTTTGCAGAAGGAATATTTACCAAAAAAAAAAAAAGCTTGCAAAGACAAAGGTTTCTTCCAGATTCCCTCCCAATTAAGGTTTAGCTAACTCTAACAGGATCCAGTGGGAGGATTCTTACCATATGGCTAGGAAACTGTTTGTTTTTAAGATTTTATGTTTTGTTGGGGCAAATTGCACCATTCCTCCCTTCAAATACACTTCATCAATTTCAGCTTGGCTCTCCAGTTCTTGTGCTGATCCATTACTAATATTTCGGGCAAGGAGCATTTATGTTAGAATGATTTCCAACATAAGAATTGTGACTCACTGAACATGGCAACTTTGTCATCAGTATGATATCTGCCATTTTGTCTGAGGCAATCCAAATAACCCCCAAATGATCCATGTGATATAGCCATAAGCCATACACTTGTTGTGTCTGGCACTGGATATTGCAATATAAACTTCTGGTTCCATCCTTTCTTCTCAAATTGTTACACAGCCTTTGGAAGACAGGCTAACTGATAATACCCACTGAGAATGTATAACTTCTGCTTCCATTATTCTGAAAAAAAGTTAAGAACTTTCCAGTGTCAGAAGCAATATTTCCAGTGGAAGAGGATGTCTAAAGGATATCAGCATTTCACTTTTTGTAGATTCTGGTTTCAGTGTTCATGTTCACTGAAAACTACTCTGGAGGGACATCAAGCCAAAAGGGTTTTCCATATTAACCTGTTCTTTCCCCCTTTTCATTTGAAGGAAAGAGTTTGATAAACATATATCTTTGTTCCTTGCTTAACAGGAAGAAAGTCATCAGTTACAGAGATCACAGGTGGCATTGTTCCTAAAGATGGAAAGATTGATAAGAAGAATTGTGTCCACAAACAGACCAATGCAAGGGATTGTACGACACTTCCATTATTTACTTCTTTCATTATTCAGTATTGTTTCCAAATGAAACAGCTTAAGTTGTTAGTACAGAAAGCAAACTATAAAAATTGGATTCAATTTAGTAAACAGGGCTGTGCACTGCTTCAAATTTGTGGGGGAGAGGGGGGGAGTTTGGAACACACAAGGGAACGCACATAGCACCTGTCTGCAACTCCTTAAAGCACAAATGTCTTCTCCCAGGATTGTGATGCAGCTGTAGAATGCAGCTGTGTTATCCCAGGAAAAGACGCAGCCTCCTTGCCACATGTGAACACCTGGCAAAGGAATGAATGAAAAAGCACAATTGATTTGACTGTTGATGATGAAAGACTAAGAGAATGAGTGAAAGATACAAAGGTGATGAGAGGTTCTGAATGGGGGACAGACCATTAGTTGGTAGTGTAAAGAGTGAAACTTGGGGGAAATGGCTGTGGATTTGGGGAAAATGCCACATATGACCATAACACCCATGAGTGAGGCATTGCCAATGCTTGGTTTATGTGGTGGTGTACAAAACTGTTTGGGGATTATGTAGTGGTCCATAAAAAGTAAAAGCTTGGGAATGCTACTTTGATGTCACTGTACATTAAATACATATGCATTTAAGTACACAATCACCATGTGCCTGACAACAGGAGCCTGGATTAAATGACCTCTAACTGCCCCCTTCATAATTGAGCATTTCCACTGAAGGATTTGCCTCGTACAGCAGCACAGCATTTCATTTTTATTTGTCAATCAAATAATCTAATAAGCTTTCCTTTGATCTCTCTGTTTCTTCTTCCCAAGCTGCTATGTCACTTACGCTTCTTCCCTCTACGTTATGCTTCTGTGGCTGACTTCCAGACATCTGAGGCATCTGATATATTGCTTTCAGTATTGTGTGAATGTTATTGCTCACACAGACAGCAAACACATCATTTTTCTAGATATCCTTTGAAAGACTTAACAAACAAGAAAAAAATATCTGCCTAGCAAGACAGCATGGCTAAGATGTTCTATTAGAAAGTGGCTTCTGTGATTTTTCTATGTGGATTCATACCCCAAACAAAATACATTTTCTCTCTGCAGTTAAATATCGGGCTATTAAGTGAAATTAAAACATTGAAATCAATTTTTTAAAACCAAGTGGTATGATTTAAACACCTTCATACTATATGTCACTGATGTGTGTTACATCTTTTTAAAATACTGTTTACTGGTTGGTTGGTTTCTTAACAGAATTTATATACTGCTTCAGTCTAATGACTTTGAGTGGTATACTGCAATATCAGCATAAACAATCCCTAAACTACAAAAAAAACACCCTGTAGTCAGTATAACTACTGATTAAGGAAGGTATTGAGTTATTTCCTGAAATGGGAGTTAAGAGGCCAAGCATATCTCCAGGGTAACATATGCCACCCTGTTTGCGCTACCACCAAGAATGTCTGCCTGTCTCATACCTAACTAACTCAAAGTCTTTATCTTATAGTGGCTTGAAATCAATATAAGCTAAATATTACTTACAATTTAATAAATTGAAGCTATTCATATTGGGAGCAGTGCAGTGAAACTAGGACTGAATCTAGTGGGAATGCTTCTGAGGTAGAACAAAGTTTGAAGCATCTTGAACTCAATTTTTTAAAATTTTAATCTGGTATACATAGGAGTCTCCTTGCTTTTAGCCCTTCCCTTGAAAGAGAGAAAGGGTGTTTCCTATTTTATATTCCATTCCCTATTGAAGAGAACTTCCAGAATTGATGGGAGAATGTCTCCCAGAATTTCCAGCCAGCAGTGGACAGAATTAAAATATTCACAAAGGTAACATGGATCTGTGAAGTATATGAAAAGTACATCAAATTGAATATTTTTTAATAATATGGTTGAAATCTGAGCAGAGGCAACTGTTGCCATTAGGAGTGCAGACGTTTACCTCCCAGAATTGCTTTGGTAACTTTGGAAATAATAAAAAGATATAAGACATTTTATGTTCCTGTAAGAAAAGACAGAAGAAAAATTACTATATATGAGAAAGATCAATATCAATATTGGTCTCAGATGAGCAAGACTGTAGTTCGGATTTTGACTCTTCCATTAAGTCTGCTGGTGACCTTGGGTCATCCATTATCTTTCTATTTAACCCACAACAAATGACTACCTGGAGGAAAACCTGCATGCTTCTCCAAGATCCATAGAGCAGTCTTCCACAGACCATGCTGGTTAAGAATAACAAGAAATGTAATTGTTAGCCTGAGAGACAATAGCCAAGTTTCTGTATTCTCTTTAAGCCAGAATCAAAGAAACCACATGATAGTTAAGCATGATGTGTGAGTTCAACATTGCCTCCCTTCCTGGGTTGTTTTGATAACATTTAGGATGGAAAGACATGTATGCATCCTTAAACAGCTTGAAGGAAAGGTGGAAGAAAAATGTAATGAATAAATAAATCCAGGGGGTGAAAATATTGAGGTTGGGGTTCTGTTCTTCTTCATTTAGGCAGCTGGATGATCCAAAATGTAACACTGATCTGCTCTACTATTCCCTCCCCTTCCTTCCTCTCTCCTCCCCAATTATTGGAAGGACAGAACCTGGATATGTAATTGATCCAGTCAAAGTTACAGATGCTGTGATTGTGTCAGTCTCAATCTATGTTTGCATAAATTCATTTTAATAGGTAAAATCTCTCTACATATGCATTTTGGAACAGTTTATGCATGATTTCAAGCATCTCCTGTACAGACAGATTTGCAAACAAGATTGGCTTAGCTATATTACTAGATCTCTACCTGGTGCCTTGAGGATAGTCTTCCCCAACTTGGTGTCCTCCAGTGCTGCTGGACTTACGTATAAGCCCCTATTAGCCCCAGATATCATGCTCTGAGTTCATATATCTCTGGAGGACCCCAAGCTAGGGAAAATTGCTTTCAATTATCTTGGTTTTTACCATTGTCCCTAACACCGTTAGAGTTAATATGAGATACTGAAAAAGTACTCTTAGTAAAAGTTCTTAAATCCTCACCCTCACCTCTAAGCTTCACTCTTATACATGAAGCACAGATATAATCAAAAAAAAGAAGCCCACTTTGACTATGATGCACAATCACCAAGTAAATTTGTATTCAAAATTCTCTCTCTCTACTTCTGACTTGATGCTTTCAGGAAAAAGAGTTTCATTCCAAAATCCTTTCATAAGTGCTAAGTCATTGGATCCGTTTGAGTTAATTAAACTAAAGGAACATGGAAGTGGATAAAAGTTCATTCAATTGGTACAGACTGACAATGAGTCAGAATGCTAATTGAGCATTTATGTGCAACCGAAGAGGTACAAACGGAAATTCAGTGTTATTTTAGTGATGCAGAATGGAAAATGTCTCCATGGAGTAGGGAATGCAGGCCGGAAATCAGAGTGTAAAAAATCTCAAAGATAAAAATCATCTCCATCAGATTTGAAGGCCCATTGCTTCCTGTTCTATTTTGAGAGGTTTCATTTAGTATTGTCAAGCAGTGATGCAATGACTGCCAAAAGCTATCCTGGCTTCAATTCCTGGCTAAAGTGAAGTGTGCTTCTTGGCCTGGAAAAGCAATGTGGGTTTGGGGTTTGGGTGTTTGCTCTCACTCCCACCCTGCTGCCGCTTCCTATACCCAGGCGATGGAAACAAAGCTGCCTCCTTGGCAGGGCTGTCAGAGGCACTCTGAACTTTTACAGAACTACTGGAAGCCCTGGGGGTGACTAGCCATCTCATTAGGCCTGTGTCAAGGAAATGCAGGCGAGGGGGAAAGTGGAGACAGACTTACAGGAAAGTCCAAGAAAAAAGTGGCGCCTCTGACCTTCATGGTTTCTGTTGAAGCATTTTGCAGGTCATACTCAATGGACCTGCGAAAAATGACTGGGACTAGTGAAGGAGAGGCTTGAGGGAAGGGCCAGTGCCAGTCAACCCTGCAACCTTGCCATCCTAGCAATCTATTCAGCAGTTCTCCTTTCTTCTGAACCTTGCTTGAAGCCTTTCCCCTTCTGCCATCTGTCTACAAGCAAAGGTAACGTCACATACAACAATATCAGTACTTCACCCAATACCCCTCTGCCTATTGCTTCTAATATATTTTCAGCAGGATTGATTCATCTCCATCAAGCCATCCAAAAGGGAAGATTTAAAATCATTTTAAAGCAAAGCCGAAGCAGGGAAGAAGCAATAGGGTACCCTCTAGGTATTTTGGATTACAGTTAGATTCCATTTAGCCCCTTGCTGTTAGCCAGGTTGGTTGGGACTGACAGGATTGAAACATCTGGAGCACAGCACATGGTCTATCCTTGGAACAGGGTCTTCCTTAGACATCTGTTTCACATGTATGTGAATTCTCTCACCAACCCCCCCCCCCCAGTTTATTTACTTACAATCTGGGCTACTATTTCTATATAAGGGACTAAACACAACTTCTCTGTTGTGACATGAAGGTCCTGCAGATCTTCAACACTCATTTCAATCCAGATTTTATGTGTTTTCAAGGAGAAAGTTGAAATGTACCACCAATTTTGATATATCAGAGCAGTCAGATGATTGATCTCCACCTTATAAATCACTCTGAAGTATGGATTTCCTACTTCACCCAGTCCCTAAGCTATTTGACAGAAGCCATGGAATACTCTTAATCAAGAACTGACCTCCCCCTCTGAAAAACAGCCTTTCCAGCAGCAACAGTTTCCTGTTAATGATTGTACAACGTAACGGTTTTCCTTTTGCCATCTTCTCAACTTTGTTTCATTTATTTCAGGTAAAAAAATATATTAAGACTCCTGACTTGGAGTTGTCGAGTTTGTTTAATTAATTATGACAACCTCAACCTTGTTTATGCTAAGCTCTTTAAACCAATTTAATTTGCTTCTGACACCTTTTCATTTGTGCAATTTGTTTTGTGATTAATCTGCAGCCTAATATCAAAACAGAAGTGACAGCTACAGAGATATGACATATGTGAAGCATGTGTACAGGCACATATTACATTACCCACCCAGTGTTTATAAAGAAAACAGTAATAAATTCTTGAACTAGATTCAGTTGGCTTTAGGTATTCTAAAACATAACTTTTTGCCACAAAATAAGCCAACAAGACACCAATCAATGCCAAACAGCAAACCTGGAATTCTGTTATGGTCCTGTAACCATAGTGATAAAAGCAGCACTATGCAGAGACTTTCATTGGTAGTTGATATTTTCTTTCTGTCATCTATGTTATATATGATTTTAGCTCATTAAGGAATACCTAAAGCCAACTGAATCTAGTTCAAGAATTTATTACTGTTTTTGAATCCTAAGTATACTTTGATTTATAGCCCAACCTTTTACAAAGGTTTGGGCAGGTGAGTAGCAAACGTAAAAGAAAAAAAATAATTATCCAGCAATCCCCATTACTGATCTATAGTATAAAATGTTTGTATAAAATATTTTGAAATCAATGAGGATTTCTCAAGCACAGGTAATTGCTGGTTTCTTTCAAGTCCTGTTAACAGAAGAATAGATATTAGATATAGAATAATTAAAATGATGATATTCCAGAATGTGTCCATAATCTGTTCTACAGTGTCACTATGTATTATTTCTTCCATTCTACATTCCCCAAAGAAAGTGTTATATAGGCTCTCATGTTGTAGGACTTTTTTAATGTGCAAACAGACGCAACATGCACAGTTTTAGGGAGAAAAAAAGTGCAGTTCCAAAATAATATTTGGGCAGTTCAACATTCAAGACATAGGCATAGGGAAGTGGGTGCATTTTTACAGACCTTGGAAAGCTTCGTGGGAAAACCCTTTTTCTATTTCAACCGTTACAAAATATTTCTAATCCACAATTTTTTCTAAGATACACCTTACTGAAAAATACCACTACCCATCATGTTAGCTTTATTATATGCAACATTCCCAAACATACTGGCTCTTGTAAAGTACATCTTTTCCAAATGTACATTTTGAGAGGGCTGTATAATTCATCGTTGCCCTTCTGTGTACCCATTAAATTTGTTTTGTAGTTTCATACAAATTATGATTTATGAATCATGAATATGAATTATATGATATATAATTATGAAATTATGATCAATCCAGATCAGGACTGAACATTTCAGAGATCCAGACCAGGGCCAGAGCTAGACTAGGTCAATGTTACTTTGTTCTGGCCCCCCTAAAGGTTCTGCATAGTTTTCTCCATTTCTGGACTTCATCTGAAACCTAGGCACATCCCTAATCCCTGGTCACTGACAATTCACAGAAAAACTAGACTTTCAGAAGGAAATTATGAAAGTACCCCAATCCAGGATCCTTTGGTGAAGTCACAATAACAGACTCATTCTCCTCTTGCACTGCACACTGGAGATATGGTATCCTGACCCAAAAGAAAAATTAAGGTTCAGGTATATGTGACCATGTGTCAAATGTGGAAGACTGTATGAGAAAGAGACCAGAAAAGTGACTGTGTGTGCAGAAGAATGTAAGAATGCATATATAATTACATATGTAAGTTATTGTGTGAGTGTTCGACTACAGTATGTAGTTTACTTGGAGTAAATCACCTTCATCCTCATGGGAGCAGTTTGCAAATGTCACTTACCAGCCAGGGTATTGATCTGAGAAGTCCTAGAAAGCAATAGGAAATATTTATCTTTTCTGCACTGTTCTCCATTCAATGCATTTTACCATGTAAAATTACCATTGTTGTTTATTTGTTCAGTCGTCTCCGACTCCTCGTGACCTCATGGACCAGCCCACGCCAGAGCGTCCTGTCGGCCGTCACCATCCCCAGCTCCCCCATGGTTGAGTCCGTCATCTCCAGAATGCCATCCATCCATCTTGCCCTTGGTCGGCCCCTCTTCCTTTTGCCTTCCACTTTCCCTAGCATCAGCTTCTTTTCCAGGGTATCCTGTCTTCTCATTATGTGGCCAAAGTACTTCAGTTTTGCCTTTAATATCATTCCCTCAAGTGAGCAGTCTGGCTTTAATTCCTGGGGTATGGACTGGTTTGATCTTCTTGCAGTCCAAGGCACTCTCAGAATTTTCCTCCAACACCACAGTTCAAAAGCATCTATCTTCCTTCGCTCAGCCTTCCTTATGGTTCAGCTCTCACAGCCATAGGTTACTACAGGGAATACCATTGCTTTAACTATGCGGACCTTTGTTGTCAGTGTGATGTCTCTGCTCTTAACTATTTTATCAAGATTTGTCATTGCTCTCCTCCCAAGAAGTAGACGTCTTCTGATTTCCTGGCTGCAGTCAGCGTCTGCAGTAATCTTTGCGCCTAGAAATACAAAGTCTGTCACTGCCTCCACTTTTTCTCCCTCTATTTGCCAGTCATCAATCAAGCTCGTTGCCATAATCTTGGTTTTTTTGAGGTTTAACTGCAACCCAGCTTTTGCACTTTCTTCTTTCACCTTCGTCATAAGGCTCCTCAACTCCTCCTCGCTTTCAGCCATCAAAGTGGTATCATCTGCGTATCTGAGATTGTTAATGTTTCTTCCAGCGATTTTAACTCCAGCCTTGGATTCCTCAAGCCCAGCACGTTGCATGATGTGTTCTGTGTACAGGTTGAATAGGTAGGGTGAGAGTATACAACCCTGCCGTACTCCTTTCCCAATCTTAAACCAGTCCGTTGTTCCGTGCTCTGTTCTTACCGTTGCTACTTGGTCGTTATACAGATTCCTCAGGAGGCAGACAAGATGACTTGGTATCCCCATACCACCAAGAACTTGCCACAATTTGTTATGATCCACACAGTCAAAGGCTTTAGAATAGTCAATAAAACAGAAATAGATGTTTTTCTGAAATTCCCTGGCTTTCTCCATTATCCAGTGGATATTGGCAATTTGGTCTCTAGTTCCTCTGCCTTTTCTAAACCCAGCTTGTACATCTGGCAATTCTCACTCCATGAATTGCTGGAGTCTACCTTGCAAGATCTTGAGCATTACCTTACTGGCATGTGAAATAAGTGCCACTGTTCGATAGTTTGAACATTCTTTAGTGCTTCCCTTTTTTGGTATGGGGATATAAGTTGATTTTTTCCAATCTGATGGCCATTCTTGTGTTTTCCAAATTTGCTGGCATATGGCATGCATCACCTTGACAGCATCATCTTGCAAGATTATAAACAGTTCAGCTGGGATACCATCATCTCCTGCTGCCTTGTTATTAGCAATGCTTCTTAAGGCCCATTCAACCTCACTCTTCAGGATGTCTGGCTCTAACTCACTGACCACACCGTCAAAGCTGTCTCCAATATTATTATCCTTCCTATACAGATCTTCCGTATATTCTTGCCACCTTTTCTTGATCTCTTCTGCTTCTGTTAGGTCCTTACCATCTTTGTTTTTGATCATACCCATTTTTGCCTGGAATTTACCTCCGATGTTTCTAATTTTCTGGAAGAGGTCTCTTGTCCTTCCTATTCTATTGTCTTCTTCCACTTCCGCACATTGCTTGTTTAAAAATAATTCCTTATCTCTTCTGGCTAACCTCTGGAATTTTGCATTTAATTGGGCATATCTCCCCCTATCACTATTGCCTTTTGCTTTCCTTCTTTCTTGGGCTACTTCCAGTGTCTCAGCAGACAGCCATCTTGCCTTCTTGGTTTTCTTTTTCTTTGGGACGTTTTTTGTTGCCGCCTCCTGAACGATGTTGCGAACTTCTGTCCATAGTTCTTCTGGGACCCTATCTACTAAATCTAGTCCCTTAAATCTATTATTCACCTCCACTGCATATTCCTTAGGAATATTAGTGAGCTCATATCTAACTGATCTGTGGGTCTTCCCTATTCTCTTTAGTCTGATTCTAAATTTTGCAATAAGAAGTTTGTGATCTGAACTACAGTCAGCTCCAGGTCTTGTTTTTACCAACTGTATAGATGTCCGCCACCTTTGGCTGCAAAGGATGTAGTCAATCTGATTTCGCTGTCGACCATCTGGTGAAGTCCATGTATAAAGTCGTCTTTTAGGTTGTTGGAAGAGAGTGTTTGTTATGCACAGTGAGTTGTCTTGGCAAAATTCTATCAGCCTATGTCCTGCTTCATTTTGTTCTCCCAGACCATGCTTGCCTGTAATTCCAGGTGTCGTCTGACTACCCACCTTAGCATTCCAGTCTCCTGTAATGAAAATAACATCTCTTTTTGGTGTATTATCCAGTAGGTGCTGCAGATCCTCATAGAACTGATCTACTTCTGCTTCTTCAGCATCTGTGGTTGGGGCGTATATTTGGATCACTGCTTACCCTGAATTCGAATTGAGATCATTCTATTGTTTTTTGGATTGTATCCAAGCACTGCTTTAGCCACTTTATTATTAATTATGAAGGCTACTCCATTTCTTCTGTGGTCCTCTTGTCCACAGTAGTAGATCTGGTGGTCATCTGATGTGAAGTGGCCCATTCCAGTCCATTTCAGTTCACTGACACCTAAAATGTCTATATTTAATCTTGACATCTCACCAATAACCACATCCAATTTGCCCTGGCTCATAGATCTTACATTCCAGGTTCCTATGGTGTGTTGATCTTTAGAACATCGGATTCGTCGTTCACCACCAGCACCGTTGGCCGCTAGCCGTCCTTTCGGCTTTGAGCTAGCTGCGTCATCACATCTGGGGCTAGTTGAACGTATCCTCTGTTCCTCCCCAGTAGCATTTTGACCATCTTCCGACCTGGGAGTCCCATCTTCCGATGGTATACCGACATATCTCTGGTTGTACTGATCCATTTAGTTTTCACGGCAAGAATACTGGGGTTGGTTGCCATTACCTTCCCCAGGGATCGTATTTAGTCTGACCTCTCTGCCACGACCTTCCCATCTTGGGTGTCCCTTCACGGTTTAGCTCATGGTTTCATTGAGGTGCTCAAGCTCCAGCACCACAACAAGGTAACTATCTCCTTTGCTGGAGAAAATTACCATGTAAATTGTAAATAATTCCAAACCAAGACCTATGCAAATAAAATGCAATTTACAATGCAATACCATCCCTGATGGTTATTATTACTATGTTTATTCTTAACCATGTTTTACAAAATAGCAACAACCAAGAAACTGTTTCTCTTCACTGCACAATCAGACTTGGATTCTCAAACATTGGCATTGATACCACAAAACCACAAGGAATTGTCAGGGAGTTTATTTAGAGAAGGCATCAAATTGTATCTGAGATGAAAGCAATAAATTGCCTGATTTTGATTTTGATTTTGCATCCAGGAGCTAAAGATGACTTTATATTGAAAGGAAAGAAAAGATCATCATTAAATACTAAGCTGAGATCTGAGATACAGCAGCCCTCCTATAATGATGTGTGGCACCGTGACCCAGGGGAAAGTAATGTCACACATAGTCCATATTATATACTATTTTTGAACAAGAGTAATCGAGAGGCTACATATGGAAGGAAGTATGTATTTGCAAAAGAAGATGTGAATATGCAGAGTCAACCTAGCAGAGATGATAGAGCATAATTCTTGATTTGACAGTGGGTATTTCCACACAGCCATTGGTCTTGCTGCTTTCCACTTCTACTGCACTTTCCTTCTGCTGCATGAATGTCCTCATGGGTCATCCTTGGATAAGGAAGCTAGAGGAAAAAGGGAGCACCTGACTGGCCAATAAAGAGTGGGAAAATCACTGTTCCAGACAGTGCCTTTGCTATGTAAGGGGAACAGAAAAGCCAGCCCTCTGAACACTCCTGAAGATGGGAGTCATAAGACATCAAGGTACCATAGTACTGAATACTGAGTAACTTCACTGGGGAAAATTCCAAGATTCAGGAGCCAGGAGAAGGTGGGAGTTCTTTCCAGTGGGAAACTTCCGAGACCATAGCTCAACAGCCCTCACATTGCTTCCTCTGGAATAAGAGTTGAACTGAAAATTAATTGGCTCCCCTTCTTAAGACTCACAGAAGCTCCCCAATGTTGTGAGGACGCAAGAGCAGTTGGCACCAATCTCAGATTGGTACACACATAGCCTGCATATGGAAGGCCCCAGTAAATCCTATATGTGTTAGGGTATTAAAGAATTGTTGGCCACATGCAAGACCCCAATGTGTTAAGAGAAAGATCGCTGTGCTGTGGTTAATTCATTCTGATCCATGCTTTTCTACCAATGTCAGTCTTCAAAATCTTTCCCTCAGTTGATACCCTTTGCATTCTTTTGTCCGTGCTGAATGGACTTGTTATGGCAGTGTGCAGGATATCAAATTGGAGAAGACTTATTTCAATAGTGATTCTGAAGCAAATAATGTTGACTAATCCTGCTAAAAGAACATTTCAAGGTTTTTCATTCCATAAAGATTACATTAAAGTTCAATGTTGGCTTTCTCTGGATTTCATGTACACATTGCTATCACAACAAAGAACATTGTGGCTACTGAGAGCCAGGTTAAATAGTTGCATTTAAATCAGGAAAACTTCCATTCATGTCCATTCCCTCAGCCATGAAAGCTCATTAAGTGACTTTGGACCCATCATTATCTATGCCAGTTTCAGCTCCTGCAGAAAATGCAGAATACAAATCAAACAAAGCCAAACAAAATGTCTGATGTTCATGCAGAGTTCAAACTCCATTGAGTGATGCATGAGCCAAACAAATCTATGTTTGAATCCTTCCTTCAATAAAGTGAATTTAATATCACATGAAATCCTGTGCTGGTCTTGCCTTGATCCAAAGAGTCAAAGATCATTTCATACTCAACGGCTATTTCAGTCTGAATTCTTACCAGTAATAAATGATTCCAAAGGAAGACCTATGCAAATAAAATGCACTCATCCATATAATTCAATCTGTTCTGGTAATATTTGTTTTCCTCTTTAGAATAAAAAAAACTATAGTGGGTATCCCATTTCTGTAATTCCAATATATTTTAGGGACTTGTCCAGGCAGTCTCCAAGAATCAGACACGATTGAACAGATTTTAAAAAAATGGCCACCCATCTTATATAATGATCATATGCAGCTCACAACAACTGATAAAAGCAAGAATAAAAACAAAACCCCAGAACAATCAGACTATTAGCCTTCTGACTCAACCCCCATGTTAGCCCAATGCTTGGAGGAAGAGCCAGGTCTTCATTAAATTGTCTGCATTATCTTAAATAATACTGGAATTAGGCTCTTTACTGAAACATGCCACTATATTTACCATTTACCTTAGCATTCTTGTTAATGCCCTTGCACCCAGTTCCGTGAAGGGGAAAAACTTCAGGGATACAAGTCTTTTACCCAATATTTTCTTCTGAGTGACTACTAGAGGCTTATTGCAATTTGGTGATACGCTTTGCATTTATTTGCAAATAGGCGGGCTGAGCATTAGGATTCTTTCACACACTCCAAGAGGTTTCTCCCACTCAGTGTTTGAGTAGCTCTTCTGCCAGAAAAATGCCTCCAGAGCATATGTCTATGAAGGTTCTCAGTCATCCAGGTGGAATTGTCTGTAGCTTGAATCATGTCAACTGGATTTCTATTTTCTCAGTGGAAACGTTTCGCTCCTTATCCAAGGAGCTTCTTCAGTCTGAGCAAAGTTAGTAAGGGAATCCTAAATATGTTTCTAGGTAGCTGTGTGACCTTACACCTGGGGCTAGGTCATGGTTATATTGAGATGTTATTTTTAAGTCCTTTTATCATCTAAAGGAGGATCGTTAAGATCACCATGCTGCTGTTGAGCTTGTGAAATGGTCTTAATCTTCCTAGGCACAGAAGACAATGTGGGGAGGAAGACGGGGGAGAGGTTGTGCCTAAGGCCCCCACCTCTATTCAAGGAAGGATTTTCCAAGTTGGCATTGAGAGAGGGGTCAAGGAATCCATTTATGCCAACTTGGAAAATCCTTCCTTGAATAGAGGTGGGGGCCTCAGGCACAACCTCTCCCCCATCTTCCTCCCCGCATTGTCTTCTGTGCCTAGGAAGATTAAGACCATTTCACAAGCTCAACAGCAGCATGGTGATCTTAACGATCCTCCTTTAGATGATAAAAGGACTTAAAAATAACATCTCAATATAACCATGACCTAGCCCCAGGTGTAAGGTCACACAGCTACCTAGAAACATATTTAGGATTCCCTTACCAACTTTGCTCAGACTGAAGAAGCTCCTTGGATAAGGAGCGAAACGTTTCCACTGAGAAAATAGAAATCCAGTTGACATGATTCAAGCTACAGTGCCTCCAGAGCAGCTCCGAGTCAGCCATCAAACTCATTTTACTGTATTCTGTGTCAGTTGCAGCACAGCATCAGAAACTAAATTTTCTGCTTCTTCACCAGCCCACCACCTTTAATAACATCAACTCCCACAGGGAGCAGCAGGAAAGCTAAGCCTTAATTCCCAATGAGCCATCTTCTTTCAAAAGCAATATAGAGAAATCTCTGTAATACAAGGAAGGATACTTCAGAATTGTTTTCCCTGAAAAAGCCAGGGCTGCATAGTGGTTGACCATTTAAGCAGTTCTTTTATTGCTGGAGTGCAATCATGCAACCATAAAATCCAGGATCAACTTTATCATTAGACAGAATGAACCAGCTGCAGGGACAGCTTCCCAAGTCTTGCTTCACTTCAAAGTCCCCTCTTAGAAGACAGTGCTGTGCATGTCATATACCTTCTTCGGTATTGTTGGATATGGTGGAGAATCCCAACCACTAATAATGTTGAACCGCTTGCACAGTTGGTGTCTGGACACAGAATGGCCCTTGCTTCATACAGCAGAATCTTGGCTGGTCCAAATAAAATTGTTGAATTGGAAGTGGCTTTCTATCGATTTGGTTTCTTATTTCAGTAAAAAAAGGTAAAGGTTCCCCCCCGCACATTTGTGCAGTCGTGTCCGACTCTAGGGGCCAGTGCTCATCTCCGTTTGTTAGCCGAAGAGCCAGCGTTGTCCAAAGACGCTTCCATGGTCATGTGGCCGCATGACGCGCGCGGAACGCTGTTACCTACCCACAAAAGTGGTACCTATTCATCTACTTGCATTTGCATGCTTTTGAATTGCTAGGTTGGCAAGAGCTGGAGCTAGTTCGGGAGCTTACTCCGCACGCAGGGCTAGGGATTCGAACCTCCGAACTTGCGATCTTCCGATCAACAAGCCTAGCATCTTACCCGCTGAGCCACCATGCCCCTTTTCTTATTTCAGTAGTGGAAGGCTAATCTTTTTAATTGTTTGTTGTGCTGTTTCATGTGCAAAATACAAGGACAAATAAGGAAATGGCAATTCCTAAAAGAAATGTATCCAGCAGCAAAGGCAGTTTTCATGGTCATAGGAATCATAGAGTTGGAAGAGGCCATTTAGGCATAAGTTCAGGAATTCAAATTAAGCATCCCTGACAGATTGCTGTCTAGTCTCTGCTTGAACTCATCCAGTTTAGGGGAGCCCACCAACTGCCTGAGTAATTGGTTCCACTGATAACCTGCTCGCTGTTAAAAAAAAATTCTACCATTTGATCAGAATCTTTCTTTCTGTAACTCAAATACATTTCATGTTTTGCACTCTGGAACAGTAGAGAATAAGTACTGACTTTCTTCTGTGTGACATCCTTTGAAGAGGACTACCATTTATTTGTTTGTTTGTTTTATTTTTATCCCGCCTTTATTATTTTTACAAATAACTCAAGGCGGGGAACATACCTAATACTCCTTTCTCCTCCTATTTTCCCCACAACAACAACCTTGTGAGGTGAGTTGGGCTGAGAGAGAGTGACTGGCCCAAGGTCACCCAGCCGGCTTTCATGCCTAAGGCGGGACTAGAACTCTCAGTCTCCTGGTTTCTAGCCCAGCACCTTAACCACTAGACCAAACTGGCTCTAACTCTAAACCCTCCTAACTCTTCTCTTTTCAAGCTACACTTTTACAATCCCTTCAACCTCTCTTTATCAGGTTTATTTTCTAGTCCCTGATCATCCTCATTCCCTTTTTTCTTAACCTGTTCCAGTTTAACTGAATCCTTCTTAAAGTGTGGCACTCAGTAATTAGCAGAATACTTGATGTGTAGCCAGTGCAGATTAAAGTAGAACTATTTCTTCCTAAGATCTGGAACTACATTTCTCTTGACGCAGCCTAAAATTGCATTTGTCTTTTTTGCAGCCACAATACAATGCTGATTCATATTCTTTCTGTAATAAATTACTATTCCAAGGTCTTTTTAACAAGTAATATTTCCAAATCATGTATTCCTGCATTCTATACCTGTATATTTGATTTCTGCTTCCTAAATGAAGAACTTTGCACTTCTCTGTCTTAAATTTCATTATCTCATTTTCAGCCCATATCTCTAACCTGTCCAGATAATTTTGAATGTTATCTCTGTCTTCTAGGATATTAGCTATCCCATTCAGTTTTACATCATCTGCACATTTGAGAAATGAGATGAAGACAAACAAGGCATCAAGAGGAGGAGGGGGGAAGGGAGGGGGAGGAGATGATCCCTGTAAGTACAATGGGGAGTTCAGTTCCAATCACCAGTAGCTGCTATTCCTCCACCCAAAAGAAGTTACAGCTGCAGTGGCCAGGAGAGCCCCCAAATCAAAAAGCACCCAGAATTTAAAGGCACATTGGAAAAAGCACACAGGTGCACACAGTAGTCTTCTGAGGATCACACAGAGCTGGTGAAAGGGAAAGGGACCATCATGACAAGAAAACTGTATTGGTCAAAAAGAAGCCTAGGGATCAAAATGAGGTGTGTTATTTATTTATTTATTTTTCTTTTATTTATTTAAAAGATTTGTATGGCCGCCCATCTTAAAACACAACTCTTGTTATGAAGATTCTAGAGTCTTGTCATCTGTTCTCCCAGTCGGGTCAGAGTTCATTCTCAAGCAGCCAACTAAAGAATCAGGCAGGAGATATGTAAACAGAATTCTTTATGTAGGGAGTCTGCTTCAAATGCCGTATCCACGGCATCCCCTTCTCTGACTCTGTTCTGTTCTCTAAGATATGTCCTGGTTACTCTTCCTTTAATCTTTGTGTTCTTTCAGTGTTTTCAGATCACCTTCACTGCCTGTTGTCCCAGTTCTCCTACAGTATCTAAATCCACACTGTATTGGACTAGTTGGAGAGTTTTCGTCAGTCTGAGAACTTCATGCCCTGGTAGGAAATCTTCCAGGAGAATTTTAATGAGGTCATCTCCCTCCTCATTATATTCAAGACATATCCAGCTTCCAAAATATTATGCCACGAAACCTGGTGCCTCCATATCAGGTAAGAATTAAAGGCTACATCCTCATTAGGAACAAAGACAGGTCACCTCAACAACATGGATTGAAATGAACACACACTTGCCACCTGACCATTTTGCCCTCTCTTTGGCCTGATGAAGACACCATTTTTGCTTCACTTGTTGTGACTATCCCTGAAATTAATCCAGTGAGAAAACATGAACAGAAGAACCTGCCTTCAGGGCTGTGCATCTCAGCTCAAAGCTTCATTTCTTCATTCTTTTTTTGCTCACTTGCTCTTCCTGACACTGACACCTGAGCAGATCACAGTGGCAGGAGCAAATGAATTTAATGTAATCACTTTGCCTCTGAGGTTAGATCCTATTAAGGAGCTTAGTAATGGCATGGTTATACACTGCTCAAAAAAATAAAGGGAACACTGAAACAACACAATGTAAGTCCAAGTCAATCACACTTCTGTGAAATCAAACTGTCCACTTAGGTAGCAACACTGATTGACAATCAATTTCACATGCTGTTGTGCACATGGAATAGACAACGGGTGGAAAGCATAGGCAGTTAGCAAGACATCCCCAATAAAGGAATGGATCTGCAGGTGGTGACCACAGACCACTTCTCAGTTCCTATGCTTTCTGGCTGATGATTTGGTCACTTTTGAATGCTGGCGGTGCTTCCACTCTAGTGGTAGCATGAGACGGAGTCTACAACCCACACAAGTGGCTCAGGTAGTGCAGCTCATCCAGGATGGCACATCAATGCGAGCTGTGGCAAGAAGGTTTGCTGTGTCTGTCAGTGTAGTGTCCAGAGCATGGAGGCGCTACCAGGAGACAGGTCAGTACATCAGGAGACGTGGAGGAGGCCGTAGGAGGGCAACAACCCAGCAGCAGGACCGCTACCTCCACCTTTGTGCAAGGAGGGACAGGAGGAGCACTGCCAGAGCCCTGCAAAATGACCTCCAGTGGGCCACAAATGTGCGTGTGGCTGCTCAAACGGTCAGAAACAGACTCCATGAGGGTGGTATGAGGGCCCGACGTCCACAGGTGGGGGTTGTGCTTACAGCCCAACACCGTGCAGGACGTTTGGCATTTGCCAGAGAACACCAAGATTGGCAACTTCGCCACTGGCGCCCTGTGCTCTTCACAGATGAAAGCAGGTTCACACTGAGCACATGTGACAGACGTGACAGGGTCTGGAGACGCCGTGGAGAACGTTCTGCTGCCTGCAACATCCTCCAGCATGACCGGTTTGGCAGTGGGTCAGTAATGGTGTGGGGTGGCATTTCTTTAGGGGGCCGCACAGCCCTCCATGTGCTCGCCAGAGGTAGCCTGACTGCCATTAGGTACCGAGATGAGATCCTCAGACCCCTTGTGAGACCATATGCTGGTGCGGTTGGCCCTGGGTTCCTCCTAATGCAAGACAATGCTAGACCTCATGTGGCTGGAGTGTGCCAGCAGTTCCTGCAAGACGAAGGCATTGATGCTATGGACTGGCCCGCCCGTTCCCCAGACCTGAATCCAATTGAGCACATCTGGGACATCATGTCTCGCTCCATCCACCAATGCCACGTTGCACCACAGACTGTCCAGGAGTTGGGGGATGCTTTAGTCCAGGTGTGGGAGGAGATCCCTCAGGAGACCATCCGCCACCTCATCAGGAGCATGCCCAGGCGTTGTAGGGAGGTCATATAGGCACGTGGAGGCCACACACACTACTGAGCCTCATTGTGACTTGTTTTAAGGACATTACATCAACGTTGGATCAGCCTGTAGTGTTCTTTTCCACTTTAATTTTGAGTGTAACTCCACATCCAGACCTCCAGGGGTTGCTTACATTTGATTTCCATTGCTAATTTTTGTGTGATTTTGTTGTCAGCACATTCAACTATGTAATGAACAAAGTAATTAATACGAATATTTCATTCATTCAGATCTAGGATGTCTTATTTCAGTGTTCCCTTTATTTTTTTGAGCAGTATATTAATGATCAGAGCTTATCAGTACCCAAAGCTTATTAACATAATAGAGAATCCATTTGGGTAAAGAGGGAGAAAAGCCATATAATCTTCATTTTTCTTTATATCACAGCTTAATCCATAGGTTTGATGGAATTTTGAAGGTTAATAAAAGAACACCAAGCAGCTAACAACGATCTTGCAAAGTAGAAGCGTGAACCAAAAAAGGACTTGCACATTAAGCTTAATTACGTTCAGAAATAAATTCAGTCTTCACACAGTAGTTAGATGAAGAAAAAAATAGAGATAGCTTACATTTATTCAGTAGAACTGGATACAAGTAGATTCATAGTAGAAAAACACTTAATCATCACTGGTTCTTTGTAGACAGTCATTATGGAATTGGAAATGACTGTGAAAGCAAGATGAAAGGACGAGAGCTGCATTCTGCAGCACCTCCTGTTTGCAGGTGTGCCCAAAGAGTAATGGAGATTGTTGATCCCCAAACTCAAGAAGGAAAAAGGAAGTGGAAATCAGGTGATCCATGTGACATCCCACAAGCACAATAGAGATGTGTTTACTAGAAGGACCCCCCTTATGCTTATGAGACAATGCTGAGTTGACCCCTGATAATTCCAACAAGGTTGACATTATATATATATATATATATATATATATATATATATACACACACACACACACACACACACACACACACACACACACACAGTATATATATATTACCTGAGGGACCGTCTCATCCCCATAACGTCGAACCGTCCCATTCGGTCATTCAGAGAGGGCATGCTGCAGATCCCGTCCGTAAAGGAATGTCACCTGACGGGGTCTAGGAGGCGTGCCTTCTCGGTAGTGGCGCCCACCCTTTGGAATATGCTACCCCCGGAGGTGAGGCAGGCCTCATCACTCCCAGCCTTCAGAAAGAACTTAAAGACCTGGTTCTGCCGCCTTGCGTGGGGGGTGGAACAGTTTCTCTTGGGGATGGCTGGTGCCATAGGGCCCTTTTAAACATCTAAACATCAAACCATCACATCTTGGATTTTATATTTAATTTTATTATATGAGAGTATTTTATTACGCTGTTTTAACTGTTAAATTTTAATTGCTGTATCCTGTAAACCGCCCAGGGTTCCCTTGTGGGGAGATGGAGCGGTATACAAATTGAAGCATAAATAAATAAATAAATAAATAAATAAATAAATAAATAAATAAATAAATTAGAGTACTACCAGTGCCCAAGTTACACCTGCTTCCACAACTCAAGGGCTTCAGAAATACATGTGGTAGAGTTCTTTGTTTGACCCAATAAGTGAAATCCAGAAGATTCATGCTCCTCTAGATTTTCTTTTTCTTTCTTAAATGGCACTAAAATCAAATTACTTCAAAATAAATATGATAAAGCAAATACTATAATTTCAACAGAGACAGGCCTCTAAAGTGGGAGGAGAAAGTAGGCCTGCAGATGGCCTCCTTACTAAGGATGAAGGAAAAATTAATTCACTTCTTGCTTTCACCTAAGTGTATATAATTTTTCAAAGTTCAATGACAGGGCAATGTGAGACTCAACTGGCCCTTAAAATCTGCATTATTCTCCAGTTCTCGCAATAGAAAAAAGTGCAAAAATTGTATATCTTCATATGTGAATTTTTCAAAACACTCAACCCAAAACATCTGTTGTTGTATAATTTCTCTGGCACATACACCATTGCTCACCTAAAGCTTCAAAAGGCTGTCTGAGTTCCTCCCAAGTTGCCAAGAGAACTATCCTGCCTCAGGATAGCTTTCAAGGGCAAAACGTTTTGGAATAGGTCCACAATACAGACTTGCTTCTTGCCCAAATTCTCTGTTGTAAACTTTCTGGTAAAAGTACCTTGGAAAGAGAGCCAGCCTGATTTACCCCTCATTAAGTGTCACAGGCATGTGACTCCCAGAGCTATACAAAATACCTCTTAGTGTTAATCTTGCTATCATTCTCTATAAAACTTCCTATCATGAAATTTATCTTCCAGATGAAAACCACAAGTGGGATACAAGGAATGAGCAAAGTGGCCAAGGATGTAAGCATGAAAAATCTGTCTCTGGCTTCCACTTGCTTCAGAAACGTTCGTCCTTGGAGGCTGTGAGTAGCTTAACAAAACAGGATGGATCAAGGCTACTGGGTTGGATGCTCAGCAGCTGTCATGGCAGGCAAAAATATGTCAGATCTCTCTTAAGACCCAGGCTCTAGCATATTAACCCAGAAAATAAAGATTTAACTTTTTTCCTTGTTATTATATATATTTGCAATTATGTAGCAGGTGCAGTAAAAATGCCAACTATCATGGTAGTGAAATGAAAACCACACTTTTTAAAAATAATATAATCTTTATTATTTTTAACAAACAAACATTAATCTTAAAGAAAAAAACATTGAAAAAAATTAAAAGTACAAACTAAAAATACAAACTAAGAAGAGGGGAAAGGGGCGGGAGGAATCTATCTTATATTTTATGCTTATCAATAGTCACTGGTTTACCTCCCCCCAACCTTACCGTCCAAGAGAGGAGAGCCCTGACAGCCCTCAGCAAAGATGAAACCATCACCATTTTACCTGCTGACAAAGGAAGATGTACAGTGGTTCTAAACACTGCAGACTACCACAATAAAATTACCTCACTTTTGGAGGATCACCATACATATGAAAAACTGAAAAGAGACCCCACCAACAATTACAAGAAAAAGGCAATAGACAGTTTGAAACAATTGGAACATGATGGCTCCATCGATAGGATTACCTACCACCGTCTGTATCCTGGAGAAGCCATCCCCTGCATCTACGGACTTCCTAAGATCCACAAGGAAGGAACACCCCTCCGACCCATAGTCAGCAGCATCAATTCGGTAACATACAACATTGCCAAACACCTCTCTACCATACTAGCACCTCTAGTTGGACACTCTGAACACCACATCCATAATTCGGAAGAATTTGTTTCCAAAGCAAAGATCCTGAAACTGGATACAGATGAAACTATGGTCTCCTTTGATGTGTCCTCCCTTTTCACCAGCATCCCCACCACTCATGCTCTATCCGCTGTCAGGAAGAGACTAGAAGAGGACAGCACCCTGGAAAGGAGAAGCCATCTCAACCCAAACCAGATCTGCCATCTTCTGGACCTGTGTCTTAACACCACTTATTTCACATACAGAGGTGACTTTTACAGACAAAAACACGGCTGTGCCATGGGTTCTCCTGTGTCACCCATTGTGGCCAATTTATACATGGAAGAAGTGGAGAAGAAAGCACTCAACACATTCCAGGGAACGGTGCCCACCCACTGGTTTAGGTATGTGGATGACACCTGGGTCAAAATCAAGGCCCAGGAAGTACAGGCCTTCACGGACCATATAAACACTATAGATGCCAACATTAGCTTCACCAGAGAAGACACCAAGGACAACAGACTGGCATTCCTAGACTGTGAAGTCCTCATTGGGACCGGTGGCAAGCTAGAAATAGGGATCTACAGGAAACCCACACACACAGATCAATATCTGATGTTTGACTCCCACCATCCACTGCAGCACAAACTAGGAGTCATCAGGACATTGTCACACAGAGCAGAAACCATCCCCACCTCCATGGATTCCAAAAAGAATGAAAATCAGCACCTGAGAACAGCCCTGAAGGCCTGTGGATATCCAAATTGGGCCTTCACCAAATCTAAATCTACCAGACCTAAAACAGCGACAGATAGGGCTGAGACTCAGAGTAAACGAAAGAACCTGGTCATTCCCTACATGGCTGGCGTGTCTGAAAAGATAAAACGGATATTTGGCAAACACCACATACCTGTATATTTCAAACCCACCAACACACTGAGACAGAGGCTTGTACACCCCAAAGATCAAACTCCAAAACATAAGAAAAGCAATGTAGTTTATGCAATCCAGTGCAGTGAGGAGTGCTCTGAACTCTACATTGGAGAAACCAAACAACCTATGTACAGGAGGATGGCACAACACAGGAGAAATAACACCACAGGACCAGAGTCAGCAGTTTATCTTCATCTAAAAGAAAAAGGACACTCATTTGAGGACATTAATGTTCACATTTTAGACAGAGAAGATAGGTGGTTTGAGAGAGGGGTCAAGGAATCCATTTATGCCAACTTGGAAAATCCTTCCTTGAATAGAGGTGGGGGCCTCAGGCACAAACTCTCCCCCATCTTCCTCCCCGTGTTGTCTTCTGTGCCTAGGAAGATTAAGACCATTTCAGAAGCTCAACAGCAGCATGGTGTTTTTAACGACCCTCCATTAGATGATAAAAGGACTTAAAAATTACATCTCAATATAACCATGATCTAGCCCCAGGTGTAAGGTCACACAGCTACCTAGGAACATATTTAGGATTCCCTTACCAACTTTGCTCAGACTGAAGAAGCCCCTTGGATAAGGAGCGAAACGTTTCCATTAAGAAAATAGAAATCCAGTTGACATGATTCAAGCTACAGAAAATTCCACCTGGATGACTGAGAACCTTCATAGACGATAGACTGGTTTACCAATGAATTCACTACTATAATATGAAAACCACTCTCTCTTATGGGTGGTTTATTGTTCATTTGAATTTGCTTATTTATTTAGGTTTTTAAACTGGGCAAAACGATAGAGGCAAACTGTTGGGCTAGCCCCAGTTCCAAAGGATGCATTTGGAAATAACACTATCTGGCCCAGCATCATTCCCAAGAACATTCCCTGTTCCAGAAGTGTTGGCATTTGGAATTCTAGAATGCCACAAGAATGCTTTTGAACATGATTGGGAATGCTGCCCTTTGCCGCCATTCTCCTGAAATATGGCAACCTTTTCTTTATTCTCTTTTTCTAGAAAACCCATGTGGGGGGGAAATAATCTCAGTCACTTTACATTAAAAATGAAAATAAAAAAATCCTCAGTTACCTTGCATTTATTTATTTTTAAAAGTAAGGCCAAGCCCACCCCAATGTTTCTATAATTTAATCTCCTACCCTGCATTCCAAGATTTGTTGGGTCTGTTTTATCCAATTCTCACCAAATGGTGGAAGAAAATGCTTCTGCCCAGCACTGTCCCAAACCCTCTTCCATGTAGCTGCTCTTCAGAATATTCTTTGTTCTTGGCTTGTGTGAGGATCCTGCTCTCCAGCACAGCATCCTGATGCCTCTTCATGTATCTCTACATCCATGCGAACACCCAAACAAGTTCCATACCAACTCTCTGTTAGTTGCTGATCAGGTTGCTTGGATAAGAAGTTGCTGATAAGGAGCTTGGAATAGAAGATAGTTTAGATTCTCATAGAACATAGTGCTCATAGGAGAAGAAAGAAGCAACAGATAAGGAGTTAGCATAAGGGGGAACTCTTAAAACACTGGGATTACACATTAACAACAGAGAGAATTCTGGACAGAAGAAGCTTAGTCATGAAGGTGATGGTAGGCAGCAAAAGGTGCTGCAATGGCTAGGAAGGACCAAGACAGTGTTGGTGACTGCTGACCAATGCGTGTTGATTTTAATCTAGAGCAGAGCTTTCCAAACTTTTCATGTTGGTGACACACTTTTTAGACATGCATCATTTCGCGACACACTCTTACAGCAGGGCACAAGGCAGGCACTAGGACCTGCACAGAATCACAGCAGGTTTGGAGGCAGCAAGGCACAAGGCAGGCACTAGGACCTGCGTGGAATCCTGGCAGGGCTTGCAGCCGTGACACACCCAGGCACTGCAGCCGACACACTAACGTGTCCCGACACACAGTTTGGAAATCTATGATCTAGAGAAAGAATAGCTAGAGATACTCAAATGGATTGAGCAGAGTATTGGTTTTTTTAAAAAAAACTGCCAAAGGCTCATCTTTCCTTGACCTGTGGTGGGGAGTCCACAGAGCATTTGAAGGTGAGACCTGGAGAAGACTCACTGCAGAGGAAAGGGACCATGGGATCTATCATACAAACACAGACAATGTGGAGGAAGATGGAAGAAGATCAACAGAGGGTCATCAGTGAGATCCAAGCCACCTGCAAATTCTTCTGACTTTGAGATGAAAAGTTTCCCACTAAGTTTTGTAACTCTTTTCCTTAAATCTAGATAGGAATGGTCATGATAATTACGAGAGGGATGTTGTCATTTTTAAAAAAGCAATTTTATTTTAACTCATTTCAGGCTGGCATTTAGAAAACAGTGTGTGTGTGTGTGTGTGTGTGTGTGTGTGTGTGTGTGTGTGTGTGATATGAGAGGGAAAGCTGTCTACAATTTGTTTATAAACACTAGGTAAAATATGTTTGCAAAAAAATGAAATGGTACAGAGAAGCCTGAATTGTTTATACAAAATGTTTTTCCTTCTGAGAGAACTCCCATCTTGCTTCTTTTTTTATAAGACTTGATTAAAGTTTCAAAATACAGAAAAAATACAAAATATAGAAAAGACTGAAGAAAAGACTAAAAGAAAAAAGACAAACTAAAAGGTGCAGAAATGGAAAGAAATACAAAAGGAGTGACTTCCGACCTTCTCCAATACAGATACAAATACAAAATAATACATTAATCTCTTACTCTAAATCAAACCATGGTAAACATTATTTCTATAAGCTAATTCCCTTCTGAATCTCTTCCCACAAGCTGGCAGTTCAAAATTTGACAGGACCTTCCAAATACAATTCTTGGGAAAAAAGAAGAAAAATGTGCAGTCATTCTCTTTTATCTTTCTCTTTACTTTATTGCATTCATTAGGAACCACTACTACATCTGTGCAAAGCTTCGAAGGGGTTCTTCAATTCAACAAGCCATGGATCAAAGCAGAATTGCGAATCAAAGCAGAGTGATCAAAGGCCATAAGAGCAAGTCAATGAATGTTCCTCTAAGCCAGCCCAAAAGAAGCCAACCTTTGCCAATGTGGCCTGCCAGTGATGAGGGAGACCTTCCCAGGAGGTGCCAAGCTTGTCAACCAGCTATGCCAATCATCCTGACCCTACCGAAAACACAGTGATCAGAGGCAGCAAAGTTATACAAATATTCTCTTTGAAAGTTATACAACTCCAAAAAAAGCAATTGAATGAGCAACCATTTTAATCTGCCCAGAAGAAGGGAAGTGTTGCCAAGGTACCCTGTCCAGCCTGTCACCATAAGAGAATCCTACTTTGGAATTGTCAACCAGCCAATCCTTATAATAACACACTAAACCCAGTGATCGGGGGCAGCACAAGGGCAAGTCAATGGGCAATCTTCAAGCCTGGCTTCCTAGAAAAGGGATTGGGAAAAATATGGGCTTTTTTTTTAACCTTAAAATATATTACTATATTAAATATATAATACTATAATATAATATATTAAATAAATATGTTAAAATATGTTAAAAACAATGAAGCAGTTGCAAGCATTTTGATACTACCCTATTATAGCCTACTGTTTTATTTTTTTCCAAATCCAATCTTGCATCTCAAAGTAGTTTGAATTGTTTTAGTTTCCCAAGTAGGGAAGTAGACTTAGTAGACTAAGACCAGTCACTACAGCTCATCCAGTCCGAATAGCTTTCCTGCATGTGTAACAGAGCAGCATTCCTGTTCCTGAAGTCAGCAAGGCTCACTACGTAGGTAAGGAAGGTCTCTGCCATGTACCTTTCACAGACTGGCACATGACTGTTTCTTTTTTTGGGGGGGGGGGATCCTGGGACTTCTGGTCTTCTCTCTTTTTCATTCCTCATGCAACTTCCCTCACATGATTTAGGTAGCTACAAACCTAGGGTTTCCACCTAGGATAGCTAATGCACCCAGTGCCCAAGACCAAACCAAGCTAATTCAACCCCTAAATACAGGATTGCATGTGTTTCCCTTGTAGATAGCCCTCAGATCTTTGGAGGATGAGCACACACATGTACATCCCATGAAGGCCTCACAGCCATTCCGGCTTCAGTGTTAGGCAACAGGTTAATTCTTGTGGTCATTATCTTATTCCTTAAGCACTCTATTTTTCTGTAGGACCTAATAACTCATCTTTGGAGGAATCTTCAGCCAATAAAAACAGAGACTTCCAAGCACACAGCCTGACACACATGCTTTTTGGCAGAGTGTACAAAGCTCTTTGAGGTGAGAAGCAGAACAGAATGCATTCAACAGAAAAATAATCACTACCATATTAAAGATATTTTCTTCTAGGCAACTCTGGGGACAGCCTAAATGTGAACAAACCAAAATATTTTGATAGGGAATGCATGGATGATGAGCAGGCAGACCACAGTATTCTGAGATTCAATTATACATCTTGCCATTTCTGAAACAGATTAGTCTCCCTCCATCCAAAGGTCGGACAAGGAAGTAAATATCACACACAGCTGTCAAAAACCTTGGATGACAAATGGCGGCTGGAACAATTCTTCCAAAACTTTTAAAGAGAATCTCATTCAAATGAGAAAAACCAATAAATAATTGCCTGTACTCTGATTTTCAAATCTGTATACTGTTGAATTTTTCAGCTCCACACATCCATTCTTATACAAAGAAACATGTTCTGAAATTCTTCAGAGATCCATCCATTCCTCTTAATTTCAGAGAAATTTCACCATTCCATCACAGACCTTTGGGGAGATCATCTTTTTTAAACCAATAAATCTCCCCAGAACTTTTTTGCAGAATTACAATATCATTAATGAAAAGTGGAATGATCCTTTCAAAGTAAATCATCCCTTAGAAGGCACCAGGATTGTTTTATTCTAAGGTTTATGGATTAGAGTTCAACTATAAGACCCCACCTAACTTTGCCTGAAGCAAAATACAAGGTAATCAAGGAAGATGTACAGTAAGTGAGACAGCTTTTGGAGTTTCAAGGGAAGCTAAAAGACTTCAGCTGAGGATGGCTAAGAAGTAGGAAAGATATTTCAAATATCTTCTTTAATACCATTAAATCCATGTATACCTTTTATGCATGTGTTTATACATATATACATTGTCTATATGTATGCTTGGTTTTTTCCACAGATACTGAATAATCTCTCAACAAAAGAGAGGAGAGGTTTGGTTTCGTTTGGTTTGGTTTTGGTTTGGTTTGGTTTGCTTTGCTTTGCTTTGCTTTGCTTTGCTTTGCTTTGCTTTGCTTTGCTTTGCTTTGCTTTGCTTTGCTTTGGTTTCGTTTGGTTTGGTTTGGTTTGGTTTGGTTTGGTTTGGTTTGGTTTGGTTTGGTTTGGTTTGGTTTGGTTTGACATTCAAGGCTTCCAAGTGCAGCATCTCTCCTTTCTTCCATTTCTTCCAGTGTGTAATGGTACGTGCGAATGACCTTGGGAGGCAGGGGGAAGAGCCACAGCCAGGGGAATGGTCGGATAAGAGGCAGCTTAGCCTGCAGAAGAATGGGCATAGCAAACATCTCAGAAGGGACCCTCCCTAGTTTCTTGGGCTGTAAAGGCAACAGAGGAGAAATGTACTTTCAGACTTGCAAGATTCTGTTAATGTAACCTTACAATAAAGTAGAATTAGTTCATCTGGGCAAGCTTCCTGTCTGGACTACTTCACAAGGCTGACACAGTGCTAACCCACAAAACCCTCTAGGAACCATCACATTCCAGGGATGGAACATCTAAATAGGACCAACCCTTGCACAGAAGAATCATTATTGCAAGTCTGAATTTCAAAAGGAAATTGGAAAGGAACCAATGTAAGTTTCCTCTTGCCCAATAAAGAAAATGAAGTTCAGAAGAAGCTATCTGTATTGGACAGATGACTTGTTTTGATAGTCTCGTGGTTGCTGTGTCACCATGTAATCCTACACTTCTCAACTTTGATGGAGATATTAATCTATCTATGGACTCCATTGATGTCATAGGCTCACAGGCAATGACTATTGACAATGGTATTTTCAGAATCACCATTCTGAAGTCCAGACTGAGTTCACTTCCCTCCAATCTGGTAATCCTGACTGTCCAGTAGAAACTACAAGCATTCTAGATTGACATTTGAATAGACAAGAAATCTGGAGGGTGGAGAGAGAATACCCCTCATCCACCATCAAGTCATAGGTGAGGGAAATGTTATTGTTAACCTTCTTGGCATCTGATAGAAGAACCAACAGACCAGTGGGCAAATAGACAAGGTCACCATAGTTAGTTGGGGTTAGGGAAAATTAGAAGAAGGGATAGGCGTAAGATGTCTAACTGATGTCCTTGATGTGTCAATCCACCATCTCCTCCATGTTTCTTTGAACCTTAATTACCTGATAGTCCCATCATCCCTTCCCAAGGTATATCAGAAACATCTCACAAGAGTTCAAACCTCCCAAAAGAGAACAAAGAAAATAAAGTGGCCATTACTTTCAAAGTTTTCTCCAAGTGCTCATGCTGGAGTTGGCCCTCCTGCTGACTCTGTGAGAAATACATCATCTACTCCAGAAGATGATGGAGGCATCTAGAGGCATGGATCTCCTTGTCCAAATCTAGATGGTTTAGCACAAGCCACTCCTGACTGTTCCTTTGTTTCAGCAATGCTGGAGGTGCTGAAGCAGAAGGAATAGATAGACTCTTCCAGATCTCTAGATGGCCAGGTCTGCTAGTGGTGATGTTGTTATTATTGCAATGGCAACAGCTGCTCTGCTCTTCTATGAAGCAAGAGAAAGGTCAGGAACCTAGATGAGAAAGATGATTGTCTTTCCTTTTGCCTGCAGCCAGTCTGGTTCAGGGATAGCACAATCAACTGAACTTGCCCTGGTTGTTCATTCAAGACTCACCCTCTTCAGTCTAGTGTTCTAAATAAAGGAAGAATCTGAGACTGATCCTGCTTAAAATACCTACAAGCAGAAGGCTGGCTGCATATACTTTGCTCTGGGTCACATGACCAGGAAGGAGATTGCAGGGGGACTTATAATGAAGCAGGCAGCAGCACTCTGAGTCATTGCCCAGCTGCCTCTCCCATAGGTATGCAACTGGAGAGTTATTTCTGGATTTTTCAAAAGCCCCCAGATGGATTTTAACTTGGCCTTTCTTTTATCAGCTTTTCCCATCCTACCAGAGTCGGTCCCAATCTGTTCAGTTTTTGCCTGCTGACAGACAGTCAGATAGATAGATAGATAGATAGATAGATAGATAGATAGATAGATAGATAGATAGACAGACAGACAGACAGACAGACAGACAGACAGACAGACAGACAGACAGACAGACTTCTGAGTTCCTATACCTGATTTCTTTCTAATATTCTGTTGGGTTGGAAAGAATGAAAACAAAGGAACGTAAGCAGGCAGGCAGGCCCCAGACTTGCTAATACTAAGGGCTGTGCTGACAGTATGCTAGAGATCAAGAGCCACACCTCATTTGCATATAAATTGCAGGCATGTTTTATCAGATACAAATTCATACAATCATAATATGACATTTGGTTGACCCTGGTTCCCTATTCCGTGATGAATGCAAATTTTTGCATTGTAATTTCACATCTGCATGACACTGGTCTTCCTGATGCCTCCATTGGATGTCCATATGGAGAAGGAAGATTGCAGGGTACAATTTTCACCCAAGCCTGCCCTGCACGGAGAACCGAGGAAGCTTTTTAATTCTGCAGATAAAAATCATCTGGTCACTGGCCAACATCTGCAAGTGGAATACAGTACTGAAGGATGGAAGAGAGAGTTGAGAGGCCAGCATTCCCACAGGAATGCTTTGTCCCTCCAAGGTTTGTTGTAGGTACTTATATGTTCCCTGCAACAAACTAGTCCCTTCTAAGCATACACTTGGAATAAAATTCTATAGTATAAACTGCATGTTGCTATCAGTGCACACTGGACACCACCCTAGGAAACAATTTTCCATTTTATGGATAGGAAATACTGAGTCCAAAATTATTTCTATGAATAATAAGTAAATCTTTGACAAATAATTCCAACTATATACACAATAGATCCTCCAGCAAAGGAGATCGTTACCTTGTCGTGGTGCTGGAGCTTGAGCACCTCAATGAAACCATGAGCTAAACCGTGAAGGGACACCCAAGATGGGAAGGTCGTGGCAGAGAGGTCAGACTAAATACGATCCCTGGGGAAGGTAATGGCAACCCACCCCAGTATTCTTGCCATGAAAACTAAATGGATCAGTACAACCAAAGATATGTCGGTATACCATCAGAAGATGGGACTCCCAGGTCGGAAGATGGTCAAAATGCTACTGGGGAGGAACAGAGGATACGTTCAACTAGCCCCAGATGTGATGACGCAGCTAGCTCAAAGCCGAAAGGACGGCTAGCGGCCGACGGTGCTGGTGGTGAACGACGAATCCGATGTTCTAAAGATCAACACACCATAGGAACCTGGAATGTAAGATCTATGAGCCAGGGCAAATTGGATGTGGTTATTGGTGAGATGTCAAGATTAAATATAGACATTTTAGGTGTCAGTGAACTGAAATGGACTGGGATGGGCCACTTCACATCAGATGACCACCAGATCTACTACTGTGGACAAGAGGACCACAGAAGAAATGGAGTAGCCTTCATAATTAATAATAAAGTGGCTAAAGCAGTGCTTGGATACAATCCAAAAAACGATAGAATGATCTCAATTCGAATTCAGGGTAAGCCATTTAACATCACAGTGATCCAAATATACGCCCCAACCACAGATGCTGAAGAAGCAGAAGTAGATCAGTTCTATGAGGATCTGCAGAACCTACTGGATAATACACCAAAAAGAGATGTTATTTTCATTACAGGAGACTGGAATGCTAAGGTGGGTAGTCAGACGACACCTGGAATTACAGGCAAGCATGGTCTGGGAGAACAAAATGAAGCAGGACATAGGCTGATAGAATTTTGCCAAGACAACTCACTGTGCATAACAAACACTCTCTTCCAACAACCTAAAAGACGACTTTATACATGGACTTCACCAGATGGTTGACACCGAAATCAGATTGACTACATCCTTTGCAGCCAAAGGTGGCGGACATCGATACAGTCGGTAAAAACAAGACCTGGAGCTGACTGTAGTTCAGATCACGAACTTCTTATTGCACAATTTAGAATCAGACTAAAGAGAATAGGGAAGACCCACAGATCAGTTAGATATGAGCTCACTAATATTCCTAAGGAATATGCAGTGGAGGTGAAGAATAGATTTAAGGGACTAGATTTAGTAGATAGGGTCCCAGAAGAACTATGGACAGAAGTTCGCAACATTGTTCAGGAGGCGGCAACAAAAAACGTCCCAAAGAAAAAGAAAACCAAGAAGGCAAGATGGCTGTCTGCTGAGACACTGGAAGTAGCCCAAGAAAGAAGGAAAGCAAAAGGCAACAGTGATAGGGGGAGATATGCCCAATTAAATGCAAAATTCCAGAGGTTAGCCAGAAGAGATAAGGAATTATTTTTAAACAAGCAATGTGCGGAAGTGGAAGAAGACAATAGAATAGGAAGGACAAGAGACCTCTTCCAGAAAATTAGAAACATCGGAGGTAAATTCCAGGCAAAAATGGGTATGATCAAAAACAAAGATGGTAAGGACCTAACAGAAGCAGAAGAGATCAAGAAAAGGTGGCAAGAATATACGGAAGATCTGTATAGGAAGGATAATAATATTGGAGATAGCTTTGACGGTGTGGTCAGTGAGTTAGAGCCAGACATCCTGAAGAGTGAGGTTGAATGGGCCTTAAGAAGCATTGCTAATAACAAGGCAGCAGGAGACGACGGTATCCCAGCTGAACTGTTTAAAATCTTGCAAGATGATGCTGTCAAGGTGATGCATGCCATATGCCAGCACATTTGGAAAACACAAGAATGGCCATCAGATTGGAAAAAATCAACTTATATCCCCATACCAAAAAAAGGGAAGCACTAAAGAATGTTCAAACTATCGAACAGTGGCACTTATTTCACATGCCAGTAAGGTAATGTTCAAGATCTTGCAAGGTAGACTCCAGCAATTCATGGAGCGAGAATTGCCAGATGTACAAGCTGGGTTTAGAAAAGGCAGAGGAACTAGAGACCAAATTGCCAATATCCGCTGGATAATGGAGAAAGCCAGGGAATTTCAGAAAAACATCTATTTCTGTTTTATTGACTATTCTAAAGCCTTTGACTGTGTGGATCATAACAAATTGTGGCAAGTTCTCGGTGGTATGGGGATACCAAGTCATCTTGTCTGCCTCCTGAGGAATCTGTATAACGACCAAGTAGCAACGGTAAGAACAGAGCACGGAACAACGGACTGGTTTAAGATTGGGAAAGGAGTACGGCAGGGTTGTACACTCTCACCCTACCTATTCAACCTGTACGCAGAACACATCATGCGACATGCTGGGCTTGAGGAATCCAAGGCTGGAGTTAAAATCGCTGGAAGAAACATTAACAATCTCAGATACGCAGATGATACCACTTTGATGGCTGAAAGCGAGGAGGAGTTGAGGAGCCTTATGACGAAGGTGAAAGAAGAAAGTGCAAAAGCTGGGTTGCAGTTAAACCTCAAAAAAACCAAGATTATGGCAACGAGCTTGATTGATGACTGGCAAATAGAGGGAGAAAAAGTGGAGGCAGTGACAGACTTTGTATTTCTAGGCGCAAAGATTACTGCAGACGCTGACTGCAGCCAGGAAATCAGAAGACGTCTACTTCTTGGGAGGAGAGCAATGGCAAATCTTGATAAAATAGTTAAGAGCAGAGACATCACACTGACAACAAAGGTCCGCATAGTTAAAGCAATGGTTTTCCCTGTAGTAACCTATGGCTGTGAGAGCTGGACCATAAGGAAGGCTGAGCGAAGGAAGATAGATGCTTTTGAACTATGGTGTTGGAGGAAAATTCTGAGAGTGCCTTGGACTGCAAGAAGATCAAACCAGTCCATACCCCAGGAAATAAAGCCAGACTGCTCACTTGAGGGAATGATATTAAAGGCAAAACTGAAGTACTTTGGCCACATAATGAGAAGACAGGATACCCTGGAGAAGAAGCTGATGCTAGGGAAAGTGGAAGGCAAAAGGAAGAGGGGCCGACCAAGGGCAAGATGGATGGATGGTATTCTGGAGGTGACGGACTCAACCATTGGGGAGCTGGGGATGGTGACGGCCGACAGAAAGCTCTGGCGTGGACTGGTCCATGAAGTCACGAAGAGTCGGAAACGACTGAACGAATAAACAACAACAACACACAATAGATCATTCTTGAAAAATGAGCTAAGCCACACATTATAGATCAAGTCATTCATCTTATGTAAAAAAAGCATTCCAGAGAGAAATTGAATATTTTACAGAGAAGTTGAGAGGGGATTGAAGGACAATCATGAACCTTTGGCATAGAATAAATTGAAAGCACTTTGTAGTATAGATTATTTGTAAACATGAGTGTGCACATACAGGCTTAAATAAACGCATCTTCCTCATCCTGGTGTCCTGTAGATGCCTTTGGACTGCAGCTCTTAGAATTTCCCACCTCCATAAGCAACTGCATATTCAGTTAATAATTAGTATCAATCCATCTATTGATTGGAGAAGGCTCATATAGGATGTACATGATGCATAAATGAAAAAACTCAGAAACAAGGCATCAGCCCTATCTGGAGATAGGGAGAATTAAACCTAGACGTTTCTATTTGCAAAACATGTGCTCCGTTACTGAGCTATAGTGTTTCTTTTGGCCTAGTGCTTTCCTAGAAGCAAGTTGATGGACTGTGCAAGGCAGTGTGGTTGATGATACCAATAACTGAACATCCCTGTAGTACTTGTTCTGGCCATGGAAACTATCTGAAAGTTTCAGTGAAGATCAGAACATCATTCTGAATAAGTCTAAGTAAGTCTCCGTTGAAAAGTATTTTAATAAGTTGATCACTTTTTAATACTACCATGTGATGGATTCTTGCAGAATGCTTACCCTTATGGGGAAATGCATCAAAATGACCAAGTAGGAGACACATTGTTTACATTTGATTTATCTGAGTGTTTATATACATTAGCTATCCCAGCTGCTTGGACCCAGCTGTAATGTAGTTTGTCCATGGGTGGCTTAACAGGCAAATATATAACAAGGAATTTGATAAATGTTCCCTACCACATTCTGCAAAATTGAACATTGCAAAAATGAAAAATATACTTATTGGAGGGGGGTGAGAATTGGCAGCATTTGGAATGTGCTAGAATAGGGCTATCAGATCTGGACTGCAAAGCTCTGAATGACTACAGACCTCATTGTCTGGAAGGATTCTTGCACCCCAGCACCCCAGTGCTAGAGACAACACCCAAGTTTGGAAGGTAGTTATTTGGGGAGGTGATTGTTTACAAACAGCTCATTTAGTATGAAAATGTTTTTCACAGCTACTTTTGCAATTACAAGGTGGAGGGAAGGGATGGTTATTTATTTATCACTGTTTTAATATAATTGGAATGTACTTAAAAAGCAGAAACTGAGGCTAAAAACACCCTGGGTTTCCCAAGGCTATTCCCCCGGTTTCTGCAGATGGAATCTAATCTATTTTAAGAGAATTCACTTTCAAAAAGGAAATCCATCACAACATGGAAACTGAGTTCAAACTCTTACTGTTTGGGTCTAAGCTGCCTCGCTGTTCAGAGGCAGAAGACAACGTAACAAAAGGCTGTTTGTTGTTTCCACTTCAGTTGGGTCACAGCCTGCATGTGTAGAGAAGGAAGACCAGGATACAGGAAAGGGGGAAAGGAACAGCGAACTATGAATGTTTGACCAGCACACAGATTTTGCTTGGTCAAGCTAGTCTCTTCCCGTTTTTCCCCTTCAGAACCACAAGTGGCCTTTTTACATTGTGCGGCCCGAGCAATAACAACATTTCCGCTTTGATCTAAACTGTGTGAGCATTCATTCCTTGCTTTTATCTAAACTGTGTAACCATCCCTTGCTGACTATTCCTTAAATATGTAGCTCTTCCCCAATTTATTACACAATGTTACATAACTGGTGCTGGGGAATGGAACCCTGTGTCAGAGTTCAGCAGACCTCTGCCATTCAACTCGATAGGGATGGAGATTAAGGGCAGCTAAAAACTGACGTGAGAGAGATAACAGCGCGGAAGGAAGAACTACCTGCAATGAGGTGCGAAGTGGAACTCAACAGCTCCGGGAATGACTGTCTGAGCACCCGCGAACCTGCAGGCTACATGTGTTGACAACCATGGACAATGGGGAGGGGATGTTTAAATATACTGTAATATGCCATGCTAAACCATTCAAGTCTTTGTTCGTGTTAAACCTTCATGCACCGGAGTAAACCCTTTTGCTACTTAGAAATCTCGTGCCTGTAAAAGGCGAAAGATTTATACGATCTGAAGAGAAACCAGAGTATAAATAAAAGAGGAATACAATAGAAATATAGTAAAAATTAAAAGTAAGAAGCTATCTTCAAGAAAGAAACAGGAAGTCGTTTTAAACCAATTGTTTTACGTGATGTAATGTTATAAGGATTTTGATATATAGGGTTATTTAGTTTTGAATGTAAGTTTATTAAGTTTGTTATGTATTTTGTCATTTATCTCTATGTCGTTGATGTTGTTGATGTCTTTGTTTGTTTTTTTTTGTGTTTTTTTTAATAATAAAATTATATTCTAAAAAAAAAAAATCTCGTGCCTGTGATTTACTTAAGATAAGATACTTAAGATAAGGGGTTTTAGGGCATTGGAGAGGAGCACCTCACATAAAGACTTGAATCAAAAAAAATTTTTTTTGCTATGTTTCCCGAGGATTACTCTGAATTTCCAGCGAACTCCACGGTTGGGTGTAGCATCCTGCTGTAAGTCGGAAACCACGACCTACAGAAACAATGGAAACGGTTGAGGCAATGACGGCAGTGGCAGGCGAACCCGGGCCCAGCACGGCTCCAGGCCAAACCAGTGGGCAGGCTGGTGGCAAAAAGACGGGGAAAACCAAAGGAACAGAGGTAACCAAACCCCCCACCCCCCATCCAGAGGCTCACGGAACTCAGTCAGCGGATTGGTCATTTGGGGTTGGTGAAGGAATGGAAGGAAAAAGGGGGAAGCGTCCCAAGCAGCGCATCACCCATACACAACGGATTGGGGTGGTGAAAGAAAAATTGTCTCAAATGGACTGTGACATAGAGATGATTAATAAGAAATTGGACGCGTTGATAAACCTTGTACAAGGAAAAAGGGGACAGGAGTCTACGGCACACCTGACCTCTGAAGAGGAAAATGGACCCGTTGAGTCCAGCGAGTCATCAAATGAAGAAGAGGAGGGGGAGGAAGAGCTTCCCACCTCCCACAGCCAGCCGCCAACCACCCCGGCATCCCAGCAGAGGAGGACCTGACCAACAATGTATGTGCCAACGGGGGTGAGTGAATTGAAAATGAAGTTTGATGGAGACCCCAAGAAACTTGCATGTTTTCTAACCCACGTGAATGGGTTTATGGGGGAATCTGAGGACACTTTCTACACTGAGGAGGCAAAGGTCAGGTACGTTTCAAGTTTTCTGGAAGGGGAGGCGCCAAGGTGGCTCGTTAAATTGCACGATGCTAAGGCAAGCACATTACAAGACTTTAATAAATTTATGCGCGCCTTACGCAAACGCTTTGAGGACACGTTGGCAAAAGTGTCGGCGAGAGTCCGTCTCCGTAATTTAGACCAGGGTAAAAGTACTGTGGCTGAATATGCCCTGGAGTTTAAAAGAATTCTCAGTGACTTGCCTGATTGGCTGGAAGAATTCCAAATTGAATACTTCCAGTATGGCTTGAGACAGGATTTGCTCGAGTTAATGGTAGGGAGGAAGGAACCGAAAACCCTGGAAGGATGGATTCAAATGGCAGGGAGAATTGAACAAAGTCAGACACAATTGCTGACCATAAAAAAGTTCAAACACCTGCGGAAGAAGTCAGGGACCGAGCCACATTCCACCCGATCGGACATCAGGCATAAAAATTGGGAAGAGGAGAAAAATCGGAGAATGAGAGCAGGCTCGTGCATTCGATGTGGGCAGGTTGGACACCTTATCAGTAATTGCCCCCAGAATGGAGCTATTGCCAGAGTCAAGACACACCCAAAGAACCCACCAGATAGGAAGGGAGAAAAGGAGGGTGGCAGCAAGTGCAAAGGAGCGGCGGCAGCCATAGAAGACTGGAGAACCCCCCAATACGTGGAAGACGACAGCGACGAATTGGACATTGAATTCCAGCTGGCGGGAAACGACAAAGGTCTGTTCTAAAGAGCGCCGTGGGACAGGCCTTTGGAAAGGGGCGCAACGGAAGGGAGAGTCACAGTCAATGCCCGACAATGCATCTAAAGGTACAGTTAAAAACTTTGGATGGGAGGGAGCGATTTTTGGGGGTGGCAATGTTAGACTCTGGTTGCTCAAGGTGCTTAATGCACCCGAACGTAGCAGACAAAATGGGACTGAAACTGATGAAATTAAATACGCCTATTACATTTTGCCAATTGGACGGTTCGGAAATGAAAGGGGGGCCAGTGGAACATTTTACAGAAGAAATTCGAATGACTCTGGGGACCCACGTAGAGAGGTTGCGGTTCATTGTGGCTCCTATTGCAACACAACCAATTGTATTAGGACTTAAATGGCTGAGAACAAGAAATCCCATGGTGGATTGGGCTTCTGGGGAAATTGAATTCATTGACAGGACTTACCTAGGGATGGCCAATGATAGAAATCCGGGCTGCTTGGAAGTGGGGGCAGCTGGGACTGAACTTGGGGAAGAGGACCAGGCACAAGGGGGTGGAGTAATCCCGGAAAAATACCACCCCGTGGTAGAGATATTCAGCAAACAGGAATGTGAGTAATTACCCCCCACACACAGACAGTCGGATGCAGCTTTTGAACTCATCCCAGGGGCACCCTTTCCCAAGCCCAAAATGTATGCCATGACACAAAAAGAATTACAAGAACTGCGCAAATTCATTGATAAGAATTTGGCACGTGGATTCATCGAACCAGCAAATTCCCCCCTAGCAGCTCCCGTCTTATTCAGAAAGAAAAAAGACGGGTCCCTCCAACTCTGCACGGACTATAGGGGGCTCAATGCTATTTCAGTTACCAATCAGTACCCCCTCCCGTTGTTGAAGGACATGTTAGCCCAACTGTCCAAAGGGAAAATCTTCACAAAATTAGATGTAAGAGAGGCATACTATCGTGTACGTGTGCGGGAGGGGGACGAGTGGAAAACAGCATTCAATTGCCCACTTGGGTCATTCCAATACCGAGTGCTCCCGTTCGGGATTGCGGGAGGCCCAGGAATCTTTATGAGACTAATTAATGAAGTGCTGTATGAGTTCTTGTACAAAGGGGTGATCGTATATTTAGACGACGTCTTGATTTTCTCGGAGAACTTAGAGGAGCATGAGGAATTGGTCAAGAAAGTATTGGAAAAACTACTTGAGGCAAAATTGTATGTCAAGCTTGATAAACCTGCCTCCTCTAAAAGTGGTACGCACAGACTCACCATGGTTCACCTTTCCTGCTGCTTGTGTCTGTCACAGCAGATCAGTAAAGGGTCTCTCCTAGGTGAGTACATAGAAATAATCAATGACATTTTGCTAATTGCAGTTACACTGGCATCCATTGCCCATTCCTCCTTCAGAATCCAGCCTGTGCCAGCCACAACAAAATGTCAGCAAACAGGGCCTTTGCCAGCATGTCAAACACAGTGGATGCCCAATACTGCTTATGCTGATTAGGGATGGGGCAAATGTATCTGGTTCGCACTTTAATGCAACCTTCCTCATCCAGTAAATGAATCAGGACTCAAACGGTTATCAAAATTCGCCACCCAGAGTTCCTTTGGGAGATGGGCGGCTATATAAATTTGTTTAATAAATAAATAATAATACATACATGCATACATACATACATACATACATAAAGTGCCCACTTTACTGAATGTTGTAATTCAGTTCTCTTACCAAAAGTTAATTAATTAATTAATTAAAGCTCTATCCAGTTGTGATCCTCCTCATATGGTCTCAATAATATTCTCTGCCTTTTAATTTTTTTTATGTTTCACCTCCTAATTTGCTCTATATTATTTTTGCACATTAATGGACACTGCCACTTACCTGAGAAGGCAGGGGAAAAGAAGATGCTTTTTAGGGAATCATGCAACACTTAATCTGTCCATATAAAGCCAGAAGAATTGGAGTTGTGGAAAGCAGCAGCTATTGTCTACTATCACTACACATGAATTGTCTTCTCTGGGGCTTTACTTTTTTGCCAGCCCATAAATATGGTTAGTTTAGTTGGATCAATGACAATCATCCATACTGCATCACTTGCCAAATAAAGACATGCATTATATGAGTCCGACTGAAATCACAGCAGACCCAAGAGATTTAGGGTGGGGGATTCAACAGTGCCTTGGCAATAATACAATATTCATAGAATTCTGTTGTCTAGGAGTTCCATTCCTCCCAAGGATAGAAAGCAGAGAGATTATTTCATCAATTCCCCTCCCTCCACAGCCCATGATGCCAATTTGTTTGCAAGCAGATCACAGATCTTATGAAGTGGTGTCTTCTGGCTCACACTAAAGCAAGTTCTGCAAGCAAGTCAAATTGGCATCCCAGATTCATAACAAACAATCCTTACTTGCAACCCTGATGAAGTTAATGGAGATGCTGTAGTCCGCAAGTAGAAAATCTCAAGGGAACATCTTAGCCAATGGCAGCTGGCCAGGTATTACAACTTGACAGTAGCACATCTCTTTTAAAGAAAGCATTTGCTCGGTGTTGTGAACTTGGTGTCGGGTACTATATTCTGTTTCTAGAATGGAAAGGATCATTTGTCAAAACAATCTCTGCCAAACAGCATCTCTCTTTCATTTTTGCCCTCATGTGCTACATCCCCTCCTTTCTTCTTCCAGAGGAAGCGCTATCCCAGTTATTTCCATTTCCTTATATTTCCACTCTTTTCACTTTGGCAGGCACTGTCTCTATGCATCTAGAGATGAAGCGTTGGCACTTTGCATTGTTTTCTGACCTTGGCATTGGATTTCCACTTGTTAGCCTTCTGGCTTTTGTCAAAATCTTGTTGTGTGGAACTGTTGGCTGGCAAGAACAAATGCAATAGCATCCAACTAGGAATCCAAATGGAAAACAAAGCATAAAATGGCATGCACACACCTATTGAATGAGCAGACAACAGCTGTATGTTTGTAGTTAAGGGCTTCCCCAGAGTGTCCAGTGCTACTGACATGGTTGCTTTGTGCACTGCTATAAAGAGAATTTGAACACTCTTTTTCAGCACATTTACTGGCCTTTTTGTGGATCTGTGGCACTATGGTAATTTCCCAGATCCTACATATCCATTATTAGTGCAACAGAGGGAAAACACAAGCAGATTGCCTGATTGAGAGCATGGCATATACAAGATTGACAAAAACTGAGTGTCAGAAATGTGCTTATGTACTCATTTGTTAAATGAGAAATGAAAAAAAAGCTCTGGAAAAAGAAGTCAAGCCCTTACAGTTAAACTGGTTCAATGAGACTCCAGAGACAAGAGGAGTACCTTATGCTGTACTTGTGGTGTAGTGGTTAAGGTGCTGGACTAGGAGTGGTGGGACCCTGGATCAAGTCCACTCAGCCATGGAAGCTCGTGGGGTGACCTTGAGCTAGTCACTCTTTTTCACCCCAAGAGTTGCTGTTGTGGGGGAAAATGGAGGAAGGGCAGTTGCTCCTGGAAGAAAAGAAGGATACAAATCTAAGGAATGAATTACAGAATGAGATGGAGAATTTCTGCACTGATAGATTGGACTGTAACTCCTCAGACTCCAATATTTCAAATTCTCTTTTATGTTAAAAAAATTTCTGCAAATAAACACAAGGAAAGCAGTGGATAGTGTTAACATCTGTACGTCTGGGGCATTTTGGGAAAATGTAAACAAGCACTTATTTCTAGGGATGTGCATCAGTTTCAGCTAAAACCAAAACCAAGCTACAGTAGGTGACCACTGAGCAACTGTAAGGCTTTCTGAAGTGAAGGGGAATGACAAATTAAATCAGGGGGCTTTGCAGGTTTTTTGTGGAAGAAGCAACCTATATTTGGAGGATGCTCACAGCCTTAAAGTCCAGAAGTTAATAAGAACCAGGAAGAGACATTCAGTGGCCACTCCTTTTGGTCAGAAGAACAAAGATTCTATTGGGAGCTTATACACACCTGCTTCTCCTACTCCAGAATTTCTGGATGTGGCATGGCAGGAATCAGGTCCCAAGACTGCATGGACAGGAAAGTTTCTTCTGGTTCATTGTCCCTACAGGATTTCCTTCCAGCCACAACTGTGGACTAACCAAATCCTTCATGTGGTGTAAACAAAGAAGAGCAATATGATTTCTCAAGGGCATGTTTACCATATTGTTAAAAAATTCAAAACAGAAAACCTGCTCCATCTGGAAGTGTATCTTGTTAGTGGTAGGCACTTACCAAAGGAGTGGAGCTTGTGTCAGGACAGTGTGAGACTAGGCTGAAGCTGCCATAACTAAAGATGAAGCAGGCACGTAAGCAGAGAGGACAAAAGGTCAGGAATCTTGAGAGAGTGACTGCCCAAGGTCACCCAGCTCGATTTCATGCCTCAGGCGGGACTAGAACTCTCAGTCTCCTGGTTTCTAGCATGGAGCCTTAACCACTAGACCAAACTGGCTCTATATATAAATATATAAATATAAATATAATATATAGAAGTCAAGATTCAACAGTTTCAAAATGCAGGACATCTGGGAAGTGCACAGCAATCTGGACCTTCGAGGCACAGCAGAGAAAAATGAGTAGAATCTGGAGAGTCCCTTTAGTTAGGTCCCCTGAATTCCAGATGCTTGCCCTTTCTAAACATCCAAAGCCCAAGAGCAGATAAAATAAAAGAAAGAGGAGAAGATCATTGGATAGAGGAGAGGAGAGGACTCAAATAAAGCACATTATAAAAAGGCTCCCCCATTACATTTCCTGGGTCTGTGAATATACAGTATGTCTGTATGGAAGGATATGAAGGGACATCCATAGATGGGTATATGGATGTGCATGTCTGGAAAACATGCTTGTCTTGTGCCAGCCAATGCAAAAGAGAAACTCAGTCAAAAATGAAATTATTGCTGTGTCGTGATAGGGTTTGGGCACCTGAGAATTACATGAGCCAGTCCAAGGATCCAAGTGCAGGGCAAGGAGCAAGACTGACAGGTCTGGATTCGGAGAATTGTTTCCCACTGAGGAGCCCTGGAGGGTTGCCCTGGAGGCTGCTCTTAGATAGCCCCAGGTGCTGGCAGGCTTGGCCAGAGGCATTGCTGCCCTCTCCTCTCAAGGAGAAGCGCTGATGGGCTTTGCTCTGCCCTTACGAGCTGCTGGCATCGTGTTCTTGAGCTAAGCGCCCTGCCAAAATCTGGCTCCTCTTTCAGCCTCAGGGCTGCAAGTGTCAGAGGGCCTGCTGGCCCTTCAAGCTTACAGTCCATCTTCCTGCCTCTTCAGCCTCTGATTCTAAGGATTAGAGGAAATCATCACATTGTTAGAGACAGATAGTTTTCAGAGGGGATTGGAAAGGGTCCTGGAGGGTCAGGGTAACAACGGTTATGAATATTGACCTCTACCTCCTGAATTATAGGCAGTATGTCTTAATCTGGGAAGTGTTAGTAGAAGGAAGCTATCACCCTCTGCTCCAGATGTGTGAGCTCCCCAAATTAATCCAGTGGCAGAATACTGCACTGGAGGGTCCCGTGGCCCGACCTAGCAGGCCTTAATATTCAAAGGAAAAGTGTGTGTGTGTATGCATGCGCACATACTGTATGTTCAGGACAACCATGTGTGAACATTATTTCAAGCATATTTTACTGTATGCTTAACGAAGTAAACTTGAGAGGGGGCCTTACTGAAAAGGTTGTGAAGGAGGAACGTCATGAATAGTCCTGTGATGAGATTCAATGTGATCATTCAGTTCAGTGGTGATTTCACTGAATGACCCCATCAAAGCAATCTGCAAAGCCAAGTGCTTTTATTTACCCAGTTGCAGCAGCTAAGCCACTTCTGTTTGGTTATGTCTCTGGCCCTTGCAATGCTCCATTTGTCACAAAGTGAAGTAGCTGGTCGAGGCAGGACAGCACCCCCCTCCCAGCCCTCCTGTGTTGAGCACTGATCCAGATTCTGTCATCACCAATAGTCCAAACCCAGTGCCAAGGAGGATTGTCTCCACTTTGTACCAGCCTGTAAATTCAGTTCATTTCATTAATGGGATATTTTCATTCAATGGATATGGATTTAATGTCCTGTTTTGAAATGCACATGGCATTAAAAGGCTGGTTTACAAACTGTCTGTGGGTTTGGAAACTGACAGATTCCAGGGCAGTATCAACCTTAGCTCTGGACAAGACTGTGCTCCCCAAGAAAGAGCTGGTCCACACTTTGGGGGCCCTCCTGGACTCTCACTACTGGTAGAACAGCAGGTGGAGGCTCTGGTGAGGAGGGCCTTTGTTCGGCAATGGCTGGTGTGCTAGTTACAGTCATTCCTGGAACAGATGAGCCTGGTTGTGATCATTGCTGTCATAATTACTTCACTGATGAGCTACAGTGATGTGCTGTATATGGGACTGTCCTTGAAGACCATCCAGAAACTACAACTAGCGCAAAATACAGTGGTCAGGATACAAATGGGGACAACCCATGATTACCTTATAACATCAGCACTGTGGAAGCTGCATTGGTTGTCAGTTTGTTTCCAGATGCAATTCAAGGTACTGGTCATAATGTTTAGAGGCCTACAGTACGTAGCTTGGGGCCTGGCTACCCACAAGACTGCTTTCTCCAAATAGAGCCTGCTTACACAAGGCAAAGGGGACTTTCTGAAAGTCCACACCTTCTACAAGCTGCAGCAAGAGGGGACTTGGAGACAAGCCTTTTCTGCAGGAGTTTCCCTCCTAGGGAATGCCCTCCCACTGGATGTAAGATCTACCCCATCACTGCTATTATTATTTTATTCAAAACTTGTGAAAACCTAGCTGTTTCAAAAAGCATTCAGGGCCAGAGGCATGAATGATGGGAGGTGCCTGGTATGGAAAATGATGAGTTTAGGGTTATGGATTGCTTCAGTTGAGCTACTAGATGTTGATGTTTCAGGATTATGTTTGCTTTTTGTATTTTATATGGCTGCTGGTAAACCATTTAGATTTGTAATGATTGAAGCAGCATAGAAGCATTGTAGATAGACAGAGAATTCAGCCCTTGTGCACCCCTAGTTTTGGTCCTCATTAAATAACCTTAGCAAAGAAGCTGCATAGACCATGAGAATAAAACCAATTTTTTTATTAGCATCGTTGTGGAGTTTTTTTAAGCAATGTTCAACCTGCAGTTGGGTAGGAACCTAGATGGAAAATAGAGGTGGAAGAAGCCAGTTCACAAAATGTAACATACATCTACATCTGCACATATTTCAATCATGCTCTTCCCTTCAGGGTAAGCAACATTATGTACTCCATAGAAAAAGATTTTTGTTTTCAATCCACACATTGATTCAGCACCCATTCATTCTTGGCCCTATCTCTTCTTATTTCCCCATGCATGTTGCTTAAGTACCCGATCATCACTGCATTCAACTTACTTTTGTGTTTCTCCTGACATATCCAACTCTCACTTCTGTAGACTAAACTGGGCAGAAACATTCTTGGGAAAGAATGAAATGGGAAAGAAACATTCTTATACACAGCCATTTCTGCTTCTTTCAAGAAATATTCCTTACAACAGCCTATATACTACCCACTGCAATTCAAACAACATTTGCACAACTTAAAATTTCTCCATCCATTTTCCCCAAAATTTGTAAACCCAGCTTCTTGCTCCAATGTTTCAGTATTTATGTATGAGAAACATAATAAAGGATGATTACTGGAAGTCTCTTTCTGGCTTAAAGTTTATATAACCTCAAATATGAGCATGAAGACTTTTTTCCTTTTTGCTTTTCTGCTGTGGTCTAGTATATATTAATATTTTAGATGAATAGTTTGGAGAAAGAACTTTGAAGCTTCAGTGAAAAGACCATTCAGATTGCAAATCCTTTTCCCTAATATCATAGCAAACATTAACAATTAATAAACTAATTTTAGCTTCTGCAGTAATTGGTGAGATGGTGTCAAACAACTCTGCAAAGTTGCTAGAATAAAGGAGGATGAAAAAAAGCAAATAGATGAAAAAGAGAAGACATCCTCCCTGTCAAAGGAACAGAGAGCCCATCTTCAGCATTTTTTTAATTAAAAAAGCATTTGTTTTTCTGAAGTAATTATTTTAATGCAAACACTAGCATTTGTGATTATATTCTTCTGAGGAGTGAAGGACAACCTTTTTCTAATACTAAAATTAACTGAAAATGCATACATTAGATTAACAACAGTAGATGATGCAACTTCATCAAAGGTGTTTTTTTGATTGTTTTACATCAAATGGGTAAATTATTAATGAAAGACGTTCAGCTTCTTAAGGCGCAGTCATTAAGACTGCAGTCTGACTTCAGCCGTGGCATGATCCAGCGACTGCTTTGGGCAGGAAATAGACAAGGGGACTGTTATCAATGGGATTGGGTCTGCTAGATCTCTGAATAACTTTCAGGGACTTTCTGACCTGGCAGAGGGCTTGCGGTCTCTACTCTTCATGGAAAGGCAGTTTTGGAAGATGGTAGACAAGAGATCATTATACCAGATTTACTCTTATTCGGGTCTGTCTGGAAAGTCATCCAGGTTATTGAATTACTCCACTTCAACTCAGTTGCTACTTCATCTGATCTGGCAGCATGGCCACTAAGGTGTACTAGAACCTACTCAGATGGTACTCAACAAGCTGATCTGGCTGCTTCCATTACTCTTGAATATAACTTTATTCTTCAGGTGCTCCCCTTTTTAACGGAGTGTTAACCTGGATATGTTACCATTCACATGGACCAGGTGACTCTAGATAAGAATCCTGAGAGCTTGGTAGGATGGGATGGCCTGAGGAGTCATGACAATAATATGCAAAACTCAAAGCCCTATTTTCTCCCAAGATGCCCCAAACTGGCTTAATTAATTATTCCCATGTTTATCCCTGGGGTAAAGGAAATGTAATGGTATGTGGGAATGACCTTGGGAGACTGGGCCCACAGACACTGTCACAGTTAAGAGAAAGCATAACCTGCAGCTGGATAGTAGGCAGGGCAAGGGACTCAGAGGACACCCTCCCTAATTTCTCAGGAGTAAAGGAGACGGCAGGGAATTGTGCTTTCAGACTTGCAAGATTCTGTTAATGTAGCCTTACAATAAAGTAGAATTAGCTCATCTGCTTGGGTTTCTGTAACGCTGACAGGAAATTAGGAAAAGGACAAAATATTAAAAGCTGTTCCACTGCATATTGGCTGCAGGAAACCAGAGGGCTTCCAAGTGGTTGTTTTCTTTTTCTTTCTTTTTTTATGTAATTTTTTTTTATTATACTTGAAACAAAGATAAAAACTACAGAAAAACAAAAGGCTACAAACAGAAAAAGAAAAAGAAACTAAAAAGTGTAAAACACAAGAAAAAAAGAATTTTAAAGATTACATACAAAGGTGACTTCCAACTTTCAACAGCAAGAATATACAGAATTTCCATAATCAAACCTTTACTCTATATCAAACCAAGATCACATTATTTCTATAAATCCTTCTGTTAGCACATATACAAATCACTAATACATTTGCTCCTTCCCCTTATATAAAAAAGAAAATATATGTACAGTATATAAATTTCTAATTCAACTTCCCTCCCCCATAAAACACCATCCATTTAATTATTTTCTTCCTACCACTATTCTATACATTTCTGTCTACTATAATAAACATCCAATTATAAAAACAAATAAATTGTCTGCCTTTATAATTAATAAAACTACAACAATCTTAAGCCTATTAAACCTAAAGAACAATATAAAATATTATTATATCCTATCCATACCTTTTAAATCTTACAAATCAAGAATCCTGTAAATCGTAGTCCAAGTAACCCCCTCAACACCAAACCACAATCTTCAGCTGGCATTACTTCACTTACGCTAACAGGAAAAAAGTCCCCATCTTTACCAAAATCTTCATCTTCCTTTTCAGCCAGATGACACATTTTAGCAACAATCTCTTCTGCAATGTCCCAAACACTCTGCAAGATAGCTTGATGACACTCTGAAAGGATCTCTTTAAAAGTCTGTTGACGCTCACAATGGAACTCTAAGAAATCGTCTTTAAAATCTTCCATACTTTGGGCAGTAGATTAAGGCACCCCCTAGAGAGTTAACTCACAGAAATAGAAGTTAATAACTTAATAAAAAAACTTCCATCTGAAATTGACAAGAGAAAGTATACTAGCAAACACGTCCCAGAGAAAGTGAACAGAAAGCTGGAAATTTAAAACATAATATCCAGCGTATAGGAGAACAATCCATCCTTCAAATTCAGTACAAGAAATAGTAACGGAAAGGCAATTGTATATTCTCAGCCCTTGTTACACTTTAGATGGGAAAACAAGCCAAAACTTTTTTAAAAAATTAGAAATATAATCCCAAAAAATAACGATAATCACCAAGAGATTTGTCAGGGTGGAGTCTGAGTCCAAGGTGGAGGAGGAAGAACTGACTCTGGAAAAGGTGGGGGGAAATGGGGAAGGCGCGAAATTTGAATCAGGGGAGGAGGCAACTCAGAGTTTTGGGCGACAAGACTGGAGTGGATCGAGACTCAGAGCCTTGCCTTGTTGTCGAGCCAAACCTTGCCTCACAGCCTTGCCTTGCCACCGCGCATTTGTGAATTATCAACCACTTAACCTTTTCTGTATCTCTTATTGTTAAATAAAGAATGTTACCATCACTTCCTGTGTCAAGTTTTAGTCAGAACAGGACAAGGTTCTGCCTCTTCTTACTGTAAAAAGCTTCTCTTAGGGTACAAAACTTAAAAAAATAAATTGGGTGCTTTAGAAATGGGAAGGCAAGATGTACTGCCCCTTTAAGAGGCTGCAGCACAGCTCGGAAAAAGATGAAATCCCAGCCTCCCAGCGAAGTCTTACCATTTGATTGCACATGCTGTCCACGATCTCCTGGCTACAACTCACCGTCTGGAGGACAAATGGGTCAATTCCCAGCATTTTCCTTACTCCGGAAAATGCTTTGGGCTATAGGAAAAGCCTGCCTGTGCCCGAAAAACTGCCACGCTGCCAACTCTGCCCACGGATCTCACAAGCAAGGTTGTTCAGTCCACCATTTTCCCACCGGAAGTCCCCAAGTGGTTGTTTTCTTTTCTAATCCCACAACCTTTACCAAATATATTTTCTGTTCTTCAGATGCTGTATTTAGAAGAACCCAAAAGCCATGTCTTTGCTGCCCTGCATGTATAGGAACATAGGCAGCTGACTTTTGCTACAGATTTGGGGGGCGGAGGGGGGTAACTAATCTGTTAAATTTTGAACCCAAAATTGTCTAATTTTGTGTTGTTGTTTTTATCCAAAATATCGAAACTTAGTTATTTAAAATTATTTATTCTCCAAATTGTCAATAATAAGGAATGTATATGAGGCGAAAGTCTGTACAGAAACATTTTTTTAAGTAATCCATATTAGGGGAAATCACCTTTTTAAAAAAGCTGTAAAGTAGGCAAAATTGCAAATAAAAGTCTATTTGCTTGGAGACATGTGAACCAAAACACATACAAATTTTAGTACAAACTTTTTTGTTTGTACTAATTTACTGAGAAAAAAATAAATTTGATATACTTGCCTATCCTTGCCTCACAGTAAGTCAAACCTTGTAATTTAGGACAATATTTCTTACTTCCTTTTTCATGATAATGTATCTGAAGCTTTTTAAGTGGGAGCACCAAGGACTGGTCTTCTGATCATCAACCTTTAGGTCCTTGATCTCGTTATGCCCTTTTTCATAGAGGATTACTAACTTCACATTAAAAAATTGTTCAACGTTTTTGTCTTATCACCCTTCAGTGCTTCCATTTCTCCCTCCAGTGCCAAGAACTAACAGAAAAAAGAAATCCGGCAATGGTGGTGAGCACTGGAGAGCCAACATGGTAAAACTAGGGCTACCAGATCTGGACTCCAAATCTGGATGACCTTTAGATGGCAATAAATTTTAACTTGAACCCACACATTTCAGTAATGTCATATTGGTCTCTTTCTGCATTATTTTTAGGGCATTTTGTTATTAAATATTTTTAAACCCTCCCCCATAGAATTAGGTTGTTTTGAAGTAGGATTGTAAAACAAACTCAAGAAAAAAATTATTTTCATTGGCATTTTAGGTGAAAATTGGGACCAAACCCAAAAGATCTACAGCTATCTAAAAATGTATTTCAGTGTTTTATTTTTTTAATTTTCCAACTTCTTTTATTCATTCTATTTGAACAGGTTTGAACAGATAAACTTAGGGAATTGTGCTGAGATACTATACAGCATCTGCAGGGGAAGGTTTAAAAAGTCAAGGTGGCAATAGCAGCACTGTGATTGAATCCCCATTCCTTTGTACATGCATCAACAGTGCACACACATACAAATGAGAGGCACTTTGATCGTGCTGCCACTGCTGCCATCTTGACTTTTATGAACCCCTGTAGATGCCACTGACACTATAACTTCTTCTTTTTTCCCCTTATGCAAAATTAACCAAAATCCAGAAGAAGAATCTTGACATTGCCAGGAACAGGAGATTTAGGAAATGTATCACCCTGAAAGATTTTTGAAGAAAAGAAAGGCACATCTTGATCACTGATTAACAACATTCTGGCTGCGCAGAGTCATTGAGAGTCAGCCAGCATACAATTTAGTTTAGATGATGATGGTGATTATGATGATTGGTCACACAGCCAGTCAGATGTTTAGAGTGGATTTGGCATTTTTGTCCACTTATCCAGTCCTTCCCAAGGATCTGGGATAGGCAGATGTTGTTGTTTAATAATATTAAAGGTAGATGATGATGATGATGATGATGATGATGATGATGATGGTGGTATTTCTTCTGGCAACATTCAAAAATGCAATAGGAATCACCAGAGATAGATCCAGAGAGTCAAAGAAACATAACACCTATGTTATATTTGGGAAGAGATGGAAAAAATGGGGGGGGGATTATATCAGTTAAAGCATACAAAGATTTTAGAGCAGCATGAATCGTAGATCCATCAATAAGCCAGCCTGCTGACTGTACAACTTCCTGAAGTGACAGGATTTGTGCTACAGTTTGGTAGAAGCCAGAAGAGTGGTTTGTATCAACCAGCCAGGCAGGTCACTAGTCAGTTCTTCCCCTAACCACAGCTGGCCATCATGAAACAAAGCTCAGCATCATCTTTTGGCTTGCCAGCAGATGTGAGGCTGAATGTGTCAGCTGTTTCCTTTCCTCTTTGCTAATGTGCCAGTGCATTGGAGCAATAGAAGTGGGAAGTTCCTGGCTTAGGAGTGGTTTATCTTGCTGGGTGAAGTACTGTTTCAGAGAACCAACCATGACCAGACTCACCACGTGTGAAGTAGCACATGGCCACTGGCAGCTCTGGGTGAATTTCAAGCACAGGGAATGCCCCCCACCCACACCTTACAACAAGCTTCTGCTGCTCTAATGTTCTTTTTCTGTACCTCCAGTAAAATGGACAAGTGTCTTGATCTTCTTTAAGTCCAACATCCCTTTTTAGCACACAATACGTTAGATCTTCAAATATAAATTGTACTCTGGAGTGAAATGATGGAGAAGGATGAAATGCAAAAGAAAGTAGGCTTATGCAGATGGAGAATGTTAACTGGGATTGCTTGTCATACTGATCAGTCCTCCTGTAACTCCTTCTTCCATGGAACAGTTTTGATCGTGCTTGTTGATGACCTGGGGTGGAGCCAGGATGGTGGTGGTGCACCCATCCTTGTGCTCCTTGATCTCTCAGCAGCTTTTGATACTATTGACCATAGTATCCTTCTGAGCTGGCTCTGTGGGTTGGGGATTGAGAGCACTGTGTTATGGTGGTTCTCTTCCTTTCTCCTGGGCCAGTTGGTGTTGGTTGGCGGGTAGAGATAATCCCCTAGACCCCTCCTTTGTGGGGTTCTATTTCCTCTCCTCTCCTTTTCAATATCTACATGAAACCACTGGGTGAGGTCATTTGCCAGTTTAGGGTTCGGTATTATCAGTATGCTGTAGAACATTATATGCTTAGTTTGAATTGTCAACATTCCCAAGGCACCAAGAAGCTCCACAGCATTGCAGTTTTCCTCTGTGCACTGGTTCACATTAGTAACATTGTCCTGGGATTTTCAAGATCTTTCTATAATGCTGCTATAATTCCTAAATAAAGTCCAGGACTGGCCCCATTCCATTGCAAGGGAAGAGGATGAAGCTCATTTTTCTCTATAGAAAGGGAGATTAGAGAAAGAAAGAAAGAAAGAAAGAAAGAAAGAAAGAAAGAAAGAAAGAAAGAAAGAAAGAAAGGAAGGAAGGAAGGAAGGAAGGAAGGAAGGAAGGAAGGAAGGAAGGAAGGAAGGAAGGAAGGAAGGAAGGAAGGAAGGAAGGAAGGTGTTAGTGTTAATGAATATAAGGACTGAACTTAAGCAAGACACTTCTCTGAGAGGCTTGGGAAATCAGACCAGTTTGTGAGATACCATTCATGTTGCCCAAATGGGAAATGTATTCCATCAAAAGTAAAAAAAAAAAGTACAGATTTTTATAAAATACATGTGGGTCCTAATTTAGATGTAGATTAAAGTGCATCCACTAATTTATTTTTATAGATATTTGTCTGTGTTCATTTATCTGCAGGTTTAGAAATAGGTAAAAATTTCTCTCTCCACATGGCGGTAAAGAACCTAGAGGCCTGTTCCTTCTCGAGGAAGCTACTTCAACAGCTGGGCCTATGAACTCCTAACAGTGTGTGAAAAGACCCCATGAGCTGTGAGACTGAGGGGTCAATACTGGATAGTTGTTCCTGCATAAATAACAATGACTTTGGATAGCAAGAAAGAATTATTGAGAGTGATCTTTAAAAAAAACAAACCTTAAGCAAAGTGGGACCAGTTAGTACTTAGATGGGAGACCAGCAAGAATTCCCAGAGCTGTATTCTGGGAAGTCAAAAGAACATCCTGGAAGAAGTCCATTTCAATCCAATTCTGCATTGACTAAGAAAAAAAGAACGTGAAGATGTCCATGAAATCACCAGGAGTCAAGCCAGACTTAATGGAGGCATAGACATCCATGCACACACAGAGAGAAAGAAAGGAGAAGAGAGAATGTGTTTCTATATGTCTACGGAAAAGGGCACATGAAGTTTTACCAAACGATGCTTCATTTCAGTTTTTGCAAGAAAATGTAATGCCAGACAGTCTCAGTACACCTGCGGCATTAGCAATAGGGGTTGCTATAATTAGGTAACGTTGACCCTGGGTAAAATATATTTCTGAAGAGGAAATAATAGCATTGCAGGAGCTCTGGGCCTTGAGGAGAACCTAAGGACTCAAGCTTGTTATTAACCCCTAATAATTGCTCTGTGCCTAGTGGAACTGTAAGAATAAAATGAGCTGCAATTTTTATTTTTATTTTTTTAAAAAAAAAAAAGCATGACACTGTGACAGTGGAGAGTTTTTATTTATTTATTTGTTTATTTGTTTGTTTTTGTAAGGAGGGTGACTTTCAGCTGCTAGACTGACAGTCATGAATGGTGGGGTTCTTTCTCAATTCTCCATTCAGTTGCAAACTGTCTTTTTATTATCATAACTGACTCTTAGGGATTTGTGGAGTCCTTGGTGCTCTCTGAGCCTTGTTGTTTTCTTGCAGACGTTTCATTGCCAGGTTAGGCAACATCTTCAGTGCGAAAAGGGAGTGGGACTTGCTCTCTGTTTAGGACAAATCTTAGGGATTTGTCATGATCTAATACTATTTTAACTATATCAAGTAAATTCTTCCCCAAATGCTTCCCTACATGGCTCTGTTTCACCATTCAAATGTAACATCCATAATAGCGACATGAAGTCACAGTTAAATAAATATGTTAAACAGCTTTTCGGTGTCTGCTGCCAATTCTGAGTCTTCTTGGCAGATTACAAAATGAAAGTGTTATTTGGAGCACAACAAATAATTTCATTTTCTAATCAATAAATTCTGTGGCTTTCTTCCCCATCCTCTTTGGCTACACTTAAGAAAAATAGAAAGGAACAAGTTTCTGGGTAATCCAAAATAAAGGAAGCAAATGACTGGCCAATGATTATTAACAATGGTAGCTTAGATCAATGCCATGTGCTTAGAATAATGATATTCATAGTTTTGGTTTCTCAGAGACATATAAAACCTAATGAACCATGTAATGGTATCTTGATCCTTGAATATCATAGATTGGCTCAGCACATTTCTGAATATTGCCAACACAAGATAAACATGTGAAATTGAAATGATAGCCACTTATGGTTACTCCTTAGGATTAACATTTTTGGGGAAAAAAGTGTTTACAAATTTATAGTGTTGGTCCAGAGACACAAGAGGAGGCACTAGATATCTATTACATCCATGTAATTCTTAAAGCACAGAAGCGCTCTTAGAAACTGAGGTTGACCCCCCCCCCCCCAACGTGGCTTCAAGACTTTATGATGCACCAGCTGAGCCAAGGAAAGATATACTGACCCTGAAAGCAATAGCTCAGGCTCAAGATATCCTGCCCTTGTACTGACATTTTGCCTAACTTCCATGCATCCCAAGGCTTGGGAGTTATAACCAAAGCTACTCTCAGCTTGGGCAGATGACCCATTATAGACAAAAGTACACAGAGAAATTCTGCAGAAGTATAGAACCAATGACTACAATGAATGTGTCCCAAACATATGGCATGTTCAGGAGCTGCGCTGCAGCTGGGTGACACAGAGGCCTAGATGATTTCCCATAAAGATTTATTTGCCAACTAATATCATCACAAATCCATTAGGGGGAGGAATTATTTTCAAACTCCCTTTTTGCTTATTGCCATACCTTCTCCATCTATGTGATCGCATTAGGCTTTTCAGCATTTTTCTAGAAAACATTTACACTTTTCACCTTAAGTCAGTACACTTCGCATTTGATATTATCAACTTAATAAAGATAATTGCATAAGGGTTCATCAGGTTGCAGCCAAGGGAGGGAAAGGAAGCAGCTTTACTGCACTGGCTTTGCTGAGAGATCAGCTGGGTTTGGTTCTTTGTCACTTAGAGGTGGACATTCCATTAAGCAACTTGACCCATTTACTTCCCAGCTGATAATTTGATGAGTGCAATATAAAGAATTGATGCCAGAGTTTGGCTGACTTTTCCTTCTCCGTGCCCTTTTCCTTTGAGCTATATAGTTTAGATTGCAAACTTGAAGTCAATAGTTGTTGTGTTCTTTTTTTTAAAAAAAAATACACATTTTGTTAACATTCCTTCCTCCCTGTCCCACAAGAAAAAACAAACAGACAAATAATTGATCTCAAACATTGAGGTTCTATGAGCAGAATCCATGAGGAGAGAAATAAACCCTCGAAGAGAATATTTGTAGCTCAGGGTTGAACTGTGGAGTCCTTGGTGCTCTCTGAGCCTTGTTGTTTTCTTGCAGATGTTTCATTGCCAGGCTAGGCAACATCTTCAGTGCGAAAAGGGAGTGGGACTTGCTCTCTGTTTATATACCATGGCTTGTCCTGCTTGTGTTGGTGGAGGTGTTGTTCTCCCCTTAGGAGTTCCTTGATTGGGCTGTTGTTTGCTGCTTGGTTGATTGACTGAGTTAATAGTTCCTTGATTAGGGTTTATTGTGCTGTTTGATTGTTCCTCTGGAGCTAATCTTGGTGTTAATCTTTGCATATCTGGGTGTTGATTACTGGCAAGGAGGTGTTCTGGTCTTTTAGCTTTTCTATTGTCTCTTCTTTTTTTTTGAAAAAGTTTTATTGTTTAAAATACATACCAAACAAGAAAAGAAAGAAAAAAATATGAAAATAATAACATACATAAATAAACATACAAGACAAAACATCTTCATTTACATATTACAATCATCCATTCCACATAGAACAACTAATTTAAAAAGACTTCTTGTTTCTTCTTTGAAGAAAGCTTCTTATCTTTCTTTGATAATTACTATATTTCTATTATTTTTCTCTTCCCATCTATATTCCTTTAATACATTCATATCTTATCTCTTTACAGATTACTTAGTTCTTGACTTATCTTAAACCTTTCTAATATTCTAATAATCTAGTATATTGTCCTGTTATTCCTTTTTATATTTTTTCCTTCTAAAATAATTTTATATTATATTCCTTTTGCAAAAATTCTATAAATGGGTTCCATATAAGTTCATAATCTCCCAGCTCTTTTTGTTTTATTAAAGTTGTCAGTCTGTCCATCTGTGCTATTTCCATTATTTTAATTGTCCATTCTTCTATTGAAGGGATGTCATCTTCTTTCCAATGTTTTGCAAATATAATCCTTGCCACTGTAGACAGATGATATAGTAGTTTTTTATGTTCTTTGTTCATCTTCATGTCCGTTAATCCCAATAAATACAGTTCTGGTTTTTTTTCCATATCAATTTTGATTATTTTACATATATTGCTATGTATTTTTCCCCAATATTTTTTTGTATTTGATCTTAGAAATTTCATTTTATATAATCTCTCAGGAGGCAAGTACCATCTGAACATCATTTTATATTCTATTGTCTCTTATGAATGGTATGTAAATGTTGTTTACCTCTATGTGTCTGTTGATGGCTGCTTTGTCTGAGTGCCAATCTTCCTGGAATTCTCTAGTGTTTTTGGATTTGGCTTGGTTTAGGACGCTCACAGTTTCCCAGTTGAACGTATGGTTGAGTCTGTCCATGTGTTGTGAGATTAAGGAGTTTTCATCGTGTCTTCTGACTGCTAGTTGGTGTTTGTGGATGCGCTCTGCATCCTCACTGCTTCCACTGGCAGAAGCATGCACTGGATCCAAGTCCCTTCTCCTAGCAAGGGGGCCTTGCAGTTCACAGAAGAGTACCTGTGATTCCATAATGTTATGTATGAATATTTAAATAGTGCACTGCATTATGAAAATTACCTATTTCAGAAGGTCCTGAATATGCACAATATTGGAAACAAGAAAATATTCCAACAAAAGAAGAATGGATTATAAAAATAATAGATCTAATGCAAACAGACAAATTGACAAATTTAATAAAAGGAAAAGAAATGGAGAAGGACAAGGAAACATGGGACCCCTTCATAAAGTATATTCAAAAAGAATATAATATTAAGTAGAGAATAAATAATAATAATAATAATAATAATAATAATAATAATAATGTACAAATAAAGGAGGGGTGAGGGGAAAAAAAGAGGTATAAGAAGAAGGAAAAAATGTAAATCAAGTATTTACAAGATTTTTTTGTTAAGAAAACTGGAAGAATTTTAATGAAGTGTATGTATGTATTATGTATTATAAAACATAAATTTAAAAGCTAAGATTGAATTTGATACAAATATATAAATAAATTAATAATATAATGTAAGATAAGGGGGGAAAGAGTGATAAATACATATAAAGTAAGAAGTGAAAGGAAGAAATAGGTTAGAAAGAAAAAGAGAGGGCAGAAAGGGTGAAAAGGGAAAGAAAGATAGGGAGGGAAGATAGAATGGAAGAGAAGGGAGGGGAGAGGTTAGAGAGAGAAAGAGGGAATAAAGTAAATGAGAGAAGAGATTAGAGAGAGAATGAGAGAGTTAAAAAAGGAAGAAGGGAATGGATGAAAGAGAAAAGGGATAAAAGGAAGAATGAAAATGGAAGATAAAGGAAGGGAGAAGATAGAGAGAGATGAGAGGGTTAGAAAGAGTGAGTAAGGCAAGTGAGAGAAGAGAATAGAGAGAGAAAGAGAGGATTAAAAAGGAAGAAGGGAGTGGATGAAAGAGAAAAGGGATTAAGGGAAGAGTGAAAATGGAAGATAAGGGAAGGGAAAAGATATAGAGAAAGTAGGTTAGAAGAGAATGGAAGATAAAAGAGGGAAAGATTAGAGATAAAAAAAAGGAAGAAGGATACATTATATTAAATATAATAAAAATAAATATGTAAAATCAAATGTAAATATATATACATAAATGTAATCATTGTTATGTGTTATGTGTTTGTTTTTATGTTGAATGTAAATAAAATGATATTTTTCAAAAAAAAAAAGAAGAAGAAGAAGGTCCTGAATTGAGCAGTGCAGTATACTGGAGTGCAGTGCCTTCCTGTATGTGCCAATACTCATGTTCAATCTGATACCCTGCCAGGTAAGTAGTATATACTGTAAGACTGTAATCAAATAGAAGCCCAATGAGGGTGTGTAATTGCACACACATCAGAGTAAATGGAGTTTGAAATAAGACTCAACACACTCGCGCCTACCCCACCCAGAAACATCAGCCACTTCCACATGTAACAGGAAAAGGAGTTGCCATAACATTCAGATAGACCTGCTTATAACCCCAGTTGGAGACCCTAATCAAAGAGCTTACAGCATCTTTTCAGGTGTTCTTGCTGAATGTTGGGATCTAAAATGCAGAGACATTTGGGAGATGATGTGATTGATTTGTGATTTGAATTAACTTGTACATCACCCAGAGTCATTATGAGTTGGGCAGCCTTTATAAATTTGATAAGAAAATAAATATTTTTATTCTGTATTACATTAGGCTTTAAAAAAAAGCTTGAGTGTTGGAATAAATAGGCAGGTGAGATGCAAATAAGTACTTATGTGCATGTGCATGTCCACCTCCCAAACCCATTCACCCTTTTGTATTAAAAGCAAACACCTAATGGCTAGTCTGATCTGCTAATTTGGAAGTCGAATCCTGTCTCTGACGTGGACTCAATAAATGGCCATAGGAAAACTACTTTTCTTAGTCTCATTTGCAGTAAGGATTACAACTGGTGAATTCAGGAGGAAGAAAAGAAGGAGGAGGATCAGGACTAGGATCAGGTCTGCTGAAACAAGAAGATCCCTTCCATTCTGATCCTTAGGTTCTAGGTTGTTTTTCCCTTCAAATATATTAGGCAAGCTGGAGAAGACAAGAGATACATCTAATATGCTTGCATTTTATTCCCAGGAAGGCTAGTTTCAGCTTCAGGAGAAAGATTTAGATAATAAATATGGCATGGGAGTTATTATAAGTACCATCCTAGTATCCATCATTTCAGGATGATAAAATAAAATCAGATTCTTGGCTTTGAAGGCTTGTTTTCATTGCACAACTTGTTTACCATATAAACACTGGGACCTCAGGGTCACTGAAAATCCTGTTCTGTAATAATGTCATAAATGATATACCACACAGTTTGTACAAGGTTACTGGGGCTACTATTAGTACCTTGATAACTGTCAGTTCTTTTGTTCCTTTCTCACCTTTTCTCTGTCATAATTATGCCTGTAACTGAAATGCCAGAACAAAAATTCAGTCAAGGTAGGTTAATGACATGGCTGTGAAAATTGGATTCAGTTTGAAACATTATCCAGCAATGATGAAATTCTAAGAATATCTCTTTAGGTAGAGTAGATTCTCAGATGGTGTAGGGCTTCTGGGGTATCAAACTAGGACTTCTGTCATAAGAACCAAATTGTTATTGCCTGAATCACTGCAAAGACTTAATGCAGGGTTCCTCAACCAGGGTTCCATGGAACCCTAGGGTTCCATGAGAGGTCACTAGGGGTTCCCTGGAAAATCACAATTTATTTTAAAAAATATTTCAAATTCGGGCAACTTCACATTAAAGTGGTAGGTTTCATTCTTTATGTTTAGTTTAGGAACACTGTTAGTGCAAATATACAGGCCTACACATGAAACGAGTGTAATAATTTTGTAACTTCTGGCCTCTATTTGAGCCTGAATGTGCAGGGTTTCCCTGAGGCCTGAAAAATATTTCAAGGCTTCCTCCAGGGTCAAAAGGTTGAGAAAGGCTAACCTAATGAATTCTGCCTTACTAGCTGCTACCTATAACAAAAATTGAACTATTTTACCACCTGGATTCATAAAGTATATGTAAGAACATAAGCCAAGAGGGCTGGATCAGACCACAGGCTCATCTAGGCCAGCAGCCAATCAGATGCTTCAGGACCTGAGCCCAAGCAGAAGCAGAACAAGCAGAATCAGGAGTTCTGTTGCTAAAGATAAAACATAACCATCGAATTTTGTATCAATTAATAACCTTTGCTTCCTGAATTTGTCTGGGCCCTTTTTCTTACAGCACTGCTGCTTATTTTATAGTATAAGTACATATGATCTCACTCCTGACTGCTCACAGGGTATAAATTTTCCTCAAGAAGATTACAGAGTTTTCCCTTCATTCTGTCTTCATTCAGAATTGGCTTTATGACAAATCTAGGTGGTAGAGTCCTTATGGTGGAGTTCTTATGGGGCAATAATTTCTGACCTTGCTTTTGAACCCTGCAGAGTACAGAAAGGAATAATGTCCACCAGGGACTGTTGAAATTTTTAGTTCAAGTTCTGTGAATATCCCCATCTAGATGGGGAGGAACAGATTCAGGCTCAATCTTGTCAAGCCCGAGTGACTGCAGCTGTTCAGCCCCCCAGATCTGGGAATTTTTCATATTTGGTCTTGGATGGGGTGACACTTCCCTATTCAAGACTAGTGTGCAACTTGGGGGTCCTTCTGGACTCACAACTACAGCTCTAACAGCAGGTGGTAGCTGTGGCCAATTGCAATGCATTCTGCATGGGGTTGCCCTTGAAGACCACCCAGAAGTTTCAGCTGGTCCAAAGTGCAGCAGTGTGGGCAGTGATGGGTGCACCTCCAAACACCTATGTATCATCAATGCTCCACAACCTGCATTGGTTGCCAGTTTGCTTCCGGGTGCAATTCAAGCCCATCCAGCAAGATCATGCTGAGTGGGGATGTTCCATGTCCCTTCTATCAAGCAGAGTCATCTAGTGGGACCATGGAAGTGTGTGTCCTCTGTCATAGTACCTGCCCTCTGCAGCAGCATCCCTCCAGAGATTCACACAGCTCCCACCCTACAAGCGTTCCGCAAGTCATTGAAGGCATAGCTGTCCTCCTAGCTTGGTTAGATTGGTTGCTGAGCACCTGGTGGATTTTTTGTAATGCAGTGTATATTTCGTCCAGGCTCACCTGTTCTTTTACTTTTAACTGTTTTCCTCTCTTTTAAATTTGTAAACCAACCAGAGTTTTTTTGGGAGTCGGGCAGATGTCTAAATTTAGTAAAATAAACAAATGAAATAGATTTTGAATAGTACTTTAGTACCTCGTTTTGCAGGAATCCATCCATAATTTTAATGCATTAATTAATGCTTGGGTTGCGGGGGCTGGGGGCGGACAAACATTGTGTCGAATTGGCTCCCGCAAATTCCTTAGAGCGGCTGTCCTCTGCCAGTTGTCCTGAAGCCAGCAGCAAACTTTACAAACATAACATTTGCTGTCTCCACTGCCCCTATAGCCCCTCGACTTGCCTTCCATCCAATGTTTGGACCCTGATGTGGGGTGCGCAGGGCATGTTAAGCATAGCTTGGTGAAACCTCTGTTTTTGCTGCCATCCCCCTTTCTATTAGGTATGTTCACTGCCTTGAGTTATTTATAAAAATAATAAAGGCGGGATAAAAATTAATCGATTGATTGATTGATTAAATAGCACCATACAGTAGGAAACCCACTTTTAATGGCAGCACTAATCACTAACCATGATTAGTGGTTTATCAGGTGGTTCAACCCATAGATTTAGCTACCTGCTAAAACCCCAAGTACACCAGACAGCTGATTCACATGGGAGGGGGTGCCCAGTAATCAGGCCCTATTATTGGGCAATCTTCCACTCCACAGATGAGCTGACAATGTTTAATTTAAGCAGAGGCCATTTTAACTGTTTGAAAAGGTCAGCTCCAATTCCCTCTTGTGTGTGCTTCAGACAGACCTGCTAAGGAGTGATCTTTATAAGCCTGTTGTAGAAATGTGGTTGTGCTTTGATTAGGTGAATGGTGTGCTATGCTTTTGGAGATCATTTGATATTGTTTTGGCTTGTTTTAATCTATAATAGACTTGTATTTCAGTAGAAAGAGGTAAAGACCCTCTCTGTGTCAGAGAAATTTAAAGATAAATACCATGCTTCTAAGACTCCAGGAGACACGTATGCCAAGGAAGTTTGACAGAATATTCAAAAACTTGAAATGTATTCACTAACCAGTAAGCTAACATTCAACAGTTTTATTAGCAGCAGAGCAATATATCGCACTAAGTTCTCATTTATTTCATCAATACTGAGATAAAATACATCCTCGTATGTCCTATCCCCATATCATCTTGCTTTCAGTTCTACCATAGGTTACAGAGCTGAAACCTCCTTATCCAAGGGAGCCCCTTCATCTGACCTCATAGACAGGCCCATTGAGGCCTCTTTCTTGAATGAAGATTGTTGCTAGATAGGGAAGAGGAGACATAGGACCTTTCCTAATCTTATCTGGATGGGATTCTGCCTCCTCCCCTCACCCCCCAAAAAGGAAAGCACAGGGGAGGGGGAAAACGTGGAGAAAGTGAACATGGCATCCCAAGAGATAAACTTTCCCTGACAGGCAAACTAATGATATTAAGCCACACCGTTCTCTGCTGTGCAGATCTTTGCCTGACCTTATCCAAGAAGGTTCTTCCCACCCCTTTGACTTTCTTACTATAAAAGCCTAATAGATTTTCTTTAGCTTCAGGCAGAGTAAATCTCTATGGGTTTGAACTAATGCAGAAATATTAGAAAAGATTGGTGCTGGGAATTCTTCCTTCCTCTCTATTCTCCTTCCAGGGTGAGTGGAGAAAAATGTCTGACCTAAATCTGCCAGACACCTTCAAAAGAGAACGATGAAAATGTGCAAGGAAAACGGGCTCTACAAACCACCCGGCTCCTGTGAATAATTGTTATTCGAATATAAGTGCCACTAAATTAATCTGAAGAGGAAAGAAAATCCAAATAAGTGTTAAACAATTATATTTTTACCCTCATATTTCTTCTTGGGGAGTGTCTAGATAAATATTCTGTGCCATAAATAAATCTTTTCAGATGTAAGCAAGCACTTCATGCATACACATTAATTCGTTTAAATGTTATTTTAATATTATGGGAATAAGTGAGGTGCAGGCTACGAAGAAAAGGCTAAATTTCAAGCTGGAGCACCCCCTGCAGCATGTTTTCCCCTTTACAACTTGACAAAATATTGTAAAGCAGAAGTAAAAATAAATCAGATCTAGACAAATTTGTTCATATAGCAGTATTTGAATAATTTTGCTTACTGCTACAAATATCCACCATCTTTTTCCTCTTTTTTTAAATAACATCTGAGTCTCCCAATCTTTTAAGAATATTCAGAACATAGTTGGAGAAGCTGAATCAAGCAAGTTGTAGAATTCATGAATATATCATTTTCCAGTCTATGGTAGCAATCAGCAACTAGAGACCATGGGACAAATATTGCCCATTCCCACTATTACTTCATCCCCCAAGACAGATGGGAAAAAGGCATTGACTATGGAAACTCCATTTGCTGAATGGATACTTAATTGGTTATTATCTTTGCTCCACCACCCACAACTATCTAGTCAAAGTGGCCCTCCAGCAAAATTGACTACTTAAGTATTTCAGGATTTAGAAATCCACACTAGGAATGATTTTTTTAAAAAAATAGCCTCACATTAGATAAGCATTCGGCATCAAATGTCTTTATAACCAAGCTGTGTTTTCTTCTATTTATAATTTTAAAAAGGGACATAAATAGTAAATACACTATTTATACAGTACCTTGAAGGACCAGGTAAGAATCCCAAATACAACATTGTAAGAAAAGAAAGGAGTACTGTGAATAAACTTTCCCTATCTGGTGAAGCTCCAAATAGATTACAACTTTTATCATTGCCAATTCACTGGTTTGTAGAAGGCAGGTTAGAGATTCCTCTAATCATTTTTAACTTATAATTGAATCTGTACATCTGCTTCTGATTACAGAACCAAAAAAATGGTTAAATCTTGCAAGAACTTATTTTCCACCTCTCTCTCTCTCACACACACACAAACACACACAAAGTAGCTTCTCTCATTACAGGCTAGCAATTGTTTAACTGTCTCCTAGAACCTGGACTTCTAAACTGATTGGGCTTGTCTTGATTAGTCCATCCAGTAGTAAGATCATTACTGCACCTAGCTAGTTCATCTAAACATAATAAAATGCTGCAAATCTGTTATCACAATTTAATGAAACACTTGGCATTGTAGGTGGCTGTTGCCTCAGATTTATGAATAGTTTATGTGTCATTATAAGGTTTGCAGGTCTCTTAGGTCTCATAACAGTGTAACCCAAGATGCATGAGGAGCATGTAATCTCGCTGAGGTTTCTGCCAGGAACCTGTTAAATGGTTTTATTGGGGTTTTAATTAAATGAAGTCCCTCTGGTGAGGATTTATTTATTTATTTATTTATTTATTAAATTTCTATGACTGCCCATCTCCCCCTCAAGGAGAGACTCTGGGTGGTTTACAACTACAACAAAAGATCATTAAAATACAATAAATATAACAATAAAAATACAAATACAATAAAATCCAAGTGGCAGGTGGTTCTTACAGTGAAGATAAAAATATTTAAAATATTTGAGGCGGCTCTAAGAGATCAGCCATCCCCAAGCATGACCACTTTCCTTCTTGCCCCAGGCGAGATCACAGAGCCAAGTTTTTAATTTTTTCCTGAAGTCCAGGAGTGAAGGGGCCTGTCTTATCTCTGGGGGGGATGATGTTCTTTTTTTTCTCCAAATTTTATTAGAATTTTGAATATACATAGTTAAAAGGGTGAAAATGAAAAATAAATAGAAATACAAATCAAAGAAAGAAGTAAAAGTGTATAGAAAAGTAAAGAAAAAAAAGAAAAAGATAAAGTATAGAAATTAATCAACTTCCGATTTATCTCTGGTCTTAGTAATTTTACTATGAAAGAATTTTTGGGGGGAGGATGTTCCATAGGGCAGGTGCCGCTGCAGAGAAGGCTCACCTCTGAGACCACGCTAGATGGAATTCTTTCATACAGGGGGTCCGCAGCATGCCCTCTCTGCAAGATCGGGTGGGACGGGACAATGTAATGGGGATGAGGCAGTCCCTCAGATAACCTGGTCCCGTGCCATGTAGGGCTTTAAAGATGATAACCAACACCTTGAATTGGACCCAGAAGCAAACTGGCACCCAATGCAGCTCGCGAAGCAGAGGTGTTATGTGTGTCGATCTTGGTGCACCTAAAACTGCCTGCGCGGCTGCATTCTGTACCAGCTGTAGCTTCCGGATATTCTTCAAGGGTAGCCCCATGTAGAGTGCATTACAGTAATCTATATGGGAGACAACCAGGCCATGAGTGACCGTTCAAAGGGACTCTCGGTCTAGGAAAGGGCATAACTGGTTTACAAATTTATTTTTACAAATAAGAGTGTGGCGGCTTCCCCATCTCCAAGTAATCTATTCCTGAAAAAGTGGGTCTTTGAGGAGACAGTTACTCTATGTATGGAGTATGTCCATAAACTGAATGGGGAGAAAGGAAAATCCCATTGCACAAGCAGTAGCCCATTAACATAATGTTGGATGAAATGCCTACAGGATAGCAAACTGGTGGTCTCCAGATGTTTTGGACTATCCCTTACCATTGGCCATGCTGACTGGATCAGATGGGGTTTGAAGCCCAAATCATCTGGAAGAGACCAGATTGTTCTTTCCTGCTGCATCATGTATTCTCTGCAGACCAGGAACGCTGCCTGAACATCTATCCATGCAACAAAATTAACAATCTTGCAAAATTGCCATACTGTAGTAGTTTGCTCAAAAATAATAATATTTTCCCCAAACAAGTATATTATTAGTAAAACAAGAAGAAAAGTATCAACATAATAGGTAATATGAAAAGAAAAGAAAATATAATCCTAAATCTAAATTCTGTATTTAATTTCCAGAACAGGGTTTCTCCACCAAGGTTCCATGGAACCCTAAGGTTTTGCGAGAGGTCACTAGGGGTTCCCTATTTTTAGTTTAAGAACACCATTAATGCATATATACAGGCCTACCCATGAAACGAATATAATAATTTTGTAACTTGTGGTCTATATTTGAGCCTGAATGTGCAGGGGTTCCCTGAGGCCTGAAAAATATTTCAAGGGTTCCTCCAGGGTCAAAAGGTTGAGAAAGGCTGCTCTAAAAGCTTTCTCCAGCCCAGTGCTCTTCAGGTGTGTTAGATTTTATGTCCATAATTTCACACAGGATTATGAAAGCTAGAGTCCACACATCTGGGGATTCTAGATTGGGAATGAAAATGGCTTATAAAGTTTTTAGGCAAAAGCATCCCTATTTTTCCAGGTTTTGAAATGATGAAAAACAGCATTCCTACTGAAGAGAGGGCTTCTAACCTTGAGAAAAAGCCTGTTTTATAAAATAACACTTTGGAAGGAAGAATTGTGCTGAATTTTCGAGTCAGGTTTAGTGTCATCTGCTAATTTGAGTCCATAATGTTGAAGCTCCTTTTGATGCAAGGGCTGGACCTTAATTATTCTAAAAGAACATGAGTTAGGAAGATAACTGCTTACATTTTAGAAAACTAAACTCCAAAGCATGACTCGTGATTGGGAATTTAAAAGAGTTCCACCATCAATACCGCTGAGAGTGAATTGGGGGGGAGTTATTTGCAGTGGGACAAACAATAGCACTAATGAACCCTTGCTGGAATATATCTGTCCCCAGCCTCCTCACCCCTGACAAACATCTGCAAAGGTAGTGGACCTTCTAACATGTACAAGGTCAGTTGACGAATCTTTTTTATCCTTACTTAATTTTTTAAAAGCTCAGCACATTCACAGCAGCATAAGTCCTTTGTAGCTGGAGACTTTCTTCCTTGAATATTCATGGGACTATCCAATGTACGGTCCTCGTACAAGAAGTCCATGAAGCTCCAGAAAAAAGACTGGAAGGCTCTCTATTTGAAACATGTGGAGCACTGTAATCTATTTCATTGTTCTCCATATGTGTATGTTCCTTGCCTCTATATTTACCTACCATACTGAATACAATCCTCATTCAATTTTGCTTGGTAGCTTTAGGCAAGCCACTTTCTCTCAGATTTATCTCTCTATCTGCAATGTAGAGATGCTAATAATAATGTGGAAAAATCAGAATTTGGTTTATTTCCATGTATTATGATGAACTTTTCCTTCCCTTCCATGGAAAAGGAAGGCCTGGCAAATCTGCCAAAGAAAGAGAGAGAAAAAAACACCAAGTTTTACTGTTCTTTTTTTGACTGCAAGAAAGAAAACAGATGGACAAAATGATGTATTTAGATTCCTTAACCCGCCCCTTGATTTGGATTATCAAGCTTTTATCCAGAGATCTTTAGAGAGGGATGTTGAGAGATATAAAAACTGATTCCAATACAGAATTCTGGTACAACACAGATTTATTTTAATATGACACCCCTTAATATAGCAAAGCTCTATGGTTTGATGGTAAGCTTAAATCTGCAATAAACAGCTAATTCTAAAATACAGCTCTCAAATACACATGCAAATAAGAAAGCCAGAATTTAATGGGGTAGAGTTGTATTAGGCTGAGGTTCAGCAGTGCACATGTTGCTTTGATCAGTGGGTCTTGGTTGATCTGTTCCATTCTTCTGCTCCCCAGGCAGACAACTTTATATCCACTTGTTGGTGGCCTCTCTTGGCTCCTTTTTGCCCACTGGGTTTTAAACCTCTGGAGTAGTTCCTCATTCACTGTTTTTAAATTTATAAATTTATACCAAGTGGTGTACAGAGGAGAGTTTCATATGTCTCCACATCTGTCAAGTCTCCATATCTATCAGGTGTTATCTTTTCTTGATACTGGCCAGCGGATAGCCATCTCCCCGTGTACTCTTCAGCCAGCTGATGACAACTCATTACATACAGGCATTATAAACTTGTCAAGAAAGCATCTAAATGAAGATACCTCAACCTGTCAAGGATCAGTCATTGCAAAAGATTTCAACCTTAAACATATCAAAAATGGAGGTATGCATGCCTCTAAGCTGATCAAAAGCAGATAAACACCAGCTGTCAGTGCAAAACATTGCTAATTTCTTCATCACTGCATGAAAAGCAGGTTTAAATGAAAAGCAGTTTCTGACACACAGCTGCCATCACTGATGAATGTGTCCAATTTAATAATATATTATTTTGCTCAGAAGGCGTGGCAAAAATTGAGGGGTTGTCACTGGGAGGTGAAATCTTTAGTAACCATGACAATGTGGCATATTATAACTCTTCTTTTAGTGTTAGCAACCTACGGGGGGGATGAGATTTGTTTGCTTTTTCCTTTCTACTTCTCCCTTGATTCTTCTGGATGTTCCAAAGGTTCTGTTCCTCTTGATTGGTTATCCTGATACAGGTTGTGCCTATATGCTGTCAGTCATCTCATCAAATCTCCCCTGAAGAGAGACAGAGCCTATTAGATTGGCCCACCCCAGGCAACTTATAGACCTTGGGGGGGGGGGTTCAGGGGAAGCTTGGGGGCTTCCCTGAGGATCTGGTGGGCAGGTCAGCCAAGATATTAGTTGCAGCTTGGAATGGGTAGGGAGTGGAGGCCTGGACCACATTGCCCCTATGTGGCCTTTCCCTATGCATCAATCCCTCTCTCAGCCCTAGGAAGGTTTTCCAAGGAGCTCCAGCAGATTAAACACCAGAAGAGACACCCGGAGCACCACTGAACAAAGATGAAGAGCAAAACAGACTGAACACAAGTAAGAGCTCACATCTGGGATTACATTGTGGCAATAAGGTTAATTCAATAGACGACAGGCATGGGAAGGAAGGTTGTACTGTACATTGCAGCATGAAGGACACTTCCACTTCACTACGCAAACCCATGGTGCACTTGTCAGGTTTTTTAAAAAACACAAGTTTAGTGCTTTTTCAGAAAAGCTTTAAAACAATGTTTAAAAATAGCCTAATAGCTGACAGGATGGTGGGATTGTGCTGTCAAGGGCTGCACCACATAGCCCTTCCTCAGTACTTGTTAATTCTTAGGTTTACTTTTACTCTTCCTTTTTCACGTGGGTTTTGCACTTTTCTGAAAGAACATTAAACCCATGTTAGCCCACCTAGTGGGGGTTACACAGCGAAGTGGGAATCTCCCTCCCATTGCACTTTGCAGGCCCTTCCCCTTGACTCTCAGCTGTTAGTGGGCTACTTTCAATCATGGGTTTTGCATTCTCAGGATTGCCAGCCAGACAAAGGTGTTAAGTCTGGGTGGTTCTTAATCATGCAAGGCTCCACAAAGCAATAGCTTTCTGAGGAACTTTGTAGAACCTACTCTGGCCAAACTGTGTTTCACCTTTACAGACTATTCTCGGGGGAAAGATTAAATGTATTCTTTCACATATGAGAACTTTTGACTTTGGGGTTTCGGACACCTCTTCACAGAACAGAAACCAATGCATATTTATATATGATATTTTACTTTTTATAAGCATTTACATCTGATAGAATATTAGTTATGACTAATATTAAGAGCATATTTAAATTTGATTAAGGGGCTCATCCACATTGTGGTCTGAATGTATTTTAATTTTTAATTGGAACAATGGAATTTAACTTATAATTTTAAAACTATTTTAAATCAGATGGTGCATATTGTAAGGTTCAATGAGTATACCTTGTAGAATCTTGTACTGGTCAGTGACCGTAATAAACCAGAATGAATGAATGAATGAATGACTTTGGGGTTAATGTTACTTTCAATAATGGATAATACAATCCTAATACTTTGCTTGGGGAGAAGTCTGGTCTCTTGGGATGAAAAAGGACCAATAAATGTACTACAAGTGGTTACCTCGTTTTCTGAACATGATTCACTTCAGGGATAAGATCTTTTTATGCCAACTTTTAGTTCATGGGAAACTTTTATGGCCCAGATATAAACTTCAGAATAGAGGGGGTTTATAATGGAAAACCACAGCACATCTGAAGGATCACTTTGAGCAATACTACCATGTAATTTACAGTCACTGAGCTAGAGTGTCCCTGGAATCATATCCAATATTAGAGGGCTCTTTTCTCAAAGGATACGTGCTGGGAAGGGGAGAATAGCACAGCTGACACAAATACAAGCATACAGCATCATGTTTTCTTTACAGGGGGCACAGGACACATTGACAGTGGAAATAATAAATGAAACCTTTACCAGCTACCACTGGATTCACAAGTAATGGCTGTGGTAAGAAACATCTTGCCATAATTCAGTGTAGTGTGCCAACTTTCCTACTAGTCAAATTTTGTGGTGATAGACCTTACCCTGGTCATCTCCTTGAAAAGCATCCCAAAGTTGCCTTTGGTACAAAATGCAGCAGTTAGGCTGATAACCCAGACAGAGCATAAGGATCAAACTGAGAGCCAGTTTGGTCTAGTGGTTAAGGTGCTGGGCTAGAATCCAGGAGACTGAGAATTCTAGTCCTGCCTTAGGCATGAAAGCCAGCTGGGTGACCTTGGGCCAATCACTCTCTCTCAGCCCTGGGAAGGAGCCAATAGCAAACCAGGAGACTGAGAGTTCTAGTCCCACCTTAGGCATGAAACCAGCTGGGTGACCTTGGGCCAGTCACTCTCTCTCAGCCCTGGGAAGGAGCCAATAGCAAACCAGGAGACTGAGAGTTCTAGCTCCGCCTTAGGCATGAAAGCCGGCTGGGTGACCTTGGGCCAGTCACTCTCAGCCCAACTCATCTCACAGGGTTGTTGTTGTGGGGAAAATAGGAGGAGAAAGGAGTATTAGGTGTGTTCGCTGCCTTGAGTTATTTATTAAAATTATAAAGGTGGGATAGAAAATAAATAAATCATATAATAGCTCTACTGAAAGATTTGCAGGGACTGCCAGCTGCTTTGTGACACAAGTTAAAGGGTTGATCCTGTTCTTTAACAGCCAAAAATGCTTAGCATCTTATGATCTAAGAGCCTGTCTCCCTCATTATGAACTTGTCCAGCTGTTAACCTGTTAATCTGTCAGAGAGGCCTTTCTGAAGATACTTCAACTGCACTGGCATCTACAGAAGCTTTCAAAATAATGAAACAAAAGAACACTGTGAGACAAGCACCGCCCCTTTGGAGCATGGGCATGACATCACAGCAGGGCCACAACTAGGGGGGCAAACGGGGCATGTGCCCTGGGCGTCATGCTGGGGGGGTGCCAAAAGTCATTTGTGTTAAGCCTGCAGTGCAAATCAGGACTTAATCTCACGCTCGCACAGGTTCCTTGTGGGTGGAGCCCACCGCTCAAGCAGGTCTAAAGCAGGAGCAGCTTTCGTGCGCCCGGTTCCTCCGACAAACTAGCGCTCGCCAGAACGGGAGGGCGGGGGCTCGCTCGCTCTTCTCTCGCACGCGCTTGGGAAAATGTTACGCAGGTTTGTACACATGCCACAGTGCGAGTAGGGGGGCGTGGCAGAACTTCTCATTTTGGGGGGCACGGAATCCATGGGGGGTATGGAATCCATGTTTGCCCCAGGTGACACAGACCCTAGTTGCGGGCCTGCATCACAGTGCACCTATAAAAGGAGTGAGGGTTGCATGGCAACACTGCAATGCTGCTTTTTTCAGTCTGCCCCACCCTCACTCACCCCTCACAGATACTGCTGCTCTGTTGTCAGATGCTTGTCTTTCTGATATATAGAAGAGGGCCTTCTCTTATATTGCCTCCAGATGATGAAAGACACTCCCATGGGAACTGGACTTAGCCCTATCTCTCAGTGTTTAGAAAATTTAGAAAATTTACCAAAAAGAAACCCTTCTTCTTTTACTGAATTTATTAACTGTTAAAGGACTTGACTGGTAATTTTAATTTTAATTTGTGTGATTTGTGTGCAAAAAACCTTCGATTTTTGTTTTTACCGTTTTAACGTTCCCTTGGCTGCCTTGAGTGCTTGCCAGAGTAGAAAGGCAGGTAAATGGAAATAGAAGTATAAAATACATTAAGAGTATTATATATCCAATGCCCCGTTCTCAAAGCTTGTGGAGTGGTCAGGGTTGCTCACCGAGTATGGTCAAAAAAGACAAGATGGGGGCCACAATGGTGTGATTGAAGCTCCGCCCATTTTTAATGTGCTTTGAACAAACAACACACCTAAAAAACAGGCAGATCTTTAATTACATCTTTGGGGCCACCATCTTGACATTTTTTGCTCCTGCAGACACCCCTGGGAGCAGCAGTTTAATTACATCCCCCATTCAGATCACCACTGTGTGTGTTAGAAATAGCCTCTGAAACAGTACCTTACATTCCGTTGTATTGTTCCACTATATGGCACTCTGCATTGTTATATCCACTCCTGGTTAGGTATATGGGCTGGACAAAGACCGGGATTATACCGGCAGACACCTTTACTGAAATCTCTAAGAAATTTACTAATTGCTGCTCCATTGCAATTGCCTTCGGAAGACGATGGATTTAAAGTTGCTCTGGCTTGGAGCAGCTGACCACCATATTTAGGAGACCAAATGGTAACTTTTCTAATGTCAGCTATTACCTCACAGTTTAATGCAGTGTCGCACTCGTTTCTCTCCCTCTCTCTACACATACACAAACACACACACATCTTACCTGTTTTATTTTATTTTATTTTATTTTATTTATTTATTTATTTATTTATTTATTTATTTATTTATTTATTTTTATTTATCACCACCCAACTCCCTCAAAGGGACTCTGGGCGGTTTACAATCTCACATAAACTCCAATACAATATAAATATAGTCAAATAAACATTAAAATAAGCAATTAAAAAAATACAATAAATATAATAAAATCAAGATGGTAGTAGCTTTTTTTAAAGAAACACTGGAAAGGGCAATTCAAGGGCCAACCTAATGTATTAGCCATCCCCAAGAGTGTATACTCTTCTTCCCACCCCAGGCCTGTTGGCAGAACCAGGTCTTGAGTTTCTTCCGGAAGTCCAGGAGCGAGGGGGACTGTCTTAACTCCAGGGGGAGAATATTCCACAGAGCAGGTGCTACTGCAGAGAAGGCACGCTTCTGTGACCCCGTTAGATGGAATTCTTTAACCGATGGGGCCCGTAGCATGCCTTCCCTGCATGACCGGATGGGACAGGACAATGTAATGGGGATAAGACGGTCCCTTAGGTAACCTGGCCCCATGCCATGAAGGGCTTTAAAGGTCATGACCAACACCTTGAATTGGACCTGGAAGCAAACTGGAACCCAGTGCAGCTCACGTAACAAAGGTGTTACATGTGTCCGATAAGGGACTTCCAAGATCGTCCGTGCGGCCGCATTCTGGATCAGCTGAAGCTTCCGGATACTCTTCAAGGGTAGCCCCATGTAAAGTGCATTACAGTAGTCTATATGTGAGATAACCAGGGCATGAGTGACCGTTCGAAGGGCCTCTCGTTCCAGGAAAGGTCGTAACTGGCGCACAACACGAAGTTGTGCAAAGGCCCTCCTAGCCATGACTGCCACCTGCTCTTTGAGCAGGAGTCGTGAGTCCAAGAGGACCCCCAAGTTACGCACCGGGTCTGTCTCGGGCAGTGCCACCCAATCCAGAACTAAAGATGGCAATTTCCTAGATATCGAGGAGCCATTAATCCACAGCCACTCCATCTTACTAGGGTTCAGTTGAAGCCTGTTTTTCCCCATCCAGGCCCCTACAGCCCCCAGGCACTTGGACAGGGTAGAAACTGCATCACTTACTTCCCCCGGGATGGAGATGTATAATTTAGTATCATCAGCATACTGATGATATCTCACCCCATGGAGGCGGATATCTCACCCAGCGGTTTCATGTAGATGTTAAAAAGGAGCGGAGAGAGTACTGAGCCCTGCGGGACCCCACAAAAAAGGGCCCGCGGGCTGGATCTCTCGCTCCCAATCAACACTGACTGGAACTGGCCCTGGAGGAAGGAGGGGAACCAGCACCCCCAACTCCCTGAGCCGCTCCAGAAGGATACCATGGTCGACGGTATCGAAAGCCGCCGAGAGGTCAAGAAGAGCAAGAATGGATGCACTGCCTCCATCTCGCTTCTGCCAAAGGTCATCCATAAGCGCGACCAATGCAGTTTCAGTCCCATGGCCAGGCCTGAAACCTGACTGAAAGGGGTCCAGATAATCCGTTTCATCCAGAATCCTCTGGAGCTGCAACGCCACCACCTTCTCAACCACCTTCCCCAAAAAGGGAATGTGGGAGACTGGGTGAAAATTATCTAGTACAGTAGGGTCCAGCGATGGTTTCTTGAAGAGAGGGCATACCAGCGCTTCCTTAAAAGCTGCCGGAAACACCCCCTCCCCCAACGATGTATTAACCATCATCTGGACCCAGCTACAAGTCACCCCCCGAGCTGCTTTCACCAGCCAGGAGGGACATGAAATAATTGACAGGTGGTGGCATTTACAGTCCGGAGAACTCTGTCCACTTCCTCGGGTCCTACAGGGTTGAACCGTTCCCAGTTAACAAAGTAAGTATGTTCCCTGGGTATCTCTTCAGACTCTGTCTCACACTCGGAGTCCAACCCAGAGTGAATTCGAGCGATTTTATCCAATAAATGCCCAGAAAATTCTTCCGCACGGCTCTGGAGATGGATTTCCGACTCCCCTTTCCCTAAAAGGGATCGGGTAATCTTAAACAGGGCCAACAGACGTCATTCCACAGATGCAATAAGAGCGGAGAAATATTGACGTTTCGCCGCTCTTACCGCCACAAGGTAGGCCTTAATAGCGGCTCTAGCTTGTGTTCGGTCGGATTCAGTCTTTGACTTCCTCCAGTGGCGCTCTAGGTGTCTTTTAATCCTCTTCAGAGCCCTCAGCTCCTCCGTAAACCAGGGGGAGCTTCGGGCCCGACTGGACAAGAGAGGCTGCATAGGCGCAATCCTGTCCAAGGCCCTAGCCGCCTCTCTATTCCAGGTGGCAGCCAGGGCCTCCATTGGACAGTGCAACAGAACTTCAGGTATAACCCCCAGCTCCCTCTGGAACCCTAACGGGTCCATCAGTCGCCGGGGGCGGACCAATCGAATAGGTCCAGCCTCCCTGCAGAGAGGAGTGGCATAGGAGAATCTCAAGGTCACCAGGGTGTGGTCTGACCATGACAAAGGGGAAAGATGTAGCTCTCCCCGCATATCACTTTGCCACTGCTCCGACAAGAAAATTAAATCCGGGGTCAGGCCACTATCTCAAGTCGTGTCCTGGATAATCTGGGACAGGCCCATGGTCATCATGGTGACCATGAACTCCCGAGACGCTTCTGAGGCTCACCTCAAGGAGGGCAGATTGAAGTCCCCCAGGACCATAAGCCTGGGGAACTCAACCGCCACCCCCGAGATGGCCTCCAGCAGCTCAGGCAGGGAGGTTGCCACACAGCAGGGAGGCTGGTACAATAGCAACACTCCCACTTATCTTATTCTTAGCAACACTTATCTTATTCTCTCTCTCTGGATAGGGATAGAGATTTACAAGTATTATATCTCTCCTTTCCCCCAGAGGTTCAAGGCAGTGTGTGAAATCTTGCTCCTTCAATTTTATTCCCCTAGAAAGAACCTTGTAAGGTAGGTTGGGCTCTGAAACACTGACTTTCTCCAAATCATTTAATGTGCTTTCACAACTGACAATGGACTTGCATCTGGGTCTCCCAGTCCTAGACTTAGATTCCAACCACTACACCACATTATTTATTTGGTTGTATTCACAGAAACACAGAGGTCAAAGTGACCTAAGAGGTCAACTAGCCCAATCCCCTGCTGGAGCATCTCTTAAAGATGACCATCTAGTCTTTTGTTCATTTATATTCCATACATTCCCAATCAACAGGAAGTCCTCATTCACATTTCATGTTTTGAAATCATGTACCAAATTACTTGTATTTTAATAGCAAACATGCTCTATGGGCAGTTGTCAATATCATGTATGCATTTCTGTGGTCACATCAAGGAAACAGAAAATCACTACAGGTTTCCAAAATTGGTGGGGGCATGATAGAGACTTTGTCATCATTGTGTTCACCATTGCCTTCTTTCCCAAAGTTTTATAGCACTTGGAGAACCTGCACAACCAACTTTACAAATCAAGATAGACTGTAGGAGAAATCTAACTGCCTTCAAATGTTTAAAGTTACCATCAGGTTCCAAAGCCACAATGTCCAACTTTGTTAAAGTTGTGTCAGGGAGATAGCTGGTGGAGAAGGAGGGCACCCTCTCCAGGGGGACAAATGCATGCGCAGTACGGAGTCTCTTTGGTTCCCTCCTAAGAGACTCAAGAAAGCACTGCCTTAGTTTGATGGGCCTTTCCCCTTAGTGTTTGCTAATTCATTTCAGTTTAGCTGAATTCTGTCTAGCAGAGTAGAACAATAAGTACTAGAGCTTCGACACTTCGTCTCAGCATGGTTCTTCACTCTTAGTCAGGACAGGTTGGTTTCTACCACATCAGACTTGTTTTCCCCTTGCCTTTCCTCCTCCACTTTTCAGCCAGCTTAATACAAGATTTGGCTATTTAACTATAGCTCTTCATAAGGTCCAAATGAGAAATGTCATGATACGCACATTTAAAGAGCATTATATTTAAGCTTCTATTCAAGAATTTCCAAAACCCTGATTAGCTATGGTAGTTTGCACTTGTGATGGCAAAGCCAACTTTGGAGACTTATTTTGGACCCTTCTCTTATTGCCTCTCTGCAACTGCGGGTATTAGCAATGAAATCTGGTATCATATCAACTTGTTTAAAAAAAAGAAAATTGCTTAGAAGTTTTTAATATGCACACTCAAATATGCTTTAAAAAACAAGCAAAACTTAAGGTTTTTTTTAAAGCTTCCACAACTATTAACAGAGGTTGTTGCATTTTTTTAATTGGAAAAAAAGCTGTTCCCAGGACTTAATGAGGAATGATGACTTGTTTCTGGATATTCCAACTTCTGAGAAACATGAAAACCTGTGTACGAGGCTTTGAGACAGATGAAGCTATGCATAATGGGCAGAAAATGATCCATTGGGGAACTAATAGTACTATGAAAATTTGGACAATTTATCATTAATTGTGAATCAGACTTTAGCATTTTTTCTGAATGAGTTGCTTGGCAGAAAAGGGCAGCAGTAGATGAAGCATGCAATCCTGATCCAGCCTGTGAACTTCCCACTTGGGGACAACTATTGCAAATATATCCCTTACTACTAATACTGTAAATGCTGTTCATGAGATTCCAAAGCACCCTCAGCTTGCAAATATGATCTTGCTTGAAAAGAAACTAGGAATCCAGCCTCAGGCAAGAAGTTCTAGCACACCTTAGAACAGTGCTGTCTAAAGTGTCACCGTTGGCGACACACCAACGGCGGCAGCGGCAATGATATAACATTGCCCATCATTATTTGTCCTGGATTATAACTATGGGCAAGGATGTAGGCTGTCAGATAGGGCTCAAATAAAGCTGAACTTTATGTTCTGAGTTAACTTTGTATTTATGTAATAAATAAATAAATTGGGGATTGTATTTCCAGTACCGGGTTCATCACTGAGCTGAGATTTTACTCTTCAACTCATACTCTCAGCTTTAATGCTATAAATCTTGGTTTATATTTTACAAACTGTAGTGGCAACATGGAAGACCATTGTATTTCGAGGAGTTTAAGTGACATATTTTGATTTTTCTCCTTCACACGAAGAAGCTTAGAGTTTATTTTGAGTTATACTAATGTTTAGCTGGCTTGTTTTTTATTTCTGTTTGAAATGTGGGGGAGAAGAGAAAACCCCAAGATTGTTTTTGTTAAGCACTAGCTTATCTGTATAGTTTCCCAGGCTCTGGGATTAAACAGGTGCTCCAGACCCTGGGAACTATCCAGTCAAGGTCAGATCCTGTAGTCTCTGTACTGTGGAAACAGGGTCACAAGGTTTTAGGGCCAGACTTTGATAAAAACCTTAGGATTGCCTTTTGAGTTTGGGAGCTTCTGCACAGACCTGAGCGCTGGGTGCTGTGGAAATTGAGCCACCCTGGGGTATCTCCGCTGTCTTTATTAAGGGGCTCCTGACAGCCTATGGGAGATTGGGTATCAACTTGCTTGGTGTGTTATGCTTTTTCTTTCTTTATATTATTAGAGGGGCGCAGTAGCTCAGCAGGTTAAACCGCTGAGCTGTTAGTTCAAATCCGCGTGGCGAGGTGAGCTCTCGTCACTAGCCCTAGCTTCTGCCTACCCAGCAATTCGAAAGCTAAATAGCAAGTAGATAAATGGGTACCACTCACGTGGGGCAATATGCTGGCATCCTGTCGGGGAGTCGCCCTCGGAACCGAAGACGAAGATCTAGAGAAGCCCGTGGATGGCGGCTGAGGACGGCGGCAGAGGACGACGGATCCCAATTAACATCTTCCGGGATGTCAGCAGCTGGCTCTGAAAGTGAAGCATTCTGGGGCTTGTAGTTCTGATGCCTGGAAAGAAGAGCCGGTTCCCTCACCCCCTCCCTAATCGCGCGGGCACTGTAATATATATGGATGTATAATTAATATGCAATGATGTTGTAAGCCGCCTAGAGTCCTCCATTAGGGAGGGGATAGGCGGGGTATAAATAAGATAAATAAAATAAATAAATAAATAAATAAATAAATAAATAAATAAATAAAATTATGCTGTTTATGCTTCTGTTTAATCTGCCTAAACTGTGTTTCTGTTTAAATTTGTTTGCTTAAGTTTATAATAAAGCTTAAAATCTCTTTATCCACTGGTGGGCTTATTGTCTCTGGATCTAAAAGAACCAATTGTCTGAGCAACTGATCACTGCTTGGACACTTAGCAGAACACTAACTAGTTCTTTGTCTTTTCCCCCCTTGTAGCCAGCAGTAACATTTCACAATTTCAGGTTGGCCAATACCAATAAAGACTACAAACATGACTGCAACAAAGCTATTTCTTTGGATAAATATTTATTAAAAATGTGAGGTTTTCTTACATTAGTCACTTCATTAGCCAACTCATCCCCATGACATCTACCCATCCCACCCGGACATGCAGAGAGGGCATGTTACGGACCCCATCTGCAAAAGAACTTCATTTGGCGGGGTCCAGAAAGCAGGCCTTCTCTGCAGTGGCCCTTGCCCTCTGGAACATTCTGTCCCAGAGGTGAGACAGGCCCCATCGCTCCTGGCCTTCCGGAACAACCTGAAGACTTGGCTCTGCCATCTTGCTTGGGTTGGGAAGGGGAGTAGCTATTCTTGGGGGTGGCTGGCGCCTTAGAGCTCTCCTCACGGAATTAGATCTTTACAGACACTTGATTTTTATACTTATTTTATATTTATATTTGGTAAATTGTATACGTATCTTTTAGATGTTTTTGTATTTTTATCCTTTTAATATGGTTCTTATTGTAAACCGCCCAGAGTCCCCCTTTCTGGGGGAGATGGGCAGTGGCAAAATTTGAATTATAAAATAAAAAATAAACTTCATTAGCAGTACAAAAGTATTTGTGTAAATAAGAGGCTGAAGGGTAATGACACCAGAGGCAAAGAATTAACAAATTAACCAACTCATTTGGTAACCAAATTCTTCAAATTGTTCAAATTGTTCTGCTTAGTAAATTAAAAGAGTTTTAGGTGAGGAGCAGCATCTGTACTTGCATTGTTCATTTTGGTGGTTCTGTCAAGCATCTTCTAAAAGTCCGTAACTGAAAAATAATGGGCACAGTCTAATATATCTGAGTGCTTTATAGCCCAGTTCTGTGGCCATTTGTGTAAGGGAAGAGTGGTTCTGCTGTTCTTCCACTACACAACTAAAGGAATGTGTAAAATAAGAGCTCCACACAAAGGCCATTCAAACAATACTGTAGCCCATTTGGGCATCTGTCACACATAATGCTCCATATAAAGCAAGCTTTTCCGCATTATTGGCTTCGGATGTGTTGAAGTTAAACTTCCATTGTCCTATGCCAGAACAGCAATAGTTGTGCTAGCTAGGGATTATGGGAGTTGAACACACCTGGAGATCAACAAGTTGGGAAGTACTAATAGATTTTTCACACATCTACAGATGTGGTACATATATAAAGAAAATAATGCAAGAGACTCTCTTGAACTAGAATCATTCAGTTTCTCATGCACACCTCTTTCCTTTTAGATTTAGTTTGTATTAATAAGATTCAAAATATTGTGGAGTAAAGGGATGAAATTTACATTGAATTATAATTTGAAAGAGAATTTTTATAAAATGATGTATCGTTGGTAGTTAACACCTGATAAATTGTCAAAGATGTATAAGGGAGTGTCAAATATATGTTGGAAATGCAGTCAGTGTGAAGGTACTTTTTATCATCTTTGGTGGTCCTGTAAGAAAGCCAAGAAATATTGGGATCAGATATGTATTTTAATTCAGATACCGTATTTTCCGGCGTATAAGACGACTGGGCGTATAAGACGACCCCCAACTTTTCCAGTTAAAATATAGAGTTTGGGATATACTCGCCGTATAAGACTACCCCTCTTCCAACGCACTGGGGAAAAAAAGCTTTCCCAGTGCATTGGGAAGCGGAGTAGAAAGTAAAAAACTGCAGGGAGAAAACAGGGAAGCGGAGTAGAAAGCGAATAGCAATGCGAAGCGAAGCGCGGCAGCGCGGGGTGTGTGTGTGAAGGAGAATATTGGGGGGAGGGGGGAGAAAGCTTTAATTACCTGGGCAAGGCAGAGGGGTGAAGAATACATTTCCAAGCTTTAGCGGAACAAACCATGAAGGAGGAGGAGGAGGGTAATGGGGGGAAGTTTGAAAAAGCAGATCCAAGCGCAAAAGTTACTGAGTCATTTCAGCGACGGCTGGAACAGTTTTATTGACTCCAGCCTCCCTCCGTCCCTCTCACTCTCTTTCCCTGGCGATGGATCAGTGCGGGGGGGGGTCGGGAGGGAAGGGAGGAAATGGCAAGGGAGGGAGGGAGCGGAGGGTGGGACCAGAGGGGGGAGCGTTCAAGAGGAGCGGATTTAAAAGAGCGGGGGGGTGGCTTTAAAAATAAATCAGGGGCGTGAATCGCATCACCGCTGGAAGAATTAACACGCAGGCATCTGTATACAAAGCCCCCCCCCCGCTCTTTTAAATCCACTTCTCTTGAATGCTCCCTCCCTTGCCTTCTCCTCCCTTCCCTCCCCCCGTACTGATCCATTGCCAGGGAAAGAGAGGGAGAGAGGGAGGGAGGCCGGAGTCAAAAAAACTGTTCCAGCTGCCACCGAAATGACTCACTAACTTTTGTGCTTGGATCTGCTTTTTCAAACCTCCCCCCATCATCACCACCACCCTCTTCCTCCTCCTCCTCCTTCATGGTTTGTTCTGCTAAAGCTTGGAGATGTATTCTGGGGGGGGAGGGCCTGGGTGGAAAATCTCCGTGCCGATCAGCTGTGCGGCGGGGAAGTGAAGTTGCACCCCTGCGGTGCACCATCAGCGCTTCCGGTTTCAGCACCCGCCCTATAAGACGACCCCCGGCGTATAAGACGACCCCCGACTTTTGAGAAGATTTTCCTGGGTTAAAAAGTCGTCTTATACGCTGGAAAATATGGTAATTCTTAAAATGAATGTACAATTGAAACCAGAGGTTTTCCTTCTAGGTTTGATGGATAAACAGATTAAAAGAAAATATGGGTCTTTGTTTTTATATATGATAACAGCAGTGAGACTTTTGTATGCACTGAGGTGGAAAGACTTACAAATACCTACAATGGAAGAATGGATGGTAAAGTTAATGGAATTGGCTGAAATGGCAAAATTGACTACTTTGATTAAAGAAAGGACTTTGTCTAGCTTCGTTTCTGCTTGGAAACCACTTTTGCACTTTTTGCTTAAAACTAAAAGAAATGAAACTTTGATTTTGGGATTTGATTATTAGAATTGTATGTGACTATAGAAATACTGTGTTCTATTGTTAATTTTAGAGTAAGAGGTTAATGTATTCTATATTTGTAGCTGTACCAAAGAAAGTCGGAAGTCACTCTTTTTCTATTTTTTATTTATTTTTATTTTTCCTTTCTTCACTCCTAATCTCCCTTTTTTCTTGATCTTTTCTTTTTCTAATTTTCTTTTTTTTTTTTCCTTATATTTTCTCTTCTTTTTGAAACTTAATAAAGTTATAATAAAAAAAAAATTTAAAATCTGGGCAATCATTTCACTGTGCAGCCAGAACATCCCAGCACTGGCTGTTGAGATGGCTCCAATATTCATGTCTTTTCATTATATTAGAAAATGTGTTTGTACTTCAGAAGCTTATGCTATTTCCAGTGTCACAGATATGCCCAGATAATTCAGCCATCGTGTAGGGATGTCCTTTTGCACCAACATGCCCAAGGAGTTCATTAGCTCATACACTCATCATTCAAGTTTATTTCCCACTTGCAGGCAGGCAGAAAAGATAATAATAGATTGGCCACCTTGGACAGCAGAAAGCACAATAGTGTAGTTGTGTTCTTGACTGGATCAGTAAATATCTCTGCATTTCTCAGGTAGATAAGTAGATAACAGTAGATAAAACAATGATATGTTTATCAGAGTGGCAACAAATCCATTTGCATCTAACCTCATGTTTGCAAAGTTTGGGTAATAGCACTGTGTGCCTCATAGGAAGTGTCTTTTAAACCAAGACAGCCATGAAATGGGTTGTCATTTTCCACATGAAACTTGGGATATCTTAGCTCACTAGATACTAGTTCTGTTCTGAATTATCCTGAATGCAGGATACATAAATGGGAATTATATGTGTGAACTGGATGTAGGTAATCCCTTAGTTGGGCTAAGATAGGACAGGATACCTAGCCTTGCACTTTCAATACCTGTTGGCTGTAAATTTTGGCAACTGTAGTCCCAATTCATCTAAAGGGCACCTAATTGGGAAAAGTAAGTGTTGGCATATTGGGATTCATATTGGCATTCATACTGTGAAATGCTGACATAATGTGTTGATTTCACTGTATAAAACCTGTGACTTGGTGCAATCAGCACAATAATGAAGAACATTTTTCACAGATACTATTTTGTCTTAAAAGAGGACATAAATAGGCAAAGGTCTCTCACTCTGAATAACATTTTAAAATGCAAATTTGTCAGTGTCATCCTGAGAATTAATGCACTGACTGATAAGATGGTAAAGTCCTCAATTTTGCAAATTACAGCTCTTGGTATGTAATGTCCCGGGAGATAAGTTCTGAATAGAAAACTGGATTAAACTTTTCCACGTCATATAAGTACCTTTGAAAACAGCCCTATTCCATCGTAAGTGGACTTCCCAAGAGAGGACCAAGTCTGGGTACCAGGAGGATACATTATTTTAAGAACCACAAAATTGCTTGGGGTCCTACTACCTGGATCTCCATAGAATTCACTACACTGAATGTTGGAACCTAACATGTGTGCATCACTGACATAGTTCTGTTGGTTTTAAAGCTGTACTTATTAGATCTATCACTAACAACTATGAGTAGCAGTATTATCCATATTGAAGGTAGCACATTTGCACTTCAGGTTCTTACAAAGAGAACATTAAAGTGTAAGCAGAAATATGATGAAGTCCCTGAGAGCATGCTGCCCTTCAAACCAAATGTCAAATTGCTGATCCAGTATCTCTTTCCTGAACCCGTGGTTTGGCATATACAGTACTGTCACCAAAAAGCTCTCAAATTCTCCCATGTTCTACTTCTGTTTGTATATGGCTTTGATTTGGCACATGCACCAATCTCGTTTTACCTTTACATAGATTATAAAGTAATGTTCAGTGAATCATACACAATGCAGTTTCGACAGTTTTATTCTGAAGATGGTTGTTTCACAACATTGTTGTGAAAGGCTGATTGTCAGCACAGCTCTTCGACATTCAAGTATTTTCTAGACACAGAACTGCTGAATCTCAAGAATGAAAGAAATATGAACAGTATTTATTTATTTTACATCACATTCCCTGCTACTCAACAAATTCTAGGCAGCTCACACTACAAAAACACAAATCAACCCCTTTGTTAAAAGGTAGCTTAAAAACATAATTTACATACAAATGGAAACTCCTTCCATATTCGGGGAGTGCTGGCATGAGCTCCGATTATTAGCAGTGTTGTTGTATGCACATTTACTCAAAAGTAAACTGTTTACTTCAGTGGAACCCTATTTTCAGGATTCCTGGAAGAGAGTAGAGAACTGCATCATAAGAAATGCAGAAAATGGATTTTGTGCATACCTTATTTTTTTACATATTGTTATATTTCTTTAAAAATACAACCAATTCCGAGTCAGGGCATGGCTTTTATGAGCATCTTAAATGTATAGTTTAGTGTTTGGGTTATAATTTGACTACTGTTTTCTATAATTATTTTCATTTCTGGCATTAAACAAAAACACACTAAGAGATCATTAACGGGGAATCATTCAACCAATTCCCAGATCTAAATCAGTGATTTCATGAACTTAAAAGCATTTCTTGCAACTCCCATTACTTGGTACTGCTGTCCTTTTTCAATTAATCCCAACTTCAGGACAACTTGCTAGAGAATTAATATCTTAACATAGAGGTAATAGGTAGCTTGACATTTAATTTGTTTGATTAAATTCCATACTAAAAATGTCTTATAAATAAAAGAAACAATTGAGGCAACTTTTAAATTGTCCTGATTGTTCCAAAATGATGTAGTTAATGGTTGCTGTGGGTGGAATTTAAAGTCATTACAGCTATAAGGGGGCTTTGTGGAAAAAAACCCCATAATTCTAAAAGTTGTCATGGCTAAGGGCAATTTTGTTCAGGCTACTTTCATTTATTCAGACAAATTCTAAAAGAAAGCTATAGGGTTTTTTTAGGCTACTACCACTTTCATCCAATCAAAACAACAGTGTTAAAATCTACTTGAAACGCTCCCTGTCATATTTGTTTAGAGAGGCATATGTGATATCACACCACAAAGGATAATATCTTCTGCTCTCTAGAAATGTGAAAATTGCAGTGTTTTTTAGACAAGTATTTAGGCTTCTTATTTTCCTTTCGTTCTTTTGTTAAATGATTTCACACGGGAATACTAACATAGACAATACTATTTTGGAGAATGTTACCCTTTGTTGGCAACATACCTGCTAAATCCTCCTGGTCTGGTGGAACACAATCATATATTGTCAGAATGAATTTGTTGTTGGAATCCGGCAAATCAGGCATGCCTCATTAGCATATGGGTGATTGCTCTAGGAGACAAACTGTGCTAGAGGAAGCTGCTTGTTCCCCCTCCCACTTCCTCTTCTCTCTCTCTGCTCCTTCCACCAACACAGAAGCAGCATGCAAGCTGCTCTCCCTCCATCTTGGCCACATGGGTGGGCCTAGGATATTTTTTTCCCCTTTCTCCATGCAGCCTCTGGCAGCAAAGGGCCAGAGGTATGCAGTTTAGAGAACAGAAAGAAGAACTGAAACCAATTTTCTACTGAAATGGCTGTACCTGGACCGAATAAATGTAAGAACTCTGTTGTACTTACGTTTTGTACCTGCAATGTCTAAGCATGTGTTTCTTTATGCTTGGGTGGGCTAAAAGTGTAAGAATAAGAACCTGAATCTCTCTAACGTGCTCACAGGCTGTGTTTTTAAACAATATTCCTTTTTCTGCCCACGAGTTTATACAACATTAAGCTCTGCTCCATTCACTGGTTCTAACAGGCCACTGAATGATCTTCATTTATACTGGCCAATTTGCATTGCAGTACATTGATTAATCTCTTATCCTGACAGTTCACAGAGGGGGAAAAAGTCATCTAGCCATCTATCAAAACCATCTGCTAATCACAGCAGTGTTATGCCTGATGATTGGTTGATGGTTTTCCACCAGAGGGTGATGTTGAAAAGGGGGAAGGCAGCAATACTAGAGGGTAAAATTACTAATGGTTTTACTGAACATACCCTACACATTGTAAATCAAGATACTGTACCATCATCTAACAGCAAACCAGAACAGAAACTTTAGTAGTGGGATAGGAAGGAAGGAACAGCAAATTTCATTCTGGTATAGTTTTCTGACACCTCTAAGGTGGTCAGAGAGTACTTTAATGTGACCATGAAGAAAGAGCCTAAGAATCTTCAGAAGGGAAGATGATGACCCCAAAATTGGCTTTAGGACAGTTTGGGTCGGGGGGAGAAAGTCCAAAAAGAGATGAAGCAAACGGGTCAGTATCAAATAGTTTGAATAAAGGCCATAATAAAGTATGGTAGCTCATCAAATTGAACTAATTGCTTCAGATCCTCAGAAGTATACAAGTATGGATTAAACCATTTGCTGAAAAGTGTAGTATCTAATCATATCTCTTGAAAATTATGCAGGAGAACAATCATACAGGGACTAAACAGAGATGCAGAACTATAACTTTATATCAACCTATTTATATCTTCTCTATATTTCCCAGTAAAATTACACTTAATCATTGGTTCATTTGAGACTGCATGGGAATTGGTTTTATAAAGAAATAGAGTTTTTGCAGAAGCCCTATATGTACATAGGACATCTCTCTTTCTTTCACAAGTCAATGCCTGATTTTGAAGTCAGAAGAAGCAAATGAGGATCAAGACATATATGCTATAGGTGGTAAGTGCTCTTATCACATAAAGTTTTATTTCTATTTTCTTGAGAGAAAATAAAATAGCTCTGGGTTCAGTGCTGACAGATAGGAGGGAGACTTTTGTATTTCTTAGTTTGAGAACTAGAACTACAGTATTTATGATATTGAACATAAACTCAATAAATTATGCAATGACACTGCTATTATAAAAAGCCTTCTATCTACTATTATGAAGTCTATATTTTTAGGCTTTCAGATCTTAGTGGACAGTGTCTTCCATGTATACTGTTGTATATCCAAGAAGTATTTCAGATCTTGTAGTAAACATGTAGGTCTCTATGTACTGTGTGTAGAAGGAGGAGAGTTTTCTTTATTTATTTTAAAACTAATAGATGGTCACACACTTGGATGCTGTATAGTTCTGGTGTATATATATTCTGGAGAAACCTAAAAAGCGCATTTCTCTAATGCTCACATTGGAAATCTGTGACAGAGTGCAAGCTCTAAGACTAATCTGGAAGTCAGATCTTAGCATAAACGTAAAGTGTGCTAGTTGGGACCACATCAGCCAAGAATAAATGATGGAAACAACGCTGCACACATCTCAAGTAATATCTTATTAATAATAAAAATAACTAAATAGCTGGTACTGTAGATAAATAAAGTAAGATAGATGATAGAAAAACAGCCCCTCAGTTTTAGATCACTTACACAGTAATGCAGAAGCTCATGTTAGACTGTCTCTGCATTTGCAAATGTTTCTTTTAAAAAACTCTCTTTAGAGTGTGGTTTAACATAATCGTGCAGATGGGCTGTCCAGTTCCAGACATAGTTCTGCTACTGATCTTTCTGTAATTTTCGAACACTTTACTTGGCAGAAAAAAATTAAATTACTATGAACAAGAGGACATATACAGATCATAGAGATCATTAAAAATTGTCATCAGGAAATAGGAGGCTGGAATGTTTCAGCTGGAGGCAACAACTGGCATTCAATGCTTAATTTACCATAGCAGTCATGAGAGTTAGACCATAACCCCCATTTGCTTCAAATCATGCCCTGGGAACTTTTATTTTCTCCCCCGTCTCCATGACTTTGTCTTCATCTTCTTCCTGGCCCACGAGTGAGACAGATGAAAGTCGTCTTTAGCTGTACAGGTAGTTAAAGGAGAATTGTTAGCCTCATTCCAGCATAGTCCACCAACAACTTCCAAGTATATAAAACCTTTGTCATCCATTACCTTGGAGGAAAGTTGTGTGCCTGGCAGAGACTGAACACAAGCAATAAAGGCAGGATAGGGACCAGCAATAGGAACAGCTAATTTCTACAAAGAAGAGTGGGATATGGCAATCAATGATAAGTTAACATCTAATATTAAAGTTAGAAGGGGATTACAGATTCGAAACGATTTTGTAGAAATTTGGAATATATTTGTAGAATATGTTTTATTAAAAGGGAAAGGATATACACCTTCACAAGAATTATTATTTTTTTGGAAAGAGGAATGATTAAGCAAAATAGTGGTCCTGGGGGTGGGGTGCACGTTGTAAGGTTTTATGTCATAATTACAATTATTAAATTTATATGTATATAAATGTATAATAAGATTTAAAATTTTTTTAAAAGGAACAGCTAATTTCCTGCTGGTATGACTCAAGAATGGGCGAAGACTACATTTACTCAGTAGTACCGAAAGGCCCTTAGAATAATATTTGGTTCCCTTTTATGATAAATGATGGCTCCCAAGATTAAAGATCCTTGACCTCCAACTGCCATTTGCTAAGATTTATTGCCCCCAACTAGAAATCAGGAGATACCATAACTTTGTTTATAGATTCTGATAAATTGACATTATTAATGTTTATTTATTTTATTTATTTTATTCATCACATTTATATCACCACCCATCTCCCCCACAAGGAGGGACCCTGGGCAGTTCACAATAAAACACTTTAAAATTCAATAAAAGTCATAAATAAATATATATAAAAATATAAAATACAGTCAAATCCAAGTAATGGCAGTTCTACTTCATCCCATGAGCCGGTAAGGCCGGTCCAGGGCAGGTCTAAGGGAGCAACCAACCCCAAGAATGGCTATTCCCCTCCCCACTCCAAGCCTGGTGGCATTTATGGTGCTTGTTAGTTTAATACTGGGGTTGGCAACATGGTGCCCACCCCCAGATTTGCCTAGTCTTCATAAATATTGTTTTAAAATTATAGAAAGAAGAGAGTCACAATGTAACCTTAGAGCAAGAGGTAAATCTACAATTGTACTTATAACTGCTGTAAAGAAGATTGGAAGCCACTTCTTTACATCTTTTTTTTTCTTTCTTTTCTATTTTTCTACTTTTTTTTCTTTTTGCACTTTAGCTTCCTCTTTTATTTCTTCCTTTTTCTTTTTTCCTTCTTTATTTTAGTTTGTATTAATTTTTACTCTTATTTTTTAAAACTTTCAATGAAATTATATTAAAAAAATAATAAATATTATTTTTAAATTCGTGATGGCCAGAATAGATTGCCAATCACTGTTTGTAATGGAAGGAAGGAAGGATTAAATTATAGTTCTCTGTTTTAATCCTTTAATCCATTGCATATGTTCCTGTTAGATAATATTTCAAATCCAAAGACTCCTGGTGCCAAATCCTGGAGTTGTTGCTGTTAGCTGCAAAATCACTGCACAAAAAACAGTGTACAGAAAACTGTGGCTTATGGCTGAGTTACATTCAATAGTAAGGAAGACAACTAGGAGTCTTTCAATAATGCTGCCATAAAATGTTTAATTAGTGGCCAGTCTGGGGGATACTGGTTATTTTCATTCATTCTATTCTATTTTTCAGCCTCAGCATTTGTCAGAAACCACCATGATCTCTGGATATAGGAATAATGCTGGAAGATAGAATAGAATAGAATAGAATAGAATAGAATAGAATAGAATAGAATAGAATAGAATAGAATAGAATAGAATAGAATAATAACTTTATTGTCATCCCACTATACACTATACAAGTGCACAATAGAATGAAATTTCGTTACAGTTGGCTCACAAATTCACTCAAGCAATAAAATACTAATGATAATAATAAAAAACCATAATTACTATAAAATACCCATTCTTATAAAATATACATTCTTAAAAAATATACATTCTTTAACTCACAAAAGAACCTATTTGGCATTCAAGAATCCAATAGCCTGGGGGACAAAGCTGTTTCCCAATCTGGCTGTTCTACATCGGATACAGCGGAACCTCTTCCCAGAGGGTAACAAAGAAAACAAACCATGATGAGGATGGGAGGCATCACTGATGATCTTTTGAGCTCTGGACAAACAGCGTGCATGAGCTAAATCTTGATGGATGGGGGAGTTAGTTATTTTATCATCTTATCCGTCATCTTGATGGATCTGTAGAGGTTTGGTATATAAACAGAGAGCAAGTCCCACTCCCTTTTCGTACTGAAGATGTTGCCTAGTCTGGCAATGAAATGTCTGCAAGAAAACAACAAGGCTCAGAGAGCACCAAGGACTCCACTGTAGAGGTTTTTTGGATTTCTTCACCGTTCTTCTTCATTCTATCCCCCTTAAATAAGTTGATGTTTCTGTGCTCATCCCTAACTCCAAATAACTTATGAACAAAATAAAAAGCATCTGTCCCATTACATCCCTCCACTGAAAAAAAATATTTCCACTACTCTGTTTTTTAATTAGGTGCTAATTCATAAGGATTTCTCATCTTTTCTCTTGACTATCAGGAATATTTGATTTTTTAAAAGTATTTTGAAAGTCCAGATAAACAAGCAAATACCAGCTCACCCCACTCACATATCAAAACTTGTAGATTCTTTTTTTATTGAGATTTGTCCTTCTGTAGGCCTGATCGTGTTATTTTTAAAGCCACTTAAACAATTTATATGGAACAGATATGAAATTCAACTAATCAAGGTTTATTTACAACCACCCTCCACCAGAATCTCAGGACTCTTTTTTAAAACAACACTAGCCACTTTCCAGTCCTGTGTTAATAATTTTTTGATAGATACCATGGGGACAATTAGTTTGTTTTCAATTTGCACTAAGCATTGCAATAATTTCTTGTCATCACATCTTGTCATCAGCAGAGACTTCCTAATAAAGCAGTTTAGGTACAAGAATCTATCCTATATCTTCTGCAGTAAAAATAGGCACAAAGAATTCATTAATCTCCTCCACAGTCTCTTTATCATCCCTTGGTACCTCTTTAACTCCCTTGTCATCTGCCTGTTAATCTCTCTAGCCAATTCTTCACTTCAAATACAGTTATAGTTTTTTTCATTATTAATTAGAAAAAAATGCCACTTTCTACATTTTTTGCTGACTGCTTCCATTTCCTTTTGGGAAGTTGGCATTCTCTTTGGGCCAGAATACCTTTTCTACTTTTCTTTAATAGCTTTCTTGACATTGCCTATTAACCATGCTGGTTACCATGGTGGCATTTTTCCTGACCTTCAGTACAAATTCTAACTGAGATTTTCTTATTTTGTTTTTCTGTAACCCCCTACTGTTCTGAAAAGACTTGACTTTCCTTTTGTATTTTCCTTTATACATCCTGACCGTTGAAGTCAGATGTGACGGTGTTGAACTTCTCGAGCAATTCCCATTTATGGTCCAGCTGTAGAATATTCTTCATAAGATGATATAACTGGAATTGTTACTATCTATTGCATCCTCAAAAATTATATAGTTCTATTTGCTTTCTCAATCATTACAGCATACTGAGTTAATTTTTTGCAGATTATTCTCCACTATAATTCCTTTCTGAGAATTTTGGGGCTTTGTTTCTTGTTGTTTTCAGTGTGGATCATCTGACATCTCTCCAAACAAAAAATTACTCTAACTTATGGCTGTGCTTGTTTCAAACTGATTTGTAAGAGATGCCTCAGAGTGCTCAGGAGCACCTCATTAAGCAGCTCTGTCTTTTAATGCAACCAATTAATGCAGCTGCATCTTTAATTCAAATCAGCAATGTCTTTTTTCAAGCTTGCACAGAAGCCAAAATAAAGATGCAGATGCTTTAAAGTAGTTTTGTGTTCTCACTCTGCCCTAGTTTTGAAGCATGTACAGCCCTTGTTGCCAATCTTTTCAGCCAATATATGAGGACCAAATTAACATGTCAATATTCACATTGTTTGAGTTTGCATGGCCTTTCTTTTTAACCCGCCTTTATTATTTTTACATACCTAATACTCCTTCCTCCTCCTATTTACCCCACAACAACAACCCTGTGAGGTGAGTTGGACTGAGAGAGAGCGACTGGCCCAAAGTCATCCAGCCAGCTTTCATGCCTAAGGCAGGACTAGAACTCATGGTCTCCTGGTTTCTAGCCTGGAGCCTTAACCACTGGACAATATTGTGGAAGGGAAATCATATTATGACCAGGGAGTCAGTCTCAACTGTCCTGCTGTGGTCTCAAATGTCCTCCTATATCCAATATCAAGAAATTTCCCATTGACACCACTGTATGAGAATGAATGGGACAAAGAGGGATTTTAATAGGGATCATAGAGTAAAATGTTACATTTCATTGTCCCCACACTAGTCTGATCTTTCACTTCCTGTCAGCTATGTAGGTAGTATGGTTACAAGTACATAGTCAGGTCTTAAGATACTGCCATTTTAGTACCGTATTTTCCGGCGTATAAGACGACTGGGCATATAAGACGACCCCCAACTTTTCCAGTTAAAATATAGAGTTTGGGATATACTCGCCGTATAAGACTACCCCTCTTCCAACGCACTGGGGAAAAAAAGCTTTCCCAACGCATTGGGAAGCGGAGTAGAAAGTAAAAAACTGCAGGGAGAAAACAGGGAAGCGGAGTAGAAAGCGAATAGTAATGCGAAGCGCGGCAGCGCGGGGTGTGTGTGTGAAGGAGAATATTGGGGGGAGGGGTGAGAAAGCTTTAATTACCTGGGCAAGGCAGAGGGGTGAAGAATACATTTCCAAGCTTTAGCGGAACAAACCATGAAGGAGGAGGAGGAGGAGGGTAATGGGGGGAAGTTTGAAAAAGCAGATCCAAGCGCAAAAGTTACTGAGTCATTTCAGCAGCGGCTGGAACAGTTTTCTTGACTCCGGCCTCCCTCCCTCTCGCTCTCTTTCCCTGGTGAGGGATCAGTGCGGGGGGGTCGGGAGGGAAGGGAGGAAACGGCAAGGGAGGGTGGGACCAGAGGGGGGAGCGTTGAAGAGGAGCGGATTTAAAAGAGCGGGGGGGTGGCTTTAAAAATAAATCAATTAGGGGCGTGAATCGCATCACCGCCGGAAGAATTAACACGCAGGCATCTGTATACAAAGCCCCCGCCCCGCTCTTTTAAATCCACTTCTCTTGAATGCTCCCTCCCTTGCCTTCTCCTCCCTTCCCTCCCCCCGTACTGATCCATTGCCAGGGAAAGAGAATGAGAGAGGGAGGGAGGCCAGAGTCAAGAAAACTGTTCCAGCTACCACTGAAATGACTCACTAACTTTTGTGCTTGGATCTGCTTTTTCAAACCTCCCCCCATCATCACCACCACCCTCTTCCTCCTCCTCCTTCACGGTTTGTTCTGCTAAAGCTTGGAGATGTATTCTGGGGGGGAAGGGCCCGGGTGGAAAATCTCCGCGCTGATCAGCTGTGTGGCGGGGATCAGCTGTGCGGCGGGGAAGTGGAGTTGCACCCCTGCGGTGCGCCATCAGCGCTTCCGGTTTCAGCACCCGCCCTATAAGACGACACCCGGCGTATAAGACGACCCCCGACTTTTGAGAAGATTTTCCTGGGTTAAAAAGTCGTCTTATATGCCGGAAAATAGGGTAATCATTTCAGTGCATATATCAGGAATCATCACCATAATGTCCTCCAGAAATTCAGGACTACAGCTTCCTGAATGCCAATGGTCAGGGATTATAGACGTGTCAGTCCAAAACATTTGGAAGTCAGGTAACCTGCCCTGGTATGATATGAAATCCCTTTCATGGCTTTACTTCTGGTATACTGAGGTAGAGATCAGCCAGTGATGTAGCACAAGCACAAAGGGAGGAGAAGGAAGGACTCGTTGACCAAAATCCAGAAGCCGTTGAATTTCTTTCCAGGACTGTTGCACCCGAAGGCAGCCTGGCACCTTTGTACCATGCATCCTACAGAATGGCTAACTATCTCTGAGTGTTATGAGAGATGTTTTGAGAGATGTCCCAGCTGCTATAGTTTTGCCGCATTTTTAGATTTCCACTCTTCTTTTCAAGCTAGTAATGAACATAATCAAAAAGATTGATGACAAATACATAGTATTCAAAACAAGATGTCATCCATTCAGATTAAACTCCCATCATTTGAAACAATAAGTCATTAGTGAGTTGTCTTTCTAAGAGTTTCTTATATTCACAGATCTATGTGGCATTTAGACTACACATGGTCTTTGTGGATGCTACCTGGAGAAGTAGGCTAAAATCACATTAAAGGTATTCATGTACATTGCTCAAACTTCAGATTTGCCATATCACATATAACTTATCAAGCTATTTATAATTAAGCAATGATGCTTCTTTCCAACATGCCTATTCAAAGACAATCAAGTGAAACCAATCTGAACAGAAGTGCCAGGTTTGAATGATGGATACACCCAAGGAAATCTCCCTTTACTTTGTGAATATTCCATGAGTCGTAAGAAAGGCCACTGTTAATGGGATAAATTATTCATTGTAGTTTATTTGCAATTCTGTTTATCTTAATTTGCATAATACTCATTTTCCCTGGGAAAAAAATTAAACTAGATCATTTGTCTTCTTTCCTCTGCTCACTTAAGGGAGACATTTCAAATGTTTTTTTAATTGCTTTGTGCATATCAAGTGTCATTAGGCATCACCGTTGCTTTTGTTGCTTGAGAAGCCAGCAGAACATTGTAGCATATAGGAAAGTAAATAAACATCATTAGTGTCATTATCTCTGACAATTGCAGAGTCAATAACATCAGAATCACCCATAGAGATACACCCAACAACACTTGAACACAACCAGTAAACATTTCAGACCAAATACATCCCAAGTGGAACATCATTACTGGCTTCAATGGAGTTATATGAGCCATGAATTTATCACCTGCAACTGTCAAACCTAATACAACTTGAGTGTATTTCTGGCATTTTTAAAAGTGAAATTAAACAGTAAAAGAATTTAGAGGGTATTTAAAATACTCAATAGCAGTACTGATAATTCAACCCCTAGAGCTTTTTACTGAGTAAATGAGAATTGGGAAATGAAACCAAGTAGGAGCTAAAAGAAAAACTTATCAACCTCCTTTCACTGCATTTTCTGGATGAAGTGAAACATTTTTTATTAACAGAGCACCATACAAAACTTTTGAGAGGGTGCTGTTGGAGTTTTAAATCCATTGATACACAGACTGTCTTACAAGTCTCACCCGCATTTACCCCTAAACCTATATCATCATTTTGTATGAAGTTGCTTTAAAAATCTCTTCACCACCCTGCTGAGCTCCCACCTGGATTATATTCAATTACATTCATCTGGTGGTGAGTTACTGACCCTGGTTCCCTTCACATCATGTAAAAGATCTTCCAGGTACATCAACTCTTTGAATCAGTGCAAGTCATAAGAAATGAATCAATATCCATGACTATATGAACCAACTTCTCATCATCCAAACACTTAACCAATGTATTGTCGAAGGCTTTCACGGCCGGAGTTCGATGGCTGTTGTGGGTCTTCCAGGCTGTGTGGCCGTGTTCTGGAAGTTGTGGTTCCTAACATTTTGCCAGCATCTGTGGCCGGCATCTTCAGAGGGCAGGAGCACACCTGGGCACAGAGAGTTCGCTTCTGTCTGTGCTCCTGCCCTCTGAAGATGTCGGCCACAGATGCTGGCGAAACGTTAGGAACCACAACTTCCAGAACATGGCCACACAGCCCGGAAGACCCACAACAGCCACTTGGTTAACCATTAATCTCTTTTCTTTCTGTAATATCTCCAGAGGATTGGTCCAAGACACTTCACTACTTGAAATGGAATAGCAAATAATGTTTTCTCCATCTTTCTCCAAGACAAGGTATATAATATACAAGATTGATCAGGATTTCCCTTGGCAATTCAGCAGCAACTTCTGGAGAGATGTACTGAGGACTACTCCCATTGTTTTGAAGAGCCTCGGGAATTTCTGGAGGCATGGGCTATGTTCTGTCAAGAGTTGCTGACTCCCCACTGTTTAATCATCTCTAATGTGAAAGTAGAGAACCAGTTTGGTGCAGTGGTTAAAGGCACCAGGCTAGAAGCTAGGAGACTGTGAGTTCTAGTCCTGCCCTAGGCACAGTGCCAGCTGGGTGACTTTGGGCCAGTCACTCTCTCTGATCCTAGGAAGAAGGCAATGGCACAAACCACTTCTGAAGATGTTGTCAAGAAAACTGCATGACCTTTCCAAGAGTCAAGGCTGATTCCAAAGGTACATACACAAAATGTGAAAGTTCTCACACCATTGAAAGTAAACAACCTGATATTAGATCATGCACCAAAACAAAGAGTACATGAAAATTCCAAAAGAGAATCACTTCTTGGAATCTGAGCACTGATCTTTATAAATAGCAACTCATATTTGATACATAGCAGTTACTGGAGTTATTTCATAATGGCTTCATAGTTTTGCTGTACAGTAATAAGTCTACTTCTGGGAAATACATTTTACACTATTTTGTCTTGTTAGCCAGAAAAAGGTCTGATGCACCAAACTACTTATCTTTAGATAAAACCAGCTACTTACAATATGTTTCCATGGCTGCTATTGATTAGGGAAATGACTTCCAGATAATGCCATGTGAGACAATGAATAATGATAATGAATAATAATAAAATGCCATGGAATAATAGTCAAATGTTTTATCATCTCAGATAACACTATGCAGAAGTTATTTCACCAAAATCAAGAGCTTCCATAAAGAGGAAGAGGAAGGAAAGGTTGCTAACCTTAAGTTTTTCTATAATTTCTGCAAATATTTTAAACAGAAAAAAAAATCTAAACTTGGCTACATCATATGCAAAAGGCTTTCTTTCAGAGAAGAGGTCTTTTCTATTCACTTAAAGAAAGGATGTCTTTATTTGAATAGGGCTTGCTTTTCAGAACATTTGAATCAGATGGCATTGTTTGCAATTCAGGGCGCTTCACCCAGCCACTGACTTTACCCCGGAATCCTCAAAGCACTTTTGCATTGCTCTGCAAATATTCTCAGCATTTCAGTCCCTGCAACCCTCAGTATTGTCAATGAGCCAACCAGCATTCCCTCTACGTGATCAATGGGGGAGGGCATAAATCATGTTTTGGCCAGAGTCATGCTCTCTACCAATACCAACACCCCTGTTGTTGTCTCACTGTGCTTGTTTTCAGCACAAGGAAAACTAGTCACTCAATTTAAAAGGCCTGATACGTGATGGCCGGTTTAGATTCAGAAGAGTCTGAAACGGAGGAAGCTGCTCAGGGTGCCCCACACAGATACCAGCCTCAGGGGGAGCTTAGCAATCAGGCACCTGAAGCTGACATGGTTGAGGAACATTTGAGTCAGCTGGAGGCAACAGCAGAGGAAGGACTGGGTCCAGGGCCTCCTCCCAGCCCTAGAGCACGTAGGGCTGAGCACATAGCAGAACAGAGAAGATCTGCAAGTCTTCTTGCACAGCAAGGGCATTCCCACCCTTGATTGCCCGCGTTTGGCACAGGCTCCATTCAAGAGTCATTACTGACCAACAGTTCTCAGTTGGGAACAACTGCTTTGCTTGCTGGAACTCTGTGTGTTTGCCTCCTGAACCTGCGGCCTGTGAAAATTCTGCTCCTTGGAACCGGGATGGGCTGACAACTCCTGTCTAAATTCTTGGCCTTCTGGACTATGACCTGACGATGCTTCTGCTCCCCCACTTTGGACCCTGTCAATTGGAACTCTTTGCAGGCCAGCTCTCTAGGGACTGGGACTTTGTGGCTCTGTCTGTGTGACTATTTGACTATTATTTGACTATTTGACATTTGACTATTATTCCATGGCATTTTACTATTATTTGTTATCATTATTCATTGTCTCACATGGCATTATCTGGAAGTCATTTCCCTAATCAATAGCAGCCATGGAAACATATTGTAAGTAGCTGGTTTTATCTAAAGATAAGTAGTTTGGTGCATCAGACCTTTTTCTGGCTAACAAGACAAAATAGTGTAAAATGTATTTCCCAGAAGTAGACTTATTACTGTACAGCAAAACTATGAATCCATTATGAAATAACTCCAGTAACTGCTATGTATCAAATATGAGTGCTATTTATAAAGATCAGTGCTCAGATTCCAAGAAGTGATTCTCTTTTGGAATTTTCATGTACTCTTTGTTTTGGTGCATGATCTAATATCAGGTTGTTTACTTTCAATGGTGTGAGAACTTTCACATTTTGTGTATGTACCTTTGGAATCAGTCTTGACTCTTGGAAAGGTCATGCAGTTTTCTTGACAACATCTTCAGAAGTGGTTTGTGCCTTTGCCTTCTTCCTAGGATCAGAGAGAGTGACTGGCCCAAAGTCACCCAGCTGGCACTGTGCCTAGGGCAGGACTAGAACTCACAGTCTCCTAGTTTCTAGCCTGGTGCCTTTAACCACATGTGTGTTTGCAGACATGCCTTGCCTGCTGCTGCCTGTATTTGCTAAATCCTAAGTAAAACTTCTTGCAACTGCTTCTGTTGGGTAGGGGGGGGGGGTGCAGGACAAGACATGGTGATATTATGACTAGGCACCAGAGCACTTTGACTTCAGCAAGGGAGTGGGGATATTCATTTAATTTAAAGAGCATCATAAAATCTTATTTATTTATTTATTTATTTATTTATTCAATCAATCAATCAATCAATCAATCAGTCAATTTATATTTATATTTATATTGCGGTATTGTAGGAACCTGACTTTTGCAGGGATAGATAAGAACCCAAGGAGTTGGGGGACAAAGCAAGTTGAGAGATCTTGCCAATAGAAAACCCCCTGCCTCACGGCTCGGGAGCTGTTCATGCAGTACGGGCCACAGAAGAGACAAAAGTCAATCAGCTTGGCTGATTAGTGCAGAAATACAAGCAAGCATGTTGGGGGAGTGTGTCCTACATGAGAAGGAGCAACCAGCAAACAGTCTTGTTTACTTAAGATATTCTTGCCTCTAGGTGCATGTTCCAAGATCATTTCCACAGAGACTTCCTTTAAGAAAGGAAGATGCCAGCTGGTAAGAATTGAAGGCTCTCCTGCCATTGCTGAATGCCACCTCCTTTTATTCTTCTGTTAATAGTCCAAGCATTTCAGAAATACAAAACAGAGAGGTACAAATGGGGACACTGCTGAAATTGTTCTCTACAATTGTAGTATTGCTTATTCGTGTTGTTTCTCCAGAGTTTCCCTCCACCACAAGGTGGGAGTTGAGGACGAAAACAAGCTATCCCCCACTCCATTGATTGCCCCATTGGCTTGCAAATGCTGCTATCGTAGAGAAGTGGCCAGGAGCTGCTCTGAAGATTGGGGTGAGGAGCCAAGGCCGATGCAGGTAGGAAAAATAGGTGGGCCATTTCACGTGCATGGGCAGGGCCAGAATGTTGGGATTTTTTTATTTGGGTAATTGTGTGGGAGGTGTTTAGGGAAGTGTTGTTGTTTTTCCCAAAACTACATTAAAACTAGTTTAGGGTTTTTGCAGACAGTGTTCATGGATATTTTTTACTACAAATGGCAGCAGCTAGAATTGGAAGGGGACTGGGGCCACAAAAAAGGAGTTCAGGAGCCTCATGCAGACCTAGAGCTGCAGATCACCTATCTCCACACGATATTGCTTTGGATTGGCTCATTGTGCCTGAACATTTCTTTAAACTATACATTTTTACAAGGCTACCATAACAAAGAGTACTCAGGTGAACTGCAGAAAGCTGACTGAATTGCTTTCATTTAGATTCCTTTCTACAAGAAAAAGCTAATTTAATTTCTGAAAACATTTCTATGCTGCCCTTGATCATGTTGGGATTTCAGGGTAATATACAAGCAATTACATCACAAAAGAGCCAACAACTTTCTTAACAATTAAAAAGTCTGCCACAAATTAAAATGCTTGGGTATACAAGAGCATATCTGCCTAGAGCTGAAAATATTGGAACATATGCCCTTCCACCCACCTGTGGCAAGCTTTCTTAGGCAAAGTGTCCCATGGGTGGGTCCTGTGGCCCAATGCCCAAGTATTCTTTTCCTTTGCTATCCCATGGTGGACCTCCAATAAAAGAAAAAGATCTTGCAGATCTCAACAAATGGGCAGACTGACCTGCAGAAATTTGCTCCTTCAGGTATTCAATACTCAATGTTTCTCAGGGGGAAAAAAAGTCTCAAAAGCCATCATTGAAGTTCAATTGTCAGAGGTGGGGGAGCCCTTTCTCATCAATTTTGCTAGGGAAGATGGGCAAGGAATTCTGAGAGAAACCTTGCTACTTCAGTGCAAGTTGATATTTTATTTTATTTATTTTATTTGATATTTTATTTTATTTATTTTATTTGATATTTTATTTTATTTATTTTATTTGAAATTTTATTTTATTTATTTTATTTATTTATTATATATTTTACTGAAGTTGATATTTTAGCCATTTGTCTTAGCCTCCTGATAGGTAACTAGGCTAGGAAACTCTTTGTGTTGATCTTTGCTACAATAGCATCTTTGCCTAAAGCTGAAAATATTGTAACATATGCCCTTCTACCCACCTGTGGCCAGATTTCTTAGGCAAAGTGTCCCATGGGTGGGTCCTGTGGGGGAATCCTGAATGTGCAAGTCTCTGAAATTATACCTTCTCTCTTGGTATTAAAATTGGATCAAACAAAATAGTGGCTTGATAGTGGCTTGAATATTTCTGGAAGTAATCCAAAGTCTTAACAGTTAAAAAGTCTGCTACAAATTAAAATGCCCAGGTAAACAAGAGCATACCCTAGAGTCCTCCGTTAGGGAGGGGATAGGCGGGGTATAAATATCAATATAAATAAATAATAAATAAATAAATATTTGCCTGGAGCTGAGAATAATTGTAACATACAGTATGCATTGATCCATTTGGGGCATTTTAGAAAGAGATTACAAGAGTAGGAAGAATTCCTGTAGAAGAAAGTGTTGTGGTTGGCTTTCTGGTCAAGGACCCACCAAAACTTCTCTGGGGTCAGAGAAAACAGCCCTACCCATGGAAGTGACATGGCCCTACCTACTTCGCATCATTGTCCCTGCCCACTGCAGCCCTTGGCTCACACCCAAAGAAATAATGTGAAGCCCCTGACCATTAAAAGCACTTTCATGGGCTACAGCAAAAAGCCAGGAGACCCATCTCTGTTGTCTTTCTCATATACAGTCATATCCAAAGAGAATTCGGTCTCTGCCTCTCTGCCACACGCACACACGTCTCTATTCAGGAAGATGCCTTGGTATCAAAGAAAATCATTGAACAGAATGGAAAAGGGCAAATCTAAAAACTTACGCATACGTGCTCAACCTGTTTAACTTGGATGTCATTAGAGTTAAGAAGAAAGCTTTATGAACTTGGCAGGAGGAGCCCCAAGCATTCCAAAGCCACAGCTGTGCTGGGAACATAATTAATTTCTGCTGGTTGTTAAAGAAAAGCAAGTTTCTAGCACTTATGGTTGTGAAGCTTTTCTTGGGTTTGTATAATCGATGGTTTGGATTCTAAATGGCCCCTTGGTCTTCTCAAAGATACATTAGAGAATGCTATTCAAATTTCATGCACTTTTGAAAGCTTACTATTCCACCTTACCAATTTCACATCAACTCCCTTTTGTGCATATTTCATTTCATTTTTCCTGTATGTTTTCTCTGACCTTTCTAATGACTTTTGAGTAATAGGTATGTGTGCCTTCACATATGTGTATGCATCTTTGTGTGTAGATATACAAGTCACTCAACAGTGGTTTCATCAAATCTTTCCACTTTTCTCCTTGAACAACCACACCTTGAATGTGTATTCATTTGTCTTTTGTGCCATCTTGTGGGGGAATCCTGAATGTGCAAGTCTCTGAAATTATACCTTCTTTCTTGGTATAAAAATTGGATCAAGCAAAATCTCAAGAAGCTTAAATGGCATGTTTAAGCAAATATTTAAATGTCAGGTGAAGTGAAATGAACTATGAAGGCTTGAATATTTATTATAATGGACCGGCTGTGGAAAGCAGCGAAAAGCCTTAGATGTCTGATCAAGTCCTATATAGGTTTTATTATTCTGTCTATAGAAATACCCTTTGTTGTCGGATCCCCTAAAACCATTTTCTTAAACTATATTTTGAAGAGAGAAAGCATAATCCTATCTTAAAACAAATCTCATTTTATTGACATGATCACTGTCTCTGTCTCTGTGTATAAAGACACATCCTCTTGATGTTGCGTGTAGAATTCCTTAGAGATAGATTTTGCTAATTAGCTATTTGAGCCAACACTTTTTATATTTTATTAATTTATTTCTACTTCTTATATCTTTGTTCCCCTGAGTCAAGTCAGGTTAGATTAAGCAAGGAAGTGAAAAGATAGAAGCAAAGACTCTTTTTAAAAAAATTATACCTATTTATCAAAGTAATCTTTTTTTTTATGAGCAAGCACAAGTCTAAAGTTTATTTATTTTATTTATTTATTTATATTGATATTTATACCCCGCCTATCCCCTCCCTAACGGAGGACTCTAGGCGGCTTACATACATATACAATTCATGTTATACATTTTCCTGTTATACATTTCAATTAACTGCGCGTTAAGGGAAGGGGTAAGGGAACCGACTCATCCATGACCACAGGTTCCACAATGCCTTGCGTCAGAGCTGGATGCCAACGTCCTGTAGATGGAGCTGTTCTTCCGAGATCCGTCGTACCACCGCATTCCAAGATCTTCCGTTTTTGGTGGGTGACCCCCGACAGGACGCCAGCAAATTCTCCCACTTAAGGTGGTACCCATTTATCTATTTGCAAAGCTTTCGAACTTTTGGATTGACAGGAGTTGTAGCCTGCCATATTGCAGTGACCAGGGCAGAGCAGAAGTCACGTATGATACAGTACATACACATATTAGCATTTTAAAGCCAAGAACTGTTTCTTTCCTCTGACAGTTTGAAACTGAATACAATAATTTTACCATGTAGAGCCAAAGAATGTTTGTTTTGCAGAAAGAGGAAGAGTTATCTGAAATATTTGTGTAACTGAAACCATTGGTCCAATACAATGTATTACTGGAGGTCCATGTGTCTCTTGGGTCTTGGAAATGTGTTTATTAATTAATTAAATGTCTATCCCTTTATTATTTTTATAAATAACTCAAGGTGGGGAACATACAAAATACTCCTTCCTCCTATTTTTCCCACAACAACAACCCTGTGAGGTGAGTTGGGCTGAGAGAGAGTGACTGGCCCAAGGTCACCCAGCCGGCTTTCATGCCTAAGGCGGGACTAGAACTCTCAGTCTCCTGGTTTCTAGCCTGGTGCCTTCACCACTAGACCAAACTGGCTTAGTTGGGGGGGGGGAAATTACAACAATTTACATTGTTTTATATGTAGTTGGCTCATATAAGGCTCATAAGGGGCATGGTGGCTCAGCGGGTAAGACGCCAGGCTTGTCGATCTTCGCAAGTTCAGAGGTTTGAATCCCTAGCCCCGCGTGATGGAGTGAGCTCCCGCACTAGCCCCAGTTCTTGCCAACCTAGCAATTTGAAAGCATGCAAATGCAAGTAGATGAAGAGGTACCGCTTTGGTGGGAAGGTAACAGCGTTCCCCGCCCATCATGCCAGCCACATGACCGCGGAAGCGTCATCGGACAACGCTGCCTCTTCGGCTAACAAACGGAGATGGGCACCGGCCCCTAGAGTCAGACACGACTGCACAAATGTGTGGTGGGAACCTTTACCTTTATATGTAGTTGAGTAGCTCTTTTAAATGTAAAAGTTGTTCAGGTACAGAGCAAGCAGAAAAAAATACAATGAAAAACAGTATTCTAAAGCAATGTTTTATCCATTGAAGCCTGAGACTTCTTCCATTTTTACAGATTGCACATGTGTGTGCATGCATGCATGTACATACATACATATACACAGCTACACTGAACATCCACATTGGTAGGTTCTCCTTGGCTCCTTTATTAGATAGTAGAGAATGAAATTTATTTATTTATTTATTTATTTATTATTTCAATTTATTCCCTGCCCATCTCCCTTGCAAGGGACTCTGGGCGGGTTACAACAATTGAAAGTTTAAAAACTATACAAAAATATCATCTAAAATACATACAATAATAAATTACATGAATCCAAGATGGATTGGGGACCGTAGTATCGATCGTATTACTACGGGGCCAGCCAACCCCAGGAGGCACTGCCGCCTCTGTCGTCCCAGGCCCGGTGGCAGAGCCAGGTCTTGAGGGCCTTCCGGAAGGCCAGGAGTGAGGGGGCCAGTCTCACCTCCGGGGGCAAGATGTTCCATAAGGCGGGCGCTATCGCAGAGAAGGCACGAAACACAGATAGGTGCTGGGAATTTTGATTTCATAATTTTCATCATGACACCATCATTATGCAGAATCAAAAAAGAAAAAAAGGCCAGATCCAGCCAGGTGCTCATTAGAACACAGGAAGAACTGGAGGAGCCAGAATAAACCAGGGCTTGCCTAAAATATTTTGCTGGTTAAAACAATGCTAGTGATCCTTCCATTTTACATCCAGAAGCTGTGAAATAACCAGGGGGGGTGGCATGGCTGCCCCCTAATCATAGGTATATGGTACATCAGGAATCAGCACAGTTGAGATGTGGAGTCCTTAGTCCCGAAAGCTACTTAAAGCCAAAAAAAAAAAAAATCAGACCTCCTCCAAAGCAGTGGTTCCTGCAGAAAAATCTAATGAAACAGCAGAGAGTTGGATTTCGTTTTATCATTTTTTGTTTTGTGACAGTTTTTCATCAGAATAGCAAAGGCAGGCAATTAGCCATTAAAGCATACAGTATAAATGTCACTTTAAAGGCATCCTGCCTATTTTAATAGAACATTTAAACCTATTTGGACTTCTGGCAGGTTCACTGGAAAATAAAGAGCTTTCCAGTTTTAGCTGGGAGGAGGGAGAACTTTTTCTTCTTTACAAGTTCAAGTCATGTAAATGGAGCTGAATATGGACGAGAACATTTGAGCATCTTGAACACTGTTACTTACCTCTGGCAAGCAATGGCTAATCCCACTGATTAGGATGAGCAATGACAAAGCCTTGGTGCCAGGCAGTTCCCAGGTGGCAGCTTTTCCATCTGAAAGGCCTGAGACCCTATGACAACAGTGCTCATGAGGAAGTCTCTTTTGTGCAGATGTACAGATGGTACATAACTCCTAATACATTGTCCAAAATGAATATTGCTATACCTAATAAATGTTGGAAATGTAAGAAAGAAGTCGGCACCTTTTTTCATCTATGGTGGACTTGCCAAAAATAAAAAAAGTTTTGGGATAAAATTCATGAAACCATATGTGAAATATTAGAAGAGGACATTATCAAAGAGCCAGAATTCTATCTACTGGGATTTATAAAATCAGACTTACACAAGAAATATGGAAAATTGCTATTTTACTTAATAACTGCTGCTAGAACCATCTTCGCTAAACATTGGAAAGAGGATTACATACCTACGATTGAAGAATGGACAATAAAAGCGATGGACCTAGCGCAGATGGCCAAACTGACGGATCAGTTGAATGATAAGAACATATAAGAATTCAACTTATGTTGGAGTCCCTTCTATAAATTTATAGAAAAGACTCAAAAAGTTCAATTGGGAACTTAATGTAAATAATGTAAATAAGTTAGAGATTATAGTTGTTTATAAATATATGATGGTAAGGATGGAGAGAAAGAGGAAATCCTTTATGTTTATGTCTGTTATGTTATGTTATGTTATGTTATGTTATGTTATGTTATGTTATGTTATGTTATGTTATGTTATGTTATGTTTTATGTTATGTTTTATGTTATGTTATGTTTTATGTTATGTTTTATGTTATGTTTTATGTTATGTTTTATGTTATGTTATGTTATGTTATGTTTTATGTTATGTTATGTTATGTTATGTTATGTTATGTTATGTTATGTTATGTCAGATTTTGTTATTTATGTTTTACTATAAAATAAAGAATTAAAAAAAGAAGTCTTTTTTGTTGTTTACTTGGCATCATCTGAAGGAAAGGAGGATACCAAAAGCCCTTGTGATAAAAGGTTAGAGAAGAGTCAGTGTTTGTTAGAAAGCTTCCCTTCAGAATAGGCTTCAGCTTCCTATAGAAACAGCCCAATCTGCACCTGTTGAATTTTACCTATTGTGTTTCTCTCTGCTTAGGGTTTTTGTCTCTGTAAATTTATAGATGTGTTTATCTGACCACTGAGGATAAACTGCATGCATGTGATGTGTCATTGGGTCCCTCCAAGCTTAAGCAATTTTTTCCCCCAAATTAAGCTTCATTTCTCATGGCTTTTTGGACAAATCCATGCAGTTTCTTAGCAAGAAGACAAAAGTGGTTTGCTCTTGCCTTCTTCTGAGATGTTCTGCAACTTCCCCGTCTATCCTACAGCCCAGGATTTCCTGGTAGTCTCACATCTAAGTCCTAACCAGGTCCAATCCTTTTCATTTATTAACATCAGCCAAGGTTGGCTAGGTGCTACAACAATAAAAAAGATATCCTATTAATCCATTCGTTGTCATAATGTTGCTACAAATTTGCCACTCTACTTGTGAAAGATTGGCAAAATTAGAAAATGCCATTGCAAACATTATTTTCAGTTGTGTGAAAGAACCAATTCTCCGATCAGTCTTGTCCTAAAAGCATTAATGTCAGTGGGATGGAATTCCAGATATATCTGTCATATGAGCAGATTAATCTATGCTATAGATTAGAACCAATGTACAGACATTTCATTACCCGACTAGGTAACATCATCAGTGCTAGTGAGTGTGGGATTTGCTCCCTGTTTATATACAGTAGCTTGCCCTGCCAGTGTTGGTAGGGTTGTGGTTTTCTCCTTGGTAGTTCCTTGATTAGGATATTGTTTTCTGCTTGATTGTTTGTCTGGTGTTAATCCCTGCTTATCTGGGTGTTGGCTGCTGGAGAGGATGTGTTCTGGTCTTTTTGGTTCCTTCTTAGATTTTTTATTGTCTCTTTTGACTGGTGTGTAAATGTGGCTTATCTTTATGTGTCTATTGATGGGTGATTTGTCTGAGTGCCAAGCTTGCTTGCTTGCTTGCTTGCTTATTTATTTATTTAACAAATTTATAAGGCTGCCCAATTCGCACATGGTGACTCTGGGTGGCTTACAGAATTAAAAACCATAAAAACACAATATACACCACATGGCAGCGGCAAACACATTCATATCAGCCACTTGATTCGCTCCAAAGCTTCCAGGAATTCCCTCGTGTTTTTGGATTTAGCTTGGTTTAGGATGCTCACAGTTTCCCAGTTGAAAGTATGGTTGATTCTGTTCATGTGTTGTGAGATTAAGGAGTTTTCATTGTGTCTTCTGACTGCTAGTTGGTGTTCATGGATGCGTTCTGCTAGTCTTCTGCCAGTCTGTCCTACATAGTGGTTGTTACAGTCCTTACACTGTGTGTTGTAGATAACTCCTGTTTTTTCTTCTTGGGCTACTGGGTCTTTTGGTTTACTTAAGATGTTTTGGAGGGCTTTAGTTGGTTTGTGTGCTATGGTGATGCTGTGTGGTTGTAATAGTCTAGCACTGAAGATGTTACCTAGGCAGGTAATGAAAAGTCTGCAAGCAAACAACAAGCTCAGAGAGCAACAAGCACTCCACAATAGTTATAGCTTTAACACCTAAACTTTATCACCTAAACTTTATCTGATATGCCAGACCTATAATTTAGAAGAGTCTTGAATTGCCTGTATAGAAAAAGAGTTAAAATTGTGCTCTTTCAGATGTTACTGGAGTCCAATGTTCATTGCCCCTGTTCGCTATCCATATTGGTTGGGAGCTAAAAGGCACTTGAGTCCTATAATATCTGGGAGACAACAGGTTCCCTGCCCCTTTCCATCAATGAATCAAACACTGAGATTATATGGAACCTCCAAATTTGGAAACATTCTGTCACTGACTACCTGTCACTGGTGGCCAAACTCAAGAGAGGGCTATTGCTCTCAGGCCTTGTTTGATGGCTTCTCTTAGGGACGAAGGCTGGACAGGGATATTCTTTCTGCTATAGGTCTTCTGCCTTCAGGTGTGGTAAAGAATTCTGCTCCATCATCAATACTGAAGAAGGAGTACATTTTTAATTAGGTTGGCTTTTGTATCTGGAATGGAAGGGATCAGGTAGCAAATTAACTTGGGCCAGCCCTACTTAGTCAGGTTTGGTATAAGCTGCTGTTTACTCCCTGTTATTTCTGAACAGGTCTCAAAATAGTTCGGTATGAACAGTGCTGTGGTACTCCATATACTGTATAATGTTCCTTGAGGTTAGCCAACATTGGCATTTATTCTGAATAATTGCAGCATTTCCTTAGCATTGCTACCTCTCAGCTGACCTTCTAGGCTTCCCCTTTTCATTTTCTGTTTGCACATCCTTTTTTCTTAAAGGATTCTTTAATTTGGCTGCCAATGTTACATTTCTGAATCAGCTGAGGGCAAAGTCTTCAATGAATCAAGACCAACTGCTGGTGACTTTAGGAACCCAACCATGTCGCTTTCTATTAATCCTATCTTCCAGTACTTTTTTTTTTAAGTTCTCTATCTTTCTGGCCACTTTAGAAATATTTTTCAGAGCTCCACTGCCATATCCCCTCAACCGTCTGAAATGACCCCAGCCTACTTAGGGCCACAGCCTACTTATCAAATTTCTATAACTTAATTTCTTATAAGCCATTCGTCACTTAAAATAAAATTCTCATAAAAATTGAAAGATGACAAACACAACTGCAAACACACCATCTAATAATAATATGCCCACTTTTGCAAGTGTACGAAATATTATACTTAAAGTGATGCACTTCAGAAAAGAAACATACAGAGTTTCCCTGTTCAGAAGCAGTAAAAGCCCAGTTGGCTACCTATTTTTATACATTACATGTGCTCTCATACAGAAATTTTCAGAAAGCATTTTTCTAATAGATTTCAAAGAATGGCTTCATGATATCTGAAGAGACACTATTACATGGTTAGTACCTTTGTAGTCCTCTTATCCTGGAATAGTATATGTGTCATTGTTAGTTATATTGTTTCAACTATTCAAAACCAAGAGAGAAAGTCAGTTTGGACCCAACCTGCATTTCAGTGCCAATGATCACATGAAAACCACATTTATTCAGTCTAATAAATTCAAGATATAGTAAATAGATTTGTAGAGGCTGCTCAAAACGTAGGAAAACATTTACTGACATATTCTGTTGAATTGTAAAGATGAGACATGATACCCATGTCAGAAGACTGTATCCTGATTTCTGTAGACTGTAGCTACCTACGATGGTAGACATCAGCCTTCTCCCTCCGCCAAAGTTGGGCCCACTATGCAGAATTTGGACCCAGCATGAAGTATGTGTCAGAATGAGAGATGGTGGTATATCCACTGCTTAAAATAAAATGACGATACTTCATTTTTGTTTTTTAAAAAAAGTATAATTATTACAATGATCTTCACAGTCCAATCTTCACAGTTGGAAAAATAAATAATATTCATTAAATCAAAACTATCACAACACAGAAAGCTGATGAGCAGCCACAAGAGAAAACAAGAATACAATAATAAAAACACCAACAATGTTCTAGAGGATTAGCTTAGCTACATTAGACTGTAGCCCCAAACGGTTCATGTTACGATTTGTATAGCTTTCATGAGCTAGCATTCACTTGAGCAAATATACAAATTGTTATCCCAGTTTATACATGGATGTGAAAAAAAAATCTATACAAGTTTAATGTAGTTAGTAATAAAAGCTAAAATCAGTATGTGATCATTCAATTAAAACCAACAACATCTGTGGGTTGGCAAGGGGGCCAGACTGATGACAGTGGCATCAGAGTGTCACAACAACAAGGCCTACTCCTTTTCAATTTGGGTCAAAACATCACACACCAAAGGAATAGAGCTTGGAGCATGATGTCATAACACTGCTTTCCTCATTCTGACACAAACAGCAACATCCTGCACATGCTGATGATTAGACCTTAAACTTACACAAAATAAGCCCAGTGACCATTCAGCATAGCTCTAATTGTTAATGACAACACCCAACTTTGCACTGCTGAGTAAAGTAATACAGTAATGGAAGAGGAGATTGATCTTTCTTCAGACCCAAACAAATGGAATGGAATGTTTTGCTATGCTTGCTCTCCTTGCTGAGTTATAAGTAATATTGATTGTATTCTTCCCTATTTAACAATGCACCCATTGACCAATCTGTTGTTTCCCCCATCTTACATAGAGGCATATTCCTTGGAGCAGAGCTTTCCAAACTGTGTGTCATGACACAAAAGTGTGTCGCCACACACAGTCTGGTGTGTCGCCACACAACCCGGAAGCGCTGATCATCATCAGCACTTCCGGGTTTTCCCGCGGCGACACACCAATGACGGCGCGCAAAAACCCGAAAGCGGCAGCAGCGCTTCCGGGTTTTTGCGCGCTGCCGCACTTCCAGGTTTTCCCGCGGCGACACACCAACGCCGGTTGGTGTGTCGCCGTGGGAAAAACTTTGGAAAGCCCTGCCTTGGAGAGAGAACTGCCCCTTTGCACTTTGCAAAGAATGTAACAATAAAGGAGGAGGAGAAGGAGGCTGTTTTGAGGACATCCTCATTTTAAAAGTTCTCTCCACCAAAAACATGTTAGCCTTTTCATCCCAGTTAACAAATTCTCACATGTATGGGTGAAAAGTACACCTACTATTCTACACCAGAATCTCTACATTGGGGGGGGGGGATAACACAGAAAGGGAACCATAATTCTTCCTTCTATAAACATACTTGGTATGTACTCTACTCCCAAGCAGATAATCTGTAATGGATTAGGAGACACATCCCTATCTAAACACTGCACAGAGCAAACCCACCCAGAAAATTAAATAGTGGACTATAGTGGACCATCCTACTGCGGGTGGGGGTGTCTTCCTAACCGTACTCACTATCCCTACAGAAATTTAACCTGCTTCTGGTTTTCCTCAGCCTCAGTACCCTTCCTCCTTATTTTGCTGGATGGAGTACAATCAGTAGCTAGAACCAAAGACAATTTGCTATGAAGTTCTACCACTGTACTATTTTAAACTAAAACAATTACTTGCCTCTGAGAAGTCTGAAACCTTGGGAGAGGTGGAGGTATCAAAATATACTGTATGTCAGCATCAGTTACCATGTTTTGATATTATTTTAGCATCTGTCATGTTTTGCCTATTTCACTGATTTATGCTACCTATTTTGTACGCCCTGGGGACATTTTGATCCTCTCTCCATTCTAGAAAGGCTAAGCCTCATAAATTCTTTAGGCAGAGAAACACTCCCACACCTGAGTTACAGCCCCTTTGTTGCCATGTGTGTTTAAAAGCCTAGTGATTTCACAAAAAGGTGAGCTAAACATCATTCACACATTTAGGAATGGGAGGAATAGGTTAATGACTCCTCAAGGATCTTCTTTCTGACATCCTCTTTGAGTCATTCACTGTAAAGGAATTTATTTGCCAATAAACCAAGATATTTGTACAGGACAAGACATTCCCCTGTAAATTTCTTTTTCAGAGCCTCTTAAGAGCCAATATTTGTATCTGCATTTGTCTTTCCTGTCCCTTTATCATTTTTATAAATTCCTCCCTCCCACTCATTTTATAATGAATGCCAAAATATATTGAGAGAGGCTCTGATGCATGCCCTAACAAATATGAGAGGAAAGACACCAATGGTTTTCATTTCACATTGGTGTACATTCATTGTTGCATATTACTCACATTAGAGATGCTCAAAACAAAGAATGAATACATGATAAATTCCAAGCCACCCTGGAGTCTGACAAAGGATATATTTGCACCAACATAAGATAAAGCCAGTTTGGTCTAGTGGTTAAGGCAGTGCTTTCCAAACTGCCACCGTTGGCAACACACCAACGGCAGCAGCGGCAGCACGGGGGCATGCGGGGCGGTGGGGGTGTGCACGGCAGCGTGGGGGCATGCGGGGGTGGCGGTGTGGAGGCATGCGTGGGGGCGTGCATGGGGGCGGTGCGGGGGTGGGGGGTGCGCATGGCGGCGGCGTGCATGGCGGTGGCGGCAGCGGCTGCGGCCTTGTGTTTTCTGCTAAAACCCGGAAGCGCTGATGGCGTGCTGCTGCCATCGCCGCCGCCGTGCACGTCCACTTCCGGGTTGTGTCGCGACACACAGTTTGGAAAGCTATGGGTTAAGGCAACAGGCTAGAAACCAGGAGACTGTGAGTTCTAGTCCCGCCTTAGGCATGAAAGCTGGCTGGGTGACCTTGGGCCAGTCACTCTCTCTCAGCCCAACTCACCTCACAGGGTTGTTGTTGTGGGGAAAGTAGGAGGAGGAAGGAGTGTTAGGTATGTTTGCCGCCTTGAGTTATTTATAAAAATAATAAAAGCGGGATAGAATATAAATAAAATAAAATAAATAAAGCAGCATGCCTGCATACATGCCCACACACACCAGGGCTTCTATTTGCATTAGCATTGTAGTGGTTTAAAACACATATTTATGACAGTCTATTGAATCAATTGGCTTTTTCCCATTTGCTCCTGAGTGTTGTTTTTCTGCCATGTCCTCTTCATCTCATCCCAGCCCAACAGTGAGGCAGCCTTAAGCTGTAATTAGCTGAACATGGGTAAAAGCACAGTAGTGTTTTCTCCTTATCCTAACACCATCCAAGAACAGTGTCAAGCAGTATAAAATGTGTTAGGCATGTTTTCCATTCCCCTGAAGACATCTTAGAAGACTGGCAGGGAGTGCGAAGAAAGGCAATACAAGCAGGATAGGTATTAGAAATGGAGATAACAAATGCCATGTTGGTAGTTTTCTGCTGACACGTGGATGGGAGGAGAACACCAGGAGTCACGCCTGATTTGAAAAAAATCTACTTTCAATGACTCAGTAGATTGGATTCTAGTGATACCAGGAGACATGCAGGTTAGGGGGTAACCTCTTTTTCCATGTTAATTTCTGTATTTTTCATGCTTGCAACCCACCCTAATCCTGGAGGACTTTTGGCAGTGTAAAGCAATATAATATAATGAAATAAAAACACATAATCATAAAGCCCAGATATTAACTACAGAAACTTTGCTTTCCTGCTTAGAACCACCAGGGGCCAAAGGCTCATCGAACAATGCATCTTTGGCTTGCCAATGAAACATTAGCAAGGTAGGTATTCTACGTACCTCTGAGGAAAATACCATAAAGTAGGGGCTGCCGCACAAAAGGCCTGTTATGAAGCCCTGACCCTACAAATCTCACAAAGCAGACTTTCAACTTTACTAGCTGACCAGACTGGATTTTCTCCTGGCAAGGCATTGTCTGATATATCTGTTGCTGTGCTGTGTGTTATCAAAAGATGTGATCAAGGATATGAAGAGACTACTTAGAGAAGACAAGTTGATTCATACACCCAACAAATGTTAGCTAAATGAATATTGGAATTATTGTCTTTTTAAGGTAATCTATGAAACATACTCAGTGAATCTGACCATCTTTCAGATGTTCAATTCTTTCAAAGGGAAGATACAATAATTCAGTTCTGGTTAGAGTAAAGGATTGAAAGTGGGAAGCTGGTAAATGATATACAGTTCAGAACATTAAAAAAAACCAACCCTTTTAGATGACTCTTAGAAGTTATATCTGGCCATCAAAAAGGTACTACTTCTTTTTCAGCCTGCCAAGAAAAAAGACTATGAAATTATGATCCTTGGCAGAATATGGACGGTACCAATGGCTATCCTAAAACACAAGAATTAGCACTGAGAATCCAAGCATGCCATTGGCCATTTTTCTGTATTAAAGATTAGGATATTATGGATTTTTTCTTTGAGCACAAAGGACAGACTTCATCAAAATTACACCATGTGGTCCACTTTGAAGTTGCTATTTGAAGTGTATATTTTAACCAAGTTATGATGAAGCAAGAAACTTGTTCAATCAGTTCAGTCAGCAAGAACTCATTTAAACTTCAAAACCCTTTACAACAAATTAGTTCTAGTGTTGCTTAAGGCAAGTGGAACCAGCATGATTTCTCTGAAATTTTTAGAATCCTGAACAAAACATTAAATTGCCTGACTGTTTTGTAAATCCAACTTTTCTTACAGCAACTTAACAATCTATCACCTATTTCTTTCTTAAGAAATCACTGAAATTAAGAGAGAAGAATGAAGGGAATGTATCTTACAGATAGCACATGAAAAGAGGAATTTAAGTTAAGCATGTTCTTCTTGTCATTTAGCGTAAGAAATATATATGTCACATAACTTTACAAGGCCTAGTAATTGGACCTACTGTATTTAACATCATCCTCACTTGATACTAGCAGCAAATCCCATGATTATCAGAATTCTTCATAGAACACATATAGCCAAGGTAGGTGGCTATACCTAGTCAACTTTGGCTGATTTCAGAAGGCTATATAGGGTTGGGGCCAGGCTATAAAGTAGACTGGGGAATCAAACAAAAATAACAGAGGTCAGTAGAAAACCACTTCTGTACTGTTGCCAAGAAATCTACATGAATGCATCTGTGAAATCATCAGAAGTTGTATTTGACTTGAAGGAGACTTTATGTTATGATACTTATGATATTTTGCTTCTTCCCCCACCCTGTCAGGCCTTAGTTACACTATTCCAGGGGTCGGCAAACTTTTTATGCCGGGAGCCATTTTGACATGCTCGTGCACATTTTGAAATGCTTGAGAGCCAGGGGACGGGGTTTGCGGGTGGGGGCCAATTGCGTGGAAGGGGGCGGGGTTTGTGGGCGGGGGCCAATCACGTGGAAGGGGGCGGGGTTTGCGGGCGGGGGCCAATCACGTGGCTTACTGGGGCGGGTGGGAGGCCGAATCTGGATTTTGGGAGGGTCGGGGGAGAACGGGACCTGCCTGGCCTCTCAAGGTGGGGAGGCGAAGTGGGCTGTGCGGCTCGTTGCGGAGGGCTGTGCTTCCCGGGGCCCTTGCTAACAGGTCAGGCGGAGAGGTGCAGTCCTGCGCCCGGGGTCCTGGGTCCAAGCCCCCTTAGTGCAGCGGGACGGGCTTCCCAGGAGACCTCGGGGCGAAGGCGGAGCAGCCCCACGGATGGGAGCTGGGCCAATCACGTGGAAGAGTCGGGGGGCTCACAGAGGGAGGGGGCGCAGCCAGCAGGGTTGGAGTGACAGTCCTCCAGGCTCGCCCCGTTCGCCGCCGCAGTCATGGTCCTCCTCGGTGAGCCCGGCATCCAGAGCGGGGCATGTCTGGCCGGACGGAGCGGGCGCGGGGGAGCCACACAGGTGCTGAGGGGGGCGGGCCCGGTGGTGGAGGAGAGGCCCGGGCCGCCCACCCGCCCTGCCTGCCTGCTTGCCTGCCTGCTTGCCTCCCTCCGCGAGGCCCCCCGCTGCCTTCCCGGGATCCGAGCCGGAGAGAAAGAGCGGAGGCAGCGGCGGTGGCGGGGCCGTGCTACCGCCACTCGGCGCAGGCGGGGCTGCCGCTTCTGCCCACCTGCGTCGGGCCAAGGAAGTGATGGGGGCGGGAAACGAGGCGGGCAGCGACGACAAGCAGCGCGCTTCAGGGGAGCCGCCGCCACCGCCGCAGTCATGGTCCTCCTCGGCGAGCCCGGCCTCCAGAGCGGGGCATGTCTGGCCGGGCAGAGCGGGCGCGGGGGAGCCGCACAGGTGCCAAGGGGGGCGGGCCTGGCAGCAGAGGCAGAGGCCCGGGCCGCCCACCCACCCCGCCCGCCTGCTTGCCTGCCTGCTTGCCTCCCTCCGCGAGGCCCCCCGCTGCCTTCCCGGGATCCGAGCCAGAGAGAAAGGGCAGCGGCGGGGCCGCGCTACCGCCACTCGGCACAGGCGGAGCTGCCGCTTCCACCCGCCCGCGTCGGGCCAAGGAAGTGATGGGGGACGGGAAACGAGGCGGGCGGCGACGACAAGCGGCGCGCTTCAGGGGAGCCGCCGCCACCGCCGCCGGGTGGGTCCCCTCAGGGCGGGCGGAGGCAGGCAGGCAGCCGCTCCTCCTTCTCTCCCGCCGGCGGAGGAGGAGGCGGCGGCGGTGTCCTCTTCCTCACCGCCCGGCTACGGATCGGGCGGCAGACAGAGAGAGAGAGCCAGAGCTGAGGGGCCAAAGAGCCAGATCTGGCTCAAGAGCCGCCATTTCCGACCCTTGCACTATTCCATTCAGTATAAGATGAATTATACAATTAAAGTTGGGAAGGAAATATTCACACTTTCAGCTGGACCTAGTTTAAAGTTAAATACATTTTTCTGCATGAGATACAGTATACTGTTTATTTCTTTTCTTTGCATTCCTTATATTGGTAGCCTGAAGGAGCCCCTATAGAGGAAGGAAGAAAGATGAACTCCCCCAGATCACATCTATACATCTTTTAAACTGTGGTTAATTTGAGTGTGTTTTTTGCCGCTGGGGGGGGGGGTGTATGTTTTGTTTTATGGATTTTAATTTTGTAAGCCGCCCAGAGTCTCCGTGTATGAGTTGGGTGGCCATATAAATTTGTCTAATAAATAAATAAATAAACTACAGCCACCCCACTTCTCCAAATAGATTTCTTTTGCCCTGCAAGGTAGAGTTCAAAGACGCAAACATGGGAAATTGGTCATGTTTCTAGTGGGCTGTCATATAGGATGCTGATCTTAATGAATGAGAAGTTGTTCAGGAACACTCTATAGATCAGCCTTTCTCAATCTTTTAACCCTGAAGGAACCCTTGAATTATTTTTTAGGCCTTGGGGAACCCCTGCACATTCAGGCTCAAATATAGGCCAGAAGTTACAAAATTATTATATTTGTTTTGTGGGTAGGCCTGTATATACTGTATGCATTAACAGCTGGATCAATAATTGTACGCAGATGATAGTATTAACCATCAAAAATATATAAAATGGTTCCTTGAAAATTAGTTCTAGTGGGGGATCCAGATGAACTCCTTTCATACACTAGGAATAGCACAATCACACATGGCATCCCCATCCAATGTGCCTAAAGTGTGGGTGGGTGGGTGGGTTTGTATGTGTATGTTTGTATTTTTTTGTTGTTTATTCGTTCAGTCGCTTCCGACTCTTCGTGACTTCATGGACCAGCCCACGCCAGAGCTTCCTGTCGGCCGTCACCATCCCCAGCTCCCCCACGGTTGAGCCCGTCACCTCCAGAATATCATCCATCCATCTTGCCCTTGGCCCCTCTTCCTTTTGCCTTCCACTTTCCCTACCATCAGCTTCTTCTCCAGGGTATCCTGTCTTCTCATTATGTGGCCAAAGTACTTCAGTTTTGCCTTTAATATCATTCCCTCAAGTGAGCAGTCTGGCTTTATTTCCTGGAGTATGGACTGGTTTGATCTTCTTGCAGTCCAAGGCACTCTCAGAATTTTCCTCCAACACCACAGTTCAAAAGCATCTATCTTCCTTCGCTCAGCCTTCCTTATGGTCCAGCTCTCGCAGCCATAGGTTACTACAGGGAATACCATTGCTTTAACTATGCGGACCTTTGTTGTCAGTGTGATGTCTCTGCTCTTAACTATTTTATAAAGATTTGCCATTGCTCTCCTCCCAAGAAGTAGACGTCTTCTGATTTCCTGGCTTCAGTCAGCGTCTGCAGTAATCTTTGTGCCTAGAAATACAAAGTCTGTCACTGCCTCCACTTTTTCTCCCTCTATTTGCCAGTTATCAATCAAGCTGGTTGCCATAATCTTGGTTTTTTTTGAGGTTTAACTGCAACCCAGCTTTTGCACTTTCTTCTTTCACCTTCGTCATAAGGCTCCTCAACTCCTCCTCGCTTTCAGCCATCAAAGTGGTATCATCTGCATATCTGAGATTGTTAATGTTTCTTCCAGCGATTTTAACTCCAGCCTTGGATTCCTCAAGCCCAGCACGTCGCATGATGTGTTCTGCGTACAGGTTGAGTATGTTTGTATATATGTGTGTATATGTGTGTGTGAGAGTAGATTTTAGATTTAGATTTAGATTTAGATTTAGATTTAGATTTAGATTTAGATTTAGATTTAGATTTAGATTTAGATTTAGATTTAGATTTAGATTTAGATTTAGATTTAGATTTAGATTTAGATTTAGATTTAGATTTATACACAAATACATACATGTAGAGATCTCTCCATCAGACATAGGATCCAGACTGGTCCAGGATCTTTCCTCATATGAATGATTTATACATTAATGTCTGGTCATGAACTTGCTGCTGGCAGGGATGGTGGCTCTTGTCATATTGGGTGTGGCTCATGCACACAACTGTCATCATGTTGTAAATGCATCAGATGGCTCAACTGACCATCCCCCCCCACCTCAGGTCTCTCAGTATTTCCTTCCCTTTCTGTATTCTGCAGCTTCCATAAAAGAACAAGGGATTTGGGGCTTCTATGGGCTGAGAGGAGATCTTTCCCCTTTATATGTTCCATGAAAGGATAATGATGCTGTCAATGCTAGAAGGCTATTATTTCAGCTGGAGAGGAATGAATTGCACCAGAACGGGCATTTATCAAGCCTCCTCTGGCTCATTCAACATGTCTCCCTTGCCAGTCCCCCGGCTGCTGATGCAGATAACCAGAGATGGCAACTTTCAGTGCAAACTGCTCACTTAAAAGAAGAAGACTTATTACTGCTCATTTATTTCATCAGCAGTGCTTTGGACCCATCTGGCGTAGCCATGTTTTCAATTCTTCCCTGAGAATAGGAGTCCAGTAAGTATTGACTATAAAATGTAGACAAAAAAATTGCAAAACAATTTTGGTGATTCTCTGCATGCACAAACAAAGGGTTTGATTACTGTATGTTGTTTTGTACCGAAACCCTGACAACAATCCCTTCAGTGGAATTGGTGTGCTTTAAAAAGCAAATGGATCATTCACCAAAGCACTGTATTTTCCTTCCAATATCTTATTCGTTTCTTTATTCCCTTTATATTCATCACTCTCCACTCTGCCCTGAATATCAACATGGAGCTGCTAGCAGCAGTGATCCATAGGTTCCTGGTAGGGTATCATCTGTTGGAGGTTGAAGGGTCCCATGTGTGTCTATGTGAGCTTTCCTGAGAGTGGGAATCTCAACTGAGCAATGATTCATGAAGCAGGTTTTATAGCTTTAACAGAAAGGAGATTTATTTACAGGAAAAAAACATGATAGGGATAGGCAAAGCCTAACACCTAGCTAACCACATCCTACCAGAGAGCATGTCCCCTCAAAACAAAGGCAAAAGGGGATGGTTTCTGGTTATTTTTTTATTATGATAATGATCCTGATCCTGATTAGGCAAAGAGGGGGCACAGAGCAGGCCCTTAACTCTTTATCTATACCCCACTGCCCCCTGGTCATTAAGTTATGAGGTACTGGAGAGTCAGCACCACTGAATTCACACTTCCAATATCATCAGTACACTGATAAAACCCAGTTGTACTTCTCCACTCATGGCCAAGCCTGGGGGAAAAATGGAAGTCTTGACCTAGTGCCTGGAGGCTGTGTCTAGGAAGAAACAAGCTGGGACTGAATCCCTACTGCAGTGTTGTTTGAGCAGAAAGCAGATGTCGCTTAGCCTCCCCCAGTCATAACTCTGGAAAGGGAAGCACTCCCTCTTCCATGTCTATGAAGGTTCTCAGTCATCCAGGTGGAATTGTCTGTGGCTTGAATCATGTCAACTGGATCTCTATTTTCTCAGTGGAAACGTTTCGCTCCTTATCCAAGGAGCTTCTTCAGTCTGAGCAAAGTTGGTAAGGGAATCCTAAATATGTTTCTAGGTAGCTGTGTGACCTTACACCTGGGGTCATGGTTATATTGAGATGTTATTTTAAGTCCTTTAACATCTAAAGGAGGATCGTTAAGATCACCATGCTGCTGTTGAGCTTGTGAAATGGTCTTAATCTTCCTAGGCACAGAAGACAAAGCAGGGAGGAAAATGGGAGAAAGATTGTGCCTGAGGCCCCCACCTCTATTCAAGGAAGGGTTTATGCCAACTACAACCCTATGAATTAGTTGGGCTGACTGGCCCACAATCATCCCATACATTTCCATGACTGAGAGTAAACCTAAACCTGGGTCTCCTCACTCCTAGTCCAACATCTTTCTCTCTACACCACACTGGCTCCAAAATTACAAATTAATTCCGGGATTATCATTAGATCAAACCTACTAAAATCAGTGGGGCAAGTTATTTACAGCTATCAAACTCAGAACTGTATTCTAGCATGACTCTAAGCACTGTGTGGGTGAACTCTGCACATTCTACCTTATTTTCACAAAGATGTTGTGTTTTAATCGAAAACAAGATCTGACCGTTGAGCTTTACAGTTTTAACTAACCGTTGTACCATACAATTCATGAAAGTCATATTTACACAAGCAGGTAATAGGGCAATGTGACCTAAAGTATGGGGAACTGTTTATCTAAATTAGTGCAATAAAGTCATTGCTGTGATTTTTTTTTCCCCTTGGAAAATGGAAGGGGCAATCTCTCCCTAGAGCCCTCTGCCTTTTTTCATGCAAGATGCTGGCAAAGTGATTCCCAACAACTGCCCTGTCATTGCTCTGGTATTCCACAGGATGTCCTCATTTACTCACTCTAGAAATGGGAGAGGGGAGGAATCGTGGTTTAAAGTACTGTTTTTACAACAACCCTTTTTATGATAAAATATTATGTGTGTCTCCATAGAGGTCAGCCTCACTGATTGCAATGGGTTGTCTTCTAAGTAAGAGGATAAAGGGTCCCTCCTTTGAGGGAGATGGGATATGGGCGGGATATAAATGTGATAAATAAATAAAAGAAAGAAAGAAAACACCTTAGCTGCTCATCATTTCACTTCTTGTTACATATATTAAAAACATTCTTTAACAATATACAATCATACTCTTTTAAAATATATTTTTTCCTTAAAAGGAATAGTTAAGGAGGCCCAAATGCTACCTCATTATCAAGAGCACACGTGCAGATTTTTCTAAAGAAAGAAGCATTCATAGAGGGGGGGAAAGTAGAATATGTGTAGCTATTTATTTGTTTTCATCAAGACAATATACATTCTTGTGCAAGCTGGCTGAAGCTAATTGGATTGCAGTTCCATGAGGTTGATCCCATGAGATTTGTCCATTGGCGGTCTTTAGATTTAATCAACAGGATCTTTCTGTAATTAAATTAATGTTTCAACTCACTTCTTCCATCTTGATGGTAAAAGACTTCAGGCATCCTAGGTAAATGTGACCTGCCATAAGTGGGAAAACGTCATGTACTGGGACACTAATTGCCTTTTTCTTTATGGGTCTGAAAACTGGAAATGAATGCTGATATATCAGTGCCTGTGGCAAGGATGGAAGACAGTCAAAATCTGCAAGATGGCAGACAGAACATGGAGATGCAAGGCCTGCCCCTTTGGAATACATGTTGATGCATGTACAAAAGAGTCAGGTCTGGCATCATGATACTCCATTCACCATTTTGCTGATTTTGCTCCCCCTACAACACCACTGTGCTTCAGTGTCCCCAAAACATGTGTTCTGAATATTAAAGAGTTTTCCAGGTCTGCAAAATCAGTGTTGTTGTTGTTGTTCAGTCGTTTAGTCGTGTCCGACTCTTCGTGACCTCATGGACCATAGCACGCCAGGCCTTCCTGTCCTCCACTGTCTCTCGGAGTTTACTCAAATTCATGTTCATTACATCGGTGATGCTATCTAACCATCTCATCCTCTGCCGTCCCCTTCTCCTTTTGCCTTCGGTCTTTCCCAGCATCAGGGTCTTTTCCAGTGAGTCCTCTCTTCGCATTAGGTGGCCAAAGTATTTGAGCTTCAGCTTCAGCATCTGTCCTTCCAATGAGCAGTCAGGGTTGATTTCCTTTAGGATTGACTGGTTTGACCTCCTTGCAGTCCAAGGGACTCTCAAGAGTCTTCTCCAGCACCACAAAAACCACAAAAAAGCAAAATCAGTGTAGCTATTCAGATTTTGATGCACTATTAAGTTTTACCCATGGCAAGCTTAAGATAAATAGACTGGCCATTAATCTACATCCAGTAGCATATCTGACTTAGGGCCAGGTATGATTAACACAGGTACCTTCAACCAAACACTTCAATAGCCTCAGTATCGCAGTATAGGCCATATCTGTCAGGCAATGTGGCAGGATTATGCAGATCAGGAAAATTGCTCAAGGTGTGCATTCCTCTCATTCCTCTGATCCCATTCCCAATCATCAGAGAAGAGGGATATGGAAGAAAATCTGCCCTGAATTTGATTATTCTTCAAAGTCTGCAGGAATTTGTGTCTTCCCCCACCCTATTCCTATGATCAAAAATCCACAAATACCTGACACACATCTGGACAAAAGGTAAGTGTGCAGAGGACTTACATCAGGGGAATTTACATTTTAAACATCAGTATCAGGAAAACCTATGTGTTCAAGAATGAAAGTGATGGGTGGTTTATATGAAACACATTAAGATTCTTAATCATTTACATTAACAGTTACATAAATAAGGGGAAGATGCATAGAAAGAGACAGTGTGAACTGACCCTGGTTCTGAAATGTATTTTTTAATTCATTGGTGGGGGAAACGCAAGACTGTAATATTTGTCTATCTATGATGGTGCTGAATGCAGAATGTTCTGGTGACTGGACTACTATCTTGAACTCCTAGAGGAAAGATAGAATATACTGTAAATCTAACCAATAAACAAATAAATAAATGCCATTGACTCAATGTATCTTCTATAGTAAATAAATACCCTGAATGGTTCTAAACACTTTTACCAGATATTAAGCCTGGTTTGCCCATTGTTCTTCCCATTCTAAAAAAGCATATTACTATGGAAACTGCTGGAGGTATGTATAGATTATTAATATTAATATGGTGTCAGCATACTACTTAGTTTTACTGCCAAGTCCAAAGTTAGCACAGTCCATCTGTCAATGCTAAATTGTAGCTTTGTAGGATGATGTCTTCCAGCCAAAGAAGTTTTGTCTTTGGTAGAAAGGTGCCACTAGTTGATAAACACAGTGCCTCTGCTGTGGGTATTACACAGAATTCAAGAAAGAGTCATACATTTAAATTTTGCATGGCTAATATAATTATTTTGAAAGCTCTCTGAAGAGAAATGTCAAAATCCTGATTGTATATCCAGGCTGGCTTTCATTATTCAGCTCCCAAGCAATATTGCCCCCTCAATTTTGCTTGTACTGACTTTGCAATCAAGAAAGTAGTTATATAGTCATTTTTCTTCAAGGGAGGGAGGGTGCTGCTCAATGCAAACCTGTCTAAAAACTGTTTGCATCAAGATGCTTGTGGCAGGAAATTAAGGCAAAGCCATTTTTTTCAGTAGAAGAGACAAAATATTTTATTCTCTATTGTGCAATAAAGAAAAAAGGAAGATTGTTGTAACGCCCAAGGAAAAGCAAATCAAGAGATGGCCGTCAAAGCTCACTCTTCTACTGCAGCTGGGGGTGGTAGGTTCTCCTGTTTGATGGATCTCCAGATTTCTTAAACTGCTGAAGACAACTTGAAAAGTGCAGCAGCCCAAGACCATGAGCAAACAGTGGCAGTTGTTCCCCTTTGTTCCTCTTTAAAATGGAAACTAAAACTTCAAATGGTAGATATTTTCAGATGCTCAGGTCCAGTTTAGGGAAGGGGAGTAATGGCAGGCCATCAAATAAAATCTAAGTCGTGTCTCTCTGGTGAAATCTAGTTCTCTTTCATAGCTGTGGCTTTTTATCAAATCCTGACAATTCACTGCATGATATATATGTTTTGTTGTTATTCCTTTCCCTATAATTAGTGTTAATAGCATTTTGCACACTGGCATATGCAATCCCTATTATATGGAATCCCTATACCCAAGGAGCTTGCACACTAACATTTAACAATAAAGGCAAATAGAGTGGTTGTGGAAGAGGAAAAAAAAACTTTAAAAGATCTGGCTAACCAGTACTTAAGACTCTGGAAATAGAATGACATTTTTTAAGAGCTACATATCATAAGGAAGATGGGCTGCTGCTGCCAAAAAGCAGGAATCAAAGCCACAGGAATATGCTCTCCTTGTCAGGGACAAAATATAATGGTCTTTTCATCTTTACAAAATGCAGCTTCTGCTGATTTGAATTCTGTTGTTCTGGGCAAAGAGATGGAATTCATTTTGTATGTGCTATTTCTGAAGAAGCAAATGCACAACTCTGGATTGTGGTTATCTTTGGATAGCCATCTTTCCTGGTTAACTTTGGATACCAAGCATTGTTGGTAGCCAGGAATTACCCATTATGAACCTACTTACAGAAAGTGGCCTCACAGTTACCCATGCAGGAGTTATATCTAGAATGCATTCTTGCTTGTATCTCCACTCTGAGCTGCTTTAAAAGCTTTAAATTCAGAAACTACAATTAGTCCAAAATACAGCTGCAAGAATGTTACACTGTTGATGATCCAGCTGTTTCCAGGATTAGTTTAAACTGCTCATAATTGTCTAAAGCCTGGCTTTAAAAATTACCTTAAGAATGATTGATTCAAATGTCTTTCCCTGGACTTCAAGATCAGTATCAGAGAACTTGCTTCTCTGGACCACCATTAGCAAAAATCATACCAAGGACATAGGCTTCTCATTGGTGACATCAAACATTTTGGCATTCCCCGTCCAGCAAAATCCAGCAAGGTAACTTCGCTCTCCTTGTTAAGTAGTGCTTGGAAATATTTTTATTTTATGTGTATTTATTCCATTCTGTTGCCTTGTAGTGCTACTGTTTATTTTTAGCATTAAATTTATAAACTTAATTTTAACAAGAGGCAGTGTGATGCAGTGGTTAAGGAGCTGGGCTAGGAGCAGCAACACCTGTGTTCTCATCCCCCCCCCCCCCCTAGAAGCCTAACTAGTATCAGGCTGTGGGACAAACTAGCTGAAAAGTAAGGCTCTTTGTTGCATCATCCATTGATGATGATGATCTCATTGACCAGAGATCATTGATGATCTCACTACAAGAATTGGAGCTAGGGCTGCATAAAACAAACAGACCCTGCAATTAACTAGGACAAACACTAAGAACAACAAGATTGAATTGTTTATAATCATAATCGGGATTGTTTGGAACAAATACAAAAATCTTGGTAGTATATTCATTTTTATTGTAGCAATCCTCCCCAGTAATGATAGCTGTAAATTTGCCCATTTTTCAAGATCTTTTTTAATTTCTTTCCATAAATTTTCATAGTTATTTTTATACAAATCTAAATTGTTATCTGTTAATTGTATTCCTAAATATTTTAATTTTCTAACATTTTGAAATCCTGTTATTTGTTCTAATTGATTTTTTTCTTCTTTTGTCATGTTTAAATTTATCATTTTGGTTTTCTGTATATTAATTTTAAATCCTGATAAATCGCCATATTCTTGTAATTTTAAAATTAATTTTTCTATTGTATTTCTTGGGTTTTGTATTGTTATTACGAGATCATCTGCGAAAGCCTTTAATTTATGATTATCCTGTTTTACCTTGATCCCTTCTATATTTTGATCTTTCCTGATTTCTTCCAGTAATACTGCTAGAACCAATATGAATAATAATGGTGAAATGGGACAACCTTGTCTTGTGCCTTTTGTTATTTTACATTCCTGGGTTTCTTCTTCGTTTACCATTATTCTTGCTTTTTGAGTCTTGTATATTGCTCTTATTGCTTTTATAAATTTTTCCCCAAAATTTCTGTTTTCTAGTACTTTAAACATAAATTCCCAATTAACGTTATCGAAAGCTTTCTCCGCATCTAGAAATAATAACATTATTGGTTTTTCATTATGAACGTTTGCATATTCAATTAGATTAATCACATGTCTTATATTTTCTTTTATTTGTCTGTTTGGTAAGAAACCATTTTGATCCTGATTAATAATTTTCTGTAATATTTTTTTAACCTTTCAGCAAGAATAATGGCAAATATTTTGTAATGTTGTTTAGTAAGGAAATTGGCCTATAATTCTTACATTCTGTTCTTTGGTATTAACACAATATTTGCTTCTCTCCATGATAATGGTATGTCTGCACCCTGTAATATTGAATTGAATAGAATTTTTAATGGATTAATTAGATGTTCTTGAAATTGTTTGTAATATTCGGCTATGAAACCATCATTTCCTGGTGTTTTCCCTGTTTTTAGTCTTTTGATTGCATCTTTGATTTCTTGTGTTGTAATGTTATTATTTGTAAAATCTTTATCTTCTTCTGTTAATTTTTCTAGTTTACCTTTTTCAATATATTCATCTATTTTATTTTTTGATATTTGTTGTTTTTGATATAGTCTGGTATAGTAATCAAAGAAAGCCTTTTTGATATCTTCATTATATATCAATTCTTTATTCTTATCTCTAATTTTTGAAATGATTTTTTTTTTCTTTTTCTTTCCTTAATTTGTATGCCAGCCATTTTCCTGGTTTATTTGCCTGTTCAAAATTTCTTTGTTTGATAAATTTTAGTTTTCTATTCAATTCTTCTGTTAGTTCTATTTTGATTTGAAGTTGCAATAATTTTATTTGGTTTCTTAATTCCTCTTTTTCTTTTTTCTTTCTATTGTTCTTTTGCAATTCTAATTCTTTCTCTTTTATCTGTTCCATTATTGTTTCTGTTTTTTTTCTTGTTCTTTTTTTGATAATTGTTAAGTGATATCAGTTGTCCTCTCATATATGCTTTACTTGTATCCCAAACTGTTTCTATTTTAACTCCCTTGTCAATATTCCAAGTAAAAAATTCTTGTATTTTTTTTTCTAATTCTTCTATATATATTTTTTCTTTAAGAATATTTTCATTCATTCTCCATCTATATATTTTGGTATTGATGTTTAGGGTCATTTGAATTGGGCTGTGATCTGAGAGTGTTTTTGGTAGAATTGACATGTCTTTTATTTTATTTTCTAAGGTTTTAGATATCCAGATCATGTCTATTCTAGAAAATGAATTAAATCTATTCGAATAAAATGTATAATCTCTTTTATTTCCTTTATTGTGCCTCCAAGCATCTACTAACATTAAATTTTTAGCCATATTAAAAAATTCTTTTGGTAGTTTTCCTTGGTTTTTGCTAATCTGGTTATCTGATTTCCTATCTATTTTAGGTTCCACAACCCCATTCAAATCTCCCATTAACACCCAATTTTTATTCGCATGTTCAGAGAGGACATCTAATAATTTTTTATAAAAAAAATTTTGATTGTTGTTTGGGGCATAAACCCCCACTATCCAAATTTTCATATTTTGGCTTTCAATTTCCACTATTAAAAATCTTCCCTCTTCATCTTTTAATATTATTTTAGGTTTAAGTGAAGGCTTTACATAGATTACTATACCATTTTTTTTCTTTTCATTAGCTGTTGAGAATGCTAACCCTAGTTTTTTATTGTCTAAATATTTTGTATCCTTTTTTTTTATGTGGGTTTCTTGAAGACAAATGATATCTAGTTCTAATTTTTTTAAAATTTGAAATGTTCTATGTCTTTTCACTGGTGAGTTAAATCCATTGATATTCCATGTTAAATTTTTAAGTTTACTCATCTTTCTTACTTCCCAATTCTTTCTCTAATCTCTTGTGAAATTCCTTTGCTTTGTATATAGAATTTAGTCTATATCTTTGTCCCTTATACATTAAGTTAACTCCTTCAAAATTCTCCCATCTAAAATTTATTTCGTGTTTCTTTAATGTTTCTGTCAGAAATTTATATTCTTTTCTTTTTCTTAGTATTCCTCCAGGTATTTCTTTAAAGATAGTGATAGCATTACCTTCAATCTCAATTTTTTTTTAAATGCTGATTGAATAACCATATCTCTATATTTTTTTTAGAAAATTCTATCAATATGTCTCTAGGTTTTTTGTTAATCTTTGCATATTTAGAGTTAAATCTATATATTTTTTCAATTTCATCATCTATTTTCTCCTCCTCCAATTCTATCAAGTCAGCAATCATTTGAATGAGCAGTCCTTTAATATTTTCTTCTTTGTCTTCCTCCACCCCTCTTATTCTTATGTAACGTTCTTTTTCTTTCAATTCCAGTAGTGCTAGGCGTTCTTCCTCTTCTTCTCTTTTTTCTTCACATTTGTCCATTTGTTTTTTAATTTGTTGTATTTCAATATTAAATTTTTTTCTATAATATCCATTTTTTGATCTATCCTTTTTTCCAAATCTTCAAAACTTTCTTCTAACACTTTTTTCACAGTCTGTGTTATTGTTTCTGTGGTTTTTATTGTAAAGTCTTCAAATAAGGTTTTCAACCCTTCACCATCAGATCCTCTTCTTGGTTGTCGTTTTGTGGCCATGTTTTTTCCAACACCTTTCTATATGTTATTTCCTCCTTTTATAACAAAATCTATATTCTAACTAATTGATATATATATATATATACCTATATTCTAATTACTTAATATATCACAATATCTTATATCCTTATCCTTATATATATTTCACTATTGTTTTATCTTTATTTATTATTTATTTATTTATTTATTTATTTATTTATTTATTTATTTATTTATTTATTTATTTATTGGATTTATCACCGCCCAACTCCCCCAAGGGGGACTCTGGGCAGTTCACAACAGAATTAAAATCATTGCTATACATTTCTAATAAAAACATACGTAAAAACCATAATTTAAAATATAATGGGTAAAATAGAATCCAAAGGCAGAGTGTTCTTAAGTTATAAAAAGGGCCCCTCAGAGCGAATCTAAGGTGCTAGCCATCTCCAAGTATCTCCAATCTCCTTCTGACCCCAAGCATACTGACAAAACCAGGTTTTGAGTCTTTTTCGGAAGTCCAGGAGTGAGGAGGACTGTCTGATCTCCGGGGGCAGAATGTTCCAAAGGGCAGGGGCAACAGCAGAGAAAGCACGCTTCCGAGACCCCGCCAGGTGGAACTCCTTAACCGATGGGATCCGTAGCATGCCCTCTCTGCATGCCCGGGTGGGACGGGATGAAGTGATGGGGATGAGACGATCCCTTAGGGGATGAGACAATCTTATTTTATATTATATTATACACAAACATACAAACAATATAATGCAATACTATACTTATAGGTTTCCTTTATATATTCAATATATTCAATATTACTTTTTCAAAATGTCTTTAAGATGGCCACTCTTAATAATTAATTAAGTTTCAGTTTTTTTGTTTTTTTTTTTGAGAAGTACTTCTTCCTTTCAGTCTCTTTCGCTTATTTTTTTGTTAAGAAATTTAGGCTTCTTTTAACTTTAATCCTCCCCTATAAAGTTGTGGCAGAAAAATCAACCTTCGTCAGACCGTTTGTCTGACTTAGCCCATTGGAATTGCTTTTGTCCCTCTTACCACTCAGCGTTACGAGCCTCCATTTCCCTCCGACATTGACAACACAGCAAACGAACAAACAAGGTAAACTTGTCCAGCTCGCGTCTCTTTGTGGTGGCTGAGGTTCTTTTCCAGAGAGGTTTTCCTCCACCTCTCTGGCCGATCTCGTCCCTTCTCCTTCCGACGAGATCGCGCTTTCCAAACGGCTGCAGAAAAACTTTTTTTCGCAGAGCTCTTCTTTACCTCGTCTAGTCGCTTTCTCTGCTCACCCGGATTAAAAACCAAATTTTTATAAAATGGCAAAAAGAAATATCCAAATTTATATGGCAAAAGAAAAAACCTAGAATAAAATTAAAATATTTACAAGACACAAAAGATAGAGGGGGATTAGCAATGCCAGACCTTAAATTATATTATGAAACATGTGGCCTAATATGGATTAAAGATTGGATAAAACTAGAAAATGAAAAATTACTGAATTTAGAAGGACACGACAATAGGTATGGTTGGCATGGTTACATGTGGTATAATAAAAGTAAAATACATAAGGCATTTAATAACCATATAATAAGAAAATCCTTGCTAAAAATTTGGAACAAATACAAAAAAACACTATTACCAAATCTTCCATTATGGGTGTCAACCCAGGAGGCATGTACCAGATTAGGGAGTCAAAATAAAAAAGAATATATAAGATATAAAAATTTGTTAAAATTTGAAGGAAATAATCAGAAACTTAAAACAAGGGAGGAACTAGAAAATGAAAATATAGTATGTCATTGGTTTACATATTTCCAATTGAAAGAGCAATATAAAATAGACGAAAAAAACTATCAATTTACAAAAATAGAAAATAATTGGGATAATATACTAGAAAAAGAGGAAGAACATTTAATTTCTAAAATATATAAAACGTTACTGGAAATGAAAACCAAGGACATAAAAATTAAAAAATATATGAAAAAATGGGAGGAAAATTTAGGAATTGAAATTACATATGAAGATTGGCAAGAAATCTGGGTCAAAAATATAAAATTTACTTTAAGTAATGATCTAAGAGAAAATATGTATAAAATGATTTTTAGATGGTACATGTCTCCTGAGGTGTTATTTAAATCAAAAATGAGTAACTCTAATCTATGTTGGAAATGCAAAAACAAAAGGGGATCTTTCTACCATGTATGGTGGCTATGTGAAAAAGCAAAAAAATATTGGGGCAAAATACACAAATATGTATGTAAAATATTCGATAAAGAAATAAGAATGAGACCAGAATTATATTTATTGGGCAAAATTGAAGACAATATAAATAAAAAACAAAAGGTTTTATTTCAGTATCTAAGTACAGCTGCAAGGATAAAATACGCCCAATACTGGAAACAAGAAAATAATCCAACAAAAGAAGAATGGATTATAAAAGTAATGGATTTAATGCAAACAGACAAATTAACAAATTTAATAAAAGGAAAAGAAATGGGGAAGTACAAGGAAACATGGGACCCCTTCATAAAGTATATTCAAAAAGAATATAACATTAAGTAGAGAACAAATAATAATAATAATAATAATAATAATAATAATAATAAAAAGTACAAATAAAGAAGGGGCGAGGGGGAAAAAAGAGGTATAAGAAGAGAAAAAATGTAAATCAAGTATTTACAAGATTTTTTTTGTTAAGAAAACTGGAAGAATTTTAATGGAGTATATGTATGTATTATGTATTATAAAACAAAGATCTAAAAGTTAAGATTGAATTTGATACAAATATATAAATAAATAAATAATATAATGTAAGGAAAGAAAAGGGAGAAAAAGAGTGATAAACATATATAAAGTAAGAAGAGAAAGGAAGGAATAGGTTAGAAAGAAAAAGAGGATAGAAAGGGTGAAAAGGGAAAGAAAGATAGGGAAAGAAGATAGAACAGAAGAGAAGAGGAGAGAAGAGGTTATAGAGAGGAAGAGGGAGTATGAGGGAAGATATTAGAGAGAATGAGAGGGTCCAAAAAAGAAGAAGAAGAAAGGAATGGATGAAGGGACAAAAGGAAGAATGAAAATGGAAGATAAAGGAAAGGAAAAGATAGAGAGAGATGGGAGGGTTAGAAAGAGTGAGTAAGGCAAGTGAGAGAAGAGATTAGAGAGAGAAAGAGAGGGTTAAAAAAGGAAGAAGGGAGTGGATGAAAGAGAAAAGGAGTTAAAGGAAGAATCAAAAGGGAAGGAAAGGGAAAGGAAAAGAGAGAGAGAATAGGTTAGAAGAGATTGAAAGATAAAGGAGGGAAAAGATTAGAAACAAAAAAAAAACAAGGAAGAAGGATACATTATATTAAATATAATAAAAATGATTATGTAAAATCAAATGTAAATATATATACATAAATGTAACCATTGTTATGTGTTATATGTGATTATTGTTATGTGTTATGTGTTTTGTTTTATGTTTTATGTTGAATGTAAATAAAATGATATTTTTCAAAAAAAAAAAGATTGAATTGTTTAACAGTTTCCTTTTATTGCTTCTACATGATCTTTAAATGTAAAAGACTTTGGAAAATTGATTTAAAGTAATATACCTTAATAAAAATAACTGTAGGTGTAATCATACACAAAATGCAGCATTTACAAAATCTTTCTGTATAAACATATAAATATAGGCATAGCCATAAAGAGAGCCAGTTTGGTGTGGTGGTTAAGGCATCAGGGTAGCAACTGGAAGACCGTGAGTTCTAGTCCCGCCTTAGGCACAAAGCCAGCTGGGTGACCTTGGGCCAGTCGCGCGCTCTCAGCCCTAGGAAGAAGGCAGTGGCAAGCCACTTCTGAAATCTTGCCAAGAAAACTGTAGGGACTAGTCCAGGCAATCACTATGAGTCAAGAGTGACTTGAAGGCAAACTCACACACACAAAAATAGCCGTAAAAATGTGTGAAGTGCTTAAGGTAGGCTAAAGCCACTTCTGAGTGGAGTGCAACTTCTGATTACTGAGCCTATGCTGTTCTCTTATAAGCCCTGCAGAAGCAGTTAGTTGTTGTCTTCTGATAATATGTCTCGTGTCTCCAAAACAGTTGTCTAAATGCTTTTACTCTGGCAGACAAGAAGTAACAGGCAAAAAGCAGAAATTGTGACAATGTATTTAACCAATATAGTTTTTGACTCAAGCATTTTTCATATGTGTGAAGAGACCAAGAGAAAGTTCATGTGACAAGGCCAGTACTTTCACTTGAACCGTGAGAATCAAAGCATTCGTCTTTCCGATTACTGCTGAAAATGTCAGAAGAGAGAAGTAAATTGGTGCATTGTTTTCCTGACTTTACCATGTCATTCATCCATTTCACCTTTTTCATGAATCCCACCGCTGCTTCAAAGTGTGTGTGTCATTTGAATATACAACTTTATTCCAGCATTCACTTGCCTGTGATCAGGGCTAAAATGTTGGAGAAATAGGGGCCTGTACCCAAACCCCATCCCAAACCCTTGCACACTTGTATAGATTTCTGCATATTTATGCGATGCTTGCACAGAGTTCTGCAAAGTTCAGAAAGGGAGCTGTGAGCCAATTGGCTTGACCATCGTTATAAACCTATCCACAGTTACAGACTTTGGTAAGGTAGGCTTTGCATACAGGGTCCTAAGTCTATATGTTTATGGGTCCCTTGTAGCTCACATGCAATGGTCTCTACAACCAGATGGATTCACAGAAAACTGAAAAAATGGTTTTTTTCTTCATCATATGCAGGCATATATAGACATGGATAGACGATTCAATCCACAGTCCCATGATTTAGAGTAGCAAAGATGCTGGAGAAGGTGGCAGAGGAGCAGCCACTGCACTGGGCAAAGGAAATGCAATAGCACGTCGCCCCAATAATCTCACAGACCAACAGAAACAATTAGGGTTTTGGCAAGTAGGTGGAGGGATGCCAACATCTCTCTCCACTGTAGTCCACAACTATATAGCTAGTTTTTGCAGTTGTTGCTATGGGTACACTGACTTCTGAATGGGCCAAAAAGAGAAATGTTTCATCCGCTCCATCCTGCCTTCTTACCGTGATAAATATATTTAAGGCATCCATCCAAGCCATCCCAAATGTCTAGAAACATTACTATACTAACTAAGCTAGCCTGGGCAGTACCAGAATATCGAGCAAAGGGTGCCTTCAATTTCATTTTAGTTTTAAGCAATGAGAATTTGGTCCCCACTTTTAGCAAGGCAAAAAGCCCTAAAACAGGAAACCTTCCTGCAGAGTTTAAAGATTAATTTCAATCAAAGAGCAGAAAGTGGGCAAACTGTTTGCGGCTCCTAGAATAGAGGTACAACCTGACTAGCTTGTGCCAAGAAGGGAAATGCACATGCTTTTCTTCTGCTTTCATGTATTTGGGTAATGAGCATGCCAGGATCAAGGTATGGTGGGGGAAGCCGCGCCATCTGCCTTCTCTTCCGAGATTTGACACTTCTCTCTGGCGCTCTCCATTGATCAAAGCTTAATAATGGCTTTGTTCCTACTCTAGAGAAGTTGCTAAGTAAACAATTTCCTCCTTCATCCAGGAAATTCAGACCCGTGGTATTCCATCTCTTGAGCCAGCAGCAATAGCCAATGAAAGATTCATAGACTGTTAAAGCCAGGAGCGCAAACCACTGCAATCAGTCAGCTTAGCTTGGCTGGTAATATTCCACATTCTGTAAAATTATAGTTAGGCATTCTCACTCTATGCCAGTCGTGTTCCTGAACAAGTATCCAATTAATTGCTTCAGAGTGGATAGGCCCTGGCATTTACAAGCTAGGAGGAACATAATTCAAATAAATACTTGCATTCTATTTTTTTTAAGTGTGGTTCCAAAGCAACTAAGTAGTGGCTAGAAAGCCCTAAAATCTATACTGTGTATTCTCAAGAGAGACCTCCATTTTGAATCAATCATCACTCTTCCCTTGCCCACTGGAAAGATAAAAGAGAGGAAAGAGGAAGGAGGATTGCTGGAAACCAAAATAAAACCTAGAAGAGGCTTTGATGGTTTGGTCTAGTGGTTAAGGTGCTGGGCTAGAAACCAGGAGTCTGTGAGTTCTAGTCCCGCCTTAGGCATGAAAGCCGGCTGGGTGACCTTGGGCCAGTCCCTGTCTCTCAGGCCTAGGAAGGAGCCAATGGCAAACCAGGAGACTGAGAGTTCTAGTCCTGCCTTAGGCATGAAAGCCGGCTGGGTGACCTTGGGCCAGTCCCTCTCTCTCAGCCCAACTCACCTCACAGGGTTGTTGTTGTGTGGAAAATAGGAGGAGAAAGGAGTATGAGGTATGTTCTCTGCCTTGAGTTATTTATAAAAATAATAAAGGTGGGATAAAAAATTAAAATAAATAAATAAATAAATACTCTGCCTATGTTGTAGGATTCTTATTGGGATTCTAGTATGAGATTCCTCCCATGTTACCTTTTTTCTAATGACTATCACAAGTAATTGGTGAGAAAAAAATGTGATCCATATGAATCTGCTCATCCTTTGGGGTGGCAGAAAAGATGCACCCCAAGTGTCTCCGACTTCAGCTGCCCTGGGCCTATTTGCTGGCCAACAGAAGGTAAATGATGGAGCTCTGATCCAGTATGTTTAGATCCAGCTGCCTGGTGTGAAAGGCAGCTGTACACATTCATGTTCACGTTATTTTACACACCTTTAAAACCCTACATGGCTAGGTGCTGAGGTATTGCTCCAACTGCTTGTCTTCTCCAACCACTTTGGATCTGCCCAACGCATACATGCTGAGAAAACCTACTAGTGGTTTTCTACTACCATGAAGTGAGAAAGCCCAGAGATGCTGTTTTTCTGCTGCTGCACCTGCAGTCCTGAATAGGCTCCCCCCACACCCACACACCGAAATTCAGTCATTCCCTACACTTCTGGCTTTCTGCAATCTGTTAAAAATGGAGCCTTTGAGATATGTATTGACTCCATTGGTTATAGATTTCTGCTTGCAAAGAGTGGATTGTTTTATGTTGTCGTCCCTGTTTATTTCATATTGGGGACATTTTATTGCATTGAGGATGGTTTGTAAACCACCAAGACTCTTCTATTGGGGATAAATCCAACAAATAAATAAGAGTTCAAGCCTTTTTTCCTCCCACTCCTAGAACTTCAGTCCATTTGCCTAGATGTTGACTGTGAAATCACATTTGGTCTTGTTTCCCATTCAAGCTTTGTTTTGAAATGGAATAATATTACAAATGGGAATTGACAAAATAAGGTGGGGGGGAAGCAGGAACAACTCAGTAATTAATAATCTTTTCTAAAAGGCAGCCTGCACACCAAATGCTAAGCAGAAAAGCCATGTCTTAAGTAATTTGTGGCAGGCAAGGAGAGTTCCAAATGTTGGGAGGCAAAGGTGTCCACAGCATAGGACAGAGGCAAAGATGGCCCCCTTCTCTTAACTTTAGGAGGGGTGGGGAACTCCAATAATGCTTCCCTGCAAGAATGCACAGGGTGGATTAGAACTTGATGGGAGAGACAGTCTTGTAGGAATCCAGGACAGAAGCCAAAGTGACAATCAACACTTCTAAGTGTCGTTGGAAATAAATTGGTAATCATTGCAGGGACCATAAAAAACAGTGCCATATCATTTTAAAATATAAATTTTAAAATAATATGTTCAGGAACAACAGCAAGAAGGCAGTTTCGCATTTTACTATATTTTCAAGCTGTTAGTCTTCATCATACAAGGAGAAAACATCTAAAGATACTGTAAGTGGCATGCCTGATGTTCTCAAATATAATACAGATGAAAAACATATTCATACATGAGTTCATGAGTACAGGGGGCGCGATGGCTCAGTGGGTAAGATGCCAGGCTTGTCAATCGGAAGATCGCAAGTTTGGAGGTTCGAATCCCTAGCCCCGCGTGATGGAGTGAGCTCCCGCACTCGCCCCAGCTCTTGCCAACCTAGCAATTGTATAATTACAGCTGATAAGCCCTGTGAACTCGTGTAAAGGTAAAGGTTTCCCTTGCACAGTCGTGTCCAACTCTAGGGGCCGGTGCGCATCTCCGTTTCTTAGCCGAAGAGCCAGCGTTGTCCAAAGACCCTTCCACGGTCATGTAGCCGGCATGACGCACACGGAACGCTGTTACCTACCCATCAAAGTGGTACCTATTTATCAACTTGCATTTGCATGCTTTCGAATTGCTAGGTTGGCAAGAGCTGGGGCGAGTGTGGGAGCTCACTCCGTCACGCGGGGCTAGGGTCTCAAACCGCCAACCTTCCGATCGACAAGCCTGGCATCTCACCTGCTGAGCCACCACACCCCTGTTTTGTTCTGAGCTCAAAACAAAAATATTTTTCCATTTCATATATACCCTTAAATAGCTAATTCATTGAAATATTTTTGGAACTTTCTTAACATTTGCCAAAGCAAATCAAACAGTGTAATTTTTGCATATACCCTTGGACCTGCTCCAAATATGCATCACAGTCTCTTACTCTTGCATAAATTACTTCTGAGCTCATGAGGTTAACTGAGTAGCGTGCAAGCAAACCTCTTCTAAATATCATTGCCATGCTACATCAGACATCAGCCTGCACTTTCTCTCTCATTAATTTCCACATTGTTTTTGTCTTCCTATTCACATCATCATCTAATATGATTCCCCTAGCACTACAAACTATGTGCCAGCCCAACTAGGGCTTTCAGACTTAAATGGAAGAAGATTGAAGCAAATCAAACATACTATTGCAATTAAGAACCTCTTGGGAGGTATTTCATGTTTTCTTGTTTTCTCAACCTTCAATGTGCTTAGCTGGAAAGATGAAACTCATCTTGTAGGGGGGAAAGGTCTAGAATCAGAACTGGTTCACATATTATTTTCTGATGTTCCTTTTTTGTACAAGTAGTTTACCTATTGAATCCATATTTAGTATCTGTCAGCCCTACCATTAGGCAGTGAGGCCGCTGTCTCAGACAGCCTATTTGAGCTGTCATAAAAGAACAGTGAAATATCAGTTATTTGATTTATTATAGTTTTATTTTACAGAAGGGAAATGGTGTCATATCTTCATCAGGGCCAATTATGTGGCACGCCTTAGCTACTATGTTTTGCTTCAGACAGCAAATGTCTTAGGCCATTCCTGTGTATACCAGGATCTTATTATGTTATGACGGGAACTGGAGGGCGGGCCATCGTTGGGGAAGACGCCCCCGGTGTTTATTACCGGTGGTGTGTTCCGGCCCTCCATGTTCATACCCAGGTCCTGGTCAGCAGATCCTTGAGGGCCCCGGTTTCCTCATCGCTCCCGGCCTTCAGAAAGAACTTAAAGACCTGGTTCTGCCGCCTTGCGTGGGGGGAGGGGGGGAACAGTTCCTCTTGGGGATGGCTGGTGCCATAGGGCCCTTTTAAACATCCAAACATCATACCACCGCATCTTGGATTTTTATACTTAATTTTAATATATTAGAGTGTTTTATTGGGTTGTTTTAATTGTCGGATTTTAATTTTTGTGTTTTGTAAACCGCCCAGAGTTCCCTTGTGGGGAGATGGAGCGGTATATAAATTGAAACATAAATAAATAAATAAATAAATAAATAAATCTTGGCTCATAGAATTTATAGAAGATACCTAATGGAGCATGGAAACAAAATGTTTAAGTTCCCAAATCTCCATCTATTAGGTTTTATGTCGACCAGAAGCAAACGAATTCAGAATTAGAAACTCCCAACATTTCACAGTTGAAATCAGGAAAATATTTTTGTTCACTCTACTTGGAACACTCCCATCATTATCTGGTAGATTTCTGCTCTTCCAACTGCCACCTAATTGTCACTATGTTCTCTTCTGCCAAATAATGAAATCCATTGTATTTATTATGGTAGATATTTGGGGAGGGATGGATGTTTTGCTATTATATTTAAAAAACATATAGGATTTCTTCCTCTTTCAATCTCTTTTTCAGGTGCTTAAGAAATTATATTATATAAATTATATACTTCCTAATTCATGGTCAAAGAGTTGGGCTCTATCTGGTTCTTTAGCAACCGGCCCACATAAAATGTAGTAGGAAAAACAGTTTCTGGGTTTTCTTTTTTTATATTGACAATTTCTCTAAAACCAACCAAGCTGTCCCTTTTTACCCACCATACTTCTTTCTAAGTTGAACTTTAGTCCAGTGGCCATTCCTCTGGGAACATCCAAGGATAGATTATACTCATTTAAGAAAAAAAAAGCAATAACATTGCTCTTTTCTATAAGCCTAAATACATAAACTGTAAATAAAGTACAAAATCTACAGCAGTAAAACTGATCAAAAGGCACACCAAGGCACTGCTGCAGTTGAGGCCAGGGCCTGTCAGCTCATCTCTGGCACATCTTCATCCCCAGAAGGCAGAGATGGCATTCTGCTGTCCAGCGTGTCAGGAGGCGCATGCCCCACCTGGGCAGGTTGGCTAGGTCACTGTTGCATCCCGCCCTCCTTTCCCAAAACGGCCATTCCCTTGTACCCCAACTAACAGCTGCAAAGTATAGGCCAGCCTCACCTCCCTCATCCCTGGGAAAGCATGAGGAGGAAGCTTACTGGCAATGAGCTGTGCGGGGGGGGGGGGGGGAGAGAGAAAGAGAATAATTGGGGAAGCAGGCTTTCCCATGCGTCTGTAGCCCATCACTTCAAAACTCCCTCCACCCAGTCCAGCCAAAGGGAGACCCAGCCAGGATGGCATTGCTCAGGCCAACCATTATTCAGGATGCAAGAGAATGGCCACTTTGGGAAAGGAGAGCACAGGCCTGCCCAGCAAGGGAATGCACCTCGAGGTACGAAGGATGGGACACATCTGCACCCCTGATGTGACCTCTGCCAGATGCCCTGAAGCTTGGGGCCAAAGTAAAAAAGCAGCTGTGGGCTCTGGAGAGCTCTCCATCAAGGCTGTTTCTCAGCCAGCACCCAGGAGCTGCCCTCAGATGGGGTCCCTGATGCAGCACTAGCCTTCCAGGCATTCTTACATCTCCTGCCCATCCCAAAGGAGCCGGTCTCGGGTTTTGCCCCAGCCTGGCCATCCTCCACCAGAGGCCTCTTTAAGAGTGGTGAGGCTTAGCTCAAATATTAAGCTTGACTTGAAGGCCCCAAATGTCAGGCTTCCCAATTAATTATGGGAAAGCACCAAATGGCAATCACTTTTTTTTTTCTTGTAGGGCAGAATGTATTTTTTAACCCCTTTTTAGCCTGCTTTCCATTAAAAGTAATCTGAAGCCGAGTTAAAATTTGCACTAATTGCATCTTCTTATAAGAGGGTGACCCATGCCAAATTGAAGACAAAACATTTTCCCCCCTTTGAGAACTGCCAATATAATTTTTATTTCTTGGCAGAATTGGAAATCATTTTCAGGCATAGCTGCATCTTCTGAGGAGACAGATTCTGCCAAGTTTCAGATGATTAGGTTCAAAGGTTTTACGTTGCTATTCCACAACAAACCAAACCAAATATTGATGTTCTCATGAAATGAGAAATGCTGACATATTAGTTCCCTGCCACAGGGAAAGGGCAAAAAAATAGTTCTGTTTTGTAATAAAATGTGTCTTTCTTTCATAAATATTGTGCTTAATTGCATAATATAACACTTTTCAGTTTCGACTCACTAGAGCAGTGTTTCTCAACCTTGGCAACTTTAAGATGTCTGGACTTCAACTTCCAGAATTCCCCAGCCAGCCATGCTGGCTGGGGAATTCAGGGGATTGAAGTCCCGTCATCTTAGAGTTGCTAAGGTTGAGAAACACTGCACTAGCAGCTATTGGATCAATGGAATGAAAAGACATCAGCATTTCAGCCTTTGGGCTAATGAGCTAGTGACAAACTGAGTTGAGACCCTGATCTAAATATGCAAAGGGGAAGCAAGGTGAGTGGATACCAGATCAAGTCCTCCTTTCTTTATCCCAAGGGTATAATGTCATTAAAGCCAAGTCAAGCCTATAGCTCTAAGACAGAGCTTTCCAAACTATTCATGTTGGTGACACACTTTTTAGACATGCATGATTTCGTGACACACTCTTACAGCAGGGCACAAGGCAGGCACTAGGACCTCCGTGGAATCACAGCAGGTTTGGAGGCAGCAAGGCACAAGGCAGGCAGGGCTCGGAGGCAGCAGCCGCAACACACCCAGACACTGCAGCTGACACACTAACGTGTCCCGACACACAGTTTGGAAAGCTCTGCTCTAAGATTTCCTGATGGTCTCCTGTCCATTTTTTTTAAATTGGTTGACTGAGTGCTTCCACTAGCTTGTAAGTTTATGAGCAGTAGCTATTGATAATTAGCCTCCACAGTTAGGCCATTAGCATTATTCTCATATGGTGGGAGATTAGGCGATTAGATATTCTCATATAGTTGGGGATTAGATACACAAATTTTTGGCATGTCTAAGGCCAGTTCATAAGATCCTGGCTAAGACATCAGTTAAGTCAGGTGCTTAAGGATTTCATTAAATGGAGAACCCCAATTCCACAAATCAAATAAAATGTTATTATAATCCCATTGCTTCCTCTTCAATAATGGCTTCATGGTAAGAAAAAGAAACAGAAAAATATATCTGATGGATATATTGGATTTACAAAAGGAATTTGATGGATATTTAAAAATTTAAAAAGATATACAAATAATGTTCCAAAGGAGATGTGGATTATTCGTTTAAAATGGAATATCAGAGACTTATAGGAGTGGATACACTGAAATTACATATGGACTTTGACAAAGTTGACAAGGATTTTGAGAGAAGAGACTAGGAGAACAGAAGAAAGCAGATGTTAGAACTTTATTTATAGGATTCAAGGATTGATGGGAGCAAGAAGGAAAAATACAAAACTGGTTTATTTGATTATGGTTAAGTAAGGGGTTGTTGTTTTTGGTATTGTTTAATGGTTATTTTGACTGGATAGGTTGTTTTGGAAATGTACAATTGGGTGTAATTGATTAGTCTGTAATATCTATGTTACTATATTTGATATATAAATAAGAGATTATTATGGATTAGGGGGATTATGTTTAAATGGAAAGGGGGATTAAATGTTTATGTTGTTAGGTCTGTTAACATTTACACCTTTTGTTGATTAATGAGAGCTGAGGATTTAGAGATGGGTTTATAGAATATGGGGTGAAATATGGAATGAAGATGTATTTGGTAATACTTTAAGAGACAGTGATAAATTGTTAAGGTTGTATATACTTGCTGGGGATGAAGGGGGAAGTTTCTTTTTCTTTTGGGGGGATTTTTTTTCTTTCCTTTTTTTGCACTGTATGTATGTATGTGGGTTTTTTGTATTAGTTTTATCTGTTTTATATAATCTTTAATTAAAAAATTATTGGGAAAAAAATAAGTATCTTTTGTTTTTCCTGGTAAGGAGAAAAGTGCCCGGATTCCGACTTCAACAGTCCCAACACTCTTCTCACTTTTATAATACAGAAGAAATTAAGGATAGGAAGCTCATACTAGATTCCGAGCCTGAAACAAACCTGATCCGGATCAATAACACCAACTTCAACAAGCGGTAGTCATGAATATTTGGCATCGGGCTTGTGTGTTATTCTTTGGCCCTCGTTAATATTCTTCCTGGTCGTTAAAATGTTACGACGGCCAGACGATCGCCGCATCTTACAAATGCAACACACGTTCTGCATCACCACAGAAGAAAACCAGGATCCCAGATGCTTCTCGCTGACAATCCTTGCTTGACAACCACCTTCACCCAGCCCGCGTGTAAACAACCAAAGAAACCAGAGTAGCGCCTTTTAACAAGGAACCCAAATCGCTTCAAGCCGCAAAGCTCTCCAGCTCGTGAAATCCATCTTAAAATCGGGCAGGACTGAACCATTTTCTTAAAAGAGGTCGATCTGCTCTTGTGGATTCCGGGGGGGAGGGGACCCTTTCATTCTCATTAATGCACTAATGACTAAAGCACTAAACGCTTCTGAACTCGCCCCCCTCGTTTAAAACAAGCCCGCTCAGAAAATAAAGCCAATCTACCTCCCCGCACCCGCGTTCGTGGGGGCCGGTGTTATTTATAACAGCCATGGTTACAGTTTGCAGAGCGGTTCTGGCTTGGCCGAGGATGCTGCAGCTTTAAGAGAAGCGAGAGCGGCTGATTGGACATAAAGGGAAGGAGGGGGAAGAAGGGGAGGAGTGAGCGGCGGACGCGGGGGAGAGAAAATGGGCATCTTTTCTGTGCTTCTCCGAAGGGATGGATGCGATTTAGGAGAAAGAGGCGCCAACTGTAGCTAGGCGGGGGCTTGTCCCTGGGATTGGAAGGACAAACTTGATCAAAGCGGGTGAGTAACATGCGCTGTGTCGTTAAAGAACTTCGCTCGCGTCAGTCCGGCTCGCGTAAATTATCTTGCTGCTTCTCCCCTCGTACTTTCTTTTTCCAACTCTGGTACGATCTTCTAATGTTGAGAAATATGTGAAAACGTATCTTTCGCAACTCTTCCGCAACTTCTTTCAGTAATCGTCTGCAGGCTTGGGAGCTGACCGCGTCCCCCTTTTTTTTACGCGGACCAGTCATTTCTGCGTTTACTCTCATGTAAGTGTGATGCATTCGGCGGAGTTCTCGAGTCAACGCATTTCGGCCACGGGTGCTGACCTTTATGTCTGCACTCTTTCGAGATAAGACATTTATTTTTAAAAGAACCGTATACAATAGCGTCTCAAAGGACAAAGCCTCGGATGTGAGCGCCTTGGATGGCAGGATGCAAAACCAGCCTTCCAAAACAGCGCTTCATAGCGCAAACAAGCAAACAAAATTCGGATTCAAGGGTGGTCATTTTAATTAAGCGCGGCTTGTATGACTGGGTTTGGAACTCAGGGAGGAGACCAAAAATCTGAACCTGCTCAGGTGTGAAGGGGAATGAAGGGAGAGCAGACTTCTGAAGAAAAATATAATACCTAACAAGTGACAGCTGATGAGAATAAGCTGGTCAAATCTTTACAAGCATAGTCAAATGACTGTAAGAACGATCCTCTGGATTAGGACTAATGCAGGTAGTGTGTTATTAGACTGGGTGGTAGAAGGTCAAGCCATCCAATTTCTTGCTGTGAGCTTAATGAAACAGTTTATGCTGGCAGCAGACAATTAAGGAGCCAGATATTTAGCTACCTCTGTAGTTAATGATGTAAAAAAAAAAAAAGCAGAACTAATCCTCTGAAGATCCTCTAACAAAGTGGATCCTAATCCTTAGGCGCTTACCCAACATGATCGGTTATTCCTGAAGGTATGGCGCGATTCTTGTGCTTCTGTGGACTGGTTGGGAATGTAGCATAGCCAGCCTGCTGAACATTCAAAGAAATGAAAGCAGTCCTCTTGTCTCTGGATGAACTTTGCTTCTCTAGGCATTGCATGCAATTTGCCTCTTGAGCATGATCATGTGACACCTTTGACACATAGCCAGCTTGCAACACTGGGGGCTGCTTTACATGTGACAACTTTCCAGCACCAAGATAACTTCCATTTCACAAGAAGGGAGAACATCGTGTTCTGTTAGATCTGTGTGCTTTCGTCACCTGTGGGGGTGTTGATCCAGCGCGTGGAAGTTGTCATCATTCTGTTACTGTATTTCAGCCTGTTTGTAGTAGTGCGATACATTGTGAATGGAGCTGCAACTGGAAAGTGTGGTTTAAAAAAAAAAACATACAACTGCATATACCATGTAATGAGTTCTGCAGGGATTTACAGCCTCCAATTTCTCAGCAGATGTATTCAACTTGCAAACTGTCACTGAACCCATTTTGACATAATACTAAAAGCACTCTTAAAAGTGTTCTTTATTCCTTGCCTAAATGGCCTTGATTGGAATGGTGAAAAGGAGATAAATTCTGTGTTTGTACTATGAAGAGATAAGGTTAAGATTCAGTATATTTTTCAGCTTATCCACTAACTCATGCTGAATACTTCTTGTTATGAATCTTAGTAAGCAACCTCATAGGGGGTAGGAGGAAGGAAAGTTATAAATGCTATTGTTTTGTGTTTTAGGTTACAAACTTCCACAATGTAAAATACTGAATAGAATTCAAAGAGATAATAGATGGTAGGACATGTCGATGAAGATTCTCAGTCATCCAGGTGGAATTGTCTGTAGGTTGAGTCATGGCAACTGGATTTCTTTCTTTTGGTTGAAACGTTTCGCTGCTTGTCCAAGTGGCTTTTTCAGTCTGGGCAAAAGTTGGTGAGGGGACCCCATATATGTCTTCCAGGGTGGCTGTATTGACCTTATACCTGATTGGTGGTTTGCTTCATTCTGGTGTAGCTTATTCTGCAAACTCAGCCATTGTGATCTATAAACCAGGGTTTGTGACTTACCATGCTGTGCGAGCCTAGCAAACTGGTTTTATCAATAAGTGATGGTCAAAACACAGTTTAATACAATGTGCAAATCTAGTCCTTGTTGGGCTCCAGGAGTATAAACTACTGTCATTATACCAATAATAGATTAAATATGTATTAAACAATACAAGATAAATGGGTCCTAAATTAAACTTTGGATTCCCAGGACCCCATAAATAGATTCAGAGAGAATGGTTTCTGAGATATCATAGCAAGACTGTCATATAAGCCCCTTCATATGCAAATAATATGCATTATTTATATATAAATGGGCAGAAGTTTTGGTTATGTTCTACAGTGGATCAGTGGTTCTTAAACAGGGGAAATTACCCCAAGGGGGTTAAATGAGCATATATTGGGGGTAATGGAGCAATTTGTAATTGCTTGTTTGTGAGCTGACGATCCAGTTTGGGACTGCTGCTATGCTTGAAACAGCAGTCTGGGTTTTTGGGGGGTGGGGTGGTAATGATATTATTCGAGACCAGGGACAGGGGTAATTGGGTCAAACAGTTTAAGAACCACTGTTCTTGATTAAGCTTTGGCTTTCCTGAATTGTGCATTCAAATCATAGTGTCACGTTCTACCCATCGCTTTGTTGAGATGCAAGAGAGTTTCAAAGCTGATGCCTTTGTAGAACAAAAAACATGTTTCATTCAGACACGATGCTTGTTATCTTTGGGGCCATCTGACCCAGGGAGTCTGCCCATCCATTCCTCACAGGCCAAGAAGGCGGGCTGAGCATCCCTCCCCTGCGAAAAGTTAGGGGGGATAGAACCTTCTCCAGGATGCCCCCCTCGGTTTGCAGCAACCTGGGCCCCTTGGATAAAACACCCCTTCCCTTTTTTTTCCTCTTCTTTTCAGAAAGCATGCTTTTCGAAAGGGCTGTTGGGACAGAGTGCAATTTAGCAGCCAATCCCGGGAAAATTATTTAGCCCAGAAGTTGTATGATTGGTGTTACTTTGTTGATTTTAATGTTTAATGGTTTATTGTGGTATATGACTTTTACCCTATTGTGAACAACCCAGAGTCTTAGGAGGAGCTGGCATTCATGGTATGTATAAATAAATAAATGCTAAAACCAGTGTGTTTAGCAATTAAGATGGTGGACTTGGATTGGGGACATTTAGATTCAAGTCCCTACTCAACCACAGAGCCCACTGGATAACTTGGGCCAGTTACTCTCTCCAAGCCCAACGCACCTCAGAGTTATTGCGAAGATAAAATCCAGGGATGCACTCATGTATGTTGCCTTGAATTCACAGATAGGTGGAATATACATCAAATAAATAAGGAAATGGATATGCGTACTTCACAATAAGCTTTGTATCACCCCAACCAATGCACCTAAATTTCTAGGAGAATTGTTCTGTGAATGGAAAGTCATAAGGTCTCATCCAGCTCTTCTTTACATCCCAGGAAGCTGCCCTCACCTAATGGTTGTGACCTTACCTTTTTCTTTTTTTTGAGGGGGGGAGGGGGTAAAAATTAGATTGAGATACACAGAGCGTATCTTTAAAAGTTTGAGCTATATTTTAACTCTGGCAGAGGTCCATATACCCATGGTACGATTTGAAAGTTTTGTGGCATTTTTATTTCATCAAACCAGCGAAATGCGCAAGTCAACAATGGCAAAACCACATGTTTGCAAGAATGCCAGAATTCTTAGCAGGGATGATGGGGGGAGGTCAGTATCATCAGTGTCAAAATTTTGAAGCCCTGCTCCTTTGTACTTGTGTGCTACTAAATCGTGGTGTGCATTATTTAGTAGCACACCTTAAAAAAAGGGGGAAGCTTCATTCCTCCAGTTGTTTCATTGGCGATCACTCGTAGCCGAGTAAGATTGTCTTCCAAAGGTAAAATTTTAACAGTGGATCCGTAAGTGGCTATAAAGGCCAATTCTGGATCCGCACAACCTCCCACTATGAGGGCATAGGTTTCCGGGTGGGAGACGGTCACGATGAGGGTTTGCCTGACGTGCCTTCCTTTTAGCTCTTTTCTCCCTTTCGCCCTGTACGCGTGCTTCTTTAAAGTCCATAGCGCCATTAATAAAGGCTGACCTCCAATTGAAACGGTCATGAGTTAGGGCTTCCCAGTTCTCAATGCTGATATTACATTTTTTAAAATAGCTTTGAGAGTATCTTTGAATCTCTTTTGCTGTCCACCAATATTCCGTTTTCCATTCTTAAGTTGGGAGTAAAGTAGCTGCTTTGGAAGACGATGGTCAGGCATTCGAACAACATGACCGGTCCAGCGAAGTTGATGTTGGATGATCATTGTTTCAATGCTGGTGGTTTTCGCTTCTTCTAATACGCTAACATTAGTCCGCCTATCTTCCCAAGTAATTTGCAGAATTTTTCGGAGGCAGCGTTGATGGAATCTTTCAAGAAGTTGGAGGTGGCGTTTGTAGAGGGTCCATGTTTCACAGGCGTACAGAAGGGTTGGTAGTACAATGGCTTTGTAAACAAGCATTTTGGTCTCCCTGCGAATGTCCCAATCCTCAAACACTCTACACTTCATTCGGGAGAAAGCTACACTCGCAGAGCTCAGGCGATGCTGAATTTCAGCGTCGATGTCGGCTTTTGTAGATAGATGGCTGCCGAGATAAGAAAAGTGGTCGATATTTTCTAGTGACACACCTTTAAGCTGGATTGATGGCGCTGCGGAGGGATTGGTTCGAACTTGCTGGTAAAGCACTTTGTTTTTTTTAATGTTACCCACCATTTTGATGCTGGTGTTGACGTGCCCCGATTTCTCCATAATCTAATAGTGACACAGAGACGTCTTAAACTGCATATACTGTCTGTTGCTTATCAGAGAGCATGTATGGCCCTGCAGGCTGGGGTTGGGAGAGGAGAGCCAGTTTGGTCTAGTGGTTAAGGCAACGGGCTAGAACCCAGGAGACTCTGAGTTCTAGTCCCGCCTTAGGCATGAAAGCCGGCTGGTCGGCCAGTCACTCCCTCTCAGCCCAACTCACCTCACAGGGTGGTTGTTGTGGGGAAAATAGGAGGAGGAAGGAGTGTTAGGTATGTTTGCCACCTTGAGTTATTTATAAAAATAATAAAGGCGGGATAAAAAATAAATTAATTAAATAAATAAATAAATTATTAACCAAAGTGGATAGCACTCCTTTCTTTTGATTTATTTAGCTTAGAGTTCGTAAACCAGCTTTTACATTGTGCTAGGTATGATGTGATTGGTCTGATCTCCGCTTACTAACTAAAAAATTATAACCTTAATTATTACAGTATCCAGGAAAAGAATTGAGAACTTGCATTCCAAATATGGTTTTCTTCCCCATGCCATCACTGAAGCAGGGTCAGACATGAAACCAGAAAGAACCCAGCTTTGTTTCTTTGTGGTTTCCCTCAAAGTGTGGAACCTCATCTCAAAAGTTAGGGGGATTGATTTATTACACTAATCACCTAATTTTTTTTATGAATTCTGATCAAGGTGGCTTCTAATCTAGTGATATGTTAGCTTACTGGAGGTTTGATAATACTTTTTTTATTTTATTCTTTTGATTTCTATCACCGCCCCATCTCCCCCGAAGCGGACTCTGGGCGGTTAAGACTTACCTTATCCACTGAGCTTCAGTTTCAAATATAGTTAGTAGTCCAATCCAAAATGGCCAAGGCATGGCTGAGTTGATAAGGCTGAATCTGAATTCCCTCCCATTCAGAAGTGAGGTTTTTTTTTTTAGCTATCATTGAATTCTGTTACTGCATAAACTCTGGTTTAATCCAGGTTTGCTGCATACACGGCTATTAGCTGAATTCACTCATTTTGCTTAGGCTGTAAACCATGATTTTCCAAATTGCAGTGGCTGGGATCACACTAAGCCAAAACTGAAGAAACCTGCAGTGGGGCTTACCAAAATGTGCCATTGTCAAGTATGCCAATGTACTAGAAATTACTTAGGAGTATCTTAGGATATGTCAATTTTGTGCCATTTTTATGGGTGTTTCCCTAGTCAGAGAAGGAATATTTTGTCTCTCTTCTTTTTTCCTTGATCTTTTCTTGGCTGGGGCGTGGGGGGTATATTCTCACCATGTCTCCCTTGATTCTGCTGACAAAAATGGAAATCAGCCAGCATTAAGTGGTTCAGCCCCTTTCCACAGACCCATATTTTAACTATGATTATGCCCTAAGTCTAAAGTGATAGGCTGATGTTGCTTTGATCTTCGTTTCAGTGATTATTAGTACTTGAGCTTTGAGCTTCTGCAGAAGCCTTATATGAATATTGAAATCTTTTTTAAGTGAGTCATGTTTTTAGGAAGTCTGACCCATCTGGTAAATATAGTTTTAATTCAGCATAATGGGGTTCTGCATTAATGTCCAAAATAAATGACATATGTCATAGACAGTACAAACAACAACTGTAAGGTCCTGACCCTGAAATTGTATATGTCTATACTGTCTTGAAATCAATAAGCTTTTTGCAGGGTGCAAAGATCCATTTGTGTACAATTGGGACCTCAGTTGGATGCTATTAAGAGAAACTAGCAAGGGGAGAATTAAAATGTGTGTACAGCAGCTTTGCTTCATTCATTGTCTTGATGCTCACTTTCAAAACCAAATTGGAAAGCAATCCTCTGTGTACATTAAATTGTGCCTTGCACAACTGTGCCTTCTGCCTGGGGCTAATGGATCAAATATTCCATAATACTCACAAGTAGAAACAGCTTGCATTAAGTTTAGGCAGAAAAAAGGTTGACACAATATGAGGCTGTAAACATTACACTGGACACATAACTAACTTATAATGTCGCTAGAGGCCAAGACTCTGGAGAGTAAGACTTGGAATTCAAATCAAGTTTGGAAGAGGCGGACTTGATTTTGTAGTTCTGCGTTGCATATAGCCTTGTCATCCTGGTACTAATTTTGGGGTGAGCCATCTATGCTTTGCTCTGGCTATTTTGATGCCCTGTCTTAGATCAAGGAATGGATCTGTCACAATTATAATGCCCAAATCAAATGACGCTACAGTGTATAATGAGCCTGATTGTTGGTCCATCTATGCTTGTACTGTCTATTGTGATTGAACATAATTGTCTCAAATCTTGGGTAAGAGTCCTACAGTGTAAGATTCTTTTCAGTGAGTAGATTTAGGATCACCTGCATGCAACCCTCTTTCATCAAAATAATGAATGCATCATGATGCTGCAAGCTTCTCCCCTTTCATACATACATGTGACATCACAACACATGTAGAACAAGAGTGGACTTGCATCATGTTCTGCCCACCGACCCACCCCCATCCCCTCTGGGTGCACTACTGCATGTAACACATGCCTCTTTTCCTGAGAAATCAGCATTGGAAATTTGGGCTCCTTCCTGGGTGAAAAATGAGGAATATAATAGGATAAGAAGATTCCAAAGCTATGTGAATAATGCTGGAAGCGTAGAATTCTTCTACTTCATGATATTTCTTTACAAAATGATCTATGGAGAAAAACTGTTTCATCAAAGCTGCCCTTCCCCACCCCCTCAAATATCTGGCAACTAAATAGTCTGCCAACTGTTCTTAAACCTTAATCTCTCCAATATGAGTAGGAGATTATGAAATTCCAAGATCTGAGGGCTTTCCAAACAGTAAATTCTTTAGATGCTTCCTTATTTCTTTGCCTTCTGAACATTGGCTCTTTTATTTATATTTGTTTAATTCTAATAAAGCACATGAAGTTGTTACATTACCAAGTATAAAGAAGAGGTTAAATTTATTCTTAGGGATGGCTTGAGTAAGGGATGGCCAAAGACCACCTCAGATGAAAATGTTGGGAGTTGTAGCATTTCTGTACCTGGAAGGCACCAGACCAAGAGTGGCTGGTGAAATTTAAAGTCCCATGTGCACATGCTTGAAGACTGCATGTTGACATGAGCACCTGTGCGATGTGCATGTTAATCAGCTCCTTTGGATGCAGGTATTGGGCTTGGTAAATCTAATGGGCAGAGTCTCTAAGGTGGGCATTCAGTGTGCAGCCCTCACAATACTGAGTCAGAATTCTCCCAGTATCCCTTACTATTGGCTGCCATGCTGGCTAGGACAGCTGGCAGCTGTGGTCTGCAACATCTGAAGTATTGCACATAGTGCACTCCTTCCTACAATAAACTCTGCCTCATGTTTGAGAATCCAGAGGTGTTCCTCTGGTTCCATAATCAAATTCTGAAACCCAAATTCTGATGCCATTTAAGATCCTTCCCCCAAAAATAAAAGTTGCATAAAATTCTTTTCCTTGATTTATTTGTAACAGGGTAGAACTTCACAACTGCCCCTTTTCTCCCAATCTGTTCATGTACACCAAAAAAAAATGGTTTCTTTCCAACAGTATCAACCTAGCAATGTTAACAGTGCAAGGGCGGGGCTGCCAGAGAGGCACAACATAGACATTAAAAAAATCAACGCTGATGAGTTCCGTCTGCCCAAGCAGTTGGATGGCTGCCCTGTCATACATAGACTTGCACTTTTATTTGGCAGTGAACCTTTGTGATGGAAGTGGATAGCATGATATGATGAATAATCATCATCTTAACTGGTATTGTGCCTTGTGGGTTTCCCTGCAGAAGATACAGCAAGAAGAGAGGGGATGCTGTGGAAGTTTCTTTGGAACTTTCTAACATTCTGTGGGATATAGGCAACAGGAGGGTGCTCAGATCACCCAATCTGTTTTAGGGCTCAATCAAGAACTTCAGAAACGGATTGATTTGGCGTTGGTTATTCTTGGGCACTGTGATCCCACTTAATTGTCAGGTCCAGTGTGAGGTTTGGAAAAAACAAAGGATGAGTCTGTCATATTTCAACATACTTTTTTGTTGTTGTTTCATTTTCCATCAGAATAGGATGAGATTTACAGTCAAACTAGAGATTTCAGCTATGAAATGTGCCATATCTTCAATCACTTGTTACTGGGGAGGCCAAGTGCCATTGATGCTGCAGTAGAAGTGGCCCTCTATATTCTGGCATAAATCTAATGGATGAGCTGCCACAAAACCACCACCAAATCTACTAAAACTTCTGACCCCATTTGAAAATGTCCAATGAGGAATAGTCCACTGTTCCTGGCAGACTGCTCCATGTCTTATCACTCTTTCTGTCAGGATATTTTTTTTCTAATATTCAATCTGAATTTCTCTCTCTTTTAATTTCCACCCCTGTTGTCTTCATCCCATCCTTGGGATGGGTTGTCTTCATCCCATCCTTGGCTTCAACAAAGAGCAGGTCATTCCATTCAATTCTAAAGGTCATTTATAAAGATGTTGAATAGTACTGGGCCAAGGTCAGTGCAGAACTATTCACTAGCATTCTTTGGGACATCTGGGCTACAGAACCCTCTAGCCCATATTTATCTATCTTGTCCACAGAAATTTTATGAGATACTTTGTCAAATACTTTACTTAAGACCAAGGTATGCTACATCCCATAGCATTCCCTTGGTCTACCAAATTAGTCACTCTGTTGTAAGAAGAGATCAAAGTCTGACACAACTTGTTCTTGACAAGCCCAGGCTGGTTCCTGATAATAGTAGCATTCCTTCTAACTGCTCAAAGACATGCTGCTTGACAGTCCGTTCCAGTACTTTGCCCAGTTTTCTTCTCCCCTTTTCAAATATTAGGACCATGTTTGCTTTCCTCTTCTAGCAACTTCAAGAGTTTTCAGAGATTAGAGGCAGCAGTTCTGGGATCACTTCTGCCAGCTCTCAGCACCTGGCCCTGGAAATTTGTATTCATTTAAGGTAGCAAGGTGGGTTCTTACTTTATTCTAAGCTATCAGTCATATTAGGAGGGGCTTCTTCTGAGAGAAGACAGACACAAGATCCTAAGCAATTCTGCCTTCTCCCCATTCCCACATTATTATTTCCCCAAGCAACAGCTCAACAGCATCTTTGACTTTCATTTTGAACATAACTCTCTCCCCCAATCCTGCAATTATATTTTGCATTCCTTGATAACCTTATTTCATCCTGGTCTTTTATATTATCCCTGTGCTGTCCACCTCTCATCTGAATTCATTAAAACCTGCCTTCCTGAAGTCCAGGGTACAGACTGATTTCTGTTAGCTTTTCCTGCCTAGTTATCTTGAACGTCCATCTATCAGTTCCAGAATAGCTGATCACCTTGATCCTTCATCTACCTTCTGAAAAATGAAGTTGTAAACAAGAGAGATGAGTAATCTGTTAGACTCCTAGTTAAGTTAGTTTTCTAGTAGATATCAGGGTCACTTTATGTCTCCCATTGCTGCTATTATCTGCTGTTTGAGCACTTGGTGAGTTGATTTAGAAAGGCATTGTCTGCATCTTCTTACTAGGTGGGTAGCTTATGGTAAACTCCCACAATAGTACCACTTCTGTTTCTAATCCCTTTTAATCTTACTCATATGCTTTCAACAAGACTTTGGCATTTAGAGGAATTAATCGTTTCAGAGGAATTTAGCTTTGTTACATACAAAGTCACATTGCCTCCCTTAAGTTTTATGTTTTTCACTCTCACCCCACCGGGTTTATGTGATGCCCGTACGATCATATTTGCATTCCTCCTGTTTATTACCCATACTCTGGGCACTAATATAGAGACAATTGGTACTGAGGATGCCACTGTTGATCTCCTTACTACATGCACCGGGCCTTTCCATGTCGCCTTTCCTGCCTTGTACTTCCTTCATTGTCCGGCCATGTTTCTAATGGCCAGCACTTTTCTACCTGAGTCTAGGCCTCTTTTTTCCCCTTCTTTCTCAGTTATGTTAAAGCCCTCTTGATCAGATTAAAAAGGCTCCTGCCAAACCTATTTTTCCTCTTCTAGCAGTGTTTGTACATGGTTAAGCAGGAATGGAGAACAACCAGTCCATTTGATGAGCCTGATAATCTTTTCATCACATCCTGGATACATGCATTAGGAAGAGAGCACATGTCTAGCTTGTCTGTCCCTTATGGCAGTGAGCCTCCCACCACTGCCTTTCTTCTTTTGCATCTCAGTGGAGAACTTTGTTTTTGTTGATCCTTGCAGAGTTGAGAGTCCTTTCCATTGCTCTGGAGAGGTTGAGATGATAGTCCTATCTTGAATTGGAGAGGTTGAGATGATAGTCCTATCTTGAATGGTCTGAGCTTGCTTTCCATGTTCAAAGCCTCACATCAGTTGGTCAACTCCAGTGATATAGACTTCATCTTGACTTGTGCACTCTCTTGCCACTTATCTCTCACCACTCCCTTTCAGGTGCCTTCCTCACAGAGTCTTCCTGTTGCCACCTCTGTTCCTGAATGACAGTTTATATCCCATCCTCCGTGGAAGTCCCTTTCTCTTGGCCTTCACTGTGTGCCCTTTGTGCAATACCTTTGTACTGCTCACCTTCCATGATGAGTCCTAAAGAAGAAAGATTGTCTCCCAGTCCTTTCATCCTTTCCTCCAACAGACACATTCTTGTACTTCAACAGGTGTAATTAGCATGCTTAGATACATACCTCTCTTTTCTTTTCAAAAGTGCTGTCAGAGATTGACCTGCAAGCTGAGGGATGTAGCCCCATCTGCTCCCTGATCATCAGATCAGTCAGGTGCATCGTAAGCCTCTTCCTTTCAGACCATGCGTTCAGACCATTTGCTCCGCAAATAAGAAAATAAATGCATGCATTCAGCCAGAAAACACAGAGGCCGGTGCCATCAGTTAAACAAACCTCCCCCAAACTCTGCAGATCAACTTCACAATTCACCAACTCCCTCACAAAACTCTCCTGCCCCTATTTGCCCTCCTAGTCACATATTCCCAGCTGCCTCTCCCCATTCTAGAAACAAAAATGGTTTAATTCAAGTAAATTACAACGTAGGACATGAATTCCACAAACATCAGGGAAGCTGCATGTGGCCAAGTTTCTGCTACTGAACTGGATTCAGTGGAGCCATCTCCCTGGAAAAGTGTCTCAGAAAAGTACCAATGCAAGCGTAGAGCTTTAGTACCCAAAGCTGGTTGAAAAAAATTGTAACCGCTTCAGTGTGAATGCCCTTGAACAGTTCTTGCATGACACAACCACTGGCAAACCTTGAATGTAGAAGAGCATTTGTAGTTTCCTTCGATGCAAGTTGGTAGAATGCATTGCATTTTGTACTTTATTCTGACAATTTATTTGAGCTTGGTGCAGGGACTGGAGGTGGGAGAGACAGAAGTGTTTTTCTAGTCTGCCCTATAATAACAAATGAGCAAGCCCGGCAGGAAAGCAAATCTGATGATGAATTCACATTCAAGGCTGAAAGAGGAGGATATTATTCCCAGGCTCAAGCAAGAGCAATAACTTGAAAGGTTAAGGAAACACCCCTCAAAGTACTGCTTTAAAGATCAAAGAGGCCGGGCTCAGCATGGTGACCAGTGTGAGGGATTGTATTCCAATTTGAAACAGAAGTGGTGTCGACTCAGGAGAGGGGAGAAAAGCAGGGATGGGGTGTATGTGCCATGGCTTTGCTGATGGGCTTCTTTCAGTGACCGGCTCCACCTTCAAACTGTTTGAGGCTCATGGGAGATGGATGTGGGTAGGCCTAGCACTCTTGCCTAGAATGATATTTGTGAAATAAACGCTGGTGTGGCATCCTCTGAAAGTAGGAGGAGATGGGAGGTAAACAACGTAGAGCAGAAGAAGGGCTAAGCACCACTCCCTTAGCTTTCCTGTAGCAAATTGCCAGCCTCAAACTGAAGTACATTCAAAAGGGTTTGTAAACCGCCCAGAGTCCCCCTTGGGGGAGTTGGGCGGTGATAAATTTGATTGGATGGATGTATGGATGGATAGATGGATAGATGGATGGATTTCATGATATACGCATAATACAGTGTAATTTCTGTTTGAGTGATTTCTATCACATTTGTAATACTGGATGTATTCTGGATCTGGGGGAAGGCTACCAGAAGGAAATTATCACTTGTCCATAAAATAGGTGGACCTCATCCTTCTCTTGAAGATTTTCTCCCAAAAGGCTGAACCTTGCTATCACAATTGTAACTCAGGAATGGCACAATAAAAACCACAACCACAACATTATTTATAGGTTTTATCCTCCCTCTTCTGCCCTAGATTGTGCCCCAGAGCACCTTAGCAGGTCTTTAAAATAGGAAAAATATAAATGCCTAATGGTGCCTAAAATTTTTGAGTTTTTTGTAGGGACAGGGTGAAAGGGTGTATGTATTGCAATTTATGTGACTGCTCAATTCACAATTGTGAGAGTGCCACGTCACATAGAGCCCGCCACCTCTCCAGATTCCTGGACAACAATAAGGTATTATTGAAGCCATAACAATCCACATACGATCTTGCTACCTGCCCAAAACACTGTGCCTGGGGCATCTGATTGTGGGGGATCTTTCTGATTTGAGCATCGATTTGTCAATCCCTGAATACTTCTCCTCAACACTCCCACTCCCCAACAATTTCCTTTACATTGAGCATTTGTTGCTAGGATGTCTGCCTTTGGTTTGGTTAAATAATGTATACTTGTCTACGGGAAACATTGGCCCAAACAAATATTGCTCTGTTTGATTGTACAACACTATATTCAGTGAACATCTTGGTAAGATATTCTGGGGAGTAGGTTTTTTGCTAGCTCCCTTATTTAGAGTGAACATTATCTGTATGATTTATACAGTGCTTTTAATCGTCTGGAATATTTAGGGGAACAAGATTTTTCCCCTTATGTTTTGACATTACTCCATCTGTCCAGCTTGGACAATATTGAGGACAGTAATAAGTGGCTATTAATCTGAATAGTTAATTATTAATTATGAAAAAATACAGATTATAGTTGTTGGGAATATCAGGAAAATAAAATATAAGAGGACTATAAATGAGAGTCCAGTTGTCAGTTTAAATATCTAGTGCAGAGCTTTCCAAACTCTGTGTTGGGACACGTTAGTGTGTTGGCTGCAGTGTCTGGGTGTGTCGCGGCTACTGCCGCCTCTGAGCCCTGCCAGGATTCCACGCAGGTCCTAGTGGCTGCCTTGTGCCCTGCTGTAAGAGTGTGTTGTGAAATGATGCCCCGCTGTAAGAGTGTGTCGCGAAATGATGCATGTCTAAAAGGTGTGTCACCAACATGAAAAGTTTGGAAAGCTCTGGCAACCACTGTCTAAAAGTCCTACTAAGTCCACACTCCTTGTGCCTTGCTGCCTCCAAACCTGCCCTGCCAGGATTCTGCGCAGGTCCTAGTGCCTGCCTTGTGCCTTGCTGCCTCCAAACCAGCTGTGATTCCACACAGGTCCTAGTGCCTGCCTTGTGCCCTCCTGTAAGAGTGTTTCGCGAAATGATGCCCTGCTGTAAGAGTGTGTCACGAAATGATGCATGTCTAAAAAGTGTGTCACCAATATGAAAAGTTTGGAAAGCTCTGATCTAGTGATTGTCTCATTCATTTTGTGTTCTTTAAAGCTAGAAGAAAATGTTGGCCAAACAAGAAATTGGTTTATTTTTATTTTGGCAAACAAAATCTGTTGATTCTGCCTGCACTTAATGAGTTACAGACAAAACCGACAGGAAAGTTGCTCCTTGCAGTATAAGCATAACCCTAACTTGGAACAGTAAAATAATTGATTTTATTTAAAATTAACATTTGAGGGTGGTATTTTAGATCCTACATGAACTACTTTCCTTGTTAGGAGCTGAAGCCAGTTTGTTGACGTCTTTAGTATGTGGTGGGCTGATGGTTTATTGGAGTTAGCTATTATATGGAAATAGTCAAAATCTTACAAAGCTTTGATATCCCAGACAATGAGTAGGTTTAATTATTCACCAAGGTGATAGCCTTGATAGAGTTTTTGTCTGATTATCTTTTCTTTTCTTTTTTCCCTTAAATCAGGGAAGAAAAAAATCATGATGAAACAGTCTGTTGTGGATTTAGATCTTCATGAATTATTGGCAGGCATCAGTATATGAGCATCATCCCTTTTTTTTTTTTTACTAAGTATCAGAAGCTCCCTTCTTTAATAACACTTCCCCTCTGTGATTACTTTTGGATTGTTCAGAATGCTTCTCTGGCAGAGCAAGGTGTGTTTGTGGATGACTGCAATGAAAACCCAGGAATATATAGCTTGCTTGAATTGTGTAGATAAAGGTGTATAGCAAAATGGATGGGGAATAAAAAGGACTGAATTGGAAAAAGTAGAACTGGTCTTTCTTTTGATGAATCAGATCCACAGAAATAAGTCGCTCATGCCTTGGTCACCTCATGGCTCAACTACTGCAATGTGCTCTACATGGGGCTGTTTTGGAAGATCACCCAGAAGCTTCAGCTGGTCCAGAATGCAGTGGCACAAGCAGTGATGGGCATGCCCATGTAACACCTCTGCTTTGCAAGCTGCACTGGTTGCCAGTTTGCTTCCATGTGCAATTCAAGGTGCTGGTTGTTATCTATAAACTCCTACATGGCATAGGGCTTGGTTACTTGTGGGACCGCTTGTCTCCCATAGTAGCTGCTTGGCCAATTCAATCTAGCAGGGTTTGCACAATCTGGGTTCCTTCAATTAAACAATGCCATCTATCGGCCCCCTGGAAGCATGTCTTTTCTGTAGCAGCACCTACCCTCTGGAACGAGGTTCCCCCCCAAGATCCAGATGACCCCCACTTTACCAGTGTTTTGAAGGGCTTTGAAGACCTGGCTCTTCACCCAGGCCTTTGTTGAGGGTGAACAAAGCTCCCTTTGGATTGTCTCGGTTTGTTTCTTTTCATTCCTGTCCGTTTTTGTTTTTTGTTTTGTTTTGGGTTTGGTTTTTTTTGGTCAACCTTGGCATCTTTACTCTTCTTTTTTGTCCATCATTATATTTTATTCCTGTTTTTAACATTTTTATTTGTAACCACCCAGGGTCATTGGGAATTGGATGGCATATAAATTTAATAAATAATAATAATCTATCTCATTTTCCAGTTGGGTGTCTGATTATGAAATCTGGCCTATTGCCTTATCAATATGATTTACAATAGCGAATGAGGATGGAGAATACTGTCAATTAAAAATGGGTAGGATCTTGCTTTAGTTATGTTTCTTTTATATTAGTATAAAGCATCTTGGGTACAATAATATATTGCAAATGTTTGAATTATATTCCAAGTAGTATGTTCTCCCTTGTTTGCTCTTCTGTATTACTTGTATGGCCTTTGCTTAAACAGGAAAGACGTGAAGGTTTAATTTGCATTAGATGAAAATGACAACTAAATACCTTTTTACTTTAACAATAGGTAACAAAAGCCATATGATTGAATTAAGATTGCTGCCCTAATATGAACCATATATGCCAAAGTGATATCTATTTAGACTATCTCTTTATGAGAAAAATGGACAATGCTTTTAAGGTATAATATTTTATTAATGAACTTGTCTTGAATTTCTAGAAAAACTCAATGTGTGAAAAAGAGAGATGGGTAGGCAGATAAAATGAAGCATATTGATTGAGGGGGAAAAAACTAAGAGCCAAAGTGGAGGTGATGCTAAATGTATTGCTTGAATTCCACTGACTTTTTTTTCAATTGCTGATACCCACAGTCAGAAAAGAAAGCAATTTTCATTAGGATTGAGATTTAACTCTTTTATTCCCCGCTATGATCCCAATGAAAAACACTTCTCCCAGGTCCCTAATTCATATTAACAAGGTTTAAAAATCATGAGCTTCAAGTAATGCATTTAGCGTGGCATCCACATTGCTGATAAAAAAAATATCACTGACTAAAATCTACCTTAAGATCAGGTAACACGTTTAGGATTATAATTCCCATAGAATCTAGCCAACATGGCTAATGATCTGGGATTATGACAATAGTAATCCAAGATATCTGGATGGTATCAGATTGCATACTGTATATTATCTATAATATTTTTTTGAAAATACTCTTTCAGAGGTAAAAGAAAGAGGTTCATAAGGATTAAAAAAATGTCTGTTTATAACTTTGCTTTACAAAGGAAAATTCAAGAGCAAAACCAAGGAAATAAATAATTAAATAAATCTAAAGGACAGCTTTCTGAAATAAAGGACTGTCCTTTATAATAAATGATGTATGGTCACTGTACATCTAAGGCAGCGATGGTGAACCTATGACATGCGTGTCAAAGGTGATACGCCACGACGTTTCAGGTGACACCCCAGTGTTCACCAACACCCGACAACAACTATTCTCCCTGTTTGAGTTACCAAAGAAACTGAACAAACAAAAGGCACTGCGACTCCCCCCACCCACCTATCTCCCCCCCCCATCTCTGCCCTTTTGGCCACCCAAAATTGGATTGTACTTTTCTGAAGTAAATGAATATGTAAAGAATTGTTTCTCTTTTGTTCAGCGGGGGGTGGGTGACACGCCAGCAGAGTCAAGTTAGGCATTTTCCAAATTTTTGACATGCCGAGCCCAAAAGGTTCGCCCTCACTGATCTAAGGCATCCCCTTGCCAGGGTCAAATATGACCACCTGGACCAATCATCAAGGGAAGGCCTGATGCGGGTCCCTCTTGAGAAATACATGAGGTGTGACCCCCATCCTATGCAATACTCTCCCCCCATCGGCATAGATGGCCCCTACCCTCTTAGTGTTTTGTAACTAGCATTGTTTGGTCCTTAAGGTAATTCAAGCTGTTGGCTGCCTCTGATATTTTTTATTGTTTACTTGGGGGGTTTAGTATTCATATGTTGTATTTCCCCCCCTGTTTTGTTGAGACTTTTTTGGTACCCCTCTCAGAGTCCTTGTAAGTAAATAAATAAAACACTCCTTTTAAAATTAATTTTAAATATATATTCATAATAGAAGTAATAGCATTAACAGTAATATTTAATTACACATTTCTCCCACTCTATACAAGATGCTTAGGATTGGCTTGCATGTTCTTCCCTTCTACTCACTTTATCTTCAGAACAGTCCCGGGAGGTAGATTAGGCTAATAGGATCAGTGTGATGGTTCAAAATTCATGGCTGCATAGAAACTGTACAGTCGGAGGGGATCCTTAGATGGATTACCTTCTGCGGTCACTGTGGCAGGTAGACCACAATGGAGAGCAATCCCACCTTGCTCCCCCAGGTCTTCACTCCTGCTCACTCCAGTAACCAGGTCACTGGAGAAGCTCCTTGATTCCCCACGATTTTTCATTCTTCTTTAACTATCTGACCTTTTACTTTTTGTGTGTGTGTGTCTGTTATCCTGTGGATTGTCATGTCCTTTGAAGGGCCAGGAAGCCCCTTGCTCTCTGTGGACATACCAGGAGAACTCTCAGATGGCTGGAGCTGCCTTTTAAGGCTCAGTCCTGCACACAGCAGCTTCAAGAGGAAGTGTGACCACCCATTTGAGTAGCTCCTCCTACCTCGGGGATTATCCTCATTCTAACACCAATGCCCCTGTACTTGGGCACTCCGTAAATAAAAGCAACACCATCACAACGAGGAGCAGAAAATCAACTACATGCCTACTAGGATTAGGAAATGTGCCTATCCCTTCTTTCTGGTTAAATTGGGTCCATAGCAAGAACTACAGTTCTAATTCTGGCATCAGCAGTCAGTTACACTCAAGACTGGCAACACTGATACTCCCAATTGTACCTGATCACCACTTAGTTATCTCCTTACAACAGTTTAAGTTCTCTGCCTGCTTCAGATACTCAGCTGCTGTGGAACTATTTTATTCCATACTTTTCTTAAGATAATAAAACCCTTGCTTCTCCACCAGATTTCATTTCTGAAACTCCGAGAAGTCTGTTCTGAAAATTCTTTCCTAATAGTTGAGGTGTAATTCAATACAACAATGTCATATCTTTTTCTATCTTTTTTTTTTCATGAAACTAGCGGGGGTTTGCTGTAAATTCTGCACAGATGGTCGTATGTGGGAGGACATGCATTTCCAAATATGTTCATGTTCATGCTGGTTTTCTTTTTTTAAAAAAGAAGTAGAAAAAATGTTTTATTCTTCTTAGAAAATAGATCTTAACCAAAAAAAACCCCGCAGCTGTTTCTCTTTTTCTCCCATATTACAATTAAAGGCATGATTCTCATTTTTTTTTTCTTTCTTGCAATAAGTACAGTATATGTAATATATACTGCAGCTACTCCAATAGCTTGCAGGAGATGTCACCTCTAGGTTGACTCAAAGTGATAATCTGGACAATTCAGTTATTCACAAGGCCTTCCTTCTTTCAGAGATCTAAGCAGTTCACAAATGTCACACTTTGGTGAGAGAAACACTGAGTGCATCTATGACCACAAGCCCAGAGCCGCTGGGAGTTGGGCAGCATGTCAATTTTAAAATTTAATAAATTATTATTATCATTCTCCACCTGCTTGTCAGCAGCAATTTGCCAAAACAAAGACATGTAGGGGCTTTTTCTCTCTGCGGTTGAACTTTGTGTGAATAACCACTAGAAAAAGCACACTATAGAATCAAGTTTCCTTCCTGCATCCAAAACAATTTGGATTTCTCCATGACTACAGGAGTTTTCAAAACTATGGTGGTCAATTGGGTATTGGTATTTGGGTAGGATCTGCATGTTGATCATTGTGGAACAAGTGTGGAATGAAATCACTTTAGTGTATGGAGAGCAAATGATATGGAGAGCAGTCTGAGAGGGGCTCCAAAACAGACTATATATTTTCACTTTGGTCTTAGAAGCAGAAGGACCTCCAAGGTTTCATGAAACAACTTCAGAGGAATGCTTTGTTTCAATTTTCATCCAAGTGACATGCTCCTTCAGAGCTTTGCACAGCCCTCATATGGATTGTCAATTTTATCTATAAAAGCATAAGATCAGTATACACTGCCTGGATTTCACTCTGCCTGTCTGCTCTGAGAAACCAGAGGAAACTGTTAATTCCTTTGGGAGAGAGGGTAGATTCCTTGTTGCAAAGCACGTTCCTTGGTGTTTCATAGCTCTATATTCAGAGATTCCAGGGTGTTTTGCCTCTGTTGAAATCAGTTGATTGGTTTTGCTATGGCTTAATCGGTTAAAAAAATAATTAGCTTACAATGCCGTTTCCTCAGCTAAAGAGCCCCACAGTGCAGTCAGTCAATAATGTGGAATGTTCTCTGGAAAGATCTCCATTTCCCTCTCCCTAACGGCAGATGCTTTTCACCGATGACCATCTAGAGTCTAGACCAGGGGTCGGCAAACTTTTTTTGCCGGGAGCCATTTTGACATGCTCGTGCACATTTTGAAGTGCTCGAGAGCCAGGGGGCGGGGTTTGCGGGCGGGGGCCAATCGTGTGGAAGGGGGCGGGGTTTGCGGGCGGGAGCCAATCGCGTGGAAGGGGGCGGGGTTTGCAGGTGGGAGCCAATCGCGTGGAAGGGGGCGGGGGAGGTTTGGAAAAAGAAGGGAAAGAGAGGCTCGACTGCTCCAGTCGCTTCTCTTCCGGAGCCGCTCACGCTCCCAGTCCAGGCAAAGTAAAGCTGGTGGGGAATCCAGCGCAAGAGCGGGGTTTGCGGGCGGGAGCCAATTGCGCACACTTAGGGCTGTGGGGTGGAAATGTGCTGCTTTTGCACGGAGAAAAAGAGTAAGCAGAGCAGCAACGAAGAGGTTAAGGCAGGGCTTTCCAAACTTTTGCCGTTGGCGACACACCAACGGCCAGCCCACAAAAACTGGAAGCACCGGCGGCGGTGCTTCCAGGTTGTCGCTGCGGCGGCAGCGGCTGCCCCTTCGAAAGGGCAGGCTCCGGGGACCCCGAAAATGCCCTCGGTTCTGGCAGGGAGGCAAAAACCTCCCTTCCCCTCCCCGCACGCACACGCTGCCCTGGAGTGGGGTGGAAGTTTTCCCCGCAGAACAGCTGAGCGCTGCTTGCGCGCAGCCTCCCTGCCTAAACCGAGGTGCTGCCCCTTCCAAAGGGCAGGCTCCGGGGACCCCGAAAATGCCCTCGGTTCTGGCAGGGAGGCAAAAACCTCCCTTCCCCTCCCCGCACGCACACGCTGCCCTGGAGTGGGGTGGAAGTTTTCCCCGCAGAACAGCTGAGTGCTGCTTGCGCGCAGCCTCTCTGCCTAAACCGAGGTGCTGCCCCTTTAAAAGGGCAGGTTCCGGGGACCCCGAAAATGCCCTCAGTTTAGGCAGGGAGGCTGCGCGCAAGCTGTGCCAGCTGTTCTGCGGGGAGAACTTCCACCCCGCTCCAGGGCAGCGTGTGCGGGGAGGGGAAGGGAGGCTTTTGCCTCCCTGCCAGAACCGAGGGCATTTTCGGGGTCCCCGGAGCCTGCCCTTTCAAAGGGGCAGCGGCAGCAGCAGTGCTGCCCCTTCGAAAGGGCAGGCTCCGGGGACCCCGAAAATGCCCTCGGTTCTGGCAGGGAGGCTGCGCGCGGGGAGGGGAAGAGAGGTTTTTGCCTCCCTGCCAGAACCGAGGGCATTTTCGGGGTCCCTGGAGCCTGCCCTTTTGAAGGGGCAGCACCTCAGTTTAGGCAGGGAGGCTGCGCGCAAGCAGCTCTCAGCTGTTCTGCGGGGAAAACTTCCACCCCACTCCAGGGCAGCATGTGCGTGCAGGGAGGGGAAGGGAGGTTTTTGCCTCCCTGCCAGAACCGAGGGCATTTTCGGGGTCCCCGGAGCCTGCCCTTTCAAAGGGGCAGCGGCAGCAGCAGCAGCAGTGCTGCCCCTTCGAAAGGGCAGACTCCGGGGACCCCGAAAATGCCCTCGGGTCCGGCAGGGAGGCAATCGCGCGTGCAGGCTGCCGGGCTTCCCGACGCACAGCTGATTGGCGCGGAGAATTTCCACTCCGGGTGGCCTGGCAGCGCGCGCGCACGCGATTTTCACCTCCCTGCCAGAGCCGAGGGCATTTTCATCAGCGCTTCCGGCTTGTCACGCGACACACTTGGGGACCCCCGACACACAGTTTGGAAAGCCCTGGGTTAAGGCGATGGGCAAGTGCCCGTCGTCAAGATGGCTGCCGGAGACGGAGGCTTCCAAACTCCCGCAAGACTGTGTGAAGCCCGTCCCCGGAGGAAAAAGAGAGGCTGGGCCTAGGTTGCCAGGGGTATGCCCACAGCAACGCACACCATGCCCACTGCCGCGCCTGCCCCGCCACACTCGCTGCCGCGCCTGCCCCCGCCACGCCCGCCTGCGGAAGAGCCACACTCAAGGGGCCAAAGAGCCGCATTTGGCTCGCGAGCCGCCATTTCCGACCCTTGGACCCTTGCTCCATCTAGGTGACTTCCAACTGTGCAGATCCCAACTCCCAGCCAAAGATTGCCTGGGGTGGGAAAGACTGCTCTAGTCCTTTGTTGGCAAAGTAGACTCAGGCCCCATATATTGGTGAAAGGAAATATCGGGAGAAAATATGATGGCAGAAAAGGAGTTCCTCTCTTTCTCTATTATGTTTCTGCTATAGAGTAGAATAAAAATGTCCATGAGTATGCAAAGGAGAGCTGCTGCTGTGATTTTATATGAAATTGTTAATTGATTGTCTAGTCATTGGGGTTAAGATTTTCAAGTCAGAGTCAAGATAGAGTTCAATACTTTTAAGTGAAACCCAAAAGGGTTTTGTTTTTTTTAATTCCAACTGATTTCTGCTGATCAAGTATTCATTTACACATCTCTATTGGTGGTATGTATTTCAAACATCTTTATTTATTTATCAAATTTTGCCTCCGCCCATCTCCCCCCCCCCCAAGGGGGGACTCTGGGTGGTTTACAACAAAATAAAACATTAAAATATGGTGATACATAAATAAATATCAAATACAAAAATTAGAAAAGATAAAATAAAATCCAGATGGCAATGAGAGTTTTAATGCCGCTCATGTATATCTAAGGTTATCTTAGGGCGCCAGCCATCTCCAGGAGTGGCTGCTTCCCCTCCTGCCCCAAGGGTGCTGGCAAAACCAGGTCTTTAGTTGTTTTCGAAAGGCCGCAAGAGATGGGGCCTGCTGTATCTCTGCAGGAAGAATATTCCGGAGGGCGGGAGCTGCTGCAGAGAAGGCCCGCTTCCTGGACACCACCAGATGAAATTCTCTTACACACGGGGTCCGCAACATGCCCTCTCTGCATGATCGGGTGGGACGGGTTGATGTATTTTAACCCCACTGACTATGATATGACAACTTATTGGCTGTCTGGCTTTGAGTCATATTAGCATAATCTTCACTCCACAGGAAATGTTTCAGAAATTTTACTTTTTCATATTAGAGACAGTTGTCTATTCTTAAGCCATGCTTACTTGTTTCCATATAATTGTTTTTGAAGCTACTTGAATGTTTTGTTGTTTATTCGTTCAGTCGTTTCCGACTCTTCGTGACTTCATGGACCAGTCCACGCCAGAGCTTTCTGTCGGCCGTCACCATCCCCAGCTCCCCAATGGTTGAGTCCGTCACCTCCAGAATACCATCCATCCATCTTGCCCTTGGTCGGCCCCTCTTCCTTTTGCCTTCCACTTTTCCTAGCATCAGCTTCCTCTCCAGGGTATCCTGTCTTCTCATTATGTGGCCAAAGTACTTCAGTTTTGCCTTTAATATCATTCCCTCAAGTGAGCAGTCTAGCTTGATTTCCTGGAGTATGGACTGGTTTGATCTTCTTGCAGTCCAAGGCACTCTCAGAACTTTCCTCCAACACCACAGTTCAAAAGCATCTATCTTCCTTTGCTCAGCCTTCCTTATGGTCCAGCTCTCGCAGCCATAGGTTACTACAGGGAATACCATTGCTTTAACTATGCGGACCTTTGTTGTCAGTGTGATGTCTCTGCTCTTAACTATTTTATCAAGATTTGCCATTGCTCTCCTCCCAAGAAGTAGACGTCTTCTGATTTCCTGGCTGCAGTCAGCGTCTGCAGTAATCTTTGCGCCTAGAAATACAAAGTCTGTCACTGCCTCCACTTTTTCTCCCTCTATTTGCCAGTCATCAATCAAGCTCGTTGCCATAATCTTGGTTTTTTTGAGGTTTAACTGCAGCCCAGCTTTTGCACTTTCTTCTTTCACCTTCGTCATAAGGCTCCTCAACTCCTCCTCGCTTTCAGCCATCAAAGTGGTATCATCTGCATATCTGAGATTGTTAATGTTTCTTCCAGCGATTTTAACTCCAGCCTTGGATTCCTCAAGCCCAGCATGTCGCATGATGTGTTCTGCGTACAGGTTGAATAGGTAGGGTGAGAGTATACAACCCTGCCGTACTCCTTTCCCAATCTTAAACCAGTCCGTTGTTCCGTGCTCTGTTCTTACTGTTGCTACTTGGTCGTTATACAGATTCCTCAGGAGGCAGACAAGATGACGTGGTATCCCCATACCACCAAGAACTTGCCACAATTTGTTATGATCCACACAGTCAAAGGCTTTAGAATAGTCAATAAAACAGAAATAGATGTTTTTCTGAAATTCCCTGGCTTTCTCCATTATCCAGCGGATATTGGCAATTTGGTCTCTAGTTCCTCTGCCTTTTCTAAACCCAGCTTGTACATCTGGCAATTCTCGCTCCATGAATTGCTGGAGTCTACCTTGCAAGATCTTGAGCATTACCTTACTGGCATGTGAAATAAGTGCCACTGTTCGATAGTTTGAACATTCTTTAGTGCTTCCCTTTTTTGGTATGGGGATGTAAGTTGATTTTTTCCAATCTGATGGCCATTCTTGTGTTTTCCAAATTTGCTGGCATATGGCATGCATCACCTTGACAGCATCATCTTGCAAGATTTTAAACAGTTCAGCTGGGATACCGTCGTCTCCTGCTGCCTTGTTATTAGCAATGCTTCTTAAGGCCCATTCAACCTCACTCTTCAGGATGTCTGGCTCTAACTCACTGACCACACCATCAAAGCTATCTCCAATATTATCATCCTTCCTATACAGATCTTCCGTATATTCTTGCCACCTTTTCTTGATCTCTTCTGCTTCTGTTAGGTCCTTACCATCTTTGTTTTTGATCATACCCATTTTTGCCTGGAATTTACCTCCGATGTTTCTAATTTTCTGGAAGAGGTCTCTTGTCCTTCCTATCCTATTGTCTTCTTCCACTTCCGCACATTGCTTGTTTAAAAATAATTCCTTATCTCTTCTGGCTAACCTCTGGAATTTTGCATTTAATTGGGCATATCTCCCCCTATCACTATTGCCTTTTGCTTTCCTTCTTTCTTGGGCTACTTCCAGTGTCTCAGCAGACAGCCATCTTGCCTTCTTGGTTTTCTTTTTCTTTGGGACGTTTTTTGTTGCCGCCTCCTGAACAATGTTGCGAACTTCTGTCCATAGTTCTTCTGGGACCCTATCTACTAAATCTAGTACATACTTGAATGTATGGTACATACATACTTGAATGTATGGTACATACATACTTGAATGTATGGTGCACATATATAATCAAATAGCAATTACATAGAGATCTACGCTCACCATAAAATAAATGTGAAATAGGAATAAAGGAGAAAAATCATGCTCCTCATCGTCACCATCCCATAATTAATCCTTTGTCAAAGAAGATTAACTGAAGTATTTGAACTATTACCTCAGTAACTTGTTTACCGAAATATAAACTAAACGTGCAAAGAATTGCCACAAGAATACTGAATAAGGATTAAGCAATGAAGAGTAACCTATTTTGCACCCAATTTACTCAGAGAGCATTTCTTTTCCCTCAATCAAGTTCTACATTGCGGGAGGCGGGGAGGGGGGGAGAGAAGTCAATCCTGGATGCCAATCCATGGAAGCTGTGAAGCAAAATGTGATTTATTTACTCTTTCTTTTTGTTCCATTTTACAAAACTGTTTCTAATTAAGCATTTGGGGTTAGAATGACTAAATAACAGCACAGTTTCTGTCCATTGCTGATCTCCTGCTAATGTGCCTGCCAGGCTAGTACTGACCTATTTTTAAGAGAATCAATAATGTAATTGAAATGGGAATTTATTTCAGTTATGGGGCGGCAAGTTCACAAAATCCTTCCCAGATCCTAAAATAGTGCATAGAGCAGCGACTCCAATCATACCTCTCATTTTCCATGGAAATTTAATAGCATACTGATAGTGGAGTTCTGGTTGCTGAAAAATTGCCATTTTAACTATCACTAAGTTGTGTTTGATTAACATTTTTCCTTCAGATTTGTGAGCCAGAAGTTTATTACTTCTGTGACAAAGTCTCACAAGAATATATTACTGCATCAACATTATTCCTGCCTGTACTGCTAATGGGAAAGATGACTGTAAGGGTGAGGAAGTTTTTAGTGGTATTCTCCATTTTTCTTTGTGCTTTTTTTTCCTTTGTACATAGTGTGGTTAGTTAAAGTTTTAACTTTCCCCGAAGTGTATAGGCCTCTATAATTCTCTCTCACACATGCACACACCTTAGTTGGTCATAATATCATGCAGTTTAGCTCAAAAGTATTATATCTTTCCTTTAGAAGTGCTTTGCCAAGACCAAGCACCTGGCAAGGAGAGCAGGATGGATGGGCTGGTCCTATCTCACATAAACCTTTGATAACTATCAGGCAAGAAGTGTAAACAACACATAGTCACTAGTCCAACCCCTGGAGAAGGTATAGATGAATACCAGGGATAATACTTTAATTGAAATGTCCTTGGCAATTATTCAGATGCTTGGGTTTCATTCAAGCTACTGATAAGGTGTATCACCACGCTATTTCCAGGCATTGCGTTCTTTACATTTCCTAGATTTTGTAAAAGTATAAACGATGACAAAGACCCTACTTGTTTTGAGGGTCAGTATAGACCTACCCTGGAAAAGTGCTATGCATTAGATCAGAGTTTCTCAACCTCAGCAACTTTAAGATGTGTGGACTTCCCCAGAATTCCCCAGCCAGCATGGCTGGCTGAGGAATTCTAGGAGTTGAAGGTTGGGAAACACTGCACTAAATGGAATAAGCTGAGGAACATCCATAGCTGCTTGTGATGAGGATGGAGGCTTCCAGCTACTGAAGAGAAGTGAGGTTCTCTCCTGTATTTACAGTCCTTTACTGAGAGCTGCCATGGCTTGTTTGATTGCCTTATCTGTGGATGTTTCCTGTCTATATTATGCCTTGCAATTAAAATTATTCTTTTGCTATGTTTTGCTCAATAAATCCTGTCATCGTTTCCCTCATTTCTGTATTTATTGCTTTCAAATCCACAAATCTCTTCCCCACATTTTATGAAAACACTTCCCATTTTTTTAATGAATGGCTCCTATCTGTAATGAAGTACACAACCAATGTTAAATACTTAGAGGCAGTCTTGATGAATAGAGCCTGTAGCCATCTTCCTTCTCCATGGGCATATCCAGTCATCAGCTGTGATTGTATCTGTCTGGGTGATGACATTTTTTGGGTACTTCTTTCAGTCCAAAGTGTGGTCTTATACAGACAAACACAGAAACAGCTGGCCAAAAGAAGGCAGTATGGTATCCACAAATGTCTTCTGTGCACCTGCAGGATCTCAGCACATTTGGCTTTTTTAGACTTTAATTTGGAGAATGGGGGGTTGGCATGCTGCAGAGCATCAGCTTCTAACTCCATCTTTATTTTAAAAATGCCTCTGGCTTCCACAGAGGCTGGTAGGCATTCTTAGAGAATGGTGGATGACCACATCTCAGTATCTCAAACTGAAATTCACATTTATTGCAACAAGTAGTTCTTCGTGCAAATTTGTTGAAAATACAGTGGATTTCTGTGCAGTCACCAAAAAATGTGCATGTAGGTTCTAACTAAAATTATAAGATGAGAATAAAATTTTATTTTTCAATGTCATTGGCACATCTCCCTGGAAATATAAACAGTGAATTTGTGCTGTCCATGGGAACCTTTTCTGTTTCTTTTGGAGAGGGTTTGCTCTGAGTTTTCAATAGATTGTTCACAGCTTTTGTCCTTGGATACATTATCTAATGTTTTTCTTCCTCTTCCTAGAAACCCATATATGGGCTTAGGTTGACATACCATAACGTAGCTGTGAAGATCCATTACCTCTAGCATGATTACAGAATTGTTGGAATTTCTGGGAATTCCTTCTTTCTTTGCACTGTTTTCTGTGTAAGTTTTATAAAGACAGCCCCCAGGAACAGAGATCCATCTTGAGATGTGTGTGTGTGTGTGTGTGTGTGTGTATTTCCCTCACTCCCAGGATATAGTGGCATTGAAACAGAAGCAAATGAGTGTATAGATAGGCTGTGCATTGAATTTTGTCAATGAATGCTTGAAGCATAGCAACTTAGTCCAAAAATGAAAACTCATAACTGTGGTTCGATGGGATTTGCCTGGGATAGATCAAACACTCCTTTCTTGACATCCCCCAAGAGGATTTGTTTAATTTCATGTGTTTTGTTTAAGAATGTTGTTTCAAAAGCCATGGCAGGCATCTTTTCAGCAGGGGGTTTTCTGTCCACAAACTGGTCAAGAATATGAGCAATCCTCCTTGGGTTGGCAGTCACGGTAAACTATGAAATCAGTAATGCTGTCTACATCCATTATAGGCAAAACAAAACAAATCTCTGGTGGCAGGACTTTGCTGCCTTCTGGAAGCTTAGAAAGGCTTGGCTGATATCATGGGAATTGCTATGCAGGGAAGGGTGGAAAGAAAAAAATGATGCCTCTTCTCTGCTTCCATAGTTTTAAGTCCAGTTCTGCTTCTCTGTTCTAAATCTTACAATTCATGTATGCATTTTGTTTGTTGTTGTGTCTTTAATGTTTTCTTTCTAAATCCTTGGACTTGGATCATTTTTTTCATCTATCTTGTATGGTTCTGTGTATGCATGTGTGTTACTGACAAAATTCCCCTTGTCAGTCCTAAAGAAACTAAAGATTAAAACTTTTTTTGTATGAACAGTAATCATAGTTCACATCTCTCTTCTTGAAAAATATTGGGTTATTCTTTCCTTTTTTTACTGTCCTGGAAGCCATGTCACCCATTTTCTCTGATCATTTGTGTACATTTATTTATTTATACATGTACTTTTGGTGCTTACTAAAAGGTAGTGAAAAATGGGAAGTTTATCAGGCTCCTTGAAGATGCAAACTGCAAATATTACTATATTTTATATATGACTTATTTTTAGACTATAATGAAGAGATAATACTAAAGCTCTTAATTTAATTTAAAAGGTTAAAACACTTTTTGCAGCATAGCATGTTTTAAAAAGGAAATCGTACATCCAGCTTTCACTTTTCTTTTTTCTAGCAGCATGCAATAGTTAATTAGTTGAGCCAGGCTCAACTCCTGCACATTATGTACAGCTTCTAATAATAATTGGTAGGCAGCAGGTAAGAATGGAAGAGGATAAAAAAAAATCCCTGGCTTACTCTCTGTCTCCAGCCCTGTCCAATCTCACTAATATTAACCTATGGCTATTATTTATTTGCAATGGTAGATAATGGATTTTTTTTTAGTGTTTTTCCCCCTTTAAAAGGCAATGTTTGTCATAATGCTCCCTTGGATACCACAGCAGACCTGATCTTGATCTCTTTCTCATCCAAAATAAATATAAAAGGATAGTTATAACACTGATCAAAGGGAATAAAGAAGTTCCCCTTTGATTTGCAATGCCTTGAGAAGTTTGATCTGTGGTGACCAAGGGTGGTAGACTGAAGGCATTATTAATTAGTATATCAGAGGGTTGTGATTTCTAGGAGAGACTTGCCCATTTCCAGGGATTGTGTTAATCGGAAGGGCCACATTTTGCGAATTCCAAATCATTTCCTCTTTGGTTGGATGAGAGGCCTTTTTCTATTATATCTACATAGGCAGGCATCTGAACTTATGGAACATCTGATTTCTTTTTGCTGAATAGTTAATTCAGATTACTTGCTTCCATGCTACTATACAGTAAGGAAAGCATTTCTCAATTGAGCATTAAAAAATTTAAAGAAATGTTGATGGGTTCTTTTTTCAAAAATCCTTGAAGGAAATTAGCAAGGAATAATAAGCAGGGCAAGATCTCAACCAATTCTGGGCACTTTGTACATAACTTATTCCAGTTGGAGTATTATTTATTATTTATTATTATTTATTACATTTATATCCCGCCCATCTCCCCCACGAGGGACCCTGGGTGGTTCACAACAAAGTTTAAAATCAATTAAAACAATAAATATCAATAATAAACAATATAAATATAAGTATAAATATAAATATATATATACGGCATGACGTTTTCTCTTAGGATTTCCTGATACTTCAATGAATCCATCTTGCCTTCCACACGCTGCAGGTTTCCAGTGCCAGAGGATGCAAAGCAGCCCCAGAGCATCACCAAGCCACCACCATGCTTAACTGTAGTCAGAGTGTTCTTTTCAGCGTATGCTTCATTCTTCTTCCTCCAGACATACCGCTGATCCATTGGGCCAAAAAGTTCCAGTTTTGTTTCATCGTTCCACAGAACAGAATCCCAAAACTTCTGTGGCTTATTTATATGATTGTGAGCACATTGGAGCCAACTTTTCTTGTGCTTTTGGGTCAGTAGTGGTGTACATCTTGGAGTTCTGTCATGGAAACCTCCTGTGTTTAGTACGCGCCTTACTGTGCTCACTGAAACCTCAGTGCCTGTTGCCACCAAGTCTTGCTGCAGGTCTTTTGCAGTCACTGGAGGGTTTCTCTCAAGCTGCCTTCTCAGAAATCTGGTTGCAGCCATTGACAGCTTCCTTTTTCTGCCCCATCCTGGTAGTGTAACCACTGTTCCGTTAACTTTGAACTTGCGAACTATGATTCCAACGGTGTCTCTAGGAACATTCAGTGACTTTGCTATCTTTTTGTATCCTGTTCCTTGTTTGTGAAGGGCGATGATCTCTTCTCTTACCTTTTTGGACCATTCTTTTGATGTAGCCATATTTCTAACATGAAGTCAAATGTGACACTCAACAAACCCCTAGCCAGTTCAGGTATTTCATGTGTTCCAGCTCAAGCACACCTGGTGCAACTAATGAAGCCCTTGATTAGTTGCATCAGGTGTGCTTGAGACAACACCTGTTTTGCATACTGTACTGTATGTGTGCTGTTGTGTCAGATTCTATTCAGGGGGTTGAATAATTTTGAGACTGGAGAAGTCATTATAAGTTGCATTTTCAGTTGAATTTGGGGAACCACTTGAAGCATTCGTTGTGTTGAGCTATTTCAATTGCTTTTTTTTATTTGTTCATTGCAAACAGCTGAAAGTCTGTAAATTTTGACAATAAACCTGATTTGCAATGGGGGTTGAATAACTGTACCTGGCAAGCATCAAATGAGGCTCAGAATTATATGAAGGCATTTTGAAAAGCTTCTCGTTGCTTACAGAAATGCTTATAGAAGGGTCTTCATGTCAGCTGCTAGGTTTACTCTAGGATTTTTAGATGGTGTTCATACTGAAGGACAGATCTGGGTTTTTACTTGGAAAACATGCAGGGCCTATACAGTCTTCCCCAGTTCTTGGTGCTCTGCAAAAGTCTCCAGCCAGCATGGCCATTGTTGAGACTAGAACCTTGGAAGAGAGAATGGTGAGTGGTGCTGTCCCACGGGTTTACTGTGGGGCAAGTTAAGGACAGGGCCAGATTTCAACTTAAGCTAAACAAGCTACAGTTTAGGGCCTCACAATCTGTAGGGGCCTCTCAAAATTTCAGACTTTTTTTTATTGGTTACAGTTTTATTATAATTTCATACATGAAAGTCTCCACAAATTTAAGCCCTCCTGTATAGCTCACATGGCCCTCATTAGATGGGCTTTATTTCTACATGTATCCATACCTTCAAAGAGGGACCTTTCCAATCCCATCATGGGTTTCTTCAGTTCCTTTGTGGTAAGGTAAAGGTAAAGGTTCCCCCCACACGTTTGTGCAGTTGTGTCCGACTCTAGGGACTGGTGCTCATCTCCGTTTGTTAGCTGAAGAGCCAGCATTGTCCGAAGACGCTTCCACAGTCATGTAGCCGGCATGACGCATGCAGAACACTGTTACCATCCCACCGAAGTGGTACCTATTTATTTACTTGCATTTTCATGCTTTCGAATTGCTAGGTTGGCAAGAGCTGGGGCGAGTGCAGGAGCTCACTACATCACGCGGGGCTAGGGATTCGAACCTCCGAACTTGCGATCTTCCGATTGACAAACCTGGCCTCTTAGCCGCTGAGCCACCACGCCCCTTTGTGGTATTGTTGCCAAATTCAGGTGTTACACAATCTTATTCTCTGTTAGCACTTGTCAAATAGAGTCTCTACAGGTTCCCATAGCTTAGGGCCTCACCATGTCTAAATCTAATACTGGTTCAGGTGCAGCAGTTGGTGGATTTCTTGGCCACTGGGAAAACCATCAACACGTTGCTCTAAAGGAAACTGTAAAAAATTTAACAGATGTATAAACCTGCCATTCTAGCCATCAGTTGTAAGGACTGCTCCCAACGATGTCCAAGAAATCCCTTTCTCTAAAGTAAACCACGAACTCTGGTCTCTTACAAGTAAAAGGATTTATTTTGGTACACAGGAACAGGAACAAAGACGTGAATGAACTAGCTTGGCATGGTATATTACATTTAAACCTTTCCCCACCCCATTGTCCGTTTGAAGTTGAGATGTGTAGTTCTTGGCTCCGGGGTGCTCAGACAGTCTCTCCCGGGCTGATGCGTTCCGTTTCACACCTCGTTACTGCAGTTCTTGCTTCCGTGCTGGCTTGTCAGTTACGTGTCTGTTTTATCGTGTCTTACTGCACATATCCATCTGGTCTGAATGGCAGAGGTCTGCCAGAACTCTGACATGCCGCCCATCCAAGAGACACCTCCCCTTTCTCCCCGTGAGTTCCGCACGTATTTACATGTTCTACCTTCTGTTGTCCCAATTCTGTAACGACAAGATGCATTAGTTCTATTGTTTTTACCGGGGTTTGTCCGGAAACTCTTTGTGAAAGGTTCTAACTAGAGTTGGAGCTTGCACGTGTTTCTGGTCCACCCACTCTTTGTGCCCAATTGGCAGATGTTGCCATTTGACTAGGTACTGCAGCTGCCCTTTGTGTCGTCTGGAGTCTAGGATTCTGTCTATTTCAAAATGTGGTTCCCCATTGACTATTGCTGGTGTCGGCTCGGCCACTTCGGGGTGCCATTGTGATTGGTTATGTCGTTTTAGCAAGCTGATGTGGAATACTGGGTGAATACGTTTCAGTGATTTGGGAAGTTGCAGTTTGGCCGTTACTGGATTGATCACGGTTATTATAGGGAACGGCCCAATGAATTTTGGAGCAAGTTTTCTAGCGGGTTGTGTGGAGGGCAGGTTTTTTGTGGAAAGGTACACTTTGTCCCCCACTTTGAGCTCCCATTCAGCCACCCGTTTTCGATCGGTATATTTTTTGTAATTCTCCTTAGCTTCCTGGAGGGTTTTTATCATGACTGGCCAATTGTTTTTTATTCTTGCGATCCACTCATCCGCCCTTAATGGGGTGGTCCCATCGGTTACTTGGGTCAGAGCGAGTTCGTGGATAGTTATGAAATCCTGCCCCGTCGCAATTTTAAAGGGCGAGAATCCTGTGCTTTGGTGGATGGAGTTATTATATGCTACTTCTGCAAATGGCAATAATTCTGCCCAATTGTTTTGTTGGTAGCTTATGTAGCATCTCAGGTACTGTTCTAGTATTGCATTAAGGCGTTCAGACGATCCATCTGTGCACGGATGGAACGCACTACTTAATCCTTGTCCGGAACCAATTAATTTTTAAAAAGCGCGCCAAAATTTGCAGGTGAAAGTACTGCCGCGGTCGCTTATTATGCGTTCGGGCATACCGTGCGCTCTGTAGATATGTTGAATAAACATTTTGGCGAGTTTATGGGCATTTGGAATCCCATTGCAAGCAATGAAGTGTGCCTGCTTTGAAAATAGATCAGTGACCACCCAGATCGCCATTTTTTTATTGCTTGTGGGCAGGTCCACAATAAAATCCATGGCAATTTGTTTCCATGGCTGTGTTGGATTGGCTACCGGCTGGAGCAGTCCTGTGGGTTTCCCCATTACTCGATTCGCCGTAGCGCATACTGGGCATGAGGTTACATATTCTTTTACATCCTTGTGCAGCGTTGGCCACCAGAATTTGTTTCTAACTAGGTGCAATGTTTTGACAAACCCAAAGTGGCCAGCAGTCTTGTGATCATGGGTTTTCTCTAAAGCCCCCTTCCTTAGCCCTTCTGGGACGTATACCTTTCCTTCCTTCCACCACAGCCCATTGCTTTCGGTTAATGTGTGCTTGTTCTCCCCCCACCATGTGTCTATCAAAGTTTCCGCCCGTAACTTGGATTCAAACAGATTTTCCTCCGTCTCTCTGGTTTTACTGCAGGTGAGTGCAAAGTTGCCTTCAAGCCTATTTGCCTGACAACCCGGAACTAGTAGATCTTCTGTCTGTGAAGTTAAATTTGCTGAAAAACTCAGCCCATCGCAATTGTTTGTGATTTAGTTTCCTGGGGGATTTGAGTGCCTCTAAGTTTTTATGATCTGTCCAAACTTGGAATGGTACTGTCGCCCCCTCCAAGAGGTGGCGCCATGTGTCTAATGCATGTTTGACAGCGAATGCTTCTTTTTCCCAACCATGCCACCTTTTTTCCATTTCGCTAAATTTTTTGGAAATGTAGGCGCATGGTCTCAGTTTTTTGGAGTCATCGAATTGTAATAAAATCGAGCCAATTGCATTGTGGGAAGCATCTGTGTGAATTATGAATTGCTTCTCCACTTCCGGGTGTTTTAGGATGGGCTCCTCCGTGAACAGAGCCTTGAGTTTGTCGAATGCCTCCTGGCATTCCTTGGTCCAAATTATTTTAGAGCTGGGCGATTTCCCTTTGGCCCCCTTTCCTTTTGTCTTCAATAGGTCCGTCAATGGTAGCGCAATCTGTGCAAACCCCTGGATGAACTGCCTATAGAACCCCGCGAACCCGAGGAACGCTTGAAGTTGCCTGCAGGTTCGGGGGGGTTCCCACTCTAACACTGCTTGCACTTTCCCCGGGTCCATTTCAATACCCTTGTGTGAAATTCTGTAGTCTAGGAAATCCAAACTATCCTTGTGGAATTCGCACTTTTCCAATTTAACATATAGTTTAGCCTCTAGTAATTTTTCTAACACTTTTAAACTAACTGGGTATGTTCATTCAGGTTGCCGGAAAATATTAAAATATCATCCAAATACACAATTACCCCTTGGTATAGAAATTCATACAATACGTCATTTATCAATCTCATGAAAATGCCCGGTCCCCCCGCTATCCCGAACGGGAGAACCCGGTACTGATATTGACCCAATGGGCAGTTGAATGCCATTTTCCATTCATCCCCTTCCCGTATGCGTACCCGGTAATAAGCCTCTCTGACATCCAACTTTGTGAAAATTTTGCCTTTTGCTAATTGTGCTAGCATATCCTTCAGGAGTGGAAGTGGGTACTGGTTTGTTACGGAAATGGCATTTAACCCCCTGTAGTCTGTGCAAAGTCGTAAGGACATGTCTTTCTTTTTCCGAAAGAGGACAGGGGCTGCCAGGGGCGAATTTGCGGGTTCTATGAACCCCCTTGCCAGGTTTTTGTCAATGAACTTTCGTAATTCAACCAATTCTTTTTGGGTCATCGCATACATTTTGGGTTTGGGAAAGGGTGCCCCGGGTATGAGATCAACTGTTGCGTCTGATAGTCTATGGGGGGGGGGGTTGTTCACATTCTTTTTGGCTAAACACCTCAGCTACGGAGAGATATTTCTCTGGGATTGTGTCCAGGAGCGTGCCACTCTCCTGGTCTTGGTCCTCCTCCCATTGTTCCATCCCCCCTTGTTCCGTGCCTGCCACCCCCCATTTGAGGTCGTTTACCCCAGTTGTCTCCGCGACTGCTTTGTATGTCCCATCAAAAAAATCCATTTCCCCAGATGCCCAGTCCACTCGGGGGTTTCTTTTCTTGAGCCATTTAAGCCCCAGCATAATGTGTCACGTTGCAATAGGTGCTACGACAAATCGTAATGTCTCTACATGAGTCCCCACAGACATTTGTATGTCTTCTGTGGTATATTCAATTGGCCCACCTTTCATTTCTGACCCATCCAATTGGCAAAACGTGATGGGTGTTTTCATTTTGATCAAATTAAGGTTCAGTTTGGATGCCACTTTCGGGTGCATCAGACATCTGGAGCACCCAGAGTCCAGCATGGCCACCCCCCACAATTGTCCCATCCCATCCAAGTTTTGTAACTTTACCTTGATATTCATTGTGGGGCATTTGGGAACCCCATCCCCCCCATCGCGCCCAATGTTGAAGGCCTGTCCTGCGGCGCACTTTAGAACAGACCGTTTTCGTTTCCCGCCGGCTCGAAGTCGTCCTCTGAGGTGTCAGAGTCAGTGTCCCAGTACTGCACGCTCCTACGCTCCTCAGTTGCTGCCACCGCTCCTTTGTATTTCACGGGCGCTGTTTTGGCTCCTTTGTCATCTGGTATCTTTTTTGTGGAGGGTTTTTCTTTAGAATTAGCCTTGGTCTGGGGGCAGTTGCTAATCCTATGTCCCTCTTTCCTGCAACAAAAGCAGAGTCCGTCTTTTGTGCGACGTTCTTTCTCCTCTTCCCAGTTCCGTTGCTTGGTAGGTTTGCGGGGTTGGGTGAAGCAATTTCCCTGTTTCTTCTGCATGGAGTGGAAAGTCCTGATATTTTGTAACTGTATTTTGCTACTTTCAACTTTCCCTGCTAGCTGGATCCACCCTTCTAGTGTTCCAGGGTCGTCTCTCTCTCTTGCCACTTCTATTAGATCCTGTCTCAGTCCATATTGAAAATGTTCAATTTTAAACGATTCCGGCCAGTGTGGTAATTTTGACAAAAGCTTTTTGAAGTCCATAGCGTATTCCGCTACTGTCCTATTGCCTTGTCTCAAGTTCTGGATTCGAGCCCTGGCTGAGATTTTTGATAGCGTATCCTCGAATCTCTTCCTAAGGGCGTACATGAACTTCCTAAAGTTCATCAGTTCGCGGGCTCCACTATCGTGTAGAGCCACAAGCCAGTCGCCCGCCTCCCCTTCCAAAAAATTGGAGACGTACCGCACCTTACTCTCCTCCGTTCGGAAGGTATGCTCAAATTCTCCCATAAACCCTTGTACATGCGTTAAGAAACATGCTAGTTTCTTGGGATCTCCATCAAATTTCAATTTTAACTCACCTATGCCACTTGGGGCGGGGGTCCTCCGTGGGATCCTGTGGTGGTCATAGGTTGGGGTTATAGGCGGTTGGCTGTAGGGCAGCTGACTGTAGGGGTAAATTTCCTCTTCCGCCTCGTCACTTTCCCCACTAAATTCTAGGATTTCTTCCTCCTCGTCTGAGGGTGCCGGGCTCACTTCTGTCCCTCTGAGTCCCTCTAGGTTTCTTATTAATCTTTCCATGGCCACCCCCATAGATTTTTCGGGATATTCCTCAGGATATGTGGCCAGTGGTGATTCACGTCTTTATGTAAGGACTGCTCCCAACAATGTCCAAGAAATCCCTTTCTCTAAAGTAAACCATGAACTCTGGTCTCTTACAAGTAAAAGGATTTATTTTGGTACACAGGAACAGGAACAAAGACGTGAATGAACTAGCTTGGCATGGTATATTACATTTAAACCTTTCCCCACCCCATTGTCCGTTTGAAGTTGAGATGTGTAGTTCTTGGCTCCGGGGTGCTCAGACAGTCTCTCCCGGGCTGATGCGTTCCGTTTCACACCTCGTTACTGCAGTTCTTGCTTCCGTGCTGGCTTGTCAGTTACGTGTCTGTTTTATCGTGTCTTACTGCACGTATCCGTCTGGTCTGAATGGCAGAGGTCTGCCAGAACTCTGACATCAGTCAACATTTGCTGCCTCCCCCAGCCAATGTTTGGAGGAGCAGATGGTGGATATTTTTTCCACTGAGTGGGAAATTCACTAATTCCCACATCTTAATTTGTCCTAAATTCTGCAGATGTACCACTTGCTGGACATATTATCATGGCAGAGTAGACACTGGGAAATTTTGGGTGACATACTTTTCGCTACCTCACAGACTGCAGTAAGCCACCTTAAACAAGCTATCTGGATGTGCCCAGTACCTAGGTCCTCAGAAAAGCCATAAGCAGAGACAGCACAGCCATCGCAGACATCAGTACATTATATGCAACTTCAGCTGGAGTCCTGAACACCATACAAGGGTGGCTATATTGCAAAATTTAGTAGGGAATATTTTGGTGGAAATAGATTTAAGATTGCACTGTTAGGGCTCTTTCTAAGCCCGCAATGAATGGGATGGATGCAGACCCAGCACTGTATAATTTTTTTTATTCATGTGGGTTCTACTGATTGTGTTTAAGCTGACTAGAAGACAGAAGAGGGCTACCACAGAAATACTAAGACAACCCAGCATCTGTTGCTGTGTATGAATTGTGTTTTTTCCTGAAGGTTTCATAACAGGATTAAGCCATTTGAACGTCACACATGTTGCCATGGCTACAGTAAATCATTATCATGCACAGCTTCTGAGTCAGGGAGTTTCTCTCCAAAAAATCTCCTTATTTCCATAGAACTCTTTCTCCCTGTTTTTTTACATGGTTTGATTCTGAACTTCATAATCCCTTTCAGACTGTGAGGATTAATTACAGTACTGACTTCTCAGAATGGGAAGCAAAATCTTGGAACTTTTCCTTCCTTCCGTCCATCTGTCCGTCTGTCCTTCCTCTTGAATTAAGCCAGCATTTGGAAGTCCAGCCAGAAGGAACTGGAATATTAGTGGGCGCTCTTAGGAAATTAAGATCTCACCGCAAATGAAATTGATACTGTTAGTGAGTGGCCTAGGTGAATGCCTTGGCTCAAAGTATTCTAGAAGAAATTAAACACTCTCAAAATGACCAGGAGTAAATCTAAGTACTCGCTGATCTTTCTCTGTCATTACAGGTGCAAGTAACCCTAGTGTCAAGGAAAACAACATACCTTGGTATACCACCTATGACTTTACCTGTGGTTAGGAAGGGCTGCCTATGTGGGCAATAATTAATTTTAACCCAAGCTTTGAAAGTTATATTTGAACGATCAGCTTCAACTTCAGCTAAGGAACCATTTTTGTGTCTGTGGTGAGAGTCCAAGCCACACCTTCCTGGTCCTCGGCACAAAGTTGTGTCTGCATATTTTGTGCAAAGACCGCACTTGCAAACCTGCAGCTCTTGGCAAAGTGGCATTTATTTATTTCTTCATGACCAAATCAATCATATCTTTGTATTTTTCTTAATATAATAAAAACAAAGAAGACAGTAGAACAAATTTCCCAATAACAGAATAGCTAGCAGATGGAGATATTTTTAACTCCTCTTTGTGCCTGACTTTTTATTTTGGAGAGCTCCTTGTTACTTCTTTTGGCTTCACATTGATACATTAGCTAGAAAATGATGAACAAAATGAAATTACACCCAGACAAGATCGAGATGCTTGGTCAGGAGAAAATTGGATTTCGAGGCTTAGTGTTAAGCCTGTTCATGAAGGGACTGTGCCTTCCTGAAACAGTAGGTGGGAATTCTACTTGATCCTCCAGTGGGACCAAGAAGCACATTTGCACAACTTGGTCTGCCAACCCTAACCATTGCTGAGTTGGTGGCAGGACACGCAGCAGTTGTTCATGCCCTGACTGCAGCAATCTAAGCTGTGCTGTAATGTGCTCCAGGAGAGAGAAAGAGAGCTTTCTCCTGTTTTACTCCCAAAATATGAAATTCACATCCTTTGGCCCCCGTTCTCCCCACTTTGACTTGAATTTCTGAATAATTTGTTAAATAATGTGTCTCTATGCATTTTTTGAGTGTGCTTTGATATTTTATTTTAATTGCCTTTGAATGGATGATGGGTTACGATCAACATGCTGTTGCCAGTATACACTGTTTCAAACATTCTGTTTCTTTTCTAGGTTTGGCCCATTTGACACCATGGCTACAAGTGCTGTTCCAAGTGAAAACCTCCCCACCTACAAATTAGTGGTGGTTGGGGATGGGGGTGTAGGGAAGAGTGCCCTCACCATTCAGTTTTTCCAGAAAATCTTTGTGCCAGATTATGACCCAACCATTGAAGATTCCTATCTGAAGCACACCGAGATAGATGGGCAATGGGCAATTCTGGATGGTAAGCTACCTCTTTCTGATTGACTGGCTTTTCACCTGAAAGTCCCCAGTGTTTAGAAGTATACATTTTTGCTATATACAGGTATTATATGTTTGATATCAAGGAAACTTAATAGAAAGTAGCTAGCTCAGTTGGATTATTCTTATTTTATCCAAAGCAACCTTTTAAGTAAGTCCACAAATAATTCACCAGCAGCAAATACTAGTGTAACAGTGGCTAGTGCAGGAAGGATGGTGCATTCTGACCCTCTTCTGTGCCAGGAGCAGAGCAGGACAGGCCTGTCCTCTTCTCACAATTCACTTATGTTCTGTGCTGAGCCAGAAGGGGGATCAAGGTGCTCTGTCTCCCCTCAGCTACCAGCTATTCCAGTGTTTCTCAGCCTTAGCAACTCTAAGATATGTGGACTTCAACTCCCAGAATTCTCCAGCCAGCTTGCTGGCTAGAGAATTCTGAGAATTGAAGTTCACACATCTTAATGTTGCCAAGGTTGAGAAACACTGAGCTATTCACTCACCTGTCCACTATACCTTACATCAAAGCTTTCCAAACTCTGTGTGGCGACACAAAAGTGTGTCGCCACACACAGTCTGATGTGTCGCCACACAACCCGGAAGCGCTGATCATCATCAGCGCTTCCGGGTTTTCCCGTGGTGACACACCAACGGCGGTGCGCAAAAACCTGAAAGCGGCAGCAGCGCTTCCGGGTTTTTGCGCACTGCCGCAACGGCGGCACTTCCGGGTTTTCCCGCAGCGACACACCAATGGCGGTTGGTGTGTCGCCGCGGGAAAACTTTGGAAAGCCCTGCCTTACATGATAAGCTTAATGGGTTGGGGCATAAGGTAGGATCTGACGCATTTCAAAAATTCATTCTGACCAGCAACTATACAACTTCAATGGCCAAAATTGATTATTGGATATGGTGAAACGGGAAGAGAAATGGGATTATTATCTTGGATCGCACTACTTCCAGCATAACTAGAACAATGCAGAAACTTTCTCCTTATGATATTTCAGGAAGCCTACCCACAGGAATATTAAAAAATGCTCTCGTACTGGTTCTGGGGACACAAAATGACACTAAGAGATGATTAATGTTCCTTTACTTGCAATATTATTATTCTATTTGCAGTGCTTCGGTTCTAGCCAGTGTATAAGGATGAATGGCAGATAAGAGGTTCCTTTTAACTGGAATTGGTGAGGTAGAAAGAGTGGTTTCTTTTAAATGATCTGATGAACATTATGGCCAAACAGGTATTCAGACCTTGGCCGCCTTCAAGACTCTGCCCCCAGCACTTGATCACAAATGAGTGTATTTCTTTTCCATTCAAGGGTCTTGTAACTGTGATTAAATAAATAGAAGTCATCCCTAAAATCCTTGAAAATCCTGAAAGCTGACTTTCTGGATTTTTTTTCATATTTGTTTTGTTTTTAAGAACAATCTGAAAAAGTCTGTAGCTTGAATCATGTCAACTGGATTTCTATTTTCTCAGTGGAAACATTTTGCTCCTTATCCAAGAAGCTTCTGCAGTCTGAAAAAGGGAAAAAAACCGTAAAAAGCAGTGAAAATGTAATGGGTTATTAGTGATGGGTTGCTTTCTGACAATTACAGCCATTTTTTCTGCATAAGCTATTTTCATTCTTTCTCCCTTGGGTCAGCATGTCCAGTTACTAATGCTGAATACATATGCATATATTTGGTAGATTTGCATGTACTGTGGCAATCCAAGAGTGATGCTTACTTGACCAGTTAGCTTGATTTCAGCATGATCAAATACTATCCCAAAAAAGCTTTAATCTTTAAAAAATATTAAAGATACTGTAGCTGTGGAGGAAAGAAAACAACATGAAATTGTTTTGAGCCCTGAAGCCAAAGTGAAATGCTTTAATATGACTAGAGTTATAAATAAAATCTTGAACAGCTTTTTCAGTTGGCAAGATTTATTAGCCCTGGGGAGAAGAGCCATTTTTACCTTTTTTTTTTTTTCTTTTCCTTTTTTAATGATGATGCTTAAGTATAGAGTACTTGTCCATTATCCATAGGAATTTTTCTAACTCATGTTACAGGTGTACATCTAAAATTACAATGAAAACAATAGCTTAAGAGTAGGTGCTACTTTATGAAACCACAATTATTAAAAATATATTCAGATAGTCCTCAGTTAACAACCGTAATTGGGACCAGCAACTCCATCACTAAGTGATCTGGTCGTAAAGCAAAAAATCATGTGACCACGCCAACTTACGACAGCAGTTCTGGCAGTTCCAGTTGCAGTCATTAAGCAAGGCATGTGCAGTCATTAAACACAACGTCACATGACCACGAATTGCAACTTACTGCCCACTTCTGACAAGCAAAGTCAATGGGGAAGCGGACCGGAAGTCACAAGTCATGGTCACAAAATTTCCTTCTTAAGCAGCTTGCTTTGTTCAGGTCCCTTTCTTGCATCGAAATGTAACCCCATGGAGTCCATTTAGATCAGGGAAAAAGTGTATTTCCCAAGCTTTGTCCCGCACTCAGTGGCCTGGAACTCTTGGAAACCTTCTGGCACTCAGAAGGAGGAGGAAGGGATAACCTGAGAAGCTCAGTCACCACCTCTTTCTCGCAGGCTCAGGCGCTGGTCTGCCTGCAAGGTGGGATGCCTTTTGGGAAGAGGTGGGAATCCAGAAGCGCTTATTTACGCTGCTGGCAGGCAAGCAGGCCGGTGGGCAAAAGCCTTTTACCTGCCATTGCAAGCGTGGGCAGCCACCTCTTACGCTTGCTGACCTGCTTGCCTTGTGGGTCCAGAAGCTATGGGGCTGTCACATGGTGTGATGCTGCCACTGTTTTTCCTGATCACTGCACAGTGTGGGACAGCACTGAAAGCAGGCACTACGGGAACAGCTTGCCCAAGGAGAGTGCGCAGGGCCTAGTGGGCATCCCCTGTGGAGGAACAGCCTGCCACATAGAGGGCTGCAACCCGAAGGTGGAGTATGAGATCCCCATGCCACCCGGAGGTTCCTCAGGAGAAAAAGCAGGAGCGACTTGTGACTTCCTGCCAGCTTCCCCATTGACTTTGCTTGTGGGAAGCTGGCAGTGAAGGTCACAACGGGTGATCACGTGACTGCGGGATGCTGCAACCATCATAATTGCGAGCTGGTTCCAAATACCTGAATTGTGATCACATGACTGTGGGGACACTGCAATGGCCACAACTTCAAGGACTGGTTGTAAGTACCTCTCGCCATCATAACTTCAAACGCTCACTGAATGAGGGGTCACTAAGCGAGAACTACCTGTATTGTCTCCTTCAATCCAGGGTGTTTGGTGCTAGCCACAGGAGGATGGAATCCAGATACTTATATTCCTGTTTCTGTTTAACATCCAATTTCTTCAGTTACAAGCAACTGTGTTTCACGTTTTAGCTTAAAATCTTCCCTTAAGCTTTATCAGCATTGCTTGCTATGTTTTGTTTGGACCACTATAGATGCATTATTACTTCACAATAAAAGCATATTATTTCAGCTGTCTGCTTTTGCATAAAGAGCCAAAGCAGCCTGAGAATGAATGGACCAGAAGATGCAAGAGTCAAAAATAAATTTGAAAAGTATTCAGTCTTGTGTAGTTGGTTAAGGAGCTCATGGTTTTCTTTAAATAATAAAAAAAAGATTTTTTTTAGCAAGCTTTATTTACAGTTAAGATGTTACCATTATGTTGTTGTTGTTTATGTTGTTGTTTATTCATTCAGTCACTTCCGACTCTTCGTGACTTCATGGACCAGCCCACAGGACATCTTATTAAAGATTATCACCTGATGGTTGTAAAAAGTAGTTTTCTTTTAAAAAAAATAAGAAAAGGGAATAGAAAGAATGTTAAAGCAAGATCATACTGGGATACATGGGGAAATGCCAGTGTTACCTCATTCCTGCTGTTCATGAAGAAATATGGAGTACAGTGGACTTGAATTTCTACCACAGGGGTTACAGTGAGCATAACCAATGGTGAAGAAAACTTTTGTTCAGCAAGATCCAGGGGATCCTACTCTGGTTTTATAACATAAACCTCATTAAAATGAGCTGTGCTGCTCACTTCAAAAGCCTTTGGCAAGAGAATGTCCCAGCAATAGGAGTCTTGAGCCAGACATAAATGTCTCTCTCTCTTCATAGAACAGAGGGATTGTTTTGAATTCTGACTTTTACTTTGGTGGAAGGACATATGTTCTTCCGTACCACCCTCCAAAACAGTCCTTTCTTTCACAAATCATGCTTTAAAGCTGCAAGCCTCTAGTTCAGGAATTCTAAAAATTCATATCCCTGTTTCCTATGAAGGAAAGACTATAGCATATTTATTTACACAAGCAAATGTCATGCCAGAATCATGTGATGTGATATATATGATATAATATGCCATAACATATTATTATAATATATAACATGAGAAAGAGAGGAGAGAGAGAGGGTGTATGTGTGTGTGTGTGTATATTATATAACGTATATATTTTATTATAATCGGATATATTAAGAGCCAGTTTGGTGTGCTGGCTAAGGAGCTGGGCTAGGAACTGGGAGACTGAGTTCTAGGCCTGCCTTAGCATGAAGCTAACTGGGTGATTTTGGGCCAGTCACACACTCTCAACCTAACTCACAGGGATGTTGTTGTTGTGGGGGGAAAAAAGATGGAGGGAACCTTGAGTTGTAGAAAATAATGGTGGGACATCATCATCATCATCAAATACTGTATTAGGAACATGCTACTGTTTGCTAAGCAAAGCACATGAGAACTAGAAGAACCTTTCTGATACTGTTCTTTCTGGATGTAAAGAAAGGAATGGGTCTAATATTAAGAGTAATGTGGTCGGAGGATGGTCAAAATGCTACTGGGGAGGAACAGAGGATAAGTTCAACTAGCCCCAGACGTGATGACGCAGCTAGCTCAAAGGCAAAAGGACGGCTAGCGGCCAACAGTGCTGGTGGTGAACGATGAATCCGATGTTCTGAAGATCAACACACCATAGGAACCTGGAATGTAAGATCTATGAGCCAGGGCAAATTGGATGTGGTTATTGGTGAGATGTCAAGATTAAATATAGACATTTTGGGTGTCAGTGAACTGAAATGGACTGGAATGGGTCACTTCACATCAGATGGCCACCAATCTACTACTGTGGACAAGAGGACCACAGAAGAAATGGAGTAGCCTTCATAATAATAAAGTGGCTAAAGCAGTGCTTGGATACAATCCAAAAAACGATAGAATGATCTCAATTTGAATTCAGGGTAAGCCATTTAACATCACAGTGATCCAAATATTCACCCCAACCACAGATGCTGAAGAAGCAGAAGTAGATCAGTTCTATGAGGATCTGCAGCACCTACTGGATAATACGTCAAAAGATGTTATTTTCATTACAGGAGACTAGAATGCTAAGGTGGGTAGTCAAATAACACCTGGAATTACAGGCAAGCATGGTCTGGGAGAACAAAATGAAGCAGGACATGATAGAATTTTGCCAAGACAATTCACTGTGCATAACAAACACTCTCTTCCAGCAACCTAAAAGACAACTTTATACATGGACTTCACCAGATGGTCGACACCGAAATCAGATTGACTACATCCTTTGTAGCCAAAGGTGGCAGACATCTATACAGTTGGTAAAAACAAGACCTGGAGCTGACTGTAGTTCAGATCATGAACTTCTTATTGCACAATTTAGAATCAGACTAAAGAGAATAGGGAAGACCCACAGATCATTTAGATATGAGCTCACTAATATTCCTAATGAATATGCAGTGGAGGTGAAGAATAGACTTAAGGGACTAGATTTAGTAGATAGGGTCCCAGAAGAACTATGGACAGAAGTTCGCAACATTGTTCAGGAGGCGGCAACAAAAAACGTCCCAAAGGAAGAAAAAAACCAAGAAGGCAGGATGGCTGTCTGCTGAGACACTGGAAGTAGCCCAAGAAAGAAGGAAAGTAAAAGGCAACAGTGATAGGGGGAGATATGCCCAATTAAATGCAAAATTCCAGAGGTTAGCCAGAAGAGATAAGGAATTATTTTTAAACAAGCAATATGCGGAAGTGGAAGAAGATAATATAATAGGAAGGACAAGAGACCTCTTCCAGAAAATTAGAAACATCGGAGGTAAATTCCAGGCAAAAATGGGTATGATCAAAAACAAAGATGGTAAGGACCTAACAGAAGCAGAAGAGATCAAGAAAAGGTGGCAAGAATATACAGAAGATCTGTATAGGAAGGATAATATCGGGGATAACTTTGACGGTGTGGTCAGTGAGTTAGAGCCAGACATCTTGAAGAGTGAGGTTGAATGGGCCTTAAGAAGCATTGCTAATAACAAGGCAGCAGGAGACGACGGTATCCCAGCTGAACTGTTTAAAATCTTGCAAGATGATGCTGTCAAGGTGATGTATGCCATATGCCAGCAAATTTGGAAAACACAAGAATGGCCATCAGATTGGAAAAAATCAACTTATATCCCCATACCAAAAAAGGGAAGCACTAAAGAATGTTCAAACTATCGAACAGTGGCACTTATTAAACATGCCGGTAAGGTAATGCTCAAGATCTTGCAAGGTAGACTCCAGTAATTCATGGAGCGAGAATTGCCAGATGTACAAGCTGGATTTAGAAAAGGCAGAGGAACTAGAGACCAAATTGCCAATATCCGCTGGATAATGGAGAAAGCCAGGGAATTTCAGAAAAACATCTACTTCTGTTTTATTGACTATTCTAAAGCCTTTGACTGTGTGGATCATAACTAATTGTGGCAAGTTCCTGGTGGTATGAGGATACCAAGTCATCTTGTCTGCCTCCTGAGGAATCTGTATAATGACCAAGTAGCAACAGTAAGAACAGACCACGGAACAACGGACTGGTTTAAGACTGAGAAAGGAGTACAGCAGGGTTGTATACTCTCACCCTACCCATTCAACCTGTATGCAGAACACATCATGTGATGTGCTGGGCTTCATGAATCCAAGGCTAGAGTTAAAATCACTGGAAGAAACATTAACAGTCTCAGATATGCAGATGATACCACTTTGATGGCTAAAAGCGAGGAGGAGCTGAGGAGCCTTATGATGGTTAAAGAAGGAAGTGCAAATGCTGGGTTGCAGTTAAACCTCAAAAAAACCAAGATTATGGCAACCAGGTTGATTGATAACTGGCAAATAGAGGGAGAAAACGTGGAGGCAGTGACAGACTTTGTATTTCTAGGTGCAAAGATTACTGCAGACGCTGACTGCAGCCAGGAAATCAGAAGACGTCTACTTGGGAGGAGAGCAATGACAAATCTCGATAAAATAGTTAAGAGCAGAGACATCACACTGTCAACAAAGGTCCGCATAGTTAAAGCAATGGTATTCCCTGTAGTAACCTACGGCTGTGAGAGCTGGACCATAAGGAAGGCTGAGCGAAGGAAGATAGATGCTTTTGAACTGTGTTGTTGGAGGAAAATTCTGAGAGTGCCTTGGACTGCAAGAAGATCAAACCAGTCCATACTCCAGGAAATAAAGCCAGACTGCTCACTGAAGGGGATGATATTAAAGGCAAAACTGAAGTACTTTGGCCACATAATGAGAAGACAGGATACCCTGGAGAAGATGCTGATGCTATGGAAAGTGGAAGGCAAAAGGAAGAGGGACCAACCAAGGGCAAGATGGATGGATGATATTCTGGAGGTGACAGACTCAACCATGGGGGAGCTGGGGGTGGCGACGGCCGACAGGAAGCTCTGGTGTGGGCTGGTCCATGAAGTCACGAAGAGTCGGAAGCGACTGAACGAATAAACAACAAACGGGGTACCTGCCTTAGTGGCTGATGCTTTCTAGGTACAGTTGCCATCTGTGAGTGTGCAAGTGACATAAGAAATGTGATAGTCATGGGTGTTGGAGCTGCTGCATTTTCTTCCTTTGTGTGGCTGAATTGCTGGTCTCTGAACCTAGGAATGCTTCTGTTGCTTCTTGTCATCAGTAGCAATCTTCAAGCAGCCGTAGCATCAGAGTCTCAGGAGCCTTGTAATGGTTACACTGCTATGTAGTGGAATGATGTCAGAGGAGAATAATTGCAGCTTATTGTGGCAGCCACACTGCCACTACTGGTTTTCTCTACTTCCCACTGTTCCCAGTAAGAGGATATTTGGTGGTTTTAGATGCAGTATACAGACACACTGGCAGAAGAGAGAATAGTAATTAAGTCGATGAAGGTTCTCAGTCATCCAGGTGGAACAGTCTGTGGCTTGAATCATGTCAACTGGATTTCTATTTTCTCAGTAGAAACGTTTCGCTCCTTATCCAAGAAGCTTCTTCAGACTGAAGAAGCTTCTTGGATAAGGAGCGAAACGTTTCCACTGAGAAAATAGAAATCCAGTTGACATGATTCAAGCCACAGAATAGTAATTAACTTTCAAAACCAGATGTGCCCTTGCTTTTTCAGAAGCCACAGTTTTTGATCAGGCTGGCTGTGGACATCCAGTGGGGAAGGAGAATTCTTTCTGTAAATGCTTTGAGGCATTCCTGTCTTTATTTGTCATGTCCTAAAACTGAGTTCAGCTCTTGCAGGCAAAATTCAGGAGCGGGGGGGGGGGGAGGAACTAGCCTTTATTCAGATTAAAAACTCTGCCCTTAATCTGTCCTCTCTGAGACTGCAAGTGGTGAATCATTCATTTGAAGCCATGGGTCACACCATACATTTCAGTGATGCGACAAGATTTGAACTCTTCCTTTCTAAGCAGTCATCCTGATATAGCCATGCTCTGATGTGAGGCACTGTCAGGAACAGTCAGTGTTCCATGGGATCCTATGCCACTCTAAAGGTTTAAACCCCCTCAAAGAAGGACTTAATATTAAAAAAAAGTAACTCCTACCACCATATTAAAAAAAAGTAACTCCTACCACCATATTAAAAAAAAGTAACTCCTACCACCATATTAAAAAAAAGTAACTCCTACCACCATATTAAAAAAAAGTAACTCCTACCACCATATCTCTGCTATTAGAACATAGTACAGTATGCCTCTTTTTCAGAGATTTTTCTTTTCTTAATGGCCTTAAAACAATGACTTGACAATGGCTGTGAGGTTGTGCTTCCTCCATCTGGTAATGAAAAGGTATGAAAAATAATTTCACTTATAATACAAGAGGAAGGCTCTTTCTGTGGAGAAGAGTACAACCCTAAAAAGGCCATTACTGCACAGCAGGCTTTTACCTGACCTTATGAAAACTACAAAACGCACTGGGACTACATATAATAACAGCCGCCTTTAGGCCAGATGGTTGGCTAGGAGTTTTTGAACAAGCAGCCCGAATGCACTTGGAGTCCCCAAGATCAAACCACTTGCAGTCTGAGTCACTGAATGACATGTGCTCACATCTCAACTGCTCATTCTTCTGACGAAGGAGAAAGAGGGATGGGGAAACACTAATGATCCAGGGTTACTGAGTCCACTTAATGCATTCCTACGCATGCATAATAAACACCTGTGGCAAGGCGGGTCCTGCTCCCAAGGCACTCTTTGGAAAGTGTACAAAAGTCCATCTCGCGTAAAGCCTCCTCCCTTCAAGTTGAGCTTGGCTCCTGACTTCAGGGCCCCATCTATGCCACTTACTGGGCAGCAAATGGAGATGGTTCGCCATTGCCTTATTATGGGATTATTAGAATGTTCTTCCCAGCCTAGTCAAGCCTGATCTTGCTTGGCTTTAGGGGCCAGACAAGATAACCCAGCCAGTTATCACTCGCTGAGACAAAAGAAACCCATACGCCTATCTACAACTAGGTTTAGGCTCCCCTTTGCAGTACCTTCCTCCAAATGTGAATGGTAGGGGCAGAGTCAGCAGGAGTCCTATCTCCATTCACATAGTTACTACCCACATAGTGGCACGTGCTTGCAAATAACAGATCTGATGTGGTTTGGGGAAGCGATCTAAGGGGGCGATTTCTTTCAATCATTTTCTTCTTCTTTTTCTCCCCTCCTCTCACTAGTCCTGGATACTGCAGGCCAGGAAGAATTCAGTGCAATGAGAGAGCAGTACATGAGGACTGGAGATGGGTTTCTTATAGTCTATTCGGTCACAGATAAAGCCAGCTTTGAACACGTGGATAGGTTCCATCAACTCATTCTCCGGGTCAAGGACAGGTGGGTGCCCTCGAGCCTCCAGATGAAAAGCTTTCCAGTGTGGTCAGTCCATTGATTCAACTGACAGCCATCTATAGAAAACTAGAGAGGTGCTATGAAAATTACAATTTCTATTCATTTTTTTAACCACATGTGATATCGACTATTTCACACATAAGTGGCAGATAACAAAAGCTCTGCTTCTTCTCAGCGTCTTCACAACATTCATATTTTTTAAAATCACAGTCATGTCTTCCTTTGTCTTTTTCTTCTTGAATGAAAAGTTTTGTTGAACAACAACAAAAATGTCTATTATTTTAGGTTGATGAGATAAATCTAATCAGAGGGCCAGATAAAATTACAGCTAGTCCTTGCTTGATGACAGTAATTGGGACCGACAACTCTGTCACTAAGCAACACAGTCGTAAAGTGCAACATCACATGACTAAGCTGACTCATGACAGCAGTTGCGGCAGTTCCAATAGCCATCATTAAGTGAATCTCACATGGTCGTTAAGTGCAATGTCACGCAATCACCATTTGCGACCACCTGCTGGCTTCCCCATTGACTTTGTCTGAAGCTGGCAGTGAAGGTCGCAAATGGCAATCATGTGACTGCGGGATGCTGTGACCATCATAATTGTGAGCTGGTTGCCAAGCACCCAAATCGCAATCACATGACCGCAGGGACACTGCAACGGCTGCAACTATGAGGATCGGTCATAAGTCTCCTGGTTCAGCACTGTCGTAACTTTGAACAGTCACTGAACAAGTGGTCGTTAAGCAAGGACTACCTGTAGTCAGGAAAGCTTTGAGAAATGAAGTCCTGTTCCCTGGACAGAACCCCCCCTTCCACTGTCATATGTTTTCTCCACTGCATCTCAACTGTATGGAGGACTTCATCTGCAATTCTGCAAGAGTCAGGTGAAATGTGGGGTCTTGGGAAGAGGGATGAGCTTCAGGGAATAGGCAAAAGCCTGACTAGATATCCTAGGAATTGTGCAGCCTAACAATCCCTATTAGGCTGAGGCTGCTTATACAGGATAGGCTTTCTGAATATCTATCTTGAATTGCCTTTATGTGTACATTTCCATCACTACAAACCCCATTTGAGATGGAGTTAGCACAACTGTAGAAAGTAATTTTAATACTGTTTGACCACAAACTCGTGCAAAAGCCTTACAACATTGGTTGTTTCTCATAACTATTTTCCTAAAAACACCTAGCATAAAACAATCCTTTTAAGCTATCACTACACAGTTTTTGTAAAGGGGCGTGGTGGCTCAGCAGGTAAGATGCCAGGCTTGTCAATCAGAAGATCGCAAGTTCGGAGGTTCGAATCCCTAGCCCCGCGTCACAGAGTGAGCTCCCACACTATCCCCAGCTCTTGCCAACCTAGCAATTCGAAAGCATGCAAATGCAAGTAGATGAATAGGTACCACTTTGGTGGGTAGGTAACAGCGTTCCGCATGCATCATGCCGGCCACATGACCACGGAAGTGTCTTCGGACACGACTGCACAAATGTGCGGGGGGAACCTTTACCTTTACCTTACACAGTTTTTGTCACTGAATCACCCACCACATCCCCAAGATAACCAACTTGGTTAGTAACCATCAAATCATTTCCTATCAGTGTATGTTTGAACTTGGATTATTTTTCTTAATATAAATCACCTTTCACCTGCTTTCTGAGCTTTAGTCCTCCTTTTGTTTGTAAAATGAAGAATTTGAGTACTTCAGTCCCCTAAGAATTACTGAATATCAGGCTGAACAGCTTGCTGCCATCCACAAATTTAGGAATCTCATTGCATACTCCTAACTCCAAATCATTTCTTAACCATTTAAATTGCATTGGTGCTTGATAGATATTTACAGTTGCATGTGAAATTTTAGCACTCCTGGTCAAATTGTATGTTTCAGTGAATCCCTAAGTAACAGCTTTCCAAACTGTGTCATGACAAAACCCGGAAGTGCTGGTGGCGCGCCATCAGCGCTTCTGGGTTTTAGCACACCACACGAGCTCGCCGCCGTGTGCGCCGCCACCGCGCCACCATCATTGGTGTGTCGCCAATGGCGGGACTTTGGAAAGCACTGCCCTAAGTGAAGAGCTGGCACAAGCTCTACATAGTATAAAGTCAAATGTGACACCTTTCCACAGTTTTTAACTTTCTATCATTTAGAGATTATGCCAACTTCTGTTCACTCAAGAGATTCACTGAAATGTACAGTTTGACTAAGGGGTGTTTTGCATGCACATTTTATTTGTTTGTTTGTTTGTCACATAAAGCCTGTACAATTGTGTTGAATTACATTACCTGTTACACTGTATGATATTATTTGAGCAAACATCAATTATTGTTTTATGGGAAGACTAGAATTGACATTACTATACACACCGCAAAGATATATTGTATTGACCTTTCCTGTTCTTCTTTTTGTCTTTCAGAGAATCTTTTCCAATGATTTTAGTGGCCAACAAAGTTGATCTAATGCATTTGAGAAAAATCACCCAGGAGCAAGGGAAGGAAATGGCAGCAAAGCACAGTGTATGTCCTCTTGGTTTCTTCCCTTGCAGTTCTGCTGCGGCGGTTCGGAAGTGGTCCCAATTGTTGTTCACAGGGTGGAGTGAAAAAAGTCAAGATGGCGGCCATTGCGACATTGGCAGTTACAGCTGCCATCTTGACTTTTGTCACAATACCCTGCGGACACCCCTGGTGAGGTCCCCGGGTCGGTCAGTCAGTCCCCAGCGTATCCATTTAGGATAAAGTTGTTGACAATTGAACAACTGCCACTCTAGTTAGATAGCATTCAGCTAGAATCCTGAGGGATGTCATCAGTGGAATTAGAAAACAAATTATGAAGCGGATTTGGGATGATGATGCTAAACTCTGTTGCTGGTCTAGAATTGCTCATGCATTGTTCTTACCCACCATCCCGTTCATTTTTCATATTAATCTGCAAATATTTGTTTTAAAAAACTTGTTTTAATGTACATGCTGTTTAAGTGACCCATTGAATATGTCAAATCTATTAGAGAAGCATAGCAACACTCAGAGATATTTATTTATTTATTTATTTATTTAATTAATTAATTAATTAAATTTATATTACCGCCCATCTCCCCTATCGGTTTAAGAAGCGGACAGGACTCAGACATTATTATAAAGAGTTCATTAGTTAAAAAGCAAATGTGAAACTATTATCTACATGTTGGTAGATTGAAATGCTTCCCACTCACATTTGAAGCTAGCTTGACAACGCTGCAAGTTCTCAGTGCACTGACGTTGCGGAGAAAGGCTGAGATTTATTAGGCTCTAAAGAACATTTGTGGGGAGGGGAAGGTGAGTGAAGTTTCAATCAGACAGAATGGCTCCATTTTAACAGTACCGTCTCTTAGCATTTACTATCTTAGTGCCAATATGCAGGGTCATAAAACCATATTTAGAATACCATATATAGTTATGCCTGTCCCTTCTTCATCCCCTCCACCAATGGGGAAAAAAATGAGCAGAACTGGATACAGTACATAAAAATACCCTTATAAATGGCCAAGGGAAAGAATCCTGTTAAATGAGGTTTTTTAGCTTGGAAAAAGATGATTGAGAGCATATGCACACTGCACCCTTAAACTGTTACCTTTTTGTGCTGATACAGGCTTAACTGTAGGCCAGTTCAAGAAAAACCTGTCTGTACAGACACTTTGGCAGCAGCCTGCAAGAAATCCAGTCTGGACTGGAGGCTATCAGGGGCGCCCACTGGACAATTCTGCTGCGGCTGGGCCTTCCCACTTTTCTGTTCCAGGAAAGTAATGGCCAGTTGCTTTCCTTTCTGTGGGCTTCGTCTAACTGGAAATACATACTTTCCTGTGTTTGTGTGTGTGTGCAAGAACATCCACACACTCATACACAAATATATGTTTACAAAATTAAATATACACACAACCCAAGGTCAAAGCATCAAAAAGCACATACAGTGGATATAAAAAGTCGACACACCCCTGTTAAAATGCCAGGTTTTTGAGATGTAAAAATTCAGACCAAGATAAATCATTTCAGAATTTTTTCCACCTTTAATATAATATACAAGCTGTACAATTCAATTGAAAAACAAACATCAGTTTCAATGTGATTGGTTAATTCTGAACACAGCCACATCCCTACTTATATGAGGGTGTATACATTTATGCAACCATGTTATTCTAGTTTTTTATTTTTATTTTTTCACCCTAAAAGATTTCAGTTTGTTTTTCAATTGAATTGTACAGCTTGTATGTTATATTAACGGTGGAAGAAATTCTGAAGTGATTTATCTTGGTCTGATTTTTTTACATCTCAAGAACCTGGCATTTTAACAGGGGTGTGTAGACTTTTTATAGCCACTGCATATGGAAGCACAGCTTTAACAAAAAAAAAAATCCTGTTTTGCATTTTCCCAGTTTTTCCTCAAAGCCTGCTGCAGGTTACAAGTCTTTCTCAGTGGCTGAGTGGTTATTACACTTGTTCAACATGTGGAATTAATATGTAGAATGCCTACAGTTCAAATCCAAGTAAAACATGTTTTTAATTACTATTTTTCTTTCCCTGAGCTACCTACTTTTCCTACTGAGCTTTTTTTTGTGTACACCATTTGATCATTTTTTCAGTCATTTGAAGTAGAAATAGAAGTAAAAAAAAGGTAAAGGTTCTCCCCGCACATTTGTGCAGTCGTGTCCGACTCTAGGGGCGGTGCTCATCCCCGTTTGTTAGACAAAGAGCCAGCGTTGTCCGAAGACACTTCCACGGTCGTGTGGCCACATGACGCGAGCAGAACGCTGTTACCTACCCACCAAAGTGGTACCTATTAATCTACTTGCATTTGCATGCTTTCGAATTGCTAGGTTGGCAAGAGCTGGGGCTAGTGCAGGAGCTCACTCCGTCACGCGGGGCTAGGGATTCGAACCTCCGAACTTGCGATCTTCCGATCGACAAGCCTGGCGTCTTACCCGCTGAGCCACCATGCCACTTTCAGAAATAGAAGTAGAAGGACTTTATTCCAGTTCTCAAATAGCTATGTTTGTATGCGTCTGTGTGTATATATACACACACACATGTACATACATGTATATGTTTATATACATACATACACACACACACATAATCAAGCTGATTAAATACCCACTTCTTCTCTTAAAGGAATACTAGGAATAATAATTCTGTGTGTATAAAGGTGGTGGGTAGATATGGACTGCTTTCACCCAACAACTATTCTCGTACTGTAATTTTTTGGGGAAAGTAATAAAAGTAAGGCCACTATGAAAGGTTACAGTGCAACTATGCCATTAAAAACAACTACTGCTATATAAGAGCACATACAAGATTATAAAAGAAGCTTTTGACAAATTGTCCATATGAATTCCTTTACTAACTTTCCTATATCAGTGTAAAGGTCTCTGAATAGTTTCATTTTCTGAGGTCCCAGGAATTCAGTCCTAGGGGAGAAAAAAACAATAATATACTAACTTAGTATACAAAACCATATTCTCTTTCTGTTTTAATGGCATTCCCATTGTGCTTTCCCATATTTCCTATATATTGAATATGCCCTCGTTCCCTGTAATATATATGTAAAAATTACTGAGCCTCTGTTTTCCAGATTCCATATATAGAAACTAGTGCTAAGGATCCTCCACTGAATGTTGACAAAGCGTTCCACGATCTTGTTCGAGTAATCAGGTGAGCCATCCCATTACTAAATCAGTCTGATACTGATTTGGCTTACATTCATATCATGAATCAAACTTACTTTAGAAAGAATAGTTCATTCTTCATTCACTAAGCTTTAGTTTACCAGTGACTATCTGTAGGATATTTGTAATGATTGTTATTTTTAATCCATATTTATCTTGAACAAATAAAACTTTCAAAGAATGACATCAGAACATAGTAGTCATATGCTATAGCAAATTAAGTTTTTTTAAAATTTCAAGATCTTAATAGTTTAAGAGGGCTGAAAGACTCCCATTCATAAAGAATTTAGACATTAGGTAGAGCATTCTTCATTTTTTGTCTTCCAAACATGTTTATGCATCTCTGAATAGGTTGAATCAATGGACAAATGCCACAGGTTTGGTGCCCTTCCAGACATTAAAAGAAGCTGTTCCATTCAAAATCAAATAAAATGTGTCCCCTTTTGTGTGTATCAAAAAAAGGAAAATGAAACCAGGGGAACTGGTTGACCTACCACTGTTTTAAGGCTTAATGCACGCATAAGGCTACACCAGGATTTTGAAGCCATGACTTGTAAAATAAGAATTCCTCTGTTACCCTAACCTAGATTGGGTATGAGAACTTCAATTTAAGCCATAATGAGTTCCTGATCACACTAAGCCCCCCCCCCCCGCCCCCCAAAAAAGAAATAGTATTACAGATTAATGTGGTGTATAAACCAAGCCTAGGAGAACCTGTGTTTGTTTTCAAAACGTCTTAAAATTCTGAGAAGTCAGCAGAAGCTCTGAGAAGCAAGCAAAACAACCATAGAAAGCCCAGCCAGATTATGAGGTGAGTCTGGCTGGAAAATTAAAGTGGAGAGGTGAATGTAAGCACTTCCCCCAAGAGAACTCATTTCACCAGGCTTTTTAAAACCTGTTCATTGCTGACCTTAGCAGTAAAGGCGAAATTGCCTCTCTCGTCAGGACAGCCAGCAATCTCATTTGCTGGATCTCACAGCCACTCCTCTGACGATCAGCTAGCAAAGAGCACATCTCTTCTGGCAAACATAACCCTTCATTGTGATAAGACGTTTTGCAGCAACCTCCACCCTGAAGCACAGAGGGGGCAGGATGTCCTAGCTCTCTTGTCCTCACCCATTGCTCTCATTATATATACAACAGGCTAGCCACCTGTCCCCAAAGGATCATTTGCTACTTTCCAAACTTCATTAATCAAAGGCCCTTAGCTGTAATGGGACATCTGGTACCAGATGCTTTGCTTGTATACATTCTTATTTTTCAGAAAATGAAAAAAAAACATGCTGGTTGTTCAAGCCAGGAAAATTACACACCCTTGCCTTGCAGTTGTGTTCTCAGGAAGCTTTCCTAGAATAGAGGCTTTTTGACTGCCGGCATTAGTTACACAAAATAGACAGTGTAGACTTGATTTCTGCAGGATACAAGCTTTTCAGTCATTGCAGATTCTTCCGGCTGTTCCTGGCTGGCAGTGAAGGAATGCAAGGGAAGAGGGATTTAGAGGTCAAGAAAGCTTAATAAATGCTGCTTAGTTTAGCCTGACACTTAATTGTGGTTACAAAATCAACGTTGTAGTTGCATTATATCATTGTACAGTTGGGGGGGGGGTTCCTTTCAAGAAAATTTTATACAGTGAAGTTCTTACATGCCCCATAAACACCCTTGGAGCACTTTCTTGCTTCTTATATTCACCAATTTGAACCAGGTCTTGCCTACTGAAGATGGCAGAGACTCAGTGGGGTTTGGTGGGGAGATGAGAACAGAAGGACAACTTGACTATAGTTTCTTTGGTTTGAAGTTCTTGGTAATCAAGCTGGGAATGAAAACCATCTGCCTAAAACTCTAAAGTACATCATACGAACCAAACTTGGTTTCATCAAGACTTCTCCAACTTGGTGCCCTTCAGATGGGTTGGACTACAATTTCCAGAATTCTGGGGAAGTTGGAAAAGACTGCTATAGGTTCTCTAGATCAGTACTGACAATATGGTGTCTTTCAAATCTAAAAATAGTTCCACAAACATCTAAGATGTGGACTGAAATCTCTGATGTTTTAGCAATCTGGGTAAGGAGGCAAAAGTCACATCAGATATTTTGCAATCACATTAATCTAGTGAAGATTTTACAAGACTATGCATTCTTGCATGGAATTTTGGTGATCTCAATTTGAGTTCTCATGAAATATTAGGAGATTTAACAGATGGTATCCAGGCTTGAAAAGACTGCTGACTATTGCTGCACTAAATGAATTATCATCTCAGTCATTATAAATTGAATCAGCTGAAAGCGTACACAAATTTTCTTGGGAGTAGATTTTGTTGAGCTCAGTTGAAATTAACTTTCTAATAGTTACATATATTCCCTTGTGGGCTCTCAAGTCTTCAATGGGTTATCTTTGGCTCGCCATGCTTAGGATAAATACGCTCGCAAGCAATTCTGTTTTTCCATGATGGGGCTTACATTATAGAACAATCTGCTTCTGGAATTGAGGCCGGTTGCCTTTCTGTTACAATGGAGCAGAGGGTTCAAAATATATCTACTGTATATGTTAAATTTTTAGATGTGTTTAGATAGTTAGATGCATACACTGCCTAGCTGCCCATTTTGTTGTTTATTCATTCAGTCGCTTCCGACTCTTCATGACATCATGGACCAGCCCACGCCAGAGCTTCCTGTCGGCCGTCGCCACCCCCAGCTCCTCCAATGTCAAGTCCGTCACCTCCAGAATATCATCCATCCATCTTGCCCTTGGTCGGCCCCTCTTCCTTTTGCCTTCTGCTTTCCCTAGCATCAGCTTCTTCTCCAGGGTATCCTGTCTTCTCATTATGTGGCCAAAGTACTTCAGTTTTGCCTTTAATATCATTCCCCCAAGAGAGCAGTCTGGCTTTATTTCCTGGAGTATGGACTGGTTTGATCTTCTTGAAGTCCAAGGCACTCTCAGAATTTTCCCCAGCACCAGTTCAAAAGCATCTATCTTATTTCACTCAGCCTTCCTTATGGTCCAGCTGCCCATTACTCTGTAAAAATTAAATATATTTGTTTTTGCAACAGCCACTATTTCCAAACTGCAGAAATACGTAATCTATCATCTGTCTATCCATATTGATTCTGAATAAGCTGAAAATGGCATAAGCTCCTTGTCTGTATTTAAGTTTCCTTTGATATATTCATATCAAAATTGTCTTTTGTTCTTCCAAAGTTTTTGCTTAAACTATGTGTTAGGTTTTAGAATTCATACAGAAACTCAGGACCAAGCTAGACATGACATTCAGTCACTGTGAGACTAAGTAGAGTGATGAGACTCACATTGCCCTAAGCCATGTTTACTTTTCATCATCATCATCATCATCATCATCATTGGCGATCACTCGTAGCCGAGTAAGATTGTCTTCCAAAGGTAAAATTTTAACAGTGGATCCGTAAGTGGCTATAAAGGCCAATTCTGGGTCCGCACAACCTCCCACAATGAGGGCATAGGTTTACATGTTTACTTTTATCTTTGTATGATATGCACACTAGGTCAGTGAAAAAAAACATGGTTGATTTTAAGACAGGGAACCACAATGTGGAATTATGGATCTTTATTGGCTTACTGACTCCAACTATAACTTAGCATGAAGCGTAAAGTAAGAGCAGAAAAAAAAGAAGTACTAGGGGGAAAAAGGGATTGCTAATCAAACCATGATAACTTTGACTTAGCTTGATGTGTCAACACAGGCCCTATTTGCAGAGGTGGTATTCCTTCAGTCTTTCATCTCCAGCTCTGTTGGGTTCTTAATTTTCCATCATAGCTTCTTTTAGTTTTCTGCATGTATAGGCTGCCACAATTATTGCTTTAACTTTGAAATCAAAATAGTCAGCTAATGTAACAACAGTAAGGTTGTTATAGTAAGGTTGTAAGTCTAGCTGGATTCTCTGTTATCAGTTACCATGTTCAGCTACTCTGTTCCCTCTGCAGGACACAAGGATGCCATCCGCTTATTTCTGTGGTACTGTGTTTTTATTCTGTTTTCTATCTGATTTTGTGAGCCACCCAGTCTCATTTTGGAGTCGGGCGACACCTAAACCCAATAAATAATAAATAACTCGTGCACAAGTAGTTCAGGATAAAAGTTCATTTAACTATAATACAGACATTAGCAACACCGCTAGAGACAGCAATCGTAAGGGTAGAGCTTGTGCTTTGCCTGCAGGGTCAACACTCCTGGGCTAGATAGACCCGTGGGCTCCATAGTGGGGAATGTATGTAGCTCAGGGTTGAGTTGTTGGGCGTTTTGTGTTCCTGAGCTTCCTTCTCTTCCTTTACTAGCCTGGTAATGAAAAGTCTGCAGGAAGAGAAGGAAGCTCAGAAACACAAAAAGCCCAACAGACCAATGGTCCGGCTCTGTAATGGCAATTCTTGGTGTCGCTAATGTCTATATTTCTAGCTTAGTGGAATTATTTAGCATCATTAAAATGAGGTATCATATTTTAGCCTCAACTGTACTTACAAGAGGCATTGAGCCACTGGCTGGGTTCACTTATTTACACCCATTGCTGTACCTTAAGTGTAGTTTGTTGAATAAGCCACCCTTGCTTATCCTGCTGCCCTGTAAACATTAGTTTACAAACCATGTTAAGGCAAAACCTGGCAAAGCACATTTTGGCTTAGCATGCAAAATCAGTCTAAATCAGCAGAGAAGCATGATGTAATTAAACTTTTCTCACAGGAGGAAAAAGGCTGCTTTCAGGAGGTAGAGACAGTGCTTAATTCGACTCATTCACCACTCTTGTGATGCAAATCGCCCACTGCCAAAACTATTGTGTCACTCCTGTGCCCAGGACATCTTAATATGTAGTTGTAGCTCCTTCAGTCTTCAAAGCAGTACTGATATTTCTTCTCTGTTCCCAAACAGGCAACAAGTCCCGGAAAAGAGCCAGAAGAAGAAAAAGACGAAGTGGCGAGGAGACAGAGCAACTGGTTCCCACAAACTGCATTGTGTGATTTTGTGACTGTCTCTTCCCGGGTTTCTCTTTTTTCTCATTCCAACTTGAACCTAAAATGATTGTACAACCCAACTGCAACTTGACTTTTCAAGAAAGTGGTTCCTGCCCAAAATAACTCAAAGGGAAGAGCTCTGGGACATTCTTGAGATTCAGCCACATGATTATTTGGCAAAAGATGCAGAATGGTTTTACCTTAAGAAAAAAAAAAAGGTCACCCCAAAGCAGGGGCAAAACAGAATCCAGGTTTTATGACTGTCAGTCATCTCAATAGTCTCCATTTTAAAATTCCTGGGGTGGATAGAAATGTTTTACCTGCAAGCATTCCCAAGGGGAGCCTACTTCTAAACAGCCATTAATGGTTTTATTTAGTACTGAGTGTGTTGTCAATCAGGGTCAATATTTCCTTTCTTGGCAGAATTTTCTTTTGCACTGGATTCTCCGGTATGTCTTCAGCAATGCAAACCGTGTGTATATATGTGCAGGAAGAAGCTGGAGTGTAGCCAGATCTTTATCTGGCAACACCAGCAAAAAGGATGGAGAAACATGATGGGTGGTTGTCAGTCCCCATCCTATGTGCCAGGTTGTGTTTTGTCAGCAAAAGGCTGCTCTGAAGGAGGGGGGGGCAGCCAATTTGCTACTCCTGAGAAATATTTAAATTAAATGGTTATTTACAAATAATAAATTGTGGAGCATTTTTGTTTTGTTCTTTTGTTATTTTGAAGAAGAGAAACATGGATAAATGATGATGCAGATATAAACTGAACACATAAGATGCCTGGCTATGAATGATAGTGTAATATCAGAAAGTGTGCTGATTCTGTTATGGTCGATTCTTTTTGCTTTTTTGTCTAAGCCCCATAAAGTAACACCGGTTTTACCCATCATAGTACTTTCCAGATATGTTGGATTTTGATCTGGAGGCAGAAATTGTCTGCTCCATTAGAACAGTTGCAGTTTTCATTCCATTAATGCATTCCTACATTCAGGAACTCTTGCCTCTGTGTCTATAAAATCAGTTCTTGCTTTCTAAAAGTTGAGGATTACTGTATTTAATACATGAGAGTCATCTGTATATTACCATGTGCAATGCAACTGCATGTTTTTTTCATGTAAGTTCCACCTGAGCCATAATCCTTTTAATATGGAAACATATTCAGGAAGATATTCCATAAATATACTGTCAAATAGCAGATATACATGGAGAATAATGGAAAAATGTGTATCGATCCACACTAAAAGGCAGATAAGTTGTAGCTTTGAACAGACCTGCAGCTAGATTTTTTTTCAGGGGGCTGGGGCGTGCTTTCAAGTCAGTGTTGACTCCTGGCAACTGCCTGGGCAAGTCCCTGCAATTTTTTTGTCAAGATTTTTTGAAAGTGGTTTGCCCTTGCCTGCTTCCTAGGGCTGAGAGAGAGAGAGAGAGAGTGTGTGACTGGCCCAGGGTCACCCAGCTGGCTTTGTGCCTAAAGCAGGACTAGAACTCACAGCCTCCCGGTTTCTAGTCTGGTGCCTTAACCACTACACCAAACTGGCTCAAAACTAGATATGGTCTGTGGTATTTAAACATGATGTACATTCCTTTGTATCCAAAAATGAGATAGCAACAGGACCACAATGTGCTTAAAGGAAAGGAACTAGGAAACGGCTTCCTAGCATTGGCAATCATTGGATCAAGTGTTTCAGAGATTTAGTTTTATCCAGGAGACTGAAAAGCACCACATTTTAGTTCTTTACCAAACTGCATCATAAGGAACTGGAGTACAAATTATAGCATGGTATGGTATGGTGGTTAAGATGTCAAGCTAAAATTGGAAAGATTCAAATTCAAGTCCCCAGTTGAGCATAACCCTTGCTGGAAGCTAGGGCCAGTCAGACTTTCAGGCCAATTCCATATCCCTGCTATAGCAATGGGAATTATGGGCATATGTGTTCTGTTGCATGGCACACTAACCCGAATGAGCCTACCTCATGTCCTCCAGGTATCTGTTGAACTCTTATCTGCCATACTTCTACCCTTTGCTAGTGGGAATGATTCTGCAACTCTGGCTTTAGGCATAAAAAATTGCTGGACTTAGATGGAGTAAGAAGCTCTTAGTCCAGCATTTGGTGCCTCACAATGGCTGACCAAACACCCCTGATCTACACACAATAAGAGGTGGAAACAGCTCTCTTCCACATACTCTCTGCAACAAGTATTTGGAGGCACCTTTCCTCATCCCAGTAGTAGTAATGAGTCTTCAAGACAAGTAGCCTTGGATAAAACTGTCCTCCATGAATTTTTCCAATCTCCTTGTAAAGCCATCAAAATTAGTGGCCATCACCATGTCTTATGGTAATCCATGCAGTGAGAGGATGCAAATATAAACAGAATTTGGAGTAGAGCTGATAGTCCAGAACAGTGTTTCTCAAACATAGCAACCTTAAGATATGTGGACTTCAATTCCCAGAATTCCCCAGCCAGCATGGCTGGCTGGGGAATTCTGGGAGTTGAAGTCCACATATCTTAAGGTTGCTAAGGTTGAGAAACACTGGTCCAGAGGGAACAATTGCTTTTATGTACTGCTGCTCTGAGCTTAGCTGAAGCCCCATTATGAAGAGTGCTTTCAGTACACACGTGAGAGAGGGTTACCCATTCCATGCTGGGTTTTCCTCCTTTAAAACAACTCTTCTTCCAGACAAGAGTAATGAATATTCAGCAGTTCATGGGAATAGCCTCTCTGGCAATTAGGACGAGGCCTTTTTGCATCTCAATAATGGGGGCGCCTCTGCTGTTGTCCCCAGCCCCAGTAGCTGAGCGGTGGAAACCAGCCAGAAAGTCTGGTGCACACTTCTGGTACAAACAGACCCTTTTATGCCTATTTCCCAATGAAAGCTGGTGGTGTATGCATGTGTGTAAAATACAAATGCAGAGCACCAAAACAACTGCAGGAAATTCAGAAGGAGGACCGATACCCCAGCCCTTCTCACGCCATTGTGGAGAAGGAAGAAAACACAATGATGTGAATTGGAGAACCAGCGGCTCCTTTCTTTTTCTTTTGACCTTCCTGTTCTTGGTCACTTGGACTGAGCTGAATTCCCATCACTTCTATATGTTCAAGAAGTGTGTGGGGGGGGGTGTTTGCTTCCGTCTTCCCATAATTCCTGTCATTACGATGGGGGGGGGGGCGAGTGAAGGAAAGGGAAAGTTCCTTCTATGTCTGACCACTCCCTTGACTAAATTTGAGCCATGTGTGAGGAGATACTGTATAAGAAAAATTGCTGTTGTGGAAAAAATTGGAAAAGGAAGTAGTATGTATGCCACCTTAAGCTTCTGGAGGAAAGGTGGAGCATCCATTTAAGACACAGATAAAATATATCTTCCTGACGACCTAAAGTTCAGGACTTAACAAACCTTATGTCATTCCTTTAAAAAAGGTTGCTGTGTAATCTTGCATATGGGGAAGGTTTAATGAGAAATACCTTTATAAAACCAAGGAAGTCAGCATGTAGATGTAAAAAGGAATTTATTGGGAAAAGGGAAAAAAACAGGAAAAACAAGGAAAGGCAGCAATCAATCACACATATAGAATTACAAATAATTCAATGCAGTCAGCCTAACTAGTTGATTATATAGATCCTGCTTACATAAGATATTGGGTCTCAGAGCATCTTCAGAGTTCCTTGTAGCGAAGATGGTTGGAGAGAGGGCATTGGGACTTCCTGTGGTGTGTCTTAAGCAGGATCTCACTGCTGCTCCTTCTTCCCACTATCCTGCTTATAAAAAGAGGATGATAAGTGAAGGCCAGCCAGAGGAGACCAACTACTGCTTTGCTCAGTCAAGCAAAACAGTCTGTCTCCTAGCCAGCAAATTGTAAAATAATCTAGTAGCTGAACTCACCATGGTAAATAACTGTCACAGGTTGACCTGAGTATGTGGGGGTGTGGTCAAAAAAGGTCACAGATGGTGGCTACAATAGTGCAATCAAAGCTCCACTCATTTTTATGTGCACTGACCATTGTGGCCACCATCTTGACATTTTTTAACCATACCCTGTGGACTCCCCTAGAGCTTACACTACATAAATGAACCAAATCAATTAACAAACCCCACCCCACCCCTTCCTAATGACCCTGGGCATGAGCTGGTTTCCCCAGTTATGTCAATGTTTTAAATTGACTGCACTCAAAGGAGAGACTTTTTCAAAAACAAAAGCTGAATTCTCTTTATTCAGGCTTCTCAACCTGCAGTCAACCAATCAGACGTTTCAGGGGGATGATTGCACTGTGCCAAAAACTAGAGACGGTCACATCATACCATGTTCCAATAACAGAGGGTGGTTTGCTGCAAAGCATGAAGTATGTTTTTGCCCAGAATGACCTTTAAACAAGACACCATCAAGCAAACAAAGTCTGTTATAGTATGTGCAAAGGAGCCTTTGTGCCCTGGCCTCTGCTGTGCCATTTTCTGCTTTGAGACCCTGTGGATCAGGGTACCCATGATACAGAGAAGGGTGGGGAAGGGTAGGCTACATCTCCACTGCTTTCCTAGAAATGGAACTTGTGAAGCCATCAGAGGACAGCACTGTTGCTCCCCACCCAGGTTTATTGATTGCCATTTACAGAGAGTTAGCATGTTCTCATGCTTTCTTTCTCCCTCACTACATATTAAAAGAAGCCACATGTCTTCTACACAATACATTCTTGAGCCTGTTTTTAGTTTCACGTGGTTCATGAATGAGCGTCATTATTTATGCCCCATTAATTTTATTCCTTTCTAAAATACTTCAGCCACCTTGTTCATAAAAGACTCTAAGCGGTATGCAAACAGCAAGAAGCCAATGCAAAAAATAAACACATAGAAATGGGTAACCTCAACAGGTATTCTCTGTTTATTTGGATTGGGTGGGCAGAATCTGTTGGGACAGGCAGTCTTGTAGATACCCGGGCCCTGAGCCATATTGGGTTTTATAGGTAACCGTCAGCATCTTTAATGGCATTCAGAAACAGACTGATAGCCAATGCAACTCTCAGAGCAAAGATATTACATGACAGTAATAAGAATATCCTACCTGCATTTGAACGTATCTGAGTAGGAATGTGTATATGTTTGTTCTATCCAAGGAAGAAGCTAGACTCCATCTACTACACTTGTATTCAATTACTGTTTGCATTTTTTATCTATATGGCATATGGAATCTCAGTACTTTAGTTTATTAGAAGATTCAGACATGCATTCCTAAGCATCAAGATCTGAAGCATGATCCAGACTTGTGTTAGTTTCAGATCCGTAAGAATGAAAAAGGTGTTCGAACAGGATCCAGCAGTGCCTCTAGAAAGACTATTTTGCCTTCTGTTTCAGTTGAGCTAGAAGTCCAAAAACAAAAAGAGGGAGAGGGAAGGATAGAGGAATGTTTTGGGGTTGCCTGGGTCAAACATCAAAATGTTTGGCAATCATATATCCCATACCTCACTGAACATGATTGAGGAAGCATTAATATAAGTGGAATTTTTAACTGAGATATTACCTTTTAATTAAACCTGAAGATAAAAGTATTGCTAATGATATCCTGCTCATATTTACTATTTTGTTGTTTATTCGTTCAGTCGTTTCCGACTCTTCGTGACTCCATGGACCAGTCCACGCCAGAGCTTTCTGTCGGCCGTCACCATCCCCAGCTCCCCAATGGTTGAGTCCGTCACCTCCAGAATACCATCCATCCATCTTGCCCTTGGTCGGCCCCTCTTCCTTTTGCCTTCCACTTTCCCTAGCATCAGCTTCTTCTCCAGGGTATCCTGTCTTCTCATTATGTGGCCAAAGTACTTCAGTTTTGCCTTTAATATCATTCCCTCAAGTGAGCAGTCTGGCTTGATTTCCTGGAGTATGGACTGGTTTGATCTTCTTGCAGTCCAAGGCACTCTCAGAATTTTCCTCCAACACCACAGTTCAAAAGCATCTATCTTCCTTTGCTCAGCCTTCCTTATGGTCCAGCTCTCGCAGCCATAGGTTACTACAGGGAATACCATTGCTTTAACTATGCGGACCTTTGTTGTCAGTGTGATGTCTCTGCTCTTAACTATTTTATCAAGATTTGCCATTGCTCTCCTCCCAAGAAGTAGACGTCTTCTGATTTCCTGGCTGCAGTCAGCGTCTGCAGTAATCTTTGCGCCTAGAAATACAAAGTCTGTCACTGCCTCCACTTTTTCTCCCTCTATTTGCCAGTCATCAATCAAGCTCGTTGCCATAATCTTGGTTTTTTTGAGGTTTAACTGCAGCCCAGCTTTTGCACTTTCTTCTTTCACCTTCGTCATAAGGCTCCTCAACTCCTCCTCGCTTTCAGCCATCAAAGTGGTATCATCTGCATATCTGAGATTGTTAATGTTTCTTCCAGCGATTTTAACTCCAGCCTTGGATTCCTCAAGCCCAGCATGTCGCATGATGTGTTCTGCGTACAGGTTGAATAGGTAGGGTGAGAGTATACAACCCTGCCGTACTCCTTTCCCAATCTTAAACCAGTCCGTTGTTCCGTGCTCTGTTCTTACTGTTGCTACTTGGTCGTTATACAGATTCCTCAGGAGGCAGACAAGATGACGTGGTATCCCCATACCACCAAGAACTTGCCACAATTTGTTATGATCCACACAGTCAAAGGCTTTAGAATAGTCAATAAAACAGAAATAGATGTTTTTCTGAAATTCCCTGGCTTTCTCCATTATCCAGCGGATATTGGCAATTTGGTCTCTAGTTCCTCTGCCTTTTCTAAACCCAGCTTGTACATCTGGCAATTCTCGCTCCATGAATTGCTGGAGTCTACCTTGCAAGATCTTGAGCATTACCTTACTGGCATGTGAAATAAGTGCCACTGTTCGATAGTTTGAACATTCTTTAGTGCTTCCCTTTTTTGGTATGGGGATATAAGTTGATTTTTTCCAATCTGATGGCCATTCTTGTGTTTTCCAAATTTGCTGGCATATGGCATGCATCACCTTGACAGCATCATCTTGCAAGATTTTAAACAGTTCAGCTGGGATACCGTCGTCTCCTGCTGCCTTGTTATTAGCAATGCTTCTTAAGGCCCATTCAACCTCACTCTTCAGGATGTCTGGCTCTAACTCACTGACCACACCATCAAAGCTATCTCCAATATTATTATCCTTCCTATACAGATCTTCCGTATATTCTTGCCACCTTTTCTTGATCTCTTCTGCTTCTGTTAGGTCCTTACCATCTTTGTTTTTGATCATACCCATTTTTGCCTGGAATTTACCTCCGATGTTTCTAATTTTCTGGAAGAGGTCTCTTGTCCTTCCTATCCTATTGTCTTCTTCCACTTCCGCACATTGCTTGTTTAAAAATAATTCCTTATCTCTTCTGGCTAAACTCTGGAATTTTGCATTTAATTGGGCATATCTCCCCCTATCACTATTGCCTTTTGCTTTCCTTCTTTCTTGGGCTACTTCCAGTGTTTCAGCAGACAGCCATCTTGCCTTCTTGGTTTTCTTTTTCTTTGGGACGTTTTTTGTTGCCGCCTCCTGAACAATGTTGCGAACTTCTGTCCATAGTTCTTCTGGGACCCTATCTACTAAATCTAGTCCCTTAAATCTATTCTTCACCTCCACTGCATATTCCTTAGGAATATTAGTGAGCTCATATCTAACTGATCTGTGGGTCTTCCCTATCCTCTTTAGTCTGATTCTAAATTTTGCAATAAGAAGTTCGTGATCTGAACTACAGTCAGCTCCAGGTCTTGTTTTTACCGATTGTATAGATGTCCGCCACCTTTGGCTGCAAAGGATGTAGTCAATCTGATTTCGGTGTCGACCATCTGGTGAAGTCCATGTATAAAGTCGTCTTTTAGGTTGTTGGAAGAGAGTGTTTGTTATGCACAGTGAGTTGTCTTGGCAAAATTCTATCAGCCTATGTCCTGCTTCATTTTGTTCTCCCAGACCATGCTTGCCTGTAATTCCAGGTGTCGTCTGACTACCCACCTTAGCATTCCAGTCTCCTGTAATGAAAATAACATCTCTTTTTGGTGTATTATCTAGTAGGTGCTGCAGATCCTCATAGAACTGATCTACTTCTGCTTCTTCAGCATCTGTGGTTGGCGCGTATATTTGGATCACTGTGATGTTAAATGGCTTACCCTGAATTCGAATTGAGATCATTCTATCGTTTTTTGGATTGTATCCAAGCACTGCTTTAGCCACTTTATTATTAATTATGAAGGCTACTCCATTTCTTCTGTGGTCCTCTTGTCCACAGTAGTAGATCTGGTGGTCATCTGATGTGAAGTGACCCATCCCAGTCCATTTCAGTTCACTGACACCTAAAATGTCTATATTTAATCTTGACATCTCACCAATAACCACATCCAATTTGCCCTGGCTCATAGATCTTACATTCCAGGTTCCTATGGTGTGTTGATCTTTAGAACATCGGATTCGTCGTTCACCACCAGCACCGTCGGCCGCTAGCCGTCCTTTCGGCTTTGAGCTAGCTGCGTCATCACGTCTGGGGCTAGTTGAACGTATCCTCTGTTCCTCCCCAGTAGCATTTTGACCATCTTCCGACCTGGGAGTCCCATCTTCCGATGGTATACCGACATATCTTTGGTTGTACTGATCCATTTAGTTTTCATGGCAAGAATACTGGGGTGGGTTGCCATTACCTTCCCCAGGGATCGTATTTAGTCTGACCTCTCTGCCACGACCTTCCCGTCTTGGGTGTCCCTTCACGGTTTAGCTCATGGTTTCATTGAGGTGCTCAAGCTCCAGCACCACGACAAGGTAACGATCTCCTTTGCTGGAGCATATTTACTATATCCAAGCATAAATCTTCAGGAACGTCTCCCCTACAAGAATATGATAGGTACATCCTTGACTCACTTGATTCTTTTTTGGCATCTCTTTGCCTTTTCTGATTCATCCAGACTGTTGAAATGAACAAAGGTGGTCTTCCTCTCACTTTTACTTTTTCAACTCACCAGTTGAAATGGTGCTGTGTCACAGTTGACCCCATCAATAGGTAGAGGGAAGCAGATGATTTGGGGAGCCATAAATAGGAAGCCAATTTTTAGCTATTTAATATATTTGGGGTAGAGAGAAGTCCTTATGGAATCATCAGCCTCAGGGGCCTAAATACTCTGGCTTTGGCAACCAGTTCACATTTATGATGACCATTGCAGTATCCCATGGTCACGTGATCGCCATTTTCAACCTTCCTGGCCAGCTTCTGGCAAGCAAAATCAATGGGAACCACGTGATTCACTTAACGATTGCCGCAAAAAGTGTTGTAAAATCGGGTCAGATTCACTTATTGACCGCTTCACGTAGCAACCAAAATTCCAGTCCCAATTGTGGTTGTTAAGCGAGGACTACCTGTAAGTAGGGTTGTCTCCCATCAGCATTGATGACAATCACATGTATCCCAGCTATGCAAGACCCTGAAGAGGTATGATTTCCTTTCTCTTTATAATATGTGGTGCTTATTCCAAGCTGTCACGTTCTAGTGCTTCATTAACTAGTAGCTACCATTTAGAAAGGTTGTGAAGACTACATTACTATGCATGGAGACTCTGCTAAAACTGAGTTGGAACAGGATGTTTCATTTTGTTTTGTTGTTTGCTTGTATTTTTCTTAAACTTCCATTTTGTTACCAACCTCCTCTATTTAATGTTTTTTCTCCAAGTTTTTGTGGAGAGAAATCTGCAGCCATGTAAGGCACAAGCAAGCTATGCCATAAAACCACCAGGGAAACAGTTAGATTATTAGCTTGACCTCATGCCATAATAAATCCACTATATGCACAGGCATATCTTCCCCTGGCTGTTAAGAGTGCATTCATTTGGATCTTAGAGGATTAGTCACTGGCAATAAATACATAACCTGGCATGCCCACCAGATGCATGAAATGTTAGGCACGCATTAGCTTGATTTTTAATTCAAGATTAGAAAAGAAAACTAGGTTTTGTAAATTTAGGGCAGGAATGTATCATCAGCATAGTTTCAAAAATCTTCTCATTTGCATATGCCAAAGAATGATGTTTTTCTATACATCAAGCTGAAGTGTAATCTGACATGCACTTAGCTCCTAAGGAGGAGGACAGCATAATTGTTCTTCTCCTAGAAATAGTGATTACAGTGGTATTAAAAAGGTCAAGTGAGGTAGCTGCCTGCCATTAAAAGCCTGTCTACTGGGAGAAGCTGTTTGGTCCAGCCAAAGGGCAAGAAGAGGTGTTCTGCATTTCTTCCCCTTTTTATTCCTTAAACAAATTTGAGTTCCACCTTGTCCTGGGGTAAGCCCCCAAGCCAGTATGAAAGGATACTCCTAGGATTCTGTATATACACAGGGTTGGTCAAGGCAGTCGTGGCTTCACTTCTGCCTCATGGGTACACATGACATTGCACTACAAGCATAACTAGTGGGGATCATCCCTTTTTACAGAAGGGGAAAATAGCAAGTGTGATGTATGGAGCACACATGACCAGGTGCCACAACCCAGCCAGCGAGGAAGGTGGTGTCACAGAACTACCCCTGCTTGGCATTGGGCACTTCACCATCACTTTTCAGAATCTTCTGGGTCTTTCTACCCAGCAGCAGTTTCACAAATAGAACATTGTGATATCCCAAATTCCCAGTCAGCATGAGAGTTAGGTTTTGCCTAACAAGCTTGAAGAGGATATGCTGAGGATGTGTCTTTCTATCTGTAATTAATAAAAATGCTGCTATATGGAAATGAAGACATCCGCCCCAAATCCCAGACATAAAGAGGTTGCAGGGTAGGAGTTCCAGGTCTCGGCTGCAAAAGTCCGGATGACCACAAGAAGGCAGCAAAAAGACAGTATTTTCTCTAAGTCCTTGCTGTCATCTCCTGGTTGTCCAGATATTTGCAGCCCAGATCTGGTAACATTGATTTTTTTTTCCTTTTTTGCAGTAAAATTGACAGGAACCCACTCACTTCCTTTGAGAGATCATTTTGTTCTGCCAACTCAAAGTACATCATCCACATTTTGGATGGCTGATTCAAATATTTGCATGCAGTTAAGTACTTCTGTGTGGAGCTTTTAACATTCACCTGATTCAAAAGGAGGAGGAGGAGGAGGAGGAGGGGGAGGAGGGGGAGGAGGGGGAGGAGGAGGAGGAGGAGGAGGAGGAGGAGGAAAACTTCACCCTTGAGGATGTTTCAGTCATTGTGGACAAATTATAGACTTCAAAGACAAGCCATGAATCAGGACTGAAAAGCAATTGGGATCAGAGACAAGCAGAAGACAAGACTGAAGTAAGAACCAAAGCAGAAGGCAACCCCATAGTCAGGGCCAAAAAATAAGACCATAAACAGAAGATTTGCCAGAAGTCAGGGGAGAGTTACTCAAGCAAGGGGTCAGTTGCAAATCTCTTCCTGTGCAGAACAATCCATTGGCCATCAGGAATGGGGAAAGCCAGTCCAAGTCTGGGAAGTGGCTGCAGGTATATATGGAGGCCTACTTCACCAGGTGTGGCAGAAAACAGCAGTTTCTGACATGAATACTGGGCTCTCTTCATCAAGGTCAAGAGGTGACACAGTTTGCTTCAATGAGGCACTTCGCATTGCCTCACCGTGTCAGCAGGTACTTACAACTATTGGAAGAGACTTTCAATTGCTTCAACAATTCTATTCTATTAGCATTTCTAATAGCTGCCTGTTCATTGTTTCCAGTTATTAGAACAACTGGAAGAGGCCTCAGAAGAAAGGGAGAGCAAATCAAGGCACCCACTTCACTCTTAAAAGCAAGAATGAAGCATGGCTGGCTGGGGAATTCTGGGAGTTGAAGTCCACACATCTTAAAGTTGCCAAGGTTGAGAAACACTGGTCTAAACTCTCTGACTTTGACACGGAATATTGAAATGATTAATGTAATTCAGCTAAATTATGAATGAGATAAAGTAGTTTAAAAAACTCTGTGTGTATGTGTGAAAATGTATGCTTTTATTTATTTGTTGCACTGATACCTGTGGAGAGCCAGGGAGATAATCTTGGGAAAGATATATGGTATAAAGTTGCCATCAGGTTCTGCCATTAGCCAGAGGCACAGAGAAGGATAGTTAACTGAATCAGACTGGTAGATACAAGAAAAAAGAAAGTCCATCAGTTTTGAGGGCATAGGGCCGTTCAGTGGGGTAAGGAGCAAAAGTCAGAAAGTGACTTCTTCACTGTACATTCACAATAAAGATAGCTCACAATTTAGAAATATTTTTTGCATGGAATATTAATTAACAGCATTAATAAGTTTATTGACACTCAGAAAGATCTGAGAATTCTGTAGCAAATGTAGAATCTGCCTGAAGTCTAAAAAGTGATATTCCATGCCATTCCTTATTCTATTGTTTATGGGCTTCAATAAGTTACACCCAAAACTTCTCATTTTTAGAAATCAAGCATTTACATGAACAAAATAAATTGTAATCTTAAAAAAAAGTAAATCTGACATTCCTTGGATTTTTTTTTTTTCATGTCTGTGTATGCATATATGGAGAAAAGAAAGGATGGGTGAAATTTCAGCAGAACCAAGTAATAAAGAACAAGAATTGGGAAAGAGTTTCTGTACCGGCAGACTAACAAAGGATCCCAGCATTATGTTAAGCCAACATCTGCAAGGAGAATGACTTTGGGACAGACAAAATCTATTAATGAATAAACATTTCCTGCAACTAATAAGTTTTCTCAATGAATTATAAAACCTGTGATCTATCAACCTGGCAGGACTGCACCAGAGGGACAAATGAAATCTTCAGAATTATGCTGGAGGTAAGGGCAGGGGAGAAGAAAGCTTAACTCTTTTTCTTTTCTTGCAAAAGTCAAAATTCTCACAACTGGTCTGATGCATAATTATTCTTGGTAATATTCATTTGGAACTTAGTCTGGGGAAAAGAAAATGGGCAATACTTTTTGAATGTAAGGAAAATAGGAGAGCCAGTTTGGTGTAGTGGTTAAGGTACCCGGCTAGAAACCGGGAGGTGGTGAGTTCTAGTCCTGCCTTAGGCACAAAGCCAGCTGGGTGACCCTGGGCCAGTCACACACTCTCTCTCTCTCAGCCCTAGGAAGCAGGCAAGGGCAAACCACTTCTGAAAAATCTTGCCAAGAAAATTGCAGGGACTTGTCCAGGCAGTTGCCAGGAGTCAAGACTGACTCGAAGGCACCAAAAAAAAAAAAAAAAGGAAAATAGAGCATGGGGAGAGAGGAAGGAAGGGAGGAATTCAGCATACCTTCTACTTACCATTCCTTCATACAAAACTGCAGCCTTCTGTATTTTTCATTTTAAAAATGGAGAATATTTATTTGTATGTAATGGGTATTTTTACCAAAAGGTGCTTCTTGATTAACAGTTCCTAGCATAGGATTGCCAATCAAAATTCACAGTGCGGTTCTGCCTTAACATGGCAACAGGGGTATCTGTTAAAAATGGAACTAATAGAAAATACAGGTGGGTTACAAATGGGAGACAATGTCAAAATTCATGTTTATACTTGGCTAACTGTATGATAACAGTATTTTGTGGAAAAATCCAATACTGATTCATAATTTTTGTGCAATAATATTGTAATGAAGACACAGGTGAAACACCATTGTTATTTAGGATGCAATTTATGCATTCAGTTCTGTGCACTGTATTTTGGAGATTTTTTTGGAAAGCTACAGAGAATCTGTCATCATGGAGTGTTAGCTAGAATGAAGAGCTCTTTTTAAATTAATATAAGAGCTTTGTTTCCAGTGTCATCGAAAGTGGAAACTAATAGACTTTCCATCTATTCATAATAGGCTAATGATAAGCACAATTGATTGATCCCATAGAAAGAATGGCACAATAGTACCATTTATATCCAAGGTAAGCAACTTGTAGAACCTGATTGATTATTAATTAATATACCATTATAATATACCAATAATATACCAATTATTAATTAATATACCATTAATTAATTAATTTAATTAATCTGGTTTTAGTAGAACCCTGGGATTCACCAAGTATAGCCAAGCATGAACCACCATCTTGGATAGGTTGATATATTCTAAGAACGAAACCACAGGGTGTTTTGGAACAATAGGGTATTTTGGCAAGTACAGGAATCCATGACCAAGTTTATAACTACTTTCACATAAACTTCCACTTTGAGCCCTGCAGGTGGACCAGAAAAATATAAATAAAGATAAAGATAAATGCATACATACATAAAAGAATGTCATGATGGCATAGTATGCAACGGCATAGTAGTCTCACCAGAAGGAGGCAATAACCTTGGTGATTCTAAGAGCTTTACCAAATAAAAAACCTACCATTCAGTGGAAGTTATAAGCACTTATTGTAACCTACTTGGTTCCTAGTTCTCACCCTTTATCCAGAAGTCACCTGTCAAGTAATTCCTCCTCTCACATTGCCTCCAACTGACAATTCTTGTAATCAGGGCATTACAGCCTACATCTGGCCAATTAATTGTATCAGACTTCCTGATCAATGCTGTGGGTTCACCATTCCTTATTCTCTAAAGCCAGACAAAAGTCATGCATAATTCATCTACCTGTGGAGCAAATTCAGCAGAACGTCTTCCTCTTTCACAGGTCTATTCTTGCTGCCGCTAGCTAATAATACTAAAGGGTTCAAAATAAAAAGCAGGAATCGGGGTGTAAATCAAAGAGGCCATTACAGGCATCATATATCTTCTTGAGATTAAGTGGTCCCCTGATTCCCAAAGGGCTGAAGAAATCTGGGTCCCTTGATAGCAGCAGGTAATTCTCTTGGATGTTATCCAGCAATTAAAACATTACTCAAGATAGAACAGATGTGCAGATTTTAGGAACAGAGACATAAATCCACCTTTATAAACGAGCTCTGGGCAATGACGTATATTTACAGATATGAGTGATGAGCTGTAGTCTAAAAATCTATCTGCAGAGTATCATGGTGAGACAAGGCTCCTTATGAAGGCAGGAAGACTTTAAATAAATACAGCATTGCGAGTTGGACAATGTACAGGCCCTCAGTAACTCAGACAGCGTTAGCTTTGCTCTGCTTAATTTTCTACACCAAATAAGAGGATGGAAATATTAACACTGTCATTAAAGCTGGGTAAATGCACATTTGGGGGATTTTCCTGTGCCTTAATGAGACATAGGTAATTATATTCAAGTTACACTATTCCTTTAAATTTATTCTACCACGTGCATGCCAAATATGCTTGCAAAGTGCTCTTGTTTTGTCTTGAGGATGTTTACTGCTTATTAACAGAGTAACAAGAGCTCTCCAGAGCACTGCTGGATCTAAAATTGTGAGCAAACATCAGATCCAACCTGCAAAGGATGGAACTGCAAACAAAGCATAAAACAGTACAGCAAAACTATAACTACCCACTTGAAACTGGTGATTCTCATGATGAGCATACAGATATGCTAATGTATGTATGCATTCACTTGGAAACATTGACAGCTCCTGGCACTATCAATAGAACAACATTTTGTGCAATATGTCTATGAAGGTTCTCAGTCATCCAGGTGGAATTGTCTGTAGCTTGAATCATGTCAACTGGATTTCTATTTTCTCAGTGGAAACGTTTCGCTCCTTATCCAAGGACTGAAGAAGCTCCTTGGATAAGGAGCGAAACGTTTCCACTGAGAAAATAGAAATCCAGTTGACATGATTCAAGCTACAGACAAGATTTTGTGCAGTGATGCTGTCTTTTCCTTCTAGATTCTTTGTGGGTTTTTTCCTGGAAACATTGACCATGGGTGCTAATACCCTCTTTGGTGCCTCAGTGGTACAGAAATGTCAGTGCCCCAGAGAGTCCACTGTCAATGGCCCTGCTGTTCATCATTAATCATAATTATATTTGAGGTCAGCTGGGTTCCCCACTCTGCCATGGCACTAAGTAGGGTGCCAAACGATACTGTGTCTCTTTCCTCATTTTCTCTGACCCCTCTAACAGAATGGATAGAGCTGGAAAACAGAAAGGATGGAAGCAGCAGCGAAAAAATTGAGTTATAAGCAGAAGGTGACAATGGCTGAGTTTGAATGCTAACTTTAACCATGATTTGTTTTCTCTGTGGTTTGCTGAACAACCAAAGTAGCTTGGTTCACTTACAATACCAACCCATACACTGTGGCTGCATAGCCACAATGGCTGGATCACATATTGCAGAAGCCCAAAACCAAACAAATCAAACTTAATGCCTGGTGTAAACTGGGCTAGTGTCTGGATCATCCCATAGAATATCTTGAATGAGGTGTAATGTTTTTGGAATAAAATCCTTGCCAAGAGGATTTGTGGACTAGTGGTTCTGGTGTCAGGGGAAGATCAGGAACAAGGTGAGAAACCGAAACACTGCTTCAGTCCCAGCTAGCTCTGAGTCATTCTTTAAAGGTATTTGTTGATTTGGGTTTAGGAAAATCTGTTTCCACCATCACAAATCCTGCTCCGGCCATGGTTAATAGTGTTTCATGCTATTGAATCTATCCCTTTAGGGCCTGAAAATGAGAATGTGTTGGTGAGGAGCAAAAATAAAAAATGTGTGTGCTACATGTAACCAGTCAGGTCTCATTCGTTCTTCAGATATATTTCTGGTTTGCATTTAGAAAAGACTGCTTCCCAGCCTTGCTTCAGCCTGTTATTCATGTCTGGTTTTGTGGGCTACGTCCCTTGAGGACTTGAAAGGCAGAACCCCTGCTAGGGGAATGGAGCAAAACATGATGTGCACCTTGCAAAAGCTCTGTGCCCGTTTCTGATCCTGACATGCTGTAGGTCGTTAGCTAGTTAATTTTATATTCTGCCTTTCCTCCAGGTGGCAAAGTGATATGTTGACAGATATGCAAAGGGAGAGTACTGCTGCTTCACAAAATAGCTGCTATGTTGGCTCACCAGTTACAAAATATCCATATAGTGGCTTTGGGTTTGGGGGCTTTCCGTATCTTAGGTTTACCATCTTTGGTGCTGGATGGAGTGGCACTGCCCCAGACAGACCTGGTGTGCAATCTGGGGGTCCTTCTGGATTCATGACTCCTGCTCAAAGAGCAGGTGGCAGCCATGGCCAGGAGGGCCGTTGCACAGCTTCGTGTCGTGCTCCAATTGCGCCTCTTCCTGGATCAGGAGGCTCTACTCTCAGTCACTCATGCCACCTCCCAGATGGACTACTGTAATGCGCTGTACGTGGGGCTGGCCTTGAAGAGTATCCGGAAGCTTCAGCTGGTGCAAAATCCAGCAGCCCGGGCAGTTATGAGTGCCCCAAGAACAGCACATGTTACACCTCTGCTCTGCAAGCTGCACCGGTTACCAGTTTGCTTCCGAGTCCAACTCAAGGTGCTAGTGATTACCTTTAAAGCCCTACATGGCGTGGGGAGAGGTTATTTGAGGGACCACCTCACCCCAATTACATCCACCCATCCCATCAGATCTGCCCGGAGGGGCAAGTTGCGGGTCCTGTCAGCCAAGGAGCTTCGTTTGGCAGGGCCCAGAGGGAAATCCTTTTCTGCCATGGCACGCACCCTTCCCCCCAAGGTGAGGTTGGCACCAACCCTGTTTGCCTTCCAGATGGCCCTCAAAACTTGGTTTTGCCATTGGGCCTGGGGATCCCATGGAAGCGTGGAGCCCATTAAATGGCTGGTATAAGCTTGATTGCATTCTTCCCTGTCTAATATAGTCTTATTATACAGTTAATATGGTTTTTAATTGTTTTTAAATGTTTTAATGGATACATTATTTTGATTGTTTAGTTTTGTTTTAATTGTGTATGCCACCCAGAGTCACATGCAAGTGAGATGGGCAGCTATATAAATTTAACAAATAAACAAATAAATAAATATGACAAGGCTGCCTAATGAGATTGTTCCTCAGTCCCCTTTCAGCCCTCCACACCAATTCTCTCTATGCCCTCCAGTTTACTACTACTACTAGCCTTTTCATTTGGTAGGTTTTCAAACACTTCCAAATAAAGCCCCGGCCTGCCATTTTTATTTTTTACAACTTTCTTAGAAGTGCTGTTCGTACTAGAGGGTGGTATTTTGCTTTTAATTAAAACAATCTTTAACAAATGAAAATCCTACAGGGCACAGAGTTGGCAAATGCCAAGGAAAATCTTATGGAGACTTTGATGCCTGTGGTCATTATGATGGGAATTTCATTAGTACAGTATTATTGGATATTTCTTTATGGAAACACGGTACTATGCTTTCAGTAGCATAATTTATGCATCAAGGGCTTACAGTCTTATTTTACAGGCCTTTGCTCAACAAATGTGGACACTGTTGTTATCTACTCTTGGTGTTTGGTACAAGTGTCCTACTAAAGACCCCAAGGAACATTACTTGAAACAGAGGCCAACACTGGATTTTGGTTGGTCTTAGTCCAGGCTGGGCCATGTAAGCCCAGCTGTTTTCTTGACAATAAATAAAACTGCTAATTTGGCAATATGCATTTGGCAATATAATAGCCATTAAGACCATCATTAAGCTATGAATAATTATTGTTGCCTTTGTCTTCATGAGAATTGATTTCTATTAAGCTTAATGAATTCTGAGCCTATTTCTTCTTCAGTGACCCTCTTCAATGGTAATTTTAAGCACTGGATACTGAAGTGTGTATGTGTGTGAGATAAAACTTTGTTCAGAATGGGAATCTGACCTGAACAATTATTAATTAAGCAAGATTTATTACTAAACAGAAAGGAGATTTATTTAAGGAAATACATTATACATGTAAGCAAAGCCTAACTCCTAGCTAGCTACATCCTACCAGGAGATTCAGAGAGCATTTGCTCCATGCAAGTGTTCCTGGGATCAAAGGCAGAAGGAAGGGACCTAAAATGGGCAATGCAACAGGCAGGGACAAAGAGGAGACACAGAGTAAATCCTGAATTGTCTATGTACACCACACTGCCCTTGTGGTCAGTAGGTCATGAGATGCTGAAGAATCAATGCCTCCAAAGCCACCCTTCCAACTATAAACCTAGTACTGAACCAATGTTATATATTGCTTTCAAAGACGAAGGTGAAAGAAGAAAGTGCAAAAGCTGGGTTGCAGTTAAACCTCAAAAAAACCAAGATTATGGCAACCAGCTTGATTGATAACTGGCAAATAGAGGGAGAAAACGTGGAGGCAGTGACAGACTTTGTATTTCTAGGTGTAAAGATTACTGCAGACGCTGACTGCAGCCAGGAAATCAGAAGACGTCTACTTCTTGGGAGGAGAGCAATGGCAAATCTTGATAAAATAGTTAAGAGCAGAGACATCACACTGTCAACAAAGGTCCGCATAGTTAAAGCAATGGTATTCCCTGTAGTAACCTATGGCTGTGAGAGCTGGACCATAAGGAAGGCTGAGCGAAGGAAGATAGATGCTTTTGAACTGTGGTGTTGGAGGAAAATTCTGAGAGTGCCTTGGACTGCAAGAAGATCAAACCAGTCCATACTCCAGGAAATAAAGCCAGACTGCTCACTTGAGGGAATGATATTAAAGGCAAAACTAAAGTACTTTGGCCACATCATGAGAAGACAGGATACCCTGGAGAAGAAGCTGATGCTAGGGAAAGTGGAAGGCAAAAAGAAGAAGGGCCGACCAAGGGCAAGATGGATGGATGATATTCTGGAGGTGACAGACTCAACCATGGGGGAGCTGGGGATGGTGACGGCTGACAGGAAGCTCTGGGGTGGGCTGGTCCATGAAGTCACGAAGAGTCAGAAGCGACTGAACGAATAAACAACAAAAAAAAGCTGGACTACTACATCTAGATTGCAAAGTTCAGGTGGCCGCTAGATGGCAGCAAAGAGATAGAGATAATGCTAGGTCTTGGCTGCCATTTAGTGATTATTTGCCACTAAATGTAGTCCAGCCAATCTAGGAGAGATGCCAGGTATGCAATTGCAGATATTTTGTGGGAGAACCATCGCCTGCTCTCAAAATTGGAAATGTGCCCATTGGCTCAAAGAGTTTAGTGGGTACCTGCAATATCATTATATAGAATTAAGATGCAATTAAAAATCTATACAAGCCTAAAATAAAATCAAACACATTCAACACAGGTGTTCAGCTGTGGACAGGTACAACAGAAAGCAAAAAATGTAGGTTTTTGCAAGTTTCACTTTACATCAGCTGTGGGAAGATGGTTCAACTACAATTACCAACAGCCCCTGCCAACATGACCAAAACAGAAGGCAATTGAATATTATAGTCCAGCAACCTTTTAAGAGCTATACTTCCCATCTCTGCTTTTGGCAGAGACAGAATACATCTCTTCGCAGGATAATTCTCCTACAGAGATCATGATATATATTACAATGTGTCCTCCAAATGACAGACTGAATAAAGAGCTTCAGCCAAATTATCTCTCCAAAGCAAGCATTACCAAACTCTGCACTGCAATTTTGCTGCCAGCAGCATCCACGGGGGCTTAAAAGCGGCAAGATGGTGGTTACGGCATTGTGATAGGAACCCTTTGGTACAGTATGTGATGCTGCGACTGCCATCTTGCCCTTTTGCCCCTTCACCAAGGATGCTGCTGTTTGCCCCCAATAAAGAACTTACCTCCAAGCTTCTTTTACTTAGCATTTTATTCATGTTACTTTTAAAACCTTATTTTGTGTCTGTGTTATGTAAATTAAATAGCTTCTTCCACAAACACATGGAGGCACAAATGTAACCCTTTCTTGGCCATCTGCAAATTGGCTAAATAGCAGTCACTTCCTCTTTAAGCACAGCTCCAACATGAGATTTAACTTTGCCAAAGTGCAAATAAATTAACAAGAACATACAAATGCATTCAACATTATAAATAATGCCCAAGCTTTCCCTTCCAACTCTTTAGACTTGTCTGGGAGAATGTGAAGCCTCAAATTTCCTGTGATGCCAAATTTGGGGGGAGCACTGCAATCTTTATACAGCATTAGAGTGCACAGCAGGTTCCAGGCACAAGAGTCCAGAGTGCGTTGCAATTAGGAGTCAGCAAGCATTAGCCGGGGGATTTTTAGAGCTGTCTCTGCCCTTCCTATGTGACTGCTTGCACATACATTGTTGGTGGTAGGGCATACTTTCGACTTCGTTATTATAGTAAAACAGACATCGTGACTTAATAACAAAGAACAGACACATGTTCACTCAGTTCATATCCAGTCCAGTATATCACATGAGACTGAAGGTGGAAGGAAAAAACCGTAGTCTAGTAAGGGACCTGGGCATGTTTTCCCAAGAAACCAGAGCTGAAATGTTTTTCACCCTCCTTTCTACACGCTGGATATTTTAGAGTGTTTGTTCCAGAGAGCAATCTGCCCCAGGCCTCTGTGAGGGGAAAGGATAGGAAAACAGCCATTTTCTCCCCCTCTGCTTTCTTAAATACATCCCATCAGGCCCATGTTTCCTGCGAAACACTGCTGAGATACGCCAGCAACGAGCTGCATGCAATTTCTAGTAAAAGCAGGCAGATGGAAAGGTTTTAAAGAAAAATAAAATCACAAAGATTGGGAGGAGAGGGGAAAGAGAAACAGGGAAAAAGAAAAGAAGGAAAACATTGGAATTTGGGCGATGGAGCTGCTGTAGAAATGCCCTTCCTCGTTTTGCATTTTCCTCTTCAAACTCTAGGCGAGAAAAAGTACTTTTGTCTGCATCTGACCACCTTGTGGAAGATTTAGAAGACGTAAAGCTAGACAAGTTTTCTTAAACAGCTACGGGACAGGACACCACCCATATGGAACAGAACAAGCAAGCTGTTTTCAGCGCTGATTGGTTGGAACAAATTAACAGAAATCACACGTGCCACAGCAGGGTTTTTTAATGTTTTATTTTGCTTTTTCTTACCCAGTACCTCTATGCTGGAGATACAGTAAATTCAAAGGAAACTTAGTGCAAATGTTATGGACATGTCCACTGGTAATTCTTTATTGGACATTACTACTATGGTGAATCTGGCCTTGGAAGGGAATTAAGAATAAAATATGTTAATGCATTGTTAAATATATTCCAAAACTTTGGAATTTCTCTATATATGAAGAACTTTCCATATGTTATGCTTAGGCTATTGTAAAGAAAGCAGTCATCTATGCCTGGAAGGAAGCTTGCATATCAGACTCTAAAAGTTGGCTTAATGAAAGTTGTCAATCTTCAGCCTTTGAATTGGCTTTGCACTGAAGGACAGGCAAGATTAGACAATATTTTTATTGATTGATTGATTATTCAAATTTCTATTACCGCCCATCTCCCACCTAAGGAGGGACTCTGGGCGGTTTACAATAAGAATAAAATTTAAAATTCAATATAAGCTCTAACTAATACATTAAATATGACTACAACTAAAAATAAAGATATAAAATAGAATACAATACAATATTATTCTGTACTGTATGGTCTTGGTACAATTCACTGTTTAAAACATGACTTATAATAATCTGTAAAAAATGCAAGAAAAAGAAATGCAAGAAAGCAAAGTGGCTGACTGATGAGGCTTTACAAATAGCTGAGGAAAGAAGGGAAGCAAAAGGCAAGGGAGAAAGGAAAAGATATAAACAACTGAATGCAGAATTCCAGAGAATAGCAAGGAGAGATAAGAAGGCCTTCTTAAATGAACAATGCAAAGAAATCGAGGAAAACAATAGAATGGGGAAGACTAGAGATCTCTTCAAGAAAATCGGAGATATCAAGGGAACGTTTTGTGCAAAGATGGGCATGATAAATGACAAAAAAGGCAGGGACCTAACAGAAGCAGAAGAGATTAAGAAGAGGTGGCAAGAATACACAGAAGAACTATACAAGAAAGATCTTAATATCCCTGATAAATACGATGGTGTGGTCACTGACCTTGAGCCGGACATCCTAGAGAGTGAAGTCAAGTGGGCCTTAGGAAGCATTACTAACAACAAAGCTAGCGGAGAAGACAGTATCCCAGCTGAGCTATTTAAAATCCTAAAAGATGATGCTGTTAAAACTCAACAGTGGCCACAGGATTGGAAAAGGTCAGTTTACATTCCAATTCCAAAGAAAGGCAATGCCAAAGAATGTTCAAACTACCATACAATTGTGCTCATTTCACATGCTAGCAAGGTTATGCTCAAAATCCTACAAGCTAGGCTTCAGCAGTATGTGAACCGAGAACTACCAGAAGTGCAAGCTGGGTTTCGAAGAGGCAGAGGAACTAGAGATCAGATTGCCAACATTCGCTGGATCATGGAAAAAGCAAGAGAGTTCCAGAAAAACATCTACTTCTGCTTCATTGACTACGCTAAAGCCTTTGATTGTGTGGATCACAACAAACTGTGGCAAAGTCTTAAAGAGATGGGAGTACCAGACCACCTTACCTGTCTCCTGAGAAACCTGTATGCGGGTCAAGAAGCAACAGTTAGAACCAGACATGGAACAACCGACTGGTTCAAAATTGGGAAAGGAGTACGACAAGGCTGTATATTATCACCCTGCTTATTTAACTTATATGCAGAGTACATCATGAGAAATGCCGGGCTGGATGAATCGCAAGCCAGAGTTAAGATTGCCGGGAGAAATATCAACAACCTCAGATATGCAGACGATACCACCCTAATGGCAGAAAGTGAAGAGGAACTAAAGAGCCTCTTGATGAGGGTGAAAGAGGAGAGTGCAAAAGCTGGCTTGAAACTCAACATTAAAAAAACCCAGATCATGGCATCTGGTCCCATCACTTCCTGGCAAATAGAAGGGGAAGAAATGGAAGCAGTGACAGATTTTATTTTCTTGGGCTCCAAGATCACTGCAGACGGTGACTGCAGCCATGAAATTAAAAGACGCTTGCTCCTTGGGAGGAAAGCTATGGCAAACCTAGACAGCATATTAAAAAGCAGAGACATCACCTTGCCGACAAAGGTCCGTTTAGTTAAAGCTATGGTTTTTCCAGTAGTAATGTATGACTGTGAGAGTTGGACCATAAGGAAGGCTGAGCGCCGAAGAATTGATGCTTTCGAACTGTGGTGCTGGAGAAGACTCTTGAGAGTCCCTTGGACTGCAAGGAGGTCAAACCAGTGAATCCTAAAGGAAATCAACCCTGACTGCTCATTGGAAGGACAGATGCTGAAGCTGAAGCTCAAATACTCTGGCCACCTAATGCGAAGAGAGGACTCACTGGAAAAGACCCTGATGCTGGGAAAGACTGAAGGCAAAAGGAGAAAGGGACGGCAGAGGATAAGATGGTTAGATAGCATCACCAATGTGATGAACATGAACTTGAGTAAACTCCGGGAGGCAGTGGAGGACAGGAAGGCCTGGCGTGCTATGGTGCATGAGGTCACGAAGAGTCGGACACGACTAAACGACTGAACAACAACAACAACAAACGTAATTTTGAAATTTGAATACGTTTTATAGTTTTATAGTTACATGTTTACTATTATTATTAATGGCTAATGTCTTTTAAGAAAAAATAATTGTTATGGTTTTAAAATTCAACTAAAAATTGCAGAACAAAAATTTTAATTAAAAAAAACAGGCTAACCATCTTATGTGATCACAGTTACTGAATGTGAAATAATAATAATAATAATAATAATAATAATAATAATAATAATATAATCAATTGGAACCTTAGTTGTACAATAAACTGTTGGGCACTGCAATTTAGGCATCTGAATTAAAGGGAAAATCCAGGATTATAAAGCAATTGTAAATCTGATTCAAGGAAACTATCACCATAGTTATACCATCTGTATTCTCCAGAATCACGCTATTCCCTTTAGTCGTACTTTCTAAATACAGGTCAAAACCTTATGTATGATTGGTCTGCATAGGCAAGGGTTGATACTAGGCATAAAATCTTAAATTTATATCTATGCCTTGTCTTGCTTACAGCAGAAGCTGTGCTGCCCTGAAGAGCTCTAGATTACAAAAATCTAGGGTCCTTCATCCTTTCTTTATATGACTATCTCTAAGGAAAATCTAGGATATATTGACTGGGATCACTCTTCACAGTAAGCCCTAATGTGATTTGGTTGTATCCATCTAGCAACTACTGTCTGCAAACTATTATGTGAGAAATATGGATTGTTCAACAAACCATGACATAAGCAAACAATCGATGCTATTAGTGAATAGTATTGTTCAATGAGCTATTTAGAATCTTCTGTAAAAAGGAGATCTTTTTAAAAGGAAGAGAAAGTAACATTACAATTGCTTTCCAAGCAGATAAACTTTCAGCAAATACACAAAACATATGGTGTGCGGAATGCTTTTTTCTAAAAATCAATTTCAGCCAACTCAAAAGCTTTAGTCTCAGATATAGACATATGGCTTATACTCCAAAAGATTGTAGATATTTGGGAGTTTAAGAAAGTCTCTCTGCCTATGCCCTGAGGCATTTTCCTCTACAGTACATTGTTATTTCATATGTGCAAGGATAATATCCAAATTAAATGCTGGATCAATTGGTCTCAAATGAGCACTGAAATGCTTAGCGAAGTTTTGTAGTGAACGTCATTAGTCATCAAAATAAAATAATAGTTTTTTACCAAAAAACCCTGAGAAAGTTGAAATAGATTATAGCTAGATATAAGACCAAGCAGATGAGAAGTTTCAAATATCTGGGAGTTATGTTCCAGGACATATGGGGTCATTGAAAACAGACACAGATTTTATAGGTTCACATCCCAAATAAATGTTTCAGTGCACTTAAAATTTTTCTGCACAAAAGGCAGAAAATGAAATTATTTGTTGCCAGACCCATAGCTCAGCTACTCCATAGCTCTCAGATCAGCCCCTACCCAAACTACAAGGCACTGGAAACAGTGCAATCTAAATTCATAAGAGTGCGGCTTCAAACATTTAATTGTGCATCCAATGCAGCTTTCAGACTAGAGACTGGATCGTTGAAGATCAAGGTACAAGCATGGCTGCTAATATTTAATTATTGCTTCAGATGCCATTAGTTCCCTCAGGACTGATTCCTCTTGTCCTGTTTGACCAATTTCAGTCCTCGTGGTCCCAGGCGGGTATGGGAAAACTTTTATCATGCAGTCTTTTGGTAGACTTCTTATACATTTTAGAATTCACTCAGGCTAAAGAAATAATCAGAAAAAGATTTCTAGATATCAAACGTTGAATTGAGACTATCCTGATCTCAGAGCCCTTTAACATATGAACAGAACATGCCAGATGAAAACTGGTCAATTATATCTGTTGACTTATTTTGCTATCCCATCAAAGATCCTTCGTTAGAGCCAGGTTCAATACTGTACCTTCCGCAGTTCCATAAAAGAAATGTAATGGCTTCCTTATGGCCTGTGCCTCTTGGGCTGCTGAATTTCTTCTTCTTGTGTTCTCAGCTGCCCCTTTTACAATGACAAGTGAGGAAAGAAAGAAAAAACCTTACTTCTCCCTTGTTACTACACAATCTGGTTCACTCTGGTGAATTTTATGTCAATCTTCTCCTCTCAAATAAGCTAACCTCACAATGAAAACTCCTTAATCTCACAACACATGGACAGACTTAACCATACTTTCAACTGGGAAACTGTGAGCATCTTAAACCAAGCCAAGTCCAAAAACGCTAGAGAATTCCTGGAAGCTTGGCACTCAGACAAAGCAGCCATCAACAGACACATTGAGGTAAACAACATTTACATGCCATTCATAAAAAGACCAGAACACCTCCTTGCCAGCAATCATCACCCAGACAGGCAAAGATTAGCACCAGGATTAGCACCAGAGGAACAATCAAACAGTACAATAAACCCTAATCAAGGAACTATTAACTCAGTCAATCAACCAAGTAGCAAACAACAGCCCAATCAAGGAACTACTAAGGAGAGAACAACACCTCCACCAACACAAGCAGGACAAGACATGGTATATAAACAGAGAGCAAGTCCCACTCCCTTTTCGCACTGAAGATGTTGCCTAGCTTGGCAATGAAACGTCTGCAAGAAAACAACAAGACTCAGAGAGCACCAAGGACTCCACAGTTCAACCCTGAGCTACAAATATTCTCTTCGATTGGAAAGCTAACCTCAGTCATACACAATGTTGCCAAGTTTTGTATGGCAGTAGTTAACCTCCATAAGCATAATATCAATATTTTGTATGTTTTTTTAGATAGGGTTTATACGATTGGCATTTGAGTGTTATTCTATTTCATTTTGGTCTGTTTGTTATTTATGATCTTTGAATGTATTAAACTCATATTTATTATTATTTATATATTCAAATTTATCACCGCCCATCTTCCCCCAACGGGGGACTCTGGGCAGTTTACAACAAAGTCAACCATTAAAAACCTATAACCATAAAATTACAATCCAACCAGTATAATAATTAGATAAAAATCCAAGGGATGGTAAAATCTCATATAAAAGGGGGGACACTATGGCGCCAGCCACCCCCAGGAGGAACTATTACCTCCCCCGTCCCAGGCAAGGCGGCAGAACCAGGTCTTTAGAGTCTTCTGGAAGGCTGGGAGCGAGGAAGCCAGCCTCACCTCCAGGGGCAAGATATTCCACAAGGCAGGCGCTATCACAGAGAAGACTCGCCTCCTGGACCCTGCTAGATGAAATTCTCTTGTTGATGGGGTCCGAAGCATGCCCTCCCTGCATGACCAAGTGGGGCGGGCAGGGATGGAACTAGGGTCTGTGTCACCCGGGGCAAACATGGATTCCGCACCCCCCCCATGGGTTATTTTGTCATTTTGGTACCCCCCAGGTGTCATTTTGGTGCACCCTCCAGCGCGGCACCCGGGGCACATGCCCCGCTTGCCCCCCCCCTAGTTGCAGCCCTGGGGGCAGGTCGATGTTTTCAGGATAAGACGGTCCCTCGGGTAACCTGGCCCCATGCCATGTAGGGCTTTATTGCATTGAATGTGCTGAGCCTGAGCCCTGGTTCATATTAAGTTCTGGTAAAATCCATTTAGAAGCATGTGCAATTCTTGCACTTGCATTAGGACTGAAGGTACAGAGAAGCTCAATCTTCTCTACATGCAAACCACATCAGAAAGCACAACATTCATTTACTGGTACTGTTCTCTAATGCTAGGAAGATGGAAAGCATAATATTTGGCTCCATTGCTCTCTTCACTATTCCCGTCCATCTTGTTCTGCATGACCTAGAAGTTAATCCTCTTCTGGAATTCTTTGACTTTATTGCAGCACTAGCTATGGAACCACATACTTGCGTGTTATGTTTCAAGCCAGTAAGAATGCATTTTTAAAAAAAGAATACTTTTTAAAAAATCATTGTATAAACTAGCTAGAAAAGTGTCAGTTTTACATTTGACCATATTTGTTTGTATTTTCAGCATACTTATAGTGTATCATAAAAAAAAAGGCTAGGACACAGAACACTATAGGCAAAACAAAACAAAAAAATTGATATAGTAATTATTCCCCTTTCATGTGGAAGAGCCATGCTCTTCCTCTTTTTCTTTCAACTTTACAAGCATTCTCAAGGGAACTGGGTCTCCACATGTTGTGTCCAAAACATGAGCCTGGTCACTAGTGCTTTGGGTGAGGATTCTGGCTTGATTTGTTCTATGATCCAGTTGCTCATTTTCCTGGCTGTCTGTGGAATCCTTAAAAGTCTTCTCCAGCGTCAAAGTTCAAATGTGCCAATACTTTATCCTATTTGTTCCACGTTCAGCTTTCATATCCATAGAGTGTCATAGGAAAAACTTACTAAATACATGGAAAAAATATTAAATTCATGATGACTATTGATTGATTATTACTATTTTAAATAATTTAATAATTACTATTATATATAACTATTACTATAATTATATTAATTTTAATTCAATTTTGTCCTTTTCACTGCACTGGCTTGGGAGTGTAAGACTGACAGCAAAGATATCTTCCATATACAGAATTTCCTTTAAACTAGATGGCATTTCTTCTTAATAAGAAAAGGTTAGGAAATTTGGTTCTGGTTGCTTTACTCAGAGAGCTCAAGGCATGAAGAGAAATACCTTGATATCCCTCTTGAGTGTGGATGGTGAATCTATGAGTGTTTAGAATTTTCTTTTCTGTTATCCAGCTTTTCCTCTGCTCTTTTTAATATTGCTAATTAATTAAAAATAATAAAAGTTTGATAATTAAACTTTTAAATTAAAATAATTAAAAGTATTAGAATATTAAAAACTAATAATTAAAAATATTAAAAGTTTGTTAGTTAAGAAGCATCAGCTGCATTCCTGAACTCACTGAACATACTGTTCCTTAGAACAAAGACTGAGGTTACAATTCTGTGACCAAACTCTTCCTGAACAAAGCATGTGTACACATACAAATTTGGGAGAAATTTTCATTCATAAATCATAATTATACACATCAAGTTCCATTTAAAAAGAATCAAGTGAAATAATATTCTTCATTGGGTGTTTAAATCTCAGTATTTGCAATACTGTTAGAACAGCTAAGCCCAAAACTTATATTTTTCTCATTTGGCTTGGACTGGGAAAAGTTTCTGGAAAGCCATAAGCAAAATCCTGTCTGACCCTGTCAGACACTTTCCTTCCTGCTCTGACTGAACAAGCAGGAAAAATATGACTTTTTGGCTTCGCTATTTTAAAGTACCTGAAAATTTAATAACCACTTTTTGCAACCACTTCTTTTTGTTAATTGGTTTTGTTGCTGTTATGTTCAGTTGACTTAATCACTATAATACATTTAGGTTTTTTTTTTCTCTTTATTGTATTATCACTATTTAATGTAAACTTTTTTTTCGCTATTTTAACATTTTTTTAAAAAATTAAAATTCATTCATTTATCTGCAGTTAATTCTAAAGGAGACCAGAGTTATTGTATATAACAAAAAGCTTGCAATATGTCTAGTTAAGCATGTGTACATGAAATATATTAAACAATTGGGGAATTGGGGGGGGGAATTCTGTACACCACCCAAAGTCATGTTTTGAGAGATGGGCAGCATATAAATATGATAAATAAATAAATAAATAAATAAATAAATGTCTCCTGCTTGTGCACAAGGAAATATGGGATGGATAATTCTTAAGAGAACATCATGCAGGGAAGCATAAACAGATACAAGTCCTAGTTTCAACTGCAAAAGCACACTGTTCTAGACAAAGGCCTGGTCCAGCAACTCTATTCAGAATACTGCTTTAGATTAGATTCAACAAATATCTTAAACTCTAGTCTAGATAGACCTCCTTCAGGACGATCTGTCCCCAAATTGGCCCTTCTGGTCTCCCAATGAGGTTCTCATCACTGCTGTAATCAGGTCCATCCACCTTGCTGCTGTGTGTGTGTGTGAAAGGTCCTCTGTGCAACCACCGAGTCATTACTGACCCTTTGGAGCAGAGCTTTCCAAACCGTGTGTCACGACACAAAAGTGTGTCGCCACACACAGTCTGGTGTGTCGCCACACAACCCGGAAGCGCTGATCATCATCAGTGCTTCCGGGTTTTCCCGCGGTGACACACCAACGGCGGCACGCAAAAACCCGAAAGCGGCAGCAGCGCTTCCGGGTTTTTGCATGCTGCCGCAACAGCGGCACTTCCGGGTTTTCCCGCGGCGACACACCAACGGCGGTTGGTGTGTCACCGCGGGAAAACTTTGGAAAGCCCTGCTTTGGAGGGACGCCGCTTTCGCTGACGTTTTCTTGGCAGACTATAGAGCGGGGTGGTTTGCCATTGCCTTCCCCAGTCGTGATTACCTTTCCCCTAGCAAGCTGGGCACTCATTTTACCGACCTCGGAAGGATGGAAGGCTGAGTCGACCTGAGCCGGCTACCTGAGAAACCAACTTCCACTGGGATCGAACTCAGGTCGTGGGAAGAGTTTCGGTTGCAGTACTGCAGTACTGCCGCCCACCACTCTGTGCCACACGAGGCTCTTACCTTGCTGCTAGTTATTCTCTTCTCTTTCCTTCCATCTCTGGCTTTTTAAAAACAACAATTTTACTAGCTAGGCTCATGACATTGCAAATTTAATATCTACAAGTTCAAAATATTTAATGCTTCAGTGTAACTTTATTTCTATGGACATTACTTCATTCTCCAAAAACTTTCTGGATTGAGAAATAGGAAAAAACAGCTCCCTAGCTTAGCTCAGAGCAATTTTTCATCTAAACTTTGTATGTAATACACAGAACAACAGATTTATTGTATATGCGCCATTTAAGAAAGTCATGTAAGACATTAAATAAAATATTGTTATTGTCAACCACAGTGGACCCTTTTCAACTCTCCAAATGTTCCTTTTTGTGTGTGTGAGAGAGAGAGTTGAAGTATCAGTGTTGGTACTATATAGCAATGCCCTTTAAGACAAAGGGACAGCTGAAAAACGTAATTGTGTTTTAATAAAGTTAAAGGTGGAAGGGATGAGTGAAGTGTGTATATAGGATACAACTGGTTTGTTAGGGGCTTGAAAGAAGAGACAGCTTTCTTGACAAGACATCCTATGACACTAAGGGTATCTTACAGGGAAGAAAAATTGTCTCACTGTTAAGATTGTGATCCTTAGTTTGCCTAAACTGAGCTTACGTTGCCGAAATGACATCATCTCCAGTGACTTCCTGCCAAAGAAACTGAACCCTAGGTACAGGCAGACACCCCCATAACGTTTCACCATCAGGAAGTAGGATGCACTTGTTTAAACATATAAGCAGCAGGAAATACTATAGGGCATGCAATCAACTTTCAATTGATGATGCCAAACCCGGTGTGTATTTATACTGTACCGCAGGACATTTTTATACCTGAATATAAATATCTAAGTTGAAGGCTAGTCCAAATGCTAGTGCATTTTTGGCAGTATTTACATAAACAGTGAGGCAATTGCCCACCTGTACTGAACCACATCATCCCGTATTTCAGGGGTAGACAGTTGTATTTTCCATTCTTTTAGTCTTAGTAATATTATATAAAATATACATATAATTAATTTCCAATGGCTTATAAACAAATGCAGTGCCTATCTGTCCTGCTGTTTTCTGTCCAACAAGCATGAGCATCCACATACCCCTGCTACTTTTGTCAAATGATGAAAGCAGTGTTGCACCATCATGCCGTTTCAGAAGCATTCTGAGTCAAACACTGCCACCTGTTTCAAGTTCAAAACACTTCCAAAATGGTCAGATCAGCATCACAGTATTCCAGTAAAGGCAGAACTACCTGTTTCAAGTTTGAAATATGACTTTTGGAAATTGAAATATTTCGAAGTCTACACATAACTCTATTAAATACACATTTTTCTCCTCTTAACATCAATGAAACAGAATAAATTCCAAGTCTTCCCTTATGTTTCTATGCTTGCTCTGGTGACAAGCTTCAGTTGTCTTCCAGGCTGCGAATGCTAGCATGTTGGCAATTCTGCATTTGGACTCCTTTACCGAAACATGCCAGCACGATGCTGAGATCTGACATACATACTGCATAAAAAGGGTAGGGCTTCATTTGCATTGTTACAACTACCTTCTTGACTTCTTTTCCTCCTCCAGCAACAGGAAGCCCTGCTTGAATCAAATTTTCCTTCTTCTGATTTCAATTTACCTGGATTTCCTTTTGGATCCCAGGTTTCTCTTTGCTCCAGTATACTTGCTAGCTCCCTTTTGCCCAGAGATCTGCCACAGCTTCCTAAAAGTACAGAGCTCCTGGAAGCAAATCTGCCTTTTCCTTCCACGCAGAAGCTCCTATCTGAGAAAATGTGCTGTTGGTGTCTGAGCCTGCCTGGAAGGCTCTGAGCGTCACTAGGATGCACTGTTGTAGTCCTATGTTCTTAGGGGTCACCTTGTAGATGCAATTGTGTAGGATGATCACATTGTATAGGGTAGCCATTTGGGTGGAGAGGAAGCAAAGGGATTTTTCACACTGCAGGACTTGTGGGAACTTCGAGTGGAAAATGATTACCAAAGTTTTGGGGCTGTGTGGCTACTTTTAAAGTACTAGGGAATGGTAGTTGTTGTGGTGTAGAAGTACCATATTAACAGTGACGAAGCAAACTATAATACAGCTGCCGCCTGAACTGTAAACAGATGCTCTAATTTTTATTCTGTAGGAAAGAAGTAGAATGGGAAAAAATGAGATCCTTCTGTATTCAATTTGATTATCCCACCACCGTGAAAATATATTTTAAAATATACAGAGAAATGAACTAAGTAAATAGCACTGTTGAAAAAAACTTATACAGAGGCATTTTTTTCCATTTCATCATTCTAATATGACAGAAATCAACGAAGTATTGTGCAAAAAAGTACAAACTGAAACAAATGAAGACCATGTATAATTCTACTTTTAGTTTGCTTCCAATGAAGGCACCCACAATAAATTGCTAGCTTGGAAGTAGCTTAGAATATGTCCTATAGCACCACCTAGCAGACTAATCTAAAAGTAAATTGTAATTATATTTTTAGGTATTTGCTCCCAAATCAGTAAAACCTTAGTGTTTAATATCATTAAGTATGCCATGAATTATGGTGTAGATGTATTTCCAATATACCTTATATAGTTAATTTTTTTCTTTTACTCTTCTTTGATATCCCACTTTACATTAAAAAGGAAGCAAATAAAATTATACAAAAATGAAAATTGGAGTAAAAGAATTGATTACGTGACATCATATCTGTGTCAGCTCTTAGCAACCATATACTTTTTTCTCCGGGACAATCTGTCTTCAACCTCATCCTTCTTATCTTACAATATACACCCACAGCCACTGAAATTGAGCCCATACAAATTCTGGACAACTTTTCTAATGGTTGTCCTCTTTTTCTCTTTCCTTCCACCTTTTCCAGCATTATAGACATCTCAAGAGAGCTAGATCTTCACTAACCTGTCCAAAAGATAGTAATTTGAGCATGGTCATTTGTGTCTCAACTGAGAATTCTGGATTGATTTGTTCCATTTGTTTTCTTGGCTATCCATGGTATTCTCAGGAGTCTTCTCCAACAAGAAAATTCAAAAGCATCAATACTCTTTCTATCCTGTTTCTTCAGAGTCCAATTTTCACTTCCATAGAGTGTCATGGGGAAAACTTTTACCTACACAATTCTGATCTTCATAGGTATAGACATGTCACAGCATCTGAGTAACTTTTTCAAGGCCTCCGTTTTTACTTTACCAAATGTTAGTCAGTGGCATATTTCTTGATTTCTGGTTCCTTTACTGTTGATAGTCTTTCTTAAAAGGCAGAAGCTATCATACTCCAGGAAATAAAGCCAGACTGCTCACTTGAGGGAATGATATTAAAGGCAAAACTGAAGTAGTTTGGCCACATTAATGAGAAGACAGGATACCCTGGAGAAGATGCTGATGCTAGGGAAAGTGGAAGGCAAAAGGAAGAGCCCGACCAAGGGCAAGATGGATGGATGATATTCTGGAGGTGACAGACTCAACCGTGGGGGAGCTGGGGATGGTGACGGCCAACAGGAAGCTCTGGCATGGGCTGGTCCATGAAGTCACGAAGAGTCGGAAGCGACTGAACGAATAAACAACAAAAAATCCATCACTTTAGTAACAACAAAAGTAGTACAATAATTTTATCAATTGTAAATTCAGTATGGAAGAATTCTGATTGACCCATCTCAAAAAAGAATCTTGGATAGCATCCAAATACTGGGTGGTATATAACTACACGTAATACATACATAAAGGTAAAGGTTCCCCCCGCACATTTGTGCAGTCGTGTCCAACTCTAGGGGCCGGTGCTCATCTCCGTTTGTTAGCTGAAGAGCCAGCGTTGTCCGAAGACGTTTCCGCTGTCATGTGGCTGGCATGACACACGCGGAACGCTGTTACCTACCCACCGAAGTGGTACCTATTCATCTACTTGCATTTGCATGCTTTCGAATTGCTAGGTTGGCAAGAGCTGGGGCGAGTGCGGGAGCTCACTCCGCCACGCAGGGCTAGGGATTCGAACCTCCGAACTTGCGATCTTCCGATCGACAAGCCTGGCGTCTTACCCACTGAGCCACCACGCCCCTTAATACATACATATACAAGGGTATTACAGAAAATTTCAGAAAAGAGCAACCAATCAAACAATTGCAACTCTTTTCCACTGAGCAAAGGCTAATTACAGGACTCACACATCATGCTAAATCATAGTTAGCATAATTACTTTTGACTTAGCATGCAATGTGAGCTCAGCCAGCTGTGGTTTATTCAAGAAACAATAATTAAGCAAACCATAGTATAGTGTGATGTGTGAATCCAGTCATGGAATCTAGAACTCTTTTCCTAATTGAAAAAAAAAAGTTTAAAATGGAACATGACAGATTTTTCAGATTTGTACAGAAAACAGTTGACAGAGAAATAGTGAAGAACACCAATATCAGCTAAGACCTGTTCTCTATCATCCCAGAATGCAGGACATTGAATATATGAAAATAGATTTCAGTTACAAATGCAGATTTGTAAAACAGTAAAAAAAATTCAACTATGGAAGGAATTACCAGTGTACAGAAAGGGGGGTCTCCATCACTGAATGTATTTGTAGTGGTAATATTTTAATTTGAATTTGTAACCTAAATGACTTCTTCCAACTTTCTAATTTTGTGATTCTACAAAATTTTCTCTTTTATCCTAGATCTTAGATTCATAAAATAAAACTCATCAATGGAGTCAGGATTTAAAACAATAAAATTTATTCACCCACTGAATAAATAGAATTTGCAGCCAGAAATTGTGATTGCTACTAGCTGAGATAACCTTTACAAGAAATTAGTTCAATTTATTTGCAAATGTAATGGCTATAATACCTACATGTTCAGAACTTGGGGCTGTAGGTGGAGGGAAATAAATGGTGAGGATTATCTTCACGCAGAAAAACATCTAAATGGCCTCCATGGGGAAAAACAGATCTGGATTTTAGTTCCACTTATATCATTGCAGAACTGTAAAAAAAACTGTTGTAAATATGTCTGCCCAAACAATTAAGCTACCTAAACTTAGGCAAACAAAGCATCACATATTTATATCACGAGAGAAATCAGTTTTAAATGCTGTATTTTGTTAAGTAATTAAATAATTTATCTAAGCTACCAATCCTTCCATTCTTCTCCATTCAAGCCCCCATCTAGATGTGGCACCAATCCCAATGATGTGACTTCCGTGGGGCTTTGAAAGCTGAGCTGATTAACTATTAGCTTGTTTTCTGTCTCAGAAGAAACACTGCAAAGGATGTTTTGCAGTATTTCCTCTGGAGCTATGGGGCAGCCAGTCTCTCACTGGCAGGAACTCCTGCCTCATCCTGCCTGCTGATTCATTCTAGGATTTTCTTCCTCCTCCCATCCTCCAATTTTCTTCCTCCTCCTATCCTCCATCCTCCTTGTGGGATGGTATTGCTGCTCCATCTGCACAGTGGCCAGTCGGAATTTTAATCTTTGTCCTCCCTTTGAAAACAAATTGTAGCAAAGGCAGGATAAGGAAGAGGATGGGGTAGTGACTAGCTGCCATTTTTAACAATCCCCAATGGCTCGCTTCAGGAAGCAATGACCAGAACAAGAAGGGGAAGGAGAGGATACTTGCCAAGTGTTAACCATATACTGCATATGGTTGCAGGGGGTAGGGAAGGGGAAGAAGCCAATGGCTATATGGAAGGGGCCAAAATCCCTTCTCAAGCAAACCCTTGCCATTTAAGCCTCAAACCACAAATGCAGCAGGTCCCAAAAATAGTAACCTATTTGCTCTGATCCAATATAAAAATAAGTGTACTGTATGCATCAGTTGTAAATTAAATCATCTCCATTTTCCTGTTTAGTAAGCAAGCCTCTTTCACATTAGAATACTATACAACAATTCCCATAGAGGTTTTAAAAGAAAGCAAAATTTCAACTATCACAAGGGAGCACATGACTTTTGGATTACTATGAAAAATGTGCTATTGGTTAGATATACTGGTCTGTTTCACATATATTGCTACACTGCTTTGGGATTAGTGTTTATTATGAAGTGAGTGAGAGAAATCCATGGTTTATAAACCACAACAGCCTAGTGTGTGTATACACAAACATACCACACTAAAGTAAAGCCAAACAAATCATTTTATGACTCAGCTCAATGAGTAAACCCAGCCAGTATGGTTATGTGTATGCATATAATAACATAGTGTGCATACAATTGCTAAAGCATTTTGAGATATATATAGATATATAGATATAGATATAGATATATAGATATAGATATAGATATAGATATAGATATAGATATAGATATAGATATAGATATACAGATACAGATACAGATACAGATACAGATACAGATACAGATAGATAGATACAGATAGATAGATAGATAGATAGATGATAGATAGATAGATAGATAGATAGATAGATAGATAGATAGATTGATTGATTGATTGATTTGAAAGCAAGACTTTAAAAGGGATAGGCAGTGAAGAGAAAGGATACGTTTATCTTGCTCCTTTTGCCTTTATGAAAACAACACAGAAACGATAAGGATTCCACTGCTTGCTTTTGAACATTTTAAAAACATAGCAGCAGACCTTGTGTTTTAACAGCAAGTGTAGGGAATCTGCAACTGTATCCCAAATGAGCAACATACAGCCACAAACACACACACAGAGACACACAAAACCTGTCCCGAGTTTGATGACAGGGATCTAGTTGTAATATGGCAAGTAGCCTCGAACATTCCCACTCCTGATATAAAATACTAATCTCATAGCTAGTGAGGACACAAAGCATATGGGCTTGCTAAGGGCTCTTTGAGGGAACTGTCTCTCAGGACACCTCCAGTGAGGGAGCCTCGTTCCAGCATTTTCGTGCTAAAGAGCCTTTTTACTCCTCCAAGGCATCTGGCCATGTCCACAGTAGGCAAGGGCAGGCCATTTTTTCCCAAGCCACATCCCCCTTCAACAAAACAGCTGCCTTTGACTTCCCTCGCCTCTAAGGCATAGTTATATTAAATATGACATATGTTTTCAAATGATTATGGATGGTGTAGGGATAATCCCCGAATAAGAAACATATTTAAAGCACAGGCAGCTCAGGGAACTGTCTGAAGTGGTTTCCACCTAAATAGTATTTGCAGGCGCGATTTTCTTTTTTTCTTCCTCCCATCATCATTCTTTCTCTCTCCAGAAGATACCGCCGGTCTTAGGTCTGTCTGACTCCTCACTCAAGTTTCCTAAGGGCTAGTCTGTGGGCCAGAAAACGAGCACTGGGAGAGCCAAAGAAAGGAAAAAGAAAAGACACGCAAAGGTCCCAATAAGACTCAGGGCATGAAGCGACCTTCCGCCAGAAGACCTCGTCGCCATAGCAACTCCGACCGCCCCCGGTGACGTTCTCTGTCTGCGTTGCGGCGCTCGGCTTTTGCAGCAGCTCATCTGCTTTACGGTACCCACGTGTGTTTTTTTTCTTCCTGGGCTGTCTGGTACGGGGGCTGTTGAAAGAAGTACGGTAAAAGTGGGATTCTGGGCAATTCCTCCTTGTTAAATTGCTTGCTAATGTAGAAGCCTAGTATCTCTGTGTCTACCTATGTATATTATGTGTACGCGTCTTGGTTTTCAGATTAAAAGATAAATAACCCAGTTGGGAAGCGATAGAGTAAGCCAAAGGGAAAGTCCTTTTCTGTGCTCTGTAAAACGTCGGTTATTTAGAAAGGGAAGAACGTGATGTGTAAAGTAGGGTGAATGGACTGGAAATAGGTCTGAATGGGGTTCTTAATGGAGGTATGGTGCTTTGTATTGAGTTGAGGATAATAATAATAATAATATAATTTATGCCGCCCGACTTCCATTAAAGAGTTGTATACTGACTTATAAAGCAAAAGGGGAGGAAGTGTGAATAAAATCCACGGCAATTAAATGCAATGTTAATTTTTAGTTCCCCGTTGGGGGAGATGGGCGGTCATATAAATTAAATAAATAAATTTAATTAAGAAGGCCCTTGAATTATTCTATTGGTCTACAAACTATGTTATGTAATCTGCAATTGACCGAGAGTTGTGATGTGATTGCTGTTTCAGCAAAAAAAAAAAGGGGGGGGGGGGTTGAGGCTGACATACGTTATGCACCAGTGCAACATTGTAAAAAAAATGTGTAAGCCTTTCTCAACTTTTTGTCCCTGGAGAAACCCTTTAAATATTTTTCAGGCCTCAGGGAACCCCTGCACATTCAGGCTCAAATATTGGCCACAAGTTACAAAATGATTATATTTGTTTCATGTGTAGGCCTGTATATATGCACTAACAGTGTTCTTAAATTAAAAATAAAGAATGAAACTTACCTCTTTAATGTGAAGTTGCCCAAATTTGAAATATTTTTTTAAATAAATTGTGATCTCCCAGGGAACCCCTAGTGACCTCTCACAGAACCCTAAGGTTCCACAGAACCCTGGTTGAGAAACCCTGGTGTAAGTGCTTCAAGGGTATTATGCTATTTTAAGCACATTGGTGCTTGACAATTGAACAGAAAGTGAAGTAACACATATGGACAATGGTAGCAATGAGACAATGAATTATATTTCTTTCCTCTGACCTTCTTTCTTTGACTAACTGATCCTGCAGTTTATCTACCTATTTTAGTACACTGCTATGTAGAAAGACTCACCTCTAGTGCAGTTGCCCTATGTATTGCTTTTTCTCATCATGATGATCAATTTATTTCAAAAAATCTAAAATTACAGGGCTGTAATGAATTGTAATATGGATATAGAAAGAACTGAACAAATGCGATAGAATAATGCCTGTCAGATATGCCTCTCTAACAAAAAGGTAAAATTGGGAATAATGTATTGCTATATTTGTTTTATAATTTTTAAAAAATACAGTTCCTCCACCAGATGATTCAGGGCATTGCTTATGAGTACAACCATGTGAGGTATGAATTGAAAAATAAGAAATTAGCCCAACATTAGTCTCTTAATGGCTGACTGGCAATTGGTCAGCTGTCTTGAATTGTCATTACATAAGATTATAGTGTAAACAGGATATTAAGACTGTACAAATATTTCAAAAAAGGTACTTCAGGACAATTATAAAGCACTTCTTTTAGACAATGTCTTTTTCCAGCCATGTCTTTTTCAAGTTTATGCAGCTGCTCCAAAAGCTGCTTCAGGGTGTTTCCATATGCACGTGCATGCACAGCCTCTTTGCTGTTGGAAAAGATGTGGCTGCTGTAACAGCATGAAAAGAGGTGCTTTGTACACATTACTGCACCTCCTGCAGTTGCTTTCCGATTATTGAATACGGTATGTATTTCTCTACAAGTTTAAAGTAATTCTACCTACTAACAGATTTTTTTGTGCGGATGTATTCTTTCTTGTCTTGAGCAGAATCAGGCTGGAAGTTGAACATGGCATTTCATTCCCTGCGGAAGGCAGTCGCTATAATGGAGCAACATAGGACTGCTTTTTTGTCCATTTCTTGTGCTGGGTTGTTTGGTGCCAACTTGACTTTCCACATCTTCTCAAAGGAGCTGTTCAAATCAATATATCAGGCCTGGCACCATGGAAAGCCATTGGAGCTTTCAGAAGATTTGCAGAACCTGTTCTATGACATCCTCCACGATGTCAAAGTGAAATCAGCAGATCGTTACCATGCCATTAAGACTTGCACATTGCACCCCATAAGTGCTGGACTACCATGGAGACCCAAAGGCTGTGTGGTGGGCATCCCATATCATTTCAGTGATACATCCAGCGGTGAACAGCAGATTGCCAAGATAGGTGTTCTGCTTAAAGGCAAGAAAGTGGACTGGACAAGCACAGAGGGCCTGACCTTGAAGGATGCCTTGACCCTTTCTCCAGAGGCTCAGAAGTTTGCCATTGCAAGAGAAATCATCAATTTGCAACAAAATAGACCTTTAGTATGTGCAGCTGTTGGTCCCGTTTGTCTGGCTGGGTCCTATGTTTCTGGGGTAGCTGTAAAGCAGGTCTTGGGCTTACATTATGCTCCAGTGCTATTCCGAGGCATTTACAACATGGCAGTTGTGGCACTTGGGCTTGTGGGCTATTGTCTGTTATATGATACCATAAGCCAGGCATTCGATTATAGGATAGACAGAAATGCAGCTTCCATTTCTCCCAGTTTTGCTAGAGGTGGGGTGGAGTTCTACAGTAAAGTTCTGTCACAGAATAAAGCTTTTCGGACTATCCTGGGTAAAGAAGGAGAGCAGATATATGCCTCAAATGGTAATATTCTCCCAAAGTTTAGATTAAAGCATCCATCATTCACTTCCAGAAGAAACTTAATTATTAATATTTTAAACACACCCCAGGCACAGGGAAGAAATGGTTGAAATTTGAGTTAATAAATTACGGGTTATTTTTTTAAAGCTGCAGCTTGGCTTTGGTTTTCTTAAAATGTCATTACATATGGGAAAGAAATATAATTGGTAGTGGTAGTATCCAAGTCCTACATTCCCTGGATTAAAATTAAAAAATGTAAACCTCACATCAAAGGGCCTGTGTTGTAGATGTCTCTTAAATCCACATTAAAATCCAAATGTTGCCTTTCTTGTGGGAGTTCATGGTAACAGATATCTCATTTTCTTCCCACAATCCTGTGAATAGGCTGACAGATAACAATGGACTGTTAATCATGATTATGTGTTCAAATCCTGAAGGCACCCTGTCGTCTTTAAATCCAATCATGATCATCTCTTGTGTCATTTGTTACCATGATCCTTCTCATACAACTCCAAAGTCTTTGGAAAACACATCCCATGGAATAAAATTCCCACAGAAAATCTACTAAGCACGTTCCCGTCCCTCCCTTTCTCCCTTCATTAGCTCTTGTTTAAATTGTGTTGAGTATCCCTCAGGATATGCTTCTGCTATGCTTGTCCTTCTGTGTCTCACACTGAGGAATGTGGGGGATGCTTCCAAAGCCCTTAGAAGCATTGTAAGTACCACAATCAAGAATGAGAGGCCCAGTGCAACCCTTTCCTGTGAATGCAGATGCTCTAAATTTTGCAAGGCTTTGGAAGAGCTCAAAAGGATTATTCTGTTTAATTCTGTTCCGTGGCTTAACAAAATTTCTATATGCAGAAGTAGCACAGGCCTTTCTGTGAGAGGTGAGACCATATTTGAAGGAAAAAATGCAAAACGTCTCTGCTGTAATAATTATTTTAATAAAGAACCAGAAGGTATTAGTTGCAATCAGAGCAAAATGTCATACAGGGATATCAACTTGAGATTCTATCATGTCCACAAGGGGTGATGGAAGAAGCAGATTCTGTTTGAAAAGACATGTGGAAGTAAAGAGAACTGCAGAATTACAGCATGTTCTAAACTCTGTTGCAATACCTGTGTGTAGATTACAGCATTATTGTAGATGTCCTCCAATCCTCATTACATAAGGTGCTCCAGTGAAGGCCACGTTACAATCTAGCTGAGCATTAAAGCAAGACTCATACCACAATCCCCCTCCATGTACATTTGCACTGTCTTCTAAGGTGGATCTGTCATTTTTCTCATATTTACAAGAGAACTCGGCAAGTCTCCTGCGTTACCTTCATAAGTCCCTAATTTTAGTACATAAATGTCCACATTCCCCAAGACAAAGCTATCGTATTCAGCATATCCATGGTTGCCATTGCCATCAACTAAGTTTATTCTGATTCTGTACCATTTCTGTTGGCTAATGAGGCTGATGTACTCATTGCCCAGTCAATGGTCTTCCTAAAAGTAAAGGTAAAGGTTCCCCCCGCACATTTGTGCAGTTGTGTCCGACTCTAGGGGCCGGTGCTCATCTCCGTTTCTTAGCCGAAGAGCCAGCGTTGTCCGAAGTCGCTTCCATGGTCATGTGGCCTGCATGACACACGCGGAACGCTGTTACGTATCCACCGAAGTAGTACCTATTCATCTACTTGCATTTGCATGCTTTTGAATTGCTAGGTTGGCAAGAGCTGGGGCTAGTGCGGGAGCTCACTCCGTCACACGGGGCTAGGGATTCGAACCTCCGAACTTGCGATCTTCTGATCGACAAGCCTGGCATCTTACCTGCTGAGCCACCACGCTTCCTACAAGTTCCTACAAACCATATTACATGTCCAAGTCTCTGACCATGTCTTTTCAGTATTGTGACTGTTTTTTGGAATCGCTGTCCACCCATTGCATCCATCCATGTAGCACTGGACCACAAGTTTGTGGGAGTGTTTAAAAGGTAAAGGTTCCCCCCGCACATTTGTGCAGTCTCCGACTCTAGGGGCCGGTGCTCATCTCCATTTGTTAGCCGAAGAACCAGCATTGTCCAAAGATGCTTCCACAGTCATGTGGCCACATGATGCATGCGGAACGCTGTTACCTACCCACCAAAGTGGTACCTATTCATCTACTTGCATTTGCATGCTTTCGAATTGCTAGGTTGGCAAGAGCTGGGGCGAGTGCAGGAGCTCACTCCGCCACGCGGGGCTAGGGATTCGAACCTCTGAACTTGCGATCTTCCGATCGACAAGCCTGGCATCTTACCCACTGAGCCACCACGCCCCTTGGGAGTGTTAAAGATGTATTATATAAAGGCGGCTGTCTCTGTGACCTACCTGGAACATTTCATCACAGTCACACATACTGTACAGTATAAGGGGTAGCTGGAAATAAAATTATTTATATAATTAAGTACACATGGCAAGGTTCTGTCCTATGCAGTGTTACTGTGAAATAATCCAGTTTACTATCAGTGCAAAGCAGCAAAGTCTTAATGCTGATGTGTAGGAAGTTCCAAGTATGTTTTTCAGCCAGCTGGTAAATAATTTGAGGAAAGAATTATAAAATACTATCAATGTTAAAACTACTTCAACTGTTAACTGACTTAACAGTTTTTGAATATGTTTATCCTCAATTCTTGAGAGAAAGAAATAAACTATCATTTCTCCATTGCAAAAGAGATTGTCCACAAATATCCAGGGCACTGTGATTTAAACTGTACATAACATTTACTGACCTTCAGGAAAGAAGGTTTTCAGTCCCAAACAACACTGTATACACTAGCTGCATGTAGTATTATCCCAACATTTGTTTCTCCATTTAATCTTCTTTTGTCTCTTTACAGCAAATCACTTCCTTCTGAAGATGTTGTAGAGTCCACAGCTAGTCCAGCTAGCGCTTGTCCAGCCAGAGTACAAGATGCAGTGAGACTCTCAGGACTCTAGTTTGGTGTGATGACATGTGTTTCATTCTTCGAAGATAAGATGGGAACGAGAGGTGCCATGTATTTCTTCTTCAGGCAGTAATAACCACTTAGAACTTTTTTCTAAAGTGATTCTGTTTTTCTTTCTGCCACATGTCTCTTGATCAAGTTTTCAAGCAGCCAGGCTGCATTTCAGTGATATACCTCCTGTTCATTTCTAAAATAGGGAAGTGGAACAAGGAAGGGATGAGAAGGAAGCTACTGGCAACTTTTGAAACTATGTGAGAAAATAAGTTAATGTAAATGACCAAGGAAGCTGGATTCAAACTTATTTATTTATTTATTTATTTATTTATCCAACTTATATCACCGCCCATCTCCCCCCGCAGAGGGGACTCTGGGCGGTTTACACAAAGTTAGCAATTAAAACACATAGAAACATATAAAATACAATACACAGTATAAATTAATTAAATATATAAAACCCAAGAGGCTCTGATATTATGTTTAAAAGAACTCTACGGCGCAAGCCATCCCCAAGAGGAGCTGTTACTCCTCCCACTTGCTTTCTACTCATTTAAATGACTTCTCAAATTATTTAGCTGTTTTCCTGAAAATGTGGAAGCAAGCGTGGACTTGCGCAGCTTCCAAGGTGATGAGGTTAGGTATCTAGTCGCTGAGAAGGGCAGCCAAAAGGCACTGTAAGGCACTGGTGATGGTCTGGGTGCTGCTACTTTCACAAAGAAGAGGAAAGTGGTCTAACAAGTGGTTGAGAACCCATGCAAGGTCAAGAGCTGCTACCATCTAATCTGTCAGCAAAACAAGGGATGCAATTTGTTGCTTCCCCTTGGCCACAGAGTTATTGTGGTTGAACAGGGGGGTGGAGGAAGGGAAATAAAACTCTTGTAGAGATGGGCAGTGATAAATCCAAATAATAAAATAAAAATAAATAAATAAATAAAAATCCAACAGCAGGGTTTAAAAAGCAATTGCTAAATCTTTGCCACAAAATTACCACCCATCTCCATCAATAGGTTATCTCTGCGTGTTAGCTGAATACAGCCCCTGTTGAAGTCTAAAAGAAAAAATAGTCTTGGCTTATGTAGAGAGTAAGGAAGATTACCTTGACAGAGATATGCAGGAACCATTACCTAGGCAAAAGGGGCTGAAGCATGTTTTTTTTGATGTCCAGAATGAGATGACATTTGGAAGTTGCTCAGGCAGACACCTCCCTAATTCACTGAACTATAAGGAGGAGGAGGCACAATCAGACTTGTAAGATGCTGTTATTATAGCCAATCTCAATGAAAGTAGTGTTAACCTTCCTGTGGAGTTGATTTCCTGGTCTGGGCTACCTAGTAGAGCTGACATCTCATGACCAATTGAATTCAATTATCTTGATTCAGGTTCTTCCATATTCCTTGTATCAGTTACCTATGGCAAGGGGGAAAGGTTGACTGATAAAGATATAAAATTCCTTTGTCTTTATGGGCTCATTCTAAATGGCACTCAGCTGCTTGAACACCTCTTTGTGTATCATCTCTTTGAATCACTGGCATAACTGAGTTTAAAATAACAGGGTCAATTATTCTTCCTGGCAATGAAGAAAGGTGGAATCCTGAGCCAGTGCAGGGGCTAGATCCTTCCTTAGGACTATCAGTTCTGGGATGCAAAAATCGAGAGGACCACAAAATAGCAACAAGTAGTATTGTCTTTACTGCCATATAGTGACCTCCTGAAATTTTGCAGATCTGGTAGCCCTACATTCCTTTTCCTGGTAGCTTGCCTTATAGACTCAGCTCTACTCTTTTTTTTTTCTTATCCAGTTTTCTTAACTGTTCTGTCTTGCGCAAGTGTCAAGATACTATATTGGTTAAGAATTCTGAGAACCGACGTTCCAAGAAATCTAAAAGACATCAGAGTAGGGAAGGCTGGCCAGGAAATTCCCAAGTCTGTTCATCACAGAAACATGTTAAATAATAAAGGAGAAAGGAAATCGTTTCTTCTCAGCAGCAGTTCTAACAAGGAAAAGAACAAAGATTGGATGTAATTTGGAGAGGGTGTATGAGGGTGTGTGTGTTTTCTGGTTTGAAAAGATTTTTAAAAATGAACGAATGATACTTTGGCTGCAATTTGGCCAATAGATGCCCAATTAAAATTTAAACATGTAAAGTGTGAACTGAGGAAGTGGGCTTGAGATAAAAGTTCTGAAAAACCAAGGTAACAGCATGTGAAGAAAAAAATCTGAAATGATAACTCGGGATTAGAGAAATAAATTTTGGAAACAGAAGAACTTGACATAAGGTGAAGACAAAGCACAGCTATCACAGGATCGAGTTGCCAAAACTGCCAGCAAACTTTGTCGCTGTGCCATTTCTCATTTTTATAGATTTTTTTTAATATTTATTTATTTATTAATTAAATTTATATGACCGCCCAACTCCCCCAATGGGGGACTCTTATAGTGCTATAATATAGCGCTATATAAACCATAATTGCTCATTACTTTCTATGAACGCGCGGGTAATAAAGAAAAGCTCCATGGCATTTGCTGATTGTCGTGAAGAGAGTACTCATGATACCATATGTTATATAAAGGACTTTAGCTACATCAGGTTCAGGGTGACTCCTGCAAGTTTTTGTTCTTACCATCTGCCAGAGAAGTTCTCCAGTGGGGACTGTGATCCTGTTCTCTGTCTCCTTTCAATTTCTCCTTGTGCTTTAGAAGTTCTCTTTTCCTTCTACAGGTACTTCCTCATATAACTAGAACATGTTCTGCTGCTAGAACAAGTCTCCCAAACTTCCCTTTGGTAACCAATATTGCCTTCTTTTGAATCTGTGCAGTGGAAGAGCAAAGTGCACTTACCTGGCACTTTCAGTGTGGCAGAGTAATGACTAGATTCCAGCCACCTAATTTTGCACTTTAACATATCATCTACATTTTCAGAAATGAAAGCCAGCAAACTATTTCAGTCTTTGGCATAAATAACAAATCTGTAGCTCATGTATTTAAAATACTTTCCCTCTCTCTTAAAAAAAAATTCCTTAAATTCTTGCAGTCATAAAACTCCAGTCTTTGTAAGTTATGTAGACTTGGACAAGTTGCACATCTATATTATTAAAGGATTTGGTCATTTGGAAATTATGGTTTGGTTCAATTAACCATAATGTGATTTACTTGGTTTTGACTTAGCATGTTTTGTAAATGAATGTTTCTAGCCTGTCATGGTGTGTGAACTCATCTAATTATTGTTTTTTTATATATAAATCATGGTTAAATTAGCACAATGTTTGTCTCTACTAGTTTCATAAATACAGTTGAGGCTAAAAGATGATGCCTCCGTTTAATAATACTAGTTTTAGTAATGGTGAAAAATATTATGCTAGAAACACATATAAATCTCTTAAGCAAGAGGGGAACAATAATCATCTGCAACATTTGTCACATGTTGTTCAGCGAAAGAGGAACAACAGTAGCAAGCAGGACATTTGCAACACACCAGTGATCTAAAAAGGCCATCTATATGTATGCATTGGTGACTGCAAATAATTATTGCATTTCAAATATAACTAACTGCTTAATAAAGTTACAGCACTTTTTGGGAGCTAAATACAAAGAAGAAAATGATATTACCAGATTCCTGATTTCTATTTTATACAATGAAGGTAAAGATTCCGGATGACAAAGCTGGTTACTGGTTAGCTTCAGCATGCAGTATTTGCCAATGCTGGAAACAGTCACAACAGCTGCTAGATTCATTGGTATTGTTGACACAGAGAATTGCTGGGGTTTTTTTTTATCATTCTTCATAAAGTCAATGCCTTGTGAATTTAACATGTCCCATAGGCATCTTGAAGAAGGTAAACATTTCTAAGAGGGAAATGCAGATGCAATCAGACTTAGAACACTGGCAAGATGTGGAAGACAATAGTCCTTGCTGATTACAGGAAACCATGGGATTCAAAGAAATATTTAGAGACATGCTCCTTACACCCTCAAAGATAGGATGGATGTCATTGAGGCACAGGCAATATAAACAGGAACCTCTATAGGAAGACTGTATTTGGAAAGGTTGCAGTAATGGGCCATATAGAGTCCAGCAGGGCATCTTATATATCTGAGAAATGACTTGGTTTTGCTGCTTCAGTCTTACAGGACAATTTCCATTGAGTGTTAACAGCATTATAGCATTATATTATATTATAATAGCCAGTTTGGTCTAGTGGTTAAGGTGCTGGGCTAGAAACCAGGAGTCTGTGAGTTCTAGTCCTGCCTTAGGCATGAAAGCCGGCTGGGTGACCTTGGGCCACTCACACTCTCTCAGCCCAACTCACCTCACAGGGTTGTTGTTGTGCAGAAAATAGGAGGAGGAAGGAGTATTAGGTATGTTTCGCTGCCTTGAGTTAATAAATAAATAAATAAACAAACAAACAAACAAATAAAGGCTACCAAACCTGGGGTGCAAAAATTCAAATGGCAACTAGATGGCAGCAAAAAGGTATACAGTAGAGAACTCTATCTGTTTGCAGTCATCTAGTGATCATCCATATTTTGGCACCACAGATCTGGTAGCCTTGCTGATATACCTTTGAGTGTTTCTACTATTCTCACAGAAATTCCCTGCAAAACTACTCTGATGCTTTATTTAGGGAGAAACCTCAAAGTCTGTTTCAAATATAACTTGCGGGAGGGGGAAAACCTTTGCACAAAACCCGCATCTGTATGTTTATGACAGATCAGTTTTAATCCATACCAGATTTTCAAAATGCCAAGGACTAAACTCAGATAGCTCATCCCAGGATTTATAGACTAGCAAAACAAGGGTCAATTTGTCTGTGGCTATGTGCAAAATAGGAAGTAAAAAATAGAGTTCTTGTATTGCCCTAAGCCATAATAGGTTTCTTTGTTTCCAGCTTAGTATATTGTATGAATGCAGCCACTGTGGTTTGTAAACCATGATTTAGGGCATATATGTTTTGTAAACCAGCCAAGTATGGCTTATCCAACAGAACTTGGTGAAACAATCTATAGCTTTTCATGAGTGGATTTAGTTATCTATTATTTTTTTCTTTTTATCTGATGTGGTATGCCACCCACGGTCCTATGGGATTGGGATAGGTTATAAATACTGTAAATAAATAAAATAAGTTAAATATACTGACTTTTCTCCAGGAACTCAAAGCAGCATATATAGCACTCCTCTTTCTCATTTCTCCCCGATGAACGATCTGAGAGATAGTGACTAGCACACAGTCACCCAGTGAAGTTCCATATCTGGGGATGGACTTGGATTTAAGTCTCCCAAATCCTAGCCCATTAACGTAACTGCTATGCTAGCACTGTTATCTGAAGAAACAATCAAGAATAATTATGCTCTTTTGAGCTCTCTGCAGACTGTTCTGCTGGATGGGCACTAATTAAAAAAAATAGAGGTCAAGAAGCATTAAATGTAAGCGACAACTGAGCCATTCATTTGGAACAATTAATGTGGCAAATCAATAGGAGACATTTACAGTTGTCCTATGAATACAAAATGATTGAGTTACTCTTGGCAAATGGACCTAGAATGCATACAATATCAATCCCTTGATGTGATTTTTTATTTCCTGATATTTTAGAATCCTTGGATTTGGGCAATAATTTCTCCATGACCTGCAGTTTAATGCTTTCACATGGCTAGATTTCTGACATAAATTTGGAATGTTCCTAAAATTATTTGGCCCAAATTCATTCATAACGCATGGGGCCTGTACCTTACCTTACATTTAAGGTAGTGGTTTTCTATGCTATGTAGTGGTTTTCTTAGAGAAGAGGTGGGGACTGCTTATTTAGAAAAAATAGTTGGAATTATAATATATGTCAAAGTTGAAAGACAGTAGGTGTTCTGGTATATGTTGACAATGAGATAAAGTAAATAGTATGCAATTCCACAACTTCTTTTCCTCATTATGTTGTAAAGTCATCCGAAAGTGCCAGATGTTTAGGGCTGATTTCAGACTTGGTGTTCTATAATCAGAAAGGTCCCCTCTATCCATACTTTGGTCCAGTATCCAGTATCCTACTGGAGAAAGAAGTAGATGGGATTAGACGTAGGGGTGGTTGAGTCTCCCATGGAGCTCTCACATCAACTTTTTTTCTGAGAATTTGCAGATACTCAAGGCGCAGAGGGCTTCACAGGGAGGTGGGAATGGACAAATACAGCCCTCCTTCCCTTCATGTCATGGAAAGGTACATTTAATAGAGTTTGTAGAGAGTAAAGAGGATGACCTTGACAGAGAGAGGGGAGATCTGTTACCAAAGCAATGAGGAGGGAAACATTGCTTAAGCCCAAACAATGAAGAAGGTATGCATAAAAGTCTCAGATTAGACACTCCCCTAATTCACATGAGTATAAAAAAAGGGAGGAGGTAAAGCATAATCAGACTTGCAAGATTCTTTACTATAGCCAATCTTAATAATAGTGGTTTTAGTCTTAATATGGAGTTGATTTCTTGGTCTGATCTACATCTTGGGGTTGACAGAGTTCTGGATTGAATACACAGAAAAAAAGGAAAAGTGTAAGAAAAACAAAATAATATCCTGTAACTGTGTAAACTGTGTGAACGCTGTGTAACAGCGTTCCGCGCATGTCATGCGGCCACATGACCATGGACAACGCTGGCTCTTTGGCTAACAAACGGAGATGAGCACTGGCCCCTAGAGTTGGACACAACTGCACAAATGTGCGGGGGGAGCCTTTACCTTTACTAACTGTGTAAAAATCAGAGCTCAGAACTGAGTTCAAAGTTTCAAAGAAAATGGGTAGCTTGAACTGGGGACGGGCAAAAAAGTCAAGTTGGTGACCAATTCTTACAACTATTTAAGAGTTACAAAAAGGGTAATTAACTAAAGAGAGCCAGTTTGGTCTAGTGGTTAAGGTGCTGGGCTAGAAACCAGGAGACCGAGAGTTCTAGTCCCGCCTTAGGCATGAAAGCCGGCTGGGTGACCTTGGGCCAGTCTCTCTCTCTCTCAGCCCTAGGAAGGAGCCAATGGCAAACCAGGAGACCGAGAGTTCTAGTCCCGCCTTAGGCAGTCACTCTCTCTCAGCCCAACCCACCTCACAGGGCTGTTGTTGTGGGGAAAATAGGAGGAGGAAGGAGTATGAGATATGTTCCCCACCTTGAGCTATTTATAAAAATAATAAAGGTGGGCTAAAAATTAAATAAATAAATGTAAAAGTTGAATTCAACATGCAACTACAAGGAAAACGCTAGTCTTCATTCAAGCAAACTTCCTGTTCATTTGCATTCTATATTTGTTCACATACTGTATCTTGCTCATTGACTTTGGGATCTCTGGCATTATTACTGTGAGCCTTCAGGATGAAATATTAATATTGTTAGTTGTTGTTGTTGTTGTTGTTGTTATTATTATTATTATTATTATTTTACAATATTTATAATTATTACTAGGCATGTTCACTACCTTGAGTTATATATAAAAAAGGTGGGATAAAAATCTAATAGTAGTAGTAGTTGTACTGTGACCCTTCAGAATGCCTCCCAAAATAAAAGAGAGAAAAGACTTTTTAAGAAGTTTTAAACAGCTGTATGTTGTACAATAGAAAAAAGTTTCTACATCCTTTAATGCAATCCATTTATGGCTATAATTCTCTCTGCCATTTTAAATTGCTCTTTTAATTGATTGGCTTGTTAAATTTTAATTTCCTTTTCCTTCCAGGTTTTGTTGTTGTTGTTGTTCAGTCGTTTAGTCGTGTCCGACTCTTCGTGACCTCATGGACCATAGCACGCCAGACCTTCCTGTCCTCCACTGTCTCCCGGAGTTTACTCAAATTGATGTTCGTTACATCGGTGATGCTATCTAACCATCTCATCCTCTGCCGTCCCCTTCTCCTTTTGCCTTCAGTCTTTCCCAGCATCAGGGTCTTTTCCAGTGAGTCCTCTCTTCGCATTAGGTGGCCAAAGTATTTGAGCTTCATCTTCAGTATCTGTCCTTCCAATGAGCAGTCAGGGTTGATTTCCTTTAGGATTGACTGATTTGACCTCCTTGCAGTCCAAGGGACCCTTAAGAGTCTTCTCCAGCACCACAGTTCGAAAGCATCAATTCTTCGGCACTCATGGAGCCCAAGAAAATAAAATCTGTCACTGCTTCCATTTCTTCCCCTTCTATTTGCCAGGAAGTGAAGGTCCCTCTAGCACAGGGCTTTCCAAAGTTTTTCCCACGGCGACACACCAACCGGCGGTGTGTCACCGCGGGAAAACCCGGAAGCGCTGATGATGATCAGTGCTTCCGGCTTGTGTGGCAACACACCAGACTGTGTGTGGCGACACACTTTTGTGTCGCGACACACAGTTTGGAAAGCTCTGCTCTAGCATAATGCAGTTTATTGAAAAATTGACATATCTATGTGTAAGGGTTAGCTTAGTTTACCTAACGCCATTTCCTCCTTAATGTACAAGGGGTTTATAATGAATGAGCTAAACTTTGAGCCCCTTCACTGGAATCCTATCTGAGTTTCAACTTTTTATAAAAACATTTTTGGCTGTTATTAGAGAACAGAGGTTGCATTTTTTTCAGGCAGAAAAGGGGGGCCACCCTCTTGCTGCCTTGCTCAATTGTTTTCATGCTGATATGTCTATGAAGGTTCTCAGTCATCCAGGTGGAATTGTCTGTAGCTTGAATCATGTCAACTGGATTTCTATTTTCTCAGTGGAAACGTTTCGCTCCTTATCCAAGGAGCTTCTTCAGTCTTTCTTCAGTTTTTCATGCTGATTTTAGAAAGAATATAGGTACCTACTGTTGTTTATTATCCCAACAGTTAGTGAATTAATGTAACAGGATATATTTTTGTGCAGTTACTGAGGATCTGAGGACCTAGTGCTTAAGGTAACAGACAACAGAATATAACATAAAATGTAACTTAATAAGCTTCAAGATCATATGTGCCCAGTCCCATGATGGGCCTGAGATAGGCTGTGTTGGAAATTACTAGTCGAGTGAAAAGCATTTCACTCCCCCTAAAGTAAAGGGAGGGGGTTGACGGGATTTAGCATACCCTGAGCTATTTTTTGCTTCTGTAACACGCTTAAATGCATTCTTAGACTACAAGCTATTTGGACTGGTTCAGTAATATTTTCACTGATTGGAAATGCATTGATTTTCTGGTTTTCCTTGCTCTGGGGAACCTTCTTTTCCTTTCTTTTTTTTTGTTTTTGTTTCATACCCCTTGTCAAATGGTTTGTCTTCCAAATGTCTTCCATTGATGGGATAACTGTTATTGCCTCACCTTGCCTGTTAACACTGAAAACCAGCCTTCCAAAGTGATGGTACTCAGGTATGTTCCTTATGAGTACACCCCTTTGGTGGGATGGCCTCTAGCGAAAAGCATTTCTCTGGTAAAATAAAGGGAGGAAATGTAAGGGTTAGTTTAGCTTACCTAACGCCATCTTGCTTTTGGAAACTGCTTGCTGTTAGAAACTGGGTGAGAGGAGATGCAGGGACCTTGCTGCTGTCTCTAGGGAGATAACACTCAGCAAGGATTGTTTAGAATACCAGGAGACATGCAGACTGCCCCTGGAGGTCTCTAGGATGCTTACTGCTAGCAATGCAGATTCAGGAACCTTGCCCTGTTACTAGGAGGAGAGTTCACGATGCTTTCTTACTGGGCTTTGCAAACCCTATATAAGTACTGTGCTTGCGATGTGTGTGTGTGGATCTTCCCAGACATTTTACTGTCATGATGTCTGTGGAGACCTCACCCAGCTTTGTCTTGGCCAAAATAAATGCTGTTACTTAGGGTGACCATACGTCCTGTTTTGAACGGGACAGTCCCGTTATTTTAGCATTTTTCAACCGTCCCGTCGTTTTGATCAAAATCTCAATTTTGTCCCTTTTTTAAACCCGGTGGGAAGGAGGACAGGAAGACAGGAACGAGGACTGGAGCCGGACTTGCCATTGGAGGCAGCCCGGAAGAGGCCCTATCAGCGCGGCAACTGGAAGCCCAGTTGCCACGTGCGAGCCCAGCAGCAGACACAGCACCACAGTCCAGGTTCCTGCCTCCTTACCTGATCCTGAGATTGTCTGCCCAGCAGTGGTGAGGCCAGGGAAAGCAGGCACGGGAAGGTTGTGGAAAGAGGGTAATCCGCGCGCGCACACGCACACACACGCACCCCACACCCTCTTTCTCCAGCCTCCCTGCAACAGGTGCGGGTGCATTTGGTCATGGGGAGGCTGGAGAAAGAGGGTGTGGTGTGTGTGTGTGTGTGCGTGCGCGTGCAGATTACTTGCTCAGAGTAATCGCGCGTGCACACGCACACACACCCCACACCCTCTTTCTCCAGCCTCCCCATGACCAAATGCACCCGCACCTGTTGCAGGGAGGCTGGAGAAAGAGGGTGTGGGGTGCGTGTGTGTGCGTGTGCGCGCGCGGATTACTTGCTCAGCGTAATCGCACGCACACACACGCACGCACCCCATACCCTCTTTCTCCAGCCTCCCTGCAACAGGTGCAGGTGCATTTGGTCATGGGGAGGCTGGAGAAAGAGGGTGTGGGGTGCGTGTGTGTGTGTGTGCATCTGATCGGGCTTGGCCAAGGGAGGAGAGTTGTCGGGCCGCCGAGCAGGAGAAGCAGGAGCCGGCCACCCTGGGGAGCTTCTGCGGGCAGCAAGGGGCGGAGTGGTCGACAACTCTCCTCCCTCGGCCAAGCTCGATCAGATGCACACACACACACACACTCACAGGACAGACTGCCCTCGGCAGGAGCTGGCCATGCTGGGGGGCTTCAGCGGGTGGCGAGGGGCGGAGTGGTGTGGCTGAAGCCTCCCAGCACAGCCGGCTCCTGCCGAGGGCAGTCTGTCCTGTGAGTGTGTGTATGTGCATCTGATCCGGCTTGGCCAAGGGAGGAGAGTTGTCGGGCCACTGAGCAGGAGAAGCAGGAGCCGGCCACCCTGGGGAGCTTCAGCGGGCAGCAAGGGGCGGAGTGGTGTGGCTGAAGCAGCCGAGCGCAGCCAGCTCCTTCTGCTGCTTCTCCTGCTCTGCAGCAGTGGCAGCAGCAGCAACTCTCCTCCCTCCCTCGGCCAAGCCCGAGGGGGATGGGGCAGTGGTGGGCCTCCATCCCCGCCCCTTGTTCCCCGGCCGATGACGGTGCTGTGTGCACAGTGTGTGTACTCCGGCCTCCCCCAAACACACCAGCTCTGCTGCACCATTTACTGCTAGAAGAAAAAGAAAACCTTTAAAAATCGAAAAAAAATATTAAAATCTGAGCCAATCACGCTGATGGGGGCGGGGTTTGCAGGCAGGAGCCAATCGTGTGGGGCGGGGGTGGGTTTTGCAGGCGGGAGCCAATTGCGTGGACTGGGGGGTGGGGTTTGGAGGCCAGCATGGTGGCATAAGACCCTGTCCCGTTTTGCCATCCCAAAAGTCCCGTTTTTGTCTGAAGGAAATATGGTCAGCCTACTGTTACTTTAAATCTCCAAGCCTTGACTCAGGACTGTTATTGGTAACTTCAGGAACTTGGATAAAACAGTGTAAGCAGGGGCCTTACATATGTATCTATGTTTTTGTTTTTGTTGTTGTTGTTCAGTTGTTTAGTCGTGTCCAACTCTTCGTGACCTCATGCACCATAGCACGCCAGGCCTTCCTGTCCTCCACTGTCTCTCGGAGTTTACTCAAATTCATGTTCATTACATCGGTGATGCTATCTAACCATCTCATCCTCTGCCGTCCCCTTCTCCTTTTGCCTTCGGTCTTTCCCAGCATCAGGGTCTTTTCCAGTGAGTCCTCTCTTCGCATTAGGTGGCCAAAGTATTTGAGCTTCAGCTTCAGCATCTGTATGTATCTATGTCTATATCTACACATACACACAGTTTCCCAAAAATCAGGCCCCATAGACCGATGACAATATGTTTTATTAATTTTTTTTCAGAGGAAATGTTAGTGTACTTAGGAATGTTCAAAAGTCATATGTCAAATCGGTAAGGAAATGTTTGAAAGAAAATTGAAAATTTAATGCAATTTATCTAATTAATTGTCTATGGGGCCTGACTTTTAGTACATTTTGTGTGTGTGTGTGTATACATACATATATACATGCATACATATACTATGTACAGTATATATATACACACACACACACATACGTACATAAATTCTCTGGAAGCAAATAGTTCAGTTATTTCCAGACATAACTGGCCTCCAGGAACAAGGAAACCTGCATATAGATTTTTACATAAAAATACTTTTTTTAGTGATCAGTAGAGCCACACTGGACTGAAACCCTAAATGCAGTTAGGAAACCAAGATAGGATATGACAGACAGGTCCTTGGGATAATGGACCTGGGCATAGGAAAATGGACTAGGGATTAGAAGGGGGAACCTCTGAGAATGAACGGCAACGTGGAACTGGAAGGACAGTTCCTAGGTCAGGATCTGGCATGGTGACGCTTCTATTCCCATTAACCTCTCATTCTGTTCCCAGCCACTATCATTCGAGTTCCCCACTCAGTCCCAGAGAGATATCACTTCAGAGGCCACCCTTCCAACCTCAGGGGTCACTACTCCAGCCCCACCTTATTTTTTGTCTGTTCCCATTTTCCAATGTGGTTATTATTTACTCAAGAATAAAAAACAGAATAGAATGTGTAAGGTGAGATATTTTGATGTCTGTAACAGAATATTTTATACTCAATAGGAAGGAAATTTAAAATCATCTAGCAGCGAGGGTATCACAAACTGCTTCATCTCATTTCAACATTTTTGGCCCCTTCTGTTTCCTTTCAGAATCCATTCCATGCTTTATTCCCTGTGGAGCTTCCACTGATTTCAATGGAGCCCATTCAGGGCAGTAATCTTTCTCAGCTCCTATTATTTCCTAAGGCTGTTCACAGAGCTCCCATTATTTCCTATGGTAATTCTTATCCTTTGTTTTAGTATGACCCTTTGTAGGCAATTTCCCCTACTGTAACCTTTAAAAAAAGAAAAAGGAAAAGCAGATTACTCTGCATGGGTTCTGCAGAAGAGTAATGCAAGATTTTTTTAAAAAAAATGTAAATTGCTCTGGTTTTTATGTGGCAAATGTTCCAAATACTAGGGAAGGTCATCCACTGATTGAAAACTTTTCTAGTGACATTTAAAAACCCTAGATAAGTGGGATGGATGAGAATACTGTCTCAATCTTACAACGGATAGGATTTCTACTGATCTGGGCAACCTTAGAGCTGAGTTTGTCCTCAGTAAGAATTGTAAAGTATTAGCTTGCTGAAGGCTTTCACGGCCGGAGTTCAATGGCTGTTGTGGGTCTTCCGGGCTGTGTGGCCGTGTTCTGGAAGTTGTGGTTCCTAACGTTTCGCCAGCATCTGTGGCCAGCATCTGGATCTAGATGCTGGCCACAGATGCTGGCGAAACGTTAGGAACCACAACTTCCAGAACACGGCCACACAGCCCGGAAGACCCACAACAGCTATTAGCTTGCTTCTTCTCTAGGGATCTGATGTGGGACCAGCAGACTTTGTCAGTTGGATTCTTGAAGCTTTGTCTCCATGTAGGCTATATCTGAATATTTATAATAATAGGGCTGGGTGACAATTACATTTGAATCATAGAGGGAGGGGCTGTTTAGTTCAACAAGTCTGTTCCATGCAAGAGTTCAGAGCACAACATTCCAGAGAAATGGCTGTCTAGTTTCCAGTTGAACCCACATATTCTAGAATGATAAGAATAAGATGACAAGACAAGACAAGACAAGACAAGACAAGACAAGACAAGACAAGACAAGACAAGACAAGACAAGACAAGACAGCCTTGGCCTTCTTCAGGATGACATTCCTTGAAGTATTCAGATTGTGTTATAAGGTCCCTGCTCAGTCTTCTCCACTCAATATTAAACTTACCCCATTCACCCTGTATCTCTTCAGGGGTCTTTATTTCTAGTACCCTGATTATTCTCGTTGCCTTTCCCTGAACTTGTTCCAATTTTTCCAATCCTTAAAGCAGGGCTTTCCAAACTTTTGCCGTTGGCAACACACTAACAGCCGGCCCACAAAAACCCGGAAGCACCGCCGCCACTGCGACACACAAAAACCCGGACGCGCCGGTGGCGGTGCTTCTGGGTTGCCACCGCGGCAGCAGTGGCTGCCTCTTTGAAAGGGCAGGCTCCGGGGACCCCGAAAATGCCCTCGGTTCCGGCAGGGAGGCGAAAAGTCTCGCCGCACGTGTGCGCGTGCATGCTGCCGGGCTTCCCAGCGCACAGCTGATTGGCACAGGGGGGCAGGGTGGAAATTCTCCGCACCAATCAGCTGAGAGCCAGGAAGCCCTGCAGCATGCGCGGCTTCTGGAACCCAGAAGCGCTGATGGCCCGCCGCCGCTGCCCCTTTGAAAGGGCAGGCTCCGGGGACCCGAAAAATGCCCTCGGTTCCAGCAGGGAGGCGAAAATTGCGCACACACGCTGCCAGGCTTCCCGGCGCACAGCTGATCGGTGCGGAGAATTTCCACCCTGGGCAGCCCGGCAGCGTGTGCGCACGATTTTCACCTCCCTGCCGGAACCAAGGGCATTTTCATCAGCGCTTCCGGGTTGTCACGCGACACACTTGGGGCCCCCAGGCGACACAGTATTGTGTCGTGACACACAGTTTGGAAAGCCCTGCCTTAAAGTATAAGGTTCAGAATTAGACACAATACTTGAGGTGGGGCTGACCAAGGCAGAAAAATGTTGGAAGTATTCCTTCCCATGACTTGGAAACCATATTTTTATTGATTCAACCTACAATCCTACATGTCTTTTTCCAGATATATGACACTGCTGATTCATATTCAATTTCTGATTATAGTTCAAAGAAACTTTTTCACAAATACTATTGGTAAACCATGTATTCTATACCTTTGCATTTGAATTCTGTTTTCTAACTGAAGCACTTCGTATTCGTCTTTAAATGTTATGTTATTATTTTCAGTCCATTTCTCTAATTTATTTTTATTTTATTTATTTTATTTATTCGATTTATCACCGCCCAACTCCCCAAGAGGGACTCTGGGCGGTTATCAATAATTCTAATAATTATTATAAATAATAATTCTATCTTATTTTTCTAAGAATGTATCAAAAAAAATGTTCACCATACACAGCACATAAAGATCAATTTAAAAAAATGATTTAAGATAATTAGATTTTTAAAAAATGAATGTGAGAAAACAAAACTGATCAATTCTAGATTTAACTCTAGATCTGATTCTTTGTACTTGACCATGTTGTGTTAATATTTGATCAGGCAAAATTCTGACTCAGATGACAGGAAATCTTTAGAAGAAAGAAAAGGGAAAGGAAGGACAATGGAAATTCAATCAAAAAGCCCATTTAACATAATTTCTAACTCCTAGTGTTTATGAGTTGTTCACATTTCCTAAGTTCCTCATAATTTTTTTAAATTCTGCTACTGCCAGAGCCTACCCATGTTTTCTTAAAAAGAACATCCAGTGAACAACAGTAAATGTTATATGCTTGATAAAATACTTATGACAGATTCATTACATTTGCTATAATGAAAGTATCAGGGTGCCTTCTATCAGTTTAGGACTTTGCCTGTTCTCTGCAGCATTGAGAAAAGAGTAAGTTTGATCATAAATGTACAGTTGTTTGGGAAAGGAATGTTGCTTAATGCAGAAGTGAAGAACAAGACCAACTACAGTCGCAGTGGTGAGGAATGCTTTGAATAATACACTAATATTCGGAGGGGCACAGGTTCCCCAAACCTAGCATAGAGAAAGGACAGGATGCCACTGAATTGGGGCCAGCTGTTACATCTCCATGTATCCTGACTGACAGGACTGTTCTGAAAACAAAATGGGAGGAAGAATCCTATTTATATCGGATTTGAGTTCCATGGAGGAAAAATGGGATAGAGTTTTAATGAATTTTAAAAAATGGAGTATAAATCCCTAATGTCCATTTTGCTTCACTATGGCTGGGCAACACACACACACACACACACACAGACACTTAGAATTACAAAGTGATCACATATATAAATGTAAAATACATATATATATATGTATGTATGTATGTATGTATGTATGTATGTATTTTAACATATATAGTTAAAATACAATATAAAAAATAAAGGAAAGCAAGGAAATATAGCTAAAGAACAAAGAAAAAACTATAAAAGTGAAGAAACGAAAGATGGTTTCCGATTTCTCCAATACAGATGTAAATACAATTTGAGATATAATCTCTTACCCATAATTAAACCATATTAAAATTGTTTCTTTGAAAGCAAACCATTTAGTCACTAAAACCCACAATTAAAGCTTCATTTTTTCCATCACACGCAAGTAGTCTAAAAATGGTTGCCAAGCAGCGATGAATTCGGAGACAGTATTCTCTCTTATTAAAGCTGTTAGCTTCGCCATTTGGGCCAAATCCATTAATTTAGTAATCCAATCTTCCACTGTAGGTATATGTGGATCTTTCCAATGTTGTGCATATAGAAGTCTTGCTGCTGTAATCATATGTAAAAGTAAATTTCCATGTTGTTTCTCTAACTCCTTCTCCATCAAACTCAAGAGAAACATTTCTGGGGTTTTTTTTGTATGTTCACTTTGAGAATCTTTTGTACAATATTACATATTTGGTCCCAAAACTTTTTAGCCTTCTTGCAGGTCCACCAAAGGTGGTAAAAAGTTCCTTCCCCCTGTAAACATTTCCAACAGACATTCGTTACACCATCATACATTTCTGACAACTTATTAGGGGTTAAATACCAATGATACACCATTTTATAAAAAATTTCTTTTAGATTATAATTCAGTGTAAATTTCAGACCTTTGTTCCACATATTTTCCCATTGCTCCAGCATAGTATCATATCCAAAATTCTTGGCCCATTTAATCATGCATTCCTTGACATCTTCATCTTCCAGATTCATCTGTAACAACATCTTATACATCTTAGTAATAACATGTTCATTATTCGTGCAGAGTTCCATTTCAAGTTGAGTCGTTTCATTAACAAATTTATAGTTCTTTTTATCCGCTTTAAAACATTCTGACAATTGCGCATAAGTAAACCAATGACATGTAAAACCCTCCAACTCTAATTTTTCCCTTGTTTTAATTGTTAGTTCACCCTCTTCAAAATTTAACAAATCTTTATACTTTAACCAACTTATTCCTCCCATATTTTCTCTCCTAACAAATGCTTCCTGCGGTGACAGCCATAATGGTACATTAGGAGACAGTCTTGCTTTATATTTGTTCCAAATCCTCAATATAGCACCCCTGACTATATGATTTTTGAAATCCTTATTTACTTTGACTTTATCATACCACAAGTAGCCGTGCCACCCAAATCTTAATTCATGGCCTTCGAGTAATAGTAATTTCTTATTCTTCAAGGTTATCCATTATTTCATCCAAAGCAAACAAGCATCAAAATACAGCTTTAAGTTGGGTAAACCCAGCCCTCCTCGTTCTTTGGCATCTTGTAACAATTTATACTTAATTCTTGGTTTCTTGTTTTGCCAGATAAACTTCAAAATATCTTTCAGCCATTGTTTAAATGGCAAATCTGTCAATAATAACCGCCCAGGGTCCCTCCTTGCGAGGGAGATGGGCGGTAATATAAATATGATGAATAAATAAATAAATAAATAAATAATAAGATCGGTATAGTCTGAAAAAGAAACAACATCCTAGGCAAGACATTCATCTTAATCACAGATATTCTCCCCAGGAGAGACTTTTAATTTTCCCTATCTTAACAAGTCTTTTTTCACTTCATTCCAAATTTTAACATAATTGGATCCTGTAGTATCAAAACTAAATAGTCAGCAAAAGCCCTCAGTTTAATAACCTCTTGTTTGATCTTTAAACCCTTTATTTGTTCATCTCTTCTAATGTCTCTGTTGAACACTTCCAGTACCAAAATAAAGAGCAGAGGGGACAAAGGGCATCCTTGTCTTGTTCCTTTTTGTATATGACATGGTTCGGTTAACTCATCATTCACAATAGTATTTGATTTTTGAGGTGTGTAAATTGATTTAATTCCCTGTATAAGATGTTCTCCAAAGTCCATAATTCCAAGACTTTAAACATAAAACTCCAATTCAAATTGTCGAAGGCTTTCTCTGCATCTAGGAAGATTAGAGCCGCCTGTCTTTCATTATGATATTGTAGATATTCTATAATGTCCAACACAACTCTTACATTGTCTTTTAGCTGTCTTTTAGGTAAGAATCCACATTGGTCTTGATAGATAAGTTCCTGTAAAATTTTCTTCATTCTTTCTGCCAGCACTGAAGCGAATATTTTATAGTTGTTATTTAGCAATGAGATTGGCCTATAGTTCTTAATTAGGGAAGGAACTTATCCTTCCTTTGGTAAAAGTGTGATGTTGGCTTTTTCCCATGAATCTGGCATTGAGGACCCTAGCAAAATAGAGTTTATCAGCCTTTTGAAAGGTAACAGGATCTGATCTTCAAAGCATCTATAATGCCGATAAGCCATCAGGGCCTGGCGCTTTTCCCAGTTTGGTTCTCTTTATAGCTTCAACTATTTCAAAAGCAGCTATGGGACTATTCAATATTAGCCTCTGTGACTGTGAGACTTTAGGTAGATCTTATTTATTCAAATATTCATCTATCTTGTCCAAGGAGACTTCTTGTTCTTTATATAAATTGGAGAAAAAACTATGAAACACTTTTTTAATCTTTTCATTATCCAATAATTCCACATTTCCTTCTTCGATCTTTAAAATCATTTTCTTCTCTTTCTTTCCTTAATTTATATGCTAACCATCTTCCTGGCTTGTTAGCAAATTCAAAATGTCTCTGTTTAGCATATTTTAGCTTTGTTTCAATTCCTCTCACAGTCAACATTGACACTTGCTGATGTAATAGCTTGAGTTGATACACGATATTATTATCTGATGTTTTTTTCTGTAGCTCAAATTCTTTCAACTTGATCTGATCCAAGATCATTTGTAACTTTTGCTGCAATTTTTTCTTCAGACAACAATTGTGGTAAATAAAGTGTCCCCTCATAACCACTTTGCTAGTATCCCACACTGTTTTTAAATCTATTTCATTGTCCAGGTTAATCTCAAAATAGTCCTTTAATTTCTTCTTGCAATCCTCAACTACCTTTTCTTTTTGTAAAATAGATTCATTCAGTCTCCATCTATATGACCTAAACAGTTTTTTTGTTGTCATACTTACCGGATTATGATCAGAAAAAGTCTTTGGTAAAATGTCCACTTTAGAGATTTTATTCGCCAGATCTCTTGAGACCCAAATCATATCAATTATTGAAAAGGTTTATGTCTCTCTGAGTAAAAAGTATAATCTTTTGCCAGTCCATTTTTATATCTCCATGAGTCCACTAATGCCAGATTGTCCATCAAATTGAAAAATGCTTTTGGTAGTTTTACTTGTTTAATTTTAATTTGCTTCTCAGCTATTCTGTCCAGCAATGGAGAAGTAACTACAAAGTGATCTTGTGAGGATCCAGTGTTATGTTAAAAAAATAAATTCCTGCCTATGTTGTGTATAGAATAAGGAAATGAATATTTCTTATTGCAGATGTTCTGTAAATCACAAATACATTTTATATTGATTAAAAGCACAGAAATAAGACATCTCAATTCTACAATGACTTTCTGTGACAAATATGCCAGTATTTTAATTGCACCTAAACTTTCTTAATGCTCTTAACTTATAGAGTTCCTGTCATTTTTGGATCTTGTCAAATACTTAACAATTGTTTGAAGTGGAAAACAAGAGCCAAATCAACTGGGGTATTTCTATAGAAATATTTATACTATTGTATTGTTGAAGGCTTTCACGGCCGGAGTTCGATGGTTGTTGTGGGTCTTCCGGGCTGTGTGGCCGTGTTCTGGAAGTTGTGGTTCCTAACACTGCCTAACAACTAGTTACTTTCAATGGGAGAATGAGTTCTACGAACAGATGGATGGCGTTGCCATGGGAAGCCCCCTGAGCCCAGTCATAGCCAACTTTTACATGGAACATTTTGAAAAACAGACTTTGGAATCGGCTCCCATTACACCAACAGTCTGGTTCCGGTTCGTGGATGACACCTTCGCAATTTGGACTCATACTGAAGAAGAACTTGGGAAATTTCTGGACCACCTAAACGGTATCCACCCCAATATACAATTCACTGTGGAAAAAGAAACTGACGGAAAACTTCCATTTTTAGATACGCTGGTCATACGCAAACCGGACCTCAAACTAGGACACAAAGTATACAGAAAACCCACCCATACAGACCGGTATCTGCACAAAAATTCCAATCACCACCCACGACAAAAGAGAGGCATGATCAAAACCTTGGTGGATCGTGCTAATCGAAACTGTGAAACCAAATTTCTCAACAATGAACTTAACCATCTGAATTGGGTCCTACAGGCGAATGGCTATTCCAAGAATGAAATAAAAAGAGCCATCAAACCAAGAAAACAACATCCAACTGAAGAAAAACAGCCCCCCACAAACAAAGTATTCCTGCCCTACATCAAAGGAGTCACTGACCGCATGGGAAAACTGATGGAAAAACACAACTTTCAAACAGTCTTCAGACCCACCAGAAAAATACAACAAATGCTAAAAGTAGCAAAAGACAAAAGACTCCTCACCGCTGCAGGAGTATACCGTATACCATGCAGCTGCGGACAAGTATACATCGGAACCACAAAACGAAGCATTCACACCAGGATAAAAGAACACAAAAGACACTGCAGATTACAGCAACCGGAAAAATCTTCAGTAGCTGAACATGCTGTCAAGCAAACGGGACACAAAATCCTATTTGAAAACATAGAAATACTGGACAACACCAAAAGCCACTACACCAGATTCTACAGAGAAGCCATTGAAATTCACAAACACCAGCACAGGTACAATAAAAAAGAAGAAAGTCTAAAAATTAGCAAAACCTGGCTACCAGTCCTGAAAAACACAGCCTGCAAAAGGTCAACGAACTCAGCTCAACTACCAGGACATGGGAATACTTCTAACAATGAACATGCTATTCACGCTCAGCAGCCACTCATTTCATTAACATTTCAACACATCAAAAAAACCCACCTAATCTCCTATAACTTAGCTCTATAAATAGAAAACAAACATTGCCACTCTGAGCACAGAAAGAGCCTTCTGAAGATGCTGGCCACAGATGCTGGCGAAACGTTAGGAACCACAACTTCCAGAACACGGCCACACAGCCCGGAAGACCCACAACATTGATACTATTGATCAATATTTGATTCTAATTGATACTAATGTGTGAGCATTGCTTAACAACACAGTTACTGTGGTCTTGTACAACTTCCTTTCAACTGGATTTATCCTAAATCTATATGCAAGGCCAATAACACATTGCTGGTTATTGTGTTTTAAAATTTATATTGTTTTTAAAATCTGATCTAAAGTGGGAAGAGGAGGAGGAGGAGGAGGAGGAGGGGGGAGAAGAAAAGTGGAAATGGGGAAAAATGCCTCTCTTGATCTTCCTTGCCAAACTCTTGTTTGTTCTCCCTGTTTGCTTGCTCAGTGAAACTAGGCTTGCTTCTCTGGAAACTGGGTTCCTTCTGTGCCCCTTGAGTAAGTCAGTAATCCTTCCTACTCCTTGGTCCTTCACTCCTTGTTTCCTCCTCTTGTCTTTTCTAATAATGGTCTAATCTCTTGCAACTGGATGGTGCTCTCCAGAGATGCTTAGTTTGGGTTGTTCACTGAAGGGAGGAAAGACAACGGCTTAGGCCAAACCAAAATATTTCTTTTTGACAATCATAAGGAAGGTGGCAAATAGATTGGTTTGGAACCAGGGTACTTGTGGAAAAGGACCAGCTCTTCTTCTAGTTTTTTACCCCGAAGTTAATCACCTCTGCTTCAAGCTGCTTTTTCTATTTAGAAAAAGCCCGGTGGCAGATCTTAAATTATCAACCTCTCATTTAATTTGGCCTTAGAAGTTAAGCAATTGGTCAAGGTCCCCTTGTACAATAATGTGAAGACATGTTTTTTCTTCCCTTTGTGCCAGAGACAGATTTATCTGACCACACTGCCTCCTAGAGGCATTCTTAAATTAATGCAGGGTTTCTTCTACAGTATTGTCACGATCAAATGTGTCTGTTTTCCACTTATGGTATAAAAAATGTAATGCTGGCTCTGCCATGGATGCATGAACTTTGTGGTTTCAGTGTTTGTCCATGCACTGGTTTTAGGGACAAGTTAGATTTCACTATGTCTTCACAGTCAGACCATCTGTGGAAAAGCAAAGTGCCAAATCTCACCCAGTAGCATTAACGAGAGCTGTGCTATCTAGTTAAAAAGAAAACACTGTAATATCCCACCCCACTAATTACATGGGACTGAGCATTTTGCCCAGCTGAAAAACAGCAAGTGTAGCCTTTGTTTCTGTAGGGGAAAAGGAATAACCATCTTAATGTACAGTTTGAAGCGTTTTTTAAGTTTTTTGGAACATATTACAAATGAATGAGTTTAAAGAAAACAGGAAGATTAAAAGGGGATATAGGTGATTCATATTACCTGGGAACAGACAGTATATTTCTAATGCTTGGTTCTACTACTGAATTTCTGTTTTGGCTCTGGGATATCAAGTGCATGAATAATGAATAATCCTGCATGTTACTGTATTTGCCAATCTGTGGCACTTTTTCTTCAATTTTCGCTTGGGCAGCCTGTGTTCTTCCATCAATTCCATTTTGCTTTACATGTTTGAGATGGAACCAGTTTTCCCTGATTGTATTGGACATTTTTAGTGAAACAACCTTGCCCAATATCCCGTAAGATACACCTAAGCTCATCATGTCCTGATCCCTGGATAAATCTGAATATAGTCTACTAACACAGATGTACAGTATTTTAAATTAGATATTAGAAGGACTGGAAAACTGAAAGGCTGGTCATTTGGAAGAACCCAGGCAGTTTACCCTTTAAAATTTTGCACACAGGAGAGATAATAAAGAAAGGAGGGGAAACTCAATATAGGTATTATCAGGAAGACAATGCATATTCTACTTTTAAACCTAAACATAGTCTGAAGCCCTGTCTCCACTTGCCCTTAACCATAGTACAATTGACCACAAAATTGTCAGCCCTTTGAGGTAGGCCAGTTCAGGAAACAGACACTACAAGAAATTTTAGAACTTTGTTGATATATGTGTGTGTTTCTCAACCTTAGCAACTTTAAGATGCGTGGATTTCAACTCCCAGAATTGCCCAGCCAGCCAGCAAGATGCTAAGCTTGAGAAATACTGATATAAGCTATAACATAGCTTTCCAAACTGTGTGTCGCAACACAGAGTTTAGTGTGTCGCGACACAACCAGGAAGTGGACGTGCATGGCGGTGCGTGGCACGGCAGCCGCAGCAGCAACGGCAGTGGCACTTCCGCGTTTTAGCAGAAAACACGAGGCTCCCGCCATGCACACCCCTGCCGCCGCACCCCCCCGCGCCGCCGTGCACACCGCCGCACCGCCGCCGTTGGTGTGTCGCCAACGGCGGCAGTTTGGAAGGCACTGAGCCATAATAACAGAATCTTGAAAGCCTGACAGTTTCTCTTTCCCTCCCTCTTATACCAAAGAGAGCCAATCTTGAGTTTCTTCCTCACCCCTCCTGTGTTTCTGGACTAAGCTGATGTTTTTGTAATCGCTGTTGCATACTTTCTTCAAGGCTATCTCTGTACTCCCCTGTGAAAATGAATTTCCACTCTTGCTGCCATGACCTTGCATTTATTTTGTTCCCAGCCCATTATGAGAAAACTTTAAATAACCATTAAGTAAAGGTAAAGGTTCCCCCCGCACATTTGTGCAGTCGTGTCTGACTCTAGGGGCCGGTGCTCATCTCCGTTTGTTAGCCAAAGAGCCAGCGTTGTCCAAGGACGCTTCCACGGTCATGTGGCCGCATGACACGCGCGGAACACTGTTACCATCCCACCGAAGTGGTACCTATTCATCTACTTGCATTTGCATGCTTTCGAATTGCTAGGTTGGCAAGAGCTGGAGCTAGTGCGGGAGCTCACTCCGCACGCAGGGCTAGGGATTCGAACCTCCGAACTTGTGATCTTCTGATCAACAAGCCTGGCGTCTTACCCGCTGAGCCACCACACCCCTTAAATAACCATTAGCTGTGTTGATATAAAAGAAATAGTTCCCCTCATATACTTGTGTAGACTTCCACAGCCAGTATCTGTTGGGCAGTGTTGGGCTTCAGGGTTTAGTGACCGTGGTCTAGAGAACAGATTTCCTGATGTTTCACCGGCAACTGGTGAGAGACCAGCCCTCACCAACCTGCACCACTCAGAAATCAGCTTGGCTAAAGGCCAGTCAGAAGTCAGGACACCTGACTATAAAGACAGGAGCCCAGTCAGTCTCTGCTCAGTTGCCTGTGGTCTGCATAGCAAGCCACTTTGCCTCTCTGAAGATGCCAGCCAGTTGCCGACCAAACGTAAGAAATCTGTTTTCTAGACTATGTTCACTAATCTATGAAGCCCAACACTGCTCAACAGTTCCCCTCTTATTCAGACATTGTTAGCTTGGAACCAATTAAACAGACATACCAACATCCAGTAATTTCTGATAAGTAAAATTTATTGTAAAGGTAAAGGTTCCCCCCGCACATTTGTGCAGTCGTGTCCGACTCTAGGGGCCGGTGCTCATCTCCGTTTCTTAGCCGAAGAGCCAGTGTAGTCCGAAGACGCTTCCACGGTCATGTGGCCGGCATGACGCATGCGGAACGCTGTTACCTACCCACCGAAGTGGTACCTATTTATCTACTTGCATTTGCATGCTTTCGAATTGCTAGGTTGGCAAGAGTTGGGGCGAGTACGGGCTCACTCCGTCATGCGGGACTAGGGATTCGAACCTCCGAACTTGCGATCTTCCGAATGGCAAGCCTGGTGTCTTACCCGCTGAGCCACCACGCCCCTCTAAATTTATTTTAGAAAAGCTAAAATGTATTTATTTAGCCATTATGGAAGAGTTCCAACAACTACTGGGTATCAGATATAGTTTTATTTATAGTGAGATCTACATTCAAATGTCTGCTCCTATTTTGCCTGCTCAAGCTATGCAATAGGTAAGATAGCCCTTTCTTCTGGATGGGAGGCCCAATTTCCATCCATCTCTTGTTCTGGCAACAGGCAGGTGGTTTTCCACCGAGTATGTGCAAACTAACTCTCATATTACTACAACCTCAAATTGTATAAAAGCCGCTATGCTTTGCCTTCCATTACTGTGGAGGCGAATTCAGATGACCTGTTGTAAGTATGGTTGGAGGTATTTGAAAGTGTTGGGGGGAAAGGCACACTTCCTCTTGTCCAGTCACTAGCCAGCCTTCACTGCAGCCATTTCTCTCCCATCATTTGATTTCTCCAAAAGACTTGTTTCCTGGGTTCCTTTCATATCCATCAACTGCAATTCACCTTTGCTTTAACAACAACTTTCTGGGCTTCCAACAAGATCGAGAACAGAACAGAGCTCCACTACTTCTATCTGGGAAAGAAGGAGGAACGTTTTTCACTGTTTCATTTAAACACAAGTTTGAAATGTAGCCTTACAGTATGTAGTTTGAGATGCAGCAGGCTCACTTTTTCCTCACTGCAGTGTCCCAAAAATAGTAAGAGCTGTCCAACATGGTGTGTGTGGCTTATTTGCTACTTACCTATATTTCTCAGTTGAAATCCCTCCTCCCTGCCTTGAAGTAAAGACCTGGTTGTTTGCAGCATCTAGTCAGTTTCAATTCTCCAGCTCTACAGGCCCAACTAATTGCACAATTGGGAATCCCTTCCCTCTGGGGCTATTTGTGCTGTTATATCCTCCCATTTAAATTGGGAGATGCCCAAATAGGGAATAAGAGGAAGGGCAAACAAATGATCCTTGTGAAGACAGGCAAAGTCCTGCAGTCTGCTAATGTGTGAACGTTTTTCCATGCTGGTTGGTGACATGCTGAAAGGCATCAGTACCAAAGCCAAATGAGAAAGCTAATCACCTTGCTTATTACAAGTAGTAATCAGAAATCAGGACAATGCCATTCAGCAATGACAGTGCAATGCAATTGTCAGATTTTATGCCAACAGTGTTCTGTACCAGGTTAAGAACAGTGGAGTGGAGGAGAGGCTGAGAAAGATTCTTCATTACAGTAGGGCATCTGGACTTTAGAACAGGGATGGGCAGAAGTTGGATCAAATTCTCTTGATCAGTTTTGGAGAGCTAGTGTAGTATAGTGGTTAAAGTGTTATTCCTTGACCGGAGAGAGGCAGGTTCAAGTTTCCATTACCACAGGGCATAATCTCCTTCTCCCCAGCCTACTTCATAAGATTGTTGTTGTGGGGAGAGGAGAGTTCCATGTCTGCATGGATATAAATGCAATAAATCTATAATTATTGCAGTAATAGACAAATGTGCTCATTTGCAGTTGTTCAACAGTAACAGGAATATAATTATACCCAAACATATACTCCTGGGGGGAAGGACCCCAAAGTTTATAGCTCTGAATATAAAGGTTGGAGGGAATTATAGTTCTAGAACTCAAGTTCCATGTATTTCTGGTGTAATAAATCCCTACTTCTGGCATGGCATCACATTGCCCATTAAAGCAGCTGATAAATGAACTGATTATGAGACTAGATGGCCTGAATAGGTGGAACTGTGTTTGTATTTCCCCAAACAGACTCCCCCATGTCATCCCATTATAGAAAGGGAAACCAGTAAAACCTAGAATGATCTCTATAATTCCATCAAGGATTGTTAGGAAGGTGGGTTTAGTCTCTAGAGGATTTCTGATTTTCTAGATAGATCCAGGACATCATTGATGGAGCGTTGCCCTTGATTGGGCAAAGCAACAGTCAGTCTCCCCCAAAAAGGCTTGCTTCCACTTATGTTTCACCTTCTATAAAATTGAGGATAAGTGCTCAGAGCAGAAACAAAATCAAGGAGAAGAAAGAAGAGCCTGCCTTTAAACTTCCAAATACAAGGCAAAGATGTTCTCTCTTCAGCACCCTCTCTGCAGTGAACATGTGTACTTAACAAAATCTTATTCAAGGAGCTCAAAAGTAATAATGCATTAGCATTAGCTTAGCTATGCTGACTTACTTGGAATTGTGGAGTCCTTGGTGCCCTCTGAGCCTTGTTGTTTTTTTGCAGACGTTTCATTGCCAGACTAGGCAACATCTTCAGTGTGAAAAGGGAGTGGGACTTGCTCTGTTTATACACCATGGCTTGTCCTGCCTGTGTTGGTGGAGGTGTTGTTCTCCCCTTAGGAGTTCCTTGATTGGGCTGTTGTTTGCTGCTTGGTTGATTGACTGAGTTAATAGTTCCTTGATTAGGGTATATTGTGCTGTTTGATTGTTCCTCTGGTGCTAATCCTGGTGTTAATCTTTGCATTACTTGGAATTCTATGTGTGTGTCATAGTTGCTTTCCCTTCTTTTCCCTTTAGCCAGAACATTTTTTTTATGTTAAAAATGTTCTGTCTAAAGGGAAAACAAGGGAAAGCAACTATGACACATACATAGAATTCCAAGTAATGCAAAAGATTAAGCTTCGCTGTTTTTAGAAGGGAATTTCTCATTAGTCCCTTCCCCACATGCAAGACCACATGGTTACATAATTACCTCTTGTGTTTCAGGATTGGCATTTCTGGACTTTGGAACAGGAAGAGCCAATCACCTTCCTTTCTAGGAAATAGAAAGCTTCCTAGAACTGGGCTGAAGGGAGAAATTCTGAGTTGAAGGGCTAAGAATTCCCTAACTTGACAGACTAGGAGGTATCAAGAAGTTCAGCCTGACTGATGACACCTACTATAATTGGGGAACCCTTGCAGAAGAGGTCTGCCAGGGAGGTTTTAAAGTATTCCTCCTCTTGGTTTGTAACACTGGGGTTCAAAATTCTTTAGCACTAATTGCACATCTTGTGTACCTAGCCCAGGTTCACAGATTTCTGGGTTCCTCCCTCCTACACACGCACGCACGCATGCACACGCACACGCACACACAAAGTTGAGCCTGCATGCTTGATGTCTGCCCACCCCTCATTTAGGTTGCATTGTGCCAAATTTTGAGAATTGTCTGGAAAAAGAGAGGTGGCATCATAGAGGCATTGCAGGAAGCAATTTCATGAGAGAGAGCCTGGAGAGGTGAAAAGGCAGGACAGCTTTATGTGGCAGAAAGTATTTGAAGTGGACGACAGTGGACTAAAAAAGCCATGGTGAGTTCTAAAAGTTGGGATGAGATGCTCATGTTGGATATGGGAGCAGACAAAAAGACAGTAAAGGGATGCAGAATTACAGAATTGGAAATGACCTCTAAGAACAACTAGTCCAACCAGCTCAGGAATGGCTGCAGCTGGTGCACTAATCGCTGTTTGGCTTGTCTCTTAAACTTCACTCTTTCTCCAAGGAGTTTCAGCAGTTATAGAAGCTCTGAGATTCCAGCCCCAAGTTTCTGTTAGTGTCCTATGATGCAGATTCCTGTTACTACATGCTGATGTAGCCCCTACTACTTTCCCCTCATCAAAGAGTTTTCCCTCCACAGAGAAAATCAAGTCCAAGACAGCTAAACCTCATTTATAGTTTCCCACCTTCTGGTCTGTTTTGTTACTGAGAGGTAAAGTCTTGTTGGCATAATCTCCAATGCTGGACGACTGGGCCATTGTATTTTCATAGGAACTTGTGTACTTTCCCAGGGAACCACTGCCAGCTGGCATCCTTACTGATGACATGATAGAAGAGAGGAGACAAAGGACAACAGCTGCAACAAAACCAACATCAGTACCCATTTGGTCCGGCTGTTGTAGCATCCACTCTAATTTCTGAGCGAGAAACAACTCATCGTGATCAAGCAGTGGAGGCAGTTCCTTCGGGCCAGAAAAGGAAAAGGAACAAGAAATGAGCTCTGCATTAAAAAAAAATCAAAAGAAAATTGGCATTTCCAACCAAGAAGCAGCAGATGAGAAAAGAATGCGTAATCTCCCCCCTGCCCCATTTTTAATATCCCTCTGACCTTGGGGGGAAGAAGGAAAGTAGTCTCAAGAGGTAACTGTTGTTGGGTATGGAAAAGATTAAACATCCTCCTTCCACAAGAAACTCCTTCATTAGCTTTTGTGCCTTTTCAGACTGGAAAATTACAGAGTTGAACAGAATGTGAAGTTCCGCCCTTAGTAATTTGTACCACTTAACTTCACTTCCTAATTCAATTTGTGATTTTTTTCCCTGTTCAACAATCTATCACTAAAGGACATATCAACTAGAATTGTGTGAGGAGCCTGTTCCAATCTGAAAGCAACTCCAGACCTTTGTAATCTCACCATGTCAGCAGTACCAGCTTAAAGGTGGCGTAGCTGAAACTATACTAACACTAGGGTACCACCACACAAGCCCTTTGCATCCTTTTCAAACCAACTCTGGTCAGATGACGACAGTTCATTCTGAGAGCTAAATACCTTTTTTTTTTTTTTGGCCAGTTTATTTAAACTGGATCAAACTGGTCTTCTCTGGAGGCAGTTCTTGGTATGTTCGCTGCCTTCAGTTATTTATAAAAATAATGAAGGCGGGATAGAAAATAAATAAATAAACGCTTGTGTTTACCTGGCTCCCAGATTCTAGGCTCCAGTGAACTATTCCAGGACAAATAACCTCACACCATGTACACTGTGGCTCCTTGCAGAAGAAAAGGAGAAACAGCCTCTTGTCAGTTTCATCCCTGCTCTCTTCTCTTGGACTCATGTGCATGTGGAGGAGCTGCCATGATTTACACCTAGTCAAAACTGCCGCTTTCAAAAATGGAATTCCTTAAGCCTGTCTGCATGATTTAGGACTTGGCTCCCTTTCTTCCCGACCATCCTCTGTCACAACATACAACCATTGTTAGAGATATTGGGGGAAAGGGCTTCCATCGAAAGGTACTGTATATGTAGCGAGCAGCCACTTCCTTTGCTCCTGTTGTCTTCTGCATTTCTCAACCTTGGCAACTTTAAAATGGGTGGACTTCAAGTCGCAGAATTCCCCAGCCAGCATGACCATTCCGATGTCATGCTGACTGGGGAATTCTGCCAGCTCAAGTCCACCCATTTTAAAGTTGCCAAGGTTGAGAAATACTGATTAGAGAGCTATGTATTTCCTCCTTAGAACTGAGAAGCTACCCTTTGTGTTTCTAACTAGGCAACAGCTTATAGCCGAGCTTCTCAGGCTCTGCAGATGATTGGCTTATGATGGCAATTATATCATTAGGATTCCAATAGCTTCTGGAAGAATTACTTCCTCTAATTGGGTGGGACTTCTTACACTGAGCAATTCTCTGTATAAGTTCTCGGGTCTGTCTGTGCACCCAAAGACGGATCCTGTCAGGACTTGCATTTTTCTTTCTATACTGTATTTGAACAAGTATTTTATTATAGGGAGACTCAGTTGGAAGAATATTTAGACTCCATGTGCTCACTTGCATGTTCAGCTACCTGTTTTTCTCCCGTCTTTTTAAATGTGATTAATTTAATTGTATAACATGACATGAATATATTTGTGATACTAGTTTCGACTGAGAGATGTTTTTACAGGACTTTTCCTGTCTTGTTTATTTTCTCCCTTTCTATCTATTCTATGGTATAATTTAATCATTAGACCTTCTGATGTCACTATGTGCAAACGTACATGAAAACAGCTTTACCAAGCCTTGTTCTTTTAATATTTCTGCCTCGTTCACTCTGCCTGCTTCTTTTTCAGCTTTGCCACTGTATCAAAGTTAATGGTACTTCTGACTCAGATCTTGGGTTATGAACTTTGATTAGAGCTAGTGCCGGGCTTAAAGCTCAAGCAAAGTGTGATAAGTCTTGTTGGGCTTTGAAATGGTATATATGACCTACTAGCTGTGTGAATAGTCCAGCTGATGATGCTGAAATAAACATCTATCTTACTATTTTGTTTACTATTATAGTTAACCTTTGTTGTGCAATTTCCCAAAAAGCCTACTTATACAGACCATTATGCCTATGGAACCTGATTCTTTAGCTTGGAAAGTGCAGATTTAAGACAGATTTCTGGAATGTTCAGAACTGGGTTTTGAATTAACAGAACTGCTGAATTCAGTTACACAACTCTAGTTTCAGAGATTAGTATTGAAAAGTACCTCAGGAATACTGCCAGTTCATGGAGCTTCCTAATCTTGCTCTTCCAGCTCCTTACCATCTGAGTGAGTGAACAATAAAAGACAATGAGCAGTTAACTCTGAACATACCTTGCCTTTTCCTCTTGATGGATGTAACACCAACTGGATCCAGAAAGAAAAAAAATGAGTAGTGACAATGGTGTCAAGGAAAAGATGGGGTACACAGGAAAAGGAAACTATCTTGGCCAGGGACCCCACCCCCCAAACACTGCAATTGGCAGCATATCTGACTTTTCTTTCTGCATGTCTTTCTAAACTGAATGACACAAATCTTATACTATCCGTTGTTCTGTGACCACTATTGATTGTAATGTCACTTTAGAAAGAACAGAACAAATGTTCCCTTCGTGGACTTGCAATGGTGCATTTTTCAGTAGTGGGATTGGCTCCATTCTGATGCAGAATTTAGCTCTTTAATCAAAGTGTTTTTAGAGCTGTTCCTTGTAGGTAATATTGAATAAGATCCTACTTACCCTTTGTGAAAAGTTATTGTTGTTTATTCAGGGATAAGACTCATAATGTCTGTCTATTCAGAGTTCATTACAGGAATGTCAAAGCTTAGGCATTATGTCTAGATTTATGCAACCAGTTAAGCCAGAGCTTTCCAATCTGCCACTGTTGGCGACACACCAACGGCGGCATCGGCGGCGGCGCGGGCGTGCACGGAGGTGGTGGCTGCGGCAGCGGCCTCCGCTAAAATGCAGAAGCGCTGATGGTGCGCCCCCACCGCCGTGCACGCCCCCACCACTTCCGGGTTGTGTGGCGACACACCAAACTGTGTGTTGCGACACACTAAAGTGTTGTGACACACAGTTTGGAAAGCTGTGAGTTAAGCTGTACAGGTAGTCATTGCTTAACGTCCACTTGTTCAGTGACCATTCAAAGTTACGACGGTGCTGAATGAGGGGGACTTACAAGGGGTCCCCATAGTTGCAGCCGTCGCAGCATCCTCACGGTCATGATTGTGATTTGGGGGCTTGGCTTGCAATTATGATGTTGCAGCGTCCTACAGCTACGTGATCGCCATTTTTGAGCTTCGCTGCCGCTTCTGACAAGCAAAGTCAATGGGGAAGCTGGTAGGTCACAAATGGTAATCACGTGACAGCGGGATTCGCTAATGACAGCAACTGGGATGCTGGAACTGCCAATGTAAGTTGGCACGGTCATGTGACGTCACACCTTATGACCATGTCGCTTAGTGATGGAGTTCCCAGTCCCAATTACCATTAGTAAGTGAAGACTACCTGTAATGTGGCTTTTAGTTGAGTGCATTGTTTGACTCCAGACCTAATGGTCTGTAAAAGATTGCTTCGGTGATTTTATGTTGTGACAAATGCAGTCAAGAGTGGTCTATTCAATAAACTTTGGTTAAACAAACCATGGTTTAATGTAGTGCATGAGCCTGGTCTGGAGGTGGCAATATTGAGCTACATGTAAATATTCTAATTCATCACAATATAGACATATAATATAAACACAACAGTTCTGGCTTTAGTCAGGACATTCGAATTAAGTTATAAGTAGAGTACTGTTGGATCAGATGAACAATAAAGTACTCTGTTTCATTCAGTGGTCAGCCAGATGCCTTTAGAAAGACTAGAAGCATGAAAATGACTACTCACCTAATGTTTGTTCCATGTCTGCTATATCAGGGGTCCCCAACCTGTGGGCCACAGCCCACTAGTGGGCCGCAGCCTGTTAGGAAGTGGGCCGCAGGGCTCCCGCCTGCAAACCCCGCCCCCAGTACGCGTGATTACCCCACCCCAGTGCACACAATTGGCTCCTGCCTGCAAACCCCGCCCCACAGTGCATGTGATTGGCTCCCGCCTGCAAACCCCGCCCCCCCGGTCCATGGAAAAATTGTCTTCCACGACCGGTCCCTGGTGCCAAAAAGGTTGGGGACCGCTGTGCTATACAGATATGCACTGGTTCTGAATGTACTATTCCATTTAGTTGCATTTTATTTTATTTCCTACTTTTTATACCATGAAACCTAGGGTGGTCTACAGTCTTCTCCATGTTATCATAAGCTATGTGTCTAAGTGAGGATTTGAACTCCAGTCACTGCATACTCTAGCCCCTATATGATATTGGACTGGACTAATCACTGCTACTAAATATAAGTGTGCCTAATTCTATTTACATCAAAAGCTCCTACCCATCCTAATATGCACTCAGTGAGATCCATAATTAATTAGATATTTTGTGTTTTCATGTTCCAGCCTGCCTATAGTCCGACAGCAACCTAGTCCTGGCCACAGAGCATGGATGCAGATTATGAAGCAGTTAATTCCACAATTTCATTGTTGAACTTGTTTGGAATGGTTGTTGTTATGCTTCATCAATTAAGAGGAGAAAAAGACATGCTGCTACATGCCACTTGAATTTCTAATGTTGGTCATATCAATGCAAGTAAGATAAAAAAAAAATAGGAAATATGTTACATGCTTGGTTAATTTAGCCCAATCAGTCTGAATTTTGTGGCTAGAGAATGTCTAAATGCAATATATTATCCAAATGCCTTGCATCCCCATGTCAACTGAAATGTTATGCTTTACTTTTAAGGCAGACGCTTCCAGAAAAGTGTGTAGCTGGCAGAAGTTGTTGAATAAGTTGAGAGCAAAGGTGGTAGGATAACTAAGTTATTTCAAGGGAAGGAAGCATCTACCAACCATGGGAGTTCTGATAAGAGCTTCTGTAGTTTAGTATGGTTATAGTCCTCAGGTGTAGATGCAATCTCAGAATTATGCAAAACTTATGAATACAGGCAACGATTTATCAAGTGTTAACTGATCATTGGATGAATATCATTATGTGGTAAACCTATCTGAGGTTTACAGTGAAGTCAGTTCAGTCATAGGTATCTGCCTCACATCTGCCACAGTGAAGATACAATTTATTGTATCTTCACTGTGGCAGATGTGAGGCAGGTACCTATGACTAAATTGACTTTCTCAGGAAAGGAGTCTGAAAAAGCAAGTTGAATAGTGATGAACCAATATATAATGCCCAGCCTTTCTGACAAACTGAAAATAGATATATCACTGAATCCAGATGATATCCATCCAGAAGTCTATTAAAAAAACTATAAGTGAAACTGCCAATCTTCCAACAAGGATAGATAACTTCTTTCTCCATCTGACTTCTGTACCAAAGGATTAATAACTGGCCAATCTAATGCTATAGTTTAAAAAAAAGTTCCAAGAACATATTAATGTAATCTTTTTTTCCAAAGCAAATTGGTAGATAAATTATCAAGCAGTGTGGCTTCTGGAAAAGTAAATTGCTAACCTTTTAGAGATTTGAGAGATTATAAAGAATACCAAACATATTTCTCCAACAGGGAAGAATGGTAGATAAAACTGCAAATGTATTTCAATGTAAGAAGTTTAAATTGTTACAATTTGAGGTAAAAATAAATAAAATCCTAAATGCATATATCTCAGATATGACAACTGACCAGGAAATGATTCACATATTGCATCAAGTTATGGTTGTTTTCACCATGAGTGTTTAAGTAAGTCACACTGGCTGGTTTACTATGATATAAAACATAGTTTACAAACCACAACAATTATATTAACACATTGTGCTATATTAACTCCTCAACGGAGCAAACAAACACTAATTAAGAAATCAGTGGCAATGTTACACATAAGAACAGAAATGTGCTTATGTAGCTTAATAAAATCCTTTCCTTCCTCCACCTATTCTGCTATAAAATTCACTGTGGGATGTTCTAAGAGTACACTTCTCAATATACAGTGTGTGTGTGTGTCTCTGTGTGTGTTTATGTATGTATGTGTGTATACATACATACATACATACATACTGTATATATATGATATATATACAGTATATACACACACACATATATCATAGATTGTGTATTGTATATTTTTCCATTTCTTTGAAATTTAGTCCTTGCTCTCTTCCACTTATGCTTACAATGGACAGCATATAAAAATCAGTAATCACTTGACATGAATGGCAGAGTCCAATGCCATGGCTATGAATAATGCTTCATTTCTTGCACAGGAGAATGTTTTGCATATGTGTCTCTCCTCCAGAAGGAGATAACATTAGATTATCGTCAACTCCCTGCCAAATATTTGACTGGTCAGAAGGTACATATGTAATTTGACTCTGTTCCCATACTACATGTGATCCTCTCCAGCTCTCCAAGCATGCCAAAGGTTTTGTACTTAGTACTGACTTAGGTGGATTCTTCAACATCAGCTGGGAAGGAAAACTTTTATATTCCACCTCCAGCACCCAAAGAAGTCTACCCCTTCACGCCAGACAAGACAGGTTTACTGATTTCCAGCCAACAGAAACAAACAAAATGCTGTTTCACTCATGACTTCTGAAGCCAAATTATATTTCAGTTTTAAGCTAGAAGAGAATTCATAAGATCTTTGCTAGTAGAAAAGTGATGCTTCCAAATGTTCAGCCTTCTCAGCCAGCTAAATGTGATACAGGATTTCTGTGCTTTTATTAGGTGCAGAGAAAAGTGCATATTGCTAATGATGATTGACTCCTACTGTTTTTACTATAAAAAGAAAAAGTGTGCCATATTATAGGAGTTATTATACATAGAAGAAAATAGTCTAATATGCAAATTTGGCAACCCACTGCCCTGGAATGCAGACAATTTCAGGGCAGGCTCTACTTGTAATAACCCAAGTTACAGGGAAAAATAGTTCCCACAGCTTTGAGGACCTGGAATGTACAGTATATAGACTGGATTACTCCCACTTGTACATGTAACTGCTGGCAAATATCAGCTAGCCCTTAGTGTGGTCTGTAGTGTTTCTGGACCCAGGTCACTGCACCCAAAATTATTTATGGGTATCACTAACAGCAACCATAAGGAATGGCAGGGCTCCACCCCAACCCAGTTAGTGCTGTTCAGAAGCACTGGCTAAAGTTGGCAAGCATTAAAAGGATACATCTAAAAGTATTCCAAAGGCATAGTAAGCAAGTATCTGAGATGATGTCAAGCCAGAATCTGACCTGTTCTTCTAAAACACAAACATCGCCGGAAGCCTCCAATAAGTGCCACACCCTGAAACATTCCCTAAGTTGGAGCATAGGCAAGGTTATGCAACAATCGAGAGCATAATTGTGTTTGAAAGTATTCATTTGTTGCTAATGTCACAGGAGATTTCAGCGAATGTGCAACTCCTTCATTTAATGATACCCAGCTTGCTCTCTGGTATGAACTGAAGGAAGGGCTGAATGAGTAATCCTTTGAACTGAGAAGTGTTACATTCCTTTTTCGTTACAGATATAGATAAATGGGTCTTGATTTATTCATTCAACATATCTGACTCACCTACAATAGACTTCCATTTGAGCACCTCTTGGTATCATGGCATTTGTAATGACCTCTTTGCTTAAAACTGGTTACCTACTATTTTATAAGCTGGTACATAGAGGTCATTACTATTCCCTGCACATGATTGTGAACTGATTCAGATATCATCCTAAACTAGGCTTTGCATAACTATGGTTTTACTAAGTTACAAGTGGTAGGATTCACACATCTCACTAAGCCATAAATCATGGTTTGTAAACTACCATGACTAGTTTCACATTATGCCAAAGCCAAACTACATTGCAACTTGGCATGATTTGCGAATCCAGTCTTTAATTTTCCAAAGCACAGGTATGTCTTTTTCCTGGTCCTGCTATAAAAGACTTCTAATCAGTAGAAATGATGAACCTTGGACCTTATTCATGTGCTCTGTCAAGCAGATAAAGTCTAAATCACATGTTCTGCCACTGAGCTGTAAGTCTCAAATAGCCTTGCTTAACAGGCATGTCTAGTTTTGTGCACTGCCAAGATATGCAGAACTGAATCAAGGGCTTTGGTGTGCAGCAGCTGATTTGACTGACATTCATCTGGGAACCAGTTCTACTGGAACACCAAAGACTTGAGAGGTTCCTAGAAGAAGATTCAATAGTGGCAGCTACAGTTTGCGAGTAAGAATCTCTACACAGCTAAAAAAAAGGCTGTGATGTGTCAGATGCAGATGTAGGCATTTCCCATCCAACCATATCCAGTCCACATCCTATTTTCAAGGTTCTCCAGGTTTCCAAATTTTTGTGAAAGTGCCTTTGGTACCTCCTGGACTCCATGCCCTATTCTCTGCTCCTTTGCTTACGTACTGCTCTTATTTGGCTACAATCTTAAAATCACCTAGAACATTTTAGGTATCCATTAAAGAAACAACTATTAGAATCAGACATATAAATGTGTAGAAAGACACGGCAGTAAAGTGTGCAGTATTTATTGATAAGCATATTGCCTGTTATTATTTGCATTATATTCGTATATTTAAATTCGTATTTTTAGCACTACATACTGAACTATCTTCCATCTTTGATATCAGAGGTCGAGTGAACAAATGGGAAAATTGCCAGGTGCCTCAGCGCACATTTCCACTGACCTATACTTGGATGATAAAGTGGTTGATTTGTTCTACCTGGTAACTGATTGTGTGAAAAGAGCTTATGTTAAAAATGTGTATTGGGGAAAAATGAGTTCTGGTCTAGGCAAGCTTTGCAATCTGAATTATATTGGCAAAAGTCTTCAGAAACCTATTGGCCATTTCCAAGTTATACTGTGGAAAGGTCGAATATTAAATTGCACAAATATTTAGCTGAAGAACAGATTTAGACTAAAGTCAGGCAAACCTCAACAGTTTGCAGGTAAAGATACCCATGCAGATTTTTACCCCCTAATTTCCTTTAGCAAAATTCTACTAGTGTTGCCATATTAACTCACAGCCAGTTTTCTCTTATTCCTTATTCAACACCAGTAGAACAGAAAAACATCCCCCAACAAAAAAGAACAAATTTTCTTTCATGTTTTCTGCAGTTTCCTACTGATGTCAGTGATGCTTCACTGAATCCTGCATGAGATATACAATGAAACACAGATCACAGGATTTGGCTTGAATTGCACCAGGCAGGAGGCCAGCACTGCATTCATCTCCACTGAAATTACCTCAAATGTTAATGCATGAGAATGTGCAGTTAATTTTCACAGCATCTCTTCACATTAATGGAGAAAAAGTAATTCTCCTAGTGACTGCACTGAATGCAGCCTTTAGGAAACTTCCCTTTAGAGAAGCCTTCGAGAGACTGCATTGAATATATTGTAGCTTTTCAAAGATCTATTGGGACCCAGGAAACGTGCCTTCTCTGTCGTGGCGCCTGCCCTCTGGAATGGGCTTCCCCGGGAGATCCGTGTGGCTCCCATCCTGTGGGCATTCTGGGAAGCCTTAAAGACCTGGCTGTTCTCCCAGGGCTAGGGCTGAGGTGGCGGGGTGGGGGGAGGCTGTTGGATATGTTGTACATGTAGGTACTGTGGACCAGATTCACCATCCTGTTGTCCCCACCCCCAATCTTTATTGTATTTTAAAATATTTTTTATTGTGAGCCGTCCAGAGTCAGTTTAAAGTTGGGTGGTGCCTAAATTGAATAAACTGAACTGAACTGAATCCCCCACCCCGCAATCTTGTAACTGTATTGAATTCAGTTGAGAAACCCCACCCAATTCCTTTTCCTTTTTAATATGCTGTGACTTGGAGTTATCTTCCCTGAGATCAAGTTATGTCATACTTTAAACAGAATAATTGTCTCTATTAAGCCACATATTCTTCTGGCCTCTGAATTTTTTTTTTTTAATCCAAAAAAGGTGCCCCAGAAATATTTTAAATAAATAACTAACTACAGCACCTCTATAATGTCTTCGAGAAAACTCCAGTTCTTCCAGTGCTGGAACAAAAGATGGCAACTCCTATCTCATTATAGCCCAGTGTTTCTCAACCTCAGCAACTTTAAGATTTGTGGACTTCAACTACCAGAATTCCCTAGCCCGCTTGCTTGGAGTTCTGGGAGTTGAAGTCCACACATCTTAAAGTTGATGAGGTTGAGAAACACTGTTATAGCCTTTTAAAAGGAATTTCTGCAAATTCACAAACTGTGTACTGGGGAGTATAGAAGGTAATTCAGAAGGAGCCATGTATGTTTTTATATACAGATTGCTCACCTGAAACTCTGTAAATATTCTTAGAGTTTGTTTAGAAGGAATAGCACATATTGACATAGGATGGGAATCAGACTTGCCTTTGTAGAAAATTCTAACTCGTATATTTTATCACTCTTTATTTAAATATAATAAACCCTCAGTTTACCAGGCTAATAGAGGAGAAGCATTATCTATTAAAACTGAATGTCCATTAAATGGTAAATGAGATTTTTTAAGCCAAAAATACACTTGTACATGAAAAATCCTCTTTTACTTGATAATAGTGAAAAACACGTTTGCAGGGAAGCAGCAAACACTGGCAGGAAGAAATCTGTTATTGCCTGAAATTTGGACAAAACTCACAATACAGTAGATTCATTCCATTAAATCCAAAGCCTGCTAAACTGAAGTCTATTAAATCAAATATTTACTGTATACCTTGATTTAAAACCAGAAAGCTTTTGTATTACTATCTTTGACTATTTTTACTCCTTTCTGTTTTAAAATTTTTAGTTCAGATTACTTCTTCCAAATTAATGGTCATCACAAATTGTTATTACTAATATTACTATTATTAAACCAGTATCAGTGGTATCCAGTAATAAAACTCTTGTTCTTTCAGAACTACTTCTATGAAAGATGGAGAGGGGAAGTCTTTCATTTCATCTCTATCTGCATATCCAAATATTCTCCAAAGTGACAGAAATGGCTCTGGAACAGATTTAGGGAATGCAGGCAAGCAGGAAGGAGAAATTCCTACTGTGAAAATAGACCTTCATTCACATGACCTTGGATTTCACCCTAAATTGTTTTTTTTTAAAACCTAACTTTTAAATTCTATCTAGTACAAGGTACAATATTCAGAGTATATCAAATTAACATTTTTTTTCTAAATACTACACAGAAATACTTTTAAGAATGGCATATTTATCAAATCTGATAGTGTAACAGATGGTATCAAAATCATTTCTGCCAATAATTCTGAAGTTACCTTCCAAAATTCCAGCTAAACTTAGACCCCTGGGAGTTTCATGAAGTGGACAACACAATACAAAGTATTGGGTGTTAAACGCCACATCTCTCTGTGAAAAGGATTGTTCTGTACACATAAGGGCAGAAGAAGAGCCCTGCTGGCTCAGGCCACAGGCCCAACTAGTCCAGTGACCAATTGGATGCAATTGGGAAGTTCACAAATCTGGAGAGGACTTTTACTTTTTCTTCCCATCAACCAATTATTAGAACCTGCTATTTTTTCAGGTGTAGTAAACAACAATTAGTATTAGTAGCCATTGATAGCTTGGTCACTGCTGAACCTACCCAGTACTCTTTTAAAATCATCTAATGCAAAGCTTTCCAAACTTTTCATGTTGGTGACACACTTTTTAGACATGCATCATTTTGTGACACAGTAATTCAGTTTTACTAGCAAACCGGAGGTTAAACTAACCCCTTATAAGAGATACGGACACATACATAAATTGTAATAGCGAAATGTATGGGGACACAGCATATCTCATTAAAACCTTTCATTTATATTTTTAAAAATATATGATTTGTAAGATAATAACATACATTTCCGAGATTGTTGTCATTTATGAGTAACAATATGTAAATATGTGCAACAATTTTAAAAATGTGAATAACACCAATAACTACTTACCATTTTAATGAAATGTATGAGGTTTATGGGATGAACACAGCTTTTGAATATTTGGTGGAATATTAGATAAAGACACTCACATTTTGTCATCAAGCATTTTTAAGCTTCCATGTTTCAGTGTCTTTAAGTTTGTCATCGTTGAAAAGGATACTTCACAAATGTCTGTAGTAGAAAACTGCAGAATAATTTTTAATGCGTTTTTACCTATGTTTGGATGCATTTTTGAAACGCGAATCCAAAAGCTGTCTAAGTCACCCTCTTCATACATCATTAACAGACTTTGATCATTTTTTATTTCAGCTAATTCTTCTTCTTCAATAAGTGAAAAGTTCCTCGTTGCAGTTGAAAGAAATGGATATCTGATCCAATCATAGTCTTGGACTTCAACATTTGGGAAGTAATGATGAACTTTCTCTCCGAGCAATATTAAATGGTCAACAATTAGCAAGCTGATATCACATTTGCCAACCTCAACATAGCAATTTGAAAGCATGCAAATGCAAGTAGATGAATAGGCACCACTTCGGTGGGTAGGCAACAGCGTTCCGCGCACGTCATGCGGCCACATGACCGTGGAAGCGTCTTCGGACAGCGCTGGCTCTTCGGCTAACAAACGGAGATGAGCACCGGCCCCTAGAGTCGGACATGACTGCACAAATGTGCGGGGGGAACCTTTACCTTTTTATCACATTTTAGCTCGCACTCAGCAGTTTTGGAACATTTCAAAATTTCCTTCTTTCACTTTCCTTTTCCAAATTGCTATTTTGTCTCTCATAGCACAAATTTTATCTACCGCTGTTAAGATACTTTCTCCTTTTCCTTGCATACTGGTGTTTATTTTATTCAAATGTTCAAATATGTCAGCAGGATATGCCAATTTTGTGCACCAAAGTTTGTTTTGAATTAGATCGCAGAATTCATTTTGCTGATCTTCCTCAAAAAGTTCAAGCATCATTTCCCTCAATTCGTATACACGACAAAGCACTCAACCTCTTGAGAGCCAATGAATCTCTGTGTGTAGAAGCTTTTTAAACCTTGCCCCCATTTCTTCACAAATATAAGCAAATAATTTTGATTTAAGACTTACACTTTTAATGTAATTGACCATTTTAACCACTTTGTCCATAACTTTTCTTAATTCATTTCCAATGGTTTGCGCGACTAGTGCTTCGCGATGTAAAAAGCAATGAGTAATTATATTTTCATCCTCTTTCTTTGCTAAAGCTATAAAACCTTTTGTTGAACCAACCATTGAGGGTGCATCTGTGCATATTCCTACACAATTTAACCATTGCAAATTATTTTCCTTCATTAAGCAATCTAAAGTTTTAAGTATATCTTCACCTCTAGTTCTCATTGGAAGTTCTAGACAACACAAGAATTGCTCAATAGTTCTGTCAGTATGAATGAAAGGTATAAAAACCAATAATTGTGCTAACCCACTGACATCTGTTGATTCGTCTAATTGCAATGTAAAGATCATATTATCGTCTTGAAAAATATCCTTCATTTGCAGCTTAATGTCATCAGACAAGTCTTCAATACGTCTTCGAATCGTGTTATCTGCCAAAGGGATTTTATTAACTTCTATCTCAAATTCGGGCCCAAACATTGTTCAAACAATAGCACAGCAAGATTCCTTTATGGTGGTTTCAGCAATAGTGTGTGGGTCCAAAAAAATAAGTTTTTGGCAATTATTTGAGCAACCAAGTAACTTGCCTTTTGAGCTTTCTCTGATGTCTTCATTCTCTTTGTGAATGATGCAGACTGCTTCTTTATAGATTTTGAAAGCTCATTAAATATTGTACTGGTTTTCCTGACAAATGACTGTATTTTGAGGTAAAATGGCACTTTAATTTGTTTGGTACCATACTTTCATTTGCAAGTATATCCCCACAAACTAAACACTCGGGACAAGGATTGTTTTCATTACCAGAAAATGTGAACCCCCGTTTCATATAATCTTTACTGTATAAATGAGGCTTGGAAATTTTTCCTTTACACTTCTTACATACTAATACAGACTGTTCAGCAGTTGATTCTTGCGTAATTTCCTCTATAGCCGCTACATTTTGTTCATCGCAAACGTCATCTTCACCAGCTTTTCTTTTCTTAATTAGAAACTTAACCATTTTAGGGGTAATTCAACTGCAAATGGTTACAAGTCAAGGCTTGGCAGAGTTTGCACTGGGTACAAGGCAAGGCTTGGCAAGAAGTACCTGCGTAGCTGCCAGTGAGGTTGGAGAGCCGAGTACTTACAAGACAGCAAGCAAGGTCAAGGCAGACTCGGCCACGGAATTCCCTGAAGCAGCCAGACACATGTCAGGCACTAGGACCTATGCGGAAGCCAGCAGGCTCAGGAGCAGAACTGCATGCTGGTAGTCTTTGGAGGCAGCGGCAACAGCACGGTGCAGCAGCAGCAGTAATTCCGAAGGCAGCGAGCTGGATCGGTGGGGCTGGGTTAGAATCGGCAACAGGCAGAGAAGGCGCAGGAAGGCTGGGTACAGCGGAGGAGGAAGGAGGTTCCACGGTGCTCCCAAGTTTGACTTCTGCAGAGGCTTCAGCTGGAGGCAAGAGAAGAGGCTGGGAGAAGGAGTCTAGTGAACGGTTGTCCCCTTTGGCCGTCTTTTTATCTTCTTTTCTTCCCGCCGTTTTGGTTTAGAAGTCAATTGGCTTGCTTTCCGTTTGTCACCCTTTTCTGCCCTTCTTTCTATGGCGCTGATAGGTGGTAGCGGCTCCATCCTTTGATCACCGCCCATCAGCTGTTCTTGATTTTCCTGCCCTGGCTTTCCTTATACAGGATTTATTCCAGCTCTGATCATTTTGGTTGCCCTATTTTCTAAATCTATATTTTAAAGGGTGACCAAATTATACATATTTCTTCATATACAGATTTGTATAAGGGCATAATAATGGTAGTTCTATGTTCAGTTTCCTTCCCAATGATTTCAAGCGTGAATTTGCCTTTCTTCTCTCTTCTAACAGCAGTTGACATTTTCATCAAACGGTCCACTATGACTCCAAGTTCCCTTTCCCTTCCTACTGCAAGGTTAAAGCCTATTAACACATAGGTGAAGTAATTTTGTGCTGACATAAATATTTTACACTTGTCTGCATTGAATGATATTTGCCATTTTGATACTGTTCACTTTATCTGGATAGCCTCTTTTAGAGAACTTCACATTTTTTTTTTAATTTAACATCCTAAACAACCCAGTATCATCAACAGATAAAACCACTTCACTACTCTGCCCTAATTTATACCAGTTACAAAGTTATAAAGCACTGATCCCTGATACACTCTCACTCTTGCCAGGGTGAGAATTACCCATTGATTCCTCTTGAAGGATGACCTTTGCCTTTAATAGCATCTCTGATCTTGCCCATTTGCCACTTTGGCACTCCATTGGATGTAGAAAGCTTCATCCTCATGACTTCTATGGCATCATCATTGGACTGGGATGCTGCTATTTCCTCCCAAAATGTGTTTTTGTCACTCCCAGCTTCTCCAATTCAGCTGCTTTGGCCCTACAGGAACAAATTAGCTTGATGACGCTCAAGCACTCATTGCTCTAATCACACACACATGACTTCTGCCAAGCAGTGAAACCACGACACAAATGACATTCTGTGAAAAAAACTAAATACCTCCACACCCCTTCTGTTTGATCTTTGATATATTAACGTTCAGGTATTCTTCAACGCACTATGCAATACAGAGTTTATTGCAAATCATTTGAGGTCTTAGCCAACAATATAGTATTGTCTGCATACTAAAGTATTCACATTCAGGTCCCCAACCAACACACCTCTAATGTCACCAAAAGCATTCTTAATATATTTGCCCAAAATACATTCAGCAAGCCAGGGAACACCACACATCCTTATATTATTCCATGGTTAGCGTTGGACCATTTGCTAAGCATTCCATTTAATCTTATCCATGTTTTACTTCCATCACATACTGCTCATACTGACTTGGTTTTTAACTAGATTAAACCTTGCCCAATTTGAATCATATTGATCAGTCTTTCCATTACATAGACAAAACCCAATTCCAATTCAGTTACAGTCTGTTTTGAGTGCTTTTCCTACTGCAACAATTCCCTGAAAATTAAGTTTTTCCTTGAAACAGGTCAGGATTGAGGCTTTGCAATAAAGTACTGTACTTGTCAACCAAATTCCTTTCTTTTTCATCTCCTTCTGGTATATGTCATTCTGCTTTTCTTCAATCCACTATTGAAATCTCATCTCAAGGTCATGGCAAATATATTTAACATTCTTTAAAACACAAGACTATTGTTTTTGTTAAAATAAGATATTCCAACTCTGTATACCCAAGTTCATACCAGTATCTCTCTTAATTATATTTTTCAGCTGCCTATAAAAAGAAACTGTAGGTTTAGATTCTAAAACCCAATACAATGAGTAATTTAGGAGTTTCAGAAGTTATTAACACATCAAACTCAGAAATCAAAAGGTATTTTAACTGAATATAGTTAAACCCTAAGCTTTAGGCAATCTAAATTCTTCTTGCACTACATCAAGTGTTGAAGAAGTTATTAACAATAACCTGGTCCACAGCATTAAGGCCATTTTTACTGAAATAGGAAGGAAGGAAAAAGAAAAAGAAAGGTGCATGGCATAGCACAATACAGCATTTACCTCCCAAACTGTCAATTTTTCATGTGAACAGAGGTGAAATTTAAACTTTTGTCCCTAAGTGCTCCAAATAGCTCTTGAAGTCTTTAATTCTACAAAAAAAAAGGTGAGAGGAGAACTAAGCCCCTACCAAGAAGATAGGAGGGGTCAGGTATGTAGTTGTGCCGAAAATCACTTGGATTCCACCCAAAGAACATATCTGTAAAGAAACCCTGTGTGTCTATTGTTAAGACGACTTAACAATAAGGATCCCTCTTAGAACATTACTAGAAGTAATACTCATTTAATAACATCTATTTTTAGCCATAAACAATTGAATTTTAACTATCTATCTATATTAATATAGAGAGCCAGTTTGGTCTAGTGGTTAAGGCATAGCTTTCCAAAGTGTGTGTCGCGACACACCCGTGTCACCTGGTGTGTCACGCGAAAACCCGGAAGCGCTGATGGGAACCGGAAGAAGCAGCACCCCCACCAATCAGCGCCACCGCCGGTGCTGCCGGCGCTGACTGGCGGGCGTGCCGCTTCTTCTGGTTCCCCCCATCAGCACTTCCGGGTTTTCGCGCAACACACCAGAACACCGCAGGCCGCACCGCCACCGGTGTGTGTCACCAACATGAAAAGTTTGGAAAGCTCTGGGTTAAGGCAACGGGCTAGAAACCAGGAGACTGAGAGTTCTAGTCCCGCCTTAGGCATGAAAGTCGGCTGGGTGACCTTGGGCCAGTCCGTCTCTCAGCCCTAGGAAGGAGCCAATGGCAAACCAGGAGACTGAGAGTTCTAGTCCTGCCTTAGGCATGAAAGCTGGCTGGGTGACCTTGGGCCAGTCACTCTCTCTCAGCCCAACTCACCTCACAGGGTGGTTGTTGTGGGGAAAATAGGAGGAGGAAGGCATATTAGGTATGTTCGCCACCTTGAGTTATTTATAAAAATAATAAAGGCAGGATAGAAAATAAATAAAATAAATAATAAATAAATAATAAAACTAGTTTAAATAGTTTAAGATACTTAAAACAAATGACATTTTCCAAGGAATAACAATACCAAGGTATTTAAAAGAATACCCTAATTTTTGACACATTTCCATAGATTCCATAGGTTTTTATTGGACTTTTAACTTTATTTTAACAACTAAGAGGAAGCCCCCATCTGTACCCACATTTATTTATAGGCGGCAGAGATTTTTTAGGGTCCCTGCAGTGTGAATGTGGCCCCCCCTGGATGTGAGAGAGTCAGGGGGGAGTCCAAGATTGTGTGATAGTATGTATGAGTGCCCACACCTGAGTGAGAGGCAGGTGGTGGGCAGGAGTGGATGTATCTCTCTGCGACCAGTGAGAGTGGTTGTGGGGGGACATTGTAGGTGTGGTTGTGGTGGTTAGGCCCTTTCAGTGCCGAGAGCTTAGGCTGGTGCGCTGGGGGGGGCCTACCATCACTAGAAGTTGACTGAGTTTGAGAGATGTGTGCGTGTGGGAGGGGACCCGTGTTTCAACCTAGGGTCTTTGAAGGTCTGGGAGTGGAGGCATCTGGACCTGGAAGCTCTGGGGGTTATTGAGTGGGCTGCCCTATCGAAGTGGTGACGGGCCGGGGATGTTATGACGGGAACTGGAGGGCGGGCCATCGTTGGGGAAGACGCCCCCGGTGTTTATTACCGGTGGCGTGTTCCGGCCCTCCACATTCATACCCAGGTCCTGGTCAGCAGATCCTTCAGGGCCCCGGTTTCCGGCTGCTGCTGCTTAATGCCAGGTCTGTTAACAACAAGGGCCCCCTCATATGTGATTTGATCACGGAAGAGGGGGCAGACCTGGCATGTATCACCGAGACCTGGCTGAGCTCGGAGGGGGGGGTAGCCCTCTCTGAAATATGCCCAGCCGGGTTTCAAGTGTGGCACCAGCCGAGACTCAGGGGCAGGGGAGGAGGGGTGGCGGTTGTAATTCGAGAGTCTCTAGTGGCCTTCAGGGGCACTGCTCCGCAAGTAGCCGGTTGTGAGACCCTGTTTTTCAAGTTGGGTTCTCGAGAACAGTTGGGAGTGTTGCTGCTGTACCAGCCTCCCTGCTGCGTAGCAACATCCCTGCCTGAGCTGCTGGAGGCCGTCTCGGGGCTGGCGGTGGAATTCCCTAGGCTTATGGTTCTGGGGGATTTCAATCTGCCGTCCCTGGGACGTGCCTCGGAGGCAGCTCGGGAGTTCATGACTACCATGGCAGCCATGGGCCTGTTCCAGATTATTCGAGACCCAACTCGAGACAGTGGACTCACCCCGGACTTAGTTTTCTTGTCGGAGCAGTGGCAGTATGCTCTGAGGGGAGAGTTACATCTTTCCCCTTTGTCATGGTCAGATCATGCCCTGGTGACCTTGAGATTCTCTTATGCCGCCCCACTCCGCAGGGAGGCAGGACCCAATCGATTGGTCCGCCCCCGGCGACTAATGGACCCAATAGGGTTTCAGAGGGAGCTGGGGGCTGTACCTCAGGATCTACTGCACGCTCCAGCGGAGGTCCTGGCCGCAACCTGGAATAGGGAGGCGGCCGGGGCCTTGGACAGGATCGCGCCTATGCGGCCTCTCTTGCCACACTTGACCCGATACTCCCCTTGGTATACGGAGGAGTTGAGGGTCTTGAAGAGGGTTAAGAGACGCCTAGAGCGCCGCTGGAGAAAGACAAGGTCTGAATCTGACCGAACACAAGCTAGAGTCGCTGTTAAGACCTACCTTGTGGCGGTAAGAGCGGCGAAACGTCAATATTTCTCCGCTCTTATTGCGTCCGCAGAATGCCGCCCGACGACCCTGTTTAAGATAACAAGATCTCTGTTGGGTAAGGTGGAGTCTGTGACCCACCTACAGGGCCGTGCGGAAGAATTTTCTGAGCATCTGCAGGATAAAGTCGCTCAGATTCGGTCTAAGTTGGACTCTAAGCGTGTAGCACAGTCTGGGGAGATGCCGAGGGAACGTCTTTGCCCGGTTATCTGGGAACAGTTTGATCCTGTTGGACCTAAGGAAGTGGACAGGATCCTTCGGGTTGTAAGGGCCACCACATGTCATCTGGACCCATGCCCTTCCTGGCTGGTACAGGCAGCCCGGGAGGTGACATGTGGTTGGGCCCAGGTGATGGTTAATGCATCTCTGGGGGAGGGGGTGTTCCCAGCTGCTTTTAAAGGGGCTTTGGTGCACCCCCTCCTCAAGAAACCATCACTGGACCCTACTATATTGGACAATTTTCGTCCTGTCTCCCACCTCCCCTTTTTAGGGAAGGTGGTTGAGAAAGCGGTGGCGTTGCAACTCCAGAGGATCCTGGATGATACGGATTATCTGGACCCCTTCCAGTCGGGTTTCAGGCCGGGATATGGGGTGGAAACTGCATTGGTCGCGCTTACAGATGATCTCTGGCGGGAGCGGGATGGAGGGAGTGCATCCATCCTAGCTCTTCTTGACCTCTCAGCGGCATTCGATACCATCGACCATGGTATCCTTTTGGGACGGCTCAGGGAGTTGGGGGTGGGAGGCGTAGTTCTGCGTTGGTTCACCTCCTTCCTCCAGGGCCGTTCCCAATCGGTGGTAATAGGAGAGGAAAGGTCCGACCCTCGCCCCCTCGTCTGTGGGGTACCGCAGGGTTCGGTTCTTTCCCCTCTCCTATTTAACATCTACATGAAACCGCTGGGTGAGATCATCCGTCACCATGGGATGAGATACCATCAATATGCAGACGATACTCAATTATATATTTCCATCCCTGGTGAGATAAGTGATGCAGTGGCTACCCTTTCTCAGTGCCTGGAGGCTGTGGGGGTCTGGATGGGGAACAACAGGCTTCGACTGAACCCTGGTAAGATGGAGTGGCTGTGGATTGATGGCTCCCGTGGATCCAGGAAGTTGTCATCTCTAGTGCTGGATGGGGTTGCACTACCCCATTCAGACCAAGTGCGTAATTTGGGGGTTCTTCTGGACTCACGGCTCCTGCTTGAAGAGCAGGTGGTAGCCGTGGCCAGGAGGGCTTTTGCACAACTTCGTGTTGTGCGTCAGTTACGCCCTTTCCTGGATCAGGAAGCCCTCCGTACAGTCACTCATGCCCTGGTCATCTCCCATATAGACTATTGCAACGCGCTCTACATGGGGCTACCCTTGAGGAGTATCCGGAAGCTTCAATTGGTCCAGAATGCGGCTGCTCGCGCAGTTATTGGTGCGCCTAGATCAGCGCATGTGACACCTCTGTTGCGACAGCTGCACTGGGTGCCTGTGTGCTTCCGGGTCCAATTCAAGGTGTTGGTTATCACCTTTAAAGCCCTACATGGCATGGGGCCAGGTTACCTGAGGGACCGTCTCATCCCCATAACGTTGAACCGTCCCACTCGGTCATTCAGAGAGGGCATGCTACGGATCCCGTCCGTAAAGGAATGTCACTTGACGGGGTCTAGGAGGCGTGCCTTCTCGATAACGGCGCCCACCCTTTGGAATATGCTACCCCCGGAGGTGAGGCAGGCCTCATCGCTCCCAGCCTTCAGAAAGAACTTAAAGACCTGGTTCTGCCGCCTTGCGTGGGGGGAGGGGGGGAACAGTTCCTCTTGGGGATGGCTGGTGCCATAGGGCCCTTTTAAACATCCAAACATCATACCACCGCATCTTGGATTTTTATATTTAATTTTAATATATTAGAGTGTTTTATTGGGTTGTTTTAATTGTCGGATTTTAATTTTTGTGTTTTGTAAACCGCCCAGAGTTCCCTTGCGGGGAGATGGAGCGGTATATAAATTGAAACATAAATAAATAAATAAATAAATAAATAAATACGTTAGATCCAACTGGAAGTCCACTGAACTTATTCCAGTTCCCTGAGTAAATGACAATCTATCAGCTTTACACCATTCTTTTCCACAATCATCTTTTGTCACCTGAGGCTTTCACATGATGCTTTTCAGTAATATAGAGAGGTGCAGACTAGTTACCAGCCTTAATTGTACCCATGCCACAAGCATGCTCAGGCTATTCTATGAAAAGTAAGATCTCTGATCAAAACTGCTGTCTGCATCCTGCCATCCAGGAGGTATGTGCAATGTGCAGGCACACAGTCGGGATGTGGTAATATTGGGAGAGGGGGAAAATGCCACAGAATTATTTCTTAGCTAATGAAGCCATTATAGGGGCTCACCAAGTTTTAAATGATTTATGTGCAACAACAGGGCTAAAACAGTTCCATGCTATTTGTTGGCTGTATCACCTTTTTCAGGCTTGCTCCTGTTTTGCATACAGCTTTCGATATAGAAAGAAAGATCCACCTGAGTTTAATACACTTAATTATAATTAAATTATTTTCTTTTTAGTTTAGCTTGAGAACTAAAACTCATGGCACTGAGGAGTGAACACTTCCAAAAAGTCCACATATTACTAATGTATTATCCAAAGGTTGGGCAAAATTGATAGTATCTCTTAGCTTATGAAACACCAGGTACAAGCCAGAAAGGATGACTCATAGCAACGTTAAATATGACCATCAACAGAAAACGCACTAAGCTGAGTTCTAACGAGCAAACTTAATCGTAATTCATTAAAAACTAGCTTTCATCAATAGCTGTATTATTTTTAAACTGCCTATGCCAGTAGTCTGTTTCTGTGGAGAACATCTTTTTATATAGACCCGGCTTTCCCCATCTAGTCAGCCCTGTGCATGAAACAGGTAGAACCTGAGAGAAAGTTTTGCTTGGAGAATGCTTTGGAACATACCAGAATGCCAATACAGCACTTGTCTGCAACTCCTTAATGAAATCACATTTTTATCCATGACCATCTGGCTGCTGCAGGGAGGTTTTCTCCACAGTACCCTAATCCTGAAATGAATACAACTGCTTTAATGAGTTGCATTTGCACCTGTGTGCTCTTTTCCAAACAGAATCTGAAGCCCTGCACAGCCCTATCATTTAACTTCATTTCATTATACAGGAGAACTATTAATTATTTTGCAATAGCTAATAATGCTGTTTCATTGTAGTCATGCAGTTTAAGCAGGTAGAATGCTGGTGAATACAGATTTGCAAAACCCAGTTTCACATCTGTTTTCTGCTTTGAAGATTACTGAGTGAACTTGAACAAGATAGATCAAAGTTTGACCTATCTTGTACGGAGTTATCAGATTAAGGCTGCCCTCTATCATTCTTAGTAAGTGTATATAGTAAATAAATAAATGCTGAATTCCTTGTGCCCAGCTGTGGCAGTTTCAGCCCTTCTTGGAGCATCAACTCCTGCAATGTACTTGACTACCCATAAGCTGCAGTTGTTACAAAATGCAGTAGCTCGTTTGCATATGTTGAGAGCCACCAGCGCCATATAACTCTGGTTTTGTGAGCACTGCATTGGCTAGCAATAGGCTTCAGAGTACAATTCAAAATGCTTGTTTTAACCTTTACGGCTTGGTGCTGGAGTATGCATGGAACTGCCTGCTTCTGGTAGAACCTACTGGTCTGGTTTATTCAGCTACAATGAAGATGCTGAGAGTGCATCCTCTCCAGTGAAATCAGGAGCAAGAGCTAGAACTTGGTATTTTTTCTGGATATGCCCTAGTACTTTAGAACACATTATCTCCAAAGATCTGGCCTTCCCTACCACTCTTTCAGAGGGTTCTCTAAGCAGCACTCTTTTGCAGAACTTTTAATGGTGAGAAAGAAGGAAGAGAGCCAGTTTGGTCTAGTGGTTAAAGCAACAGGCTAGAAACCAGGAGACTGAGAGTTCTAGTCCTGCCTTAAGCCGGCTGGGTGACCTTGGGCCAGTCACTCACTCTCAGCCCAACTCACCTCACAGGGTGGTTGTTGTGGGGAAAATAGGAGGAGGAAGGAGTGTTAGGTATGTTCGCCGCCTTGAGTTATTTATAAAAATAATAAAGGTGGGATAGAAAATAAATAAATAAATAAATAAATAAATAAATAAATAAATAAGTTACTATTGGATGCTGGATTTTGCTAGGGATAGGATTCTTTTTTATGTTTCTATGTTTTATGAGTAATTTCTGTAAATTGTCAAGAGACCTTGGGGAGTCAGCAATATAGAAATGATGTAAATAAATAAATAAATAGGATTTCGAAAACATAAAACTGTGGTGGTGGTGGTGATATCTCCAGAGCTATCTCGAGAGCTTCCTATGATTGACTGCTCTATTTCCAATTTTAAAAAAAAGCTTTATGAAGAAACTGTCAAGGATTTTTCAATTACAGAAATATATAATATACCCCTTGCAAATCTCTAAGAACCTTTTAAATGACTCATGTATCACACTCCATGGTCCAATCTTTCTAATGTTATATTAACACAAGCAGCACTGATAATTCTCTAGCTAATTCCCTATAAATATCCTTTAAAATTGGTGTGTGTGGGGGTTATAATGCATTAGAAATAATAGTTCTGCCTTTGAAAATGGTTTGGGGTCTTCAGTTGGTATAGGACACAGTTGCCAAGATTTTTTTTTAACCGTTCATAGCTTAGCTGTTTCAAGAGCTCCACTGGGTACTGGTCCTCTTCCGAACCCAACAAAGTAAAAAATAAATTGGTCTTTTTTCTATTCAAAGTTGTCCAGCAGTATTCTATATTTTCTCCGTTTTTTCCCCTTAAACCATTACAATCTGCATCACTTATGTTTGCAACTCTTCCTTACACACAAAGCTTTTATGCACAATTTTTCATCTTTTATCTACCTCTTTTTGCATATTGGACACGTTTTTTTGCTTTTAAAAATACTTCTGAACAGCTGGCTCTATCACTGAAGTAGTTACCAGGGGAAAACCTCCCCTTCCCCAAGCACCATGGATTTTATTGGCAATTATCCTTCGCACCCCAAGGAATTTTATGGGGCAGGGAGAGTGCTCCAAACATTTTCATCTTCCATTTTTAACAATACCATGGCTTCTCACTGCCACTTTTTTTTTGTACTACAGAAAATCCTTTAAGAAGGGGAAAACAGATAAACTGCACAATGTCTTTTGATGCATAGCTACAAATCTTCTATCTGAGGATTTGTAGAGCTGTAGACAAAAATTCATTAGTGAAGGTGGGTGGCATCATGTCAAGGCACCAGGAGCACCTTGAAGCAGTGGCTACCACAAGATCAGCTTATCTTTGCCTTTCCCACTGAAGTGTATATACATGTATATTGATTATGAGTGTGAAGAGGTTATGGGAGAGAAAGGTTGTACATTATTATGGAAAAAGACTGCATATATATGACAGAAATTATGGGTGTGTGCATCCATGTGTGGGAAGACAGTGTGTCTGCAAAACATGCTCACATCTACGTAAGAAGTGAGCAGAAAGAGGTGGTGTGTTTATGTGTGCAAGCAAGAGGAGGTTGCATGTATTGGGGGATGCCCTCATTGCTCATTTTTGCATAGATAAACATGATCCCCTGAAGACTTAACCTGTATGTCCTGGGGGTAATCCTATAGGTGTCTACTTAAGCAAGATATAGTTTTTTTGAATACATAAAAAGCTTCACAGAGTTCCAAACAATTTAAAGCATACAGGACTGCATCATCTCTGCTATTAATGTGTTACATTTACAGTGAATACACACACACACACAGAGAGAGATACATATCTTTTATAAAAACTTGCACATACAATAAAATTATTGGACTTCTCAATTTAAATTACTTTTCCGAACTTTTAGAGAGGAATTCTATTTTCTATCTGACACTTGAAAAACAAAGAAACATTTTTTTCACGATTACAAAAAACCCCGCCCTAAGAATGAAATGAGAAACAAAAGAACATATGGCACACATGCATACACACAGATATACACAAAAATAAGTTTTCGAAGAGTCACCCGCCTTTTCAGACATTCCAGCAGATGTCACTTCTGCTCTCACTTAAACAAGCGCCTTCCATCTCCTTTTTCCTTATCTTTTGCAACAGCCTCCCGAAATACTACAACCCCACCAAATCATCCTGAGCGGGTCGAAACATAACTCGGGGCTCGGAGAGAAAAGGCTTTCCCAACGCCGCGATCGCTCTCGTTCTCCGACAACAACAGACGTGCCGGCGAGCCAATGGGCTGGCCGAGAGACGGAAAGGGCGGAGCTTTAGGTAGCACATCCAATCTCGTGGTAGATTCAGCCAGCAACTAGGCAGCGACCGCCGAAGAGGCGCGCTCTGCGGGAAAGGGAAGAGAGGAGAGGAGGTAGAAGTTAGGAGCTCTCGCGAGAGTTGTCTGTCCACTTGCTGCTGGGTGACTGCGCAGCTGCCATGTTGGTTGCTATGCTGCTGCCTGTCTGAGGGCAGGCGGGAGAAAAGGAAGGAGGGAGGCTGGCTCTGGGGAGGGGAGAAAGACGGAGGAGGCGGTAGCACCAGCGATTGCTGCCAGTCCTCTCCCCCCCCCCCCTTCTTTTCTCGGCGCAGACAGGCATTGCCCTGCTGGATAGCTACCGCCTCCCCCCCTCCTCACCCTACGGCTCCAGGAGAAGGAAGAGAGAGAAGAGGAAGAAATCCTCCTTGGGGGTGGGTGGGGTAAGACGCGGGTGCTTTTCCCTCAGGGAGGCGACGACTGAACCCCTATTCCCGTCCTCGCTCGATTTCCCCTGTGACTGGGGAGGCGGGAAGACTCGGTCGCCTTCCGCGTCTCCTCTCTCCAGATCTCTCCCCATCCTTGCCTTTTCTGCTTGCAGGAGGAATGTGGGGGGGCCTTGAGTTGAGTGTGGGGCGCTCGGTGCAACGGCTGCTGGTGATCCCCCTTCCTTTTTGCCTGCTGCTGCGTGGTGATACAAGAACTAAATTGAACTGAGCGGAGGGCTTGAACTCACCCTTTGGGGGGGTAAATACCCCCCCTCCCTTTCACTTTACCTTTTGGCTCCTCTTCCTCCCTTTGAGTTGGTTGTTGCTTCATTATCGTTCTCTGGAAGGACGTGGCTGTTATATGAAGGTAAGAAAATCTCTCTCTTTTTTTAAGAAACTTGTCAGGTTAACGTGAGAAACTCCCCCCTTTTCCTACTGCTCCAAATATTATTACGTAGTTCTCTCTCTAGTAAGCTTTCGCTAAGGTAGAGGAAGCAAAATTGCCACTCCACTCCCTGGATTGCTTGGTCTGAGTGTTAAATGTGGGCTGACCCAACATATGCAAGCGTGTGACAACACTAGAAGGTGCGTGGGTGATCGGTTGTTGGAGTTGCCAGATCAACATTGTCTCAAATTTTGTTTAACAATTATGAATTTCCTCACATGGAGAATAGAATGTCCCTTAAAAGAAACCGTGTCCGATTTTTCGAATTGCTCCAGAAAGAGTTGAAAAGGTGGTAGAGTTAATGCTGTTTTAGTTAAACCTGATGTATGTTTGCAAAAGACTGGAAAAGATCCTGACATGTTTTTTTTTCCTTTCTTGTTTTGTGAAACTGTGCTATAGCAATAGAGTGGTCATACTCAAATAAATTCGTTTCGAAAATTCAAAGGCTGAGAATGGCTGTCCTGAAGCGTGCAGTGTTGTGTTGCGTCCTATTATGTTAGAGAAGCAGCAGGATTACGTTATTCTTTGGAGGGAGTAAAGAAAGGACAAAATTAGGTTGCCTGAAGGCATGTTGGGGTCCCGAATTGAATTCCTTAGTTGCAGAGATAAAGATATTTGAAGATAAGCAGGAAAGGCTTGGAAATGGTTTCTAATATAAAAACTTAATGTATTTTTCAAGAGTGAAATTAAGACCTATGAAATGTTATGTTGAAAAATATTGAAAAGGCCTGCTAGCCCTTATCGTAAAGCATGTTTTCTATACATCTGAGAGATAAAAATGAAACTACAGTTATTTATTTACTTTACATGTTCAAGAGGTACATATCTATATATATTCTGAATTACCTCTATAAGGATTTGGTGTGGCAGTATCACAATCTCAGAACAGCCACTTCCGCAACTGTATACACGTACAAGATAATGTAACACAGTAAAATCTTCATAAATAAATCATAAATGTTCATAAATAAAAATATTTTTATAAAGAACCATTGCAGTTTTGTTTTAGAGTGAGGTGACTCTTAAGTGGTAAGAATCCAGAAGTAAAACTTTGGGAGAGGGAAAGTAATGATACTGCACCTGAATACCTCATGTAAAACTGCCTTTTTCCCCTTTCTCATAGAAAAAAAAAGATGTTAAGCCAGAAGCTGAGGTTCAAGATGCCATTCAAAAAAAAGCAAAGAAATAGTGATAATACATGTTATGTAGGGACTCAAATGTGCAACTCTAAAGTTTGAAAAGAGTTTTTAATTATTAAGATTAAACTAGACTTTTCTACTGATAGACTATCTTATTTGTGGTTTATGTATTAGTGTAGAAAATCATTTCTTGCCTATCAAAATTCCAGTGAATCTGGATTCTTTCTATGCCTGCCTTCTATACTTGCTGAATGTGCTTTTTCATGCTATGTTGTCACCTGCAGAGAAAAGTATGTTCATAATGATTATCTACTGGCTATGATTTTAAATTATATATTGCTGATATCAAAACTAAATAATAGTCACATGAAAATAATAGTCATTTGTAAAAGTAGAATAATTAGAATTTCAGAAACTTAAGATAGTAGAACAGTTTAACTTCACTATCATCTTTTTGGTTTTTGAAAATCAAAAACTATAGATTGCATGTATTGACTGAAAGCCAAATGCAATAATTCTTATATGTATTTTATCTTCTCAATATTTTTAGGCTATAATCTTTTTTATTTTGTATTAGCTAAGAAATCAATATGTTTGTACTTTGAGACATTTGCAAAATCTTCAGTGTATTGCACCAGGAAGTCAATAAATGATACCCATCAGATGTTTTGGACCACAGCTCTCAAAATATTTTGCCATATTTGGATGTGGCTGATGGAAGTTGTATTCCTCCCCAAATGGAAGGCACATCAAGTTACTTGCTCCTATATATGCTAAGACATACCTTTCCAAACTGTGTGTCGTGACACTTTACTGTGTCGTGACAAAACCCGGAAGTGCTCATGGCGCATCTCCGCTGGCGGGACTTTGGAAAGCACTGTTCTAAGAGTTAATTGTGCACTACTTTTTATAACATAAATTAACCTTTGTGGTATGTGACATAGCTTTATTAGTAAGTGCATTGTATAAAGGTAATGTTAACCTTATCATAATGTTTGCTAGGCCTCTGCATAGATTTGGATTCAAAATGCACAATGTGGCTCAGTGCATGCATGGGCATGCAAGAAGCAGCTGTTGAGCACACTTTAAAGCAGCTGTGTCTTTTCCTGGGCTCATGCAATTGCTTTCTTCAGCTGCAGACAGTCCCAGAAAAAGACAATTTGGTTTAAGATGTTTCTGACACATGTTGCATCTGCATTCATGCATACCCTGAATTGTATTTTTCCCTTTGAATTCAGATCACTGCACAACTCTTATGCTTGTGCTCATTATTCTTTTTAATTTTATATTTAATGTTTTTTTCTCCATACATTTTATGGAATAAATTCAAAGTCTGATATATTGTACCAGTCATTATAATGATAAAACATATTTAGGATGTTACAAGTTGTGTGTTTAGGACAGGGGTGGGGAACCTTTTTTCTGCCAAGGGTCATTTGGATATTTATAACCGGGGACCAGGGGGGCGAGGTTTCTGGGATTTCTGCAGACCAGGGGCCGGAGTTTGCGGGCGGGAGCCAATCACAAGCACTGGGGGGCGGGGTTTGCAGGCGGGAGCCAATCACATGGAAGGGGCGGGTTTTGCGGGCGGGAGCCCCGCGGTCCTTATACGGCCCGTGGGCCTGACGTTGCCCACCCCTGGTTTAGGAGGAAGTCACCTGGTTAAATGATGCTTTTTGAATTATCTCAGTGAGTGGCAGCAATCTAGCTGACCTTGGGTGATCTTGGAAGCTAAACAGAATTGACTCTGTTAATATGTGGATGGGGGATTTCAGGGCTGTTGGCTAGACTCAGAGGTTTTTTTAAAAAAAAAAATCCTGGAAGAAGCAATGGTAGATCACTTCAATAAAATCCATCCAAGATGGATGCAGTTACAGGAGTGGAGCTTGACTTAACAGTGTCTTTTACTTTTTTTAACTGTTGATTTCATTTGGGTTAAAGGTCCTGTTGGAGTGTCAGGCAATGCATATTTGAGATAGACTTACAATTGTTGCACATACATAATAGTATTTATTGTCATGTTCTGCTTTTATTGAAGATATGCCATAAACATATTGAAATTAGACCTATTGATGTTTTGCTAAAAATCAAGGATGCATTCAGTCTAATTAGAAGTGATCCACATGTGCAAACAAGTTTCTATGAATAGGTTACCACATCTGGTTATTTAAGTGAATGTGGTGGTCTAGTATCTCTGTTATCCTGTTAGTCTGCTCCAGCATCTCTCCTGTGCTAGATCTGGAAAATGTAAAGCAAAAACCATTGTATTGGATGAAATAGGACTCAGTGTCAGGTTACCTATTTATATGGATTAAGGTGAGGGGAAGGCAAAGAGAAGAGAACTATATCATTTATATGATAATGAGTCAATGGAAAGCCATGGAAATAATCTGCTTATTTTTACCTTGTGAATTTAGGCTACTGTCACTTGCTACAAGATTAAATGATGACAAGTATTTGTTTAGAGAATGTCGTGGCCTTAAAGGCAAATTTTCTAATTGAAGACATTTTAGATAAATATTGTTAGTAATAAGCACTTTCATTTGCAATTTAAAGGTGGTTCTTTATATTGCAGTTTAATTGGGGTTCAGTCTTTTCTAACTTTGAGTTTTTTGGGGAAAAAGCTTCCTTAGAGCTATTCTACAAATATGTATAGTTTTATGAAAAGCAAAGGATGTGTTTGTATATATCTCTTTTTACATCTATTCTTTTGGGACTACCTAAATTATGTTTAATTAGTTTCAATTACTTGAAACTGCAAACAAAACTGCTTTTCATAATATGTATTAGTTGGGCATTATTCTAGCATTTAGGTGTATAGATTCTGAACACATAAGACATGATTTGTTTCTTTTTCTGCCTGGACAAAAAAAAGAAGAAACTTTCTCCTTGCCCAACCATTGAAACAAGTAGTACTAGTCCAGTTGGATTTGGTATGCATCCTCTTCTTAAGAAGAAAAATAGCAGTCTGCTTCTGATCTAAACATGTGATCACCACAAATGTATCTTATATGTACAAGGAAGCCAGAACTGGCTGCAGTTTCCTATTGTAGCAAGCCAATAAATGGAATTGCCACACCTAAACCCAATTAAAGGTAATTATAAAGTGCTGGTTATTTTTTTTTAATTCTATATAGTTTGAGTCCAGATTACTGGAGATAATGCCCCTCCTCCTACCACTGAGATTTTCTACAGTTGCTGTGGACTTGTTTTCTGGTAACTTGAGGTCAGGTTTTCTTTGTAGTCACTCTGACTTGCTGGAAATCATTCTGTGCTGTGTTGAGGGTATTTGGCCTTTTTGTCAGCTTTTTAGGAGGCCCCCATAAGACATTGTTTTAAACACATTTTAGTTGTTGATAATTTTATCTTTGGAGTCCTTGGTGCTCTCTGAGCCTTCTTGTTTTCTTGCAGGCATTTCATTGCCAGGCTAGGCAACATCTTCAGTGCAGTTCTGTTTATATACTCTGGCTTGTCCTGTCTGTGTTGGTGGGGGTGTTGTACTCTCCTTGGTAGTTCCTTGATTGGGTTGTTGTTTGCTGCTTGGTTGATTGACTGAGTTAATAGTTCCTTGATTAGGGTCTATTGTGTTGTTTGATTGCTCCTCTGGTGCTAATCTTGGTGTTAATCCTTGCCTGTCTGGTTGTTGATTGCTGGCAAGGAGGTGTTCTGGTCTTCTGGCTTTTCTATTGTCTCTTATGAATGGTATGTAAATGTTGTTTACCTCTATGTGTCTGTTGATGGCTGCTTTGTCTGAGTGCCAAGCTTCCAGGAATTCTCTAACATTTTTGGATTTGGCTTGGTTTAAGATGCTCACAGTTTCCCAGTTGAAAGTATGGTTGAGTCTGTCCATGTGTTGTGAGATTAAAGAGTTTTCATCGTGTCTTCTGACTGCTAGTTGGTGTTCGTGGATGCGTTCTGCTAGTCTTCTGCCAGTCTGTCCTACATAGTGGCTGTTACAGTCCTTACACTGTATGTTGTAGATAACTCCTGTTTTTCCTTCTTGGGCTACTGGGTCTTTTGGTTTACTTACAATGTTCTGAAGGGTTTTGGTTGGTTTGTGTGTTACAGTGATGGCGTGTGGTTGTAACAGTCTATTAGTAGTTTCTGAGATGTTTCTGATGTATGGCAATGTAATCCTTTTCATAGCTTCTGTTGGTTTTGCTGTGGTGGGTTGAGTGGTCAGGCACTTTTTGATAAAGTTGTGTAGGTATCCATTTTGCTGGAAGATGCTATATAAGTGGTCTATTTCCTTTTTCTGGTGTTCTGGGTTGCTGCAGTGCGTTTGTGCTTGTCTGAATAGTGTTCTTACACAGCTCCTCTTGTGGGAGGTAGGGTTATTGCTTTGGTAGTGGAGCACTTGGTTAGTGTGGGTAGATTTCCGGTAGAAATTTAAAGAATTTTATCTTTATTTTTAATTTTAACTTTAATGTATCTAGTTTTAATTTTGGTCGTTTGATTTTATTGTATACCGCAGAAAGACATACTATAGTGGTATTAAGTTTAACAAACATACAATTTATTTTATTTTTCTATTGGATTTTTCCTTGGTAGCAATGCACCCTTGTCTTTTTTTAACAGTTACTTTCCAGATCTTTTGATCTATAGTTCTACTGCATGTGCAGTTAACATTAAGGTATATATAGGACCACATATACAGTCACACCTACACAGACATTTAAAACATCTATTCCTTCTCCCAGCATAGAGAAATTACATTCCTCTTTTTCTATTAAGCTGCTGTTTTATATGCTGGTTGGGGAATAATATAGTTAATGGGAATTGTATAAGGAGGAACATTGATGATTCAATCCTCTTCAGTAATATCTGTTGCATTGATGTTGCTGGATAATTAAAGTCTCCCTTCTAATGATCCCATTTTATTTTACTCTTTTGCTGCTATATTGGGATTACTAATAGCACTGAGATAGCACAAAAGTCCTTTATGGATTGCATATATCCTATAGCTTGGCCATCCTTACACTTACAGGAGAATCCAGAGAAACTGTTTTAATGGCATGGCTAATCGTATTTCCATTGCTATCACTAGATACTGGGCTATTGAAAGGTCTTGGTATTAAAAATTAATCTGTATCAAAGGTTGAAAATTAGGCAACTTTCCTTTCTAATAGGGGGAGGTTTTTTGGAAATTTAATCTTGAATTACTGGATTGAATTATTGCAAAGTTAAGAGTATTGTTAACATATTCTGTATTTGGAGTGCTATGATAAGGAATGGTGTATCTGGTGTTAGCAGATATTCCTGTGATACTGAAAATAAGTCTAGAAGAAAACTTGTATATATTGATCTTATTAGTAGAGTACATACATTTAAGAATGGTTTGTTAAACAAGGTATCAATAAATATCTTCCTAAATATTATTGATTTAGGTTCCTTTTTTCATTTGGGGTCCTTTGATTTTCAAACTGACTAATCATAAGCTTTCAGTATGACTGTCTGTGCCACCTACTATCCACAACTATAAACATTAGTGAACAAGCAAATCTTTCTTTGGAGTCTAACAACTGTTCTTTCTTTTGTGCCATGTGCATTCTGGTACCATCACTGCTTGTAAAGTAATAGAAAGCTCAGTTTCACACTGCTTTTAACCAAACTGCTATGACATAATTATGTATAGAAGTATAATGTTGCAAGTAAGCAAATAGGAACCAAGATATAAATGGGGAATGATCATGGATGGGTAAGAAATTATGTCAGAGTCAGCGGTACTGGGGCGGCCCAATATCGAAGAAGCCTTAGAGCAATACATTCTTCCAGTCCTGATAGGAGTAAACAGACTCACACAAAATGAGGTTTAGGTAAAAAGTCTATTTACAATTATATATACACAGTCTTCATACACAGCAGTCCAAGTAATACAGATAGGTTGTCCAATGGCACATCAAATGAAAGAGAAGAGAATAGCACCTTTTCACAGTACTTTTATACACATATCTGTCCAATCAGGACTCACATTACAGTAGCATTGCATCAGCCACATAATACATTTGCATACTCTTGCCAGTAGGTGTCATTGTCTTTCACCTGGTAGAATGACATAGCAGTTGCTATACCCTTTCACCTAGATACACTGAATACATTTCCAGTCTCTTCTATCTGTAAATTCCTGGTTTTATTCTCAAACCTTAACAAATTATAACTAAAACTTTTGGTTCATACAATGCAGCTGTTGCCTGTCTCTTGACTAAATTTGATGACATCATAGCTGCAGTAGTGTTTCATAAAATACTTAATCGTGTCTCATTGATTCCAGTGGGAGTCAGTCAATGTGAATAGCAGATTTAATGTGCCAAGACTGACTGTATGTCTCAGTAACTCTTAGCAGCTTTAAAGTGGTATATAGATTGCCTGTTTGGTTAACAATTATTATTGCTGAATTAAATATTAAAATATGAAAAAATGCTTTAAAAAATCAAGCATAATTAGAACTGTAAATAAAGTGCCAGTGTTTAGAGGTGTGCAGTATTTGACTCAAAAGTAGGAAAGGTACTTCAGATCTGGTGTTGGCAACCCTTTTTTCTGAACTCGTATGATAGCTATGTGGTCACAGGAAAATCCATCTTTTGAGTTAAAGAGGCACCTAATAGTGTATTGTAGAGCAACCTTCCATAAAATAGTCTAATCCTTCTATGAAGTTATTTAAGTGTTCATCATTACATCTCATGTTAATGATAAAGGAATAATAGATTGCAATAGTTAAAAATGCATTGTGCGAAGAACTTCTTCTGTTGACATTCAGTGTCATTATATGATTCTTCTTTCCGTAAGCTGAGGAATGGGGAAGATACAGTACTCCATAACTGGTGAACTTCAGCCTGGAGCAGCTCAACCAGCATGGCTATGGTAGGGATGTTGGAAATTCAGTACAATCTGCCAGACCATAGGTTCTCCACTCTGCCTTTGCTATTCTTCACTTGTAAGGTGCTCCAACTCATTGACTAGTTCACACATCACATTAAGCCACAATGTGGCTTACCATATTATGTAAATCCAATCGATTGTGTTTTATTTGGCAAGCTATTTTTCAATAAATAATAGCTTATGAGAGGCCAGTCATTGGATTCAGTCCAGACTACCTATGGGTGAATTTTCGCAATGGGATGCTTTAAGTCAAAGAAGGAAAAACAGTTTTAGTTTGAAAAGTTGCTCTGGAAAGTTGGGGATCTCTACAAAGTAACATAGAAGATGTTGCTGCAGGCTGAATATATCAATGAAAATATCCCCTTTTTTTTCCATGTCAAGCTTTTGTTTCATTTCATTTCATTTCGCTTTCTTGGAATATTTTGCCATCTGGAGATGTCAGGGATTTATTCTAGGACCTTTTACATTATATACATAGAATAGGACTACAACTCTTTTGTCATCCTCAGCTGGAACAAACATCAGCTAAAACACCTGGTCAGCACATCTGCTCAGAAGCTCTTCATGGGACTGTACAAGGATGTCAAAAGGGCTCAGTTGCCCCCTCCCCAATAAAAATCTTCAGATTCTCAGCCTATATTTTAACACCAAAGCTGTTCAAGAAACCTCTATATGAGGCACAACTTCATAAGAAAGGCTTGTCCTTTTTTCCATTCTTAACAGTTGATATACATACTCTCTAGAAATGGTAACACTTTTTTGACCCATGTAGGAAATCATGAGTATATCATATAAGACACTTCATTTTATAAGAATTTTTATTAAGTTTAAAGCAAAGATAAAAACTACAGAAAAGCAAAAAACTACAAAAAGAAGAAAAAAACCTAAAAGTGTGAAACACAAAAAGAAAATATTTTGAAGATTACATAAAGAAATGACTTCCAACTTTCAACACCAAGAATATACAGCAATTTCCATAATAAAATATACCAAAACATTTACATATCTCCATAATACATACAAGGCATTTTTCATACAGAAATCAAACAGCCCAACTCTGCCCCCCTTAGGAACTCAGACTTCTCAGCAAAAAACCTCCCAAAAAGCAGAACCTCTTCTTTCCCATAACATTCCATCAGAAAAACAACTCCATTTGCAATTTGCAACTCAGACTGTACTTTTAACCCCTTCAACACCAGAATATAATCTTCGCCTGGCAGTTCATCAAAGGTTTCAATCTCACTGTCAGTAGTAAAATCTTCAACTTCTTCCACAACGTCTTCAGCCGGATGACACATTTTAAAGCTGATATTTTCCACAATGTCCCGAATATCTTGCAAAATAACTTGACAGGAATCAGATGGAATCTGCTTAAGCTCAGAACGAAACTCTGAGAAATTCTCCTTAAGATCCTCCATGTTTCAGGCAGTAGATTATGGCGTCCCCTAGATACTTGACTAGCAAAAGTAGGAGTTAATGAGTTAATAGAAGATTTCCAAAAAATGTTGACACAAGAGAAAGTATGCTAACAAGCAGCTCCCAGGGAAAGTGGGAATAGAAAACTGAAGATACAAAACAGCAGATTCAACCTGTAGGAAAATCTTAAATCCTTCAAATTCAATACAAAAATAATAGGGAGGCAATTATTTATTCTCAGTCCTCCTCAGTATTTAAATGGGAAAACAAGCCAAAGCTTAAAAAGTTTTAAAAATTAATCCAGAAACAACAATAGGCACCAAGAGAGATCGCTTCTCCTTGCTGTAGAAAGCCTCTCTTGGGGTACATAAACTTAAAAAATATAAATTGGGTGATTTAGAAATGGGGTGGCTCGACTTAGTGTCTCTTTAAAGCTACAGCGCAGCTTGGAAATGATGACATCCCGGCCTCCCGGCAGCTCTTACCCAGTTGGCGCAAATGGTGTTTGCAATTCTCCGGCTGCAAGTTGCCATGCGGAAGACAAATGGGTAGATTCCGAGCGTTTTCCTTACTCTGGAAAAAAGCTTCTGGGCTTCAGGAGAAACCAGCCTGAGCCTGAAAAAAAACCTGCCACGATGCCAGTTCTGTCCGCAGAGCCTGTGGACACAGCTGCTCAGTTGGCCATATTCCCACCGGAAGTCATCATATAAGACACTTCAGAAGCCCAGGGTTTCAGACAATTATAAACTGGCCAGTAATATAACCACCCAAAACCAAAAGGTAACAGCAAAGATTTGAAGTTTGTAATATAAAAAAATTGTAAAAGCTCTGTTTTTACTTTTAGAAATTTCTGCTTTCTTCTGAGTTTCTAAAGTTTAAAAGAGCTTTCCTGGCATTCTATGCAAATTGTTCATTATTGTTATATACATGTCACACACATGAAAAGGCCCAGTGATTGAGAAACTGTGAATTATATCCGCTCTGCAAGGCCACCCAGTATTGATATGACCTGGGAGCAGACATCAGGATAGTAATTTTCCTGGGGAAGATTTGGTGGGAGATTACAGCCTGGCCATTACAGGGAAGTGAGGGTAGGCCAGTGGCTTGCCTCCCTTACTTCCATGTTTTTATTGTTATTTATTAGATTTAGAGGCTTCTAAGAAGAGTCCAGAACAACTCTCAGTGGCTTACAGTTAAAAGAATAGAGAACAGTAAAGAAAAAATTCTATGCATCTGGAGCAGGGTGAGGCTTAAAGTTTTTTTTCATGAGAATTTTATTAAGTTTGAAACAAAGATAAAACTACAAAAAAGGAAAAAAGAGAAAAAAACTACAAAAGTGTGAAACACAAGAAAAAAGAGTTTTGAAGATTACATAAAGAGGTGACTTCCAACTTTCAACAACAAGAATATACAGCAAATTCCATAATCAATCCCTTACTCTATATCAAACCAAGATCGCATTATTTCTATAAATTATTCCATTAGCACATTATAAAAATCACTAAACACAACAATTGCACGTTCCCCTTATATTAAAAGAAAGAGAGAGAGAGAGATCAGGTTAAAAGCTCATCTTAGGGCTGAGGATGCTTCAGCTTTGGCACAATGTAAAACGTCTAACTTTGTTTCTAACGTTAGAAAGATCCTTTTCATTTTGGACAAGATGTTGATTTTGAACCTATATTAGTACCAACCATTGCAGGTTTGGAAGTAAGTGGGAGACAGGATGCACAACTAGAATAACCACATGGCGCGATGGTAAAAGTATGAGTGAGGGCAAAGAGGTTTTGGAGGGAAAATATTTGAGTGGTTTTAGCACGAAGAAATCTTGGCATGTTTCCAGACTTTTTGGCATAAATTAACTGGCACAAATTGCATGGTAGCAAATTCTTGGATGAAAATTATCAATCACTTAGTGATGGAAACTGGTATTTTAGTTAAGTTTTACAAATGTCTATCCTTATATCATCTGTTTATAACTCAGTTCTTTAGGTATGGAAACTTGAGTAGCATTTCTTAAAAGCTGCAGTTGGTTTGATGTCTACGTTTAGTTATGGAAATTGCCTGCACTGGACTGTAGTCATTAGCAATAGATTGTAGATTGTTTTATTCTGCTGTTGCTGTTATCTGACTCTACGTTTGTGTGCGTGTGTATAATTTTTATTAAAGATATTTTAACAAGATAAAAACAATACAAATTTTAGAAAAGAAGTAAAATAGAGAAAAATAGTGAATAGGTAAACAAAATAGGAAAAGGAAAGAGAAGAGAAAAGATTATAAAGAAGTGGCTTCCGATCTTATTAACAGCGATTATAAATGCATTTATATCTTACCCTCTCTCTCTAAAATTACATTATAATTTCCTTCTTTCCATAGTCTACCCTTTCTAATAATCAAAATAATCATAAATCACAAGTTCCTTTTTTTCTTTTTTTCAGCAAAAAGTCCATAAGGGATTTCTAGTCACTAATAAGTATAGTTATTGTCCTTTCTCTCATCAAACAATTTTGCCATCTCTGCTAATTCTGTCATCTTCATCAGCCATTCCTCCATTCTGGGTTTTCAGAGTCTTTCCATTTTGTGCATATAAAAGTTTTGTGGCAGTTATCATATACAAAAACAATGTCCCATAACTCTTTTCTAATTGTCTATCCATTATGTCCAAGTGCCTGGGGGCTCTAGGGGTCTGGATGGGGAAAAACAGGCTTCAGCTGAACCCTGGTAAGACGGAGTGGCTGTGGATTAATGGCCCCTCGGTTTCTGGGAATTTGTCATCTTTAGTTCTGGATGGGGTTGCACTACCCCAGACAGACCCGGTGCGTAACTTGGGGGTCCTCTTGGACTCACAACTCGTGCTTGAAGAGCAGGTGGCAGTCGTGGCCAGGAGGGCCTTTGCTCAACGTGCGCCAGTTACGCCCTTTCCTTGACCGAGAGGCCCTTTGAACGGTCACTCATGCCCTGGTTGTCTCCCATATAGATTACTGTAACACGGTCTACATGGGGCTGCCCTTGAAGAATATCTGGAAGCTACAGCTGGTGCAGAATGCGGCTGCTCAGGCAGTTTTAGGTGCACCAAGATCGACACACATAACACCTCTGCTCCATTGGGTACCAGTTTGCTTCCGGGTCCAATTCAAGGTGTTGGTTATCACCTTTAAAGCCCTACATGGCACAGGACCAGGTTATCTGAGGGACCGCCTCATCCCCATTATATCATCCCGTCCTACCCGATCTTGCAGAGAGGGCATGCTGTGGACCCCCTCCATGAAAGAATTCCATCTAGTGGGGTCTCGGAGGCGAGCCTTCTCTGCAGCAGCACCTGACCTATGGAACATCCTCCCCCCAGAGATAAGACAGGCCCCTTCACTCCTGGACTTCAGGAAAAAATTAAAAACTTGGCTCTGCGATCTCTCCCTGGGGCAAGAAGGAAAGTGGTCAAGCCTGGGGATGGCTGATTTCCTAGAGCTGCCTCAAATATTTTAAATATGTTTAGCCTCACTGTAAGAACCACCTGCCACTTGGATTTTATTGTATTTATATTTTTATTGTTGTTTTTATTGTATTTTAATGATGATGTGGTTGTGCACCGCCCAGAGTCCCTCCTTGAGGGGGAGATGGGCGGTCATAGAAATTTAATTAATTAATAAATAAATAATTTTATCATACATCTGACTGTACTTATAATGTTAGTTTAGGAGGAACCTAATTTATCCTAAAACTGTCCAGAATTAATTAGATTTCATGAAAAATAAGAGAAATAAAATAATAAGAGAAATAAAAAAGGATGAAACAAACAGTATTGTATTCCATTCTTGTGTACTGTACTTACATTTTTATGGATCCCAAAGATAATGCAGAGTACATAGATAAAAATCATATGTTCATACTTAAAATAATGTTGTAATCCAGGAAGACAGACTTGTGGGCCCGAGAGATCAACTTAGATTTGGTCTTAAATAGCATCACACAGCATACCAAAGGGAGTTGTAACAGCAGTTTGCAATATGAAATGCAGGTCAGTTGCTCACATAAAAAGTTAGATATTCCTAGTGGATGTACATATACAGTGGGGCAAAAAAGTATTTAGTCAGCCACCAATTGTGCAAGTTCTCCCACTTAAAAAGATGAGAGAGGCCTGTAATTGACATCATAGGTAGACCTCAACTATGAGAGACAAAATGAGAAAACAAATCCAGACAATCACATTGTCTGATTCGGAAAGAATTTATTTGCAAATTATGGTGGAAAATAAGTATTTGGTCACCTACAAACAAGCAAGATGTCTGGCTCTCACAGACCTGTAACTTCTTCTTTAAGAGGCTCCTCTGTCCTCCACTCATTACCTGTAGTAATGGCACCTGTTTGAACTTGTTATCAGTATAAAAGACACCTGTCCACAACCTCAAACAGTCACACTCAAAACTCCACTATGGTGAAGACCAAAGAGCTGTCGAAGGACACCAGAAACAAAATTGTAGACCTGCACCAGGCTGGGAAGACTGAATCTGCAATAGGCAAGCAGCTTGGTGTGAAGAAATCAACTGTGGGAGCAATAATTAGAAAATGGAAGACATACAAGACCACTGATAATCTCCCTCGATCTGGGGCTCCACGCAAGATCTCACCCCGTGGGGTCAAAATGATCACAAGAACAGTGAGCAAAAATCCCAGAACCACACGGGGGGACCTAGTGAATGACCTGCAGAGAGCTGGGACCAACATAACAAAGGCTACCATCAGTAACACACTACGCCGCCAGGGACTCAGATCCTGCAGTGCCAGACGTGTCCCCCTGCTTAAGCCAGTACATGTCCGGGCCCGTCTGAAGTTTGCTAGAGAGCATTTGGATGATCCAGAAGAGGATTGGGAGAATGTCATATGGTCAGATGAAACCAAAGTAGAACTGTTTGGTAGAAACACAACTCGTCGTGTTTGGAGGAGAGAGAATGCTGAGTTGCATCCAAAGAACACCATACCTACTGTGAAACATGGGGGTGGCAACATCATGCTTTGGGGCTGTTTCTCTGCAAAGGGACCGGGACGACTGTTCCGTGTACAGGAAAGAATGAATGGGGCCATGTATCGTGAGATTTTGAGTGCAAACCTCCTTCCATCAGCAAGGGCATTGAAGATGAAACGTGGCTGGGTCTTTCAGCATGACAATGATCCCAAACACACCGCCCGGGCAACGAAGGAGTGGCTTCGTAAGAAGCATTTCAAGGTCCTGGAGTGGCCTAGCCAGTCTCCAGATCTCAACCCCATAGAAAACCTTTGGAGGGAGTTGAAAGTCCGTGTTGCCCAGCGACAGCCCCAAAACATCACTGCTCTAGAGGAGATCTGCATGGAGGAATGGGCCAACATACCAGCAACAGTGTGTGCCAACCTTGTGAAGACATACAGAAAACGTTTGACCTCTGTCATTGCCAACAAAGGATATATAACAAAGTATTGAGATGAACTTTTGATATTGACCAAATACTTATTTTCCACCATAATTTGCAAATAAAATTCTTTCCGAATCAGACAATGTGATTGTCTGGATTTGTTTTCTCATTTTGTCTCTCATAGTTGAGGTCTACCTATGATGTCAATTACAGGCCTCTCTCATCTTTTTAAGTGGGAGAACTTGCACCATTGGTGGCTGACTAAATACTTTTTTGCCCCACTGTATGTGTGTGTGCTCCCTCTCTCTCTTATTCTCTCTCTCTTTATATGAAAGCATTAGGAGTGGTACTTCTAAGGTGTCGTCTAAGAGCTCCATTGCATGATAAATTGATCATGGAAAATTTTGGTTGACTGAATTCCTGCCTAAAACTATTTTCTTATCCATTTTTCAACTATATATGCACTTTTAAAAAATAATATCTTACATTTTCTCTCTATTGCTCTTGGGTCTGTGGTGTTTGTATTCTTGACTAAAATAAAAGTTTTCAGTAATCCTCTTTATATAAAAAGGAATGTTCATTAATCACAGTATGTGGTTTGGACCCAATTTATATTTGGGCTGAATTTTAGCTGCCAAATTTTACTTAGATCCCAGATCAGAAAAATAGTTTTAAAAATTGAAGCTTCATATCTTCATTGCCAATTAGAAAAGAAACACGGCCTGCAACTTGTTTTTAATTTTAGAATGGGATGACGTTTATAGGACTAGGACCAATAATCTCTTCTGAGGGGATGAAATCTGCTTAGTTTCACAGAAGATGTGCAGGCATTTTGGAGCTGTGCTCTTTGAATTCTGAGATTTTTTTTAAAAAAGAAGTGTCCATAAACTTGTGCTTTGGGTCATTATTACTTTTGGAGACTTAGTTGTCCCAACCAAATTTTAAACAACTACGTGTAGTAACTTTGGCCTAGCCAATATGACCAATTAAATTTATTGGATATTAATTCAATAATTTGGAAGGCCACATATTGGTCAGTCATATTTAAGGTGAGACTTGGACAGTGAATTAATTAATTGAAATGTGGAAGATAGGATTTAAAAAGAATGGAAAGCTAGAATGAAGATGGTAAGGAAAGGATAAAATTAGGGAGCAAAGGCAAATTCAATTAAGAAAGTAATACCAAAGAGTGGAGAGGTATATGCAATAAGTAAAGAATAGTACAGATTTCAAGATCTGTCCCCTAAAGCATTGACTTTGAAAAACTTCTGATAATTTCTTTCTTGTGACTAGAAGATAGACATATTAGTCATTCTTTCATCTCATATCCTTACCACTTTATATAAGGAAAGTTGGCTTAGAAAATTAATTACCTGTAATTAATTTTCAGATATTGCAAAGGATTGTTAGATTTATTTTGCAGTGTAAAAAATGAAAATAGGTAGGGTAAAGAATTCTTTTTTTTCTTGGTTTCTCCTTGGCCAAACTGAGCAGTAAATCACAGACTTTCTGGCTTTACACAGCTAAAATACATTTCCTATGTTAGGACTTAGTAGAACAGTCACAGACATAGTGTAGCTAGTTAAGAAAGTGTATACAAGAAAGAAGTGAAACAAAACAATTTATTTGGCATTGCGAGTGTGAAGTGTAAGTGCCTCTTATACCCACTGCAGCCTTTTCTTCCTACAATTCTCACAAATTAACAGATTGTGCTGTGCTTGGTGGCCTTGAAGCTGAGTAGTTATTGAGTATTTACATAACTGCCAACTCTAGCCTGAGAACTATTGGCTCAACTTCTCACAACAGCTAAAGATTCAGAACATAAGTCCTGTCATGTACTACATGGTGGCATGTCTCCTTTCACATTAATTAATTAAATGGTGAAAAAGATGATCAGACATTGCAGTAATAAAGGAAACTGGACATCATTGGTTTAATGAAAGCAACTTCTACAAGTGTTCTCAAGACATCTAAGTATCTTTTATAACTTAATGCATATATATATATATATATATATATATATATATATATATATATATATTATTGCATTAAGTTATATATATATGACCGCCCATCTCCCCCAGCGGGGAATATGTTTGTACCAGAAGATACTTCTTTCCTTTTTCCTGCAAAATATAGAAGAGATATCTCTACTCAATTTTTGGTAAATCTTGGGAGTTCTTGGCATAATCCCCTTGTTCCTGGAAAGGGTTTTTCCCTATGTTTAGCTCTTCAAAAGCTTTTCAGCATTGTGTTATTCATTCTTTTAATCTCCTTTGTCTTTTTAAACAAAAGAATAAAACACATTTTGTAACGTAACTCAGTTTTTTAGTGTTCACACACTTCTGTCTTGTACAATAACCACCTGATACATAGGTATAATTAGGAAGCTAAATTCTTTAATACTTAAGTAGGGGACAAAGCATTGCATTTTCTAGGAATTTGGCTTTCTGTGAACTTCTCTGTCAGCATGAAGTTTATTTGTACTATCAAATCCAAAGTTTAATGATTTAGTTAGTTCCTTAATGAATAATCAGTAGATTCTAAAGAGTTTCCCACAGAAGTATATCCTATTAGACTTAAATATACTTAAGGTACAATTGTGCTAATAATTTTTAATTGCTTGGGTTAAAGTTTACTCGAAAGTAAAAAACACTGAAATCAATAAGACTTTCTTCAGAGTACGTATTTATGATATGGAGTTGTAAATGTTTGTAATTAACCTTCAGAACAACATTTTCTTATTTGCCAAGATGGGCAATGCAATATAATTATTACTAATCTTTGTGCCATTATTATAATTTCTTCTGTTTTGAAGTAAATATGATTTTTAGTTATGCTGGCTGGTTTTCCACTCATTATGGTATATGAGTAAAGAAGAAAGGAGCGCTGATGATAGCAACTTGTTGTCCTTCTGAATTGACTGTTCAATTGTAGTTGTATTTTTGTTTAATTGATTTGAATAATATTGCTTAATTAATTGAGAGAAAGTGTATAATAGGAGAACGATACTTGTAGGTAATTTTATAATGCTTGTGTATTAGTATTTAATAATATAAAATGAAATGCTACATTATTTTCCAATAATAACTAGTATCATTTTGTGTATGTATGTGTACACACACACACACACACACACACACACCTATCTGTGTATTCCTGTCTGTATAAGAGAAAATCATTACCCAGACAATATTTACTACAACTTGAACTACATTATTTATTTATTTTTCCTATTTCTTTACCGCCCGTGTCATATTACGACGACTCTGGGCGGTTTACAGACAATTAAAAACAAAAGAATAACATATTGCTAAAACAGTGCAGTATAAATATAAATATAAACATATATAAATATAAAAGTGCAAGATATAAAATGTAAAATTCAAGATGGCGAATAAGGATTTCATCATTGGCCCCATCATGGTGCCAGCCACCCCCATGATTGGCTATCCCCCCTCCCACCCCAAGCAAGGTGGCACAACCAGGTCTTAACCCCCTTCCAGAAGGCTGGGAGAGTGGGGGCCTGCCTTACCTCCAAGGGTAACTTATTCCAAAGGGCGGGCGCCATGGCAGAGAAGGCCCTCCTCCTGGACCCTGCCAATCGGCAGTCCCTCATGGACAGGGTCCATAACATGCCCTCTCTGCCTGAACAGGTGGGACGGGTCAATGTAACGGGGGTGAGACAGTCTCTCAGGTAACCTGGACCCATGCCATGAAGGGCTTTAAATGTGATAACCAACACCTTGAATTGGACCCGGAAGCAAACTGGCACCCAATGCAGCTCGCGCAACAACGGTGTTATATGTGCCCTCCTTGGGGCTCCTAAAACTGCTCGCGTGACCGCATTCTGAACCAGCTGTAGCTTCTGGATACTCTTCAAGGGTAGCCTCATGTAGAGTGCTTTGCAATAGGATATACGGGAGATGACTAAGGCATGAGTGACTTACTGGAGGGCATCCTGATCCAGGAAGGAGTGTAGCTGGCGCACAACACGAAGCTATGCAAAGGCTCCCCTGGCCATGGCTGCCACCTGCTCTTGAAGCAGGAGTCGTTAGTCCAGGTTCCGCACCGGGTCTGTCTGGGGTAATGCAACCCCATCCAGAGCCAAAGATGGTAAATTCCCGGATGCCCGGGAGCCCCTAAACCACAGCCACTCCATCTTACCAGGGTTCAGCTGAAGCTTGTTGTTCCCCATCCAGACCCCTACAGCCTACAAGCACCGAGAGAGGGAGGTCACAGCATCACGTAAGTCACCCAGGATGGAGATGTATAATTGAGTATCATCAGCATATTGATGATAACTCATCCCGTGGCGACGGATGATCTCATCCAGCGTTTTCATGTAGATGATAAAGAGCAGAGAGAGTACCGAACCCTGCAGCCCCTCACCAATTGGGACCGGCCCTGGAGGAAGGAGGTGAACCAGCACAAAACCACGCCACCCACCCCCAACTCCCTGAGCCAACCCAAAAGGATACCATGGTCGATGGTATCGAAAGCCGCTGAGAGGTCAAGAAGAGCAAGGATGGATGCACTGCTCCCATCCTGCTCCCACCAGAGATCATCCAAAAGTGCGACCAAAGCTGTTTTCGTCCCATATCCAGGCCTGAAACCCGACTGAAAAGGGTCCAGATAATCCGTTTTATCCAGGATCCTCTGGAGCTGCAATGCCACCACTTTCTCAACCACCTTCCCTAAAAAGGGGAGGTGGGATACTAGACGAAAATTGGGATCCAGTGATGGTTTCTTGAGGGGGGTGTGCACCAGCGCCTCTTTAAAGGCAGCCGTGAACACTCCCTCCCCCAAGGATGAATTTACCATCGCCTGGACCCAACTACATGTCACTTCCCGAGCTGCCTTCACCAGCCAGGAGGGACAGGGATCTAATTGACAAGTGGTGGTGTTTACAGTCCAGAGAACCCTGTCCACTTCCTTGGACCCAACAGGATCAAACCGTTCCCAGATAACCGGGTAAGTACGCTCCCCAGGCATCTCCCCAGACCCTGCTACATGCTTGGCATCCAACTTGGAACGAATCCGAGCAATTTTATCCTCCAGATGCCCAGAAAACTCCTCAGCACGGCCCTGTAGGTGGGTTTCTGAACCCCCCTTCCCCAGAAGGGACCGGGTGATCTTAAACAGGGCCGTCGGGCGGCATTCTTCGGATGCAATAAGAGCGGAGAAATATTGACGTTTCACCACTCTTACCACCACAAGGTAGGCCTTAACAGCAGCTCTAGCTTGTGTTTGGTCGGGTTCGGACCTTGTCTTTCTCCAAGGGTGCTCTAGGGTCCATCAGTTGCCGGACGTGGACCAATCGAATGGGTCCTGCCTCCCTGCGGAGGGGGGCGGCATAGGAGAATCTCAAGGTCACCAGGGTGTGATCCGACCATGACAAAGGGGACAGCTGTAACTCTCTCTTCAGATCACATTGCCACTGCTCTGACCAGAAAGCCAAGTCCGGTGTGAGGCCACTGTCTTGAGTCGGGTCCCGAATAATCTGGGACAGGCCCGTGGCCGCCATGGTGGAGCATCAGGAGAAGATGCTGTCATGTTAAGGAATATTTAAATCTGTAGTATTATTAATGCAATTGTTTTGGACTAAGTGACTTTTTGCTAGTGCAACTGACCTTTCCTGATGTTTCCTTCTGTACCCATGAAAATGTTTTTTTAACGTGGTGACCCTTGTCAGTGGTATTTGATGGGTCATAGGAAAATGGTAAATAATTATTGTCTTGGATGCAATCATTTTACTTTAAAACTTGGCTATGGAATTTGTGTGTCTTGATAAATGTTTATAGACTTGGGTAGAATTTTTTCACTTAGTACATTTTATTGGATACAAATTAAATTCAGAATTATTTTAAAGTTTTCTATAGCTTTGGTAATGCTTAGCTTGATCATTTAAAAATGCTCATACGTATATATATTGATAAAGTCTGTTCTATAAAATTTAATTTTTTCCCTGTTATTATTCAGTCATATAGCTAGCTCTTCAGGTATGCCAGCTGTTCTTGCATTATGCTAAAATATTTGTGTGAGTCACATAATATAACCACCCATGTTTTTGATGGAAAACTCAACCAACCTGTTATCAGGCACATATCTGTGTTATAGAATATAAAGGTGACAATACAATCTGTGTTATTTTTATTCATGTATTTATGTAAAGATGAAAAATCACCCCTGGGTGATGGAGTTGCAACATTTGATGGAGTTGCATGCCCCCAGACATAGTTGGTGGATTTATGGCTAAAGAGCAGGCAGCAGCTGTGCCAGAGGAACCCTGCATGGATTCACCTTGTGCACCAGTTGCACCCATTCCTGCACCAGGAAGCTCTGACTAGATTACTGCAATGTGCTCTACACGGGGCTGCCTTTGAACAACACTTGGAAGCTTTAACTGATCCAGAATACAGCAGCACGTGCAATTTTGGGTGCTCCAGAGTTCCTCTGCGCAACATCAGTATTGCACATGACCATGTTACTCGCAGAATTGCTTGTCTCTGAAGGTTCTGCCCATTCCACCAGATCTAACAGAGCTGGTATGCTCCAGGTACCCTCTATTAAACAGTGTCATCTTCCAGGAATGAGCAGCGCCTGACTTACGGAACAGCGTCCCCCCTGAGATTCAGAGGCCCCTGATGCTCTTGGCCTTCAGGTTAAGATCTAGCTTTTTTCTCAAGACATTGGTGCCAGGATGTTAAGGGAGCCCAATATGCATGTGTCTGTTATATATAATGGGTTATATGGTGCCTCAATTTTTTCTTTGTTTTGGATTATTTTAACTTTGGTTATGGGGTTCTTTTTGTTTCATTTTTTGTAAATTGGTTAGTAACTCTGAATTATGTATCTAGTCTCGCCTTAGGCATGAAAGCCGGCTGGGTGACCTTGGACCAGTCACACACTCTCAGCCCAACTCACCTCACAGGGTTGCTGTTGTGGGGAAAATAGGAGGAGGAGGGAGTATTAGGTATGTTCGCCACCTTGAGTTATTTATAAAAATAAGGCGGGATAAAAATAAATTTTAAAAATGTATTTAAGATGGGTGACTGTATAAAATTTATAAATAAAATAAAATAAAATAAATAAATAATTATTTTATTTCTATAAAAGAAAAGGTAAAGGTTCCCCCGCACATTTGTGCAGTCGTGTCCGACTCTAGGGGCTGGTGCTCATCTCCGTTTGTTAGCCGAAGAGCCAGCGTTGTCCGAAGACGCTTCCACGGTCATGTGGCCGCATGACATGCGCGGAACGCTGTTACCTACCCACCGAAGTGGTACCTATTCACCTACTTGCATTTGCATGCTTTCGAATTGCTAGGTTGGCAAGAGCTGGGGCTAGTGCGGGAGCTCACTCCGTCACGCAGGGCTAGGGATTCGAACTTGCAATCTTCCAATCAACAAGCCTGGCGTCTTACCCACTGAGCCACCACTATACCACTCAATAATTCCAGTTAACAATAGTTTAAAGCATGTAATAGTAAAATAACTATAATTCAAATTTGAATTTAGTTGTTGCTGTTTGCTGTGTACAAAAGATAAATCAAAATAACTTTTCTGCTTGTTAAATTTTAACTCCATGTAAAACAAGAAAGTTGAAAAGTTGGCTATAACTATCAGTACATCAGTGGTACAGATAAGTAAGCTTTTTTCTTATTCTTTTAATGTCAATAATTGTGTGTTTTGGGCTGGATTTGACAGTTGGTTTGGGAGATAAGTACCATTAAATTCAGTCTGGATTACCTGAAATATGTATACGATCACAGACAAAATCTCCATTATCCATTTTCCTCCTGCTGCTGCTGACGAGGCATGCGCAGCTAGCAGTTGCCTTGTGAAGAGCCAAGTTGGGTGCACTTCATTAGCAGTGGGAGAAAGACGGTAAAGGTCAGCTGGGGGTGGCGGAGTGCAGTGTGGCGGGGATGAGTTACTAGTTCCACCTTCCCCAGAAGGGATTGGGTGATCTTAAACAGGGCAGTCGGGCGGCATTCTGCGGATGCAATAAGAGCGGAGAAATACTGATGTTTTGCCGCTCTTACTGCCACAAGGTAGGCCTTAATAGCGGCTCTAGCTTGTGTTCGGTTGGGTTCAGTCCTTGTCTTCCTCCAGCGGCGCTCTAGGCATCTCTTGATGCTCTTCAGAACCCTCAACTCCTCTGTAAACCACGGTATCGGGTTCAATGGGACAAGAGAGGTCGCACAGGCGTGATCCTGTCCAAGGCCCCTGCCACCTCCCTATTCCAGGCAGCAGCCAGGGCCTCTGCTGGACCATGAAGCAGATCCTCGGGTATAACCCCCAGCTTCCTCTGAAACCCCATTGGGTCCATCAGTCGCTGGGGGCGGACTAATCAAATCTCACCATTGTCTTGGTTGCGGCTCTTGCTCCTTGTTTCTCAAGGTTATTCCTTCTTCCCATTATACCCTTTTGTAAGACCTCAATACCCCTCCATTTATCACTATCTCAGATACCTAAAATTAAAATCAGGTGCACCAGATTTGGTACAACTTGATTAGAACATTAATTGAGAAGAACTGGAAGGAATCTGTCTTATTTAAACCTAAGGAATTTAGTTTGATTTGCTCTTTGTTGCTGAAGTGTGTGGTATCACCATGTCCAGTTCAAAAGAACTCTGAGGCCCTCAAGAAGAAGGTTATAGATGCCTTTGAGTCTGGGAAGGGATTTAAAAAGATCTCTAGACAGTTGGACATCACTTTCCAGAAGATCATCTACAAGTGGAAAAGATTTCAAACAACTGCCAACTTGCCTAGGCCAGACCATCCCAGCAAGTTTAGCCCAAGAGCAGAATGCAAGATGCGGAGAGAAATCTCTAAGAACCCCAGAAATTCATCAGGTGACCTACAGGTAGCCCTCGCCACAATTGATGTCGAAGTGCAGGAGTCTACCATTAGAAAGAAACTGCACAAATTAGAACTACAGGTAGTCCTCGCTTAACGACTCTAATTGGGACTGGAATTTCTGTTGTTAAGCAAAGGAGTTGTTAGGCAAAACATCATGGGACCGCACTGCTTAGTGACGGCGCTTGCCTCTGCTTCAACTCCACCCCCCACCCCATCTCTGCCCTTTTGGCCACCCTGCATTCTGCCGCCCCGCCACACTGCACTCCGCTACCCCCAGCTGAACTTTACCGTCTTTCTCCCACTGCTAATGAAGCGCACCCAGCCTGGCCCTTCACAAGGCAACTGCTGGCTGCGCATGCCTCGTCAGCAGCAGGAGGAGGAAAATGGCAAAAGTCAGCTGAGGGCAGCAGGGGCAGTGGAGTGCAGGGCAATCAAAAGGGCAGTGATGGGAGAGGCGGGTGGCTGGAGTTGAAGCTTACGCTGTGGTTGATGTGGGTGGGCTGCCAAGTGCCCAAATTTTGATCTTGTGACCACAGGAGCCTTGCAATGACTGTAACTTCGAGGACCAGTCATAAGTACCATTCAGCGCCGTCATAACTTCAAACAGTCACTAAACAAATGGTTGTTAAGCGAGGACTACCTGTACATGGGAGGTGTGCCAAGAGGAAACCTTTGCTGTCCAGAAAGAACATCAGGGGAAGTCTAAAGTTTGCTGATGAACACCTAGGCAAAGATCAGGACTTCTGCAACAATGTGCTCTGGACGGATGAGGCAAAGATAGAATTATTTGGCCAGAGTACCAGAAGACATGTTTGCCGAAAACCAAAGACAACATTTTACCTGAAGAACCTGATACCAACTGTAAAGCATGGTGGTGGAGATGTTATGGTTTGGGGCTGCTTTGCAATCAACTACGAATCCTTCATTGTACCAGACGGTGCTTGAGGATAATGTGAGACCATCTGTCAGAAGATTGAAGCTCAACTGAAAGTGGACCCTGCAACATGACAGTGACTCTAAACATTCCAGTAAATCCACCAAGGAATGGCTGGGGAAAAAAAGAATTGGAGGGTTCTGGAATGGCCAAGTCAAAGCCTAGATCTAAATACTGTCAAGATTCTGTGGGGTGATTTGATATGTATGCAAGAAACACCTCAAACATCACATAGTTGAAAACAATCTTCATGGAGGAATGGGAAAAAATTATTCCTAGTCGATGTCAGAGTCTGGTAGACAATTCTAAGAAATGCCTACTTGAGGTTGTTTCTGCCAGTGGGGGCAATACCAAGTATTAGAGCCAAGGGTGTACTTACTTTTTCGACAGAAGGGAATGGCATATGTTAATTTTTAGTAAAATAAATGATTGCAAAGTCAATTTTTCACAGGTTTTTTTTGTTCAATTACATCAGCTTTATATGCTGTTTGAAACTTTATATGAGATGCACTTTCTTTTCACATGGTTGTAGGCTAGAAGTAACTCCAGAGATGTCATGCATTGTACAGGGATTTGAATATTTTTAAAAACATTTTCTGTATTTTTGTACTATTTATGACAGAGCTTTCAAGGTGAATTTATGTGCAATCCTGCAAACATCTACTCAGATGTCAATTCCCTTGTTTAATTTCACACATTGAGCTTAAGCAGTAACATAGTTTGTTTGGTTCTGGCTTAGATAAATTGATAAATGAACCAAGCCATTGGAATTTGTAAACCATGACTTAATGGCTTATCAATATATATGAACATGGGCATAATGGCTTCAACAAACTACAGTTGAGAATACTGTCTGAACATGCCAATTTTTTCAGTCAGGCTTACTGCCAAATAAATAATTATAGGAGAGGTGGAGAATTTTTTCTGCTTTGAGAGCTGAAATCTAGTGTTCCATTGACATTGAGAGGAGCATCCTAATAGTTGGCTCTGTATGCAAAAACTAAATGGATGGGGTAAATAAATAATTTATTTTACTAATTATTGTATTCCTATGCATATCTATTCAGATGCCTCATTAATTTCTGTGAAACTTACGCCAGGTAATCGTGCTTAAAATTTTGACATAAAGCTGCTTTGCAGCAGCAGACAATCCAAGCCAGCAGACCAAAGGTTCAAATCTCTTTCTTGCATGTGTATTACCAGGTCAGTATATTAGCAGTTCATAACGTATTTAAAATATTTTACCTTTTAGTTTCTAGTATTCAAACTACAATAATGTTTTACTTTACAAAAGTTGTAATTTTTTTAATTGATAAGAGAAGTTTATGCTATTTTTGTAATAGAAATGAATATACACTGTAATAAGTATAAAGATGAAACTCTATAGGCCAGAGCTTTCCAAACTGTGTGTGGCGACACAAAAGTGTGTCGCCACACACAGCGTGGTGTGTTGCCACACCACCCGGAAGCGGTGGCGCGCGTGTGCACGGCGGCTGCCGTGCGCGTGCGTGTCGCCGCTGCCGCCGCCGCCGGGTGTGTCACCAGCGGCGGCACTTTGGAAAGCCCTGCTATAGGCCTTAGTGGGAAAACCTACATATTGTCAAGAAGACAGATGTTCTAGAGTAAAATCTGGCAACTGATGGAAAAAACAAGCAAGGAAAATAGACTAGAAAACAGGTAACCAATCTGGTCTTGCTGATTTATTTCTGGTACAATTTCTATTAAGTCTCACTGAACATGAGAATTGTAGTCAGAATGCCAGGTTACTCACCCCTCAGCTAGAACATAGTTCTGGTAATCTAAGTACCTGATGAGCACTGGAGAAATTCCAAGATAAAATATTTATTCTGAACCTCAACCAATTCATGCACAAATATGTTAAGTAATCCTATTACTAAAATCTGTTCCCGATTATAAACAAAACAAACTCATAGCCTAAATAATCAACATTATTTAGGGTCCTGAAACCCAGGGTCCCTCCTTGTGGGGGAGATGGGCGGGATATAAATGTAATAAATAAATAAACATTAACAGTTTCAAGAAGATGGTTAAAGTGGGATATTTCTTCTTGATGTACTAGTTTTCCATACAAAGGGTGCTTTTCCATAACTGCTTGTGATTCTTTCACCTATTAATTTGACGAGGGGCAGCGCCACTTTGCTCAATATGGAATTTGGTTTTACAAATGTGCTCTCTTCTGAATTTTTTTATCAATATTTATTAATATTGATAAAATTAAATGACTAATCCTATGTATTTAGCATAAATCTACATGGAAAATAACTCCCTAATAATTGGTTTTTAACAATCCATGTATGATCTCAACAAAGATCTCAACAGAGAGCCAGTTTGGTCTAGTGGTTAAGGTGCTGGGCTAGAAACCAGGAGAGAGTGAGTTATAGTCCCGCCTTAGGCATGAAAGCCGGCTGGGTGACCTTGGGCCAGTCACTCACTCTCAGCCCAACGCACCTCACAGGGTGGTTGTTGTGGGGAAAATAGGAGGAAGGAGTATTAGATATGTTCGCTGCCTTGAGTTATTTATAAAAATAATAAAGGCGGGATAAAAATTAAATAATAAATAAAATAATAGAAGTTTCACCAAATTTGCTTTTTTCTCTTGCTTGCTTTTTACTGCTGCAATAGAATAGCTTGAATATTACTGTCATATGACCTGAAAATACAGTAAATCCAGTAGGACCAGATGCCTCAACTGAGGCTGAAACAATGTCGTTGCCAGGGTTGTCTGGTCTTATATTTTAGATCAGGGCTTTCCAAACTTTTCATGTTGGTGACACGCCTTTTAGCCATGCATAATTTCGTGACACACTAATGAGGAGTCCCCGCCCCCCAGCCCATGTGATTGGCTGCCGGCTCCAAACCCCGCCCCCGGCCCACGTGATTGGCTGCCGGCTCCAAATCCCACCCCCTAGCCCCCCAGTCTTGTATTGTATGTATTGTATTGTATGTAATTGTAGATCAGAGCTTTCCAAACTCTGTGTCGCAACACATTTCTGTGTCGTGGCAAGGGCCCAGGTGTGTCGCAGGGGAACCCGGGAGAGGAGGCCATGCACCACGTGCAGCCCCGCCCATCCCTTGCCGCGCCGACAGGTCCCTGCTCTGAAGCCAGCTCTTCAGCTCTTGCCACAGAAGCCAGGTAAGTTAGCAGCCCGGTAGGGCTGCAACTGGGGGGGAGGGTGCAGGGACGCAACTAGGCTGCCACGCTGGGGGGGTGGACGTGCAGGGACCGCGAAGTGCGGTGGCCAGAGACATATCTTTTCCTTCCCGAGAAGTGCCATCGGCCTGAAAGCCGAGAAAGGGACGGGGAGGCGGCTCCGCTGCCCGCCTCGCATGGCCCCCGCACCGTCTGCGTCTGCGGCTCCCCTTTCTCCTTGGCAGCGGCCCCAGCTAGGCAGAGGCGGGACTGGGCGGGCGGACAGGCGGTGCTCTCCGCCTCCGTGGCCTGGCCTGCCGCTTCCTCCCATCACCTACAAGCGGAAGATGGCGGCGGTCTGACGCGTGGCTCGCAAGAGCAGAGCGGGGGCCGAGCCGAGGGAGCCTGCCGGCGGCTCCGGCCCAACGAGAGGGCTCCCGGCGCTCCGGGGAGACCCAGCGCGGGCGGCGGGGATGGGGCAGAAGCAGGAGAGGAGCCGCCGGCGGGAGCACGGCACGAGGAGTGCCTCGCTGGCGCCTGCCCGGCTTCCACCGCACTTCGTCGGAGAAGGTAAGACGCCGCGCTGGCGGGCGGGCGGCTGAGAGGCAGGTGGGTTGGCAGGCAGGGAGTTGCCTGCAGCGGGCTCATCTAACCATCCTTCCCGGAGCTGCTGGGGCCGGATGGAGCCGTGTGGGACCGGCATCGCTCTTTCCAGCCGGCGCTCCAAGCCCAGCTGTTCAGCCATCGATCAAGGATCGATCAGGCCCGGGGGCAGGGCTGGCCAGGGGGCTGGGGGGAAGAGGGAAGATGGGTCCCTGTTGCCTGAGACATCCTCATGCATCCTCCCCCCTCCCCCCACAATGTGGCAGCAATAACAACCACAGCGACCACCACCTGCCGCGAAGGCTGTGGCAGAAATGGATCCAAGTGCGGAAAGCTCTTCTGGAGAGTGGAAAGTGCAGGATCCCCGCTCTTTCTTGGGGCTTTCCTTCTCTTTCGGGCCCTGCCTGTTATTGCTGCCATATTGTGGGGGGAGGGGGGAGGATGCATGAGGATGTCTCAGGCAACAGGGACCCGTCTTCCCCCCCCAGCCCCTCGGCCAGCCCTGCCCCCAGGCCTGATCGATCCTTGATCTATGCCTGAACAGCTGGGCTTGGAGTGCCCGCTGGGAGGAGCGATGCCGAGTCCCCCACCGCTCCATCCGGCCCCAGCAGCTCCAGGAAGGATGGTCAGATGAGCCCGCTGCAGGCGACCCCCTGCCTGCCCGCCCGCCCGCCTCTCAGCTGTCTGCCCGCCTCTCAGCTGCCCGCCCGCGGCGTCTTATCTTCTTCGATGAAGCGCGTTGGAAGCCGGGCAGGCGCCGGTGAGGCTCTCCTCTTGCCGCGCTCCCGCCGGCGGCTCCTTCCGCCCCGTCCCTGCACCGGGAGCCCTCTAGTTGCGCCGGAGCCGCCGGCAAGCTCCCTCGGCTCGGCCCCAGCTCAGCTCTCACGGGCCGCAGGCCGCGCATCAGACCGCCGCCATCTTCTTCTCGTAGGCGATGGGTGGAAGCGGCAAGAAGGCCGCCTGTCCGCTCGCCCAGTCCTGCCTCTGCCTGGATGGGGCCGCCGCCAAGGGGGAGGGGGAACCGCAGACGTGGGTGGCGCGGGGGCCATGCGAGGCGGGCAGCAGAGCCGCCTCCCCATCCCTTTCTTGGCTGCCAGGCCGCTGGCACTTAAAGATATGTCTCCAGCCGCCGTGCTTCGCGGTGCCTGCACCCCCCACCCCCACGCGCGGCAGCCTACTTGCGTCTCTGCACTCTCCCCCCCAGTTACAGCCGTACCGGGCTGCTAACTTACCTGGCTTCTGCGGCGAGAGCTGAAGAGCTGGCTTCAGAGCAGGGACCTGTCGGCGCGGCAAGGGATGGGCGGGGCTCCACGTGGTGCATGGCCTCCTCTTTCCAGTTTGGAAAGCTCTGTTTTAGATCATAAATAAAAATGCCCAGTTGAGACTCCTGAGGTATTCATGAATATTAGTTCTTGCAAATACTTCTGTAAGAAATAATTTTATTACGTTATTTCTTTCTGCTTTTTCATCATGTGATCTGAAGATACAGTTCTATAAAATGTCGTAAAATACAGTTACTTCTCTGCAATCCAAATTTTTCGTAATAATCAGCTTTTCCTTTGCCATTGTCTTTAATTATATCAGAATTGTTTCTGAGGCTGGCATAATGTTCTGTACAGCTGAGATTATATGGTAAATGATGCTCTTTATTCATTATCTCAGTTTGAGCACAGTGGTGAAACATATAGCTGGATTAAAGCATTTTACTAAGTCATGCCTTGATTAAAATATGGTCTATTGAAAAAACTATAGTGATCTGGTTCGTGCACAGTGTTGAGGCATAAAGCATAATGTATAAACCAGGGCTTTCCAAAGTTTTCCCACGGCGACACACCAACCGCCGTTGGTGTGTCGCTGCGGGAAAACTCGGAAGTGCCACGGTTGCGGCAGCGCGCAAAAACCCAGAAGCGCTGCTGCCGCTTTTGGGTTTTTGCACGCGCCGCCGGTGTGTCGCTGCGGGAAAACCCGGAAGCGCTGATGATGATCAGCGCTTCCGGGTTGTGTGGCGACACACCAGACTGTGTGTGGCGACACACTTTTGTGTCGTGACACACAGTTTGGAAAGCTCTGGTATAAACCATATAGCTGGGTTCATACATTGTGCTAAGCCAAAAGTAAATAAGCCACATTATGGCTTAATTATGTGATCCTAGACTAGCTTAATATGTAGTAACATCATGATCAGATCTATATATGCTTTCCCCACATGAAGGTTATATGTGCTGTAGTGAGTAAGGAAGATGGCCTTGACGATGATACGCAAGCTCTGTTACAAGGCAACAAGGGGTAAAACATTTTCTAAATCCAGAATGTCCAGATAACATTCAGAAGTAGGTCAGGCAGCTATCTCCCTAATTTACTGAACTATAAGGAGGAAGTACAACACAATCAGATTTGCAAGATTCTGTTATTATAGCCAGTCTCAAAGTAGTTTTAGCCTTCTTGTGGAGTTGATTGCTTGGTCTGGTCTACCTAGTGGGGCAGACCGTTGCCGTGTTTATACATGTAAAATCTCACTTCTTCTAGACATACAAGCATATGAGTTTTCCTGTATCTTGTTGAGATCATTGGAATGGTAAAAACTAATTATTAGGGAGATATTTTCCATGTAGATTTATGTTAATGCTAAATACATAGGATTAGTAATTTAATTGGTTAATTATATAATCAACTTTCCATATTAACATTAGCCACCAAGATCTCCTTGCAATTTATATTAAGACATAATATCAAAATTAAAACCATTAAAAGCCTGCTTTAAAAAGCCATGTTTTACAGCCTGTGCAAAATCCAATTAAAAGATCTTCAACTCAGTTGCAGCCCAAAGAACTGGAGCTCCCACAGATGAACTTGTGGCAACTGTAGGGACACCTTCCTGAGATGATCTCAGCAAGCAAAGGGTATCAATTAGAAAGAGGCATTGTGAGAAGTAGTATGGGATCCAGTCCATATATGTAGTGAGCAGCCTTTTGTATTTCACCTGGAAACAAATTGGCAGCCAGTGCAATGTGTTGTCATTGGGTTGTTCCAGAAACCAACCTGGCTGCCGAGTTCTGTAGAATTGAAGTTTTGGTTTAGACACAGTGGCAGCCCACTTAGTAGTCAAGCTTGGAAACTATTAGCACACACATTATAGGTTTAAAGTAATTTCATCTAAGAAGTCATATCATCTAAAGATGATAAAAAAAGGGAGTTGCTCAAAAGCACTCCCAAACCTTTTGAGAATATGGCGTCCCATTAAAAACGGAGATTTACCACCTCTCTGAAATTATGATTCCTACAATGAACATCTCTATCAGATTTGAGATTTAAGTTAATATTCCTCATCCAATCTACTACTGACTGCAGACAGACATTCAGGAGAGCCACATTATTACCCAAAGGTGTTACAGAAAAATAGATGGCAGTATTTATTTATTTATTTTATTAGAATTATATTACCGCCCATCTCCCCCAACGGGGACCCTGGGCGGTGTACAATAAAATAGAGTTAAAAATATATAAAATTACATCAATAGAAAATACGAATTCCAAGGAAAGAATGTTAAAATAAGACACTGGGAGGCTTCAAGGGGCCAGCCATCCCCAAGAGGAACTGTTGGCGTTTCCCTCCCAGGCAAGACGGCAGAACCAGGTCTTTAAGCCTTTCCGGAAGGCTGGGAGCGAGGACATCAGCCTCAGCTCCGGGGGTAAGATATTCCAAAGAGCGGGCGCAACTGCAGAGAAGGCCCGCTTCCTGGACCCCGCTAAAGTAAAAGTATCTTTAATATGCTGATAGCATCCAGCTCTAAAACTCCTAATAATCTGTCCCAGTGGTTTCATGCAGGTAGTGAAAAGCAGTAGAGATAAAATGGACCTCTGTTGTCTCCAACTCACAACATTTGAATTTACCTTGGAAACAGGAATGGAACCACTACAAAGCAATGCCTCTCAGTTGCATATCTCTCAGACAATTTAGAAGAATACTCTGATAATTGTTTTTCAATGCTACTGAGAAGAACCAACAGAGTCAAAAGTCCTCTGCTGATCTCCAAACAAAAACGATCTATCAGCTAATCAAAATAGTCTTGAGCCTGTAGCTCACTTTGAAACCCATTTGAAATGGGTCAAGATCATATTCTTCTAGTATTCCCTGAAAGTTGAAAAACCACCGCTGTCAATCACCTAATTCAGAATGGAGAGTTAAAGAGTGGCTTATAAATGCTCTTTTCTGAGAGTTCAGTGCAGACGTTTTTAGGCTAGAAGGTACAAGCTAAGAATCTAGAGAACAAGGTGTCATAAACTGAAATTGATTCTATCTAACTTTACAGAGAATCAACAGGAAAACTCATAACTGATTCTGTTTTGATGGTAGTATCCAGACTGCAAGAGATTTTATTCACAAAAAATTATTACAAATATTACAAGACTAATCACTCTGGGAAGTAACAGCCCTTACAACCTGAGACAATTCAGCAGAGTGTGAGTACATAGATTCAATATATATGAAAAAAACCAATATCTGCTGTGCATGCCATAGCATCAGTTTAAATAGGGCTTTATGGTGTGCCTTATCAAATTTGAACTGAGTCAATTTGTGCTGTAGTTAGCTACCTTGCCGCTTTATATCCTACAGTTAATCTGTATACCACATGAATATTTTTGAAATAGGTTGGAGAATGTACTTCGCAGAAATTACATAGACTGTCCCAGCAAATTCTTTATTTCAAATATCAACCAATGCATGAACAAAATCATTGGCTGGACTGACACAAATGTATTTATTTTATTCAATTTGTATAGCCACCCATCTCACATATGTGACTGTGGGTGACTCACAACAATAAAAAATAACAGCAAGAACAATAACAGTTATAAATAAAAATAACAAACACACAACTGTACTAAAACCACTGTTAAAAACTCAAAACCAAAACATAATTACAATCAGCAGGTAAATACAATCAATACATCCAATTCAGTATAACCATTGAAGAGGCTCATCACTTTCACTGGACCCCAAGCGTGGTGGGACAGCCATGTCTTCAGGGCCTTCCTAAAAACCAGAAGGGTAGGGACCATTCTAAGTTCTCCGGGAATGATATTCCAAAGGGCGAGTGCCACGGCAGAAAAGGCTGTCTTCCTGGAACCTGTCACATGACATTCCTTAGTAGATGGGACCCATAGCATGCCTCTTGTGTTAGAATTGGTGTAACTGGGGTGAGGCAGTCCCTCAAATATCCTGGCCCCTTGTCATGTAGGCCTTTACAGGTAGTCCTCGACTTATGACCATTTGTTCAGCGACTGAAGTTAATGATGGCGCTGAACAAATGGTGGTTATGACTAGTCCTTGGAGTTCTGGCTGTCCCTTCACCCCCGTGGTCACATCATTACAATCTGGACAGTTGGCAACTGGTTTGCACTTACAACTCGTTGCAGTGCCCCGTGATCTGTCATGGGGGGCTCAGGCTCAGAGTCCATGGGGGGTTCGAGCTCAGAGTCAGAGTGAGACGATGAGGACGGACGGCCAGCCTCTGATGTCGAGATAGAGGGCGAGCAGACAGCTCTAGATAAATGGCCGCCTGAGCAGTCAGAGGAGGCGGGGCTGGTCAGCGAGCAGCAGGCACAGGTGCCGCTGATTAGTGAGGACAAAGACACAGAGCTGCCGCCCCCTCCCAGTGCTCAAGAAAGGAGAGCGGAAAGGAGAGAGGGACAGCAGAGGTCTGCAAGGCTACGCGTGAGAAAGTAGCCCTGCCCTCCTAAATAAGCTCCACCCGGGTCTGCCCCTATAAAAAGGGAGCCCCAAGCCCAGACTGGTCGTTAGAGACAACTGTCTGCTTACCGGACTCCATGTGCCTTGACTTCTGATCAGAAACCTCGTGACCTGACTCTTGACTCTTGGACTCGCTTGACTAATCTTGTTTCGAATGTGAAACTCCCTTAATGCAAGCTCGTGGGACTTTTGGGGCTTGTTTTTGTAGAGTGTGTGTGTTTGTGCTCACACTCCCTTGCCGCCTGTTTGTTACCTCACAAGTTTACTTCACAAGTTTCTCAACAAAATTTACCTCACAGGTTTACCTCACAAGTTTGCCAGCAAAGTTTACCTCACAAGTTTACCTCACAAGTTTACCTCACATGTTTCTCAGTAAAGTTTTACAACTGCCTCCCTGGTGTATTGTGTGTGATTGGGCTGGGACAGGACACACGTTCCCCAACTTGCACCTCTCATGCACCGTTGCGCACCCCTCCTGACCCACGTCTCGCTTCTCACACACCTGGCCCATGCTGTGCTTCTCACGCACACCCTCGCGCACTCTCCCCAACCCTATCCCGCACGCCCCCTCCCTCCCCCACCCGACAGCAGCCATTTACCTGCTGCCGGCCTGGGAATTGCAACTTCCTGCTGGTTTCCCCAGTGACTTTGTTTGTGGGAAGCTAGCAGAAAGCTGCCTCGCCTAACGACCATGGGATTTGTTTAACAACAGCAACTGGGACTGCAGGGATTGCTGTCACTAAGCAATGTGATCGCACTTTACAACTGCATAGCTTAGTGATGGAAATTCTGGTCCAAATTGCCGTCATAAGTCGAGGACTACTTGTATTACCAGAACCTTGAATTGCACCCAGAAGCGTACTGGTAGCCAGTGCAGCTTGCAGAGAAGAGGTGTAACTTGCGCTGCTCAAGGAGCACACATAACTGACCACACCGCTGTATTTTGCACCAGCTGCAGCCTCCAATTGCTCTTCAAGGGCAGCCCCAGGTGGAGCACATTACAATAATCCATTCGGTAGGAGACCAGGTAGGGCATGAGTGACTAAGAGCAGAGCCTCCCATTCCATATCCTTCCAAGACTTGTAATCCAACTGGATCCAGTAGACTTTGGTGGACCATCCTAATACTTCACAACCCCAGTTTCTTTTATTTATTATATCTGCCTTTTGTACAGGAGCTCAAGATGGCATACAAAATGTTCCCTTCTCCTATTCGTCCCCACAATAGCAATCCTTTGAAGCAGGTTGTGCTGAAGGAGAGCAACTGGCCCAAAGTCGCCCAGTGAGCTTCCACAGTTAAGGGATGTAGCAATCAATCTAATATTAACCAGATGGTGGTCTATTCATAACAGTGAGGAGACATGAGATATCCCCTCACATGGGCCATTTACCTAATCATAACAAAAGATCCATTTAAGCATCTGATCTACATCAAGCATTGACTCTGTGACTAACTGGGATAAGCTATTGCTGTAGCTGCTTTGAAACCAGTTATGAAATGGATATTGAAATTGCACATTATATTGGGACTATGAATCGAACACCAGCTCTGAGGCCAGCTTCATTGGGGATTCCATTAGGCCGTGAGGCTAGGTAGTACATTTATAATCCTCAATCTATCGCTGCAATCTATAGCAGACACTCAGTAAGAATCAGATTTCTCATATGTATCCTAGTAAGGGAGATATTTTTCCTATGAATCACAGCTACATTACTTCATCTGCTTCCCTTGGTCTACTGAACAACAGAGTACTTCTCTGGGAGAAGACTGTAGCAGCCCTCCTTTCCCAGACATATCTTTCTTATAAAACCCAAAATAATTTTCACATCTAGTCAGTTACTATATTAATTTCTATGCCCAAAATTCTTAAACTTACAATTTTATATTGTTATATGATTGTATAGCTTGTTTTACTCTAGTCAATTTCTGTGCTGTATAGGCTACATTGATAATTCAGCAAGTTAAATGTCACTCTTGTTTTGTTTTGTTGATCAGTGACCAAAATAAAATGACTGACTTTTCACATCTGAAATCAAATTTTGAATAATCTGTTTTGTTTTGAGTTGATCTGACATTCTAAATGAGCACGGCGAGGTTCTTTCAGGATTTGGACTCATTCCCAATAGCTGAGAACTGGCAAGGCCACCAAAAGGGAAGAGCTCTTCAACTTCTAATCTCCCTTCCTTTGTAATAGATACTGTAGTTGGCCTGAAAACACCACATGTTCAATTCTCAACCACTACTGTATTTGCTGGGTTCAGTAGATGGAGGAGCTGTCTCCCTATATGCTGAATAGTTACAGGAAATATAAGCTAGATAAATCAAATACTTTTTGTTTATGATTGTGTGTGTGTGTGTGTATTTTATTTACTGCTCCTATTTGTGCTAGCTAACCTTGGCCAATTTCAGAACAGCTAGGCAGGGTCAGATCTGGACAGGTGTTGGTTATGGGAGACTTTCCGAAAATCCCACAGCCTGAAAAGTTTTTTAAAAAAATCCTGCAAGAAGGTAATGACAAACTACTTCTCTATGACACTGTGGACATGTCTGTGTAGTTGCTTGGACTTGACCTTGATTTGAGGGAGACTTGACTTTTTTGATATCACAGTGAAAAATGGTCTAATATTAAGCTATTTTCCGTCACAAATATTGTTTGCTGGGACAAATTGTAATTGTTTCTGGACATACAGATTAGACAGCATAACCTGCCTATTTCTTTCAGGTATTCTGTGAAATTATCATGTTGGCTGATCTTTGATCATAATAAATTGAAATTGAAGCTGTAATGTTTTTTCTCTCATGGCCTCTTATATAATATGGGAAATGTGAATAGTAATGAATTAATTATTAATTAATTAATAATATAATTTGAAATGAGTAACTACTTTCCTAGAAGTCTAGTAATTAATTTGGAAAATAACCTTTCAAATCTTTCTTTTCTGAAGAGCTGTCCATAATATTTTGAGTATATGTTTGATAATTTCTACATTGAACATTTAGCATAAATCCCTCATTCAATTCCAGTTTCTAGGAATTAAAAATGCAAACCTAGTTTGTCTGATTTCTGAAGTAGGTCTCACTGAATACAGTGGAACATACTTCCAAATAAACATGTATGGGATTGAACTGTAAATTTCTCCCCCCCCCCCCTTATAAGTAACAGGTTTATCAGTTCTAAGATGCTAATTCAAACCCGGTCTACCATGTGAAATAAATTCTACACTAAATTTTACAAATATCCATCTCAGTAAATTATACTTCTTCACTTTTTTACAATGCATCCATGACTGCTTTAACTTTGTTTAAAATTTTAAATGATGTAAATATGTTAAAAATGCCACAGATTATGAAAAACAAAATCTCTTGAAGATTTCTTGAAGATTTTAAGTATTTAAATCAATTTCTAATTAAGCATTTTGTTCCCCATCTGACATTTTTTGTAAGTATAAACTATCCACTTATATTGATTAGACCTGTGAGTTTTCTGTAATAAAGCACAACGGATGGGGTTAGGGTTAATAAGAAAAGAGATCAAACAGTGTTTTTTATATTGTGGCTGACTTAATTAGCCCAAGAAGCCTTTGGCTAGTGAAGTAATCCATAATATCTAGATCCTGTTCATTTCTTTAAAATAACTTTTTGGAGTTCCATGGAGCATCAGACAAGAGACAGAAAATGTAAATAAGGAATATATATTTACTCTTCATTGATTCTTGAGAAATTTCCCAAATATTTTGCTGCTGAAATTAGATGGCAGGTGGAGAATGGACTTGGGGGTCAAAATAAAGCCTCATGAAGGTGGCATATTTGAAAGAAATTCAGATGAATAACCCAGATTTGTAAACTAGCCACCTTAAAGTAATAACCTTCCATATTATTACGATTATTTAATCGAAAAAACGCTTTATGTACACATATAAAAGTAACAGTTTAATCGACATGCAGAGGACTTTTTTTGCAACTGATCTTTTTGAACAGGTCTCCGTTACAAAGAATACTGTAGTGATTTCTGCTACAGAGAAATTACTAATTAGCTTTATGATTAGATATTTCTAATAAACCAAATTCTGAAAGAAAAGAATCTTGAACTTTTCTGAAAATGAAGAACAGATTTTTAAAACTAATGTAGATGTTCTGACTGAAATTAAAATTAATATTGAAAATAGGCAAGAACGAAAGAAACAATGTGTGTTCATAATAAAAGGAAATCTTCATTAAGACTATGTGATTAAACTGTATAATATTGTCTTAGGATGACTTAATAGTATGTACCACATGGGTGCTACTTCATGTAGAGTTTTAAATTTACACTTTCTGTGGCCAGGTTTTTTAATCAATGCATGTTTCTGTTATATTTACATTATTTACATTGTTCATGTGGGTACTGTTCTGAATCTTATGAGTTGTTGATTTGAGAACTCATTGCACTGTTTGTCTCACTGTGAATTAACCAGTTTTTAATGTTTTAATCCTTTTGTATGCAACTATGGTTTTCATTTACAGTTTGGTACGTTATGTACCAATATTTGTATATGTTGCCCTGTAAGGAATTACTTATACATTTAAAAACCAGGTACAGTTAAACTGAACACTTCTGAATGTGTTCTAAGGATGGTTGGTTTTTGTGTTTTGTGTGTGTATATGTTTTAATGGATATTCTTACTTTAAAGCTTGCTAATGCACTATATTCTTTGGGTAGTCTCTGCTTCTGTAAATGCAAGGCCTCTAAGTTACAGTCTTTGATTTGAAACATTGTATGTGGGCTAAAGTAATTGCTTGAAAAGTAGGCCATATGATGTAATGTAAATATTTATTATATAGAGTTGTTATAAAATACTATGTTAATTTTTTCTTCTTAGTCACCAAACTATCAAAACAAATCATTATAATAGTAGTGGATGTCAAATGAAAATCATCATAGTCTTGTTAGAAGAAAATCTTACCAAGTTCGTTCCTGAGCCGGGAGTAAAGAAACTGACCAATTGCATGAAGTTAGGAGTTTTATTCACCCAAGAGCAAAGACAAAGCAGCAGGCTGTTAGGTGGGCGATCGCGCAGGACCCCCTCCCTACAGCACATTATATACCCTAGATTACTCACAGACCCACGTTGGGATGGCACATTCTCTCTACCCAATCAGGTCAGTTACCCCGACCAGCATGCCCCTTCCCATCTTCATATCCAAGCAGGAAGAGGAGTATTGAGTCAGGTCATCTTCATGTTAACTATCTTTTATCTCCTTTACAATCCTGAATGGCTGTTCTGAATTACATTCCTTATGCAAGGACAAGGCAACTTATCACCTTCTACAAGGGCCATTGAGGCAGGAAGGGCAGTGTTTAGTCTAGGCAATTTACACATTCTTGGTGAGTCCCAGCCTCGTCAAAATGTTGGCTTTGACATATTTAAACTATACAAAGGAGATCTGATGTGCCTACATTTATTTTATACTAAAGAAATGGGGTGTTATTTCATGACTATATATTCACATCTAGATATACAAAAAGGTAAGAATATGTCTACAATCCAACAGTCTTGTATTAATCCATTCTAAAAAAACCCAAAACTCCTTAATCCCCACCATATGGCAAACACCCTATCACTATAGTGCTACTTCTTGAAGGCTAGCAATGTTTGAAATGTTATCAACCAAATCTTTAACATCAATTTAAAATAGGTTGCTTGCCCAGCTAAATTTAATCCTGTTCTCTAGGATGTAGCAGTCAAAGTCAAGATTTAGTTTGTCCAAATGTTTGACAATATTTTTATGTCAGATAATGCCATTTTATTTTCTTCCAGAAGCAAGTTAATTTTCAGAAAGAATTATCTTTTTCTGTCATAATTTCAGCTTTCCTTTGAACTTTCTCCTTTAATAAAGAAGCTGGCAACTTCTCTATTAGCACAACCATTGTCTGTCATGATTTTGAATTGAAGCATTCAACTTACTGAGTTCTGCAAATGTATCTAAAAGACAGGCTAGTTTCAATATCCATTTAGAATTCAAGAATCATAAGGCTTAAGAGATTATTTCTTTAAAAGAAAACACTATTTCAGTATCATTGAGGGGTGCTACAGCTGACTGAAGTTTTAAAGACAGCCATGTGACTGCAGAATGATAAAGCAAAGTGTGCTCAGAGTTACTATGTGAGCATATTTGACAAAAACGTGCTGTTGTGTGACTTCAACCTTTATAATTTAAAAAAAATAAATGTTAACATTTTATAAAACTTAAAATTTGAATGTTCTCTTTCATCGCAGTATCTGTTTCCTCTTGTAGCCTCTTACAAGCAAGATTCTCCCTATGGTGAAGTCAATGAAATAATTTTACTAGTGGATTATATTCCTTTATTCTGATGGAAAAGCTTTGGCATTACCAGTGTGCCATCATTGCATACTTTGAGATACTGATTCCAGGTTAAGCCTACTTCACTGAAAAACAAGTCAACTCTAGTAAAATATGTATTTCCCTGTTGTAGTGCTAGTCGATGGCATGGAGGGTTAATAATATGTACATGGCATAGAAACAGCAAAAGGAGCAAGCAAATCACCTGATGACCTTTGTGGGAGAGAAGACAGATAAGGGGAACCAGACTGTTGTCTTTTCTCTGGTATGAAGAGAGTCAGTATATAGGCACAATAAAAAGTCACTGTTTATGGTACAGTATATGGTGCTAGCATCAGTAGGGAGGGGAGGAGGGTATGGGTATTCCCTTAGTAGGATGGAATTTAGAATGCGTGTGCAGCCCGTAGTAAAGCCGTCCCATAGTGCTATCAGATGCTACATTCCAGCTGTAAAGATCACTCTATGATTTATCTTTCTTTCTTTATCATTCCTATGTAACATTTTTGAGAAAAATACATAACCTATAACCTTGCTTTCATCAGGGCTCTTTTGCATTCTTTTGGCTGGGAGCCCAGTGATCACTGGAACTGTAGATGCCAATAAAAAACACTTTGTTGCATCTATCTCCAAATGCTTTCGTTATTTATTTCAGTGGGCATTTTCCCACAATAATGATCAGCAAAACATAAACTCTTCCTCCATATTAGTTAGTCCTGAAAGGTGTACATATGCTATGAGCAAGTGCATCATTAATCACATCCATTGTTTCATCCATTGAGGAAGACTGAACTGTCTACTTTTTTTATAGCCACTATCATTTATTCTTTGATATCATTCAGCATATCATACATGTAGAAACCATGTCATTTGACAGTGGAAATCTGTTCAGTTTACTTGGCATATTCATTCCTACAGAAGTCATCTGGTCCTCACCAATGGTGTGTGGTTTCTTTTTCTTTTCCATCTACCAAGTAATGTGATAAGAAGCAAGAGTGACTTATTGCATAGAATATACAGCGTTATAGACTGGAGTGTCAAGTTGTTGTTTAAGCCATTCTTTTGCTTTTCAAAGCAGCACATTTCTTTGCCAACAAAAGTGCTGGGTTTAACTTCAAGATGCCTCTTTAGCTTATCCTGCATTAATGATTAATTACTCAGTATTTCACCATAGAACACATACTATGGCTTAACTGTTTCATAATCAGTGAGAAGTTTGAAACCTGTGTTTAAAAAGATCTTCTTTATACTGGTGTTTTATCATAAACCCATCCTAAAAGGCATTGTGACCCACAAATTAAGAATGACTACCATAGAATATCATGCTGCTGCTTTTTTTATCTGCCAGTAAAATTGATAACATAATACAGTTTCTGTCAAAAAGCAAGTAAATAGCACCATTGATTGATTTGAATTGATTTTTATCCTGCCTTTATTTTTGGTCAACTCAAACAGGCATGCATATGTAATGTTCCTGCCTCCTATTTTCCATACAACAACAACAACACTGTGAGGTGGCTTGGGCTGAGAGAGAGCAAGTGGCCCAAAGTCACTTAGCCAGTTTTCTTGTCTAAGGGAGGACTAGAACTCACGGTCTCCATTTTCTTGCCCAGCACCTTATCTACTGCACCAAAACTCTTTTCAACTATTAAGTTTTGAGTCCATTGAGAATTGCCTGCTCATTTGTTTATACATCTATGATCAAAGATCAAATTAGGAATATTATATATTGTAAAGAAACAAGCCTATTGTCATCAAAGTGTTATATGGTCATGTAATGTTAAATTGTCCAAGTTACACATACATAAGGTAACTCTAAGTTGAACATGCCTGAAGGTACAACTGAATCACACAATAGATCATGAATGGTAGAAGGTTTAATTCTAATGATCACTGATCCTTTTATGCTTTCTCATTTTCTGTTGCTGTACCTGATTATTGAGATGCTAAGTTATGCTTGTCCTTCAGGACTGCAGAGATAGAAGGGAAGCTATCATAACAAGGAAATCCTAGCAGTGTTTGATAGGTTTTTTGATCAATTCAAATTCCAAATTTATGTTGCAGTTAGCAATAGGATCAATGAAACCTGCTCTTTCAAGGTTGGTAGGTAACTAAAGAAACAAAAAAAAATGTTGCATTTCATCAGTTTATCACAGAAATACATGTTTCTGCCTGTGGAAAATCCTAAACAAAATTCATTTTAGCCTAATGTGAAGGAATGAAGAAATGGAAAGTCCTTTAAAAAAAAGCAGTCTTAAGTCCCATCTTTGTGTATGTGAGGCCTCCATTAACTTTAAGAGTTCTTTGTTACTACAAATTAATATTATCCTAAGACATATTCAAAACTGAAATATAAATAGCTATAGACCCATGAAGTTTAATAATAGTGCCTGACTCTTGACAGCATGCATGGTAACTGAGATCAGCAGTACATGTTCCTTTCCTCAAGAAAAGATCTTAAACCATTCCACATTACTTCAATAGTTTGACACACAATAGCATTTGTTAAGTGCTGTGTGTATCTTGATTCAAATATAATTATTTTTAAATAAAATGGAAAGTTATGTTCCCATTTTATAGGTGAATTTTGAAAGTACTCAGAAAATTATATTTATATTTATTTAAACTTATTGAGAGCCAGTTTGACATAGTGGTTAAGGCACCAGGCTAGAAACCGGGAGACCATGAGCCTAAGTCCTGCCTTAGGCACAAAGCCAGCTAGGTGATCTTGGGCCAGTCACTTTCTCTCAGCCCTAGGAAGCAGGCAATGGCAAACCACTTCTGAAAAACCTTGCCAAGAAAACTGCAAGGACTTGTCCAGGCAGTCTCTGAGAATTGGACATGATTGAACAGATTTTTTAAAAAACTTATTAATAGAAACCATAGTTAATATCAGGTGCATTGTGTTTTGACACTGTCATATTTAATACTGTGGTCATGTGAAAGAAAAGGGCATAGTTTTATGTATCCATTTTAAATAAACATCACATCCCCTGGTTCACAGTAAGTTGCCTTTAACGTGCTTACAATTTCAGTCCTGTTATGAAATATGTTTGTATATTAGCTTGGTTTAAAAACCTTAATTTTTTATTATTTATTATTTTAATTGATCTTTTTGAATGTTGGTAGAAACATACATTTCAGAGACAAGAACATAGGAAGAATTATACACATGTCTGAGTTTTCCCTAGCAAGATCACCTTTTGTAACAATTGAGAAATATTTCAGTTTTTGAAGTAGCACTTTGATGGAACATCAACTTGTGGTTTTTATCATATAATTTCTTCTGCTTCCTCCTATTACATCTCCCAAAGTAATTGTTTTCCTTTTTCTGTGGGTGTTAAGTACATTTGTAGTGTCATCTTACAGTATTCTCTTTAATTTCAATAGGGAAGCGGCAAATTAATATCTTACGTATTACATCAGGATATAGTTTTTCATTTTGTACAGATTGCTTGTGGTTATATATTTTCAAAATCTTCATGAATATTAAAATTGATTGCATTGTACATCAAAGGATTATACAGCAATCTTTTTCCTGTGTTGCTTCTCTTCTGTGCTGCTTTTTCTTCCGTGTTTCTCAAATTATCAGGCCTATTCTCCCCCCCCCCCATTTCATTCTTTAAAAACAAACCCATCCTTAGTTCAAATCATAAATCATCAGTTGACAGCTCTATAAAATGAAAACAGGCACCTCTTTGTATTTCGGTCAAAACTGAAAGTTCATTTGCTTCATATCACAGAAGTATTTGCTGTAACTTTGAGGGTTAGTTGCATTAGAAATGAAAATAAAATAAAATTGTAGTATTTGACCATTCCAAGTAAAAATAAATCCACTGATTTCTTGAAAATGTGTAGAAAACTACTTGAATTAATAACCTAGAGGAAAATTTATAGGCAAGAGAGGGATGTGATGCAACTAGTGAACCTTTATTTGTTATGCATGCTCTTACTATGTCTAGTGAGAGCAACTAGATAAGAGACAGTGATATTCTTCAAATGGCTCACAGTCACAATTCAGGATGTCGGCAATTTATACAATGTCTTTGAGGATTGATGGCAAGGAAACAATGTTAGTTCTCTATTCTGTTGTGCTAGTGCTATAGAACTTAGATTCTGTGTTTCCTGTGTATATCAGCATACGTGCTACTTCTGTATAGAGTTCATTTTTCTAGAAAGTTCTTCAAATCAGTGAGGCCTGTGTCTTCATATTTTCCTTCTAGGGATTATATCTCATGTCATGTTAGCATACCTCTGCAGCCATTATTCCCTTTCTCAACTGTGCTGTAGGCCTTTCAAGTACCCCCAAAACTTGGCTAAATGCCCTTAAGTCACTAGATACAAGTAGTTTCACATTCTTGTTAGTTCCTTATGCTAAGCCATAATGTGCTTTGTTCTTGGCTTAGAACAATATATTGATCTATCTATCATATTTCTTAAATCATACTGGGGGTGGCTGCTGCCAGGTGCGGGTGGGTGTGACAGTGACCACTCCCTGGCCAGACCGGGGAGTGGCTGCTGCCATGGTGCGGGAGGGTGCACAGGTGGCAGATTGCTGAACGAGTGGTCGTTAACCGAGGACTACCTGTAGTGAAGCCTAAAGCAAGTTGTTAAGGTGAGAACTCCTAAAAGCATCTCAATGAGCTTAAGTTATGCTCACACAGTGGAAATTTCCTCTGCCATCTTCCTGCTTCATTCCCTGCAAATCTGTAGAGCAGAGCTTTCCAAACTGTGTGTCTGGACACCTTAGTGTGTCAGCTGCAGTGTCTGGGTGTGTTGTGGCTGCTGCTGCCTCTGAGCCCTGCCAGGATTCCGCGCAGGTCCTAGTGCCTGCCTTGTGCCTTGCTGCCTCCAAACCTGCTATGATTCTGCGTAGGTCCTAGTTCCTGCCTTGTGCCCTGCTGTAAGAGTGTGTTGCGAAATGATGCCCTGCTGTAAGAGTGTGTCACGAAATGATGCATGTCTAAAAAGTGTGTCACCAACATGAAAAATTTGGAAAGCTCTGCTGTAGAGGGTTGGGGGAAAGCATTAAGGGACATGAAGTGGAATGCACTGTGGGGAGATAACCCAATCTCCCCAGCACTGTCCATTCCATTGGTGCATGGAGAAACATGAATACAACCTGATAACTAGAATGCATGATACACAATAAGAGGAGATTGTATAAGTGCACAGTCATAAATAAATTCTCAATAAAAGATCTTTAAAATATAGTAGAAAATAACATCTGAAACAGTTAGCTATTTAGGGATTATGTTCTGCATTTATATGCCCTAAATTATAATTTCAGTATTTCTCACTTTTGTCACTTAGCAGGCTAAAGGATCATTAAACAGCATTCTTAGAATTTCTGGCACTGACTTTTTTTTTCTAGACAGCCGTTCTAATACTCCTTGGCATAATTCCAACAAAGACAGATTTCTAGTATACTGTGCTCGTTTTTTTCCCTCCAGCATCCCTGGAAAGCATAGCAGTGCTTCCTACTATGTATCTGCTCTTTCTCTCTGGTGGTCTGAAAACTTGTGTCTGCAACTGGAATTCAGACTGAAAAAGCCAAGGCCCTCTATTAAAATAATTGATGAAGGAAAGGTTAACAGCAGAAGTTAGAATGAAATGACATAACATTGGATGTAACATTAGATATAGAACTGTTATTGCTGGATGAAGTACTATGCGTTCAGTAATTTTTCATGAACATATTATGTCACATCAGGCAGTACATATTTTCAGTATATAAATTCCAGTGGCCATGTTAAAGTTGCGTTTTTTAAAATCCAACCTTAAGTGCAGAAGGGGTGGAAGATACAATGGTAAATCAATAGCTATTTTTTAATTTTAGCTTAGAGATAAAAAAGAGTAAGCTATCTGTGATGTGTTTGAGACTTGGGTGAGAATGACTTAAAAGGAATAGTAAAAGATATGCATGAAGTAACACAGGTACCAATCGAAGAGAATATTTGTAGCTCAGGGTTGAACTGTGGAGTCCTTGGTGCTCTCTGAGCCTTGTTGTTTTCTTGCAGACGTTTCATTGCCAGGCTAGGCAACATCTTCAGTGCGAAACGGGAGTGGGACTTGCTCTCTGTTTATATACCATGGCTTGTCCTGCTTGTGTTGGTGGAGGCAAATCCAAAAATGCTAGAGAATTCCTGGAAGCTTGGCACTCAGACAAAGCAGCCTTCAACAGACAGATAGAGGTAAACAACGTTTACATACCATTCATAAGAGACAATAGAAAAGCCAGAAGACCAGAACACCTCCTTGCCAGCAATCATCACCCAGATAGGCAAAGATTAACACCAGGATTAGCACCAGGGGAACAATCAAACAGCACAATATACCCTAATCAAGGAACTATTAACTCAGTCAATCAACCGAGTAGCAAACAACAGCCCAATCAAGGAACTACTAAGGAGAGAACAACACCCCCACCAACACAAGCAGGACAAGCCATGGTATATAAACAGAGAGCAAGTCCCACTCCCTTTTCGCACTGAAGATGTTGCCTAGTCTGGCAATGAAACGACTGCAAGAAAACAACAAGGCTCAGAGCACCAAGGACTCCACAGTAACACAGGTATTATAAATGATATTGTTGTGAATGCATATTAGCATAATAATTATTTCATGCCTGAAGGAACTGAAACTTGTCTTAAGCCATACTAGAATGGTAATTTTGTAAGAATTATGACACGTGTCTTCCCTATCAAATCTTGCAAGCATTAGGACAAAAGTTGTATTAGCTTAATATTTTTCAGATTGTATTGCCATGCTGACAGAAGGCTTTTGTTCATGGAATAAGAAAGGGTTGATATACCTCCACCGTGTTCTCCTAACTAGAGTGTTGAGGGCCCCTGCAGAGCACAGTGGGAAGCATAAAGAAGCTACATAGGAGAGAAGATAAAGGGAAAATGTTCCTGTGTAAACAGAAGTACATTTGTGCCATGTTGAATGTTACCCTTAAATCTTAAGCTTCACTTTCCTTCAGAAAATGATGTAAAATATAGGTAGTTCACAGCAGAATTCAGGACACCAAAACTTATGCTGACATTACATTAATGGAAGAACATGGGGTGGATAGCTTTAAGCAAGTGCTTCTGGTATGATTTGATATGCCTAGGCATTGTAGAGATCCCAAACTTCAGTTTTCCATCTGTAGCTTGAATCATGTCAACTGGATTTCTATTTTCTCAGTGGAAACGTTTCGCTCCTTATCCAAGGAGCTGCTTCAGTCTGAGCAAAGTTGGTAAGGGCAAAGTTGCTCAGACTGAAGAAGCTCCTTGGATAAGGAGCGAAACGTTTCCACTGAGAAAATAGAAATCCAGTTGACATGATTCAAGCTACAGACAATTCCACCTGGATGACTGAGAACCTTCATAGACATTCAGTTTTCCATCTTTCTATATTAATTTACATCTATAGTGTTAAACAGGGTACACTGGCACTCACATTAATTATTAATTTTTCTTTTAGCTACAAATCTAAATGATACATCACAAACAAGTTTCAATTTCAGAACTAGTTTGCATTGTAACATGGGAATAGATGCAACTCTGTGAGCAACATAAGTTCAGTATTCTGAAATACATGTTGGAATAGCAATGTTATACTCTGTTGCTCAGCCTTAAATTGGAACTAGTGGAAAATAAAACCCAACCTCAATTACATAAATATTCTCACGGGTTCATATCTCTGAAATCTGAATTTAACCTTATTTGGGACTTGTGGTTATGTATAGGAAAAATAAGATTTACATTTGCAATTACAGACATTCTCTTTCCAGATAAAGTTTTAATTTCCTCATGTCAGGGGTCCCTGTGGCCTTTTAGGAACCGGGCCGCACAGCAGGAGGTGAGCGGTGGGCGAGCGAGCGAAGCTTCATCTGTATTTACAGCCGCTCCCCATCGCTCGCATTACCGCCTGAGCTCCGCCTCCTGTCAGATCAGCGGCGGCATTAGATCCTCATAGGAGCGCGAACCCTACTGTAAACTGCACGTGCGAGGGATCTAGGATGTCTGCTCCTTTTGAAACCCACCCACCCACCCGGTTCCCTGGAAAAATTGTCTTCCACGAAACCGGTCCCTGGTACCAAAAAGGTTGGGGTCTGCTGCATAAGTTAGTGTAACAAAGGGGTTCGTGGCATAAATCAAGTCCTGTATAAATTCTCTGCAGGGGAATTCTATGCGTGGTTGGTCTGTATTTATGTCAGCTTAAGATATGTTAACTATTATTTCCTATAACTGGAGAAGGGAGATAATTCTGATTTGTGGAAAATCATAATGTGTGAAGTGATTAATTTAAGGTATAATTACCATATGAAACACTTTTTTCTTCAGTGATAAATCTTGCATTGCTGCCTGAGTATTATAAACTTTTTAAAAATCTTTGCTTTGTTTTTAAAGTTTGGAATTTTATTTTGGCATTTCTGAAATTTTTTTGTAGTGAATACATTTAATTTGATAATATATGAGTATTCTGTTTAATCATAAATGACATTTTCATGGTCATATATACTGAAAAGAATTCCATAGACTTGTCCATAAACACTACTCAAAATCATGCTTCATGTGCCATCTTGTTTCAAGAGGGCCTGAGTTTAAAATCAGTGCAACTTCTAGGCTTTTGTTGCTATTTACTACAAGGCAAATGGTACCATTTCCCCCCCAGAATTTCAGTTAAAGATTAAATAATTGATCTTATGCATATTAGTAATAATAATAATAATATATAATTATTAAATTTATAAGCCACCCGACTCCCAGTGAATTATAGACATGGATAGTTAATCTGAACCATGTTTTTTTTCCTGCTCATTTGTAGTAGATATACTAAAACTTTGAACATCAAAAAACAACAGCAGCATATTTCTGTATAATTTTTTATATGGATGCCTGTAAAAGAAATTTGCTATTATACTTTCCTGAATTAAGGAAAATGATATAGTAGGGTAATAATTCTTTTTTTTTTTAAAGAATTTGATTAAATTTAAAGTAAAGATAAAAACTACAAAAAGAAAAAGAAAAAAACTAAAAAGGTGTGAAAACACAAGAAGAAATTTTTTTAAAGATTACATAAAGAGGTGACTTCCGACATTTAACAGCAAGAATATACAGCAATTCCCATAATCAATCCCTTACTCTATATCAAACCAAACACATTATTTCTATAAATCATTATATTAGCACATATAGAAATCACTAAATACAATTGTTCCCTCCCCTTATATTTAAAGAAAAGAAAATACCGTATTTTCTGGTGTATAAGACGACTGGGCGTATAAGACGACCCCCAACTTTTCCAGTTAAAATATAGAGTTTGGGATATACTCGCCGTATATGATGGGATATACGCTGGCTTAAAGGGAAAAAACCCGAGGCTTGAGAATAAACAGACAAGAATGCAGCTTGTTAGGGCTAACAGTGTTTACTGTACAATGGGAGTAACAAAGTTGTAAAATACATTTTTACAGAAACAAGAAAAAAAAACATGGTTAGTACATGTATTCATTTACAAGCTTCATTTTTTTCAGTTTTTACAATCAATAGTCATCAACACTAGAAAATGGTTTAAAAATACTTGTTACACATATGTATAATGCACAATATACATTTCATGCAATGTTTTATTCAGATACATACAAATACATCAAATACAACTTATGCAGTAATATAAAACACAGTCAGATAGGAACAGAAAGACATTGCCCTCATTGCCCCCTCCTTTGCAAAAATTGCGGCTGGTAAGCAGGAATTCCAATCCTGTTGCATGCTGTTAGCTGATTTTTGAGGCAAAGGTTTGTTTTGATTTGAAGAAAATCGCAGGGCTGTTTCAACCCTTTGCAAGCTCACATCGAGGGCTAAACCATTTTGCAAGCTTGGTACCCTACCTGGGCAAAACTAATTCAGGGCATGTCCACTGCGTTACTGCAGAGTGATATACTGTACAACAAATTAAGGATAAGCTTCCTTTACACAAATGACACTCTGTAAAAAACCATAGGATTCTCTATTCTGGGCTTTTGTAACTTCATCACCAGGATAAATGTTCGAATTTGTGTCTTACTCCTTCAGCTGGAATTACTACCTCAGCTGACTGACAAATTCTTATACAAGGTGGTAAGATTCAGTTTCTAAGCAGAAAACAACTCACATAAGTACGAAGTCCTACACAAACTTCTACACTTTCTTATGTACACACAGAAAACAGCACGTGACTGTTCTACACATCCCAGTTAGCATCTGAACAATAATTACTGGCCTGCTTTAAGATCCATAAAGCACCCTGTTAAGTCAATGGATTGTTTGGGACTTGTCACCATGTAGAGCCACACGCTTGCCTTACACACACTGTTTCAGGGAGATCTACATTCAAATATGCTGTGCCAACATCACAATATATAAATGGACACCTGTTTCCACGCTACGCAACCAGAAAACGCACCACACGTAAATATTCTGGCCTAGCTGTGGGTGCATACACTAGATCCACAGTTCACAAACTCCTTTTGTGAAATCCCTGGGCAACAAAGCTGGCTTTACACTGCAGAGTATTATCAGGAAGAAATGTCTTTCTGAACACTCATCTGGAACCTACAGCTTACTAAAACAAAGGACAGGTTGGTTACTTTTAACACTTCACCAAAACTCAAACTGACTATCCACAGCTGTGTTCCAGTGTTCTTCTTGCCTCTCAAAGGCAGGAGCAACACATCTAGCAAAGACTGGGTTTTTTCAGGCATTTTGTCACCTGCTAAATCTCAAATCTGTCAGACTTCACACCCTGGAATAAGAGGACCCATGAGGAATGACCACTGTGCTTTCCCCATCACCGTCTTCTTTCCTTAATACCTGACTCCCTCTCCAGGCCCTGCAACTGCTCAGGTGAAATTTCCACTCCTTCACCTGAGGGGCCCTTTTAACACTCGGAGACTGGGGAACAGAAGAAACCTGAACTGGTTTTTGCCCATCTACTGAACTATGGACAGTGGGTTTACACTAGCAATGCAGCAACACTTCTGCAACCTTAGCATACAACCTTTCCCAACCAGTAGGCTGCTTAAACACTAAAGCACTTCTGGAGATTTGGATTTGACCATGGCTTAATGAAACAACGATAAGACTTGGATTTTAATTAACAACCAACAACCTGAAGCACTCTGCTTCCTTGGTTCTTCCTTCTCTGTGACCTGGGGTTGTGAACACACACAAATGTTTCACAGACATGCAGGTACTTCAGTGAAGGGCGCTTGCCATACCAAAGAAAAATAATGAACTTCTTTTTACAGTTGAATTCTACAACCTGTTAATATGTCTATGAAGGTTCTCAGTCATCCAGGTGGAATTGTCTGTCGCTTGACATGATTCAATCTACAACCTGTTAGTTAGAAAACACACACTGCAATCAAGGCAGCCTCTCCCCAGACATGGGATGGCACCTGAGCAACTAACATCAGGCTATTTTTAATGGTATTCACAACACCAACACTAAGCAAGAATTCCAACATTGGCAAGTCTTTGGGAGAATACTTTCCTACAAAGCCAATTCTAGAACACATGGCTCAGGAACTCTCCACTACAATCAGACTGGAACTGACCTACTAGATAACCATATTTTCTTCCTACTATTGCTACATACACTTCAAAGCGAGCACAGACCTTCGCTTTAGACTTCAACAAGTAGCAACAACACAAGCAGGTATGATCATCAACCAGAAGGAACATGAAACTCGCACCCCACCATTACTTGGGACATGGGGGTAACTAGGTCTCTATGAACCAACTGAAATGGTCTAGTTAACACTCTGTCACTTTACCTAGCAACAGATACAGTTCTGATATTAGATTGTTTACACACAGTTTACACACAACACAATCAAGAAACTTTTGCACATTTTCTGGGTTCTAACTCAGAATGCATTTGGCTATCTGAGACACACTCTCCCATCCCGGGATACCCCAGTACTTTGTGAAAACTTTATGGATGCATTTATGATGTGGGGAACCATTAAACACACAATGTCCTGTCCACACAATCTCCTTCTTAGGAAGCATCTCACACACTTGATTTTACAGGTTTGTCTCTAACACACACAACCTCAACACAAGCAGTTTCATATCGCAATGAAACATTCAGCACCTGTGAACACAACAAGTACACTCAGACTTGACCAGGGCTGGAACACTGAGGAGAGAAAAACAAGTGTACACATACACATTCTTATCACAGAAATATCAGCTAAAATTACTTGCTGAACTCAAGGCTTGCATTTGTAACAATAACCGTCCATGTTTACAAACTTTACAGCGAGCCGAATTCAAAAACCAAGTCTCTGAAAATGCTTACACATAACAGTAGCCGGTAGAGCAGAAAACTTGGATTTGTTGTTTAGCTGACGTCTGGCTTCTGGCTTCCGGCTTCCCCTCCATTCGTAAATCGGGCTTCTTGCACTGACAGCATCCGCTGGACGACGGGGCAGGGAACAGCCTTGTAGAATCACAGCAAACCACGACAAATGTAAATTCCATACCAGGTTTTACTTCAGCTGGAACACTCTGTTAGGAATTCTCAGGAACAGCAGCAACATATGGCTCCTGGAGGTGGCTTGTAAAATAATCCACAACAAGGTCGCAGGGAGATAGCGTCGTTGCTTTCTCGACCAGTAGCTCCAGGCTTGACAAAATCACACATGCTTTTTCACAGTGCCAGAAAAACATGCCTTCTTGTTCAAATGCAGCAAACAAAGTCTTGAACTCACCACGGTGGGTCATCACAGTCTCACCCGGTTGCAGCTTCAAACTATAAAACTGTCTTAATAGTCCACCAAGGGCAACAGAGTTCCACTGTGTATTAAAGGCTCCAACAGCTTCTCAGCACCCATTACTCAGTCCTTGAGTAGCTGACATGCAGTAGCTGAGATAATTCCATTCAGAGGATTTGAGTCCCAAAAGCAAAAATGCCATAAGCACAGTCCAAACATGCTTGCACTTCTTCAGAGAGATCCTCTGGAGGTGGATTTGCCACATACTGCCACAAATCATCTTCTTGCAAAAAGAATGATTCCATCTCCACACACCAGGTCAGATAGTTTGTGCCATCTAAAGCCCCAAATGGCAGACTGACCAGACACTGTTCAGCCATTGCTGACCACTCAAAGAAAACATGTTTACTCCGAAACCAGCCTCTAAAAACGAACTCCCTTCCACAGCCAGGTCCAACGCAGCAAAGAAAACGCAAATGTCTCTCTGGGCAACATAACCTGATGGGATATACGCTGGCTTAAAGGGAAAAAACCCGAGGCTTGAGAATAAACAGACAAGAATGCAGCTTGTTAGGGCTAACAGTGTTTACTGGTAGCATAAGGCAATAATGCAGATACAGTACATTATCGCAAAAATGTTAGTTGAATATACAAGATACATCATTGTAAAAGGAAAAACAAAACAAACTTATAAGCAGAGTTCCATGTATTGATCCCAGGGCCAGAGTTCCTGCCACGGCCTATACCCAAAGCCAGGCATAGCTCACTCTGCCCAGTCCACGGGAAGTGAACACGTGAAGAACTACATGGCTAAAAAACACTAGAAATCAAGAAGCATAGAACACCATTTTGCATGGTTGTATATTCAGTTCTTCTAGCTTTCTGATTGGCTGGATGTTAGCTGTGACACACACTAGGCCCAAAGCATTAGGCCTAAAGCACATAGCATGACCTGCTATTGGGTAGCAGTGCTGCATCTAAGCACTGAGTTCCCCCCCCTCCTTGCTCAGGGGGCCTGGGCAAGGCTTCCCACAGAAGGAAATCAGGAGGATTTGTTCCCATGGGAAGATCCAGAAACTAGCCATAACAATACACACGTGACTATTGTTATCTGGCACCTGCACTTCACGTCACCATGAGAACGCTTTGCTTTGTACAGGAATAATTCGCCAGGTCAACACAAGAACTCTAACAGTATAAGACTACCCCTCTTCAAAACCTGCAGCTTGCTCCGCCCCGGGGTGGAAAATATCCACGCCAATCAGCTGTGTGGTGGGGAAGCGGAATAGAAAGTAAAAAACTGCAGGGAGAAAACAGGGAAGCGGAGTAGAAAGCGAATACCGTAGTAATGCGAAGCGCAGCAGCGCGGGGTGTGTGTGTGAAGGGGAATATTGGGGGGAGGGGTGAGAAAGCTTTAACAATTTAAAGAAAGCTTTAATTACCTGGGCAAGGCAGAGGGGTGAAGAATACATTTCCAAGCTTTAGCGGAACAAACCATGAAGGAGGAGGAGGAGGGTGATGGGGGGAAGTTTGAAAAAGCAGATCCAAGCGCAAAAGTTACTGAGTGAGTACTGAGCAACTCCACTTCCCCGCCACACAGCTGATTGGCGCCGAGATTTTCCACCCAGGCCCTCCCCCCCCCGAATACATCTCCAAGCTTCAGCAGAACAAACCATGAAGGAGGAGGAGGAAGAGGGTGGTGGTGATGATGGGGGGAGGTTTGAAAAAGCAGATCCAAGCGCAAAAGTTAGTGACTCATTTCAGCCTCCCTCCCTCTCGCTCTCTTTCCCTGGTGATGGATCAGTGGGGGGGAGGTCCCACCCTCCCCTCCCTCCCTCCCTCCCTTACCGTTTCCTCCCTTCCCTCCCGACCCCCCCGGCACTGATCCATCACCAGGGAAAGTGAGCGAGAGGGAGGGAGGCTGAAATGACTCGCTAACTTTTGCGCTTGGATCTGCTTTTTCAAACCTCCCCCTATCATCACCACCACCCTCTTCCTCCTCCTCCTTCATGGTTTGTTTTGCTAAAGCTTGGAGATGTATTGGGGGGGGGCGGGTGGAAAATCTCGGCGCTGATCAGCTGTGCACCGGGGATCAGCTGTGCGGCGGGGAAGTGGAGTTGCACCCGCCCTATAAGACGACCCCCGACTTTTGAGAAGATTTTCCTGGGTTAAAAAGTCGTCTTATACGCCGGAAAATACGGTATATAAACCTCCTAGTCAACTTCCCCCCCAAGACATTCCTACCAGTATTATATACATTTCTGTCCTCTATAATAAAGATCAAACTAAAAAGCATATAAATTATCTGCTCTTATAATTAATAATACTACAATTATAACAGTCTTAATTATATTAAACCTAAAACCAAGCATTCATTATTATACCTTATTAATCTTAATCCAAATCCTTAAAAAGAAATGAGGTCAGGCTTCCGGTGGGAATGGCGGACTGAACGGCTGCGCCCGCTGGTTCAGCAGGCAGAACTGACACCACAGTGACTTTTTTCAGGCTCAGACAGGTTTTTCTGAAGCCCAAAAACGTTATCCAGATTAAGGAGAATTCCAGGAATCACCCCATTTGTCCTCCAAAACGGCTGATTGTAGCCAGAAGATTGCAAACTGAGCTTCGCATTCACCTGGTAAGATCAGCTGCGAGGCGCGGGATTTCACCATTTTCTGAGCTGTGCTGTAGCCTTAAAGAGACACTAAGTCCAGCCACTCCATTTCTTAAACACCAATTTGCATTTTTTTAAAGCATATGTACCCCAAGAGAGGCTCTTTACAGCGAGGAGAAGCTGACGCTCTTGGTGCTTAACGTTATTTCTGGGTTTACTTCTTAATAAAAAAATTCTTTTAAGTTTTGGACTTCATTTTCCTTCCAAAGGAAACTAAGATTGAGACTAAACAATTGTCTTCCTGTTAGTATTTTTGTGTAAAATTGGAAGAAAATTGGAATTTTCCTACACATTGAATCGGCTGATCTGAATCTTCAGTTTTCTGTTCACTTTCCCTTGAGAGCGTCTCGGATTTCACTCTCACTCTGTGTAATCAAGCTGCTGACTTTTGATTTTCGCTGGTTAAGCTTCTAGGGAATTTACTGCATGAGTCATGGAGGATTTCAAACAGATCTTTTCTGATTTTCACCAGGACTTCAAGCAGATTTCTTCTGACTTTTACTGTGCTTTTATGCAAGACATCCAGGACATTGTGGAAAATATGAGATCTAAAATGTGCCTTCAGGTTGGGGATGTGGTGAATGATATTGAAGAATCTAAGAGTGATAGAAATGTTTTTTTTTCTAAGACTGAGATTGGAATTATTATTGAGATGCTGGATGAGGATTGGATAAAGGACTTGGAGAAAACCAAGGGAGAGAGTGATCTGCAAGCCATATGTAAAATTGATCTCCTGGTGGAATGCTATGAAAAGAACCTGGAATTTTTGAGGGGGGGCAGTTGGACTGGCTGATTCTTCGAAAAGGAAAGTTTTGTGCATACAGTGGAGATATGTAACTGCTTTGGTTTATTATGAAGTGGGTAAGGGTTGAAAAAAAATTATTTGGTTTGCCTTAAGGATTTGACGTTATTTTTAAAGATTTGGATTTACTGTATTGAATTGTTTTTTATGGGTTTATCAATATTAAAATTACTAAAACTGTTGTATTAGGGCTAAAGAATGTTTATTTGGCCATTATTATTAAAATTGCTGTAGTATTAAGTATAATAGTAGACAACCTAAGCTTTTTAATTTGATTCTTATTATAGAAGACAGAAATGTATAGAATAGTGGTAGGAATGGATTGATTAAATATGTTTTATTTTTTGGAGGGGAGAAAGAGGGTTAAGGTTTATATAAAACTTTCTTTTTTTACTTTAATATAAGGGGGAGGAGTAACTGTACTTAGTAATTTTTATTAAGTGTTAAAGTAGAATAATTTATAGAAATAATGTGGTGTTTTGGATTTAATATAGAGTAAGAGATTGATAATCAAAATTTTTGTATATCCTTGCTGTTTAAAGTCGGAAGCCACATCTTTTGTAAAATTGAAAAAAAATCTCTTTTGTGTTTTTGCACTTCTTTTAGTTTTTTTCTTCTTTGTCATTTTTTGTTTTTTGTAGTTTTTATTTTTCTTAAATCTAATAAAATTTATTACAAAAAAAAAGAAATGAGGTCAGACAATCCTTAAAAACAATCCAGATAAACATTCTTAAATCCTTACCCCACTTTGAAGTAAACCAAAGCATTTACATATCTCCACACTACACACAAAGCATTTTTCATAAAAAAATTCAGACAGCCCAACTGCCCCCCTTAAAAACTCCAAATTCTCAGCAGAAAACCTCCCATAGATAACAGCCTCTTCCTTCCCATAACATTCCATCAGAAAAAGAATTTCATTTATGATTTGCAGTTCGGTCTGTCCCTTTAATTTCTTCAACCCGACAATCCAGTCATCGTCTGGGATTTCAACAAAAGCCTCAATCTTGCTGTCAATAGAAACATTTCTATCATTGTTAAGCTCTTCAGTTTCTTCCACAACATCCCCAGCCAGGTGACACATTTTAGAACTGATGTTTTCTACAATGTCCTGAATATCTTGCATACTAACTTGACAGGAATCAAAAAGAATCTGTTTAAGCTCAGAACAGAAATCTGAGAACGTCTGCTTGAAGTCCTCCATGTCTCAGGCAGTAGATTATGGCCCCCTTAGGTACTTAACTAGTGAAAGTAGGAGTTAATAGAAAATTTCCAGAAGCTGTTTACACAAGTGAAAGTATGGTAACAAGCAGCTCCCCAGAGAAAGTGGCAGCAGAAAGCTGAAGATTCAAAACAGCAGATTCAACGTGTAGGAAAATATTAAAATCTTCAAATTCAGTGGAGAAATAATAGCAGGGAGGCAATTATTTACTCTCAGTCCTCCTTAGTATTAGGATGGGAAACAAGCCAAAACTTAAAAAGATTTTAATCCCAAAAAATAACGATAAGCACCAAGAGAGATCGCTTCTCCTTGCTGTAGAAAGCCTCTCTTAGAGTACATAAACTTAAGAAATATGAATTGGGTGATTTAGAAATGGGGTGGCCAGTCTTAATGTCCCTTTAAGGCTACAGCGCACCTTGGAAATGATGACGACCCAGCCTCCCAGCGTCTCTTACCAGATTAGCCTGAACGCTGTTTGCGATCCTCTGGCTGCAAGGCGCTGTTCTGGAGGACAAATGGGATGATTCCGAGTATTTTCTTGTCCGTGAAAACATTCCAGGGCATCAGGAAAAACCTGCCTGAGCCCAAAAAAACCTGCCACGTTGTCAGTTCTGCCCGCGGAGCCTGCGAGCAGAGCTGTTCAGTCTGCCATGTCCCCACCGGAAGTCCGGGTAATAATTCTTATATTTAAAGATGGTTGTTTTTAGGGTTCAGTTAAAAGGAGAAATGTACATATTGTATATACCTGAAAAGGATATATTTAATACATTAAGTGTAGGATTATGTTTTTGCTTAATCATACTTGTGACTTCTGAAGGTTAGAAATAAACAGTCTTTGTTTTTTCCCTTTAAAGACGCTGTGTGGACAGTAATGACTGGACGTTTCCGATTGCCTGCTGGCAGAACCTACAATGTACGAGCATCTGAGCTGGCACGAGACAGACAGCATACAGAGGTGGTCTGCAATATTCTTCTTCTGGATAATACTGTACAAGCATTCAGACTTAATGTAAGTACAATGTTTAGAAGGCATTCTTGTAATATAACATTAATTTCATTTTTTAACCATTTTATAACAAATTTTAACACAAAATAGAATAATAGAATTAGGAGGAGCCATTTAGGTCATCAAATTCAACCCCAGCTTGGTGCAGGAATCCAGATTAAAGCATCCCTGACAGCTTGCTAGCAAATCTCTGTTTAAATGTATCCAGCAAAGGAGATCTTACTATAGTTATTGGTTTCACTCCAAATTTCCTTACCATTTGGAATTTTTCCTAACAGTCAACAAAATCTGCCTTCCTGTAACTTAATACCATTATTTTGTGTCCTGCTCTCTAGGATGATAGAGTATAAAGTCATTGTGTTTTCCTGTGTGGCATTCTTTTAGGAATGTGAAGAGTGTTCTTAAATTCCCCACCCATTTGCCTTTTTTCAGGGCTAAACAAGCCTACTTCCTTTAGTCTCTTTTCCTTTCAAGATTTAGTTTCTAGTCTCCCCATTGTTCTGGTTTTCTGTGTTTTGCATCTGTTCATGTTTTTCTGATTCCTCTTACAGTATTGTATCTAGAACATAACACAGTGCTTGAAGTGGTCTCAGCAATGCAGAATACAGTGGAACTATTACTTTTTCATGATTTGGGAACTCTGCTTCCACTAATAAAGCCTTTTTTGTTTTTACCTTTTTGCCAGCACATCAGATTGGTGATATATATTCCTGTTCTGATAATTACCATGAAAAAAATGACAAGAAAAGTAATCTGCTATAACAATTGTTTTGCCTTGTTTCTTGCCTCTTTTACCGGGATTTCCTAGAATATTTTTTGTAAATTAATACCAGATGTCTCTCTCCTGATCTCTTTAGGAAGAAAAAATGAACAGTTTACTATACAAATAATGGTTTAAGAACCAAAGTGAAAAACAGTATAGTTCATTTGTTTTTAGTGTGTTACAGTGGTTTCATGAATTGGATTAATGTGCAAGAAAGACCAGTTCCAAAAAGATTCTAATTCAAATTACAATTCAACTATAGATTAGCGCAGGTGACATAGGCAAACAATTATTTCTCTTTCTCAGGCTCCTGTTTTCAATACAAAGTGATAAAGGATTGCATTTTTATTCTGTAGGCCACAGATAATATTTATATGAATAATTCCTGGGGAACCAAGGGCTTCTTGGTTGTTCCTACTGTCATATATAAATAAAAAGATTATTTAAAAGTATATGTACTAATTTGGTGGTGCAATGATAATTTCAGAATAAGGATTAGAAATGAGGGGACTGTGAGACTGGAAGGAGAGCAGAATTGTAAGAAGGCATACAGTATTTATATTTATGTATTTTCCCCTCACATATAATGTGTGATGGACATTCACTGAGAATAGAAAAGGCTGTTGAAAACAAATGAATGGGCAGGAGGTACAGATGGCTGCAGATGTCCCTGCTGAGGATGACCTTGAAGATCAGCCTCACTAGCAACTTGGGATGTGTGGAGCTCATCTCTGCTGCTCATGCATTTTAATCCTTTCTGTAATAGACAAGTAGGGCTTCTTTCTTTTATCTTGCCTGCCCTGACAGTTATCTCTTCTTTAGGTTTCCATTCAGTTTCATTTTGCCCCTCTTATATTTTGTCATAGTAGCTACCACTTCCCTTATATATATTTTTCTGTCTCCAGATTCAAATCAAGATTTTCTCCTATCAAGTAAATTCAGTCATTTGAAAGGGTGGTGCTTCATAATTCTAGACCATCAGTCTCTTTTCTGATTTTTCATTAGTGAATGTGGATTACTTTTTTGCAATAACATCTTTGCAATGTTGCCAAATTGCAAATTCCAGTCAACCATCTTGTTTAAAATACTGACCATGATCTAATTCTAGTTTTTTCAAATATATTTCTTGGCCTATTAATAGTCAATATGTCTTGTTCCCTTTCTTCTGTCTTTTCCCTCTTTTACTTACTTGGCTATATTATGCTCATTAAAGAAGTCTAAGACATTTTTTAAAAACATGAGGAGGATTATACTGTATATGATAGCATGTTTTACATTTCTTAGTATGTGAAAAATGCTGTAATAAGATGAGCCAGAGAATTCCATAAAGGTAATACTAGTGTTTACATTTTTGATAATATGCAAAGAAGGAATTTGTACATCTGCATTCTGAGAACCTGCACATGCATTGATACTTATATGTTTCATCTACTTAGAAGCACACAAAGAGAAGGCGTGGTTCAGTTTTGAGACACTCTGGGAAGTATTTATGGAATATATAAAGATGTGAGTTGTCTGTGGCATTTGTTGGATTAAAACAACAAGGCCCCTCCTGTTTGGGTGGAAGTGTTGCTAATATTACCTAGTTCCTTCTCTTCCTCCCACTCCTGTCTACCATCTAGTTATGAATTCTTGTGGGTTGAAATTGGCAGGGTGTGTGTATTCATATGGAGAACTGTACTTGCAACTTAAAGTGATTTCCCCATGTCCTTTTTTTAACCTTTGCAGCACATAGTATAGCTATTTTCTCCAAAAGCTGACAAAATTCTCCTAGTGTACCTAAAAATGGAACCTTGCTTAATTAAATGTCTCAGTGTTCCTCCCAAATGGTATTAAGCTAAAATAAGAATATACATAATATGCATTTTTGATTTTAATGTTTTTGTACACAACAATTAAAATGGGTATCTCTTGGTTTCTCAAAAAAAAAAACCAATTATAGCACAGTAGCATGAATATTTACTCAGAATCTTATGTTCTTCAGTATGAACTAATATAATTAATATTTATTACTTGAATTCACTATAAAATAAAGTATGGCAACAAAATTCAACATTAAAACAGTGCAAAACTGTCAGGCTCTCTGAATCAAGGGGGGAAATTAATCTAATTTTTCTTAGTATTATTTTCTAGTATATTCCAAATGTGTATTGCAACTAAATTTAAATGTTATGAATATGCCAGCCTTAAATCAGTAGTAATTTTTACCTATCTCTTGGTCTTTGCTGACCGTAAACAAGTTCTTTCTGACTTAGGTTCATAAAGGCGTTTTTACCCCCCCCCCAAAAAAAAAATCCTGTCAAAATATTGCATCTTTACAGACTTAAAAATCAGACTTAAAAGTATGGGTTTGAGAAACAGTGTATACTTGTTCTTTCATGTGACAAGCTTCATCATTTAGTGCAGTGTTCTTAAACTGGGGATAATTACTCCCAGGGGGGTAATTTGGGCATATCTGGGGGTAATGGAGCAATTTGTAATAGCTTGTTTGTGAGTCGATGATCCAGTTTGGGACTGCCGCTGCCGAGGCGCTTGTGTAAAACTAGAGTCTGTTTTTTTTGTGGTGGTAATAACATTATTTGAGACTGGGAAACGAGATAATTGAGTCAAACAGCTTAAGAACCACTGAGTTAGTGGGTATTTAATTTTAATATGTACAGAAAGGAAATTATGTATAAATTGGCCAGCAGGTCAAAGTATGAAAGGTGTTATGAAAGAAGGTACAGAGTCTAAAAGGTACAAAGGAAAAAAAGGTGTGGTTAAGTAGCATTCCTGTCAGATATAAAAGGAAGAGACAGGTTTATATTCTCATGGGCAGGGCAGACTTGTTGAAAATGTTCTACAAGTTCTAAGTCTACAGTGAAATATAGTGGAAGTAGATAAGTAAAATGCATACTGAAATGCAATCATTTCAACATGTGCAACTAGATTCAATTATACTTTGCAAGTGAAGAAACATTTAAAACATATTGGGAAAGTATGCCATCTGTAGTTTTAAGTACTTCTTATTAACTGTTTCTTTACCACCTGTTTCAATGGTCCAAGAATAATTGAAAGAGAAATTGTAAGTGAATGTGATCCTATAATCTCAGAGTCATTAAGACAGAGCTTTCCAAACTGTGTGTCGCGACACAAAAGTGTGTCGCCACACACAGTCTGGTGTGTCGCCACACAACCCGGAAGTGCTGATCATCATCAGCGCTTCCGGGTTTTCCCACTGCGACACACCAACGGCGGTGCGCAAAAACCCGAAAGCGGCAGCAGCGCTTCCGGGATTTTGCGCACTGCCGCAACGGCTGCACTTCCAACCACCAACGGCGGTTGGTGTGTCGCCGCAGGAAAACTTTGGAAAGCCCTGCATTAAGAGATGCAATAAAATTCCTCTGTTCAAATTCAGTCACCGGGATGAAAAGGATTAACTAGAATTTAATCAATTTTTTTTTAAAGGATATACTTTGTATTGGTGCTGGATCTTTGCTCCATTATTTTTTTAATCCACAAAAGGAAATTTATATAAAAGAAAAAACATTCTTGAATTTTTGTTGAAATTCTGTTGAAAAAAATTCACAAGCAAAAGAGTTGAAAGATGAGGATTTTTAAATATGTGTATTTATCCTATTTAGGTATATATTTGGTTTCTTTTGCTAAATGTCTATTTTTGAAAGAGGTCTATTAGTCTCTCTTCCTAAATTTCTATTTGTGGGGGGTGGCTGGTGGAAATAATTAGTGGCAGGATATTATGGTTTGGTTGAAACTTTGGTTTTATTTGAAAACTATTTTTATTATTTTTTTTCTTTCTACAGAAACATGATCAGGGGCAAGTTCTGTTGGATGTAGTTTTCAAACATCTTGATCTGACTGAGAGAGACTATTTTGGTTTACAAGTGGCTGATGATTCTACTGATAACCCAGTAAGCTATACTGTATCTTACTTTCAGAAAAAAAATCTTCCCTTTTTCTCTTCTCCTGGAATTTGAGATTACATTTTATTGATCATAACACACATGCTTATTCTGAGGTTGCTTATGGAGAATTTATTGTGAACAATGTATTGTTCACTTTTCACTTCTTTTCCACCCTGAAATAAATCTGGACAGTTGTTTTCCGGTGCAGTACAAATATCTTCAGTTTACTCTCACTGTAATTCCTGAGTTCTCTGGCCTATTTAAATTATAACAGGTGCCACTGGGAAGCAAATGAAAATCAGGAATATTCTTATCCTATCTAGTTCTTGGTGTAGATTACAAAGTTACCAGAGATATTTCAGTTCTCAAGGCAGGTGTGTTAGAAAGGATCCCAATTAGCTCTATCAAAGAATGCCTGGTGTTTTGTTGCTACCATTCATTCTAGGGACCTTAGAAAAATATTGGAGGCTGGTCATTAATTATCAAAGATTGTGGGATCCAACCATTGATCTTTCAACAGCTTCTTTTAGAGGAGATGGAATATATGTCTCTTGATTTTTTCCCCCATACTTCATCTATCTAGCCAGTTTGCCTCTGGCACGTCTTAGCACTTTAGGATAGAAAAGGATGGAACATTCAAGGTATTTCAGTTAATGAGAAAAATTTAACACTTAGAGAGGGTTGCACATTCTTTCTAATCTGAGAGGTTATCATAGATTATATAAATTCTACCATTTACTGTTATTTTTCCTTCTGATGTTTGTGTAATATCTTAGTAAACATCAAGTCCCTTTGTACATATTGCAGACTACAACAGGAAAACAACATGTAATCCTTAGTTCATTCAGACTTTTTCCCTGTGCCAAAATCATATATCATTGCTTTTAATTTCATCCGAGAATAAGAAATATGGCAATGAATGGGATATCTATTAGTAATGGGCTAATCAGGAGCTATAAGTAAATGCAGCAATAAATGTAAAATAGACTAATACTACGCTACTAATAGTAGATGAATATTTGAGATAATAGAAATTAGTCCAAAATGCAAATAGCCATGAAAAAAAAATCTAAATCATGATAAAACAATTGCCAGCGTGCTCACCCAAACAGAAAGATGAGTATAAACTGAATAAGCAAAAAATAAAAAGAAATTTAAGGTAATCATGCTTATAATCTCAGTAGATTCACAAATTGCTGTTTGTATCTTAGACTATTCCAGAGGTTCCCAAACTTCCTTGGTTTACAGCATCTGTAGTCTCTCAGTAATTTTTTCATGGCACCCATAGCAGTTCCAAAACTGCATGCCATGGTGCCCTGGGGACAGTTAGGACACTTCCGTTTATTACATAGTAAAATAGCTTGTCGCGCATCTATGAGTTCACTGCAGCATTCTGGGACACCATGGCACAGTTTGGGAACCGCAGAGCTATACATTAGTTGTTTCCGTTTAAAATACTACCAGTGATTCTATAATTTTGTGGATTTTTTCTTTGGCTATTGTATTTCAGTTAGCTGAACTATATCTTGCAGTTAATTTCTGTAGTTCAGCAGGAATATCTATTAATTTATTGTCTTTGACTTTATTAAAATAGATATTTCATTTTTTAGTTCTCCTGGTTGGCTAGTTTTGTAGCCTAAGATAATTCTTACAGAAGGTTAATATGTTGCTGTTCTATAGAGATCAGAATAGGCACTTCCAGAGGCCTGCCCTTGCTTCAGCTGTTTATAATAATGAAAACACTTTGGTAAGAGTGTTGTAAATATTTTGATCTCATTTAATCTCTTGCAAAGTAGTTAATTATCTTTTGCGAGAGATGACATGAATAGTATCATGTCAAAGAGCTTAAAGAGCTTTGGCAAAGACATTACTGTAGATGGGATATTTAAGAAAAATATCAAGGTTAATTATAACTTGTTGCTCTCAGAGTGGGCCCTTCCTTTCCCTTTCCTTACCAATATAATTGTCTTAATAGAATTATTAAATTTGTGAGCCCAAGAAACTTGCAAATAAATGTTGAATTGTGCTAACATGGTTTCAGCAGCTGGAGGAAGAAGATGGCGAAGGTCAGCTGGGGATGGCAGGGGCGGCAGAGGGCAGAGCAGCAGGAGCGCAGGGCAAAGCAGCTGGGGCAGTGGGGCAGCAGGGATGGTGGCGCGCAAGGTGGCAGGGGCGACTAAGTGCAGGCTGGCCAAAAAGGCAGGGATTGGGGGGAGATAGGCGGGTGGGGGAATTGAAGCTGGAGGTGAGTGCTGCAGGGCAGGAGAAGGGTGAGTTCCTTGCCTGACAATGGCACGGTCCTGGCCTAATGACCACAACCAGGACAATCAAAACTGCTGTTGCTAAGCAGTGCCATCTCGTGATGTTTCGCCTAACGACCGCATCGCTTAGCAATGGAAATTCCGCCCCCAATTTGGATCATTAAGCAAGGACTACCTGTAATCACAATTCTTACTTGTCTTCTGATTACACACTTCCTTCTGTAGATCAAATATGGACAACCACTAAAAAGGTTGCCAAGTTCTTAGCAATAGCTACAGTATGTCTTGTGGAAATTGGTTACCCCAGCATGACACCCGCGTACCCTCCCCACACTCCTTGCCTGGGATTCCCGTTTCTTCCCTCTTCATGACCCACATGGTCCTGGAGTTACAAACTTTTAAAAATGAAATAATAAATATCTTGCTTTTTGACTTTAATCTGATTCTCATCTGTAGTCCCAGCTGCTACTACACTAAGAGCCAACTCTTTTTTCTCCTTTTCTTTTCTGCCCTGTCCTTTCAGTCTTGTTAATATTATACTGAGAAAGCAAGCTTTTAGCAGAAATACTTCAGCAAAAATACTATCTTTGCTCCTGTCTCTGCCTTCCCAGTTTTCTTGCTTGATTTAATTTATCATTAGGAAGAAAACAGAGAAATTTGTTACATAAAAGAATTACCCCTTCCAAAAAAGGATAGGCATAATAGCAACAACAAAATCCAAATTCAACGTAGGGTTCATTTAAAAAAAAAAACTAGCGTGACTAGACTTAGTACAGTATATTCAATTTAGCTGAGTATTGGGTCCATTAAAGCAAATTGTTATATCTGAATGGAGGTTTATACTTGCTATTTTATGTAAAATGAAATTTTACGCATGTATAAAAGCATACAGTATATAGACCGATCATGTCCGTTTCCTCCAAAGTTTGCTAAACTGAAATCCATTAAGTCAAGGGTTTGCTGTATTACCAAACAACTTTAACAAAGGTATCCAACTTGATTTTAAAATAAAAAATTATCCACTAGTTATTCTTGGTATTCTTACTATTTACCTTAAGTATGTATTAATATACACTGCTGTTTATGTCATCACAATTTCTTTTAACCTAAATATTCTCCTGTGACTTTCTCCATTACTGTATGTTTGCTCATTTTTGTTAATATAATATTTGTAATATTTTCAAATTCTCCCAAGAATCACATAGTAAAATAGTGTATTGTTGGATTTTTTTAATATATTGCATTATAAAGTTACTTAGCAAAGCATAACAGTTTTGTTTGTTGATTTTTATAAAAATCAAATCATAGTGATTGTACAGTATCTTGAATGACAAATCCTGTGATGATTCTGTCTGCAGAGAATGAATCCTAGAAATCATTGGACTAGAAAAGCAATCATTGAATATTGCACACACAGATTAGTAACACACCCACTGGCTCATGGTACTGAGAGAGGCAAAATTAGGCAAGTGTAATTTCCTAAAGAAAATAAAACTATTTTAAACAGGATACATGTGGCCTTTTGTTCTTTCTAATCACCAGGGTACACATCTAATTTCAAATTGTCCCAAATTGGTTTCTTGTCAAATTGGGGAGTGGGGGGAGGGAAGCTAGTATTGCATGTTCATTACAGGTTTTTCCAATTGAATGTATTAAATAAAAATAATAATAAATACACACACACACACACACACACACACACTTTATTAACCCAGAAGTTAAAACTGATAGGGAAAATAATTTCTTTTGGGTTTGTAACTGGGTTGTTAAATGGGATTCTTTGTTTAAAATGATACACTTATAGAAGCTGAAATAATCTAGTTTTATGGATTTCTCCATATGCTTCCCTAACATTGATTTCATCTTTTGTTTTGTGCCATCCCTCAAAGCTGTAGCATAGTAAGCCTGAGATACCTCATGGTGTGTTTATCCTGCATTGTTAGTAGCCACACTGGCTGCATTGAACAATAATCTGCCGGGCAATTAGAGGTTTTCAGGGTCTCCAGAGCAGGTCCAGGAGTTTACCTGTTGCTGGCTGTCAAGGATGAATAGGTACTTTATGCATTCTGTGCTTATTTCAGTGTCACTACAAACACTGAAAAACTATATAAACAAAAACTGTGTGTTTAATATTGCCTTGTTTTGAAATGTGACAAAACGTATTTTGTTTTGGAAAATATACCATAATAAGCCGATCTTTTCTCTCCATCAGAGGTGGCTGGATCCAAACAAGCCAATTAGGAAACAGTTGAAAAGTGAGCAAAATATTTTATCTACTTTGAATAAAAATCATCAGTAAATCCAGATAAAATCCTGAGTAAGCTAAAATATCAAATTCTAATCAGATATTTTGGTTCATTTTAGGAGGATCACCTCACAATTTGAACTTCAGAGTAAAATTTTTTGTAAGCGATCCTAGTAAGCTTCAAGAAGAATACACACGGTATTTGTCTCCTTTTTATTTTACTAAATTACCTCTTTGTTTTATTATGTAAAACATAATGCTGTTGGTATTAAATATACATATATTTGATTTTATAGAAGGCATTATGGAAGGTGGTAGAGCTTTAGCCTCAGAGAGTCCTAGAGGAAACCAATTTTCTAGATTTTTTTTCAGTTATTCCTGAGTAGGCAGTTCCATTTGGTGGGGACAGGGGAAGTAGGGTTGCATCCATGGTTGTTCCCACATGGTTCAATGTGAAACCCATAGGGTTCAGTTCTCTTCCCCATGCTATTTAATAACTACATGAAACCCCTGGGGTAGGTTATGTATCAGTTTAGGGTGACATATTATCAGTGTAATGATGAAAATGAGTTGTATATCATCATCCCAGGTTAAACCTGGATGCTATCAAAGTTCTGACCCAGTGCCTGGAGACTGTGAGGGCCTGGATGAGTCAAAGGTGAAATCAAATCCCTGCAAGAAAGATATGCTGTTTGTCAGTGATAGGTCTACTTGATTGCAGTTCCAATGTTTAGATAGGGTTCCACTGACCCTAAAGGAGCAGGTCTGTGATTTAGGGTTTCTTTGAATTCAGGCTTCTGCTGGGACAGCAGGTTGAAGCCATGGGCACAAAGGCCTTTGCCCAGTTTTGGCTGATATGCCAGTTACAGGCCTTTGGGGACAGGGAGGCATTCTCAACAGTCACTCATGTATTCTTCACTCTCAGTTGGACTAAAGCAATGCATTCAGTGTGGGCCATGCCTTTGAAGATGGCTCAGAAGCTACAGCTGGTCCAAAATGTAGCAGCATATCTGCTGACTAGAAATAGCACATTTAGCAATGTGACACTAATGCTACAGTTGCTGTATTGAATTCAGATTCAAAGTGTTGGTTATTACTTTTAAAACCTTATATACCTTGGTTCCTGAGTATTTACAGGTCCTTCTTTCTTGGTAAGATTAAGGACACCCCATTCACGCTGAGTGGGGAGTATACTGAAGGAAAGAGTGCTGAGTATTCCCACCTACATAAAGAGAGGGCAGTGGGAGCCCAACAGAATGTTGAATCTTCTTGAGTATTAGGAAGTAGAAAGAATATAAATTATAAATATATAATTATATTTATATTTATACTTTACGTTACTTTACGTTACTTTACTTTTGATACAGTAAAATGAGATAAAATAGGTTACGGTGTGATAAAATAGATAAAATGTAATAAGGTAAGATAAAGTAAAGATAAAAGGTAAGATAAAATAGTATGAGATAAAATAGAGTACAAAGTTGTATAATAAGATAATATTAAATTCAAAACCAGTATGTGTTTAGGTGAATTCATCACCTTTGCATGCAACCCCAGTGTGTTCTATAGAATGTGTTCTCTGTTGGACAGCCCTATGAACTTTACAGTTCTAGTGACTACATACAGTATATATTTGTGCCCTGAAGGAAATAAGATCATATTTTGTTAGAGTCCCAATATGTGGTTCTGTCAAGTAGTGTCTGCAAGTACTGAGCCCTTGCTGAGGCATATACTTGACAGTTATACAGGACATATGCAATATCTTCTATTTCTGATGCTCCACAAACACATGTTCTCTCGGAATACGGCACTTGATGGAATCAATTATATTTATATATAATTATAAATTATATAAATATAAATTCTTGTATAAATATGTAAGTATATAGTAAATATTCTGAACAGCTTATTCATAAACATATGTATATTTGCAAATTATATGAGATCTTCAATGCATTGGCACAAGCTATTGTCTCTCTACGAGATGGACATATTTATGCTTTCTAAATACATACACATTTGGTTTTGCCCTTAAATTGCAAATAAGTTAGTTCAAAGTAAATTAAAATGAGCCCCAAAAGAGCTTAGGATTTTATCCAAACACTTTGCACTAATCAAACCTTTTTTAAAAAAAATAATTGAATTGCATGTTTAATGTAGAGTAAGATATCTGTATGGACATTTTTTAAGGAAAGTATTTCATTTCAGAGTTGAAAGCATTTATTGCTACAGTTTTGTTTTTGCTAAAGTACCTTTAATCTTAGTTGATTTCCAGTGCAGAAATTATTTACAATATATATTGTAAGTAAAATTTAGACAACTAATTTAATTAGTTAAATTAAATAAGTTAAATTAAATGAGCAGTCAATGACTGCTCATTGGAAGGACAGATACTGAAGCTGAAGCTCAAATACTTTGGCCACCTAATGCGAAGAGAGGACTCACTGGAAAAGACCCTGATGCTGGGAAAGACTGAAGGCAAAAGGAGAATGGGACGGCAGAGGATGAGATGGTTAGATAGCATCACCGATGTAACGAACATGAATTTGAGTAAACTCCGGGAGACAGTGGAGGACAGGAAGGCCTGGCGTGCTATGGTCCATGAGGTCACGAAGAGTCAGAAACGACTAAACGACTGAACAACAACAATTTAATTTCATTGTGTATTTGCACACCTGCAGTGCTGCATTCATTTCATCTGCTCCTGTTGCCCCTTTATGCCTGAAAATCTCCCAGGCCAGCAGCATTTTGTGACAAACAAATAGTACAAAATAACAAATATGTATAGAATTGCTACTGTTTAAAATTCAGTTTCCTTTTTTAGTAGTAATTTTATTAAAGATTATAATTACAACAATACAAACTAATACAAACTGAAAAAAATTAAAAGAATAGAAAGAAAAAGTAGAAGCTGCAGAAAAGAAAGAGAAGAAAGGAAAAAATAGAAATAGAAAAGAAAGAAAAAGTAAGAATATAGTGAAGAAAAAGAAAAGAATTATATACAGAAGTGACTTCCCACCTTTATCATAACAAGTATAAACAATTTTAGTAACTTATCACCTTCTCTTAAAATACAACAGATGTTCTCTTCTTCCCATATCCCATCTCTTATCTATAAACAAATCCATAAAGTCTTGTCATTTCAGTCCTGATGTCAGCAAAAGTCCATTAAGGGTTACCAGAGATAATAACGTATCTATTTTAACCTTGATCAAATAAACCAACTTTATATTCCTTTTACTTCAAACAATCTTGATCTTTAGTCCCTTCAAATAATGTCCTAGAACTTGATTTCTTTTCATTTCTTTGTCTCTTCTCACAAAATTCTTCGAAACTTTAACAAACCTCTTTTATAAATCCAATATTAGAAAATTATCCAGGTCAAGACAACAGCCGGTTTCTTTTGTATGTCCAGTGTAACATCTTTTACCATGTCATTTTTATAGCCTGTCATTTTTAAATCCACTTGAGTCAGTCTTGATCTTGTCAGGTAGAATTTGTTCCTCTTCCATAACATCTTTTAGACACAGTCTAACTATAAATGAAGACACTTTTAAAAGTAACTTCTGGGTCCATTGTTCAAAAATATCCTTCAATATGTCCAATGTTAAAATATTTTGCTTCATTCTGTAATTGTAAGTTGAGTTTGAGTGTTTTTCTCCTTTAATTGTAATCTTTAGTTTCCTCTAGTTCCCTCTAGTGTTCAATTTTTAAAGTCTTATCTTATTATTTTTTTTAAAAAAGCATTTTCCATAGGAAGGATTCTTTATATTTAATTCCATAGTCAAATTTATCTGGACAGTCCATTTGTAACTTTCTAAAATCAAAGTTTTAATCACCATTTTGCTGTTTATTCCAAAAAACTTTTTTCAGTTCTTAAACTTGTAGTTAAAACTTCTTTCGCTAAGCATTGAAGGAAACTTACCCAGCGCTATAAAACTTGTGTATCCAAAGGTTCCTAATAGCTGAAAAGCAGTTAACAAGCAATTTCCAAAAGTTATTAGAAAAGGAAGTATGTGAACTTAGTGTCCTTTCAATGGTGCTGAATGTGGTATGAGCAAGATGGTTATTCACTCATCTCCCAGAACTCTAAACCCACCAGAGACTGCTATCTTGCGGTCTCCTTGCAAGGAGCAGCTATCTGGAGCACTTGTGGGCAATCTCAAATTTTCTCGTTATCCAGAGGAATTATTGAGGAGCCGGTCTACTTGCCAGCTCTTCGTTCTGCTGCAGTCTGTTTTTCACAGAGCCATCTTCACTCTGCCATTTCTTCCTTGGAAGTTCCTCTTTTAAATTCAATTTCCATACAATTTTAGTTTAGAATATATTATTTTTAAAGTGAGAGCCGGTTTGGTGTAGTGGTTAAGCCATCAGGCTAGAAACTGGGAAACCATGAGTTCTAGTCCCGCCTTAGGCACAAAGCCAGCTGGGTGACCTTGGGCCAGTCACTTTCTGTCAGCCCTAGGAAGCAGGTAATGGCAAACCACTTCTGAAAAACCTTGCCAAGAAAACTGCAGGGACTTGTCCAGGCAGTCTCCGAGAATCGGAAACGATTGAATAGATTAAAAAAAAAGTAAAGTGCATTTGATGGATTAGAATAGATCTCTAAGATTACCATGTACAATAGGGCTTTCCTGATCTGAAAAATGAAAAGACTTATATTTTGGTGACAACATCTGTTGTATTAAGATAACATAAGCAATATCTTGAATTCAATAGTATGAATCCTAAGAGCAAAACAAAAGAATCTTTAACCCAAAGAAACTTATGTGAAAAGAAAACACCTGCCTAGAATATGAAACTAAAATACAAAATCCCATTACATACTAATCAGTCAGAACAAAATCCTGAGCATCTAAACATTTTTAGGAATCCTCACTCTCAGTTCATGAATGCAAGTAAGACATGATCTGAGATGCAGAGAATATTAAAGTGCCAGATTTAATACATATGCACCCTAAAAGCAGTGTATCTGAAACATAATTTGAATGATTATTTTTAAATGTATATTAATTAAACAAATGGTTGTAAATGTTGATGATAGACCAGTATTACATTTCTCTGACAGTGATTAAAAATTATCCAGTCTCAAACATGGAAGAGGACAAGGAGATAACAATGTGAGATTGCCTAAAAAGTTTCATTAGATTTCAGATCTTCACCTCAATCTGTATTGGAGAATATCTAAGACATTTAGTATTTAGTATTAAATACTCTATTTATACTATTTATTATTAATATATGCTATGTTGATTTGTTTCTTTTGGTGTAATAATTTTTAAAAATTGCTTTAATTTTTGTGTTTTACTAGCCTGAAATAATGGTGTTTGGTAAAATGCAGATGCTAAAGTCAAAAGGGATCTTAATTTTGTTAGATAAGAATATAATAGTAAGTTTGCAAACCTGTTGTTCTTGTTTACTTTTTCTTTAAGGTACCAGTATTTTTTGCAAATTAAGCAAGATATTCTTACTGGAAGGTAAGATTTGTTTGCCTTGCAAACTTGAGTGTCTTGTGATTCAGGATAGGGATGGGGAGCATTCATTAAACAGTGTGACATAATGCTATAATCAAGTGGTTGCACACATTCTGTGAAAAATTGAAAAACTTGTACTAAAACATTGTAAATACATACAGTATGTAGTGATGGGATATCACATTTTATAATGGATTCAGAATTATGCTAAATAAAGTTTTTAATGCTAAAGTTTTCTTACCTGTCTGCTAAAATTCCTGCACTTCCATTTCTCAACAGGATATAGAATTTCTATTCCTTCCAGGTAGACAATATGTTCTGTTAAAACAGATAATGGCCATGTTTGTCTTAAATGACATGTCAGGATTCTTAGTCATTGCTCATTTGCTTTTAATTCTCCCTGATTTACCAACTACAAAACAAAGAAGCTGGTTTCACATATTAGAAGACTTGGAGACCTTGCCAGTCTCTATCAAGCTAGGATACATAAACCATGGTTCTTAATTTATAAATTCTGGCTTGTCTGGGAGTCAGGATATCTGGTTTAGATAAGTTAGCCAATCAAATTTCCTTTGTTTACAGTTGTAACAGTGGGGAAAAACAAAGAACCAATGATAGGCTACATCAATATTCAGTTTGTACATAAGAAACCAGGATTATCCAGAATCGTGGTTTACTATTTTGATATGTCTATACAGGTAGTCCTCAGTTAACGGCTGCCCTGTTTAGCGGCTGTTCAAAGTTACAACTGTGCTGAAAAAGTAACTTTATGACTGGTCCTTGAACTTACAACTATCACAGCGTCCCCACGTGATCACCATTTGGGTGCTTTGCAACCAACATGCATTTAGAACCATTGCAGTGTCCCACGGTCATGTGACTGCCATTCGTGAGCCTCACCGCCAGCTTCTGACAAGCAAAGTCTGGAGAAGCTGGCAGTAAAATCACAAGTCGATGTTGTCTCATTTAATGACTTTGGATGATTTGCTTAACAACCACAGCAGAACTGACGTCATAAGTCCCGCGCGGTCATGTGATGTTACACTTAACGGCTGTGTAGCTTAGCGATGGAGCCTTCAGTCCCAATTGTGGTCATTAAGTGAGAACTACCTGTACATATCCATTTATTCATATCCAAAATAATCAAATATATACTTTTAATCATTTGAATATCAACTGATAGACATACAGTATATATTCTTTTTTTAAAAAAATAGGCAAGTATATCATACAGGGGCGCGGTGGCTCAGCGGGTAAGACGCCAGGCTTGTCGATTGGAAGATCATAAGTTCGGAGGTTCGAATCCCTAGCCCCGCATGATGGAGTGAGCTCCCGCACTAGCCCCAGCTCTTGCCAACCTAGCAATTCGAAAGCATGCAAATGCAAGTAGATTAATAGGTACCACTTCGGTGGGTAGGTAACAGCGTTCCGCGTGTGTCATGCAGCCACATGACCGTGGAAGCGTCTTCGGACAACACTGGCTCTTCGGCTAACAAATGGAGATGAGCACCGGCCCCTAGAGTCGGACACGACTGCACAAATGTGCGGGGGGAACTTTTACCTTTACTATATCATGATACAGCTCATGAAAAAATGTGTGTTCTATGCAAAGTTGTTTTTTCATAAGGAAACATATCCACACAATTCAATGGATCATTCACCTAATTTAAGTAAATTGGTAAAACAGATTGGATTTAAATATTATTGTAGTTCATAGTTGAGATTTTTGGATTTGTTCTTTACCTTTTACAGATTGCCCTGTCCTTATAATACTGCTGTACTCTTGGCTTCCTATGCTGTTCAGTGTAAGTACATACGTAAGTGTTTAAAATTAAGAACATAATGGTCAATGCCCCATCTTGTCTGGCACTTTGTGTCACATTGTGCCCTTTCCCTACAACAGAGCTTTCCAAACTTTTCATGTTGGTGACACACTTTTTAGACATGCATCATTTCGCGACACACTCTTACAGCAGGGCACAAGGCAGGCACTAGGACCTGCACGGAATCACAGCAGGTTTGGAGGCAGCCAGGCACAAGGCAGGCACTAGGACCTGCGCGGAATCCTGGCAGGGCTCGGAGGCAGCAGCAGCCGCGACACACCCAGACACTGTAGCCGACACACTAACGTGTCCCGACACACAGTTTGGAAATTCATGATGTTTATAGACCTATACAACAGGAGAGTGATAGCCCTTCTCCACTATTGCTCTCTAGCAGCTGATATTTGAGATATGCTGCCTGTAATCAAAGAGGTACTAATCAGTACCAGACTACTAACCACTGAGTTCTTCATGACTTTGTCCACTCTGCTTTTGAAACTGGCTAAATGGGTGGGCCATCACTACATTTTAATAGTAGCAGATTCTATAGTTTTAAATATGCTTTAATACATTTCATTTAGGTTTCCTGATCATCCTGGTTTCTCAATGCAGATTTTATGTTTTAAAATATATTTTATTTTATTATTTATTTAAATCATTTGTATTGCAGTCTTACAAATCTTACAAATATCTATTTGGTAAACCTTATTCCCAGAAAGATGAGAATATGGCTGCTGTCATAATATTATTGGTAACATTGATTGATTGATTATGTGCCATCAAGTTGATGTCAATTCTTAGCGGCTATATAGATGGATTTTCTCCAGGAGGATCTGTACACAACCTGGTCCTTCAGGTTTTCCAAAGGTGCACCCATTACCACTGTAATTGAATGCAACTATCTTGCTGCTTGTCCTTCTTTTCTTCCCTTTCCTTCTGCCTTTCCCAACATTATAGACTTATGCAGAGAGCTAGATCTTCACATTATATGTCTAGACATTTGTGCCTCAAATGAGAATTCTGGTTGATTTGTTCAGTGATCCATTTGTTTGTTTTCTTGGCTATTCACGGTATTCTCAGGAGTCTTCTCCAACACCAAAGTTCAAAAACACCAGTACTCTTTCTATCCTGCTTCTTCAAAGTAAAATTTTCACTTCCATAGAGTGTCACAAGGAAAATTACTGCTTGCATGATTCTGCAAAATCTGTAGGTATAAACACACCATGACATCTGAATATCTTTTCCAAGGCCGCCTTGGCTACTCTACCAAGTGTTAGTATGTGGTATATCTTTTGGCTGGTTGTTCCTTTATTGTTGATAATTGAACCTAAAAGGTAGAAGCTATCCACCATGTCAGTATCTTCATTGTCTAAGGCTGGTTGCTGTACCTGTTGTCTTTAGTTTGATCCTCTTTATATTTAATTTTAGTCCTGTTTTTTTACTGTGTAGTGTCATCAGCATAACACAGATTATTTATGTTTCATCCATGAGATCAGAGCTTTCCAAACTGTGTGTCGGGACACGTTAGTGTGTCAGCTGCAGTGTCTGGGTGTGTCGCGGCTGCTGCTGCCTCCAAGCCCTGCCAGGATTCCACGCAGGTCCTAGTGCCTGCCTTGTGCCTTGCTGCCTCCAAACCTGCCCTGCCAGGATTCCACGCAGGTCCTAGTGCCTGCCTTGTGCCCTGCTGTAAGAGTATGTCGCGAAATGATGCATGTCTAAAAAGTGTGTCACCAACATGAAAAGTTTGGAAAGCTCTGCATGAGATACTCTGGAATTCTCATTTTTCTAAACACATTCCACAGCTTGACATGATGAACACAATAAAAGGCCTTTCTATAATCAATAAAGCACATACTGACTTATTTTGGGGATTCTTTGGCTTTCTCAGTTGTTCAGCATGCATCAGCAATAATGCCTCATGTTCCTCAGCCTTTTCCAAAACCAGCTTAAACATCTGGCATATCCCTTTTCCTGTAGGGCTCTAATCTACATTGGATGATCCTAAGCATTATTTTGCTAGTATGTGAAATTAAGGATATTATACAATAGTTTGCACATTCTGTTAAATCCCCTTTCTTTGCTATTGGTATGTAGATTGATCTCTTCCAATCTGTTAGACACTTCGTTCTCCAGATTTGCTAGCATAGCTTGGTTAGAACCTTTACTGAGTTTTCTTCTATAGTTTGACATATTTCGGTAGATAGTCCATCAATTCCTGTAACCTTCTGACTTGGTTATGACCAGAGTGCTGATCTAACTTCATCTTCTAGTACTAGAGGTTCTAGTAAGTAGTAGTATCTTATATGGTATCTTGGATGTTGAGATCTCTGTTGTACAGAATTTCAGTGTATTCCATCCATCTTTATTTGATCTTTTTTGGATCAGTTACTATCTGTTCCTCTGGGGAAGTGAGCTGCAGCTCACAAAAGCTTACGCCTTTTAATAAAATTTTTAGTCAGAAAAGGTCCTACCAGTCTCCTTCTGATTTTTTGCCACCATTAACTAAAATGGTTCTCCTCCTAAAGGACTATCCATTGGTGTCCTTTAGCATACCAATTTGAGGTTGGAACCTCCTTCTCAGTTCAGAGATCTTTTGGAAGACTTTTCTTATTTTTCCATGTATGTTTCCATCTTCATTTACAGTTTTGTCCCTTCTAACAGCTCTTGCCAACCTAGCAATTCGAAAGCATGCAAATGCAAGTAGATGAATAGGTACCACTTCGGTGGGTAGGTAACAGCGTTCCGCGCACATCGTGCGGCCACATGACCGTGGAAGCGTCTTCGGACAACGCTGGCTCTTCGGCTAACAAACGGAGATGAGCACCGGCCCCTAGAGTCGGACACGACTGCACAAATGTGCGGGGGGAACCTTTACCTTTTTTTTACCCTTCTAACAGCTCTCTGAAATTCTTCATTAAGTTCCTTCCTGAGATTTTTGTCTTTCTTGTCTTTATCTCTTTTCTTTTTGCCAATTCCCACTGTTTGTTCTGACATTCAATTTACTTTCTTCTGTTTCTTGATCTTTGGCAATTTCTTTTCACATTCATTCTTAACAAGTTCTTTAAGTTCATTCCTTAGTTCCTTTGATCCCCTATCAATGAGGTCCAAGACTTCAAACTGATTCCTAATGTTCTCCTTTAAAATGGTGGGTATGTGCTAAAGGTCATATTGTGTAAACTGGTTGGCTTTCTTCTTCTGCTTTAGCTTAACTTGGAAATTGCATATGAGCAATATCTAATCTCTTCTACAGTTGGCCCTGCCCATGTCTTTGTTGTTAATAATTGAGTCTTCCACCTCCTTCTGCCAATAATATAGTCAATTTGATTTCTATGTGCTTCATCTGGGGATTTCCATGTATATACAGTGGTGCTTAAAAGTTTGTGAACCCTTTTGAATTTTCAATATTTCTGCATAAATGTAACTTAAACATGATCTGTTCTCCACACAAGTCCTAAAACTAGATAAAGAGAACCCAGTTAAACAAATGAGTCAAAAACATTATACTTGTTCATTTATTCATTGAGGAAAATTATCCAAAGCTACATGTTTGTGGCAAAAGTAGGTGAACCTTTAGCATTATCAGTTTATGTGAAGGGGAAATTAGAGTCAGGTGTATCAATCAATGGGATGATAATCAGGTGTGAGTATGGGAAGTCCTGCCTTATTTAAAGAACAGCATTCTGAGTATTCACTATCAAAGTCTGATCTTCACAGGTATGTGGAAGTGTGTCTTGGCTTGAACAAAGGAGATTTCTGAGGACCTCTGAAATTTTTGATGCTCACCAGGCTAGAAAAGGTTACAAAACTATTTCCAAAGAGTTTGAACTCTACCAGGCCACTGTCAGGCAGATTGTGTACATATGGAGGCAATTCAGCACAGTTGTTATCCTCCCCAGGAGTGGTTGGCCAACCAATCGCATGAAGAGGAAGGTGTGTAATACTCCGAGAGATCTCAATCCCAGGGTAATGTTTAAGGAACTAAAGGCCTCTCTTGCACTGGCGAATGTCAGCGTTCATGAGACTACCATCAGGAGAACACTGAACAACAATGGTGTGCATGGCAGGGTTGCAAGGAGAAAGCCACTACGCTCCAAAAAGAACATTGCTACCTGTCTGCAGTTCATGAAAGACCATGTGAATAAGCCAGAAGGCTATTGGAAAAATGTTCTGTGGATGGATGAGACCAAAGTAGAACTTTTTTGCTTGAATATAAAGTGTTATGTTTGGCGAAAGGCAAACACTGCATTTCAGCATAAGAACCTTCTCCATCTGTGAAACATGGTTGCAGTATCATGGTTTGGACCTGCTTTGCTGTCTCTGGACCAGGGCGACTTGCCATCATTAATGGAACTATGAATTCTGAATTGTACCTTCAAATTCTACAGGAAAATGTCATGGTATTTGTTCATGAACTGAAGCTCAAACAAAGTGGGTCATGCAGGAAGACAATGACTCAAAATACACAAGTAGTACGACCAAAGAATGATTAAAGCAGAAGAAAGGTAATGTTTTGGAATGGCCAAGTCAACGTCCTGACCTTAATTCTACAGAAATGTTGTGGGAGGACCTGAAGCGGGCAGTTCATGTGAGGAAGCCCTCCACCATCCCTGAGCTGAAGCTGTTCTGTAAGGAGGAATGGGCTAGAATTCCTCCAAGCCAATGTGCAACATTGATCAACAGTTATCAGAAGCATTTAGTTGCAGTTATTGCTGCCCAAGTGGGGCACACCAGTTAGTGAAAGCAGAGGTTCACATACTTTTGCCACATACAAGTATGTGGTACACATCCATTGACAACCATTAGTGTATCCCACAAGTTTCCTATTCCTGCCACAGGGCTTTCTGATCCTGTGTTCTGTTTAATTTAAAAAATGAATTAAAGGTGAACAGAATGCATACTTTAATTTGAGATAGTGGTACATAATTTTAATACTGATCAATTTGAGATTTGTGATATGAGTCTTATCTATACTAACTGTGTCTGTACTCACATTTCTAGACTTTTACAAGAATTTGCAACAAAGAAGAAAACACAATTTAAAAATCAGGAATATTAGAATGTTATTGGGCCAAATATATTTCTTTTGAGAACTGGGTTTTCTGAAAAAAAAAGCATGCAGTATTACAACAAAAAGGCACTTAATTAGACATAAAACATTTTTGGTACAGTCCAAAAGAAGTTGTTTCAAAACAAGTTCAGGAACATTGTTTGCAGCTCAAGATTTCTTTGAAGTTTTCATTTCTGTAACTGTCACTCCCAGGGAGGCAAGTAGCTTTATAAATTGAACTGTAGCTTACCTCTTTGAAATTGTGAAATTGTGTGTTGTTGCATAAGAAAATGTTCCAGGTGTACTTCCAATGCAATTTTGCCTAGATTACTATGGTAGATTATAAATATACAGTAAATATAAAAATTTCCAAAAATATTTAATACTATTCAATTTTGCTTACATAAATACTATAATCAAATATTTAATGTTAGAGGACTGATACTAGAACAGAACTTTCCAAACTTTTCATGTTGGTGACACACTTTTTAGACATGTATCATTTCGCGACACACTCTTACAGCAGGGCACAAGGCAGGCACAAGGACCTGCACGGAATCACAGCAGGTTTGGAGGCAGCAAGGCACAAGGCAGGCACTAGGACCTGCGCAGAATCCTGGCAGGGCAGGTTTGGAGGCAGCAGGGCACAAGGCAGGCACTAGGACCGGCATGGAATCCTGGCAGAGCTTGGAGGCAGCAGCAGCCGGGACATACCCAGACACTGCAGCCGACACACTAACGTGTCCCAACACACAGTTTGAAAGCTCTGTACTAGAATATCAAATAATTCAGTTGAATTAGGTCTATGATTCAATTAATATGTTTGGGTTTTTTTATAAGAATTTTATTAAGTTTGAAACAAAGGTAAAACTGGAGGAAGACAAAGACTGAATCCGACCGAACATAAGCTAGAGCCGCTATTAAGGTCTACCTTGTGGCGGTAAGAGCGGTGAAACATCAATATTTCTCCACTCTTACTGCGTCTGCGGAATGCTGTCTGGCGGCCCTGTTTAAGATTACCCGATCCCTTTTAGGGAGAAGGGAGTCGGAAATCCATCTCCAGGGCCGTGCGGAAGAATTTTCTAGGCATTTACTGGATAAAATCGCTCGGATTCGCTCTGGGTTGGACTCCGAGTGCGAGACAGAGTCTGAAGAGATACCCAGGGAACATATTTACCTTGTTAACTGGGAACGGTTCGAGCCTGTCGGACCCGAGGAAGTGGACAGAGTTCTCCAAACTGTTAATGCCACCACCTGTCGATTAGATCCATGTCCCTCCTGGCTGGTGAAAGCAGCTCGGGAGGTGACTTGTAGTTGGGTCCAGACAATGGTTAATACATCGTTGGGGGAGGGGGTGTTTCCGGCATCTTTTAAGGAAGCGCTGGTACGCCCTCTCTTCAAGAAACCATTGCTGGACCCTACTGTACTGGATAATTTTCATCCAGTCTCCCACCTTCCCTTTTGGGGGAAGGTGGTTGAGAAGGTGGTGGTGTTGCAGCTCCAGAGGATTCTGGATGAAACGGATTATCTGGACCCCTTTCAGTCAGGTTTCAGGCCTGGTCATGGGACTGAAACTGCACTGGTCGCGCTTATGGATGATCTTTGACGGGAGTGAGATGGAGGCAGTGCATCCATTCTCGCTCTTCTTGACCTCTTGGTGGGTTTCGATACCGTCGACCATGGTATCCTCCTGGAGCGGCTCAGGGAGTTGGGGGCGGGCGTCGTCGTGCTGCTCTGGTTCCCCTCCTTCCTCCAGGGCCGGTTCCAGTTGGTGTTGATTGGGAGCGAGAGATCCAGCCCGCGGGCCCTTTCTTGTGGGGTCCCGCAGGGCTCGGTACTCTCTCCACTCCTTTTTAACATCTACATGAAACCGCTGGGTGAGATCATCCGTCTCCATGGGGTGAGGCATCATCACTATGCTGATGATACTCAATTATACATTTCCATCCCGGGAGAAGTAAGTGATGCAGTCTCTACCCTGTCCACGTGCCTGGGGGCTGTAGGGGCCTGGATGGGGAAAAACAGGCTTCGACTGAACCCTAGTAAGATGGAGTGGCTGTGGATTAATGGCTCCTCGATATCTAGGAAATTGTCATCTTTAGTTCTCGATGGGGTGGCACTGCCCCAGACAGACCCGGTGCATAACTTGGGGGTCCTCTTGGACTCACGACTCCTGCTCGAAGAGCAGGTGGCAGTCGTGGCCAGGAGGGCCTTTGCACAACTTTGTGTTGTGTGCCAATTACGACTTTTCCTGGAACGAGAGGCTCTTAGAACGGTCACTCATGCCCTGGTTATCTCACATATAGACTACTGTAATGCACTTTACATGGGGCTACCCTTGAAGAGTATCCGGAAGCTTCAGCTGATCCAGAATACGGCCACGCAGACGATTTTGGAAGTCCCTTATCGGACACATGTAACACCTTTGTTACGCGAGCTGCACTGGGTTCTAGTTTGCTTCCGGGTCCAATTCAAGGTGTTGGTTATCACCTTTAAAGCCCTTCATGGCATGGGACCAGGTTACCTAAGGGACTGTCTTATCCCCATTACATCGTCCCGTCCCATCCGGTCATGCAGGGAGGGCATGCTACGGACCCCATCGGTCAAAGAATTCCATCTAACGGGGTCACGGAAGCATGCCTTCTCTGCAGTAGCGCCTGCTCTGTGGAATATTCTTCCCCCAGAGTTAAGACAGTCCCCCTCGCTCCTGGACTTCCGGAAGAAACTCAAGACCTGATTCTGCCAACAGGCCTGGGGTGGGAAGAAGAGTATACACTCTTGGGGATGGCTAATATCTTAGGATGGCCCTAGAATGCCCTTTCCATTGTTTTAAAGAAGATACTACCATCTTGATTTTATTATATTTATTGTATTTTTGAATTGCTTATTTTAATGTTTTATCTAATTTTATTTATATTTGTATTATGATTAATTTTGTTGGATTGTAAACCGCCCAGAGTCCCTTTGAGGGAGTTGGGCGTTGATAAATCGAATAAATAAATAAATAAATACTACAAAAAGAAAAAAACTACAAAAGTGAAACACAAGAAAAAAGAATTTTGAAGATTACATAAAGAAGGCAAAATTGCATTGTAGGTGTGAAGTTGCACTTTGAAGTGCAACAACACAGAGTTTCTTAAAATCTTCAGCTTTTTCCACAATGTCCTCATCCAGATGACACATTTTAAAACTATTATTTTCCACAATATCCCGAATATCTTGCAAAATAGCTTGACAGAAATCAGTAAGAATTTGTTTAAGCTCACAACAGAACTCTGAAAAAGTCTCCTTGAATTTCTCCATGTTTCAGGCAGTAGATTATGGCACCCCCTAGATACTTGACTTGCGAATGTAGGAGTTAAATGAGTTAATAGAAGATCTCCGGAAGTTGTTGACACAAGAGAAAGTATGCTAACAAGCAACTCCCAGGGAAAGTGAACAGAGAACTGAAGATTCGAAATAGCAGATTCAACGTGTAGGAAAATCTTAAATCCTTCAAATTCAATACAAAAATAATATCAGGGAGGCAATTATTTATTCTCAGTCCTCATTAATGTTTAAATGGGAAAACAAGCCAAAGCTTAAAAAGATTTTTAAAAATTAATCCAGAAGTAACGATAAGCACCAAGAGAGTTTGCTTCTCCTTGCTGTAGAAAGCCTCTCTTAGGGTTGTTGTTGTTTATTCATTGAGTCGCTTCCGACTTCATGGACCAGCCCATGCCAGAGCTTCCTGTTGGCCGTCGCCATCCCCAGCTCCCCCTCTCTCAGGGTACATAAACTTAAAATAAAATATAAATTGGGTGGTTTAGAAATAGGGTGGCTCAACTTAGTGTCCCTTTAAGGCTACAGCACGGTATGGAAATGATGATGTCCCGGACTCTCAGCGTCTCTTACCAGATTAGCGCTAATGCTGTTCGCGATCCTCTGGCTACGAGGCGCTGTTCAGGAGTTCAAATGGGATGATTCCGAGCATTTTCTGTCTATGAAATCGCTCTAGGTCTTCAGGAAAAGCCTGCCTGAGCCCAGAAAAATAACTGCGTTGTCAGATCTGCCCGCGGAGGTCGCGGGCACAGCTGTTCAGTCGGCCATGTTCCCACCGGAAGCCCTCAGTGAAAACGCATGGGATTCATAGGCCTTGCTTTCAAGCAAACTTGCACCAGATGAGTTAAAAGCAACTTGAAGTCTTTCTGGCACTAAGGTTCAAGAGTTGATTCATGTATATTTGTCTTTACAAGGTTACATTCAAGTTGATTCATTTGTGGAAAGATTTGAGGGGATAACTCTTTTTATTTTCATATCTACTGTTTGTTCTGCAAGTTGTTGAAATGGGGCTGCTGTTATATAAATAGTTTATTTTAACTTTCAGCTGAACTGGGAGACTACAACCTTACGGATAACTTCCCAGGCTACCTCTCAGATTACTCTTTCATCCCTGGCCAGCATCAAGACTTTGAAAAAGAAATATCCAAACTCCATCAGCAACATATGTAAGCATGACAAAAATATAAAGTTATAATCAAAAGAATGACATGACTGATTCTGTGCACCCAGAACTATTAGATGTGTGCAGATCAAAAGTAGCTGTCTGAATTATAACCTAGTTTATTGCATGGTGTTTTGTTCAGTTCTTATGGAGAATTTAGCCATTTGAAACAGACACATAATTGCCTCAGAGATATTGTGAAACAGCACGCCCCTGTACTTTTTTGATACTATATTTATGTAGAGTTCCTGCTAACAATGTCTGTTAAATAAGGTATGCAAAAATATACTTTTGCAATCAACTGTTTATGTATATAATACTGAAAGTGTGTTTTTCTGGCAACTAAGGAGCTGCCAATATTAAACTCTTTAATCCAAAAACTAATTTATTAACTAAAATAATGTTTAATACATTATTGCCACCTTTCTCTCTTTCTGAAATCCCATATCTCATACAGAAAGATTTGTTTTTAGGTAAAGGCTAAGATTTCACAAACATTTTGAACAATTTAATGTTTTCCTATTTTTGACTCCATATAGAGGTTTGTCTCCAGCTGAAGCAGAGTTTAGTTATCTCAGTACAGCCCGAACCTTAGAACTCTATGGAGTTGAACTGCACTATGCAAGGGTAAGTTTAAATTAATTACTACTGTTTTAATGGATATCATCTGTAAACTTGTTTTGCATAAATTTAACAATTTTAAATACATTTAAGAGTTCAGGTTGAATGAGCATGAATTAAAATGTATTGTGTTAATAAATGAAATAATCAAAATTTAATCCATGTATGTTTTGTTTTACATAACCAGTGTCACTTAAACAAAGCTTTTAATAAAAATTCTTAACCAAAAACCTGGCTTGTAAGGTAGTCAGTATTTTAAAAGGCTGTAATTTTGTCCACATTTTCATATGATTAAGCATTAACTGCTTCTAAATTGTATTTTAAGCATGGCGTGCTTAAAAAATAAAATAAATTGTATCGATGGAAGGTAACTTGTTTCTATTAATTTTCATGAGGCACCTTAGAACAATTTAAATTAATAACTTATTAAAATAAAAAGGAAAGTTTGTAGTAGCAAGTAAGTGCATTTGTAGTAAGAAAAAGGCAAACTTTGTGTCCACATGTTTTTGATTGGACTCAAAGTAGAAATTAACATTTCAATAATTAGAGCTTGATCCAACTAACTGACATTTTTGCCTCCTCAAAATACACTATGATTTTTCTCTATTGTCTTTCAGTATTCACAATCTTTTAAGGTATTAGAGAGTATATTTATTTTCCTCAGATAGAAATTTTAAATTGGAAATTGGAAGGTTCCTAATTGAGTTTTCTCCTAAATTGGTTAAAAAGTTATTCTTCTATTATCTTTTGAAACACCATTCCTTCAGTGGAATAGGCCTTCTCTGTCTGTCTAGAGCAGACTTTCTCAACTTTTTGACCCTGGAGGAACCCTTGAAATATTTTTCAGGCCTCAGGGAATCCCTGCACATTCAAGCTCAAATATAGGCCACAAGTTACAAAATTATTATATTCGTTTCATGTGTAGGCCTGTATACAGTATATGCGTTAACAGTGTTCTTAAACCACAAAAAAAGAATGAAACTTACTCTTTAATGTGAAGTTGCCCGAATTTGAAATATTTTTTAAAATAAATTGTGATCTCCCAGGGAACCCCTAGTGACCTCTCGCGGAACCCTAGAGTTCAACCGAACCCTGGTTGAGAAATCCTGGTCTAGAGGCTGTGCACTTTGCACAGGTTTGACCTTTCCTTCAAACAGCTATTGAGTGCTGAGTTTTAACTTGTTTCTTCTCTTCCTCCTCCCTGCATTTGATTAATTTCGTTCTTCCATCTTGTCATCCTTTCTGCATAGTAGGTGCTCAGCTAAGCATACAATCCATTGCTGACACATTCACATACATTTTAGCCCAGTAGAGTGAAGAAATCATTCATATGCTGAGCTTTTGTTGTGTTCAGATGGATGTATATGTGAAGTAGACCTCTCTACTACACAATCCCAACTGTAGCAGTTACAATCATTCATTGATACAGTGGGGCAAAAAAGTATTTAGTCAGCCACCAATTGTGCAAGTTCTCCCACTTAAAAAGATGAGAGAGGCCTGTAATTGACATCATAGGTAGACCTCAACTATGAGAGACAAAATGAGAAAACAAATCCAGACAATCACATTGTCTGATTCGGAAAGAATTTATTTGCAAATTATGGTGGAAAATAAGTATTTGGTCACCTACAAACAAGCAAGATTTCTGGCTCTCACAGACCTGTAACTTCTTCTTTAAGAGGCTCCTCTGTCCTCCACTCATTACCTGTAGTAATGGCACCTGTTTGAACTTGTTATCAGTATAAAAGACACCTGTCCACAACCTCAAACAGTCACACTCCAAACTCCACTATGGTGAAGACCAAAGAGCTGTTGAAGGACACCAGAAACAAAATTGTAGACCTGCACCAGGCTGGGAAGACTGAATCTGCAATAGGCAAGCAGCTTGGTGTGAAGAAATCAACTGTGGGAGCAATAATTAGAAAATGGAAGACATACAAGACCACTGATAATCTCCCTCGATCTGGGGCTCCATGCAGGATCTCACCCCGTGGGGTCAAAATGATCACAAGAACGGTGAGCAAAAATCCCAGAACCACACGGGGGGACCTAGTGAATGACCTGCAGAGAGCTGGGACCAACGTAACAAAGGCTACCATCAGTAACACACTACGCCGCCAGGGACTCATATCCTGCAGTGCCAGACGTGTCCCCCTGCTTAAGCCAGTACATGTCCGGGCCCGTCTGAAGTTTGCTAGAGAGCATTTGGATGATCCAGAAGAGGATTGGGAGAATGTCATATGGTCAGATGAAACCAAAGTAGAACTGTTTGGTAGAAACACAACTCGTCGTGTTTGGAGGAGAGAGTATGCTGAGTTGCATCCAAAGAACACCATACCTACTGTGAAGCATGGGGGTGGCAACATCATGCTTTGGGGCTGTTTCTCTGCAAAGGGACCAGGACGACTGTTCCGTGTACAGGAAAGAATGAATGGGGCCATGTATCGTGAGATTTTGAGTGCAAACCTCCTTCCATCAGCAAGGGCATTGAAGATGAAACGTGGCTGGGTCTTTCAGCATGACAATGATCCCAAACACACCGCCCGGGCAACGAAGGAGTGGCTTCGTAAGAAGCATTTCAAGGTCCTGGAGTGGCCTAGCCAGTCTCCAGATCTCAACCCCATAGAAAACCTTTGGAGGGAGTTGAAAGTCCGTGTTGCCCAGCGACAGCCCCAAAACATCACTGCTCTAGAGGAGATCTGCATGGAGGAATGGGCCAACATACCAGCAACAGTGTGTGCCAACCTTGTGAAGACTTACAGAAAACGTTTGACCTCTGTCATTGCCAACAAAGGATATATAACAAAGTATTGAGATGAACTTTTGATATTGACCAAATACTTATTTTCCACCATAATTTGCAAATAAATTCTTTCCGAATCAGACAATGTGATTGTCTGGATTTGTTTTCTCATTTTGTCTCTCATAGTTGAGGTCTACCTATGATGTCAATTACAGGCCTCTCTCATCTTTTTAAGTGGGAGAACTTGCACAATTAGTGGCTGACTAAATACTTTTTTGCCCCACTGTATGTCATGTCTTCTCCTCCCCTCTCCCATTGCCCTCATTCCACTTAAGTGTATAAGTACATTGACATGGAATACTAGAGGTGAATATCAGTTTCTGAAGTCCTATCACAAACGATAACTGGCTGCTTTTAGGAACAGGGTATTATAAACTTTGCCCTCTTTCATAAGGCAGTTCTTACCTATAGTAATAAAGAGCTTAAGAGTCAGGAAATGCATGTGGTCTCATAGTTCAGAGTTCATGATAGAATCAAGCATATTTATTTGTTCAGTGTTTAACATGTATTTCAATCAAAAAAGGAAGATTACAGGACGAGTAATAAACTTAATCATCAGAACTATTTTAATACATTATATTTGCTGGTTAATCAATTAAACATTAAGCCCAGAGAAGAGGGAGAACAGATTTGGGAGGAAGGCTAGCAGCCACTTCCTATTATACATAGCATAATGTTGTGATGGTGTCTGCATTGGGGCATTTAAAGACAACCATACTTAATCAGAATGTTCAGTTACAGTATTACATTTCCTGGGAGGGCGAGAACTAGTGTTTCTCAGCATCATCTCTTCCTGTCCTGCCACAGTTTTATCAAGGTTTTGAGAACTTGGAGTAAAAGTGAAGAAAGAAGCAATACTTTTTCCATCAAATGTAATGTTACAACTTTTGCAAAAGCATGAATACATACATAAAATATCAGGAGATGGGAAAAGATTCTAGATTTAGGTTCATGACATTGCTGTGGTTGCTACAAATAAGCATATCCTAAATATTAATACTTGTACCTTACTATTCCAATATTAAGTATGGAAACAGTACTAATCATTTTTTTAATTTTTAATTTTTTATGATTAGATTTTTATCCCACCTTTGTTTTTTGTCAACTCAAGGCACATGCATACCTTATGCTCCTGCCTTCTATTTTCCCTGCAACAACAACCCTGTGAATTGGGTTGGGCTGAGAGAGAGTGGCCCAAAGTCACCCAGCCGGCTTTCATGCCTAAGAGAGGACTAGAACTCGTGCTCTTCCTGGATCCAGCCCAGCACCTTTGCCACTACTGGGTCTCTGGTTATTTATTTAATTATTAATTAATGTTAATGATTCTGATTAAATATGGATACATATAGTTTGGTCAACCTTTCAGCAATCTTACACAAGCATTATCATAACATAGCAGGGTACTGTATTATTCCAAGTTTTGTGATGATCCTTATTTTGTTCCATAAGGTAACTCCTTAAGATCAGCTGTGTTTAGATAGATACAGTATGTAATAGAAATGCACAAATAAGGCCTATGTGTAAGAATCCATTTTTATTCTTTTTTTCCATGCATTCTAGACTGCATAGGTATGTTGCACACTAGAGCATCTGTTCTTCATTGAGGGAAAATACCAAGAGAGCCTTGGGGAAAGCAGAAGAGGCAGAATATGATATTAAGTCAAAAACTGTTTTCCTTAATGCAAATAGATATTACAGGCTCATCAAGGAAGACATATTGCTTCTTTACAGATAATAAAAGTTGTAATATTTCACACAAGAAAAGAGAAAATGAATAAGTATTCATCATTTTCCTGTTCTTTTTATAGGATCAAAGTAATAATGAAATTATGATTGGAGTAATGTCGGGAGGCATACTCATTTATAAGAACAGGGTACGAATTAACACCTTTCCATGGTAAGGATATGTTTTAAAAGCATTATTATTTCCTATGTACAGGTAGTCCTCACTTAACTATGCTAATTGGGACTGGAAATTCCATCGTTAAGCGACACAGTCATAAGTAAGTTAAGCGAGGACCTCAAATGACTGCAACTTGCGACTTCCCGCCATCTTCCCCATTGACTTTGCTTGTCAGAAGCTGTCAGGGAAGGTCGCAAATCACAATCACATGACCACAGGACACTGTGGCAGCTGTAAGTATGAGGACCGGACATAACTATCACTCATTCAGCATGGTCGTAAGTTCGAATGGTCGCTGGATGAGTGGTTGTTAAATGAGGACCACCTGTACTACAAAGTGATAGCTTTGGTTTTTAAGTATTTATAAGATCTAAGTTGGTCACCTTTTTGATATTTACAACTGGTATTGTATACCAAGAATTGTAAAAAAAAAAAAAAAGCCTTGGTATTGTAATATACGGTATATTTTTATACTACTTCTGTTGCAGGATTTATATGTTAAATTAGGGGGGCTAAAACGTGTCGGTCTAATTTTTTATCAACTCTGAGGGTCAGCATTCAATTGGTGCATTCTGGACCAATTGCAGTTTCCAAATGTTCTTCAAGGGCAGACCCATGCAAAGCGCATTGCAATAGTCCAATTGGGAGGTAACTAAGACATGAGTGATTTTGAGTGCCCCTCGATCTAGGAAAGGGCACAACTGGGCACACAAGATGTATCTGTTTCTCTTTGAGCAGGAGCCAAGAGTCCAGGAGAACCCCCAGATCGCACACCAACTCTGACTCAGCCAGAGTTAAAGATGTCAAATCACCAGATATGGGTGACCTTAAAACCCATAGCCAGTTGGTCTTGTCAGGGTTGAGACAAAGCCAATTCTTCCCCATCCAGGCCCGTACAGCCTCCAGGCATTGGGAAAGCACCTCAACAGCATCACTTGAGTGGTCCAGGCAGAGATGTACAGCTGAGTGTCATCAGCATACTAATGGTACTTAACCCTATGCCGACAGATGACCTCACCCAGCGGTTTCATGTAAATGTTAAATAGGAGCGGGGAGAGAGTTGAGCCCTGCTGCACTTGACAGAGCAAGGGCCTAGGATTAGACTTCTCCCTTCCCCACCCACCCCCATCAACACTGAATGGAATTGGCCTTGGAGGAAGGAGGAGAACTAATGATGAACAGTGCCTCCCACTCCCAACCCTCTCAGCTGGCTCAGAAGGATACCATGATTGATGGTATCGAAAACTGCTGAGAGATCAAGTAGGGCCTGGATGGATACACCACCCCCATCCCTGGGCCACTTGTTGACTTAATTATCTGATCCAGTTATCAGGCCAATGCAAAACTATAGCATTAGAGATGATGTAACTTTTTTAAAATGTTACCTTGCTCATGATTTAGATGGGTTTAAATAATTTTTGTCCCTTTTTTTTTCATGCATCAGTGTAGTATTTTCCAATGACAATAATGAGCTATTCAAGATGGGAATCTCTAGTTTTTTTGTTGCCTGAACTATTTCCTGCATTCATAGCTTTTATATATAGGTAGAAATAACTTATCATATCTTGATAAACATAATCAAGAGATGGGTGGACCATATAAATTGGATTAATAAAGAAATACAAGAAAAGGCAGTTTTGCTAGTAATAAAAAGCCTTCTTTGAGGTAAAGTGCTACAGCAATAAAATTAGAACGGATTTAGACAGGTAAATGAAATGATGGGTATTTTTCTTGTGAATATTGAATATATTTACTATCCTTGTCCAACTAATACATCTGAAGGAAAGATTAGCTCATTTTGATTTTTATTTCATTTAGGTTGAAGATCATAAAAATTTCTTTTAAGTGCAAACAGTTTTTCATTCAACTTAGAAAAGAATTGGTAAGTATTGATATGAAGTCATATACTTTGTATTAGATTATATTTTACTTTGAAAATGTTCTCTTTAGAACTTCATACTTGATTAAAATATCAAAATATGTTAATTTTGTAATTGTCTAATGGTAGCTAGTATATAACTTTACAAATGTGTGCCTAGGCTAGATATTTTTGACATAGTAATCTGTCTGAAATTATTCTTTGTGCATGGAGGTGGGGTGGGGTGGGGTGGGGAAGGATGAAATAGGCCATACAGGTCTTGCTTACAGCAGCCTGATGATAAGAGGCTCTCTGAAATTGTTGATAGCCTCCTTTGTGGGGGAGGAAGTAGTCTCTAAAATAATCTGCTATCATCAATCTGTGAGTGCAACCACAAAGCCTTCTTCCTGGACAGGTTGGCCTTTCACCTTCCGGCACCTTTGGTCCCTGCCTACTGAATGTTGTCACTTGCAATCTAGCAATATTTCTCCTATAATTCCTAGCTGTTAGGAAAGCAGAAGCTCTGGCTTAGGCTGATAGGAAGCTGATAATTGCTTTTGAGCATTAACAGCTGGCAGCTAATAGATCATCCATGGCAGACAAATTACATAATTGAGGGGGATGGAAAGGAAAAATTGGGTTTTATTTACTTTCTTGGTGCTCACTAAGCAGAAATCTCCATTTTGGTTCACTCTAGCGAATCCTGTACCAAACTTTACCAATTTGAAGATGCGTGTATTGGGGGAGGGGGGAGGGGTCATGAAGCAAAGCTATTTGTATGATACTTGTGGTATCTCCATCTTACATATACTACACACTGAGTCCTTTGGAACTGATTAACAAATATTAATCTTTTCCTTCTAGCATGAATCTAGAGAAACTTTATTGGGGTTCAACATGGTGAATTATCGAGCGTGTAAGAATTTATGGAAAGCTTGTGTAGAACATCACACCTTTTTCCGGTTGGACAGACCACTGCCACCTCAGAAGAACTTTTTTGCACATTATTTTACTTTAGGATCAAAGTTTCGGTACTGGTAAGTTGAATCCATATTATATTAGTTGATGTAAGAATAATAAATGTTACGGTTGAAAATTTACAATAAAGGTCCTGTTGAAATAGCATATGTTCTTAATTCTGTAGCCCAAAGATGTGCAAAATCTTTTGGTGGCCAAGAATCACAATTAACATTTTTGGGAGCACACATCATACGCATAGATGAGGTTGGGTGCAGGAGGAAGATTTGGAGGTTTTCTTTGTATGTGTGTTTGTTTTTTAAACAGATTTGTGTACTTTGTCCTTGCCCTACAGTTTTCATATTTCTTCAGTATGCTCTCAGGTTTTAGCAGAGACATGGCTCCTAGGGCTACAAAAAGGAGACATCAGAAGCATTCAGTCCTGGGTCCACAGATTAGTCACCCACACCGCACCCAAGCACATTTCTGACTAATGAAATTTGTTCGAAAGCTAAGGTTGCTTCATAGACATAGGACCCCTGAAAAAGGACTAGTTTAGTCTGAACTGCATTGGGCTACAGAATAACAGTTCTTCAGCTGTGATTGGTTTTTTCCCCTCTCAGTTTGGCTGCAGTCTAAAATGGGGTCAAAAACTTACTGACTGCTTTGTGTACTCACACCAAGGAGGGAAACAGGTAGTGCCAAGACTTGCTGTAATTATCATGGAAATGAGACCACTAAAGCAGTGTTCAGGCCTCAGAATCCTTCAGTTAGAAATACCTGACTCTATTGTATTTGTAGTGATGGTGTTCTCTGACTCTTTTAAAGGCTTAGATAAATTCAGTAACAGACATCCCTAAATGCAGTACAATTAAGGTAATCATACAGATATGAACTGTGCATTAAGATTGTTTGTAGGTTTACAGATAGATGGTCTCATTGTTTGTTCATTGTTGGCAATACAATAATTATAAATTTTACTCTTAGGTTTGGAATTTTACTCTGTTTTCTTATATTAGATAAATAAAGTACTCCTTATTTTTCTTCACAATCTCAATATTATAATTCCTTTTCAGTGGGAGAACAGAGGTCCAGTCTGTACAGTATGGCAAGGAAAGGGCAAACAAGGACAGGGTGTTTGCCAGGTAAGCAATTTAAAGTGACTTGCATCCAGTATGAGAAATGTATTTATATAACCTCTTATTTAGATTTCTCCTTACTCTCATAATTGATTGGGTATAACAACCCTGTATAGAAGTTCTCTTGCCACATAAAATGTTAGACACATGGAAGAGGAAGCAGGACCGGGTTTGCTGTCATACTTCCTAGGGAGGCATGCCAGCTGCTCAAGACTCCTCATTGGCTTTCAGCATTGATGAGTAAGAGATTATGGAAATCCTGATCAGCAAAGATTCGGAATTGCATGAAGGGATGTATGTATGCCTTTACACACAGTGAATATATTTTCTCTGTTTGCCCAATTAACTCCCTCTAGAATATCTCCAACTCCTGGCACTATTCTAGTTGGGCCACAGACTTGCCCAGAAACTGGTATATTTCAAAGAATAGGAGATACTATGGCACATTTTTAAATTGCTTACCTAGATCAATTGCCAAAAATTAACAATATAGTTTCCCAGCATTTTCTACCAATATAAACAATATCAGTCTGAATAAAAAAGCCAAAAAACCCCACCTCTTCAACCCCAAGAAAAAGTGGAATGGACTGGCATGGACTTGCTCATTGTGGACCTCACTTTTCTCAGGAAAAAATTACTGCAGTCCCTGGCCACCAAAAGTTTATACCGTGAACTAGATTGTAAAGCAGGGGTCCCCAACTTGTGGGCCACAGCCTGTTAGGAAGTGGGCCGCACAGCAGGAGGTGAGCGGTGGTGTCAGGAACGAGCCTGTCCCTGCCGCCATGAGTCGGAGGAAGAGCAGCCGGTAGCAGGAAGAAGCTGGGAAGGTGCAAAGACAGAGCCTGAGCCGGAGCAGCTGATTGGTGGGGACCCTGAAGGGGAAACACCTCCACCTATCAGCGTGCGACAAAGAAGGGCGGAGAGGCGGGCCGAGGAGCGTGAGGCCCGATTGGCCCCCAATTGCAAACTGGTCCGTGTGATTGGCTCCTGCCTGCAAACCCTGGCCCCCGTCTGCGCGATTGGCTCCCGCCTGCAAACTCCTCCCCCCATCTGCGTGATTGGCTCCCGCCTGCAAACCCCGCCCCCCGTCTGCACGATTGTCTCCCGCCTGCAAATCCTGCCCCCCCTCCACACGATTGGCTCCCGCCTGCAAACCTCACCCCCTGGTCCATGGAAAAATTCCATGTCCCTGGTGCCAAAAAGGTTGGGGACCCCTGTAATGTAAAGCATCCCTGTATGGTTCCCAGTAGCAAAAACAGAGGAGCAATTTCAGGAATTAACTCAGAAAAAAATAGGAAAGGGCAATCAAAAACAAAATTATAATCAAGTTATTGAAGGTTATCTTGGAAGAAAGTGAGAAAAAGCAGGAAAGCAGCAGAGGCAGCTTTGTTGCATTCCGGCAGATGAAGAGAGAGAAGGAAACCAAGAAAATCAGGCAGGAGGAACTGAGTGAGAAGCTTTGAGTCTGCCGAGATGAAGGAGTTAAATGGGGAATAGATCCTCAGTGTCAATTCAAAGAGAGAAGCATTCCTAGACCATGTAGAGCAGATGAAGAAAAAGGGAACCAGAACCAGGTATGGATTCCAGAAGCTAGTTGGTAATCACGATCCCTAGAAAGTACACTTGGCCTAGAAATCCAGAAAAAGCTATTGTGCTAGAAAACAAAGAAACAGATGTCTTTTGAAATGGATTTTCCAGAGGGAAAGATGTGTTGCAGACGCCAAGGCCATACTTTATGAAAAGAAGGACTAGATGCTAGAAGAGTGTATTAGTATACTCGTTTTATGGAAGATCACAAAAAATATTGAGGGTTTCGTAATGTTGTCCTAATTGCACTAAAGGAGAGTGGACCCTTTCTTTGTACCCAAACCTTAACCTTTGCAAAGTGAGCATTAGCTTGGTCAGTCTTGTCATCATTGTCTTTGATTACCACTCCCAGCCAATTTAGCAACTAGAAACTGACGCAATAGAAACAGAGAGACAGAATGAAAGAATGGTGACAAAAAGCTGCGCATTTACACAGTCCAACACATGCAAGTCCCTTCCCATGCAAATGTCAGAGGACGGTAGCCAGCAGAGGGTAGAGAGACTAATCTTAACCCAAATCCTGAATGTGCTTGTTTGAGTAAAAACCAGACTCACTGAATTCAATAGAACTTGCTTCCTAAAAATATTTAAGGTTGCATATTTGATCATTTAGGCTAAATAATGGCATGATCTTGCATTCTAAAGTCCAAATGTTCTCTGTTCCTTATTTGTAAATAAAGGAAATTGTATGCTTTTATAGCAAAATATAATCTGAAACAGCAGATAAAATGTAATGCAATTGTGAATACTCATGCTTCGGATCATGTTTCCATTATTATTTTGTTCACCTCTTTCTGGTTGAGGCCACTGGGTTATACCACCTGAGAGATCAAATGAATTACTGCAATTCTTATTTTTGCCAAAAGTGACCCAAGTAAATAAAGCAATTTAGTTATTAAATGTTCTCATGGACATAGATATTAGAAAAGGAAACTATAGAGCTGTGGCAGTGGAAGATATATTGCTGCAATGTGGTAACTGTTTCTTGGAAATTTCCACAAAGAACAGGAAGTTTTGGTAACAGGCATGAGTGGGTGGGACTGTGAGTTTCAAACATTTAATAGTGCTCAGAATGTAGTTTGACAGTTCGGGTTTTTTGCCTGGCTTAACAAGTTACAGAAGCAACTTTCTATTTGATCATTAAGGTGAGTTTTCCAAGGAGTTACATCATTCCTAGAAAGAAAGTGCAAGCTCATTTAATCTGCAAAAAGTTGGTAACATTTTTATCCAGGCTACCATTTTCCCTTATATTTCAGATGAGCAGATCAAGTTTTGTAGAAAACAGTGCTTATTCCTGTTGTCTTTAAAAGCAATTTAGAAATGTTTTAACTCATAGCTGCATGGTAGTTGCTTTGTTGTTTTGTTTAAACATTTGAAAAATCCTTTCTTTAGAAAAGAATAAAATTTGAGCTAGTAACATGTGGATGCTAGAAATCTACATAACTGTAAATAAATATAGTTGGTGTTATAATGGTTATGTTAGATAAACCTGGGCATCACACTTCAGTTTCTGTGAATTGTTGAAAAATCTGTAATCACTTGTATTTTGCACAGCTACATTGTTGCTAGATTTTTAAAAAACTGTTCCATCATATTCAGCTATGGTTCAGCTAAGTCAGTAAAAATTCTTAAATTTTATACAGAGCTGGAGCTTTTTTAACGTGCAAATGTGTCATATGTCTTTTTTGTTTTTTATGTTGCATGTGTTCACTGTATTTTAAGCTCTCCAATTTCAGCACTGATTGTAACTCAAAAGTAGAATTCTTTGAAAAGTCTGGAGTTTTATGTCCATACTATTCATAATATTGTACAGTTGGTTGGACTTCTCTTTTGCAAGTTGTTTGCTTTGAATGTAGCTGTAAACAATGCAAGTAATTGCAAAGAAGGAATAATTTGGAGTTAAGAAAGGAAAGAAAAGAAAGGAAAGAAGCATGCTTTCTTTCACAGTTTTCCTTCTCCCATATGTGGCACAGTAGATGCTTCTCAGCCCTTAGCAATACAGAATGACTGTAGAAAGGGCCAATATGGATAATCTACTCTGTCTTTAGTTATCCTTTTTCTCAGTGCATTTGGCTTTGTTCTCTTGTGAATAGTCCTCTGCAAAACTACTTCTGTCTTTGGAAGAAATGGTCAGATAACATGCACTGCATATCAGTACCTATGCAGAGAAGGCTAGTTTTATTTTCTTTTTATTTCAATTTCCAATAGTTTCCTCATTGAATTTTCAGATACATCATTCTAGTAATTTTGTGTAAATTTGTTTTAGATCCCCAAGTAAACCTTTGGCTCGCAAATTGATAAGTGGGATGGACTGGGAGGTTGTCAGCAGAAATTCATTGTCTGATGACAGGTTAGAAACTCAAAGTTTACCATCCCGTTCTCCACCTGGAACCCCTAATCAGTAAGTAAAGTTGAATAATCCCTTTGCAACCAGTTACCTGTTTCTCATTTTATTAATGAAAATAAACCGTTGTAACATTCTTCCTTGGTGGAATGTGTGCTAAAATAATGTCAAAGTGAAGCACACGCATGTAGCTGAGGCAGGATTTAGCCAGCAGCTCAATATGTTAGGTTGTGGGGTTGTTGTTGTTTTTTTGTTTTGTTTTACTGCTTGCATTTCCCACTTTTATTCTGGGCAAAGAAAACTTCTCATTGAGAAGTTGATTTTCTTCAGTACCCTTTACTGGGAGATGTAAACAGCATGTAGAATTTAATAGAATACTATTCAGGATTATAATTTAATTAGATATATAGGATATCTGTCCCCCTTAAGCATTTTACAGTGTTGCTTAAGATTATTGGTTTTTATGCATCAATTTTATGCAAAAATGTTATAGCATATAATATTGGCCATGATTGGAAAAAAATCTTGATTTATTCATAGCTAATTCCAGAATATTTTTCACATATAGTTGACAGATTTTAATTTTTTCCAGGAACTAAATATAAAGACAACTACAGCATCATTAAGGATGAAGTTAAAATTGCCTGTAATATTATGTGTATAATACCTAATCTTAATTATATCTAAATCCTTTTTGAAACAATTTTCTGTGTGACATTACACACAGAATAGTTGCATAATGTCTCTTGTATCTAGTGGGTTTCACTGTATTTAATGGGCTTACTCCCAAGTAAATGCATCTAGAAATAGAATTCAATTATATTTGCTTCATTCAAGTCATATTACTCATTTTGATGAAATGAAATTAATCTTAAATCAGTGCATTCTGTTTTGAACAACATATGGTTTATCCCTTTCATTTCTTGTTTACATTGTGGCTTTGCTTGAAAATTATATTACAGCATAATTTGGCAGAATGTAGATAATCTGGGTTTACTTTAGGTTACATAGTGTTATCCCTTCTAGCATGCTGTGTGGAGCAGAAAATTGGAAACAGGAAAGTGAACAGGAAAGTGAGATTAGTATCCTAACTTGTTTAAATAAGCAATAGATTAAGCTAACCATGGCTTAGATATAATAGCAAACTGATTTAACCTAGGAAGTGGATGCTTCCAAATTTCTCTCATAGTGATACAAGAAGAAAAGTGATACATGAGCCTATAGTTTATCCAGGCCATTTACATAACTGAACTATAGTTTTAGCACTATATCTAGCCAGGTTTCTGTTTGTGTTCAAATGGAACTTCCAGTCTTCTATAATTTAGTTACATAAATAGTGAGTCTCACAGGATCAAACTGCAGAAGGCCATGTTTCTGAGCTCAGAACTCTGTGCACAAATACTCATTACCTAACTCTAAAGGTAAATTAATTTTGCTTCCTGTACAAGCTAAACCACAATCAGGGAGGTCCTCTTTATTCTTTGTGTCGCTATTTCTCAGCTTCCCCTTTTTGTGGCAAGCTACGTGGAAAGGGAGGAGGAGGCCAGGATATATTTTATTTATTGTTCAAATTTCTCTCACCGCCCATCTCCCCCAATGGGGAACTCTGGGCGGTTTACAATAAAATCAATAAAATCAACAATTAAAAACATACAATATAAAATCAGTTATAATAATACAATTAAATAAATAGAAATATAAAACCCATGTGGCGATATGATGTCATATAATAAGGAGGATATTACAGCGCTAGCCACCCCCAGGAAGAGCTGTTACCTTTCCCATCCCAAGCAAGGCGGCAGAACCAGGTCTTCAGATTTTTTCAGAAGGCCAGGTGTGTGGGAGCCCACCTCACCCCATTATATATGATATGAGATATGATATATGATATGATATGATATGATATGATATGATATGATATGATATGGGAGGCCCTCCGAACAGTCACTCATGCCCTTGCCATCTCCCATATAGATTACTGCAATGCGCTCTACATGGAGCTACCCTTGAAGAGTATCCGGAAGCTTCAGCTGGTCCAGAATGCGGCTGCACAGGTAGTTCTGGGTGCTATAAGATCAGCACATGTAACAACGCTACTCCGTGAGCTGCATTGGGTACCAGTTTGCTTCTGGATCCAATTCAAGGTGTTGGTTATCACCTTTAAAGCCCTACATGGCATGGGACCAGGGTATCTGAGGGACTGTCTCATCCCGATCACATCTACCCACCCCAGCTGGTCATGCAGGGAGGGCATGCTTTGGATCCCATCACTAAAAGAATTCCATCTAGCGGGGTCCAGGAGGCGTGCCTTCTCTGCGATAGCACCCGCCTTGTGGAATATCTTGCCCCCTGAGGCGAGACGGGCACCCTCGCTCCTGGCCTTCAGGAAGTCTTTAAAGACCTGGTTCTGCCGCCTTGCCTGGAACGAAGGAAATAATAGTTCCTCCTGGGGGTGGTTAGCTTAGTAATATCCTCCTTTTAAGAACATACCATCTTTTGGATTTTTATTTTTATAGTAGTTTTTAAATGTATAGGCTTTTAACTTTTATTTTGTGATTGTAAACCACCCAGAGTCTACCATGGTAGAGATGGGCGGGGATAAATCCAATTAATTAATTAGAATAGAATAGAATAGAATAGAATAGAATAGAATAGAATAGAATAGAATAGGTAACAATTGCCTTAGTGCTTTTTGGCATTTTACCTCCATTTGTACTTGGCTTGCAGAAATCCTTCAGAAGAGAAAATAATGAATATTTATACTAGCTTTATTGATATTAGTAATGGTTGTAATATTAGGACTTGTAACACAGTTTAGGATTCATGTTGGTCCTTTTTCCATTGATGCATGCTATACATATATCATTTATATAGCTGTCAGTCAGGGTTAGTGATTGCCTTCAGTACGGTGGTTGCAAATGTCTTACTGACTTCTAATATATTTTTTTGAACTTTGTTTTACTACTACTAATTGACTACTTTTCAGACTGATGGAGAACATATCCAGTCAGAAAGAATTGTTAAAAGCATGCATTTAGGAGTGCAGACAGTAGAATTTATAGAAACTGATTTGATATTTCTTAGAAATGCTGTTAAAGCAATTTTAAAGCACAGAACTTACAAATCTTTACTAATAGGTTTACCATTAATTAATAACTGTTCTTTCCATGCATAGTCGCAACTCCACATTTACTCAAGAGGGAAACCGTTTACGGCCATCTTCAGTTGGACATTTAGTAGACCATGTAGTCCATACTTCACCCAGTGAGGTATTTGCAAATCATCGGTCGCCTTCTTCTACACAGGCCAATAGTATAATTCTAGAATCATCACCGTAAGTTTGATTTTTGTAATCCTGCAAAGACATTTTGTGCTGCTATAACATATAGTCTGTCCTTAATTTCTTCCAAATAGCTATAAGGTTGGCAGATCTCATTTTTATATTTAATTATTACTTTGTATGTAAAACAGGTGTAGCATAAGGGATCTCATTTCAGATACAATATAAATATATAGTATAATAACTGAGGAAATCCATGCTTCAGATCTCATAAATTTATCAGGTAGCTTCATATAAGCAATCTAGCAACCATACCACCCCTCCATTTGTAATGTACAGTAGGAGATAATATTTATCTACCTTATAGTTCTGTAAATATTTTTAAACAGTGTAAAATAGCATGCTCAAATAGACATATACTTATTAAATGTGTTTTAAATAACAATTAGAAATGGTTTCTCATTTTTCCCTTGAAGAAAGTGGGTCATGGCTCAGTATTAGTGTGTTAGAATATCACAGATTTAACCTGTTAAGAAAGTGGTAGGAAAAATTAATATAATCCGTATCTATTGTACTAATACATTATTTGTACTTGAGAGATAGAGTAGCATTCGAAGATACAGTATCAGATCTGTGTGACATAGAACTTATCTGAATAGGATGTTTTCATTTTTAATTTGATTATGCACATTGTTGAATGAAATTGTTTTAAACATTCACATCAAATTAAAAGCTGACTGGGCAAATATAAAGTTAGGAAGTTTTTTTTCCTAATTTATTCTTAGTCCTCACAATTTATTATGGTAATACATTACAATGTATTACACTTGGAACCATAGCATTATATTAACTAGTCCAGTTTTGTGTATGTGTATGTTGTATGTATGTGTGATTACATTATCACATTTGAAAAAGAATGAATTTAAACATGAATAGTGTCCTGAATATTATGTTGTAACAGAAATGTATTGTCAGGATTTAGTCAGATTAAAATTGGGAAGAAGAGTTGCTAGGTAATACATACTGTCTTTTTTCTGTCTTTTTTCACATTTATAATTTGTATCTTTTTTCTTTTAGTTCTATCTTCTATCTTTACTGTATCTACTGTTTTGTATTTTAACTATATGTTGACAAAAATAAAAGTTGTTTTTGCTAAAGGTAATACATACTGGTTTGTAAGTAGTAGTAGGAGAATCACTAGTAATATGTGAAATAATTTATATCTTGCATTTCTATAGAAGAATAGTGAATTCACAAACATGCTAATTTAAATGAGTTTGAAAGTGAGTCAGTGACAACTCAAGTTATTTTTACTTGAATACGTTATTGTGAGATTTGCATAGAAATCGTCAGTTTTGCAGTGTGAATAAATGAATTGTCATTAGAACGTTAGATACATGAATTTCTAAAAACGTGTGTAAACTACAGATGAACTACTGTACAGACTTGTCAAATTAAAAAATAATAGTATATTATCAGGCCAACTTTGAACACTGTCTTTCACAAGACACTTCATAAAGATTTCTACTAGTGCATTTGGATTTCAGTAAGGGCAGATATAAGTGTGTTTGGATAATTCATCATACCTGGTTTATGGTTTAACCATTTGTGCTTCTCTTTATTCCTCATGAGCATAGCTGGAAACAACTTGTCTGTCATTTAATTTGAGATTGCCACAAACAGCATGAATGTTTTTTTCTGTGGAAAATGCCAGCGAGGGAACCCAGGCGTTTTCCTAATGAAATGAAAGCCAGTCATTCTTTGTCATGCAAGCACATGGCAAACTAGGTGCTTGCTTAAGAATATCACTGGAAACCCTGTAGTATAATATAAAGCCTATAGAGGGCCAAATAGAAAGTAGCAGAATTAACCTTTTAAAACAAAATTCCTTCTCGAATAAGGATCAAAAGAAGATATTTCTGGGATCTGATGTCCTAGGTTATCCCTAATTTTAATTGTAAGTTTTTAATTTAGGAACGTTAATTAAAATACTATTTCTTAGTGAAAATGATTTTTTTTTAAAGGGGGACACTTTCTACAAATAACTGTATTATGAAATCATCCTATATGGAATAATGAACTCAGTCTCAGTATGTCTGTCTGTCCATACTTAGCAAAAATCATCCATTGCAAGAGAAAGGTATTACTATGCCTCAGAAGTATAGACATACACACCTGCTCACATAAACCAAAAGAAAAGCACAAAGGGAATAATCTATAATCTAAGGAGAACTGTACATATTAAGTGGGACTGGAAAACTGACTGGATTGGGAAACTGAGGTGCAGGGAAATGAAACAGAGTATGACAGGCTAAGAGTCTGAGCACAAAATAACACTTTATTGCAAGTTCCATTTTTTCCTAATTTTTAATTGAAATTGTGAATATAAACTATGCAAAAATACAAAAACTAATGTCTTCACTGAAAGGCTGGCCTAGATTTTGACAACTTCTATGCAGAAATTACAGCTCTTGTGTAAACTACATCTACCTGGTTTCTTCCCACTGCAGTGCCTTATGCCATATGTGAAGTCCTACTTGGGTCCCTTGCAGTCTCCTAAGAAAAGCTGCTCAGAGATACAGTGGACTGCAGTGGGCAGAAGCAAATAGGAAAGCTTTTTTTCCCTAAGCAGATTCTACTCATGTTACTTTTAGATACCGTCTTCTGTTCTATTGATTATTTATGTCGATTGCTGAGGACTTGTACTATAATTCACACACTATATTGTTCTGAAGTTGTCTTAGAGATGCATTCTTTTTAACATGCAAATAAACTCTCAAAACTTCTTTTTATTTTCTCATGTTATATGTAGATCTCAAGAGACCCCTATAGATGGCCAACCACCTGCACTGCCACCTAAACAATCTAAAAAGAATAGTTGGAACCAAATTCATTATTCACATTCACAGCTAGAATTGGATAACCATATAAATGAAACATATGATGATGATTCTTCCTCATCTCCTGAAAAATCTACTGTAAGGTTCTCTTTCAAACCTGTTTGATTTGAATAACTTGGTAACTATAGAGCTTACGTATGTTGATTTCAATTACTGTAATTTATAAATCTATACTTGTATATTAGTATTGTATTAGCTACATATTGCTGTTCCTGCACACTGTTTTTCCCTGGCAGTGGGATACTACGGTAAACTGGAATCTACAGGCACTTGTCTTACATCCCAAATACTGGATCCCTGTTTTTGAGTATTCAGCCATGTCTGTCTGCCAGAGGAAAAGATTCTCCTTCCTCTCTACACATCTCAAATCTGTTTCAGAAAGTTAAAGGACTCTGAGAAGCAGAAGGGCTCAACCTAAGTTTGCTGGTTTGTTTTCCAGTGGAGCCCAGTATGTTTAAAACCAGATTACAAGTTCTCTTTCTATCTTTCCTATGTAATTTTCTGCTTACATGACAAAAACTCCATGAAAAACAATTGAGCTCTGATCATTAGAAGGGGAAATAATTATTTAGTAATGAGAAATTATAGATCTATTTTTTAATTCAGCTGTGGGTCTTTAATGGAAGTTGGTATTAGTGTAACAATATTTTGTTTTCATTTTCAGCCAAATGGCGGGATTCCTCATGACAATCTTGTTCTGATCAGAATAAGACCTGATGAAAATGGCAGATTTGGTTTCAATGTAAAGGTATTAAAACTTCCTGTCATATCTTTGACTACTTGAATACTTTCAGTTCTTTATATCTTTTCATTATTTATCTTTCTTTCAAAGGGTGGATATGACCAGAAGATGCCTGTCATAGTGTCTAGGGTGGCCCCCGGAACACCTGTAAGTCTGATCAGAGAATGTTTGCAATGATATGTATGCTTAACATACTTTGTGTAACTTTTGATTTCTTTATAACTATCTTCATTATGGGGAATTCTAATGCATCATCTTAAAACAGGAAATGGAAACTCTATAGTATTTTAATGTGTAAGAATTCATCATTTACTTCATGTATCTAATCAAAGGGTTTTTTTTAACTTCCCAGTTTCCTAGTTCTTTTCCCTTTTTTAAAAATGTTTTATTGTATTATAAGATGCAAGTAATACATTATGTCAGGGTTTCTCAAGCATGGTTCCGTGGAACCCTAGGGTTCCACAAGAAGTCACTAGGGGTTCCCTGGGAGGTCACAATTTATTTTAAAAATTATTTCAAATTTGGGCAACTTCACAATAAAGAGATAAATTTCAATCTTTATTTTTAGTTTAAGAACACTGTTAATACATATATACAGGCCTACACATGAAACAAATAAAATAATTTTGTAACTTCTAGCCTATCTTTGAGCCTGCATGTGCAGGGGTTCCCCGAGGCCTGAAAAATATTTCAAGGGTTCCTCCAGGGTCAAAAAGTTGAGAAAGGCTGCATTATGTAATTTGGGTACAGTGGTATTTATACAGTACAGATAGTCCTTGCTTAACTACTACAATTGGGACCGGCAACTAAGCGACATGGTCATTAAGTGAGACATTACATGACCGTGACTTGCAATTTTACTGCCAGCTTTTCCATTGACTCTGCTTGTCAGAAGCAGGCTGTAAAGCACTCAAATGGCAATCATATGACCGCAGGATGCTAAGAGTCATAAACATCCATTGGTTATGAAGCACCCAAATCTTGATCATGTGACCGCAGTGGGGATGCCACGACAGTCGTAAGTGCAAGGACTGGTCGTAAAGTTACTTTTTCAGCGCCATCATGACTTTGAACGGTCACTAAACAGGGCAGTCATTAAGCGAGGACTACCTATATTAAGTAGGAATTATTAATACTGTACTGTTATGATTTAGGTATCTTAAACCTTTAAAGATAAAGAAAAAAGTTTATATCAGTATTAACTATGGTTTCTGAAATGATAACGTTAATAAATATAAGGTTGCTTAAATTGTACCTCTAGAACTGAGTGTAGCATTAATAAACAACTACAAAGTGCATTAATTTTTTTTTGTTATATAATAAAGGTTTCTATCTTAAGCTTAATACTTAATACTAAGGTCTTCACTGTATTGTTACTTTTGTTTATACATATTAGAAAAGAAAAACAAAATGGAACGGAAAAAAAATAAAAGAAGTTGCTCGAAAAAGTAGATAGGTGTTTGGTTTATAACTTCCCCCTTCTTTATACCTTGACCAATCTGCAGTATTTATAAACATTTAGGTCCCCTTTGAAACCATACTGTAATGGTTTATATTTGCCTTACTCCAGTTTCCTAGTTGTGTAAGATCCTATATAGTGCTTAATCAGTGTGTTAGAAACACAGTGGGTAAGGTGAATATTGTGTAAGAATATAAAATCAAGAACAGTATGGAAAATGCAGAGAAAACGTTTTCTCCTTCTATTAGGGGTTCTTCCAATAAAGCTAAATGCAGGGAAGTTTAGAGGTAAAAGAAAAATAAGTACTTTACATAACTTTAGATGCGTTGATGCCCGCTCACTTGGATACTTTTAAAATGACATTACACAAATTGCTGGAAGGCAGGACAGTGAGGAGCTACTAACCTTGATGTTTGCCTTAAATATCAGGGGCTGGGGTAGATAAAGGGTTATCTTTATTACATTTCAGTTAAAATTTCTATTGTATTAAACAAATTATTCCTGGGCTTTGCTAGTTAAACAATCAAAATTTCTGTTTCTTTTGTGATAATGTGAAGAATATGTTAAACGATTGTATCAGGAAGCTCTAAAAAGTTATTGTACAGTTTTCCCTTTTTTCTCTAGTTTACCTTGCTTTCCTTATTCCAGTGTTCAATTTTATTCTTAAACAGAAAAAAATGTTTTAGGATAATTTAAAGAAATGTCAGTGTTAGTAACTTTTTTTTAGAAAGGCAATATATAAACATAAGAAGTAAATAATGAACAAGAAAGCAATATTTTGGAGTCTGTTATTTTGATATGACTTAAATTGGATTCTTTAACAGCTATACTTAGATGTGTAGCACTGAAGTACATAACTTGGTATTATGATACTGAATGTACTCTTCTGCTTTTCCTCTATTAAAGTGTAATTCAGTGTGTTATTGATACCTTAAATTATGGTTAGTGAAAACAAGCTGCAATTAATAAAAATAACTAAGTGAAAACTTCCAAAATATTTCCCACAGCTGTAGTGCAGTGAGGAAAGTATATAATATAAAGTTCAGGCATTTGTACACTGAACTGTGATTTTGCATTATATACTTTTTTAATATCTCAGTTTTGTGTTCTTTAAGCAGTTAATTTAAAAAGAAAGGGCAAATTCTTACCTCTTACATCCTCTAGAATAAAACTTTGCTTCATGTTGCAGGCAGATGTTTGTGTCCCTCGTTTGAATGAGGGAGACCAGGTTGTATTGATCAATGGCAGGGATATATCAGAACATACCCATGATCAAGTTGTTATGTTTATTAAAGCTAGCTGTGAGCGGCACTCAGGGGAACTTGTACTTCTTGTTCGACCCAATGGTGAGTAATTTTATCTGTACAAAGCATGCTTCTTTTTCCCTTGTTACACTATACTTCTGTTAGAGCGTTTGATGTGAGATTTATATTGCCTACTGTCCTTATCTACCCATTGTTTTTCCTTTAGTGTTATTTAAAATATCAGCTGTTTTTTGTATAAAAAAAAGAAAAAGAGTCAAGTCACTGTTTGCCCTCTGTCTAGTAGGGTGCACAAAGGTTAAATAGTTCTGTGTACCATTATATAATTGTTCTAATCTGCTAGTTCAAATGTTGAGATTGTTGAACATTCTACAGCTGTAGCCTCACACTACTAGGACAAATTAATTCAATGTACGCAACATAAGAAGGAATTTGTTTTCATCTTTATGCCTTATTACTTTGGAATCATTGTTGCTTAGTTTGAAAACGCTACTTAGAATTGTTAATAGTTCTATGTATATAATATTTTATTAAGAATTTTGATTATAATAGTAAAATCTAATCTATATACTACTAAAACTCTCCTGTTTGTCTGTGTGTAACCTTTAACTGTGTGAAACGGTGCAACGTAGGGCAACAATTTTTGAACCAAAATACCTCGAATGGGCTAACTTACAGAATGCATCCAAAATCCGGGACCCATGACTCCCGCAGAATAGAAATTTGGCAAATTTTACAAAACATTTTATGACATAAAAATTATCATAGAACATTTTATGACATAATACAAAATGTCATATAACATTTCCTGTGGTCAACTCCTGATGTTTGACTGTGCTATACAGTTCAATATGAATGGCATGGGCTGTTTTCAAGGCAGATACATCTCTGAATATCTCCCTGAATTTTTAAGAACTTTTCCAGTAAAGGCAGTACATTAGAAGCTCTGCCATTGTTGAAGGCATTGAGGAATCTGGTAAGGAAATATCTCTGAAACAGTGACCCAACGGGTCATGGGTTGTCTAGTACAAATTAAACATAAAGGAAGAGAAGAGAGAGAAAGAGTAAAAATGCAAGAAAAAAGAAAAGAAAAAGGTTAGAATATAATAAAGAGAAAAGATATAAAGAAGTGACTTCCAGCCTTCATCACAACAAGTATAAACAAATTTAGTAACTCTTCATCCACTCTAAAGTTACAAACATTTATCTCTTCATCCCATATCCCATCTTTTATCTATAAACAATTCATAAAACATAATCTTTTCAGCCCTGGTGTGAGCAGAAAGTCCATAAAAGGGTAGCCAGAAGTAACAACTTCTTGTTTTAACCTTGATCAAATAAACCAACTTTATATTCCTTCCTTTTACTTCTAACAATTTTTAGTTCAGTCAAATATTGTCATAGGATTTGATTTCTCTTCATTTCTTCTTTGTCTCATTGCACAGAGTTCTTCAAGGCTTTAACAAGCCTCTTTTGTAAATCCAATAGGAAAAAATTATTCAGGTCACTCTCTTGGTTTGTCATTTGTATTTCCCTGTTAAATTTTAAAATGGCCAGATTCTTTTGTAGATCCAGTGAAACATCATTTTCTAAATCATTCTCTTGGCCTGTCAGTTGTAAATCCACTTTCGATACCATTACTATCTTGTCAGATAAAATTTGTTCTACATCTGACATTTCTTCAATAACATCTTTTGGACATAGTCTGTATATAGAAGTTGACATTGTAATTGACATTGTTGATATTGTGGCTACTATTTTCTGATTCAAAAGTCTCCTTTGGTATTTTTATTGTCATAACGTTTTGCATCATCTTACCTGCCTGTGTATCTTTCCTCTACCTAAAATCTTTAGTCCCCTCTAGTGTCCAGTTTTTGAAATCATAAACTTGCTTATCTATGTTATGTCTTGTAAAAACCAAAACAGGATCTGTTTCCCAAAATCTTTTTGTAAAAAATTCAATATTCCAATTTTATCTGGACCTTTAGTCTGTTTATAAATTTCCAAGATCAAAATCCTATTTAGCTTTTAGCTGTTTATTGTAAATAGTTCTAAATCCTTTGTCAGAAAGATGGTATTGAAAATTATCAAATGTATCATTAAATTACTTCCAATATTATTACAGCGATTCCACACACAACAGAATTTTGTGATACTAATTCTCCACTCCTATAAAAAGGTAAAGGTTCCCCCCGCACATTTGTGCAGTCGTGTCCGACTCTAGGGGCCGGTGCTCATCTCCATTTGTTAGCTGAAGAGCCAGCGTTGTCCGAAGACGCTTCCACAGTCATGTGGCCGGCATGACGCGCACGGAACGCTGTTACCTACCCACAGAAGTGGTACCTATTAATCTACTTGCATTTGCATGCTTTCGAATTGCTAGGTTGGCAAGAGCTGGGGCGAGTGCGGGAGCTCACTCCGTCACGCGGGACTAAGGATTCGAACCTCCGAACTTGCAATCTTCCGATCCACAAGCCTGGCGTCTTACCCGCTGAGCCACCACGCCCCCTTTCCACTCCTATAGATGCTCTAAATCTACCATAGAGTGGCTGTAACTCCTTGAACAGATAAAGGGATAGAGGGAAGAAGAATGGGTGTTGTTAGTGATAAGAGGAAATATATATTTTGATGCAACCCCTTAATCACATTTCTTGAGATTTAGACATAGAAATATAATTAATAACCAAATTTTAAGAGTATTTTAAAAAAATCTAATAGATAGGCACAGTCCATCATTCTGTTGTTGTTTTAGATTTTTTATCCCGCCTTTATTGTTTTTATAAATAACTCAAGGGGGCAAACATACCTAATATTCCTTCCTCCTCCTATTTTCCTACAACAACAACCCTGTGAGGTGAGTTGGGCTGAGAAAGAGTGACTGGCCCAAAGTCACCCAGCTGGCTTTCATGCCATTATTGATCTGACAAGTGCTTCTGGGAATTCCACATATAGGCCAAAGTCCTTGGTCAGAACTCCCTAGCCAGAGGTATGGAGATGCATAATTACTACTTCTGAACACAGAATTTTTTTTAGCTATCTTCTGTTAATTTGTTTAAAGAACCATGTAAATCCATGATTATCATCATGGCTTGCTACTTTGCATTCCTTGAATTGATATATGAATAAGTGTTCTTTTTCCCCCAGCCTGAATCTAAAGCTGTTCAGTTTCATTTGAGAACTTTATGTCCTTAGACATTCAAGCTACAGTCATTAGTGATTCAAGCTACAGTCCTTAGACAGAATTTTTCCTGCTTTTTCATTAATAATTTTATGCATAAGCCTAATGTATCTTTTCATAAGTTATTTTTCCTCCTAAAGAAACATCCAGAAATATTAAGTCTTTCCACTAGAGAAGAGGCTTCACTTCCCTGGAGCATTTTGTTACATTTTTTATTCTCTTCTGGTGATATTAACTGAAATGGGTGACTAGAAATGACAAATATTTTGAATGCATCAAACCATAGTTTTTTTTTCTAGTAGTTATTTTCTACGATTGGATTCAAATTTAATCATCCTTAGTGCCTTTCTTGTCTATTTCCTGCTTCTGATCTTTTCATAATTATTTCTTTTATTATTTGTAGCAATATACTGTTGCTCATCTTATTATTATTAATGAAGGTTATAGACTTTTGTGCTTTCATCATTTAGGCAAAATTTCCACTTTTTAAAAAGAAAGCTTTTTTTCCTATAGCTGCTTTAGCTCTCGGCAATTAGTGTTCCAAAATTAAGAATGTGGTCTTATGTTCACTTCTTTGGAAGTAAGCCTCATTGAACCTAATGTGACTTACAGTCTGAACCAGTGCATTTTACATTTAAGTAATCTCATTTTTAACTTTTTCTTTAAGCCAGTTGAATATAACATTTTCCTAATAAGCTTATAGGTAACCATGTTGGTAAAGTATAAGATACTTAATTCTGGTTTACTGCTCAGTGACAATATAGGAACATTTAGTAGAAAAATATAACCAGAAATAAAAGGAGCTAAGCAGGTTGAAATTGCTGCACTTAGGTCAACAGGCAAGAGAGTATAACTTTAGTCCATTATTTGTATATATGTTTTGAAGTCAATTTACTGTATCATAGCCTCTAGAAAGAAACTTGATTATGGATTCTATTTTAACTTGCCAAACTGTGCTAAGTGTAACATTAGTTTAAATGAAAGACCTTGAAATGTAAAATTTAGCAAAAGCCATAATTTCCTCCTCCACATATTTTTCAGTTTTGTTTTTGTTCTAACCAGTACTAATAAAATATGGTTGTTTTCCACAAATACTGTCTGGCACGTACAGTAAGTGTCAAACGCATGCTGTTTCAGACATGAAACGTATGCAGGATAATTGTTAAATGATAATACCATGAAATCTAGTAAAAATTACATCCTTTCTTTTCCTCTGGTCAAATCTGGGCAGGAGATACTTCTTTACTATGTGATTCCTAGATCTGCCGTAAAAGGTGGGGAATCCTCTGGAGCAGATTTGGAGACTATAAGGATATAGGGAGAGTTGCTTGCATGAAGTGAAGACCCCTTGTGTGACTTTTGATGTTAGTAAACATCTGAATTTATGAATATAGTTTTTATTTCTTAAAACAAGTGATACCCAGAGGAAAATGTTGAAATGTGGCATTTTGTAGTCACATTGCATTTGGTTTCGTTTTATTTTATTTTTTGTAATCGTCATTTTGCCATTTTGCCTTTCCAACATGCAATCAGTGGAGTAAGAGTATTCAACACTGGAGATATCTCTCTCTCACTCAGTCCAGAGTCAGGTCTAGAAGATTCTGGTAGTGCTTCTTGTGGAAGAATAAAGCCCCATTCCAAATTTCAGAATGGCTGAAGAATATGGACTCTAAACCAAAATTGTCATATATATGGGGACTGTGCAAAGATGGCAAGCTGTTAAAAGAGGCCCTAGATGATGTCCTAATCAACAGCCCAGAGTTCCTCTTGAGGGGGGAGATGGGCGGTGACAAAGTTTGATAGATAAATAAATAAATAAATAAATAAATAAATAATCAAGACTAAGAGAATTCTTCCCTAAGAAAAAATAAAAGCAATGGCAGAAGGATATGAGGCTACATCTTTATTTCTTTTGCTTTTAATGCATCCAAAGCAGACCCTTGGACCACAAAAGTAAGGGGAAGAGAGCCCAAAATAAGTTACACCAGCCTTAACCCTAACATGGGGAAATGCTTTCCCCTAATAGTAAAAGAAGAAATGCAAATAAGAGGTCTCAACCTCTTGTCCATCTGGGGTTCCATATAACATCAAACAAAATGGTCCTAAAACTGGTCAGATATGGTTACATCATAGAATTCACCAAGCTTCCTTCCCTGAAATTATTGTACCTCATCTCACAGGTCACACTAGTTGACCAAACATTGACGGGCATTGAAGACCATAAATCACCTTCTAAGTATATAGGTGATCAGAAAGGTCCCATGAGGCAAGAGATTCTCAGACTCCTATTCCATATTTATCCTAGACCTGAAATGAGTAAACACTGAGAGTTCTATATGGAAACTCTGGGATCTACTCTGGAGTGCCTCCTGAAAAAAGATGCCCTGGCTTTGCTGGACCTACAAGAGAGCTATCTTCACATCCCAGTCCATCCATTCCATAGAAAGTTCCTGAGGTTTGCATACCAGGGTACCCACTACCAATTAAGACTCCTATTCAGCTTAATGTTGGTTTCCAGATTTTAATGAAGGGAATATGCATTAATCAAGCAGGGAAAAATGAAAGTTAGGGTTATGAATTGGAGTTCTTAATCCTTAAACCAGCATACAGACCACAGCACCTGGGCAAGATTCTGGCCACAGGAAGAAGCCTCATTTCATTGTCAGAGGAGAAAAGAAGACTATCCAGCAATTAATTCTGTCAGTCCTTTAGACTGGCTACTTGAATCCTATAACTCCTGCCAGTCTCCAAGATCAGATGGTTGCCTTCATAGACTCAAAATCATGAGCAAGATTTCACTCCCATCCCCATCAGTGAATGCTTGTCCCATTCCAGAACATTATAGCCCAAAGATCCCAGAAATACATGGCAATCCAAGTAAAGATAAGATGCTCCTGTAAGTGATCATCTTTTGAAACCGGTCCCTGGCGCCAAAAAGGTTGGGGACCCCTGTGTAAGAGAATTCCATTTGGCAGGGTCCAGGAAGCGGGCCTTCTCTGCAGTGGCTCCCGCCCTTTGGAACATTCTGCCCCCGGAGGTGAGGCAAGCCCCATCGCTCCTGACCTTCCGGAAGTACCTGAAGACTTGGCTCTGCCACCTCGCTTGTGGTGGGGAGGGGAGTAGTTATTCCTGGGGGTGGCTGGTGCCTTAGAGTGTCCCTCACATACATACAATCTGAACTTGATCTATTATTGCCATCTGGATTTTATTTTTTATTTTATATTTATATGTTGTATTTGTATTTATATTTTATATACCATTTATGGCTATTGTTTTTAATTTGTTAGCTTTATTGTAAACCGCCCAGAGTCCCTCTTCTGGGGGGAGATGGGTGGTGGCAAAATTTGAAAAATAAATAAATAAATAAATAAATAAATTTTGGTCTGCAATCAAGTGGTCCTGACACCTCACGTCAAGAGATTCCATATTAAAGTTACCCATGATTCACTACTATCCATCATGGAGCCTTCAGCTAGTTTTTCAAGCCCCTGTGCAAAGCAACAATAAAGCTTCAGCCAGATGACTATAAGATAAAAACTTTTGAATGATGAAGCATTCTACATCATTCAGCCAGGTGCCATTACTCTGCATCTAAATTCAGTCTTTATCCTCAACTAGAAAAATACTGGCACTAAGTACTCCAGAGTCTTTGAAAGGCTCCCTGCATCCTTGCCAACTATGAAATCCAGATAACTCAAGGCTTGCTCAAACTAACTTACGAAATTCCGAATAAGCCTACACCACAGGGAATTATGGCCTAGTCCACTAGAAGTACAGGTATCTCAGCTGCCTCCAATACTAATAACCACCCTAGAAGATGTCTGTAGAGTTAACACAAGGCCCTCCATAGCCTCCTTTATAAAAGGCTATAGCTTAATTATTACCATCTCAACTGAAGCATCCTTCAGTCAGAGGGGACTGCACAAAATACTTCTCAGCAAAGACCAGGGGCCCACCTTCAGGGATAGTTCTGATATGCCCCACTATCAAATGTCCTGTGTCCGTTGGAAAAAAAAACATTAGATTGGTCTCACTGTGAGGGTATTTTTCTACAGCAGAGACAGGGCATCCAATCCACCATAGCATTTACTCTTTTTTTTTTCATCTGTTCAATCGTGTCCAATTCTCGGAGACTGCCTGGACTGATCCCAGCATTGACATACACACCCAAAAAAGTATTGCTGGTCCCATCAATGTCAGCAACCAGTTGTACATAGTTATAAATTTATATTCTCTTTTTTTCCATTCTGAAGTGTGCTTCCTTTAAGTTCCCCTTGTGGCTTGTCATTCGAAAACTGGGGATGGAGCTATCTTCTTCCACAGGAAGCATCATTAGGCTCTTCAGAGCAAGTGGGAGGGAGATATCCCCAATGGCAGAAAGCCCTGTGTCTGCTATAGAAAAAGGATCATTGCAGTAAGTCTAATACAGCACTCTCTCTCTTTCATACGTTGTTTTGGCTACATAAAGACCAAAACTCAAAAAATGGAGGAAGCTACTAACATGTATGATACTATATTAGACTGAACATGCAGAGTTCCCACCCAGAGAGAGCATAATCATGCAGAAACGTTACTGCATGTGTTGGCCTGTCTTCATGTATTGTGCCAGTGATGCATCACAGCTGAAGCTGAGTCCCATGTTGATGCTGATGGTATATATGAATTAGATTTTAGTTGTAATTCACTTGATTTTAGTTAGCTCATCAATTGACCTAAGTAAATATATTTTGAAGTATTGCACTATAATACTTTAAATAGTACAGTACAATGATAATTTCACTGTTTGGAGACTTTTTCTTTCTTTAGTCACAAAAAGTTTCAAGTACAAATATCAGTAATAGATCAGTCACTGTCTCCCAGCTTCCAGTCTAAAAAACTTAATATCCAAAGAAAAGGAGGTGGGGAAATGGGGGGGAAAAGAGCTCAAGCACCAGTACTTAAAGTTACAGTTCTTATCTGACCAGTTTGGATAAAAAGAGTTCAGTAGTATGCTGTCAGCTGGGTATCGGATGGAGAGAGCCAAACACAGTTGGTTTCTCATTTAACACATTAAAGTAGCTCTACTTCTGTTCTCTCCTGTTATTTTGAAGCCCACGTTTCTATTTTCTCCTACTGATATTTTATAATATAACGTAATATTTCACCCTCACTTCAGAGGTGAAATATATTCCGAAGTGAGGTCATCTCCATCCCTACTTACTTTCCGGTAGTCCCTCAACCTGGCTATGTCATCAGGCCTAGGGGTCTCAGGGGACCGGTGAGATCTTGAGATGGCTCCCTTGCTGATCTAATCTCTTCTGTGTTTTATGCTTTTTAAACTTTTTAATATGACTGTTTTTTGACATGTTTATTGTTTTATATTTTGGCTGTGTACCACCCAGAGCCACTTCTTGTGAGATGGGCAGCCATATAAATTTGATAAATAAAATAAAATAAAAAATAGAATTTTGCAGCAGTTTACTATAAAAAAAAGGTACCACTTAAATCCAGTTTTGCATAGCAAAAATTATTCAGTATTCTCACATTTAATTTTATTCATAATATTTACAACTTAGATTTTTTATACCATGCTATAATCTTGTGTTTTCAACAAAAACATTGTCTGAATATATTTGTTTCCAAAGGCATAAAAATATGTTTTGACTCCTTTTTTTTTAGTAATTCTGCTAGTTTTGGTTTATTTTAGCTGTTTATGATGTTGTGGAAGAAAAGCTGGAAAGTGAGCCAGATTTCCAGTACATACCCGAGAAGTCCCCACTTGATGGAGTTCACCAGGATGACAATGCTCTGAGAGAATCAATGTTTCAGCTAGCAGAAGGGCTTGTCACTGGAACAGTCCTGGCTCAGTTTGATGTAAGTAATGTATTTCTGGAGATTACGTTAGTCTGTGTACTTTCTAGCTGAGAAATTTGGATTTTCAAAAAGCCACAGATTCAGTTTAGGTCAAGGAATACGTGGCAAACAATTTGCATTACTTCATTTAAATTATTTTCTTATATTTTTAAGATAGCATAATTATCTAATTAACCTAAGCTCTCACATTGAAGGCAAACTTTTTAATAAATGTAGGCAAGTTTCTCTGAATGCTCCCTAGTTAGTATTTCATATATCCCCAATTGAATAAAATAAGAGTATTAACTTTCAGTGACTACAGAGTGACTACAAAGCTATATAAATACCTGTATCCATTACGAAGCATATTGCAATGCCTATGTGCAAATGTAGGTCAGATGTTATCTTAATCTAATCTAAAATGTATGCTTTAAGGCAGAGGTAGACAGTTTATTTTTCCAGGGCTGCACTTTCAGTTTTATTTATTCATTTGTTTGTTCTTTTCAATATACCTGACATCGCAAAAAGGCCACATCTGTTCAGAAATAGCTTGGGAAGATGAATGGGAGAAATGAACAACTGGCCTGAGGAGCACTGTAGGTCAACTCTGGTATTGTTGGGCCAAGGGAGATACGTCAGGTGTAGAGTGCATAGCAAATGGTTTTGAAGGACAGTGGGAAAATGCAAGGCATTAATCAGACAAGCATGGCTTAAACCCATTCCAAAAAACTAACTTGAGAAAATGCCTTAGGCAGGCCCCTCCCTAATTCACACGAAGATAAAGTGAGGGAGGAAGGAAGCACATTCAGATCTGCAAGGTTCTTTTTACTATAGCTGCTCTAATAGTTTTAGACCTATATGGCATTGGTTTCTTAGTCTGGTCTACCCTATAGGGCTGACATCAGGGGATACTGGGTGACCATTCCATGGGAAAGGAGACTTTGGCAAATCTTCACTTCAGACATGGTAACTCCATCTGGGGGTCCAGATGTCCAAATTATCAGGTGCTGCTGGTCAATGTCAGGTCTATCTGTAATAATACTTCATCAATCCATGAATTGGTGGTGGATGAACAGGCAGACTTGACATGTATAATTAAGACCTAGCTCAGTAAGGGTAGAAATGTCGCCCTGTCTGAAATCTGCCCTTCTGGGTCCTGCATCTTTACTTCTCCTTTTTTTTTATTAATCAATAGGTAGTGTTATTTAGTGTGGATCATTTGCTTTTGAGGAGGAGCCAATATCAAGAGCTCCAACATGACTGTGTTGAGACCAATTAGTACAGCACTTTGCCAGTGAAGTTGCTGAGATTCACTCTATTCTTGACTGTACATGATCAGAATTCAGGATCATGACTGGGGTGTTGTCTTGCTATATATCTGGGACTCCTTTTGCCCTGTGACTTCTGATTAAGTAGATAGGATATTTTATTTTATTTATTTATTTATTCAATTTATTCCCCGCCCATCTCCCATACAAGGGACTCTGGGCGGGTTACAATAATCAAGGTTAAAAACGATACAATAAAAAGTCTAACAAATGCAATATAAATAGATAAAATACAAGATGGGGGACGTAGGGAACGTAGCATAGATAGTGTTGCTACGGGGCTAGCCAACCCCAAGAGGCACTACCGCCTCTGTTGTCCCAGGGCAGGTGGCAGAGCCAGGTCTTGAGGGCCTTCCGAAAGGTCAGGAGGGAGGGGGCCAGTCTCGCCTCCGGGGGCAAGATATTCCATAGGGCAGGCACTATCGCAGAGAGGGCACGCCTCCTGGACCCCGCTAGATGGAATTCTCTTGTTGAGGGGGTCCGAAGCATGCCCTCTCTGCATGCACGGGTGGGGCGGGCCGACGTTATCAGGACGAGACGGTCCCTCAGGTACCCTGGTCCTATGCCATGTAGGGCTTTAAAGGTGATCACCAACACCTTGAATTGGACCCAGAAGCAAACTGGCACCCAATGCAGCTCGCGAAGCAGAGGTGTTACATGGGCCGATCTCCTGGCCCCCATAACTGCTCGCGCCGCCGCATTCTGCACCAGCTGAAGCTTCCGGATACTCTTCAAGGGTAGCCCCATGTAGAGCGCATTACAATAGTCTATACGGGAGATGACAAGGGTGTGAGTGACTGTTCGGAGGGCCTCCTGATCCAGGAAAGGGCGTAACTGGCGCACAACTCGGAGCTGTGCAAAGGCCCTCCTGGCCACGACTGCCACCTGCTCTTCGAGCAGGAGTCGCGAGTCCAGGAGGACCCCCAGATTCCGCACTGGATCCGAGTGGGGTAGTGCAACTCCACCCAGAACCAAAGATGACAACTTCCCGGATCCAGGGGGGCCGTCAATCCACAGCCACTCCATCTTACCAGGGTTCAGTTGAAGCCTGTTGTTCCCCATCCAGACCCCCACAGCCTCCAGGCACTGAGATAAGGCATTGACCGCATCACTTACTTCACCCGGGATGGAGATGTATAACTGGGTATCATCAGCATATTGGTGATACCTCATCCCGTGGTGACGGATGATCTCGCCCAGCAGCTTCATGTAGATGTTGAATAGGAGAGGAGAGAGAACCGACCCCTGAGGCACCCCACAAGTCAGGGGTCTCGGGTCAGCTCTCTCCTCCCCTATCAACACCGACTGGGAACGGCCCTGGAGGAAGGAGGTGAACCAGCGCAAAACCACGCTGCCCGCCCCCAACTCCTCGAGCCGCCCCAAAAGTATACCGTGGTCGACGGTATCGAAAGCCGCTGAGAGATCTAAGAGAGCAAGGATGGACGCACTCCCTCCATCCCGCTCTCGCCAGAGATCATCCATACGCGCGACCAATGCGGTCTCTGTCCCATATCCCGGCCTGAAACCTGACTGAAAGGGGTCCAGATAATCCGTTTCCTCCAGAATCCTCTGGAGTTGCAACGCCACCACCTTCTCAACCACCTTTCCCAAAAAGGGAAGGTGGGAGACTGGGTGAAAATTGCCCAGGATGGTATGGTCCATGGATGGTTTCTTGAGGAGGGGGTGCACCAGCGCCTCCTTAAAGGCAGCCGGGAACACCCCCTCACTCAAGGACGAATTTATAATCGCCTGGACCCAGCCACATGTCACCTCACTAGCTGATTTTACCATCCAGGAGGGACATGGGTCAAGTTGGCATGTGGCGTTTACAGTCCGGAGGATCCTGTCTACTTCATCAGGCCCAACAGGATCAAACTGCTCCCAGATAACATGGCAAGTACGGGCCTCTGGCATCTCCCCAGATCTTGTCCCACACATGGAGTCCAACTTGGAATGAATCTGAGCGATTTTGTCCTGCAGATGCTCAGAAAACTCTTCCGATCGGCCCTGTAAATGGGTCTCCCCTTGCTCCTGACCCAAAAGCGATCTTGTAATCTTAAACAGGGCCGTCGGGCGGCATTCTGCGGACGCAATAAGAGCGGAGAAATATTCACGTTTCGCCGCTCTTACCGCCACAAGGTAGGCCTTAACTGCGGCTCTAGATTGTGTTCGGTCAGATTCAGTCTTCGTCTTTCTCCAGCGGCGCTCTAGACGTCTCTTAACCCTCTTCAAAGCCCTCAACTCATCCGTAAACCACGGCGAGTGACGGGCCGAACAGGGCCGGAGAGGTCGCACAGGCGCGATCTTGTCCAGAGCTCCGGCCGCTTCCCTATTCCAGGCTGCGGCCAGGACCTCCACTGGATGGATATTGAGATCTAGGAGGTTATCAGTGCTCCATTGTGGTAGGGGGTTTGCTGGTGGCTTTGAAAGAGGCTCTCCTTTTATCCAGAGGTGACATAAAACTACTGCCCAGTTTTCAACCTACACTTTTTAGAGAAGATTGTCAAGACAGTGGTGGGGCACCAACTACAAAGCAAAAATGGATTAACTGGATCCTTTCTACTCAGGGTTCGGACCTGGGCATGGGACAGAGATGGCATTAGTCACTCAAGTGGATGACCTTTGCCTGGACCTAGATAGGGGGAGTGCACTCATCCTGATCATCTTAGATTCTCAGCAGGCTTTGATACCAGCAACCATAGTATCCTTCTGGACTGTCTGCAGGGGTTAGGGATTGGGGGGTGCTGTGCCTCAGTGGTTCTGCTCATTTTTCAGCAGAAAATTCCAGTTGGTGATTGTGGGGGAGCAGACTTTGGCATGGTGGTCATTTCCTTGTATAGTGCCACAGGAATTGGTCCTTTCCCCTCTACATTTTAATATCCACATGAAGAGATAAGGGAGCAGGGAAGACCTTTTGTGGTTTGGGTTTTAGTATCATCAGTCTGTTGATTTGTAGCTGGGTCAAGCTGGAGATGCTATTGAAGTCTTGTCCTGGTGCCTGTGAGGGGCTGGATGGATCAGAACAGGCTAAAGTTAAATCCAAGTAAGACAGAGCTATAGGTTGTCCATCAAGGCTCTCTGTCTGCTTCAGTGTTGTCTCTTAATAGGGAGGTATTACCCATGAAGTTGCAGTTTCATGACTTGGAGGTCCTCCTGGATTCACCTTGAAGAGCAGTTGGAGGCCATAGCTAGGGAGACCTTTGACTAGCTTTACCTGGTACTACAGTTGTGGCCTACTTTGGGTGGGAGGACCTTACTACAGTGGCTCATGCCCTTATCACCACCCATCTGGACATTTATCTGCCTTTAAAATTGCGTATCATCAGCATATTGATGATACCTCATCCCATGGTGACGGATGATCTCACCCAGCGGTTTCATGTAGATGTTAAACAGGAGAGGAGAGAGGACCGACCCCTGCGGCACTCCACATAAGAGAGGTTGTGGGTCGGAACTCTCCTCTCCTATCACCACCGACTGGGAGCGGCCCCGGAGGAAGGAGGTGAACCAGCACAGCGTAGTTCTGTGAGCGTAGTTCTGTGCTGGTTCACCTCCTTCCTCCGGGGCCACTCCCAGTCGGTGGTGATAGGAGAGGAGAGATCCGACCCACGACCTCTCTTATGTGGAGTGCCGCAGGGGTCGGTCCTCTCTCCTCTCCTGTTCAACATCTACATGAAACCGCTGGGTGAGATCATCCGTCACCATGGGATGAGGTATCATCAATATGTGGATGATACTCAATTGTATATCTCCATCCCAAGTGAAATAAGTGATGCAGTCGCTGCCCTGTCTCAGTGCCTGGGGGCTGTGGGGGCCTGGATGGGGAGCAACAGGCTTCAGCTGTTGTGTATCTAACCCTGGCAAGACTGAGTGGCTGTGGATAGATGGCCCTGCGTCATCCGGGAAGTTGTCATCTTTGGTTCTGGATGGGGTGGCACTACCCCATTCGGAACCGGTGCGGAACTTGGGGGTCCTCCTAGACTCACGACTCCTGCTCGAAGAGCAGGTGGCAGTCGTGGCTAGGAGGGCCTTTGCACAGCTTCAGCTTATGCGCCAGTTACGCCCATTCCTGGACCGCGATGCCCTTCGAACGGTCACTCATGCCCTTGTCATCTTCCACATAGACTATTGCAATGCGCTCTACATGGGGCTACCCTTGAAGAATATCCGGAAGCTACAGCTGGTGCAGAATGTGGCCGCGTGGGCAATTTTAGGTGCACCAAGATCAGCAAATATAACACCTCTGCTCCACGAGCTGCATTGGGTGCCGGTTTGCTTCCGGGTCCAATTCAAGGTGTTGGTTATTACCTTTAAAGCCCTACATGGCATGGGACCAGGATATCTGAGGGACCATCTTATCCCCATATAATCGACCCGACCCACCCGATCATTGAGAGAGGGCTTACTACGGACCCCATCAGTAAGGGAATTTCATCTAGTGGGGTCCAGGAGGCGGGCCTTCTCTGTAGTAGCGCCCGCCCTTTGGAATATCTTGCCCCCAGAGTTGAGGCAGGTTTCCTCCTGACCTTTAGGAAAGATCTGAAAACCTGGTTCTGCCGCCTAGCCTGGGAGGGGAGAAGTAACAGCTCCTCCTGGGGGTGGTTAATATCATAATGTCCTCCCTATTATTGAGATACTTGCCGGATTGGATTTTGTATTTATTATGTTATGTTACTAATTTGTAATTTTATATTTATATTATAACTCTGATTTTATTGTAAACCGCCCAGAGTCCCCCATTGGGGGAGTTGGGCGGTCATATAAATTTAACAAACAAACAAACAAACAAACAAATAAAATGTTGTGCTTGGAGCTGCCTTTAAAAACTACTCAGAAGTTGCAAATGATCCAGAACAGAGCAGCCCATGCACTCACTAACACAAGACATTGGGAACACAGTATACCTGTGCTATGGACCCTGCACTGGTTAGCAATAAATTTCTGAGTGAAACTTTGCTAGTTTTCATTTATAACGCCTCTTGTGGCTTAGCTTCAGGTTACATTTAGGACCATATTTTCCAACTAGAATCAGCCCAATCTATATGATCATTTCAGAAGAAGTAGCTTGTGGGTCCCCACTTTTAGGAAGTGAAAGGGGCTGAGGCCAGGAGATGCTGCTTCTCAGTGACAGTGCTGGCCTTTGGAAAGGTCTCCTGGTTGAAATTAGATTGTCTCCCTCCCTAACTGCCATCCGCAAACAACTTGAAACAGGTATTTCATAGAGCGTTCAGGGACTGGTTCCATTTATTATTTTTGTATTATTTTTATTTATTTAGATATTTTCTATCCCGTCTTTATTATTTTTATAAATAACTCAAGGCGGGGAACAGACCTCATACTCCTTCCTCCTCCTATTTTCCCCACAACAACAACCCTGTGAGGTGAGTTGGGCTGAGAGAGACTGGCCCAAGGTCACCCAGCCGGCTTACATGCCTAAGGTGGGACTAGAACACACAGCCTCCTGGTTTCTAGCCCAGTGCCTTAACTACTTTTTAAAATCTTTACCATGGATGTTTTAATTGTATACAATTAAGGGTCCTTAATTGACTTGCAGTGTAATATAAATATAATAAATAATAATAATCTGATTATTTCTATTTTGCAATATGTAGGCAAGCAGGAACATATGGTTGTGAATTGTTATCTTACTTGCATATGCTGTCTCATTACTGATATTCTGTTTTTGTTATCTAATTGTTTGTTGCTATTTAGCAACTTTATAGGAAGAAGCCTGGGATGACAATGTCTTGTGCCAAATTACCTCAAAACATTTCCAAAAATAGATACAGAGACATTTCGCCTTGTAAGTACTTTTATGTATGTAAGTATACATATTTTCTTTAGTTGTCATTTAGAAAATTAAATATGTTTATATTTATTTCAGATGATGCTACACGGGTCATTTTAAACAGTAATGATGATTACATCAATGCAAATTATATAAATGTGAGTTGGCATTTATATTTTTTCTTTGATTCTATTTTCTGTTTCCAAGGTGAAATAGCTTAACATTTTAGATTTAAAAGATATTATTTGAAGTTACTTCAATAAGTTATAAACTGGCCAACGTTCCTGCAGTTCACTGTCGATGCAGAAGCTCTTGCACATCTATTTGAACTGTATTTTCTAGCCTTCTCTTGAAATTAAATTTGTTCTAACCAAGAACATGCAAAGTTTTGACATTTCTAAATGTATTTTGCAAATGTCTTTATTTTTAGATGGAAATTCCTTCTTCTAGTATAATCAATAAATACATTGCTTGTCAAGGTCCTTTACCCAACACTTGCCCAGATTTTTGGCAGATGACCTGGGAACAAAGCTCATCTATGGTTGTTATGTTAACCACTCAAGTGGAAAGGGGCAGAGTAAGTGCTTAATTGTAACTCTTACAACTAATAGATGCAAGTGGCTGGCTTTATTTAGAAAATTGTCTTTTTTAAACTGAAGATATTTGAGATTTAAATATTACTTGATTAAATGTTGGTGTTTATCATTTTTAATTATTTTCTCAAATTGAATGAGGTAAAATTGTATGTTAGTATGCAACATAGATCACATTTTATAATAGTGCTGTGATAGTGTGCAATAGCTCTATATTAAAATGGGAAAAAAATTAAATGGCATGTTACCTTACCATGGTCCCATGTTAAGATAAATTGTCTTATTATGCTATTTAGAGCTATGTACTGTTCACTCTTTAGAAACATTCACTACTAGAAAAATTGCACTCCTCCAATACATTTCCAGGAAGTTACTCAAAATTTTCAGATTAACAAATAAATCTTCAACAGCTGATGGCTTGGGCTTCTTCCCTCCTGCTTTAATTCATGCTATCTGCTTATTAAATAATTGGAAGAGGGACTGCTGACTGATGATTCCTGTACGAACAGATAGCACAAAATACCCCTTAAGAATCACTCCTTCAATCAGCATTATTTGATTGAATCCAGAGTTTTTTCCTGGTAGAAGAAATATTCCCTGAGCAGAATTCAGCTCTAGATGCTGCCAAAGTCATTTTAACTAATTCCTATAGCCTTGCTTCCTTCAGAGCCACCTCATGCTCTCTCAAGAAGGTCCCCAGATTATGAAGTAGAGGTATAGAAAGTAACAGCAGTCAGTCCACATTATCTGTTGCTCTCTTCTGATAGTTAAAATGCTACACTAATTCAGAAGTCTTTTATGGACAGGTGAAGTCCTTCCATTTGCAGAAATCAAGGTCTGGATCCAAGAATATAATAATTATCCTAGTAATAGCTGACTCTTTTCAAGCACAAATACTTTGCAATTAAACTTATTATGGTTTGAGAATGGAATTGTACTATTGGTATATTTTATATAATTCTAAAAAAATGGAAAAGAAACTAATTCTTAGTTTAAGAATAAGTTTTAAAATAACAGGTTATAATCTGCAGCATCAACATAAATTTAATTGCAGGAAAGCCTTTCTTTATTTCTTATGTATAACTATAAAAGTACTTGTAATTTTTAATTAGCAAGTATATGCAACTTGAGTGTGATGTCCTTGCATCATCATCACCACCACCATCATCATCATCATCATCATCATCATTCCAAATCAGTCCACTGCAGGATGAAACCCTCTTCATTAAAGTTTATGGACCATGATCTATCACCAGGGCTAGTGTGGATTGGTAGATAGATATTTTTTACTGCCCAGTCTCGGGCTGAGAGAGTGTGACTGACCCAAAGTCTCCCCACCTGCTTCTGTGCCTAAGGGAAGATTAGAATCTGGGTCTCCCTGCTCCTAATCCAGCATCTTAACCACTACATCACAGTGGCTCTTACTGGTGCCACTTGCAATATACAGTACTGTGTAACAAATTATATGAATAAGGGAAGCATCCTAACTGAGATAACATGCTTTATGGATCTGTCATTGAATTGCTTGTGCGGAACAATTGTGGAATACCTTCTGTTTTGAACCTTATTGCATGCTTCATTCATTTCATGTACTGATCAGGAAGAGGTACAAGAAATCAGGGGGAAATTTAGCTTTAGAAATGTATACAGAAACATTTGTAGTAGCAGTACAATAACAAAGGTTGTGCCCATATGGTAGAGCAGGGCTTTCCAAACTCTGTGTCGTGACACATTACTGTGTTGCTTGGGGGGCCCCAAGTGTGTCGTGTGACAACCCGGAAGCGCTGATGGTGTGCCGCCGCGCGCGGTACCGGGCCATCAGTGCTTCCGGGTTCCAGGACGACGACGTTACCGCCGCCGCCGCCACGGTGCGCAAAAACCCAAAAGCACGGCGGCAACCTGGAAGCACCACCGCTTCCAGGGTTTTGCGCGCTGCAGCAGTGGTGGCGCTTCCGGGTTTTTGCGCGCCGGCCGTTGGTGTGTCGCCAACGGCAAGAGTTTGGAAAGCCCTGTGGTAGAGGAATAATTGAAACAATCCTGGAACATGTCGTTTTGTATTGTCATCTCTATGTAGATGCTTACCAGGAATTATTATCTCCGTTCTTTACGAAACATCCGGGTCGTTCGGATTTGTTTTATCTTAGGTTTTTACTATGAGACCAATCTGATTTTATTTCGTTGACCATAGCTAAGTATTGTTCTATAGTTCATACAGTACGCCGCAGTATCTCTTCTAATTTTTCTTCGATTTTTTAGAATTTTAAGTGTTTTTCCTTATATTCTAATTAGATGTGAATCTTATCTGCTGGTCTATGACTGAATAAAAATTGATTTGATTTGCAGTAGTAGTAGTAATAATAACAATAATCTGTTGACTTTAGGTAAAATGTCATCAGTACTGGCCAGAGCCTGGTGGAAGCTCCTTATATGGGAATTTCCAAGTCACCTGCCATTCAGAAGAAGGAAATCCTGCCTATGTCTTCAGAGAGATGACATTGTTTAACTTGGAGGTGAAACATTCAATCTAATTGATCCAACTTTGTGAAATCCACAAATTAAAGGCAACTCGCCATATAATTTCATTTCTGCCATATAATTTTGACTATTTTTTCTGACACAATGGAGAGATAACTAAAACATTAGCATATTATTTCTAAAGTTTTATTCCAAACAAGTGTAATAATACATTATCAGAAATCAGATTTTAATTATTTTCTTATTATTTACTCTATTATTTGGTTTTAAAGAATAAGAAATGCTGATGTCTATTCAAATCAATTAATAATAGCAGTAGTAAGAAAAGTACATTAAGATTAGCAGTACCAGAGCTGGATTTACACATAAGCTAAAGAAACTATAAGTTAGGGCCTCATAGTCTGAAGGGGCCTCTCAAAATTTGATTTTTTTTCATTTGATATAGGTTTTTTTTAATGTCATATATGAAAGTCTCAATCAGTGCAACATGCTTGCTTTATGTGACCTTGTGCTTCCTGCAATGATTGAATGATAAGTAAAGTTTATTGAAATGCTGTGCTGAAAAGTGCTACCCTTGAAGAAGAAGGTGAAGGAGCACAGCCAGCATCTGTTTCAGAGCGTTACAGAATCACTACTGGTTGTTTCATTAAATAAAAGAACAGCCAGCATCCATGCCAGTGTGATACCCAACACATCAGAGAATCTGAAAGGGCTCTTCTGTCCATGCAGTTCCCATCTAGAACCGATGGAAAAGGCCCTTTGAGGTGAAAGAGAAGGAGAAGTGCCCCACTGATCTTTTATCAGAGACTGGAGAGAGCTGAAGTGTTGATAACTCTAGCAACACTGGAGTGCTCCAGAACTAGACTACCCCACCTCCCATAGGCTCAATGACTTTTTAACCATGGTTTTGTTATTCATGTTTGAATGCTGGTATGCAGTCCCTGTGAATACCAAGGTCTACCTGTTTCAACTTTATCTCTAAAGGGAACTTTATAAAGTCCTATCTAATATAAACTCAACAGTGTAATCGTTTATACAATTATATAACGTATAATTGTTTTAATCTCTGCCTTATCCTCTCTGATGACTTTGCATTTCATTTCATTGCCATGTCATTATTTGTCACATGACAGTAAGAACTTAAAACACCGATGCAGGATTTATTTCAAAAGTTAAGTATGTTTTAGGAGAATATTGAATGCTTAGTTATTTTAGAGAAAATTTGTGTCTCACTAGAAAAATGAGGATCGTCAGCTCACTCAGATCCAGTACATAGCATGGCCTGATCATGGAGTTCCTGATGATTCCAGTGATTTCTTAGATTTTGTATGTCTTGTCCGGAAAAGAAGAGCTGGGAAAGAAGAACCTGTTGTTGTTCATTGCAGGTATTCTGTCATTAGGGAAACTCCTGAGGCCCCTTTTCCAAAGCTTTTAATTGATAATGTTATTTCATTGTGCAAAGTTCTGATTTTTTCTTTCTCTTAAATTTATTTACCACTTTACTCTGATATTTTGAAATTAAAATAATTTTAATGAAAATCGGTGTGCCTATGTATCCAAAAACATGTTTTCATACTTCTTAAAGCCATAATACATGTTGATATCAGTTCATTTGGCAATATAGGACAAGGGAAAAAAATCTAGGAAGCTCTGCTAATGATGAGGAACACACAAAAGTTAGGATGACGTTGAGATAAGCAATTAGTTAAGGTAATACTGAATAATATATTACTTTGTCACTTTTGAACATCCTGTATTGGAGTAGATACAAATTTACACTATTAAGCCATAGCCGCTTTCACGGCTAGTGAGTCAAACATAGTTGCCAACACTACTATGCTTGGCTGCTTTAGCTGCCATAAAATTATGTCATTATTAAAATAAATAATAATGGAATTCTCAACACAATTATACTTTTTAAAAAAGTGTTTAGCTTTCAGAGAAACAAGGTGGATTTCCCAAAGTAATCTACTTAAAAGATATGCCAAATTATTTTCAGTGTTGATTTATGTAAGTTATAGAAATATCCTAAAGATTTAAAAAATATTAAATATGAAAATAACAACCTTTCTCTCCTTTGCAGTGCAGGGATTGGACGAACTGGAGTTCTTATTACTATGGAAACAGCAATGTGTCTTATTGAGTGTAATCAACCTGTTTATCCTTTGGATATTGTAAGAACAATGAGAGATCAAAGGGCAATGATGATCCAAACACCTGTAAGTTGGTAATCAGAATAAACTGTTACTAATAACATACTAGGAACTGTAATTTCTTGTTTAAAGAGGATGATATTAGTGCAGTAATATGTCAGTTAGGACTTAGTATATACATTAAATGCAAATTTTAATGTGCTGTAATTGTATAGTACATATAAACTTGTACCCAGTTCAAATATAAGACTAGCTCTCAGTGAATTAATCTTTGCAAAAGTTGCTAATGTAAAAACTGTAAAACAAATGGTATCCTTCAGAAAGTTCTATGGTCACTGTATTCTAGAGAGTGTGGGACACATCTAGGACAAACATTAATTAGGTTAAAACAAAACTTAGCCATTCTTTGAGTAGAGCCATTGAATTCAGGAAGACCAACATGTGTCATAATTGACTTGCTTCAATTGGATGAACTTTGCATCCAGCTCACAAGAGTTGAAATCACCTTGACAGTTAAAAATTTGAATTAATTGGGATGTAATCCATTATCATCATCATCATCATCATCAAAGAGAAGACAGTTTGGTGCGGTGAAGGTGCTGGCCTAGAAACCAGGAGACTGAGTTCTACTCCCGCCTTAGGCATGAAAGCCGGCTGGGTGACCTTGGGCCAGTCACACTCAGCCCAAACCACCTCACATGGATCTTGTTGTGGGGAAAAGGGGAGGAAGGAGTATTAGATATGTTCTCCCCCTTGGGTTATATGTAAAAAAAGGCAGGATAACATCATCATTATCACCCCAAAGTCTTACTAGTATACAGTTATGGATAGTTGTTTTATATTGCATTCCAGGACAGTTTATTTTTATATAGAGAGAGAAATCTCCAAGAAAAGACCATCTGAAATAATTATTTTAAATCATGTTTAAGCATGTCATTCAACAAAAGTTTTTTAGTGCCCAGTTGCACAGACTTGTATTTAGATAATCCAAAAGCTTTTCCAGATTATGCAGTCACATATGGTAAAAGGATACTGTTTTAAGACAGCAGATGCAAGTTAAAGGAAAAAAAACTCTTTACCCAAGATGAACCTTTTGCCAGTTCTCCCTCTTGCTGCAGATTCTTTGCTTTATATCACATTTTTCTAACAGTTGAGCATGTTTTCAGGAGGTAGATGAAAGCAGAAAAGCCCAGCTGCAAGTATGCACTGTTGCTTTCATTTTTGTAGATTCACCCCAAGGGTATGCAACTATGTATGTTTTGCATATAACATAGCTTTCCAAACTGTGTGTTGCGACACTTTAGTGTGTTGCAACACACAGTTAAGTGTGTCACGACACAACCAGGAAGTGGATGTGCGCGGGGAGGTGTGGTGGTGGGTGCGGCGGCGGCGGCGGCAGCGACGACGGCAGCGGCGCGCCATCAGTGCTTCCGCGTTTTAGCGGAAAACACGAGGCCGCCGCTCGTGTATCACCAACGGCGGCAGTTTGGAAAGCACTGGTATATAAGTATACTAAGCAAGGCTTCACATTTGAAGATATGCTAGATTCTTATATTCTTTGGAATTTAAACTCAAAAACTATGTATGTCACGTTGCAGCTTATCTATAATTTCCTAAAAGCAAAAATTTTTGCTAATGGACAAAATAGTTTTCTGCACATTGCAAATATAGCTAGTTCTGTTTGGCTACTTGTATTACTCACAATTTTCCATTGATGTGTATTCCTTTATATTTATAATATTTGGCTCAGGATATAATGTCCTCATAGAAGTATACGTTTTAATTCAAAGAGTTTACTAATGAGTCAGCTATTATTTTTTAGGGAGGAAAGACACGTACTATAACAAATATAAAATCAGTGACTCTATAACATTCATATCTTGTAAGTCCCCTTTCTCAAACAGGAATCAGTCATATGTTACAGTTATGAAAAGAAGAGTGAACTTGGATTATTCCCAGTGCCTTCATTAAAAACTTTCTGTTTGCCTAGCCATGCTGATTGCCAAGTCTAGGAACAGTATCTGGGCACTTCAGACATTTTTCTCCTACTCCATAGCACACTTTCATACATTTGGTAGAGGAAATCTGTGGATGGAAATATTTTTGCTAACATAATATTTTTCTGGATCAAGGTGCATATACTTGTTTCAAAGCAAGTCATTAACATACTTCACTGTACTTAGAATCTGTGAGAGGATAACCTTTGCATTAAAACTTAAGAGTGAATTTAAAATACACAGAAAAAATTATACTGTTGTTTCAACTATATGGTACTAGTAAAATTAGAATCTGAATAAGTTTCCTTTTCCTTTGCAAATGTTCACATTTCCACATAATGTCCACAAGATGGCATTGTCCTATTTTTCATTGTTCTTGTTTTAAAACAGTAGATTCTAGATTCAGATTTCTATATTCACTCTATGCCATTAATAACAATACCGTCACAATCACATATTTTACTTTAGACATAGTGTATCAGTAATTAATATATACTGTACAGATTAAAACCTGAAATAGTAGCTCTTGGAATAAAATATTATTTATTAAAGCTACAGTATGTTGTAATGTAATGGCCTTCAGGATGGAGGGGAAAAAAGCACAAGGAGTGGCTTTTTACACTAATGTTACAGAAACACTAATAAAACTAGTATAGTTCATTAAGCAATACCTAGCTAATGAAATCATGATGAGCTAATGCTTTGTGCAGGCAGAATCAAACTCCTTGATTTTTGTGCACAAATGAAAAGTATATTCCAGGAAATAGCAGAAATTACAGTATAGGATAATACCCCTAATGTTGTTTGCATTTAGCCTATATTTTAATTTGGAAAGTAGTTCCTAGAGCAAATAACAGAATAAACAGTTTTGTGTATTTAAAAAATATATAGACTTCTTCATTCTACTAATCAATAAGAGTAATTAATAAATCATAAACATACAAAGCATATCATTCAGAGTTGAAAGGTTTCAGATCTGCTACTTAAAAGTTAAGAGAGTGGGATTTATATTCTGAATATAGCATTTCTCTTTGGTGTTAAAGAGTTTTAGACATTTAAATATTTTAAAAGTTTATCATGGTATTTTGAAAGTTTACTGTTAATCTTTAAAATTGCTTAGTACTAATGTACAAATAATTGCACTTTTTTTTCCAGAGTCAGTACAGATTCGTTTGTGAGGCTATTTTGAAAGTGTACAAAGAAGAACTTGTTAGACCTTTAAAGACATCACTGCATAAATAGAAAGCAAGAGATACCTTTCAGAGAAGAATCTATATAAGACACAAGCTGCACTTGTGCTGTAATGTTGCTTGCAAGAAATGGTGTCTGAAAATAATGAAGAACTGAAAAGGACTTCAGCACTATTGCACTTTAAGTTGAAACTGAAAATCAGTCTCTAAAACACTATGATTTTTCTGTGTTGAAAGACTCCATTCATGCTTTGCTTCAAACAAGCCACAGACTGACTGAACTCCATGAGTTCTGGATAATTTTCCAGACTTGGTTGTAGTGCCATATAGCCCTTTTGTTTGAAATGCTACAAAAAAGAAAAAGAAAAAAAAGCTTGGAATACTTTCTTTCTTTGTTTGACACCTATCTGTTTCTGAAGCAACAACAATACATGCAAAGCTATTTCTTCCAATACTAGATTTGTCATGTTATTTGCTACCTTTTCTTTTGGTGAAATATTAGCAATATTCCTTCTATTAGATACACTGCCTACTGAAACAGCACATTTCTCCCTGTGCCCTTCTAGAATTTAACCTGATTACTAATGGAAGGCTGCAGTTTGATCTAACCCAATAATAGCTGCATATTTATGGCCCATTGAACCAGCATTTTGTTTAGTTGGTATATGGACATTCTTTGTACTACTAGTTCTGTTTCTGTTTCTCAGCATATTATAACACCAGTGTGTTCTGAAACATTGATGGCATTACCTAATGGGAATAAATGTGTGCGTTTTGTCTTAACCCCTTAAGTGCCTTGAGACTTACAGTGTATGTCTTAATGGCAAGGGACTTGCTGTGGCCCTCAAGGGGAAGCTGTCATCGTAATTAAATTCATTTTGAAGCATGATCCTTGGTGCTTAGAATATGGTACAGTAAGGGGTCACAGAAACACTGTTCCTTTTCTCTCTACAAGTACCTCTGGGTACATTTTACTGTGGGTAGCAAAAGCACTCTAGCCTATTAAGTATGTAACTTTGTTTACTGCTATGAATTGAAATGGAAATTCTGACACATTCCTGTCAACTGGTAGCAATTTATAATTGAAAGCCAATATATTGATTTAGAATTTGTTCTTCTGTTTTACCCTTGCAATGAAAAGTAATGACTTGACTAGGATATAACATTTTAATAGTATTGATATTCTGCTTTAAATATGCAGACCCAAGGTGAGCTTTCCCTATCATAGTTATTTTTTTCCAAGTTCATGTTTGTTCTTTCTCAAGTCATGTTTATGTTGGATTACGTTTTTAAAGGAAAAATGTGTCATTAAAGTTTTATGATTGTCCCCTAGAGCTTTCCCATAAGCTGTTTGGGGTCTCTCCATGATACTTCATTCAGGAATTGGCATATATGCAATTGGAAGCAGCAGTATCTGAACAGATTGCATATAGGTTTGTTTTTTGTTTCATTTCAGAAATGTTTTTAGGACAGGTAAAGCCCACTAGGCAATGAATATTCCTTCCCTAGTAATTTGACAATTTAATTCTTTATGAAACATTAATCTGCCTGAAGTTAAATATTTTGATTGGTTACCAGTTTTTTAAAAAGCAAGATATGCAGAATGTGAAATGAGAATATGGAGTTTGTAAAAATGCATTTGTGTGTGTATGTGCGTGTGTGTATAGAAAGAGAGTGAATGACCATGTATGTGTATATATATAGATATGCATACATGCACACTTGTATTGTGGTGGGAGTAACTTACAGATATGTCAGTAGATGAGGAGGCACTTTCTCCAAATGCCCTTTTCCTGCTGTCAGTTGTACTTTCCTAGAACTTGTAGAGGGCTTGAAATAGAGGTATCTATTTCTCATAACTGCTTCCACAGAGGGATCCCTCACCTTGGGTTAAGAGTCTTCCATGGACAGAAGAAACTTCTGTATGTAACATGATGCCTAGATCCAACCATGATGCATTGAGCTAATTCCCATTCAGTTTAAATGCTGTTATACTAACCCTATGCCATGATGTGAAATGAAGGAGTAAACAAAAGCTTTTAGGTTTGTTTTAAACAGGCTTGTAAGCTGAGCAGTATGTTTCTTCACAAACCAAATCTAGCGTATTTCTTAAACATAATTGCTTTATTGGCTCTACACACACACTACACACACACTTTATTGGCTCTACACACACACACACACTACTGTCAAGGAATTGGTTAGCTGTTCCTTTTACCCACCTTGTGGTTCAAGTGAGATTGGATATAATGAGTTTCAAAAATCCCCACATCCTTAAATGAGCTTTTTCCAATCTGTAGAAATCTAGTTCTTTGTGCTTTCACAAACTGAGGCAAATGCGAAACACACTTCTATTTCTGACAGCAGTGAAAGTGAAAGGAGTGATTGAATCAATGTTATTCTAGATGAAATAACTGAAAGATCCACAGGCTTTTGGTGGCCTATTACTATTCAGTAGAACATATGAGGTTGGAGAGGACAGCTTCATATGATAAAGTGCAATGTGGGAACATGCTTCAAAGTCTGTGCAATCATCAAAATCTTTCTTAGAATTTGGTAAACCTTTTAATGGAATGCCTGCGGTGGTGGTTCTTACTACTGCTAGCTTTCAGTAAATGCATGAGGAAAACAAATAATAAATGTATGTCTACTCGTGCTTGCTTAAAAAGAAGGCTTAGTACCTGGAAAGTGGGTGTTGACTTGGGTGTTATTTTAAATTATTATACCATTGTGCTGGTTATTTGCAGGGCTGGTTTGCACTTGGAGCAAGTTTAAATATTAAATTATTATACCTATTACACCATTAATTAAGCCTTACTATTGCCAACATATATGTTCAAAATAATTGTCTCTTTATAAGATTGTTGAAGGGAAAAATCTAGGATGGTTCAGCAATATTGTGTATTGTTAGTATTGTACATACGCTCATATTTGTATGTGAGGTTGCCAAAGTAATTTAAATCCTTAAGAAACATTGCCACAATAAGGTATAGTATTGTTGTGGCATAGTTTTGGTATTTAGTATGTTTATCCAAAACAGAGACAGAAACGTTAACCACCTTAGCGTCTTCCCTCCAAGCTGATTTAGGACTTATTAGTCCATGGCAATGAATACATTTTGAAATTATATTTGCTTGGTAGGGTCACAAACTAAAGGAATTTAAATGCATAAATTGGAAAAATGGAATAATAAAAGCATCCTCATGTCAAAGAAATGAATTTTCAAAATGCATCTGCCCACTATGATATTAATAATCTTTTACTAATATTTTTATATGACCTAAAAGTTAATACTGCTAATTGCTTTGCATTGGGTTATGAGGATCTGCATCAAGCTAAAAGGAAAAATATTTTTTGTATGTGTTTCATTCTGTACAAAACATGAAAATGTGTTTCAGGCATAATGTCATATAAAATGAGTGTTATGGATGTCAGATTTTATGGAGAAATATTTTCTTACTATTTGCTTAAAAAATGGGGAGAAAAATTGTAACATTTCCTGTTTTCTAATTCAAGTTGCTTTCGTTGTAAATAAGAGCAATAGGGTAATAGTTTTGTGCCAATATATGTTGTTGTTTTTTAAATCTTGAAAACTATAATTATTTAAGGTACTTTTGAAGATTTGTCTCATGCAGAAATCTAGGACTCTAAGACTTGTTAAAATTGTTTTTGTTTTGTTTTGTTTTGCCTTTTAAGTTGTGTGGCTTTGGGATGAAGGGGGTATACTAAGTTAAATATAAAGTATCCATAGTATCAGTCATTCTCTGAGGAATACAACTAAGTGAACTGGCTAACTGCACCACTTAGAGTAGTCCCTCCAAATCTCTGAGTGGAATATGCATTTCTAGTAATAACAACAATGGCCCTACATTATTATTATTATTAGGTGAACAAAATTATTCTTGGTGTAGTTGATGGAAACATTTGGACAAGCAAGTTTAGGATATAAATTGGACTATGTTGTGTTAAATTACTGCATTAGATCCTGTTATGGAAGCAATAAAGTCCACCATATATGTACTCTGCAGTCCAAAATATTTTACCACTTTAATTCCCCTCCCCAAAAAAATCATGCTGCAACAGCTTTATATAAATATTTCACAAATGTTTTCTACTTGTAAAATACATATTAGTTCTTATATCCTCCAGTGTAATAGTAGTAGTATCCTGCAATTAATTCTTTAGAAATGCTGCTGCTCTCTAATCAGAAGGCACAAAATGCAAGTGAAGAGAGCTGGAGAGAGGTTTTTTGATAGAACTAGTATGGCCAGTACTTTGCTGCAAGTAAAGTACAGATTAGAATGTAACATCTGTGGAAGGTACAATGAATTGCTTCAGTTGCAGCTGTTTAGGGAGGATAAGAAGTAGAGAAAAAGTGGGATCTCAGCCGTTTTTGCATCTGGTGGAGGCAGAATTCCATTAGATTTTTGGAAGGGGGTCTGCTTGATATACTAGATTACAACTATGCAGGCCTTCAGTTGGCAGTGGATGATTCCCCAGGTCCCTGAGAGTCTTGTAGCATGTCTACCCCAGACACTGTATTAAGCCATAGATGTTTTGTTCAAGTGTCCATTTTCACTGTGACTAAGTTCTCTGCAAGGAATGGAGACATCTGGTACTAGTAGTCTTAAATTAATTTATAGTTAACAACAATCACAAATTACTTAGGTCTGTACATGCTATAAAATTACATGCATACATCATCTCCAGATGATGTAAAGCATATTGACCAGGATATTGTCTGCATGTGTATTCCACCCAGATGAACAATCTACAGATTAAACACCTACATAAATAGAAAGTGTACAAGGTGGCAGGGAAGAACTTGCTTTGCACTGGTTATTAATAAATTTCTAGATGTTATGAAAGAGTGGATCAGAAGAATTATTTTTTTTCCTTCCACTATCCCTGAGTATTAAAATAAGGCTCTTCACTGAAGAGAAGTTCCAGTGAATACATTTCCTCCTCTAGGCAACCAGTCTCTATTCGCTTGTAGCTGAATAGGCATAGAAGCAGATCCTCAGATGCAGTAAAGTAGCCATGGTAGTGATTTAGTGCACATATCTAGCTAAACATAAATTCATTTTGCCAGTTGGATTTGCTTCCAAGCAAATGAGTTGAGAGAGATGCCTTAACTACATATATAGTGGCTTGGATCTAAAGGTGCTCTGGCACTTGTGAAAGGTTTCTGGATTGCTGAAGGAGATCCCTTACAGCAGCCTTCCCCAATCTGGATCTGTGTCACATCACATGCCTTTGGTCCCTAATCTTCAGGGGTGGATTTTAAATTCAGGAAAAGGTGTAAAAGTGGAGATCCTTGGACTCAATCTATTAGCTAAGAGGCCTGTGATTTATATTCTGGGGAGATGATAATCTCATCTTTCTGATATGTTCTGCATTTGCTACAAATCTGGTTTTAGTGATAGTGTGTGTGGACTGGTTAATTTTAATATGCAGCTGCCATGTTTTCATAAACATGGAAGATTAACTTTTCAGTTGTGCCATTGCCACATACTGCAAAATAAGGAATACTGGGTACAGATTTAAATCATCTAGTTCACTGTAACATTTAAATAGCTTTTTTTTTAAATGGAGAGACATTTAAAACATACTGGAATTGCTAGAAGGGAAAAACTCATATATATATTTGTTTTAATTTAGTTATAATGGCTAAGCTAGAAATACAAACCAAAGCTAAAATACTTGCTTCTCAATCTTCTGAGTGGCATAGGAAAAAAATCATCTTGGGTTAGATAATTGCCTACCTGGAGCTTTGAAGGTTTAATTCCCTAGGTTTAAATATTCCTCCACATCAGCTGCAATCTGGGTCATTAGAATATTTAAGGAAATACTTTCAGTGGCTATATGGTAAAATTATATTGCCTTAAGTAAAATGTTACTGGTGCATGATAAACTCCTACAGAGAACTTTGAAGACCACTATATTAATATTTTGGAAATGATTACCCTGGGAAACAAAAGTGGATACTTTGGAAAGTAAGAGAGTTTGACTGACAATATTTGCTGGTAGAATTACTTATTTAACACCATTTTAAGTATATTTCATTTTTATCTAAATTTCTTGAAGTTCAAAATAGCACTTTATGTAATGCTTTACTACTGAAAGACTTTTTAGATAAAACAAATCTATTATGTGATTAGAGAGATGCTTAACTTATTGAGAGTTTATTGGGATTGTTCCTAATGTGAATGCTTTAAAGCTTAGTTTTCCAGTTTCCTTCAATCCATGTTAAGATGCATTAATTAACTCTAAATTCTTAATCCTGCCACCTTCCAGATGAATGTTTAATATTAATGCTTCTGTATCCATTATAGTGCTAATACAGCATATCTCATGATATTATACCAATGCAGTTCTTAATGCACTACACCTTTTTTCAAATTTAGTTTCAGAATTGTAATAATCAACAGTGATATTAAAATAATCCCCACAAAATAGTTATCAGTTCTTTTATATTTAATATTCTCAGTGTCTGATATTTTGCCATAAATGAACAGCTTGGATCCAGTAGCTGTACACTTCAATGTCTAGTTGTTATTCAGACAGTTATATAAGACATTCTCAAACTTGGGAGACCTTGGAGAGAAACCTCAAATGCAACCTAATTAAGAAAGCAAAAGTGACTGAAACTTTAATACAAACGTGGGAAGGGCTTACATGCCCACAGAATGCTTTGATTCCCGTTTAGCATTTTAACACTTGTTTTAAAATCTGGAAATCAGCAAGAGTTGTTTGTATATCTTTAAATTATAAATAAAGAGTAGGTAATGCACAAAAATAGTTTTAAGAGGGGAAAGTTGCAATTTATGTAGGTAAAGACTATGATAGAATTGGAGGTTCTAAAACAATTAGCACTAAGTTGTATTGTATTCTTCTATTGTACAATAAACTAACCAGTACGATTATCTCCACACACAGGCTGGTTTCAAGTGTAACATTAATATGGATACTAAACTAATGATGCGATTCTCCTAGCAAATTCTAAAACATTTTTCTGTTTATGTGTAGGATTTCTCTCTCTTCTTTTCTTTTTTTCTGGCACAGGTGCTATTCTGTATGTAAATATAAAGAATATAAATTCTAGTGTCTGGATCATATTCACTGTTCTGTGGGTGGCCATATTTATTTTTTGCTGGAATGAACTTGCATGTTTTTTGTGATTTTGCGTTGTCCAGTTCATCTGGATGCTACACTGATCAGTGAATGGGCTTTGACCATCTCATTTATATCTAAAGCCAAGATAACTGTCCATCTCTTGTTCATTGTGCAAGTTTGTTCTTGTAGAGGTTGATTTGTCTTTGAACTTGCGTGTTTTCAGTTTTTAGAAACTCAGATTATTCAGCTAAGAGCCTCTACATTAAGTAGCAGGAAATGTGCTCTGTTTAACATGCACTTGGATTTGTTTAACACTGGACAATGTGGAAAGAATTCATCATTCATCACTGCAGCTACTGTATGCTTTAAAAAGGGGCTTATATATTTTGCCTGCATTGGAGTATAAGGAGAGTCCTCATCATTAATAAGGTACACTAATGATATACATACAATACCAGCAGCTCCCAGAGGAAAATAAGTAAATATTTAACATTTAACAAATCTTGTTTTTAGTCTTAAGAGCAACTTCCTTCTATTATGTGAACAATATGCTGTTATACATATTTTGTGGATATATTTAATTTTGATTGACAAATAGTTGTCTAGGTACAAACTTGAAAATATATAGTTTACTTGTGAATCTTAATTGTTTAATTGCAAAATAAAGATGTGCTTTAGTAAAATTTTAAGGGGTTTTTTAATTATAAGAAGCTGTCTCTTAAGTATGCTCTTAAGTATATATCATTTGTATAATTTTTAATCTTTGGAAATTCTAGGTACCTATTTCCCCTGCCTTCCAAATGGGAATTTGTGCTCTGTGTAAGTTTGCACATACTTTGCACCAACATGTACTGAAGTTGTGTATTTGATCCTACTTAATGCCTGCAATCTGACTTCTCAGGGAGCTCACCTCCCTTTCTACTTGTGCCACTCGCCCTCCTGGCACCAACAAGGGGGGAAAGGAGTCACTTCTTCGTGCCACTCCCCACCGGGCGGGGTCCTTCTCCATGCTGTACGCCACATCCATGGTCTATGTACGCTTGGGCTCCCGCACCACTCTGGGTAAGGGCACACCTGACTCGGGCGGGAAGAATCTTCTTCCTAGCCCCCAGGGCTTTCAACTGTTCTTTAGCAGTTCGTTTGGAGGCTCTCTCTAGTCGCCTCGCTCCACTCTCTTCCTCCCCAGATCCGGGAGAGGCACCTTCATGCTCTGGGTATTCCTGCTGACCTTCATCGGTAGACATGGTGTCTCCGTGCAAGGTGGCTGTTTGAAGTCTGATCTTTCTGTGATGAAGCTGGTCCTCAGTTATTAATTCAGAGTCTCTCAATCACACGCCATCAGAGGATGTAGAAGAGTTCTTTATTAATACAGGTAATCAGTCCAAGTCAAAGATCAGACTGAGGAAAGCCCGCGCAATTGCTGTTACAAAACTCCCAGTACTGGCCCCTCCTAACCAGCCCTCGCTAAATGCTGATTTCCCTCTAACATTCTCCTAACTCCCAGCTGCAAATCATTTAGCTAACAAGCACTGATAGCGCCTACTAAGCTGACCTTGGAGCTATTCAGGCCATTTCAACAATTCTAATCAGCATACCAAAATGCCACTACATGCATGCTAAAACACTTACTATAATACTACAATACCCATCATATATACTGGAAGTATACTAAATCCTGACACAATAAAAAATACAAATGAGGTGTTTTTCTCTGGGCCCATCCATTGCTTTTTGGATTACATCTCCCAGCATCTTACTCAAAAGCCAAGTAGACTTTGAGATGAAAATGTTACACAGTCCTGCAATAGGTGTTTAACTTGTCTTTTCACATGTATTTATTTGCTTATATCCCACCTTTAGACCAACAGATGATGCTCAAACCAGCTACCAAAAAATAAAAACAGTGCAATTAATACATACTTAAAAGCAAATGGTAAATTTAGCCCAACCATAAGACAAACACACATACTACACTTCTAACTTCCACTGTTTTATATTACTGTATTTCTGTTTTTAATCTCTATTCCACTAGCATTGCTTTGAGGTGCTTCAGCAATTGAAGCAGCTAATAAATTGATTAAATACATAACTACATAAAACTTTAGCTGCCAAACTAGTACATTGACATATCAAAGGCCTGGCATATGTTTTGCCTGCCACCAGAAAAATAAAATGTAGTGTATTAGTCAGATCTCCTTTTCTAAAAGTAAAGGTTCCCCCCGCACATTTGTGCAGTCGTGTCTGACTCTAGGGGCCGGTGCTCATCTCCGTTTGTTAGCTGAAGAGACAGCGTTGTCCAAAGACGCTTCCATGGTCATGCGGCCGCATGACGCACGTGGAACGCTGTTACCTACCCACCGAAGTGGTACCTATTAATCTACTTGCATTTGCATGCTTTCGAATTGCTAGGTTGGCAAGAGCTGGGGCGAGTGCGGGAGCTCACTCCATCACGCGGGGCTAGGGTCTCGGACCTCCGAACTTGCGACCTTCCGATGTCTTACCCGCTGAGCCACCACGCCCAACTCTGAATAGCCCAAGATTCTCATGTTCTCAGAGGAAAAGGACCTTAGTCCTACTTGGAAAGTAGTATATATGACTTTATCTACAATACTTACTGCCTTATCTTTTGGGCAGAGCTGTTGTCTTATTGCAACAACTTCTGTAATATAAATCTTTGTGTCACACCCACTCTTAATTCCCATTTTCCAATAGTGATCTTTGTGTGTGTTTGTGTGTGTGTACACCTGTATATTTTTACATACTTGTTACATAAGCAGATACTTATTTGAATCTGTGAAGAAGCAGACAGAGACGAGTTTCCTGAAGTCTTCTAACCATGCACCTGAAAAAGGCATGGTTGAAAACAGACATGCATTGTTTGCTTTGCTGTGAGAAAGCCCAGTTTCTTTTTTTTTAATATGTTTTATTGAGTTTTAAATATACATAGATAAAAGTTGGAAACGGAAAAAGAAATACAAATCAAAGAAAGAAGAAAAAAGATGTAGTAAAGTAAAGAAAAAGATGAAACATAGAAATTAGTCAACTTCCGATTTATCCCTGGTCATAGTAATTTAAAAAATTAATCTTACATGCTAGGTCTATTTATAACATTGAAAAACATTTATTGTCTAATATATCAATTTATATATATATTAGTCTTCAAATCCCCATATAAGCTTTGCCCCTCCTGCATTTTGCAAATAGTCCGTTAATGGTTTCTACTCTTTAAGAAAGTAATAATTTGAATTTTCTTTTAATAAACACGTCAATTTATCATTTTCTGCCATGTCCATCAATTTTAACATCCAGTCTTGTATTGTAGGTATGGTCTGATTTTTCCAATTTTGTGCATATACAAGTCTTGCAGCTGTAATCATGTATTGCATAATTCTTGTAAATTGTTTTCCTATTTGTTTTTCTGATATTCCCAGTAGAAATAGTTCTGGTTTAAATGGAACTCGAATTTGTAAAATGTTTTGCATCAATGAATGTATCTGAGTCCAAAATTTCTTTGCAATCTCACATGTCCACCACATATGATAGAATGACCCCTCTTTTTTTTTACATTTCCAACACAAGTTAGAAACATTCCCATACATTTTAGCTAATTTTTGTGGGGTCATGTTGTCAGATATCTCGTATGAGATTGGCAAATGGGTTTCTCTACAAAGCAAAAGCTTCTCATGGTGACGTGAAGTGCAGGTGCCAGATAACAACTGTCACGTGTGTATTGTTATGGCTAGTGCCCACACAAGCAATGGGAACTTCCCATGAGAAGTTCTCCTGATTCCCTCCGTGGGAAGCCTGCTCCAGGGGGAGCAGAGGGAGGGAGGAGATCACGTGCTCACGTAGATGCAGCACTGCCACCCAATAGCAGGTCATGCTATTGCTTTAGGCCTAGTGTTTTAGGCCTGGTGTGTGTCACACCTAACATCCAGCCAATCAGAAAGCTGGAAGAACTGAATATCTAACCATGCAAAATGGTGTTCTATGCTGCTTCTTGACTTTTTGTGTGTCTTTAGCCATGTAGTTCTTCACATGTATTCTACTTCTGAGGACTGGGCAGTGTGAACTATGCCTGGCTTTGGGCATAGGCCGTGGCATGAGCTCTGGCCCTGGGGTCAATACACGAAACTCTGCTTGTGAGTTTGTTTTTCTTTTGCAATGCTGTACCATGTGTATTCAACTTTCCTTTTTGCGATAATGTACTGTATATACATTATTGCCTTATGCTACAAGTAAATAATTTTAGCCCTAAAAGATGCACTCTGTCTTGTCTGTTTATTCTCAAGCCTCAAGTTTTTCCCTATAAGCCAGTGCACACCCCATCACATGTACCATCTGTACATCATCTTATAGAAATTTTCCTTCAAATTATAACACAAAGTAAATTTTAATCCTTTAATCCACATATCTTCCCATTGTTGCATTTGAATATTATGACCAATATTTTTGCCCATTTAATCATGCAGTCTTTGACTTGTTCCTCTACCATTTCACCTTTTAACAATAATTTATACATTTTAGCAATTAAATGATCATCTGTCTCACATAGTTGTATCTCAAATTCCGATTTAGTTTGTTCAAATTCAAATTCTTTTTTATCTGATTTAAATTTTTCTACAAGTTGCATGTAAGAGAGCCATTGGAAAGTATATCCTTCTAAGGCCAGTTCTTCTTTTGATTTGGTTTTATATTGTCCTTGCTCTTTTTTTAAAAAGTCTTTGTAAGTCAGCCATTTGTCTTTAGCTCTTACTTCTGTTCTGTGAAATGCTTCTTGCGTGGAGATCCATAAGGTCTTTTATAACATAAAGTTAATTTATATTTATTCCAAATTCTTAACAAAGATCTTCTAATACAATTATTTTTAAGATCCACATTAACTTTTACTTTGTCTTACCACATATATCCATGCCATCCATATCTTAATTCATGACCCTCCAAATTCAATAATTTTTCATTTTTCAGAACTATCCATTATTTAATCCATACCAAGCAACAAGCAGCATAATATAATTTCAGATCCGGTAGACGAGAAAGCCCAGTTTCAATCCCCAGCTTTTCTGATGAGATGGTCAACATACAGGTGATTGAGATTTTAGGCATTGTTCTTCTCTGAGTGAAAAGAAGACAATGCCATGTTGGTTCACTATGTCAATTACCTCCTGTATTATTGTGTGCAGTGATATTCTTTTAACTTTGGAGATCTGAGTATGGGAATATATAATATAAGAAAGCCTTGAATGTATGATACAAACTGGATCTCAGCAAATTCAGTGTGCTGCAGCCAATCAGGTATTTCTAATATAACATGTTTTATTTACCATATTTCTTAGATGCTTTTTTGAGTGCGGTCTTCCAAAAACAGCTTGCATTCTAAAAACATCCATATCAACAGAATAAGTTCACAAAAATCATATGAAAATGTAGGTGTTGAAAATGTAAAGAAGTTACCAGTTAACCAAGGCAAATCCAAAAAAGATCAATCACAATAAAAGCCAGCTAAATCAGGAAGAACTTGTGTGGCAAAAAAAGCCCATACATGGCCTAACGGCAAGCCAGTATGTAAAGCCTCTAATACATAGCTTTCCAAACTGTGTGTCGCGACACTTTAGTGTGTTGCAACACACAGCTTAGTGTGTCGTGAAGCAGGGCGGTGGTGGTGTGCATGGCAGCAGCGGCGCACCATCAGCACTTCCACGTTTTAGCAAAGCCGCCGCTGCTGCCGCCGCACGCACCGCCACGCACCCCCCCGCACCACCGTGCACGCCCACGCGCTACTGCCGCTGCCACCATTGGTGTGTCACCAACGGCGGCAGTTTGGAAAGCACTGCTCTAATACATGGACAAGTTCATATGTGTAGACCAGTGTAGACAGGTCATGCAAACACACTGCACCTTTCGGCAATTCTAAAACCAGATTTTTACTGCAAATCACCAATGTGTATGGTTTCCCATCAATTTTTGATTGAGGACTATACAACAAATGATGTGCAAGCCAACAGATAGGGCTTAATACACATAAATCCTACTAAAGCAGATACATATATGAAGAAAATTCTGGCCTGCCCATTTTGTGTGTTATACATTTGTGTATTATACATGTGTCCAGAACACTGCCCATCCTGTTCTATATAACCCTGCAGATTGAACACTATTTATGGCTTCCTAATTCAAAATAGGGGCCCGATGGCTCAGTAGTTAAGACGCCAGGCTTGTCGATCGGAAGGTTGGTGGTTCGAGACCCGAGCACCGCGTGACGGAGTGAGCTCCCGCACTCGCCCCAGCTCTTGCCAACCTAGCAATTCGAAAGCATGTAAATGCAAGTAGATAAATATGTACCACTTCAGTGGGAAGGTAACAGTGTTCCACGTGTGTCATGCTGGCCACATGACCACGGAAGCGTCTTCGGACAGCGCTGGCTCTTTGGCTAAGAAACGGAGATGAGCACCACCCCCTAGAGTCAGACACAACTGTGCAGGGGAAAACCTTTACCTTTACCTTTTAATTCAAAACACAACTACAACTGGCTGTATTCTCCATCAGAATTTATATTCAACATAAAAGACAGATCTAGTTGGAACACTTCATAGTAGTCCAATCTACTATCTGTCATTGAGGAATTACAACTCTGGTCTCCCACCTGGATACATTTGGTCTGATGTAAGATGAAAAGGCCCATGGTTGACATAGAATCCCAAGTTGCCCAAAAATGGTAGTTTCAGCATAAATGCCAAAATCCCAGGCCATTGGATTTAAGAATCTTCAACACCACCTCCAAGATTTTCACCCAAGGAGACGGTAAGGTAAAGGAGTATGTCAATAGAAACCCTATTCTGTTTCAAGAAACCAACTTGCTTCAAATACAAGAAGCATTGACTATTGGAAAGGCTACCTAATTATGAGATGGAAATTGTGTCAACTAAGGACCATTCTCTTATCTCCTACCTCCCAAGCCATACTTGATAGTGTCCCTTATAATTTGGTGGACATAATCTGGAAGAGGATTCCATATATCCCTTCATTTAATTGAGTCCTTTGGAAATGAAATCAATAAATGAACTAAATATTTGCAATATTGATCATATTTTACACATTTGTCTTACTAGTGTTTTTTGCTGTATTTAAATGGAATGGAAAGTACCAGCTGCAGAGGAGTTTCATGTAAATCTTAAACGATGTCTTTCATAAGTTTTAACTTCATGTTTATCTAATCATACAAATATCTTCCACATTATTATCAGCCTAAATCAAACCACTGCAGGATGAAGGTCTCTTCACTAAAGGTTTTGGACTACAATATACCATGTTGGTCCAGTGTAGGGTTAGTAGACAGTTATGGGCTGAAAGTTATGGGCAACAGTGATAGGGGGAGATATGCCCAATTAAATGCAAAATTCCAGAGGTTAGCCAGAAGAGATAAGGAATTATTTTTAAACAAGCAATGTGCGGAAGTGGAAGAAGACAATAGAATAGGAAGGACAAGAGACCTCTTCCAGAAAATTAGAAACATCGGAGGTAAATTCCAGGCAAAAATGGGTATGATCAAAAACAAAGATGGTAAGGACCTAACAGAAGCAGAAGAGATCAAGAAAAGGTGGCAAGAATATACGGAAGATCTGTATAGGAAGGATAATAATATTGGAGATAGCTTTGACGGTGTGGTCAGTGAGTTAGAGCCAGACATCCTGAAGAGTGAGGCTGAATGGGCCTTAAGAAGCATTGCTAATAACAAGGCAGCAGGAGACGACGGTATCCCAGCTGAACTGTTTAAAATCTTGCAAGATGATGCTGTCAAGGTAATGCATGCCATATGCCAGCAAATTTGGAAAACACAAGAATGGCCATCAGATTGGAAAAAATCAACTTATATCCCCATACCAAAAAAGGGAAGCACTAAAGAATGTTCAAACTATCGAACAGTGGCACTTATTTCACATGCCAGTAAGGTAATGCTCAAGATCTTGCAAGGTAGACTCCAGCAATTCATGGAGCGAGAATTGCCAAATGTACAAGCTGAGTTTAGAAAAGGCAGAGGAACTAGAGACCAAATTGCCAATATCCGCTGGATAATGGAGAAAGCCAGGGAATTTCAGAAAAACATCTATTTCTGTTTTATTGACTATTCTAAAGCCTTTGACTGTGTGGATCATAACAAATTGTGGCAAGTTCTTGGTGGTATGGGGATACCAAGTCATCTTGTCTGCCTCCTGAGGAATCTGTATAACGACCAAGTAGCAACGGTAAGAACAGAGCACGGAACAACGGACTGGTTTAAGATTGGGAAAGGAGTACGGCAGGGTTGTATACTCTCACCCTACCTATTCAGCCTGTACGCAGAACACATCATGCGACATGCTGGGCTTGAGGAATCCAAGGCTGGAGTTAAAATCGCTGGAAGAAACATTAACAATCTCAGATATGCAGATGATACCACTTTGATGGCTGAAAGCGAGGAGGAGTTGAGGAGCCTTATGACGAAGGTGAAAGAAGAAAGTGCAAAAGCTGGGTTGCAGTTAAACCTCAAAAAAACCAAGATTATGGCAACCAGCTTGATTGATGACTGGCAAATAGAGGGAGAAAAAGTGAAGGTAGTGACAGACTTTGTATTTCTAGGCGCAAAGATTACTGCAGACGCTGACTGCAGCCAGGAAATCAGAAGACGTCTACTTCTTGGGAGGAGAGCAATGGCAAATCTTGATAAAATAGTTAAGAGCAGAGACATCACACTGACAACAAAGGTCCGCATAGTTAAAGCAATGGTATTCCCTGTAGTAACCTATGGCTGCGAGAGCTGGACCATAAGGAAGGCTGAGCGAAGGAAGATAGATGCTTTTGAACTGTGGTGTTGGAGGAAAATTCTGAGAGTGCCTTGGACTGCAAGAAGATCAAACCAGTCCATACTCCAGGAAATAAAGCCAGACTGCTCACTTGAGGGAATGATATTAAAGGCAAAACTGAAGTACTTTGGCCACATAATGCGAAGACAGGATACCCTGGAGAAGATGCTGATGCTAGGGAAAGTGGAAGGCAAAAGGAAGAGGGGCCGACCAAGGGCAAGATGGATGGATGGTATTCTGGAGGTGACGGACTCAACCATTGGGGAGCTGGGGATGGTGACGGCCGACAGGAAGCTCTGGCGTGGGCTGGTCCATGAAGTCACGAAGAGTCGGAAACGACTGAACGAATAAACAAAACAAAAAAAATATGGGCTGAAAGAAAGTGACTGACTGAAAGTCACCCAACTAGCTTCCATGCCTAAAGAGGGACTAGAATCTGGGTCTCCCTACTCCTAGTCTAGGTACTTATCCATTACACCCTACTGGCTCTCCTTCTGTATTAAAATATACAAAATATAATATTTTAAAATATTCCCAAAACCTTTACAAAATACAGCATTGGAGACATGTCTCCATATCTATATACTACTAAAACTCTTGTGTCTATTTGTCTGTTTCTAACCTTCAATTGGGCAAAATGGTGCATCATAGGGCAACAATTTTTGAACCAAGGTATCTCAAATGGGCTAACTTACAGAATACGTCCAAAATCTGGGACCCGTTACTCCTGTGGGATTTAAATTTGACAAAGTTGTGGCTGCTTCAGTGCCACCATGCCTTCTGACTACATGTCCCAGAAACCCGTAGGTTGCATGGAACAAGGGAAGTTGGGAGGGACATATCCCCACCCTCTTTCCTACCTCCTTCTGGCCCCTGTGCTCAATTGGCTGGTGGCAAGGCCCGACGGGCGAGCAGCAATTGGCTGCTTTGGAACCAAGGCTGAAATTTGAAATCTCTTAACAGTGGTGGGTGGTGAGGGAACGAGGGAGTGACTCGGATGCCTGCTGGTGAGATAGGGCTAGCTGGAGGGTGCCAGCAGTTGACAGGTGAGCCCTCTTCCTCCCTGGAGGGAAGGGGTCCTTGTGGACATGCCATGATGGGGAGTGGGGGTCCAGTTTTCCTTGCGGTCTGCGACTCCCTTTGTTCCCCCTCCTCCCAGCAAAGTGGCAGGCAGTTCCGTGGGTCAGCTGAGGAGGAGGAGGAGTGATTTTCGATGCACCCTGCCAGCTTCCCACAAGCAAAGTCAATGAGGAAGCTGGCAGGAAATCGGAAGTCGCTCCCGCTCCCACTGCTTTTTTGCCTGCCCGTGGTCATTTTGTTTCTCTGTTTAGGTAAGGAAATATCTCTGAAAGGATGACCCAATGGGTCATGTGTTGTCTAGTAACATATATATTGTCCAGGTCAGTAGGAAAACTATGTAGAAATGTAGAAAAATTTTGGTCTAAATTTATACATTTGCCTAGCAGATTTTTGGTAGCGATCTAAAGTTTAAAAAATATCAGAGTCTGTGGCTCCCCAGATTTAAACTCCAGTCCTAAACCAGAGGATGTTAGGATAAATTAATCTAGAATATACAAATGGCTTCTAACACATGTAGAGCTAGTAAGAGCATATATTACTCCTCCCTTATCTCTGAAATAGGATTTGGATCTCCATCCACCTGAACATTTTTGTTGAAACATTTGTTCTGGAATATTTACTTCTGTAAAATTATGAACCATCCTTGGAAAGGTGGAATCAGTACTTTCTGGAAGAAAAGCAGTAAGTTCTAGAAAAAATTAGAACTGATGCGTGGGTCAGTTTTACACATCCCTGATTTTTAGAATTCCCCCCTTCGAACTCTCATGGATCAATACTGCTAGTTATTGATACACTGTCATCTTTTTGGTGAACAGTTGAAGACGTGCCTGTTTGACTATGCTTTTCTAGATTAATAACTACTCCAGGATTAGACTGCTTTTCAGATTGCCTGTGATATTATTTTTTAAAGTAACCTTGTTTAAATTTTTGTATTTATTGTTTCTGAAATGGTTGTTTTATTTTTTTTCCATTACAAATTATTCTGGGCTCCCCTGTGGGAAAAACCTGTATAGAAATTAAATAATAATTATTATTATTATTATTAATTATTATTATTAATTATTAATTATTATTAATTATTATTATTATTATTATTCACAATCTTAATGTAAACAGGGTGGCGCTGTTTCCTCTGAAGTGAGTTAATGGCGTGAGAGATTCAAAGTGTGCCGTATTTTGGTTTTATTATTTTTAAAAAATTATACCCTAGGGCCACCATATCTGGGCTGCCAAAATCCGAACGACCGCGAGTTGGCAGTTCAAGAACAGAAAACTCTTTAACACTTGCCTCCCATCTCATGGTGGTCCGGATATAGAAGCCCTAGTCTATCGCTTCCTATTCCATAAACTCAGAGCGGTGCCCAATAAACTTCAAAAACAGGTTTGGCTTCAAAAGCCTTCAAAGAATAAAACGGCCCAGTCAGTAAACTCCAAACGGTTCGTATGGGCTTCAGGGATCGCAACTCTGTTGCTTTTCTTGCAACAGGCTAACAGGGCTAGCGCTCCGGAAACCGCTAGGTACGAAACGAGTTTGGACCTTGTGACGTGGAAACGCAAGAAAACCCGGGCACCTTCCTTTCCCGACAGCTCGCCAACCTCACCCCCACCCCCCGCGCTTCTGCTTGGTGACCTGTCTTGCAGCGAACCCTGCGCGCCCGCGCTTGCTGAGGAGGCCCGGGCGGGCGAGAGAACAGGAGGAGGAGAGAGGCGGCTCCCTCGTCTCACTCGGCGGCCATTTGCCTCCGCCCCTCGTCCCTTTCCTCGTCGCCACCGGGATCCGATCCCGCCAGAGCTGCCCTCAGCGCCGGCGGCCGGGTCGCGGAGGAGCGTCCCTGGAAGCGAAAGCGGCTGGGCTGGTAAGGTGGTGGTGGTGGTGGGGAGGACGTAGGGTGGTTTTTTTTTTTGAAAAGCAAGGTAAAGTTTCGCGAAGAGCCGGGTCCAGGCTGTTGCTTCTTTTCTTTCCTAACTCCGTCCCTTCCCTTTGTCGCCCTCAGAGACGCTTTCGAAACTCTCCAGAAATCTAAGTTTCCTTTTCCCTTCCTCTTATCTGTGGCCTGCAAGGTTAGGTGCCTGTCGATCTCAAGCGACGCCTCGCACCTGGGGGAGAAGGCGGCGGTTCTGATGCTCGTTCAGCCTTCACAGATGCCTCTTTGCCTCTGGGGTGGCCATCTCCCCCCCCCCCCATACATGCCTTGTTCAGATGGCCGTATAAACCCTTCCTCCCCACCCCACTCCCGGATCTGCCCAGCTGCTCCTGTGGACTGGCCCCAAGGGTGTCGCGCGTACTGTGACAAAAGCGCGCTTAGGTGTGAGTGAAATGAGTCCAAAGTACGTCGGGCAGCAATAAAAAGTGATTTTAAAATAGGGGATTATGGGCGTTGTTTTCTTCCTCTAACACCTTGATATTTTCATCCATTAGTCGTCTGCAACAGCCCTAGGGTCAGGCTTAGTTTAATTGTGTTCTCAAGGTTCCCTGCTCAGTCCTTGTCTTTCCCATTTCTTCCGAACTCAGGCCAGTATGGAAAAAGGGAAGTACTTTAATTTTTGGTCCCTCCTCACCTGTTTCCACATTTCCATAGCGACTATGTGTTGCTTTATATCCCTTCTTTTTACTGTGGAGAAGGTTGGCTAAATCTTCATTTTTCCAGATTTTGCAGGAAGCCCCTTGATCCCCCATATGTATGAATTAACTTGATCTGCTTAGTAAATTATGATGGAGATATTCTAAGTATTTAACCCAGATATTATTTTCTTAACATGTTCTAAAACTGGCTTCTAATCCAATTCCCACTTGTATCTGGTAGAATGGTGTGACTGCATTCTGTATATATGGTTCTCCTGTATATATATATATATATATATGGCCCCATCATGAGTGCCCTATGAAATTTCCTACATATAATGAAATAAGCAAGTCCATACTTATTGTGTGAAACTGACTGTATGAAGGGAAGGGATTATATGTATATGCAGCAATGTGCCATATGCATCCCTTCGTATTGCATGCTAGCAGAGAATTTGAACTACTCATAGGAATTGCTATGATAGAGGTACCATATCAGAGCAAGATGTTAGGTGGTTAGAAAAACTACTATAAATTCCATACTCTTAAGGCAATTCATAGCAGAATGGGCAGTACTCTTTCTTGTTATTGTCTACTGTCTGTGTGCTTAGTGAGCATTTTTGCATCCTTTACCAAATAAGTAACCCTGCCATATGCATATATACCTGCTACGCTTCCCCTCTCCGCCTTCTTTCTTAATGTATGTGTAAGAGTGTGTGCAATCCATTCTCTCACCCAGAAACTACCCACCCTTTTTTCCTATGCATATTTTTCGTTTACCATAGCCAAGGAGATTTCCACTTGTTCCTACTTGGTTCTCAGACTATGAAGTTAGTCCTTTCATGGAACTGTAAATGATTGTTTGGGGAAGGTATACTATACTAACCGAAATTATTTAATTAAGCAAGGAGACAAAATTTGCAGCACCTCCTTCCAGGTTCCCAGCCACATAATATATGCGGCTTTGCCGTAACCTAAGAGACTCTTTCTGTGAGCCTTAAACAATAGCCCTGTGGAAAACAGATCTGATACTTGTATGTGCTAGCTTGTGTGAAACTGCCAGTAGTAGCTGGTTTGTACACATGTTCCAGGTTCAGTCCCCACATCTCATGTTAAAACAAAAACTGGAATAAAGAATTGAAAAAGACTTTTGTTCTGTATCTCACAGAATCTTAGTTAAAGCAACCAATATTATGTAGCTAAACCAATAGTCTGCTAAAGCAGCTTTATATATTCAGAAAGTGTAACATACTTAATTGCATACTCGTAATTTTTTTAAGTTAGGGTCTGGAGTTGTTTCAAAAAGAAACCAGCTTTGAATTAACCAATTGTTGATATGATTGGATTATACTGACATTTTTAGGGTTTTAGCCATAAGCATTATAGCTGGAGTTTAAAATTTAAATCTCCCAGTTGTGCTAACTTGACCTTTGAAGAATTCCAGGCTTTCAGAATGACAGCATGTGAAGGCAAGTCCAGGCAAACAGAAAGTGGAAGGTATATATGCCAGTTTCTCCTTTCTAGTAATGGTGGATCATGGATGATAAAACTTCTGCCATTATTTGGATTCAACTATGAGTCATGCATGATAGAAACTCCAAGAATGCTCTTAATGTGTACTGTATGTGGGTAGGCTGGTTTCCCCTGCTCTATCTCAAAACTTTGGTAGAAACTATCTGTAGCCAAGATCTTCTTTTTGCATAATACCAGAGTTTATTATGTGTGACCATCCTCCAATTTCTTAAAATAGGAAAGTGAATAGAGAGGCTTCTTTTGCCACTTGATCATTGGATCTAATAATGTGTGAACCCCAAGGTGCTTTTAAACAATTACTTGTTTATTTAAAACAATTATTTTAGTTCAACAATTGCATCAACTGACAGGTAAAATCATATTGTTTTTATTCTGTATAGTGCAGCTTTTCCTTATCTGGGCAGACATTGTACTGTCATATTTACCTGTCCAAGGGATGAAGATCACAAGGCTGGCTTTAGTCTTCCTACTTTTAACACCAATATAAATACTGTCATCATAAACTGTTTAGGTGGGTGGACAGCATCTATTGAGATGAAAGAGGTGACATCTTGTGATGTTACTTGGGAGGTTTTTGAGCCTGCGGATTCCAAAGAAGCAGAGTTCTCTGTGATCTCAATTCCATCATTTGTGGACTGAACCCTGCCCCACCTAGCTGGTTGAAGTGGACAGGAGGTCGGATCCAGGCAGTAGTCAACATTTCTTTGAAGGAAGGCAATGTTGTCTTAAAAGAAGGTACCCTGGTTTGCTCATTCCTCAAGAAGCCTGGCCTGGATGCAATGGAATTGGGCCGATACTGCTGAATTGTCAACCTTCCTTTTTGTGGGAAAGTTGTTGAAAAGTGTTGGGGTTCTATTTACAGAAATCTCGGGGTGTGTGTGGATTATCTGAACCCATGGGAGTCTGGCTTCAGGCATAGACACAGGAGAGACCACATTAGTCCCACTCATGGATGATCCTGTGTCTTGAATGCAGGGAGCACAACCAACCCTGTCATCCTAGATCAGAGCTTTCCAAACTTTTCATGTTGGTGACACACTTTTTAGACATGCATCATTTCGCGACACACTCTTACAGCAGGGCACAAGGCAGGCACTAGGACCTGTGTGGAATCACAGCACGTTTGCAGGCAGCAAGGCACAAGGCAGGAACTAGGACCTGCGTGGAATCCTGGCAGGGCTCGGAGGCAGCAGCAGCCATGACACATCCAGACACTGCAGCTGACACACTAACGTGTCCCGACACAGTTTGGAAAGCTATGTCCTAGATATTTTAGTGGCTTTCAAAGCTGTCCACACAACGCTGTATCCTTCTGGACTGTCTGCAGGGGGTTGGGATTTTTAAGCACTGTTTTTAAGCACTGTTTTATTGACCCAGTTGGGGTTGGGAGAGAGATGGGCCCATGGGTGGTCTGTTATGGGGTGTCCCAAGGCTTGGTGCTTTTACCTATCCTGTTTAATATCTACATAATACTATTGGGAAATGTCATTCATCAGTTTGGGGTGATACTCAGTTGTACATTTCCAACCAAGGCTCATTTGGAGATGCAATTGAAATTTTGACTGCAAAGAATCAGGCTCAGGCTCAGTCCAAACAAGATGGAGCAGCTGCTAATTTAAAAGGCTACTGATTCCAGTCCTGCACCAACTGTAATTCTCAAGGAGGTTGTACTTTCCCAGAGAGAGCAGTCTCCTAGGTGGGTAGTCCCCGGGACTCGCAGCTCCTGCTTGAAGAGCAGGTGCAAGTCGTGGCTAGTGTTTTAGTTGCAGACTTACCTGGAACAGGATGCTCTGAAGATCGTCATGCGTGCCCTCATAATCTCTTGGTTAGATTACTAGAATTTGTTCCAGATGGGACTGCCTCTGAAGACCACCCAGAAACTTCAGCTGGTCCAGGATGCCTCAGCCTATGTGCTTACTGGTCAGTCATTGCCCGACCACATTGCACTGTTGCTGTCAGGGCTTCACTGATTACTGGTGTATTTCCAAGTGCAACTCAAGATGCTGCCATTACCTTTACAGCCCTATATGTCTCAGGGGCAGGGTACATAATAGCCTTCCTTCCCCAGACAGATTTTGCCCATCCCATTCAGCTAGGCAATGCCTATAGGGAGGTGTGGTGGAAGTGGGCCTAACAACAGGCATTCTCTGTGGGAGCTTCCTCCTTTGGGACAGCTTGCTCCCAAGGCAAGAATGGCTTCCACTCCCGTGGCTTTCCACAGTCTGATGAAAACCTAGTTTTACCTTTGGGTGTTAGTTGTGTAGCTTTGATGCCTATATTAGTCTAATGTTTTAAGGAAACTTGGTTTTATGTATTATTGTTGTTTTATGTTTTTAATATCTGTAAACTGCCTGGAATCCCCCCAGATTGAGAAATATATTAGCATCTGCAAGCTACTTCCTGAATTCTTGGGATATCTTGATTCTACATGGTTGCTAGAGGTAGCACTTCTGATAGTCATAGGGCTCCTGGTACTGATAGCAAGGATGTAGCATTACTGTATGAATATCTGTTTTGCAAATGTTTTTCTATAGTGCAGGAACAGTTGGAAACTTTGTGAAATTTAAATGTTTACCTGTTTTAGCGAGAAACAGTACAGTCTTTTTATTTCTCTTGAAACATTCATAGCTTCTTTCTCTGGTCTGTTTAGGAACAATGTTAGGTTTCTTTCGCCGAACACTCGGACGCAAGTCTATGCATAAGCATGCTGAGAAAGAGCGGCTAAGAGAAGCTCAGCGAGCTGCAACTCACATCCCTGCGGCTGGAGATGAGAAATCTATAATTACATGCAGGGTCTCTTTGCTGGATGGAACTGATGTCAGTGTGGACTTACCGGTATGATACATTTAAATTTATTTTATCAAGAATCTTGGCAAATGCTTAAGAAAATGGGTTCTCCTTTATCTCTGAGTTGAACGGGATGCATTGTGTTCGTGTCATTTAGTCAAGAATGCAGCAGTTGCTAATAGATGGCGGTATGTTAAAAGGTTCTTCAGAGGTGTTGTTCACAGGCCCTCGATCAGGTATTTTTAGAAGAAGTCCTGGGGAGCAAAAACTACTGAGGGAATGGACTCTCCCTTCCCCTATAGCCCCTTGCATGCTTCTATAGAGTGTTGGGGAACTCTCCAAAGCAGATTTGGGTTGTGTGAGAATATTTTTCTTCCAGTGTATTGCAGATTAAAGAGCAGCCAAAGAAAGCTGCTTTGACATGGTTTTGGTTTTCTCTGTTTTTTTCCCCAGAAGCCTCAGGAGCACTTTGTAAAAGAAAAAGACTTGTATGGGTTAAGGCTGACTCCTGGGGTCTTCATGAATACATCCATGAAGTTCTCTTGGCGGTGATTTGTATGATTTTGGGATACTTTTTTCAACTTCCCTGTCTAGCCTACACCCCTGTATTCCCACGTGGTTTTCCCCAACCCAGTGCTAACCAGGGCTGACCTTTCCTAGCTAAGCGTCCTGTTCACTGCCTCTGGCTGATTTATGGCTCTGTTTAAGATGACGATGCTATGAAGAGAATTCTGTATGAGGTTTTGTCCTTTATTTCCTTTTGATCAATACTGATAACTGGAAAAGAGAAAATGTCCAAGTCTCATTTGTAAAGAAAACATCAATTATTTTTTGAAAAATAGTAAGTTACTATGAAATGCTTATCTGTTCTTTGGGCTTTTTCTGGCTAGGGCAAAATTTTGAAACCTAAATAAGTTAATCTAGAAATGGATGGATTTTTATTCCACTCTCTGTAATTGTAAACAATTACATCTGCTTCACTCTTTAGTGTCATTGTAGCTCAAACATCAGTCCTAAGGCCAAGAAATTGAGTGAAGTTGAATGTATAAATTAGGTAACTAATTGGGTCAAAAGTCAGTAGATTAAGACAATGTATTTTGGTGAAATACATTTAGAGTTCTGTTGCTACTTAGTTACTAAGATATATCTTTAGAAAATAAAGAAACAGTGTTCTTGTTTTTAAATATCTCATGGAATATGTTGTATTTCATTGAGAGATATTTATTTCATCAGTGTATTGCCTCAATCACAATAGTAACCCTAGACAACTTGCAAAATGTGCATATTTAAGGATGAAAACAACTAACAGAAAAAAACAAATCATAACAAGTAGCAGTAATGTTGCTAACATTACATTAGTTTATGAAAACACAATAGGGTTGGGGCCGTGTGGACATCAGGGGGAATGCTGGTCCAGAGGGCAGGAGAAGACCCATCTCTAAGGTCCCACAGATGGCCCTGCTTTATGTACGGGACCTGGAACAAGCTGACCCTCCTAAATCTTACATGATGGGCAGAAACAACTGGAGAGAGTAGTCCCATAGGTATCCAGATCCTAAGCCATGAAGGGTTTACTTTAAATTCTAGCCAGTGCAGCTTACAAAGTTGTGGTGTTACATGGGCAAAATGAGGTATACCCATAACTACTCATGCTGCTGCATTGTGGATCAGCTGTAGTTTCTGAATGTTCTCTGGGGGCAGCCACATATAGAATGCATTGCAATAGTCCATATGCAGGGTGACCAAGGCTTGAGTAACTCTGTGAAGGGCCTTCTAATGCAGAGAGGATCATAACTGGCACACCACATGAATCTGTGCAAAGGCCTATATCTTTCTCATTTATGGAAGAGGTACTGCTTGGTAGGAAAAAAAGAGGGTATCTTACAGAATCAGCGAGATTGCTGAAAAAATGGATTTTGCTATGAAATGGCTGTATTCAGTCTGGTGATGAATGCAGACTTTATGAATTATTCCTTATTTCTTTATTTTTCTTTTAAAAAACAAGCACCCTTTCCTCAGTATGAATTGCTTCAAAATTTCTGTTAGTAGAGAAGAATTTAAAGCTTGAGTATTTCTGTATGTGTTTTAAACTCTTTAACCTTTTATGAATGTTGGGTATGGGGAAAAAAACAAGCAGGAATTTAGGTTGACAAGTTCTGGTAACTGCTTAGGGGCATTCATGATTTCCCATAACTAGGCTGACCATATTTCCTTGAGACAAAAATGGGACATTGGGATGGCAAAAATGGGAAAGGGTTAAACTTATGTAATATTCTGTATTCATGAAAAAGTAAGACAATAAAAAAAGTTTTAAAGAGTTTTTAAGATCCATTTGCTGGTCCTTAAACAGTTCTAGTAAGTGGAAGCAAGGCAAGGCTTAAGAACAAGGCAAGGCTTGACTCAGAGTTCTAAGTGGATGCAAGGCAAGGCTTAAGAACAAGGCAAGGCTTGACTCAGGAGTTCTAAGTGGAAGCAAGGCAAGACTAAGAGCAAGGCAGCGTTCCTACTTGACAGCAAGGAAACAGGTAGGCACTAGGACCGACGTGGAATCCCAGCAGAGATTGGAGGCAGCAGCAGCTCAGCAAGATCCGGAGGCAGACTCAGCGATGGCAGCAATGAGGCACGGAAATGGCAAGGCGCTTGGCAGGGCAGGAGGGCAGGTCGGCGGAGCGTCGGTGCAGGGTAGTCAGGACTGTTGTCTCCAACAACCAGCTCCTGTGCCTGTCGTCTTTTTATCTGCTGAGTTTCCCGCCGCTGACAAGCAGGAGCCAATCGCTGCTGTCATTGTGCAGCTCTCTTCTCAGCTCTCCTAGCTGATTGGCGGCGGGGAACTTACCTCTAGTCCGGTCTCTGTCAGCTGATTGGCTTCCCCCTCAAATCTTCCCATGCTTTCCCCAACGACATTTCCCGCGCTTTCCCTAACAGGCACTTCGCCCTCCTCCTCTGACCCAACCTCCATCCTTACAGTTTTTTAAAAAAACAGGACAAAATTGACATTTATATTAAAACGACAGGACGGTCAGGAAATGTGAAAAAAACGGTACTGTCCCGTTCAAAACGGTACGTATGGTCAGCCTACCCATAACAGAGATCTGTTCTGATTTTCTCTGCATCTAAACTAGGCTTTTTCCAAAGAATGTTAACATCTTTCTTGATGACATGACATCTGGACACATAAGAAATTTCAAAAGTTAATAGTTATTGCCACTCCTTTTCAGTGGGCTGAAAAATTTTGGACAAACCCCTTTCAGCAGTTTCCCCTATGTGGCTGTCTGGAATGTTAGGAGACTGAATTACCATCACCAAACCCTCAAACATTGTCCACCTGTTCTAGACTGAATAATAGACCAATATTTATTTTATCCCCTTCATGGATCACTGCCTTGTCGTGGCGAAGGGGCTTGCGTAACTCAATGAAGTCAGGTCAAGAAGAACAGGTCATGATGGAGAGTTCTGACAAAACGTGGTCCACTGGAGGAGGAAATGGCAAACCACTCCAGTATCCTTGCCAAGAAAACCCATGGACAGTATCAAAAGGCTAAAAGATATGACGCCGGAAGATGAGCCCCTCAGGTCGGAAGGTGTCCAAAATGCTACTGGGGAAGAGCGGAGGGCAATTCCGAGTAGCTCCAGAAAGTGTGAAACGGCTGGGCCAAAGCTGAAAGGACGCTCAGTTGTGGATGTGTCTGGAAGTGGAAGGAAAGTCCGATGCTGTAAAGAACAATATTGCATAGGAACCTGGAATGTAAGAACTATGAATCAAGGTAAGCTGGATGTGGTCAAACATGAGATGACAAGATTGAACATCGACATCTTGGGAATCAGCGAACTAAAATGGACAGGAATGGGCGAATTTAATTCAGGAGACCATTATATATACTACTGTGGGCAAGAATCCCTTAGAAGAAATGGAGTAGCTCTCATAGTCAATAAAAGAGTGGGAAAGGCAGTACTGGGGTACAACCTCAAAAACGACAGAATGCTTTCAGTTCGAATCCAAGGCAAACCATTCAACATCACAGTGATCCAAGTCTATGCCCCAACCACTGATGCCAAAGAAGCTGAAGTTGACCGGTTCTATGAAGACCTACAACACCTTCTAGAACTAACACCAAAAAAAGATGTCCTTTTCATCATAGGGGACTGGAATGCTAAGGTAGGAAGTCAAAAAATAACCGGAATAACAGGCAAGTTCGGCCTCGGAGTACAAAATGAAGCAGGGCAAAGGCTAATAGAGTTTTGTCAAGAGAACACGCTGGTCATAGCAAACACTCTTTTCCAACAACACAAGAGACGACTCTACACATGGACATCACCAGATGGTCAATACCGAAATCAGATTGATTATATACTTTGCAGCCAAAGATGGAGAAGCTCTATACAATCAGCAAAAACAAGACCTGGAGCTGACTGTGGCTCAGATCATGAGCTTCTTATTGCAAAATTTAGGCTTAAATTGAAGAATGTAGAGAAAACCACTAGACCAATCAGGTATGACCTAAATCATATCCCTTATGAATATACAGTGGAAGTGAGGAATAGATTTAAAGGATTAGATCTGGTAGACAGAGTGCCTGAAGAACTATGGATGGAGGTTCGTAACATTGTACAGGAGGCAGCAACTAAAACCATCCCAAAGAAAAAGAAATGCAAGAAAGCAAAGTGGCTGACTGATGAGGCTTTACAAATAGCTGAGGAAAGAAGGGAAGCAAAAGGCAAGGGAGAAAGGGAAAGATATAAACAACTGAATGCAGAATTCCAGAGAATAGCAAGGAGAGATAAGAAGGCCTTCTTAAATGAACAATGCAAAGAAATTGAGGAAAACAATAGAATGGGGAAGACTAGAGATCTCTTCAAGAAAATCGGAGATATCAAGGGAACGTTTTGTGCAAAGATGGGCATGATAAAGGACAAAAAAGGCAGGGACCTAACAGAAGCAGAAGAGATTAAGAAGAGGTGGCAAGAATACACAGAAGAACTATACAAGAAAGATCTTAATATCCCTGATAAATACGATGGTGTGGTCACTGACCTTGAGCCGGACATCCTAGAGAGTGAAGTCAAGTGGGCCTTAGGAAGCATTACTAACAACAAAGCTAGCGGAGAAGACAGTATCCCAGCTGAGCTATTTAAAATCCTAAAAGATGATGCTGTTAAAGTGCTGCACTCAATATGCCAACAAATTTGGAAAACTCAACAGTGGCCACAGGATTGGAAAAGGTCAGTTTACGTTCCAATTCCAAAGAAAGGCAATGCCAAAGAATGTTCAAACTACCGTACAATTGCGCTCATTTCACATGCCAGCAAGGTTATGCTCAAAATCCTACAAGCTAGGCTTCAGCAGTATGTGAACCGAGAACTACCAGAAGTGCAAGCTGGGTTTCGAAGAGGCAGAGGAACTAGAGATCAGATTGCCAACATTCGCTGGATCATGGAAAAAGCAAGAGAGTTCCAGAAAAACATCTACTTCTGCTTCATTGACTACGCTAAAGCCTTTGATTGTGTGGATCACAACAAACTGTGGCAAATTCTTAAAGAGATGGGAGTACCAGACCACCTTACCTGTCTCCTGAGAAACCTGTATGTGGGTCAAGAAGCAACAGTTAGAACTGGACATGGAACAACCGACTGGTTCAAAATTGGGAAAGGAGTACGACAAGGCTGTATATTATCACCCTGCTTATTTAACTTATATGCAGAGTACATCATGAGAAATGCCGGGCTGGATGAATCACAAGCCGGAGTTAAGATTGCCGGGAGAAATATCAACAACCTCAGATATGCAGACGATACCACCCTAATGGCAGAAAGTGAAGAGGAACTAAAGAGCCTCTTGATGAGGGTGAAAGAGGAGAGTGCAAAAGCTGGCTTGAAACTCAACATTTAAAAAACCCAGATCATGGCATCTGGTCCCATCACTTCCTGGCAAATAGAAGGGGAAGAAATGGAAGCAGTGACAGATTTTATTTTCTTGGGCTCCAAGATCACCGCAGACGGTGACTGCAGCCATGAAATTAAAAGACGCTTGCTCCTTGGAAGGAAAGCTATGGCAAACCTAGACAGCATATTAAAAAGCAGAGACATCACCTTGCCAACAAAGGTCCGTATAGTTAAAGCTATGGTTTTTCCAGTAGCAATGTATGGCTGTGAGAGTTGGACCATAAGGAAGGCTGAGCGCCGAAGAATTGATGCTTTCGAGCTGTGGTGCTGGAGAAGACTCTTGAGAGTCCCTTGGACTGCAAGGAGGTCAAACCAGTCAATCCTAAAGGAAATCAACCCTGACTGCTCATTGGAAGGACAGATGCTGAAGCTGAAGCTCAAATACTTTGGCCACCTAATGAGAAGAGAGGACTCACTGGAAAAGACCCTGATGCTGGGAAAGACTGAGGGCAAAAGGAGAAGGGGACGGCAGAGGATGAGATGGTTAGATAGCATCACCGATGTAATGAACATGAATTTGAGTAAACTCCGAGAGACAGTGGAGGACAGGAAGGCCTGGCGTGCTATGGTCCATGAGGTCACGAAGAGTCGGACACGACTGAACGACTGAACAACAACAACAACATTTATGAGTAGCTGAGATGACATTGTTACTTTGTGACACATAGGTTTTTCTGAATCAGATCTCCATGCATGTAAAAGAGACGTTGTGTTTGTTTAGAAACTCATGGAAGACTGAGCACACCTTCAAGAGTTGCTCAAAAAGGAGCATAAAAGCAGTGATTGAGAAATAAATAAAAAGCTTAATTTCTCTTTGAGACCTAATCTTGAGGCTCTATTTGTACAGTTGCAATCGAAATTATTCAACCCCCATTGCAAATCAGGTTTATTGTAAAAATTTACAGACTTTCAGCTGTTTGCAATGAACAAACAAAAGCAATTGAAATGGCTCAACAGAACGAATGCTTCAAGTGGTGGTATTTTACCAGGGGGGCAAGCAGGGCATGTGCCCCGGGCGCTGCGCTGGGGGTGTGTGCCAAAATGCCTCTGTTGATGGCCAGCCCCGAGGGAGGCCCGCGCTCCTGTCACCGCCGCCTGTGCCCACAAAGAGGCCCGCCGCGGCGTTGCATGACTGGGCTCGTCCGCTCCCCGGGGCTGGCCGTGGGCTCCGGGGTGGCTTCAGGGCGATGCCCGCCAGCACCGCTCTGGACCGTCCTGCTTGGGAGCGCAGCGGCGGGCAGCTCGCTCCGCCCGGCCTGGATGGAGCTTCCCCCCACGCTGCTTCGTGGAGGGGGGTCTGCGTTGGGGGGGGGACTCGGCCCTGCGGGGGGGGGCGCGAAATCCATGTTTGCCCCGGGTGACACAGACCCTAGAATCAATTACACCATCTTTGAGAGGTGGTTGTCCAGCTCCTCTTAAAAATCTTGTTATGGTTAGGAATGAAAGAGATAGAGAACCCATAATCTCCATAGATACTCCATTCTACTGTTATAAAGATCTTATCATCAGAAAGTGTGTCCATATATTAAAACGAAATCTAGATAACTACAGCTTGTACCTATTGTTTTGGTCCTAGATTATGTGGAATGGAAAATAGTTCCTGATCATCTTCCGTAGGGGACACTTTTAGGTACCTGAACACTGATATCATGTGTCTCCTCAGTCTCCTTTTCTGAAGATTGAATTTCCCCAGATCCTTCTGCCTGTTCTCATAGGACAGGTCCTCAATTCCCTGGATCATCTTTGTCACTCTCCATTAAACTTGTTCTAATCTATTATTTGGGGAAGTGAAAAATTTTGTATCCTTTTTTGGTGTAGGAAACAAGCTGAAGGATGCATATCTTTCTGTCCTGCTTCACCTCTTATATCTGAATATTTAACTTTCTTCACAGCTGAAAAAGTCTTTGAGGAATTAATTAGGATTGAGAGATACTTTTACAATTAATCTAACTTCCCCAAACCATTTTAGTTTGAGAAACGTTGTATCCCTTTAAAGATTTTAGCATCCTCTGTAGGGATATTTGTGGAAATAGGGTTGAGAAAAACATCTTTCACACATAATTTCATCAGTGTTAATCTTCTTCTTTGTGATGCTATATATATTCTTAGGACCTCAGGTCAGCTTTCCAGCACAGTGCACAGGAGTGGATAAAGTAGTGGACAAAGACGGGGGGAATCTAGGTTCAAGCCATCCTTAGCCATGGAAACTCATTGGCTGTAAAGGAATGTAGGCCTGGCCTTGGGAACTGGGAAGGAATGAGTGAACCATTAAGGGGGACCTTTCAGAAAAGATTACTTAGTCCTGAGAAAGAGGAAAGTATGGGGGAAGAAAATCAGAATAACCCCAAATGGGGCAGAGAAAAACTTTGAGGGGCTTTCATGATTTTGTTACTCTGCCCTATAGCAATAAAGAGCATTCTTGGAATTCCTGCCACGACTGTTTCTTGCCTACACTGGGTCATGCTTTCTCAGCCCAACACACCTCACAGGATTGTTGTTGCAGGGGGAAAACTGCAAGAAAGAGTGTTATGCATACCTCCAGGAAAGGTGGAATAAACATATCAACAAATAATTATCAATTCTTTTTTACGAGTCAAGAGGTTCACTTCTGTTCTTTCTTTGGTCTCTGGAATTTTTTTACAGCCAGAATTTGTTCTGTACCTGTAGTGACAGGAGACCTGGACTTCCTTTTTTACACTTCTGGCCTCAGAAATAGAGTTAATCTGTAACTAAGCTGTATCTTCCTAACTCAATTCCTCTTGCAATTTCAGAAAAAAGCCAAAGGACAACATCTGTTTGAGCAGATAATGTACCATCTGGACCTTATTGAAAGTGATTACTTTGGTCTACGATTCATGGATTCAGCACAAGTGGCTGTGAGTAGCTAAGGTTTTTTTTGTTGTTGTTATGATCATATAATAGATTAAATCATATTAAGTGGAACCTGTGATTTATCTATTAAATAGTGTGTTATAAACGTGTTTTTCATGATAAAACAATGTATCAGAACACTTACTTCAGATGCTGCTCTTAGCCATGCTAGCCGGGATGGTCCAACATATCTAGAGGGCTCCAAGTTGGGAAATGTTCATTTAACATTTTTTAGAAGAGTCTGGTATACCTTTTCTGGCTAACACATTTTATTAAAAGGCATAAGCTTTCAGACACCTTCTGATTTTTTGCCACCATAGGCTAACATGGTTCTCTTACAATGTTAACAATTTTCAGTTGCTGTTCTTTTATGTGCTTCCGCCAGCTCACATTAAACAATTTGCTGCTTATGTCATGTTTTCTTCTGTGATTTGTCCATATATCCTCAGGTTATTGTCAATACTGGGTACCATACTAACCTAAGGTAACTAATAATTCACTGATTTGCAGTCCAAGTGCATTTATGATTATTATATGTTGGTAATTTTTGCCAATCCTCTAAAAAAATGTCTGTTAAAAAGCTTGTTTTAATTTGAAGGTCTTTTTTTTTGCAAATCATCAAATTATGATGTGATATAGTTTCCTTTAAAAAAAAATTGCTTACTTCATTCTGTGTGCTATGCATATAGGTAGTCCTCAACTTACAATCACAATTGAGACCAGAATTTCCATTGTAATTTGTTGCAGTCATAAGTGAAGTCACCACGTGACTGGACCCGATTTTACGACCCATTTTTACAGCGGTCGTTAAGTGAATCCAGCTTCCCCAATGGGCATTTTTTGCCAGAAAATGGGGAAAAAGGCGCAACATGCAATCACGTGACCGCAGGATGCTGCAATCGGTCGTAAATGCGAGCTGGTTGCCAAGTGCCTGAAATGCGATCATGTGACCGTGGGGGGTGGTGTGACGTTTTGTGATGCTCAGAAGTGCTTTACAGGCCATAAAGCACCCATTCCGAGGCCGTCGTAACTTTGGACCATTGTTAAACAAACAGTCGTAAATCGAGGACTACCTGTATATTGAAAGTCCTCTTTAGTTATGAAGGTACTGTTTATGTTCTTTACTGTTTATCCTGCTCCCCCCTCCCTTTTTATTAGAGATTAGCAGTGAGTTAAGAACTTTTTCTTGTTCACTCAGCATAATGCAGAATATTCTATCTAAGTCCCACTATCTAACAATTTCCCTTCTTGATTAGCTAGGTTAATATGTATGTACTTGATTTATACCCCAGCTTTCTACCCTGGCAAACATTCAAATTTAAAAGCAGACTATAGATAGTAAAATGAATAATAAAATAATATTAAAATCGTCTAACAATTAAAAGCATAGTAAAAGATCTTTACAGATTTTCTGAGGGTGGAGTCCTAGGAGTATATTTTGAGAGTAATGCAGGAACTGTCCCTCTCCCACAAACCAAAAAAATTGAGCCTCTGACACGGGGGGTGTCTTCAAGAGGTTCTTTCCTGCCACCCTAAACAACTGGACTGGTTTATAATCACAGTGGTGTCAGACTTTCCCAGAATAATTTGGGCTGTGTGTGTGTGTGTTTGTATGTGTCCATTCTAAGACTCCACTGCAGGGCTTTCCAAAGTTTTTCCCACAGCGACACACCAACCGGCGTTGGTGTGTCACCGCGGGAAAACCCGGAAGTGCGGCAGCGCGCAAAAACCCAGAAGCGCTGCTGCCGCTTCCAGGTTTTTCGCGCTGTAATTGGTGTGTCGCCCCGGGAAAACCCGGAAGCGCTGATCATCATCAGCGCTTCCGGGTTGTGTGGCGACACACCAGACTGTGTGTGGCAACACACTTTTGTGTCGCGACACACAGTTTGGAAAGCTCTGCTCCAGTGTTTGAAAAGACTTCAGAAGTTACAGCGATTGGGGGAACTTTGCAAGTGTTAGATGTCAAAATATTTTTTTTAATTCCTCCAGACAGATAAAAATTAATTAATTAATTAATTTTTCAGTCTGTGAGGTGCATTTTTAAACAATTATTTTGGCTGTTAGGGGCCACAGAGGTTGTGTCTTATAATGTTATAAAGTGGGTCATTCTGAACAATTGACAGGTTTTAGGGGTAAAGGGATGCATGCACTTCGAGTTACATTTTACTGAGAAATTGCTAAAAATTACACTGTGAAAAATTGGCCACTTTGCCATTAAATTTTAGCATTGTGATCTGGGGCTGCAGAATGGGGGTCAGTGGTTGCTTACAGACTGTGGGTTGCCCACCTGTTTTAAAAAATAAGAATTAAAACATTACTGCCCATCCTCACAGAGGAAGTAGAGATCACTCTGTCACTCTACCATTGGCATGACCTTTCGAGTCTGGCTACAGGAGAATTTTATTCTTTTTAGCTAGTGCAGTTGTTGTGGATTTGTGGTAAAACAAGCTTTCCCTCTTTGGCCAACCTGCTCTCTTATCTGCAGGAAATTCCATGTTAACGGAAGAGTATCATAATGGTATTAAATGTCAGGGTTACAGTAAATTATTCTCTGGCCTTTATTTTGTCTTTATGTTTATTGTCATTTGAATTTTTGAATTTGAAATATTGGCATGTTCTCTCCAAAACGAGGCTGGAATTTTTTGTCCCTAATTGTGTTTCTAGAGAAGGCAGTTCTTGATGGAAGTAAATATGCCATGCTAAACCTGCAAGGAATGCTGTAGTAGCGGCTAAATAGCTTAAAATGCAATAGGAACTGGCATCAGTTAGGTAATTTTTTTGTGTACTTTTCAACAGCATGCCTTACTAAGTAGGATAGTCCACATCAAATACTGTATATTTTGGGGTAAGACGCCAGGCTTGTTGATCGGAAGGTCGCAAGTTCGGAGGTTCGAATCCCTAGCCCCGCGTGACGGAGTGAGCTCCCGCACTCGCCCCAGCACTTGCCAACCTAGCAATTCGAAAGCATGCAAATGCAAGTAGATGAATAGGTACCACTTCGGTGGGTAGGTAACAGCGTTCCGCGTGTGTCATGCGGCCACATGACCGCGGAAGCGTCTTCAGACAACGCTGGCTGTTCGGCTAACAAACGGAGATGAGCACCAGCCCCTAGAGTCGGACACGACTGCACAAATGTGCGGGGGGAACCTTTACCTTTTACTCATATAAATGCAAGAATCCTAGAACAACTTTTTTGGGGTGGGGAAACCAGCAAATAACACTGTTTTTATATTTGAATTGTTGTACTGGAAGAAAATTACTTTGACGATTGTTTGCATATATGAATTTGAATTCTTGGTCAATATTCAAGGATTAGCAGAGTAGCTATCAGTTAATAGAACAGTGAGCTATTTGGACCAAAATTGCTGAATACCGTCAACTATTCTTTTAAGTTGTTTTGTTTTAATTTGTATGTCAATTTGTGTTGACACTTTTTACTTAATTCTGCTGAATTAAATTTGCCAGAGTGTAGTAGTTTTATTTTAAATAAATTAGGATAGGGAAAATAGCTTATTTCATGCATTATCACGAGCTGGCTGTTACCTTGGCGAGAAGTGTGCTTGTCCACTGGAACTGTGACATGAGATCCAGGCTCATGTCTCTTACCCTTTGCACTGTGTGTCTCATAACCTCCCCCTCTCCTGTGTGCCACTCAAGCTAAATTCTTGGTGGTGGTGTTAGGAACTGAGTTGAACTAAGTGGTATTGGTGCCTGTCTCTGATCTGTTAACAGCCCCCTTTTGGAATGTGGAGGAGGTGAAAGAAAACAGACTGGAGCTGAAGCAAACATATTCTCTCCCCTGAAGTGTGGGAACATCCTCCTTCTCTCATTCATTCTGGTTTACTCTTTCATAGCACCTGCAGGACTCAAGTCTGCTGAATTGTTCTCAGCAAAGCAAGTTTAAATTGGATGGCACTGGCTACTGATGGATCACTATCCCCCCACATGCCCATGATGTAATTTCCTATTGCTAATTTATTGCTTGGGTGTCTAGGAAAATTACATGATCCATTTCCTTCTGCACCAAGAACCAGCTGCCTTCATGGATAATAAAGCTAACTTCTTTTAACTACTTAAAGTACTGTCCAGCTCTAAATCATTGTTCATTTCTGCTGTAATTCTGTGTGTAAAATTCTCAGTTGGTTAATACAACTGATGACTGATTTTTTTTTACTAAGGTCATTGGAGAAACTACATATTTTTTTGGCAAGAGTGAATGTTTGATTAGAGATGACTTTAAGGGTACCATGGGACTGTATAAGTATAAAATATACTAATTTTAAATATTCACTAAAAGAAACAATAGCTATATTTTGTGTTTACTAGATTGGTTTGTTTTAATAATGCCTACAGTTTAACACCAGATCCACGTTACTGGCATTGGTTCAGGAATCCATAATTATTCAGATGCAAAACTGTCAATTGGTCAACAGATTGCAAAAGGAAATGCTGGATGGAGAGAGAGAAAACTAAGGAATCCCTTTGAATATGTACTGTTTGAGGCAGAATCTATCTGCTTCAAACAGATCTCAAATTTGAAAAACAGAAAATGAGGCTTGAACTAAAACTCAATATATTCAGTCTATTGAGTAAAACATATCTTGATATTATATCTACTGTGACTTGGGCCCTAAGTTGTTTTCTTATTCACATGCAAAGAGAATTCTAGCAATTTTTCCTCTGACATCATACAATATTTTCAGAAATGTCCTACCCACCTGGGAAGTACTTGCTTGGGGATGTAATGGGAAGGGAAATATATTGTAAATACGATCCCTTGTTCAGTTCATAAAAGGACATGTGAATCAAAAATTAACTGAAATCAGATTACTAGGGTTTAAACCTAGACAGACTATAAATCAAAGGTAACTGATTACCTGTGATTGTTGCTCGTTGCTAAGGCAACCAGTGTGCAGTGAGAACAGATCTGACTAGCTGATTTGGTGGGGACCATTTAGGTTCCTATAGTTCTGGAATTAATTGCTTTAATTCCTCACGTGATTCAGTCAGTAAGATTCCTTTGCATGTGGTGTACAGTATATGGAATTTGCTTCATTTCTTGCATTAGTGATACACTTAAAACAGTTGCACAAATTAAAATCATGGTTTTGAAAACTAGAACTGCACTTGTCTTAGTGTTCTAAGGGTTCATTTGTTACTGTTGTTGGAAAAATAATTTAGAATGACACTCATTAAACTGAATTACATACCCTTTCACTCTGCACGGTTTTCTGCACTGTTTTCTCTTTTTCTTTAGCATGATTTGATGGCAACCCACAGTCAGGCCTGCATGAGTAACAAAATCATGCGCTATGTAGACCACCAGGCTGAAAGGGTGAGGCGGCAGCATGTCTGACTACTTCCCACTCACAGAAGTTTAAATTAATATGGCAAGAAAGAAATGAAACTCTTCTGAATGCCTAGTTTTCTTACCTTGTATTCTACCTTTCCCCCATGAGCTTAAGGCAGTACAGGTTAACAATGGTAATTGGGACCGGAATTTCCATCACTAAGCAATGCGGTTGTAAAGTACGATGTCACATGACTGCATCGCATAGCGACAGCAGTCCCCGTTGCCGTCATTAAGTGAGGGTTGCGGGTCATTAAGTGAGGACCTCCTCATGACTTCCTGCCAGCTTCCAACAAGCCAAGTCAATGGGGAAGCTGGCAGGATGTCATGAGTCCCAGGTGGCTTGCAAGCAGGGTGGTAAGTGGGTAAGTGGCTGCTGTGGCCCGGCACAAGCGCAGTTGGGCCAGGAGTGGCTGCTGCCAGGGGCAGGAGGGTGCACAAGTGGCTGCCGCAGCCCGGCACAAACACAGCCAGGCTGGGGGTGGCTGCTGCTGAGGGCAGGAGGGCGTGCAAGCCATCCTGTGCTCCGCCACCCCTGCGGCCCCAACTGACCTTTGCCATCTTCTTCCTCCCGCTACTGACAAGGCGCGCCTGGCCTGACCCTTCGCGAGGCAGCTGCTGGCCACATGCAGCCTTCTTGCGAGGCTTTGGAAGGCGAAGATGGCAAAGGTTAGCTGGGGGCAGCAGGGGCAGCGGAACACAGGGCGACAGGGCTGTAGGGGCGGCAAAGTGCAGGGTGGCCACAATGGCTGAGATGATGGAGGAGATGAGTGGGGGGAACTTGAAGCACATGCTGTGGTCGTAAATGTGGGTGGGCTGCCAAGTGCCTGGATTGTGATCACGTGACCGTGGGGGCACTGCAATGGCTGTAACGTCAAGGACTGGGCGAAAGTACCATTCGTTCAGCGCTTCCGTAACTTTGACCGGTCGCTAAATGAATGGTCTTTAAGCAAGGACTACCTCTATACATTCTTTTATCTGTTTTTATATTCACAGCACCCCTGAGGTAGTCTAGGATAAAAAATCTAGTGACCTTTGGAAGAAATTCTTCCATCTGCATTTGAGTTGGTGCAGTCTAGGAACCAGTGATGTGCAGAATGTTTCAGATTCAGCCTGTCAACTTTGAAATGCCTTTCTTCAGGCTTGAAAGTTTCATAAGCAGAACTGGCTGCTTCAATCATTTTTAGCTTGAAACACTTCCAAAATGGTTGAAATATCCCACTTTGAACAGGGTCAGTTATTCTGAAGTTGAAATGGAATGTTTCGGATTCAAAACGCTCTTCACATCCCAACTAGAAACAGTTCATTTGGGTGATTTACCTTAGAGGAACCTCCTAAATTCAGCATATGCTTAGTAATTGATGTGATAGGCTGCCTATTGTAGAAGAAACCATAATCAGTCCAGCTACAAGCTGTCATTATGTGGCTTGTATGTATAGTTTTAGAGATGAGGATGAGCCCGTATGTAGCACGGAACTGCACATGTCACTTTAAGTCAGACTAATCTCTGACAGTGGCAATTGGGTAGTGTCAGATTTCACTCTTATGAAAGCTAAAACCTTTCCTGTCTCAGATACCAGCCAGCACACAATTAACCAGATCAGTCTGCCCCCAGCTGATGCCCTACAGATAGTGGACAGCATTTGTTTGTCTCGGCTGTGCCTAAAGGTAGACATCAGGAGTTTATAATAAAAATTATTTTGCTTGTGCCTTCCTATGATAATTTTCTTTATGGCTCAGTATTTTCTCATTTTTCTGCCTTTTATAATTTTTCCTTATGTTGAAATTTTTTAGTTTTTCATCTGATTCTTCTTCTTTTTTCAGCACTGGTTGGACAACACAAAGAGTATTAAAAAACAAGTTAAAAGTAAGTGGTTGGGCTTTTTATATATCTTTCAGTGAAGTGTTGGGTACATATTTGGGGAGACTCTGTTCCTCTAAAATATATTTTGACAAATGAAATAAAGAAAAACGTTGCAGTAACAGAAAACTGGCATTATAATTCCCTTTGACTCAAGGGATTTCATTAAATGTGTTGCATTGAAAATTGGCTTGTTGCCGAACTGTATATAGTTATTAAAAAATCTCGTTGCTGCTTTCATTTTGCCGTGTTCTCTCTCTTCTTTCCAACTTTACTGAAAAACAGATAGAGGTTTGTGGGTTTTTTTTGGAATATTTGGCCTATTGTTCATATTTCTGGCTTTTTCAAATTACTGTTATGGTAGTAAAATACAAAATAAGTCAGAAAGCTTGAAATTCTAGTATAACAGGTACCTTGAATCAACAGTTGCTGAGATGATGCATAAATAGCATCAGGGATTTTCTGGTCTAGAATTTCTCTTATTGAAAGATAATGAGAAACAGAACCTACCATAACAGAAGTTAAGTAGCAATATGGGTGAAGGCAAAATGCATGCAACCTGCTTCAAATGGTTGCATTTTCTTTGCTACCAAAAGGGCATAGTATCCAAGCTTTCAATAACACAGGTGAAGTAGGTGTTAGTGGAATGCAAAACTGAGAGATAGTAAAGGTTCCCTTTGGGGGAGATGGTGCAGTGATAAAAGTCGAACTATAAATATAAATAAATAAATAAACTGGTTAAAAGTTCAGAGAAGTTCCAGGATTAGAAGACCTAAAGAGGTGGAACAAATTACGAGAAGGCTTTCTTCCCAGGAAGTTATAGTATGTTTTTTAATTTGTGCTTTGCAAATACCATACTAACTTATCTAGATATCTTTGCAATATTTTGCACTCCAAAAATGTAATGCCTCTTGTTTTGAATCCAAATCTGTAGCATGTGTGCTGACACAGCTCCCACAGCCAAGATCTATGGATTTCTCACTTCACAGAATAGAGCTTGGTAATACTGGGATTAACCTAGATTTGTCTGTTCTTTGCAAGGCAAATCAACTTAATGTAATATAGCTTAGGTGGCTTCTAATACCTAATATAAAACTACTTTTGCCTTTTTTAACATTCCCTTTTTTTGCTGGTATATTTTATATTTAAAGGGTTTTTTTAATTGATGTCATTTTGAGAATAATTTGTAAATGGTGTATGCCTGTGTGAACTCATCTTTGCAAAATATTGTCTTTGCTGTCAGTAACACATATTCCTTTCTGTAGTTGGTCCACCATACTGTCTTCATCTTCGTGTAAAATTTTACTCTTCTGAGCCAAACAACCTACGTGAAGAGCTCACAAGGTACATTGTATGCAAACAGGAAATCTACAAATCCTACAGAAAGGTTTTCACGACCTGTATTGTAGCTCATTGTTTAGCATACTAATCTGAATATGAATGTTGCAGGGTTCCTAGTCTTTGAATAGTTAAATGCCCCCAAGGACTAGGAATATATAATAAAAGGATAGGAGCAAATGCATACATTAAATATCAGTGAAATGAAGTATTCAGTTTTACATCCAGTCCTCATAGCATTTCCATTATATTGACAATATGTATGAAATGAAGTTCTACTAGACAAATATTTTATAAAAGATTTTGGACTTGTCTAAGAAATGAAATAAGAAATAAGAAAGGGGCGTGGTGGCTCAGTGGGTAAGACGCCAGGCTTGTCAGTCGGAAGATCGCAAGTTCGGAGGTTCGAATCCCTAGCCCCGCATGCGGAATGAGCTCCCGCACTAGCTCCAGCTCTTGCCAACCTAGCAATTCGAAAGCATGCAAATGCAAGTAGATGAATAGGTACCACTTCGGTGGGTAGGTAACAGCGTTCCGCGTGTGTCATGCGGCCACATGACCGTTGTCTTCAGACAACGCTGGCTCTTTGGCTAACAAACGGAGATGAGCACCGGCCCCTAGAGTCGGACACGACTGCACAAATGTGCGGGGGGTACCTTTACCTTTTTTTAAGAAATCTACTTTGGGATTGCTTTGAATGGTGAAAAGGTAGGAAAAAAATAATCATTAAAAATAATCACTTCTCCCCTTTTCTCCCATTTCAGGGTTACACCCAGGAAAACAGGGGAAACTGAAATTGCAAAATGCGTATTCCTCAATTAGAATCTCATTCTTCTGTGATGAAACAGGCTGCTCCTTGTTTCTGTGTTTTCACTGAGAATCCTTTGTGCATTATCTGATCATTCTAAATATGTGTAGCATTAGTCTGTTTACCTTATTTTACTGATTTACTTAATTTATTTTAAAATGTTTGTAGCCTATCCAATATCCAGAAGATTTTGCAGAAAACTAGTTAGATGTCATCAAGTTGGTCCTGACCCCTGGCAACATTATGGATAAATGTTGACCGTCTTGACCTGACCCTGGCAACAATTCCTAGCTTTTCCAAGGACATGGCAGTGACCTCCTTTATCCCATCTATCAACCTTAATTCTTTTTTTTCCCTTCTTTTGTTTCGGTCTTGCCAAGCTAGTTACTTTTTTTTTTGGTGCATCATCTGCTTGCATAATGTGCCCCAAGATGTGAATTTCTCTTGCTGATCAACTTCTCAAGCAGTCTGTCAGTCTTTTTCATCCAGAACCATCTCCAGGCATCTGTCTTCTTCCTCTCACCCTTTCTCAGGGTTCAGCTTTACACTGGTAACCTCTTGCATTAACTATTCTATCTTTGCTATCATAGAAATATGACAAAAATCTTTTGTGATCTGATAAAATCATTGCCTTCCTACCTAAGACTACATCTCCAGCATACTGTCCATCTTTATCTCTTGAAATTAAGGACATGAAATTATCTACCGCTATCACTTTGCCATAAACTCTGAGTTCACTAAATATACTGGTTGACATTAACCTGGACTTTTCAGTTTCCATTTTTATTGTCATTATAAGCTCTCCAAAGTCACCTTTATTTTCAGCTAACAAAGTGGTATTGTCTGCATATCACAAATTGTTAGTGTTTCAACCTTCAATTTTGTTTCCAGTTGCCATCTCTTGCAATTTTGCCATTCACATAATATATTCCAGGGTTTCTCAACCAGGGTTCCGTAGAACCCTAGGGCTCCGTGAGAGGTCACTAGGGGTTCCCTGGGAGATCACAATTTATTAAAAAAATTATTTCAAATTCGGGCAACTTCACATTAAAAAGTAAGTTTCATTCTTTATTTTTAGTTTAAGAACACACTTAATGCATATATACAGTACAGGCCTACACATGAAACAAATATAATAATTTTGTAACTTCTGGCCTGTATTTGAGCCTGAATGTGCAGTGGTTCCCTGAGGCCTGAAAAATATTTCAAGGGTTCCTCCAGGGTCAATAGGTTGAGAAAAGCTGATATATTCCCTGTGTAATTTCAATGGATGGAGGGACAATATGCATACTTGTCTCATTCCCTTCCCTGTTCTGAACCACCCTGTTTCTTCACACTCAGTTCTAACAGTAGCTTCTTGTTCCTCTGAGGAATAATCAATTGTTCTGGTTTACCCATTAGCCCAATATATTCTGCCATGATCTACACAATCAAAGGCATATAGTCAGTAAAGCAGAGGTAAAACTCTTTAAAAACTTCCCTTGCTGTCTCTATTATTCATCTTATGTTTGCTACCTGATCTCATAATCCTTTGCCTTTATGAAGTCTTCCTGTTCATTTGGCATTTCTCTCTTCATGTATTGCTTTATTGTTTTGTAAGGTCTTAAATAAAATTTTCACATTCTCTTGCATCTTCCTTAAATCAATATTCATCTTTTCCAATCTCTATGCCACACAGTCTTATTCCATGATTTGGGGCAAGTCTGTGGGTGCTATAGTGGCTATAACTCCCAGGCGAACCCAGGCCCCACCCCCAAGGCAGGGAAATTGGAAACTCTAATACCCAGACCCTGCGGGAGTCCACCATTTGCCTAAAAATGAGGTCAAGCAGTTCAGGGAAGGAGCCTTCAGGACCGCAGGGAGGCAGTACCTCTAGCTTGTCCCTGACACTCAACTTCACAACTAGGAACTCTCATCCAGCCACCTGTGGAACAGGTTCTTGTCACCACAAGTTTCCCTGCAGTACCATTGTGACCCCTTGTCTCTGGTTTTGGTGTCACCCGAAAACCCACTCAGGCAAATTCCAGATACAGAAAGCTTTCCATCCTCACTCAACCAAGTCTCAGTGATACATGCCAGGTCCAGTCTCTTCCTCACTAGAAGTGATCTTCTAAAAAATATATTTTTTCCTTTTATTATTATGTTCTTCTGGTTATTAACATTCTGGGTAGATACATCTTTCCATTCTTGCTTAACACTGGAAATTTGTGCTCAATCATTACAGATCTTCCTTATTGGTGAAGGCGTTCATCCTCTGTTTTTCTTTGGCTATCGTGATACCTTGTTCTGAATGCCTCTGGGATCTTTTCCACTTAGAAATGTTGGGATTTTTTTCTTCTGTCAGTTTTCACATGTTTCACTTTTCACTCTGAAAACGTTTATCTCTCTTTAATCTTCTGATTTTAACCCATGTATTTGAGACCAGTAATTCATAATCTGTTCCACAGTCTGCAGCTGGAAATGTTCTGGCTGAGTGGATTGCATATCTCATCTTCTTTTTCCTTTTATGTAATTGATTTGATTCCAGTGTTGTGCCTATACAGTAGTGATGTCCAGTTGTAGAGTCTGTATTTACAGTGCTTGATAGCAATTTCTTTTGTGTGTTGGCAAGGAACAAAAAAATTATCACAAAACTATTATTTTGTCTCCTGTTTTACTACATTATCCAAACCAAACTTTTCTGCAATTCCAGATTCATTTATTTCCCCAATATTTGTATTCCAATCATGCATGAATAGTATTACTTTCTTTCTATGTGTTGCTTTTGGCATCTTTTGCAGTTTGCCATAGAATTCTTCAGTGTTGTGCACTGTTGCATCTCTAGCTGGGACACATATATAACAGGGATGTTCACCTGATATCCATTAATTCTAATAGATATGATTCTGGTGTTTATTGCGTTAAAGCTGAATAGTGATGTCCTTTTTGGAATATGTCTATGAAGGTCCTCAGTCATCCAGGTGGAATTGTCTGTAGCTTGAATCATGTCAACTGGATTTCTATTTTCTCAGTGGAAACGTTTCGCTCCTTATCCAAGGAGCTTCTTCAGTCTGAGCAAAAATGATAATTCCTTTTTGGAATATCATTGCTACTCCATTCCATCATATGGTTTCATGCCCAGAATATAGAAATTAGTTCATTTCAGTCCCTCTAAGTTCATTTATTCCTAAAACATCTAATTTAATATGCTTGGTTTCTATTTTGACAATTTCAAGTTTTCCCTGGTTTATTATTTTCACATTCCATATTTCAGTTGTATATTGGCACCATCAGGAAATAGATTTCTTTGCAGCTTTAGTCTGTAAAAGGTCATTTTTCTTCCCCAATAACCAGAGTAGTGCCTTACAGCTTGGAGGCCTCGTCATCTAGAACGCACATTTTTCTAAATGTTTCAGCCAGATCTATAGAGTTTTCTTGGTAACAGTAGAGAAGTGGTTTAGTGTAGCCTTCTCTGGGGTTTGATTTTGTAATTCTAGATGGGTTGACTTCCCTCATTCCCTCAGAGCCTCCTTTTAGCTTCACCATTCCCCTCTTGGACTTTACAGCATGCGTCCAGCAGCAGCATTTTCAGGATCGTTGAAGCTGTTGAGCCTTCTCACCTCATCGAGGTGGCAATCCCTTGGAAGGTGTGGTGGTCTATAATCCATGAAAGGAAGCTAAAATAATAAAACCAAGTAAAATCATAATAAATTATTTTTTTAAACTTTAAATAAACACACAATAAGCACTTAAGGTATGATCAGGCTGTAGTCTCTATGACAGAGCTTTCCAAACTGTGTGTCGGGACACGTTAGTGTGTCGGCTGCAGTGTCTGGGTGTGTTGCGGCTGCTGCTGCCTCCGAGCCCTGCCTGGATTCCGCGCAGGTCCTAGTGCCTGCCTTGTGCCTGGCTGCCTCCAAACCTGCTGTGATTCCGCGCAGGTCCTAGTGCCTGCCTTGTGCCCTGCTGTAAGAGTGTGTTGTGAAATGATGCCCTGCTGTAAGAGTGTGTCGCGAAATGATGCATGTCTAAAAAGTGTGTCACCAATGTGAAAAGTTTGGAAAGCTCTGCTCTAAGACTTTTAAAACCCAGGTCTTCACCTGATGCTGAAAGTCAGATAATATTGGCATCAGCCTTGCCTCCAAGGAATTGAATTCTAGAACGCCAGACAAAGACAGCCTTCTTCCGTATCCCCACATACAAGCCTCTCCCAGCTATTGGACATTGAAAAGAATTCCCCTTGCAGATCTTAACATTTAGGAAGTACATATTGAGTGAACATTAGGGTCCTAAACTGTTCAAAGCCTTAAATATTTATATTCAAGCAATTCTTGATTCTCCAGTAATGTTGTTCTTGCTTTTCCCTTTTAAAACAGATATTTATTTGTTCTTCAACTAAAGCAGGACATTCTGAGTGGCAAGTAAGTACCATTGATAATTATACTGAAACTTGGTTCACACAACATGCTAAATCTTGAGTTGGGTTTAATGTGATGTACATATTTGAACCATGTGTTAATTGTTCTTTAAGGAGAGGAATGATTAATGATATATAACTACCCAGAGTCATTTGTATGAGATGGGCAGTGAAGAAATGCGATAAAATAAATAAATAAATATATTTGGTTATAGGTTTATTCACCTAAACCACCACCCAGTATATTGCCTGAACCCAGATACGAGTAAGAAGTTAATGTATAGTTAACTCCACTTTCTGTCCTCCACACAGAGAGGCAGAAGGAAGGAGCCAGATGGTTCTCAGACTGATAAAGATTCTAATTGTATAAACAACCCCCAACTACAGCCTCCCCTTTTATCAGAAAAAAAAAAGTTCTCACCTCTTCTTTGCAGCACTGTAAGACTTGTGAGAAAAAAGACTGAGAATCTCCCTGCCCTATTGCATACATACAGTAGATTGGTTCTAAATGGAAAATAAATTACTTGCTGGAATTCTGGTATCATTACTGCTTTCATCTTAATAAACCTTGCTAAAGAGAAGTCTGTGAGATTTATGTTGGAAAAAAAACACTTTTAGTTGAGGTAGCTACTCAAGGTCTGACAGGCACTCAAGTGTCTCTCTCACGCCCATATCATCAGCCCCCATAGCAGGTGTATGGAGGGTGAAATAACAATAGTGGAAGAGCTGGAGATTGCTCGGTCTTTTCCAGTAATGTCCACAATGACTCCAATACGATGGGGGATTTTATTTTATTTTTTTTAAATATAAAAGTCAAGTAAAAAGTGTCAGCTGTCCAGCCACCACAAAAAGATACAGACCAAACTATAGTGGCTGGCTATAGTATGCTGTATCACCTGATACACTAAAGAAGTTAGAATATTTGACTCAGAATATTATGGAAATGGGGAATGCTGGGGAATGCTGGCTGGGGAATTCTGGGAGTTGAACCCCACGCACCTTAAAAGTTGCTGAGGTTGAGAAACACTGGTCTAAGTTACAGGCATCTGTCTTCATGAAATGTATGTGGTAAATTCAGTTTACAAATATTAAACTTGTATTTCCAGAGTGATACAAATGTTATCACTGTCAAATGTTTTCAATGTTACAAAAGTCCCATATTTTCTTCCTTTCAGCTTCCTAAATGTCTTACTAGTAAAAATACTGCTCAAGGTTTCACATGGATATAGATGTGGGAATGAGGATCTGTTTTGCATTGGGGATGTGTTGCTCTATTTCAGACTTTGAATTGATATAATATAAATGAGAAATGTATTAGTTATGTCCATGGTCTGTTTACTTTTAGAGCCTCAAATCATTTTTTGTGATTGCAGTGCATCATCCATATTGCTTCTGTGCTTCCACAGAGCTTCATTTGAGAATATTTCTAGCTAAAAAATAGCATTCATCATATGACAGCATTTATTTGGTTCAGAGTCCTTTGCTTTCATGAAAATACTAAATGTGTGACAGTGGTTTTCTGCAAGCAGATCTTTTCATCATGGTGCATAATCTACAATGGCCGGTCTTTTTAGTAGAGCAAGGATGGATACCAGACAGATCACCATTTCTCTATGTAGATCTTAATATTCTATTGCACAAAATTTTTCACCACCTTTGTGATGAACCAGGATATATCACTGTGCTATACAGATACAGTTCTACTGCTCTCTTCCAGTTTTGCATAGGAGTTGCCTTTATCTGCCATGTTCATATCTTGAGTTCCTGAACAATAGGTGGGATATAAATCTACAAACAAACTTATTTTGCAGTACTGGTGTTTCTGTTACCTACTGTAGATAGTCTCTTTCCAAAATTTCAAACTTGTCTGATATATCCAACAACTTTTTCTCTTCTGACATCTAGTAAATGCATCACAAGTAGAACATTCAATCATCTTTCTTATGAGACTAAGTGGATTTGATTTAAACATTGTGTCTATATCTCAGGTTTTACCTCTCGTTTACTATAAGACATGTCATCCCTGTTGTCTCAGAGATCCAAAGTTTTACCTTCTCTTTGCTGTTCATTCTTCCAATCTCAGCTGTTCATCACTGTCTTGACCCTATTACTGTTATTCTTAACTCACTATTCAAAAAGTTTCTCAGGAGTTTTTCAACTCGTATCCTCCAACCACCTAGTCTATTCCAGTATAGAAGCTTTCATTGTTATCTGCTCCCTCATGGTTACAATTTTTGAGCCTTTAGCTACCTCCCTCTTGAAAGTGAGATCCTTTGTATCTTTCACCTCCATCATCTGCTACTGAATTTTGTACCCTTTGCATGGGACTGTAATATCTGACTATTTTATTTATGCAGTTTAGAGACTGCCTGATTCCCAGTGACTCTGGGCAGCTTACAATTTAAAAGTTTTTTTTAATACAAAAAATAAAAAGATAATAAAGCCAAAGACAAACACATGAACCAATCTCCCCACCCCTACCTGATCTAACGGGCTCAGTCATCACCCTGCCCAAAGCCTGGGAGAATAGCCAGGTCTTTAATAGCTTCCTGAATGTCATCAGAGTGAGAGCCACCCAGATGTCTGGGAGTCAGAGACTACGAAGTGGCCCTTCCTTCCACTCTGGGTTTTATTTCTAAAGCCATCAATATCCCATTTTGGGTGGCCAATTTTATTTCCTAACCCTACCCCAAACTAGAAAAAGCCCCCCATTCTTAAAACTTTTAGATGTCAGTAGTATTCTCTTTAGCTGGACTGCTGTCTTTTGGGGAACCCAAAGACCTTTTGTTTACAGTTAAGGCCCTAGGAAGAATTTTCCTGTGTGAACTGAATGCTGTTCTGCAGTGACACTTGGTTATCAGATAGTCCAGCTGCTAGATCATTTTCCTTGTGCTGTTGGTATATCCAGAGCCTGCTAGACTTGGGTAGAGATTCTGCATTGTCTTGGCCATCTACATTTGTCAAGCATGACAATTTGCATATTCAAGCAAGAGTAGCCATTGGATGAATGCTTTGGAAGAGAGTATTCTCTACTTTCACGAGTCATGTGAAAGCCTCCCTCATAGTAAGTTACCTTGCTATTTATTCATATACATCAAGACAGACCACAAAGAAAGATATATTACTTCATTTAATCATGGCTCTTTGAATGATTTTCTGCATTTACACAACCAACCCTTCTTTCTCCTTATAGGTGCAGCTCTCATTGTACTAAGTTTGTTTTACACTTGTTTCTGATCACCAAGTGTAAGCACACTTTTGTTGCCAGTTTATTGAAACTCATCATTCCCTTTCTCCATTTCTAAGTCTTTAAAACCTAATTATATTTGTTCAGAGCCTACAGTCCCTTGAGTTTAAGGTTGCCAATAAAAGGAAGAAAGAGAGATCCAAGAAAGAAAGAAAGAAAGAAAGAAAGAAAGAAAGAAAGAAAGAAAGAAAGAAAGAAAGAAAGAAAGAAAGAAAGAAAGAGAGGGAGGGAGGGAGGGAGGGAGGGAGGGAGGGAGGGAGGGAGGGGGGCAGGCAGGCAGGCAGGCAGGCAGGCAGGCAGGCAGGCAGGCAGGCAGGCAGGCAGGCAGATCCTAGAACAGTTTGCCTGACATGTTTTTTTCTTGTTATAGATTGGAATGTCCCTTTGAAACAGCAGTGCAATTAGCAGCTTACATGTTACAGGGTAAGTTGCCGGGAGGATTTTGTGTGGGTGTATTGCTTAAGGCCAAGGGCTTCTTCAAGCCAAACAGGTTTCCTTTCCCAGTAGCAAACCACATTTAGATGCTTGGTCACTTTTGTACCTGAAGGATCTATTTCATGTTCAATCCAACCACAGGATTACAGAGCTGATAGGGCAAAGTCAAGTAATGTTAACCGCCAAGATCTCGGCTTTGGCCAACTGTTTTGCAACCTATCATGATTAAGAAGTATGAGTGGAATTCTGAGGCTTGCACAAGCTGTGATCTTTATCTGAGGTGGGGGATTAAACAGGGATAGGAAAAGTCAACCACCTTCAGTAAAATAACTATTTTTCTTATTGGAATTTTGTTCAGAAAAACTCAATGAATCCCCAAATGCAACTTGAATTGCTGTAGCAAAGTAAACTACAAAAACTGGCTGAAAGTTGGAGTCCCGCACTGAGTATGCCAACTCTTTTGCCATGTTTTATTGTAAGCCGCCCAGAGTCCCCCGTCGGGGGAGATGGGCGGTCATATAAATTTAAATAAGAATGAATGAATGAATGAATGAATGTATCTATGTATGTATGTATGTTCCCCTGGCCCTCTTTTAAAAAGCTGCTAGCTTATTTTTTATTGTTTCTCATAAATATAAAAGCTGTTTTCTTGATTTAGCTTTAATAAGGTTCTGGAATTTTAAGAAATGTGTACAAATCTATGCGTGATTTTATCATATGCTGTCCTTAAATTATTTTGCCTCATCTTTATTTCCACACAATAATAGTTGTTTAATTTTCAGAAGTATAATTCAGCTAAACTTGATCCTATTTTTAAGACTTTAAAATTTATTTAGGTAGAAATAATTTCTACTAAAGTCAGTGGAATGTTTATGGGACAGCAGACTTTGGAGGTTTTAGTGCTGCTAGAATACTTTTTGGGTTCAGATAGTTCTAATTGTAGATAACTGACTTATAATTGGATATTCATTTCTGTCTAGGAATAAAAAAATGTTCAGGGATTGCTTGTGTGTGTGTGTATTTCTTTTTCCTAGAATCAAAAATACAAAGCACAAAGATTTTGTTTCCTGGTACCTGCACAAAATCTTATAAATCAGTTAAATTATTCAGTAAGCTGCTTTCTTTCTGTTAACCCTCAAATCCTTCCTCTTATTTTTTGCAAGATTTTGTCTTTATTCTTTTTAATATATTTAAACTTGCAAGTGCTTCCTGAAATCAACTAAATGCAAAAGTGGATTTTGTTTCCTACACAATTAATTATATATGATAGAAAAGTGCACTATGCTCCTTTTTAAATCACATCAATGCTGCTGTTTCCCTTACTTGCTACTAACTTGAATATAGCTACCTCACTATGTGTTCTTTTATTGCTTTTGTTCTTCTTTATACAAACTATCCTGAGTTATTTTGATTAGATTTACAGTATGTGTAGCCAAGTCAGATTTGACTGCATTACATCTATAAGCTAATTAAGCAGAGAGGAGAGAGAGCCCACATGCAAGAAAAAGAAGGCAATATAAAATGTAGGTTTATGTAGCCAAACTCAATAATTATAATAAGTATTGCAGAAATGTTATTAAGAAGTGGTGGTTCTATATCACTGCTAATGTGCAAGGATGGTCTTGGGGTACCAACTTACACCAGCCAACATTCAAAATTTTGATTAATTATGTAGGGGTATTCTGTTATAATTAAGTATTTTTTGATATATTCATGAAAATACATTGGTATGTGTACCAATGTAGTGAAGCACTATGGTTCCATGCAGCTTTTGAGATTGTGGTTGCACTGGGTGTCTTCAAGAGAAAGAGACCTCTCTGATTTAACAGGTTTTCTACTCTTTTCAGCAGATTTGGGGGATGTGTACAGGAGAAATAAGAGTATGGAGCATTCCCATTGTGCAAGCAGAATTCCACTTACACAACTTTGGAGGAGACCTTAATTGTATTTATCAGCACTAAAAGCCTCTCGTTTCACGATAGCTAAAACACCGCAAGTTAATAAAGAATTTTAAGCCTCTAGAGAGTGAAAGATTCCATTACTTGAGCATTTTGGAGATTAACAGTTCCAATGAATTTATGAGAGAGACTGTTTTTATTGAGTGAGTGACTGAGATACCCTGCTCTTTGCAGCTGAACTTGGGGACTATGATCCTATTGAGCACATCCCTGAGATAGTGTCGGAATTCAGATTTGTACCTAGCCAAACTGAGGAGATGGAACTGGCCATTTTTGAGAAGTGGAAGGAATACAGGTAACGAAGTCCTGGATTGTAAATGTCCACAACTTGTCCCTCCCATATAATCTGTGAATTGTAATTGTATGCATTATTTTCTGTCCATCGTGGCATGTTCTTGAGTATTTTGGGCTAAACCGGGATTTCCTCAAAATCTGTAGATCTGTAGTTGATCCCTACAAGAGGGACCATAGTGAGTTAATTATTATTTCAAATGGCATTTAAAACAATTACACAGAATATAATGTCTTTAGCATCTCTGAATTTATCAGAACACCTGTATACATTTCCACAGCTTAATTTTGCAGTGCAATACTTTCCCAGTCCTTACATTTCCAAACAAAATAAGCATATACTGCAGGGCTTTCCAAAGTGCTGCCGCTGGCGACACACCAGCGGCGGCGCGCGCACGACGACGGTGCAGGGGGCGTGCGGCAGCGCGCACGCACGGTGACGGCGCGGGGGGCGTGTGGCAGCACGCACGGTGGCGGCGCGGGGGGCGTGTGGTGGCGCGGGGGGCGTGCGGCGGCGCGCCCGTGCATGGCCGCCGTGCGCGCACGCCGCCGCTTCCTGGTGGTGTGGCGACACACCACGCTGTGTGTGGCGACACACTTTTGTGTCGCGACGCACAGTTTGGAAAGCTCTGATATACTGTATCGCCCTGGAACATATTTAAAATTGAATTAGAACTGGTACTCTTTAGTTCATCCCAGGCGCTTTTGAATTTCTCTTATGTATAGTCAGTTTTCTCTGTAAGGATTTTATTATTTTGCTGTAATTTTTGTATTACATATATTATTCAGGGGGCAAACACCGGCTCAGGCAGAAACAAACTATTTGAACAAAGCAAAATGGCTCGAAATGTATGGAGTAGATATGCATATAGTAAAGGTAAGATTCTGATTACAGTCTTTTGGGGAATGGTTATATTGCTAGCATTGGAAAAACACAATTCAGGTGTAATAAAATGGATCGTTTTTGATTCTGTCTGTCTGTCATGACATGATACTACTGCTAGATCAGATTATCTGTCCCACAGGCCCAGCACAAATCTCTGGATCTTAGGAGACTCTCCAGAGTAGATTTGGTGGAATGTTGCACAAAGGAGAAAGCCCATACAATTGCCAGTTAAGGCTCTTGCCAGTGTACCCCAATAGAAAAAAGGTGGGATTTATTATTCCACCTATCTTGAAATATTATTAGAGTTGTTGGTGATAACAGTGCAGCCTGATCATTTAACACAATTGGCTGTGACTAAAAGCCGTTTATTTGTTTATGGCTCCCACAGCACACACAATGAATATATTAGTATAAACTGACAGTTAATGTTGTAGTGTTTCAATGGAAAATATGATGAAATCCATAGGGTTTTTCTTCTAAGAAATAAAATCTAACTGGTAACCTAACATTAATAATTTTAAAGGAAGCACAAATCACAAAGCTAGCTAGAATCTCTCTGTAGAAGTAATATTTACATTGTTTCCTCCCCACCCCCATTTTTTAAAAATGCCATTCTTTCCAGCATAGCTGTGTAAAGTCTTCAGTGGTAACAACATTCTAATAAATAACCATGAAGCAATTTAAAATACAAAGATAAAACATTATGAAAAGTACAGTTCATCCCTAAATGTTCTGTTGGGAAGCAGGGAGTTTAGCAGGGAGTTTAGTAGAACAGAATGTTCACTTGGTAGGTCATGTGTTAATTTAGATATACAGTATGTGACTCATTTTGCTGCAAAATCGTAACAATCAATAAAAGAATAATTATATGAAGATAATCTGTTCTACATAAAATCATACCTGAAGGAATATTTTAACCTAATTTTAATCATTATTAGGCAAGAGATGGCAATGATTATAGCCTTGGACTAACACCAACAGGAGTCCTTGTATTTGAAGGAGAAACCAAGATTGGATTGTTCTTTTGGTAAGCTGGATAACCTATATATCTATGGCTGGACTGCCAAGGAAGAACTGAGCAGTCCCAGAGTCACTGTGCCAGGATCATAAGACTTTTGCGGAGGCTTGAACAGTGACTTCAAGATGTAGCATCAAATTCCTGGTCAAGCATGGGGGCTGGTGGGTGGGAGGCAATTACAGTCCTTCCTAAAGAACTACACACAGCCTAAATATACAAACAGTAAATAGGCTAACAACCACAGAGTGCTCTGATGTGTCAATCAACAGAAATAAGAGCTAACAGCCTTGAAACCATAGAGGAGAAGAGGATATGAGAGGCAGTTTGTAGTAGAAACTGCAGGAGAAAGGGACCAATGAAATGCATGCTATCCATATCTAATGTGAAGTTATTTTCACGGAGTCCACTTGCATACATTATTCTGGAGTTTATGTAGCCTAGCTCTGGGTAAACTTTATAACAATTAAAACACTGTTAAGTATTGGTATTCTGTATGACCTACGTAGCTGGGATGACTCTTAGAAAGGAACATATCAAATAACTGGCTTGAGTGTTTGAGAAATAAGTATTGGCCTGTGTGTTTAGAAAAAGAAATTAAATTCATCTGAGATTAGCTGCATCTCATTTGGATTGTGTAGAATTTATATAAATGTTGAGAGATAAGGAAGGTATGACACATTTATTTGGATAGAAAAGATATTCCTTGGATCTATTATTATGGAGAACTGGAATAGGGTAATTGTGGCATTATTATTTACATAAAATGGTGTAAATTTTTAAAACAAGTTTATCTAATAGTTAACTTTTAATCAAAGTTAACATTGATACTTAGATTTAAAGCATAATTGTAATTGTAAGATTTTTTTAACTCGCTATGCAAGATAATGTCTGTTGTTCTTGGTGTTACAAAAATTTCTCCAAATTTTTTTTTTACTCTTTATGAATAAATTGTAGTCAAAATACATATACTAATTTTTCCTTTTGCAGGCCAAAGATTACTAGGTTGGACTTCAAAAAGAATAAATTAACACTGGTGGTGGTTGAAGATGATGAACAGGTAAAAGAAAAAAATCTTGTTCATCTGGTCTTCTATAGAAAGTAATGTCTCTGAAATCAAACTTATTTTTATTGAATCTCATTAAGGTTAGGCCAAAAGTGTGTGTATTCTTGGTCACTAGATCAATGGAGCCAACACTATAGGTTAGCTCCCTCTTCTGAATGGAAAGCGGGACAAATAACTTCCTACACTGCCAGGGGGAGGGGTGCTTCTCCATTTTAAGAGGCCCAGTCTCTGTATCGCAGCTGGCTGCGGGGTTTGAAGGTGGGTTTCCTTGTAGGAGAAGAGGAAGGAAGTTCTTCTTGGTTCTGTCTGCTCACCAGAAGAAGTTAATCCTATAGTTCAGGTTCATTGTCCAGTGACCAGAAGAATACTTTACGGTAAATCCAAGTACATTCCTTATTCCTTGCAATAGCTAAGAAACATATGTCATGCTGACTTGAAATCCATGTACTATTTTGTCGTTGCAATGACGGTGTGTCTTCCATGTGAATTTAATAGTTATTTTTCTGAAGAAGTTTTTTCTTTTTGCGAGTGTTTGGACTAGGTGTCAATGAATCTTTCAGAAAATGCCGTGTTAATTCTATGTGACATTTCAGTGACTTTCGGTACAGTCCATCCTAGTATCTTTCTGGAGTGATCTCATAGAACTGATATACAGATAAAATTAGGGTAATCCCCATGGATGCTAATCTGAGCTCTCAAGAGGAAAGGCAGCATGTAAAAACAAACATATGGATGCAGGCACCCTCTGGCTTTTCTTCCTAAGCTTATTAAAGTTGTCTTCTACACTGTGGACAAAGGTAGAATCCTATTGCTAAGCTTAACTATAGTCAGCTCATGAGCTGGTGGTATTGATATGTTTGGAAGTATTTTAAATTGCTTTGTATTATTCCTTTGTAAAATATTTATAACTACGTGTGCACCAGAGAACAAACTCCCTATAATAAAAGTGTGTGATGGATCGTTATCCATATTATAAAATGCCAGGGAGTGGTCAAACACCAGTTGCTCCAGATGTGACCAAAACCATGTTCTGATATAGTAATAAGACTAGATAATTGGCCATGGAAAACAAAGCTGTTAAATACTGATAGTCCAGTGTTTATGAGCATGGTTTAATCAGGTTGTTTAAACCTCTGGGTAAAATACAAAAGCACTTTATTAGATTGTGTCAAACTCTTACTGTAGGTACCAGATTAATTTAGAGTACTTGATAAACACAATCTTTCTCCTAACAATTCAGTCAGCTTTGGGGAAAAAATTCCTACTTCTCTCATAGCTAGTTAAAGGCTCACCTAAACTTATAGTGGGCATATTGAATAATCTTATAGTTGGTATATTGAAAGTTCACACAAATTCTATCGCACCTTTTTGAAGACAGTGACATAGCTGGACCATACGAGCAGAGCTGAGCAAATTATTCAAACTGTGGTAGCTTGGCATTTTTAAAATGATTTGGGCAGTTGTTCATTTAAAGCAGTGAGTATTCTACAAAAAGCATAACAATTGCAATTATTTTTGTTCATGCTGCTCAACAAAAAAGGGAATCCATTGTCTCTGCAGTTTATCCTGTGTCAAAACAACAAAAGGAACCTGTTGCACTGTCAGTCTTATAAAATATCAAAGAGAACATTGTTCTTAAATCAGTAAATACTCTGTTCAATCTTTTGTAATGTTAGTAGACATCTCTTGGATTGCTCTGGACATGTGTTTAGAACAAGCCATCTTTTTTCTTCAGTGAACGGTATTATTCTCGCCTTAAGTGGTGAAGTCAATGTTTATGTGCCTTCTATTCCACAACATTTCTGCGGTGTTTATCTTTCTTTAAGGGTAAAGAGCAGGAGCACACTTTTGTCTTTAGGCTGGACCATCCAAAAGCCTGCAAACATTTGTGGAAATGTGCTGTTGAGCATCATGCTTTCTTCCGCCTCCGTGGACCCGTTCAAAAAGGCTCCAGTCAGTCAAGTTTCATTCGGTTGGGGTCCCGATTCAGATACAGGTTAGCAGATAGAGGTTACCCTTTTGCTTGTTTCTCAAATAATAGAAAGGAAATAAATGTGCTTGGCTACTTACTGCAGATTCTTACTGGCAGAAAAGAAACATTGTAGATTATTGCATATGCAATTTTTTAAGATCTTTGCCTTTCTGGAATTGAATCTTATACAAGACTAATAGAGAACTTTTTCTCTTACTGTAGTTAGAGTGGAAAAACTGTTTGGGTGTATGCTTATAGTCTACCAGTGGTAAGATTTTACCACAGAATATAGGTATATATCCTTAACTGTTTTTCTTTAGCTTTTAAAGCAGCATTTTGAATGGGAATTGGTGGAGTTAGCAGATTATTGATCTAGTACAATGGGCCTTCTCTCAGCTGCCTAGCTACTGCCTTTTGAACCAAATAAATTGCCAGATGCCTTTCAAAGGAAGCACCAGATAGAGCACATTACTGAACCTCATCTGCGTATAACTGGCCATTTCCAATCTCCAAGAAGTTGTGACTGACACATCAATGGAAACTACAAGCTACACCTCCCACATAATTTTTCAGATATATTGCTGGCTCAGCATTTCCACATTGCAGCCATGCTCCCTGAAGGTGGGAGGTCTAATCCCAGCCAATTTCAATTTCTTTAAACAAACACATCATTTAAAAATGTGATTAACAGTGTAAAGAATTGATTTGGGAGGCAGTGGTTTTGCTTTTTCTGGATGTCTTCAAGCAAAACCTGTATAGACATTTGCCAGGGATGCTATAATGTGATTTCCTGCACTTTACATTAGACTGGATTAGGTAATTTAACTAATCCCTTCAAGCTCTGTGATTCTGTGCAAACCCAAGCATCTGCAATTGTTTTTAATTTTGCTACAAAACTTAAATTATTTTTGGCTTGACTGGCATGGTGGCAACTTTTTTCAAGCTGGCATGTAAACCTGAAAAAAAATATGTTTCTACTTTAATGAATAGCATGGGGGTTGTATGCTTGGTGCGAGATCCAAAATACTTCTGAATAACTTTTAGAGCCCTATGGTTTAATATACTTATGGAATCTAGTAGTCATTCATGGCTGTCTTAAATATACATGCAAGGATAATTCTTTGTTGTCTGTTGGAGCAACTTAGTTATATAAATGTTTTTTTCTTGTTGTTCATTGTATCCCTCATCTAGTGGAAAAACAGAATACCAGACTACAAAGACTAATAAAGCCAGAAGATCAACATCTTTTGAGAGAAGACCTAGTAAACGATATTCAAGGAGGACACTACAAATGAGAGGTAACCAGGCGTTGATTTTTAAAGCACAGCTTTCTTCACTCATGCTACCTCAGTAGAAAGTATTAACTTCTTTTAACTTCTGATCTCCATATCAGTTTTGAAACAACTTGATGGGTAGTTTAGCTGGAAGAAACAAGACATATCCTTCCTTGGATTATGGAACTGCTGTCATAATTTTTGAATCATGGCCAGTAACACTAATGACAATACTGTTAACAGATTATATTTTCCTCAGTTGTATCTCCTTAATTATTGGCAATACCTGGGTAAGATAATAGATAACATAGTGCTGTCCAACAAACTGTACATTGTCACTTTTCCCCAAATTTCAGGTTTTTAATATTTTTAAAGTATCACTCATAATATTTTGCAATGGTTTTGTTACAAAAAAAGGCCTGTTTGATACATTGTACAAACTCAATAATGGTTTTGTTTTGTTTTGTTTTGTATTTTATTATAGCTAATCCTTGTGTATCTGAAGGAATTCGGTAAGATACTCAATTATTCATGTTAGTCTTCTTCTACAGTTAATCTTACCCCATGAATTTATCTTTTTGGAATCCTTCATATGAAATTATGAGTGGAAAATGATTTTTTTTCTAGCCACTGTTACCTTTTCTTGGAATATTCCTAATGCTGATGGACTTCTTGAAATCTGCCATCTCAAAAGAGCTTAGAAAGCTTTGTAAGAATTTTAATGGAAGAAGGAAACTATCCAAGCAATTTAAACTCATGGGGCTTTGAATGTTCATATATTAAAAATGATGTGATTTACAGAGGGAAAAAATTGGAAGAGGATATGATGCTGCTAGTAGAACTACCTGTGTTATGTCCTGCAGTCTTGCTTTCCCATAAACTGCTCCTTGAAGTGCCTTGGAATCATAGAGTTGAAAGGAGCCATTCAGTCATCTAATTAGTGCAGAAATCCAGAAATTGAAATATTTCCAACATCTCCTTGGATACTTCTAGAAATACCCGAATCCTAACCCTGATCTTCTTGAATATGAGACTAGATAAGTCTTCAGATAACAGTTCAGTCTTTGGGAAATTAAACTGTTGAATTTTTCTTTCAGCCTTCCAGATAATGTTTTCAGTCACAATAATCGACCACAGCAAGTAAGTCTGTCTAAACAGTTTACTTAACTATGGTAGGCTTCAAAATTAAGTTATAGTTTCTGTATGCTATAGCTACTAAGTATCATGTGGGCACATTTGGTGAACATGCCTTTAGGAGTTTTAATTTAAAGCAAACATTCGTGGACTGAAATAGCTTTTTCTTCACCTGTTTTCTTGGACAGAGAGCTAAATGGTAAAGGCAAAAGTACTGCTAATGTCTTTAGATGCTACTGAAATAGGGCAAATGTTGTTTCCCTTGAGTATTGGATGCTTTTTGTTCTGAGATACAATATTCATTATTGGAAAATTCTCTTCAGTTTGTAGAAATAATGTGCTTTTTAAAGTGGGGTGAAACTTCAATTTAATAGAGTCCCGTTTACTGGACTTGGATGCTGTGGACAAACGTTCCATATGTCGATCACTCTCCCAAAGTAGGAGACACATCTGTGGCATCAAAAAAACAAACCAAAACAAAAAACAAACTGTATCAGAAGGTACTAAAAAACCCTGTTAAATTTGTTTTATTCACAGAGATTTACAACATATGCTTTTTGATATTATTATGCAAATGATGTAGATTATGCCATTTGCAACAATATATATATATTTGCAGACATTCAGAAACAATGGGCACCCCCTCACCCTGAATGGTCCATTAAATCAGGGTTTCATTGTAAAGTCTGATAGCTTAAAACATTTTTATCTTTTGTCTTTCAAGAACTGGAGTACAATGCCTTCTGTAGCAGCAGTTCCTTCTGGTCCAGTCTCAGTTGAAATAGAAAATCTTCCCCGGAATTCTGGAACAAGCCAACAGGATAAGAAATGGTATGCTACTCTGATCTCTCATCTTGTTCTATACTGGGAAAGAACAGTTATTACTGGTCACTTCAAATATCTTTTGCATGATTGATTTTGGACACTGCTTATATTGTGTCATCAGAAAAATAAAATTGAGGTTTGAGTTTGGCAGCAGGCCAGCACTCATGATAAATGTTCTTGCTGCAGAGAAGATTGAAGAAAAAGTAGTATTTCTGCAGTATCATCCAGGGTAGTATTCACAGCAGTGAGTGCTCAACACTAAGCGATGTATGTAGAAAGCCATACTTCCCGTCCTATCTTGTTTTCATTGTAAAATACTATAAAGCTAGCTAAGTGATCAGCAGCATAGGTTCCATGGTGATCAAGAGGAATTTGTGCACAGTAACAACTGCAAGTAAGAGCTTGAGTTGGGCTTAAATTACCATTTCTGGATGGTCCAATCCTTAGCCATCTGTTCCATCTCAAGAGAACGGACTTTCTTTTGACTTTTCTTTTATTTCAAAAGCACATTAGAGTATTGCAGACACCTTGACTTAAAGTTATCTTAAGAGGTTCTGTTCTGTTTATGATTAGAACTTGACTTACTCTTGTTTTAAACCACTTGCAGGTATATTGAAAATATAAATTTAAATAATGTGTGGTACCAAATGCTAATTCACAGAAAATTGTCTAATGCAAATCTAGCAGTTCTGTCTGTTGACTTCAAAACGGTCTGGACCTTAATTTTATATCTGAAGCTGTTTTCTTAGCTGCAAGCAAAAGCTTAATCAATAAGATGCTTTCTCTTTTCTTTTTGCCCTTGATTTATCCAGTGTCTGAAATTGGAAGTTTTTCTCTAAGATCTTGATCAATCAGTTTCTTCCTTCCCATGGTGGTGGTGTCAGGTGGTGGTATTTATTTATTTTTATTCTTGTTTGTCTCGCTGGTATGACCGCCTGTCTTGTATAAGCTCAGTATAACTGCTCTGCTCATGTTTATTGATCCTTGCCTGTATTCTTAAGACTCCAGCTCCAAACAGCTCTAGCTGTGCTTTTATAGTTTGGTACAGCCTCAAGCTCACATCATGCCTGAGAAAAGTAAGAGTGTGGTTAAAAACCTGCACACTTGGACTTGTGCTATGAATTGTGACTTTCAGTAAAGTTTATTTTGCTTCCTTTTCACTCTCTTTCTCTCTCACACACACAGACAATATATACATGCATACACACAAATGCATACACACACACAAGTACATCCCCTGTACATTCCCTACATGAATATACTGTCATTTATTAAGTGTTTCTTTCATTATCTTTAAAAGTGTCAAGAAGCCAGTGCCAGTTGTGACTTCCCACTCTGCGAATAGCTGGAAAACAGGTATATGTGGTGTGCATATGGCCTGCACACTATTACTTGCCTCCCTACGGAAAACCTCTATTTTGGAAATGAGCTTTACAAGTTGCAGCGGGAGCGTCAGATAGAACAGTGCTCCTCTTCCGGCACACCCTGTTTATGCTACCCTTTTCTAATGATATGTTCTGGACTTTATGATTCAAAGAACAACCTAAGGTATAACAGGCCTGTGCACTTCACATAAATAAAACATTGGCTGTGTTTCCCCAACCCTGTTGACGCGGGGCACTTGAGTTTTCTTTGAAAGTATAGATGAGTCCGGTGTTCAAAACGTAATGCTGCTATAGGAGGCCAGTGTATAAAGTGCAAAATGACCCTTCGTTACCTTGATAGAAAAGTATGCCAGTTCCCTTTTATTGTCTGACAGAATGGACTAACTCATCATAGGCATACACTTTAATAAATCTATACGGTATACGTGTCCATTCTAACAGGCTGGGTTGCTGTGTTCAGTGGGGGGAGGGAAAGCAGTGAAGATATGTTTGGAGCTGTACAGTCGGTCAAGTGTGCTGAGTTGTAAAGTTTGGAATGAGATGAAGCAGAACGCATTGATGGAATGGATGTCTGCTTGGTGGAGAGTGACCTGAATGTCCTGGTACTGCCTACAAGGGCTTTCCTGCGTCAGCTTCCTACCTCTTTTAATGGGGCCGTTACCATGATTTGGCTTTGGTTTTGCTCCTGCCACTCTTTTATGATCCGTCTTCTTTAGAGAACATTTTTCCAAACACAGTGCTATGAAGAGTATAATACTTTAAGCCATTTTAACTGGGTAAATATCTATTTATTAATGGAATGGTTCTTTGTATTGCTAGAATTTTGAGATTACGCTCAACACTTTCAGTGTTTGAACTAAAATGCTACAGAGCTATTAAAAATGTGTATTGCATTACTATTTCAGAAAGTTCCCATGAAAATCTATGTTTTTCCCCAGCCTATTCTTTGCAAAGAAAAGTATATTCTTTGTAAGCTGTAACATTTCATGCTACCAGCTTTTTGAGGTTAATTTGTTTTCCCAAGAAACAGCTGAAACCTAAACCCAGTCTTTGTCTTCTAAAATCCACATTTAAATGTTGCCATATTCTGCTGTTTTGATGATGGAAGAAACCAATGGAGCAATGTAGGAACAGGCAAGATATGAGTTTAGCAGAAGCGTTATCATCTGTATTTCTGCACATGCCATTTATTCTGAAAGAGATTCAGAATAATAGTTATCTGGAATATAAGGAAAGATTGATGTACAGGCTATTTTGAATACCTGTCAACCTACTTTATTTACATTTAAGAAAAGCTTAAACAGCTGATCAGCTATTGTTCTACCATTTCAAAACACAGTTGATGTTTTATTAACAGCCATGATCATCAACTTCTCATAAAATAAATGTTCTCTTGGTGACATATGAATTAATACCATAAAGAACCAGATCCTTAACATAAATAAAACAAGTGTGAACTTGATTAAAATTGTTTCTAAAGAAGACTCCTTTTAGGTGCCTATGCATTTGCCTTCACATTCTGCATGCATTTTAATCTACATTATTTTAATGGGCATATCTTGGTTTTGTATGCCGCCTGTTTGTACACTGTGGTATAATGTAGATTTTCTTAATTTAACCTTCATTAGATCTCTCATTCATTCGATCTCTCATTTTTATGAAAAACAGCATCAGTGGCATGCCCACTTATTTAGCATACTCACATTTGAACCTCTTTCTCCTACCATGGAAAAAATATTTGAAACATTTCCCCAACATACAGCAGAACTAAGGTTGTAGATTACTAAAATATAATTATGGCTAAGACTAATATAAACCCAACAGTTGTAACTGAGGAATTCCAGATGTTGCCTGATTTACAAAAAATGGTAAGCCATCAACATAGTCTAAAAATCACAGTACTTAACTTTATACATTATAATAAAACAAAACAAACCATTCATGGCTTAGCAGAGTGTGTGAAGTTTAAATATAAGAAATCATAATAGTCATTTCTTTGCAACCCTAATTAATTTTTCTACTTCCTTTGAATACTCTTAACCAGTGGTCACTAATTTTTGAACATTTGGGAAAGTTGGGATTTTGAGAGTGTTATGGGCCATTCCGAGCTTTACCAGGGAAGTACCCTTTCCAAGAGTAGTTGTTATATTTTGTATGAGTAGTGACAAAACATCCATTTATCAGACTGTAAGTAAATGAAAGTAAAAACAATAATAGTAATTTACCCAAGAACATAATTTTCCCAAGACAAAGGTGGGGACTGAGGACCAAAATATACAGGTAGTCCTCGTTTAGCAACCACAACTGGGACCGGCAACTTGGTTGTTAAGCAAAGTGGTTGTTAAATGAAACCACGACTGGTTTATCAGACTGTAAGTAAATGAAAGTAAAAACAATATAGTAATTTACCCAGAAAACATAATTTTCCCAAGACAAAGGTGGGGACTGAGGACCAAAATATACAGGTAGTCCTTGTTTAGCAACCACAACTGGGACCGGCAACTTGGTTGTTAAGCAAAGTGGTTGCTAAATGAAACCACGACTGTGTTATGATCTTACTTCAGCTTTCCTTTGTTTTAGACACCTGTGAAGGTCATAAATGCAAGGATTGGTTGCAAAGTTACTTTTTCATCAGTGTCGTAACTGCGAATGGTTACTAAATGAGGCAATTGCTAAATGAGGACTACCTGTAATACCATTATTTTTAATCTACAGTTTCTGTTCCAACATCAATTTTATAAAAACAAAACTGATGAGATTCTAAGATAACTTCCCAAGAATGTGACTACAAGAAAAAGTGAGATTTGAGAGCCAATTCCAGATACAAAGTACAGTAAGAATACAGAGTGGTGATAACTCCAAGGAACTCACACAAGGCACATCCAAGGCAAAACAGATGCTCAAACCCCCACAGGCAGATGTACATATCAGCTAGAGCAGTGTTTATCAGTCTTGGCAACTTTAAGATGTGTGGACTTCAACTCCCAGAATTCCCCAGCCAACATGGGTGGCTGGGGAATTCTGGGAGTTGAAGTCCACACATCTTAAAGTTGCCAAGATTGAGAAACACTGAGCTACAGCATACTGAAGCCCAGTAGACACTCTACAGGATGCACAACCATTTATTTTCAAGAGTAAATGTGAAGTCCCAACTTAATTTTTGAATTAAAAATATATATAAAAATATATATTCTGGTCTAAAACAATAATAAAGAATGTTGCTAATTAAAATGTGAAATTGAAAAATCAAGAATTTCAAAGAGTCTGGTGGATGATAAGGGAGATCTCTCTTAGTTACATATTAGGCACCCCAAATTGAAACATTTGTTCAGTTCCTTTTATAAAACGTTAGTGGTTAAAGTAAAGTAAAAGCTCAGATCAATAGATGTACTTAGTTTTAGTTTTAAAATGCAATTTTTTAAATTTAGAAAATTGTACAACTTGAAATTGGAAACAAAAGAAAGATAATTTTATATATAACTAAAAGGTCCATTTGATCATGTGATAATACTAAGGGTCCCTTAAGGATCTATGTATTGGATACTGTAATTATCTTGTTTCTAGAGAAGTCCTCATTCTGAACATACAAAATTTATTTATTTATTTATTATTCATATTTATACCCCGCCTATCTCCTCCCCATCGGAGGACTCTAGGCGGCTTACAACATTGAATTCATATACAATTATACAGCTCATTTTAACAACATTATTTACCGCGCGCTAAGGGGAAGGGGTAAGGGAACCGGCTCTTCTTCGTAGGTATTGGACGTATATAAGTATAAGTATATAAATGCTTAATGTAGCTTGGCAGAGCTACTCCAATTAAGTTTCTCATGCAGATATCGGGTTACAAAGGAGAATAGTAAATTGGAAGCTGAAGAAAAGCTCCCAGTCCTGACTCTTTTTGATCTAAATGTCATTAACGTAGCTAATCATACCCTCCAAGTCCATTAATCAGTAAGAACTGGCAAGTCTTCAATAGCCTTGTGCTTTATAGTACAGCATCCTTACTTCTGCCAGGCAACAAGGCTTATTTGCTTACACGGGAGTGAGAAACACCATAGGTAAAATATACATACCATCGTGTCTGTCTGGTTGACTCAGCTCTGGAAATTTAATTTTGCATGCTCCTGAAATGGACTTTGGGCACTGTAAAACGGAAGAAGCCATGTTCAGCAGGCAAGATACACACCAGTGCATTCTAAATAGCATGTTGTGCATGAAGTTCTTAGATCTTATACATCACTGAATATAACCACAGTCTTTATGTTGAGCTGCTTTATTTTCTGTCCTTGCTTTAGGCTCAGAATAATGTGTTTTTTTATTGTTCATAGTTATTCTGTTAATAGTAGTCTGTAAATCCTAAACATTTTATCATGTAATTTAAATGCTTCATTGCTGCTATATCTATAAGGCAGTCTCTTTTGTCCATGAGTGCTGAAGCTGAACTTTTAACTCCCAGGGATTCTAGCCAGCATGTTCAATGGTGAGAAATGCTGAGATTATAGTTTACCGACAGCTGGGGAATACTTGCTGCCCACAGCAAGTATGTTGCTGTGTTTATAGACAAGGGAAATAGGCATTAACTTTATAAGGTGTAAGTGCAGAATGTGATAAGCCATGGAGGAAGTTATATATCAATTTATTATTTTATTTGTTGGGTGGAGAAAGTGCAAGATGAAAAGAGAGAAGTATTCTAAGTTAAATCTTGTATAGATTACTTTAAAGCCAGCACAGCCTGATAGCAGCATGAAGGGTTTAAATTTTCAGTCCATTTCCTCATCTCTGCTTGCTATTCAAGAAGTTTGCTCTTGCTGGCCTGATACTTCAACTGCATCTTCCACCTTCCATTCTCTCCATTCATACCTAGATACTAATTGTGCCCCATCCCATTCCCAAACCAATCTAGGCCCCATGATGCTCGTGACTGCTGTCAACGTGGTGGAAGTGCATGGAACATGTGGTCCACGCCCTCGGCCCACTCAGTGGATAGACACTGCAATGACTTTGTCCGTGAACGCAATGTGAAGAATGCAGGAATGTACAGACAGGCTTATGGTTCTGGTTTCCAAACCACTATGACTGACCTGTAGGACTTTTGATCTTAAGGAAGTCTTGACTGTCCTCTGAAATCGTAAATGCTTTGAAGGGCTTGATCTTTAAGAGATAATCCCATATGCCAAAATATCTGAACACGAATGAACAGCATAGATGTTTCTTTTAAAACATAGAAGCTTTCCCACTGGTGGTTTTGCATTGAAGAAAAAGGATCTGTACATGCATTTCTTAATGGGGAGGAGGTGGGTAAAGATGAAATGGATTCCTTGTTTATAACAAAGCTGCTGATTCAATCTATGAAAACCAATATTTTGTTCTCCAAGTATAAAGACACCAATGATGATTTAATGGTTCTTATCATACAATTGTTTCTTGTTTTTGGAAGAGAGCAAAGAGGTCTACTGGCAGATAAAAAAATGTTCTATTTGGTTCTCCTGCACTTTTGATAATGTGCCTATTGACAATGTTATAAAATTATGCTTTTTATATTAAAATACTTTCAAAGAAATCTGAAGGAATGCTAAGTACGGTGTTTGAAGGTATCTTTCTGAGACGCTTTGTTTTAATGCAAAAGTCAATTAAACAGCAAAAGGTTTATTCAAATAATCTACAAAGTTGCCTGTACTGTATTCTTATTGGGGTAATGCTGCTGGCTTGTACAGTATATCCCTGTGAGATGGATTCTTTTATGCTCAAGCATACTAGATAATAAGGGGCGTGGTGGCTCAGCGGGTAAGACGCCAGGCTTGTCGATTGGAAGATCGCAAGTTCGGAGGTTCAAATCCCTAGTCCCGCGTGACGGAGTGAGCTCCCGCACTCGCCCCAGCTCTTGCCAACCTAGCAATTCGAAAGCATGCAAATGCAAGTAGATTAATAGAAATAAATAGAAATAGGAACAGTGTTCCGCGCGTCGTGACAGCCACATGACCGTGGAAGCGTCTTCGGACAACACTGGCTCTTCGGCTAACAAACAGAGATGAGCACCAGCCCCTAGAGTCGGACACGACTGCACAAATGTGCGGGGGAAACCTTTACCTTTTTATACTAGATAATATTACATCAACTACAAAATCAATGCTCACTTATAGTATTGAGCTGATAACTGAGCAAGTCAATGCTCATCCTTCATTTTTTCATTATATTCTGAAGTAAAATTGCATCATTAAAAAAAGGTGCTTCCCTCCTGATCAGAGTGAGATGTTCACTTCTGATGAGTGTGAGATGTATCACTGTTTTCTTTTTATATTTATCCCTAACTTGTTTTCCACCAGATGTGTTGGACTGCAGTTCTCCCAATAGTTGGAAATTTGACGACTTGTATCCAATATATATGTGGGGTACCACACACTCTTGCAGAAATCATTTCATTTTGAAATATTAAATTGCTTTAGTTGCAATCCCATGGTCCTGTAAGACTATCTCATGTACACTGGAGATGTTCTGAAGGCTGAAAAGAGGTCTGCCTGTTGCATGGGGAGATTTGATTTCACAACCTCATCACTGAAGCTGAGAAAGGTGCTTCATCAAGAGATATGAGACCAAAAATTGATGGTGTCCTGGAATTATATCCCTCTCCTGGAGAAGCTTCACATGATCAAAGGCCTTACTTGTCCTAGACACATCCTTGAATGGGGCAGCAATTATATCAATAGGATGGAAACAACAAGGACAGAATACACTTTACATGGGGATGGGGGAAGCAGAAGGATATTTCTCTTTTGCTCTGCTGGTGCTAATTGTAAAGAAACATATATCTGGCCTTGGGAAAGTTATGATAGAACTATTAAGGGGAGAATTTGCAGAAAAAAAATTACACGGAGATGGAGGGAAATGGGAGAAAGGAACTCAAAATAACACCATCTTGATTTTGTTTAGTATAAGTTAAGACAGAGAAATTTGGATAAGCTTTCTAGATTGATGTATTGTCGAAGGCTTTCACGGCCGGAGTTCGATGGCTGTTGTGGGTCTTCCGGGCTGTGTGGCCGTGTTCTGGAAGTTGTGGTTCGTAACGTTTCGACAGAATCTGGCCGGATTGATGTCAGCCAGGTCAAGAAACAGGAATGGTAGGGATTCCAGGAATGCATATTATGTAGTAAAAATAACAGAGTTTTGAAAGCCTGTTCAAGTTTCTCTCTGCCCATGTTACACTAAAAAAATCAAGGTGGAATTATTTTGAGTTTCTCATGCTTCCCTCTGTCTCAGAACTGTGTGATCTTTTCTGCAAGTCCCCGTTTAAGAGCTTGCTCTTTCCTTTCCTCCTTAACGCTTTCAAACCTTTCCCAAGGTCAAATCTACATTCAGTTACACTAACTTAGCAAGGCTTTGCCAAAGCAGATCCTACTTCAGTTAGTAGGATTGCTCTACTTGACAAGTTGCAAGGACTGATTGTGTGAGAGCTGGTTTAGAGCAATAGTTTCTGTAGGTGAGAGAGATGCTCAGACATAAACATAATTTAAAAAAAAACAGTTGGTGAGCTATATTGGGCATACAGTGATTTGGCACATGTGACTAAGTGCTACAAGTAACCTTTAAAAAATTCACGCAGACATGGGCATCATTTTTCATTTTCCCCAGATGTGGAGAGAGTTGAAGAAAATGCTAGAAAATATTTGCTATTCATTATTAGTAAGTAACAAGAGACAAGGTGTTTCAAGGTTGTGGGAGCCATTTTTTTTCTCACAGATCTTTTCAGGGATCCAGATGTGATGGCAAGAAATCAGTGCAGGTATGTCTGTGTGGTGGAGGTGGAGGTGGTGGTGGTGGTAAAGCTAAATATATAATATAAGGCATAGTTTATTTAACTGTGATTTATTGAATTAGCTAAGCCCAAGCCAAGCAAACTCCATTATGGCTTGGTGCTCTGATGCTTAAAGCCAAAGACAGACCAGGTAACTGCTAGAGCTACTATTTTCAAAAGTAGCAAGGTACCCATTGTTTGTCTGTCTTCTCTGAGTTCTTAAGTATACATGAAACCTTCATAGCATTTAAAGCAGCCTAATCAAGCTGCAATGAAATCTAGCTTCTTCCTGCGCTCCAGCTTAAAAATGTGTTCAAGCAATTCTTGCAGCTTCAGATTCTCCCTCCCACTGTCTTTGACTATTTTCCAGCTGGATTAATCTGGGCAGCAGAAAAAATTTTGCTCATTTTGGCTCCAATGAAATTACTATCTACAGCATGCCTAAACCATACTGGGTGGTTCATGTAAATGTATACACTGTCATTTTAGACAAATACCATGAATCTAAATTATTGCCTAGGCTGAGTTTCAACTGAATGCAGAGGAGCTACCATATACAATTAGTACTAATCAGAATCTGAAACATTGTTTTTCCAATTCCAGTTCATGGACTCACCTCGGATCGTGGTTAAAAGTCTGTGTGGAAAGAGGAGTGAAAGGGTAGCATTTGCATTAATCACCCAAAGCAATTAAGCACATTATGCAAACCAGAGCTATGTGTGGATTTTTTCTAACAGACCAATGCAAGTTACTTAGGCTTTTTGTCAGTAGTCAGTGGCCTCTTGTGTTCTCCTTCTACGTTGCAAAGAGGTTTGGAGAGATACAATGCTATTTCTCTGATTTTAGAATTATTTGCACCTGTTCAAAGTCCTGAAGATTGATAAGAGAAGTAAGGTCTTTTTGATCTTTTTAATCCTCAGCAGACACTGTATTTCCACTTGAGGCTTTAGAAGAGATCAAAAGTACCATGTACTTTTGTAGCTCTCCAATGGGCTTCTTATTGAGTTGTTACAAATGCTCTGTTAACAGATGCACATTTGGAAGCAACTATGTTTTTCTATGGAATTTAATGTTCTGGCGCGTTTAGTCTGTGACGTGTACCTGTAAGTTGAACATCGTGGGCTGCATTTGCATGGTGTGGCTGACTGAGTCTGTCGCTATTCCTGATGATGCAGTGGGAGTGGGACTCAAGAACCTGAAACTGCCCTGGTTATATTGAAAGCAACCATCTTGGCAAGTATCCTGACTACCTTTCAAAGATTGGTCAATTATCATGTTCCACTGGGGCAGAGGGGATTGATTTATGGTGAAAAAAATAATTTAAAAATCCGTGGTGACCCTGTCAGGGTTAGTACCACCATGGACCAGTTAGAAGGCTTCTCTCTCCTCACTGTCTTTCTACCCGTTTCAGCCCCTCTCCCCACATACGTGCAGAGTGAAAAGAAAATCCAAAGAGATGGAGCACCTACAGCAGCCCAGTTCTGCAGGACTGTTCTGAGTTGTTCTCCCCGGGCCGGCAAAAGAGAAAATTAATTTTATGTTAACCCTCTCTCTTAGGTTTCCACAGCATGCCAATACTGGGTGGAATTAATTGACCCTGCAATTAATTTTGGGTACTTTTGGGTTAACTAGGATATGATCCCAACCTGTAGTAATCATTTACTGTGTTTTACAACACACTGGTCCTTAAATAACCCAATTAAATATGTCATGCAAATGGAGCCATTGTGATTTGAGAGGGATGTCTGCAGCCCTACACATGCAAATTGCATATGCAGAGTAAAAACATAAATTACTCTAAAAGGAGAGGTATCCACATATAATATGGAAGCACCTTAAGAGTTTTCTTGCCCACCTTGGATTGCTCAGCAACTCAAGAGAATGACCGCTACATCTATTGGAACTAGATCAAGCAAAATGTCCAGAAGAAAAACGATCAGTCTAGTTCAGTGTTTTTCAACCTTGGCAACATGTTGGCTGGGGAATTCTGGGAGTTGAAATCCCAGTGTTGAAGTTCACACATCTTAAAGTTGCCAAGGTTGAAAAACACTGGTCTAGTTGATGCTAACCTTTGGTGGTGTCCTGCTTTATCTTATTTTGCTCTCTGCTCTGACTATGTCAAGTATGAAAAACAGGCATATTTCTTTAAATTTCAATGGCTTGTGCTTGGGCCACAAATATACCCATATATAAAAATGCGTTTCTGTCATTCACATGTTTTATTGCAGAAGCCACTATGTGCCATGGCAATCAGTATTTTGTGAGCAACTGTCATACTGCTTTACCAGGTAGCAATGGATTCAATGAAAATGCTTCTAATTTTGTTTGTCTTCATATTCAATTTAAATTCCTACCTTTACCTATAGTTTTTTTCTTATCTGTTCAATTGTGTCTGATTCTCAGAGACTGCCTGGACAAGTCCCTGCAGTTTCCTTGACAAGGTTTTTTCAGAAGTGGTTTGCCCTTGCCTGCTTCCCAGAACTGAGAGAGAGGGACTGGCCCAGGATCACCCAGCTGGCTTTGTGCCTAAGGCGGGACCAGAACTCACGGTCTCCTGGTTTCTAGCCTGATGCCTTACCCCAAACTGGCTCTTACTTATAGTAGGGATATGCAGAATGTTTTGAATTCAAAATGTTTCAAGCTTGTCTTTAGTGGAAGTGTTTTGACACCATTCTGACCATCCTGGAAGTGTTTTGAGCTCAAAAAGTTGCCTTGAACTCAAAATGGGCTATTTTTGCTCAGAACACTTCCAAATGAACAGCATCATGACCCTTCCGGTAGGATTAGGGTAGAGCAGAGCTTTCCAAACTGTGTGTCGCGACACAAAAGTGTGTTGGCACACACAGCGTGGTGTGTCGCCACACCACCCGGAAGCGGCGGCACGCGAGTGCACGGCAGCCGCCGTGTGCAGCGGCGCGGCGCCACCGTGCGCGCGCCGCCGCACGCCCCCCCTGCACCGTCGCCGTGCGCGCGCGCCGCCACCGCCGCTGGTGTGTCGCCAGCGGCAGCACTTTGGAAAGCCCTGGGGTAGAGTAACTTTGGAACAACTGTTCAAGCTTGAACCACCTCAGATTTGAATTTTTTTTTGGTGTGTTACTTATCTACATCAGTTATAAGCAAATTAGATGCAATTAGAAATAGTTAAAAACATGAACACCTTCACCTGTATGGCTACTTATTAGAGAGAAAAAAGGAAACATCTTTTAAATGCTAGGAACCTTTTATATACATTGTCGCCATTTTTTAAAAAATATTTCATAGGAGCATAAGTAACCTTCCATTTAAACTTGTATATTATAGTCTTGTTTAAATCTTGTTTCCTTTTCCTAGCCTGTGCAGCGTGCCTCTGACTGTTGATTTACTGGATAACAAAGAAATGTTGGACACTTGTACTGACAGTGCTGCTGGTTTCCCTCCTGTTGGGGGATTAGTTGAAACATCGGAAGGGGGAGATGGTACAAAGGAACAGCCCTCTGAGAAAACAAACCTTGTTGGTAAGGCATGGCTCTGTGAACTCATCAGTAGCGGGACACTTAGATCACTTTATTGGTAGGCTGAGTGGCTTACAGCTATGTCTCTAATGTGCTCTTACATTATGAAATAAGCGTTTTTAGCATAACTGATGGTTTTCCAATAACCATCAGTTGATTCCAGATACTCAACAAACAAAAATGCAGCGACAAGCAACCTTTCTCCTTCTCTCCCTAATGATTTCTTTGTCCAAATATCAATTGCTACCATTTCTTATTTTTCCCCAGGCACTGGGCTTGTTTTGTTTTAACAGCATTTAACAGTAAATTCCATAAGTGCTCTGCAGTTAACAGCTGTGCACAGTCCTGTCTTCAGGGAAGTGCAGGCATTAGCCAAGGAATTGATTTGCCTAACACCTCTCTTGTCATGAGTCATGATTCTTCTTGCTGTCCTCAAATTAGCAACATGTTGTCCCTATAGTGGCTGAAAACTTCCGAAAATCTCAAGCTTCACTTGAAATTCTCTCTTCCAACCTACTAGCTCCTAATTCCTATAAAACTATTAAACTTTACAGAGGTTTGCAGGTAATGTAGCTACAATTACCTCTAAGTGTGACAGCATAGAGAGCATAGAAAGAATAGCAGTTACAGATAAGTTAAATCCATTTTTACTGTTTGAAAGCAGCATCAGAGATAAAATGCCAGAGATTTGTAGAGCTTTATTTCAATCTTTATTTCAATTTATTTCCATCTTTATATCCAGTCTTTCTTCTTCTCTTTTTCTAGTTGATGAACCATCACTGAAACTGAAGCACCTGGAAGCTGAGCTCACTTCGGTATTGGTTTCCCAGTCCAACATAAACATAAATGTCAACGAGCAGGTATTGCACACTTTCTATTCCCAGAAATATGGGGTCAGGGTTTTTATGATGCTTGCTGTTCCCCATAATTTGAAAGCATGCAAATGCAAGTAGATAAATAGGTTCCACTTCGGTGGGAAGGTAACAGCGTTCCGCGCACGTCATGCCGGTCACATGACTGCAGAAGCGTCTTCGGACAACGCTGGCTCTTCGACTAAGAAATGGAGATGAGCACCGGCCCCTAGAGTTGGACACGAGATCTGACCTGACAAGTGCTTTTCTCCTTAGAAAAAATAATTACCTAATAAAAATACTGCTTCCTGTCATTTGAGACAAGTAAATATTTATTGTGAGATACATTCACATTGCTGAGTTAACTCTATTAAATTATGGCAATCTCCAAAGGAAAAGACCACATAAGACATTAAGTATGTACTCTAAGGACTGACCCAGGAATTAACAAGCATTCATTCGTTTATAAAGCAGGAGGATAAATTTTGAAAAGTAAACAGAATAAATAAGCAATGGGAGCAAAACTTTCCCCTTTCCCCTTTCTTCCCAACTTTGCTTAGATAGTGACAAAAACTGATTTGGATTGAAAACCATAAATCAGTGTTGTTGAGGGTACAGGATTTATTTTTGCTTTGCCAGATGGAAAATGATTAAACTTCTTCTCTTAATTCTTTTTTCCTAGGGGCAAAGAAAATTAATATAAAAATTAATTAATTCCAGCCATATAGCATAGAACTGAATGCAGAAAAGAATTCTACTTCACATACGAATATTGAATGCAAAGCTTAGAAAATATCTTTCTGTAGTCTAAACCAGTATGCTGAAAGTTGGTTTAATCAATCCTGCATGATGTACAGTTCTATGAAAAAGTATTTGCCCCTTTGGATTTTCAGAATTTTTGCATATTTTTATGACTAGATATTATCAGAACTTCATGTGGGTTATTCAAATTTAGTCCTTCATTTGAGTCATCCATTACTCAGTCTGCCAGTGTGAAAAAATAATTGCCTCTCCCTAGTTCAGTCAGTTCAGTTAAAGTGATACCTAGGGCCAGTTGTGTAAATATTTCATGAAACAATCAGCTGATTTGGACCAACCCTGTTCTAACTAAATTTCACAAATGTTGGCTGTCATCATCACAGTGAGATTCTCACCACACAGATTTTATGGCATGTCATGCTCCCCTCCAAATAAAATTCTGAAGACCTCCATTAAAAAATAATTGATATCAATTTGGAAAAGTTACAAAATGATTTCTAAAGCTCTGGGGCTCTATCAGTCCACAAGCAAAAATATAATCTTGCAATGCATAAGATTTAGGAGAATAGTGAAACTTCCCAAGTGTGTGTGACCTGTCAAAATCACTCAAAGGTTACAGGGTAAAAATAATCCAGGAAGTCATAAAGAACCCCAGAACAACCTGCAAATATTTCTCAATGTGGCTAAGGCACCAGATGAAAATGGGATTCTTGGGAAAGTAGCAAGATGGGAGCCGTTGCTCACTAAGAAGAAAATTGATGCTCACCCCAAGTGTGTCAAAAACCACCTGGATGACCTTCCATATTTCAGGAGGAATATTCTATGGACAGATCAATATAGAGTGGAACTCTTTGGACTACATCAGAGCTTTCCAAACTGTGTGTCGCGACACAAAAGTGTGTCGCCACACACAGTCTGGTGTGTCGCCACACAACCCAGAAGCGCTGATCATCATCAGCGCTTCCGGGTTTTCCCGCGGCGACACCAACTGCAGCGCGCAAAACCCGAAAGCGGCAGCAGCGCTTCCGGGTTTTTGCGTGCTGCCGCAAGGACGGCACTTCCGGGTTTTCCCGCGGCAACACACCAACGCCGGTTGGTGTGTCACCACGGGAAAAACTTTGGAAAGCCCTGGACTACATAGATGTTGTTATGCCTGGCAGAAACCAAACACACATTTCACAATAAGGAATCTTATACTGGTGCTCGAGCATGGAGATGGCAGTATCATCATTTGGGAATGCTTTACTGCTGCAGGACTTGGATGATTTGCCATCAAGGATGGAAACATACTTTCTGCTTTGTATCAGAATTCTGCAGGAAAATATCAAGCTATCCATGCTGAAACTGAAGCACAAGATGGCCATGCACCAAGACAGTGCTCCCAAGCATACAAAAAAATCTATAAGAGAATGGACGAAGAACACATTTAATAGTTTGGATTGGCCAACTCAAAGTCTAGACCTAGTCACACAGAAATGTTGTAAAAGGATCCAAAATGAGCAGTTTGTGCTATAAAATCCTCAAATGTTACTAAGCTGAAGTTGTTGGCCATGGAATAATGGGCCAGAATTCCTGTACAATGAAGTGAGACAGTGACCAGCAATTTACAGGAAAGATTTGGTTGAAGTTAGTTGCAGCTAGAGGCAGTTCAACCACTTACTGAATTTAAGGGCTGTTCACATTGGCACATCACATGTTGAATGACTTTGTAAAAGTAATTGAAACGAACACTGAATTCAGGTGTTGTCTATTCATTCAGGCTCTCTTTTTCACTAAGGCCCACAGCTATACAAATTGAATGAATGAATGAATGAATGAATGAATGAATGAATGAATGAATGAATGAATAAATAAAATGAAGTTCTGATAACATAAGAGTGTCCAATAGATGCAAAAATTCAGAAAATCCAGAAGGGGCTGAATACTTTCTTTATGGACCTGTAGATGAGATAATGTATACCTATAAATTAGTTCTGTTTTGTAAGCCTTTTGAGTGTGTTCCACCTGCATGTAAGTTTCTCAGCCATAGCAATTGTCCACAGTTTGTATATCCAATTCTGAAGTGAAGAGATATTATTTGCTTTCCAGGGTTTAAGCATTTTCGTGCTGGTTAGAAGCAAAAGAAAAGAGAATGTTCCTTATTCTATAGGAATAAGCTGTTATCTTCATTAAAAATTGAGTTATAACCTGTAGGATGAGATACCAAAGTCCTTTAGTTACTGGGCAACAAGAGCCACACATATATGTCTTATTCTATTAATGCTCACAATGGTTTGGTCTTAACTCCTGAATACAGGTTATGTTCCAGAACATTGTTTTGGTGCTAATCATCCTATATTTCACATGGAAACCCACAATAAGGCAGAGTCCTGGTCAGAAGCATATGTAATACACATATTATGTGTTAGATGTTGAAGTTATATTAGTTCCTTTCAAGTGCTGCTCTTGCTGGCTGTTCCCCTAACTAGGTATGTTGTTGATTAATGAATTTCCGTTTATTTCTAGGAGGAAGTTTTGAAGTTGACAGATAAATGCCTGAACAATGCAATTGAGAGCCCTGTGAGCACCTCGGTGCGGTTGCCTCCAGACATTAAGAGCAATATTCTGAAGGCCCAGGTGGAGGCAGGGCACAAAGTAAGAGTTTGCTTATGTGGTGATTTTTTTTTATAAACAGCTAGCAATAATTTTATGTAGTATTTTCTTTAAGGGTCTCAGGTTTTGCTGGTATTGATACTGTTCTTTATCATTAGTCTCTAATTTACGTGCATGATTTAAGCACCTGTGCAGAGCCTTGTTCATAATCTTGTAGAGCCTACAGATGTGTTGATAGAAGCTCTCTCTCTCCACCTGTTCTACATGAATAAGTGCCTTCTCAGTAGATGGGACTGGGCTGTGTTACACTGCTGAAGGCTTGGGCAAATCTGGAGAACACTGCTGAAGAGAGTAGTTGAGTGAGGTCATAGGACTTTTTTTTTTTGCTGAGTCCTCAGGGTTTGAAGGTGATGGGAGATAGGCATTTTACCATCCAGATCCAAGGAAGGAGGCCTGTGCTAGAGAGGAATTGCCACCAGTATATTCAGCCCTTCCTTGTCTCTGAAGCATTCCAAGGCTTACTGAAGAAAGCATGAAACTCCTGGGCTCAGCCAATTTCTCAGTGATAACTTATTGCCATGTTGGGAATATTTGTAGAGTTAAAGGAAGAGGGATGCTGTTTCTTATTCCAGCATCTACCACCTACTGTTACAGTGGAGGCATCATAATCAAGCTTCTGTCATCCAGAACATTCTCCATCCAGACACAATGAGAGCAGAAAACTTGGATGCAGGTTAAACCCTTCAGGGGTATAACGCATTCTTTGGGAACACATAAGTGACAGAGAAGGGCACTTGTGTGATGTTAGGCTTCATTGCCTTTGACCTGTTAGAGAGAAAAAGTTGTGGGCTTTAGAAGATTATAGCCTTCATAAAATTAAATTTTCTGAGATGTACTATGTTTCTTTTCTTTTAGGTTGTGAGGGAGGGAAGCATATCTGGCAGCAAGAACACTAATATTCAAGATGTGGCTGGAAGGTATCGATACAGAGGTTGAAACGTGCTGAAGATTTCTGCTCTAACTGTGGTGTGAGCAGGTTCCTGTGCCCACTTAATAATGGAAGAAGCCACTCATAACAAAGTTCTGTAAAAGTGATGTTAATTAGTGGTTTTAAAATGCCTACAGGATAATATTTCTGGGAGTATTATTAACCCAACTCACATTACTGTGGTTTAGTCTTGTTTCTGCTTAGTCTTTAAAAACAAGGCCTTGTGTCTTATTCGACTGAGATTCTAGAAAATTGAATATCCCTACCTAGCCAGGAGAACAAATTCATTGGGACAGATTACTCCACTGTTCAAGAAGGGACTGCTTGCCTGGGAATCCCGCTGCTTCCTGTTTAACAACCTGCGTTGTCCTGGGGTTACGATGGCTATGGGGATTGCTGTCAGTAAGCTATGTGGTCACGTGATGTTGTGCTGTATGACCCCATCGCTTAGTGATGGAAATTCCAGTCCCAGTTGCCGTCATAACCTGAAGACTACCCATATAAATACCATGGGCACACATTTGACTGAGCTTTCCATAGATCAATGATTTTTCAAGATTTTTATCTGCCCAATGGGTACTACCTGCGTAAGATGGAAATAAAAATAGACGTTTGCAGTTCTCTGATTGCACCCAAGTCATATCCAGAATTCAGCATCCTGAGGGTCATGGCTTTCATTGTGAATCAATCTCCTTTTTCTTCTTGATGCTATCGGGGTAGGTTTGGATATCTGGAAGTGCAGCATTTAAATACTGTAGTGCATTTATCTCATTCTGCATAAGAGTCAACTGACTTACCCCAGATCAAACTATTCATCTATCTGGCCCAGGATTGTCATCTTCTGTTCCTGGCAGCAGTTCCTCAGAAACTCAAGACAGAGTTCTTTCACAGAACCAGCTCTCTGAACCTTCTAACAGAAAGTGCCAGGGATTAATCCAATATTTTTTTGCATGGAAATCAAGACCCCTGTTTCAGAGGGCCAGGGAGCCCAAGGCTGTAGCCATATTTTTCCTTCCTCCCTGCCCCCTTTTCCTTTTAATAAAGGTGTGGTAGGTTAAACTTGATGGGTGTGTACGAGAGAAAGAGAGAGAGCACTAAAAAGAGATGTAAATCTAAACCACTCTGATCATAATGCTGCGCTGCTTAGAGAGCTGTGTTGCATCAAGCACCTTCTCCTTGTATTTATGTCTGGCAGAAACCACAAAACATGAGGTCAATGTGTTTACCCAGATGCAATTTTCCTAGGTTATTACCTTCCCTTTTCCTTGCCACAGTACTGATATCCACAATGACACAACATTTCTAGGAAATGATTTGTGTTAAGAGAGGGCCAGGCTGCTTTGCTTTTTTAACACTGAATGAAAGAATGTTCTTGGCAACAGTGGAAAAGAACTCAATTGTTACATTTTTGGCTCTGCTTTATTTAGAAGCATTCTTCCATCAGGAAAGGAGAAGAACAGCCCCCTGCGAAGCCTCAGCCCCGCGTGCCAGGAACCACGAGAGGGACTCAAAGTGATCCCAGTCACCAGTGCCTTCATTCTGTAAGTCCTCCCGTGGGGAAGGGGGCTATTCCCACTGGAGAATGGGGGCGCATGACAATGGGAGATGTAATAATCGAAGAACGGTATATGGAGCACTTGAAGGGCTCACTCATTTAACCCTGGCGATTTCCAGTCGGGTTAGGGTTCTGCTTTTCTATGGGAAACCAAGCAGCCAGAAATTTGGCCTAGACTCATTCTCAACGAGCAAGAGTAGAAGCTATGGCTCAGCGGGTAAGATGCCAGGCTTGTCGATCGGAAGATCACAAGTTCAGAGGTTCAAATCCCTAGCCCCGCGTGACGGAGTGAGCTCCTGCACTAGCCCCAGCTCTTGCCAACCTAGCAATTCGAAAGCATACAAATGCAAGTAGATGAATAGGTACCACTTCGGTGGGTAGGTAACAGCGTTCCGTGCACGTCATGCAGCCACATGACCATGGAAGCGTCTTCGGACAATGCTGGCTCTTCGGCTAACAAACGGAGATGAACACTGGCCCCTAGAGTCAGACACGACTGTGCGGGGGAACCTTTACCTTTACCTTTTTACCCCTCATTTTAGTTGAATATGGATTTCACAACTTCTTGAGCCACTTGGTGGACAGGCTATCATTGCCATCTACCTATCCTTCTCAAAGGGTTGCTATCATTTGTCCACGTGCTCATTTTTTTCATTTTGTGAGTCCTTTATGTAATAATTTGCTTCTTGCTGAATTTACAAAAGGCAGAAAGACCCCTTCCCGTGCCTTAGTTTTCCAATCAGTAATATAAAATTTCATATAAGCAAGGTTTCATAGCTGGCAGGAGAAGGATCAAGACATGCCCTAACATAGGAATGAAATTATGGCATTTCAGAACATTTTAAAATATTATATTGGTTAAGTGATTTATATGAATCTGCTTTTTACCTTTAGTATACTAAATGGATCTGTAGGACTTCCTTGCGGGAGAAGCCTTTTTTTGTCAGCCTGTGCCAGAGAGTAGGCTACGTGTTTGGCATCCTTCTGCCTGGCCACTGAAAGCATGGAGATCAGTGGAACCACCTATCCTGGCAAAGAAGCACCAACTGAACACTAAAATAGCCAGTTTCCCCCACTGTCAGTCCACCATACTGTTCCTCTGGGGCTGCTTTAGCTTAGCAGGGAGGGAAGTTACAGTATTTGGGCCAGAAGCTCCTGAGATCAACAGGTCACACGGCACTGACTTCAAAGGCTGCCTTTGCTTCCAGGCAGGAATTGCAAGTGAAAGCAGTTCCTTCACACATGCTCTGCATCATGGATGGTGTGTTTACATCTTCCAGGAATGAATTCAAGGAGAATATTACTGCCCCTGACTCCAAAGATGGTGTGAATCCTACTGATCTGGCTCCTAGAGTAGAGGATGTTCTTGTAAAGGTATGTTGCTTCTTTGTGAGGAGCAGTGTGGGTCTTCCGAAGCACAAGATGAGAAGTCACAAGCAAACTGTTTGTGTTGGTTGTTAAACACAGCAGTAATTTAAAACTCTGTTCTGGGGTAGGTTCCTGGGATAGAATGAGATTATGTTGAGTATAATGTTAAAAGCGAGTGGGGAGCCTTCACTCGTTCTGCACATCTGTCCCCCCACTTGTGCATTTAGGCACAAATAAGGATTCTGAAAATGGCAAATGAGATCTTTTTCATGCAGGGATTTTCACTGTGAGGAGAGGGAAAGGGGTAGGGAAGGGAAGAAAAGTCACCCATGTCCAGGTCTAGCCTAGCACTGCTCTTTCCAATATATAGTCCCTTAAAGATTGTCCCCAAATATAAATGTATGGTCTGTCCTTCATTAAACCATAATTTGGTGTTATGTACATCGCTTTTAGACTGTGAGAAGAATGGTTTGAATTGGCAATAAAAATCTGATAATTTATTAAACATTAATCAGCTTTGAATGGTGGGGAGCACATAAACCTAATGCTACAGTGAACTACAATTTAAATTACATGCTGTTTTTAAAGGCATTTGTCAAAGATTGAAGAGCCAGATACTTTAAAAAATTGTGAAAAAATTTACAGAAAAACTGTTCTGCATGTAATTTAAGCCCACCAGTGTGTATGTTCTGTGCTGCAAGAGTGGGATTCAAGAGCCAGTTTGGTGTAGCGATTAAGGTGCCAGACTGGAAACCGGGGCACCGTGAGTTCTAACCCTCCCTTACGCACAGAAGCCAGCTGGGTGACTTTGGGCCAGTCCCCCTCTCTCAGCCCAACCCACCTCACAGGATGGTGGTTGTAGGGAAAATAGGAGGAGGAAGCAGTTCATATGCTGCTTTAAGTTGTACAAAATAAAGGTGGGTTATAAATCTAAAAAATAGATTACTGATTGCATTGTCTCAATTCACACTGTGTCTGAAATTTAGATCCATGTATATCAGAGCCTCAAATGTATATGGCAGAGGGAAACAGTGCCACCAGGGCAGCGTTCATAAACATCAGTCCTACCCTTGCAGCTTTTTCAAAAGTGAATGAAACCCTAGAAAACATTCTCCAGCTTTCCATGTGATTGAGTGTAACTTAACTAACTATTCCATTTGGCAGAGTTCCCCAGAGTGCGTGGAGATTTTGTTAACCTCACAGGCAAAAAATTTAATTGACTTCACGGAAGCCACGCCTCAGGTAAGAGTGAAAATTAAAATGAAGCTTTTTCATTGTGCTCATGATAATTTAAAAATATGATTAGTACTTCCATTGCTTGTACTTAAGTCTTCTTTACTTTCAGTTTAAAACTTCTTTGAGCTGATGTCTCATGACCAGTTTTGTTGATATGACACTGGGCCAATAAGGTTATATTAGAATATTATAGGGTTTTTTTTGTTTCTTCTGCTTTTAGGTGTCTTCACCAACAATTATGCCCAGGTGGTTAGTGCCAGTAAGTTATTGAATATTCCTTACAAACTATGGATTTTCATATTCTTTTGTATCTTCATGTCTTATTATTAGTAACAGTCACTCAACTGTTGTTAAAAGTGGTACAAATTAGCATGGATTTATTTAGTTAAGTTTCTGAAAGTCGTCTATTTCTGTTTCATGGTGGACAATAAACATTTTCCTGCTTTATCAAAGGAGACCATCTTGTTTGGGAAGGGTTCTGCCTTCTGCAACCTGGAAGTGGTCCTTAATTCTTCTGAAAAAGGCAGGGCTTCCTCCTCCATTCTCCACTCAAGTTCCTTCCTTGGGTTATGAGTGAAAGTTATTCCCCTTACTAATTCAGATGTTGTCTGAACTCTTTGGAGGATCTCTATATTCTGACCTGTTTCCAGGCTACCTTCTCCCTTGAAGAGTGGTTGAAGGTGACCAATTCAAGGGCCACATCAGGCTTTGCACTGCACTTCAAAGGCTGCATTCCAAAAGCATGACTTGGTGTCACCCCAATTTGGGAGGAGGGAAATTTGGGAGGAGGGAAATTTGGGAGGTTTTTAACGGGTGTGGTCAGTCTTTGTAAGGTTCAAGAACCCATTTTGCCCCTTAAACCCTTCTCCAACCATCTCCCAAAACTGAAAAAGATGCTGAAATTTTTGGCTCTACTCATTTTGGGGGCTGTATTTCATCCCCAGAAACCCCCCTTCTGGTACGTCCACTGTTATTCTCCCCTTGCTAATTGTTTTCTGTAAATTTCATCTTGGCCATTCTCCCAACCCAAATTGGACATTGTCCCAACCATTGCAACTCACCAACGGGGGAAAAGCCATGAGGAGAAGGGGTTTTTTGAAGGAAAGAATTCAGGGGCAAGAGATAAACTGAGCATTTATTCCACACATCAGTCCTTCTCTGCTATGGCATTTGCAATAAATTGGTAAACATGAACTTTTGCTGACAGCATACACAATTGTACTTTCAATCACCTTACTGACTTCTTTCCTTTGGTTTTCTTTATAGAGTGGACTGACTTCTAATGGGCCTTTGGGGAATGATGTTGCCTTATCTCTTAAGACAACTAAAGCAAACACTGAAGCCCTATCAGTCTTGGCTACTGGCTCATCAGCTCCACTGTACCCCTCTGAAGCCATGCCCAGGTAAGGATTTTCTTTTTGTGGAATTAAAGTAGCCCTCCCCTCCCCCACCTGTTATCTTCCACATGCTCCAGCCAGCCAATCATCATGGGAGGTCAAGTCTACGACACTAGGAGAACACCAGTTTGGTGAACAATGGAATGCTGAAGGAATTGTACAACTTCTAAATTATTGTATAACTTCTGTACAACTTCTATCAGTATTGTCTTGTATAACTTCTACATTATTAATCCAGTTCTTCTGTTAGGTATTGTGAACACCATAGTATCTTGCAGTTCCCGAGTAGTCTATTAATAGGCTCCTCTAGTAATTTTCTGGTCCTCTGTGTGGCTCAACTTTAGCAGTGTTTGTAACTGCACAGAAAATAAGGGTATTACATCTGAAGTGAGCAATACATGCATTCCATTTACAGTGAGTAGGTGTCATTAAGATGCTTTTAAAGATGAGACATTGTTGGCTATATGATACAAAAGGTCTTTCTGTTCATAAATACCTCTTACACTGTATTTACTCTGTATATCATGTATTTTAAATTACATTGTTTCTGAAAGATAATGTGGATATTGGATGGCCTTATGTAGCTCCAGGGGTGAGCCTGAAGGATAAAAGGCTGGAAGTCCCCAACCCTTTCTCCAAGACCACACCCCCAGCCTTGGTTGCCTCCTGCGCAGAGGTTGGAGGAGAATCTCAGCTCTCTCTTCCTCGCTCCCCCACCCACCCCGGCATGTAGCTTTCTTGATTGCCTCCCTCCTGCCAGGGCACCGATTGCACTTGCCAAAAGAATAAACTTTTTTCCACCTGGAGAAGGAAGGGTTGTGGAGGCATGTATCCTTTTGCTACTTGCTGAAGTAAGCACCCCCCAGGGAGATCCTGCTTGAAACTGACAGTTGCTTTCCAGACAGGAAATATATATCTACCTTGTGAATGTGGCATCACAACATGTTGTTTGGAATTGTTTGCTTTCCATTTGACCATTAAGTTAAGATCAGTCCTCTATGGATTCCAAAAAGATAAGCTTTCTCTTCATCTTCCACCCAAGATTATGTATATTCTGTTTTTCTTTTCAGTCCTGTTACTGAAGATACTACACACCAAAAATGTTTACTCACCACTGAACTCTGAGCGTCTACAAATCTCATCTTCCTAGTATCTTTAGTAAACCCCCACAAAGGACTTACCTGAAATTAAGCCATGTTCATACCATGGTTAAAAAAGAACGTCTGGTTGCTTTGCAGTAAATCCTTCAACTGGAACTAAGAATATGATGATAGGACACAGAGCTGCTGGGAAGCCTGAGGATCCCTTGCAAAATATATGGGAACAAATTCTGAGATGTCATGAAATCCACAAGGTTTTCATCCACTGTAATGCTTTTGCTAGAGAATTCCATGCTGCTTTGTAGGTACAAATGCAGGGGTGAGCTGGTTAAGTTTTTTTCTGGCTTAAACTCAATAGTGGGGAAGCTGGTGGCTACTGTAAAAGCAAATAGTAGTGACATTTAGGGTTTAGGGACCATACAGGGTTTTTTTTTTGTGGCCATCTTTTGTAATTGCTAGTTTCTGCTAGATTACCTTGATGGGCAAGTTTTCTTTGGGCTTTCCATTAGCTGCTGTTTGGAAAGTTCTAAGGCTTGCACAGAAATAACCTGAGGCTTTTTAAAATAGCTTCAAATGCATAGTTAGAATTACTGTCCTTTTTGTGTGATCCATTTTCTTCAAGTCTACTAAGTGATGTTGTAGTTGGAATATGTATATTGTGCATGATTGGAAAATTAAAAAGCAAAATATACCAACATTATGCCAACTTTCCTGTATCAGACAAGTAGACATTTATATACAAGATTCTTTCCTTTGTGCACTAAACTGCTGATTGGTTTGGACCAGAAGTAAAACTATTTTCTGTTACAAACTCAGGAAAAATACTAAATGAATCCTGAATTTAACTTATGCTTAGAATTTTTGAAAACGGAAAACAAAAAAACCCTGGGCTTGTACAGTTAATATTTATTTCTGTGGGTCAGGTATCCAAATCAGCCTGCATCTACTGCCCCTTTTCAAAATAAGCAAGAAAATGATCGAATACCTTCATTCTGATTCCTCCAAACAGCTCCACTTGCTGTGCATTATTGAAGTACCAAGTTCTGAAGCAAGTCATTTTAAAACATGATTTATTACTTTTACATCTGTTCCTGATGGAAGCCCTGTAACCACCTAGGCAAGAAAGCAAGGAAACCTGCATGCTATGAATTTCTGGATGAGCTCTGAAAGGAGAAGTGAATGAGGCCCATCAAAAGCTTGCCTTCATAGTGGAAGCTACGTTAAAAATGGAAACAAGGGGGAGCGTAGGTCACTCCACTGTGCATACTCTCTCTTTCATAGCCATTGCTGCTTGTGAAATAACACAGGCGGCTTTGCTTTGATCTGTAGTACTGCTTTAAGCAATTTCTTCATAAAGCAGATGTTGTAATCGGAACCGGGTTGGGGGGGGAGAGGTTGCTGATGCGAGTAATTTAGCATCAGTAGCTGTAGGACTGAGCTTTTCAAACTGTGTGTGCTAAGGTAAACCCACTGCGCTCATGAATCTTGCCAGTATTTTTACAAGGGATGAGTATATTTAAGATGACGCTACCTTAGTTCTTGAGGATGTAGGAATGATTTAAAAAGGGGAGGTTGAAAAAGGGACTGTTTGACTGTTATCCAGAAAGTTAGCTTCGCTACCTTGAATTGCCTGGATAATCCTAACCACTCTGTAGAATGTTGTGTGCTGACCGTTTTTTTTTAAAAAAAATACAATGGCTGTTATTTTATTTTACTAACTTGATGTACAACTGTGACAAAAACAAAAGAAATTAAGAGAGTTTGTTCTCAATTTTGCTCTTTTGAAATTATCAGGAATTGATCTTATAGTATTACTGCCTTGTTTGGCAATATATTTACTGACTGGATACTTATTCTTTTAATTGATGGAATAACCTAAAACACATAATCTATACTCATAAAAAAGGAAATTGTAATGTGGTATGGAAAATGGAATACTATTGTTATTGGCGCCAGATTTATCAGTGGATAGTTTTCTTGGCAGATAGGTACAAAAAGACATAAAATGATAGCTGCCAGATAAAGAACTTTCATGAATAGAATACCCTCCAGCGCAGAGGGGTGATAACTTTAGGCATCTAGTGGGGCAGCTGGAAACTGCCTTAGTGTCTATTGAGATGGATTAAAATGGACCAAAACAGCAGATGCTTTTGCTTTGACTAATGAATGCAAAATTGCATTTTGTGTTTATAGCAGCTATTCTTGACTAGTTAAGCTGCCTGCATATGCTTAGGTTAGTTCATATTTTTAATGACAATCCTGTTTGTCTGATGAAGCCTTTCTTCCAGCTTATGTTAAGTCATTGCTACAAATGCAAATTGCATGCATGCGTAAAGCTGAAAGTCATGCAGATTTTTTTCTATTTCTTCACATGTCTCACGCTACAGTCCATGTGTAGTGGACATGGACAAAGATGCCAACAAGTGCAACCTGTCTTGTTGCTCCATAACTAAAGTTTCTGTGATTATTAAGGCAGAACAGCTTGGAGCTCTAGTATTAACACTGAGCATTAACATTCCTCTTGAAGCAAAATTTTCACCTGTTCTCTGCGAAACAGAATGCATGTGGAATGACTGCAGAGCATTCTGCTGTAACATTCCTGCAGTGATTAATGTTTTGATTCCAGATTCCGTTGTAAGTTTTCCCTAATTGGACAAACTTACTATGAAGTACGTAAGAACTTCTATTTTGAGTTTTTTTTTTAAACGGACTAACTACTGTATTTGTATCTTTTTTAAATGATGTAGTTGCTCAAAGTATAACTTATTTTTTTAAGTATTTTGTGTGTGTGTGTGTATATATATATATATAATAAGTACTGTAATGGCAGATGTAAAAATTGTGCTAGAATGATTGTGCTAAACATTGTATAACGGAACAACAACTGTGATTTGTAGACCACTTGGAATCAGTCATAAAGTCATAAACACAATTGTGCAAAATGTCTGCTTAAGTGTTTTTCTTCTAGCAGAACTGCTCTAGCATTCGGGGATGCTCATTCACATACTTCAGAATGCTAAGAAAATCCTCTGCTTCCTTGAGGATGTCCTTGTTGGGGGTAATATCCTGCTTTTCACAGCAGAAGTGACCACGCATCTCTACTTCCTGGGGATAACATAAGTGAACGTTAACAAAAATAGTTGCAATAAGGAGAGAAGGGGAAGGTAAAATTCTTCACTGATAAATGAAACAATATACTGCAGACCTAAAATTAGGGTTGGTATTTTATTTCAGAGTCTGACAAGTTGTTTTCAAACGCAGTATACTTGACTTTTCATCCCTAGTGGGAACCATCAGCATGCAAATGAAGGGCAGACAACTCCGCCTTGTTGCCCAGCTGTAGTGCTACAGGAAATGCCTCTTACAACATATCAAGGGTTCAGTAATCCCCAGCCAAGCTGCAAATCATTCAATGAGCAAATATTTTTGGCTTTTTCTCAATATGCCACCATTACAGAATCAGAAATATGTATTTTTAACAAAGCGATCAAAAGGACAGAAAATAACGCATATACAAAATTAAACTAATATAGTTTAGTTTTAGTATAAGAATTCATCAAGAATAAAAATATAGTTAAGATAATAAACATAACTACTTTTATAGCATATAAAATAGCCATTTTCTTAAATGAAAAAGCATTATCAAAAGGCACAGTGCAGACTTTCCCTGCTACTGTGTACTTCATGATTTCTTTTCTCAAAAGTTAAGAAAGGGTAACTTCAAGGGATCTTTTTTTTTAGATTTTTTTATCCCACCTTTATTATTTTTATAAATAACTCAAGGTGGGGTGGGAACATACCTAGTACTCCTTCCTCCTCCCATTTTCCCCACAACAGCAACCCTGTGAGGTGAGTTGGGCTGAGAGAGGGTGACTGGCCCAAGGTCACCCAGCCGGCTTTCATGCCAAAGGCGGGATAAAATTCTCTCTGTCTCACAGATTTCATACAGACAGCAGTTCAATGAGTATCAGCAAAATCACTTCTGGCAGTGCTGTGATGGTGAAAAATAAAAACGAGCAAATGCTTAATGATTTTGCTGATTTCCAAAATGTTAAGCAGAGTGAATCTGGATGGAGGAATTACCAGAAAATCCCAGGGCTAGAAGAAAACAAAAGTGACAAACCACTTGTATATTCTTGCCAAGGAATGACCCAGTGGGGACTTTTATGTTAAATTGATAACAGTAAATTGGTAAAATGCTTGGCAAGCTGAAGATTACTATCCCCTTCCTACTCTGCACAAAAGTGCCCCTCCCTGGACTTATATGAGAAGTTGGCCATCCATGTTCCGCCCTCAATTCCAAACTTTTGTACAGTTGGCTATTTGCCAAAATTCTGTCTGCTAGGACTGGAAACAATAAAACATGCCTAGGCATTCTTGGGAACAGGAACTTCACAGAAGGAAAAACACAAGAAGCATCACTGGGGGACATCAGGCAATTCCTGTGTGACATGCATAAGGCCCAGCTGTGTTTGCATTCTCCAGAACAGCAGTTGCATAGCTAGTAGGGGAGTTGATAAGAGGATACCAAAAAAGGGGCCTGTGTTAGCTGACTTCTTCACACATGCATGGAATGCTGCTAATTGGTAGACTTTAATAACGCTCCCAGAAAAGAAAAGACAACACATGCCCACAACAAAAGAAGCAAAGCTGCTTACTGCACAGATTAGGGAAAGAAATTGCTGGGTCAATACTAGCCTAATAAAACATTTTTGCCCTCACCCAAGCAGGCCACAAATTTTATTTATTTATTTATTAAATTTATATTACCGCCCATCTTCCCCCGAAGGGGGAAATCTGGGCGGTTTACAATACAAAAAAAATGGGGAGATGTTGGCATGTACATAAGCCTCATTCCTACTAGGAGTCCAGCTGCTTCTAGAAAGCTATGTGATATTTAGCATAAAACTCCAAACAGTTATGGCCAGAGTATCTGGATGAAGATCAAGAATCCTGGTCCAAATCTGTTTCCAGTCCTCTTTCAAGTGACGGGGTGGGGGTGGGGGGAGAGCGCTTCCGTGCACGCTCATGTGCTTCCCTCCAGCTAATGTAGAAGTAATTACCTGCAGGCCACTACTCTCTGGGATAGTGGGGCCAGGAAAAAGCCGCCACAGCAACCAGAGAACCCTACTTCACGTGAATTAAGACTTTCTGTACTGTGCTGGAAGAGACCCAATGACTCACTCACAGATCTAGTAGATTATATGGCCCTGGCACTTTAACTTGTATCAGCAGGGCTAATATAGAAGCCTGATGGATTTAAATAGTGTAGCGCGGCGGCTGAGCATCTGCCAAGAAACCCTCCGGTTCAAATATCGTCTCAACTGCAAACTCAAGAATATATTCAGAGCAAGCCCCTAACTGTGTTAGCATGTTAAGTAGCCAAACAGTTGCTAGTCTAACATACATCAGAATCCACAAGATCCGTTTACAGTGTGCAGATCCAGAATATTGGGTTTGCTGAATAAACGATGGTTAAGTTTGTTTTCCTTGGGTAAGCATGTAAGCCTGTTGTGCCAACACAGCCACTGAACTGAATTACCATTATCTATCTTGTCTACAGAGCATAGCTACAAGAGCTGAAAAGATTCTCCCAGAAAAATGTTTTATGGATTCCCAAATACTTTGCACTCACACAAAAAAGTGTGAATTTAGGTTTCATGATACAACTGTAAGCAAGAATTCTCAAGTGATTCTTCCTAGACGCTGACTTCACTGAGCCTGGCCATGTCTTCTGCCTCTTGGGAGTGGTCTGCCATTTAAGTTCCGGTTAGTTCCAATTGCCAGAATGAGATTGCAGAGGAACTGGACAGAGGTTTACCTCCAACAAGTAGCATCACAGCAGAGGATTCACAAATGTCCCCATATTCGTTTTTCAGAGAGCCTAAGCTTGACCCTCCAGCTGTTAGATCCGTGGTGGCAAACTCCTGTTCTTTGGAGATGTTGAGATACGAGGGTCTTTCTTTACACGGCGACTCCGCTGCTGGAGCTGAATTCAATTCTGCACTGGAAGTGGTTTGATATGAAGAGAATCCTAGCTCCATTGAAGACTGGCAAAAAGTTTTCATTTCTATGTCAGAGCCACCCTCATTGTTGAGTATCTGGTATGTAGGTTCCCCGTGAAGATGCTCACAGAAACAGGCATTTGAACAACCCTTTTCTTTAGGATTCAAGCAGCCAAGTGATCTCAGCGGAGAATCAGCAGCCCCTTGGAAACCACGTCCAGTTCCCAGCATCTGATGATATGCCTTGGATGAAAGCGCCACGGGGCTAGGCAGTTTTTTCCACATTTGAGATGGAAAGTGATATTGCCACAAAGTACTACTCGGCTTAGTGTTAAAAATGCCTCCACCAAGGACTAGCATGGAATCTTCAAAGATTAAAGCAGAATGGCCCACCGCTCTTGGAGGCCCCTGGCTGGACACAAACACAACAGAGAGAAATCAGCACAAGAGTGACACTTATGCTCATGAAAATGGTCTCGACTTCTCAGTGCTTCTCTTCAGTCAGGGTAATGCATGGAAAAGTCATGAACCACTTTCTAGAGCAGTGTTTTTCAACCTCAGCAACTTTAAGATGTGTGGACTTCAACTCCCAGAGTTGAACATGCTGGCTGGAGAATTCTGGGAGTTTATGTATTCAGGTATTGTTAAACTGCATGGGAATATTTTCCACGCTCCTTTAATTGTCTTCTCTATGCAGTGCTAGCTATTGTGATTCTTCTATCATTTCAGTATTTATTTTCAAAATGCAAACACTATCCATTCATAATTGGACAATGGCCCAAATAAAAATGGACGAACTATGTAATCAAAAGCATTTGCTTCTAGGAAAATGGACACTCCCTTCAAAAGGTACCTGCGTTAGGAACTTCAACTGTTTTCAGGGTTTTCCTGCCTGTGCCTTCCCACAGCTCTCAGTCCCCCATAGGCAACCCTCTCCCTGTTTTCAACTGGTATGCAAATATCTGTAGATCCCAGCTAAGGTAGAACTGGAATGACGTGATGCTAGTTCGCACAAGCTAAACTATACAGGATTGGCTTGCTGTTCTGGGTAACATAAATAAAGCTCTAGGAACAACTGACGGGGGAAAAACACAGTTTTATCTACTCCCCTTAATCAAACTCCTTTTGCAACTGCTAGTGAAGAAGTTTCACACAGTTACCTTCTCCTGATACTAGACCAGTTGGTGGCTATGAAATCCCACACCCAGAAGTCCTTCTGTTCGCTCAATCCCATTAATCCTCCAAACAAGTACATGCCATTGCCATAAACCACAGCAGAATGACCATGTCGGGGGCCCGGGCTACCCCCACTGGATGCAGCTGACACGAGGGTCCACTGTTTTGTATCTGAAGGAAAATATTAGAGTTCATTACTGTTTAAATAAATACAATACATTTTGGATGTTTCAAAGGGATTTTTTCCCCTCACATCTACCATTACTTACACATTATATGACTGCTGAGAAAGTTTAACTTACTGAAATGAAAGGTCCAGAATTCTTGGGAAGCACCTTTAATGTCAATGTATCCCCCATATATATACATATTGCCCCTGTAGACCACAGCACTGTGGCCTTTCCGATTAGCAGGAACTAGAACCTAGAGGTGGAGAGAGGAGAGCTAATGGAGCAACCTTCCTTAATTACTGTTGCCATCACACCAATAAAAACCAGGCAGACATCCTAAGGCATTCATGCTGGTCTAGTCATATAGAAGTCCTTTATGTCCTCTCAAAAAAATCACATTTCAGCAACACCCTTCAAAAATAGTGTTCCTTTCAGGTTTATTTACATTTATCTTTACAGACAGAATTGCACCACCCCACTCAAACAAATTATTGAATATCTCTATAAGAGAATGAATGAATGAATGAATGAATGAATGAATGAAGAGAGAGATTATATAGATATATTCTTTTATATATCTATAGAATATCTCTATAAATTATCTTTTGTGGGGAAGGGAGGAGGAAAGCCTTGAAAGCTTCCTACAAAGTAGAGATGAAGTCCCCCCTTCCATTGCTAAACAGGAAGGAAAACAGGGGAAGTCAAAGCTGTCCAAATATAACTTCTGGCTAAGTCTGTGGAACCATGATTGTAATTTGGAAGGAAGGAAGGTGGCGAGAGATCTACAGACGGACGTTCCACATTTGCTTTGGCTGGAAACACCATCCACATGGCCATGCCCCTTTAGAGGCTAGGATTTGAATGGGGCTCTTGGTTGGTCTGAGTTGAATTGTGGTAGTGCAGATGCCTTCTGCTCCCTGACTTTCCAAGCATAGAAACCCCCCTTTTAGTATAGGAAGAGTCTGGTGGGGCCTTTTCTAGCAACCAAATTAAAAGGCATAAGCTTTTGTGAGCTACAGCACACTTCATCAGATGCGTAGAGTGGCTAGTCTGATGCAGGATTTAAATTGAAGTGAGGTGGGGGGTGAGGGGCGTGGTGGCTCAGTGGGTAAGACGCCAGGCTTGTCAATCGGAAGATCGCAAGTTCGGAGGTTCGAATCCCTAGCCCCGCGTGCGGAATGAGCTCCCGCACTAGCTCCAGCTCTTGCCAACCTAGCAATTCGAAAGCATGCAAATGCAAGTAGATGAATAGGTACCACTTCGGTGGGTAGGTAACAGCGTTCCGCGTGTGTCATGCGGCCACATGACCGCGGAAGCGTCTTCAGACAACGCTGGCTCTTTGGCTAGCAAACGGAGATGAGCACCGGCCCCTAGAGTCGGACACGACTGCACAAATGTGCGGGGGGTACCTTTACCTTTACCGAGGTGGGGGGTGGGAAAGGAGAGGAAGACAGGTTGCTCATGGGGAAACTCTGGTAACCATAACAAGGAATTCAATCTGTAGAGAAATTGCATACATGAAATGTATTACAGCCAAAGAACCATTCTTATTTCAACATTCAGAATTAAAGAGGTTCCCTTCCAGATGTGAAGTGTGAATACTGTGAATCTCTCAGTGGACCAAAAGCAGCAGCATCATAAACCTACTCTACTACCTTATGGCCCGGGCTCATCTTGCCTGGAACAGTTTTCACAGTATGTTCCTAAGCAAGCTGTTTGATCAACAAAGCAACAGGTTTCATGCATGACTCATATATTTAGTTTTGTTATTCCTTACCTCACCCTCTACTGCTGGGAGCTGGCAGGCTATCCACTTGGTTGAACCTGCAGGTGTATGAAATGTCAGTCATACCAATAACCACAAGAAGGTGCCACTGTTCTACTTGCAATGCTATGCAAGCAGAGATAACAGGCAAAGTTGCATACTGTATCTCTTTTACCAGCAACATACAATATAAATACAGCTCCAAATACAATTCTCGAGACAGTGAATGGCAATGTTCTCTTCATTTTAGGAACTGTGCAGGTTTCTAAACAGCACAAGGCAAATATCACCACAATCTATCTAGGACTGTTCATGTGTGTCAGATGACAGTTCCCATGATCTGAAATCGATCATCGAATCGAATGCTAATGTTGAATTCTGCAGTTCTGAAGCAGCTGAAGGGTATTACTCTAGGAAGGCTAGCTCAAGCAAGACCAGCTTAGACAGAGCAATTGTCTGGCTCAGCTTCTGAGTAAAGAAACACTACTGTACCTCCGTAGCTCCCCATCCAAGCATGCAAGAAGAGGAGGAGACAATTATTGGTTTGGTACAGTTACATGGATATAGACTGCATCACAACATGCCATAAGCCACTTTGAAGATACTTATACAAACAAGTAGCATACAAATTAAATAACGATTAAATGGTTGAATAATATATCTCACAAATGTGCACAAACATGTTAACCTTTCCATCTCCCAGATTTAAGAGTTTCTAGATTACACAAGGGGTAACCTATTTATGCCAGGCAAATACACCTGGGGATACGGATTCAGTAGCTGAGCTGGAATGCTTTGTAGCTACTAGGAAGCTCTGTAACAGCTACAGAAGCAAAAATAACCATCTTAAATTCTTGCCAGACCAGAAGGGCAGAGTGGAAGTTGGAAAACACGAACAAAAAACAAAATAGCAGCTTCTGAAGCTTTGGCTTTTTCTCCCACCGAGCAAGGGGCTGACGCTGTGATCTCATCCCGATTCCGCCTGGAGCCTTCCCACATTACAGCAAGCGAGGCAAACCCCCTCCCTCCCCTCCGGGTGGGCTAACCTTTGCTCTCAAATTTGAAGGCTACTGTCATTACACTTGGAACTGGTACAAGTCATTACACTTGGAACTGGGGCCTAGTCCAGCCAAGGCTCTCTTATAGGAAAGGTCACCATGGTTAAGACCTATCCCTGCAATAGTGCTTACTGCCCTGTAGCCAGTTCTCAGAAAAGAAAAACAATTCGAAAAATTTCATTTTCCTTCTGACATAATGGTGAATTCCCTTTCTATAGACCAAGATATGCTTTTGCTGTGAATAAGCTATAGTTAGCTGGTTAAGAGCTTCTCAGTAAATACATTTTCCTTTTTCTTGAATATTTGGAATTTGGAATTCTAGCTGGACTGCTGACTTCTCCTTTCTCGGCTAGAAGGGTGCTATTTTCTCCTCTTTGGTTACATATTGGCCAACTAAATATGAACATATATTGTTCTTTTTTCTTAGGTACAATGATAGGTAATTTATAAAAGATATGTCAGGTGTAGTGCTTTCTATTAGAAGTTCTATTTTTATTTTTCACTTATTTTTTCATTCCTGGTATTAAAGCACAAAGATTATGAGGCAAGAAAATATTTAATCCTTGTGACAAAATTGCAAGAATTAGAAATCTAGAGTAAGAAATGGCATTCACTTTCAATAAGGGTTCACTTTATTTCTACAGTCTGTATCCCACCATTCTGTGCATACTGTATTAAAATAAATTTAGTGCTAGACTCATCTTCTGCACTTAAGAAATGTGCCTGTTACTTTAAAAAAAAAGTATGACATCAAGTGTCAAATAAATTTCTACTTGAAAACATTCCACTGTTCATCTGTTTCTCATCTACATTCTTTTCCGGAAAAGGTTATATGTGAATAAAAATGCTCATCAAATGTATAACTTTTCTCAAAATATTCACCCTGATACGGACTAGTATATTTTTATGAAACTCATGCATAAATATATCTAAAGGATGCTACTTGTCTTGTTCCACACCTGTGTCATACATCCATAGAGGATTTCTCTTCTGTGTGAAAGCTGAATCTACCATTCCACCAAAGATATACAGGATATCCTGCAAATACAATAATTATTTTCCAGTGAATCCCATTTGCATTTTCTATAGTTCAGTGCCATTTAATGCAAGATTCAAACCAAAATCTTAAGATGAACCTCAGCAGAAAGCTTCATTTCTTGGTCAAGCTTAGTACAAATATCTTCAGGCTAATATAACTACAATATCAGGGAGCACTGCAAACTACCACTTCTTTCTATGCCAATATCACGTGGTAGTATATTCTTCTCAAAGCTACCCAACCAAAAATATTAAACCATGCTTCAGTATGACCTTAGAACCCATCAACAAGGGAGGCAAAGAACGGATGCAAGTCCTTATAGTTACTTTAAGTAGATCCAGATCCCAATCCATCCATTACTAGGCTGACCATATTTCCTTCAGATGAAAACGGGACTTTGGGGATGGCAAAACGGGACAGGGTCTTATGCCACCATGCCGGCCTCCAAACCCCGCCCCCCAGTCCACGCAATTGGCTCCCGCCTGCAAACCCCGCCCCCGCCCCACACGATTGGCTCCCGCCTGCAAACCCAGCCTTCGAAAGGGCAGGCTCCGGGGACCCCGAAAATGCCCTCAGTCTAGGCAGGGAGGCTGCGCGCACACGCATGTTGCCAAGGGGCGCTCAGCTGTTCTGCGGGGAGAATTTCCACCCCGGCTCCAGGGCAGCGTGTGCATGTGGGGAGGGGAGGCTTTTGCCTCCCTGCCAGAACCGAGGGCATTTTCGGGGTCCCCGGAGCCTGCCCTTTTGAAGGGGCAGTGGCAGCAGCGGCAACCCGGAAGCACCGCCACCGGCACTTCCGTGTTTTTGTTTGGAAAGCCCTGGCCTAGTGTGTGTGTGTGTGTGTGTGTGTGTGTGCGCGCGATTACGCTGAGCAAGTAATCTGCGCGCATGCACACACACACACACACGCACACGCACACACCCTCTTTCCACAACCTTCCCGTGCCTGCTTTCCCTGGCCTCACCACTGCTGGGCAGACAATCTCAGGATCAGGTAAGGAGGCAGGAACCTAGACTGTGGTGCTGTTTCTGCTGCTGGGATCGCACGTGGCAACTGGGCTTCCAGTTGCCGCGCTGATAGGGCCTCTTCCGGGCTGCCTCCAATGGCAAGTCCGGCTCCAGTCCTCCTTCCTGTCCTCCTTCCCACCGGGTTTAAAAAAGGGACAAAATTGAGATTTTTATCAAAACGACGGGACGGTTGAAAAATGCTAAAATAACGGGACTGTCCCGTTCAAAACGGGACGTATGGTCACCCTATCCATTACAGCAGGGGTCCCCAACCTGTGGCCCGTGGCCTGCTAGTAACTGGGCCGCAGGGCTCCCGCCCGCAAACCCTGCCCCCTTCCAAGCGATTGGCTCCCACCCGCAAACCCCACCCCCAGTGCTTGTGATTGGCTCCCGCCCGCAAACCCTGCCCCCGGTCCTCAGAAATCCCGGAAACCCTGCCCCCCCAGTCCGCAGAAATCCCGGAAACCCTGCCCCCCAGAAAAATCGTCTTTTGAAACTGGTCCCTGGTGCCAAAAAGGTTGGGGACCCCTGTATTACAGTGCATTTATCAGCAAGAGGTTAAAACCTAAACTGTTTACTAAAAATATTTTAATTTCAAAAGACATATGTTAATGGTGTTATGCAAAATGCTATTTATAATAAATATCTACGGCTGATTTAAATGTTTCCTTCATCAAGACTACAACTGAAAAGCAGCACAGATGGTATCAGTAGTCACAATAGATACTGTGGTACAACAGAAAAGGTCACGGAGATTATTGGGTTTGAGCAGGCTCCCCCAATCTGGCGCCTCCCAGGTATTTTAGATTATATTATTTGGGTCTACAAGCCAATCAAAGTGGACCTCTGGTGGATTATAACTGCTGGAAGTATTTGGTTGGGAAGAACTGTGGTGCTGGTCTGGCAGAAGCTACAAGACACCCGGGAAAAGAGGCTTTTTAAAAACAGCTTGCCTGAAAAGTCTTTTTGGCAGCTTCTGCACAAGAGCTACTGTTCCAGAAGGTTAAAAAAAGTGGCCTTGCAAAAATACATTTCATCATTCCTTCTAAGCCTTATCACTGCTTATCGTGATAGTAGTGAGTTATGACTACGGTAATTGAGAACATATAAACAAGAGAAAACTGACATTAGCAGACACCTGTTAACAGAGTTTAGATGTCCTTATTCTCTCACTTTCTAGATGCACAGGCGTTTGAAGAAACCCACCTTGCAAAGAAAAGAGGATCCTAGCCTCTTCTTTTTACAACTCTTTCTTCTAATAATTTAGCTGACTTGCAGGAAAGCCTGCTACCCATATCAGCTTCTTGAGGAAAAGGAGAGATCCTTCAGCTCAGCGGTCCCCAACCTTTTTGGCACCAGGGACCGGTTTCGTGGAAGACCATTTTTCCATGGACCGGGGGGGGGGATGGTTTTGGGATGGCGTGGACGGAAGTGTGCAGCCCGGTTCCTAACAGGCCACGGACCGGTACCGGCCTGTGGCCCGGGGGTTGGGGACCCCTGCTTCAGCTGCTGAAACAAAATACTAGACATTCCTCACTTGAAGCACGGAGCTAGAGGTCAGGCCTTTTTTCAGACAGAGCCACACTAGAACCATTCTGGAGTATTCATTTTGACCAGGACCAAGGAGAACCCAAGGTTCAAGTTCACACACAGTCATGGAAGCTCCCTGAGTGAATCCAGACCAGTCACTCTGTCAACCTAGCTCACAGGACTGTTGTGGTGAAGGAAAATTAGAGGAGGGCCTCGAGTTCCCAGAGGAATGGCAGAATATAAATCTATTCAATACAGGCCACAAGAGCAAACCAAACAAGAAAAAAAAATAACCCAATGACAGTAAAAAGGGAGAACAATCTAAAGTGCTTTACAGCTAATGTAGCTTGCCTGATAATCCACCATTGTGTGTTCTTCCAGTTCTTCTGGGCCATCTTTTGAATTATCCAGCTTCTCCCATTCATTACTCACTACAGTACAAAAAAGCATATTATTACACCAATGCAGTCTTTTGATTTGCATTTGCCCTTGCTCTCTTTGGGAATTACAACTCTACTAGTGAAATCTGCAAGTAAAATCACATCCTGAACATATGGGGCCATCCTAAAAATAGGTTATTTTTTTTCCCTTCCTGGACACACAGTTCAATTACCTCCTGGTATCTTCTTCTGCCCCACCACTAGCAATCTGCAGAGAAATGCAGAGGATAACCCCAGAACACAGGATGTGTTTGACATTAGAGATGGGGGAGAAGAATTGGCTCAGAGCTACTCCTTTTGGCTGCAGACCTATGCATTTTGAAAACAACAGTTCAGCCCTATGTTCTTGGCACAGTCAAGTCCCAGGGTTCTCGGGCATGTGATCAAGTATTCTTAAAATCCACTTTGGACCATTTCCATTCCTAGTATAAACCAGCATTCTTCTATTCCAGATATAAACCTATTATTCTATTATAGCAGTCGTCCGTTTTAGATGCTAACCCAGTATCTGAAATAGTAATGTAAGTGTGGTCCTGCTGGATCATATCAAAGAACCACTGAGTCCAGCCATCTGTTTCCAGTAGGAATTAGGTGGTCACCTCTTCATGCAAGGTTGTGAAGGCAACAGAAAACAGTAATACATAAAAGTAGAATTGATAACCAGTCCAGAATGACCATATGATAACACCTAATTAGATATCTAACTAGATTACTAAAATAGTTCAGATTATCTTGCCAAAACAGGCTTGTATGATTGTAGCTTGAGGAATTTCTTTCCATGGCATAATGAAACAAGAAAGCAAGCAACTGACCTATTCTGAACCGCCAGAAATCACTCAAGCTGGTATTTCTCCGGCCACCATAAACATAAAGGAACCCCCTACAGATGCAGCAGGCATGTTTGTATCGATCACACGGAGAAATTTTGCTCTGTTTCACCGGGTTCCATGAAAATGCTGTTTCCCCTTTCATCCCTGAGTTAGCTGGAAAACACAGCCATGTTGAGATGACCTCCTCCAAACTAGCTCCAAGCTAAACAGGAAAAGAAAGCTAATGGAGATAAGAATGCTAGAGCAACTATACATGACCAAAATATTACTCAGTGCAAATTTGTTGTCTATTATGTTAAACGTATCAATTACGAGTGGAGAGAAATTGGCCCTGTTCATACAGTACTGTATGCTTTATTGTATCCAGTGTTGCAGCTTGGACTGGAGACAGTTAATCCCAAGGACAGGAATCTAACTGATTAACAGTGTTTATCAGAAGGAAGTTTACAACATAAAAATGTCAGTAAATACTCAACTTTCAAATGAGAAACCTATATGCAATCAATTTAAGGAAGCAAACTTGTGACAGTGCAAAGGGGAGATGGCTTGTTTCTTTGGATGGTGAACAGTCTGTATCTGTTCTTTCTTTTGGTAACCGGTGTTCCTTTTATCAATGAGAGAACTAATTAACTCTTACAGCAAGGTTACTGTGTCATGCAAATACCCCAACCTGAAAAATAATTCAAAAGCAATGCTGAAGCAAAAAAATCTGCTTAAGGTTAAAAAGAATTTATTTGTGAAAATAATTCTATTTTTTTTCTATTTTTGAAATCAACAATACAGTAAAGCCTCAATTTAACAAACTAACTGGGTGGGGGAAGGAGTCTTTTAAAGCAAAATGTCTGCTCGATCCAAATGGGATTTTAAGCATGCATAAAATTGCAAGCAGGGTTTTATACCATATCTTCTTCCTATTACAGGTAGTCCATGGTCAACGATGGAAATTGGGACCGGAAATTCCGTCGCTAAGCAATGAGGTCATAAAGCACAATGTCACGTGACTGCATAGCTTAGCGACAGCAATCCCAGCAATCCCCGTTGCTGTTGTTAACCAAGGTTCAGAGGTCATTAAGCGAGGACCTCCTCGCAACTTCCTGCCGGCTTCCCACAAGCAAAGTCAGTGGGGAAGCCGGCAAGAAGTTGCAAGTCCCAGGCAGCTCGCAATCAGGCTGGCAGGCAAGTAAGTGGCTGCTGCCAGGTGGAGGATGATTTGTGGGTGGCCGGCACGGCGTAAGTGCAGCAGGTCTGGGGGTGGCTGCTGCAGGGTGCTGGAGGGTGCATGAGAGGCCGGCGCAGTGCAAGTGCAGCAGGCCTGGGAGTGGGTGCAGGAGACTTACCGGAGCAACTTGCAACCTTCCCTGCCGGCTTCCCCATTGACTTTGCTTGTGGGAAGCCGGCAAGGAAGGTTGCAAATGGCAATCACATGACTGTGGGATGCTGCAACCATTGTAAGTGTGAGCCAGTTGCCGAGTGCCCAGATCACAATCATGTGACCGTGGGGGTGCTGGGACAGCTTGAACTTCAAGGACCGGTCATAAGTACCACTTGTTCAGTGGCTTCATAATTAAAAATAATAATAATAATAATTTAAAAACCATACATTATATTTAAAAGATGACCGTGCCAAGGAAAAAAATCACAACCCCCAGTCAAACAGCACATAAACCTACAGTGACCATATATCCTTATTATAAAGGACAGTCCTTTATTTCAGAAAGCTGTCCTTTAGATTTATTTTTCAAAAACTCACTTTTGTCCTTTATTTTGGTCATTTAACTTTTACCGTACAAATGGTACCACTTAATGCACAGTCTTTCACATTCATGTGAAAAATATGGAAATTGAATTGTCTTTTTAAAATAAATTTACATATACCGTTTGATTTTAGATATTTTTATTAGAATATGCGTTTCTGTAAAGTTTTTTTGGTTTTGCTCTTGAATTTTCCTTTGTAAAGCAACGTTATAAACATAATCAAATAATTTTTTTATCCTTATGAACGTCTTTCAGATTTGCCCCTTTTTCAGGCTTGCCCTTTATTTTTTCCAAGAAAATATGGTCACTATACCCAATGATTAATAAGGCCATATCCCATCCTAGTCCAGAGCCTGCCGGAAGAGCCATGGCTTCCTAAAAGCCAGCAGGTCAGGGATCTTGTTTTGGCGGGAAGGGGGGAGACAGAGATTATACCAAAGGGCAGGTGTAGCATCTTAGAAATTGCTCAGGAATTCCTTAATAATTAGAAGTTATAACTTCATGCATCTATAGGCATGAATCGAATATCAGCAGAAGGTACTGTATGGTGTTGTACATTGTATTGTTCCAGATCTGGGATTTCTAGCAAGCCAGCAAAGGTTTCTGTCACCAGGCCTAGATAAAGAGACGACCTGCTCTAAGCTGAATTCCTACAGCTGTCCCTGAGCAGCTCTTGCTTGATCTTTCACGTGCTCTTAGTAAGCAGCTCTTCTCTCCTAAGCAAGATGCTCCACATGCAATTATCATCTCACTATTTTTACACAGCCGAGGCCAATTTGCTTACGAAATATAGTGGGGAAAAGTCAATGTACACAGAATTCCATTTTCTAATTTTTACTGCCCTCATCTTCTGAAAAGCCTGGGGTGGGCAACCAAAGGGTTGAAAAATTGTATTAAAAACTAATCTCCCTCACATCAAGGTAATAATATAGAAATGTTTTGTCACCGTCTTCCTTCCAGGACTTTGACTTCCTGGTCCAGTCTTCAGCCCTGGGATTTCCCAGGGGTCTCCCTCTGAGCTACTAATCAGGTCCAACTCTGCTCATCTGTTCTGAGATCAGCCAAAGTCAGCCGGGTGCTGCCACAGACCGTGGCCAGTTTAGAAAGAGGACTATAATTCCATAACAGCAACATATATTAAGGTCCTTCATTCTAAAAAATTAGAAAGTTCTGAAAAGATGATAAAAAGTTCTTTCACCAAGAGAACATTTCCTGTTCGTCAAGGTTATCCATTCTTTCATCCAAAGCAAACAACAAGCATCAAAGTACAACCTTAAATCAGGTAAACCCAGACCTCCTCGTTCTTTGGCATCTTGTAATAATTTATATTTAATTCTTGGTTTCTTGACTTGCCAAATGAACTTAGAGATATCCTTCTGCCATTGTTTAAATGGTAAATCTGTCAACAGAATCAGTATATGATGATGATGATGATGATGATGATGATGATGAGGCGGCAGCGGTGGCACCACCACCAATGGGGTCGGAAGAGGAAGTCAGATGGGCTATCCAAGAACTGGCAAAATAGGAAAGCCCTAGGTGAGGATGAAATCCTCACAGAGCTCCTAAAGGAGGTTGGCAAGAAAGCAATAAAGATAATCACAGCCCCCTGGCAATAATAAAAATAATAATAAATAAATAATAAATAAATAAATAAATAAATAATAAAAGGATGCCCCCTGGCAGCCGCCTGGCATGGGAAGGAGGAAGGGATAGTTCCTCATGGGGGTGGCTAATCCCCTAATTTTATAACTGTCCTTCTTTTAACTATTCCATTACCATCTGGATTTTCAATTTAATTTATATTTATTGTATAATTGAGATTTTAAACCTTATTTTAACTTGTTTATTGTGAACCGCCCAGAGTTCCCCATGGGGGGAGATGGGCGGTTATAGAAATTAAATAAATAAATAAATAAATAAATAATAAATATGGAAAAAAGCCATAGGGCCTAAAGACTGGAAAGGGTCTATCTATATCCCAATCCCTAAAAAGGGAGATTTAAAGAAATGTTCTACATACAGGACAATAGCCTTAGAAGCACATGCCAGCAACATACTACTGAAGGTTCTTCAGAGAAGATTAGAGCTTTTTACAGAGAGAGAAGCGGCAACTGAACAGACAGGCTTCAGAAGGAACAGGGAACACAAAATCATATAGTCAGTATTAGATGGATGATGGAAACAGCAACAGAGTATCAAAAAGAGCTCTACTTCTGTTTTATAAAGCTTTTGATTATGTTGATTGTTCAAGACTTTGGAAATCTTTCCAAGAAATGGGTATACCCAAACATCTGACAAGAGTCACTTGTCTGAGATGGGTGGCTATAGAAATTGAAATTAATAAATAAATCTGATTCTTCTAAGAAATCTCTAGAATAACCTGGAAGGCACAGTGAAAATGAAATTTGGTAACACCAAATGATTTGTTGAGGTTTATAAAATACCCAGAATTTACAAGTAGATTAATTATACAGGAGAGGCTAGAGGTATATAGGTGAGAGTTGATATTTTCTGCAAGTCATCCAATTAGCAGCCATTGTAGAAGGTATGATGTGACTCATATTACAGGTGCTATAGTTTAGCTGGGTGTGGCAGATAATTTGTTTGACCTATAATGTGATTGGTTAATATTTGTATAAAAGTAGTGAAGCTTTAGTGTTCACTCTCTTCTCATTACTTCATCTCATCTGTATCTGTGTTGGACGTTACTGGACTGTATTTTGGAATACGTATGTATATAGAGTAAATAGACTATTTTATCTCATCTCTGCTTGAGTGTCTATTTACTGCTTAGAATGTATACCTTTGATGTCTTGGAGAAGCACTGGCCGCCCCAGCGTTGCGTGCTCTGACATGATTTAACACAGGAAGAGGAGGCAGACTGGGCTGCATATCACCGTAACTGTTCAAACTATATACTGAATATATTATAAGTGCCACAAATCTGGAAGAACTGAAATATTGGTAGAAGGATTGTCAATAACCTGAAAAAATACAGATGACAATGCCTTGGTTGCAGAAACTGAAAAAGACCTAAGATGGATAACTCTAAAACAGGAGAGTGAAAAGACTGGGCTTTCTTTGAACATCAAGAAAACAAAGATCACGTCTACTGGAAAACTAGAGGAATTGAAGATAAACAATGAGATGATAGAAATGATTGATAGTTTGATTTTCTAGGCTGCAGAATTGGTAAAGATAGTAGGTGTGTAAAAGACAAACGATGATGGGCAAAAAGGAGTTCATACAAACTCATGAACAACTGTGACGTTTCATTTAAGACAAAAATTAGAATGGCCTTATATGTGTGGATGCGAGGAACAGACCTGTGAAAGAATGACAGAAAAAAGATGTGCTCCTACAGAGCTGGAGGAAGCTGCTTCACATTTGTTGGACAGCCCAAAGGACCAACCATTCAGTACTAGAGGAAATCAAGCTCAGATGTTCATCAGAAGCAAGGATCCCAAAACAAACACCACTTTAAACACAACATGAGGATGGATAGAAAAGATAATGCTGGACAAGAAGGATAGAAGGAAAAGCCAACAGCACACGAGGGGGCTAGGCGGAGTATTGGAAGCTACATGAATGCACCTTCAAGGTATGTTCGCTGCCTAGTGTTATTTATAAAAATAAAGGCAGGATAGAAAACAAACAAACAAACAAACAAACTGTATAATGCAGTAAGAGACAGGACAACTGGGAGAGCTTTTATCCATAGTGTCACTTCAGTACCACTTCAGACAGAGCCAGTTTGGTCTAGTGCATAGCTTTCCAAACTGTGTGTCGCAACACTTTAGTGCAGAGCTTTCCAAACTGTGTGTTGCGACACAAAAGTGTGTCGCCACACACAGCGTGGTGTGTCGCCACACCACCCGGAAGCGGCGGCCGCCATGCACGTGTGCGCCGCCGCACGCCCCCCACGCCACCGCACGCCCCTCCCGCACCGCCACCGTGCACGCGCGCGCCGCTGCACGCCCCCCCGCACCGCCGCCATGCGCGCGCGCCTCCGCACACTCCCCTGCACCGCCGCCGTGCACGCGCGCGCCTCCGCACGCCCCCCCGCGCCGTCGCCGTGCACGCACGTGTCGCCGCCGCCGCTGGGTGTGTCGCCAGCGGCAGCACTTTGGAAAGCCCTGCTTTAGTGTGTCGCAAGACACAGTTTAGTGTGTCATGACACAACCCGGAAGTGGACATGCACGGCAGCGGCGCGGGGGTGCACGTGGCGGTGGTGTGCACGACGGCAGAAGCGATGATGGCAGCGGCGTGCCATCAGCACTTCTGCGCTTTAGTGGAAAACATGAGGCTGCCGCCACCACCGTGCATGCCTCCGCCGCCGCGCACCCCCCCGCCGCCGCCACCGTTGGTGTGTCGCCAACGGCAGCAGGTTGGAAAGCACTGGTCTAGTGGTTAAGGTGCTGCGCTAGAAACCAGGAGACTGAGAGTTCTAGTCCTGCCTTAGGCATGAACGCCGGCTGGGTGACCTTGGGCCAGTCACTCTCTCTCAGCCCAACTCACCTCACAGGGTTGTTGTTGTGGGGAAAATAGGAGGAGGAAGGAGTGTTAGGTATGTTCGCCGCCTTGAGTTATTTGTAAAAATAATAAAGGCAGGATAGAAAATAAACAAACAAACAAACTGTATAATGCAGTAAGAGACAGGACAACTGGGACAGCTTTTATCCATAGTGTCACCAGGAGTCAGCTACAACTCAAAAGAACGTAACAACAGCAAATACATGTTTAGCCACACTGATGAAAGGATCTTGGGCAACCATTATTTCTCAGCTAAATCTCCCCCCAGAATTAGATAACTCAGAAGTATATGATAGAAAAGTTCTACAGAATGTTAATAGTCCTCAAACCTAAAAGAATGAGAAAGAGGCAGTTCTGCATGAGTTAACAGAAAGCATCTGGCACAGTTTTCAAGTCTCCTCTTACTGCACTTTTATTTTTGTACTTCTGATTGAAATGGTCTCAGATTTCCTCTTCACTTTAGTAAGATACATATTTAGTACATATTTCCCAACAGAGAGTGAATTCAATGCAAGAACTTGTTTTAAAATAAACAGCATTTTGTCCTTTGCCCTTTCCTGAACCCATATAAACTCATGAACTGAAGGCGATTCTGTGTTCCCTCTTAATATTCCCAAAACCTTCAACTTTGAACCCAATGAAAACCTGATGGCTGGCGGTGGAAAGGTCTCAGTGGAGCCCAGCTCTGCAGCTTGTTTTTCACACCAGGGCTCAGCTGTTGAACAGGAGAAGCAACAGGGAAGGAAAGGTCATTCACTCACTAATAAATAACTATAAGTTATTTATAACTTATAAATATATAACTATAAGTTATATATAAGTTATTTATAAATAAATAAGTTATTTATTATCATAACCATGACCTAGCCCCAGGTGTAAGGTCACACAGCTACCTAGAAACATATTTAGGATTCCCTTACCAACTTTGCTCAGACTGAAGAAGCTCCTTGGATAAGGAGCGAAACGTTTCCACTGAGAAAATAGAAATCCAGTTGACATGATTCAAGCTACAGACAATTCCACCTGGATGACTGAGAACCTTCATAGACAAATAACTATAAGCAGCTGCCACACATCTAGAATTTGGGAAGAGGGGCAGATAGTCCCAACAGGAAGTTGACACCCCAATACAATCTTGTATTCGTTTAACAGAGCCCTGCTTAAATGCCTTGCAGTGCTAGAAAACTGCAGAGGCATGCTGAAAAGTGCAAGTGAAAGGGTAGATATAGGAAGAAATCGGTGGGTTCCAGCCCCCCATCACCCTTTAAACCCAGCAGGATGGGAGCAAGCAGGAAAAGGAGGAGATCTTCCACACTCAACCAACACAATGGAGGGGGCGGAACAGTCAGTTATGGGAGAGAGAGAAAAAAGCTACTACACTCTATTTCCTTTTTTTAAATTTAATTTCTGAAGTTGAAGGAAATGCAGCCTTAAACATTAACGCAGTGGTTCTCAAAGTGTGGTATGGGGACCCCTGGGGATCTGCAAAATCAAATAAATATCTTAATATTTATATTAAAATATCCCACATAAACCGAAGCTCTTTGGGGTCCTCAATCATTTTTAAGAATGTAAAGGGGTCCTGAGACCAAAATGTTTGAGAGTCGCTGCACTAAAGCAACCTTCCCCAAACCTAATTATGCTGGATCACAACGTCCATCACCCTTAGCCTCCTGGTTGGGAATTATGGGAGATGCACTGTGGGTTATAGAAGCTACCGGGTCCGTGGGATATAGCCTCCAAGACGACCTGGTAGGTCGCAGATGTTTCCTTTTTGTTGTTGTTGTTTAGTCGTTTAAAATACTGAGGGAAAGCAAGTAAAGAGGGGCGGAAAAGTAGAGAGGCATTGGCGCTCGGCGAAAGGGAACGTGTGAAGGAGCTCCCTCATCAGCCACGGTAAAAAAGAATGCGGAGGAAATCCGAGGGGGGCATTTAGTCGACGCACGGAGAGTCTAGTGTCTAGTGTCAAAGTTAACGGAAGGGGACACAGACTTTTAACCATCACCCCCCCGCCCGTCCAATCTGCAACACATACCGTTGCAATCGGTTGCAATCGCCCTCCCCAACTGGCTCGCCTCCCAGACCATTCCCTTACCAACTGCGCGTTTCTTTTCGGGTTTCCGTTCCACCCCTTCACTTTCTCTCGCGGAAGACGGCCGGGCTTCGCTTTCCCCGTTATCGCCTCCTCCCTCAGCCTCCGCCACCGAGACCGCGCTTGGACCGAGTCGCCCGCTCCTGACTCCCGGCCCCACGCGGAACGGATACGCCGCCCACGTGGCCAACGGGGACCAGCTACCGGCTGCGGGGAAAACGCGCGAGGTCGCTTCCCTCGAGTTGAGGGTGCAGTTCTAAACGCGCGCATATATGCACGCCCCAAAAGAAAAGGATGTGGCATATATTTGAAAATATAGAGCGGGGGAGGGGGGTATCGATTACACGGTAGGGGTGTTTGCACGTCAAGCTGCACCCCAAACGAGCCAACCCGCTTTTTAGTTCTAGCGCGTTGCGCGAACGCAGCCCCTGTGGTTAGTTTATGGCTCAGGAGGTGATAAGAACCTAGAAAATTGGGTGCAGGAAATGATGATGATTAATTTGCCCAACCGTGGGCGAGCACATCATGCAAATTCAGTCACTGGCCAAGTTCACATGCCATGGAGAACCCAAATGTGCTTTGTTTTTGGTTGTTATGTTTGTGTGAACCTAGCTGTGGTGGTTTATTTCGTCAATAATTCATCGCTAAGCAACCATTTACCATGACCCCAGTTTTGATGTCCTATTCAAGTCATTAGGATTTAATTCCAGGAAGGCTTTCAGCCACTCCAGCTCTTAGTCCTTGTTTATCTTGTGTCTTAGGAAGAGTTAGGACACAGGAGAGACAAACACACCACTCTCAGAATTCAAGGAGGTCTTCCTTTTCTAAGTGGAAGCACTCACGCATTCCTTACACTACAGACTTAACTTGGAAGTAAGCCTCCACGGAGCTTGGGCCAATCACAGAGGCCTTTCCCAGTTGCCTAGCTGAAATGCTGCCCGCCCACAGCCTCCAGTTGGCAGAAAACCCAGAAAACTGGGCGGTTGTGCTTTCTATGATGGGTGTTTCTTTGATTAAACTTGCTTTTTTGGCACAGAAACCGACTTCCAAAGATACATCGCAATGCATTTTATGATTAAGTTACTGAGATGAAACCAAATAAAAGCAATGACAAAACCTCACCCATAGGAGGATTGCCAGAAAGAGAATTTGAGAACTCTTCCACTTTACAAGATGTATACATATGTTTGGTCTATTTATTTAAAGCAGGGTCCCTCAGTCCTTTGCAGCCCAGAGACACACATTTTATCTTTAAAAACTACAGAATGTGCAACTACAAAATGGCTTCTCTGAAGCCGTGATTAATTCCCACTGATTAAAGTCCTCCACTTGTTTGCTAAACCCACAATACAGCATTAAACTATGTTAAGACTTGTTTGGTTTGGGCTTAATGTGTTGTGTTTTGTAAACTTGGATTTATGGCATAACCCAAGGCACAAACCTTGGCATCATGGCTTATTCAACAAACCATAGTTTGGAATCATGCTGATGATACTCAGCTTTGTATCTTCACCCTTGGTGAATTAAGCAATGCTGGTGGGGTCCTGTCCCGGTGTCTGGAGGCTGTGGGGGTCTGGATGGGGAACAACAGGCTTCGTCTCAACCCTGGCAAGACTGAGTGGCTTTGGGTTTTGGGGCCTGCTGGTTCCAGGGACTTACCATCTTTGGTTCTGGATGGGGTGGCACTGCCCCAGACAGACCGAGTGTGGAATCTGGGGGTTCTCCTGGATTCATGGCTCCTGCTCAGAGCAGGTAGCAGCCATGGCCAGGAGGGCCTTTGCGCAACTCTGTGTTGTGCGCCAGTTGTGCCTGGACCTGGACTGGGAGGCCCTACTCACATTCGAGGCACTGGTCACCTCTCGAATAGATTACTGTTTTGCCCTGTACATGGGGCTGCCCTTGAAAAGCACCCGGAAGCTGCAGCTGTGGTGGCGTGGGCAGTTATGTACGCTCCTTGATCAGTGCACGTTACACCCCTGCTCTGCGAACTGCATTGGTTGCCAGTGTGCTTCTGGGTTCAATTCAAGGTGCTGGTTATGACCTATAAAGCCCTATATGGCATGAGTTTGGGTTATTTGAGGGACCGCCTCTCCCCGGCTACATCTACCCATCTCATCAGAGGAAGCAGGAGAGGCATATTATGGGTCGCCTACAAAAGAGTATCATCTGGCGGGACCCAGGAAGAGAGCTTTTTCCGCCATGGCGCCCGCTCTGTGGATCATCACCCCGGACCTTAAATTGGCCCTGACCCTCCCAGCCTTTAGGAACTCCCTGAAGACATGGCTCTGCCACCATGCCTTGGGGCTCTCTTACATGTTGGAATTCAGCAAATCAAGCATGCCTCATTAGCATATGGGTGATTGCTCTAGGAGGCAAACTCTGTGCTAGAGGAAGCTGCTTGTTGCCCCTCCCACTTCCTCTTCTCTCTCTCTGATTCTTCCATTCTTCCATCCATTCTTCCATATGGCTGCTCCTCTCCATCGAGAGGCCATGCCTAGGCCTCAAGCCCCTTTCTCCACACAGCCTCTGGCAGCAAACAGGGCCAGAGGTATGCAGTTTAGGGAACAGAAAGAAGAACTGAAATCAATTTTCTACTGAAATGGCTGTACCTGGACAAAATAAATGTAAGAACTCTTTTGTACTTACTTTTTCTACCTGCAATGTCTAAGTGTGTGTTTCTTTATGCTTGGGTGGGCTAAAAGTGTAAGAATAAGAACCTGAATCTCGGTAACGTGCTCACAGGCTGTGTTTTTAAACAATATTCCTTTTTCTGCCCACGAGTTTACACAACGTTAGGCTCTGCTCCATTCAATGGTTCTAACAGGCCACTGAATGATCTTCATTACAATTGTTGTTGTTGTTATTTTCTTTATTTAAATTTATTAGTTGCCCAACTCCAATGGCTGTGTTGAGCTGAAAGAGGATGAATTCTGCCACTGATCATGATTTTCTATTTTTAAAATTGATTATGGATAGTTTTTATATGTTTGTATATTGGTTTTCCCCTTCATGGATCACTGCCTTGTCGTGGCGAAGGGGCTTGCGTAACTCAATGAAGTCAGGTCAAGATGGACAGGTCATGACGGAGAGTTCTGACAAAACGTGGTCCACTAGAGGAGGGAATGGCAAACCACTCCAGTATCCTTGCCAAGAAAACCCATGGACAGTATCAAAAGGCTAAAAGATATGACGCCGGAAGATGAGCCCCTCAGGTCGGAAGGTGTCCAATATGCTACTGGGGAAGAGCGGAGGGCAATTCCAAGTAGCTCCAGAAAGAGAGAAGCGGCTGGGCCAAAGCCAAAAGGACGCTCAGTTGTGGATGTGTCTGGAAGTGGAAGGAAAATCTGATGCTGTAAAGAACAATATTTCATAGGAACCTAGAATGTAAGATCAATGAATCAAGGTAAGCTGGATGTGGTCAAACATGAGATGACAAGATTGAACATCGACATCTTGGGAATCAGCGAACTAAAATGGACAGGAATGGGCGAATTTAATTCAGGAGACCATTATATATACTACTGTGGGCAAGAATCCCTTAGAAGAAATGGAGTAGCTCTCATAGTCAATAAAAGAGTGGGAAAGGCAGTACTGGGGTACAACCTCAAAAACGACAGAATGCTTTCAGTTCGAATCCAAGGCAAACCATTCAACATCACAGTAATCCAAGTCTATGCCCCAACCACTGATGCTGAAGAAGCTGAAGTTGACCGGTTCTATGAAGACCTACAACACCTTCTAGAACTAACACCAAAAAAAAAAATGTCCTTTTCATCATAGGGGACAGGAATGCTAAAGTAGGAAGTCAAAAAATAACCGGAATAACAGGCAAGTTCGGCCTCGGAGTACAAAATGAAGCAGGGCAAAGGCTAATAGAGAACACGCTGGTCATAGCAAACACTCTTTTCCAACAACACAAGAGACGACTCTACACATGGACATCACCAGATGGTCAATACGGAAATCAGATTGATTATATACTTTGCAGCCAAAGATGGAGAAGCTCTATACAATCAGCAAAAACAAGACCTGGAGCTGACTGTGGCTCAGATCATGAGCTTCTTATCGCAAAATTTAGGCTTAAATTGAAGAACGCAGGGAAAACCACTAGACCACTCAGGTATGACCTAAATCATATCCTTTATTTATTTATTATTTATTTTTCAAATTTATTCCCCACCCATCTCCCATGCAAGGGACTCTGGGCGGGTTACAATAAATAAAATTTAAAAACTATACAAAAATATCTAAAAACGCAAGCATAAAATAAATAAAATAGAATCCAAGATGGATTAGGACCCGCAGAATAGATCGTGGAGCTACGGGGCCAGCCAACCCCAGGAGGCACTACCACCTCTGTCGTCCCAGGCCAGGTGGCAGAGCCAGGTCTTAAGGGCCTTCCGAAAGGCCAGGAGGGAGGGGGCCAGTCTCACCTCCGGGGGCAAGATATTCCATAGGGCGGGCGCTATCGCAGAGAAGGCACGCCTCCTGGACCCCGCTAGATGGAATTCTCTTGTTGAGGGGGTCCGAAGCATGCCCTCTCTGCATGCACGGGTGGGGCGGGCCGACGTTATCGGGATGAGACGGTCCCTCAGGTACCCTGGTCCTATGCCATGTAGGGCTTTAAAGGTGATCACCAACACCTTGAATTGGACCCGGAAGCAAACTGGCACCCAATGCAGCTCGCGTAGCAGAGGTGTCACATGTGCCGATCTCCTGGCACCCATAACTGCTCGCACCGCGGCATTCTGCACCAGCTGAAGCTTCCAGATACTCTTCAAGGGTAGCCCCATGTAGAGCGCATTACAATAATCTATACGGGAGATGACAAGGGCGTGAGTGACTGTTCGGAGGGCCTCCCAATCCAGGAAAGGGCATAACTGGCGCACAACTCGAAGCTGTGCAGAGGCCCTCCTGGCCACGACTGCCACCTGCTCTTTGAGCAGGAGTCGTGAGTCCAGGAGGACCCCCAGATTCCGCACTGGATCTGAGTGGGGTAGTGCAACCCCACCTAGAACCAAAGATGACAACTTCCCGGATCCAGGGGGGCCATCAATCCACAGCCACTCCGTCTTACCAGGGTACTTATGAATATACAGTGGAGGTGAGGAATAGATTTAAAGGATTAGACCTGGTAGACAGAGTGCCTGAAGAACTATGGATGGAGGTTCGTAACATTGTACAGGAGGCAGCAACTAAAACCATCCCAAAGAAAAAGAAATGCAAGAAAGCAAAGTGGCTGACTGATGAGGCTTTACAAATAGCTGAGGAAAGAAGGGAAGCAAAAGGCAAGGGAGAAAGGGAAAGATATAAACAACTGAATGCAGATTTCCAGAGAATAGCAAGGAGAGATAAGAAGGCCTTCTTAAATGAACAATGCAAAGAAATCGAGGAAAACAATAGAATGGGGAAGACTAGAGATCTCTTCAAGAAAATCGGAGATATCAAGGGAATGTTTTGTGCAAAGATGGGCATGATAAAGGACAAAAAATGCAGGGACCTAACAGAAGCAGAAGAGATTAAGAAGAGGTGGCAAGAATACACAGAAGAACTATACAAGAAAGATCTTAATATCCCTGATAAATATGATGGTGTGGTCACTGACCTTGAGCCGGACATCCTAGAGAGTGAAGTCAAGTGGGCCTTAGGAAGCAGTACTAACAACAAAGCTAGTGGAGAAGACAGTATCCCAGCTGAGCTATTTAAAATCCTAAAAGATGATGCTGTTAAAGTGCTGCACTCAATATGCCAACAAATTTGGAAAACTCAACAGTGGCCACAGGATTGGAAAAGGTCAGTTTACGTTCCAATTCCAAAGAAGGGCAATGCCAAAGAATGTTCAAACTACCGTACAATTGCGCTCATTTCACATGCCAGCAAGGTTATGCTCAACATCCTACAAGCTAGGCTTCAGCAGTATGTGAACCGAGAACTACCAGAAGTGCAAGCTGGGTTTCGAAGAGGCAGAGGAACTCAAGATCAGATTGCCAACATTCGCTGGATCATGGAAAAAACAAGAGAGTTCCAGAAAAACATCTACTTCTGCTTCATTGACTACGCTAAAGCCTTTGATTGTGTGGATCACAACAAACTGTGGCAAATTCTTAAAGAGATGGGAGTACCAGACCAACTTACCTGTCTCCTGAGAAACCTGTATGTGGGTCAAGAAGCAACAGTTAGAACCGGACATGGAACAACCGATTGGTTCAAAATTGGGAAAGGAGTACGACAAGGCTGTATATTATCACCCTGCTTATTTAACTTATATGCAGAGTACATCATGAGAAATGCCAGGCTGGATGAATCACAAGCCGGAGTTAAGATTGCCGGGAGAAATATCAACAACCTCAGATATGCAGACGATACCACCCTAATGACAGAAAGTGAAGAGGAACTAAAGAGCCTCTTGATGAGGGTGAAAGAGGAGAGTGCAAAAGCTGGGTTGAAACTCAACATTAAAAAAAGCCAGATCATGGCATCTGGTCCCATCACTTCCTGGCAAATAGAAGGGGAAGAAATGGAAGCAGTGACAGATTTTATTTTCTTGGGCTCCAAGATCACCGCAGACGGTGACTGCAGCCATGAAATTAAAAGACGCTTGCTCCTTGGGAGGAAAGCTATGGTAAACCTAGACAGCATATTAAAAAGCAGAGACATCACCTTGCCAACAAAGGTCCGTATAGTTAAAGCTATGGTTTTTCCAGTAGTAATGTATGGCTGTGAGAGTTGGACCATAAGGAAGGCTGAGCGCCGAAGAATTGATGCTTTCGAACTGTGGTGCTGGAGAAGACTCTTAAGAGTCCCTTGGACTGCAAGGAGGACGAATCAGTCAATCCTAAAAGAAATCAACCCTGACTGCTCATTGGAAGGACAGATACTGAAGATGAAGCTCAAATACTTTGGCCACCTAATGCGAAGAGAGGACTCACTGGAAAAGACCCTGATGCTGGGAAAGACTGAAGGCAAAAGGAGAAGGGGACGGCAGAGGATGAGATGGTTAGATAGCATCACCGATGTAATGAACATGAATTTGAGTAAACTCCGAGAGACAGTGGAGGACAGGAAGGCCTGGCGTGCTATGGACCATGAGGTCACGAAGAGTCGGACACGACTAAACGACTGAACAACAACAACAATATTGGTTTTTAATTTGTCTTTATTGGATTGTTTTTATTGGTTGTGAGCCGCCCAGAGTTGCTTAGATGAGATGGGCAGCCATACAAATCGAATAAATAAATAATTAATAAAAACCAATTGTTGCTTAGCTATGTTTTCTTTCAGAAAAGAGAAGAAAAAACACTCGCAAAGTTTGAGAAGCCCTGTGCTAACAAGTTTAAAAGTTAATTATTAAAATACTAGATTTATTTCTTGCACATCCCTAACCCCCCAAGATATCATTAGCTTCATTCATGTGGATGGGAGGGGAATTGAACAAATACATTTATTATTTTAGATAAATGATAAATGCAACGTCTTAAACCATAATGAGGTTTGTGGGGGGGGGCATTGTGCAAACCAGATTTTGTGGTTTGTAAGCCATGATTAATGGTTTAGCAAATCCAGCCAATGATAATATTGCAACGTGCTCTACATGGGGCTACCCTTGAAGAGTATAGGGAAGCTTCAGCTGGTCCAGAATGTGGCCGCGTGGACAGTTATTGGTGCCGTAAAATCGGCACATGTGACACCACTGCTGCGCGAGCTACATTGGGTACCAGTTTGCTTCCGGGTCCAATTCAAGGTGTTGGTTATCACCTTTAGAACCCTACATGACATGGGACCAGGCTACCTGAGGGACCATCTCATCCCCATAACATCAACCTGCCCCACTTGGTCATGCAGAGAGGGCATGCTACGGACCCCATCAGCAAAGGAATTCCATCTAGCAGGGTCCAGGAGGCGAGCCTTCTCTGCAGTGGTGCCCGCCCTTTGGAATATCTTGCCCCCGGAGCTGAGGCGGGCTTCCTCACTCCCGGCCTTCCAGAAGAATTTGAAGACCTGGTTCTGCCACCTTGCCTGGGAGGGGAAAAGTAACAGTTCCTCCCAGGGGTGGCTGGTGCCGTAGTGCCCTCCCTATTATCTGAGATTTTAACATCCCTTGGATTTTATACTTATTTATTCTATTTATATTGTAGAATGTATTTTATTATTATGATTGCAATTTTATATTTATATGTTTTTAATTATTGATTTTATTTTAAACCTCCCAGAGTTCCCCGTTGGGGGAGATGGGCGGTGATATAAATTTAAATTATATATATATATAATTTATATATTTATATTTATATTTATATTTATATATATATATATATATATATATATATAATATATATATATATATAATATATATATATATAAAAAAAATTAAGCCCTGGTTAAGCAAATCAGGATTTGATATGATAGGTAAAGCAGGTCTTAATCTTATCTGATTCTTATGCCAACCAGCAATAATACTCTAATGCCGTCAGAAGTTGTTCATCTTTTTAACTTGCTTAAAACAACTCAAAAAAGGAGCCAAAATTGCTAGTTTCTCAGCTGAGCCCTGATGTTGCCTAAAGATAATACACCTCCCAACAAAATCTATTTCCTGTAGGTGATGCATATTCAGCAATCAGTAAACTCTTTTTTCAACTTTCTTCAGTTTGCTGTTGGGAAATTATTTTCTTTTTCCAGCAAGACGTATCAAAAACGGAAGTACACAATCTCTAAAAAAACCTGAGAGAATTAATAAAAACAGGAAGGGCTGGGACAAAAATAAGAGGAATGAAGAACTGGAAGTGTGAACACTGATGGCTTAATAGCTTCAAAGGGAAGTTTTCCCTTGTAAGACTTTAATTATTTTTTTCCTGTAATCAGCCAGTGTTGCAGGAATGGCAAGAATCTTCAGCTGGCAAGAATGTTCATTCCATTGACAGACTGACAGAGATCTTATCTGGATGCCAGTCCTGACATAGCCAAAGTGGCATTACCCTGCTGTAAGTAGGAGGCCTGGGGAGATCAAAATATGTTCAGAGCACAAGAAAATCTTTAAATAAGGACATAAGCATTTTATCTAGGTCAGGGTTTCTCAACCAGGGTTCCGTGGCACCCTCAGGTTCCGCAAGAGGTCACTAGGGGTTCCCTGGGAGATCACGATTTATTTAGAAAAATATTTCAAATTTGGGCAACTTCACATTAAAGAGGCAAGTTTCATTCTTTATTTTTAAGTTAAGAACACTGTTAATGCATAGATACAGGCCTACACATGAAACGAATATAGAAATTTTGTAACTTCTGGCCTATATTTGAGCCTGAATGTGCAGGGGTTCCCCGAGGCCTGAAAAATATTTCAAGGTTCCTCAAGGGTCAAAAGGTTGAGAAAGGCTGATCTATGTAGTGAATATTAACTAGTTCTATTGTACAACATGCTTACATTGAGTTGCAGGGGGCAGCTGATAATGTCATATGAAGAGCTCAAACCAGTCTTAGTTAACCCTTATAACAGCAGGCTGGCCTAGGAAGTCTGCCTCTCATTTGAGTATTCACACATATCCTCAGTGGCACAGCTGCGTGAAATGGGCAGAAAAAGATGGCGTATGGCACTGACTCCAATCGCAATCTGTCTGACCAGGTCATGCGTGATTGTGCGCTCTGATGCACAAGGCTAGGTTGTTCTTCAATATTGTGATTGACAGGGTCAGTCAGGTTGTGCAAACAGAGCTGTTGGCTATTGGGGTAAAGGACTGAAAAAAAGGGGAGAAACAGTGGAATAGAGCATTTTGAATTTTATGCAGGAGTATTTCCCACAGCGGCATTATCTTGAAAGTTGCCTCCCCCCCCCCTCTACTGTTCACACTGTCATTCCTTTTGCCACCGGTCACAGACACACACAAGGTTTACCGAAGTACAGAAAAATATTTAGGAAAAAGTGTGTTTGGGGAGGAGGGAAGAACTAAGATGACGCTAATAGTTATCGAGTGCTAAATTGCAGTTGAAAAAAGAAAACTGAGGATAAACAGGGACATAATATTGCAGCTGCAGTTTTGAGCAGGAGCACTCCATTCAGCAGTGTTTTGTTACAAGCCCCTCTTGTTTTATGAGACCTCCATATTCTACCTTGTAATATTTATCCAACAAGAGAAAAGGGAAATGACGCTTTTTAGAGCAGTACATGAAAAGGATACAGTAATTTTTTTCTTTTTTAAATAATATTTTTATTAGAATTTTACAGTGAAATAAAAGTATAAAAAATGAAAAAAGAAAAGAAAAAAGAAAAAAGAAATAAAACATAGAATTTTGACTTCCAGACTTCTTTCTATCAAATAGTTGCCATCTTACTCTTTCCCCTCCCGCTTTAACCCTTATTAATCCCCACATCCATAAATCATCAGTTCTGTCTTTTCTTCTTTCAGCAAAAAGCTCATATAAGGCTTCCAGTCTTTTAAAAAAGTCTTTGTCATTTTTCTGACTCTGAAGGTCTTGTGAAATCATGTGAGTAGAACAGAGCTTTCCAAACTGTGTGTCGGGACACGTTAGTGTGTCGGCTGCAGTGTCTGGGTGTCTCTTGGCTGCTGCTGCCCCAAAACCTGCCCTGCCAGGATTCCGCACAGATCCTAGTGCCTGCCTTGCGCCCTGCTGCCTCCAAACCTGCTGTGATTCCGTGCAGGTCCTAGTGCCTGCCTTGTGCCCTGCTGTAAGAGTGTGTTGCGAAATGATGCACTGCTGTAAGAGTGTGTCGCAAAATGATGCACTGCTGTAAGAGTGTGTCGCGAAATGATGCATGTCTACAAAGTGTGTCACCAACATGAAAAGTTTGGAAAGCTCACGGCGGCGGTGCGGGGGGGCGTGCGGGTGCGCGCGCGCGCACGGTGGCGGCGCGGGGGGCGTGCGGCGGCGCGCGTGCGCACAGTGGCAGCGCGGGAGGGGCGTGCGGCGGTGCGGGGGGTGTGCGGCGGCGCGCGTGTGCATGGCGGCCGCCGTGCACGCGCGCGCCGCCGCTTCCGGGTGGTGTGGCGACACACTTTTGTGTCGCGACACACAGTTTGGAAAGCTCTGTATTAGAGACTGAACTTTACCTCTTACAGGAGACATAGTATCCTTTCTGTAGCCCTCTTTAAAAGTAAAAAGATGATTTTGCCCCTCTTGATCAAGTATCCATATCCTTACAGACTGGGTTTTTGCTGCACTCATCTGATTTCCTCTATCATCTTCAGCAAAAATGCCTACTGAAAAATATTACATTACAATAGGAATTCTTAAATAGATTCCCCAAACATTAACATTAACCGCCCAGAGTCCCCTATGGGGGAGATGGTGCGGTGATAGAAATTGAAAGATAAATAAAATAAAACATGGTGAGGGATGCATTTTTATGCATTCATTGCAGATAGATAGATAGATAGACAGACAGACAGAGAGACAGTCAAACACTAGATTTTACTGCAGATCAGATCCAAATCTGAATACTAGTGTATCCCAAAAATCTATCAAGAAAGCTTCAGAAGAACTTTGGCACAAATTAGTTTTTTACTTCATGATCCATATATTAAGATTTAATTGGAGGCCTCAAATAAAAAGCAGTATTATTTTATCTGGAAATAGGAGACAGAAAACAAATCTTAAAGCAGAGCACTCACTCTTCTGGAAGGGATCCCTCTTCAAATGGCGTCTTTACCGTTACTATACATTTTCCGACTATACAGTACATTTGCCGTTACTGTTTATCTTACATGTAAATGGGGCAAAAGGACAGAGAAAGAAGATTGGGCAAAATAACTGTCGCTTTGGATAGGACTCTAGACAAATCAAAGGTGGTGCTTTTGTTTTTTCTTCCAAGGCAGGAATGGGCAATCTTTCAACAGCTGGAAAATGGGCATCTTTTTTTAAAAAATGTATTTTCTTGGGTAGTGATTTGGAGATGTCACTGGGATATCCAAAGGGGTCATTTGAGAGGTGGGATTGGGAGTTCTCTTGCTGCTCTTTTAGTGTGTTCAACCTAAACAAAGATGAACGTGTGTGGGTGGGGTTTTCTAATTGAAAAACTGCCGTTAAACAATAAACGGTCCGGCAGAGCTACATGCACTCTTTATGAAAATTACAAGCCTTTGCTAATACAAATCTGTCTTTCTTTGGTACTGCTAAAAATACACATTAAAACAGGCTATCCAATGAGTACATTGAGATGATATCCCCAGAAAATTGTGTATTCTTTCTTTTTGTTAAGTAAGACATCATGTGACCGCAACAGACTTATGACCTCACTCCCACTGTGATCATTAAGCAAATCACCCACAGTCGCTAAGCGAGGCATCACGTGACCACGACTTGCAATATTATTGCCGGCTTCTCCATTGACTCTGCTTGTTGGAAGCCAGTTGTGAAATGCGCAAATGACACATGGGATGCTGCGACGGTTGTAAACGCCTGCCTGTTGCGAAGTCCCCGAATCTCGATCATGTGACCACGGGGATACTGCGATGGTCATAAATGCGAGGAGCGGTCATACAGTTACTTTTTCAGTGCTGGCGTAACTTCAAACGGTCGCTAAACAGGGCAGTCATTAAGTGAGGACTATCTGTATTAGTTTCCATTGTAATGATGCGTACATTCTCTTATATTTTGTTGTTTGCCAAAGAATGAATGCTTTTTCTCAGGGTAGATTATAAGTATAAATTTGCACTGAGTCTGTACCCAAATTACCTGTTACAAGGAGGTGAAAACAACTCTCCCGCTCTTTTTTTTTCCCGTTTACAACTTATATTATATTTATTTCCTTATATGGGGCTTCTCTATGGCAGGAGTGGGCAACATTTAGGGCGGGGGCTGGACTAATTTTTCAGAGCATGGGAGTTGTGGGGCCATGTAAGGTTGCATGAAGTGATGCAACTGAGACGAAAGTTTAGCATCAGAGAGCTAGGTATATGCTACACTGACATCATGTACTTGCATCCCTGCAATTACCAACCGTTTATTTCATACGTTATCTTCTATAGTGAGGTTTTTCAAATGGGGTTCTGTGAGGACTTGAATGAATTCTGCAAGGGGCTAAGGGGAACCCCTTTCCCCCAAGCAAAACTCTCTGCAAAGGCCTGAGAGTGTTTGCCTTCCATGTATCACTAAGGTACAGCAGAAAGGGCGGGTTCGTCATTTCACTTTCTGACATCCCACCCTGCTTGATCAGGGGTTCCCAAAATGTCAAGGGCTTTCAAGGATAACCCCATGTACTGTAGAGTACATTGTAGAAATGTGACTAAGGCGTGAGTGACTGTGACCAGAGCTTCCTGATCCAGGAATGGGTGCAATTGGTACAAAAGACAAAGTTGTTATGCAAAGACCCTCCTTTTCAAGCTGCAGCCGTGAGTCCAGGAAGACCCCCAAATTGGTTGCCAGCTCTGAGTGGGGAAGTGCAGCCCCACTTATAACGGGGGGTCAAAAATCCCCAGAACTGGATCCCAGGAGGCCCAAAATCCAGGGTTACTTGGTCTTGTCATGGTTGAGTCGGAGCCTATTTCTCCCCACACAGCCTCCAAGCACAAGACAGCATCGCTTGGCTGGCCTGGGACAGAGATGTATAACCAGGTATCCTACTGATGATACTTAACCCTATGCTGACAGGCGACGTCTCCCCAAAGTTTCATGTAGATGTTAAGGATTTTTATTTATTTATTTCTCAAATTTTTTATTACCGCCCATCTCCCTCCACAGGATCCTCACAAAACAGAGGATAGGCCTTTTGACCCCCACCAACACTGACAGAAAATGAACCATGGAGACAGGAGGAGAAACATCATGCCTCCCACTCCTGTTCCCCTGACCCAGTCCAGAAGGATACCTTGGTTGGTATCCAAGGCTGCTGAAGTATCAAGTAAGGTGAGGAGGGCTTCTCCCACCCTGAACCTGTCATCAAAAAGTGTGACCAGTGCAGCCTCAGTACTATATCCTGGCCTGACTGAAAGTGGTCCAGATAATCTGTTTCCTCCAGGGTCCTTTGAAACTCTAGCTCAATGACTTTCTTAACCGTCTCTCCTAAGAAGAGAAGGTTGGAGACTGGACAAAATTGTCCAGTTCTGTTGGATTCAGTGATGGCTGCTTGAAGAGTGGACAGACCACTGCATGCTTCAGAGCCAGCAGAACCACCTCCTCTTTCAAGGACCCATTCACCACTACACGGATCCAATCCCATGCCACATCCTAAAAGAACTTGACCGACCAGGAGAGACATGGAACTAAACTAAAGTCAGGTGGATGAGCTGGCAGCCCCAAGGATGCTGTCCACTTCTTCAGGACCAAAAGGTTCAAACTCTTTCCAGATGACTCACCAGGCTAGACCATGCCTCTAGATATCCTTCTAGTGCACACTACTTCTCATTTGCTTATTTATGCCTACCTTTGTAGTTATATAGAGTTATAATTATTTTGGAACATCATATCATCTCCATCATCATTTAGCATTTGTGTTTCCCCCCCACAAAATGACAGCCCTATATACTGAAAGTGGCTGTTTGGATCAGTGATTGTAGGATATGCAGGCCCCTACAAGCAGCAGGTTTGGTTGTAGCATTACTTTATTCTATGTTTTTCTTTGCTTCTTTTTATTAGCCATGAAAGTGACACATCTGAAAAATAGGATTAATAGCACTTAAAGCAGAATATGTAAGGATAACAGAAACAACTAAGGAGACCACAATACATTTAAGGAACTAAAATAGTAAAAAGATACAGTATATTTCAAGCTTTCTCTTCTTCCCTACAGTGTTGACTGTTCAGTTTAGTTTTGTTCTGCTTTTGGATGAAAGAGAACACCAAAAATGTTTCGTCATGAGATATTTGTAATACTTGTTTTACTTACACGTACAAGAATAATGTACTGAAAGTAAGCAGTTTCCTATGTGCGCTGGCTCTTGAGTCAGATGTCCAGTGCTTTCCTTTCCAAGTCAAATTACAGCTCTCTTTTCTCAAATTCACGCCAAGAAGTTGGTTGCAAATTGTTTTTTATGTTCATTCCCATTTGCCAGAGTGCGTCACCATTCAAAACACTGCTGAGAATTGCATCTGAAATCTTGAAGAAAACTTCCAGCTCTCAGAAAAATACCTCTTTGATTAGCTACCAATGATGAAATGTAAAATGACATCCATGGACAGCTTAGCAAAGAATAGCCAGCATCTCTAATAAAAAGGACATTCTGCATTTTTACTCTCCAATCCCTCCAGAGCGGTTTGAAATTGGCCTGCAATTATCCCAGTACTAGAAATGCAGGGAACATCCGAAGATCACCGTGAGCCAATTAGGGCTTCCTCCAATAGTGGGCAACCAACGTAATTCAATAAGTACCCCATCCCCTGAATTATCATGGCTCCTGGAGAAGCAAAACTCCTCTCCCCTATTCCAAACTCACTCGTGTAATGGGAAGAGGAAATAACCTTGAGGAACAGGACGAACAGGCACTACCAAGACAATGGTCAGATAAAAGAAGTCTGAGTCCAGGGCAGAACTGTAATCCAAGTAAGCATCTCAGACAAGACCCTCCCTAGTTCCCATTAAGATCAAGGGAGGAAGGGGGAAGCACATTCAGACTTCAAGGTTCTGTTACTGTAACCTTAGAATAAAAGTAGTATTAGCATTCATGACTCTGGTTTCCTAGTCTCGTCTACCTTGAAGGGATGACAACTCATTACTACTTTCCAGAAGGCTCCCACAGTAGTATTAACCTGATGTCTAAGGGAAGTCTAAAAGCAAAGCCATGGCTGAAACACATTGCTTCCTGCGTTCTCCTCCCTTCACAAAAATGCAAGACTGTTTAGAGATTTCTATACCTATTAGCATTTCTGTTGCTGAAGGAAGAAGGTATCCTAATCCTGTCAAGCTGTTTTAATTTGCTTCAGAAAATGTGATCATTGCTCACTCCCTTTGCGATTGTAATTCAATGACATCCATCTATCCAAGAAATGTATATAAATCACCTGTGAATTCTGTGCCATTTTGAACAAGAAAGAGAAGGAACTGTCTTTTTGCTTCCTTGCATTCTCCCAGTGTTACATCCCCAATGCTTTAGATCTTTTTTCCTTCAACAAGGGCTACCAAGCTGGTGAAAGGTCTGGAAACCAAGCCTGAAGTAGAATGTTTAGCCTACAGGAAAGATGATTGAGAACTTAAGAACATAAGCAGTGCCCTGCTGGATCAGGTCCCTGGCCCATCTAGTCCAGCAGTCTGTTCTTACAGCGGCCAACCAACTCACAAGGAAGCCCATTCGTTTCCCAGTAGATGGCTTTCAGAGGCAATCTCACTGCCATCAAGGCTAATAGCCATTAATCCCCATGACTTCCATGAATTGGTCCAACCCTCTCTTGAAGCCAGTGCATCTGGTAGCCAGCACCACATGTTGTAATGAATTCCAAAGTTTAATTACGTGCTGTGTAAAAAAATCATTTTTGTCTGTCCTGATTCTTCCAAGATTCAATTTCTCTGGTTCTAGTATTTTGGGAAAGGGAAAACAGCTTCTTCTTGTCCACTTTATCCATATCATGCATTCTTTTGTATACCTCAGTCATGTTCCCTCTCATTCACCTCCTTTCTAGATAGCAGTTATCATAACAGTCTTCAAACCACACAGCAGACAATTCTTTATTACCCCGGAGGATAGGACCAGAACCAATGGATTAAAACTACAAGAAAGGAGATTCAGGTTAGATATCAAGAGATCAGTATGTAAGAACACTGAAAATAATGCACTGATTATCAAGAAGTCAACTAGCCTTGGGAAGAACAAGACTTGCAAGGCTAAACTTTTCTCATTTTTTTATTGGATAACATGGACTGTGGGAATGCTGTGGTAGGCATAATATATCGATTTCAGCAAAATAGTTGATAATGTACTCCCTGACCTTTCGATTAGTGAGCAAGTTAAATATGGGTTGGGCTACATGAAAAATGGATGCATAGCTGGCTTGAAAATCATACTCAACATTTTCATCAACAGTTCCGCAACAGACTTAGGGAGGCATAGAGTATGGTGCTATAAGGGTTATTCCTGAGTCCTCTGTGCATAAACATTTTTTAGATGAAAAGGTGGAGGGAACAATTATCAAATTTGCAAATGACACAAAATTGGGTAAGGTAGCTAATATCCTTGAAGACAAAATAAGTACTTTGAGTACTGTGTCCAGTTCTAGGCACCACACTTTTTAAGAATAATTCAGAGGAATTGGAAGGTTCAGAGAACAGCAACAGGGATGATCAGAGGACTAGAAACAAAGTCCTTTGCACAGTGGGTGAGGAAATTGGGAATGTTTACTCTTGAGAAGAGGACTGAGAGGGATGTGACAGCGCTCTTCAAATCCCCAAAAGAACGGCACATGGAAGAAAAGTAAGACTTACCTTCTCTCATTCCAGGGTGCAGGACATGGAATAATGGGTTTAACTTATGGAAGGCAGACTCTGTTAGAAAAATATTTCTTAATAGCAAGAGCAGTTCAACAGTTGAACTGCTGGCATGCGCTCCTTCACTTGACGTGTTCAGCAGGTGGTCAGACAATCATTTCTTTGGAATGCTTCAATTTGGAGTCCTGCACTGAGTGGGGGGTTGGACTCAGGGCTAAATTGACTTTTAGGTACTGTATTTCCATCTAGTATTAAAATTGTTCTTAATATATTTCTGTTGGAGCTTTATTTATTTGGCATGGGGATATAACACAGTTACTTCCTTGCTTTTTTTAAATAAGAATTTTATTAATTTTCCAAATATAATTAAAATACAAAATACAGAATATAGAACAGATAGAGTACAGGTCTAAAGAAAAAAGAAAAACTATAAAAGTGCAGAACAGAGAGAGCAGAAACAGAAAGTGACGTCCGACCTTCTCCAATACAGATATGAATACATTTACAAGTATAATCTCTTACCATTAGTTAAACCTTAGTAACATTATTTCTATCAAATCAAACCATTTAATCATTAAAACCCAAAATCAAAACTTCATTTTTTTCTGACACAAGCAAGTAGTCTAAATAGATGAAACAAGATTTGGGGGATTCAAGCCCTAGCATGCATAAATGGAAAATACTTCCTTTCATCTAAAGACATAAATCCTTTTGTTAAGTTTTCTGTTCCTTATAAGGTGCTAATATGTTTAAGTTCCTCTTTTATGCTTCACTTTTTTGTTTGTTTGTTTCAAATATTGAAGCATCTTTCCAATTCTTGATTAAGCAATTAAGAGTTTGTGGCTAGGTCTCTGACTATTAAAAAAATGGGGATATATACAGTTGTAATCGAAATTATTCAACCCCCATTGCAAATCAGGTTTATTGTCAAAATTTACAGACTTTCAGCTGTTTGCAATGAACAAAACAAACAAAAGCAATTGAAATAGCTCAACACAACGGATGCTTCAAGTGGTTCCCCAAATTCAACTGAAAATGCAACTTATAATGACTTCTCCAGTCTCAAAATTATTCAACCCCCTGAATAGAATCCGTCACAACAGCACACATACAGTACAGTATGCAAAACAGGTGTTGTCTCAAGCACACCTGATGCAACTAATCAAGGGCTTCATTAGTTGCACCAGGTGTGCTTGAGCTGGAACACATGAAATACCTGAACTGGGTAGGGGTTTGTTGAGTGTCACGTTTGACTGCATGTTAGAAATATGGCTAAGTCAAAAGAATGGTCCAAAAAGGTAAGAGAAGAGATCATCGCCCTTCACAAACAAGGAACAGGATACAAAAAGATAGCTAAGGCACTGAATTTACCTAGAGACACTGTTGGAAGCATAGTTCGCAAGTTCAAAGTTAAAGGAACAGTGGTTACACTACCTGGACGGGGCAGAAAAAGGAAGCTGTCAATGGCTGCAACCAGATTTCTGAGAAGGCAGCTTGAGAGAAACCCTCGAGTGACTGCAAAAGACCTGCAGCAAGACTTGGTGGCAACAGGCACTGAGGTTTCCCTGCCAGAACTCCAAGACGTACACCACTTCTGACCCAAAAGCTCAAGAAAAGTCGGCTCCAATATGCTCACAATCATATAAATAAGCCACAGAAGTTTTGGGATTCTGTTCTGTGGAGCAATGAAACAAAACTGGAACTTTTCGGCCCGATGGATCAGTGGTATGTCTGGAGGAGGAAGAATGAAGCATATGCTGAAAAGAACACTCTGCCTACAGTTAAGCATGGTGGTGGCTCGGTGATGCTCTGGGGCTGCTTTGCATCCTCTGGCACTGGAAACCTGCAGCCTGTGGAAGGCAAGATGGATTCATTGAAGTATCAGGAAATCCTAGGAGAAAACGTCATGCCGTCTGTAAGGAAGCTGAAGCTTGGGCGTCATTGGACCTTCCAGCAGGACAATGATCCCAAGCATACCTCAAATTCCACTAAGGCTTGGATGCAGTAGTAGTCCTGGAAGATTCTACAGTGGCCATCACAGTCACCTGACTTGAACCCCACAGAAAATCTCTGGTGGGATTTGAAGGTGGTGGTTGCAGCACGCAAACCCAAGAATATTACTGAACTGGAGGCCATTGCTCATGAGGAATGGGCTAGGATTCCTCAGGAACGCTGCCAGAAGCTGGTGTCTTGTTTGCAGCAAGTCATAACAGCAAAAGGGTGCTCTACTGAGTACTGAAGATGAAGGGGTTGAATAATTTTGAGACTGGAGAAGTCATTATAAGTTGCATTTTCAGTTGAATTTGGGGACACCACTTGAAGCATTCATTGTGTTGAGCTATTTCAATTGCTTTTGTTTGATTTGTTCATTGCAAACAGCTGAAAGTCTGTAAATTTTGACAATAAACCTGATTTGCAAAGGGGGTTGAATAATTTCGATTACAACTGTATGTTGCTTGTCTAGTTAGCAATTTATTTTGGACAATGTTATTTAATTTCTACTGACTATTGAGTTTGCACATCATGCTAAACCATAATGTGTTTTCTTTCATTTTGATTTCATAGGACATCTGAAGTCATATAGTGTAGATTTGTAAACACAGTTTATACTTAGCATGTTGTGAAAATCTGCCATTTGTGGTTTGTTCAGTAAACCATGGTTAAATGAACCATGCTTTATTGTGCCATATTAACTAAGCCTGTATGAAACACCAGGCTAGGTGGTAGAAACCTAGGCTTCTGCAAGAACTTGATAGGGCTCTGTGAGAGACCAAGGGCAGAAAGGAAAAAAAGTTCACTAGAACACATTCCATTTTTTTGGGCCGGGGGTATCACTAGAGCTTTGCTTCTTCATCAGGGATTCTGGGATTTTTAAATTCATTTTTTAACTAACAGATTCTGTGGCCCTAGTTTAAAATCCCCTGCCCTAGATCAAGATATCATTAATAATAGAGTACATATCTATTTATTTATTTATTAATCATAGTTTGAAAACCATTTTGAATAAGCTTTCCTTATACTTGAACAGGTAGGCTGTACTTGCCACAAATATATGGCAGTAACTATCAGAATTACTAACGGGGTAAACCAATACTGTTATGTGCATATATTTCCTTTTAAGCAACGAGTAGTTTCAAGTTTCTCCATGCTTACTCCAGTTGAGTTTACTAGAAGGTAATGATGGTGTGATGATGGTGTAATGATGATAGGGGGCGTGGTGGCTCAGTGGGTAAGACGCCAGGCTTGTCGATCGGAAGATTGCAAGTTCGGAGGTTCGAATCCCTAGCCCCGCGTGACGGAGTGAGCTCCCGCACTAGCCCCAGCTCTTGCCAACCTAGCAATTCGAAAGCATGCAGATGCAAGTAGATGAATAGGTACCACTTCGGTGGGTAGGTAACAGCGTTCCACGCGCGTCATGCGGCCACATGACCGTGGAAGCGTCTTTGGACAACGCTGGCTCTTCTGCTAACAAACGGAGATGAGCACCGGCCCCTAGAGTCGGACACGACTGCACAAATGTGCGGGGGGAACCTTTACCTTTACTTTAATGATGGTGTATCTGTGGTACCATTTACAGCATTGGCATCCCAATAGATTTCTGTCCCCCATCAGAGTTCTGGAGGAACCCACTGATTCCTAGCATTTCTTGCAAAGAAAAAGATAGTTAATTAGGTGCCTTCCAGATGGGTTTGATTCCTACTGACTGTGTGGAAACATATTTCATTTTCATCAGTCTTTAGTAATAACTCATATTCCAGAAAATGTCTTACCCTGTCCATCTATTTTAGCCATGGTCATTGTCTTCTATTTCTATCAACCTTGCTTTTGCTAGTCTGGTATCTGTGTGCATCACATGCCCAAAGTATATGAGTTTTGACTTCCTGATCATTGCCTCAAGGGGGCAGTCAGCCTTTATTTGGTCCAGGAGTTACAACCCATGCTACACTAAGTAACAGTCTCCAAAGCCATAGTTCAAAACCATCATCTTTTTTTATCTCTCTCTTTTCCATTGTCCAGATTTCACAGCAGTACAGTACTGCTGGAAACATCATTGTTTTTGAATCTTTGCTTTTACAGTAATGTTTATCTTTTTTTCAGTCTGGTTCTCTTCAAAAACAACCAGGATGGGATAGCTTCTGATTGAATTAGCTCTCTGAATGGTTTGGACTTATTTCAATTACACTCTTTTTCTAAGGAAGTGATGATGTTGCTGCTGCTGCTGCTGCTGCTGCTAGAATCCTCTGGGAGGCATATTTCAGATCTTCAAGGTTCATCCTGGAACTCCAGCCTTACAACTATGAGTCATTTAATTTTGGCTGTGAACCAAAATGGACGTGGAAGGTGAAAAATGAGGACACAGCATGAAATCAAGCCTGGCTAATCGGTGTGAATCATTCTGGTGCTGACATGCAAGTGGAAATGCAACAAACCACAAAGAGAAGTATCATAGAAATCAGGTGTTAAGAAATTCAAACAGATTACCATCCTCCAAAACAAGAACGCCACAAAGGATATTGACTCCACACTGGAATAACTGCAGCCATTTTAATTTGTAAAAATAAATTCCAGAATTGTACAGATGTGTTTCATGGACATTTATTTGTTGACTGTTGCTTCTATTATAAATGTTCTACAAAGTTCAGCATATTCTACAACTTTAAGGATGCACCTAGCTATCTTATTTTTTGACCAAGGATTGCTCTTCCCCACTTCTGGACTTTGCTCTTAATAAATACTTCTGGCATAGCTCCTAGTCATATGGGATGAATACAGATAAGTAACTTCCTCATAGTCGGAATTTTTTAAAGTGGCATCATCACTTACCAGTTATGTAGATGGGCCTTTTCTTTGGAGTATAATGGTAAGGCAGAAGCTCTTGGGTTTATAGGTAGGACATGGGATTGAATCTTTCTGTTCTATTACACCAACAGATTTCAGAAAAGTTAATGAAAATTTGCTGTTTATTGAAATGATGTCTCCCAATCCTACGTTATAAAGAATGAAAGGAATATTTAATTATTTGGTGTGATGCCAATGCCTAAAACCTTTAAAATCTTGTGTGCAGTAGCAGGTCATCTGATGTTATCAAGGACAACACTGAGTATGTTTCTGCTGTACCTTTGATATTGCTTGTTCCAAAATCTGCATTTTTTGTTTACAGCAGAGGCCCTGCAAGCCTCTGGACACATGGCCCATTGGGTGATAGTATGTACTTAATCATTCTGCTTAAAGGGCAAAGACTTTTGTGGTACTAAGTGGAAGACTTGATGGCATTTAGCATTTACAGCCAATGTATTTTGTAACTAGATAACTCCTTTCCAGAGAAGGGTATAAAAAGAAGAAAGTTTTCTATTCTGGCTTTTGAAATGTTGACTGTTTCAACATTCATGTTGAATGAGACCCTCCAGATGTTTGGATTAAAACTCCCACAATCATTTAGCATTATTTATGGCAACAGCTGAAATGCAAAACAATTGCCTATCTTGACATAACAAATGATTACAGATAGATATTTGTTTTTGTATCAAGTATGTTATAGAATATTGAACTTTCTGAGCCAAAAATAGCACACTTCAAGAACCAGCAGGTAGGGCCAGATATATACACTAAATCAGTGTATATGTATTTTAAATTAAAATTAAAGATGCTTCATATATTGGTCTCTAGTCATGCATTTAATAATGGTCCTCATCTGTTACATTAAAAATTATAACCTGCTAACTTCCCCAGCTCTTGCCAACCTAGCAATTCGAAAGCATGCAAATGCAAGTAGATGAATAGGTACCACTTCGGTGGGTAGGTAACAGCGTTCCGCGCACGTCATGCGGCCACATGACCGTGGAAGCGTCTTCGGACAACGCTGGCTCTTCGGCTAACAAACGGAGATGAGCACCGGCCCCTAGAGTTGGACACAACTGCACAAATGTGCGGGGGGGGGGGGACCTTTACCTTTTTAACTTCTGGAAGCCACACTCTGACTTTGGGATCATGTTAAGATTTGTAACTTTAGAACAGCTCAGTTACAGAATCTTATTTTCCCATGGTTTTATTACTTTAATTTTGATTATTATAATTTCATCTTTATGAAATTCCTTAGACCAGAGCTTTCCAAACTGTGTGTCGTGACACAAAAGTGTGTCGCCACACCACCCGGAGGCGGTGGCAGCGGCACGGTATCAGTGCTTCCGCGTTTTAGCGGAGGCTGCCGCCACCGCCGTGCACGCGCGCCGCCGCACACCCCCCCGCCGTGCGCGCGCCTCCCGTGCCATGCGCGCACGCCGCCGCGCTGCCACCGCTGCCGCTGGTGTGTCGCCAGCGGCGGCACTTTGGAAAGCCCTGCCTTAGACAGTCCCATGCAGAACAGGGTAAAACCAGCAAAGAATAAGATCAATATTCCATAACATTTTTAATAGACTGAAAAGCCTGCCCCCAAACAAAGTATGTTTATCTGTTATTAATCTGTTTGCTTTATTTATTTATTTATTTATTTATTCATTCATTCATTCATTCTGTTTGTATATGGCTGATTCAATACAGGCTCACGTCAGTGTACAAAACAAACGAAAGCATCCATAACAGTAAACATGTCCATAGTAAATATAAATTAAAACCAGTAACTACAGTAATCAAAGTTACAACAGTACAAGAATAAATTATAATAGTGATAATGAAGAAATAAAACTTAATCACAGAACCAAATACAATAATAACAGTTAAATCATAAATAATTCAAAATAAAACAAATTAAACGCAATGATAATTGATTCAAGTCAAACACTCTTTAGAAAACGTTTCGCTCCTTATCCAAGGAGCTTCTTCAGTCTGAGCAATAAGGATAAGGAGCGAAACGTTTCCACTGAGAAAATAGAAATCCAGTTGACATGATTCAAGCTACAGACAATTCCACCTGGATGACTGAGAACCTTCATAGACATCTTTAGAAAAGTTTTCTCTTCAGTAACTTCCAGAACATCAAAAGAAATGGAATACTGTACATCTTAATTCTAAGGGAGGGTCACAGTAGCAACTGAGAAACAGTGCCTCCTGGCCTCCTTTCATTTTACCTCATTAAAGTGGGGTGTGACCCAAGGTTTTCCAAAGAACATATTGGATAGGATGATTCACCTAGGACAAAGCAATCTGTTAGGTACTTAGGTGCCAAGCCAAAAGGAATCCCAGATGAGATGGCAAGATACAGCCCAAAGACCATCACATATTAACATCAAGCAAGTTTCCCTGAGAATGGTGTCTACAACTAATGTGCCAACAGTAAGAAGACTATCTTTCTGGCAGTTTGGCAGGTTATAACCAGAGAAGCCTCCAAAGAAGTTCTTAATGTCAGAGTAGGTACATATAGCAGGAAGTAATTCCTGGTCTCAAACTGGTCAGTCTTTTTACAGAATGGGCCTGGGCTTTGAATCAGACCTGGATGTGTCTTCCACTACATTATATCAGCATGACCCTGGTAACAATCTTGTTCCCCAGTTTGAGACCCCTTTAAACTGCCAGATTTTCAAAGTTAGCCTGACCCCACATATACTGTATATTGCAGTACAATCCAAGGAAGATGTGTAGCTAGACAGTCTCTGCTCAGCTAGCAATGTGTAATTATGAAGCAACTTTTCTCCAATTTCTCTCCTACCTAAAATACTTATGCCAATGTGTCATAAAGGAAATGATCTCCATCCTGGGGAATCCTTTCTGAGAAGGAAGCACAGATGCAGCATTTTGCTCCGCTGAGCTGTGTAAAATGTAGCCTGTAAATATCCTAAAGAGGTCATATGTGGGCTAGGAGCGGAAGTTTGCTGCAGGCAGGCAGATAGGTAGAAAGGAAAAGGGAAGCTGGTTGAAATCACTCAGCTGCAAAAGAGCTTCCTGATCCATCATCTTTTTTTCTTTTTAGAAAAGAACTTCAATTCCCCACATCAACTCCAAGCTTTTCCAAAACTCAGCCATATCATCATCCCAGGGAACTTAAAAAAAATTATTCTGATTATTCTGTTGACAGCTTTGGATTGAATAAATCAAGTCAGGGCCAGCCTGAGATATTTTGCTTGTTTCCTCTCCTATGTCAGGCAGCTGACCTATTGGACACTTCAAACCTGGTGAGAGGACAGCGCCCTTCATTGTGCCTGAGGACAGGTGACAAGCTTACGGGACACAGAGCAGGCTGTGTGATAATGATAACTCTGCTCTCTCAACCCAGAGGAACCATCAGGGCTCTCAAGAGGAAGGGCCTGTCCACCTCTACATTCCAGCATGGCTCTGACTAATAGACTTGAGCAAACTAATAACAGAGGCTTAGTGTTAGGCGAAATGTTTACTTTGGTTTTGACTGCATACCTAGAATCCCTGTTTGGCTCTGTTCAGTTGTCAAAGTAAAAGGGATCAGGCAGAGGCCTTGACTGGAAGAAAGAAAGAAAGAAAAAGCAGGCACGCAGCCTTGAATTAAACAGGAAGATAACAAATTCATCTCACATCTAATCAGCTATTTCTGGTGATGAAAAAGTGTGGAGGAGGAAAATTATACACCAGGCTCCTACTTACCCTTGAATACCTTAGACTTCATTTTCTTCTTTGCAAACCAGTATAACCACGGGGCATATTGGATAAGAAATTATGGGAGTTGAAATCCAAAATATCTGGAAGATCCCAGGCTGCCACGTTGATCAGGAAGTCAAATGGAAGTCAAATGTTTTAATGCTATTAATATGTATCTTTAGCAGCCTAATCACACCAACCCTCACTGGGCCAATACGTTGTTGGCAGGGCAGCATGAACTTCTGACCCTCCTCGCATTGTCTGCTTGGACGGGCAGGGAGATATTTTGAGAGCCCAGGCTGGCTGTGGCAGTGGCACGTCTATCCCTTCTGGTATACCAACCCTTCCTCCATGTTAAAGAAAGCAGAAGTGTCTGAAGAGGTTTTTATTTATGTAAAAAGGTGAAGATTCCCACAAGTTGAGCTTCGCTCTTGGTGAAGTGAATGGATGTCATTTTCTAAGCAACCATGTAGAAGACATGGATTCCCTCTGTTTTGTTTGCTCCTTTTCCACTTCCCAATGTAGCCTAGTCTTGGGTTTTCGTGGTAGTGTCCCACTAGTGTCCATCAGAATCCGCTAGAAGTTCCCCCTTGCTGTGATCATTTCTTTTATACAGGTAGCTGGACCAAAAGAACATTGCCCCTATTGATGTTGGCCTTTATAATAATTGTGCTCTTTCCAATAGGAATTCTTGTCATGCTAGGGAATTCTGATTGTGGCTGGGCAGTAGCAGGAAGCAAACAAATAAATCCTCATAAGGTCATTATAAGGCATTGTTTTATTCTTTGATCATAATTGTATAATTGGTTTTAATCTTGGATTATTATACATTTATTTTAACCCAAATTACAGATCTGGGGAGTTGTACACCACTCAGAGTCAGTTGATTGGAGTGACCTACAGTATAAGCCCTGTAAATAAGTAAGTGAATAAATAAATGATGCACATAAGGATGAATCGAGAAATAGTAGGGCTGTGCAGCATGTCAGAATTTATCTATAAGAAGTGTTTCAGAGTATGCAGGAGCTTGAATGCTGCTCCTGTGTATAACACATTAAAGCAGCTGGATCTTTTTTTGAGATCCCACAGCAGCTGCACCTTCCTAAAAAAATAGTGTCTCCCCAAGTGTTACCGTATTTTATTCATCTGAACTCAGAAACAATAGTGTTTAAATTGCCTTTAGGCAGCCTGAGGCCACAATGCTAAAGTTTGCTGCATTATCACCAGGGTGAAACAGGAGGTTGGCCTGAGATCCCTCAAAAATCATTTCTAGAAAGCAGTAACGAATTTGGGGATGAGGCATTAGATGAGATGAGCATCAAATCAGAGTAACAAGCTCCTTAAATTAACTGTTGTTGGAGAATAGCAAGTCCAAGCTAAGCATTTTCTTTCACTTAATTTGAATTCTTGCCAGGGCTGGGAATTCTTCCACAACAGGACTTGGGACAAGGCTGCAAAAGCCTTAGTCCCATGTTTTTTTAATTCTCCTGCCTGCAAACAGGACCCAGGGACTCTATTCCGAGGAGGAAGTCACTTTAACTCAGGTAATAGGTGGAACAGTGCCACCAGGCCTCAGAGTCAGGAGGCTGGGTTGAGCCCATGCATTGCTTTTGCTAATTTATTTATTATTCAAATTTATATGACTAATGGTTAGTGATAGCTGTGTTTTTACCCCGGTTGCTGTTTTATGTGTGGTTTTTTTCCTGTTTTTTCTTCTTTTATATTTTAGACACCCAGTCACTAATTTGAGGTAGGCGGTCATATAAATTGAAATAATACATAAATAAAGGATTGGACAGCTGAGCTGATCAGCAATTTGAGTTGCTCACACACATCGTGCTAACCCAGATTTGTTTTAACCCTGATTTATCAAATAAGCTATGTTTTATGTTCCAGTGCAAGTTGAAGCAGAAGAAATATCTGATTCAGCAGGCCCTGCAGGTGTGCTTAAATGACTCATGCTAATCCCTTGGAAATTAACAATATATCCAGCTATAGATGGTGCAGTTGTATGCTTCGGCTAGTTAAGCAAGAAAAAACATTTAGAAAAATAGAAGTATGCTAAAAGCTTCCATTGGCAGGATGTCTGCAAGCTTTTGATGAAGCTATATGAAATCCACAACCAAATGTAAACATGTTCTGCTATACATTTCTCCCTCCCCACCATGTGTAATTTTCTGTCCCCATTGTTTCTCATCCAGAATGAGCTAGAGGATGATGATCATGGATTGTAGAATGTATGAAATAAATACATGATGTTGGAAGTAACTTTAAGAGGTTGCATGGCCATTGGCTATGCTGACTGGGAATTATGGAAGTTATAGTCAAACACACTTGGAAAACTCCAGATTGGGAAGGTAACCTTATGCCATTTGTCCATATTTTTATGTTCAGCACTATAAATAGGTGTACTCATCTGGGGGATAGTCACCAGTGTATTCCCTTCAAAATGCCACCTCAGATATCTGGCATAGCTGCAACAAACAGAAAACATCTTGTATGGAATTCCTATAGCATTTAATTTATAGAAATATTTCTGTGTTGCCTTTTGTCTCTGAGATGGCATTCAACTTAAACTCTAAAAAACAATTTTGAAATGTAATGTAAAACATCACACACAGCCTAATATAACAACAGAGAGCAGAGCTAATAAATACATCCATACTAGGACCTGGTTTAGAAAAGGGTTGTTGGTAACTAATCAACAGTTGTGCAAGATAGTAGGATCTCTTTCCTCATGATCTTCAGCAAACAAACTTGTTGTCACAAACAAAACAGGAGCCCTTAGGATTTTTCATAGTGATGAATGTTGAAGAAATATTTTTATTTCACCATGAGAAACTTCACTGGTTAGCTAGAGGAGAGGTATCCAATGTTGCAAATCGCAGCAAGTTCTACTCTTCATTTACGCTGCAAATTTTCCTGCTGCATTTAAAAAGTAGTTGCTCTTGAAAAAAACCACAATCACTCTACTAGAGTGATAGGGAATCTATGGTCTCTCAGATGTTGCTGAACAAGAATCTCCAGCTATTGGCTGTTGCTGAACAAGAACTGTTAGAATCCCCAGCTATTGGCCATGCTGCCAGGGAGGGCAGGCTTAGGGAGGGAGGGCCCATAGGACCATTTGCAGGTCTGCTGTGAAGAGTATTCTAGCATCTGGTAAATAAAGTTGTTTGGATCTGCTGTGCAGATCCTATGAAGTTGACTGAGGCACATTTTGGCTGTGTTATCTGGGAAGAGTTTGAGCCGGTAGGTCCTGAGGAAGTGGACAGAGTCCTCAGAACTGTGAGCTCGACCACATGTGTATTAGAGCTATGTCCTTCCTTGCTGGTCAAGGCTGCCCAGGAGCTGAATTGTGGTTACGTCCAGGCAGTGGTTAATTCACCCTTGAGTGAGGAGACTGTCCCCTCAAGAAACAGGACCCTGTGGTACGCCATAGCACCAACGCTGTGGAGTGAAGCAATATTCCCCAGTGCCCTCCTTTAAAACTACTCTCAAGTAAGGAATGGAACCATGACAAAGCCATACTTCCAACCCTCTAAGGCAGAGCTTTCCAAACTTTTCATGTTGGTGACACACTTTTTAGACATGCATAATTTCGCGACACACTCTTACAGCAGTGCATCATTTTGCGACACACTCTTACAGCAGTGCATCATTTTGCGACACACTCTTACAGCAGTGCATCATTTTGCGACACACTCTTACAGCAGGGCACAAGGCAGGCACTAGGACCTGCACGGAATCACAGCAGGTTTGGAGGCAGCAAGGCACAAGGCAGGCACTGGGACCTGCGTGGAATCCTGGCAGGGCTCGGAGGCAGCAGCAGCCGCGACACACCCAGACACTGCAGCCGATACACTAACGTGTCCCAACACACAGTTTGGAAAGCTCTGCTCTAAGGCAAACCAGAAAGACACCACGCTCAGTATCAAAAGCCATTGAGAATCAAGGAGCATGAGCAGAGTTATATTGCCCTGTCGTGCTTTATTGTCCGCCAGGTCAAGCAATCATCCCTTCATACCATAGGCCAGCCCCAAACTGGATTGAAAGATAGCAACTTCATTTCCTCCAGAAGTGCTTGGAGTTGATCCGCAACCACCTTCTCAACCACCTTGACAAGAAATGGTAGATTAGACACTGGCCTATAGTTGTTGAAGAGAGAGGGATCTAGTGAAGATTTTCTAGGAGGGGACAAACTAGACCTTCCTTCAAGGCAAAGACAGAGGGCAGAAAAGAAGCCTAATCAAGAACAGAAGGAACATGCCTACACAGGAGGAGGGACGCTATCCATGTTTGTTCAGGTTAGGTAAGGTCTGCATTCAATTTAGGCTTATCTATGTGAAGAGTTGGAGCAAAACCCATTTTTCCTGAAGCATTAAGATTTAATTTCTGAAAAACAAAACAAAAACCTTGGATAAAGGGCTCCCCTATATTGCAGCCCAGATGACTACACTTCTGCATAGCTGAGAATGTGTGCCAAAGCAATGTGAGGCTTTGCCTTTTCTTCACTTGATCACAGTTTCTCTGCTTTGTATGCTTTGTGAAACCTTAGGAGATATTTTCTTCTACATTCATGAAAAAGGAGAAGTTGACTTCCGGTGGGGACATGGCGGACTGAACAGCTGTGCCCACAGGCTTAGCGGGCAGAACTGACAACGTGGCAGTTTTTTCAGGCTCAGGCAGGTTTTCCCAGGAGTGTTTTTCCAGAAAAAGGAAAACACCTGGAATCACCCCATCTGTTCTCCGGACGGCTGCTTGCAGCCAGAAGATCGCAAAAAGCATTCGCGCTCGAGTGGTAAGAGCAGCTGGGAGGCTGGGACGTCACCATTTCCCAAGCCGCGCTGTAGCCTTAAAGGGACACTAAGACTGGCCACCCCATTTCTAAATCACCCAATTTATATTTCTTTTAAGTATGCGTACCCTAAGAGGCTTTCTATAGCAAGGAGAAGCGGGTTCTGTTGGTGCTTATCGTTATTTTTGGGATTAATTTTTTTAAAAATTCTTTTTAAGTTTTCAACTCTGCTTTCCATCCAAATATAAAGGGGGATTGAAAGTAAATAATTGTCTCCCTGTTATTTTTTTTGTACTAAATTTGAAGATACTAGCATTTTCCTACACATTGAATCGGCTGTTTTGACCTTTCAGTTTCCTGCTTCTACTTTCCCTGGGGAACTGTCTGCTTATCCCACTTTCGCTTGTATAAACACATTCTTTCATATCTTCGACTTTCAATGGTTAAGCTCCTAGGGGGTGCCATAATCTACTGCGTGAGACATGGAGGATCTTAAACAGACTTTCTCTGACTTCCACCGATATTTTAAACAGATTCTTTCTAATTCCTGCCAAGTTTTTATGCAAGGCATTCAGGACATTGTGGAAAATATGAGGTCTAAAATGTGTCATCTGGTTGGGGATGTCGTGGATGAAACTGAGGAATTTAACAGCGACAGAAATGTCTCTTCTAAGAGTGAGATCGGGACTTCTGTTGAAATGCTGGATGAAGGTCGGATAGTTGAGTTGAAGAAATTAAAGGGAGAGAGCGAGTTGCAAGCCACAAGTGAAATTGATCTTCTGATGGAACGCCATGGAAAAGAATGGGTTATTATGTATGGGAGGTCTCCTGAAGAGAAGTCGGAGTTTTTGAGGGGGGCAGTTGGGTTGTTCGATTTTTTAAAGAAAAAAGCTCTGTGTGCATTGTGGGGATACGTAAATGCTCTGGTTTATTTTGAAGTGGGATAAGGGCTTAAGTATATTTATCTGGATTGCTTTTAGGGTTTGGCTGACTTCATTTATCTTTAACTATTTGGATTAAGATTATTAAGGTATAATAAAAATAATAATACATGTCTGGTTTTGGGTTTAATATGATTAAGATTATTAACATTGTTGTATTATTAAGTATAATGGCAGACAATTTATACAGTGTGTTTTTTCGTTTGATCTTTATAGTAGACAGGAATGTATAGAATAGTAGTAGGAAGGAAATAATTAAATAAATGTTATCTTTGGGGGGGGTTGATTAGGTGGTTTATATATCTTTTTTTCTTTTTTAATGTAAGGGGGGGGAGCAATTGTATTTAGTGATTTTTATAATGTACCAATGGAATGATTTATAGAAATAATGTGATTTTGGTTTAATATAGAGTAAGAGATTGATTATGGAAAATTGTTGTATATCCTTGCTGTTAAAAGTTGGAAGTCACCCCTTTTTGTAATCTTTAAAAAAAATTCTCTTCTGTTTTCACATTTTTTTAGTCTTTTCTTTTTTTCTTTTCTTTGTAGTTTTTTGTTTTTCTGTAGCTTTTATCTTTGTTTGAAACTGAATAAAATTCTTATAAAAAAAATGAAAAAGGAGAAGTAAAGTGAAAACCAAAAGATTTCAGCACCAAAGACTTCTGAGCAATCACATGTCACTGGCAACACAGCCCCACTTAAAATTGTTTCCACGTTTACAGTATTATACTAAATTATTACTACCTTACCTTTCTTCTTACCGTATACCACAGGAAAACAAGGTGCAGAAAATGTATAGTAATAATTATTCTGATTTTAAACACAGGAGATTTAGTTATCTCTGTCAGTTTCCTTAGAATACAATAAATAGCACCCATTCAGAGACAAGCACATACAGTGAATGTATGATGTCATTTCTTGAGGCCTCCCTTCTTCTATTCTGCCCTTAAAACCCTTATGAAATAGTCTGGCCACAGTAAACACGTGAGCTGGCCAAGACTGAACACTGGACAATTTATGGGTTGCATCAGCCTGCTTCATTCAGTTCAAAGAATTTGAATTAGTTAAAAAAAATCAGTTCAAAATAAAACAGTGAATACAGACAAATCAACACTCCTTGAGTCATAAGGAGGAGGTTTAGGGAACCGAACAAACAAAAAGTCCCTAAAATGAATTCAAGGAAATTATTTTTATGCTGAATCTTTTTTGTTTCTCTCTCCACATACACTCAAACACACAATGAAACCCATACACATTGTTAGGACTCCAAGATTTATATGGCCACCCAATTGACATGCAATTCTGGGGAGCTAATAGTCAATAAAATAACCACATGGACATTGTTTTTTAAAAAAATATTAAGCGTATTGCATGTGTGGAGCAAAAACCCAACAAAACAGTTTTCACCCTAAACAGGTTACCCAGTACCCAGGTCCAAAGTTCAAGGGAAGAGCCAGGCCTTTAACCCTATGGGAGGCCAGCAAAGTTGGGGTCATCCAAATCATGGAGGATATGCTGATCCGTTGGGTAGGCACAACAACAAAGAAAGCATGCTTCCTGGGCAAGATTTAATGGGAAAGCATTTTGCAAAAATATGTAATATTTTCCACTAATGTGGAAAACAGATTAAAACTGTTTTATTGTCAAACACTGAAAAAAACTGAATATGGCATTTTAAGTTTTGAAATTATGCAGCATACCTTTGACGTATATACAGTACTTAGACTTAGATAAAACATGTAATGTAATGTAAGATATTTTTATTTTATTTATTTATTTATTTATACTTCAAATTTAGTCACCGCCCATCTCACTCAAGGAGCAAAGATATGTGTAAGAAAACATACACAGATATGCACGGGACAACTGAATTTCAACATGAGTTGCATTCTGACACTTCAGTTCTAGTGTTTTAAAAATCAGCTGGCCCCATTTATTTTGCATGTTTCCCATTCTGTAGGATCAGTGATAAAATTAATGACCTAAATAAATAAATAGCACTACTATTTGTATACCAGAGTTGTTTAAATTTTGCAGCAAAATAATAAAGGCTGGATTCACTCTAAATCAGTAATTACTCCTCAGTGCTACTGAGATTGACTAGCAATAATAATAATAATAATAATAATAATTATTATTATTATTATTTGGTCAAATACCAGCAAGATAAAATTAATAGAATAACAACTAAAATTGAACTAAATCAAATAAGTACAATTATACATAGTAACTGTGAATTAAAACAGTTATAATATAATCTATAAATCCCTTACAATAATAACATATTTATTTACCTGAATATTTATTTACCTAAACCCCAAAAATAGAACCTTTATATTAATACTATGTTTTAAAATATATATCCTTAATTTTTTTAAAAAAATAGCTAAACAAAATATTACTAGAGATAGAAAAATAAGCAAGAATCCCTCTTCTTTAACCGGTTTTGCCTTATTATCATTGCGGGGGTGCAAAATTTAGCTACTGCACATGTGATGGCTGGGGAGATTGATTAGAAAATGTACTCATGCTAAAGTCTATCTGATTTCAATGGCTATGGGGAAAACACGGCACTAGTCCTGTATCTACTTAGCTCAATGTGACTGATTTCTCAGCAGTTATGTTTTGGATTGCACTGTTGGACTGTATACAATTTAGCATAATGGCTGCAGTCCCATGGCTGCAATCTATGCACTTAAATGAGAACATATTCCATTGAACATACCACATAAGCATGCATAGGATGGCTCATCAGTTCCAAAGTTAGGTAAAAAATAGAAATGTCTCAGACTATAAATCTCTCAGATTATGGGAGTCATATCACAAAACTTTTAATTGTTCTTTATATAGACTTGGTTTCTAATCCCCTTACACTCTTGATAGCCCTCCTCTGAACTTGATCCAGTTTACTGATGTCTTCTTTAGACACTCTATGGTCCTATTAATACATCCCAAAACATCATTTGCTTTTTTAGCATCTGCATCACACTGCTTGCTTATGTTTAACTTGTGGTTGACAAGGACACCCAGATATTTCATATGTACTACTACTACCAAGCCAGGTTTTACCCACCCTGTACTTGCATCTTTTATTTTTCCTATTAATATGCATAACTTTACATTTCTCCCAGTTAAATTCCATCCTATTCGTTTTAGTCTGGTGCTCACGTAGGTTTACAACTTTTTGAATCTTCTCTAAAGTATTAACCACTCCTCTCAGTTTTGTGTCATCTGTAAATCTGATAGGCTTTCTCTCAACTTCCTCATCCAAGTCACTGATAAAAATGTTGAAGAGCAAACGGCTCAGGACAGAATCCTGTGATATTCTACTTGATACTGCTTTCCTAACTGATGTGGAGTCATTTATGAGTACTCTCTGGGTGTGGTCATTCAACCAAATATGAATCCATCTAGCTCATAGTTAGCATTTTATTAATGAGGATATCTTGAGAGACTTCATCAAATCTTTGCTGACCTCAAGATACATTCCCCTGATCTACTAAGCTAGTAACTTTGTCAGAAAGGGAGGTAGCTTACTCTGTCATGACTTGTTTGTGACAAACTCAGGCTGACTCTTGTTAATTGTTGCATTCCTATTCAAGTCCTATGAATAATCTCCTTGAGGACCTTGGCCAGTATAGATAGCAAGCCGACAAATCTGTAATCTTCCAGGAAAAACTCCTTCCTTTTATATATGTATAATGTACATATACATATATGTACACTATATATATATATATATATATATATATATACACACACATATACACACACACACACACACATATATATATAATATATATATATATAACGTACATTATATATATAACGTACATTATATATATAATATATATAACGTACATTATATATGTACATATATAAATGTATATGTATGAAGATAGGGACATTTGCTCTCCCTGAGTCTTCTGGGCTCTCAGCAGTCCTCCTATTCTCAAAAACTACACTTAGCTATCTCTGCTAGTCCCTTCAGTACCCTAGGATGTATTTGATCTGGCCTTGGAGATCTGAATTCATTTAAATTAGCTAAATGGTCTTTTAGCCTTTCTTTGTCTATCCTGAGCTGCTTTTCCCTCCTTCACTACTGGCACAATGATGGCCAGCCAGGCTTCATTTCTCTTCTAAGACAGACAGAAAATATGAATTGACATTTTGACATCCTGGCAATAATGACATTCTGCTTTTTCATTAGAATCCATTACCAGTTTAACCCTTTGTTGCCTGATCTTTTGTTTTTAATGTACTCAAAAAAGACCTGTTGCTGCTGCTGTTGTTTTGGGTACTTCTCAACTCATTCGGTGCAGTAAATGTTCTGACACAATCCCGAGTACTTGGCACCTGTCTTGTATCCTTTTTTGGCATCCTTCCATTTCCTATATATGTCCCTTTTTCTTTTCAGCACTTTAGAATGCTCTGGGTATATCCACACCTATATCTATAGATACCTCCCTTTTTTCCTTCTCCTCTTACTACACAAAAAGGATTCTGAGGAACTGGAAAGAGTGCAAAGAAGAGCAACAAGATGGTGAGACACTTGGAGGCTAAATCCTATGAAGAACAGTGAAAGGAAGTGGATATGTTTAACCTAAAGAAGAGAAGGCTAAAGGGAGACATCTGCTAGACAAATTCTAACAGATGCAGAGCCACCTTTGTCTTTGTAGAGTTAAGCTGTTCCAGAGAGGTGGGGGAATGGGCATAACTGAAAAGGCTCATTTCCAAGTGATGCTCGTATGCAGCTCTCACTGAATGGGCAGATTCCACATGGAACCAGTGATCTCAGAAACATGCAGGTCCCAAACCACATAAGTGTCTTGAATTGCACCCAAAAGTTTACCAGCAGCCAGTGCAGCTTTTGCAAAAAAAAAGTCACCAGGGCAAATTGATGCACAAACTGAAGCTGTACAAAGACCCTCCTAGCTATGTCTATGAAGGTTCTCAGTCATCCAGGTGGAACAGTCTGTGGCTTGAATCATGTCAACTGGATTTCTATTTTCTTAGTGGAAACGTTTCACTCCTTATCCAAGGAGCTTCTTCAGTCTAAGGAGTGAAACGTTTCCACTAAGAAAATAGAAATCCAGTTGACATGATTCAAGCCACAGCCTCCTAGCTATGATTTCTAACTGTTCTTCCAGCAGGAGCCATGAGTCCAGAAGAACACTCAGATGGCATGCCTGCTTTCTGCAGAGGAGTACAATCCTGTCTAATGTCAAAAATAAGCTTACTCTGAAATCTGAAGGCTTCTTAATCAACAGCCACCCCATATTGCTAAGATTAGGTCTGAACTGTTTCTCCCCCTCCAAACCCTAACAGCATCCAGGCATTGGGTTATATAACTTCAGTGGTATTTCCTGCTCAACCCAGAGTGAAGACAAACAACTGGGTATCATCAACATACTGCGGATACCTCATCCCATGCCGATGGATAACCCACCCCCCTCCATTTCATGTAGATACTAAACGATGGGCTTGACCTCACCTGGCCCCATCCCTACCAGTTAGAATTGCCTGATCATGAAGGAGGAGAACCACTGAGACCTCACTGATTGTCCAGAAGGATACCAATATTAATGAGACTGAAGGCAGCTTAGATGTCCACCAGGGTCAAGCAGCTCACATCCCCCCAACAAGGTCCTACCACAGGTCAGCCACAAGAGTGTCCAATGCTGATTCTCCCCTATGTCCAGGCCTAAATCCCTACTAAAAGGAATCCATATAATCAACTTCATCCAAAGCTCTCTGTAACTGCTGGCCCATCACCTTCTCAACAACTTTCCCTAAAAAGGGAAGGCTAGAAACAGGCTAAAACAGCTAGGTCAAGGGATGGCTTCTTTAATCCCTTTTTATACTCCTTCAAGGTAAAGGGCATCATCTTCTCCAAAGTCTTCACCACAGCTCAACCTCCTTCATTTACCTGTGGCATAAAGGACCTTAGTTTGCCCGTGTTCACATGTTCTTAGGCAGGGCAGGCCAAAGAAATAAAGAAGGTCTCAAACAGCCACTTATGTGCTGGAGGTGGAAGCCAGGTGCAGAGGGAAGCAGTCACAAGGTAAGTGTTCAGTCAGTGGGGTGGATCCTCCATGGGGATTATTTGCCCTGAGCATCATCCTAGAGATAAAACAAAAAGCAAATAAACAAAAACAGGAAGACTGGTTCAAGGGTAGGAGTCTTTCCTTGGGTCCTGAAGGAGTTCTGACCTCTTCAAGCCCAACTGCTGGGCTTTTTGGTACAGGTTAAAATCTCCATGGTGAATAGTGGCCAAGCTGCACCTCTCCTTTCCATTGGCTGCGTCCTTCTGTCTTGCATTCCCAGGAGCTAAAGCTCTGGAAATGCTGAGCGTCCTCTTCACCCACCTTCCATCTCTTCTGCCCATCCAGAAATATGTGAATCCCTTTAAGTGTAATTGCGAAGCCCAGGGGATTACAAGCCACAGTTTGAGAACTCCAGCAGAATCAAGTTTTCTGCTGATACAAGGATGGGTGGATAGCATTTACTTAGCAGTGGCAAAAGGTTTTTAGCCTTTGTTTTTTAGGGCAAAGGTTGGCTCTATATGGACTTAGGGTTGTTGTTTTTTTTCCTTCTTCCTCTTCTCTGCATAGTTTTTCACAAAAATGCCAGTGCTAATACAGCAAAATCCCAGCTTTTCCATAAAAATATTTTTTAATTAACACAAACAGAGGTAGTACATTCTTTCCACTATATAAGACTTATTTTAGGCATTCCAAAACAGCTTTGCAGGGAAAAAGCAGTGGATAGTTAATCTACAGTACTATAAAAAGGACAAACTTCCTATTGCTCAAAAGCAGTATCAGAGGAAGCTTGCTTAATTAATCAACAGACTTTAACGCTTCACAGAAGGGAAATGATTGCAATTTCCTTTAAGGTCTTTCTAAAGGATTCAAACAGAATTATTCCCAAAGCCTAGCCAAGATTTTTGGCCTCTTAAAAAAGAATTCCAAAATGGTTACCCAGAATAAGATAACCTGGCACAAATCAGTATATCCCAGCATTGTGGTTTTCTTAACCACATAAACAGGAAACTCCAGAATTTTCCATTGCATCTCCTTCCTGATCAATTCAGATTTCTCACACAGGTCACTGTAGCGAAACTATGTGTTATGAAACAAACACAGAATTTGCAAGTATAGTATTCATCCCCACCTTGTATCAATATTAGATTTTTTTCCTCATTCAAATTTCACATTACTGGCTGGAGAAGTGCATGTAATGACATCAGCACATAAAACTGAATAATGCTAGGGTCTCCTGAAAACCTGAACCACGGTTCCAGCTAGCCATGGCACAAATATGCCCTGGCAACACTTTTTTATCTGCCATGCTGCCATGACCTGGCCATCTCATCCTCAGTCCATGAATGAGACAGGCTTCAGTTGTCCTTGGTGTTCAAGTAGTGCCTTCCTCATTCTAACACCAGTCAAGGACAGCCTCAGCATGAGCAAAATCTGTTAGGTTTTGTCACATTTTTTGTTACAGGGAAGCCAGATGAAGGCAGTGAGTGGGAAAAGAGGCAGTAAAAGCAGGATAGGGACAGTCAATTTCATGCTGGTCTAGTTTTCTGCCAATTCAAATTTGGACGGAGAGCACTTTCTCTCAGGGGAAGGCTCAATGAATCAAACAGCCGTATTTATATTTTCTGAATCATCTTGAAAACTCAAGACATTTTTGCACATTTTCCTTGGAGTTCAGGATAATGCAGTATTTTTTTTCTTAGCACATCACATGCTTTTTTTTTTTTGGAATCCTGATTACTGCATCACAGACCGAAAGGTGAAGTATTACTGTATATAAGTTTCCCTCTGCCAGTTCTGTCTAATAAAAGGTATCTATGTGGCAGGAGAAACAGTTATCCTAGAAGAGGTAGTTCTTAAGTCTGAAAAGTCTCCCAGCTCCTGGGAATTCCCTCCTCTGTGTTGTTTCACTGGTGGCAGCATCTTTCAGAGATGTCTGTAGCGTGAATCATGTCAACTGGATTTCTATTTTCTCAGTGGAAACGTTTCGCTCCTTTATCCAAGGATCTTCTTCAGTCTGAGCAAAGTTACTTTGCTCAGACTGAAGAAGCTCCTTGGATAAAGGAGCGAAACGTTTCCACTGAGAAAATAGAAATCCAGTTGACATGATTCAAGCTACAGACAATTCCACCTGGATGACTGAGAACCTTCATAGACATCTTTCAGAGATGTTTCCATTTCATTTGTCACAAGGCTTTTATTAAATTGTGAGGGATAATGCCACGGCAGTTTTTTCCCCCCTCCACCTATTAAAACACTGTGTGTGTTTACAAATCACCAAAGCAGCAGACACAGTGTATGGGAGGGGCTGGCTCAAGTACATTTCTCTGCTCCCCAGTTGGTCAACTAGAAGGAATACTGGTTGGCTTATGAAGGGTTCTCAGTGTTTCAAGGTCAGCAGTAATGAAGACGATGATGGGCTGGATGTGTCACAGCCGAAGTAACAACAAGGGAGTGGAGAACAGAGTTTACTTTTTTTTTTTTAACTTTCGCTCATCTGACCTGAAAGCTCTCTCTGTGGTGGATGGGAGATCTCTGGGGAATTCACAGAAGAGCAGTAGCAAAGAGGCAAAAGATGTAGGTGCTTATTCAGTGTTTTTGGAAAGGAACTGTGTAGTTATTGAAATCCAACACAAACAAGACATGATTATAGCAATCAGGAGTTACTTCATTTCTGAAAGGCCAGGTGAAGGACTGAGCAAAGTGGATGGGGGAAGGATATGAGAGATTGACAGGTATTTCTACTCTTGTAATCAGGTTATAGGCTTGTATCTTTAATATAAGAAATCACTTAGAATGTAGGGAAAAAAAGGTCATGAGAATGCCTATATTAAAAAGGAAACTTGTAGAAAGAGATGCACTTCTCACACCTTCCGGCTTCTTTCCACACTGCTTTCTCTTGTTCTGGCCTTTATGCAGTAGGGAAGTAGAGGAAGAATATGTTCTTTAAGTAATTCAATCCAGTTCAGAAAACCCTATTTCTTGCTTCATGAATATATTTTAATTCTTATAATTAAAAGTGCCTTATAATTCATATAGTGCTATGGTTAACATAAAATCAAATGGTTGTTAGTTTCTTTCCTCTTTTGAAGTGTGTGTATGGGGTACAGGTGAGCCTGAAGCACATTCAGATTGTTTAGGATAGCATGGAGCCATTATTTCTGAAATGGGACTGACTGTGAAGGAAACCAGCCCACAGCATTTTAAAAGAACTTGAGATGCTTTCAGAGAGTACCTTTTTTTAATGAACTCAGTTCAGCACATCAGCATTAAACTGGATCTCAGGCTCGGTTCATACAACATGCCAAGTCAAAGCCAAACCATGTGGTGTATTAACATGATGTGTGAACCCTTCCATTGCAGTTTTTAAACTGTGGTTGAATAAATCCAGCCAATTGTGGTTTATACAGTAAACCATGATTAAGGAACCCATATTTTAGCCCTTACATAATTTCCGTCACTCAAATATCCAGAAAGGGACTTTTCCTCCTCTTCATTACAAATCTAAAATAGAATTTAACAAATGGATTTCTCTCCCATTTTTCTATGTTCTGGCAAGTTTTACCCTAATTGCTGACATTTAGACATAATCAAAATAGAACTTTTAAAAAGCATGGGTAGTACCCTAATCTTCATTCTTCCGCATTAATCATAATGTGCAATGATCTTTTGAACAAATAAATACTGCCAGGCGCCCAAGCTCTCACACTTCAAATTTTCATTTAACAATTTGGTCAAAGTCAAAATTGTCAGTCTAAATCTCTGACCTATCCAGTTTTCAGAGTGATTCATTTCATTTCTGGATACAAGTGACCTTTTTCTTTTTCAGTCAGAAAATGAATGCTGATGTGCTTGTCAAAAGGCATTAGCACATTAGAATGAAGCATAAGTAAAAAGGATGGAAAATAACATTGAATGAAAAGCATTGCTCACCCAAATGAAGTGTGTTTGCTTAATTAACCCAGTTTCTGAGTTGGCATGATACACCAAATAATTAATGAATCAATTTCTGGGTTTGTACAACATGCTAGGCTAAAATAGTTTTCATGAAAAACAACCATAGAAAAAAAAATTAACCACTTCTCAACTGCTTTCATAGATAGCTAGATAGAAAACTTGCTTTTTGATACCATTTTGTCTTCACAGAGGACAAGAGAATCACTTCTGAATTCTCAGGCTTTCCTAATAGTATATTCAGTGAATACTCTCTGAGGATTGCTTGTAACTCAGAATTCTCTGCCAAAATTCAGCCTGGCAAAGAATTACATGGAACCTGCCATTAAAAACTGAACTGGCCCTGGAGGAAAGAAAATCTATTTAGTACAATTTTAGTAATTATTTACACTTTTAAAAGATAGCCATATATTCTCAACCTTTTGGGGGCTTTGAATTTTGACACGTCATAGGCATTCTCACAGAGTGGCTATCACAGAGAGCACACCCAATCACTCATTTACTAGAAACCAAATTGGCGAGTTGATCCCCAACATCTTCTCTCTCCAAAGCATTGGGTTGCAGCTACCAGCCGTTTGTATTTCTTAAGTATGCTTTTGAGATCCATGTGGAAATTTCAGCCATTCTGGGAAATAAATATAATGCTAGAGGCTGGTTCTCTGTTTTGCAACATGCTAATTTCCTGTTTATTTTTAATTAAGAGACTTTAAAAGAAGAAAAGAAAATCAAGTGGGTATGGAGATTGGCAAGAGAGCCAGTTTGGTGTGGGTAAGGCACCAGGCTAGAAACCAGGAGACTGGGAGTTCTAATCCTGCCTTAGGCATGAAGCCAGCTGGGTGACCTTGGGCCAGTCCCTCTCTCTCAGCCCTAGGAAGCAGGCAAGGGCAAACCACTTCTGAAAAACCGTGCCAAGGAAACTGCAGGGACTTGTCCAGGAAGTCGCCAGGAGTCAACACTGACTCAAAGGCACAATAAATAAAATAAATGGAGATTGGCAGATGGCAAGAGAAGAGTTATTAGACACACTGATGCCCATGAGTGCTACAATACAGACCTTAGGTTTAACAAAAACAAATTAAAAAGGAATCTTTTTAATATGGAATTATTTTACTATTGCTGACATCTCAGCCCTCTAATATATTCAATGCAAACTCATCTTGACTTTTACAAACCGATACAACTCTGGTAATATAATCATAATTTACTCAGTCCAGTGTTTTGGGTTCATACAACACAAATTGTATTAGCAGCATTCATACAACATGCTAGACTAAAATGTGGTTGGTTGTTTTGTGCTTGGAATATCATGCACACACTTATCTATGCAGAAATCTCAAAGGTTTCAATGGAACTTTTAACCTGATCTCTTAAATACAGTACTGCATTCCAATAAACTGTGGTTAGTTTAATCATGCTTTGCTAAATAAACCACAAATGATTGGTTTCACACATCATGCTAAGTCACAAGACAGATTACAAGCCACAATGGCTGGATTCACACAGCATGCTATGCCAAAACTAGATATACCACATTATTGTTTAATGCAATGTTTGAAAATAGCAGCTCAATGAAGTTACATCCCAGGTCTGCACAGAATTACAGCCTTCAAGACTTATCTTTATTAATTCCAAGCCAAAATCCAATAGATGACATTCAGCACCATCACATGTTGGAAACCAGCCCTATGCAGTAGAAACAGCCTTATGATAAGCACTATAGCCCTAGATCCACTGAAATGGCCCATTAAGGAATCCTATTAATTGAAAGCCCAAATAAAAGCATTACACACAGTATGTGCTAGTGATATACCACTGACATAAGTAGCTGCTGGCACTTCAGGTTCTAATGAAAAGATAATTTCAGCGACCACTGACAAGTTTCTATCAGCTGTAATTGATTAAGATAGAGGGGCTAATATGTAATAGGTGTGAATATGAAACACCAACCTCTTCTCAGCATTAAAGGACAGCCTGACTATAAAATTTTAACATGTAATGATTATATGTAATTATATGTAATGAAAGCTACATATCAGCTGCAGCAACATTCCCCTTCAGCAGGACAATCCAGTGGAACAGAAATATAAAACGAGATAAAAGCACAGCTAAAGCAATAGAAGGAAAATAAGCATAACTGAAACGTAAGTAAAAATCCATACTAACATTACCCTAAACCCAATTCAAAAGGCCTTGTTGAAAAGAAGCATCTTGTCTCTTTGTCGAAAAATGAAGGGAGCACGAAAAATGATGCAAGCATGTGATTAACGTTAGCCACTGGCCAGAACTTCTTCCTAGCACTGACTGCTACTTGCAGACGACCCTTCTCTTCTTCTTCTTCGACCATCTGTTCTATACTACTGTAGTCCATTCTATACTTCAACCAATCATCTTTTTTCTACCTCCAATTGGACAAGAGGTGGCACGTGCTTGCGACGACCGCTTCTTTTCCTATCGTCGGACGGGCGGCTCCTGGAGGTGACTCGCAAGAGGCGCGCGGAAGTCAGCCGGGGGTGGGCGTGAGCTCAGAGAAGGGGCGGGGCGAATGCAAACAAACAAAAAAAGACGCCGCGTTTGCTTGACCCGCGACATCATTGAGCGCGCCACGTCGGTAATTTAAAAAGGAAGAAGCTGCGCGCGCAAGATGAGAACTTGAGGGAATCGAATGCTCGCGCGCGCACGACCACGCTTTCCTCTGCCGGGGTGGTATTGAGCGCGTGCACGCACGCGCGCGGCGGTGTCGCTGCTGCTGATATCCGCCTCCTCAAAAGCAAGGGTAGTGGCGCTGCGGGCGGCCAGCCTCGGGCAGGGGAAGCTTATTTTGCTCGGCAGCCTTAAGTAAACAAAAACAGACCCCCAGGGAAAGGTAATGTCATGCTTCTCTTTCTTGCGGGGAAGCCGAGAGCGAGGAGACAGGCAGAAGGGCTCCTAGTTCAGCCTTTCGAGGGGAGCGGGCTGCAGAAGTCGCGGCAGCCAGCGCTGTTCGTGCCGCTGAGAGGAAGGAAAGGGGAAGCGAGCGCGGCGGGACTGCTTTGGGGTTGGACCATTTTTTTTCATTTCGTGGGACTGCAGTTGGGAACGAATGCGGGACTGGGGTGAAAGATGTCCCCCCTCGGAAATAGACCTGGAGGAATCCCGGAGGCAGCGAAAGTACTTTATTGGAATAACTAATCCGCTAAGGTGGGGGATATCGCCTCCCTTTCCCTTCCTCTCCATTCTTATCCCGTAATGGCGACGGAACTTTACGTGGTTCGGACGCCTTTATTTTACGGGTAGAGATGGCTTTTGCTTTGGGTTCTTTTGGGGGAAAGAGAAGGGAAAGCCTTCTGTGGAGGCGGGGGGGGCTGTTCATGGCAAGCCGCTCCTTCGGCGCTCCGAAGGTATCGGTAGGGTTACGCCACTGGATATCCCTTTGCTTAAGGAAATTTTTGTAAAGACTGGGAGACTTGGGTATTTTATTGACCTAGGGTAGGATAGACAGTGGGAGGGGAGTATTACCCAAAATAGAGCTTCCATGTGGGGAGAAGTGTCTCTTTAAATATCGCTTTGTAGGGGCAAGCGATCTGCAGAAGCCTGAGTTGGTTACAGAGAACTAGTCCAGCATAGAACTGCGGGTTGGATTGTTAGCAAACCTCCCAGGTCGAATCTCGTTTCCACTTTTAATTTACCAGGAGGTTGTAGCAATAGCTTCAGTTTTCCTCTTTCCAGTGTGGACAATAATACTATGTTACCATTCTCTGCCATCTAACATAGGGGAGATAATATACTAGAAACTGAGATTGGGAAGGTGATGGGTACATTTTTCTTTATGAAGTGTCAACAGATCATATATTCGTTGCTCTCCCCATTCCTTTCTGGATTTCATTGAAAAAGGAGGGTTTGCCTTTCTGAACTGTCTTGGTGGATTTTCCAAATTAAGATGGCTTGATCTATAGAAGTTAAAGTCTTTGTTAGAATAGAACATGGTTGTTCTCATTCATATATGTATGTATGTATATATGTGTGGGGGGGGGCAGGAATTGTTCAAATTATTTTTTTATTCACATGTCAGAGCTGCCTAGGTCCAAACAGTTATTATCTGCCAGGAAATATTTCTAATTCGCTAATGTGGAAGTGTCCAATTCTTGGAATTCTGATTTGGATAAATATGCTTGAATTGGAAATCCTTGAGTTGCATTATTCCTGTTTAAACAAAAAGTAGATGTATATTAATCCCAATACAGATTCTTAGGGAACTCCACTGTTTGCATTCTTACTTTTTTGTTGTTCTCTAATAGATAACTAATCTATAAAATGCTATCTCTTTTCATTTTGTGACTGCTAATTATCATACACTAAGGGATGTTGTCAAAAGGCTTTTTGAAAGTCCAAGTAAACATTGTACAAGATTATACCTATACTTGTGAATTTTTCAAAGAATTCTAAAAGGCTAGCAAGCCAGGGTTTTTATTTGCAGAAGCCATGTTAATTTCTCCTCAGCAAAACTTGCTCCACCAATTTTGGTAGAAAGAAATTAAGGTAACCAACCTATAATCTCCTAAATCCCCCTAGGTCCTACATTGGTGTTAAATATGCACCTTTTTGGTAGAGAGACTGATTTTGTGCACATATTTTTATCAGATCAGTAGGGTTTTTTCTGTAATTTAAGAATTCTCAGGTCAATGCCATCTAGATCAAGTATTCCTTTTGTTTTCCACTTCATTTCTTACTATTTGTTTAAGCTGTTCAGGCTCCCTTGAAGATAGCATTTCAAGCATGGGTATCTGCCATTTATCCTCAGCAGTGAAGACAGATACAAATTATTCCTGCATCTTCTCTGCAGTCTCCTTATCCTCCTTTAGTAGTATTTGAACTCCCTTGTTTTCTAGAGGTTCAGCTGCCTCTCTGGCCAGTTTTCTAATTCTGACGTGTTTAAATAATTTGTTATTGCTGGTTTTAGGGCTATTAATATATGCCTCAATTTGTTTAGCTCTCTTACTTTTTCCTTGCATTCTTTTGTGCAATGAGGTAATATTTTCTTTAATTTATTTTGTGCAAATTCTGGTTGGGATGCCCCCCAATACCCCTCTCATTATAGACACTGCAAAATATGGACTTTATCGTTATGACTTGATTTTTGTATGTGCTGAGGCATGTTAGCTTGTGTTACACAGATGTTTTGTGAAAGAACACAAAAATGCTAGGTAAAGGAAGGCTAGAGCAGGGTCTCTTCTGCCATCCAGAAAAAAAGAACTACTCAATTAGGTTCTAATGTTTCACTGAAGAAAGATATGGAAAACAGCCAATAAATCTGAGGTTTGGTATCTTGACATCAATCTTGTTTTGTCAAATTTTGTCAGTTTGGGAAAGCAAGATATAACAGATTTAACTGAACATATAATAAGAGACAAACATTACTAATTGATATCTTGGTATATATACATTTTTTGGAATTGTATATAACCATAGAATATTTAATAATATTGAAGTCTGTTTCTCTTTAGAAATTACTGTTTAAAACTTCTGAGAATGACATCATTTATAAATATACTTATCACGTACTAGAGATTTGTAGTTGAGATTATTTTAGATGTATGTTGTTTAGCTCAGCTAGTGAATGCATACTTAATTAGGATATATGGTGGTAACATTTTGTTTCATTTATTTTGAAAGAAAATAATCATCCCCACCACCATTATCCTATTCTACTTGTTCATTATAAGTGGGTTTATAACCTGTTAATATTGATCTGTTTCAGTGATAATAAACCAAAATGTGGATGGTGGTGGAATGGGGTGATTCACAGATCACCGAAGATGGGTTTGCACATCATGCACAAACACAAATCACAGGAACCAGATAATTTTCTACTTCTGAAACAATTCCCCAGATTTCCAAGTGTCACAGTTGTGTTTACTAGCAACAAGGAGAACTTTATGATATAAATTTTATTTATGATATACAGCCCGGAAGACCCACAACAGCCATCGAACTCCGGCCGTGAAAGCCTTCGACAATACATATACATTTTTACTTACTATCTTTTTTGGTAGCATGGCTTTAGCTATAGTTCAGTCTATAAGATGTGAGCATTAATAATTCATTGTATTGTGCCTCAAAATTATTATGGCCTTATAAGGTGGATTATTTTAAATGTAATATCCTATTTGAAATTCATAGTTCCTAAAGAATCATGCATAATAGTTATTAGAAATTTTTATTTGTTATAAAATTGGCTTGTTACAAAACAGAATCCTTGTACAGCCAGCACTATAAATCAGAACTTTCAGTTGCAATCATTTTATATCGAAAATGATCCCCTTAGAAATAAGGGACAGACGTTTATCCATATTCTCCCGCTCTTGCCCCCCAGCTGTGATACATTTCAGGCTTTTCTTGAGGGTCTCCTTGCCCTTCAGTGTTTTGGGGTTTGTTTGTTTTTTTGCTTAATGGCATGGTGAGCAGCAAATCACATTGCTTTTACTTCTGTAAACTGTGAATCCAGGATAATGAGATATTTTAATCAACATTTAGGTTTATTATGTGCAAAGGTAGCCTCACCCAACATGGTAACTTTAAGATGTTTTGGGACTACAACTCAATTTGGTCTGGGAATTTGGGGAGTTATTTTCCCAATACATCTTGAGGACACCTGATTCGGGAAGGCAGAACCTTGCTTTCAAGGGGCTTCTTAAATTAAGTAGGTGTTCATTAGCTTACAATAAATATTTGTTGGTCGGTACCCTCATTTTTATTTTGACTTGAATTAGCAATCCTTTTATGCACACTACACTGTTAGGACCATATAGAAATAGACAAAACGCTTGAAGGTAGAAATGTCTTGACCCCCGCCCCCCAAATCTCAATCCAACCCCTGCAGAAATTTTCTGATATCATAATATCTTACTGGAAGTAGCATAGCCTCAAAACAGGGCACTCTGACCTTTTTCTTTTTTTTTTTGTAGTCAGAACAACACATTTTAAGATCAAACCATTTCCATTTTGGTTGGAACAAGCTGTTCCAATTTTAGGACATTTCCAGTGAAGACAGAATAGGACTTCTGGGATTAGGGTTTTTTAACCTTGAAATATTTTGTACATTTCTAGTACTGTACCATATCATTTAAATGCTGTAGGTTATTTATTCATAGACTGTCTAACCCCTATACTCATGGTTGAAAGCTACCCAAGTTGTGTTATTACTGGAGGAAATAACAGTCCCCATTGCTTCAAACTTGAATTACAAGTTTTAGCAGTCAGTATTAATTGTCAAGTCTAACAGCAGTGGCTAAGTTGACTACAGTTAGTAACCTGATGGGGAAAAAGAATCCCTGTCTTTTCTATGTGTTTGCTTCTCACCTACTCTGGGTTTTAAATCAAGGAGCAAGCTAATATTCAAATAAGGTGAGAGTCTTGTTTCAATTTATTTCTTTCACAGGTAACTTAAAGATAAAATACAGAATATTTGTTCCATCTAGAAGAACCCAACTTTATCTTGGGTACTCTTTTAAAATTGAACTTATTTGTAAACATTTAATAAAAGAGTGCTAGGTATTCTCTTTATAAATATAAAATATTAGAGTTGGACAAGAAATATACCACTTTTAATAATTGAATTTTAATGTATGTTTCAAATAAAACAGTGATAGGATCATTGGAAAATAAATGGGAAAATACTGAGCTGCATTAAAACGTACACATTTACACAGCATGCTAGCAGAAATGCCAGAAACACCTGAATATAGGACAGAATATCAGTTGTCAGTGTCAATGGATTATCAGTAGCTGGTAACATTTTGTCGTATAATCAGTAGATATCAGTTATACTCTGCAAAAATGAGTTTTGTTCATTTCAGTTGCATTATAAATACCAATCCATGAAGTACATTAAGCTTTAATCAAAGCAAATTACAAAAACTTTACTGATATTCACATTATTTATTTATGAGATTTAAACTACATAACAAGTCTGGGTGGCTTACACTAGAAACATTGAAAACAATTAAAAGAAAATCCTGCTCATCTGGACAAATGCACTCCCTATAACATCAAACATAGTAACAGATTTTTACAGTTAAGCATCTTGTAAAATAAATGAATGTAGAAAATGTAATTCAAAATCGTCTTCTATAGCTTAAAGAATAATTTAAAGATTGGTATTGGTGATTCATAGAATTCTTGTTCTATGGGTTATGACACATAGTTTATCCCTCCTTTATACAGCCTCTCTTGTCCCCCCTCCCCATTTTTATGCAATTCCTGTTATCAGCACTAAGCTATATTCAATACAAAGCTACCTCAATCCACCACAAAGTTTTTCTGGAGATGCAATGAACTGCAGTGGATTTGTAAATATTAAAAGGGAGGATGGATAAAATGTAAAGTCCCTTTGGATACAAATCAGTGTATTCCTTCAAATGGAAAAGATAATATTCAGTAAGAACATGTTATATTTATTTTCTTATCAAAATTTGGTTTCTATAAAATCTGTTCCTCATAACTTAAAAATGTCTTCTCCATTTGGAAGTTCATTTTTATGGTAGAGCCAAGAAGTTAATCTTTTTCTATCACAGTGTTATCTTCTGTGTGACTGACTGGCCTTTTACTGTTTCTTCCCACATGTTTAAAACTAATAGAATCCAGAGGAAAATTATTTTCAATTATTTTGGTTTCATCCATTCAAAGGAATTTTGTTATTAAGACACTGAGTTAGTAGGCTTTAATAGAGATAAATAAAGTTTGCCATCTTGGGCATTCTTGTACAATTTTGTATTATAGTCTGGCGTTGGGGGAAAAATGCTGAAATCACATAGGATTAGAATGAGATTTTGGTCATTTTTAAATGTTATATGGGTATGGGGTGCAAGCCCACTTTATTTATTTTATTTTATTTACTTTATTGCCTATCACTGGCAACGTATGATCCAAAATTCTAAAAAGTCTCTAGATTTGTATTATAGCATTTTTAGCTTTTAATTATTCACCATGTAGGTACCACTTTGGTGGGAAGGTAACAGTGTTCCGTGCACGTCATGCCGGCCACATGACCGTGGAAGCGTCTTCAGACAACGCTGGCTCTTCGCCTAACAAACGGAGATGAGCACCGGCCCCTAGACTCGGACACAACTGCACAAATGTGCGGGGGGAACCTTTACATTTTATTCCCATCATGGAGAAGTCAAAACTTGAGTGATTGCTTGGATGGAAACCTGAGGAAATGGTTACATTGACACAAAATATTTATTTATTTATTTATCCATCCCGCCTTTATTATTTTTATAAATAAGGTGGTGAACATACCTAATACTCCTCCTCCTATTTTCCCCACAACAACAACCCTGTGAGGTGAGTTGGGCTGAGAGAGAGTGACTGGCCCAAGGTCACCCAGCCGGCTTTCATGCCTAAGGCGGGACTAGTTGCATGACCTAGACTAGACCTAGACTAGTTGCATGAAATGTTGCATGACCATTTGAGGCTGGTTTTGCAGGTGTCAGTTCTTTAAGCCCTTGTGATGTTAATGGTGCTTAGCATATAAACTTGTTTTTCCTCTTCAATGTGCCAATTCTGATTACATCGCTAATGAGTTGTGAGCATGTATCTCATTAAAATTTTAGGTTTGGTCACTGAACAGGCTTGGCTGTTCATGCCATACACAAAAAGCCAGTATGTGTCTTCAGTTTTACTGAATAGCATTATGGTTGTAAAAAGGCAAGGCAAAATGATAGCATGTAGCCATGGCAACATTTTGTGTGGGGGTTTTTAAATGTGGAAGAATGCAGGTATTCTTGGTTATTGCTCAGCAATTTTATCTACCAACAAAGGAATTTGCATTTAAAGCAACATAAACTTTTGGTGAAGAATGGAGGTATGTACCTCTTGCTTCAAAGATATAGCAAAATCATGCAGAAATGGGATTTGAATTGTATCAAGAAGGATTTCTTTACATTGAACAGAGAACTAAAGGAAGATATTTTCTATAGCATGTGATACAAGAATAAATAGTTGCCTTGCTGTGTTTAATTTATTTCATGAATGCATTTCTGGTATATAAAATATTACTTTTATATTGTTAATGTTCTGAGCTGTTCAAGGTTAAGTGATATGGGGAGAGAAGCAAAAATAGCTCTGTATATCTTACATAGATATATTGAAGAGCACAAAGTAAAAATTGAAAAAGTGCCTCTTCCACAAAATTAAGTAACCAATCATTATATAAATAGCAATCACATGACTCAAACTTAATGGTTTGGGACCAGCAGCATGACCTAAATTTTATAGTCTTCCTTCAAATGGATCACTTTAATAAATGCAGTGCTACTATATATGTGTGTGACTGTGAACTCTTGCTAATGCAAATTATATTGCTTTGGAGATAATGGTCACAATAAAATATTAGCTGCATGCATAAACATAATATGTATTCTCTAATAAAATTATGTGTAAGAACTAGTGTGTTGTGACCTACAGGCAGGAAAATTGTTAATGAATGCTTATACAGGTAGTCCTCGCTTACCGACCACTCGTTCAGTGACCATTTGAAGTTACAACAGCGCTGAAAAAGGAGACTTACAACTGGTCCTCAAAGTTGCAGCTCTTGCAGTGTCCCCACAGTCACGTGATAGCAATTCGGGTACTTGGCAACTGGCAGACATCTACTATGGTCACACTGTCCCGCGGTCACGTGATCACCATTTGTGACCTTCACAGCTGGCTTCCGACAAGCAAAGTCAATGGGGAAGCCGGCAGCGGGTCACAAGTCATGGTGACATATTGCACTTAACCTGCAGTGATTCGCTTAATGACTGCAGCCAGAACTGACAAACTTACATTGTAAGTCGGGTGCAGTCACATGACTTTTCACTTTACAACTGCATCGCTTAGCGACTGAGTTTCTGGTCCCAATTGCGGTCAATAAATGAGGACTACCTGTAGTATGTTTGTCACTGGTAAAACTAATGTTAAGCTAACTAGTTACCAAAATCTCAAGATTAAACCGCTTGTATTAGCGTTCGGCGCATGTGATGCCGGCCACATGACCGTGGAAGCGTCTTCGGACAACGCTGGCTCTTCGGCTAACAAATGGAGATGAGCACCGGCCCCTAGAGTTGGACACGACTGCACAAATGTGCGGGGGGAACCTTTACCTTTTTTTTTTATTGGTCACTGTGCATCCTCTCTGAATTTATTATCTAGCTCTTGGGTCATTTGCTGATCTTTATCCCTCCTCAGAACTCATGGTAGCCTTTTATTCATATCTCCTCTTGCTTTTCAAGTAATCTACATACGCCAGAAGGCTTAGTAGTAGGCAGGGCTCAATATGAACTGAAACATCCTTGCTGCCTGTACATTTTCTGATGCAAGGAAAATTTGAGGTGGGCGGGAGGGAGAGATTTTCTATTTCTGATGCTGATAGAAAGGTTTTGAATTGCCACAATCCTGTCTTAAAGTATAATATCTCAGTAGAATCACTGAACATAATATAAACTCTGAATGATTATGATGTGTATAATTGAGCCATCTAAAATGTTATAGTCCATTTGACTTCATTACTTTATCAGATATACATTATGAAAAAATTCAAATTTTTACTTTTGCAGTTTGTGATTTCATGTTAACAGTTAAATCAGTCTTAGATATGGGGTACTAGAAGCCTTTTACAAAAGCGTTCTGTCTGTATATAGATCAGTGGCCCAGACTGTTCTTAAAGAATGGCTGCTTTCAATTGCATTGTAGCTGGAGAAAGTTGTTGAACGCCAGCTGCATGGCAAGTAAAAGAAGAAGGATTGTATCTGCTTGGTTTATTAGAGTTAATAGTAACTTAAATTAGAATTTTAGAAAAGTTCTGAGCAAATCTGGGGAGGGAATCAAATTTGAAAGCCATTAAATATTTTTAAATCCATACATATTTTTTCTTTTATGATATGGACTTTAAAAAGTAAAGAACAAAAAAAAGGAAAAACCATTTACAGTGCATTCGGAAAGTATTCGGACCCCCTTCACTTTTTTCAATTTTGTTATGTTGCAGCCTGATACTACAATCGTTCAAATTCATGTTTTGTCACATTAATCTACACTCAGTACCCCATAATGACAAAGTGAAAACAGAATTTCAGAAGTGTCTGTAAATTTATCAAAAAGGAGAAACTGAAATACCACATGTACGTAAGTATTCAGACCCTTTGCAACAACACTCGAAAGTTAGCTCAGGCGCCTCCCATTTCTCTTGATCATTGCTGAGCTGTTCCTACACCTTGATTGGAGTCCCCCTGTGGTAAATTAAATTGATTGGACATGATTTGGAAAGGCACACACCTCTCTATAGAAGGCCTCACAGCGGACAATGCATACTGTATCAGAGCAAAAGCCATGAGGTCAAGGGAACTGCCTGCAGAGCTCAGAGACAGGATTATCGCAAGGCACAGATCTGGGGATGGCTACAAAAAAAATTCTGCTGCACTGAAGGTTCCCAAGAGCACAGTGGCCTCCGTAATTCTCAAATGGAAGGAGTTTGGCACAACCAGGACCCTTCCAAGAGCTGGTCACCCGGCCAAACTGAGCAATCGGGGGAGAAGAGCCTTAGTAAGAGAGGTGACCAAGAACCCGATGGTCACTCTGACTGAGCTCCAGAGAGCACCCTTCCAAGAGCTGGTCACCCGGCCAAACTCAGCAATCGGGGGAGAAGAGCCTTAGTAAGAGAGATGACCAAGAACCCGATGGTCACTCTGACTGAGCTCCAGAGAGCCTGTGTGGAGATGGGACAAAGGTCCAGAAAGACAGCCATCACTGCAGCCCTCCACCGATCTGGGCTTTATGGCAGAGTGGCTAGACGGAAGCCTCTCCTCAGTGCAGAACATGAAAGCCTGCTTGGAGTTTGCAAAAAAGCACCTGAAGGACTCTCAGACTGTGAGGAACAAGATTCTCTGGTCTGATGAAACCAAGCTTGAACTGTTTGTCCTCTAAATGTTATGTCTGGAGGAAACCAGGCACCGCTCATCACCTGCCCAATACCATCCCAACAGTGAAGTGTGGTGGTGGCAGCATCATGCTGTGGGGGTGTTTTTCAGCAGCAGGGACTGGGAGACTGGTTAGGGTTGAGGGAAAGCTGAATGGAGCAAAGTACAGATATATCCTCAATGAAAACCTGTCCCACAGCGCTCAGGACCTTAGACTGATCTGAAGGTTCACCTTCCAACATGACAACGATCCTAAGCACACAGCCAAGACAACACAAGAATGGCTTAGGGACAACTCTGTGAATGTCCTAGAGTGGCCCAGCCAGAGCCCTGACTTGAACCCTATTGAACATCTCTGGAGAGACCTGAAAATGGCTGTCCACCGACGGTCCCCATCCAACCTGATTGAGCTTGAAAGGATTTACAAAGAAGAATGGCAGAAAATCCCCCAATCCAGGTGTGCAAAGCTTGTCGTGTCATACCGAAAAAGACTCGAGGCTGTAATTGCTGCCAAAGGTGCTTCAACAAAGTACTGAGTAAGAGGTCTAAATACTTACGTACATGTGGTATTTCAGCTTCTCCTTTTTGATAAATTTACAGACATTTCTGAAATTCTGTTTTCACTTTGTCATTATGGGGTACTGAGTGTAGATTAATGTGACAAAACATGAATTTGAATGATTGTAGTATCAGGCTGCAACATAACAAAATTGAAAAAAGTGAAGGGGGTCTGAATACTTTCCGGATGCACTGTATGCCTGCAAAAAAACATCCATAACACACCAGAGAAACAACCAACAGGGGCTCAACACCCACTCTACTACAAGGACTGGGAAAGCAATCAGGAGTGTTTGTTTGTATGTAAGAGTGCCCCCTGAAAGTTGCCCAGTGGGGTAGGAGTGATTGAGATGCCCCTCCTCCACTAGTGAGAGAAGTTGAGGGGGTGCATAGTAAAAATGGAAGTAAGTGTGTGCGAGGGGGGTGGTTGAGATCCCAACAGTGCCGAGAGCGTGAGCTGGTGTACTGGGGGAGCTCACCACCGCCTAGGGTTGAATGTGGTTGAGTGGATGAGTGTGTGGGGTAAGGGACCTATGTTTAGACCCAGGATTTCCGGGGGTTCGGGAGTGGAGGCTACCGACCTAGGAAGCTCTGGGGGCTGCAGGGTGGGCCAACTGATCAAAGTGGTGATGGGACGGGGATGTTACAACGGGAACTGGAGGGCAGGCCATCTTCGGGGGAGACGCCCCCGGAAATCCAACTGTTACAGCACAAGTAGCCAGATTCTGTGCAGCTGCCATGAAGATACGCCAGACTATGATTTGAAAATGTAATACGGTATTCCTTGTAATAATTTTAAGTGGTATATATATTATATATGATATTTTATTTTTGTATCACTCATTTTAATATTTGTATTTTATATTTTTAAAATTATGTACAACAGAGAATATTAGTCATGATAATGTAAATGAATAAGACTGTTTTTAAATTTGATAAGGGGCTCATTTACATCGTGATCTAAATGCATTTTAATATTTAATTGGGACTTGTTAAATTAGATTTAAAACTATTTCAAATCAGAGGGTTTATATTTTAAAGCCCAATGTGTTTACTTTGTAAAATTCCAACTTGTACTGGTCAGTGACCGTAATGATTTGATTTGATTTGATTTGATTTGACGCCCCCGGTGTTTGGTACCGGTGGCGTGTTCCGGCCCTCCAAGTTCAAACCCAGGCCATGGACGACAGATCCTTGAGGGCTCTGGTCTCCGGCTGCTGCTGCTCAATGCCAGGTCAGTGAACAACAAGGCCCCCTTCATATGTGATTTGATCACAGAGGAGGGGGCAGACCTGGCTTGTATCACCGAGACCTGGCTGGGCCCTGAGGGAGGGGTTGCCCTCTCGGAAATGTGCCCAGTCGGGTTTCAGGTGTGGCACCAGCCGAGACACCGGGGCAGGGGAGGTGGGGTGGCAGTTGTCATCCGAGAGTCTCTAATGGCTCACAGGGGCATTGTTCCACAAGTGGCCAGTTGTGAGACCCTGTTTTTTAGTTTGGGTTCCCGAGAACAGTTGGGAGTGTTGCTGCTGTACCAGCCTCCCTGCTGTGTAGCAACCTCCCTGCCTGAGCTGCTGGAGGCCGTCTCGGGGTTGGCGGTGGAGTTCCCCAGATTTATGGTTCTGGGGGACTTCAATCTGCCGTCCCTGGGACGGACCTCGGAAGCGGCTCGGGAGTTCATGGCTACCATGGCAGCCATGGGCCTGTCCCAGATGATTAGGGACCCGACTAGAGACAGTGGCCTCACTCCGGACCTAGTTTTCTTGTCGGAGCAATGGCAAAGTGATCTGAGGGGAGAGTTAGATCTGTCCCCGTTGTCATGGTCAGACCACGTCCTGGTGACTTTGAGATTCTCGTGCGCCACCCCACTCCGCAGGGAGGCTGGACCCATTCGATTGGTCCGCCCCCGGCGACTTATGGACCCAATGAGGTTTCAGAGGGAGCTGGGGAGTATACCCGAGGATCTGTTGCACGGTCCAGCAGAGGCCCTGGCGGCAGCCTGGAATAGGGAGACCGCCGAGGCCCTGGATAGGATCGCGCCTGTGTGACCTCTCTTGCCTCATTCGGCCTGTCACTCCCCGTGGTTTACGGAGGAGTTGAGGGTCTTGAAGAGGGTTAAGAGAAGTCTGGAGCACCGCTGGAGAAAGACAAAGGCTGAATCTGATCGAACACAATCTAGAGCCGCTGTTAAGGCCTACCTTGTGGCGGTAAGAGCGGTGAAACGTGAATATTTCTCCGCTCTTATTGCCTCCGCAGAATGCCACCCGACCCTGTTTAAGATTACGAGATCTCTTCTAGGTCAATCAGAATCAGTGACCTATTTACAGGCTCGGTCGGAGGAGTTTTCTGAGCATCTGCAGGAGAAAATTGCTCAGAGCCAGTTGGACTCTACGCATGATACACAGTCTGGGGAGATGACGGAGGTACGTACTTACCCTGTTATCTGGGATCGGTTCGATCCTGTTGGACCTGAGGAAGTGGACAGAGTCCTCCGGATTGTGAAGGCCACCACTTGTCATCTAGATCCGTGTCCCTCCTGGCTAGTAAAATCGGCCCGGGAGGTGACTTATGGTTGGGTCCAGGCGATGATTAATGCATCTCTTGGGGAGGGAGTGTTCCCAGCGGCCTTTAAGGAGGCCCTGGTGCACCCCCTCCTCAAGAAGTCATCCCTGGACCCTACTATTCTGGACAACTTTCGTCCAGTCTCCCACCTCCCCTTTTTAGGGAAGGTGGTAGAGAAAGTGGTGGCGTCACAACTCCAGAGGATCCTGGATGAAACGGATTATCTAGACCCCTTTCAGTCAGGTTTCAGGCCAGGATATGGAACGGAGACTGCATTGGTCGCACTTATGGATGATCTCTGGCAAGGACAGGATGGAGGTAGTGCATCCATCCTTATCCTTTTAGATCTCTCAGCGGCTTTTGATACCATCGACCATGGTATCCTTTTGGGACGGCTCAGGGAGTTGGGGGTGGGCAGTGTAGTTTTGCAGTGGTTCACCTCCTTCCTCCAGGGCCGCTCCCAATCAGTGATGATAGGGGAGGAGAGATCTGACCCACGGCCCCTCCTGTGTGGGGTGCCACAGGGTTCGGTGCTCTCCCCTCTCCTGTTTAACATCTATATGAAGCCGCTGGGTGAGATCATCCGTCACCACGGGATGAAATACCATCTATATGCTGATGATACTCAGCTGTATATTTCCATTCCAGGTGAAGTAAATGATGCAGTTGCCGCCCTATCTCAGTGTCTGAAGGCTGTGGGGGCCTGGATGGGGAACAACAGGCTTCGGCTGAACCCAAGTAAGACGGAGTGGCTGTGGATTGATGGCCGCTCGGGATCTAGGAAGTTATCATCTTTGGTTCTAGAGGGGGTGGCACTACCCCATTCGGAACCAGTGCGGAATCGGGGGGTTCTCCTGGACTCACGGCTTGTGCTTGAAGAGCAGGTGGCAGCCGTGGCCAGGAGGGTCTTTGCACAACTTCGGATTGTGCACCAGTTACGCCCATTCCTGGACCGAGATGCCCTCCGTACAGTCACTCATGCCCTTGTCATCTCCCATATAGACTATTGTAACGCGCTCTACATGGGGCTACCCTTGAGGAGTATCCGGAAGCTTCAACTGGTCCAGAATGCAGCTGCGCGGACAATTATTGGGGCCAGGAGATCGGCCCATGTGACACCGCTGTTGCGCGAGCTGCATTGGGTACCGGTTTGCTTCCGGGTACAATTCAAGGTGTTGGTTATCACCTTTAAAGCCCTACATGGCATGGGGCCAGGTTACCTGAGGAACCGTCTCATCCCCAGAACATCGACCCGTCCCACCCGATCAGCCAGAGAGGGCTTGCTGCGGACCCCATTGACTAAAGAATTCCATCTAGCGGGGTCCAGGAGGCGGGCCTTCTCTGTGGTTGTGCCCGCCCTTTGGAATACCTTACCCCCGGAGCTGAGGCTAGTTTACTAGCTCCCGACCTTCCGGAAAGGCTTAAAGACCTGGTTCTGCCGTCTTGCCTGGGAGGGAAATGCCAATAGTTCCTCTTGGAGATGGCTGGTCCCTTGAAGCCTCTCAATACACCATTTTTAACATTCTTATACTTGGATTTTATATTATGGATGTATTGTAATTTTATACTGACTTTTTAAATTATGTTTTTATTGTGAACCGCCCAGGGTCCCCGACAAGGGAGGTGGGCGGTAATATAAATTTAATAAAATAAATAAATAAATTTGAAGGAAACTATTCAAATCTGAATAAATGTGGAGAAAATTATAAGCACTTCAAAAGTATTTTGTTATTCCTGAATCTGTCAAGTGGGCTTGAGAAGACCCATAGTCTAGCAGAATTTGACAGAAAATGCTTGATTCCCCTGTCTGTATAGCCAGTTTTGGTGTTAACATTTTTTTCATGAGAAAATCAGGCAGTGTACTGTAGCACAGATTTAGTTTTTCATAATAGCAGGTAGAACTGGAGTACATAGACATAGCATCAAGCTTCCAGAATAGCCCCTCTCCTGTATCTCTTATAATCTACACTACATTATAGATTTGGTTGGCAGGAACTCTCCAGTCTTTGGGGCAGAATTCAGTGATGAATTTCCATGACTGATAATAGAGGGATTTCTTCTCATGCCATGCCAGTAAATATTTTCTCATCTCTCCAGCAGTCCCTTCTATGCCTTCCAAATCTATTTAGAAGAGTTCTCCAAACTCTAAAGAGGGTACCAGATGTTCAGTGCAGTATAAGCAAGCTCCAAGCTTTTATTTGTTTTTTTCTGTTCCAGCACATTTGCTTCTAATGCCAATTACAAAGTTGATATTTTAACCGAAAGTGAAATTGTGTGTATCTTAATATTGACTTGTTTATAAACTGTAGTTTAAGCCAGAGTTTGTGCCTATCCAAGTGAAATTGGAAGCTTGTTATTTGAAAAGGGAAGCAGAATTTGCAAACACTTATTCAAAATCGTGCTAGAACTATAGGAAAGCCCAACACTTATTCATCATATTTTAAATTGGTTCAATGGTGTATCCAGATGAAATTGCAAATAGAGCATTAATGTTTATTTAGTCCTTCTCAAAGGTTTTGGCATATTTATAATTTTGTCTTATTGCATCAGAGAATTCTGTCATTTTAATGATTAAATACTTGATCTGTATAACAAAACACCTATTTTTTGGCTTCTAGGTCATCAGTCTACAGTACTCAGCTCATACGTGACAACTATATTAAAAATGGCTGCTAGTAAAGCAAAAAGTCAAAGCTCTCTTGCCCTTCACAAAGTAATCATGGTTGGTAGTGGAGGCGTTGGCAAATCAGCACTTACACTTCAGTTTATGTATGATGAGGTAAGAGATTTGTTGCCTTTATATTTATGTATTTAAATAAATTACATTAAAATGATGACTTAGAGTGTGTGCAGTAAACTGCTTTTACTGTGCATTATGTGACATAAATACAAGACCATAAACTTGTAGAATATTTTTCAGGAAGAGAAAATTTATTCCGTTTTTCCTGTTGGTGGTTCAGGTTAGATCTCATGTTCTTATATATATGAAGCATTCTAGAATAGTCAGTAACAATAATATCCTTTTATAACTTTCTATCCTTGAAAATAACCCTTTCTTTTCAAAACCAATGCACCACTTCATACATTTATTTTTGTTCTTTAAACTTCTTTCTTCTCTTTTCTTAAGGATCTAATCATCTCTGTCTAACTCTGGTTTTTCCCTTCTTCTCAGCCCATGCCCTTTCCCTCCCATATTTGTTTTGCAGTTCAGTCATTTATTTGTTTATTTGCGGGGAGGTACTGGACACTTAGTAATATATTCAGTATATATCCTTGATTCTATTAAACGAGCTTGCTTTCAATCAACTCTCAAGGAACATCTGCCTATGGAACTTCCTGAAAATGTTGAGGAACACTGGATTAAATTGAAGACTTCTATTATTTCAGCCTGTGAACAAACTATCGGATACCAAACTAAGAGACATCAGGACTGGTTTGATGAGAACGATAGTGAGATTGAACATATTATTGACAAGAAAAGGAAAGCCTTCCGGATATGGCAAAAAGATATTAACTGTGCCGTTAAGAAAAAAATCTACGCCAGTGCAAAGGCAGAAGTCCAAAGAAGAACTAGAGAACTTAAGAACATATGGTGGATAAAAAAAGCCCAAGAAACCCAACATTTTGCAGATGCTCATGATGCACGGGGCTTTTTTAATGCCATAAAGGCCATCTATGGACCAACAAACCATGGTACAAATCCCTTACGCTCAGTAGATGGTGCTAAACTTCTAAAGGACAAAGAGTCTATCGCACTGCGCTGGAAAGAGCATTACTACAATCTCCTTAATCGTCACTCTACTGTGGCTGATGAAGTCTTCTTGCAAATCCCGCAAAAACAAATAAGAAATGAGCTTGCAGTACCCCCTAGTTTGGAGGAAGTCAGTAAAGCCACTAAACAAATGAAAAATAACAAAGGTAGTGGACCTGATGGGATTCCTGCTGAAGTCTTTAAAGAAGGCGGGCCTGAACTTACACAACAACTTCATAAGCTCATTGAAAAAATCTGGATGAGGGAGGAGATTCCAGCAGACTTTAGGGATGCCATAATTATCACTCTCTTTAAAAAGAGCGATAGAACAGACTGTGGAAACTATCGAGGCATCTCCCTTCTAGCCACAGCAGGCAAAATCCTGGCAAAGATCATCGCAAACCGTCTCCTATCTGTATCAGAAGACATCCTCCCTGAAACGCAAAACGGCTTCCGCCCTTCCAGGGGAACAGTGGATATGATCTTCACTGCACGACAGCTTCAAGAAAAATGCAAGGAGCAAAACCGCCCTCTGTACATGGCGTTTATTGATCTGACTAAAGCTTTTGATACTGTAAATCGTACTGCTCTCTGGACCATCCTTTTGAAAATCGGAAGGTAAGGTAATTACAACTTCTGTTATAGAACTTCAATATGCTGATGATAATGTAGTCTGTGCACACTCTGAGGAAGATCTTCAAACTATCCTAAACATCTTTGCAGAAGCATATGAAAAGCTCGGCCTCTCGATTAACATTAAAAAAACCCAAAGTGCTTTACCAGCAAGTTCGAACCAATCCCTCCGCAGCGCCATCAATCCAGCTTAAAGGTGTGTCACTAGAAAATGTCGACCACTTATCTCAGCAGCCATCTATCTACAAAAGCTGACATCGACGCTGAAATTCAGCATCGCCTGAGTTCTGCGAGTGTAGCTTTCTCCCGAATGAAGCGTAGAGTGTTTGAGGATCGAGACATTCGCAGGGAGACCAAAATGCTTGTTTACAAAGCCATTGTACTACCAACCCTTCTGTACGCCTGTGAAACATGGACCCTCTACAAACGCCACCTCCAACTTCTTGAAAGATTCCATCAACGCTGCCTCCGAAAAATTCTGCAAATTACTTGGGAAGATAGGCGGACTAATGTTAGCGTATTAGAAGAAGCGAAAACCATCAGGATTGAAACAATGATCATCCAACATCAACTTCGCTGGACCGGTCATGTTGTTCGAATGCCTGACCATCGTCTTCCAAAGCAGCTACTTTACTCCCAACTTAAGAATGGAAAACGGAATATTGGTGGACAGCAAAAGAGATTCAAAGATACTCTCAAAGCTAATTTTAAAAAATGTAATATCAGCATTGAGAACTGGGAAGCCCTAACTCATGAGCATTTCAATTGGAGGTCAGCCTTTATTAATGGCGCTATGGACTTTGAAGAAACACGAGTACAGGGCAAAAGGGAGAAAAGAGCTAAAAGGAAGGCACGTCAGGCAAACCCTCATCATGACCGTCTCCCACCCGGAAACCTATGCCCTCATTGTGGGAGGTTGTGCGGATCCAGAATTGGCCTTTATAGCCACTTACGGACCCACTGTTAAAATTTTACCTTTGGAAGACAATCTTACTCGGCTACGAGTGATCGCCAATGATATATCCTTGACCTTATGTTTCTTGTTTTACCATAAACGCTTCTTAAATAACTTGTTCCTACTTCCTTCAACTTACTTTTAAACTTCTCCTGACATACCCAACTCTCACTATCATATAACAAAGTGGCAGAAGTTCTTAAACAGAGTCATATTTCTACATTTTTCCATGTACACTATATATTCCTGCAGCATTACCATTTTCAACATTTTAACAGCATCTATTACTCCATTTTCTTTTATCATTTTGCCATGAATCCTTTTTCATGCTTCTCATTATCATAATTGCACATACCTAGTGTAATTCCTTTCATTCTGTCCAAGGAGTTTTTTCATTCTCCTTGCTTACATTCATTTTCCATTCATTCTATTAGGAGATTAATTTATCTTCTAAATCTTTTTCTCATAAAGCTCCTACATTTTTTTTCCTGTATTCTACTTTCACTCTAATTACTTTTACTACTTTCTGGGTTTTTTATGCCCATTTTTCCAAAGTTCTATTGTTGTCACTACCAAAAACAATGATCTGTCTTAGACTGAGAACCTTTCATCCTCTTTATACCCTTTACTGATACCATCAGTCTTTAATCAAAAACTATTGAATTAGTCATGCTTTTTTATTCATTCCTTTTCCATGTATCAATATGAATCGATTTATGCTTAAACTACATGTTTGAAACAATCTTTTTCTCAGCAGATGCTTACCAAATAATCACCTTTGTCATTGTTCATGGGTTTTAGAACATTCATTTAAAATATTGTACAAGTTTTGCTAAAACTTATCCTGGCTGTTTTGTTACCAACATTCACTGGAGTGATCACCATTCACCTGAGTGTAACACACAATTATCACCAACCTATAGATTCCTACATTTATACACCCCCCAACAATCTAGATGCTATCAATTCATATGTTTTGCCTACATTTTAGGTATTTCATAATTAAATCTACACCTTCATTCCATACATGTATTCATCTCCGTTCCTTAAGCTAAAACCATCTTCATTCAGATTTATTACATCTTTCCCTTTTATGTTACAGAAATTTCCCTTTTATCTGTGTTTCACAGCACAGAACAGTTATTTTTATTTAATTCATTTAATTTCATTAATTCATGCTCTTTACCATGTATTCCTCTTACATTCAAGTTGCAATCTTCTACATGCCATGGTTATTACTAGATGGGGCATATAAATCTGCCATCCAACATGGCTTTGATTATTTGAGGCTTTCACATAACACTTTTCAGTAAGACAGGAAAGGGGTAGATTAGGCTACTAGCTGTCCATGCTGCATGCAGCATTTCCTGCTAATAGTAAAGACACACAGGTCAGTCTTGGAGCATTTTGGCTAGTATGCCACAAGCACAATCAAACCCCAGTTTTTCCCCAAGCATTTTCACTCTGTGTAAGGTAGGATTTTTTTATATAGAGGCTTCCTTGCAGGCCAGTGTACTATTTCCAGTATCCCACAGCTATTGAGTACATACTGTTGTTGTTTATTCGTTCAGTCGCTTCCGACTCTTCGTGATTTCATGGACCAGCCCACGCCAGAGCTTCCTGTCGGCCGTCGCCACCCCCAGCTCCCCTAAGGTCGAGTCCGTCACCTCCAGAATATCATCCATCCATCTTGCCCTTGGTCGGCCCCTCTTTCTTTTGCCTTCCACTTTCCCAAGCATCAGCATCTTCTCCAGGGTATCCTGTCTTCTCATTATGTGGCCAAAGTACTTCAGTTTTCCCTTTAATATTATTCCCTCAAGTGAGCAGTCTGGCTTTATTTCCTGGAGTATGGACTGGTTTGATCTTCTTGCAGTCCAAGGCACTCTCAGAATTTTCCTCCAACACCACAGTTCAAAAGCATCTATCTTCCTTCGCTCAGCCTTCCTTATGGTCCAGCTCTTGCAGCCATAGGTTGCTACAGGGAATACCATTGCTTTAACTATGCGGACCTTTGTTGTCAGTGTGATGTCTCTGCTCTTAATTATTTTATCAAGATTTGCCATTGCTCTCCTCCCAAGAAGTAGACGTCTTCTGATTTCCTGGCTGCAGTCAACGTCTGCAGTAATCTTTGCGCCTAGAAATACAAAGTCTGTCACTGCCTCCACTTTTTCTCCCTCTATTTGCCAGTGATCAATCAAGCTGGTTGCCATAATCTTGGTTCTTTTGAGGTTTAACTGCAACCCAGCTTTTGCACTTTCTTCTTTCACCTTCGTCATAAGGCTCCTCAGCTCCTCCTCGCTTTCAGCCATCAAAGTGGTATCATCTGCATATCTGAGATTGTTAATGTTTCTTCCAGCGATTTTAACTCCAGCCTTGGATTCCTCAAGCCCAGCACGTCGCATGATGTGTTCTGCGTACAGGTTGAATAGGTAGGGTGAGAGTATACAACCCTGCCGACCAGTCCGTTGTTCCGTGGTCTGTTCTTACCGTTGCTACTTGGTCGTTATACAGATTCCTCAGGAGGCAGACAAGATAATTTGGTATCCCCATACCACCAAGAACTTGCCACTATTTGTTATGATCCACACAGTCAAAGGCTTTAGAATAGTCAATAAAACTGTACAAATGCTTATTAATAGTAATTTAATACTAAATTCATTTTTACTCCATTTTGTGGTTCATGTTAATGTGGCAGAAGCAAAGCATCTGACTGGGTTGGAATCTTACCTCTCAAGAAAGAATTGCATAATGCTTAGGACTTCAAAGGCAGGCTTAGAATTGCTTGAACAAATTTTGATGGAAATTTAATAAAACCATCATGAAGGGCTTCTGGAAAATGGAGCTTCATTCTAGAATAGCTTTTTGCCTTTACTCATGATAAACAGAAGCAGAATTAATGCTTCTAATGTTTTTAAAGGGATTTTTAAAAAATAGAGTACAGTACATTGTTTTAGACAGTCATGTTTTGATCCTGCCCTTACTACTTTATGGTTACCTTAAACAGATCTTTAACACATAAGTGAAGGAAGAATTTTTTTATTTCAGTGTTATACACAGTGGGGCTGCAAGTAGGCATTACTGCTAAACTGGATAATCCTCCGTAACTTAATTTGCCATCCAAAAGGAGAATCCTATTTCTAACTATTGTTTTATGTTCTCTAGTTTGTTGAAGACTATGAACCAACCAAGGCTGATAGTTACAGAAAAAAAGTTGTTCTAGATGGCGAAGAAGTCCAAATAGATATTCTGGATACAGCAGGGCAAGAAGATTATGCAGCTATTCGAGACAACTACTTCCGTAGTGGAGAAGGTTTTCTCTTAGTTTTCTCCATAACTGAGCATGAATCCTTTACAGCCACAGCAGAATTTAGGTAAAACTAATTAAATGTGGCTGTGGGGTTGCATTTTGGGGAGTGGCTAATAGTTTTTATTATTCAGTCCTCTCTCTGTTAGTTTGAATGTTTGCAGTAGCTGTAACATTTTATATTAGTATATTAGCTTACGAGAGCCAGCGTGCATCTGAGTTTTGACCTTCCTTAGGCATGTAGCCCATGCCTAAGGAAGGTCAAAACTCAGGTGCACACTGGCTCTCGTAAGCTAATATACTAATATAAAATGTTACAGCTACTGCAAACATTCAAACTAACAGAGAGAGGATTGCACTCTGTCTTTCAGCCCTACACTGGGAAGTCAAAAAACATCTACAGTATCTACCAATCTGCAGTGGGCCAGCATGGTAGATTATGGTCTGTAATCTTGGCCTTCATCCTGTTGTGGATTGATCTGGGATAATAGTAATAATAACAACTACTACTCCCTATATACTTGCAGTTTTTTTTCGATGAATATGCTAATATGGTGTTAAAATGCTTTTCTGATGGTGAGTGTGGTGCTGACTATATAATGTGTACACTTCCTACTTAATCTCATTTAAAGTGTATTTAAAAGACTCATAAGTATTTTAAATAAAATAAATATATAGGTTGATAATATAGATACAATAGATTGCATCAATTAGTAAGTTGCAGTAAAATATTACATTTTTGAATGTTTATCTGCTATTATTATTATTATTATTATTATTATTATTATTATTATTGCTTAAGTCTTTTTAAAGCATATTTGAAGTTCTGTTGTTAAGTCCAGTCCAAATGTACCTTTCGTGCTCAGGGTCAGCAATAGTTTTGCACTTAAAAAACAAAACCCTTTTCAAATTAAATTAACAAGGAGCTTATTGTACTTTGAAAAGGCAAAAAGATAGCCATCATCCTAGGTCCCGGACGAATGCCTGCAAATTTATAAACAGTTACCCTATTTTGCCCTGGAATTAGACCCTGTATTTTACCTTTATTTTATTTGATATGGTCGTAAGACTAGTCAATTAATAAACTACTATAAACAGTTATCCAGCTTCACGGATGAAATTATGGGACAAAATTAGACTAGTATTTTGCATTGAGCTCCTCTTTTTAAGATTTCAACAACAGAAGATATATTTCCTCAAGATAACATTAACACTTTATTTATATAACTCGTGTGGCGCAGAGTGGTAGGTGGCAGTATTGCAGCTGAAACTGAAAACTCCCCACGACCTGAGTTCAATCCCAGCGGAAGCTGGTTCTCAGGTAGCCGGCTCAGGTCGACTCAGCCTTCCATCCTTCCGAGGTCGGTAAAATGAGTACCCAGCTTGCTGGGGGAAAGGTAATCACGACTGGGGAAGGCAATGGCAAACCACCCCGCTCTATAGTCTGCCAGGAAAACGTCGCGAAAGTGGCGTCTCTCCAGGGGTCACATGACTCGGTGCTTGCACAGGGGAACCTAACCTTTCCTTATTTAGCAAATTTATATAGCCACCGATCTCAAAACGTGACATTGGGCAGCGTACAAACACAGTAACAGTTAGAAGCCATATAACAATCTTAAAACATGAATAAAAATCATAAAAAAACCCAAGATTGCAGGAGAGTAATAGTCACTTAACATCGTACAACCACCTTGCGGGCTCCCCATGGGATGCCCAAGGTTGCCAAAAGAACCACGTTGTGAGGGCTTTCTGGAAGGCTAGCAGGGACGGGGTTAACCTTACCTCGGGGGGGAATGATGTTCCAGAAGGTGGGAGCCACAGCAGAAAAGGCACCTTGTCTGGATTCTGCCAGATGGAACTCCTTAGTTAGTAGTTGGGACCTGCAACCTACCCTTCCTGCTTGACCTGTAGATGTAATATGTAATAGCATTATAATTCCTTGGCACACTACACTGATTGTTTCTGACATGTATGTATTTTAGACTCTAACAGGAAATAACCATTATGGCCATATCTGTTGTTTTGCTTTTAATATGCTATACTAGGGAACAGATTCTCCGTGTAAAAGCTGAAGAGGATAAAATACCATTACTTGTGGTGGGAAACAAATCAGACCTGGAGGACCGGCGACAAGTGCCTGTAGAAGCTGCTCGAAGTAAAGCAGAAGAGTGGGGAGTACAGTATGTAGAGACATCAGCAAAAACAAGAGCAAATGTAGATAAGGTAAAATAATAGTTTGTTTTCAGCAGTATTCCATAAATAAGGTGGTCATATCACAGTTTGAAAATCAGTAATTTGTTTTTTTAACTGTACTTGTATATAAATACGAAGCAATTACAATTTAGCACTTTGTGAGCTCTCCGGGTATTGCAGAGTATCTGAGAATAATCACTATAATGGTTATCAAGCACTTTGATTTAATGAAAGAACTTGAGCAAATGGTGACATAATAAACTATAACTACTTTTTGGAGAATAGGAGGATTTCTTGGTTGCCAAATTTTCTCTTCAATTATTCCCCAAACTGCAAATTATATATATTAGCGCAGTACAGCAGAAACTACTATAGGCTTGCTGGAATACTCTTGCAATATATTAATGGAACAATTGCCATAAATCTTACTGAAGGCAATTGGTTCTTTTCAGCTCTGTAAGGAATAGATAACATGTTTCTAAATGTGCGTAAAAGATGCTTTTCTTCTCAGTTGTGCTAAATTACTTCTTACTGATCATCAGAACTTTTAAAGAAATAATCTGAGTTTGCTTTCATTTTAATTTGTGCTTCTGATCCCCATCCCATGTCTCCTGGCAAATACCAGTGGATTGATCACAGATTTTTTTAAGCTACTGCATTGCCTATTCTCCATTTAATTTGAAAATCTTGTAAGCATGGTTAGCTTTAAGAAATTACGTATGATTGAAGTGTGCAAATTCAATTTGTCTTGAATAAATCCTTGTATTTAACATTAGCGTGTGTGTGTGCAGGTTACATTCCAGCTGAATTTTTCTGAAGCTCTGTTAAAATTTTATTTTGAATTCCCTGAGAGTCCCAGTACTGTGCTTTCTGCACTAAATTCTAATAGTTATGTAACAAATTTGTGATGGTTAAAAGTTAGCCATTAAAACTCATTATTGTGGATAAACATTAGTATGTTTAGGGATTTGTTACCTTTTTTTCGTAGTAAAGGAAAGGTAAAGGTTCCCCCCGCACATTTGTGCAGTCGTGTCCGAGTCTAGGGGCCGGTGCTCATCTCCGTTTGTTAGCCGAAGACCCAGTGTTGTCCGAAGACGCTTCCACGGTCATGTGGCCGGCATGACGCATGCGGAACGCTGTTACCTTCCCACCGAAGTGGTACCTATTCATCTACTTGCATTTGCATGCTTTCGAATTGCTAAGTTGGCGAGTGCGGAAGCTCACTCCGTCACGTGGGGCTAGGGATTCGAACCTCCGAACTTGCGATCTTCCGATCGACAAGCCTGGCGTCTTACCCACTGAGCCACCACGCCCCCTAGTTTCATAGTATCTTGCATCAATTTAATAAATGCACTACTCATTTATACAGGCCAGTTACAAATGCTGATAATACTGTCTAGTTTTCTTTCTTTTTAGGTATTTTTTGATTTGATGAGAGAAATTAGATCCAAGAAAATGTCAGACAATAAAGACAAGAATGGCAAAAAAAGCAGCAAGAATAAGAAGAGTTTTAAAGAACGATGTTGTTTATTGTGATGTTTAACAGCTATACATATAGGCGACAGTACTAACAAGACATTTTACTACTAACGATAGAGGACTGAATTAATAAGAAGAAATCTGAATTCAATACATTTTTCAACTCACATTGATATAAGAATTGAAGTGCAACAGATCCATGTATACCAAGAAGGATGATTCTTGAAAGCAACTGTCACTGGTAAACATTAATGCAAGCATTTTTTTTCCTTTTGTTATAAGCAATTTACCTGTTAGTCACATGGTGCACTCTGAATTTACCTCCGGATGCTGCTCCCAAGGGCACTCCTCAACAACTCTTCATCATCCTTTTTTGTTTAAATGGCACGTTTTCACTGAAGTTCCACCAAAGTTACCTGTCTTTTCTTTGTGACTTCAGTTTGTGTGCTCTGCTGAGGCCTTTGGTGATTTTTTAAAAACCACAAGTTGACAAAATTGAGCTATTTCTGGCCTTTAAAATTTACAGTGCTGCTTGAAATAGTTTTAAAACAGTTTTGCTGTTTTGCCAACATATTAGATGGGCAGTGTAAGGCTTTATCTTAAGAAACAAACAAACAACGATCAGTGAGTTAGTATTCCCATAATGACTACAGTAATTTTCAGCCTATGATTTCAGAGCATTGGTAGTTACATTCTGGCAAGTTATACTTTCTTAAATTGGGAGTAAATTAACCAGGCATCTTGATGTAGAGGAGTTTCCACGCCTAACCCAACTTTTCAATACATTTGAAGGGAAGAACTCCCATCCTTTCAGTCCAGCATAGTCAATAGCCACAATTGTTGAGGTTGATGGTATTTGCAATCCAAGACATATGAATGACATCAAGTTAGGGATTGTTGGTTTTTTCCATTGAGTCATTCTACCTTTCCTCCCAAAGACCTGGTTTTCTTCCAAAGCTTGAACATTTCTATTCATGGTGTTGCAGTGGTTTGTGCTCATGTATTGAAGCCATAGTGGTTGCTGCATTTTTGCTCTTTATGTTTAACAGGAGAAGGGTCTTTTTTTTAAAAAAAAAAAAAGTGAGAGTTCACACACTAATCTCATGAATTGGATACAGTCTTTGCCTTAAAAGTAGATGGTAAAAAAAATCCACCAGTACTTATCCTGCACTTATTCCATTGGAACTGTAAGAAAAATTAAGCTTGTGCAGAAAATGCTTCTAGTAGATTGTTTGATACAGAGAAACTTAGTGATACATTACAGTTGGCTTTACTTTCTCCCATAAGAGTTGTTGATATCTGCTTAGGTGATATCAAGACATGGAATTCCACTCCTGAGCACTCATTACTGTTTTCCTGGACATTGTGAAGCAGTGGTGGGTAAATTAAAAAGAGGGAGATGGACAATCTTTTCACACATACTTAAAAAAAAAGATATACCCAAGTTAATAATGTGCAGTTGCCAAAAAGTCTGACCCTGACTCTTGTACAGACTGAATTAATTCTGCTGAAGAACTTTTATAGTTATTCAATGGATAATGGGAAAAACTTTGTAAAGATAGCTAAATTTATTCACTTAAATGTTTTTTTCTTCTTTTGTCACTATTTGCATCATTAATGGGGTAAATAAAATGGTATGTAGAAGTATATAATTACACTTTTAAAAATAGCTCCAGCCAATACACTAAACTATTCTTCCTCGATTTGGTACTCTTTGGATGTGTTAAACTGTAATTTTCTTCATTTCCAAACAGGATGTGAGAGGAACTGGTCTAACCCCTCAAAAAGCACCAAGTTGGGGAGAGATCTATTGAGCCAATACATTTTATGTAAGTGCTCTCCCCTGGTCATAAAGATACTTTTTCAGATTACAGAATAAATTCAAAATTCAAAGAATAAGCATGAATGAGGATGCTCTGGAAGATTCAGAGTATCTAAACTAGAGCTGGGTATTCTTTAGGGGGGAGAGGGTTTTAAGAAGTGGGTTTACAATACAAAGCCAAGTCACATAAATCAACGAGCCAGGATTCTGTCCCTTCACCTCAGTTTCTTTCTTTTTAAAGACTTTTTAATACCATTATGTCTACATTGGAGAATACACTGTTTTCATTTAGTATGTGGCATGAAACTGTTTTGATCATTTTCGGCAAGGGACTCTGGAAGGCTGCAGAAAAGAGGCTTGTGCATGTCATATGGTCCTATGCCCATGTTTTGGAAAAGTGATAAAATAGCATCTTCTGAGATCAGCAGCTATGAAGTTGGGAAAATGGGGAAAGAGACAGGCAGCAGTTTGAGGAAGAAAAAAATACAACCATGTCTGGATATTTAAACAGTCAGTGATTCTGAGTGTGAAGATTAGATTTATCAACTAAGATTATTTGAAGAAATCTGCCTGATAATGCTAAAATAGGAATACTGTCAAGAGGAAGAGGTTTTATTTGTTTTACATTGGGATATTAATAAAACAGTACTAAAATGATATATGAATATATAGGCTGTAGCAGGTATCCAGTTAACATATTGTTACTCTGTGTTGGAGAAAAGAGGATGTGTCTAAATGTGTACATGGGATCTGACAAAGCAAAAAAAATGCAGACTGGTCTTCTAACAGTCATAGGGTGGATGAGGTTCAATGTCATCTGTCCTAAATGCAGATACAGATGTCATAATTTTCAGATATGGAGCTTTCAGTAAAGTATTATTTGGGGATATAATTTTGGCAGGTGTATCTGGGTACTGATTTTTTGGAGCATACAACAGTCTGGTACTTACGGATTTCATCTTGAACAAGGAGGGGCAATATGTGACCTTCCAGATGCTGCTGAACTTCAGCCTCCAGTAGGCATAGGCATAGGCTAACAGGAAGGGACACAGAGTTGTTGCAGAACCACATCTGGAGGCTCAACCCAATATAGACGTTTTTCCAGTGACAATACATAGAAGCTTTCAACAATCATGAAGGAAAGTAGAGCTTCCCAGCAATCTTTGGAATAGGTAAACATAATTACAGTAAGAAATGAGTAAAAAGAAAATTGGGTTTTTTTAAAAAAGAAACTCGGGGATTTATGCAATAAAGCAGGCAAAAAAGACATATTATAATTCATATGTCTCTCCAGTCTCTATATGTAAGACATAATGTAATGCTGAATGCCCATTAGTGTGCAGGAACCACAGAAATTTACTGTGGAAAATAACTTGCATACTTCAGGCATGTACTTTAGTATTTCGTTTTTAATCTTTGTAGGCCACTCAGAATCACTTGTCTGAGATGGGCGGCCATATAAATTATATACATATGTATGTATAAATAAATTCAGGGTTTAGAATAGAATTTGAGGAAGGGGCTTTTCAGTTCAGTTTTTGAAGCATGATATGAGCCTTGCAAAGGACACAGCTGTTTTAAGTGTTTAAAGAGAGATACTTCTTAATATACCTCACAAACCACTTTTTCATGCTTTGTACAACCTTAATACATAGTCCTTTATTCAGCAAAAACGTATTCCAGTGTGGGAATTGCCTTGCTGCCTAAATGCATTAAATTACACTTGCTCCCCTGTAACTTCTTATAGATGGAGCAGTTGATTTAGATGTTGTTTACTGTGAAAATAGTGTTACTTAACAGATTGTTTAAGAATGAAGCCATAGCTTAGCTTGGGTTCTTCAGTTGTTACTGAACTACAATTCCCAGCATCCCTCATCCTTGGCTATGCTGCTTCGGTTTGTTGCAAATTCAGATTCTGAACTTCCTGGCATAATTGCTTGGCTGCTTATACTGAAGTGTTTAAATGCATATCTAATAGCAAATGGTGCACATTCTTCAAAGGATTTGAAATATTGAATCAGTGATTGCATATTCACAATGGGGACAGTAAGCATATTGGAAGCTGTCTCGTAGGACTCATATCACTGGATCTAACTCAGTATTAGCTCCTCTGATTAGTAGTAGTTCTCCAAAATTCCTAATGAGGCTTTTTCAGTCTTGCTTGAAATGGGTTGAATATATGAAATTTGGTATATGTTGTTGGTTTTTATTAAGTGTACATTTACATTTAAGAATACATTTGTCTCCTGCCTCTGATTTCTCTATAGTCCATTATTGCCTATAAACCAGCTGTTGGGAATATGTGGATCTTCAGGGTCCTGAGGACTATAGGACCTATTAAGATTTCTAAACTTGATCCATTCTAGGAATTATAGGAGGTAAAGTCTATTCACATTTGGAAAAATCATAGTGTCATACATGTTTTAGGTGTACATGTAAAAGCATCTGTAGAAATTGGATTCCAAATATATGGCAATTGATTCACAGACCACATATATGATCCCACACACTAGTTTTTGCATTTAATGATTATGTAGTTTTGAGTTGGTTTCTATGCTTATTTTATAAATATCTGTTATGGGCCAACACCAGTCAGGCAAGTCTAAATAACTAAAAGCAGGTTCCAGCAAGATAGTTTATCAAAACATTTGGGATGTTAAAATTTAATTTTAATTTAATGCAGTTCTGGGCAATAATTTTTAAAGGCCCCAAAATTATTAAGACTTTTGTGGGAGAGAGAACTCAAAAGTATATTTATCTTGTAGTAAAACAAAACAAGCCCTGAGCCATATTAGAGGGGAAAAAAACTAATGGGATAGCTTACAAACTAACAATTACAGTATTGTATTTTCTAGTGAACTATCTGCTTTATTTTAGATCCATAAAGTGTTGCCTTGGTCCGGGGGAATATATGTATGTATAGTTTGGTGTGTAAAATGGGAACTGTGAACAGAAAGGAAATTTGAACGAAGAAATCTTTTCTTTAAGCCTTACCTGTAAAATATTAAACTAAATCTTTTCAATTGGAGGTTTAATCCTCTACAGTTTATACTTTTTTAAAAATCTGAGTTATAGTTCTTTTTTCATTCTCATGCTGGTTCATACCATTAAAAAGGAAAACAGCTATTGTGAATAAAATGTGATTACTATCAAAGGTCACAGAAGTTACATAAAAACATTCCATTAGAATAATGGAAAATTAAGACTCTATCTAATTTCTATATATATTTTATATTGATATTTCGTATCCAAACTATAGAATATAAGCTGTTTTTATTACAACCTTGCTCCTCCAAAGTACTTTCAAGTCTTTCCCTTCAACTCTTCTGGTTCAGAGATATCATTTTCAATTTTGTGTAATGTAACCCCACCAATTATGGCTTAGCATTATGTGTGAATGAGGCCACTCTGGCCTGTCTGCAAATGATGGTAAAATCCTATTGACATGAAGGTTACTTCAGTATTATGGAAAATGACCTTTTAAGTGTTTGAATCTTTTTTCACCTTTTAATGCAACAGCATTTAAACAAATTTTTCCTGGGTGCACAGCTGGAAAATTCATGTTTGGTTCCATATGAGAATGGAATTGAAATGAGCTAGAAAAGTGACACAATAGCACAATAAAATTCTAGCTTCTGTCCTGAGAAGGCTCTGTGGTCACTGGGCACTTCAAGGAGAGGATGGTTTCTTGAAAGGCCCTGGCCCAGTTACCATAATCCCTTGTCATGCAGAGTACTCTAGCTTCTATGCTAAGAAAATGGGGTAGTCATTGGACCTTGCAGAAGAGGCTTTTCAAGAAATTGGCAGTGGCTGCACCATTGATAAATCAGGCAATTGCTGGGGTGGTGGAAGTCATGAGCAAACATGGAGAGTCATGCTGGGCTTCAGATTCAAAGGCAGAAAGTTGCATTGGAGTATGCAGAGCTGTGCAAGTGGCACCTGTCCGCAACTCTCTAAATCTAACACATTTTTTTAGCGAAATGGTGCAGCTTTAGAGGGCAGCCGCACAGTCCTAGGAAAAGTAGAAAAGCTGCGTTAAGGAGTTGCGATCAGGTACTGTGATACACTCCCAAACACCTTTTTGTCCTCAAGTCCAAAATGCAGCCCACTTTTATTCTTGAGACTTCGTCCACCTTTTTAGTGCTTACAGGTAGTCCTTGGTTAATGGCAGCAATTGGGACCGGAATGGCTGTTGCTAAGCAACAAGGTCGTAAAGTGTGATGTCACATGACCGTGCTGCTTAGCAACGGCAATTCAGGTTCAGGTTGCCATGAAGTGAATCACTGTGGATCGTTAAGCAAGGATGTCACATGGCTGCCATTTGTGACCTCCTGCCAGCTTCCCCAATGACTTTGCTTGTTGGAAGCTGGCAAAGAACGTCACAAGTGGTAACCATGTGACCATGGGATGCTGCAATGGCCAGAACTCTAAGGACTGGTTGTAAGTACCACTCATTCAGCGCCGTTGCAAGTTTGAATGGTTGCTGAATGAGTGGTCATTAAGCGAGTACCACATGTACCGAGACAACCAAAAACATATGTAACTTATTAAAAGTAGTCTCACATGAATAGTAATCACTAGTGGTAGAAGACTGATTTAGTTGAATAGCCTATCTTATGCACTGTTCATTCCATTCCAATTCCATTGTGCCAGTTTTAGGCAAAGAATCGTAAATAAAAAATTTCCTTTGTTGTGATCTATGAGTCTGCTGTATGCCATTATGTAGCTCTTAAAAACAAATGGAAAAGTTTAAAGTTTTTTAAATACTGTAACTAAAATTTAATCTATGTAGTTCTCTTGCCAGGAGTACATAAGGCTGGCCATTGCCTTATTTCAATTTCTTTACAGCCCTGGGATTCTTGTTAATGAGGCCAGATCCTGCTTACATTCCAACCTGGCCAAGATAGGCAGGTGCTGCCACCTGCTGAAATATACCAGCTGATAGCTGGTCTACTAAGGAGGCCGTAGAGCCTGATAAATTCAGATATGATCATAATGGAGTTTCACTTAATTGCTTGGAGTTTCCTTAAAATGTGCTCCATCTGGGCTGGGATTTAATAGCCAGCAATGGTTGTGATGTTTTTCAACCATTTTCAGACGAAAATGTTCTTGGAACACAGGAAATGAATGTCATCAGAACATGTACATTTACTCCAAGGTTGAGTTAATATTTCTGGCTAAAGGTCCTGTCTTACATCATTAGGAAGAGCCACTAAAAAGTGAATAGAAGCACTGCGATAGAACTGAGGATCTGAGCACAATGTTTGATATTGTTGTATATTGCTGACGCAATCACAGCTGTGTGGAAGAACCTTTAGGGATTGCATGTGATTTACTTACACATTGAATTTCAGCAGAGGAAAGGGCACGCAATGGCTTGCTCAAGCCAAAGTCTACAGTGTTCTCTAAAATTTTGGATGTGCATCAGTAGTTTACCCCAATCTGATGAATGAGACAATCAGTAAATGCTAGGAATGTACAGTGGACATGCGATGTTTGAACATGTCAGCTCTGAAGTAGTCAAATCCATCTCTTTGTCCCCTCACTTTCATCAGCCACAACACTGGGCTAAAGTCAATTGCTTTATTTTATTTGCATTATAACTCAATTGGGTGTCCAGGGATTTCTGTGTGCATTTAATCTGTACCTTACGCACAGAAATTATTGTACTATTTCCTTCTGAGTCCAATTTAACTGGCCACTCTTCAAGTTGAAATGCATGACCATCTGAAGAGGTGGGAATATGTGGATGAATGTATATCGGGTGGGCAACGTCAGGCCTGCGGGCTGTATAAGGCCCCTTCCACACGATTGGCTCCCGCCCGCAAACCCTGCCCCCCAGTGCTTGTGATTGGCTCCCGCCCGCAAACTCCAGCCCCTGGTCTGCAGAAATCCCAGAAACCCTGCCCCCCACCCCCCACCCCGGTCCCCAGTTATAAATATCCAAATGGCCCTTGGCAGAAAAAAGGTTCCCCACCCCTGATGTATATGAATGGAAGTACTGCTCTGGCCCCACTTTCTTCTTGCATCCAGGTCACAAAAGGTTTTGGAGTGATGAAAATTCTATGCCCTCGAGAAAGCTGAAAGTATTTGAGCTTCAGCTTCAGCATCTTCCATAGAGCATCTTCAAGAGAGAGAGAGAGACTGCTTGCTGCTCTTGTGCACTAACCTCTGTACCTTGGCCAGAAGCCTGGTCCATAAAACCAAATATTTGTCATTCTTGTTCAGTGCTAATAACTATGCTAATGCCTCCAGTAAGGGGCAGGTAAAATTGGTAAAGTGACTTCTGGTGTGAGAAAGGTATGGGAAATATTGACTGTTTAAAAAAAGAAAGGAAAGTCCTTTTAGAAGAGATTGGCTTTATGGACACATCCATGCAGTTTTCTTGGCATGATATGGAAGTGGTTTGCCATAGCCTTCTTCCAGAATGCTTTTTAAAAAAAACTTTAAAAAATCCAAACACCAACTAGTCTCAACTGTTAAGTCTAAGGCCAGACGCTTGGCTAAATACTGCCACCTGCCGAGTCACAGACAAACAGGCTGGTTTACAAATATTGCCCCTCTGCACATCTCCAAAAATTGCTAAATGAACTAGAACTTTAAAGTTGAATGAAATCAAATCAAATTTAGCTTTTGTTAGGGACCACTGCTTACAGTTGGAGATGAAACTCCCCTTCAGAGGCAAAGTATAGCTTTGGTCTGAAGAAATTGGCTTGCCCATGTACTGTGTGCTGTTTTGAATGACGATGGCAGGGAGGGGCAGGATCACACCACCTGTCCCCCAAATCAGGCTGTGTCCCCTGCTATTCATACGCACAGTGTAATGTGTGGATGAGTATATACATAGGCAGCAGGACAAATGAAGGTTCTCTACTTGGAGGAAAGTCCCACAGAATCCAGGTTCCCAAATGCATATGCACACACAAGTCTCCACTTTCAAATTTAAGATGCAGACATAAGGTAAGCAACAATGCAGAAGTCTACTGTATGCAATCTGGCTTTCCCGATTTGGGGATTAAAAAAAACAAAACCTTTCAGGGCTGAAAATTAAATTGGGACATCAAACTGTAAGAACTGCCATGTAGGTTTCCCAAAGTCTGATTATATCCCCAAACCAAACACTCACCTCTGATCACACATGTCCATATGAAAATCCAAACTTGGATGAAATGGAAATATAGAATGCATTGATTTCCTTCCCTAGAAGAATGTAACTCTATTCTGTTTCCCACCACTGTTTTTCACTGGTTATCTAGTTCATTAAAAAGTTAGAAGTCAATGACTCGGAATGGAAAATTTGAGTAAAATAATTACATAGCCAAATGGGCTTTCTTCAAAAAGAAAAAGAGCAATATTATCTTCCTACATAAAAGTCAATATTCTAAATGCATTGAACTAATAAACCTTTCAGATACATTTATGAAAATTTCTAGCCAAATACTTGATGCTTTTTGTTCATGACTTTGGAAGCTAGATGGCAGAATAGTCACATGGATAAAGTATCTTTCATTGAACAGTTTTAAGAATCTTGTAGAAACTACTACAGTGTTTGGGTTATTAAATGGTTATATGTTGACTGCAATACACTGTTACAATAAACAGACAACTGATGATTAATATGGGACAAAAAAAATTTCCCAACATTTCCCATTCTTAGAATGAACTGATAGGGTACTTTGTGTATCTAGTTCAGGGCTTTCCAAAGTTTTTCCCGCGGCGACACACCAACTAGTGTTGGTGTGTCGCGGCGGAAAAACCCGGAAGCGCTGATAATGATTAGCGCTTCCGGGTTCTGTGGCGACACACCAGACTGTGTGTGGCGACACACTTTTGTGTCGCGACACACAGTTTGGAAAGCTCTGATCTAGTTAACTGTGAGGCATTTTGAAATGGGAATTTTTGCCTGTATTCTTTATTTATTTATTTTATTAAATTTATATTACCGCCCATCTCCCCTGTTGGGGACCCTGGGCGGTTCACAATAAAACATAGTTAAAAAGATAAATATAAAATTACAATAAATAAATACTATAGAATCCAAGTATAAAAGATGTTAAAAATGGAATACTGGGAGGCTTCATTGGACCAGCCGTCCTCAAGAGGAACTGTTGGCATTTCCCTCCCAGGCAAGATGGCAGAACCAGGTCTTTAAGCCTTTCCGGAAGGTCGGGAGCAAGGAAATCAGCCTCAGCTCCGGGGATAAGGTATTCCAAAGGGCGGGCGCTACTGCAGAGAAGGCCCGCCTCCTGGACCCCGCTAGATGTAACTCTTTGGTCGATGGGGTCCGCAGCAAGCCCTCTCTGGCTGATCGGGTGGGACAGGTCGATGTTCTGGGGATGAGACGGTTCCTCAGGTAGCCTGGCCCTATGCTGGCCCTATGCTGGCCCTATCATTCATCTGGATCATAAAGATTTATAAGACAAGGCAACTCTTTTTGTAAGTAATTGTATGCCTGAAACCAACATGCACAATTGCAGTGCCTGGGGACCACTAAAAAAAATCTGTCCTAAATCCCCAACAGGTAAGCAAATAGTATTAACTATCCTGGGATAAGGATAGGGAGCCGGCAGCCCTTCAGATGTTGTTGACTCAAATTTCAATCAGCCCTAGCTGGAATTGCCATGATCAATCACATTTGGAGTTGTAGTCCAATGACAGCTGGAAGGCCACTGAAATTAATGGGATAAATTAGCTGTTTCACTGGAACTAATTTGTATGTTTGTTGTGGAACAGTCCTTTTTTCACTCAATACTGGGCATCTATCATGATGTTACTGAATCTTCCTTTTCTTTGCAGTTCACATATTTCCCATGTGGTTCTACAGTTTCCTTTCAGAGTGCAAAAATCTCTTTTAAATTAACATTAATTATTTCTAAATTTGGATCTATAGTATTAACTGTAGATCAGTGTCTTTTCTTCTTTTCTATGCATAAATACCTCCCAAAGGGACTATTGAGATTAAATATTTGATTCTGAATTCCAAACTAGGATTGAAGCAAGAAAGGAGGAAGATGCCCATTGCATAAAGAAGCATATGTCTAAGAAAGGAACAAGAAAGCCAGTTTCTTCTAGTGGTTAAGGCAACGGGCCAGAAACCAGGAGACTGAGAGTTCTAGTCCCGCCTTAGGCATGAAAGCCAGCTGGGTGACCTTGGGCCAGTCACTCACTCAGCCCTAGGAAGGAGCCAATGGCAAACCAGGAGACAGAGTTCTAGTCCTGCCTTAGGCATGAAAGCCGGCTGGGTGACCTTGGGCCAGTCACTCCCTCTCAGCCCAACTCATCTCATAGGGTTGCTGTTGTGGGGGAAATAGGAGGAGGAAGAAGTATTAGGTATGTTCGCCACCTTGAGTTATTTATAAAAATAATGGATTAAAAAAAAGTCAGTCATGGAGAACATTCTCAATCCCAAAATGATTAGACCTCAGCTTAGAGGAAAGTTTGGCAACAGTAGTGGGTGACTAGGAATGCATTAATGTTTGCTAGATATAAACTCTGTGTGTGTGTGTGTGTGTGTGTACGTACTATATGTAATCTCAGTACACATTACATGTATGCCTATGTGTGCACTATTAGTATTAAATCATTTGGCATCATGTGCAATCCAAATCATGTATTTTCTATGTACAGTACTGATTTAATTTTAAGACATTTGGAATCCTTCCATGTCCTTTTCCTTATGTTTTCTGAAGAAAACTGCATGGCAAATGCCACAGGTACAATCTGTATTTAATCATACTTAGAGGGGGGTCTGTTAAAATTAAAATAGTCAGTAGGTCTTCTCTAAACATGACTAAGCCTGCATCTAGTCATAAAATTAGTACTGAAGCAATACTCTACCCTGCTCACAACAGGACCAACCTTGCTTTGAAAGCCTATGCAAAAAGGAAGAAGAAGAAAAATTGTCAATCTGCACTCTTTCATAAAATAAACTGGGATGTCTTTTATACAAATATAAATTCAACCACAATGATGAATGGGCCTCTGTGTATGGGTAGGCAGTGTGGCATCCTCCAGAAGCTTTGGATTACGGCTCTCCTTGCCTCTCTGCCAGTTCAGAAGCAGAGTGTAAAGGTAGGATACAGAATACATATGAAGAGTCAACCAGGAGCAGAGATTTTATTTCCACTAGTGCCCCCCTGTGAAAAATTGAAATAGATCCTCTAATTTTGTATTTGTGGAATTAACTTTTTTTTTTAGCAGAATTCTGAGATCATGAACAAGAGTCTGGAGTAAATGGCATATATTTGGATGAGCAAATGCACCTGGTATATATTAGCAAAGCCTGGTTTGGTGAGGATGGCAATGTTGCCCTCTTGCCTTAAGAGCTCTTCCCTGGATATAGTCGTTTATTTATTTGTTTGTTTGTTTGTTTTCTATCCCGCCTTTATTATTTTTTTATAAATAACTCAAGGCAGCGAACATACCTAATACTCCTTACTCCTCCTATTTTCCCCACAACCACCACCACCCTGTGAGGTGAGTTGGGCTGAGAGCGCGTGACTGGCCCAAGGTCACCCAGCCTAAGGCGGGACTAGAACTCAGTCTCCTGATTTGCCATTGGCTCCTTCCTAGGGCTGAGAGTGACTGGCCCAAGGTCACCCAGCTGGCTTTCATGCCTAAGGTGGGGCTAGAACTCTCAGGCTCCTGGTTTCTAGCCCATTGCCTTAACCACTAGACCAAACTGTCATACTTGAAAACTATCTCCCAGTCCTTAATCTTCCCTTTCTGGGGAAGAGTGATAGCAACCATTTACAGAGTGCCGGAGAGGAAATTACTTTTCTAGACCCATTTCAGCCAGGATTAATACCTGAGCATGGGATGGAAAGAGCATTGGTTGCACACTGCTAGAGGATCTTTGTCAGGACCTAAAATCAGGGAAGTGTATCCCATTTAGTCCTACTAGAGCTCTCAATTGCCTTCAGTATTATTGACTGTGCTATCTTTTTAGACTGCCTGCAGAGGAGGTTGGAGATTGGGGGTATTGTTTTAAGTGGCTCCACTCCTTCCTGAGTGGGCCATTCCCGTCTGTAGTCTTGGGGGAGGAGAGGTCAGGCTGCTCACTTGTAGAATATCTCAGGGTTTGGTCCTCTCACCAATACATCATGATATCCAGATGAAGTCACTGGGAGAGGCCACCACTGATTCAAAGTGCAGTATCAATAAGTTGATATTCAGTAGTACACCACCACCCAGGTTGAGCTAATGGTGCTTTCGAAGTCTTGTACTGCAAGGGTCCCCAACCTGTGGGCTGCGGCCTGTTAGGAACTGGGCCGCAGGGCTCCTGCCTGCAAACCTTGCCCCCTTCTGCGTGATTGGCTCCTGCCTGCAAACCCCACCCCTGGTGCGTGCAATTGGTTCCCTCCCGCAAACCCTGCCCCCCCCCGGTGCACGCGATTGGCTCCCTCCTGCAAACCCTGCCCCCGGTCCACGGAAATCCCGGAAACTCCGCCCCCCCAGTCCGCGGAAAAATCATCTTTTGAAACCGGTCCCTGGTGCCAAAAAGGTTGGGGACCCCTGTTGTACTGTATCCTGGAGGCTGCTGGAGTCTAGGTGGCATGAAACAGGTTGAAATTTAACTTAAGCAGATTAGAGTTGCTATTTGTTCATTGAGGCTCTCTGTCTGCTCCAATGTCGTCTCTTGAGGGGTTACACTGCTCCTGAGGGGTCCTCCTGGACTCTGGTCTATTGCTGGATGGCAGGTGAAGGCCATGGCCAGGAGGGTCTTTGTGTTGCAGTCCTACCTGGAGTGGGAGGATCTTGCAATGGTAACTCATGCCCTCCTCACTACTTGGCTGGACTACTGCAGTGCACTCTACTTGTGGTTGCCTTTAAAGATCACTTAGAAGTAACAGTTAGTACAAAATGCCACACCCCACTTATTAACTGGCAGTAGACTCCACAAACATACGTTATGGATCCCTAAAATAAAGTTCTGGTTTTAACCTAGTAAAAATAAAGCCCTCTATGGCTCGATGCTGAGGTACTTACTTGCAGGACCCTTCTTTAACTACAGTCCAACTGTGTGTTACGACAGCAACTGGAACCCAAATTGCCATCACTAAGCTATGCGATGATAAAGCACGACATTATGTGACCGTGCCGCTTAGTGACAGCAATGCCGGAAGTCCTGGTTGTTGCTGTTAAGCAAGGACCACACGGGTTATTAAGTGAGGATGTCACGTGACCGTGACTTCTGACTTCCTGCCAGCTTCCCCACTGACTTTGCTTGTTGGAAGCCAGCAGGGAATGTCAGAAATTGTGATCATGTGACTGCAGCTTACTGCAATGTCGTAATTGCGAGCTGAGCGCCAAGCACCCAGATCACAATCACATTACTGTGGGGATGCTCCAAGGACCCATTGTAAGTCCCCCTCATTTAGTGCCGTTGCAAGTTTGAACGATCGCTGAATGAGTGGTCATAACCTGAGGACCACCTGTACGTGCATCCTGGGAAAATTTGCTGATAGTCCCTCACTTCAGCAAAGTTGGGGGGCTATGGCCAAGAGGTGGTTTTCTCTGTTTTGTCCCCTGTGTTATGAAACGACCTGAAAGGATAGATTTGCCCTAATGTGCCTGACTTCTGGAGTTGGTTAAGATAGAGCTCTTCTGGAGTGTTATTAACTGTTTAAAAGGGGTGATGCTATCATGTAAATGTATTGTTATTTTATGTTGCTCCAGTTGTTTTTGGAATGGATGCTGATTTTATTGTACTGCTGTGAGTCTTTGAATTGCAGTGGTATAGACATTTGATAAATAAATATATATTTTCTCACGAAGGGAATAAGTTTATTGCTTCTCTTGTTAAAAAATGAGGAAGTATAAATCCTTGCTGATCTACTACCTATCATCCAGAGATCTGAAAGTAAATCCAAACTGCCTTCTATTCACCCAAGTGGTAAGGCAGGAGTACAAAAAATGGAAACTGGAGACCACATGTGGCCCACTAACACCTTCCAGTGGCCCCCAGATTTTAGAACTTTTTGCAGTTGAGTTCATCAGGGTTTTAAGGGGAAAATTGATGTCTTAAACTTTGCAAATGCATAAGACATCCACTTCACCTCTAAAACTCTTGAAAACCCCTCCCAAAACATTCTAGAAGGGAGCCCTTGTGATACCATGCAAAATCTGGAGGCACCTCCGAGCCTCTGGTTTAAGGGATTTACATAATAAATCTTAGGGATGTGTACATCTGAAATAGCAAGTCACTGTGAAAAAAATTAATTAAAAATGTTTAATTTTGGGAAAAAATGAACTAATTAATTTTGAAATGTGTCAATTAAAATGATACAATTTTCTCATTTGTAAAGAATCCAACCCAAGGAAGTTTTAGTTGACTGACTCCTCTAGCAATTTCAGTTTATTGAGTTGTCAGAGTGATGGGTGTCATGTGTCAGTATCTTTTATTTCACCCAGAATCACCTTTGGCTTTAATTCCTTATTTCATAATGCTTTTTCATCCTTGGATTTCTACAGCCATAAACACTCCCTACCGTGTACTTCAACTGTTTAGCCCAAGAGTGGGCAACCTGTGGCCCTCCAGTTGTTGCTGAACTACAATTCCCAGTCTATCTCACCATCGGTCAAGATGGCTGGAATTACTTCACTGCTTAGAGAAAGTGCAACCATAGGAGCAAAGGGAAAGACAGCAGAGGTAGTATAAAGCCAACGAGAAATTACTAGCTAAGAAAGTAGATGTCCCATTATTTATCCCAAGGGTGGGCAATCTGTGGGCCTAGAACTCTGATGTTGGCCTAATTTCAAAGATCTTCTATAAGCAAGCAATGAACACATCTGAAAAGAACAATCTGCTTCCTCTTTGGCAGGAATTCAGATTTTCAGTCCCAATACATCTGGAAGGCCTAAGGTTGAGAGAGCCTGGATTTGCTTTCTAACTCTTACTCATATTATGCTAAACCACAGTGTTGATCATGACTTGTTTAATATGAAATTGTTGAGCTCAGACATCACTAAGTCATAAACCATAGTCTACAAACTATAGCTGCTAGGCTTACATCTTGTTCTAATCAAGCACTCTCATGGATTAATCCAGGGGTGGGGAACGTCCGGCCCACGGGCCATATAAGGCCCGCAAAATCATTTGGTCTGACCCTGCCAAGGCAACCCCAGGCGGGACTCGAAATTCAATAAATCTAGGAGCTCCCACCCACAAACCCTGCTCCCTTCTGCGTGATTGGCTCCTGCCCGCAAACCCCGCCCCCTGGTGCTTGTGATTGGCTCCCACCCACAAACCCCACCCCGGTCTGCAAATGATGTTATAAATATCAAAATGGCCCTTGGCAGAAAAAAGATTCCCCACCCCTGGATTAATCCAACGTAGGAATCCAGGTACTAAGAACTTGCTCAAAATGATTGTGTCACAGGATGCAAAAGATGTGATTCTGTCCATGTCTGATGAAACTCCAAAACGGCCAATCTGATTAGCATCACCTGAGGAGGTGATTGTCCCTTTTTGGAGCAACCATCACATCACAAGCTACATGGATGATCCAAGCAATATCTATTGGGAATTTTACCTAATTCAAGGCAGTCCAAACTGACTATTAACACTTTGAAAATGTGCCATGAGATTCATTAATTCTGATGATATGCTACTTATCAAAAACTGTAACCACTTGACAGATGCCACTGAATCAGAGAATTGGAGACCAGTACTGATCAAACTACATTATATTCTCCTGATTTACATGACTTAATTTTCCTACCAATCTGGATGAGACAGAACTGAGAATGCAACTGTTACACATGCTATAAATGATACCTTATTTGCTGGTAAACCTGTTTGTAGAACGTTTAAATTTGGTTTCCTTGGCTGTCATTTAGCCAAGATAAACAAGAGTTTCCTAGTATTTCAAAATAATTAATTGTTAATATAATATAAATATTCCAATCTATGCAGGCTGTAACAGAGCTGCATTTATTTGGGTTTTACCGTAAGTATAAAAGTATTTCAGCAGATTCATTTCAGCAAAGCATATCTGATCTTTTCCGTTTCTCTTGCTTTCAGCAGCTGCCTTCCAAAAGTCAGTCCCATGATTTTCACCACATGGGAGAATAAATTAAAAGTCAACTTTTGCAGAGTGGAAGAAGGGAGTATGTCCATAGTCATATCAAGTTGTAAAACATGTGGATAGGATTTTACATACAAACATTTGGAGGGAGGGAGGGAGGGAGGGAGGGAGGGAGGGAGGGAGGGGGATGGATGGATGGATGGATGGATGGATGGATGGATGGATGGATGGATGGATGGATGGATGGATGATATAGGAAAGCTATATTCACACTCAGTTTTTGTTGGCACAGTAGAATTACTAGGATCACCATAGACAAAGATACTGGTATTAGGACAAACAAATATGGCCTTATTCCTCTAAATCTTCTGAGATTTCTGGGAGAAAATGGATTATTGTTTAAATCATGCAAGATAATGGAGATAGAATAGGTAACTAATTAATCTGCTCAGTTGCTTGCTTGCTTGCTTGCTTATTTATTTATTTTAAGCCACTGTTTAAAATAAGCAATAATTTATAACCCTCTGAATGACATACATACATACAGTATTACAAATATAATAAAATGCAATATAAATACAATATAGAATCAAAATATCTCAAGCTAATAATGTTAAATGAAGATAACACAACATAACTCATCTGCATTATATAAAGCAATAAAAGAGCTATGTACAGTAATAAACATGGTTATGTTAAGAGCTCACTAAACTCAGCCGTCCATAAAATGCCTGTGAAAAGAAATTCTTTGCTTGTTAAAAAGACCATAATGTAAGCACCAGACTAACCCCTGTAGGTTTTAACTGACTGAGTAATTATTGAATAAAGCCCTAAGAGATGGTAAGCAGGAGTTGTTTGTTGAAACAAATATTCCAATTAACTAGTTGATCATAACTGTATCATAAACATCTAAGGTTTTGAGTTGTATCTAGTTGTAAAAATAAGGAGCAAACTACAATTAATAACTGGACAGGAAGAAAGTAGCAGAAATAATGAACTATATAAGAATTAGATGTGAGATAGATTTTAAAAAGAACTGTAGTTGTGAAATCTTTACAGTAGTCAAGAAACCACTCTGCATCTTTTTTTGTTAAAACGCAAAACCATAATCTTGGCACAACTCTTAGTAAATCAAACATCTAAATCAGAATTGGAGAACCTGTGGTTCCTGCACTAGAACTACAATTCCCAGCATTCCTCATCCCTGGCCATGCTGATCGGGGTGCCTAGAATTATAGTTTGCAACATCTGGGGAGTCGCAGGTTCCCCTCCTTTGAAGAGCTAGCCAGTGTCATAGTCAAGATAGTGGGTACGGGCAGCTGCCAGATGAGTGGGAGGAAATTAGACTCGTGTTATTATTATACAAATGCCATGAGGACACAAGTACACAAGTGGAATTTGCATGATCATGTGATTGGGCCTGTGTCGTCGTCATCATTTCTGTAGATGCCACTGATGGTTGCATCTCCTGAGACAGGAGCAATAAAGGTATTACTAACAAATAATCCTAGAATCAGCACTTGAAAGAAAATTGGAGTAACCAATTTAAATTTCAATGATTTCCTAAGCCAATGTTTGGTCATGCATGTAATATTTAATTAGCACATCCAGTATTGATTAGAAAAGAGTATGATAAAGATCTACCAGCTTTTATTTTAAAACTCCTCTTTGAACTGAAAAAGGGCAGCTAAAAGGGTGTGGCCCATATGGTATCTTAGGTGCTGAGGAATACATGACAGGCCAAATAATATGCCATCTGCAGTTAAAGTTTGAATTTACTCTGTACGCCAATTAATCTCTCATCAGTAGAATATTGGATGAATAAATCATATTTGAGACACCGAGGAAATGATGTTTCAAGACATTTCATTAATAAACATTCCTCCATGACTTGGTAGGGTTGGAATGTCAGTAATGGGTGGTGTTTGAGAAAATTGCTCCTAGCTAATCTGGATATAGGAAACGCAAAAGGAGAATTGAGCTAAGAATATGAGCCTCAAATTAAAAATGATAAATTAAAGCCGTGCACCAAAATTAAACTGGTGACATTCTCATTGTGGTTACCTTAACTTTGAGGATAGTAATACAATGATCATGGTTTCTGGCAAAACAAAAAAGTTTTGCTATTTCACAATAAAACAGATTAAATACAGCATGGTTCAGACGTTACCTCTAATTACTTGAACAAGCACTGAAAAGCACTGTGACATGAGAGATCGCTTTCTTTTCCAATGTAGTTCAGCAGAAGGAAAAATCAAAATATTTGATAATAGTTTTTCACCAAGTGCCTCTTCAAGAAGGAAACAAGCAACCTTTGGAAGAGAAAAATATATTTTATATATAAGAGGAAAATATATTTTAATTTATATCTCATCTGGGCATCAAGGAAGGACTTCAGCTTCCTTGTCTTACTAACAACATTGGATGTAGGCTAACATGAGAAAAGTGAATGCCCAGAATATTTTCAAGATATTTGTTGTTATCCCCAGAAACCAATTTAAGAGTTTCTCACACAAATCTGGTACATCTAATGAAATATTTTCATTATGGAACAGTAACAAACACTGAAAGTATGCACATTGCACTAAACCATAAAGGGTTTGGTTTTAACTCAGTGTTATGTATGGTACCAGCTATTGTAGTTTATAACTGTGTGTTATGATACTAGCTACTGAGGTTTATGGTTCAGTGTAATGTTGAACCCAATCAGTATTAATGGTGATTTATTGAAAAAGCCATGGTTAAACAAAGCATGCTTAGTATGTGAATCAGGACTGTGTAAGCTAGCACATAAAAGGGAACAGCAGAGTCAACATAGACTGGTCTTAATTGAAGCACAGCTGAAGATGCATCTAAATCCAAATATATAAAAATCTTCATGACTGAGAAGGAACCAAGTCTCCTATGGGTTACTTTAATGCCCTAGCCACTACACTACACTGAAAGAGTGTTCACATAACATTATCTGAGCTTAACTTAAACCTGATTTGGGCAATTCTGCACAGCAGCCTAATTTGTCTCCCATGCTGTTCCTGACTGTTCCTGAAGCTGACTTAAAAATTCCACTCTGGATTGCAGTGATTTGGCAGTGGAGGTGGGTTGGTGCTCAGTCTAGGACAGAGCTTTCCAAACTTTTCATGTTGGTGACACACTTTTTAGACATGCATCATTTCGTGACACACTCTTACAGCAGGGCACAAGGCAGGCACTAGGACCTGCGCGGAATCACAGCAGGTTTGGAGGCAGCCAGCACAAGGCAGGCACTAGGACCTGCGTGGAATCACAGCAAGTTTGGAGGCAGCAAAGCACAAGGCAGGCACTAGGACCTGTGTGGAATCCTGGCAGGGCTTGGAGGCAGCAGCAGCCGCGACACACCCAGACACTGCAGCCGACACATTAACGTGTTGCGACACACAGTTTGGAAAGCTCTGGTCTAGGATATGGCTGACCCTGGTTGGTCATTCGCCTGCTTTTTACCTTTCCTGCTGGTGCATTTCTAGTCCCATTTCTCTTCTTTTCCTTTCTCAGATATTTGCACACATGGAGGCCTTCACATCCTCTTCCCATGTTCTCTACTTTGACACTAATGCAGAAGCCTCCCCACCACACCTTACTATATCATCATTGCTTCAGTGCTAGTGATCCAGCTTGTTCCTTTGTTGGTCCATAGACACTTTGTGGCAAGGAAGAACTGGTGGTTCAGGTTGATAAAAGCAAACAAACAGTATTTGTTGAAACTTCGTAACTTTGCTCCAACCTGCCTACCTTGCAAAAAACAAAAGGAAACCATTATAGTCCAGAAGGCCTGAGGTGATGGCTGACAGGTGGGAAAGAATGGAGAGTATACTTCACCCAGCCTGGACTAGAAGCCAAAGAGTGACCATTGGGAGATGTAGGGGTGGAATGGAGGTGTACTGGCAGAAGAATGGGGAAAACGTGGTGGCCAGGAGATTTCAGTGGACTTTATGGTCTTTGTGAGCCATTGCTGAATAAAGTAGAAGAAGGGGGGGGGGAGTTGCTGACCAGCTGAGAACATAGCAGCCCAGCAGTCTAAAATAAAATGGCTGTACAGGGTAACCACCAATGGCTGGAAGAGGGTGTGTGTGTATCCCCTACTGTATAGCCAATTGGAGCTGTAATATCACTAGACTGGAATGAAACCTGGTAAACTAGCCACTTGGAAGGGCTTCAGATGGAAAACAGTAAGGGGGTGTACATTTGTAGTGGGCTGAGAGTGGTGGACAACAACATCTGTTCCTGCACTCAAGAAACGGTGGGAGCAATACTGGGGATGTGGCAAGCAGAAAGTGCGAATCTGATCATACACCACCCAATTTTAAGGCTTGCATGATATACATGTAGTCCTCGCTTAACCACCGCAATTGAGACCGGAATTTTGGTTACATTATTATTATTATTATTATTATTATTATTATTATTATTATTTAATAAGAATTTTATTAAATTTGAGACAAAGATAAAAACTACGGAAAAGCAAGAAACTACAAAAAAAGAGAGAAAAAAAGAACAATGAAAAAGTAACACAGGTAAAAAGAATTTTGAAGATTACATACAAAGGTGACTTCCGACTTTCAACAGTAAAAATATATAGCAATTTCCATAATCAATCCCTTACTCTATATCAAACCAAAATCCCATTATTTCTATAAATCTTTCCATTGGCATGTATACAAATCACTTATGCAATTGCTCCTTCCCTTTATATATAATAAAAAAGAAAAAAAATAGGTTTCTAAATCAGCTTCCCTCCCCCTACAAAAACATTTATTTAATTATTTCCTTCCTGCTACTATTCTATATATTTCTGTCCACTGTAATAAAAACCAAATTATAAAAACATATAAATTGTCTGCTTTTATAACTAATAATAGTACAACAATCCTAACCTTATTAAACCTAAAAAACCAGGCAATTGTTAGATATCTTATAAGTCTTACAAATCAAACAAACCTTAGTAAATATCTAGTAAATCTTAATCCAACTCATTAAAGAGAAATGAAATCATAATAACCATAAATCATTATCCATCCAATTACACGTTCTTAAATTTTTACCCCACTTCAAGATAAACCAGAACATTTACATATCTCCCTAAAATATATAAATTATCTACTTTTATAATTAATAATACTATAACTATCTTAAACAATACCTTATACATCTCAAAAGTCATGCAAATCTTAAAAAAAAGAAAATCCAATACGTCTTAAAAAATGCAATCATAAAAATCTTATTGTCAATCCAATTAAACTTTCTTAATTTTTACCCTACTTCGAAATAAAACAAAACATTTATATATCTCCTTATTACACACAGGACATTTTTCTTATAAAAATCAAACAACCCAACTGTCCCCCTTAAAATCACAGACTTCTCAGCAAAACTCCCACAAGACAGATTCTCTTCTCTCCCATAACAATCCCTAAGAAAGTCATTACAAACAGCTCTTCTAACAATCTGTAGCTCAAACTGTCTCTTTAACCCCATCAACCCCAAAATATAGTCTTCGTCTGGCATTTATTTATTTATTTTATTTTTTATCCCGCCTTTATTATTTTTATAAATAACTCAAGGCAGCAAACATACCAAATACTCCTTCCTCCTCCTATTTTCCCCACAACAACAACCCTGTGAGGTGAGTTGGGCTGAGAGAGAGGGACTGGCCCAAGGTCACCCAGCCGGCTTTCATGCCTAAGGCGGGACTAGAACTCACAGACTCCTGGTTTCTAGCTCAGCACCTTAACCACTAGACTAAACTGGCATTACTTCAATTTTATTGTCAGTAGAAAAATCTTCATCCTTATCAAGGTCTCCATCTTCCATATAAACTTCAGCCAGATGACACATTTTAGAAATCATTTTAGAAATCATCTCTTCCCCATTGTCCCGCAAGTCCTGCAGAATCTTCTGATACCAATCTGAAATAATCTCTTTATAGGTCTGCTCCAATTTGCAACAAACCTCCATGTTTCAGGCAGTGAATTATAACGCTCCCTAGATACTTGACTCACACAGATAGGAGTTAAGAAGTTAATAAAAAACTTCCGAGTGAAATTGACAAGAGAAAGTACACTACCAAGCAGCCAGAGAAAGTGAGCAGAAAGCTAAAAATCCAAAACAGCAATTTCAGCGTGCAGAAAAATATTAAATCCTTCAAATTCAGTACAAAAATAATAAAGGGAAGCAAATAAGCTGCTCAAAAAAATAAAGGGAACACTGAAATAAGACATCCTAGATCTGAATGAATGAAATATTCGTATTAATTACTTTGTTCATTACATAGTTGAATGTGCTGACAACAAAATCACACAAAAAGCAATGGAAATCAAATGTAAGCAACCCCTGGAGGTCTGGATGTGGAGTTACACTCAAAAATTAAAGTGGAAAAGAACACTACAGGCTGATCCAACGTTGATGTAATGTCCTTAAAACAAGTCAAAATGAGGCTCAGTAGTGTGTGTGGCCTCCACGTGCCTGTATGACCTCCCTACAACGCCTGGGCATGCTCCTGATGAGGTGACGGATGGTCTCCTGAGGGATCTCCTCCCACACCTGGACTAAAGCATCCCCCAACTCCTGGACAGTCTGTGGTGCAACGTGGCGTTGGTGGATGGAGCGAGACATGATGTCCCAGATGTGCTCAATTGGATTCAGGTCTGGGGAACGGGCGGGCCAGTCCATAGCATCAATGCCTTCGTCTTGCAGGAACTGCTGGCACACTCCAGCCACATGAGGTCTAGCATTGTCTTGCATTAGGAGGAACCCAGGGCCAACCGCACCAGCATATGGTCTCACGAGGGGACTGAGGATCTCATCTCGGTACCTAATGGCAGTCAGGCTACCTCTGGCGAGCACATGGAGGGCTGTGCGGCCCCCTAAAGAAATGCCACCCCACACCATTACTGACCCACTGCCAAACTGGTCATGCTGGAGGATGTTGCAGGCAGCAGAACGTTCTCCACGGCGTCTCCAGACCCTGTCACATCTGTCACATGTGCTCAGTGTGAACCTGCTTTCATCTGTGAAGAGCACAGGGCGCCAGTGGCGAAGTTGCCAATCTTGTGTTCTCTGGCAAATGCCAAACGTCCTGCACGGTGTTGGGCTGTAAGCACAACCCCCACCTGTGGACGTCGGGCCCTCATACCACCCTCATGGAGTCTGTTTCTGACCGTTTGAGCAGCCACACGCACATTTTTGGCCCACTGGAGGTCATTTTGCAGGGCTCTGGCAGTGCTCCTCCTGTCCCTCCTTGCACAAAGGCGGAGGTAGCGGTCCTGCTGCTGGGTTGTTGCCCTCCTACGGCCTCCTCCACGTCTCCTGATGTACTGACCTGTCTCCTGGTAGCGCCTCCATGCTCTGGACACTACGCTGACAGACACAGCAAACCTTCTTGCCACAGCTCGCATTGATGTGCCATCCTGGATGAGCTGCACTACCTGAGCCACTTGTGTGGGTTGTAGACTCCGTCTCATGCTACCACTAGAGTGGAAGCACCGCCAGCATTCAAAAGTGACCAAACCATCAGCCAGAAAGCATAGGAACTGAGAAGTGGTCTGTGGTCACCACCTGCAGATCCACTCCTTTATTGGGGATGTCTTGCTAACTGCCTATGCTTTCCGCCTGTTGTCTATTCCATGTGCACAACAGCATGTGAAATTGATTGTCAATCAGTGTTGCTACCTAAGTGGACAGTTTGATTTCACAGAAGTGTGATTGACTTGGACTTACATTGTGTTGTTTCAGTGTTCCCTTTATTTTTTTGAGCAGTGTATTTATTCTCAATTCTCCTTAATCTTTAAATGGGAAAACAAGCCAAAACTTAAAAAAAAAAATTAAAAATTAATCGAAAAATAATGATAAACACCAACAGAATCCGCTGCTTTCTTACTGTAGAGAGCCTCTCTTAGGGTACAAAACTTAAAAATATAAATTGGATGATGTAGAAATGGGGGGAGCTTGACCTAATGTCCCTTAAGGCTACGATGCGGCATGGAAAAGATGGAGTTCCCGTCTCCTGTCGTCTCTTACCGGATCGTTGTGAACTCTGTTTGCGATTCTCTGGCTGCAAGACGGTGTTATGGAGCAGAAATGGGATAATTCCAAGCGTTTTCTAACCATGAAAACGCTCTGGGACTGCAGGAAAAGCCCGCCTGAGCCCCCAAAAAAACCCGCGTTGTCAGATCTGCCTGCGGAGCGTGCAGACACAGCTGGTCAGTTGGCCATATCCCCCACCGGAAGTCCCTGGAATTTTGGTTACTAAGCAAAGTGGTCATTAAGCAAATCCAACCCAATTTTATGACCTTTTTTGCAGCAGTCATTAAGCGAATCACCATGGTCATTAAGTGAACCATGTGGTCATTAAGCAAATCACGCAGTTCCCAATTGATTTTGCTTGCCAGAAGCCGGCCGGGAAGGTAAAAAATGGCGATCACGTGACCATGGGATGCTGCGACGGTCATAAACACGAACCGGTTGCCAAGCACCCAAATTGGGATCACATGACCACAGGAATGCTGTGATGGTCGTAAGTGTGAGCACCGGTTGTAAATTGGTTTTTTCAGCACCGTCATAAGTCTGAACCATCACTAAACAAATGGTCATTAGGTGAGGACTACTTGTATGGACTCATTAACCATTTCACCTCACAGGGTTCACACAACACACCAGGCTAAAATGTGGTTGCCTAGTTCATGATTCAATGTGTTGTGACAATGCAGCTGGTTATTTACTGTAGACAGCTGCCTGTCTGCCTCATTAGCCACTGGCACACTTCTATTCCAAGCTTGCAAGAGCTACAACACTGCCCCATCCTTTAGACCAGGGCTTTCCAAAGTTTTCCCGCAGCGACACACCAACCGTTGTTGGTGTGTCGCGTGGGAAAACCCAGAAGTGCTGCCGTTGCAGCAGCGCGCAAAAACCTGGAAGCGCTGCTGCCGCTTTCGGTTTTTGTGCGCCGCCGTTGGTGTGTCGCCGCGGGAAAACCCGGAAGCGCTGATGATGATCAGCGCTTCCGGGTTGTGTGGCGACACACCAGACTGTGTGTGGCGACACACTTTTGTGTCGCGACACACAGTTTGGAAAGCTCTGCTTTAGACACTGTATTTATAAAAGGAAGGTTTGGTTGTAGCTGCCAGGGCTAGAATCAAGAATGGTCCATTTGGTTTGTGAAGTGAGCTACTGTGAGTTGCACCTTGGAATATCTTCCTGGCATGGAGTATTCCTAGGCCTCACCTGACCATTGGGCTTTCTGGGACATAAAGGGCTATACAAGCCCTCCTGTCTGAGCTGGGAATTTGTTGAAGAAACAAAGTACCTCTTAGTTTAGATGTGTTTTCTAGTCCTATAATAATTCTTCTTTGCTTGTAGATCCCACAGGTGGAATAGTTACTTAAATTTCCATGCCCCAATTACTTTTCTTCTCAAGTTGACACTCATCAACCACAACCACGCCTAGCAGGTATGTGAAAGGAAACCTGGCATCTTTTGTTACAGAAACATTCAATGTACCATAGGTTCGGAATCTTGAACCCATGGCCTTTCCTACTTATTTCTGCTGATAGCAGATTTTAATCAGTTTAATTTTCTGGAGGGTCTTTTTCTAACTTGCTTCTTCCATTGTAACGAAATAAGTACATGGACTCCACTCCATTTTGCCACACTTTGGGCTTCTGATTACATGTCTTTGTGTACGAGGAATTTAGGAAGTATCTAGATTGATCACCTTTGTCTTTCTCACTGAGAGATTAGCTGGCTGAACCATTCCTTGTGCCTCACAGATCTCTGATGCTGAGGTGGAATGCCATTTGCAGTTGGACCTAACACTGCCTCTAAACCAGAACAAGGCCTTTATAAATACACTGGGCCTTGGGCATTTTGCTGAACAAAGCTGCACAAGCTTGCGTCCTTCCCTCACTCAACAAGGGAAGTTACACAGTAATTTGGGCACCCGAGGCAGAAAACCCCTCCTCATGCATTTCTCTCCTTCCTTGGCATTACAAATGCAACAATAATCCATTCAAGTAACTACAGTCATCTTTTTTATTTTTTTCATGATGGCCAAAAACTGCTTGAGGCAGTTGCTTCCCCCCCTGCCTGGTTGACTGTATCTAATCTCCAAAAGTTAAGCTGGTTAGTACTTGGTTGGGAGACCATCAGAGAATCACAGGAAATCAAAAATCATCCTAGAATAAGTCAATGGCAAGCCGGTTCCACACTGTTGCAAAAGGTAACCAAATACTGAGCTGGAAGGACATTAAATGTAATAGATATTTATGGCTCCAGAACAGAGCTAGACAATTTTTTTCTTCTCCAGGGGCTACACAGGACTGTAGGGGGTATTTTCAATGGCACAGAGGGGACAGATCCAACATTCTTACAGTTTGTCCCCCCAAACTTGTCTTGTGAGGCTTTTTTAAAAAATCCATTTAATTGTGTCCAATTCTCAGAGACTGCCTGGACAAGTCCCTGTAGTTTTCTTGGCAAAGATTTTTTTAGAAGTGGTTTGCCATTGCCTTCTTCCTGGGGCTGAGAGAGAGTGACTGGCCCAAGGTCGTCCAGCTGGCTTTGTGCCTAAGGCGAGACTAACGTTCACAGTCTTCCGGTTTCTAGCCTGGTGCCTTTAACCACTACACCAAACTGGCTCATGCCTGTCTGAAGTGGTGCAGGTTTGTCTGGTTTTCTTTTTTTACCAGTTTAAGCTTTAAATGGTAAAAAAATAGGCAAACCTGCACCACTTCAGACAGGCATTTCTCAGTCATTGTGTTTTATCACAGACTGCCTTTTTAAAGGCATTAATGTTTTTATTTTGTTGGGGTTCTTGGAGCATCATCATTATCCTCCTGCTTTTGGGGAGCTTATAATGGCTGTGTGTATCTCTTTATGTATCTCTCTCTGGGTTTCACCCATTGCACTAAGCCACACGTTATTTGGTTTTTGCTTAGGATATTGTGTGAACCTAGTCATTGTGGTTGGAGACCACAGTTTATTTTATAGTTCACTGAGATGGAAGCCGTAATGTAATGTGAATCCTGCTGACCATGGGTTAAATAAAAGACAGCTTACTGTGACAAGTAAATCTGATCCATTTGTCAAAGATCCAAGAGAATGAAATGAAAAAGATTTTAAAGGGAGAGGAGGCAAATTTCATTATCACATTTTCTTCTAAAATAACACTCTTGCTCAGGGAAGATGTTGTCTTCCAGCAGTTGCATTCTGGTGAAAGAATAAAAGAATATTTCCTGTTGAAAAATTAACCACCTTGGCTAAAGGAGACAAAAACCTTTCCGGTCACTGACTGTTCACTGCCCCCAGTCAGATTCTTTTGATTATCATTCTTTGCAGCAATACATTTGTACCTTCTTTTTTAGCATGCTTCCCAAATTAAATACAAATACATTTACCCATCTGTCACAAATCTGATCCTTCCCTATTTCCATTTAATATCTTTTTTGTCTCCCTAGATTGCATTTAATGAATCAGGCAAGCATGACCCTGAATAAACTAAACATTAAGCAGCTTGAGACTGTATGTGTGAAAAAAAAGAGAGAAAGAATTAGTATAGCACAATGAGCAACCTAGGAAAGTGAAAGGGTGTTGGGGAGAGAGGAAACACCAAGAGTGTGAAGAATTCATCCTGCTAATAGTTCAGTTTTTGTGCATATTCAAGAGACAGAGTTGTCCCTAAGGGAAAGGGTTGTGAATAAGAAAGGGCCAGGAATCAGTTTTTTAAAGGGCACTTTCAGTTTAATATATCAAAGTGGGCCAATCTGGGCTGGAAATATCTCAGGTTGGCTATACTATAAAATTAGAAAATATCTATGTAAAAGCAGTCCATTGTAACCTGGTCCTAAAATCTAGGATTTAGAATTGTTTGTGCAAGCTGGAAATATCTTTATTCTTGATAAAGGCTAATTTGTGAATCTCTAACTTGTTTCCATGTTGTGTTTTAAAACTAAATGCAAACTCCATGGCTTGAATATCAGAAATTCTTTTTCTTCCCTTTCCCCCCCTTTGTTTGCCATTTTGCCTGGTAAAGAGGTCTGCCTAACTCAAAAGCTTGCATTCTTTTTTATCCTCTTACCCTAAAATTGTTTGATCATTTGGAATTGTAGGGTGTACCTTCCATATTAATAAAGGGCATAATTTAGCTTTACTGCCTATAGATGTTTAATTATGCCCTTTATTAATATGGAAGGTACACACTACAATTACAGTTAAATACAGATAAATAAATCTGTTAAATGCTATTTTCCAGTCATGAATATCCTAAGTGCATCACATGTTGGTATACATTAAATGTTATTATTTTGGTAACCTTTTTGTTTGTAAGATATCTATGTGAAGTTTCAGTTGTATACAAATTCATCTAAATCCCTCTAATCTCCATTTTATTCTAAGTGTATTCTACATGTATAGGATTATGCTAATAAAATCTGTTACTCAAATCCATAAGACTAAAATAAACAGTTAAATGATAAATTAGTATAATATGCATATAATTAATACATATTAATTATGTTATGTAACTTTGTCTTGTTGATCAACTGTTAGATTCAAATGTGCTGTTTTACAAAATGTATAGAAAAATCACATTCCTTGCTTTAAAGATTTTGTTCTGAAGAGGAAAAAGGCAATATCTTTTAATGTTCCCATCTGTACCGTTAGCCACTTTACACTAAAACTCTGGCAAATTGGGGACAAGAACTGCACTCATTTTGATACCAATTCATTAATTTTATCTAGAGCATTGATAGTCCCACGTGCTTAAACTAGAAAATATATAAAGTAGAAAATATATGATGGTGTATATGTAGGAAGATCATAATCAAACAGCCTGCCCTTAGACAATAAGATTTGATCAATATATAAATCATATTTTATTTATTTATTTAATAAATTTATAAAGGCGTCCATCTCAACAAGTGGCTGTCACAAGAAAATTATGTGCATAATATCAACTGTATGTAGCTTGTCTAATCTATATAATTGCTTGCCTTTGCTTTTTCATCCCCGCCCCCCATTTATTTATTTATGCCCTAGACATCTTTTATTTCTTCCCAACCTTTCCCTGGCCAATCAGTTGTAACATAAGAGTTCTAGATTCAAGAATCAACTGAAATCCCCAGGAATACTGCTTCAGCGCATACTGGGGACAAAATAAATGCCACTTCAGTGTAGACATTCTTGTAACACTATTTTAACTTTCTCCCCCACTAATTATCATGTGTAATATTGAAGGTGTAAGGCTACTAAATGTGGGCAGCGAAAATCTGAAAAACTATAAGATGACAGCAGAGAGATAAGGAAAATTCTACTCTTTGCTGTCATCCAGTGGCCATTCAGATTTTTGCAGTCCACATATAATTGTCTTAAGATATGGTTCTAAGTAATATTAGGCGCTTTTTTTTTTCTCCAATTGGTAAAGCAGAGTACAGTTACAACTAGGAAATAGAATAAAGCTGAATAGTTTCATGAAACAGGAAGAATTTATGTTTCACTCCTTGTTTGAACTAAGTCTGAAAATTGTTGCCTTAACTTTACCGCAAAGAACTTCACTTGTGTAGTTATAATGTTTGTTAAAAATACCCTAATTCACCACATCAAAGGTGCTTGTCCTTAACAAATGCAAAAAGTCCACTGATAAATAATAAACTTGCCATTTTATACACCTATACTCTCTTTGGATGAGAGATTAATAAATGTGATGATGTACATGAGCTCCTAGCTGATTTTCCTAGCTGATGCTAGGGAAAGTGGAAGGCAAAAGGAAGAGGGGCCGACCAAGGGCAAGATGGATGGATGATATTCTGGAGGTGACGGACTCAACCATGGGGGAGCTGGGGATGGTGACGGCTAACAGGAAGCTCTGGCGTGGGCTGGTCCATGAAGTCACAAAGAGTCGGAAGCGACTGAACGAATAAACAACAAAACATGAGCTCCAGGTACCTAAAGGAAAACAGAAATCCAAGTAAATGGTGTGCAACATACAGTAGTAAGAAGTTATTTGAATTTCCTAATGGCCCACCCCCTTCATTTATGTATTTTAAAGAACTGTGTGTTGGAAGAGTTCTAAATTAGGTGTTTAAGACTGCAATTCTTTATTCATTTATTAGTAAGTCCTTTACTGGATTTATATATTTGCTATTGAGCATAATTAAGTTCTAACTGGTTAGGAACCCAAATAATTGAGGGGACACCTTCTCCTATACAGTATTCATCTCTTTGGGTATTAATATTATCAGAGGACACCCTTCTCACTCCCTTCCACAAGGGAAAAAGAGATTCCATCTACAAAAGAACAGTGTTCTCTGTGGTGGTAACCCACCTTGGAAATACACTGGGGTTGGCTAACACTATATTTATTTATTTAAGTTATTTATGCCCTGCCCATCTCATATTACGACGACTCTGGGCAGTTAAAGATCAAAAATTAAAATATCAATAGAATAAATACAATATAAATATAAATCCATAGATACAAAAATGCAAGATATAAAATGTATAGTCCAAGATGGTGAATAAGGTGTTATCATTGGCCCCATGATTGACTATCCTCCCTCCCACCCCAAGCAAGGTGGCACAACCAAGTTTTCACCCCCTTTCGGAAAGCAGGGAGAGTGGGGGCCTGTCTCACCTCGGGGGGTAACTTGTTCCAAAGGGTGGGGGCCACGGCAGGGAAGGCCCTCCTCCTGGACCCTGCCAATCAACAATCTCTCATGGACAGGGTCCGTAACATGCCTCCTCTACCTGACCGGGTGGGACAGGTCAATGTAATGGGGGTGAGGTGGTCCCTCAGGTACCCTGGCCCCATGCCATGTAGGGCTTTAAAGGTGATAACCAACACCTTGAATTTGTCCCGGAAGCAAACTGGCACCCAATGCAGCTCGTGCAGCAACAGTGTTATATTGCCCTCCTTGGGGCTCCTAAAACTGCTCGCATGGCCGCATTCTGAACCATCTGTAGCTTCCAGATACACTTCAAGGGTAGCCCCATGTAGAGCGCATTGCAATAGTCTATATGGGAGATGACCAGGGCACGAGTGACTGACCGGCGGGACTCCCGATACAGGAAGGGGCATAGCTGGCGCACAACACGAAGCTGTGCAAAGGCTCGCCTGCCCACGGCTGCCACCTGCTCTTCTAGCAGGAATCGTGAGTCCAGGAGGACCCCCAGTTCTGCACCGGGTCTGTCTGGGGCAGTGCAACCCCACCCAGAACCAAAGATGGTAAGTTCCCAGATACCCGGGAGCCCCTAACCCACAGCCACTCCATCTTACCAGGGTTCAGCTGAAGCCTGTTGTTCCCCATCCAGACCCCCACAGCCTCCAGGCACCGAGAGAGGGTGGTCACAGCCTCACTTATGTTACCCGGGACAGAGATGTATAGTTGAGTATCACCAGCATATTGATGATACCTCATCCCGTGGCGACGGATGATCTCACCCAGCGGTTTCATGTAGATGTTAAAAAGGAGTGGAGAGAGTACCAAACCCCACCCCACAACAGAGGGGTGGCAGGCCGGATCTCTCACTCCCTATCAACACGGATTGGGACTGGCCCTGGAGGAAAGAGGTGAACCAACCCAAAATTGCGCTACCCACCCCCATTATATTCTTTTGATGGCTTAGATAAAGTATTTTAATTAAATTTTAATTAAATCCTATGGAGTTCAAATTATTCCCTAAATGCACTTGCGAAAGTTTAAAGCTATTCTATCACTACAGGTAGTCCTCACTTAACGATCACAATTGGGACCAGAATTTCAGTTGTTGAGCAAAGCGGTAATTAAGCAAATCCAACCCAATTTTATGACCTTTTTTGCAGTGATCGTTAAGTGAATCACCACAGGCATCAAGTGAACCACATGGTCATTAAGTGAATCACACGGTTCCCCACTGATTTTGCTTGCCAGAAGCCAGCCAGGAAGGTTGAAAATGGCGATCACGTGACCATGGGACACTGCGATGGTCATAAATACGAACTGGTTGCCAAACACCCAAATTGTGATCATGTGAGCACGGGACGCTGTGACGGTCGTAAATGTGAGGACCAGTTGAAAGTCGGGTTTTTCCAGCACCGTTGTAAGTCCGAACCATCACTAAATGAATGGTTGTTAAGCGAGGACTACCTGTATTCTTTATTACTCTAGTTTGATTTAAACAATGCACCAGATTAAAAAATAATTTAAAAAATCCTACTAATAATTCAATTATTGACATTAGAGCAGTGTCTACAACCTTACGAACTAGTTTTATAACGTATCCATTTTTTATCAATGTGTAGAAAGTCTCTGACATTGATTTATTTGGATGTTCATGTTGGTATAAACTGCCAACTTTTGTACTTGCTATGAGCTGCAAATGAGATTATAGATGTGGAGCTGCAGAGGCTGTTAATGCTTGTAAATGGGGTGTCAGGAAAAAATATGAAAAAAGATCACAAGTCCTCAACTGGACTGGAAAATGAAATCATATTGAATGATATTAGAACCTGCAGCGTAAGTGTTAATGTTTTAGACATACCAATATGTAATAGAGGTATAAGAGACTCACCTTCCCCCATATGTTCCTGACAAATCAGGCGCATTTGATGCTGCAATTACAGGAAAAGGAGAAGTTGCCAGATTTAAATAGAGAAATCTTATTTCACTTACTGCATGAGATCTCGGGATATTTGAATTTTCAGTGATAAGCTCAATTTCTCTTACGTAGTATGAGTTAATTAACACCTGATACTAAACATATATATTTAGAACTAATAAATGCATGTTGAAATGTATGTGGTGAACAACACAAGCCAAAGAACATTTAGTCAGAATTAAGGCCCAATGGATTCAATATATTTAAGCCCAAGAAAATGTTTATGTATGTTATTTATTTACAGGGCATATAGGCCACTCCAACCAACCAACTCTGGGCAGTGTACAACTCCCCAAATCCAGAACTTGGGTTAAAATAAAGACACAGTCAAGGTTACTTGGAATCACAGCCTTAGAGGTGAACCAATTCTAATTCCTATGTAAAAATATTTAAAATATAAGCATTAATCAGGTTTCAATGTGGAAATGCTTCATGCTCTACAGATCTTTCTCTCTTCATATGCCATTGCAATGCCCCAGGGGTTGCTGTATCAAATATGCCTCTTCTCATTTTGAAAGATAGATGATCAATGGATGGCTGTGTGTGCATGTGTGTGCATATATGTATGTCTAGAAGGCACTCATATAATGCAATGAACTTCAGGAAAAGTTAAAATGAATGAAGCCAGACCACATCAAATCCATGAGGCTACAGTCCTACCGTTCTTATTTATGCAAAAATAATTCCCATTGTATTCAGTGGGGTTATTTTCTGGTACAAGTACATAAGTTGCAATCTTAGTGCAGGTGTGGCAAGTCATTATGATATTCTGCATTTGCTTTTATTTATTTTGGGCCTAGAACACTGAGGTGGAAGCACCTCTGCTTTTATAAAATAATGCTAAATTATGGTTTAATGACATGTGAACAAGGTGGTGGGGTAATATGAGAGTCACTTGTTTAAAAGTCGCAGTAAGTAGATTGCCTTAAGTAACTTCTAATATTTGTGATCTGATATAGTAATATAAATCTTGGTTGGAGATGGGCAATTCACTCAGATTTACACTTTGTGGTCTCTGCACTTGACCTAATTACTTCATACAAGTAGCATTTCTTGACAAAGTGCCCACAAAGCTCTTTAGCTAAAGGAGAGGGAGGCAAACTATTCGATTTGTCTGTGCTGCCAACTGGAAACTGGCAGTTGTTCTGCAGAAAACGGCTCAAAACACACAGAAAGTGGGAACAGCCCAGCTTAAACTTGAAACAACTTTTTTGATCTTGAAACATTTGAATGCTCAACCTTTAGCACATCTGCAGGGTCTCCCTACAGTTGCAAGGTTATCAGACTTTAAGGCTTGTGAGGTGAAAGTGGCAGGCTGTCCTTGTGCTCCCAAATCATTTATCTAAGTAATTAATTAATGATTATCAAATCAGTTTCAATCAAGAATTATCAAATCAGTTTCAGGGCTCACAGAAAATTCCCTCAGTGTCTGCACGAAGGCCTTACAAAGGCCAACGAAGTACAAAAACCGAGAAGCTGAAGCAATCCATTTTGTCTGCCATGACATCTCCTCTGAAGACAGAGAAGGGAGGAAGGATAGGGGGCGAGCCTTCGGGCAGCAGCTGGCCTTTTTCCAGCAATAAGCGACAGGCGGCGCCATTTGCCTAAAGTTCTCTGGACCGTCTCTGGACTGCTGGAGTGAGGACCGGGCGCTGACGGCGGCGGCGGCGGCGGCGGCGGCGGCGCTGCTTTCACCTACTTCGTAACAGGCTCGTCTCCTTGCGCGTCGTCCCCACGGGAGAACACTGGTTCTGCTCTGCCTGGAGCGGGTGGCCGAGCGGCTTTTCTGACAAGCGCAGGCCTACAATGAACCTGCCGCCGGCATCATCGCCAGCGGCGAAGCAGAGCCACTTCCAGTTTGCGGTGCTTTCCCGCGCCCCCTTTGAATCCCGTGTTGTTCTCCTTGTTGCGTGGTAGCCATTGAAAGGAAGCGCCGGGGGCGGGGAGGGTAGGGGAAAACGAGTACGGTTGAAGATTAGTGCATGGGCCCCACAGATCCTGTTAATCCGAATCAATGGAATCCTCACGGGACATCCAAAGCAGTCTCAAACACTTCGACTCTGAAGTAATCCCATAGAAGACAATTGCCCATCGAGGTAAACGGACCTATCCGACACAAGTCTGGCATTCCGTGCCTAACTCCTTGGAAGTCAGCCACTTTGGACCTAGCTTAAAGGACCGCCAAGTTAAGGCTGAGATCCGCTTACGTAGAGGAAAGCTTCATAGCTCCTCAGACCTGACTTCCGAGTAGATTGCCCCAGCAATATCTGCGGACAGAAATCAGAATCTTAAGAAGCCGCAACCGAAACCAGAAAAGCCCAAGGCTCATTGGAGAACACGTGTTTGATGAGAACTTATGAAGCTGCGAAGCGTGCGCGCGTTTGGAAAGGTTTTGATGGGCAGATTTGCCCCCAGTCTGTGAGCGCCCCGGAGGCCGCTAGTCTCATCTCTCAAGTGCCCAAGGACCGAGGCCTAAGTCTCGGGGGAGGGTGGCTGGAGGCCGCGAGAGGCGATTCGCGTTTCGACCGCGCGCCTTTCTCCGAGGAGCATTTCAGGGCAGCAAGTTCTCGGGTGGGGGGCTGGGGAGTGTAAGGATGTGGTGTTGCCCCGACCTTCTCTCGCGCTCTGTTTCCATTGTTGCAAAGCGCTCGCTTGGTGTGTGTTTGTTCCGCCTTCGGCGAGCGTTTGGCTCTAGCGGCGTGATTGCGTGTGTGTTTCTCTGTGTGCTGCCTTCGTGCGCTGGGTGGCTTTATTTTGTTTCTTCGCTCTCTGTTGCCCGGGATAAGGGCAAGATTCCCACTGGCAGTGCCAGGTGCAAGCTCTATTCTCTCTCGCCCCCCTCCCCTTCTTCGCCGCCTGCGGCTGCCTATTAAAAAAGCCGCGCCGCGAGCCAGAGCGGCTGAATCAAGGCCACCCCCCGTCCCCACGCACTCCCACGCCAGGGGGACAAGCAGGCTAACCCCTCCTCCTCCTCCTCCGGCGAGAGCGGATGAAAAAGACGGGCGCTGGATTGCGGGGAGGAGGTCGAAGCTAGGCCTTAAGAAAAGCCAGGGATTTCCCCGATGAGAAGCCCTCCAGTGGCGGCAGCGACCAAGCCGAGGATGCCCCCGGAATATCAAGAAGCGGGGAGGCGCGCAGGGCACCAGCCAGCCCCTTGCCTTTTGTCTCTCCTCTCCCTTCCTCTGCCCATCTCTTCGCGGTAACTTCCCGGTCCCCCTTTCCTCCTTGGTCGACCCCGTGCTTGATGTGGCCGCAGGGGAGCAATGATCCCCTGGCAAGCTGCCCGGCTTTGATGATTCTCACTCGCCACTCTCCATGCACGCAGACCTAGTTGTTCGTGGACATGGTGGATAACACGTGAACGCCTCCCTTTCAAAGCCCTTTTGACCTTAGCTTGTCCCCTCTCAAGACTGGAAAGTACTGGGCTTCAGTAGCCCCGACCCTCTCTTAGAGAAGCTGATCATGAGAAGCAGCATACAGAGATTCCTACCAACATCTCTTTCCTTGGCTCCTTACACCGCGCGCCAGCCTGTCCTGTATCCTGAACCGATGCCACACGTATTTAAGCCACAGCCGTCAGATTTGCTGCATGCATGCACTCTGCAGGTAAACTAATCCAGCCCTTTGGATTGTGCAATTTGGTCCTGCTTTCGGTATCTCTTTATAGGCAAGTTCCCCAAACTGCTGCCTGCCATTCATACTTAGGGCTGAATCTCCTGAGACTTGAGTCTTGACTCCAACCCAAGGGAGACATCGATTTTTACTGATGGAGAACTGAGTCGGGCTAATAAGGAGGCCTAGGCCACCCCCAAGACAGCTCTGAGCTAAATAATCCTCATTATAGCACCAGCCAACCTTGGCTGATCTTGAGAAAAGTAAAGCAAGTTGGACCTTGCTTATTCTTGGATGGGAGACCACCAAGAAATTACAGGTCTGTAGTCTGGGTGGAAAAGTTTAAAACAATGGTAGTAGTGGGCAACAGCAAACCTTCCATACCAGTGCCAAAGTAACTACATATGGACATATCCACGCAGTCACCAGGAGCCCAGCTGGACCCCCGTCTTACCCAATGAAAGCCCATTTGCTGTTTCTTCTCCTGTTAGAATTGCCTCCAATTTCTATCAGTATGCTATTTCTCTTAGATAAGGTAGGTTAGACATGTGGAGCATACAATATAGTAGTTGACTACACTTGTGTCTTCTCCAAATGTGCCCTCCAAGTGATGCAGCTGTCGCGTCTTGTCTGGGCGATTTACTTATTGATTTATTATATTTAATTCCTACAAGAGTCCAGCGAGGTCGGCTGCTATTATCCCCACAGGACAGGCAAGACCTGGAAGAGAAAGCCGCGCACTTTGCCCATGGTCACCCGCTTCACAGACTCTTATCCGCAACGACCCTCCCAACGGGTTAGTGGCCTAGCAGGTTAACTGCATTGCAACTAACGTTATTCCTCGTAGACTGGCAGCGAACCTCTTTAGCCGCCAACTTCTGTTACACGTACGTTTGTGTGTGTGCGCGTGCGTGCGTGCGTGTGCCGGGGAGGGAGTTAGGGATAGGGTTCGTTGAAGAAACAAGCAGGGGTATTATTTCCGCATCAGGAACTTGCTGCAATCCGTGTAAAAGTTGTAGAAGAAAAGTGGCCGAACGTTGTGATTTGGCAGGTGAAGGAAGGGAGGAAGGGGTGGGAAAGAAGAAGAAGAAGAAAAAAAAAGCGCTTTTCCAACCGAGACCTTTTGCTTGGAGAGCGGGGGCGGAACGTCAGGTTCAGGAGCGGAAGGGAGCGAGCGAGCGAGCTAGAGAGAGAGAGAGAAATTAAAATACGAGGCACAAGCAAAGATCAACTGGCGGAGGGAGGCAGCGCTCTCAGTCTGCGCTTACTCACAAGAAACCCTGGTGCCAAATGCTAACCGGGACAGGGTTGCTTGAGGCGAAGGAGAGCCCTAAGAGTGAGCAGCTTTAAGCAGGACCCACTGGCTAGATTTCTTCAAGTTACTTCTGGAGCGTTTTCCTTGTTCCTCCCGTGACTTTCTTTGATATCATTTGTTTCCAATCGTGTTTTAACTTGGAAAGCTGAATGCTCGCGGGACCCCCAGGAAAGGGCCCCGCCGGCTGGACTGTAGCCCCAACTTGACCCAAAAGGGACTCCAAAAGAGAAATCCGTCTGGGAGAAAGGAGCAGCTGCTTAAAAAAAAATTTTTTTTTTTTTTGCAACTGACCGGATCTTCTCTGGGTCCTCTCTCCCTACTTGCTCCCGGTTCTTTGCTTTCAGGTTAACAGGCTTTGTCAGAGGCGAGCGAGCGAGCGAGCGAGCGACCAAAGACGCAGAAGGGAGAGCGCGCCCACCGCGCTAAGAGGACAGCTGCAGAGCGTACCGAGGGACCGGCTTGGTGGATTGGATTTGGCGAGCTTCCCCCACACCCGACCGCCTCCTCGTGTGGCGAAGGATAGGGAGGCATCATTGATTGGAGTGTCCCCAGCCTGTCGCTATAAATTGGATTGACTCTCAAATCTGCCTCGTGGATCCTCCACGCCACCCCGTCTTCCCCCTCCCCTTTGGCCCCCCGATGACTCTTGGCTAAAAAAGAGCGCGCTCTCCCCACTCTCTCCCTGCCTGCTTTTGGCTGGACGCTGCCTGCCTGAAGGCAAACCACTGACATCATGACGGAGGAGTTGGCTGCTTTGGAGCTACCCGCTGGCAAGTGACCGAGTGAGGCCGCGGGGGGACTCCGGCTGCCCTGGGGGAAGCGGCTTTCCCGATCGACCCCTCTTCCCCGCCCCGCGACCTCTCCGCCGAAGCTCCCTTTGCTGGCCTTGTGCCCCCACCGATTCGGCCGCCGTTCTCGCAGGATAGCGCCCCCGCCCCGCCCGCGCTCTTCTCGTGGGGCTGGTCCGTCGTCCTACCGACCGCCCTGAGCTCCGCGCGCCCAACCCGGCCGGCCCCCCGGCTCAGATCCCAACCTCGGAGCGGCGCTGCCCGGTGATCGGCATGGACGGGGCGGCTCGGAGGGGGGCCCTGGCCGCCTCGCTTCTGCTGCTACTGGCGGAGGCGTGCTGGCTGGTGCTGGGCGCCGGAGCCTCGCCAACCCCTCCCGGGGCCGCCCCCTTGGACACTTGCACCTCGTGCGGCTTCCGGCGGCCTCCCGAGGAGCCCGGCGAGGTGGACGGCGATTTCCTGGAGGCCATCAAGAGGCACATTCTGAGCCGCCTCCAGATGCGCGACCGGCCCAATATCACCCACGCCGTGCCCAAGGCGGCTCTGGTCACGGCGCTGCGCAAGCTGCACGCCGGGAAGGTGCGCGAGGACGGCCGCGTCGAGATCCCCAGCCTGGACGGGCAGGCGAGTGCGGGGCCCGCGGCCCACCAGCAGGTCTCTGAGATCATCAGCTTCGCCGAGACAGGTGGGTTGCCCGCTCGTGGACCTCCTCTTGTCCCCGGGCGCCCGTCGCTTACGCCTCGGAACGTCGGTCCAAGCATCCTGTCTGGCCCCAGCGAGCCACTTCCCGGCCTCCTGCAATCCCACCGCTCCCCTCTGGGCGCCGCCAGTCTTTCCTCCAGACCCGCGTCCCGCCTCACCTGCTTTGCGCTGCCTCTTCTGCCTTGCAGGGACCCCCTCTCCCCTTCGGCTGCCCATCCCATCCGTTTTCCTCGCATCTGTCCCATCCTGGCCTGGCCTACCCGTCCAGCCCCATCCTTATGATTTACCTCTTTTTCTTTTCCCTTACCTCCCCTTTTCCAACTATTGCCACACCGGTCTTTCCTTCTTTACCGTGTGGGCAAAATTCCTGTCACATGGTTTTGTAACTCCTGCTCCGTTCTGATTTACCCTTTGTGTGATCTGTTCCACACCCCTCCATTCACCTATTCATCCGTGATTTCTGTCCCATTAATCGAGTCTACTGTCTATTCATTTGCAGTACTTGCTCCACTTAAACCTAATACTTAGGTAGCTTAACCTGCTAGCGTGGCTGCTACAAAATCCCATCTATTTACCACCCATCCTCCAGGCTCTGCTGATCAGATCTCTTTGTCATATTTTCCTCCCACAGGCTATAGGTTTATACATGCTACTCTCAGAAACCTCTGCCATCCTCATGGCATAGATCCTTACCATGCAAAACCCATTCGCTATTTCTCCTGCTGTGCACTGCTTCCAATCCACCTACCACTGACTGTTCCACATCCTGTTTATTATCTTGTGTCATACAGAGCATCTGTCCTCCCAACCTCTTCATCCAGGAATCCATTCTCATCCCTTCAAGCCCCCATCTTCCTGCCCCACCCACCTCCCTGGCCATAGATTCCCCTCCTTTTGCGCCTGCTATCAGCTGGTAAAGTGAACTTGCCTGCTCTACTTTATTGACCTACTTTGCTCAGTAACCTTTCTGTCTTTCTAACCCTTCCATCCTGCCCACCACTTGACTTCCTTCTGCTCCCTCATCTCTATCAGCCACAGACAGGGTCTTCTGGGCATTCACATACATATATCCATCCGCTCAGTGACCCCTAACCTCTTTTCCTCACATACACTCTCCATGCATCCGTAAACCTTAGTTCATTAATACTCTCCTTTGGTGATCCCATCCGTGTCATTTTTACATGCAGCCATTATTCTGCAAGGCTTTCTAGTTCCTATTCCATATCCATCCGCCTACATATCAGTTAAACCAGAGTATGAAGTTATGAATCAGTAAAAATAATCAGATATTACTCTGCAATATCACCCATTAGTATTTACTCACCCATAAGAATTGCATTTGTGATAGCATTTAATCCATTTCCCCCTCTCATTTCCCCATTCACAACAATATCTGCTCTTCTTGTATTTCTTCCTCTGGTGTAACATCCACCTCCCCCCCCTACTTCTATGTTCCTCTATGATTCTATTGATCCTTCTATTAGCCTATGTCTATCCCATGTCTCCAGTTTAGCTGATCTAATGTGCTGAAGTTACCTTCTTGCATATCCAAGTGAGATTCTCTCACTCGGAACCCTAAACCATACCCGTCTGTCTATCCCTCCTTTCCCTGATATTTTGTATTTACATTTCTGTGTTCTACAGCTGCCAGCTAATAGAACCACCAGTGCAAATACTTCCTGTTCCTTGGAAGTGTATCAGGGATTCTTCAATGAGAAGGTGACAAATAAGCTTTCCTTTCCAGCAGAACGCAAATATAAAAGAACATTAGGTGTGTTCTAAACCACACACCCAGTAAACACAAGACAATAGTGTGGCCTAACAGTGTCCTGTGTATGAGCTGAGTGTGAATATGGCATCTGCTTCTAAATTAATTGCAGCAGTGTTGGATTTATAACAAATGTTCAGGGGTTCCTCAGGAGAGCAGGCATAGTAAAAAGGGTTGTTTTGAGGTAGAAAGTTTGAAAACCATTATAGTACATACAGGGCAGGAAGGGATAAATGGATAGGTGAATGCATTCGCTATCTGGGTGGGTAAAGTGCGAAAAGGACAAATCTATTAAAACTTTAGTTATCTTCCTCCTTTTTTCCTCTGCAATTATAATTTATTACCTGTTTATCATTGGTATGTCACCGTTACCTTGTATGCTGTTTATGACTTGCTTACTGTAGGTACAAATTTCCATATTGCAAGAAATTTGCATTGGCTACTTATAATCCTTTAAGGATCTGGTGACATTTGGATGTGTTGGGACTACAGCTTTATGATAAGTACACATTCAACATACTATGTGATATTTCCTCCATCATGGTCCCGGAAAGCGTAGATTAAGAATATGTATCCATCCAATACTACTACTAATAAAGATACACACACACACACACACACACACACACACACACACACACACACATATATATATATATATATATATATATATATAGAGAGAGAGAGAGAGAGAGAGAGAGAGAGAGACAGAACTGATTCCTTTGGCAGTGTAAGAACAGGGTCTAAACTAGAAAGATTTTGGAATTCTGCTTGACAATGCCAGCACTAGGGTTTTTGTTTTCAGCGTACTGAACGATGTGGGATTGAATTGGAATGAAATGAAGCAGAATGAAGAATATTGAATAAACTCTGGAGCTGTGTGATCCTGTGCATATTTGCTCGGAGGTAGACCTGCTGAGTTTCACATAAATGTGCACAGGACTGTAATTTCTAGGTCAGAGGTGTTTGGGTAAGAGATTCAGTGCCAGCTTGTCCCATTTAGTGTTCATATTATAAATATATAAATTAAGAACCAGGAGGCAGCAACCAGATACTCATGGCATCTGCTTTCTTGCTTTAATCTCGATGAAAAGAAAACAACAATGACATTATGTTGGATCCAGAGTTAATCCCAGTGGGGCTCAAATTAGTCTTGACTCAGTTAAATCCCATTGATTTCAAAAGAGCTACTCTAAGTATGACTAAGTCTGGATCTATCACCCATTGGGTACAATGAAAACTTGCTTAACTTACCCAGAAAAATGTGTGGGCCTTATAAATGATTAATACCTGAAGTTCATCCTTTGATTCCGTGGTTAAACAGAACACCTGCAAGAAGCAGAAGAGGACTTGTTCTCTTTAGGGTGTCCAGATTCCAAGTAAATAAATAAGAGAGGAAACCTGTACCTTTAAGGATTGTGCAAAAGAGAATTTAAGCTGGCAGGACAAGCTATTTCTTTGGGCACGGTTATGACAAATGCAACTGTCCTGCCACCCCAGTTCTTATTAAGGCAGCAAACCTTTGCTTGGACAGTGCCCCTTTATGATACTGCTGGGTTAGGCTCATATTACTGCATACCAGCTCACCTCACCCCAGCACATTGGAAGCTAAAATTGCAGGGAGACAGTTGCGCTAGAATGCTTTCTCTGAAACCTTTATGTTCTGGATGTTGTTGTACAAAGGAACATGCCTCTATTTGCAATCTGGAACCATCAAAATCAGACAATTTTACAACCCCAGTAAGAATTTAGCTTTGGTTAAGTGGACAAGTCAAGTCCTTGCGTTTCCCAAGAATTATAGAGCTACTGGGTGAGATTACAGTACATCTAAATTGTAACCAAATCCTTTCTCTGAAAAACGTTCCCTGATTGTTAACAATTTGTGCTTTCTGGGAAGATTATACAGGAGGGGTGCCTGTGCCAGGCCAACACTTTTAAAAAACTAATTAGCACTTATCCAGGTGCTCAGAGTTCCTTTCATGACTTTCCATCTATCTGAACTTAATTGCTTGTATACTGATTTCTAAGGATCTGGCTTTTTTTCCCCTCTACCCTGATTAGTTTCTCTCTGGGAACTTACTTTATAATGGGTTTCTAATACTGATTCAGCCACTGAACTAACTTTGCAATTTATAGTTGACTGTGTGTATTTTTTTCTCCCCCCCCCCCCCTTTCGGTTTAACCATGTTTGCATATTATTTGTGGCAGTTAATAATCTTATGCATTTATTTTGATCCACGATTAATTTCTTTTTTTCTTTGAGAAAACCTAACACAAACACCTTTTGAACTTAATGTTTTTTTTCCCCCCATTATATCCTAGATGACCTGTCATCCTCTAGAATGCGCCTCTATTTCTTCATTTCTAATGAAGGGAATCAGAATTTGTTTGTGGTTCAAGCCAGCTTGTGGCTTTACTTGAAGCTGCTTCCATATGTCTTGGAGAAAGGCAGCCGACGAAAAGTAAGAGTCAAAGTGTATTTCCAAGACTCGGACACTAGCAACAAGTGGAATGTGGTTGAAAAGAAAGTTGATCTCAAAAGAAGTGGTTGGCACACATTTCCCATGACAGAAGCAATCCAAGCTCTGTTTGAGAAAGGAGAGAGAAGATTGAGTTTGGACATTCAGTGTGAAGGCTGCGAAGAGTATTCAGTGCTGCCAATTTATGTGGATTCTGGGGACGAATCTCACCGGCCTTTTTTAGTGGTGCAAGCCCGATTGGCTGACAACAAGCACAGGATTCGGAAAAGAGGCCTGGAATGTGATGGCAGGACCAATTTATGCTGCAGGCAACAGTTTTACATTGACTTTAGGATCATTGGATGGAATGACTGGATCATAGCACCAATGGGTTACAATGGGAATTACTGTGAAGGGAGCTGCCCAGCCTATTTGGCCGGAGTCCCGGGCTCAGCTTCCTCTTTTCACACAGCAGTAGTGAATCAGTACCGCATGCGAGGGCTGAACCCAGGCACCGTGAACTCCTGTTGCATTCCAACCAAACTTAGCACAATCTCCATGCTGTACTTTGATGACGAATACAACATCGTGAAGAGGGACGTTCCCAATATGATTGTGGAAGAATGTGGTTGTGCTTGATCTGGAGGAGGATGTTTGAAAGGGGTGGGGGCAGGGAGGGGGGTGAGAAGATTCCCCTACGGAATGGATTTGGAAGTGCTACTGCTCTTTTTCTTCCTTCTGGGCATGGATGTTAAACATTACTGCAGAGGCAACAGCAGCAAAAGCAGCAATAGCACTGAAAATATATATAAATATATATCATTGCACTCTGTTGTCAGGACAGTGGCAGTCTATGGATCCTGGACACTAAAAGTATACTACCACATATAAACTAATTCTATCAAGTTACTTAATCCTACCTACATGCCCAAAGACACAAGTATGTGTGTGTGTGTCTGTGTGCGCACACACACACGCACACACACAGCAACATGAATGCACACATTGCATGATCCAGCTCGGAGGAAGGCATTATGTAAGGGACTTAAATGTCTGCTGGTGATATATGCATACAGGCCAGTGGACATTTTCTTCTGTCTGTCAGCCAGCCCTATCTTTAGAATGAAATGTTTGGAAAAAAACAAGAAAACAGTCATATATGCTCATACACAAGTATTTCAGTGACCAAACAACCAACCATCTACCACCATCTCTAAGGTCTAAAAGGAAGCTGCAGGTTACCTGCTCGGTGCAAATTTAGTCCTTCCTCTTGATGTTAAACGTAAGATATGCATATAGCACTTCCAGGATAGAACACTGATGAAACCAGTCTCTCTCTCCCACTGTATGTGTGTATGTGTGTATGCATGTTTGTGTGTGTGTGTGTGAGAGAGAGAGAGAGAAAGAGAAACAGTACCATGTGCTTAATATCAGAATGGTTGCTGTATTCTTCTGAACGATATATTGGCATGAATTTATGCTTTACTGGACAGCTAGATTCTCTCATACCACCCACGTGGATAATTATTCCTGTTCTGTTGTCAAAAAGGACTTGGCCCTTCCTGTTCTAGTTTTGCTCATGGTCCGTATTACATTCTCAAAAGATTTGCAACATCAAAACCTGCAGTTGAAGTTCCATGCTTGGAGTAAGATTACAATGGGAACAGCTGGAGAGGACAGAACGAAAGAGAAGCCAGTGTTAGCGCAAGTAAACTTATGAGCCATAAGAGAAATCTCAATCACATAGTGGATACATTTTGGTAAAGGAAGAACACACAGTGTTTTTAAACTGTGAGAGTGTTTACTACATCCTGAGGAAGAAAAAGGAGAAAGAGAGAGAGAGAGAGAGAGAGAGAGAGAGAGAGAGAGAGAGAGAGAGAGAGAGAGAGAGAGAGAGAGAGAGAGAGAGAGAGAGAATGCACAAGTAGAGAGTATTACCTTTAGTTGGGTTTTCAAACCCTTTTACATATCAAGGGTGGCTGCAGAGCTCAGAAATCCATGCTACACCATAGCACTCACAACCTGCTTGAATGCACGTTCTTATAGCACTTGCAGATTTCAATGCCTTGACTGGTTGGTACTTGATGGCGCACTTCCTTTTGCTCACTGTTCTCTAGATTTAAAAACAAGTGCCGCATGAGCTATGCAATTTAAAGTGTCAACCCACACTAGATGAAACTGGACTGAAATGAGATGGTACTTTTTATATTTTTTTTATACTTGAAATTAAATCTTTTGCTTCTTTTTTTAAAAGCGAGTGATTGGTTTTCATGTTTGCACTGATGTAGCTGCATGACTTAATCAGGAGAAATTATCCTTTCGAAAAAAAAGTTATTTTTATAGCAACAAAAATACTGGATACAGTGAAAATATATTATACAGAAAATTTTGGAACCAAAGAGGCCAACATATTAATTGTAATTTTTATCAGATGGCAAGGCCATGGTATCTATAGTCACACAATGATACTGAACACTCTATGCTAAGGCCTGCCAATTTCTTTTCAGGGTACAAAATAGATTCCATTGTCTTTGGATCAGTATCTTCTCTATACCCTCATATGTAGGAGACATTCCAAGATGTACATCCTTTAAAAAAGAAAGAAAACCGAATTGTTGTTTATTTAATAAAGTCCCTTGTAGGTTCTGTTCCATAATAATTTAAATACCAAACAACATTCACTTACATTTGCTGTCCGAGTATTTTGCATTTGTGTACAGTTTAAGTAAATAAAACAGAGGAAAAAAAAGCTTGAGAACTGCAGCAGCTTCTTGCAGTTATGCTGAACTGTTGGAAAAAGCTTTGTTATAAAGTATCTGTAGCTTGGGGGATCAAGGCCTTATTGCTGAACATGCTTATGTACTGTTGAATGGAAGCATGAATGCGGAACCGTTGGTCGGATAAGGGCCAGGGAACTCAGTGCAGGTGCAAACTCCATTAAATTCCACAAGGCTAATGTTTTGAGCAAACAATTCAGGGGAACATGGCCTAGGGCCTTGCAAATCCCAAGATTAACTGAGAACAAGCATGTATTTGCTCTTCCTCATCCGCCGTTTCACAATATTCTTACCAAGAATACCCCTTGTGGGAAACAAGGCTTTAAAAAAAATTATAAACCAAAGAGTAATTGATTGGGATGAAATATCCTACATGGACTGGGGTGGCCATTTTCAATTCAGAGAATGCTTTCCATTTAGACTTTCTGCTATAGAACCCACATGCATCTGCTGCAGGATCCTAGCAAAGAATGGGTGTGTGTTTGTCTGGATTTTAGGGTAGCATTTTTCAAATTGTCACCCTCCTTCAGCCCTTCCTCAATCCTGACTTAATACACCATCCTGCTCGCACCATGCTAGTAGAAAGAACTGCCATCATAAATATGGATGTCTGGATGATAGCCTCCATTCTGTGTTTAGAGCACCTTGGTAATCCAACATCTTGCCTCATAGGTTGAAGGCCAATATTTTCAGAACAATGTTGGACAGTGTCTGAATAATGATGGCCAGTGAATGAGACATGACCTTCCCAGAGGCTCAAGATCCAGTTTAGTCGCAACCCATAACAGGTCATCTTGTCACCTTGCCTCCCAGAAAAGGAGTGGTGAAGCACAATGTTTTTTCCACACCATGTTGTTGTCATAGGATCCTGTTGATAGAAGCAGGAAAAATTACCTGTTTTCAGGAATAGGAAAGATGGACACAACACCGCTTAAATTCTTGGCGTTAGAACAACGGAAGGCCAACCCTTCCATTGAACAAGAGGAATTAACTGGGTTGGCAGGGTGGTCTAGCGCTGATGGAAACTATAAATGAGGAAGGGGCCTTGGAATTCTAAGAGCCGTAGTCCCAGAAAGCAGCAGGTTGGGGATACTTAGAACACATGCCTGGTACGTTGTGGAGGGCCTACCTGTTGCTAGGTGCAGTCTGTGTAGAATGCTGTATGATGCTCCAGATGTTTCCCATATAATTTCACAGTGCAAAGCAAAATCACTAACATGGACTTCCAAGAATGTTTATTTGCTGTTAGTGATATTCCTGCTTAGGAATCTCTGATAACTTTCCTAGGTCAAGCCAGAATTCCTTTGGAATGTAATCTGAAAATAAGCGTATAGGCCATTTCTAATCTTGAGCTAACTGACTATTTCCTAAAATGTAAAGATCAAAAGCTACCCGTACATCTCAAGTAATAAGATCCTATGATTCAGATTGAGACTCCAGTATTGGAAAAAAATATGTTAATGAAAAATATGCTATTTGCCAATTTCATCTGTATATTATAAAGGTTTCCCCTTACAAGAAAAATACAAACAGTCCTCGTTTAGTGACTGCCTTGTTTAGTGACTGCAGTTATGATGGTAATGAAAAAGTAACTTTGCGACCAGTCCTCACATTTACGACCTTAGCAGGTCTGTAAAGCAAAGGAAAGTTGAACTAAGATCATAAGCAAAGTTGCGGTTTCACTTAGCAACCCCTTTGCTTAACAACTGAGTTGTTGGCCCCAATTTTGATAGCTAAATGAGGACTACCTGTAAACTGAACCTTTAAGGTAAATGTTTATATTCAGAAAATGGCACTAGTGGAGGAAAAATTAATTATTTTCATTGGTTGAATCAGCCACTGAATCCATTTTTGAATTAGACCTCTCCCTTTGGCTATTTTTTAAAACTTAAAGAGCTGAGAGATCCAAACATGGTCTCTGCTGTCTGAACTACTAAGACCCTCATTCACAATCATGGTACTTTTTTCAATATTTTAGCTCATTAATCTTTAGATAGTTGTCAAGCCCAGTGTACATATCTTCAGCCTGATAGCCATGCCTTGTGCCTTCCCTCCATTATTTAAAGAGGAAAACAGATTTGTGTTTTTAAAACCCCTATTGTCAAAGCAAGGATTACTTTGCAAAGTCCCCATACTCTACAAAATAATGCATGGTTGAAGTGTCTTCAGCTCCTGGCTTTGGCTGCATTCATTTATTCTCTGCAGTGATTTAAATGCTGGGAAGAGTTTTGACAGTGGGAAAGTACAGTATTTCCCACAATGGTGCACTCCAGATATACTGAACATCAACTTCCAGAACCCCCAACCTACATGGACAACACGTTGTAAGGCACTTGTTTAGGTAGTTGGTATAATAGTAAACTGTAATTATCTCACAATAAAGCATTCATATATGCTTCCATGCTTGTTTATCATCATCATCATCATCATCATCAACAACATCATCACCATCATCATCATGTGGCAACATTAATTTATACTAACAACTCTAACTGACTACTCTTCTTTTAAGAAAGAACCCATAATGGGCAAAAATAGGAAAAGAACAAGGTAAGAAATTACCAGAGAATAACTCTTGGAAAATAGAGTCAGCTTGGATAATTTGAAATAGCTGGTGGGGATGTATTGTGCCCTACCAGATATTTGGAAGGTAGCTAGGATTGCCATTTTGTCCCAGATACCACCCTAGAAAACAAATCAATATTGTAGCACAAGGAAGATCCACCCATTCACAAGTTCAAACTAGAATGGAGAGAAGGAAAAAAACTTCTCAATAGAAAATCCTTTTCCTTTCTTTTCTCCAACTAATTCTTTACACACACGGGAGATCTAGATCTGTCTCTCATTTTAATAACTATTACAAAAAATAGATACCAAGTCACACATGTTCACATCCTTAAATGTTCTGATTTTGTTTAATGCAAATGCATTATTATTCCAATGAAGCTGCTTTAAGTTATTCTGATTTCTTGTTTGGGTAATCATGGAAGTCAGCTCAAGAGACATCAAAATTTAACTTGAAAAATACTCTGCCTTTGCCACATCAACATAAGTGGTACTGTTACTTTACTTGTGGTCACTAAATGAGGACTACCTGTAAACAGAACCTTCAAGGTTTTTATTCAGAAAATGGCACTATATCACTCATCGAGAAAGCACAATTTTCTTATAACCAATGCTAAAAGTCACTTTTAAAAGATGTTGCAGACAGCACTACAAAAGTTTGTAATTGAGGGCTGAAAAAATCCAAAGGATTGCTAGATGGCAGGAAAGAGATACAGAAAACTCTAACTCTTTGCTGTCTTCTAGTGGTCATCCAGCCTGGCTTTCAGGAAGATTACATTCAATAACCTGATAGACAAGAAGACCCCTTCTTGCATACAAATGCTATCTCTGAAGTGGGATACAGAGGAAAAACAAGAATATAAAGAAGAGGTACTACACACTACACGGGGCTACCTTTGAGAATGACCCAGACATTGCAGTTAGTACAATATATGGCAGCCAGCCTGTGAGTGGATGAGACCCACTATTGTAATGTAAAAACAATTATCTGGTCACTGCACTAATTACCAATTCAAAGTACTGGTTTTAGTCTATAAGGCCCCCATGGCTTTGGTCCAGGATACCTAAAGACCATCACTTCCTAAAGCCTGGTGGTACAAGTATGTAGAGAGGGAATGCATAGGGTTCTGCCCTTAGGAGAAGTGAAGAGGACAGAGACCCAAAAGCAGCCCTTCTCCATGATAGCCCCCATACTTTGAAAGACTGTCTCTGGAGGTACGCCTGACACTCTGCGTATTGATTTTTGGTAGAACCACAAAGGCTGTTTTGATCAGAGGGGAATTTGGAGTTTGATTTTAGTGATGTTGGTATTGTTTATGAGATTTTTATTATTATTGGGTGACCATTTTTATTTGGGTTGCTATTTGGATTGCCTAGATCTTGATTCTTTTGTTTTTTGTGGCTGATTTATTCATATTTTAACCCTATTTTTGTAAATTATCCAAAATCTTGGGAACTGGATTGTATATAAATACATGTAAATACATAAACACCCACACAGAGAGACACAGATTCAGAGACTCGAAATGGAGAGGATTTGGGACAACAGTGAACCTTCCCAATAGTTGTCCTGTAAAAATCACTCTAAGAACTCAGGATAAAATCATCCAGGAAGTCACAAAGAACCCCAAAATAACATTCAGTGATCTGTAGGCTTCTCTTGCCTTGGCTAATGTTAGTGTTCATGGCTATATCAACACCCCCCCGCCCCAAAAATGGGTTTCATGAGGGAAGTAGTATGATGGAAGCCATTGCCCAAGCAGACAAGTAAGTCTACAAGCAATGGATGATGGACAAATTTAGCATTTTAGAAGGGCCACATCAGGCTCCAGACCAGAACTCCACAGAAATAGGCAGGACCTGAAACAAGCAATTCATGCTAGAAAACCCACAGATGTTACTGAATGGAAGCAGTTCACCATGAAGGAATGGGCCCAAATTCCTACACAGTGAAGTGAAAGAGCAATCACTAAGGACAAGACACTTTTGGTTGCAGCTGCTGCTGCCACCATCAGTTCCTGGTTCTAAAAGGGCAATTTCATTTTCACACTGGCACGTCACATGTTGGATGACTGCTTCTCAAATAAGTGAAGCAAGCACCAAGCATTGGTGTTACTTTTCACTTAGACTCCCTTTACATATCAGTACGACGCACGTGAAGCTGGTAACATTGAGTAGAAAAGGCATGAGAAAATCCAAAGAGGAGCCAATAGTTTTTCCATAGAACTGTGTGGTGTTGCAAAACTCTCCAAGGAGAGATGCTGTGCACTTTTTCATAGAGTTCAAAGGGTTGGGTTGTGAACTGGAATGTTTCCCCCCCCCCCTCATACGTTCCAAGCCTAAGGGCTGTTTTATCCATGTATAATTATTTTATCATCTGGTAAGTACAATATCTTGCAATGCCTGGGAATAGTGAAAACTACACACAGAATTATCGTATCACTATGAACACTTTCCATCTTGAATAAACTCGGTCTGTATACTGAACTCCCAATCATCAAGAAGATGGGCTTTATCTGCATGTATTTATTTACTGAAACTATTTCTATAATTCCTGTCTGAAGGCTAGAATGACTGAATTCAAAGAATTGTAACATAAAACTTCCATGAAATCTATCAAAAGCAACTTTAAAACCTCTAAAGCAATTCAGAAGGCAAAATGAAAAAAAAATAATGAGAAGAACCACTCTTCTCCCGTGCCAGATAGGCCTCTGCAAACAGGGCTTTGGCTTTTCTAAAGAACAGGGCAGTTCAGGAAAGAAGGCAGCCCCCAAACTGGTGTTAGGGCATTGAAGCCTAGAACTAATACCTTGAAATCTCAGAAAATGATTGGCAATCAAGGGCAGATTTTTCAAAGAGGGACTGATGTCACCCAGATATCATAACTAGTTAGCAGCTGGCTTTGCTTTAATTGAAGCTTCCAGCTCCTCTTCCAGGCTAGAGTGTGTTACAGCAGTTCAGATGTGATGTAACTCAGGTGAACTTGTTAACAATGCCAGGTCGCAGTGGCTGAGGAACGGCCAGAGCAGTACACTGCATGTAGTTACGTATGTAAACCTGCTCCCTGCAGTGCCATTATCTAAATTCAGGGGACAAGTAAGAATCAGGGAGAACGCCCCAGGCACAAAAACGAGCTTTCATTATTGAAGTGCAGAAAAATCAAGCAAAGAGCATGCCTTATTTTTTGCTTCTCGAACCCTTGGTATTAAATTATTTCAGATTAAAACTGCGATGCTCTTGCCTGATTTTTTTTTTAAAAAAAACTGGTTTGGACCCAGCAGAATTAATTCTGGGTAGGAAGAACGCAACCTGCTTCCATTTAAATCTTCTGAAATTCTTCTCCCCTTTCCCCTGTCAGTGAAGTCTCTCCTTTCTGCAGGGTTTCTGTTTCAGCCTTGGAGTTAGGGTGACTGTTGCAACAAAGCCCACTGAGAAAGATACTTCTGCTTTACGAAATCAATGGGAAAACCTCACATTAGCGTCAGTCGTGCCACAACTTCTAAAAAGAATTTAAATAAGAATGTAACTAAATGTTATGACTGAGGCAAAGCAAAGCAGGCTGTTTCTTTCCCATGCCTGAAACTGTGGAACAGATATATTAGTCTGCATAAATTTGATCCCTTAACCAGAACATGCACAGGGTTCAGACTTTTTTGTTTCCTCAGGACCAATATTTGAAACTGGGGTCTTTGCTTTGGAGTGTCTGAATCAAGGTAACGTAGAGGCGCTATCCTGAAACATCCAGGAAATCCTGCACTTCTTTCATCCTACTTTTAAGTTAGGCCTTTGGTAAGGGCAGGGTAGGTTAGGATTTGTAGTTTTGAGAGCACGTGGTGAGTGCATTCACAAAATGGCTGCCATGAAAGGCATTCTCATCCATGAAAAGATGGCCCCTGACCAGGGCCAGCTCCAGACATTTTGGTGCTGGGACAAAATCATATTCTGGCTCCCCCAATGGTTTGGCTCATCTTCTGATTTTGTTAGGAATTTCAAAAAGGTGCCCTCTGGTTTCTTTTTTTCTTCGAGTTTTTGAGATTTACACTTACAATTTTCAGCCCTGGACAATTTTTTTCTTTTCTCAGACATCTTCACCTTATTTACTCTGAATCACAGTAAATAATTTTAATTACATCAGCAACCATTGTTGTTGTCATGTGGCAACAATTCTGCAAAATTATATTAGTCCTCAAGCAGGCGCGCTGGTGCACAGTGTGCGCCATTTCTGCTTTTCCGGTATAACTTCGTTTTCCAGAATAACTCTGATAAGCTGATAGCCACACAACTCTCTCGCTCAGTACCTTCCTATCAGCCCTTTGTCTTGCTTCAGTAGTATTATCAGCTTCCTGAGGTCCTTAGCTGTAATAATCATTTTTTTGTGTGACTTGCAACGCCTGGTTGGTGTGCTGTTCACTATCACTTGACCAACTTTGTGGGCAAGTGTTTTCAAAAAGCGTAGAAAAAAAAGTTCTAAAGCAACGAGGAAAGAAGATCAAATTTTATATTTGCATTGTATATTTCAGATGTCTTTTAAATTTTGGCGCCTCCTAAAATTTGGTACCCTAGGTGACTGCCTAGGTTGCCTGGGCCTAGAACTGGCCCTGCACTGACAAAATATCCATTTTCCAGAAGGAAAACTAGATAGTCCTTCCATCATGCTTTCTATCAACCCAGCAGAATGTTTAGGGGGCTCAAAGACATTGCCAGCAGCACCCATGGGGGAGATTAAAAAAGTCAAGTTAGCAATCATGACTGTATGATCTAAACCCTGCCCCTGTGTATGTGTACACAACACCAACACATGTAAAAAGAGGTAGGACTTTGATAGGCTGCAACCGCCATCTTCATTTTTTTATACCCCTCCCCCCAACACCTCTGGGCCTTGCTGCAAATAAATATAATGCTTTAAATAAATATAGTGCTACAGACTAATGGTTTACTCTACAGCAAGCCAGCTTTTTTATTAACAGTTTTTTTTAAAAAATGTGGCAGGGAACCAGGTGGGAATCAATGGGAGTGGTCTTAATTGTGGGCTGGGAGTTTCATTTTAGATACCGTTTGGGGAGGAACAAGGAAATGACAACAGTTATGGCAACAGTCACAGGCTCCAGGCACTACTAATTAAAAGGCACAGTGTAGCATTCCCTTTTTTCATGTTTAAAAGGAAAAGAAAACAGAAAGGCTACTGTACTTGAAGAGAGAAAACAAGAGGGTTACAGATTGGAAGATGACTTTGGGAATCAGCCCACAAAGAAAAATAACAAACTAGATCTTGTGGGATTTGGAAACTAAGTCTTAGAAGGTATGTGTAACTTGGAGAAGGGATACCTAAGGGGACAACTGATAACTGTCTTCAGATATCTGAAGGAGTCTCTTCCAGAAGATAGAGCAGAATGCTCTCTGTTGCACGAGAGATCAGGACTAGTCCTAGCGGATGAAAATGGCAGATAAGCATTAGAAGAAAGTTCCTAATGGCAAGAGCTACTTGACAGATTACCCTGGAATCTGGTGGGCTGTTCTTTGATTGAGCTATTAAATCAGCATCTGGAAGGGCCATTTGTCAGGGATCAATAGAATTGCTTCCTCCACTTTATACCCCCCACTGAGCAGGGGCTGAATTAGATGATCTCCAAGATGTTTTCCAATTCTAAAATTCTTCAGTTCCATGATTAAATTTAGATTGCAAAACAGGTGACACAGCCTTACTTCAGTGTACATTATTTCAATCCTCCTTGCTGTATCAGATGAAAACAAATGTAGACACTTTAGAAAAGCCATTCTATTTCCACACACTGGAGCTTAATCAACCTAGGATGCCATTCCTTCATGCAAAGCACTATAGACTATTTAATTATATCTTGATGGTTAAGACCCCTGTGTATATGGGTATGCAATTCGTAAAGGTTTTCTTTTCACACCAGTTTAATGTCAGTATAGATCTATTGTTTTCAATGGCGTCGTACCTGACTTGTAGCAGCGCAGATAGGAGAAAAAATAATCAGGTTCTTTAATGTTCTTCCAACATTGGTTTTGGAATAACTAAGTAAATGATTCTCTGTTTATGTAATTAGTCTAATTATATCAAATTACATAATTGGTGCAATTATTCGGGATCACATAACCACCATGTATAATATACTATGGCAGAAAACCTAATACTTGCCAAACAAGCATGTATCCTGTGATCTGCCCACTTTTAAAATTATCCTACAATCCCCTCTACCTGCAGAAAATCTCAGTTGAATTGTGTGCAACTTTTACAAAGTATACTTTGCTGGCTGAATCAAGGATTTCAGATGTTGTCCTGGTTCCTTTCTCTTACAAAAACCCTGAGAATGTCAATCGTTATATTGTTCAACCTATTATCTAGGAGCTTATTGATTATTTCTGAGGAAATGAGTCACAGTAGGTTGTGGAGCTGAGAAAGTAGAAAAGTAGAGCAAGTTTAAAAAGGTAAAGGTTTGCCCCATACATTTGTGCAGTCGTGTCCGACTCTAGGGGCTGGTGCTCATCTCTGTTTGTTAGCTGAAGAGCCAGCGTTGACCGAAGATGCTTTCACGGTCATGTGGCCAGCATGACGCGTGCGGAACGCTGTTACCATCCCACCAAAGTGGTACCCATTCATCTACTTGCATTTGCATGCTTTCGAATTGCTAGGTTGGCAAGAGCTGGGGTGAGTGCGGGAGCTCACTCTGTCACGCGGGGCTAGGGATTCGAACCTCCAAACTTCCGATCCACAAGCCTGGCGTCTTACCTGCTGAGCCACCACACTATGTTTAGGAGGCTAAATTTACAATGTCTGACAGATGCATACTACAAAATATGCTGGTTTTATATTAAGTGGATTGTTTTGGCTTTCAAGAAAGTATTCTGGGGATTATGGTTTAGCAACAGTGCTGAGAATATTTTCAACCACGCTTCTTGAAGAACTCTATCTTCTCCAGACAACTTCTGCTGGTGCCCTCCAGATCTGATGGGACTTCCTAAAATCAATTCTGGCTGGCTGTTTATGAAATTGTAGTCCCAAAGGATCTGGAAAGCACTGGATTGGGAAAGATTGCCCTCAAGGATAAGGTGCTGGGGTCTCACACTTGTGCCAAAAGGAGCAAAAATAAAAATAAAAATTCAGATAAACTTTCAAAGCAAGGGTGGACAATGTATGGTACCTGGGTTGCATAAGGTCCTCCAGCACCTTTGATATTGTCTGTCGCAGGTGTCCAGAAAACCCATCACTCCTTCTCCACTTGCCTTCCAATCTTGACTTGCTGCTGCTGCTACTTCCAACTTCTTCAATGTTCTTGTTGTAGCAAACCCAGGAACCACAGAGCCTCTCAAGTGCAAAAGTCAGAGATCCCAACAATACTGTGTGTATATACCTTCAAGTCAGTAATGACTCCTGGCGACTGCCTGGACAAGTCCTGGCAGTTTTCTTGGCAACATTTTCAGAAATGGTTTGCCCTTGCCTGCTTCCTAGGGCTGAGAGAGAGTGACTGGCCCAAGGTCACCCATCTGGCTTCATGCCTAAGGCACAACTAGGACTCACAGCCTCCCTGTTTGTAGCCTGGTGCCTTTAACCACTCCATCAAACTGGCTCTCACAAAATTAGCCACTTCCTGTAAAACTCCATACAGAAACTCTCTCAGTACAGAAGCTAGAACATCTAATGCTTTGACTTTTGGATGGAGAGTATTTTAGGGTTGTTGGGGCTATAGATGCTGGGCTGTGGCCAGAAAACCAGGCTGCAAGGTGGATAGGTTAGGAAGAATAAGCAATACTTAATCTTCTGTTTGCAGCAGTTTTACAGGTAAAGCTATCCTGCAAGTGCAGTCATATATGCATGTGTCGCCCCCAACAGTGAAAAGGTTTTCATCTCTGCTGTAAAGCAAGGCTAACTCTGGTGGTATCTCAAAGCTGTTCAAGCTGAACTTGATTGCCCAACTTGCTTCCAGTTCTCATTAGTCTGGACACAAGATTTCTCGTGGACAAAGAATGATTATGAAAGCAGTTAAAGTTTATGTGGTAGCAGGTAAGCTCCTGAAAAGCAGCAGGATTTGAAGCATTGCCACCCTCCTATTCTAAACAGACCCTTTTTTTTTTTGCACCTTAAGGAAGAACAGCCAGAATGAATTGTTTCCATTGACTTGTGTTAGCATCTGAAAGCCTTTAGGAGAAATGGCTTACAAGATTTGCTGTAATTGCACTGCAAACAAGTACCTCCACCTAGTATTGAGTAAAAACAAAAAACAAAAAAGGACAGTTTAACAAGCTGAGGTAAGGGGCCCATAAGGCACATCCAGCAGAGGGGCAATAGCATGGATAGTTGTGGGAATGCTGTGGACATAGTGTACTCTGATCTCAACGAAGCCTTTAACAAAGACTCTCAAGTTATCCTCATAAATGAGATAGTAAAATATGAGCTACGTAGGTGATATAGATGGATTCAAAATTGACTGAATGACTGCATTCAGAGAGTACTCAAAAATAGCTCCATATCAGCTTGGGGAATGTTATTGAGGATTGTCATAGAGCTCTGCAGTGTCCCACATTGAAATCTGTGTTCTCAACCTTGGCTGTGGAATGCTGGCTGGGGAATTCTGGGAGTTGAAGTCCACACAGCTTAAAGTTGCCAAGGTTGAGAAACACTCATTTAAATTAATAACTGGGATGAAGGAAGTGAGGGGATGGTTATTAAATCTGCAGATGACTCAAAGCTAAGAGAAGTAACTAACTCTTTAGAAGAGAAACAGAGGATTCAGGAAGATCTAGTTAGACTTAAGCAAATAGAGTTATATTTAACAGACATATGCTGGGAAAGACCAAAGACAAAAGGAGAAGGGGACGGCAGAGGATGAGATGGTTAGATAGCATCACCGATGTAATGAACATGAATTTGAGTAAACTCTGGGTGACAGTGGAGGACAGGAAGGCCTGGCGTGCTATGGTCCATGGGGTCACGAAGAGTTTGGACACGACTTAACGACTGAACAACAACAACAACAACAGTAATTTGGGAAAACAAAAATGAAAGGCACAAGTATAGGATGGGGGAGACCTGGTTGGCATATTCATATTCATATTGTACATATATTCATATTCATACTGAATATTCATATATTCATATTCATATTGTACATATGAAAAGGATCTGGGTGTTTTAGTAGATGACAAATAGTACATGAGCCAGCAATGTGATGCACTTGCTAAAATGGCAAATGCTGTTTTGGGATACCAAGAATATAGAGTTCAGATCATGGAAAGTAACTCTGCCATATATATATGCTAGATATTTACAAAGTGGAGCAAGTTCAGAGGAAGACTATGGTGAAGAGACTGGAAGCCAAGTCCTATGAGGAATGGTGAAAGGATCTGGGTATATTTAGCTTACAGAGACAATTGAGGGGAGATACAGAAGCTTTCAAATATCTGTTTGTCATATAAAGAGAGGCTCCTTCCAACTCTATGATTCAAATGATGAATACAATAGCATAATTCCAGGCTGTCCAAAATGAAGTGTAATTGAATAAAGTGTGAATAAAGTTCAGCATGAACAAAGTGTGAATAAAGTCCAACATGAAGTGTAATTGAATAAAAGAGCAGGAGTATGGCTCTTGAGTTAGTTCCTTAAATTGAGATGCCAGCAAAGTCCAGCAAAGTCATTGTGTGATTCACTCCATACCTCTTCTACTTTTAGCCTAGCAACTGATGATCCAACTGGCACCTGCCATGAGCTTCCAGGCACTGATATCTACTCTAGTCTATGCTATTACAGAATGGGAATGAGCAATTATCACAACATTTGCTATTTTTATGGGCTTTCATGACAAATCTTTGGGTACCTTAACTTTGTTTAAATTGATTTATGCTTGATATTTAGGCTGACCATATTTCCTTCAGACAAAAACGGGACATTTGGGATGGCAGAATGGGACAGGGTCTTATGCCACCATGCCGGCCTCCAAACCCCGCCCCCCAGTCCACGCAATTGGCTCCCACCTGCAAACCCCGCCCCCGCCCCACACGATTAGCTCCCGCCTGCAAACCCGGCCCCCATCAGCGTGATTGGCTCAGATTTTAATTTTTTCCCCGATTTTTAAAGGTTTTTTTTTTCTTCTAGCAGTAAATGGTGCGGCAGAGCTGGTGTGTTTGGGGGAGGCCGGAGTACACACACTGTGCACACAGCACTGTCATCGGCCGGGGAACAAGGGGCGGGGATGGAGGGGATGGAGGCCCACCACTGCCCCATCCCCCTCAGGCTTGGCCGAGGGAGGGAGGAGAGTCACTGCTGCTGCCACCGCCGCAGAGCAGGAGAAGCAGGAGGAGCCGGCTGCGCTCGGCTGCTTCAGCCACACCACTCTGCCCCTTGCTGCCCGCTGAAGCTCCCCAGGGTGGCTGGCTCCTGCTTCTCCTGCTCGGCGGCCCGACAACTCTCCTCCCTCGGCCAAGCCCGATCAGATGCACATACACACATTTTTCTTCTTATATCTCTTTTTTTTTCCCCGCCCCCCCATGTTTGTATTTTTATTTTTATAGTTTATTAATCTCTACTTAATATTATATTCTTTTTGAATATATATAGAAGAAAGAAGAAAAATGTAAATCAAGTATTTACACAATTTTTTGTTAAGAAAACTGGAGGTATTTTAATGAAATGTACGTATGTATTGTATGGTAAAGATGTATAAGTCAAAAATTGAATTTGAAATAAATACTTAATAAATCAGTAATATAACATAAGAGAAGAAAAAGAAAATAGTGATAAGTTTAGAAATATATATATATAAATAAAGTAGTTAGAAAGGGTTAGAGGAGGAAGAAGGGAAGAGGGAAACAGGGAAAATAATTTAGAATAAAGATATGTTATATGAAATATATTAGATAATGAATATTATAAATGAAATGTAAATATGTATACATAAATGTAGTTATTGTTATGTGTTTTATGTTTTGTTTATGTTGAATGTAAATAAAATTAAAATTTTATATTAAAAAAAAGATGCACATACACACACTCACACACTCACAGGACAGACTGCCCTCGGCAGGAGCCGGCCGCGCTGAGGGGCTTCAGCCACACCACTCCGCCCCTTGCCACCCGCTGAAGCCCCCCAGCATGGCCAGCTCCTGCCAGGGCAGTCTGTCCTGTGAGTGTGTGTGTGTGTGTGTGCATCTGATCGGGCTTGGCCGAGGGAGGAGAGTTGTCGGGCCGCTGAGCAGGAGAAGCAGGAGCGGCCACCCTGGGAAGCTTCAGTGGGCAGCAAGGGGCGGAGTTGTGTGGCTGAAGCAGCCGAGCGCAGCTGGCTTCTCCTGCTCAGCGGCCCGACAACTCTACTCCCTTGGCCAAGCCCGATCAGATGCGCACACATACACATACACACACACCCCATACCCTCTTTCTCCAGCCTCCCCATGACCAAATGCACCCGCACCTGTTGCAGGGAGGCTGGAGAAAGAGGGTGTGTGTGTGCGTGTGCGCGCGCGATTACGCTGAGCAAGTAATCTGCGTGCACGCACACACACACAAACACACACACATTCGCGCGCACCCTCTTTCCCCAACCTTCCCGTGCCTGCTTTCCCTGGCCTCACCACTGCTGGGAAAACAATCTCAGGATCAGGTAAGGAGGCAGGAACCTGGACTGTGGTGCTGCTTCTGCTGCTGGGCTCGCACGTGGCAACTGGGCTTCCAGTTGCCACGCTGATAGGGCCTCTTCCGGGCTGCCTCCAATGGCAAGTCCGGCTCCAGTCCTCCTTCCCGCCGGGTTTAAAAAAGGGACAAAATTGAGATTTTGATCAAAACGACGGGACGGTTGAAAAATGCTAAAATAACGGGACTGTCCGTTCAAAACGGGACGTATGGTCACCCTATTGATATTAGATGATGTCAGAAAATATTTGAAATGTCAAGGCCCTTATTTTAGTCTCTTCTGATTCAAAGTGGGATATAATTCAGAAATCTCATTAGATTTAACAATCTGTTGCTTTTGCAGTTGAATTCAGAATCCAAATGGGAGCATGAGGTAGGTTCTCCTCATTAACTGAACTAGTGACTGTATCTTTGGTCATCGCTGCTTATTTAACAGTTGTTCATCCAAATCCTAGAGTTACAATAAAAAATATCTGTAGAGAAACAAGAACATTCAGGTTTTGATCTGCTCTTGGTGTTAATAGCCCAAAATCCAGAAAATTACTGCAAGGGCAAGAACTAGTACATGCATAGTATTAAAAATTATTAAATCAGAAATCCATTCTGCTAGATTTAACTTACTAACAGATTCTCTGAAAGTGTAATTTGTCTGTTAAGAAAAATTTGGTCTTCAGCTTTTTTCTTAACCAATTTAAAATGCTTCAGGAAGAGGTGCTATATTTAGGTATTATAATATTGCTAGGTAGACATTTTCATAACCTCTAATTATACCCCCCCCCTGCAAACTGTGTAGTAATCTGGATAAATACATAATTAGAGAGTGTTTCAACATGTATTATACCTCATGATACTTCTCTATCAGCTCTTTTTCACCTTTTCAAACTGTATCACTGTTGTATTTATTTCATTTTGGCAAATGAGTGTTCATCAAATGTGCTGAAGGATTTAGCAACGGATCATCTCATTTTCTGTGAGGAATCAGGTGTGGCCATAGCAATGCATGTCTTACTAACAAGGAAATGTTCATTTGGACACTGGCCACTAAATTGCAGCTTTACCTGCACAATCCTAAAATGTGTGTGCTTCCTCTTTTCTCCTTTGATGCAATTTTGAGGAAATTGGAAGCTCTTTCATTTTCAGTTAACTGTTGTTTATTATTATATCTTGAACTGTGGTTAGTCTTAACTGGGTTGGAAGGTAGGGTAGGCAATGGTTTTCAATTAGGTGCCATAACTCAAAAATGAATGAGGATCATAGGTAGAAAGAGTGTCTTTCAGTGAATCTGGCATAATCTTACAAGCTAGGTCACATATATCTGAGTTTAGGAGGTAAACGCTCCCAGTATACAAGGCAAGATTTGTAAGTGCCTTGATGACCTCATTTCTATTCAAATGTTGAGAAATCTTTGATAATTTCTAAATCAATTCTGAGCAAGTTCCAACATCTCCAGCTTTTCTTGGATATCTGCCCAGAGAACTGTCGTTATTGGGTAAACTGAAAAGAAAACAAATTTCTATTGGGAATTTTGAATGTAACTGATGAATACAGATAATAATTTATCAGATGGTAACTCAGTCATCTTTATTGTCCTGCCAAGTGATGAAAGAAGTCTTTCCACAGTTCTTCATCTGCTAGAGTATCACGTAGTGGAGGACTAACTCACTCTTCAGTATGTGGTAGACAATAAAAAAGAGCAAGTTCAGCATGCGGTCCATTGATAAATGGTTGTGGAAGGTGAAGACTAGGACATGCATGAGAATGGTATCAAAATGTGTGCTTCATTTTGAAAACAAACTGCTTGATAAAGCCTCATTTATTTATTTATTTATTTATTTGAATTTATATTACTGCCCATCTCCCCCGTCGGGGGACTCTAGGCGGTTCACAATAGAACAGTAAAAACATAAATAAAAATTGACAATATTAATAAATAATATAAAATCCAAGCTTAAAAGATATTAAAAAGATGGTAATACTGGGGAGCTTCATGGGACCAGCCATCCCCAAGAGGAACTGTTGGCATTTCCCTCCCAGGCAAGCCAGCAGAACCAGGTCTTTAAGTCTTTTCGAAAGGTCGGGAGCGAGGAAACCCGCCTCAGCTCTGGGGGTAAGGTATTCCAAAGGGTGGGCGCTACTGCAGAGAAGGCCCGCCTCCTGGACCCCGCTAGATGGAACTCTTTAATTGATGGGGTCCGCAGCAAGCCCCCTCTGGCTGATCATTTGACTTACTATTAATTTTGAAGTCTCTTTTCTGCAACATTATCACCAAAAGCATTAAAACAAAATTACAGCAGACCGCTGCGGAACCATTAGAATCAGTAATTGTATTTCAGTTCAGTGTTCAATATTTAATTTTCACTAGCTTTTCAATTTATATGAAATTTATGGCATTAGCTAGTCAAGCAGTGGGTACCCTGGTGTCTTATTGAAATGGTGGATCCAGTGTGTGGAGGACATGGGGGCAGAAGGGGCGGAATTGTAATGGCAGGCTTGCTCTTAAACTGCTTTCTCTCTGGGATAAGAAATTCCTTGGACGTACCCAGAGTCCTCTCCATTACACACTTTCATTGTTGTGGATTTGTGAATGGTGCTAGCAACTCTCCAATTTCTTAAAATTGTTTCAGAATTGGAATTCCTTTCCTTATCCTTCACAAACTGCTAAAAGGTCCTGCTGCAAGCTGAGCTGTAGTTTGATCATTCTTTCTGCTCACCATCAACAGGTTTCATTGAAACTAACTTCCTGATTTTATTTCATCTGAGAGGCAACTCAAAGAAAAGCTGAAAATCAGTATATATAACTTAAGAATGGTCAGGCAATCTATTCAGAAATCAGCTGCAGCTCTTCTTCCTTTCAGTGGAGCTTGCCCGGAATAATCTTGCTGATTGTGTCTGTCATTTTTAGAAGGAAACAAAATATTTTGAAGATACTATCCCAAAGGAATACCTTTCCTGACTGCAAGTATTAATTGCTCCTTGAAGGACAATTGGGTTAATTGAGGGCAGGACATTAGTCCAGAGATTTAAGCTTATCTCTGAATTCCCTGAACTTTATAGGTTTATGTCTGATTCTGAGCAGACCCACAGGGTGCTTTTTTGGTGGATTAGCTGGACCTACCTGGGAACAATCCCATCCCTGGTACCAACTGGACAGCACAAAGCTTTTCTTTTCTTTTCCCATGTGCTCCTAATTCCCCTTATCATCTTGCTTCTGCTAAACCAAATAGCTCTGAAACAGGAATTACCATTGGGTACATGTCAAGATGGGTGGAGAGCACCCTTGTCCCAGGGGATTTGAAAGGCTCACAAGCATGTCATAAACTGACTTTGAAAAACACATCCCTCGGCAGTGGGATGGTTTCTGTCATCTCTTTTCTAGGATTCCATTATTTTATCTGGGGTATTAGTTTAAAAACAGGAATGTACACAGGCCAGCACTAATGAGACAATGAACTTACATGACCTAATGTCTTATCCATCTTAAGACCTGACTTTCTGTATCAGTATTCAACCCTTACAGCACACTGAATCTGTACCGGCACAAGAGTACAGCTTGTTCTCTTGTCCTGGTAGGGTCCTTGCATTACTATCCTTTCTCACCAGCACATTATTTTTCCATGTTCATAGCGGGGTTCTTTTCTTAGTCATCTGCAAGCATTCCAAAATGTTATTCCTGCTCACTCTTTGCCACAGCCTGAAATGATAAAATCCAGGAACAGCTTAATCATTTGATTTAACGAAAGGTTGAAACTTGCTTCAGCAGAGTAAATTTTATTCAATCTAATAGCAGATGGGTTCTGGAAAAAGGGACTTCAGTTGCAAGAATTTACAAGGTGGTCTAAGCAAAACAGAGTCAAGTTTAATGGTTTTCAAAACTTCCGGGGTGTTAGCAAAAACTAATTCAGCTTATCCTGCAGTGTTGGCTTACTGTAAATCACACAGTGGTTTAGATTTCCAGTATGAATTGTGGCTAAATGTGTAGATGCAATTAACTTTTTTTGTGTGTGCATCATGGTATACTTGTTCACTTGTTCTTACAGCAGACAGTGATTGGATTTGTACACTACTGTATGTTAAGTCATGCTTGTTTTACCATAGCTTATTGTAGAAACCACAACTGGCTAGTGACATAGCTATATATTCCATTATTATGTATAAATAATAACTTGATGATGGGGTGAGATGCCTGTCTACTTTTCAGGTGAATCTAAAACTATGATCTTTCTTCTCAGTGGGTGCAAAGGTAAAGCTAGGCTATTGTAACAAACTGAAAACTCATTTGAACCTGAACATTGCTGTTTGTGGAACTGGGAAAAGCAGATGTGAAATTGAAGCCCAAACCCATCAAAGGTTCTGCTGAGCTTAGATTTTGGAGGAAGAATAAGCTGTCAATAGAAGTGCTTGGTATCCTAGGTGGAACCTGTCCATTGAATTGCCTCTCCCAGCTCCACAACAACAGCTCTATCCTGGGTAAAATATCACTACCAACACCACCAACACCACCACCACCACCACCATCAATATCTAGCCTTTCTTTTGGCCACTCTAAATTTTTGGAGTGGCAGAGATTTGGAGAGTTTTGTTTGAGCCTGGGTCATACAATTCAACCAGAAAAATTTAGGAGAGGCCAAAAGAAATTTAGGCCTAGTCCCTTAGTTTCCCCCACTTACTGGTCTGCATCCTGGAACACAAGGCATACATTGACATCCCCCTTTATCTCTACCCTTTCAGCCTAATCTCTGAGAGATAGTGATTGGCTCAAAGTCACCTAGCAAGCTTCAAGGCTGAATGGAGATTTGAAACTGAGTCTGCCCAGTCCTCATCAACGTTCTAGAAATAATGTCACATAGGTCTCCTTTTAATGATAATAATTGACACCTCAGTGATTATTAGTCAATATATTAATTGACACTTGCTAACAAATGTTGTTTGACTGTAAAGTTCTAGAACGAACCATAGACCTGACTGAGTCTAGTCTAATCTGAAATGAGATTATCTGCTTTTCCTTTCTTATTAAGAACATTGCGTGAGAGTAATGTTTGACAACAATTTGTTGATATTGAAACAACATGGCTGTTTTCATCTACTTTTTTTAAAAAAACCAGAGTTTAACCAACATAGGAAAGGATCCCTTGAAAGAATATTGACAGCAAAATATTCTAAAGACAACAAAGTAAGCAGCCAAATAATGTTTGTTGTCTCTGAGCATATTATTTTGAATTACTTTCTTTTAGACCAAACCTTCAGAACAGCCTAAATATCAGCTTTAAATATTGTATACATTCAAAAGCTGTGGCATCTTTCAAAAGTATTGAATACATAAAGTTCTTTAAAAAGTTTGTGGGCTACCTTTTAAAATAACCCCCTTCAGATGTGCCCAATATCCATTGGTGCAGTCCCTAAAATAAACATTCTCTTGTTATCTTTTTTTAATAAGAAAGGAGGACAACCTGAAGTACAGAAAAATGCTCCTTAGAAGTTCCTTTGATCTTTCCAACCCTCACCAAAAGAAGCTCCTCAGGCTGTACCTCTAGATTTTTATTGGGTTTGCCGGGCATTGTGAATGGTTGTCTGGGTCTCTCTTCCTCATAGTATTTTGGTGGCTGCTTACAGTCGTTCACTGGCTCCCTTCTCTTTTCTGTTTGTAGACTTGCCTTATAATTTCGAATGTTTGACAGGCGGCTGAAGACATTTTTTTTAACATGTACTAAGTGGGTGGTAAAACATCACCTACAGATGAGCTTTCCTTAACTGATTTCTCTTGTCCTAAGGGTAGTCATTTTTTAGGCTGAAAGGACTGTTTGATATATGGACTATGTGAGATGCTGCTGAAGTTTCATTTCACTGAGAAATACAGGTTTTCTAAGTGCTGGGTTCTATAGTGAATAAGGCTGGCTCTGGCCCCATTCCTGGAGGACACTGAAGATTATGGGCAAGTACTTTTGCCCCCTCTCCCATATGATGCTCATTGTTTGGAGGATTAGAATGCCCCAAGAGTGTTACTGTCTTTATCATGCCATGAATTTGGAGAGCAAGGCTAAGTACACGGTTTATCTTCAAAAGAGGTCAAGCTTAGAGGGTGAACTGAACTTCAGTTCCGTCCAAGCCTTTCCTGTCTAAGCCACATTCTGAAAGAAACCTCAAAACAATATTGCACTTTAATTGGTTATTAAAGACATTATTAAGATAGTAAGTAAATGGATAAACTACACTGAGACACTTCAAAAATAATTCAGTAAATACATCTGAATATTCATAGCCTAATCAGCATTTCATTTGCATATCCATCAAATTGCAAGCTTCACCCCATTAAGTGTAGCAATGCTCTGTGACATTTCCTTTTAAATTATGTCTGCCTGCAATTGTTTTTGGGGGGCTGGTGTAATGCGGAATGTTACCTATAAAATTACCTGGATTTATTCTTGAACAGGAAACAGCAAGCACTTCTAAGGAATTGTCCACGTGGACTAATAAGTACATCTCACAAATAAAATATGCATTGGGAAAAAAGTGTACTCAGTCATCATTACAAATAGTTTTCATCTTTGTTTTGACAAGGGGCCAAACTTGCTTATGTTCATGATTTTTCAAAAATGCATAGGAAATGAAGGTATTTGTTGCTACAAAAACAAGAAGTTTTGCATTAACTTTTAACAATCAGTTGTGGGAATATCAGCTAATGCACCTAAGTGGTAGAAGCCCTGCTGATACATTGCGAGGTAAATGTTGCTGTCCCTTGTTGATAGCTGTTTGTGCCCAGACAGGATACCACTTGCATTGTTATCTTTGTGTTGTCTTTGCTACTGCTTGGGTTTGGACTGTCACTCCCTCCTTCTCCTCCAGACAATAAAGGAGGGAACTCTTCATGTGTAAATAAGTAATAACCATAGCTTTTAGTAGACTAACCAGTCGTGTGTCTGTGTAAGCACTGTAGAGTTGGCAGCTGTTTCTTGGCCAGAAATCTGGCTAATATTTATGAGCTCTGTAGTGGGAAAAAGAATGTGCCTTATCATATCGGTTTGACCTTGCTGTTGCAATCCATCACCATTGCCCCCCTCTTTCCCGTTGCTTATAGTGTAGGATTAAAGATAGTGTGAATATCATGGTTGGGTGAAGATGCTTGAGTGGCTGCAATCTCTGATCATTTTTACCAAATTGTATGCAAGGTATGCTTTAGGTAAAAAAAAGGACATTTGCAGTAATCTCTTACCATCTTTATTTAACCCAGAAATAAGGGGGCATATAGTCAATACCAGGGATTGTTCTGTCCTGTGGATGGATTCCACATGTATCAATGCCTCACATGTTAAATAATTTACTGCACAGTGTGTTAAGTTTCAATATGTTTGCTTTCAGAAGTTGGGATTTCCACATGTATATAATACATTGAAGTATGTGATTGAGTGTTGCCCCCATAATGCCTTTTTCAAATATGAAATTACCTTTTTTTTGTTCCAAAAGAAAAATGCTTGAACAGATATCTGAATGCATGGTGAGAAGAGTTCTAAAGACAGAGACTTCCACAGGCTGTATGGCCCCTCTCCCACATGATGCTCATTGTTTGGAGGATTAGAATGCCCCAAGAGTGTTATTATTTTTATCATGCCATGAATTTGGAGAAGAAGACTAAGTACATGGTTTATTTTCAAAAGAAGTCAAGCTTAGGGGGTGAACTGAACTTCAGTTCTGTCCAACCTATTCCTGTCTAAACCACATTCTGAAAGAAACTTCAAAACAATATTCCCATCAGCCTTTACAAGAGATCTAAACATGCTTGATGGCATTAACTTGCCAAATGTTTGCAGGTACAGTACTACAATAGTTTCAGACTCAGCTGTTTGGTAGGTACAGTACTACAATAGTTTCTGCTGTTTGGTAGGTACAGTACTACAATAGTTTCAAACTCAGCTGTTGTAGGCCTTCCATTTAATTTATTAATTTAATTTTTAAAATCTTTTAAAGTTTTGGCTTGTTTTCCCATTTAAAGATTAAGGAGGACTGAGAATAAATAATTGCCTCCCTGTTATTATTTTTGTATTGAATTTGAAGGATTTAATATTTTCCTACGCAGTGAATTTTTTCTTTCGAATCTCCAGCCTTCTGTTCTCTTTCCCTGAAAGCTGCTTGTTAGCACACTTTCTCTTGTTTCAATTTCATTCAGAAACTTTCCACTAACTCATTAACACCTATCTGTGTGAGTCAAGTATCTAGGGGGCGTTATAATCTACTGCCTGAAACATGGAGGATTTTAAAGAGATTTTCTCAGAGTTCTGTTGTGAGCTTAAGCAGACCTGCAAACAGATCTTGCCAGATTCCTGTCAAGCTATTTTGCAAGATATTCGGGACATTGTGGAAAATATCTGCTGTCATCTGGCTGAGAATGTTATGGAAGAAGCTGAAGATTTTAACAAAGATGTAGATGTTTCTACCGACATTGAGACTGAAGTCTTTGTTGAAATGCCAGGTGAAGAGTTTATTCTGGAGCTGAAGGGGTTAAAGCATAGCTTTCCAAACTGTGTGTCGTGACACAGTACTGTGTCACCTGTGGGGCCCAGGTGTGTCACGCGAAAACCTGGAAGCGCTGATGGCACACTGCCGCCGCACGCAGCAGCGGGCCATCAGCGCTTCCAGGTTTTCGCACGGCACACTAGGCCACCGCCACCATGGCACGCAAAAACCTGAAAGTGCTGCGGCGGCAGCAGTGCGCGAAAACCCAGAAGCGCCGCCGCCACGGTGTGCAAAAACCCGGAAGCCCCACAGCAGTGGCGGTGCTTCTGGGTTTTCGCATGCTGACGTTGGTATGTTGCCAATGTGAAAAGTTTGGAAAGCCCTGGGTTAAAGGGACAGCCTGAATTGCAAATCACAGAGTTGTTTTTCTGAGGGATTGTTATGGGAAAGTAGAAGCCCTGTTCTGTGGGAGGTTCTTTGCTGAGAAGTCTGAGTTTTTAAGGGGGGCAGTTGGGCTGTTTGATTTTTGTATGAAAAATGCCTTGTGTGTAATATGGAGATATGTAAATGTCTTGGTATATTTTGAAGTGGGGTAAAAATTTAAGAACGTTTAATTGGATTGATAATGAGGCTTTTATGATTTCATTTCTCTCTAATTATTTGGATTAAGACTTACTGGACTCTTTTTAACATTTGCTTGATTTTTAAGATTTATAAAGTATCTGTAAGGTATAATAATTGTTTGATTTTTAGGTTTAACAGGGTTAAGATTGTTGTAGTATTATCAATGATAAAAGTAGATAATTTATATGTTTTTATAATTTGATTTTTATTATAGTGGACAGAAATATATAGAATAGTGATAGGAAGGAAATAATTAAATAAATGTTTTTTTGGGGGAGGGAAGCTGATTTAGAAATGTATATATTTCTTTTTTTTAGTATAAGGGGAAGGAGCAATTGCATTTAGTGATTTATATATGTGCTAATGGATGATTTATAGAAATAATGTGATTTTGGTTTGATATAGAGTAATTATGGAAATTTCTGTATATTCTTGTTGTTGAAAGTCGGAAGTCACCTCTTTATGTAACCTTTGAAAATTCTTTTTCTTGTGTTTCACACTTTTTTAGATTTTTAGTTTTTTTTAGTTTTTTGCTTTTTTGTAGTTTTTATCTTTGTTTCAAACTTAATAAAACTCTTATAAAAAAAGAGATCTGACAAAATAGAAGACAGGTCCTATGTTTTTAATCATCATCATCATCATCATTTATTTATTTATTTATTATTTCAATTTATTCCCCGCCCATCTCCCTTGCAAGGGACTCATCATCATCATCATCATCCAACAGCAAAAATACTTAAATGCAGCCTAAGTTGTGGTATTTATGATTGAACAGGGCCTCTTCAAGGACCTTCTAGATGCTGTTGCTTCCAGTTCCTTTATGATGTAAGATTCCATGGGCTCAGGGTCAGAGCAAGTTTATTTTTTACTTATTTTATTTTATTTATTTTATATCCCGCCTTTACTATTTTTATAAATAACTCAAGGCAGCGAACATACCTAATACTCCTTCCTCCTCCTATTTTCCCCACAACAACAACCCTGTGAGGTGAGTTGGGCTGAGAGAGCGTGCCTGGCCCAAGGTCACCCAGACGGCTTTCGTGCCTCGGGTGGGACTAGAACTCTCAGCCTCCTGGTTTCTAGCCTGTTGCTTTAACCACTAGACCAAACTGGCTCCACTACTTTGATGTACTGAATTGTTGAAAGCTGCTTCTGCGAATGGGAGCAGGTCTACCCAGTCGTCCTGCTGGTAATTTACATAGCGTCTAAGGTGTTGTTCTAGTATTTGGTTTGATTGTTCACAACCCCCATTCATGGCTGGGTGGTGACTTGAGCTCAGACCCTGTTCCACCCCCATCAGTTTTAAAAAAGCTTTCCAAAATTTGGGTCAAAAGTTAAAAGTACATTGTGGTCAAGCTCTACAGCTGGTCAAGGATGACACAGTACTAAACCAAGGAGATTATCATCGATTTTAGAAAGAACCGGCCTAGCCATACATCACTCTTTATTAATGAAATAGCTGTGGAGTCAGTTAGTAACATCAGGTTCCTGGGGGTGCAGATAATGAATAGTTTGACTTGGTCTCTAAATACTGCATCCCTGGTAAAACAGGCACAGCAGCGTTTGCATTTTCTGCGCCGGATGAGGAAAGCATATCTTCCTCCTCCAATCCTCCTTACTTTCTATAGAGGCACTATAGAGAGTGTATTGACCAACTGTATTTCCATTTGGTTTGGAAGCTGAAGTGCCTTGGATAGGAAGTCTGTGCAGAGGGTGGTGAGGGTAGCAGAGAGGAAAATTGGGATTTCACTTCCTCTCATTCAGGATATAGCGTACACACGCTGTTTGTCTAGAGCCCGAAATATTGTCAGTGACCCCTCTCACCCTCATTATGGCTTGTTCTCCTTGTTACCCTCTGGGAAGAGGTTCCACTGCATTTGATGTAGAACAACTAGATTAGGTAATAGTTTTGTCCCCTGGGCTATTAGACTCCTAAATTCCTAATGATCCCTTTTACTTTAGGGGAGTACAGTATGTAGGATTGTGATATTTATCAGGGATAATGGTTAGGGGAGGGAAATGGGTAAAGAATATATATTATATATTACACTAATTATTTGTCCGTGAGCCAATTGCAACGAAATTTCATTTTAATGTGCACCTTAGTGTAAAGTGGAATGACAATAAAAGTTTATTCTATTCTATTCTATTCTATTCTATTCTATTCTATTCTACTCTACTCTACTCTACTCTACTCTACTCTACTCGTGAAACAGAGTATTTTTTCATCAGAAACCAGAAAAAAATCCCTTAAGTGAAAGTTGCTCTTTTTTATTTTGACTTTCATCTCCCTATATAACAGCACATATTTACTGAGTGCTGCCCAAAGTATATTTTGCCAGGCACTGCTGTTTCCTTAACAGGGAATTGTATTGACATGAGAAAACAACAATCATTCTTGCCTTTGATTAATATCATGGGATCCTGTATTGACAATATACAGGGCAAACAACTGAAAACATGGTCATAGTAGCTAAAATTTGGCTAATTTGGGAAATTTCTAAACAAAATGGCATTGCATGTCCCACCCCATTTCCATAGTAAATAGTTTCTGATCACAGCAACCACCATGCAAGCAAGCAAGAGTTTTTGTGGATAATATTTGATTGTGATACAGTTTTTATCATCAATGGGGGCAGAAATTAGGTACCCTTCATCCTTTCCACTAAAACTAAAACATTTACCATGCTTGGATCCTTCCGGAACAGGTGAAGAACCAGATTACCTAAAACTGCCCCCACACACAGGATCTAAGGATCACGGGTCTCACTGAATGTGGTTTTTGCCTGTATTATGGAAGTTTTATGTCATTTTGAAAGTGAATTACAGCGTAAAACAGAGTCATCTCCTCCCTAGCCAGAGAGTGATATATGTAGGAAATACGTATAGCATATATCATATTTGCATGTTGTAATATCTTTGTTCTTATATACATCTAATGCCTATAGAAAAGCTTGGCTGCATACATTATAGGTAAAGTTTTCTAACCACACACATTAAACTTATTAAAGTTATCTAACTATGAATTAGATAACTTTAATAAGTTTACTTATCAGAACTATGATTGCAATACTTTGGAATGGCCAAGAAACAAGGCTTGAGTCATATGAAAAGGTGAGTCTTTTGGGTTGATGCAGGTCTGATTCTTAAAAATGTACATTCTCCCATATGAGTGCCTTGCCATTTTTTAAAAAAATTCTATAGATCAAAACCCTATACAGGCATCCACCGTCCATTCTATGGGAAAGAGGAATTCCATGTATGATAGGAGTGAGATGGTCTTCGCTTGTGATGTTTCCTTTTCCCAATCCTGCCTTCTTCCAAGCACTGGAACAGAAAGGTCTAAAGCTGCTCCCAAAAGAGCTTTGCACACATTGAGCTGCTTTGTATTATACCGGGTCATTGGTCAGGCAACATATGGCACCATGGGATTTCAGAATTCCTTTGATTATGCCCCGAGTGTCTGTTTGGAAAAGAAGACCAAAGCCAGGCATTGCAGAAAGGGGAGAAAAGGGGTGCCATAGAACCTGAATGCCTCTTGCCTCAGCCTTCCAGTCTCCATACAAGATTGATAGATCTGTGCCATCCACCCTGGAGGAATGGACTGTTACTCAATTAGTAAACTCAGACGAGAGATGCAATTTTCTTGTCATTAGCCCACACTTTAAACTTTTAATTGGTGCCAGCCTGAGCTGCTTTTAATATGTACTGCACTTTGCATGTATCTTCTGTAATGAGATGAGTGATTAAGAAAGTTATAACAAATATTTCTCATGGTGTATGTAGTTTTTTTTTTCCAAATTAACTTTCTGAAACAATTTCAAAAACATTCTGAACCTTCTGGCCCTAAGCATAAGAATTAAACAGAGTTAATTTAGCAATAATCTCTCCCTGCCTATTCTCCGTCAGCATCACCAGTGAATGAAGTATTTTGATTTCTATTGTTCAATTAGGGTGCTTAAAAAATGAAAGGTAACTAAAATTAGGAACTGGATGTACATATTGTACATATTGTACATACATCTACAACTGTAGAATTAGATTATTATTTATTTATTTATTTATTTATTTATTTATTTATTTATTTATTTATTTGTCAAATTTATATAGCTGCCCATCTCATAAACAAGTGACTCTGGGCGGCATACGACAAGGCTAAAAACAATTAACTCATAAATACCATATTATTATTATTATTCATTAAAAAAACAAGCTAAAAGAGAAGAAGTATTAGGCTTAAGAGATGTTAATAATAGTATATAATAACATGCTATATAATAATAATAATAATAATAATAATAATAATAATAATAATAATATAGCCCCCTCAATAATTCACCAGTCCCCTGGGGTCCCCAGGCCTGATGGTTTTGAGGGACCTGCAGAAGGACAGAAGTGATGAAGACAGCCTCACTTCAGGGGGGAGGATATTCCACAACGTGGGCACCACAGCAGAAAAGGCCCACCGTCTAGGACCCGCCAAATGTAGCTCCCGAGCCGACAAGACGCGCAGCATGCCCTCTCTGCTGGATCTGATGGGACAGGCAGATGTAATCAGGGTGTATTATGGTGTGAAGAATTAGTTAATTACACATTGACACATCTTTGTCCTTTATTAATTAGTGGTGCTGCAGAGCTCTGACAAGCTAAAGCTGTAAACCTGGGCCATAATACAAGGGGCCACTGCAAACTTTATGGATATTAAATTTGCTGAGGATCAGGGGCTTTCCTGGCATGCCATCCAGCCTCCCCTGATTGTTGAAATGATTGATGGGTGGCCTCTGCTATGGCCTGCACAACAAACAGGCTCCAAATGAGGTTGGGAAGCCACAAAGAACCAATTCAGTTCTGCCTTGCCTCTACCTTCCCAGCTCCTGATCATTTTGGGACTTGAGTGGTTCCAGGCCAGTGGTCCCCACATTGTGAGGTCCATGGGAGACTATGAGTTCTAGTCCTGCCTTATGCATGAAGCTGGCTGGGTGACTTTGGGCCAGTCACTCTCTCCCTGCCCTAGGAAGAAGGCAAAGGCAATGGGGCCTGACTGAATGTTGATTTAGAGAAGGGATACAGAATTGCTGGAATCTATGAGGTCTGGCATTTTGACAGAAAGGCAAGCACAGTATTTTCAAAATATATCAAAATGCATTTCAGACGCAAGCAGGGAGCCAGTGGGTACCCTGGCCAAAACAGAACAGGATAAAGACCATTACCTTCAGGATTATGAGAAGAAGGAAGGCATCCACTTATGACATGAGCAAATCAAAGTGAACCCTGGCAAAAGAAAGATTTCTAGCCTCTTTTAAACACACTTGGGCAGATCACCAACCGTGTGACTGCATCCATAGTGATAAGCCCAAAGTAATTGTTCAAATATCTTTTTATGCCTTACTATGAAGTTTCTTCATGTGAGTTTATTGACACAGAGACAGCCATGGTGAGATGGAAAACTGCCAAACCATGTGTATGCATTGCCTGTTTACTACAGCTTCTGCATGGCTGGAATTGTACAGGTTCCTGGAGGTCTGAGGCAACAGATGCCTGTATCATGATACTGATTCAGTCATCTTTATCAGCAGGGAAGGGGTATGGAGGCCACCATTAAGTGATTATGTAGGGCAACTGACAAGTGAGATCCCACCAAAACCCCAAATCACTGAATTTGTGTCAGCAGGCCCCAGAATGTATGGGTGTGCTTCATATAATGGGGACTTGAAATGGTCTGGACTATGGTCAATAAATCACTCACTCACTCACCCATATAATGGGAAAGCAGAGCTGAAGGCAAAGGAGTTTATGCTGAACAGCACATGACATTTGAGAGCCTGAAAGATTTGGTGAATACTTACAACTTTTCTTAGGAGGAACGTTAGGTAAGAGATAGTGGTGGAGCAGCCTGGGATTGTTGGGTTTAAGAAACAGAGGGTGCTAGAAACTCAGGTATTCTGAAACACTTTGCAGAGTGGAATGCCTACTATTGGGGCTGCAGTCATAAACCAACTGGATGAAGAGATGTGTACCATTCCAAGATCATCAAGCAGATCATCAAGCAGTCAGGAGGCTTTATTGGGCCCTTACTAGATGCTGAGCAATGTATTTGCCAGGTAAACCATGGACCATGCTAGAAAAATGTATCTGGTGCCACAGCACTGGATGGAACAACTGCAGGGTGGAATGACTACTGTTGCTAACCAACTGGATGAAGAGATATATGCCATTCTTCAAAGAGTAGATTTGTCTGAGGACAAGATTAAACTCTACAGTTCTGTGTTTTCAAGGTTCCTAAAAATGACCAGACACCACAAACACAAATAAATAACAATACGGTCATCATCATTGGCGATCACTCGTAGCCGAGTAAGATTGTCTTCCAAAGGTAAAATTTTAACGGTGGATCCGTAAGTGGCTATAAAGGCCAATTCTGGATCCGCACAACCTCCCACAATGAGGGCATAGGTTTCCGGGTGGGAGACGGTCATGATGAGGGTTTGCCTGACGTGCCTTCCTTTTAGCTCTTTTCTCCCTTTCGCCCTGTACTCGTGCTTCTTCAAAGTCCATAGCGCCATTAATAAAGGCTGACCTCCAATTGAAACGCTCATGAGTTAGGGCTTCCCAGTTCTCAATGCTGATATTACATTTTTTAAAATTAGCTTTGAGAGTATCTTTGAATCTCTTTTGCTGTCCACCAATATTCCGTTTTCCATTCTTAAGTTGGGAGTAAAGTAGCTGCTTTGGAAGACGATGGTCAGGCACTCGAACAACATGACCGGTCCAGCGAAGTTGATGTTGGATGATCATTGTTTCAATCCTGGTGGTTTTCGCTTCTTCTAATACGCTAACATTAGTCCGCCTATCTTCCCAAGTAATTTGCAGAATTTTTCGGAGGCAGCGTTGATGGAATCTTTCAAGAAGTTGGAGGTGGCGTTTGTAGAGGGTCCATGTTTCACAGGCGAACAGAAGGGTTGGTAGTACAATGGCTTTGTAAACAAGCATTTTGGTCTCCCTGCGAATGTCCCGATCCTCAAACACTCTACGCTTCATTCGGGAGAAAGCTACACTCGCAGAGCTCAGGCGATGCTGAATTTCAGCGTCGATGTCGGCTTTTGTAGATAGATGGCTGCCGAGATAAGAAAAGTGATCGACATTTTCTAGTGACACACCTTTAAGCTGGATTGATGGCACTGCAGAGGGATTGGTTCGAACTTGCTGGTAAAGCACTTTGTTTTTTTTAATGTTAATCGAGAGGCCGAGCTTTTCATATGCTTCTGCAAAGATGTTTAGGATAGTTTGAAGATCTTCCTCGGAGTGTGCACAGACTACGTTATCATCAGCATATTGAAGTTCTATAACAGAAGTTGCAATTACCTTATTTTTTGCTTTTAGCCTACTAAGATTAAAAAGCTTTCCATCTGTTCGATATATAATTTCTACACCAGTAGGAAGTTTCTCTTCAACAAGGTGCATAATCATAGCGATGAAGATAGCGAATAAGGTTGGAGCAATAACACATCCCTGTTTAACGTCGTATTCCACTTTAAATGGATCGCTTTGAGAGCCATTGTTATTCAGGATTGTTGCCATCATGTCGTCGTGGAGTAACCGCAAGATGTTCACAAATTTATCAGGGCATCCGATTTTCAGAAGGATGGTCCAGAGAGCAGTACGATTTGCTGTATCAAAAGCTTTAGTCAGATCAATAAACGCCATGTACAGAGGGCGGTTTTGCTCCTTGCATTTTTCTTGAAGCTGTCGTGCAGTGAAGATCATATCCACTGTTCCCCTGGAAGGGCAGAAGCCATTTTGCATTTCAGGGAGGATGTCTTCTGATACAGATAGGAGACGATTTGCAATGATCTTTGCCAGGATTTTGCCTGCTGTGGCTAGAAGGGAGATGCCTCGATAGTTTCCACAGTCTGTTCTATCACCCTTTTAAAAGAGAGTGATAATTATGGCATCCCTAAAGTCTGCTGGAATCTCCTCCCTCATCCAGATTTTTTCGATGAGCTTATGAAGTTGTTGTATAAGTTCAGGCCCGCCTTCTTTAAAGACTTCAGCAGGAATCCCATCAGGTCCACTAGCTTTGTTATTTTTCATTTGTTTAGTGGCTTTGCTGACTTCCTCCAAACTAGGGGGTACTGTAAGCTCATCTCTTATTTGTTTTTGTGGGATTTGCAAGAAGACTTCATCAGCCACAGTAGAGTGACGGTTAAGGAGATTGTAGTAATGCTCTTTCCAGCGCAGTGCAATTGACTCTTTCTCCTTTAGAAGTTTAGCACCATCTACTGAGCGTAAGGGATTTGTACCATGGTTTGTTGGTCCATAGATGGTCTTTATGGCATTAAAAAAGCCCCGTGCATCATGAGCATCTGCAAAATGTTGGGTTTCTTGGGCTTTTTTTATCCATCATATGTTCTTAAGCTCTCTAGTTCTTCTTTGGACTTCTGCCTTTGCACTGGCGTAGATTTTTTTTCTTAACGGCACAGTTAATATCTTTTTGCCATATCCGGAAGGCTTTCCTTTTCTTGTCAATAATATCTTCAATTTCACTATCGTTCTCATCAAACCAGTCCTGATGTCTCTTAGTCTGGTATCCGATAGTTTGTTCACAGGCTGAAATAATAGAAGTCTTCAATTTAATCCAGTGTTCCTCAACATTTTCAGGAAGTTCCATAGGCAGATGTTCCTTGAGAGTTGATTGAAAGCAAGCTCGTTTAATAGGATCTTGAAGGGCCAGTGTATTCATTTTACGCCTTGGTTTTCTTCCTTGGAGCCTACGATGAGGGACAATCTTTATGGCCATCGTGGATCGAATTAATCGATGGTCTGTCCAGCAGTCATCGGCGCTCGTCATGGCTCTGGTGAGAAGTACATCACGGCGATCTCTAGCACGGACAATTACATAATCTAAAAGATGCCAGTGCTTCGACCGTGGGTGCTTCCATGATGTTTTAAATTTATTTTTCTGGCGAAAGAGTGTGTTAGTAATGACAAGGTTATGCTCTGCACATTTAGTCAGAAGTAAGATTCCATTCGTGTTGCTGTTGTCAACTCCTTCTTTCCCAATGATCCCTGGCCACAAATCAAAATCACGCCCAACTCTTGCATTGAAATCGCCCAGGAGGATAATTTTATCCTCCTTTGGTATCTCTGATAAGATGGTGTCCAGCTGGGTATAAAATTTTTCCTTGATATCCTCATCTGCATCTAGTGTTGGTGCGTAAGCACTTAGGATAGTTGCCTGTTGGTTTTTGGCGAGTTTTATTCGGAGAGTTGAGAGTCGTTCGTTAATCCCAGTGGGAACTTCTGACAAGAGCTTCACAATGTCGTTTTTGATAGCAAAGCCTACCCCATGTATTCGTCGTTCATGTTCAGGCAGTCCTTTCCAAAAGAAGGTATAACCTCCTTTTTCTTCCTTCAACTGTCCTTCTCCTGCTCTTCGAGTTTCTTGGAGTGCTGCTATATCAATATTAAAACGTCTCAGCTCCCTTGAAATAATGGCAGTCCTACGTTCAGGTCGTTCACTATCCATATTGTCTTGCAGTGTCCGTATATTCCACGTTCCAAAATTCATGTGTTTTTTACGACCACTAGATGGTGACCCCACTGGTCGCGGTAATCCAGTCAGGGAGAAAATGAGGCAGACTATGTTTAGGGCACCTTTTCTAGCCCCCTCCCCATATGGGGTGAGCAGAGTGGATCCTAAATAGGGCTGCTCAGTCGTGGATACAGCTGCCAAACTACTCAACTGCCTCTATCTTTGAGTCAGGGCGACTGAATCCGTATCCACCGCCCATGTGCTGGTCCATGACTAGGAGCTTCCAGATTTCACAGTCCTGCCCCCGTTGCCATTCGTCAGTCGCCATGGGACTTTTGGTTGTTTTGGGTTTGGTGTGGTTGGAAGACGCCTGTGCGTGAATTTGTTTTATGTGTGGAGATCGGTGCACAACGATCAGCACACAACCTTCACAGAAAAAGGCGCTAATCCAATGGCATGGATACCATGACGATTGGTGACCTTTTGTCTGCTGCAGCCTTCATCCTCCTTCGCAGCCGTTGTAACAATACACCTTGTTATCTTCCGCCTGTTCTGCCGTTGAGGACTTTCTTGGATCGTTCTTTGTCTGGTTCCTCCCCCTGACCTTACCGCCATGGGTGACCCTGCCAGGAGTACATGACTCCTGACGGCTTCGCTCACAGGGTTCATTGGGAACACACAAGCCCACTCACCACAACAAGGTGACGATCCAGCGAGTGAGACAATACGGTAAGGACTTACTATTAAGTATTCAGCTTAAGACAGAAACCTTTATTGTACAACAAATATTTTAATGTAATTTGCAGTTGTTTATTAATGCTGCATTTAGTTTTGGATGTAAAATTTGAACAATGCTGACATTTCAAACCATAATTATGACTGATAGAATCTTTTCTTTTTTCCCCCTATCTGTAAAGGTCTAGTTATCTGAGTGTTAATAATCTTTAGTCAATACTGTATAAATACCACTGTTTTGAAATTACTTATATCTTATAATAATATAATAAAATATATTTTTTTAAAATGACCAGACAAAATGAATCTGAAAAGGACAAATTAAACTTCATTTATCTTCCCAGAGAAGCCTTTACCATCTCTGACATCCCCAGCATAACTGTCACCTCCAGTGATGCAGGACATGACAATGTCCAGATGTGCCAGGACATGTAACCATTACTCTCTTTATTAAGTGACAGATGTTTATCTTGCAGAGTATGCTCTGAATATAGTACCTAGAGTAGTTACTTTGGGCACATCAGGACACTTAACAAACTTCGTATTCCGAAATGTGCTTTGCACACATCTGCAGTCATTATGAGAGTGTCTTTGCTCACTTGCATACCTGTAGTTAAATCTTTTGCACTCAGGAGTGTAATGTTTTTATTAGCTTTTATTTTACTTCAGAAAAGTTCAAAATAGGCATTGCTCGATATGCTCATTTTTTTATTGCTTGCAGGAGGGGTTGAAGAGTGTGTGTGTTTGCAAAAATATATGTATGTATTTAAGTTTTGGAAAAGACAGAAAAGCAGGGTGTAGCGTGAAAAGTTTTTCCCCCTTCATTTAAGGTGGGGATTTCATAAACTCAACCAAAGTAAAATTTTATTAGGGCTTTAATTATTTCAGAAGCAGTCAAAATAGGATATACTTCAAAATATAGGTTTTCAGTACAGTCAAGCCTTGGAATTACCAGAAGTCAATGCAGTCAAGTGAAGGGTTATGTTAATTATTAAATTAAGGGCTGGCAAGCAGCCTTTCCTGATAGGGTTAGGTAACATGTCATATATGGCAGGATTTGTGATTGTTTACTTTGATGATGTCACTGATTAAAACAACTAAAAAACTCCCCTTATAAGTTGGTAGAGACTATAACTACTTATAATGCTGAATCCCTTGAATACATGGAAGAATGATCTCTCAGCTCTATAAAAAGGTGTTTTCTATATATTCAGCTGTTGTTTACTATAACCCAATGAAGGCAGTACCAAATTCAAAAAGCAATTGGTGTTACTTTCTTCCTCCCAAAATAAATTTGCACCCAAATAGAGCCTAGAAGAAATAGCTGACAGGTGGGTGAAATGGTCTGGAAATCATTCAGATCAATTGAACACAACCATATTTGAAGTACTTGGATTTAAAACAAATTATACATGTTTATTAAGTTAAGTGACATGGATGATTCTGCTGATTTGTGCATATCTGAATAATTTGTTGCATTTAAGGGGTTTCCAATGCTGTTCCTAGACTAAATAAAGCTTTGGTTGTTTTGTAGCCAAGGTGTGATGCACATTTCAAATAAAGTACAATTGCTTTCTAGAGTCTGAATTCAGTGTCCCACCAGGTGTCTGGATGGGCAATCTTGCCAAATTTGAAGGGAACTTGGTTCAGTTGTCAGTCACTGCTGTTGGCGGGTGGGTTACTCTGTCACAAGAAATGGCTACATTCAGATACAACATTGGGATAACAATGGTCTTTTTCAGACTGTGGACTTTAAGTCTCCCGTGTGAAGTGGAGCAAGAAATTAGACAAAACAAAATACTAAAGAATAAACTGCAAGGTACAAAGTAGGTGTCCCACTGGGTCTTTTCTATAGCTCCTTTCTGTAAGTCAGTAAAATCCAAGGCTGAAGGAAAGGGGCATGTTCAGTTTATAGATGAAAAGATTAAGGCAGAGAGCTAGAACAGTATTGCAAAGGCTGTTATAAGGCAGAGAGAAAACAATATTTTGCCAGAACCATTGATGGAACAGGAAGAAGCGGTGGGTTCTAATCACTGCAGAGAAGATATGGATGGGATAGCAGAAAAAGTTGTCCTAACCTATAAGAAGGAGCAGTTTGGTGTAGCGGTTAAGGCATCAGGCTAGAAACCAGGAGAACTAGTCTCGCCTTGGACACGAAGCCAGCTGGGTGACCTTGGGCCGGTCTCTTTCTCTCAGCCCTAGGAAGGAGGCAATGGCAAACCTTGCCAAGAAATCCTTGCCAGAAGTCAACGCTGAAGGCACAAAAGCAAAAAAACCCAAACACCTATAAGAAGAGTTTGTGAATGGCCCAATATAGCCCGGAAACTGATAGATGGCCTCTGCCTTGAAGTCTTCAAAATGGGTTTTAAATGACTTCATAATATATGTTACATTGTCTTGCTATAGATGTTAAATGCTGATATGACAGGAGCTGAGATCAGTCACTGGTCTGGTTCAAAATAAACAACTATTTGAGAACACTTTATTTATCTATCAAAAATTGACCTCTGAATCCTCATCAACTCACTGCTGCTTACAACAAAATAGAAAAAATAAAACTACTGCAATATCAACAGATCTAAACAAAGAAACCTCAATAAATAATATCTAAAAAGCACTCCACACAATAAATAACATAAAAGGTTTGCTTTAAAATAGATCCATTCAAAATATGAATATTCCACGGCTTCCTCATCTCTTTCCCCAGTCTGCAGCTGAATCAACCGACTGGAGCAGATCCCTGTTCCGCAAGCATACAGTGGCCTTCAAAGCACAAGGGGGAGAGGCAAGCCCTCCATCCTTGAAATACGGTGACGCTCCATTCTAAAGTATAACTCATGACTGCCTCTCCAGACTCTTTTTCCTTGTCATAGTCTGAGTCAAAGCCCTGAATCCCACGCAGTTCCCAGCAAGGGGAGCCTGCTCTGTAAGGGCTTGAACTTTAATCATACCTGTCCCAGGAACAAAGTGTAATCATGTTTTAGATGAGCTGGAACAAATGATTTGCTAAGGATAATAACATCCTTGTGTTGTGCTCCAGTCTTCCCTCTTTAATGGTTATTTGACTGTGTCTAGCAACTGAAGGTTTGGCAAAATTTTAACAGGCTGTGGATGAATATCTCACAAGGCAGAATGTGTACTGTTTTTGTTCAGAGAACTCATAATAGATACTAGTACTAATATACCTTATGGAGATAAGAGGGAGCAATAACTAGGATGATTTGTATTCCCGGTTCTTTCTTGAAAGCAGGTTTGGTCAGTTAATATTATTCATATTAACTTTAAGTGATCACTGATAGTTTTGGTAGCTTGTTAATCCAGTGTTGCCATTTCATTGATGGAGGGGTCTTAGATGTTTTTTTACCAATTACAGTTATATTCCATTTTCTTCTGAGGGCTGCAAGACAGCTTATATAGGGCTTCCACGTGGTCCGTCTATGATATTTCCTTCTGATTATCTTTAAATTAACATCCCAGTGATGTAAGCTTCCATTTGATTGCATGAGTTAATTCTCCTGATCTGGATTGCAATATCCAGCATATATGTGACTAATTCATAGATAAAAGAGATATACATTTCTGCTAATGTCTTTGGCGGGGGGGGGGGGGATGTGCATTTAGCCATAATAGCATTAGGCAAATGCACTCTTTAAAACCAATAGAAAATCTGACACTGATTTCAGTGACATGTAGGTTGCCACTGTTGCTTGCAATTCAGATAATGATTACAGTCTAAAGTTCACAGTGCTTAAATTACCCTTTTTGCACATTCGTTCATGTGCTTAATTCCCTTCCACTGAAAATTTAAAGTGCTTCATCTTTGTGGGTTTGTACCCAAAATTGATTTGGATTATACCAATTTCTTCTGATATGTAACATGTAATATGAATTAGGGTTATTGTTATGCTGGAAATAAAGGACCCATTAACTAGTCTTTCAGCAGGTGGGATCTATGTTTTATTTCCAGGAATTAAAACGAGGAGATTAGATTTGAGTTTCTTGATGTGCTAGTCAAGTTTGTCAAATGATGTAACATCACTGGATGCTGTTAGTCAAAGGGGAAAACATAGATACAACTAAAGATGTGTTGAAGGGGTATCGTGGGGGCACAGCAGAAAAAAAGATGCTGCCAGAGCATGTTTGTGCCACGGTTAGGTGCAAGTGGGCAAAGGCCCATATTTGTGACAATTGCGGACTAGTGTCAGGGAGAATGCCTGAACCAACTAGCAGTCAGAAATACCAGGAAGTAAGCAAGGGAGGCAATGGCATAATTTGTATTGGATAAAGATCTAACTGGGTACTCAGTGCACCATGGGGAATTGGTGCAGAGGTATAACGGCATAGACGATTGATCATCAGAGTAGTTCTGAATGCGAATTGTAGCCCATGCTGGCCTCCTCTGGCCACTTGGTGATCTAGGGATTAAGAATGCCTGAAATAAAAGGTGAGGTAAAGGATCCTGCTACTGCTCTGCTGCTATTTGTACCAAGGCAGGTGTGTGTGTGTTTGTGTGTGTATGTGTATGTGTGTGTGTATGTGTATATACATATACATATACATATACATATACATATACATATACATATACATATACATATACATATACATATACATGCATACATGCATACATGCATACATGCATACATGCATACATACATACGCATACACATACACATACACATACACATACACATACACATATATATCCTGAATTATAGCTGTGGGTATCATAGACTCTTAGGAGTTTAGGGACTGCTGGTACAATGGAACTTCTCTGAAGCCTTGTTTGCAGACACAATAGCGTCTTCCATCTCTTGGAATGGAACGCATTTCTTGGAGAAATAAGTAAATATTGACTTTCACTCTTATCTACTAAATTAAGAACTGATAAGAAATGAAATGTCCAAGGTGTAAACAGAAGTATTCCAGTCTAGCACTGAGCCACTATTACAAAGATTGGACCATGTTGGAATCTAGTATTTAGTTTCTTATTCCTCTCTCTTAGAAATCTACATGTTTGTACTCCCCATAATTTTTCAGAATGTGGCCTTTGTATGTCTGGTCTTCAATCATTGCTAGAGTAGCCAGGAACAACTATGCACATGGCAAAACAAAACAGAAATCCATTATTTTAATTAGGAATTAAAATCATGGTGTTTTATGATCTTATCATTCCATAACTTCCTTTTTAGTTTTAACAAGGCAGTCCTAAGGCTATCTACTCAGGAGAAAGATCCATGAATTTAGTCAATTTTACTCATATAAGTATGAATGGTTTTGCTACATTAAAAAGGTCATGAAGTAAAATTTAGGGCATTATAAAATCTTCAGATCTCCTTGGAAAGTGAATTCCCCCTACCAACCTGTCAACAGCATCATCTGGTGCTTTCCATGGTGCCAAGACCTAGCTTTCTTCCTGTTCCAATGGCAAAGTTTTGTATAAACCTGGAGGAAGCTGAGATCTGGCTCAATAGAAGGTACTAATGATGCCATTGACTGGTTTGTGTGTGTGTGTATTTGTTTCCCATGATGCCATGCCAGATATTGCCCTTATAGTCTGAACAAGCAAAGCAAATTCCAAAACTCTATGCAGACATCCTCCTTAATTCTGTCTTCCCTAAACAATTGAATTTCCTCAATTCAAAGTACAGTAAGCTCATGTTTTTCTACATGAGCCTACCAAAAGAGGGAGAGAGTTACTTGACCCAAAGTCACCCACTCAATTTTCATAGCCGAAGGTGGATTTGGACCTGAGTTTCCCTGATCTTAACCACTACACAACACTGGAAATATAGATGTGTATAAAATATGAATGAATGAATGAATGAATGAATGAATGAATGAATGAATGAGATATGTTATCACCTGTTACTTTTAAAGCACCATATTGGCCAATTTAAATAGTGAAATATATTTTGCTGTCACTATTCTCAACTTATGGTATCCATCAAATTCCCCAACCCTGATGGAAAACTCTCTGGATGCAATTTTTTTTCCAGTGAAAAATACTCATTTAAACTCATCTTCTATTTTCATTGATCAACACAAAGGAGGAAAATAGCATAAGACTATACAAATGCCATATAGTATCTCCATAGTGGTCTCCAACAAAGTTTATCCAGATACATGGGGGTAATTAATAATAGTTTATTAAATTTATATGCCACCTGACTCCCAGTGACTCTGACAAATTGATAAGAAGGATGGTTAAGATCACCAGAAGTGAGATGCAAACAACAGAATGTTTCTTAATCATCCTTCTTGGTTATATAGTCTGTGCAGAGTCTGAGCTTCCCTATGTTCAGGTATTTGAAGATTGTTGTCCTATCCCACCCCACCTCTCAAGAGTAAACATATCCAATTTCTCCATTCTCTGTACATAGGACTTAGTTTTTATTCCCTGATCATCCTTATTGCTCTTTTCTGGACCTATTCCAGTGTTTCTGTATCCTTCTTAAGAGGTGATGTACAGAACTAGATATAGTACTTGAGGTGGGATCTAAGCAATCCAGAATAAAATTGAAGCATAACTTCCTGTGATTGGGAAACTAGACTTCTGTTGATGCAGCCTAAAATTGCACTTATCTTCTTTGCAACAACATTATATTGTTGACTCATTTTCATTTTTCAGTTATTTACTATTTCAAGATCTTTTTCACAAGTTTTATTACCAAACCAGATATCTCCCATTTGGGTACTGTGCATTTGATTTCAGTTTCTTAAGGAAAAAACCTAGCAATTGTCTCTGTTACATTTCATACTGCTATTTTCAGCCTATTTGTTTAATCTGTAAATTTCATTTTGAGTTTGACTTCTCTTATCTAGGTTATTTTGTGTTATCTGCAAATATCCTTTACCTATACATCCAAATTATTAATAAAATGTTAGAGGACAGGGTCTAGGACTGAGTTTCATAGTATCCAAGTAGATACTTCAATCCAGTTTGATGAGGAACTATTGATGATCATTCCGAGTATGATTTTTGAGCTAGCTATGTATCCACTTAATTATCATGCCATCTGACATCCCTTTAACTAGCTTGCTAATCAGAATGTTATGGATTACTTTATCAATGTTTTGCTGAAATATTACATCTACAATATTCCAACAATCAACTAAGGAAGTTACTTGTTCAAAAAAATGAAATAAATTGATTTTCCTCCTCCAGTCATCTGGCACTTCTGTTTGCTCTCCAGAATTTGTCAAAAATGATACATAAATATTTAGCCAGACCATCAGCAAGCTCCATTAGTACTCTAGGATGCAATTCTCCTGGCCCTGAAGATTTAAATTCATTCAAATAAATAGCTATTCCCTGACCATGTTTCTGTCATGGTCTCAAGCTCAAGCCAGTCCTTTCAACCTGTTCTTTACAATTGCTTGTTGGAACACCTCCCCTGTTGTTGGAAAAGACTGTGATAAAATAGGAGTTGAGTAACTCTGCTTTTCTATGTTAATTGTCAGTATCTTATTGTCTTTATCAGGTAGTTAGTGTACTGATCCTTTTCCTTTTATTTCAAATATATTAAAAAAAAAACATTTTATGGATCTTTGCATCGTTTGCTACACCTCATTTTGATCTTTAGTTTTCCTGGCACCCTCTCTACGGTTCCAGGCTATTTATTTGTACTTTTTCATGGTAAACTGTCCTTCTTTTCCACTTTCTGTATGTACTTTCCCCCCAGATCTTCATTAAGCTTTTTGTGTATTATCCCCCTTAGCTTTTTCTGTTGTCCTCCATTACTTTTTACCATTGAATTGTTTGCAAAAGTCTTTTAGTAGTTCCTTTTTAAGAAACTTCAGCCCATCTTAATCTGCTTTTCCCATTAGCTTCTATTTCCATGGAATACTACTTATAATTGCTCTGATCATTATAATAATTGTTATAACCTGCTTTTTTAAGTCCCAAAATGAAAGATACTCTTAACATGCGATGTTAGTTCCTCCTCCATGTCTATGGTTTCTGTTTCTTTTGAACAGGAGGTGACTTCCGACCTTTAACAGCAAGGATATACAACAATTTTCCATAATCAATCCCTTACTCTATATTAAACCAAAATCACATTATTTCTATAAATTATTCCATTGACACATTATAAAAATCACTAAATACAGTTGCTCCCTCCCCTTATATTAAAAGTATGTATGTATGTATGTATGTATGTGTGTGTGTGTGTATATATATATGTATATATATATACACACACACACACACACACACACACACCCCTGCTAATCAACTTCCCCCCCAATTATAACATTTATTTAATTATTTCCTTCCTACTACTATTCTATACATTCCTGTCTACTATAATAAAGATCAAACTAAAAACATATAAATTGTCTGCCATTGTACCTGATAATACCACAATTTTAATAAATCTTAATCGTATTAAACCCAAAACCAGACATTATTTTTTATTATACCTTAATAATCTTAATCCAAATCATTAAAGATAAATGAAATCAGCCAAACCCTAAAAGCAATCCAGATAAATATACTTAAACCCTTATCCCACTTCAAAATAAACCAGAGCATTTACATATCCCCACAATGCACACAGAGCTTTTTTCTTAAAAAAATCGAACAGCCCAACTGCCCCCCTCAAAAACTCCAACTTCTCTTCAGGAGACCTCCCATACACAATAACCCCTTCTTTTCCATGGCGTTCCATCAGAAGATCAATTTCACGTATGGCTTGCAACTTGATCTCTCCCTTTAATTTCTTCAACTTGACTATCCAATCTTCCTCCAGCATTTCAACAGAAGTCCCGATCTCACTCTTAGAAGAGACATTTCTGTCGCTGTTAAATTCCTCAGTTTCATCCACGACATCCCCAACCAGATGACACATTTTAGACCTCATATTTTCCACAATGTCCTGAATGCCTTGCATAAAAACTTCGCAGGAATTAGAAAGAATCTGTTTAAAATATCGGTGGAAGTCAGAGAAAGTCTGTTTAAGATCCTCCATGTCTCAAGCAGTAGATTATGGCGCCCCCAAGACGCTTAACCAGCGAAAGTCTAAAATGTGAAAGAATTCCAAAATGTGTTTACATAAGCGAAAGTGAAATATGCAGACAGTTCCCCAGGGAAAGTAGAAGCAGAAAACTGAAAGTTCAAATCAGCCGATTCAACGTGTAGGAAAATGCTAGTATCTTCAAATTTAGTACAAAAATAATAACAGGGAGACAATTCTTTACTCTCAATCCTCCTTAATATTTGGATGGAAAACAAAGTCCAAAACAAATTTTTTTAAAAAAAAATTGATCCCAAAATAACGATAAGCACCAAGAGAACCTGCTTCTCCTTGCTATAGAAAGCCTCTCTTAGGGTACGTGTACTTAAAAGAAATATAAATTGGGTGATTTAGAAATGGGGTGGCCGGTCTTAGTGTCCCTTTAAGGCTACAGCACGGCTTGGAAAATGGTGACGTCCCAGCCTCCCGGCTAGCTCTTACCAGTCGAACGCAAACACTGTTTGTGATCTTCTGGCTGCAAGCAGCTGTCTGGAGGACAGATGGGGTGATTCTAGGTGTTTTCCTTTTTCTGGAAAAACACTCCTGGGCTTCAGGAAAAACCTGCCTGAGCCCCAAAAAACTGCCACATTGTCAGTTCTGCCCACTGAGCCCACGGGCACAGATGTTCAGGCCTCCATGTCCCCACCGGAAGTCCTCAAGTGTTATATTTCAATCATGGGAATCATCCCATCCCATCTGTAATGCTTATTAAGTCACATTTGCTTTTCTGTACTGGAAGTTCAGATTCATTTATTTCCCATGTTCTGAACACTTAGGCAAAGGCCATGGACTTTATAAGCCAATGTTCTTACTGATATTTCATTGATTGTTTTAATAAGACCCAGTACAGCAATGCTCCCACATTCTTCTTCAGTGTACAAATCTTTATCTGAACTCCTTACTTCAGGACTTTCACCACTAACCTTTACCAGATTCAGTTTCCAGTGCATGTAATCAAGCTTGCAATGCTTCAGTTTTACCAGTTCTTGTGAAAGGCAGCCAGTCTCATGTGAGCAGTCCATCATCCGGTTCATTCAACTCATGGTCCCAGAAACCAAAACTCTCTCTTCAACCCCACTTGCATACCCAATCAATCAGATTCAGCATTCTTCTTTCCCTTTGGAAACCTCTTCCATGGACTGGAAGGATGGATGAGAACATCGTGTAAGCCCCCAGGATCTCGAACTTCCATCCTAAAGTTTCAAAGTCCATGGGGATGTAGTTGTATCTGTTCCTTGCAGTATCAATTTTCTCCACACGGATGGGCAGGAAGGGATAATTGTCTCTGGATTTATAAATCTTGGAATAAGTCTTGTCAGTGGATTGATTAGTCTTAGAAGTTGTTCTGTCATCTCTTATCCTTCCTCCTGGCACACAACACACTTCACATTTGTTTCAATTCCTCATAGTAGTGAGTCATCAGCTATCACAACTTTTCCCTTTGTCTTCTGGCAGGGTACAGTTGCATCTCTTCCCTTCAGGGATTCAACATTATTTCTCTTATTTCACTATGTATTTTTTCTCCCCCAAAGCCTCAGAGTCGGTTCCCTTTTCAGACTCCAAAATATGCACTGTTAACTTAGAGGGAAAAAATGTTAGTGACTCCCCTTTAAACTCGCCCATCAAACTCTACTAACAAACCTCTCTTTGCTCTCCCTACTCATTCACTGTTTCTCAGTAATTTAGCTAGAGAAACCCGTTCAAACTTGGAATCTTCGTTCAGGAGTTCTACCACAAAAAAGGGCCTTTGGATTAAATTTATTGTCAAGAACCATGTGCTGCTTGAATGTTATCCCACATCACTATGAGTTCTATGGAGATTCAAACATATACTACCCATTAATGAGAATTGAGTCATGAAAAGAAATCCCAGGATTTTTAGTTTTGGTTTTATCATTTGTTTCTAAATGGTTGTCTCCAAGGTAATTCACGCTGAGCATGGTGACAGGTCTGATGGGTTTGATTTGTTACTTACAGAAATATGTAACCTTTCACCAGAGAAAGTTGTAAGCATTTACTTCAAATCCCTAACATTTCTTTGTCCACTAGGCTCAGTAAGTTGGATTTTTGCAAAACAATGATGAACCATATGATTTGAAGACGGCAACCTGAACAATTACAAAAGAGAGTTAAGATAGTTTTAAATTGAAACAAGCAAGGAGCAATCTCTATAGTGATAAGTAATACCTTTCCAAAGAAAATTAAGTCTTAATTCTGTCAAGGGATGAAATGTCTTCATTAGGCATGTTGCTGAATAGAAAAGAAAGGTAAAGAACATATTTAAAGAGCTTTCAGAAAATATAGAGTAACCTAAGGTATAAGCAGAAGCCTTAATGAAATGTTACGTTTCCAAGATGGAAGTAAATGACAATTATTGTGTCAAGAACAAAAAACACCCCATAACAATTCCATTACAATCCTGCATGTCTATCACACATCTCTATCCAGTGGCTATACCTGTTTAATAATTATTAGCAATGACAAACTACCAAAGGCAGAGGAAAGAAATTACCTACCTTATATGGACTAAAACAAAAACCTTTCCGAGTGGCTAGTTGATATAATAGATTTACCTCTGAGGAGCAATTGGCACCCCTCCGTTTAATATCCACTTAACAAGCATACATTCACTTAAAAAAAATGCTCACAGCTGAAAAAATCCCAGGGAGGAGCTTTTTTCGGGTGTCGTATCACTAAAAATCTTGCAGCTTTTTGGCTTTATGGTATGGCCATCTGATACGGCCTGCACAAATCAGGGTGATGACTACATGGCAACAGCTAGATATAGCTGGTCATCTGGGTTTTTGCAGCACAGATATAGTAGACCTACTTATTAGTCCTACCCAACAGCCATGTCATGGCTTACTTTTCAGTGGGTCAAAGTCACCTTTAGTTCCTCTGCAATACAACATGGAGGGCAGGGCTCCTGTGTCTGTCAAAACGTTCAACTAGGAAGGTTTTTCTCTCTCCTCTGTGCAACTTTGCATCTTTCATTTAGCAAAACCAGCTCTTCCTTCGTCTCTTAGCTGTGATTGCAGAGCTCAACTTTTATCAAAATTTAACTCAGATTTAAAATGCCAATTAGTAATAATGGCAGATTTTTTTTTAAAAAAATGGTGCAAGCTAATCTATTTTGAAAAAAATTATCAGATCATCAGAAATGTAATTTAGCAGAAATCTGTTTCATGTAAAGCAGAGATGGGCAACCTATGGCCTACATACAGGCTTTCAGTCCCTAATTTTGGCTCCCCAGAATATCCCAAAAATCACACTGCCAAAATTCAGTAAGTGAAGCAGTACAGTTTTTAACATTTAGGGACAAATTAAATAACTATGTGTATGTATTCATTTCCACTTTTAAAAGTGCCACAAGCATCCAGCTCCCCCTCCCCACCAAAGAGCAGAAAATTTTCAGTTCACCCACACAATAATATTATTTTGTCAGCAGGAGACTCCCTATCCTATTCTGCATTCATGGAGGGTAGATTAATTTTTTAAAAGTGCAGTTCTGACCAGATTCTTGCACTGTAGTCATTGGAATACTGGTTCAAATGAATCCATATGTTTGGCTAATAATGAAAAATAAACAAGAAGCTGTACCTAATCTATGGAAGAAATGAGGGAAAGTATCCAAAAGCATTCTTTTCACAAAACTGATCAATCAATCAATCAATCAATCAATCATATTAAGATTACAGTATCTGATATTTACAGTATCTGAAAAAAAGACCAGGTCTCAAATGAGTTATTTCTAAAATGGAAGGATTGTCTTAGTTTTGGTAAGAATACAGTAGATAAATTTTATTTTATTATTATTTTTGGACTAGTTTTCCCTTTATGAAGGATCATCTTAAATGTATGGTTGCCTTTGTTTCGGGTAAATATAGTAAGTGGGAAAAATGAGCCTCTTCTATATGACGGGAGTTGCAAGCTCAAAACACTGGCTAATTTGCCAAGGGAAAACCGGTTTCTGACAGAACCTTTGGATGTTTTCCAGCTGCTTTTGCTCCAACTGATGATGAAGCCTGCCCCTGTGATGTTGCAGGGGACAAAATGGTTACAGCGTACCAGACACCAGACATTCATGGCACCCCCACCCCCAAATACCATGCAATTGAGAATTAATATGTTTCCTATCAGTGTTTGCAGTTCAGTTAGTCATCTTCATAGGGCTGTATCAAAAAGCCTTGAGCTGTCTTATTTTAAGTTCCTTTTCTACTATCAGGAAGTTATGGCTATATTGCACTAATGCTGAGTCTGGTCAGCTAAGGAGTTTACTATGATACGAGGCTTAAAATATTAAAAGTTCACCTTTCTCTAAGATATATCTGTTTCCTGGTAGGCTTTTGATCCGTGCTCACACATTCCTTGGAATAGTTCCGTGCATTATCTTGAAACTGAAATTGGTCAGAAAACTAACAGCGTGAATGCTCTACCATGGCAGCATATTTACCAGCTATTTTCACGCAACACATTTAACTGGGTCAAGTAAAGACCTTTTGGCTGTAATTGTACAATATGCTAAAGTTGGTTATGGTCAACCTTGATTCAGCTTCTGTTTCAATTAACCCAGAAGATGGGTTAATTCAGTAATCAGATGATGTAACCAGAATACAGCCACTGTGCTCATAAAAAGGCCTAAAGATATAAAGAACTACTTCTATTTTTCATAAACTATCTAAGGAAGGCAAAGTATGTGGTACCCTCTAGATAATTTGGACTACAATTCCCACAATTGCTTGTCATCACCATATGTTGGCTGAAATTGCTGAGAGTTGGGGTGCAAAATATCTGAAGGCCCCAGGTTGCCAAGATCCTGTCTTTAATAGTTGGATTCCATGCTTAAATTTAATTGCAATTATTGAGGGATTTTGCCAGCAAGATATGCACAAGCTTCCAGCCTTGGGGTTGCCCCCACCTTTAAGACTATATGCAGGCAATTGAGAGCAGCTTCTAGTACAGAGCTTTCCAAACTGTGTGTCGTGACACGTTAGTGTGTCGGCTGCAGTGTCTGGGTGTGTGGCGGCTGCTGCTGCCTCCAAGCCCTGCCAGGATTCCGCACAGGTCCTACTGCCTGCCTGGTGCCTTGCTGCCTCCAAACCTGCCCTGCCAGGATTCCGCGCAGGTCCTAGTGCCTGCCTGGTGCCTTGCTGCCTCCAAACCTGCCCTGCCAGGATTCCGCGCAGGTCCTAGTGCCTGCCTGGTGCCTTGCTGCCTCCAAACCTGCCCTGCCAGGATTCCGCGCAGGTCCTAGTGCCTGCCTGGTGCCTTGCTGCCTCCAAACCTGCCCTGCCAGGATTCCGCGCAGGTCCTAGTGCCTGCCTGGTGCCTGGCTGCCTCCAAACCTGCCCTGCCAGGATTCCGCGCAGGTCCTAGTGCCTGCCTTGTGCCTGGCTGCCTCCAAACCTGCTGTGATTCCGTGCAGGTCCTAGTGCCTGCCTGGTGCCCTGCTGTAAGAGTGTGTTGCGAAATGATGCCCTGCTGTAAGAGTGTGTCGCGAAATGATGCATATCTAAAAAGTGTGTCACCAACATTAAAAGTTTGGAAAGCTCTGTTCTAGTAGAACTTGGAATCCTTGTCATATGTTAACCTTTCCCCCCCCTCTCCCTCCACTTTCATTGTTGAATAACAACCAGCAAAAATGTTTGACCCTCTTTTTCCTACCACAGCCTGCTCATCCCCATCCAGGTTGACAGTGGAGAAAAGAACAGAGAGGGGGGCAGCAACGCAGCTAGCTTTCAATTTGGCTATTACCAAAGCAACTTTAAAAGAGATGGCAGGGATTCAGATGAGAGCCCTTTTACAAAGTCAGGGAAAAGCCACTTGGTCTGCCCCAATTCTTTTTTTATTTTTTTATTACACTCCCTTCTTCAGGACAAGGCTCCATGAGAATGGGTGAAAGAATGTACAGACAGGGCAGCTTTCAATAAAGCCTTTTAGTAGTGGTACCTATGCTGTAGAAATCCCTCTTAGGGATCTCTCCCCCCTGTTTTAGGAGGGCCTTTGAAGAGTTGTCCTAATATTTTGTAGTTTAGTTCTTTTAGTAAGCATCTGGTTATTCTGCTTTAAATTATCATTAAACACCGTTATGGCATGATTCTATATTCTTGCTGATAACTGCTCCAATTGCTTTTGAGGCTAAAGAGCATGCTATCAATTTAAGAGATGGCATGTACTTTCAACTGAGGATTGACTCCTTCTCCTTTCCATGCAAAAGTGTTATGTTGGGGGGGGAATCCTACTTCTGTGCCTTTAATAGCAGTCTGACATTCAGAAAGAAAGCAGGTGAAATGTCATGGTGACAAGTAACAGAAAGGTATTGATCTGTTCATACTTTTTGCTCTGGCTGCAGTTAAATCTAGATGAACATTGAAATGGAAGCTACTTATATAGACTTTCAATGGAAAAGATTCTGTTACAGCTCCTAGGAGTTTAAAAATCAGACCAATGGTAAAAAAAAACATTGTATTATCCCTCTTTAGTGATAGTGGCAATAGATCTTTTGATTTCTGAATTGCAAAACTAAGGTGTGCATGTGGATGGGTGTTTAAGAAAGATTGAGTGTCAAGCATATACTCCAAGGAATTTCACTTATCCAGCTCTATTTCTTGAGACTCATCTGATTATTTACTCTCTTTAGGAATGTAGCTAAATGTGGACATTTGGGCTTGTACATATAAGAAGTCAAGTTCATTGCTTGGATGCTCTTAGTAATAAGAGAACCAATATCCTTGGATGAATTACTCCATAATTGCTCAGCTGGAAGCCACAGTTTTAAAAAAGTGCACAAGTTGCATCTTAGATTAAATATTTAGCTATTTAATAAATGCAGAATTTTCTAAATATATATTTCAACCTAGTTTCCTATTTATTATAGTGTAGCTAGGTAGCATTTGATGAAAAATTATTCTTCTATTTAAGGCAGGGAAACATGAAAATAAACTGCCCACAAGTTAGAACAGTATAGCTACTGATTTTTAATGTGACAGACTATAGTCCAGAGAACAGCACAGTTATAACTCTGCAAGTCCAGTAGGGCTATGCATTTTACATCTCAGACAGCAACATTTTAGCTATTTGGTTGTCTAACTCAAGTCGGATAAACCAAAAAATTCCCAAGAAAAAAATGAAAAAAATCTTTTATATCAAAATGTATTTTTTTTAAAAAAAAAAATAGCATATCTGATAAGATGATTGAAGTCTCTATTGTGAGAAAAAGTTATTTTCTACTAAAATAGAGAGGTGATGCTATGGTTGAATTGTATACTTCAGTGGTAGTGATTTGATTGAGAGCATCTATCGGGCATTTTTTTGGTTTTATTGTATGTATTTTTACCTTATTTTGTTGTTCTGCGCTGCCTAGAGTTTTAGAGGACTTAGTTTTTTGCTTGCATAACATCAACACACACAACAGGGTGATGTTACTCTTTTATATCGTGCAGCATCACTTTGACCAAGATGATATAGGAAGAAACCGTTCTGCCATGCTGTGAACAATTTGCACTGTTCTTTGAAGACAATATCAGGCCGATCCATCTTGACCTTAGAATTATATATCCATGGTAAACACTTGTTTTGTTATTTTGGATTCTTTGTAGCTTGTGAATAGTGTGACAGCTACAGTCAAGATACTTGACTCTTCTCCCTCCAAGCTCATTAAAAAGGGACAGACCCTATGATTAGGGGAAGTAATCAATGCCTTTTGGGGATGTCTTCCCTACTTCCCCCCCTCCCCAATGATTCTTGGTCTGCTCTACCTGGTGGAGTTGACATTATTGATGTCAAGGTCATCTTCCTTACTCTCTACAGCAGCCTTTCTCAACCCTTTGACCCTGGATGAACCCTTGAAATATTTTTCAGGCCTCGGAGAACCCCTGCACATCCAGGCTCAAATATAGGCCACAAGTTACAAAATTATTATATTCGTTTCATGTGCAGGCCTGTATAAAGGCATTAACAGTGTTCTTAAACTAAAAATAAAGAATGAATTTTACCTCTTTAATGTGAAGTTGCCCAAATTTGAAATAATTGTTTAAATCAATTGAGATCTCCCAGGGAACCCCTAGTGACCTCTCACAGAACCCTGGTTGAGAAACCCTGCTCTACAGTGTCCCACATGTTCTGTCTTATCCACCATGCTGCTCAACATCTAAATGAAACTGCTGTGCAAGGGTGTCATCTATGTGCTGATAATGGCTCAGCGGGTAAGATGCCAGGCTTTTCGATCTGAAGATTGCAGGTTCGGAGGTTCGAATCCCCAGCCCCGTGTGATGGAGTGAGCTCCCGCACTCGCCCCAACTCTTGCCAACCTAGCAATTCGAAAGCATGCAAATGCAAGTAGATAAATAGGTACCACTTCGGTGGGATGGTAACAGCGTTCCACACGCGTCATGCTGGCCACATGACCATGGAAGCGTCTTCGGACAGCACTGGCTCTTCAGCTAACAAACGGAGATGAGCACCGGCCCCTAGAGTCGGATATGACTGCACAAATGTGCTGGGGGAACCTTTACCTTTACCTAACACTCCTTAGTATCCAATTGCAGTGAAGGAGCCAATACCCTTGAACAATGCCAAAGTTTGATAATGGGCTGGTTGAGATAGAACAAACTGCAATTAGATCCAAATAAGATGGAGGTATTGTTGGTAAGTAGGAAATTGGTTTTTGAGATTGAGGTTCAGCCTGTTTGGATGGGATTGCACTACTACTGGAGTATCAGATTCATCTGGGAGTGCTCCTTGATCCTCAGCTGTCACTGGATTCACAGGTAGCAGCTGTGGCAAAGAGCACATTTTCACAATCATGTTTAGTGCACCAGCTGCACGCCTCTAGAGCCAGTAGGATTCGGTAACCATTATGTTTTTGTTTTAAATTTTCTGAGCCACCTTGAGTGTTTACCACAGTGGAAAGGTAGGGAAAATATAAATAAATTAAACGGAGCTTGGGAGCAATCAATATGAAAAGGATATTGAGACTGTAAAAAAGAGATCACTGCAGTTTTGCTGATAGGCTACATTCATAAAACCAGTTTCCAAGTCAGGAGCAGCGATAGTTAAACTTTATTCTGCACTTGCCAGTGTCATTTAAGTATTGCTTTCACCTACAGTATGTATCTATGCTTTAAGTTACAGTAGAATTGGAATGGCTCCAAGGGAGTGCAGTAAATATAGTTAGGACAATGGAGAACAAGTTTTGTGAAGAACAGTTAAAGGAAGTGGGTGTCTTTGCCATAGAGAAACAAAGACTGATACTGTTTTTCAAAGTTCTGGCATGTAGAAGGGTGCAGAGATTTATAGTCTGCTTGCCCCAGAGGGCAAGGTAGAGTTTGCTTAATATTAGGCAAAGTATCCAAACATTCAACAATAGAATGAAATACCCAGGGGAATATGGATATTTGCTGGAGGCTTTCAAGCAAAGACTGAAAAACCATCTGTTAGGTGTCTATATGTGTGCTCAAGTCCTGGATTTCCTGTGCTGAATAGGAGGTTATATGGCCTATAAATCCCCCCCAGCTGTATTATTCTATGAATCACATGTTATTGGGCCCCAAGTCTAACTCACGACTGATAACATGAATTCCAGCTAGTGGAAGTTTCTAATTCAGGGATTATTTTGCTTGGTTTCCATCCATTTTTCAATTTTAGCACTCTGAATCCTCCCTCTCTCTCTTCTTAAATGCCCTCAGGCTGTATGCGCTACCTTTAGCTGTTCTGACTGAGCAAAGGAGAAGTTCTTTAGGCAAATGTAATTGCTTAATTTTTAGCAGCCTCTCTTCCTTTTCCTTTTCTCTTCCATTCATGGATTTTATTCTTACCTCCAATTAAGTATGCTTCATTCCTGCATTATTACTCAAACAATTAAAACTGACTTGTCAAAGATAACCTTTTTTTGTTGGCTCAGCCGGTAACACAATGGATATTTCACAACCATTTTGATGTCATATTTTAATTACTTCAGTTTATTATCAAGTTCAAATTGCTTAACAATGAGAATCATGAAGCTCTGTGGTAGAAAGCTAGAAACCAGAGTGCTGCTTGATTTATTAATTGGTATTCTTTAAAAATGGGTGTTTGTCAGAACTATAGAGAGGCAAAACTCTTGTTCTGTGTTCCTATTTTCTATGGAAGTGCAACCAAATGTCTCTCTCCCCTTGAACTTGGCTGATATTCAGAACTTCATTAGAACAAGTTTCTTCATGGAAGGAAGTCCCATTGAAATCAGTGCTTCCGGGTAAATAGTAAAGCTGTCAGCTTGGTAAAGCTTCAGATTTGTTTGTTTAAATAAATTAGCATGATATTATAGTCCAAACATGGTGGTGGTTTTCAGGATTGTGAATGGGCAGCATAAATCTTTAATAACTTTAATGTTTCTCTTTTCATCAGTTTGAAAATCTAGGTACTATTCCCTTCCTTGGGAAAAATTAATAATAAAACATAAGCAGAAATTGTATTAGTAGCACTATAAAAGAGGCTTCTATCTTCACTAAGCACCTTGTAAACTCCTCAGCAAGCTTTTCTGCAAACAGATAGCTGCTAGAAGCCTCCCAGTAACTTCAAAGAAAAAAAAAAACACTTCACTTGCCTTGTTTACTTGTCTTCAGATTCAAACAAGCTGCTGCTGAGCTGGTCTCTCCTTGTGCTTCCTGGGCCCATAACCTGTTGGAGTGTGTGTTTTCTTGCACATGCAGAGTATCATAAAGTGATTAGCACTAGAGACCAATGAATGATGCCAGTCACTGTAGTAACTTAGTTGCAGTTGTATTAGTTACTCATACAAACAGATACTATTTACAGTTTTCTTCCAGATCCCTGGAAATGTTACAAAATCATATACCAAGTAGTAGAAACAAACAGAAGTAAAAGCAAGCAGAAACAGGAACAGAAATAGCAAGTAGGGTGGGGAAGGCAGGCAGGTTCTTTTATACTCTTCAGCCTGGATCACGTGCTGCCTGACCTTTTAAAGTTTGCAGGTGCTTACCTAATAAGGCTTTATTGCTGTGACTTACTCCTCAAAAGAATAATACACCAACACTCCTCTTATTATGCTAGAGGTGTAAGTTGCAACCCAATTTTTTCAGTTAACTCCTTGTGTTTTACTGCAGCAAGGGGCTTTGTTAGAAAATCAGCAATCATATCTTTTGAGTCACAATACTTTAACATGATTTCACCTTTGGCTATGAAATCCTTGACATGATAGTATTGTATGTCAATATGCTTAGTTCTGTTCCTACAACCCTCAGACTGAGCCATATGAATACAAGCTTGATTATCTTCAAAAACAGTTACAGGCTGGTGCAATTCCATGCCTATATCTTTTAACAATTGTTTAAACCATACAATCTCATTACAGATTTGCGCTAGGCTATAAAATTCTGCTTCTGCTGTAGAAAGGGCAACAAGTTTCTGTTTCTTAGAATGCCAGGCAATTGTTGAGCCAGCATACTGTATTATAGCTCCAGAAGTTGACTTACGATCATTTAGGTCTGCTCCCCAGTCTGAATCAGCATATGCCTGTAATTCTCCTGTCCAAGAAGCAGAAAGCCTCAGACAGTAATCCTTTGTGCCTTGTAAATATCTAAATATTCTTTTCAATGCTGCTTTCCCAGTAGAAGTTGGCTTTTCTACTTGTCTGCTTAAAATTGAAACAGCATTAGAAATATCTGGGTGAGAATGATTTGCAATGTACAATAAACTTCCAATTGCAGTTCTAAACCCATCTGCCTCAGATAACTCAGGTTCTCCCACCTCCTTCTGGAATTCAGAAAGCATAGGGGTTAAGACTGATTTTCATTCCTGCATGTTAAACCCCTCTAGCAGTCTCTTGATCTTATTACTTGGCTTACCAGGAAACTACCATCTTTTTCTCTGTATATTTCCAAGCCTAAGTAATTTGTTACTATACCAAGATTCTTTAACGTAAAATTGTTCTTCATGTACATTTCAAAATTGTGTCGCTGTTTGTCTGATGAATTAAGGAACAGTAAATCAACAACATATAAACACAAATACATAAAACTTTGTCTTTCTTAACATAAACACATGGATCTGCTTTTCCTTTTTCAAAACCAAAACTTTGCAGTGTTTCATCTAATTTTAGGTTCCAGCAGCGAGCTGCTTGTTTCTAACCATAAATTGATTTTTGTAGTTCACACACTAAATTTTTTCCTTGTTCAAAACCAGGTGGTTGTTGCATGTACAATTTCTGGTCTAACTCACCATACAAAAATGCAGTTTGAATATCATAATGATAAACTGACATCCCTTTTAATGCAGCAACCTTCAGCAACAATCTGATTGATTCACCCTTTGTAACAGGTGCAAAAGTTTTGTCAAAGTCTAATTGTTTTCTTTGAGAAAATCCTTTAGCAACTAACCTTGCTTTGTATTTTTGAATTTTCCCACTAGCATCCTTTTTTAGTTTGAAGACCCATCTACAACCCAGACAATGTTCATTGGGAGATAGATTAACTAATTTCCAAGTTTTATTTTCTTTCAAGGAATCTAATTCCTGTTGCATTGCATCATACCAGCATTTTGCAATCTCAGGTGGCATATCATTTATTTGCTGTAAAGACTCTGGTTCAGAGTAAACGTGGAAGGCTTTAACCATATCCACCTCAAAACATTGAGGAGGAATTCCTTTATTACTCCTCTGTGACCTGTGAGATAGGACAGGGCTAACAGGGTTAATATTCTGTCTTCCCTCACTTTCCTAGTATCTGTCTCATCAGACAGATTTTCAGTCTGCTCCTCTTGTTTAATGAACTCTGCTCCTCTTGTTTAATGAACTTATTTGGCGAAGAATCTTGTTAAATGTTCTCAGCAAGTTCTTGCCTTTGCCCTGGTTTCAAATCAACTTGCGAACTGGAATTTTTTCCCAGTTTTGTTCTGCAAATGAAGCACTCTTGCTTATAATTAATTTATCACCTAATATGAACCTGTAGCTTCTTTGGCTTTGTTCATACCCAACAAAAATTGCTTTCTTTGTTTTGGAACCTCCTTTTTTCCTTTGTTGTTTTGGTACATGAACCCATGTTGCACTGCCAAAAACTCTGAGATTATTCACTTTTGGTTTCACACCATAAAACAAATGAAATGGAGTGTCCTCAATCACACAATTAAATGTCTGTTCTGGACATAACAGGCAGTTGATACTGCTTCACCACAAAACCTAAAAGGTAATTTTGAATCTTTAAGGAAACACATCATCGATTCTTGAAGCATTCTACCTATCCTTTCAGCAACACCATTTTGCTGTGGAGTGTAAGGGTTAGAAAGAATTTGTTCTATCCCCTTCTCTATTAGAAATTTTCTAAAAGAATTAGAAAGAAATTCCCCTCCATGATCACATTGTAGGGCAGACACAGGTTTTGGAAATTTTCCATTTGCCCATGTTACAAAATTCTTAAATTTATCAAATGCCTCATCTTTATGTTTCAACAGATAGATAAATGTATATCTTGAAAAATAATCAATTATGGTCATTATGAATCTTGCTTGTCCCAAACTTGGAGCAAAAGGGCCAATAATGTTACAATGAACAATTTCAAGAGGTCTAGTTGTAACTCTGTCTCTGTGCTTACTCACAGGAGCCTTCTGTGTTTTACATTCCTTACAGACTACACAGTCTAGATATTTATCACAAGGTTTCAACTTCAGGTCAGCACATTGCTTTGGCATTTGTGCTATGTATCTGAAGTTTGCATGACCAAATCTCCTGTGCATCAAGTGTATGCACTGATCATGAATTGGTATATTGCCAATTACAGCTTTTGCAGCTTGGCTTTTAGCATTCTCTACTATGTACAATGAATCTCTGTGTACACAAGTTGCACGCAACTTACCATTCTTACGTATCTCACAGCCATCTTTCTTAAATGTTATGACATATCCAGCTGCTACTAATTGGGCTACAGATAAAAGGTTAGTCTGCAATTTAGGAACAAACATCACATTTTTAACAGTTTCTCCCAAACAAGGTAGATACATGTCACCTTGACCCATGATTTCTATTGTAGACCCATCAGCCATAGAAACACTTTGTCTATTAGTTTTAGACAATGAAACAAAGGAATTTTTACAATTTGACAAATGGCAATTAGCACCAGAATCTAACACCCAGAAATCAGAATCATATTTTTCATGAACTTGTGCAATATGTGTTGTTTGAAGAACCTTCTTTTGCATTGCCTCTCTGTTCTTTTTTCCTGTCTTTCACTCTTTGGGCAATGAATTACGTTTTTTCTGTAAGTGTCCAGCTGAGCCACAATTGAAACATCGCCGGCTGGCCAGTGCTGTGGCCTCAGCTTGATTGCTCTTCCCTGCTCCTGCTTTTCCATGCTGTAGCTTATCAGAAGAAATGGGTGGAGCCGAGTGCCATTCCTGTCTCTTCTCCCATTCAGCAAGCAGCCGTCCAGAAACATATGAAGGAGTAAGTTCAGCCTCAGGCATTGCTTCCAGGGTGCAAATTAACGTATCCCACATTTCATTCAGTGAGGATAAAATAATGTCTGCTTTTGTTAGAGGTGTAAACTCCATTCCTCTCTCTTGCAGTTCTACAAACAGCTGCTGTATATAATGTAAATGTTCAGGCAAGCTCCCTTCCTCAGACAGATAAGCTTTATAAAGTTTTCTACTCAGAGAAACCTTACTTCCAGCTGTTGCTTTTATATGCAAATCTCTTAGTGCCTCCCACAGTTGCTTTGTAGACTGCAAACCACGTACATTCACTAGCTGACTGTCTTCAACTCCTAAAATAATGGGCGCTCTGGCACGTTCATCCAGCCTAAGCCATGCATTGGAGGGATTTGCTGGAGTTGGCTCAGCTATTGGAGACCATAAAACTTCCCTCCCGAAGATACATTTCCATTTTTAAACTCCAGTATATGTAGTTAGTATCTGATAATCGCTCCAGAGGCATTCCTGAGTACTGAGAAGTGGCCATGGCTTCTATCTTCACTAAGCACCTCGTAAATTCCTCAGCAAGCTTTTCTGCAAACAGACAGCTGCTAGAAGCCTCCTGGTAACTTCAAAGAAAAAGAAAGCACTTCACTTGCCTTGTTTACTTGTCTTCAGATTCAAACAAGCTGCTGCTGAGCTGGTCTCTCCTTGTGCTTCCTGGGCCCATAACCTGTTGGAGTGTGTGTTTTCTTGCACACACAGAGTATCAGAAAGCAATTAGCACTAGACACCAATGAATGATGCCAGTCATTGTAGTAACTTAGTTGCAGTTGTATTAGTTACTCATACAAACAGATACTATTTACAGTTTTCTTCCAGATCCCTGGAAATGTTACAAAATCACATACCAAGTAGTAGAAACAAAAAAAAAAAAAGCAAGCAGAAACAGGAACAGAAATAGCAAGTAGGGCGGGGAAGGCAGGCAGGTTCTTTTATACTCTTCAGCCTGGATCACGTGCTGCCTGACCTTTTAAAGTTTGCAGGTGTTTACCTAATAAGGCTTTATTGCTGAGACTTACTCCTCAAAAGAATAATACACCAACAGTATTCATAATGATTGAAATGTTACTCTTGTTGCCTGCAGTGCCAGCCATAATCTTTTGAAATGTGAATTAGCTGATAGTTTGGAGGATTCAGATAGTTTGGAGGATGCAGATGGATGATAAATTCACCATTCTGCTTCCTGTTCACCAAATGCAGTATGTCTATACAGACTACACACCAGAATATCCTTCATGCTTTTGCTCCTCTTGTTAATAGCAGAAGCAAATATTAATCCGCAGTTACAACTTTAGTTATGAGATGAATCAAGCCTTGCATATTTAAATGACTATACTAACATCTATAAATTCTAATGTCATCCTAGTTGTCCCTGGGGAAAGCTTCTGGCAATCAAGTTGAATTCTAGAATAGCTTTCTGATGTGGCTGAATGTGATCTCCAAAGTAGTTAGAATCCACCCAAACTCATCTGAATTAAAATTATGCCAGTGATGCCTAAGGTTTTGGTTGTTGTTGTTTTTAATTTGTAAACCCATAAAGAGTCTTAAGTACCCATTATGAGGCCATAAATGATATTTGAATGTATTTTGGCATTTAATCTCAAACACGGAAGTGGATGTGGATGAGATTGTTTTATTTTGACTTCTGCACTATTAGTAACAATTTCTCTGGAAATGTCTTCACAGGAAGAAGCTAAAGAACATTTAAAATAAGTAGTTGGAGATTAATTTCTAACATAAAAATCAATCCTGTATACCAGAGCTTTCCAAACTGTGTGTCACGACACAAAAGTTTGTTGCCACAAACAGTCTGGTGTGTCGCCACACAACCCGGAAGCGCTGATCATCATCATCATCATCATCATCATCATCATCATCATCAGCGCTTCCGGGTTTTCCCGCGGCGACACACCAACCGCGCGCAAAAACCCAAAAGCGGCAGCAGCGCTTCCAGGTTTTTGCGCGCTGCCACAATGGCGGCACTTCCGGGTTTTCCCCCGGCGACACACCAACGGTGGTTGGTGTGTCGCCGCAGGAAAACTTTGGAAAGCCCTGCTGTATACTTCTGTGTGTGTGTGTGTGTGCATGCCTTTGCACTTGTGATCATCTTGGTGTTCTTTGCTGTAGAAAAATATTTAATATAACTTGATTTTTAAGGTGACATATTAAGGCATAGACATCTATGATTGTTTTACCTGGGAAACGCAGCTTTGATTAAACTTTTTGTCATATGATCTGAAGCACATAATTTGATAGCTGGTTATATAACAGTTCTTGAGGGATATTTTTGAGATGCATGAATTTGCTTAAGGAAGATTCTTTTCTAACTCAATTCAGGTTCCTGTGTCATGAGCTTAAAAATCCTGGCAACTTCAACAATTGTTTTATTATGCTTACATCAGCCTTATACTTTTTTAAAAAATGGAAGTTTGCTGCTTATGCCTTCATCACAGAGGCTTTTTAAACTGGATTGACGTTTAAAACATAACAAAAAAAGCTGAATGAAAACATTAATTATGCGTTCAAAAATTAGAAAAACATTGTTTAATGGGAGCCAAGTGGGATTTATAACATTTGAAAACTAGAGGCCTAAAGGTTCAGTGTACCTCTACCCATCTCAGTATTCCCTAATTCCAAATATACATATTTTATTATCCACTTGAGCCAGTTTTGTAAAACCATTTTGCCTCCTATGGCTGTAATTTAGGTACACTGGCCAACCATAAATCCAAACTGATCTTAGATCAGAGCTTGTTTAAAGAACAGCGAGACAAGGTGGTGAATTTCTTGATTGCATTGTCTGTGGTTGGTTTTTATTTTTTCCCCTCAGAACTTCATTTATTATTTACTCCCAAACTGCTTGGTGATAGCTAACAAATCTGTCAGGCAGGATTTCAAAGTTTTAAAATTGGGAAAATAAGTACTTGATGAAGTCCTTCAGTGAGATCTGTCTATGAAGGTTCTCAGTCATCCAGGTGGAATTGTCTGTAGCTTGAATCATGTCAACTGGATTTCTATTTTCTTAGTGGAAACGTTTCACTCCTTATCCAAGGAGCTTCTTCAGTCTGAGCAAAGTTGGTAAGGGAATCCTAAATATGTTCCTAGGTAGCTGTGTGACCTTACACCTGGGGCTAGGTCATGGTTATATTGAGATGTAATTTTTAAGTCCTTTTATCATCTAAAGGAGGGTCGTTAAGATCACCATGCTGCTGTTGAGCTTCTGAAATGGTCTTAATCTTCCTAGGCACAGAAGACAACACGGGGAGGAAGATGGGGGAGAGTTTATGCCTGAGGCCCCCACCTCTATTCAAGGAAGGATTTTCCAAGTTGGCATAAATGGATTCCTTGACCCCTCTCTCAAACCACCTATCTTCTCTGTCTAAAATGTGAACATCAATGTCCTCAAATGAGTGTCCTTTTTCCTTTAGATGAAGATAAACTGCTGACTCTGGTCCTGTGGTGTTATTTCTCCTGTGTTGGGCCATCCTCCTGTACATAGGTTGTTTGGTTTCTCCAATGTAGAGTTCAGAGCACTCCTCACTACACTGGATTGCATAAACTACATTGCTTTTCTTGTGTTTTGGAGTTTGATCTTTGGGGTGTACAAGCCTCTGTCTCAGTGTGTTGGTGGGTTTGAAATATACAGGTATGTGGTGTTTGCCAAATATCCGTTTCATCTTTTCAGACACGCCAGCCATGTAGGGAATGACCAGGTTCTTTCATTTACTCTGAGTCTCAGCCCTATCTGTTGCTGTTTTAGGTCTGGTAGATTTAGATTTGGTGAAGGCCCAATTTGGATATCCACAGGCCTTCAGGGCTGTTCTCAGGTGCTGCTTTTCATTCTTTTTGGAATCCATGGAGGTGGGGATGGTTTCTGCTCTGTGTGACAATGTCCTGATGACTCCTAGTTTGTGTTGCAGTGGATGGTGGGAGTCAAACATCAGATATTGATCTGTGTGTGTGGGTTTCCTGTAGATCCCTATTTCTAGCTTGCCACCGGTCCCAATGAGGACTTCACAGTCTAGGAATGCCAGTCTGTTGTCCTTGGTGTCTTCTCTGGTGAAGCTAATGTTGGCATCTATAGTGTTTATATGGTCCGTGAAGGCCTGTACTTCCTGGGCCTTGATTTTGACCCAGGTGTCATCCACATACCTAAACCAGTGGGTGGGCACCGTTCCCTGGAATGTGTTGAGTGCTTTCTTCTCCACTTCTTCCATGTATAAATTGGCCACAATGGGTGACACAGGAGAACCCATGGCACAGCCGTGTTTTTGTCTGTAAAAGTCACCTCTGTATGTGAAATAAGTGGTGTTAAGACACAGGTCCAGAAGATGGCAGATCTGGTTTGGGTTGAGATGGCTTCTCCTTTCCAGGGTGCTGTCCTCTTCTAGTCTCTTCCTGACAGCGGATAGAGCATGAGTGGTGGGGATGCTGGTGAAAAGGGAGGACACATCAAAGGAGACCATAGTTTCATCTGTATCCAGTTTCAGGATCTTTGCTTTGGAAACAAATTCTTCCGAATTATGGATGTGGTGTTCAGAGTGTCCAACTAGAGGTGCTAGTATGGTAGAGAGGTGTTTGGCAATGTTGTATGTTACCGAATTGATGCTGCTGACTATGGGTCGGAGGGGTGTTCCTTCCTTGTGGATCTTAGGAAGTCCGTAGATGCAGGGGATGGCTTCTCCAGGATACAGACGGTGGTAGGTAATCCTATCGATGGAGCCATCATGTTCCAATTGTTTCAAACTGTCTATTGCCTTTTTCTTGTAATTGTTGGTGGGGTATCTTTTCAGTTTTTCATATGTATGGTGATCCTCCAAAAGTGAGGTAATTTTGTAAGGTCACACAGCTACCTAGGAACATATTTAGGATTCCCTTACCAACTTTGCTCAGACTGAAGAAGCTCCTTGGATAAGGAGTGAAACGTTTCCACTAAGAAAATAGAAATCCAGTTGACATGATTCAGTGAGATCTGTTGTATCTTTCATATCACATTCTACACCAGTGTTTCTCAACCCTGGCAACTTTAAGATGTGTGGACTTCAACTCCCAGAATTGCTGGCTGGGGAATTCTGGGAGTTGAAGTCCACAAATCTTAAAGTTGCCAAGGTTGAGAAATGCTGTTCTACATGTACACTGAAGGTGGGAAATCAAAGTGGCCACTCCCAGCCTGCTTTACATAGATGCATTTGCTAAACATGTCTATGCACATGCCTGGGCTTAGGTATTGTACATATGTTCAGAAAAGTTGCAGAAAGCCCAGTTCCCAACAGTAGATAGGAATTTTGTATCTGCGTGAAGGACTATGCAGTGTGTGCGTTGTGTGTCTGTGTGTATAAATAAATAAATAAATTAGGGAATGGGATTTGCTGCCATTATACTATTCCTATGCCTAGAGTAATTGTGTGAAAAATGTTTGTGTTCCAGGGTGAATATTCTGTCCAATCCTTAGCATCCTCAGATAGGGATGGCACAGATTAAAAACGTAACTGAGTTGGGGAGGAGATGAGTGGAGAGGTGGAATCACATCAATCTCTCTAACTCTTCAGACTCTTCAGTCTTGGTGGCAATTTAAAATGTGTGTCTATTAAAAAGATGTTCAGTTCCGTTCAAGGTACGATATATTTCAGGTCTCTTATACTGAAGAGCAAATTGAGCAAATGCAACACTTTTAGGAGAGGAATGAGGAGGAATGAGGAGGAAGACAGTCCAAGGGTTAATAAGTGTTCTGTTCAGACAAAGCAGTTTGCTTCTGTGGTGTGTCACTCTCCCTCAGGGTTGGGGGGCGGGGTTGCTCTTTTTTTTTTTAGATTTTTTATCCTGTCTTTATTATTTTTATAAATAACTCAAGGCGGCGAACATACCAAATACTCCTTCCTCCTCCTATTTTCCCCACAACAACAACTCTGTGAGGTGGGTTGGGCTGAGAGAGAGTAACTGGCCCAAAGTCACCTAGCCGGCTTTCATGCCTAAGGCAGGACTAGAATTCACTGTCTCCTGATTTCTAGCCCATTGCCTTTGATGGAGTCTTAAAGGTTAATAAAAGAACTCCAAGCAGCTAACAACAATCTTGCAGAGTAGAAGCATGAACCAGCAGGGAACATGCACTTTAAGCTTAATTGCGTTCAGAAATAAATTCAGTCTTCACACATTAGTTAGATGAAGAAAACTAGAGATAACTTACATTTGTTCAGTAGATCTGGATACAAGAAGATTCATAGTAGATCTGCATGCAAGCGAGATGTAATGGATGAGAGCTGCATGGTGCAGCCCTCCTGCTTGCAGGTGTACCCAAAGCGTAATGGAGAATGTTAATCCACCAAACCAAGGAGGAGGAGGAAGAGGAAATCAGGTGACTCAGGTAACCTCCCACAAGCACAGTAGAGATGCGTTTACTAGAAAGACCCCCTATTATGCTTATGAGACAATGCTGAGTTGACTCCTGATAATCCCAACAGCCTTAACCACTAGACCAGGGCTTTCCAAACTGTGTGTTGCGACACAGTACTGTGTCGCCTGGGGGCCCCAGGTGTGTTGTGCGACAACCCGGAAGCGCTGATGGCATGCCGCCGCATGTGGCAGCGAGCGTGGTGGCGGGCCATCAGCGCTTCCGGGTTGTCGTGCGACACACCAGGACACCGACGCCGCTGCGCTGCTGCCACCACCACGGTGCGCAAAAACCTGAAAGTGCAGCGGCGGCAGCGGCAACACAGAAGCGCCGCTGCCACCGCTTCCGGGTTTTTGTGTGCCTTAGCGGCGGTGCTTCCAGGTTTTTGCGCACGGCAGCGGCGCTTCCGGGGTTTTTTGTGCCGGCCATTGGTGTGTCGCCAACGGCAAAAGTTTGGAAAGCCCTGCACTGGACCAAACTGGCTCTTTTTTTGTTTTGTTTGTTTTGTTTGCTGGAACCTGAGCTATTGGGGAAAAAGTGGATTTTGTCCACCTCCATTTTCCCATGTTTGTCTGTTGTAGAAAAATGGGGACTCATGACAGTTCTGCCAATCATCTTCTGAAAGGGGGTATCCTGATTTGCAGCACATCCTGTTCATGAAAGCTGAACTGTGGAGTTGGATGCTGTTCATTATTTAGGAAGAAATGAAACTTGGGTGAGCAGCAAAGGAGGTCCTACCTTCAGGCAAAGTGAGCCAACTATCTTGGCTGGCAGATGGTAATGATAAGGAAAGAGGGGGGGGGAAGGAAACAGTATTTTTTTTAAAAAAATTGCTTTCTTAAAAACCCAATTCCTGCATATTTTTCCTTAATTCCATGCAGAATAGAAATTCTGAGACTAGAAGCACCAGGACATCTGGAGGAAAATAGATAAATGGGATTATTTATTTATTTATTTATTTATTTAAAGCTAAAGTGAACATATCTGGAATTCAGTCTGAAATATGCAGAATATTATTAGCTTTCCAATTTTGCCACTAGAATACAGTAGTCTTTTTACAGTTCCAATCTGTAAATTGGCTACAAGTATATACTATAGTTTGGCTATTATTTTATTCTATATATCATTCATGCATTCATGCATTCATTTATTCAATTTGTATAGCTGCCCATCTCAAACCAGTGGGTAGCGAACAATCATAAAAACAATTAAAACATAAAAACGATTAAATAAATAAACACAGTACAAAAAGAAATTAAATACAAATAGCAGCCAAGAGATATTATAATCCGTTGGTGTCAGCACAACCAGGAAACGGGGCGCTTCACACACTCGGGACCCCAAGCCCGGGCACATAGCCAGGTCTTTAAGGCCTTTCGAAAGGCCAGCAGGGTCGGGGCCATCCTAATCTCAGGAGGGGGGATGTTCCAGAGAGCAGGCGCTACGGCAGAAAATACACATCCCCTGGTCCCTGCCAGCTGACATTCCTTGGCTGACAGGACCTGGAACATACCCATCCTGCCGGGCCAGACCGGATTGGACGGGTAGAAACAACTGGGTGAAGACGGTCCCTCAGGTAACCCAATCCCAAGCCATGAAGGGCTTTAAAGGTGACAACCAGCACCTTGAATTGCACCCGGAAACACACTGGCAACCAATGCAGCCCCTGAAGCAGTGCAGTTACATGTGCCAAATAGCTGACACCATTTACAACCTGTGCAGCTGCATTCTGTACCAGCTGAAGCTTCTGAATGCTCTTCAAGGGCAGCCCCATGTAGAGCACATTGCAGTAGTCCAAACGGGAAGTCACGAGGGCATGAGTGACAGTGAGCAGAGCCTCCCTGTCCAGGAATGGGCGCAACTGGCTACTATATATTATTTAATTCTTTATACTATAGTTTGGCTATTATTTTATTTTTTCTACATGGCCACCAACTATAAGCAGCATTTTCATGCTGCTGCACTAGACTCAAGGAAACAGCTGTCCTCATTTTCCTCTATTTGAGCCAGCCAGTGTTCCCTGCCTTTAGTTAACAGAGTAGCACTCTCCTTGTTCTTCCCTTTCTACCATTTTCCCCCCAATTAGCAAATATGTATATTTTAAAAAAACCCAAGTGACCAAAGTACAGGGCGAACAACCACACTGTTCCTCAGAGCAGCTGGAGAGAACAGGGATTGGTGGCAAGGGTGATAATCCTCCACCTTGGACCTGGTAGGAGAAGAGAAATCTCAGGAGTTGGAATGAAACAGGAATTCCCATCCCTATCCCCCAGGAAACTTGCAGCATGCCTTCTGGAGCAGGTGTGGAGATATTGTGAGACACAGGAGATTCCACAGACACAAAAGGGACCCGAGTGATGTTCCCAGTTAGATCCTCGTCCCAGAAGAGCATTTCCTTCAGGCTGCCGTAATGTGTGTGCCCAATTGGCACTTTAAGCATTTTCCTTCCAATGTTATGTCCAAATGCTCTCCCAAGCCACCCAATTTCTTCACTACTATTTAATTTATATCTATTTCTGTTTAACAGTCTTATTTATTTACTTTCTGAATAAAGGGAATTATGAATAGGAGGTGAAAAAATGGCAGGGGGAGGGGAGTGGGGTGATTTTCACTATTGTGTTGTATTGAAAATGGAAAAAGCCTCAATTAATGACAAGTCCAGGAATGATCACCTTGTAACACTGCCTTTGTAAACCTTACAGAGGGAAGGGAGAATTTTTGAGATGAAATCATTAACTTGATTTTTTGAAAGCCATGAATCATTGGACTAAAAATAATTTACAGAAGTGCTGGAATTAATTATTAAAGATTACATTGAGGGTTCACAGCTAAGACTTGTAGGAGTGTAGATGCACAGAGGTGGCATGCTTTCTTTCCTCTGCTACTGAAATAAAACATTTATTTTTGGTCATCCTGCCTTTTTTCTTGAAGGTCTGCTTGTTAGATTTATATACTGCCTTTTTTGTTCAGGAACTATATAAGAACTATATAAAAGGAAAAGGTTCCCCCTGCACATTTGTGCAGTCGTGTCCGACTCTAGGGGCCGGTGCTCATCTCCGTTTGTTAGCCGAAGAGGCAGCGTTGTCCGATGATGCTTCCGTGGTCATGTGGCTGGCATGACGTGCGCAGAACGCTGTTACCTTCCCACCAAAGCGGTACCTCTTCATCTACTTGCATTTGCATGCTTTCAAATTGCTAGGTTGGCAAGAACTGGGGCTAGTGCGGGAGCTCACTCCATCACGCGGGGCTAGGGATTCAAACCTCTGAACTTGCGAAGATCGACAAGCCTGGCGTCTTACCCGCTGAGCCACCACGCCCCTTATGAGCCTTATATGAGCCAACTACATATAAAACAATGTATTCAAAATTCTTTTGAATTCCCTGAGAGTCCCAGTACTGTGCTTTCTGCACTAAATTCTAATAGTTATGTAACAAATTTGTGATGGTTAAAAGTTAGCCATTAAAACTCATTATTGTGGATAAACATTAGTATGTTTAGGGGTTTGTTACCTTTTTTTCGTAGTAAAGGAAAGGTAAAGGTTCCCCCCGCACATTTGTGCAGTCGTGTCCGACTCTAGGGGCCGGTGCTCATCTCCGTTTGTTAGCCGAAGACCCAGTGTTGTCCGAAGATGCTTCCACGGTCATGTGGCCGGCATGATGCATGCAGAACGCTGTTACCTTCCCACCGAAGTGGTACCTATTTATCTACTTGCATTTGCATGCTTTCAAATTGCTAGGTTGGCAAGAGCTGAGACGAGTGCAGGAGCTCACTCCGTCATGCGGGGCTAGGGTCTCGAACCTCCAAACTTGCGATCTTCCAATCGACAAGCCTGGCGTCTTACCCGCTGAGCCACCACGGCCCCATATATAGCCTCTTATTATTCCCCACAACAAATCTGTGAGGTAAATTGACTACCCCAAGCTGATGCAAATGTGATGTATAGAAATACTGGGATTTAAAAAGCCATCTCTCTCTCATTCTCTCTCTCTCTCTGCACATAAAATTCAATTCACATTTTTTATACTTTCAACAGTGTTGGCTAAGAGGAACTTGCACTTAGTATTTAGTGCTGAGTTAGAGCCTGGTAAAGGTGTAATGATTCATGGTTGTTGTAAAAAAGGTAAGGTAAAGGTAAAGGTTTCCCCTGCACAGTCGTGTCCGACTCTAGGGGCCGGTGCTCATCTCCGTTTGTTAGCCGAAGAGCCAGCGTTGTCCAAAGATGCTTCCATGGTCATGTGGCCAGCATGACGCACGTGGAACGCTGTTACCTACCCACTGAAGTGGTACCTATTCATCTACTTGCATTTGCATGCTTTCGAATTGCTAGGTTGGCAAGAGCTGGGGTGAGTGCGGGAGCTCACTCTGTCACGCGGGGCTAGGGATTCGAACCTCCAAACTTGCAATCTTCCAGTCGACAAGCCTGGCATCTTACCCGCTGAGCCATCGCACCCCTTTGTTGTAAAAAAAAGTCTTCTGTTATTTTAACTGTCAAAAGAATATCTGGTTTTCAGAGCTAGTCAGTTTCATAATGTAGAGGAATCATATATTTAAAGGTATAATTTAGGTCTTAGCCACAAGTGTTTATATTTTCCCCTAAAGTAGGAACCGCTTATCTGCCAGCCTACATGAGGGAATTTTGATATTGGAAGAAAGATTGCTAGAAGATGTGCTGTGTGTGTGGAGAGAGTTTAGCAAACCTCACATATTTCAAAGGAAACTTTTTTGCATGCAGATTGCAGATGCAGTGGCCATGGTCTAGCACAGAACTGTAGTGTGTGGATGTGGAATTGAGGTGTAATGTGTCCAAAATATAATTGGAGCTTGGTTATTTGTGTCTCAAGGGAGAACTTTGGATTGATTTGTTCTACAATTCATTCGTTTGCTTTCCTGGTTATCCATGACATTCTCAGGAGTCTTCTCCAACACCAGAGTTCGAAAACATCACTACTCTTTCTATCCTGCTTCTTCTGTGTCTAACTTTCACTTCCACAGAATGTCACAGGGAAAACTGTTGCCTGCATGACTGTGATCTTGTAGGTATAGATACGTCACAGCATATCCTGTCAAGGCCTTCATTGCAACTCTGCTAAGTACTAGTTTGTGGCATGTTTCTTGACTGCTGATTCCTTTGCTGTTGATAGACAACACTAAAAGGCAGAAGCTACTTTATATACCACTTCAGTGTTCTTACTGTCAGTTCTAGGACTGGTTGCTATACCTGTTGTCATTAGCTTGCTCTTCTTTATTTTTAATTGTAGTCCCATTTTTTACTGCTCCTTGACTTTCATTACTAGAAATTCCAAATCATTTGCATTTACAACTATTAGAGTAGTGTCATCAGTATAGTGCAGAATATTGGTTTTTCCCTCCAGTTTTAAAACCATGTTCATCTTCCTCCAATATACTTCTCTCTCTCTCTCTCTCTCTATATATATATATATATATATATATATATATATATATATATATAGGCGTGGTGGCTCAGCGGGTAAGACACCAAGCTTGTCGATCGGAAGATCACAAGTTTGGAGGTTCGAATCCCTAGCCCCATGTGACGGAGTGAGCTCCCACACAAGCCCCAGCTCTTGCCAACCTAGCAATTCGAAAGCATGCAAATGCAAGTAGATTATTAGGTACCACTTCGGTGGGAAGGTAACAGCGTTCCGCGCATGTCATGTCAGCCACATGACCGCGGAAGCGTCTTCGGACAACGCTGGCTCTTTGGCTAAGAAACGGAGATGAGCACCAGCCCCTAGAGTTGGACACAACTGCACAAATGTGCAGGGGGAACCTTTACCTTTTATATATATATATTATATATTATATATTATATATTATATATTATATATTATATATTATATATATATATATATATATATATATATATATATTCAGGATATAGGTTCAGCATCTGCCTGTGGTATAGAGCAGGGGTACCCAACCTTTTTGGCACCAGGGACCGGTTGTGGAAGACAATTTTTCCACAAACCAGGGGGGCGGGGTTTGCAGGCGGGAGCCAATTGCACGGACTGGGGGGAGGGGTTTGCAGGCGGGAGCCAATCGCGCGGACCACCACCGCTCACCTGCTGTGCAGCCCACTTCCTAACAGGCCATGGCCCACAGGTTGGGGACCCCTGGTATAGAGAATACCTCCTCCTCAATAATTAGCATGGCTTGGCACTCTCCAGCAGGCTCCCCGTCTGCCCCATAAGGGCAGGAACAAAAATTATTTGGAGGGCGATTTCCAACATTCCATTGTCCATAAAAGGAGGACAATTAGTGTCAGTGTTTGGAGACACAAGGTCAATTAGGGGCTCAACTGTAGCAATAGTAACCAGTAAGGTTTTCTTAAGGTTTCCAGCTTATGTATTATATTATCTTGTTCATTCCTAGGCAGGAAACCAAAGGCACTGAAAAGGCCAGCTTCAGCTGAACCTGACACATCTTCTTTTAGTGAGACTGGCATATAGGTTGAATTAATCAGGAGAGAGTACATTATATAGACCTGTCTTACTCCCTTGCTGACCTGGAGCAAGTCTGTTTTGCTATGTTCCATTCAGATTATGGCTTCCTGTCTCAGGTATTAGTTTCATATGAGGAGAATGAGGTGTTCTGGGATTTCCATTTTCCTAAGGACATTTCACAGCTGGATATGGTCAATACAATTAAAGGTCTTTCTATCGCCAATAAAACATATATTGATATTTTGATATTCTTTGGCTTCTTCAATTACCAAGCATGGATCAACAATAGTGTCTCTTGCTCATCAGCTGTTTCTAAAACCAACTTGAACATCTGGCATTTCCCTTTCCATGTAGGGTTCCAATCTGTGTTGGATCCTAAGCATTATTGTGCTAGCATTGAAATTAAGGATATTGCATGATAGTCTGTACAATCTACTAAGTCTCTATTCTTTGGTGTTGGTACGTAGAGTGATCTCTTTCCAGTCTGTTGGCCACAGTGTCATTCTCCATATTTGCTGGTGTAGTTTGGTTAGACCTTTAGTGATTCTTCTTCTGTTGCTTGTCATATTTCTGCAGATATTCCTGTAGCCTTCTGACTTGGTAATGACCAGAATACTGATCTAACTTCAGCTTCTAGTGCTAGAGGTATCTTGGATGTTTACATCCATACTATATACTGTAGAACTTCAATGTGCTCCTTCCATCTCTGTTTGATCTTCTTTGAATAAGTTACTATCTGTCCACTAGTATCCTTTAGCACACCAGTTTGAGGTTGGAAACTCTTTTAAGTTCAGAGATTTTTTTGAAAAAATTCTTGTTTTGCCATATCTGTTTCCATCTTTGACGTCTTTACATATGTTGTTGCAGTACTGCTCCTTGTTACTTCTAGCAGCTCTCTGAAAACCTTCAGTAAGTTCCTTTCTAAGATCTTTGTCTTTCTTGGCTTTGGCTTCTCTTTTTTTCTTGGTAATTCTCACCGTCCGTTCTGACATCCAGTTTGTTTTCTTCTGTTTCTTGGTCTTTGACAGTGTCTTTTTACATTAATCCTTAACAATTTATTTGATTCCATTCCACAGTTCTTATGGTTCCCTATGAATGAATTAAGGACTTTAAAGCAATTCCTGATGTTCTCCTTGAAAATGGTTGGTGTATGGTCAAGATCATATAATGGAAACTGGTTGACTTTGTTCCTCTACTTCAACTTGACTTGGAAGTTGCATATAAGCAATTCCTAATATGTTCCACAATCAGTCCCTGGCCATATCTTTGTGTTATAGCTGAGTTCTTCCACCTCCTTTTGTCAACAAAATAATCAATTTAATTTCAGTGTGTTCCTTCTGGCAGGCATTATTGCTATATATTTATAGGCATTATTGCTCCTGAGCAGCCTCCTTCTGTTGGCTAATCCCTTGTTGCTGTTTATTCGTTCAGTCGCTTCCGACTCTTCGTGACTTCATGGACCAGCCCACGCCAGAGCTTCCTGTTGGCCGTCACCATCCCCAGCTCCCCCATGGTTGAGCCTGTCACCTCCAGAATATCATCCATCCATCTTGCCTTTGGTCGGCCCCTCTTCCTTTTGCCTTCCACTTTCCCGAGCATCAGCTTCTTCTCCAGGGTATCCTGTCTTCTCATTATGTGGCCAAAGTACTTCAGTTTTGCCTTTAATATCATTCCCTCAAGTGAGCAGTCTGGCTTTATTTCCTGGAGTATGGGCTGGTTTGATCTTCTTGCAGTCCAAGGCACTCTCAGAATTTTCCTCCAACACCACAGTTCAGAAGCATCCATCTTCCTTTGCTCAGCCTTCCTTCTGGTCCAGCTCTCACAGCCATAGGTTACTAGGGGGAATACCATTGCTTTAATTATGCGGACCTTTGTTGTCAGTGTGATGTCTCTGCTCTTAACTATTTTATCAAGATTTGCCATTGCTCTCCTCCCAAGAAGTAGACGTCTTCTTATTTCCTGGCTGCAGTCAGCATCTGCAGTAATCTTTGCGCCTAGAAATACAAAGTCTGTCACTGCCTCCACTTTTTCTCCCTCTATTTGCCAGTTATCAATCAAGCTGGTTGCCATAATCTTGGTTTTTTTGAGGTTTAACTGCAACCCAGCTTTTGCACTTTCTTCTTTCACCTTCGTCATAAGGCTCCTCAACTCCTCCTCGCTTTCAGCCATCAAAGTGGTATCATCTGCATATCTAAGATTGTTCATGTTTCTTCCAGCGATTTTAACTCCAGCCTTGGATTCATCAAGCCCAGCACGTCGCACGATGTGTTCTGCATACAGGTTGAATAGGTAGGGTGAGAGTATACAACCCTGCCGTACTCCTTTCCCAATCTTAAACCAGTCCGTTGTTCCATGCTCTGTTCTTACCGTTGCTACTTGGTCGTTATACAGATTCCTCAGGAGGCAGACAAGATGACTTGGTATCCCCATACCACCAAGAACTTGCCACAATTTGTTATGATCCACACAGTCAAAGGGTTTAGAATAGTCGATAAAACAAAAATAGATGTTTTTCTGAAACTCCCTGGCTTTCTCCATTATCCAGAGGATATTGGCAATTTGGTCTCTAGTTCCTCTGCCTTTTCTAAACCCAGCTTGTACATCTGGCAATTCTCGCTCCATGAATTGCTGGAGTATACCTTGCAAGATCTTGAGCATTACCTTACTGGCATGTGAAATAAGTGCCACTGTTCGATAGTTTGAACATTCTTTAGTGCTTCCCTTTTTTGGTATGGGGATATAAGTTGATTTTTTCCAATCTGATGGGCATTCTTGTGTTTTCCAGATTTGCTGGCATATGGCATGCATCACCTTGACAGCATCATCTTGCAAGATTATAAACAGTTCAGCTGGGATACCGTCGTCTCCTGCTGCCTTGTTATTAGCAATGCTTCTTAAGGCCCATTCAGCCTCACTCTTCAGGATGTCTGGCTCTAACTCACTGACCACACCGTCAAAGCTATCTCCAATATTATTATCCTTCCTATACAGATCTTCCATATATTCTTGCCACCTTTTCTTGATCTCTTCTGCTTCTGTTAGGTCCTTACCATCTTTGTTTTTGATCATACCCATTTTTGCCTGGAATTTACCTCCGATGTTTCTAATTTTCTGGAAGAGGTCTCTTGTCCTTCCTATTCTATTGTCTTCTTCCACTTCCGCACATTGCTTGTTTAAAAATAATTCCTTATCTCTTCTGGCTAATCTCTGGAATTTTGCATTTAATTGGGCATATCTCCCCCTGTCACTGTTGCCTTTTGCTTTCCTTCTTTCTTGGGCTACTTCCAGTGTCTCAGCAGACAGCCATCTTGCCTTCTTGGTTTTCTTTTTCTTTGGGACGTTTTTTGTTGCCGCCTCCTGAACAATGTTGTGAACTTCTGTCCATAGTTCTTCCGGGAACCTATCTACTAAATCTAGTGCCTTAAATCTATTCTTCACCTCCACTGCATATTCCTTAGGAATATTAGTGAGCTCATATCTAACTGATCTGTGGGTCTTCCCTATTCTCTTTAGTCTGATTCTAAATTTTGCAATAAGAAGTTCGTGATCTGAACTACAGTCAGCTCCAGGTCTTGTTTTTACCGACTGTATAGATGTCCGCCACCTTTGGCTGCAAAGGATGTAGTCAATCTGATTTCGGTGTCGACCATCTGGTGAAGTCCATGTATAAAGTCGTCTTTTAGGTTGTTGGAAGAGAGTGTTTGTTATGCACAGTGAGTTGTCTTGGCAAAATTCTATCAGCCTATGTCCTGCTTCATTTTGTTCTCCCAGACCATGCTTGCCTGTAATTCCAGGTGTCGTCTGACTACCCACCTTAGCATTCCAGTCTCCTGTAATGAAAATAACATCTCTTTTTGGTGTATTATCTAGTAGGTCCTGCAGATCCTCATAGAACTGATCTACTTCTGCTTCTTCAGCATCTGTGGCTGGGGCGTATATTTGGATCACTGTGATGTTAAATGGCTTACCCTGAATTCGAATTGAGATCATTCTATCGTTTTTTGGATTGTATCCAAGCACTGCTTTAGCCACTTTATTATTAATTATGAAGGCTACTCCATTTCTTCTGTGGTCCTCTTGTCCACAGTAGTAGATCTGGTGGTCATCTGATGTGAAGTGGCCCATTCCAGTCCATTTCAGTTCACTGACACCTAAAATGTCTATATTTAATCTTGACATCTCACCAATAACCACATCCAATTTGCCCTGGCTCATAGATCTTACATTTCAGGTTCCTATGGTGTGTTGATCTTTCCTATGGTGTGTTGGCCAATCCCAGATTCTCCCTATTTTACTTAGGATGGAAGATGAAACAGCAGAAGTAACATCTGCAGAGATGGTGGAGGAGAAAAACAACCCCCACTTAGCATGGCTAAAAGCTGAAGTTTGAGTCATAGCCTCACTTAGCCATAAGTGAAGTGAAACATTACTTCTTCTCCCTTATTGTGTTGGCTGCCTTGTTTAGAGTGATCAGTTGCAGATACAGTAGATCTCTCACCCGGCCACTGTTACCGCTTTGCACAGCACTTCTGCTGATAAAATCAGTCATAGTCACTAATCTCTTGACTACTAATAAGTGGAGTCCAACATTTGGGGCAGACTCTTACTGTATTATCTAGGATTTGTTTTGCCCTATGAGCTTTTATGAAGTGGACAGAGCTCTCTGGTATATTCAGAGGCTCCTGTGGCCTAGATCCATGCCCCTCCTGACTCCTTCCTTGGGCTGGGGTGTGTAATAGACTGGATGCAGGAGGTTAATAACACTTTCCTTTAGGGTGGGTTTGTGCAGGCAGCATTGAAGTAGCTGTGATGAGTCCCCTCCTCAAGAAGACTCTCTCAGTCTGGCCATTCTCGAAAACTACTTCCCAGTCTTTAACCTACTCTTTTCAGGAACAGTTGTTGAGATAGTGGCCATTGGACAACTGCAGAGCCTATCCAAACCCTTTTCACTCAGGGTTCAGACTTGGGCATGGGATGGAGACAGCACTGGTCACTCTTGTCAACTACCTTTGTCAGGACTTGGATGGAGGTACTGTGCCCCTTTTACTCCTTTTAGGCTTCTTGGCTGCCTTTAATACCATTGACAATAGCATTCTTCTGGACCACTTGTGAAGGTTGAGGATTGGAAGCCCTGTTTTACAGAGGTTCTGTGCCTTCCTTAGTGGGCTGTTTCAGATGATAAGGGAATAGAGATTGAACCAATAGCTGTTACCTTATAGGGTGCCACAGGGGGTCTCTTTCCTTCCCACTGCTATTTAATGTTTACAGAAAGCTGTTGGGAGAGGTCATCCTCACTATGCTAATGATACTCAGTGATGATGATAACTCTTGGAGATTCGGTTGTTGTAGTGTGGTTCCCTCTGGTATTGGATTTGGTCTCCTGGCATATTAAGTGATGCTTCTGGTGTTCATTTATATTGATATAGCTGATTTTTTTTTCAAATGTATGTTTTTACTTTTGATATATAGATTCAAGATGCACCCCACTCAGAGTGGCCTATGAGCCCAATAAAAAATAATTATTGCTAGTCTAGCCATGGAGGAGAAGCTATTGACACCTTGACCCAGTGTCTGAGGCTATTAGGTCCTGGATGGAATGAAACAAGCTGAGGCTGAATCCCAGAAAATCACCTTAGAGTTCTCTGACAGCTCCAGTGTTGTTTCTTGGTAAGTGTCATTGCCCCTGAAGGATTTGGGTGTCTTCCTGAACTCATGGCCACTGTTAGATGGGCAGGTAGAGGCCGTGGGGGGAGGCTTTACCAGAGTTCAGGCTGGTCCTCTAATTGTAGCCCTACCTGGAGCAGAAGGATCTTGTGAAGGTGACTCATGCCCTCATCGACTACTTGTGTGAACTACTGCAATGGCTGTTTGTGGGCCTTCCTTTGAAGACACTCAGAAGCTTCCCGTGGTGCAAAATGCAGCAGCTGGGCTGTTGGCTGGTGCTTGACTCCACAAGAATATTATACTGATATAATGCCCAATTTATATATCCTGAGAAAAACAGCTAGCAGTCTCCCACTTTTGTGAAATGAGGAGAGCTAAGCTCATAGACACTGTGGACACGCCTTTGCTGCAGAACAGCCTCCTTGTGCAAATTAGACCGACTCCCACATTGTTAGCCTTATGAATGCTGTCAAAAACTGAACTGTGTCAGAGGACTCATGGAGACTGAGTGGATGCCTTCAGGGGTTGATCGTTATTGTGGTATTAGTTTGTCTCAGTGATTTTTATTCATTCTATTTTTACTGTTGATGTTTCATTTATATTATTCTTGTTGATGTTCTGTTTTGCTATTAACCACTGAGGATCTGGTTGATTGCAGCTGGTCTACATCAAATCAATTTTTCAGTATTACTCTTCCTAAGGATTTTTTAAATATGGATTCTAGTAGAATATTCATGAGAGGAAAAACCCTTCATTTGGCTAATTCCAAAATATTAACAACTGGCAGAAATGGCCACATATAACAGGAATAGCTTGTTACAAATGTTCTGTTTATGAAAACAAAGTATCTTTCCCTGGGTAGATTTTGCTTTCCAGCTCAGCTATGTGTACATTTAATCCCTAAAACTGTACATGAATCTCATTTTTGTTGAATGATATCAGGCCAGGGCTGCACATTTTCACTTCATTATGGAGGACTTTTGGCAATAATATGAAATATCCCTTCAAGGGTTCTTTTTAAAAAAAATCATTTTAGTTTTCTTAGACTGAATATCTAAAAAGATTGACTTGCCAGTTCTTGCTAATAGCTGCAGTGTCCAATATAGAGTACCAGCTATTTGTGCAATAATATTTAATATTGGGCTACAAATCCATTGGTTTCATTTCGCTATACTATTTCAGCCTTCCTCCCCAAATAAAGGTGCTTAGGATTGGAAAGCCAGAAAGAGGAAGTAAATTATCGCTCCCCCACCCCTATCCCCTGCTCACCCATCAGAGTAGCTTGAATTAAAGTGTGAACCAGTTATTCTTACAATAAATTATCTAAAATCAAGTGGGGTTTAAGTTAGTAATGGTTATCCCATATCATTGATTTCAGTACATGTCCTCTAAGAATGACAAAGTCTGACTCCAATGCAAGACTTTCTGAATACTTTCCAAATAACTCCACACAAGGCATAAGCAGCCACTGAATATAAGAGAGTATTTATAAATTAATTCTGCTTTTGTTCATTATATATTTTATATTTCTTGGTGTGGGCTATAGGAAAGGTTAAGCAAATAAGTAACAACATCAGTTTCTATTCTTAAATCTTACTGGTTTTAGCATTGCTGAGCATTGTTTTCTTACATGCAATTCTCTATGACAGGGCTTTCCAAAGTTTTCCCGTGGTGACACACCAACCACCGTCGGTGTGTCACCGCGGGAAAACTTTGGAAAGCCCTGTCATAGAGAATTGCATGTAAGAAAACAATAGTTCAGGGCACTGCTTTTCCAATGCACGTAAGAATGCCAGTGTTTTCATGCCTACAATAAACCTGCCAGATACATCAGTATTTTTTGTATGATGGGGTGGGGGGAGAGGGGAAAGAAACTGAGTTCACCAACCACCGTTGGTATGTCGCCGCGGGAAAACCCGGAAGTGCCGCCGTTGCGGCAGCGCGCAAAAACCCAGAAGCTGCTGCCGCTTTCGGTTTTTTGCGCGCCGCCGTTGGTGTGTCGCTGCGGGAAAACCCGGAAGCGCTGATGATGATCAGCACTTCCGGGTTGTGTGGCGACACACCAGACTGTGTGTGGCGGCACACTTTTGTGTCGCGACACACAGTTTGGAAAGCTCTGCTCTATGAGAAAGAAAAACAAATACCTAAATGTAGATTTATGAGACTCTACATTTTGAGGTCCCACGCAGAAACTGAATATTCACATTTGGTGGTGGCTTTGACATATATGGGTTTCTAGACTGACTTATCCTGTTTAACATGAACATGACAATATTAATGCTTAGAATATCATACTGGCAGTGTCCACAATAGAATAAGCAACCTAGTAATCTTTAGCTGTTTTGAAGTTCAGTGCCCACTGGCTGTGCTGGCTGGGGCTGATGGTAGCTGATTTGGGAGGCATTAAGTTGCATATTGCCAAAGCAGGCTTTCTCTGGGTTTTAAAATATCTGCTCCTGTGATCACTGGCTTGGATTTTGGAAATCAAACATCCATTCATGCCATCAGGGTTTGGACTCAGTTAAGAGCTGCAAACTGTTTTGGCAAGCCTATGGCTTTAAGAAAGTCAGCATGTTGTTTCTCTTCAGAAAGGACTTGGAGTGCTCATTATCATGTCAATACCCACAATGCTTTTCCAGCTCATTTCTGCTTCATTGTGCTGTTGGTGTCCGCTCTCTGGAACAGCTGAAAACAACCCGATTTGCACGTGCATGTGTGTGTGTACTCCTGTTTGTATGGGATCGCGAAGCTCTTTTCCTCTGTCTAACACCATCAAAGGGTTTCAATATTCAGCTTGGACAGAAGGAATCAGGGCAGGTTACCCGTATCTCTTCTTAACCAGAAAAAGAGATAGGCCCACGGCCACCCAAACAACTTGCGAAATCTGTTTCAAAAAACCACAAGGTTCCTGGAAAGCAATTCCCTGTTTTCTCCTTAACAAAGAAAAATGTGTGTGAAATTAGGAACCTTCAACATTCTTCCATTTTCATATCAGACACTACAAGTCTACATGATAGTGAGTCCAAGCTGTGTGGTGATATTAGTTTGAAACAAGACTGTATCAGCTCTGTACTTTTTTTTAAACAAGGATGTGTGCTTTGAGGGGGGACAGTGCTTCGCAAGAAGTTTAGTGAATAGTAAAAGATAATCGTGACAAGTAATCTGTAGAATGAAAGGTATAGTCTCAGAATTTATTTACAGGCTTATCAAATAAAAGAATTTGGAACTATAGCGGCACAGGTAGAGCAGGAATAATTTCTGAGGCCCTGCAGCCCAAGAGGCCTTGAAATATCACCCAGGGATGATATTTCACGGGATGAGGTAGCAGGTGCTTTTCTACAGTACAATTTTGCTTTCCCCCCCCAAGCAAATATGCTTAACAAAGACCAGTTTATTCTTGCAGTTATGAAAACACTGTGATTTCTGTGATTTTAAAATAAGAAATTGAACACACACAGATTTTTTGTTTTAAAAAAAATCAGAATGGGGTAAACTGTGGCTCACAGACTTCTTTTACGTAGCTTGCTGAAATCCTCTACAACACTGGCAACATAGTTTTAATGCTTTTCAATCCTTTCTAATGTTTTTAAATGCTTTTCATGCATGGCATCCGCACATTTAAAAAAAAATTAAAATGTTTTATATTTTTATGTGGTTCTCAGGCCGATCTGCAGCGTAACCCTTGGCCTGAAAATTGTTATCTTTCTCTGCTACAGCATACCAGGAATGTGTAGAAGCTGTTGTAAATCAAGAAATGGCAGAATGAGGAGACAGAAGAATGATGTTATTTGTCTGTGCTTCACAACTGAAATAATGTATTCAGCATTACTAGCTTTTAAAATGCTGTATAATGAAGCCTTAAATTAAGGTCCCTATAAACATTTTAAAGACCAGCGAATCAAAAAAGAGCTCAAGGTATCAGGCATTTGCATACCACATACCATTTCCACTCTCCAGCCACTCGAAAGCCATTCCATGACCTGTGATGATTTTCATTTTTGATTACCTTGAAGCACAGAAAATATGCAGAGTTTACCATAAGTCAATCACTGTTCCCTCGGGCTGACCAACAGGAGAGTGCAAAGAATGCCATTGAAACAATGCCCTCTGCCACAGTAGGTCCCAGAGTAACAAAAATGCTTTTCACTTCCATTCCACAAAATGGATAAAAATATTGCTAGTGTTTCTAGTCCAGGTTTTGTGCATTTCTATGGACCTATGCAAAACAGTCAAAGCTGCCAAGCTACCTTTCCTTCATGGCACTTAACAGCCCTTGTGAGCTGGATAGAACTAGATTGTTTTTGCAGCCAGGTGCTTTCTGACAGTAGCTGGAATTCTGGTTGTAAATTACTAGAATGGCTGGAATGGTGGAAAGAGGCAAAATCTTCTAAATGAACAGGACACTGAAATCCTGTGGGGGGGGGTGAATAGGATAGAAAACAGGATGAGGCAGGAGCTTCCAACCTTTGGAAAACAGACTGCCCACAAACTCTGAAGAATCACAGCATTGCAAAGAAATTATAAGCTACACAAGAGAGCCAGTTTGGTGTAGTGGTTAAGGCAATGGGCTAGAAACTGGGAGACCGTGAGTTCTAGTCCCGCCTTAGGCACAGAGCCAGCTCGGTGACCTTGGGCCAGTCTCTCTCTTTCAGCCCTAGGAAGCAGGCAATGGCAAGCCACTTCTGAAATCTTGCCAAGAAAACTGCAGGGTCTTGTCCAGGCAGTGTCTGAGAATTGGACATGATTGAATGGATAAAAAAAAAAAGTGGCACCCAGGCATTTGGTAGGGATGGGAATGCCTGCAAACTCCATGCACGTTATGCAAGGGATCTACAAGACAAACAATTTCTGGAAGCCTGGGCTGCAGCCCCCAGAGCCCCACACAATGTTATTATAGACTGTAATTTTAACATGCCCCAAGGGGAAAATGATTAAATACATGGGCAGAAACTATATTTAATGAAATGTAAATCAAATGTGGCTTTTATTGTCCCCCTGCCTGGTTCGTCATCCTGTCTTTGCTCGCTTTCAGACTGTGGCCCCAGCATGGCACTCTAAAGTCAAGTGTGACCCTTGGCCTGGAAAAAAAATGGTAGTGTCCTGATTTTCATCACCCTGTGCTTACCAGAAGACAGGTAGGGTATATGTGCAATTAATACGCGTAAGGATGAGTTTTGATGGAGGCTACAAAAATTTGTGGAGAATAGTTTAAACTCACCCAGTAATGCAGTGTTTCTCAACCTTAGCAACTTTAAGACATATGGACTTCAACTCCCAGAATTCCCCAGCCAGCAAGGCTGAGAAAAACTGCAGTATTGGTGAATCCCTTTGTGATGGGCAAAATCTCTGTCAGATTTTGACTATACTTGCAAGTTCTGAAACCATATTCAGGATAGGGTTTTTCCATGAACTTTTAAAGGTGTAATTCTTCTTTTCCAGAGCAGATAAATTTATGTTCAAACATGTAAAACTGCTTTTGCAAATTTTAATGTCTGCTAACTTTACTTCTCCATCTTCTTCCTCTATTATATCTCCAATGTGAATTTGTTTACAGCATATTCTACTTGGGATCAGAAATCTTTTTAATTTTTTAATTTTTCCTATAAATTAATAATGAAATAATATAGAAGGCTGATTGTAGTATCTGTTGTTCGTTCTTTCTTTTTCTTTTTCTTTTTCTCTTTTTCTTTTAGATTAAAGATTGTCTTGTCAATTGTGTATGTATAAACTAACTAACTAAAAAATAATGAATAAACCACCATTGACTGATTTTGCCCAACTCCAAATTCAACCTAACCACATTATGGCTTTGTATGATGTATGAACCAGATCAGTTGTTTGAATTTGAAAGGAATATGTGTTCATTACATTTATTTCCCACCTTCCTGAAAAATTTCGGAATACTTCCCCCTCCAGTGTTATCCTTATAGATTTGGTTGTGAAATAGTGACTCATGGCGGAAGGGTAATTTGAAACTGGGTATCCCCAGGCCAAGGTGCTAGGCATGGAGATCCAGTTCAAGTCCACCTTCAGCCATGGAAACTCATTGGGTGACTTTGGATTAGTCACTCCCTCTCGGCTGACCCTACCCTGCAGGGCTGTTGTGGGAATAAATTCAGATCTCCCTGTAAGCCACCTTTGCTGCTAGAAGAACCAACCAACCAACCAACCACTGTAGCATATTGGTGCTCCTTCCTTGTTTCATGGGTTCCTTTCTTTCAGCACAGACCATATGCTCTCCTTTGGCTGTGAACAGGTTTGCCTTATGCTAACAGACGTAAAGATGCTTTGCAACATTTCTTTCCTGTTCCTTAAGACTCTAGTATTGTGTCCTCACTGCTCTTGATGTGTCCATGGTAGCACTGGCCTAGGCTTTCCTCCTTCTATACGTTTCTCATTTCCCTGAAGATACATTAACCACTTTACAATTTTTCTCTGATTATGCCTCAGGGAAAATGCCAATGGAACCCACACAGTGTGAATCTATTATAAGATAATCTGATACTATTTTGGTTGCTCAGAGAGGTTCTTTTTCCTCCCTTTGTTTCAAACACATAACTCCCACTAGTATTAAGCATGCAAAGCAAGAAGGGAGGGGTGGTATCCCCAGGTTTTGGAAATGTGTTGCTATCCTTCTCAGCTGATTAAATCCTGGTAAATATAGCTATTTAGAAATCAAGCTGGCATTTAATTAAAATACAATGGACCCTTTTCCTAAGATGCCAGTTGTGAATCTGGAGGCCTGGTCATACAGATGCTAATTGAATGAATATTCATATATCATGAATATTCAGCAAGTGTCACAGCAACATTCTTTTGTGCCTTGCTGATTCACCAGGTTCTACTGGCATGGCAGATGGCAAATGCTGAAGGAGGGTGGCTCCTGAGAAGGGGCATGGGGTGGAATCCTTGGCCTCAGACAAGCAGCATTTGTCTGGAAGAGTCTCAGAACAGGCAAAAAGGCAGGAATTAGCTGGCAAAGGGCCGGGGGGGTGGGGTGATGGCTGGGTGGTTGGAAAAAAGAAGACTGGACCATTACTATCAGTAGCATCTTAAAAGAAAACTTGCTTTTACTTTAATTGATGCACAACTGTGCTTTCTAGAAGTTGACTTTATTTTGTAGTTGTCCACTACCAGAACATGGCAAATACAGAGTTGAACTGTAGAGAATTACCTGGAACACAATATGGTGAAGCCTCATTAGTGAACATCTCAATAGATGTTCAGTAGAAGACACACGTCTGTGCTTTCTGTTGGCATACCTAATAAATGTTCCTTGCACGGAAGTGAATCAAGGATGACTGAGCCAGCCAGCCAGCCAGCCAGCCAGCCAGCCTGCCTTCCTTCCTTCCACCTGAGACAATCACTGGATGACAAAAGGCTTATTTTATCTTAGTCATTCATTTTCAATCATTGGTTAGTCATCAGTGGCTATGAAGAACGATACATGTCTTTCAGGAGATATTATACCTATCCTAGACAATGAGATTCAAACTGAATTCTGGGAAGCTCTGAGATTTCTTGCTTCCTTCTGAGGGTCCCTTCAATAAAAATATCAGTGATGGCAAACAACATTTTCTGAAAGTCAGCATAACCTACTATGAAACTTCCTCATATTATGCAAATTGAGGAACAGGACTGGATATATTTTAAATTGCACTCATTGTCCATGTCGGCACTGATGAAATCTATAGGCTTACCTAAGGATGTATATATTGAGATCTCTAGAATACACCAATTCCAGCTCTCAGCAACATGCCAGTAGGGCAGATAAACTTTGAAAGATTGGTCATTGTGAAAGGAGTTCTCTGAACAGAAAGCTGGAAAAGCAAGGCCATTTGGATTAAATAAAAAACTGAAATAAATGCAGTTTGAAATGGGCCCTGTACCTGCCTAGTTTTATTTTTGAAGTCTTCAGTAGCACTACTATATTGGGATCATCCACATTCCATTGTTCACCAGACTTTAGCATGTGATTACAGTATATACATGTTCAGACAAAAGTAAAGGTATCTGTGGATAAGATGTAAATTTTTGATAAGCACACAGCAGAATTCACCTGACTATAATAGATACTGAAGTGGAGGCTTCCAGAGCTAATGGTTTAAACTTCTTCAGTCTTGTTACAAAGCTTTGTCTGCATTCACACCATAGTGCAGTTAATCTGACAATTGCTTTGATTGTGTCTAACCAAGGCATGATGCCATTTCAAACTAACCTTCCCTTCACCTCTTTGCTAGTTCATATGCAAAACACAGTTCTTTTAAAGTGAAAGATTGCCAGATGACATAATGCCTAGCATTTACAGCAGCATTTTTCATTTTAGGAAAGTGCTACGCAGTAGGGAATAAATGAAGGAAAATATTTGCTCTTTCATTTATTATACTTTTGAAATGTGCATACCTGTGTAGAAATACTTAAAATTTTATCTTTTATAATTGTTTCTGTAGGATTTTTGAGTGTTTAAAATGTTTATTTGATTCATATATACTGTATATGCAATATGCCACTAGCCTATCACTGAAGTCTTTTGGATAAATCTGGCCTTGCTAGCCAGTAGATTATCCACCAACCAATAGAGCCAGACTTAACCTCTGCCTTCTGACACTTCCTTGAATGTATAAAGGTAAAGGTTCCCCCCGCACATTTGTGCAGTCGTGTCCGACTCTAGGGGTCGGTGCTCATCTCCGTTTGTTAGCCGAAGAGCCAGCGTTGTCCGAAGACGCTTCCACAGTCATATGGCCGCATGACGTGGGCGGAACGCTGTTACCTACCCACCAAAGTGGTACCTATTCATCTACTTGCATTTGCATGCTTTCGAATTGCTAGGTTGGCAAGAGCTGGAGCTAGTGCGGGAGCTCACTCCGCATGCAGGGCTAGGGATTTGAACCTCCGAACTTGCGATCTTCCGATTGACAAGCCTGGTGTCTTACCCGCTGAGCCACTGCGCCCCTCCTTGAATGTATATCTATAGTCTTGTCCAGAACAGAACACCATAAGAACAAAACAGGAGACAATATACACAAACATACCCACACAACAAACATAAAGGTTGAATGTATATCTATAGTCTTATCCAGAACAGAACACCATAAGAACAAAACAGGAGACAATATACACAAACATACACACACAACAAACATAAAGGTTTCAGGAAAGAACACAGGAAAGACAAGGCCACTATCTTTTTTCTTTAATTCTTAAGATAGGAAATCTCCAATTCATATTCTGTAAGTAATGTTGAGGGTAGAAGGTTGGGTTGTAGAATATATAGGGTAAAATGTGGAAGAGTTTACTTATTTCTATTGTACCGCCAGGGACTGAGCCCTTCTTTCCTTGAAAAACCAAGAAAGGGAAATTCAAGGGTTTCATTCAGTTGAGCAAGCTTGTTACGGACAATGTTTTTGTGTAGAGCTTGGTCTGGCCCTTCCAATACAATGATAAATTTTAAGACCATACATTTAAGAGCAATTTCACCAGCTACTGTGACGCTGTTTAGATTCCCCCCCCCCATTCTTCTATTTACGCTAGAGGTTTGCTCACTTCAGCCATGCAAATGCTTATCCAAGCGACTGCTTTTGAACACTAATTTGCATGGTTATCTTCTTCCTAATTTGGTGCCCTCCAGAGATGTTGGATTACATTTCCAGAATTCCTACCTGGATAATTCTGAGAGTTACAATTCTAGCACATCTAAAGGACAGCAGATTGGAAAAGGCTACAAGAGATTATTCCAGCCAGCCAGATAACACCAATCATATTTGTCAAAGGGATGACATCACAACGGCAAGAGAAAGTGACACCAATTCCTCTTGGATTAGCATCAGCCTGATCAGCCTCCTTATTAACAAGCATCAAAAAGAAAAGAAAATGGTGATAAATGCAAAAGCAAGATGTAAGAAGGTAAATCAAATTGTAAAGTGATAGAAAGGTTTCTAGTAAGTTTCTAGTAAGAGTTCTGTATGCAGGTGCTATGAGATATGGGGTCTCCTCTGTAGGAAAAGTTCTTGAGGAATGATAAGATCTTGCAGTTTCCATTCAAAATTGTTTCCCTAAGAGGGGGCTTTCTCTAAAAGTGGGGGACACCCACTTTTAACAAGTATATTATATATGTATGCAGATATGTATGATGGATATGTATGATGGATAGGTACTTAGGTAAATAATTAGGTAAATAATTACTAATAATTATTAGTAATTAATAATTATTAGTAATTAACTAGTAGTTATAATAATTACTAAATAATTTAGTAAATAATTACTAAAAAGAATCATACATTTGGGATTGTGATTCTAGGAGAACAACTACAGGAATATTAACCTGTTGCTATGCTATGCTGGGACTGATGTGATCTGTAATATGGTACATTTGGAGAGTAGTTGGAAAAAGCTGTTTTAGGGCAAGTACATGAAAATACTTTGGAAACAGAATTATTAATATTGCTCTATGTAAACTCTGCTCATTATTGAGTCTTGCAATAATTGGTACAGTCTAAATAGAGCATAAATATTTTTATATAATTAAAATATTCATGGGAATACATTAAAATGATATGAAGATAATTTATGCCCCCGTCAAGCATTTTTCTCCCAGAGTTCTGTGCTGAACGGTGGGAGGCCAAATAACGCAATTATTTACATTTCAGAGCTGTAATCTCCTCAACATGTTATGTTCCTATACTGTTCTTATTTAAATCTAAAATATTTTTAAATTGCAAATTTGATGCTAAATCTCATATTATGAATGTGTATACTGTGTTGCTTTCCTTATTTCTTTCGTTGTTAAAATTTTTGTTGTACTATGTATCAAACGAAATAAACTTAAGCCTGAGTAGTTGTGTGTGTAGCATGTATTGTAAATCTGAGAGACCAATGAAAAAAGGACATTGAGCTTTCTTTCACTTTCCTTTGCCACCTGTAGTGGGAGATCCCAGGTAAGAGATAATCTGAGAGGCCAGTAAATTCAAGAGGTGAATGAAAATGATATGGTTTCCAAGTCTACTGGCTTTGTAAGGAAAATAGTGTTAGATATGCAATTCCGAAGTTCAATGATATTAAACCATTGGATTTTTCATTCGTAATCAAGCACTCAGAAATCAATATATATTCTTTTATCTGCCTAATACACACAGTTTTAAAAGCATCCGTCAAATTTAAGACAGATTTGTTCTGGATCCTGAAAGGATGCAGTTAATCCCTTAAACAGTGTATTTATGATGGTGATTAATGAAGCAAAGATATTAAAATCTTATGACAAAACATTTTGGCTTCTATTTCTGTCTATGAATGTGTCTGTGTGCATGTGTGCATGTGCATAAAGCTTAGAAGTGCCACATAAAGAGGCAGAGCTGAAAAGAGTCCTCTTTTTACAATTTTTGTTCAGCACGGACACAAAAGCATCTTCATGCACAGAGCATTCTTCATGATGTCATTCTAAATATAACGGTCACTTGAGTCAATATCTGAAAAAAGAATAGCCACTATAAAAGGACTCACATATGCAATTACTACATCTGTGGGATGCTATTTTTAATAGAAACTTTTCAAAGTCATAAAGGAACAGAAAGAAATAAAAGAAATAATCTCTATCTTGAATAGGATTCAGCCCCACGCTTCTCATGCTTCAGTCAAAACAGGAAGAGCTTTTTCAGACTGGGAAACAGGAGCAGTCAGGGAGGCTGCAAAGGGTTGGAGAGGCGTTTAGCAGAAGGGCCTTTCTGTGGGGAGTCCCTATGCTTTTCCTGAGTTAGTGCTGCCTCTGTAGGAGCTGATGTCATTGTGTCTTTTCATCACCTAAGCCCATTAGTTCCTGCTCAACTGCAATGCATCTCAAACCACTGCTTAAGCAATTTCCCCTTTGCTGTGCTAATGTTCTGAAGAGTCAGTCAGCAGTCAGTTTCCAGTCAGCAGAACATTTTACGTCACTTTACCTCCTGGCTCCTGAGCTCACTGCACTTAGCTGCCATAGCATCTTGCTTAGGCCCTAATATTTATTTCACAGTTCTTTAAAATGCGACAAGGGATAATACCTTGGCAGCCTTGCAGACCCCATCCCCCAACAGCTACAACTCTGATTTTTCTGACAAATCAGCAGACAAGTGCATACAACGTGAAATAAAAATACAGTATAGAGTGGGGGGAGGATAGGGTACTGACTGAATATCTTTTGTTCAACTCTGCAGCTGTCAACTGGAGGATGCACTGGTAGGTGCATGGTGTGGTCAGTGTTTGTTTATTTATTTGTCAAATTTCTCTGCCACCCATCTTGTATACGACGACTCTGGGCGGCTTACAGATAATAAAATGACAATCAGTAAAAACAGTACAAATACACATAAATACACATCAAGATGGCAATAGGATCTTATCCTTGGCACGATCATGGTGCCAGCCACCCCCATGAATGGCTTTCCCCCCTCCCATCCCAAGCGAGGTGGCACAACCATGTCTTCAGCCCCTTCTGGAAAGCTGGGAGATTGGGGGCCTGTCTTACCACCGGGGGTAAGCTGTTCCAAAGGGCGGGTGCCATGGCAGAGAAGGCCCTCCTCCTGGACCCTGCCAATCGGCAATCCCTCATGGACAGGGTCCGTAACATGCCTTCTCTGCCTGAGCGGGTGGGATGGATCACTGTAATGGGGGTGAGGCGGTTCCTCAGGTAACCTGGACCCATGCCATGTAGGGCTTTAAAGGTGATAACCAACACCTTGAATTGGTCCCGGAAGCAAACTGGTACCCAATGCAGCTCGTGCAGCAATGGTGTTGTATGTGCCCTCCTTGGGGCTACTAAGACTGCTCGCGCGACCACATTCTGGACCAGCTGTAGCTTCTAGATCAGGGCTTTCCAAAGTGCTGCCGCTGACGACACACCAGCGGTGGCAGCAGCGGGGGGGGGGCGTGTGCACGGTGGCGGCGCAGGGGGGCGTGCGGCGGCACGTGCGTGCACGGTGGCAGCGCGGGGGGACGTGCGGCAGCGCACGCATGCACGGCGGCGGCGGCCTCCACTAAAACGCGGAAACACTGATACCGCGCCGCTGCCGCCGCCGCCGTGCACACACGTGACGCCGCTTCCGGGTGGTGTGGCGACACACCACGCTGTGTGTGGCGACACACTTTTGTGTCACGACACACAGTTTGGAAAGCTCTGTTCTAGATACTCTTCAAAGGTAGCCCCATGTAGAGTGCATTACAGTAGTCTATACGGGAGGTGACTAGGGCATGCGTGACCGTTTGGAGGGACTCCCGATCCAGGAAAGGGCATAGCTGGTGCACAACACAAAGTTGTGCAAAGGCTCCCCTGGCCACGACTGCCACCTGTTCTTCTAGCAGGAGTCGTGAGTCCAGGAGGACCCCCGTTCTGCACTGGGTCTGTCTGGGGCAGTGCAACCCCATCCAGAACCAAAGATGGTAAGTTCCCAGATACCTGGGAGCCCCTAACCCACAGCCACTCCATCTTTCCAGGGTTCAGCTGAAGCCTGTTGTTCCCCATCCAGAACCCTACAGCCTCCAGGCATCGAGAGAGGGTGGTCACAGCCTCACTTACATCACCAGGGATGGAGATGTATAGTTGAGTATCATCAGCATATTGATGATACCTCATCCCTTGGCGACAGATGATCTCACCCAGCGGTTTCATGTAGATGTTAAAAAGGAGCGGGGAGAGTACCGAACCCTGCGGCACCTAACAAAGGAGAGGCCGCGGGCCGGATCTCTCGCTCCCTATCAACACTGATTGGGACCGGCCCCGGAGGAAGGAGGCAAACCAGCGCAAAACCACGCCACCCGCCCCCAACTCCCTGAGCCAACCCAAAAGGATACCATGGTCGATGGTATTGAAAGCCGCTGAGAGGTCAAGAGCCAGGAAGGATGTACTGCCACCATCCCGCTCCCGCCAGAGATCATCCATAAGTGCAACCAAGGCTGTATCTGGGCCTGAAACCTGACTGAAAAGGGTCCAGATAATCCATTTTAACCAGGACCCTCTGGAGCTGCAACGCCACCACTTTCTCAACCACCTTCCCTAAAAAAGGGAAGGTGGGAGATTGGATGAAAATTGTCCAGAATGGTAGGGTCCAGTGATGATTTCTTGAGGAGGGGGCGTACCAGCACCTCTTTAAGGGCTGCTGGAAATACCCCCTCCCCCAAGGATGAATGCACCATCGCCTGGACCCACCCACACGTCACCTCCCGAGCTGCTTTCACCAGTCAGGAGGGACAAGGATCTAATTGGCAATTGGTGGCATTTACAGACCCAAGAACCCTGTCCACTTCCTTGGACCCAACAGGATCAAACCATTCCCAGATAACCGGGCAAGTCCGCTCCCCAGGCATCTCCTCAGACCCTGCTACATGCTTGGCATCCAACTTGGAATGAATCTGAGCGATTTTATCCTCCAGATGCCCAGCAAACTCCTCAGCCTGGCCCTGTAGGTGGGTTTCTAAACCCCGCTTCCCCAGAAGGGAATGGGTGATGTTAAACAGGGCCGTCAGGCGGCATTCTGTGGATGCAATAAGAACGGAGAAATACGGAGAACAAAGAACATAAAAAATTATTATACCATCTGACTACAGCGGCAAGAATTATATTTGCAAAACACTGGAAAGAAGAGGACATCCCCTCAATAGAAGAATGGACAATCAAAACAATGGAAATAGCGCAGATGGACAGACTGACAACTCCAATAAAACAAAAAGAACTGGGAGATTATGAACTTATATGGAACCCATTTATAGAGTTTTTGCAAAAGGAATACAAAATAAAATCACTTTAATGGAAAAAAAATTACAAAAAGGAATAAAAAAGACAATATATTAGAATACTAGAACAATTGAAAGGTCTAAAATAAATTAAGAATTAAGTAATTTGTAAAGAGATAAGATATAATTATATTAAAGGAATAGTAATGGGAAGAAGAAAATAATAGAAATATAGTAAATACTAAAGAAAAGTAAGAAGCTATCTTCAAAGAAGAAACAGGAAGTCGTTTTAAATTAATTGTTTTATGGGATTGGATGTTGTAGGTGTTTTTGTTATATATGTTTATTTATGTTTACATGTATGTATGTCATGTTTGTTATGTATTTTAAATAATAAAACTGTTTTTCAAAAAATTAAAAAAAAAAAAAGAACGGAGAAATATTGACGTTTTGCCGCTCTTATCGCCACAAGGTAGGCCTTAATAGCGGCTCTAACCTGTGTTCAGTCAGAATCAGTCCAGTGGCGCTCTAGACGTCTCTTAATCCTCTTCAGAACCCTCAACTCCTCCGTAAACCATGGGGAGTGTCGGGTACGATGGGACAAGAGAGGTCGCACGGGCACGATCCTGTCCAAGGCCCCGGCCACCTCCCTGTTCCAGGCAGCAGCCAGGGCCTCCGCTGGATCGTGCAGCAGATCCTCGGGTATAACCCCCAGCTCCCTCTGAAACCCTGCCTGGTCCATCAGTCGCCAGCGGTGGACCAATCGAATGGGTCCTGCCTCCCTGCAGAGGGGGGCGGCATAGGAGAATCCTTCAAGAGTCCGGGAAGACAACATCTGTTCAGTTAGGCATTTGTTCTTGCAACCACTGCTGAAACATAGATTTCTTATGGCTATATGGATTTTAAATCTGGGGCAAGATAGAGGACTCATGCTCACAATCTCTACTTGCGTAAGAGGTGTACTAATGCTAGGAATCATGTAACCTCCAAGCAAATCCATCTTTCCAATTCTTAACACTTTTTTCCTTATGAGAGAAAATATGGAAGAATCAGTGTAGGGCTGCAGAAAGGGCCTGGAACCCTCTATCAGATTCTGTGATTGAGGCCAAGTGAATGTACACTTAAAGCCTTGTTTTACAATAATTTCCCCACTGGTGATTTGCAGTGTTTTCTACAATCATCCAGCCATTATTGTGCCAAAATAACAGTAAGGAGGACAGACTTCAGGTCATTTTCACCAACCAAGGGTTGCTGTGAAGACACTCTAAGTCATTAGTGGGGAAATGTCCCAAGAACCTTTAGGAGTCCTTCCTAAAAATTACCTGTCCCACCAGCTTTCTTCCTTGCCGTTTCTCTAGGATTAACAGCTTCTTCAGGCATTGTTTGTATCAACCCTCCTCCTAGATTACATGTTCATTGCTAAATGTAAGGGGAGGGGGAAACAGAGCAAATATTCAACAGATTGGCAAATAGTGAAAACATGCTAGGACTTGATTTGTTAATTATAGTCAGAAGAAATGGCTCTATTGATGACTGTGCTGTTACACAGCATAATAGCCCTCCGAAAACAGCAATTACAAAAGTCATCTAAATATATATCTGCTTCTTATGACAAAGCCAAAAGAGCCTGAAACTACTGAATACAGCACTTGTTACAGCTTAGTCAAATGTCGACAATGCTTATGTTAGCTAAATTGTCTCTGTCTCTCTGTCTCTCTCTGTGAAGCTTTGGTTGAACTCAGGTGATTGAACTTTGGCCCTTAAATTCCAGAAGGCTTTCCTGCTTAGTTCAAGGTTAGGCAGTATAAAGCCATATCTAGCCTGCCTAGTATTTTCTCCCAAAGAAAATATCTGGCTCTTTTAATGTATTTATTATGCTTATGTATATTGATTCTTTCAACTGGTTGTAGTAATACATCCCCATCTCTTTTTCACATATCAACACCTGAACAGTATCTTGGTCAATTGAGGAGAGCAGTAGATGCAGATCAATAATTCCAAATAATTGGAGCTCAGTTTTCTTTCTGGGGTGGGGTCAAAGCAAGATTTATGGAGATGCTTCTTCACTGGCCAAGTTAAGGGATCAGAATGGACTCTCCTCTGCCCCATGAAATTCTTTGTGAGAGGCTGAGGATGTAGCTGTAGTGATGCTAGACAGAGAATCCTGATTTCTCCAGCAGCCCAAGAACAAAAGCTCCTCTGGCATACACTTTGGATATCTTATCCAACCTGATAAATTCTGCAGAAGTACCACTGCCCTCCAACTTTAGTAAAAGAATGAAGCCTCGAGGCTCCAGTGTGGTAGCTTATCAGTGTTCCGAGTGTGAGAACAGTTACTGGGGGTCAGTCTGCTCAAGCCATGAGGATAATCTTTGCCCTGACTACATGGTGAAGAGAACTCAAGAACAACAAGTTTCCCCCTGCTGTTAGTCTTTGGAATGTGGACATTGTGATTGTTGGCAAATCCAGTAGGCTGTATACATTTCCCAATTTCTTTCTGGAGAAAAAAGCCATTAAGATCATCATTATCATTATGTGTCACATAATTTCTTGTGACAGTCATGCCTGTGCAATAAAGCCCGTTTTAGAAATAATCAGGGTGACACTTACTGTAGTACAATACTGAAAAAGGTAAACACAAATTAAAAAATAGGAATGGATTCATTAAGAAGGAGCTTTGATGAATATAGTTCTGGTCTGTAAATGTATAGACTGGGTAAATACTGGGGCTTCACTCTGCACTGTTCTGCAACTTTACATGTAATTCTAAAATGCATGTAAAATGTACTGTTCAATAGTCAGCTAGAATTGCAGCTAGAATTTTCGTTCACTTTGCTTTATCTTTATATGTGATTCCATTGGTTGACTTCTAAGGTTGGACTTGCATTAGTTTAGAAATCCAAATCAGATGTTTTCATGGAATCTACAAAAATGTCTCAGTTGGGGAATAAACTAATCCAGAACAATATAACTAAGTGGTTCTACCTTTTGCAGTCCAATATGAATTGCAGTCCAAACACACACACACACACACACACACACACACACACACTCCCCCCCCTCTTTCTCTTCCACATTTCTAAAGCCGCCCAACTTCTCAACTGTGGACTGCATACAAAATTAAAAGCAAGATTATAGCACAAATTCAGACACAGAAAAGGAGATGGTCATTTTGACAGAGCAGGCGTAAAACCCCCTGACAGCTGGAGCCCACATCCCAGCCTAGCCCAAAGCCGGGGTGAAGAACCAGGTTTTAAAGGCTTGTTTAAAGGAAATGAGGGTTTGGGCCATTTGAATCTCTGGGAAGATGCTGTTCCAGAGGGCAGGAGCTGTCAGAGTCATGCTTCCTGGGTCCTATCAGATGACATTTTTTAATGGATGGGACCCAGAGGATGCTGATTCTATCTGATCTTACAGGGCAGGCAGAAACATGAGAGAAAGACGGTTCCTCAAATAACTAGGCCCTATGCCATGTAGGGCTTTGTAGGTGAACTGCATGCAGAAGCTTTCTGGTAACCAGTGCAGCTCATGAAGCAAACATGTTACATGGGCATACAGTGGCATGACTATAACTGCTAATGCTACCACTTGCTGAAGCTTCCAAATAGTTTTCAAGGGCAGCCCCACATGGACCATATTGTAGTAGTACACATGCAAGATAAACAAGTCATGAGTGAGATAATGCCCAAGGCCTTCCTGGCCACAGCTGCCACCTGAGCAGGAGCTCCGCTTGAGCAGGAGCTGAGAGTCCAGGATTGATTTGATTATGTGCCCTCAAATCAGTGTCAGCTCTTAGTGACCTCATAGACAGAACTTCTCCAGGATGATGAGAGTCCAAGATCTCCAAATTGCATACCAGTTGTATCTCAGGAAGTGCAACCCCATTCAGAACTAGAGATGGAAAGTCCCCAGATGTAAAAAAATTAATTAATCAATTAATTAATTCAATATATATGGCCATCCATCTCATCTAAGTGACTCTGGGCAGCTCACACAAAAGTCCATGCACCCATAGCCACTCAGACTTGCTAGGGTTGAGTTTAAGTCTATTCCTCTGTATTTACAGAAACTGAGTATTTTATAAGAAATGCTGAATTTACCTTGATCTGTATTACTTGTGAAACTGAATGAAATAGAGAAACACATGTTCTAATTCACACAGAGGTGAGAAAAGGAACATTTAGGATTTTGATACAATTTAGTAAACTGAATTATACTGAAAAAAGAATTGATCTACAAGAAACATGGAGCGAAATTGCTATTTCAATCCTTTCCAATATTTATTTTTAAGCCAATTAAGTCACTTTTGTTTGCAGGATTCCATTTGATAGCCACCAAGTGAAAATATCTCAAGGTTTTATGCCAGAGATCTGTGAAAATAGCTTAGCATAGTTTCCAATGTTAGAAAGGCAAATCCTTTCCTAGGTAAAAATTCTGGTGACAAGCTTCTGTGTGTTTGAACTTGCCACCTCAAAGGCAAAGTTGTAACTGGCCTTCAGTAGAGAGTGCTTGGCTATAATCTATAAAGGGAACCAGTGTAATAACTAATGGATGGATCCTCTAACTGGAGCATGCTATTGAAGATTTTAAGCAGTTCCTTCCCACCTCATTCAGCTGGCAGTGTTAACTAAGGATAACAGAACAAAGTGTACATGCACTTGCTTTGGCAAAAGGGGAGCCTCATCTATTATGCCGTGTTTTCTAGGTCTTTCCTCTAGCTGGCATTGACCAAATCTGTTCAGCAGTTACCATTTCAGTGGCAGGTAGAAGAAATCTCCATTTTCTCTCTTTCCAGGAAAGTCCGTTTGTGGCAGGAGTGCAAGAGACTTCTAGGAAAGTTTTTGGAATGTCCTCCCTCCCTCCCTCCCTCTTTTTTTCTGAATTATGATACTCATAAAAGATAAAAATCTCATCAAACAAAGCCCGCATGATAAAGCAACACTCCAAAGAAGTATCTGGGAGGCATAATGAAAACGTGCATGTATATGTGTTGTTCTCTCAGAGGGCTCAGCTGAGCCCAGGCAACGTGAAAGCATGCATAGCTAACACCCTGGACTGTGTGAAACCCTTTGTATGTTCCACAGCCTGTGCAAGAGACTTTGATTGCCTCACTTGGCATGATCCCCAATACATTTTTGGAAGGTTTTCATGTCCATCACTGACACATAATGAGAAATTTATATGGTATCCAAAGCGGAAAAATTAATTTCAAACACTAGAGACCTGGGTCAATAGAGCCTACTGGCAGAGCCTATTACTATTTGGCCTTTCTGTTAAAAGGGGTGGGGTGGGGGTGGGCAATGAGAAAGAGGGACATTACTCTTCTTCACCATGATGCTATGATAAAGTGTTAAGCAGCAGAATTGCTGAGATAGATATTTGGCAAACACCCTCCGGTACATAGCTAACCCTTTCTTATGTCGAGGCTTATTTGCTAGAGTAGTTCTGCCCTATCTGGGCTCTCCAGATGGCCAGCAAGTGATTCTGTCAAGAGACCACAATCCCCATATTTAGCATTCACAAAAGAAAATAAAAACCCTTATCCAACCTACTTTAGGCTCCACCTTTTTTCTGATGCTGGTGGAGAATTCTGGGGATTTTGGTCCAACCCATCTGGAAAGTACAGGTTGAGGAAGGCTGGATGAGAATATTTAGTATCTACTGTCACTTAACTACCAAGAATGGACACTTATTACTAAGTTACCATTTCTTACATTACTTCTGTATAGAATTAGAGTGGGCAAACACTTTTGGTAAGGGACTGCACTTTGTAAAATTACTTTGGCCTTTGAGGACTGGAAGGGATATTTTCTAGTGAAACAGTGATGCTTATGGTCAGGTTTGACATATCCATTTTCATTTTAAATGTACCTCCCCAATCAACTCTAAAATTCATCCTAAATTTAGGTTTTTTGAATGCATGGCCAAAGTATTCTCCAACATCGGATCCAATTTTGGGGGAATTCTAAAGATTTGGGAGGGGCAGGGGAGGTTGTGTCATTTGATTTATTTTGGGGGGGAGTGCTCAATTGAAGTGAAGTTTACCAGTTAATTCAATGTCTTTATAAAATAAAATAACTTTAAAACAGAAAAAGGAATAAAGGGATTTTGCAAGCCAAGTAAAATAAAACAAAGGGCAGAGTAATAATAATCTGCAGGGTTGAAAAACATATTAAACTGCAACAGAGCTTTTAAAGACTATTGGGAAAATCAAGGGTTCTTACCTTGTGTTGAAGGATATTAACAGGGGTTCTAAATGGGGATCTGCGAGGACATTCCACCATCAGCGAACAGGCCTTCTATGTATTGGTGCGAAGGGGGTGTTCAGAAAACAACTCAGTTGACAATTAGTTGACTGTTAAGTTGACATAGCAGTAACTGGTGTTCATTGCAGTGAAGAGATACGTGATCGTTTTGATATGCAGCATCTATTATAATATTTGGCATTTAATAAAGTGTGCCTCTTTTTATAGAGCTAGAAGATACTTTTTTTTGCTTTTCCATTTAATTAAGTGGCTGGCTATTGCATAAGAAACAGCCACAGCATTGCTCGCGATGGTATTTTGCACAATAAAAGTTGGCTTCAGCTGGGCAGAAAATGCACCATCCCCCCTCTCTCTCCTCCCTCCCCGCCCTGTTTGAATGCATGTTGCTTTTAAAAGTAACAATTTTTCACACTTGGAATATTTTTGCCTGATCTGTTAAAAAGATATGCTTACTTGGGCTAGCTGTGCAGCTGTGATATGTGATTTATGCAGCTATCTGTTTTGCCCTTAACTATTACTTGAGCTGTTTAGGATGTGTTTTTCCACCAGCAGTATCTCTGTAGCCAAGATAACATTTAAAAGACTCTGGCTTCAATCTTGTTGCCTTGGGGAGGACTGCCAAAGACCATTGAATGCTGTGGATCTTTCCCTTCATATTCGGAGTAGAAGGTCCACAAGGAAAGAAGGAATTTCCTTGCTAGCTGGAGCGGATCTTTCTTTTAAGGCAGAGGGATTGCATTCATTTACTCTATTTTAGGGCAAATCTTCACTTATTGCTTGCCCCGTGGCCAGAATGGGGCTACCCACCGCTCTTTGAGCAGCAGAACAAATGTTGGCATCCTCCACGCACTCGCAGCTCATCACAAATGCATCCCCACTCATGTTTGGAAGCTCTGCTTCAAAGCTGCTGCTTTCCCTTTAAGCCATCTTGAGCAAATGGCTTGCAGTGCTTCCTTCCGATCTAGTGACAGCTCAGCTCCAAATGACTAAAGTACAGTACCTGGAATGCCCCCACTTCTCCAGTGGCTGGTCACTGCCCTAGGCAGCTATTTCTCCTCCACTTATAGTGCCACTGCCATCTTTGTTTTTTGTTTTGGTGGTTGATCCAGCAGTGGCCCATTACTTTCCCAACCCAGTGTTTTCCCATCCCCTTTAGAAGTTCAACACTTCATTCAACCTTTACATCTCCCAGTGGGCACCCTTTCAGTTTCTTTCCATACTGGATGAAGCATGCCCCTCTGCCTCAAGTACAGGCAGTCCTTGTTTAGCGACTGACCAGTTTAGTGACCATTCGCAGTTACGATGGTGAGGAAAAAGTAACTTTGCGACCAATCCTCACATTTACAACCTTCGCAGCTCTGTAAAGCAAAGGAAAGCTGAAGTAAGATCATAGGCACAGTTGCAGTTTCACTTAGTGACCGCTTCACTTAATGACCAAGTTGCTGGTCCCAATTGTGGTTGCTAAATGAGGACTACCTGTACTGCAAAGCTTCCCTTCCCTTTTTTGTTTTTCTGAGTCTTTAAGTTGCAACATGGGAATGTTGGAATGGTATTACAAAGGTTCAGTGAATGTGACTTTGTTTTTATGAAACTGAACCCTCAGTTCTTCCTTGCTACAAAGCTTCCATAGATCTACAGGGATTAGAAAAAAGAGGACAGTCCCTAAGCGGAAAAGGCAGGCACTAGGAGACCCACCCACACAGGGGTCAGCCAATGAGGCCTGGTTCCCTGAACAGATAAGAAGGGCAAGAAGCAGGGAATGGCCAATCAAGGCCTGTGGTAGCTGTACTCAGTCTGATCTGGAGTGGAATTGTTAAAGTTGGCTACAGGAACAGTCAGAAGCACATGGAAGAGCACCAACTTGGGCTGCCATGTAAAATAGCCCCCTTCCCCCCCCCACCCTAAAGGCAGGGTCTAGCAACCATTTTTGTTCAAGGGCTGCATTTTGTCTTCTGTGGTGTCCTGAGGGCAGTGGATGGAACTAGAAAAGATTTGGGTCAGTGGTGCAAGGCCCAGGGATTGGGGGAAAGAAAGCTTCTAAAGTAATATTTAACAAATGTAAATACAAGAATCAATGAAATAAATAGCCATAGAAGCCTTAACAGGCAGGACAGCAATAGCAAAAACTTATAAACATTGGTCCGTTGTATACATTTACTGATAGTAAATCCGATTGTGTTAGTGGATTTACTCTTAGATAGGTTTTTCACAGGTTCATTGCTTCATTATATGAATTAATAGTATTTTGATTGCTCACAGTTGTTCCAGGTCCTGCCAGTCTCAACTTCTTCAGTCTCTCCCTAATCAGCGCCTCCCCCCCATCTCCCCCAATGCTCCTTTTCTCCTACTATCTGGGGGAAGAGTCAAGAGAGATAGGAGTTACACTTACACACACCTATACCCCCACACACCACTCAGAGAGAGCCTGCTAGCTAGCTCCATCTTTCAAATATAGTGATTGATGAACAGGAGAAGGTGAAAGCTGCAAGTGTAATCAAAAGTAATAAGCAGCTATCTTTTTTACTATAAAAGAAGTTCTTCCTTGGAGAAAAAAAATAAAAGACTGGGAGTTGCAGTTGTTTTACTACACTTTCCCTGTTTTTTCTGCTTGACCACCCCAGAAATTTAATATAACATTGGTGGTGTGGCCACAACAATTTGAGAGAATCTTTTTGGACTGCACGAAGACATTTGAGGACCATACTTGACTCATTTTCTTTTGAATGAATGAACTGATGTGAAATTGAACAATGTATTGGTTTAAATGGATTTTTGATTCTGACTTCGGTCAATCATGTGTTAGCTGTATTTTATTTTGACAAAAACTGTTGTTTTCTAGGATTTAATGAAGGGACATGTGCATTATCCAGTGGTACTAGATGCAAAATTGAGTTCAGCAGCACTCAGATTTCTTTTATAGAGGTGTAAGCCACTTTGAGTGTCTCAGATGATTTTTCAGGATATTGCATTATACCATATTGCAACTTAAGGTTTCTGGACAGAAATATTTTAAAAAGTAGGTGTGCAATTCTGTGGTTTGTATTTCAGAAATGTGGTTAAAATATAACTGTATGATAACAAGGTTGAATAAGTGCTTCCAACCTGTTTTTGCTTTTGCATATACAGTATTTACTGATAAGTCTATTCTGTTTATGCATTAATCTCTGAAGTTTATAAAAACTCACAAATATTCTCCATTAAATACATGTATATTAATGTATTTCCTTTCTATGTGTGTGTCTGTAAGTGTATATATTGAAATGAAAACTGCATCATAGCAATATGGTAATGCAACATCTGAAAGATGAGTAAGGGAACTTTCACATTGCTGCCATGGTTTTTACTCCCCAAGGGTACAACTGGTGTACAAATGTACCTGTGCAAAGGCCCTCCTGGCCACAGCTGCCACCTGCTCTTCGAGCAGTAGCTGCAAGTCCAGAAGGGCCCCCAGGTTGCGCACCAGTCTTGACTGGGGAAGTGCAGCCCCATCCAAGACTAAGAATGGTGACATCGTCGACCCTGGAGATCCAAGCAGCCACAGCCACTCAGTCTTGTTAGGATTGAACCGAAATCTGTTCCACCCCATCCAGACCCAAACAGCCCCCAGAGACTGGGTCAGGACATTGACAGCTTCACCTGTGCCACTCAGGGTTGAGATGTAGTGCTGGGTATCATCAGCATACTGGTGATATTGCACCCTGAACTGGTAGATGACCATACCCAGTGGTTTCATGTAGATGTTGAACAGGAGAGGGGAGAATGTCGAACCCTGAGGCACCCCACATGTGAGGGGATGCAGATGCGATCTCTCCCCCTGTCAGACTGACTGGAACCAACCGCTGAGAAAGGAGCACAGTGCCTTCCATTCCTAATTCCTGCAACCAGTCCAAAAGGATACTGTGGTCGACAGTACCAAAAGCTGCTAAGAGATCAAGGAACACTAGGATGGATGCACCATCCCATCCTTGCTCTGCCAAAGGTCATCAGCACGTGTGACCAATGCTGTCTCTGTACTGTACCCTTACCTGAAGCCAGACTAAAACCGATCCAGATCATCCATTTCCTCTGTAGCTGTCATCCAACCACCTTTTCCACAACCTTCCCAGAAAGGGGAGATTGGAAACTGACCGATAATTTTCCAACAGGGAAGAGTGCAGGGTTATGATGTACAGTATTAGAGATGAAAATCAACATAGCAGCAGCTGGAACCTGCAAATACATGGCTGTTCTTCACCAAGGTCCATTCTCTTTCTCCTATGGTTACCCTGTATAGCTATTATGCTGTTTGTCACATGCCTACGGAACAGCAGTTATAATATATAAGAGGGGTTCCAAAGTAGAACTTGTCTGGATGGTTTATTGTAGCACAGATGTTTGTTAGGTAGGCATCTGATAAAGGAAGCTGCTGCCTTCAAAAGTACAGGAGGTAATAAATCACTAAACTAATACAAGTCAGATAGCTCCTTTGAAAGAGAGAGCGAGAAAAAAACCAAGGCACAGATTCAGCGTTGGTAGAAAAGGGCTTAGTGCCATTATTTTTAATGGAGTTGAGCCAGGACTGAAATTGGTCCAATGTCTCTGTTACAAATTGTTTTGTTGGCATGCCACAAAAGAAAAGTTACAGTATTTTCAGAAGCAAACATGCCTATACAGTATAAAGCTGCTGGCATTATTAGAATCTCTTTAAGGAACTGCCAAATAAAGAATGTGCAAGGGTACATGAAAGAATGGGATAAAATGGGAAGCATATATTTCTGTCATTGACAGGAGAATTGAAACCTCCAGTTAATTATAATTACCTAACAGATTATGTATTGTGGCACAGCCTACACCTTTTCTCTTAAAGAGTGAGAAGAGATCTGCCAAAGACAACTTCAGTCTGGCTGAAAATTGGTGATGAACTCTGGCCTAAATCTTACTGTGAATAAATACATGTTGAGGAACAGCTAAACCATTGAGAACATGGAGGCATATTCTCTTGAGTTGCTCAACGAGCTGGCGCGTTAGGCATTTTTAGCAGAATTCCAGTTGCCATCACCAGCCGGCATCCAGTTTGCAAAGGTTTGGTGAAAGGCAACAAATAATGCGGAGGGGTGGGTGTGGGGGAATTCATTTTGTTTTACATTTATTTATTCCCCTCATTCTTAGAATAAAAATAAAAGGGAAAGGGGTATGGTGTTGCTTCATTATCTGCCCAGATTGCGTCTATTACAGCCCTCACAGCTCTTTTGAAGCTTGTTGTGGTGGAACAAAGTCCACAACAGCGTATTCCTTCCATCCAACAAAAAGCACTCTTCAGTATTGGAAGAGTCTAATGCAGTTCTTTGCCATGCCAAAATTATCCCGTTTGGAAGTGAGCCAGGGATGATAATACAAATGGGATTTCTCTCCTGTGATCCAGGCTTTTGACTTTACCTTGATATCATATATTAACAGTAGACCGAAAGTTATGAAGGAGCTGACACTAAAATTCATTTTTGAGCCCCACAGAATTCTGCACAATCAGATAAGGAGTTCATGGCTGAGGCAAGAGTTCACGACTGTAGATTTCCTGGCTTAGGGCACATCCCTGAGGATATTTTGTTGTATCACTTCTCCTGAACTGAAGAAACATATCTGTGCTAGCCTGTTTCCTATCAGAAAGAATCCTTTACTGTAAAGTCTTCTGTGTTAGAATGATATTCCACAAAATATATTTATTTGGAAACAATTTTCTTCACCAAATCTAATAACAGCATATATCTGCTAATAGTACATACCATGGGGAAACCAAATTTCAGTATACTAAATCTTTTCCAAGTAGTCAAAATGTCATTAAGTCTAGAGGGACATGTAGAAAGACTTGAGTGCTTAAGGATTCTCTGGGTTACGTTTCTGTTATTGGATATTTATTAACTGACATAGATTCAGGACAGGAAAATTGCAATTGGAGTCAGCATCCCTTTAGGATTTGTCAAGAATGACATCTGAAATGTTCATGAATGCTTAGTTTGACACAGTTATGTTCAAACAGAGGTTCCAGATAAACACTGAATCCATTCCCACCATCTTTTGCACGTTTACCAAGATGAAATACTTTTGTGTTCACTGGCATTCTGTTTATGCCATAATACAAAATGGATACTCAGTGACAATTTCTACTCTTTCCCTTCATTTGATTACCCCTATGCGATATGCAAACAGTGTGTTTGTATTTTTTAGGTAAGAGGTACCTTATGAATAAGGGGCGCAGTGGTTCAGCGGGTAAGACGCCAGGCTTGTCGATCAGAAGATCGCAAGTTCGGAGTTTCGAATCCCTAGCCCCGCATGACAGAGTGAGCTCCCGCATTCACCCCAGCTCTTGTCAACCTAGCAATTCGAAAGCATGCAAATGAAGGTAGATTAATAGGTACCACTTCGGTGGGTAAGTAACAGTGTTCTGCGCGTGTTATGCCGGCCACATGACCGTGGAAGCGTCTTCAGACAACGCTGGCTCTTCGGCTAACAAACGGAGATGAGCACCGGCCCCTAGAGTCGGACATGGCTGCACAACTGTGCGGGGGGAACCTTTTTACCTTATGACTGGTTCCATTTCATAATTGCTCTGTTACCATCTCTCTTTTCTGAGCCCCATCAATGAGTCCTACTTCACAGAGGGATAACATGAGCAAGTAATCTAAAAAAGGTTGCCATAAAGATACACATTTAGAAACAGTATTATCTCTTATTAAGGTGGTTAATTTCGCCATTTGCACCAAGTCCATCAATTTAATAGTCCATTCTTCCACTGTTGGTATTTGTGGCTCCTTCCATCGCTGAGTATATAATAATATTGCAGCCGTGATCATATACAAAAGCAAAGTTCCATGTTATTTCTCCAGTTCTTTCTCCATCAAACCTAATAAAAACAGTTCTGGTTTTTTCTTTATGTTCACTTTAAGGATCTTTTGTATAATAATACATATCTGGTCCCAATTTTTTTTAGCTTTTTCACAAGTCCACCAGAGATGATAAAAGGTTCCTTCATCCTGCAAACATTTCCAGCAAACATTCGTTACACCATTAAACATTTTTGACAACTTATCAGGGGTTAGGTACCAGTGATACATCATTTTGTAGAAATTTTCCTTTAAATTATAATTCAATGTAAATTTCAAACCCACTAGAATGCTAGCTGGATTTTGCTGCTTCCTAAACAGAAGAAGTAAGGACAAAGAGCAGACCTTAGAAGCTGTCAACCTCTGCTGGATTTTGCTACCCTTGAGGTAAACTTAAAATGACTAGCAAATGTCTCCATCTGCAGGATTTCACCTTCTGCTCATTTAAGGTGAAAATATAAATAATAGCAAGATGCCAACCCCTTCTGGATTTTGCTAACCTTGCTGGAGGCTCTAGATAGTATAATCTATCATACTGAATGCCTTCAGTTTAGATTAGATTAGATTATCAAGAAAACAGGGACTATCATATTTGTGCTGCAAGATATTGCTACCTATGTGAAAATCTGTCCTAAAGCCACCTCACAGGGTTGTTGTTGTGGGGAAAATAGGGGGCAGGGATATTAGGTAAGTTTGCCACCTTGAGTTATATAAAGAAGGATCATCATCATTATCTGGTGCTTAATTATACCAGTGCTGTTTTATAGACTGCTGCATAGGTAAAGGTAAAGGTTTTCCCCTGCACGGTTGTGTCTGACTCTAGGGGCCGGTGCTCATCTCCGTTTGTTAGCCGAAGAGTCAGCACTGTCCGAAGACACTTCCGCGGTCATGTGGCCAGCATGATGCATGTGGAATGCTGTTACCATCCCACCGAAGTGGTACCTATTTATCTACTTGCATTTGCATGCTTTCAAATTGCTAGGCTGGGGCTAGTGCGGGAGCTCACTCCGTCACACGGTGCTCGGGTCTCGAACCGCCAACCTTCCGATCCACAAGCCTGGCGTCTTAACCACTGAGCCATCGTGCCCCATAGACTGTTGCATAGGAACTGATAAACGTCTAAGCCAAGCCATAGACTCCATACAATATGAAACTCAGAAAACCAGGGTGGGGAGGTGAGATCCTTCTATTTCCCCCACTTAGGCTGGCTGGATTATTGCATACTTGCCCTGACTCCAGCTTCAAAACTGCAGCCTTCAGTTTCTGTTTTACCACTAAAACAGCAGTCCTGTGGCACCATAAATCCCACTGTAACAATACATGTGCTCATTTTTAAGATGACCCAAAACACTGTTTTTGCTGCAACGGATTAATATATTCTGAACTACACTGCTGATTTCAAGACATGGTTCCTGCCTCCTTTTTTTTCATGGTTATTGTATGTGGATTTAGATCAGTGTTTTTCAAACTTGGCAACTTTAAGATATGTGGATATGTGGACTTCAACTCTCAGAATTCCCCAGCCAGCACTGGCTGGGGAATTCTGAGAGTTGAAGTCCACACATCTTAAAGTTGCCAAGTTTGAAAAACACTGATTTAGATGCTATAATGTTATTCCCTAAAGTCCATCCACAATACAGTATGGTACTTAATTATTAATCTCAACTCTGTGCCTTTCCTCAGCTGAGATGAACTTTATACAATCAGTCAAAATGGAGGTGTAGCATAGCAGTTGCCAGAGCGGGCTAAAAAGTTACATTTTTCATCAGGTCTCATCCTTAGATTTCTTCTGTACTACCACTGTTTTCACTTCCCAGAACCCTTAGAAATGGCTTCAAGTTGGCCTGTGATCTTCTTCACTGCTGACAACCTCAAAAGGCTAAGGACCTCCCCCCCAAGAGTGCAAAAGTGATTGCCAATAAATCCACCCCCCTGCCCCAGCTGCATTCGTTTGTTTGATGATTTATAAAATAAGGAGCAGAGTTGCTGTGACATGGGAGTGCTACCACAGTATTATCCCTGATGAAATAGTAACATCTCAGCATGAAACCACTACAGCTGAGAAAGCCCAGGAGCCAGGAGGTGAGAGTTCCCACCAATGGGAAAAACGGCTCACCCCCAGTGCTTCAAGTGGAAAAGTGGATTTGCAGCAAATAAATTTACTCAGTTGCTGAACAGAGTTGACATGTGGGATCACAGAAATGCAGTGCCAATTCGGGAATACTGCAAAGGCCACATAAAGAACGACCCTTAGTTCAACGTGTACTTTGGAGGCAGAGGAGGTCCAACAGATCTCAGTACACCTTAATACTCCGTCTACACCTCCCCTATGCAGTCCAAGGTTTTCTTCCCCACTTCTAGTGAATGGTCAGGTCTGCTCATACAGCTGGCCTAAAACTGCAGGATGCGGACGATGGTAGTTTTTCAGCCAGCCTTCTAAGTTGCTTCTGTCTCTGTTATTTAGTACTGAGATTGCAGGAAGCATGATGATGTCACAACAAGAAACTGCTGCCAGCAATATTATATATTGCACATGCAAACTATGGTTTTAAATATACATACATATACGTACATAAAACCAAGTAAGGAAAAGAAAAAACAAGAAAGAAAATTAGATTCTGTATGCAATGTTTAAATATAAAGACTGGTAACGAATGCTTTATCGAAGATTTGCTCTCCCACCTTCCATTCATCCTCAGTATCAATGATTTGCTAGTTCTTTGCTACAAAATGGCTGTCAAGAAGGTATTTTACTGCTTGACCTCTAGCTGATCATTGTTGCATCTTGATTAACGTGAAGTTACAGTAACACTATATTACTCATACCTAAGTCACAAGGCTAGCTCACTTTTATAGTAAGATGGGTGGTATTTAAATTTAATAATAAATATAAATAAATAAAATAAATAAATAAATAAATAGATAGCCTCAAATTAAACTGGGATCTCAGTAAGATAAGCTGTGCTAGGTTTCTTTCTATACACATGGACCACAGGCTTCCTTGGCAGCTGCGGGGAGCATTTACTAACCACCCTTTCAGGTTTTCCACAATGCCTCTGACGAAGTTAGAGTCATTATTTTAAACATCCCACCAAATCTCAGAGTGACATTACATCAGAGGCCTTGTGAAAAATTTAAATTGCCTGCTCGCAATTCAGGTCAGGGATCAGCTATAGTGCTGGGAATTCTAAAGATATGTGTATGTTTTCTTCTTATAAGAAAAACGCAACAGATAGGCCTGCACAGAAGGGATGGGGAGGTAAAACTAACAGTGTTTGCAATGCCTGAGCTTCCATAGAAGTCTTAAGAATACTATGCTGAGGCAATCCTACCAACCTGAGTTTCCTTTGGATGATAGAGTATCAAAGTTTACGATGTATTTTTAATATCAGAATTCTTGACAAATATATCAGCAACGCAGAGCTTAAGTGGAGGTATCCTATGTTAGATCTTCAGGAACAGAACTCAGCTAATACATATCTTCTCCATTTTTCTATCTTCCCTTCTGCTCCTTTCTTTCTTTCTTTCTTTCTTTCTTTCTTTCTTTCTTTCTTTCTTTCTTTCTTTCTTTCTTTCTTTCTTTCTTTCTTTCTTTCTATTGATGGGATGTCACTTTCAGGTTCTGCATGTTGCACTCAAAAGTGCATGGATAAACATATACAGAAACATTTCTACCTGTTAACCATTGACTATCACTGATGAAGCATCAACTAGCCATCCATAACTATTAATTGGCTGCCTGCATTAGAAAGAAAATAGTCAATTTACAGCTGTTACACTTCACTACACTTCCTAGTTAGCAGTGCAGCTGAATATCAATGCACTCTTCCTAATAATTTGGTATATGCCTAATGTCCAGATCTTTTCCCTCTTTGTTACATGGCCATGGCCATATAGAAAGAAATAATGATTTTTTTTAAAAAAATTAAAATGTTTGTAACCCACCTTATATTGATAGATCTCAGGATACATTCAATAGAAGAAGCTTATTCATTAAAAAATAGAAGCTTATTTATTAAACAAACAAATAAATAAATAAATAAATAAATAAATAAGAAGCTATATGTTGACACCAAAAATATATAAATACCAATCTATAACGTCTTTCTCATGACCCCACTGTAGCAAGAGACATAGAAATCTGCTTCTCTTTTAGATACTACTCAGAAGGATGCTGGGATGTAGAAGAGCTAGAGCATGTGGAAAAATTAGCTATGAAGATGCTATTGCAATTGGGAAGTCCACTGCAAATTGTTCAATCAATACAACACTCAGGGGAAAAAATACATCACAGTGACATTATGAAGCTACTTGCCCCTCCCAGAGTTGCCATTGACTCTGGAGCAAGGCTGCAGAGATTGAGTGGTTGGGTTCATACATTGTGCTCAGCCAGGGTTCGTTTTACCATTAAATGAACAGTAATCAACTGAGTTTGCACAATATGCTAAGCCAGAAATAAACCACATTTTGACTTAGTGTCATGGGCAAACCAGGCCATTGCCTGATGATTCTATTAGCCTAAATGCAAAAAGTGTTACCTTCCCTTTGTCTCTAATGCCTCCTCAAGAACTGCTTCACCAGTTGTATTGGTGAGTTCGTAAAGGAAGCATATGTAAAAGTGTAATTAAAATAGGCTGCACCCCAACCATTGCTAGGAGTAGCATGTTGGAGGAGCATGACTTTGTATAGTAAAACTAGTCTATCTAATTATGTTGTGACCTGCTGGGTCTTCCCTTAATTGTCATATATTCCACCCAGTGTTTGAAGACTGCAGAAATGCCTTTACCCATTTAGGGACTAATTAGGTAATGGTCATTGGCACCGCAATTACCCATTAGTAGCAGGCAATTTGTGGAAGGGCATTTTGATGGGTCAAGCTGCAGGTGCAGATGGCCTATCAGCAGGGCTTCTGCCACATGCACTACAAGGTATTTTAATTAGCCACATGACCTTGATCTTCAGTGAAATGTGTTGATACTCTCATCCATTGCTCTCTAGTTAATAGGCTGTATTGATGGTAGTTCAACCCATTTTTTTAAAAAAAAATTCATAAAGACTTAGTTCAAAAGGCAATCCAGGTCTAGTACTGAATTCACTGGCCTTGATGTAAATGGCAGCATTACTTCCTACCGTTGACATCATGATGTGGAAATCAACCTGAAATGTCTTCTTCTTTGGCAAAAACAATGCATAAAATAAACAGCTGTGAAATAAAAAGCATAAAACCCAAGAGATAATAGTAAAGCAGTAGCTTCCATTAGCATGTGTTAAAAGTGTATTCCAAAAAAAAGTTCCTTCTGGGAAGGCAGAGGTAGGACAATAGTTTTTAAGGTCCACTCCACAATTAAATTTATTCTGTGGCTTGTAACAGGCTCTAAAAAATCAATCATTGAAGGCAGGAAAGGAGGGACTGTAATTGAAGCTGGGACAGATGAGAAGTGTTAATTGTAGATTTTGTCCAGAGAACACAGCGCTTCTAGGGAAGATATTTTTTGGTAACCACCTTATCTCTCTTCTGTGTTTAGATTATCTCTACCCTCTATGCTGCTATTTTTTAAAAAATGTCATTTCCCCATATTTGGTGTTCTGTTTGGTTTTGGCTTAGTACAATGTGTGAACCCAGCTATTCAGATTTCTAAACTCTGCTTCATTTTGTAGTGCAATATGTGAGTCCAGCTAATTATGACTTACTATTAGAGAAACTGTGGCTTAGCACACTATATCAGCCAATCCTACATGTTTTTTCTTCCTTAAAGGTAAAGGTAAGGTTTCCCCTGCATAGTTGTGTCTGACTCTAGGGGGTGGTGCTCATCTACGTTTCTTAGCCGAAGAGCCAGTGCTGTCCGAAGACGCTTCCGCAGTCATGTAGCCAGCAGGACAGGCACGGAACGCTGTTACCATCCCACCAAGGTGGTACCTATTTATCTACTTGCATTTGCATGCTTTCAAATTGCTAGGTTGGCAAGATTTTTCTTCCTTATTGTTCAATTTTGGAGCCTGTTTCCCAAAATCGGAGCAATTTGTGGTGATGTACCAGTGAATAGGAACTTGTACGCCAGCTTTCTGTTTTAATCGAGAATATAAATGTAATAACAAAATAAAAAATAACAATATAACAGCTGTCCGCTTTGTCATCTAAACTAACTTTATAGTTCAATAGCTACTGAAATTCAACAGGTGTAGCTTTTCTCATCATTGCATTCCCCATTCTAAGGAAAATTACACTTGTTGAATTACTACTTGCCTTACAGCTGTTAAACTTTTCTGTCAGGAAAAGAAAAGTATCCTTCTTAAATATTACACTTGAGGGAGGGAGGTGGGAAGTGTTTGACACCTGAATCTCAATTTAAATAAATGTGGTTCAAAATTATAATTTCTAGTCACAATGTGCAGTAGAAGATGACTCATTAAGACACCTGCTTTGCTTGCATTTGCCAGAACATCAAAACAACATGTGCTATTTTGGAGACCACCTACCAAGACAAAGATGAGGTAACTTTGCTGTAACCAAAATATCAGTGTCCATAACGTCAATCGGGATAGTCTCCAGCTAGAAATAAAACGAACATTAACATATATTATGATTAGCCAGAATGAAACTCTAGCACAATAGGATATCAGGATGGTCCATATTTTAGAAACTTAAACTTCAAACTCTAACCCAGGACATACTTGGTAGTAAGTCATGTTGCACTCAGTTCAACTTATTTCCTTTTGTTAAATATGCTTAGCATTATAGTATAAACATGTATATGGAGAATAGTTTATGGTTGCTGACATTGCAGGCATATCTTTAGATTAACTCGGAGATATATCCGTGTGATCTTCCAACAATAGTTCAGCCTCTAACATTTTTATATCACCGCCCATCTCCTCCACACCTGGGGACTCAGGGCGGTTCACAATAATAAGATAAGATAAAAATATAAAATTACAGCCACTATTTTGCTACTAGCAGGCACTTTTGATTCAGCATTAAAGTATGTTATGTGAGAGACTAAATAGGTACATAGAACCAAAATGAATATTCAGTACAAATTTAGCTTACTTCCTTTGGAAACCAATAAGCAGCATTTTTCTTGTTTTTGATGTTTAGAACTGGATATATATATTTTTTGCCATGAGAGACATTTTGCATCACCATTGTTCAAAACATGTATGCTCTGTTGTTTAAATAATAATGATAATAATATATCAAGAATATCCTGACAAAGCCTTATTTCAAATATTCAGACATCAAAAGTAGTCTTCAACAGCTCTTTGTGGATTGTGAATTAAACATTATGAGATTATTGTCAAGTGACATGCTATCCATTTGTGTGACTGCATAAGATCAGTGTGCATCATATTTTGCCAAGTGATTTGTGGTTTTAATTACATATCATAATCAGTGGATTTGTACATGTAATAACATTATATGAGGAGTTATGTCTTCTTAAGCAGCTTTGGAATGGAAAAGCTGCTACTTATGTTTAAATCCAGATTCCATCTGTGGGTTACTTTTCTTTGAATGATTACTACATGATGCAATGGCCTGCTCTTCATTTTCTACCTAATTAAGATGTAGGCCAAAATTAACCAATTACAGTAAGTGCGTCCACTCAGAAAATGTCAAAAGGAGGTGAGAACTTACATAAAAGTTAGAATAATGATTATTGATGAGCAATTGAAGAAATAGGTCCAAAAATGCTGGGGTTCATAGTGAAATCATCATTTTCATATGTAGCATGAAATTCTCTTTTTTTCACCTTTGGGGTACGTATTCCCTGTTGGTTGCTCTGGCCCAAAATGCCGAAGTTCCATCTTTTCAGTATTAAAATCAGTGAATTGTTCAGAGAAAATTATTGTGAAAAAATATTTTATTTACTATTAAATATTTTTTTCATAAAACTTCATCTGAACAACTCACCTATTACAATACTTTCAGCCTTGAAACTTTCACCAAAAAGCACATGCCTCAATATTTACATACCCTTCATCATTCAAAGCAAAACATATAACCCTGAGCATAGCCTTTTTTTCCTAACCAAAGAATGAATAATAGGCATTGATATCAATGCACGTTTATTATTTATACTCTGATTAAGAAGAGTAGAATTATGCCCAGGTTTTTCAGTGACTTAGACAAAAAATTTCCTAAATGGTTCTAAACTCAATTACTGTATAAGTTGTCTGCTGAAACGGTCAGTACCTTAGCTAGGGTAGGCTATACATCTGAATTGTCAAAAGATTTGCAGATCCAATATTTTACAAGGCTGTCATACTTTAAGTAATATATTTCAGGTGCAAGACTTCTGCAAGAGTCCAGAATATTCATCAGCAGAATTACCTCTATCTGAATTTGCTGTTCCCTACTGCTGATCTTTATCCTACCTCTATTGTCTTTATTTCAAACTGACTGACCTCCAAGGTAAAGAGTGACAAAGCCCAGAAGATTTTATGCATCTCAAGGCTATCCTCCAGTAGTGTCAGAATAAGTGGGAAATACTTGTTGCCAGGAATGTCTACAGCTTCAGTCACTGGCTTCAAAATGGCAGGCACAACCAGGCAATCAAAGCCCGGAGACTTTTTATAGTTGGACACTGCATCCTATGGACTATGTGCCACCTTGAGTTGTCAAAATAAAGGTGGGATACAAGTCAAGCAAGTTTTAACAGCTCAGTATGAGCCAGATGTTCTGGCTGCTTCAAAGGAACCTGAGATGCTTTTTTATTTGATGGAATCCATGACAGAAGTTAAACCCACGATATATCTTTATCAAAAGCTTAAGAATATTTTTACAATTGTCACTACTGAGTTAATGTCCCTTCAATAGCTGCATGTTCTTAAAAACACTAAAATTGTATTGATGGATTTGAGATTAAAGTTGATTAATCAAAAGTTGTATTTAGAGTCTATTGGATCTCCCCAAAGAATGTCCTTGAAAGGATGGAGATCAGATTTTCTCTGTTGGAGATGTAAAAAATTTCCGAGTTCATCGACCCACATGATATGGTTTTGTCAATTTTTGACACCTTTTTTGAATAGTACTTTAATGTATATAAGTAGATTTTTGGGGAAATCTTTAAAAGTTAAATATTTTAATGTGATGTTTAATTATATACCAAAGTTCTGGAATCGGACTGTCTATGAGGAATTATGGTTGTACCATGCAAGGGAGGTGGCAAAAATAATAATATTGAGAAATTGGAAAAGTGACATTATTCCAGACATTAAGAATTGGCTTTTGGAAATGTGTAACTTATCTGTCCTGAAAAAGACAATATTTTCTACTAATGTTCTTCTTTGGCATAGATTTTATGATATTTTACAATAATATTTTGTATCTGATTATAATATAATATTATATGGTATTTTTGTAAACCAGTGACTAACTATAAGTTTGGTAGAGGGTTCCCCCCTTATTTTTTTAAAACCATTTTTACATTTTGGGTTGTTTAGTTTAATTTTGTTATTGTTGTGTATCTTGGTACTCTGTTTATATTTTGTAATCTTTTAAAATAAATAAATTTAAAAAGAGGAAAAAAGGATGATTTAAGCTTCTCCCATTCATGGGCTGGGGAAGAGATGACAGCAACATTACAGGAATGCAGCACAAAGTTGATATTGCCTGGGCCTATTTAAGGCATGGTTAGCTGGGAATAGGGAATAGGTAAAGGTAAAGGTTCCTCCCGCACATTTGTGCAGTCGTGTCCGACTCTAGGGGCCGGTGCTCATCTCCGTTTGTTAGCCGAAGAGCCAGCGTTGTCTGAAGACGCTTCCACGGTCAAGTGGCCGGCATGATGCGCGCGGAACGCTGTTACCTTCCCACCGAAGTGGTACCTATTTATCTAGGTATATAGGGAATAGGGAATACACCATCCAAATATCTGGCATACTATTCTTCCTCCTCCTCCCTTTGATGTGGGAGTGTTGGGCATACTGTAGAAGGAAAGACACAGGGAGATTATTCAGTTTACCTCCTAATCTGTAACTGTTCTGCTATACTTTCAAGACAAATCAGTGCCACCTTTAATACAGCATACATAGCATAATGTTCTGTAGCTTGAATCATGTCAACTGGATTTCTATTTTCTCAGTGGAAACGTTTCGCTCCTTATCCAAGAAGCTTACAAACTTTGCTCAGACTGAAGAAGCTTCTTGGATAAGGAGTGAAACGTTTCCACTGAGAAAATAGAAATCCAGTTGACATGATTCAAGCTACAGACAATTCCACCTGGATGACTGAGAACCTTCATAGACATATTGCCATACATTTTGGGGAAGAAACCGTGAAGTTGGTAAGGAAATTCGAGAAGACAGCAAGAAAGGTGGCAGACTATAGAAACCACCTACGTTTCAACCTCAGATGCAGACAACAGAGAGTCATCCCGACAAGCCTACGCCTGCAATCTACAGTTAAGGGTCACAGAGCAGACCAGATCCTGCAGAAGGCACAAAGACATCTTCTAAATGAAAGAATAAGGCAAGTCCACTTCACCATTGATGCCCTGCAATACAATTTTGAAAACCTTCACCAGGAACTCATAGCCACCCTTCCTGACCCAGTCCTGGATAGAGTTATTCAGCTTGGCAATAAAGTACAGCTGGCCCAGCATCACAAGGCAAAGGAGAGGCAAACTAAGAAATTTGACATTCTTCTTTCTCCCAGCAAGCAGAAACAAGGAACTGGAGAAACCGCTGGGAGGAACAACAACAACAGGACCACAGAGGACAAAAAGAACATGTGGGTGAAAAATCTCTCAGACAGAGAACTCACCCAACCAGAGAGAGATGTCCTAGCCAAAGGTCTTAATTTTGCCATCACTCCCAAGCAAGTTCCGGTTGTGGAGCTCATTACAGCCACAGAATCTGCCATCCACAACAACCACCTACCTTTTGAGGAAGCAGAACAACTCCAGGTTAAAATATCTGCAGCTCTGTCCAGTGCTCAACCTCCTCACCCCAACCTTACCATCCAAGAGAGGAGAGCCCTGACAGCCCTCAGCAAAGATGAAACCATCACCATTTTACCTGCTGACAAAGGAAGATGTACAGTGGTTCTAAACACTGCAGACTACCACAATAAAATTACCTCACTTTTGGAGGATCACCATACATATGAAAAACTGAAAAGAGACCCCCCCCAGCAATTACAAGAAAAAGGTAATAGACAGTTTGAAACAATTGGAACATGATGGCTCCATCGATAGGATTACCTACCACCGTCTGTATCCTGGAGAAGCCATCCCCTGCATTTACGGACTCCCTAAGATCCACAAGGAAGGAACCCCCCTTCGACCCATAGTCAGCAGCATTAATTCGGTAACATACAACATTGCCAAACACCTCTCTACCATACTAGCACCTCTGGTTGGACACTCTGAACACCACATCCATAATTCGGAAGAATTTGTTTCCAAAGCAAAGATCCTGAAACTGGATACAGAGGAAACTATGGTCTCCTTCGATGTGTCCTCCCTTTTCACCAGCATCCCCACCACTCATGCTCTATCCGCGGTCAGGAAGAGACTAGAAGAGGACAGCACCCTTGAAAGGAGAAACCATCTCAACCCAAACTAGATCTGCCATCTTCTGGACCTGTGTCTCAACACCACTTATTTCTCATACAGAGGTGACTTTTACAGACAAAAACACGGCTGTGCCATGGGTTCTCCTGTGTCACACATTGTGGCCAATTTATACATGGAAGAAGTGGAGAAGAAAGCACTCAACACATTCCAGGGAACAGCGCCCACCCACTGGTTCAGGTATGTGGATGACACCTGGGTTAAAATCAAGGCCCAGGAAGTACAGGCCTTCACGGACCATATAAACACCATAGATGCCAACATTAGGTTCACCAGAGAAGACACCAAGGACAACAGACTGGCATTCTTAGACTGTGAAGTCCTCATTGGGACCGGTGGCAAGCTAGAAATAGGGATCTACAGGAAACCCACACACACAGATCAATATCTGATGTTTGACTCCCACCATCCACTGCAGCACAAACTAGGAGTCATCAGGACATTGTCACACAGAGCAGAAACCATCCCCACCTCCATGGATTCCAAAAAGAATGAAAATCAGCAGCTGAGAACAGCTCTGAAGGCCTGTGGATATCCAAATTGGGCCTTCACTAAATCTAAGTCTACCAGACCTAAAACAGCGACAGACAGGGCTGAGACTCAGAGTAAACGGAAGAACCTGGTCATTCCTTACATGGCTGGCGTGTCTGAAAAGATAAAAAGGATATTTGGCAAACACCACATACCTGCATATTTCAAACCCACCAACACACTGAGAGAGAGGCTTGTACACCCCAAAGATCAAACTCCAAAACACAAGAAAAGCAATGTAGTGTATGCAATCCAGTGCAGTGAGGAGTGCTCTGAGCTCTACATTGGAGAAACCAAACAACCTTTGTACAGGAGGATGGCCCAACACAGGAGGAGCAACACCACAGGACCAGAGTCAGCAGTTTACCTTCATCTAAAGGAAAAAGGACACTCATTTGAGGACATTAATGTTCACATTTTAGACAGGGAAGATAAGTGGTTTGAAAGAGGGGTCAAGGAATCCATTTATGCCAACTTGGAAAATCCTTCTTTGAATAGAGGTGGGGGCCTCAGGCACAATATTTCCCCTATTTTCCTTCCTGCTTTGTCTTCTGTGCCTAGGAAGATTAAGACCATTTCCCAATCTCAACAACAGCAAGGTAATCTTAACGATCCTCCTTTGGATGATAAAGGGACTTAGAAATAAACATCTCAAAAATAACCATGACCTAGCCCCAGGTGCAAGGTCACACAGCCACCCTAGAAACATATTTAAGGATTCCCTTACAAACTTTGCTCAGACTGAAGAAGCTTCTTGGATAAGGAGCGAAACGTTTCCACTGAGAAAATAGAAATCCAGTTGACATGATTCAAGCTACAGACAATTCCACCTGGATGACTGAGAACCTTCATCGACATAGCATAATGTTATAAGCAAGTGCTATGATTTTATAGATAAATGTGTAGTACTCCAGATCTATTTTTAAAAGGAATTCCATAGGAATTCCTATAAACTCTATATATCAGCAGCAGTTTGTGGGTTAAATCAGATAACATGGGCTCTTATAAGATTATTAGCCACATCAGGCATTTACATCCTTATCTCTTGATAGCATTTCTCACGTTTGGTATTTTTTCCCTCATTAGCAGAAGTTAATTCCCAGCTAAGATCTTTTGCTTTCAATACACTAAACCGTTACATTGGATTTATTATGCAGATTGGAAAATGCATTATGTAAAAGACTAGGCAGCTGTAATCCAATATGGAAAAATTATGAAATGATAAACACTGTTATAGTGACTGGGAACATGTACTATATGCATTGCTTTATACGGATATTTAAAAGAAATGTATTCCCAGTAAAACAAAATTAAGCAATAGGAAAAGAAAACTACTTATTATCCTTTACACATCTACATATAAATAAGCCCTATTTATCTCAAATACAGGAGTATGTATTGTGTGTGTATGTGTGTGTGCGTATGCATACCTGTGTAGGATTTGGAGAACAAATCTCTCACCATCAGTAATTTGTAAAATTGTCATAGGGTGCTACCAAAGCTAGATTAGAAAATGAAAATGATTTATGGGCCATATATGTATAGCTATGGTGAGTTCTGTAATATTGGCTTCATGATTGTTGATATGATTAAATTATGTTAACCATCATTTTGAGGCAAATGATTTCAGAGCACTGTTCAGGCATACCAGAAAGAAGCCAAATAAAGCAGGCTGGAATGAAACCAGGCCTAGCTTTACCTATTGAAAAGACCACCTGGAGAAGCCCAGCTCTCTTAAGTGATGAAAGGCCGCTGTCATCTTCAGACCATGTTAAATAATACCCTCCTTTCTGCTTATAGACATTTGGATGCTGCATCTAAATCCTGAGACACTGCGGCATGTTACATTTGCAGAGAATTGTGTGAGCTTTCCACATTAACAAAACAAGGTCTTTCTTCCTTTCTTCCTTTCTTCCCTTCCTTCCTTCCTTTCTTTCGACAAATCTGCAAGTCCAGGGCCTGACCTGCAATGGGACTTAAAGAAGCCATAGGATGGCAACAGTCCCCACATCAAGGATTGGGAAAAGTTATTTTTATGGCCCACTGGATTTCCACACACTGAAGGAATAATTCATTTGTCAGTCAGGATGCCACCAAATTGCTTCAAGGCAGTCTGAATGGAGCCAGGTTTCTGGTGTTTGCATTTATTTGTCCTCTTCTTCATAGCAGAAGCATACCTGTGCCAGTGCTCACTGGAGATGCTTTAAAACCATCAAACAGATAGTCATCCCATAAACTGGATCTGTGTTTACACTGAAACACTCATTTTTGGCCAAGCTCCATTTTATGAAGAAAGTCTGGCAAGACAAGAAAAAAAAAACACCCAACAATATAATAAAGCAAGTAAACATGTCTCTGGTGAGGCATTATGCTAGGCTCTATGCTTGGCACTCTGTCAAATGAGAGTGGGCGTGGCAGGCTAAGCGGCCAAACTTTTGACTCGGCTCCCTTCTTCTACAATTTTCTCCTTCAGAAGTTTCACAATTTCCTTCTGATGTGAATTCCATACCAACCATGAATTTGGCTGCTGTATGAAAGCAGCTGAACATATACTGATGCGCTTAAAAAGCAAAAACAAACAAACAACACCCCCCCCCCCCCCCATCCCTCTTTGGCTAAAATCTCATACAACCTCTTATCTGCATTTCTTATTACACTAAGTTTATTAAGGCCTATTATCCTGATGCTGGATTTTAGCTAATGTTTCCTGAAAAGGAATACAATTATTTACATCAGATTTAAACCTCCATCTAACCCTGAAACTACCAGGGAGATCTTGGGCCAGTCTCTGACACTCAACCAAACACCTCAGAGTTGTGGAAAAAAACTTGGTTTATGGACACTGCCCTGAGCTCATTAGAAGATAGGATGAAAGAAATATATGAATATAATGTATAATGATGAATGTGTTTTGATCACAGTTCAGATAACTTTATCTGAGATCACATTTTTAAAACATTTATATTAATTCAAGAAAGCTGCGGTTGCAATCCAAACTTCCTTTCTTTTCTTCTGCATCCTTTCTCATCTCTTCTTCTCCCTTTGTCATATTTTCCAGTCATCTGTTGTTTCTTCATTTCTCCCCCTACAGCAATAACTGAATTTCTGTTTGTTTTCAGTCATTTGATTTATATCCCATCTCTCTGCTCAAGGCAGCTATTTTTACTTACCTCACAGGTTTCTTCATCTCAGTAATGCCACCTCCCATTTCAGTCTATTTCTCCATATTTCTTGCCCTCATCTTTACCTAGGTTCCAGTCTCTCATTGTGAAGTTCACTGGATGATTTGTGGCCAGGCCAATCTCTCCCACGGAGGTGTTGCAAGGATGAAAAGGCACATCAAAGGAACAGGTATATGATTTTGAGCTCTTTGAAGAAAGAGTGAGTGATAAATGTAAGAAAGAAATGTAAGAAAGAAAGATTAAGATTGAATATGTACAAGCTTCCTCTATCCTATGTATCAAATTAAGATTGTACATTTCAATCTTAATTTGATCGATTGGACAATGAGTTGTTGAAAGAAGAAAATTCTTGACTTATTTAAAATCTAATCCCTTGCCGCCTTCTCCAACTTCTTTCTCTGTGGGTTTTAGGCTACTTTTTTTTTTCTCAACCCATTCTTCCTCTTTGTGGCAATGAAAATGTTCACAGTTAATCTTATCTTCATAAGAAAAAGCCTACAACCAAAACAAAATCTGCTATTTTGACTGGGGTAGGATCAAAATGTGCCAGTTTCACTAGTGATAAAGGTGGTTTTTCGCAAGCAGAAATGTTAATAGCCTCCAGGGTCATTGTAATTATTATGTCCTGCTTTTCTCATATGTCTTTGACTGTTTATTACGTACATATTTCCGTATTAATTGCAGCATTGTCATACCTTTGTTCCGTATTTTGAATTTCATCAAAAACCCATCGTCGGCTTCTTGATTGCTTTTATATTCCTTTGCATAATTGGCATGATTTGGAACACAGTATTATGAGCCATACATTCTATTTTTAAGGTTTGAAAAGTAAGTGATGGGTTGGTTGTGATTGTCTGAGTACCCACCCGCAAGAAGTGAAGCATTGCTGAAATAACTCTTGTGTCAAGTTTGAGCAATTTGTGGCCCACATACTGCATGTGCATGTACTGCAGCCATTTTTATGCCCCTCTCCAGTAGCTTAGCACACCTATGTAAGGAAAAAACCCATTACATGCATGCAACAAATCTGTCTCTGTCTCTCTGGTATCATCACTGCGTGGCTTTTACTAAACATTATGTGACCTTCAGAATAATAATGTACTTTAAAACTAGTGTACCACAGTCACAAAAAGGTTGTTCACCCCTGCTCTGTATAAGGCAGTGTAATCCATCCAATGAGTGTGATTGTATGATACACTCTGATGACAGATACTATTATTTGTCTGAAAATGAAAGCTGTACTTGTTCAAAGAGTCAAAATGTAGAAGGCAAATTGCAATCAGAAGGAAGCAGTGAGCGTACAAACCTCTCAGAAGTTGTTTTCCAGTCTGTAAACCAGAGCTTTCCAAACTGTGTGTCGCGACACAAAAGTGTGTCGCCACACACAGTCTGGTGTGTCACCACACAACCCGGAAGCGCTGATCATCATCAGCGCTTCCGGGTTTTCCCGGGGCGACACACCAATTACAGCGCGAAAAACCCGGAAGTGGCAGCAGCGCTTCCGGGTTTTTGCGCCCTGCCGCACTTCCGGGTTTTGGAAAGCCCTGCTGTAAACCATGGAAACGACACATTGGATACTCATTTGAAAAAGCACCGAGCAGTGCTACTCTCCCTAAACACTGAGTTGGTGGAACACACATTGTTATATTATCCCTTTTATACAATTAGTTATATTTATCACTAGGAATATGCTATACTGGGATGAACACATTACTGGAAACTCCTGAGTGATCACTTGACTGAAGTTTCTAGGCCAAACTTTGTGGTGGGGGGCAATACTATTAAACAGTGCCATCTATCCAGGTGCCAGAAACATGCCTTCTCTGACACTCAGCAACACCCAGCAAGAATAGTTCATCTCCCACTGCTTATATACATTGATATTTATTTATTTTTATTTAATTTAATTTAATTTAATTTATATGACTGCCCATCTCCCCCAGCGGGGAACTCTGGGCGGTTTACAATAAATATGTGCTGAGTCATTTACAGAAACATCCTAGTAACAGCACAGGTGCTAGCAATTAGCTCCCATGGTCCTTCTGAGCTAATTACTCATTATTCTCAGCTGTGTCCTTTTGCCTTGTCATTCCCTTATTCACACAGTAAAATTATCTATACATTTTCTGAGCATACCCTGACAGTATTGTGACCTCCTAAAATGACAAATGAATTTGGGTGATCTCTCCCCCCCCCCCCACACACACACACAAATGTTTTTTGTTTGGGTAATGAATGGGCAAGAAACATACACCATTTAGTTTTAATACTTAAATTTTATTAAAATTAATAAATTAATCTTTGTATCATGGGGGTTTCCTAACTCTGCAATACTGCAACTGTCTACTGCAGGCTCTGCAGACAAACAGGGGAAAACTGCAGAGCGAGTTTTGACCATGTTCCTGCTCTACCTGCACAGGCCTGATCATTTTTTGTTTTTGTTTTCAATTTTGCAACTCCTCTCGAAAGTTGCTCACAACCTCTCAGGGATCCTAATCCTCAAATTTGAGAATCCCTGCTCTAATGTATTATTTCTGTACTTTCTGGACAAATGACCATAATAAAACTAATGATGATGCTCATCATTCAGAAAGGCTGCTAACATGGCAGCTCTAGTCCTGCAAGAGTTAACAGCTCCTCTATGATATGTCATATAGGTAGTCCTTGCTTAACAACTGCCCTGTTTAGCAACCATTTGAAGTTACAACAGTGCTGAAAAAGTAACTTTATGACCAGTCCTCGCACTTACAACGTCACGTGATTGCCATTTGTGTGATTTACAGCCAGCTTCCAACAAACAGAGTCAATGGAGGAGTCAGCAGTAAAATTGCAAGTCCTGATCACGTGATGTCTTGCTTAACAACTGTGGTTGATTCGCTTAATGACCACATCAGAAGTGAAGTCGTATGTCTATCACAGTCACATGATGTCTTGCTTAACGATGGAGTTGCCGGTCCCAATTGTGGTCGTTAAGCAAGGACTACCTGTAGTGGCCTCTTAGAGTAGCTGCTACAATGACTGCTAACACTTTCAGGGGTTGAATCCTAGTGTTTGCAGCTGCATTTCCATGGCAGTGAACGGTTAGACCAGAAATTAAAGGAGGAGAGAGAATTGTATAAATCCATGCCAGGCTGCCAAATATTTCAAAATGAAATTAAGAACAATAACTTTAACATTTAAAGCAATGGTTGTAGCAGCTGCTAACGTGCTCAGCACCTGAGCAGTGGTATTAGCAACTGTACTGTACATTAACAACTTTAGGAGTGGGTTGGCAGCAATGCCAGGAGTAAGAACTGCAAGGTAAGAGCAGTGCAGGAAGGAGCAGGGAATATGTTGTCTGTTTCTCTGCTGCTATTACTACAGAAAAATTAACTCTTAATAGATGAGAGGAGGGAAGATTGGTATCTCTGTTCTCAATAACCCTGGGTACCACTGTTGGGAATATAAAATATTTATCAGTGTTTCTCAAACTTGGCAACTTTAAGATGTGTGGACTTCAACTCCCAGAATTCCCCAGCCAGCCATGCTGTCTGGGAATTCTGGGAGTTGAAGTCCACACATCTTAAAGTTGCCAAGTTTGAGAAACAGATATAAGATTACGGTGGTATGAAATAGGGATAAACTTGTATGTGTGCCCCCATTCTGACTCATCACATGATGCAGCATCAGTTTGGACTGATTTATAGGGCTATGTTGCTTTTTTCTTTTTCAGATTCTAAACCATTTTAATGTGGCTTTAATGAGGGAAATCTTATTCTATTATAGTCCTTACATATTTTGCGATACATACATCAGTTGGTGAGATCTAAATTCTGAAATACAGTTTAGAAATCCTTAACAATGAAACCAGCAAGTGTAATGTTTCAGCAAAGCTAGAAAACCTTCTATTCTAAACTTATCAAATACAATCTACATAGTCAGCTGGAAATAAGTATAGCTGCTGGAAATGATGATCAAGACCCAATCAAAGATATCTCCTTGATTTCCATGAGAGATTTAAAACACATGTTTAATTCTTCCCCATTTTTAAACAAAATGAGCTTAAGGCTGCAATCCTACGTCTGCTTGGAAGGGAATTCTATTAAATCCAGTGGGCTGCCTTCTGTAGGAGTCAGAGGATGAAGCTATTGGGTGTTGAGCTTCAGCTGGATTCTGTCCTATTGTTGTGGGCACAACAAAAGATTGCTTATCAACAGCTAAGAGGTTAAGTAATTTTAGGGTCAAGAGAAAGAAATCGCTAGATCCATCCTACTTTAGAATGGAAGGCCTGGCCTGAGTCCTTGGATGAACTCTCTGTTTGCCTCTATTCTCTTATGAGATTGAATGTTAGGGCCACACTAACCTTTAGGCTTTACATTGTTAGCTGTACAAGAGGCCCCTTCATCAATAATGGGCTCAGCTCTGGCTGAATGCATGCCCTGATTTATGGGAATGATAACCCACAGGAGCATTATAAAGGTATGTGGAAGTCAAACTTTGCAGCCTGAGTGATCTAAAGCTAATTGTTTTTATAGCCAAAGTAACAAACACAAAGCTTAAGTAGCCTGAACTTCTTTGTTTGCTTCAGCCTAACAAAAGATTTGCTTATAGTTGCTGTTTATTTTACAAAGCAGTTAATGGGCATTCTCCTCCCTGCCCTTGCAACCCATGATATAGTTTGATATATAACCAGTTCTTTTCTTTTTTCCCTCCCAAAGAGGCAGGGGAAAGGTTCACTATTGTGCTATTCAGAAAGAGATACCTTTTGCTGGATTGTTCCTTCCATGGGACGTTGGTACGTTTGTTCCTCTTTGAACAAAGTTAGAAGAGAAAGAGTTGTATGGATTGTTGTTGCTATAGGGGGGTGATTCATGTACTTCATGCCAGGGTTGCATGTACATTTTGACAAAGGCTTAACCTTTCCTGAGTGTATATCAGTATACTGCATATACCTCCTACTTGGTGGAATGTGTTGTCTTGCAGAGACTCCCTAGATCAGAGATCCTAGTTTGGAGAGAATACAGTAGTGTGAGCAAGCTTGGGGTACAACTGTCCAAAACTGACTGGTACTGTTCTTACCATTAGCAGGGGATCCTGCATATGGCATGGATATGACTAAGCCTGGTTACCTGGTCTTCACTTTCTTATCTTATCTACATGGCTAAAAGCCTAATCTGTATTTCTCTTTCTCTTTCTCTTTCTTCTCTCTCTCTCTCTCTCTCTCTCTCTCTCTCTCTCTCTCTCTCTCTTTCTCTCTCCCCTTCTGCTTTCCCTTTGGGTTGATTCTCTCGAGTTTGTATATGTACATTAGGAAGCATGGCGAAGCAGTGTATGCTCCATATCAGATCATGTGAATGGGAGAGAGAGGGGTTTAGAATGGAGCAGTTAACAGCATTCTGAGTCTTTGTAGGGGTATATTGGGGGATTTTTTTCTGCATTATTTTTACCACTGCTCCCAACTGGATCTGACTTATTTTCAAACTATTACTTTCTTTTGCTGGCTTCCCCCCATCACACCAAATTTGATCTAGTACTATTCACTTTTTGGAGAATTACTCTACTTACAGTCAGACAGATGGAAGGACAGAATTCCAAGTCACTTTACATAAATTATTCCAACCATCTGTTGTGTTGGAAAGAATAAAAAGCATTATGTGAATGTTTCCATTGATCAAAACGCATGATGGGCAGTGGAAGTCAGTGTCTATGGGCCTGTGGCTTCAGCTTATGGAAGATTGCAACTTGGAATGTAAGAGGAGTTAATGATAAAAAGCTTGAATTAACAAATGAAATGAAAGAAAGAAATAAGAATATATACTTTGTGTGTCCATGAAAATAAGAGAAAGGGAAAGATGTAATGAATCTGAATGACGGAGTTCTGATTTTGTGGAATAAAGTTGATGAATGCATGCAGGGAAGGTGTAAGTTTAAGTATGAATTAAAGAGCTGAAATATATGTCAGAAAGTACAAATTGGTGTCATCTGGATTGTCATCTATAAAACTATGAATTCATAGGTTGTTGATAGTTGCATGTAATGTTCCTATGAATGGTGATTATGGAAGGAACTGACATGTTGGGAAAAATTATGGAACATTATGAATAAATGCAATTCAGGGAAAGAAATTATTCTGCTAGGTTACATGAATTGATAAGTGAAAATGAAAAAGTAATTGGGGCATTTGAAGATCCCAGAATAAATGAGAATAGTGACTGATGAGTATCTGCTTAGAAAAAAAGCCTATTTGATTTGAATTCATAGTTTAAGTATAAGTTTACTCATATGAATGCATAGCAATGAAATGAATATAAATATAAATGCATGTTTGATTTAATTGTTTATTATGAAATGTTTAGAGAATTAGTAAAGGATACAACACTGATCAGAGATTCTAAATGCAGGACAGAGCATAGTGTCAATAATGAAACTAGGGAAAGATGGATACGGAAGAAAAGTGGAGAGAGTGAACCCTGCTATCATTATAATTCTATGTAAAACTATAAACAACAAACAAGAATCATGAGGGGACTAAATGAAAAGCAATAAAGATTAATGAAAATACATACAAGTTAGGCAGCAAAATAGACACGATTTCCACAGGAGGAAGCTAACCAAATTACATTTTAAGATTCTTAAAACATAATAAAGAAAAGGCTGATTGAATTGACTGGGAGAAAAATTCCAGAGCAACTGGAGAAGGAGAAGGAAAAAGGGAAGGGGAAGGACTAACTCTACTTTAACCCAAAGAAGTATATTAAGTATATTTTTGGGGTTTCACCAGAACAAGAGCCTCACTTACAGAACTGGGTAGCAACATACAGAAAAAGCTGTTCCTGTACATAGGAAGGGCCTGAACTAAATAGGGCTTTATATGTTATGTGGAGTACCTTGAATGTGACATACTGTAGAAAGCAACTGCAAGCCAATGCAGCTTAGCTGAAACACATGTTTATATGTTCCCTCTGGGACGCCACTGATAGAAGCCTGGCTGCCACATTTTTAACCTGATGCAATTTCTGTATCGCCTTCAAGGGCATCCCCACGTAGAGCCCCTTGCTGGAGTCTAATTGAGGGTTAATCAGTGCATGGATAACAGGAGCCTATCAGAAAGAGTCACAATTGTTCAATCATGGACAGGTGTTAATAAGTGCTCCTAACTGCATCTCTTTCTAGACCTTGTCTACCCTGAAGGGCTAACAATCCCAAATCATCTCATCATTTTTATTTTTTATTCTACTCACTCTACTGGATGACCACTGACCATGGATTTGATTCTTCAGGTGAAGAATACTACTCTCTAGGAGAGAAAATGAATGCACTCCTGCATCAATTCAATTTCAATATATTACTTCTCATCCAGACTACAATCTGCTTCAAGCAGAAACCAATCATAGACATTGGCACACCTAAAAATGGAAAAGAAAGTAGAACTGGGAATCATCTTCATAAATATGACACCCAGGCCTCTGAAAATCATACCCGGCAGCCTCATAAAAATAGAATGGGATTGAAACCTGCAGCACTTTATACTGCAAGGGTGATGGAATGGCGCATAAGTCTCCCAATACTAATATTTATCTCTCCTTGAGATAACAATGGAACAGGACAGCACATACAAACACAGAGAAACGTGAATAGAAACAAAAATTGTTGTGGAAATAGATAAAAAGGCTAAACAAGGATCATCCAGTAGAGTGAGTAGAATAAAAAATAAAAATGATGAGATGATTTGGGATTGTTAGCCCTTCAGGGTAGACAAGGTCTAGAAAGAGATGCAGCAGAAATTCCAGGAATGTTCTTTATTGTTGTAGGGTGGAATCTTGAAAGCCTGTTTAGAGTTTCTCTTTATTCCATGTTTTACAAAACAAAATCAAAGCAGTGTTATTTTGAATTTCTTTCTCATGCTGCCCTCTTTAGTCTTTTCTGAAACTCCTCCACTAGCAGTTCAATCATTCCTTTCCCTTTCCCAAGTCCAGTTCTACATTCTTTCATATGGATGATGCTGAAGTGAGGGAATGCTCCTCCTAATTTTTCACTGAATCTACTCTATAGTTTCTTGTCTTGCCCTCCAGTGACAGAACAAGTCCACTCCACCCTCTATATGACAACGGCCATGTATAGTAGTATGCATCTGCCCCCTTTGGTATATGCAAATGAGAATTGGGCAAATCAAGAGAAATGTAAAGTAAGTTGAATGATTGGGAATGAATTACTTAAGAAGTGTGTGTGCTAAAACAAGAAGAGAGAGGGTGGAGAATGAATGAGTGCTGAATGAATGTGGATTGAATATAAAAGTGAGTGACCAGTACAAAAGAAGTAATTTGACATGCAGATTTGGTCTTTGGTCATGTAGAGAGAATGAATGAGGATGAAATTGCAAAACAAATATATGAAGGAAGAGTGAATGAGTTGAAAGGAAAGGGAAGACAGAGAAAGTCATAGTAGGATGAGGTTGACAAGATCCAGAGAAAGAAAATGGTGAGAAGATTAAGGAATAAAAAGCAGTGTATGAAGCAGTGTATAGATCTGGTTGGAAGCAAGGATGTAGAAATACGTGGAGAAATATAGCAGGCGGTGGTGGTGTAAACTAGCTTTAGCTATGGTTCCTTTGCTTTTTCTTATGTCTCTCTTTTTTTGGTACTATTTCTTGCTCCCTTTCTCTGCTCTACATAATGCTACTTATCCTGAAAAGGAATAGCAAAGTTATCTATACATGTGTGTGAAAAAAATGTACCATTTCAGTACAATTTTCTCAGCAAGAAAATAAATATATATTCAATAAAAAGGTAAAGGTTCCCCTGCACAGTCGTGTCTGACTCTAGGGGCCGGTGCTCATCTCCGTTTGTTAGCCGAAGAGCCAGCGTTGTCCGAAGACGCATCCGCGGTCATGTGGCCGGCATGACGAGCACAGAACGCTGTTACCATCCCATGGAAGTGGTACCTATTTATCTACTTGCATTTGCATGCTTTTGAATTGCTAGGTTGGCAAGAGCTGGGGCGAGTGTGGGAGCTCACTCCGTCATGCGGGACTAGGGTCTTGAACCGCCGACCTTCTGATCGACAAGCTTGGCGTCTTAACCACTGAGCCATCATGCCCCCAATATATATATTCAATACCATGTCTCAAAGATGCCATAAAAAATTAAATATTACTGCAATGTTCAGTTAGGGACTGTAACCAAATGTTAGGGTATATTCTTTCTCCTAATTTGCTCTTATTCATCACTCCAGATAACTGTTCTTTCTAAATCAGAACATTCTATTCTGTGTTCACATGTAAGGGTATTTTTAAACAGTTCATATATATATATATGAGTTACCACCTGGCATGATGATGTTTCTCAGTGGCCTTTATTGGCTTTAGCGCAATCGACACTCATCTGTTGGGCTTACTATTAGGAGCGATTATTACACTATTTGGTAAATGAAGTTCAAAGGTTACATCTCAAAATCATGATGTAGGAGAACACGGTAATTAGAAATGGAAGAGAAAAATGAGTAAATTCCAGTTATGTAATGATCCTATCACAAGAACATTTTGAGGATGGCGAAGGGCCCTATGCCCTATGGCCCTCGGCTGCAAAAATGACCTGCCATATGTACTTACATGCTTCACGCCAATGCCTTTGTGCATTCATTCTCAACACCTTTCCTTTCGCACACCAATTATATTCTTAATTCATCACAGCACATAGTAAAACTGTAAGTTAGATACAAGGGATGATTAAATATGAGTTCAGGAGAAAAGCTAGAGGTAGGTAAAAGCCTTCAGGGCTGCAACTAGGGGGGACAACCGGGGCATGTGTCCCGGGCGCCGCGCTAGGGGGGGGGCGCCAATATGACAACACCTCCCTCCCCAACCCATGGGGGAGGGGTGCGGAATCCATGTTTGCCCCGGGTGACACAGACCCTAGTTGCAGTCCTGAAAGCCTTACTCTGTGTAATGGTAATATTGTCCCTACACTCAAAATACTTTAAATTTTAAAAGACATATTTTGAAATAAATACATTTAGGGATGTATATATTTTGTGAGAAAATGTGATTTCATCACATAAATAGATCTGAATTTTTGTGCAGAATTTCTTTTTATCATAGATTGACATAGAAACATGAAGGAATAGACTTAAACATGTGCAAAAGTGGCATGACAAGATACAGGTAGTCCTTGTTGAGTGGCCACAATTAGAACCAGCAACTTGGTCATTATGCAAAATGGTTGCTAAGCGAAACCACAACTGTGCTTATGATCTTACTTCAGCTTTCCTTTGCTTTACAGACCTGTGAAGGTCGTAAATGCGAGGATTGGTCGTAAAGTTACTTTTTCATCACTGTCGTAACTGCTAAACAAGGACTACCTGTAAAGTGTTCCTATTCACATGACTATATTCTGTCCATTCACTTCAAGCATTTTAGGTGCTCTGATGCTTGTCCAACAAGAACTAAGGCCATTGCCATTTTTGTTAACAGGTTTCTTGGGAGAAAAGTTTTTTTCTCTTTAACTAGAAATAAGAGTTTTCATCTCAATTGTTCCTAGTCACAGTCCTGCTCCTTGCATGGCAGGTCATCTCCCTTCATTAAGAAGAAAAAATAAAATTATAACAGTAATAACCATTGCACCCTGTGCCTAGATGCATAGCCTATTGATCTGACTGGGGTCTCACCTGCATATAGTATACATTGCTGAGAATAAGAAGTTTGTATGAACAGAATTTTTTGTGGGAAGATGAAGGATGAAGAAAAGGCAATGGGACATGAAATCACAGCATTTTGGTGTACATCCATTCTTAATTAAATTTTGGAAATGATACAGAGGATGCAACTTGCATAATCTGCCTCAACATGTGAAACTGGCATTCTCTTGGCAGCCTAACAAATATTTCCAATAACAATTAACTCTCTGTTATCATCAGCTTCCTGTATAGAAAGGAGGAAAAAATATTTCTCTCTTCTTCCAAAGTGATGCTTCCCTCCCAATTCCAAATCTTGGGAGGCAGATTAAATGAAGAGGCAGTCACATGCTGTATTAAAGATGGAGTCTGCTGCTCTATTGAGCAGGAACTTGAGTCTGGATTTCTCACAGACAAGACCGATATGCAAGCCACTGTACAGCACAGAATCCAGCTGACTGTCTCAGATTAATGCACACGTATGCCCCATAGTAAATGCCCAGCCTATGTCAATTAGTTTGCAGGATGTGGTTTCATGCAAGTGCCAACAGCAGAAGAAGCAAACCTTTTTTGATGCTGTGCTGAAATGACTTTCATAAAATCAGTGTTTAAATTTACATGGAACTTTAGGTACCAGAAGGTTTCATGTTGCTGATCCTTTGAAGCAAATTCAATAACAGGAAAAGAAAGAGCTGCCACATTCGATTTGATACCCTTACACCATGTTTTCCCTTCCTTTGCTATCCTACAAAACAGCTCTTTGCCAGTTTTTCCACTGGATTTAATTTCTTTTGTTCAAGTGATTCAGATTGGAATTTTAAATACATACACAGAAACAACCATTAGGCAGATGGCAAAGGAAAAAGAAAGTACTGTTCTGTAAGGCCAGCTTGCCTCTGAAACTGTCCCTCAAAGCAATGCTAGCAAACACAGACAAGATCTTAGGGACCTGAATTGTCCCCACTTGGAACAAAAGCATGTAGGCATAGTATGGGCATGTTCTGAGTTTCTAAAACTTGCACTTAATTAATCAGGGATAAAGTACTTCCCTTTCTGGCCTTGAAAATCACCCACTAATACACAGCTGTAGAACTTGCTTTCCATCCTCCGATTGGTGGGAACAGGGTGTTGGCCAATAACATTTGCCTGATGGACCAGCTGGTTGGGTTAAGATACAAAAGGAGGATCAACTACTTATTTATTTGCATACTTCCAGATACAGGGATAAAACTGTTGAGGTTTATATAATGTGACAAGGATTCTGAATGACATGTTTCCTCTTGGAATCACTTCTTCCTGGGACCAGTATACATACTGTATAGTGACACAGATAGGCAAATCTGCTTTGGAAACACCCTTCAGAAGCCAGGTTTGGCTTATGAAGAAAACCCCTTCATGTTGGGTGAATTTCCTTTTTTTCTCATTCAGAGATAGTAAGGCATAGCTTCTCTGAATGCTTCTCTGTGGGAGGGGGGTGGCTCTATCTAATTTGAAAGAGGCGGTTGTCTTCCCCTTCCTCAAGAGACCATCATGGACCTAACAAATCTGGACAATTTTCATCCAGTCTCCAACCTTCCCTTCCTAAGGAAGGTTGTTGAGAAGGTACTTGGCTTACAGCTACTGAGGGCCCTGGAAGAAGCAGATTATCTGGACTCTTTTCAGTTGGAGTTCAGGCCTGGTTATAGTACTGAGACAGCATTGGTTGCACTTGTTGATGACCTCGGGTGGGCTTGGGATGGGGATAGTGCATCCATCCTGGCCCTCCTTGACCTCTCAGCATCCTCCAATTCTACGATCATGGTATCCTTCTGAGCTGGCTCAGAGGGTTGGGGGTAGGGCTCTCCTCCTTTCTCCAGGGGCTGGGTTCCAGTCAGTATTGGTAGGGGGGAGAGGTCAAGCCTGAGCCCCCCCTCCTTTCCCATTTAACATCTACATGTAGGCTCTGGATGAGGTTATCCATTGGCACGGGGTGTGATATCATCAGTACACTGATGATGCCCAGTTGTACATCTCTTTCCTGGGCTGACCAAGCAGTGCTGTCAAGGTCCTTTCCCAGTGCCTGGAGGCTGTGAGGGTCTGGATGGGGAGAACAGGCTTTAGCTCAACCCTGGCAAGACAGAGTCTCTGTGGGTTTTAAGGCCCCCCAGTTCTGGGACTTTCCATCTTAACTCTGCATGAGAGTGCACTTCCCCAGTCAGAGTTGGCACACAATTTGGGGGTCCTCCTCGACTCTCAGCTCTTGCTCGAAGATCAGGTGGCGTCTGTGACCAGGGCAGCTTTTGTACAGGTTCATCTTGTGGACCAATTACACCCATTCCTGGACCAAGAGGCCTTGCTCATGGTGACTCATGCCTTAATTACCTCCCATTTGGATTTCTGTAACATACTCTATATGGGGCTGCCCTTGAAGAGCACTCAGAAGCTGCAGCTGGTCCAGAATGCAGAGCACAAGCAATTTTTGGCATTCCTTGTTATGTCCATGTAACACCACTGCTCCGTGAGCTGCACTGGGTCCCAGTAGGCTTCTGGGTGCAATTCAAGGTGCTGGTCATTACCTATAAAGCCCTTCATGGCATAGGACCAGTTACTTGCAGGACCACGTCTTGTTTCTGCCTGCCCCACCAGCTCTAGTAGAGAGGGCATGCTCTGGGTCCCTTCTATTAAACATTGTCATCTTGTTGGACCCTGGAGTCATGCCTTCTCACTGGCAGCACCTGCCCTATGGAACAGCATCCCCCCCCCCTGGAAATTCGGATGGCCCCAACCCTGTTAAACTTTTTCAAGGCATTGGAGACCTGGCTGTTCCTCCAGGCATTTGGGTCAGGGGGTGGATGAGTTCTGTTGTTGTGGGTAAGTCAATAGTTTTCCTGGGCGCCAGGGGTTATCTGGTGGGGCTGTTGTTTTAATCTGATAAGATGCCCAGAGTCACTTGTGTAAGATGGGTGGCTACGTATATCAGATAGATAGATAGATAGATAGATAGATGGATGGATGGATGGATGGATGGATGGATGGATGGATGGATGGATGGATGCCAAGCTTGTGAGTGTGGCGGTTCCTGATTCAACTATTTCAGCTGCAGGTGCCTTTGGGAACTCTGTTCTTTCATCTCTCACTTAATAAATCTGGATATTATCAGTAGATAATGTGAAGTAAATAATGTGAAGTGTTTTGAACCCGTGAAATATGCTAGATATAGGCTATGTGTTTTGACAATTGGTTTCACTCTCTTTTATTCTTTGTGCCTGGCCTGGCACCTGATATAGCCTCCCCTTAAGACGCAGTGCAGGATACGTCTGACAGACCCAGACAGATAGGTAACAGGTCATCTACAAATCTCTACTGGCTCATTCTTGGATCCAGCCCACATACCAGTGGGACTTTACTGCAGCAGAGCATTCATCGTAAGTACGAAATATATCAACAGGCAGAGCCACTTCCTCATTGCTACTGAACACATACTAGGACAGAGGCTTTCCATGTTGGATAATAACACCAGGCACCAACAACTTGAGTACTTAAGTAGGTGAATTCATTAACTAATGTAACATTTTAGGTTGTCAGGTAGGAGATTGGCTTAATGTGGACAATTTCAAGAAAGACTGAAACAATTAAACTGTAGGTATATGTAGAATTATCCACTTAAAACTCCAGCTCTTTTAAGATCTGACCTGGATTGGTAATCTAAATACTCTAGTATGCCTGTCAGTTAACACACTTAAAAAATAATTCTTTTAGACACATGAACCCTTTTGTTTATAGAAAGAACTCCCACAAGGAGTTGACAGAGGGTTTTTAGAACAAGGGCATCATTATTTGATTCATCAAAAGGCAGAGATGAAATGTACTCATTGCATAAGATATCCATAATTTAACAGCTGCTATGCATCAATCTCTCTGTGTTCTACCCAAACAGTGATTTTAAATATTTGTACTGTCATCCCACATCCATGTAAAAGAAAACAGAAAACATGGTTGAAGGACAGTTGCCTTTCTGTTCTGACAAGAGATTCCAGCCCACCTCTTAAACTTGGCTTAGGGATATATTCATTCAGTTGACCCACATCAGTGTTGGAGTTGTGACAATCAAGACAAAGCGGGCAAAGTTTGTTTGCTTACAAAATCTATGGGTATAAGACACTTTGACTCATAGGTAGGTATAAGATGCATTAAAAACATTTGATGCATATAAGAAAAGCTTGATGAAAAAAGCTGGAGCTGATATAGTTCTGAACCCTTCCACCAACATTAATAGCAGTGAAGCTGGAAGGAATTAAAAAGCAAACTTGAAAAAGGATTTTCCCAGCTTCTACCTCCTTCCTGCCCTCTAATCATGCCCCCCAGCAAGGCTTTGGATTCTTTAGAGCAGTGCTTTCCAAAGTGCCGCCATTGGCGACACACCAGCGGCGGAAGTGGCCTCGCTAAAACACGGAAGCGCTGATGGCACGCCGCTGCCGTCTTTGCTGCCTCCACTGCACACACTGCTGCCACCGCACACACCTCCGTTTTGCGACACACTAAACTGTGTGTTGTGACACACAGTTTGGAAAGCTATGCTTTAGAGAGTCCAGCATAGGTTCCATTAATTCCAGTCAGCTTGTTCTGTCAGTGGGGAAGAATAACTATAAACCAATTTCCCTTTCTTTTAAAATTACTTATATATCTTTATGATATTATAAATGCCTATATATAATGCAATATAAATGAATCAGGAACACTGATTCACTTGTTAAATATTGGGAAGATTTTTAGAGATTTATTCAGATGTGGAGTCCTTGGTGCTCTCTGAGCCTTGTTGTTGTCTTGCAGTCGTTTCATTGCCAGACTAGGAAACATCTTCAGTGCGAAAAGGGAGTGGGACTTGCTCTCTGTTTATATACCATGGCTTGTCCTGCTTGTGTTGGTGGAGGTGTTGTTCTCTCCTTAGGAGTTCCTTGATTGGGCTGTTAATTAATTAACAGAGATTAATTCAGATCTCTGGTGACAGGCCTTTCCCTTCTCTTCCAGTCCACCACTGTTTCTACAACCCTTTATTTTCAGAGGAGTTTGAAGCCTACCAGACCCCTTGTGGATAACACCATGAACCAATAACTGTTCCCTCCAGCTAACCAATAGCTGAGTGAAAAAAAAATCCTTCAATTAGTGCTTTGCCTTCTGAGCCAGTACACTGCAGGTCCTGGAGTAACAAAAATCCCTTCACTTCACCCCATGCACGAAAGAAAGGGAAATTGTGCCCCTTCCTATCATGCTGCTTCAATAGGAGGCATTACTGTATGTAGAAAGGTTATTTGAAAACATCAATGCTGTATTGTCACTATTCCTCTACTGCAGAAAAAAGTCTCCCAAGATAATGTGGTAGCATATTGGGAAGGGGTGTGCATGAGAGAAGACTATCCAGGAGGCAGGATATGCCATGAATTTCCTCCAGTAGGAAAATGTACTACTCACAGGTTCTGCAAAGGAAACACCAGTTTTGTTCCAGGCTCAGATAAATAGACACAGAACAAAGGAGAAGGAGAATTAGCTCTCCCAACCAACCAACAGCATGTTCTTGCACAGCTCCAGAGCTGGTTCTGAGCACTGCAAAGTCCTTGTGTAGGAAGTTGGTGACAGAAAAATAGAACGCGTGTCCTCCTCCAACCCTACTTCTTATTTGCTCCAGATTACCTGCAAGAGAAGGAGCCCCTCAACAATGATTTATACACAGTGATTGAACTACAACGATCATGGCTAGCTGGGGTGGAATAATATGAATTGTAATTTGACCAGTATAGTTGGCATCAGAGTGGGAAAGGTTGGTATTCTATTATCTCCATGATCAATAGGCTGTCACAGACTTTTTCTGTGTTACATGCATGTTGGTGAAATGCTACTCACCACTATGCTCCTGCAGCATTTGCAGTTTAGAAGGAAAAGAGAGGATGAAATAAATCCTGGTTAAACTGATTGATGATAGGAGAGATTTTCTTGAATTAAAACAGTGGTGGTGGCGATTTAACAGCTGATGGTTGGGTCTGAGAGCCCAGCTGCCCACGACAGGTTAGCTGGATCTGTACTCACACTGTTAAGCAGCTTTGTAAGTGCCACTAATTCCACTTTGTAAACAGACTGCAAGGATCAGACAGGCCAGCTGTCAAGATCTGTGGAGAGATTATTATTACAGGATTGCATGTATTGTTTTAGATTAGAATTAGAATTCTGATTAGCCATTTTAGCTATTTTGTGACTCACTTTGCATTAGCACAGGTTGAAAGGATGGGGGGTGGAATCGCCATTCTCTTTCCCAACCCATTTCATACAAGAGACATAATGAATTATCTTATGGGGGGGGGGAAGCAGATTCAGTATAATCTGACTCATTGCACTGTGGTTGGTTAATGATGAGGTATTTTTATAATGTCTGTAGGGGCCATGAACACAAGGATGAAAAATATTAGATTTCCAATTTGGATCCATCCTTTGTGGGGTAGTGGGTACATACTGTATGAAAGTTTAAGGGCACATCAAAAGGTTTGTACTGTGGAATTCTAGGGGCTTTTCCTCACTTGCCTCCAACCACGGCACAGACATGCCCCAACAACCTTGGCTGTCTGCCATATCCTCAAGACGTTGCTTGTATCTGATCTCCAGCCCATACTCAGGGCAGCCTTCAATCATCCTAACCTAAACCTTAGTGTTGAAGTGATGTTATTTCCAACGTTGAAGTAATGTTTAATACTTCGATAGTAATATTTTCTGTCTTGCCTTGGCTACATAAGAGATCTATAGTCTGCTATAGGGGGTGGGATCAGCCCAGATTTATTGACATTTCTCCTCCCCTCTGTTTCCTGGGTACCCTGCTCCAGGATCTTTCAAACTAGCTTCTCTGTACCCCTCAAGTTTCTGAGCTGATCCCTAGCTCAGAGATCTGGTCTTAAAAGAGGGGTCAGTCCAACTAATAGGTGGCAGGCACTGGATGGGGGCTGCATAGTGCAGGAGGAGGTGGACTTCCATCACACCATGCAACGTCTCCCCTGCATGGTCACCTTTTAGGTGGCTGCTTTTGAACACAGGTGTACCACTCCTTCAGAACTTGTATTTTTTAAAAAGGCTGATTTAACAGTTGACAAACAAGCAGGGAAATTGCATGGGGCAGCAGGACTTCCACTGCATTCCCCCACCCCGCTTCATCCTGCAACCTTCATAGTGCTTGTCGCCTGCCAGTTAGACTATTTTTGAACATGAGTTTAGTGCTTGTCTGAAATGTAGCCCAATGAACAGGTGACAAATATGGGTGGAGAGTTGCACAGAGCAGTGGGATAGTTCTCTCCTGTGTCACTGTGTAGTCCCCTCGCCCCCAGATGCTTGTCAAAACCTGGAGTAAGTTTTGACAGATGGCTAAACCTGCCATCTTTCAAAACTCATCTCCTCCCCCGCCCCACCCATGTTAAAGACAGTATTTGATGGATATGGTGATTTTTGGTGGGAGGGTAAGGAAACAAAGACAGGGTGTCCTGTTCTCATGAGAATGTACTTGACACCCATTTAACTGGCAGCTTAACTCAATACCATTCCAGAGTTTCTCACAAATCCAAATAAGTATATTATTTAATAGAAAAGACAAGCTGAAAGGGATTAACTCGTGATAGATTATTTCAGCTCAGAACTACCACTCAGCTAGTGGTAGGGAATGATGAAAGATGGTTAGAAATGTTAGGGTCAAAAGAGATGATGGTTGGGCCATAGAAGCGTACAGTATATGTTTATGAGTATGCAGGAACAATGGAAATAGGGGCAGATACCCAATATGGTCAGGGAGGACAAGTACAGGTAGTCCTCACTTAACAATGGTAATTGGGACTGGCAACTCTGTCGCTAAGTGATGTGGTCGTAAAGCGTGACATCACATGGCTGTGTCGACAGCACTTGTGGCAGTTCCAGTTGTGATTGTTAAACAAATTCCGTGTGGTCATTAAGCGCGACGTCACATAATCTCCATTTGTGACCTCCTGCTAGCTTCCCCATTAACTTTGCTTGTTGGAAGCTGGCAGTGAAGGTCACAAATGGTGATCATGTGACCATGGGAAGCTGCTACTGTCATAATTGTGAGCCGGTTGCCAAGCGCCCAAATTGCAATTATGTGACTGCGGGGATGCTGCAACAGCCACAACTGTGAGGACCGGTCATAAGTCTCCTCGTTCAGTGCCATTGTAACTTTGAACGGTCACTGAAGTGACTTAATATTTGGGGAGATGCATATTCTAATCCACTGTATAGAAATAATAGGGAAAAAAAAGAATATTGAAGCACATGTACTAGACAATTAAGGCTGCACTCCTTTGGGTGCTTACTCTGGGATTAGATCCCTCTAAATACAGAGGAATGGGCTAGGACAAGGGTCGGAAATGGCGGCTCTTGAGCCAGATGCGGCTCTTTGGCCCCTTGAGTGTAGCTCTTCCGCAGCTGAACTCACCCCCGCCCCTTCCACGTGATTGGATCCTGCCCCCAAACTCTTACGTGCTCTCGCTCTCCAAGGCCGGGGCCACCCGCAGCCACCCACACCTCATGCACAGCCCGCGGGGCTCTCTGCTGCTCCCTTTGACGCCTGGCACTCGGGCGCTCCGGCTGGGGTGCAGCGGGACGCGAGCGTCGCCGGCGGCCCGCGAGGACCAGCTAGGGAAGGCGCGTGGGTATTCCGGAGGATCAGGTGTTGCGGGCGGCACGCAAAGAGCCAGGTGGGGCGGTGGGGCCGCCTGCTCCGCCCTCTCCCTGCACGCACCAGCACCCCGCCACTTGCCCGCCCGATCGCGGGGGGTGGCAAAGCCGGTGGGTCCCCTTTTCCCCTCCCCCAGGCAAACCTTTGGGAGCGCCTGCGAGAGGGGGGAGGCCATCAGTCCCCCTCCCGGTGGCTGCCATTGGTCGGGAGTGGGGGGGCGGGCCTCCTCCTCCTGGCTCCCCTTGGGGCCCAGCAAAGTTTGCCGCAGAAGACCTGCGCCTCCGCCTCGGCTGGCTGCTTGAGCAGCCTAGCCTCCCCCGCACCGAACCCAGATTATTGCAGCAGGCGGGATTGAGGCTCCCCACCCCTCCGAGCTGCGGAACCGGGGCGGAGAAGGCTTGGCCTTCTCGCCCGCTTTCGGGTGGGGGTCCTCCGGCTAGCCGTCGGGTGTGGGTGGCAGAGGGCCGGGGAAGGGGGCGCGCTGGCGAGGGGTGATGGGAGCTGAGTTGCCCTCCAGACTATCTTCGGGTGGGGGTCCCTGCTGGATAAATGGCAGATGCCTTCCCTGGCCAGTCCTCGCGGGCCACCAGCGACGCTCCCGTCCCGCTGCACCCCAGCCGGAGTGCCCGAGCAAGCCTCGCCCAGACATGCCGCCAGCAGCAGCAGCAGCAGCAGCTCCCAAGCCACGCTGGTCCCTCCTCCGTCGAAGGGAGCGGCAGAGAGCCCCGCGGGCTGTCCGGCTTACTCGGACCCCAGGGAGAGGGCCGCCCGCCCACCCCGTCGAAGAGAGCGATGCGCCGAGGGAACCACTGCGACAAGTGAAAGCTGGCGGGTGGGCGCGCTCCCCTGCCTGCCCGCGCCGAGAGAGCGTAGCCGGGCTGGGCACCCAATCCCGAAAGGTGGCCTGGGCGCCGCTGAGCCGACGGGTCTGCGCCGTTGCTCCGCCGCCGCCACGCGCTCGTCCTCCCGGTCTTCCCTGGGGGTTGCGTTCCGGCGAGCAGCTGCGCTTGGCCAGGAGGCGGGGGTCCCGAGCGGCGGGGTCTGGGAGCAGCAGGGCCCGGCCGTGGTGTTTTCTCGCCATCACCCCAGCCGTGGCTGTTCCAAGCTGGTGCCTAAATCACCCCCCCAGGCTAAATCACCCCGCCAGGCCTTCCCTTCCCTCTATACTCCCAAGGCTTCTTTCCCCCCTTCATCTTCCCTCCATACTCCCCAAGACACCGTGGGCTCAGGTCATTTAACTAAAGTCGCTCCGCTCCTCTAGCTCTCTTCCCCATGAACCAGTGTGCGCGCTTCCCAATTCCCTCCCTTCGCTTTCCAAATCCCTACGTTGGCAGTGGGCATGGTGGGCATGGCGGCGGGCACTGCAGTGGGCGTGGTGGGCATGGTGGCAGCAGGCCCTAAGTGTGCGCGATTGGCTCCCGCCCACAAACCCCATCCCCTTCCACGTGATTGGCCCCCGCCCGCAAACCCCACCCCCTTCCACGCGATTGGCCCCTGCCCGCAAACCCCGCCCCCTGGCTCTCGAGCATGTCGAAATGCCCTCGAGCATGTCAAAATGGCTCCGGCATAAAAAAGTTTGCCGACCCCTGGGCTAGGACTAGAAATATGGGGCTCACATAATCTACTGGGGTTGAAGCTCAGCCTCAGGACTAACATTAAAGATGCTTGCACCCTTCTACCTTTTGAATTTGACATACTCAGTATATTTGATTTTGTTAGTTTTAAACTAGGGGGAAACTGCTTCTTCACTGTTACGGTGAGCCCCACTGGTCAGTAATGGCACAGATGGCTCCACGTTCTGTACTTGGTATCTCCAGCATATAAAGGATGTGAAGAGAACTGGGAAAGAATTCTGAGTTATTGAAAAATTGTCATCTGCCAGAGGGTTGAGCTAGATGGGTTTTGATACAGGATGTACAGCTTGGAACATTGCCCACAAGCTGGGTTGGCAAAGAAGGAGTAATTTTTCTGTACAGACAAAAGGAAACTTCTCAGTTCTCTTTTAATTAGGTGATTCTTTTTCTCATTTCATTTGCCTGGGGGCATTCATGCTTTCTCTATATCTTTCCTTCGAATTTCCTACTTTCCCATCTGTCCTTCTTCCCTAATCTTTTGACTACATTTCTTTTCTTTCTGCTCCTCTTCAAGCTGTTCCCACCCCATGGCCTATTTCCTAATGTCTTGCTCCTCATGAGCACTGATGTATCCTGAACCTTCCAATACTAGCTACTGGACCATATTCTTGGCCTGGTAATTGTGCCAGCAGAATCCCTTAGCATACAGTATATGATGAGCCCAGCTCAGTCACTCTTAGGTCTGTCTCTTAATTCATTGGTTCTGATACCAACTGATGCTGCCTAGCTACCCATATTATGTGGACCATACTGACTGATTGATTGATTGATTGATGGTATTTATATTTGTCAAGCTTCTAGACAAAGGCTTGGTAGTAAATTACAAATCTCCTAACACTTCAAGGCTTAGTTCAACTTCTATTGACTTGGTAGGTGGCTCATAGACACGCCTTGGCTGTTTACTGTAGACAAGAATTAAGCCATACAAAACAGTTTATTGTCCATTGCCAGTGGGAAGATGTAAATGATGTTTATACTTTCTGATATTTAAAATTATTGCTTAAACCCCCTAGTCTTCTAAATTAATTGTTACTTGGCACAGCGTTTGAAGGCTTAGGCATCTGTAGCTGGCCACAATGACACAAAAAGATGAAATGTGCATTGTGATGTCACAATCCAAGCTCACCCTTTTGTATATGTATCACAATATTACATGCAAACACACAAGGGGTATAGTTTATGTTGCAATATACTGTATGTTTTATCGTTCCCCCCCCCCCCAAGTCCCCAGTGTTGGTGCCTTGAAGCCAGGACCCGGATGGGCATGGGGGGAGATTTTCTTTCTTGGAAATGTGTTTACCTGGGTTTTGAGTATGGCACCAGCTGCGACCCCAGGGCCAGGGTGGTAGAGTCTATAGTAACCTGGGGGACTCTGGTGGCTTTTAGAGGCACTGCTCTGCAGATAACTGGATGTGAAACTGGATGTGAATTTGGGCTCTGAGGATGAAATGGGATTTCTACTATTATATCAGCCTTCCTGCTGCATAGTGCTTCCCCATCTGAGCTGTTTGAGGCTAAAATGGAGTTGATGGTAGAGTTCCCCAAACTTATGGTATTGGGGAATTTCAATCTACATTCCCTAGCTGTAGATTTGGAGGCAGCTTGACAGTTCATGACCACCATGACAACAGTGTACCTGATCCAGATCACCAATGACCCAACACATATTGTAGTAAAGGTCACATGTTAGATCTGATTCTAGTCCCAGGGTAGTAGTGACATAATCTGGAGGTAGGGGATGGCCTTGGAGCTCTCCACAGCTGCTCCTGCAGGGAGGTACTATTTACAGTATTTGACCCTACAGATCCACCTTGTGGAGTTTGAGAGGGACCTTGGAGCTGTTCCTGAGGCTCTGATGCACAATTTGACTGAGGCCTTAGTTGTGCTTGGAATGAGAGGGTGACAATAGCCTTGAAATGGATTGCATCTGTGCAACTTCTCCATGTCCCTGGATCTCAGGGAACCCACATCAGCCTGAGGCAGCCATAAGCACATTTCTGATCCCAGCTACTACTGCTAATCGCACTCTGTTTCTGACACGATGGGTGGCAAAATACAATAAATTTTACACACTGTGTGGCTGCCATTGGACGATGTCAACTTAAAGGGGAGAAACACCACTTTTAGGTGGTGATTTAAGTCAGTCTCACTCATGAACTAGGCATGAAATGAAAAGCATGGAGGCATGGAGAAGAAATATGTTGCCAGGGTACGTTTATGCAGTGATCAAGTGCAAGAGAGGACACAGAATGTGTGGGGTAGACACCTACACATCATCAAGAAAGAGGACAAAGGAAGGCACCACTTTGCACTGAAATGGTATCTACATGCATATTGAGAAATAATGCCTATACTTTAAATATAAATATAATAGACCTCATTACAGTGAAGATGACGATGAGCAGGTGATTTGAATTAGTGCTATGGATTCAGTTCCAAAAAGGCTTTTGAGCATGCAGGGGCACGAGTGTAGCAATTCATTAGAGCAGCTGCATCTTTTCCTGGAATCACGCACTGAATCCCAAGTGTTGCACAGCACTAATCTGCACGCTTTCTGCTCAGTCAGTTGTCCGGGCGCTAGCTCCTGATTGGCAACTTTTTATGGTGGTTGATCTTTCAACAGAACTTGGACTGGACAGCCTTTCAAATAGAGGCCTGACCTCTTAAAGAAGGGGACACACTGTGTGTGAGCATTAAAGACTTCATTGCAAAGGATTGCTGGATAAGGGTCCACAACAGCTGGCATTTTGGTAGAGATGGTGTTGTGAAGAACAGAGGCTTCCATCCCTATTCAGCTAAATAATCCCGATTGTGCTAAAGATGTTTGAGCCAGGGAAATTGATGCAAGACCTGGCTCCTGCATAGGGGCTGGAATTCTTCCCCTCCATCCTGCTTTTTGGATAGAAATCCTATACCCAAAGGTGCTATTTTCTATTTGGGCAATAGAGGGGGTATTAACCTCTCCTCCCCATGGTCCTGATCCAAATTACCTTATTAGGTGCCTTTAATAATTAACCCCACTCCCTGCGAAAGATCCTGTCTCATCTAGTTTCTGAGACTCAGTTCATATTTCAAGGGAGTTCCTTTTTCAAAACCCCAAGCAGCCTGGGGCAAGTTGTAGGTAGATCTCAGCCTGGAGAGAGAGGCTGGTGAGCACTTTCCTTCCCCATTCTTTTCTCTGTCAAAATCTCCCTTCACAAGCTGCCTTTTCATCCGTACTCAGGGAAGAAGGAAGGTGTTACAGAGTCCTCACAGCGTTTCTCTCCATCCTCTAAGAGTTTTTTAAAGACCAGTTTGGGGAAATGCTTTGGAGCTGCAAAATGACAGGAGAGGGAAGGAGTAAGCCAGGGGCTCCTAAACCTTGTGGTTCCATGACCCCTGAGATGACAAATGAATTTGATTGACCGCCCCATGAGTCAAGCTAACGGTTGCATTGGGGTTATGCTTGGGCAAGAAATAAATATGCCACTTACTTTTAATAATCAACATTTCATCTACTGTATGTATAAGAAACAAAGCACTACCACAACGGCCCACTGCCCAGAGTGGGAGCAAGTTGGGACTGCCCTCTTACTTTGCCTGAGTCAATCAATAAATAAGGAAATCGTGACCACCAGCAACCCAGTTCCTTGTAATCTCCTGGGGAGTTCTCGCCCAGGTTTGAGAATCCCTGGGCTATGCATATCTCCCTGGTTACTTTTCTTTCCTAATCAAAGATAGCCTGTCCCAGACTGCTTTATCTTAAAAAATAAAAAATAAAACAGGATTGGGCAAGCCGTTCTTTTTTATATAACTAGTTTGCAAGGTCATAGTGAGGCTGAAATATTTCTCTGGTCTTATTCAAAACTGACCTAAGATGCCTCTTCAGTGTCGATGCCAGTAAGAGTGGGACTTGACTGTTATTCAAGGCTGGTCATGGGATATATGTCCCTGTATCCATCTTGGAAAATGTGCCTTATGTATGTAATAAAAAATACATACTATGTGGCAAAGTGGGGATTTAAGGTTAGGTTGCCCTAGTTCTCTATCTACTAAACTATTATGGATCTCAGTATAAGTGAAGTTCACGGTTACTTTCATCCAGAACAATTTAATTGCACATGGCCAACTGAAATCCATGGGCCTGAAACAGCATTGTTGATTCCAATAGAGTGTATCCAATTATTAGTATGGATTTAAGCTATATTAAAAATGTTCAGTAATTGTAAGTGAATTTTTAGGTACTAGAATTAAAACCCTTTAAGTTAGTGTTTTTCCAGTCAGTGAATGTGCAATTATTTATCAGTTGTCATGGATGACGTCATTTTAATTTGCTTATTCAGGCTACATATCTTGACCTGTTAGGTGTAATAAATCTACCCAGATGATTGAAGAATATAAATCTACTAGCTGTGAATCTTGTATTCTACTGATTTGTTTGTTCCAATCACTGAATTTATGATAGGCAGCTGTTCTTTTAAAACTAAGTATGATGAACTAAGTATACCAACTCTGCAATTTTTAAAACTTGTATCTTTCTCAGCTGCCCTGGGAATGTTTGGATTTTGCAAGGCACTAATCAAAAGTTTATGAACTAAACTAAACTCTAAAATTGTAAATATCAGAGTGCAATTGAAACAAAATTCAATCAGATCTAATGTCTGGTAGAAAAATCTGATTTGTTTTCTTTTTTTTAACATTCAAGATCTTGTTTTTCTTCAAGTTTTTTTTTGAAATATGGAGGGAGATACATTTATAACTTTTTACATCATTTTATTTATTTATTTATTTATTTATTTATTTATTTATTTATTTATTTAAATTTATATAACCGCCCATCTCCCCCAACGGGGAACTCTGGGCGGTTTACAATAAAATAGATTAAAACAGGATAAAACATCAATGTACAATATATAAAATTAATAAATAATTATAAATCCAGATGGAGATGGAATTAAACGAAGGACAATAAATTAAGGAATTAACCACCCCCATGAGGAACTATCCCTTCCTCCTTCCCATGCCAGGCGGCAGAACCAGGTCTTCAGCTCTTTCCTAAAGGTCGGGAGGGAGGAGATCAACTCTGGGGGCAAGATGTTCCACAGTGTGGGCGCTACCACAGAGAAGGCCCGCCTCCTAGACCCCATCCGATGACATTCTTTAATTGATGGGGTTCGTAGCAGGCCCTCTCTGAATGACCTGGTGGGGCGGGTCGATAAAATGGGGATAAGACGGTCCTTCAGGTATTCTGGCCCCATGTCATGTAGGGCTTTAAAGGTAATAACCAACACCTTGAATTGTACCCGGAAGCAGACCGGCACCCAATGCAGCTTGCGGAGCAGAGGTGTTATGTGTGCAGATTTTGGTGCACCCAAAATTGCTCGCACGGCCGCATTCTGCACTAGCTGAAGCTTCCGGATAGTCTTCAAGGGTAGCCCCATGTAGAGCGCATTGCAATAATCTACATGGGAGATGACGAGAGCATGAGTGACTGTTCGGAGGGCGTCGCGATCCAGGAATGGGCGCAACTGGCGCACCAACCGAAGTTGTGCGAAAGCCCTCCTAGCCACGACTGCCACCTGCTCTTCGAGCAGGAGTCGTGAGTCTAGAAGGACCCCCAAGTTGCGCACCGGTTCCGAATGGGGCAGTGCTACCCCATCAAGAACCAAAGATGATAATTTCCCAGAAGACGCTAGGCCAAGGGTCGGAAATGGCGGCTCGCGAGCCAGATGCGGCTCTTTGGCCCCTTGAGTGTGGCTCTTCTGCAGCTGAACTCACCCCCGCCCCTCCCACGCGATTGGCCCCCGCCCGCAAACCCCGCCCCCTGGCTCTCGCACTGAGCGAGGCCCGGCGCGGCAGGAAGGCGCTGCTGGCCCGGAACGCGGCGCTGTCTGAGGCGGCGCAGGAGCGGCTGCAGGGGCTGCTGCGGCTGGAGATGGCGCTGCTCCGCGGCATCCAGGTGCTGGGCGAGGGCACGGGCACGGGACGCGAGCGACAGGGCGGCGCAGGGGGCCTGGCTGGGGCGTTGGCCAGGTTTTGAGCCGGGCAGAGCGGAGAAGTTGCCCGCGGCAGCCGCTCTAGGAGCCGGCCAACCTCCGCCGCTGGTTCCCAGCGCTTCCCCTTGGACAGGGAGTTCCCTCCCGCCGCCCCCCTCGGAGAGACGGGCCTGAAGGGGCGCAGAGGCCGGAGAGGGAGCCCCTCCGTCTCCCCTTCTGTCCCTGCCTCGCCCGCCCACAGGGAAGGAGGCGCGGTCCCGCCCGGTGAACAGGGCGCAGCCTTCTGCTCTCCCGTGCCCCAGGTTTTGAGCCGGACAGAGCAGAGAAGTTGCCCGTGGCAGCCGCTCTAGGAGCCGGCCAACCTCCGCCGCTGGTTCCCAGCGCTTCCCCTTGGCGCGGGTCCCGCCCGGTGAAGAGGGCGCACCCTTCCGCTCTCCCGCGCCCCAGGTTTTGAGCCAGGCAGAGCAGAGAAGTTGCCCGCAGCAGCCACTCTAGGAGCCGGCCAACCTCCGCCGCTGGTTCTCAGCGCTTCCCCTTGGACAGGGAGTTCCCTCCCGCTGCCCCCCTCGGAGAGACGGGCCTGAAGGGGCGCAGAGGCCGGAGAGGGAGCCCCTCCGTCTCCCCTTCTGTCCCTGCCTTGCCCGCCCGCCCGCAGGGAAGGAGGCGCGGTCCCGACCGGGGAAGAGAGCGCAGCCTTCCGCTCTCCCGCGCCCCAGGTTTTGAGCCGGGCAGAGCAGAGAAGTTGCCCGCAGCAGCCGCTCTAGGAGCCGGCCAACCTCCGCCGCTGGTTCCAGCGCTTCCCCTTGGACAGGGAGTTCCCTCCCGCCGCCCCCCTCGGAGAGACGGGCCTGAAGGGGCGCAGAGGCCGGAGAGGGAGCCCCTCCGTCTCCCCTTCTGTCCCTGCCTCGCCCGCCCGCAGGGAAGGTGGCGCGGGTCCTGCGCGGTGAAGAGGGCGCAGCCTTCCGCTCTCCCGCGCCCCAGGTTTTGAGCCGGACAGAGCAGAGAAGTTGCCCGCGGCAGCCGCTCTAGGATCACTGCAAAAAGTGACGGTGGGGAGGGTGCCCTGGGGTGGAAAATATCCATGCCGATCAACTGCGCGGCGGGGAGGAGGTGCGCCTCCACCTCCCGGCCGCACAGCTCATTGGCGCGGATATTTTCCACCCCTGGGCGCCCCCCCCCCCACCGTCACTTTTTGCAGTGATCCGAGGCTTTTTTGCGAGCTGGCGGCGGCGCTTCCGGAAACCGGAAGTGCTGATGGCCCGCCGCCGCCAGTGTACTGGTGCGGCATCAGTGCTTCTGGGTTCTTGCGCAACACACTTGGGGCCCCCAGGCAACACAGTATTGCGCCCCTTCAGGCCCGTCTCTCCGAGGGGGGCGGCGGGAGGGAACTCCCTGTCCAAGGGGAAGCGCTGGGAACCAGTGGCGGAGGTTGGCCGGCTCCTAGAGCGGCTGCCGCGGGCAACTTCTCCGCTCTGCCCAGCTCAAAACCTGGGGCGCGGGAGAGCGTAAGGCTGCGCCCTCTTCCCCGGTCGGGACCGTGCCTCCTTCCCTGCGGGCGGGCGGGCGAGGCAGGGACGGAAGGGGAGACGGAGGGACTCCCTCTCCGGCCTCTGCGCCCCTTCAGGCCCGTCTCTCCGAGGGGGGCGGCGGGAGGGAACTCCCTGTCCAAGGGGAAGCACTGGGAACCAGCGGCGGAGGTTGGCCGGCTCCTAGAGCGGCTGCCGCGGGCAACTTCTCCGCTCTGCCCGGCTCAAAACCTGGGGCGCGGGAGAGCGGAAGGCTGCGCCCTCTTCCCCGGTCAGGACCGCGCCTCCTTCCCTGCGGGCGGGCGGGCGAGGCAGGGACGGAAGGGGAGACGGAGGGGCTCCCTCTCCGGCCTCTGCGCCCCTTAAGGCCCGTCTCTCCGAGGGGGGCGGCGGGAGGGAACTCCCTGTCCAAGGGGAAGCGCTGGGAACCAGCGGCGGAGGTTGGCCAGCTCCTAGAGCGGCTGCCGCGGGCAACTTCTCCGCTCTGCCCGGCTCAAAACCTGGGGCGCGGGAGAGCGGAAGGCTGCGCCCTCTTCCCCGGTCGGGACCGCGCCTCCTTCCCTGCGGGCGGGCGGGCGAGGCAGGGACGGAAGGGGAGACGGAGGGGCTCCCTCTCCGGCCTCTGCGCCCCTTCAGGCCCGTCTCTCCGAGGGGGGCGGCGGGAGGGAACTCCCTGTCCAAGGGGAAGCGCTGGGAACCAGCGGCGGAGGTTGGCTGGCTCCTAGAGCGGCTGCCGCGGGCAACTTCTCCGCTCTGCCCAGCTCAAAACCTGGGGCGTGGGAGAGTGGAAGGCTGCGCCCTCTTCCCCGGGCGGGACCGCGCCTCCTTCCCTGCGGGAGGGCGGGAGAGGCAGGGACAGAAGGGGAGACGGAGGGGCTCCCTCTCCGGCCTCTGCGCCCCTTCAGGCCCGTCTCTCCGAGGGGGGCAGCGGGAGGGAACTCCCTGTCCAAGGGGAAGCGCTGGGAACCAGCGGCGGAGGTTGGCCGGCTCCTAGAGCGGCTGCCGCGGGCAACTTCTCCGCTCTGCCCGGCTCAAAACCTGGGGCGCGGGAGAGTGGAAGGCTGCGCCCTCTTCACCGGGCGGGACCCGCGCCTCTAGGAGCCGGCCAACCTCCGCTGCTGGTTCCCAGCGCTTCCCCTTGGCGCGGGTCCCGCCCAGTGGAGAGGGCGCAGCCTTCCGCTCTCCCGCGCCCGTCCTGCCGGCCGGAGGGTGGCAGCTCTTTCTCTGCCACTCCCGGTGGGGCGGCCGGGCCGGGTTCGCGGAGCCGCTGTCTGCGCTCCCTCCCACCGTGAGCCCTCCGCCCCCTTCCACGTGATTGGCTCCCGCCCGCAAACCCTGCCCCCTTCCACGCGATTGGCTCCCACCCGCAAACCCCGCCCCCTTCCACGCGATTGGCCCCCGCCCGCAAACCCCGCCCCCTGGCTCTCGAGCATTTCAAAATGTGCACGAGCATGCCAAAATGGCTCCCGGGATAAAAAGTTTGCCGACCCCTGTGCTAGGCCATCAATCCACAGCCACTCGGTCTTGCTAGGGTTCAATTGTAGCCTGTTGTTCCCCATCCAGGCCCTCACAGCCTGCAGGCACTGGGACAGGGTTGTCACTGCATCACTTACTTCACCAGGGATGGAGATATACAATTGAGTATCATCCGCATACTGATGATACCTCATCCCATGGTGTCGGATGACCTCGCCCAGCGGTTTCATGTAGATGTTAAATAGGAGAGGAGAGAGAACCGAACCCTGCGGCACCCCACACAAGAGGGGCCGAGGGTCAGATCTCTCCTCTCCTATTACCACCGACTGGGATCGGCCTCGGAGGAAGGAGGTGAACCAGCGCAAAACTACGCCGCCCACCCCCAACTCCCTAAGCCGCCCCAACAGGATACCATGGTCGATGGTATCGAATGCCGCTGAGAGATCCAAGAGAGCAAGGATGGATGCACTACCACCATCCCGCTCCTGCCAGAGATCATCCGTAAGCACGACCAATGCAGTCTCCGTCCCATATCCCGGCCTGAAACCTGACTGAAAAGGGTCTAGATAATCCGCTTCATCCAGGGTCCTTTGAAGTTGCAACGCCACCACTTTCTCAACCACCTTTCCCAAAAAGGGGAGGTGGGAGACTGGACGAAAATTGTCCAGGATGGTAGGGTCCAGGGCTGGCTTCTTGAGGAGGGGGTGCACCAGTGCCTCTTTAAAGGCAGTTGGAACCACCCCCTCTGCCAAGGATGTATTAATCATGGCCTGGACCCATCCACATGTCACCTCCCTGGCTGATTTCACCAGCCAGGAAGGGCAGGGATCTAAATCACATGTGGTGGAATTAACAATTCGAAAGATCCTGTCCACTTCCTCAGGTCCAACAGGATCAAATCGTTCCCAGATAACAGGGCAAGACCATTCTCCCGGCATCTCCCCAGACTGCATTTCACGCATGGAGTCCAACTTAGACCAAATCCGAGCGATTTTATCCTGCAGATGCTCAGCAAATTCTTCCGCACGGCCCTGCAGGTGGGTGGTCGATACCACCCTACCCAAGAGAGATCGAGTAATCTTGAACAGGGCCGTTGGACGGCATTCTGCGGATGCAATAAGGGCAGAGAAATATTCACGTTTCGCCGCTCTTACCGCCACAAGGTAGGCCTTAATAGCGGCTCTAGATTGTGTTCGGTCCGATTCTGCCTTCGTTTTTCTCCAGCGGCGCTCTAGACGTCTCTTCACCCTCTTCAAGGCCCTCAACTCCTCCGTAAACCACAGGGAGTGACGGGTCGAATGGGGTTGGAGAGGTCGCATCGGCGCGGTCCTGTCCAAGGCACTGGCCGCCTCCCTATTCCAGGCTGCAGCCAATGCCTCCGCTGGACCGTGCAGCAGATCTTCAGGTATTACCCCCAGCTCCCTCTGAAACCTCATTGGGTCCATAAGTCGCCGGGGGCGGACCAATCGAATAGGTCCTGCCTCCCTGCGGAGTGGGGCGGCATAAGAGAATCTTAAGGAAATCAGGACGTGATCTGACCATGACAACGGGGATAGTTCTAACTTTCCCCTCAGGTCACTTTGCCATTGCTCTGACAAGAAAACCATTTTGCTTTTAAAATTATTGCATTATTTTTGTTTCCCATCAATATACTTGAAGACTGAGAAAATTGAGCACTTCAAGGTAGGCTGACCATATTTCCTTCAGACAAAAACGGGACTTTGGGGATGGCAAAACGGGACAGGGTCTTATGCCACCATGCCGGCCTCCAAACCCCGCCCCCCAGTCCACGCAATTGGCTCCCGCCTGCAAACCCCGCCTTCGAAAGGGCAGGCTCCGGGGACCCCGAAAATGCCCTCAGTCTAGGCAGGGAGGCTGCATGCATGTTGCCAAGGGGCGCTCAGCTGTTCTGCGGGGAGAATTTCTACCCCGGCTCCAGGGCAGCGTGTGCATGTGGGGAGGGGAGGCTTTTGCCTCCCTGCCAGAACCGAGGGCATTTTCGGGGTCCCCGGAGCCTGCCCTTTCGAAGGGGCAGCGGCAGCAGCATCAGCAGTGCTGCCCCTTCGAAAGGGCAGGCTCCGGGGACCCCGAAAATGCCCTCAGTTTAGGCAGGGAGGCTGCGCGCAAGCGGCGCTCAGCTGTTCTGCGGGGAGAATTTCCACCCCGGCTCCAGGGCAGTGTGTGCGTGCGGGGAGGAGGCTTTTGCCTCCCTGCCAGAACCGAGGGCATTTTCGGGGTCCCCGGAGCCTGCCCTTTTGAAGGGGCAGTGGCAGCAGCGGCAACCCGGAAGCACCGCCACCGGCACTTCCGTGTTTTTGTTTGGAAAGCCCTGGCCTAGTGTGTGTGTGTGTGTGCGCGCGCACGTGCGATTACGCTGAGCAAGTAATCTGCGTGCATGCACACACACACACACACACACACACACCCTCTTTCCACAACCTTCCCGTGCCTGCTTTCCCTGGCCTCACCTCTGCTGGGCAGACAATCTCAGGATCAGGTAAGGAGGCAGGAACCTGGACTGTGGTGCTGCTTCTGCTGCTGGGATCGCACGTGGCAACTGGGCTTCCAGTTGCCGCGCTGATAGGGCCTCTTCCGGGCTGCCTCCAATGGCAAGTCCGGCTCCAGTCCTCCTTCCTGTCTTCCTGTCCTCCTTCCCGCTGGGTTTAAAAAAGGGACAAAACTGAGATTTTGATCAAAACGACGGGACGGTTGAAAAATGCTAAAATAATGGGACTGTCCCGTTCAAAACGGGACATATGGTCACCCTACTTCAAGGCCATCACACATTATTTTAACTAACTAGGCTTGTTGATTATTCTCATGTTAAAAAGAAACATTTGCTGAATTTGCATACAGACCTCTCTGTTTTGTCCTGCAGTTTTATTTGGTCTCCTCGGTTGGAATTCTGATTTACTGTGTCCCAGGTTGCATCATTATCTACAAACTAATTTAAAGACAGTCATCAGCTCATGTATTTTCCCCTGTCCCATCAGATCCTGTAGCCATCTCTGCTAACACAAGACTCCTCTGGCATTTTATTAAGACTCATCTGTAAACAGCCCAGTAAGAGATGAAACCAAAAAACAGAACAACACATTTTACCAGGTTCCAGCCTAACACATTTAATTTATATGAAGCTAACCATATCACTGCCCAAATTTATTTTGTAGTGGATACTCTCAGAGACTTCATATTAACACTCAGAGATGTACAGTATATACCATGTGGTCAGGACCCTCCATATATTAAAAAGAAACCCATGGACATTTGAAGGCAGCCTGCTCAGACTTTAAGGATCATAATTATCATTTCATTCTCCATTTCTGAGCAGCATCACCATACATCTATTTGAATGGTTGTGATGGCCATCTAAAATCTGATCTGTGCAGACTAGTCAGATCTATGATTGAATCAACCCAAAACACAATGGTCAGCATGGCAGCTTACTTAAAATGAGGCAAACAGAGTCCAGGTGGACTCAAGACCCAAACAATAAGAAAGAAGACAGCAACAGCTACATAAATGCTTGGCTACTGTGTGCACACTTATGAGATGTTTTTCAACTTCAGTATGAAGAAGGAGGAACAATATCATCAATACCAATATTGGGGGGAGGAGCCAAGATTGCATAGGAGAAGCAACATTTCACCTAAGCTCTTCACATTTTCTAGACTATTAGGATAGTAGATATTAGGCTTCAGGTTTATTAACTCACCTTTTAACCCACTCCTTTTATCTTGACCTTGGATGTCAGTGGTTCTATGAGGCTCTGCTTCATAGCAGAGTATATGTATATGTATCCACACTGGGCCTTCTCAGTCACAGCACCTGCCCTATGGAACAGCCTCCCACCTGGGATTTGGAGGGCTCTGACTTTCTTGGCCTTCTGGAAGGCAGTTAAAACCTGGCTTATTCCACAGGTGTTAGGCTGGGATGTTAGAGGAGCCCAATATACATGTCTTTATTTAGATTTCCAGGCTGCCCAACTCCTCAATGACTTGGGGCAGCTTACAATTAAAAAGAAAAAAGCAACAGATACCCCCAAAACACAGCTGATCAGAAAGCTAACTCAATATCACAAAAACCATAAGGACTTTACAACCATCCTATCCCAATGCCTGGGAGAATACCAGGCTTTTAAAATCATTAAGGTGGGAGCAATATGGATCTCTGGGTGATGTCATTCCAGAGGGCAGGCACTGCCACCAAGAAGGTACCTGCAAAATGACATTGTTTGATTGGACCCAAAGCATGCCCACTCTATGTCCCTCAGGTAGCTGGGCCTTATGCCATGAAGAACTTTATAGGTGCTAACCAGCACCTTGAAGTGCACCTGGAAGCCAACTGGTACATCTCCCTCGTGGGAGATGGCGCGGTGATAGAAATCGAAACATAAATAAATAAAAATAAATATGCCTGTTTTTTTAGTTCATTATACAGTAGATGCCTTCCTTTTCTTTTGTATTGGAATATTTTTAACTTTGTTTGGTTACAGGGGTTCTTTTTATATTGTTCTTCTTGTAAACTAGTTGTTAACAGCCCAGAATTAAGAATTTAAGATGGGTAGCTATATACATTTTTAAATAAATTAATTAAAACCTCCTTTATTCCATCCCCCAACAAGCAACATATTTGCACAGTTTTTGCTGCATGCATCTGATCTTTGCAGCAACAGTTGGTGCAGCAACATCAACTTGTGCTGGCCTATCTGTGGTGCAGCTACTTTCCATAGATGAATGAATATTGTATATATTGCAAAGGAAGGAGAATTTCCAGACAAAGAAGCCATTTGGGAGGACAGTCATGTATTCAGTGTAACCTGTACGTCTCACTCTCAGTAATACAAAGTGATGACAGAGATTTCAAGTACCATTTGAAATCAGAGCAATAATAATGTGATGCTGAGCAGTCATTGTATTACTAGTAAGTGGTAACCCACCCCTCTGTTACTTTCTACTAAAGAATATCTTGTTCACCTTCTTTGCAAATCTCACTTTTTCATAGTTTAGAAGTGGCACCCTGGATTATTCAGTAACTTCGTCATCCCATTTGTTCTTGTTCTTCCATACTGAGCTCACAGCACTTGACTTCTTGGACAAATCTTGTGTTTTAAGATCCTTTTGTTGATTTAAGCAAAACCTTATGTACTCTTGATTTGTATCAGAGATGTAAATAGACTTTATCTTGCTTGGACAGAGAGAGAGTTAGCATTCTGTTAAAGCTACTCCTGGATTTAATGCCTCAAATGTAAGATTTTGATGGAAACTGAAGTCAATTCCCTTTAAGGGGAGTCTGTAGCTTGAATCATGTCAACTGGATTTCTATTTTCTCAGTGGAAACGTTTCGCTCCTTATCCAAGAAGCTTCTTCAGTCTGAGTAAAGTTTGTAAGGGAATCCTTAAATATGTTTCTATGGTGGCTGTGTGACCTTGCACCTGGGGCTAGGTCATGGTTATTTGAGATGTTTCTAAGTCCCTTTATCATCCAAAGGAGGATCGTTAAGATTACCTTGCTGTTGTTGAGATTGCGAGATGTTCTTAATCTTCCTAGGCACAGAAGACAAAGCAGGAAGGAAAATAGGGGATATATTGTGCCTGAGGCCCCCACCTCTATTCAAAGAAGGATTTTCCAAGTTGGCATAAATGGATTCCTTGACCCCTCTTTCAAACCACTTATCTTCCCTGTCTAAAATGTGAACATTAATGTCCTCAAATGAGTGTCCTTTTTTCTTTAGATGAAGGTAAACTGCTGACTCTGGTCCTGTGGTGTTGCTCCTCCTGTGTTGGGCCATCCTCCTGTACAAAGGTTGTTTGGTTTCTCCAATGTAGAGCTCAGAGCACTCCTCACTGCACTGAATTGCATACACTACATTGCTTTTCTTGTGTTTTGGAGTTTGATGTTTGGGGTGTACAAGCCTCTGTCTCAGTGTGTTGGTGGGTTTGAAATATACAGGTATGTGGTGTTTGCCAAATATCCTTTTTATCTTTTCAGACACGCCAGCCATGTAAGGAATGACCAGGTTCTTCCGTTTACTCTGAGTCTCCACTGAGACTCACGTTTCCACTGTGAAAATAGAAATCCAGTTGACATGATTCAAGCTACAGACAATTCCACCTGGATGACTGAGAACCTTCATAGACCTTTAAGGGGATTGCTTTTGATTTTGCTATCCTGGGTCTACTGAACTCAAAAGATGCATTCTCACTGAGTGTAATGTTATATAGGAGTTTCCAGCCTTAATTAAGGAAACATAATGAGTAAATATTACGATAACTTTATATCAGTTTATATTAGCTGAGGATGGCCAATTCCTTGTTCACCATTTAAAAAATTGGAATACTTGTTTTATGTGGAATTTTCAAAAACATACTTGTACATTGCCTATGCAACTGAAGTTCTTGGGTGGTTTTAAAATGTGATAAATAATAAATATTCAAATTCATAGTACATTGCACAAGCATGGGAAAAATAGTTTTCAAGTGTGGGGAACAACAGATTAGAATTAGCACTTGTCCCTTTTACAAACAGAGACTGGAACAGGTTCCAGAAAATAAGGCCTATAGTACTTTTATATTGTTTATTTGGAAGATTCACTCAGCCTCATTGGCGATCACTCGTAGCTGAGTAAGATTGTCTTCCAAAGGTAAAATTTTAACAGTGGATCCGTAAGTGGCTATAAAGGCCAATTCTGGATCCGCACAACCTCCCACAATGAGGGCATAGGTTTCCGGGTGGGAGACGGTCATGATGAGGGTTTGCCTGACGTGCCTTCCTTTTAGCTCTTTTCTCCCTTTCGCCCTGTACTCGTGCTTCTTCAAAGTCCATAGCGCCATTAATAAAGGCTGACCTCCAATTGAAACACTCATGAGTTAGGGCTTCCCAGTTCTCAATGCTGATATTACATTTTTTTAAATTAGCTTTGAGAGTATCTTTGAATCTCTTTTGCTGTCCACCAATATTCCGTTTTCCATTCTTAAGTTGGGAGTAAAGTAGCTGCTTTGGAAGACGATGGTCAGGCATTCGAACAACATGGCTGGTCCAGTGAAGTTGATGTTGGATGATCATTGTTTCAATGCTGGTGGTTTTCGCTTCTTCTAATACGCTAACATTAGTCCACCTATCTTCCCAAGTAATTTGCAGAATTTTTCGGAGGCAGCGTTGATGGAATCTTTCAAGAAGTTGGAGGTGGCGTTTGTAGAGGGTCCATGTTTCACAGGCGTACAAAAGGGTTGGTAATACAAAGGCTTTGGAAATAAGCATTTTGGTCTCCCTGCGAATGTCCCGATCCTCAAACACTCTACGCTTCATTCGGGAGAAAGCTACACTCGCAGAGCTCAGGCGATGCTGAATTTCAGCATCGATGTTGGCTTTTGTAGATAGATGGCTGCCGAGATAAGAAAAGTGGTCGACATTTTCTAGTGACACACCTTTAAGCTGGATTGATGGCGCTGCCGAGGGATTGGTTCGAACTTGCTGGTAAAGCACTTTGTTTTTTTTAATGTTAATCGAGAGGCCGAGCTTTTCATATGCTTCTGCAAAGATGTTTAGGATAGTTTGAAGATCTTCCTCGGAGTGTGCACAGACTACGTTATCATCAGCATATTGAAGTTCTATAACAGAAGTTGTAATTACCTTATTTTTTGCTTTCAGCCTACTAAGATTAAAAAGCTTTCCATCTGTTCGATATATAATTTCTACACCAGTAGGAAGTTTCTCTTCAACAAGGTGTATAATCATAGCAATGAAGATAGCGAATAAGGTTGGAGCAATAACACATCCCTGTTTAACGCCGTATTCCACTTTAAATGGATCGCTTTGAGAGCCATTGTTATTCAGGATTGTTGCCATCATGTCGTCATGGAGTAGCTGCAAGATGTTCACAAATTTATCAGGGCATCCGATTTTCAGAAGGATGGTCTAGAGAGCAGTACGATTTACAATATCAAAAGCTTTAGTCAGATCAATAAACTCCATGTACAGAGGGCGGTTTTGCTCCTTGCATTTTTCTTGAAGCTGTCATGCAGTGAAGATCATATCCACTGTTCCCCTGGAAGGGCGGAAGCCATTTTGCGTTTCAGGGAGGATGTCTTCTGATACAGATAGGAGACGGTTTGCGATGATCTTTGCCAGGATTTTGCCTGCTGTGGCTAGAAGGGAGATGCCTCGATAGTTTCCACAGTCTGTTCTATCGCCCTTTTTAAATAGAGTGATAATTATGGCATCCCTAAAGTCTGCTGGAATCTCCTCCCTCATCCAGATTTTTTCGATGAGCTTATGAAGTTGTTGTGTAAGTTCAGGCCCACCTTCTTTAAAGACTTCAGCAGGAATCCCATCAGGTCCACTAGCTTTGTTATTTTTCATTTGTTTAGTGGCTTTACTGACTTCCTCCAAACTAGGGGGTACTGCAAGCTCATCTCTTATTTGTTTTTGCGGGATTTGCAAGAAGACTTCATCAGCCACAGTAGAGTGACAGTTAAGGAGATTGTAGTAATGCTCTTTCCAGCGCAGTGCAACTGACTCTTTCTCCTTTAGAAGTTTAGCACCATCTACTGAGCGTAAGGGATTTGTACCATGGTTTGTTGGTCCATAGATGGCCTTTATGGCATTAAAAAAGCCCCGTGCATCATGAGCATCTGCAAAATGTTGGGTTTCTTGGGCTTTTTTTATCCACCATATGTTCTTAAGTTCTCTAGTTCTTCTTTGGACTTCTGCCTTTGCACTGGCGTAGATTTTTTTTATTAACGGCACAGTTAATATCTTTTTGCCATATCCGGAAGGCTTTCCTTTTCTTGTCAATAATATGTTCAATCTCACTATCGTTCTCGTCAAACCAGTCCTGATGTCTCTTAGTTTGGTATCCGATAGTTTGTTCACAGGCTGAAATAATAGAAGTCTTCAATTTAATCCAGTGTTCCTCAACATTTTCTGGAAGTTCCATAGGCAGATGTTCCTTGAGAGTTGATTGAAAGCAAGCTCGTTTAATAGAATCTTGAAGGGCCAGTGTATTCATTTTACGCCTTGGTTTTCTTCCTTGGAGCCTACAATGAGGGACAATCTTTATGGCCATCGTGGATTGAGTTAATCGATGGTCTGTCCAGCAGTCATCGGCGCTCGTCATGGCTCATCACTCAGCCTAATGGTCATTCAACCAGATTAATGCTTCTTTTCCCATGGTGAGGGATGACAGGATTTGAAATCCAAAACATTTGGAGGGACTTGGGTTATGAAAGATCAGGTTAATGCAAATAAATTTTATAATGATATTATAGAACAGAAGACATAGACTGGTCCCATGGATTACAGAAGTATCCTATCAGTGAAGTTAAATAGTCAGCTTCCTACAAACTGTTCCCTGCTCAGGTGCCTTGGACAAGTTATAGACAAAGTCAAATTTTATTCTGTTCTCACAAGGGAGATCCCCTTTCAAAAAAGACATCTCTTCCACAGTAGCCTTGCTAAGGATGCTCTAGATTCTTTTGCAGTCCAGAAAGGGGGAAAAACATATCACTGTGCCTTGTATCTTCAGGGTAGCAGGAAATAATATTTGTTTAATGGGTATCATGGCATAAGGAAGAAAAGAGTCCACATATTAGTGCTATGCTTTTGAATGACATACAAGAAGCTGATGCTCCCAGGCTCTATATCTGCCCCTATTAAGACATCTGTCGTAAGATGACAAGGCTTTGCTTGGAATAATCATATTTACTTTCAGTGCTGTTTTTTATACTTTATACTCAGCTGTGGTGCCCGTGTGGCAGTACAGTTCCCCTGAGAATCAGGCCTAGTCCACAAATTCGAATTAACGGTTGTGAATTCAATTCACAGATTCAAATTCCCACTATGTTCAATGGGAATTAGATGCATATATTTAGAGTGCAGCCTCAAGTACTTACCCTTATAGTAAATAGCAACTAGTTCCACTTGCCTTCCCTCCTCCCTACCACATGTACATTTGTGTCAACATTTGATTCATTTGATCTGCCCTTCCTGTTAAAAAATAAAAGAGGGAAGATCAAGAGAATTGGGTCACTGGTTTCTATGTAAAGCACCTGTGCTGTATCTCAGGTTTCCAAAGAGGTAGTTGTTTTAGCCTGTTGTAGGGGGGGAAAAATAAAAAAACTCCTAACCAGACTTTTGTGGTGCAATTATTATAGCATAAGCCAGGGATGTGCAATCTGTGTCACCCTAGAAGTTACTGAATTACAAACTAGCAGCACCAGCTTGCATGGCCAATGGTAAGGGATAGTAGGAGTTGACTTCAATAAAGATATATTTGGGCTGCAAACAAGACAGATGACCACTAGAGGACAGCAAGGAGAGGTTTCTGTACCTCACTACGATCACCTAGTGGTTGTCCAGATTTTTTGAAGCCCAAATATGGTAACCTTAACAGAAACCAGCTGGGTGATTTGAGGCCAGTCACACTCTCTCATTCCCAGGAATATAGCAGTGGCAAACACCTTCCAAAAATGTTGCTAAGAAAACCGCATGGACCTGTCCAGGTAGTCACCGGGAGTTCACATTGACATGATGGCACAAGAACAGAACCAAACCAAACCCCTTCAACAATATCTCAGGAGCCAGTTTCCCCGTTTATAGCAGCGGTCCCCAACCTTTTCGGCACCAGGGACCAATCGTGGAAGAAAATGTTTCCATGGACTAGGGGGGCGGGGTTTACAGGCGGGAGCCAATCATGCACACCAGGGCAGGGTTTGCAGGTGGGAGCCCTGCGGCCCACTTCGTAACAGGCTGCAGCCCACTAGTGGGCTGCGGCCCACAGGTTGGGGACCCCTGGTTTATTTATTTATTTATTATTCAAATTTATCACTGCCCATCTCCACAACAGTAGACTCTGGGCAGTTTACAACATTAAAATTAATACTAAAAACCTATACACTTAAAAATACAATATAATAATAAATAGATAAGAATCCAGAGGATGGGAAGATCTTAAAAAAGGAGGGTATTACGGGGCTAACCACCCCCAGGAGGAACTATTACCTCCTTCGTCCCAAGCAAGGCGGCAGAACCAGGTCTTTAAAGACTTTCTGAAGGCGAGGAGCGAAGGCACCTGTCTCATCTCCGGGGGCAAGATATTCCACAAGGTGGGTGCTATCGCAGAGAAGGCACGTCTCCTGGACCCCGCCAAATGAACTTCCTCCATTGATGGCGTCCGAAGCATGCCCTCTCTGCATGACCGAGTGGGGTGGGTAGATGTAATCGGGATGAGATGGTCCCTCAGGTACCCTGGTCCCATGCCATGTAGGGCTTTAAAGGAGATAACCAACACCTTGAATTGGACCCAGAAGCACACTGGTACCCAATGCAGCTAGCAGAGCAGTGGTGTTACATGTGCTGATCTTATAGCACCTATGACTACTCGTGCAGCTGCATTCTGGACCAGATGAAGCTTCTGGATACTCTTCAAGGGTAGCCCCATGTAGAGCGCATTGCAATAATCTATATGGGAGATGACAAGGGCATGAGTGACTGTTTGGATGGCCTCCTGATCCAGGAAGGGGTGTAACTGACGTACAACCTGAAGTTGTGCACAGGCCCTCCTGGCCATGACTGCGTAAGCTTTTGTGTATTAAAGCCCACTTTCTCAGAGGCTTCTTAAATGGTACATAATGAAGAAGTGCAGTCTGTGCTTGATCTTCCACTATCGTAAATCTGTTGCCCAGTTAGTATTTGATCCAGGTTGCAGAGGGGGGATTGTTCTTTTTGCTTTTTAAACCAAATACCATATTATACCAAGAGACCCATGGCTGGTTTTTCATTAATTTCACTTAATACCCTTATCTAAACTGACATCTCAAACTACTATTTATTCAAGCAGAAATAAATCCATGCATTTCCCCTTCCATGTAAACCTTTTTCTTACATCTTTCTTATAAGAAGACATGAAAAAAAGACAATCAACAAATGAAGTACAGGCTTGGTTTAGTAGCTTAGGCTGATCCTAAACATGTCTTCTTAATGAGGCTTGCACCAATTTCCAAATGCAATGCATCTACCCTGCAATCTTTAGATACCAGTTCATTCAACCTAAAATGTAAGCATATACCAAGTATTCTTATGCTGAAATAAAGATTTACAGGTCCTTAACTTTGCTATAAACAACATCCATTGTATGTCAGTGGAATTTAGGTGTGTTGAATGTTTCCTTCCTTATGCCTTATAGAAAAAGTTTAAATGACTGTGTACTTGTAGCCAGAAGAAGAGTGTTGAATGTATAATGGTTTTGAAATAGTTAAGAGTTGCCACAGAGAAGAGAGAGTATAACAATAAAACTGAGTGACAACGGGCAATAGAATAAGATGATGACATTGGTTCAAAATGGAAGATGATGGATTTATGCTAGCTATTAAGATAAATAATGTATTGTTGTAACCACAAGAGCAATTGGGCAATGGCCTTTTTTGTCTGGAGGAGTGGTTTTGGCAAAGTTGGTTGGGATTCAGCGAATTGAACATCTGGGTTGGAGTTTGGATACAATCCAAAGATGTTGAAGTCCCATCTGAGCAATGTGCCACTCTCTGGGTTAAATCTTGCCAAGCTGTAATAATGAGACAAGCTTGGCTTCTGATAAAGGATGAAAAAGACTAGTTTTCTCTTCCTCCAGAAGCAGAGTACCATTTTTGTAAAAAGTGGGAGGTAAGCAAGAAGCTCATCTTACTTGGAAAGAATCTAAAGAAAGAAATGGGTGAAGTCAGTATCAGCAGGAGAGTTTCCTAGGGAATTACTGTGCTGTAAGTCAAGGTTCCAAAAAGGAGAGAACAGACATCCTCAGCTTCCTCATCAGACTTCTTACTACTAAGTAGGAAGGAAACTGTGTACTTCTTTGGCCTCTTTTGCAGGAATGTCATCTACTGGACTCTGAATCATTGTAAAGTTGTTGCTATTGGAAATGATGGTCCCCATCGATGTAAAACCCTATAGAGACCAAAAAGGAGTTAAGTTCCAAGTTCTATGTCCAACAAATGTGGGCAGCACTTGTGCCAATCATTTTATGAAAAGCTACCAATTGGTATATTTCTATCCCTTTGTGTAAAGATCAAAGTCTTTTTCTTTTTGGTTAAAATCAACCCAAGTAGCAGTAGGGTATTCCAGATTTATGGGACCATTTTAGAGAGTTAATAAACTGTATCATAAATCTTGTTAAGGTCACACAGTATGTGATTGTGCCTGTTTGCAGAAATGGAAATTTGGTTTCCTTCCAAGTTGGAATTAAAGTGGTGGTAATAGGAGTGGAGGTTGGGAGAAGCCTCACTTTTCTGAGTGCAGCTATAGCAAATATTAAATGTGTGTCCCTAAAATAAGAAACATTAGAACAGTCTGTAGCTTGAATCATGTCAACTGGATTTCTATTTTCTCAGTGGAAACGTTTCGCTCCTTATCCAAGGAGCTTCCTCAGTCTGAGCAAAGTTAGTAAGGGAATCCTAAATATGTTACTAGGTGGCTGTGTGACCTTACACCTGGGGCTAGGTCATGGTTATTTTGAGATGTTGTTTCTAAGTCCCTTTATCATCTAAAGGAGGATCGTTAAGATCACCATGCTGCTGTTGAGCTTGCGAAATGGTCTTAATCTTCCTAGGCACAGAAGACAAAGCAGGGAGGAAAATAGGGGAAAGATTGTGCCTGAGGCCCCCACCTCTATTCAAGGAAGGATTTTCCAAGTTGGCATAAATGGATTCCTTGATCCCTCTCTCAAACCACCTATCTTCTCTGTCTAAAATGTGAACATTAATGTCCTCAAATGAATGTCCTTTTTCCTTTAGATGAAGGTAAACTGCTGACTCTGGTCCTGTGGTGTTGCTCCTCCTGTGTTGGGCCATCCTCCTGTACAAAGGTTGTTTGGTTTCTCCAATGTAGAGCTCAGAGCACTCCTCACTGCACTGGATTGCATACACTACATTGCTTTTCTTGTGTTTTGGAGTTTGATCTTTGGGGTGTACAAGCCTCTCTCTCAGTGTGTTGGTGGGTTTGAAATATACAGGTATGTGGTGTTTGCCAAATATCCGTTTTATCTTTTCAGACACGCTAGCCATGTAAGGAATGACCAGGTTCTTCCGTTTACTCTTAGTCTCAGCCCTATCTGTCGCTGTTTTAGGTCTGGTAGATTTAGATTTAGTGAAGGCCCAATTTGGATATCCACAGGCCTTCAGAGCTGTTCTCAGCTGCTGATTTTCATTCTTTTTGGAATCCATGGAGGTGGGGATGGTTTCTGCTCTGTGTGACAATGTCCTGATGACTCCTAGTTTGTGCTGCAGTGGATGGTGGGAGTCAAACATCAGATATTGATCTGTGTGTGTGGGTTTCCTGTAGATCCCTATTTCTAGCTTGCCACCGGTCCCAATGAGGACTTCACAGTCTAGGAATGCCAGTCTGTTGTCCTTGGTGTCTTCTCTGGTGAACCTAATGTTGGCATCTATAGTGTTTATATGGTCCGTGAAGCACTCAACACATTCCAGGGAACGGTGCCCACCCACTGGTTTAGGTATGTGGATGACACCTGGGTCAAAATAAAGGCCCAGGAAGTACAGGCCTTCATGGACCATATTTACCTGCATATTTCAAACCCACCAACACACTGAGACAGAGGCTTGTACACCCCAAAGATCAAACTCCAAAACACAAGAAAAGCAATGTAGTTTATGCAATCCAGTGCAGTGAGGAGTGCTCTGAACTCTACATTGGAGAAACCAAACAACTTTTGTACAGGAGGATGTCCCAACACAGGAGAAGTAACACCACAGGACCAGAGTCAGCAGTTTATCTTCATCTAAAGGAAAAAGGACACTCATTTGAGGACATTAATGTTCACATTTTAGACAGAGAAGATAGGTGGTTTGAGAGAGGGGTCAAGGAATCCATTTATGCCAACTTGGAAAATCCTTCCTTGAATAGAGGTGGGGGCCTCAGGCACAATCTTTCCCCTATTTTCCTCCCTGCTTTGTCTTCTGTGCCTAGGAAGATTAAGACCATTTCGCAAGCTCAACAGCAGCATGGTGATCTTAACGATCCTCCTTTAGATGATAAAGAAACAACATCTCAAAATAACCATGACCTAGCCCCAGGTGTAAGGTCACACAGCCACCTAGAAACATATTTAAGGATTCCCTTACTAACTTTGCTCAGACTGAAGAAGCTCCTTGGATAAGGAGCGAAACGTTTCCACTGAGAAAATAGAAATCCAGTTGACATGATTCAAGCTACAGACAATTCCACCTGGATGACTGAGAACCTTCATAGACATTAGAACAGTGCTTTCTAAAGTGCCGCCATTGGCGACACACCAATGGCGGCAGTAGCGGCGGCGCAGCGGCATGCGCGGGGGCGTGCATGGTGGCGGCGGTGGCGGCGGCGGCCTCCGCTAAAACGCAGAAGCGCTGATGGTGTGCCGCTGCCGCCGCCGTGCACAGCCCCGCTGCCACTTCCGGGTTGTGTGGCGACACACCAGACTGTGTGTTGCAACACACTAAAGTGTCGCGACACACAGTTTGGAAAGCTATGCATTAGAAGATGTGTGCATGCTTGCAGAGATTTGCAGGACACAGCATCCTGTGGCTGTTGAAATGCCTAACTAGTGAGGAGATCCATTGGTAGACATTCAGCAGTATGCTTTCAATGCAAGGCTAGTTTAACATTTACAAGACTGAACGCACTGAGTTATTTCAGGTCAGAGGTATACAACAGGGTATCCTCCCATGTTTCAGTCTTCAACTTTCATCAATCCCAGCCAGCATTGTCAGGATCAAGGAACTGTGGAAATTGTAGTTGAAACAATCTGGAGGGCACCAGATTGACTACCCTGGTTTAGAAGCTATTATCATCTACTGCATCTACCTACACACATACACAGAGCCAGCTTTAGACTAAGGCTGAGTAGGCCCTGGCTTAGGGCACCAAAGCTTAGGGGGAGCCAACACCACCCCTCCTTCCAAATCATTCTAAAAATGCAAGTCTTTGCATCGGTGGGAGGTAGCACTATTAGTCAATGTGGCCTGATTGATTAATTGATTGATTACAGTATGTGCCATCAAGTTGTTTTCGAGTCCTAGCGACCACATAGATAGATTTTCTCCAAGACAATCTGTCCTTAACCTGGTCTTTCATGTCTCCCAATGGTGCACTCATCGCCTCTGTAACTGAGTCCATCCACCTTGCTGCTGGTCGTCCTCTTCTCTTTCCTTCTACAATGTGGCCTAGGGTATTTTAAACAGTTTTCTCCACCACCACAGTTCACTGTCATCAGTTTTATTGTGCTTAGCCTTTCTGGTAATCCAGTTTCCATAGTTGTACATTACAACTGGGAGAACTGTAGCCTAGACAGTTTGGACCTTTGTTGTCTGTGTGATGCCTCTGCACTTTAGTATTTTGTCTAGATTTCTCATGTCTTTTTATCAAGAAGTAGACAGCTCTTTACTTCATGGCTATACTCCCCATTCATGTGAATATTTGTGCCTAGGAAAATAGTCTGGTACTACTTCAACTCCTTCAGCTTGTTGCATTGGGCTGGCATTGCTTGTTGACATCATCTTAGTATTGTTGTTATTATTCACTTATTGAATAGCAGAATGGCTTTTGCACTCTCTTCTTCACCTTCAGCACCTTCAAATCTTCCTGTCTTCTAGTCATCAAAGTGGTATCAACAGCATATTTGTGGTTGTCGGTGTTTCACCCTGCAATTTTAATTCCAATTTCTATTTCTCCTAGGCCACCATTTCTCATAATGCAATCTGCATATAAGTTAAATAAATAAGGGGACAGTATACAACCGTGACACACTCCTTTCCCAGTTTTGAACCATTGAGTTGCATCATATCCCATTCAAAGTGATCCTGCCTGGGCATCATACATATTCTTCAGTAGGCAGATGAGGTGGTCTAGTACACCCATGTTTTTAAAGGCTAGCTATTGTGGTCTACATGGTCAAAATACTTTGTATAATCAATAAAGAAAAATAGATATTGTTTGGGAACTCTAGCTAGCAGTGTGATCTTAGCTGCCCTCTCTCTTCTGAATCCAGCTTGTACATCTAGCAGTTCTTGCCCCATGCAGTATTGTAATCTGAGTCAAGGGTATTTGGGGAGAGTCAAAAAAGTTAAGATGGTGGCGGTGATCATGTGATTGAAGCCCTGCCCTTGTTTTTATGTGCATGTGCACTATCTTGACTTTTTATACACACACACACACACACACACACACACACACACCATGGACACTCCTGATCTGGACTGTAAAATCTTGAATGTTATTTTACTAGCATGTGAAATAAGTATAACTGTTCGGTAGTTTGACCATTCTTTAGCACAACCCCATTTAAAAACCAGAATATAAATTGATCTTTTTGAGTCCCTTGGCTGCTGCTATGCTTTCCATGTCTACTTACCAACTGCAAGTAGCACTTTCAACTGTACCATCTTGCAATATTTTGTCTCTCAGTAAATCTTGGCCTTCTTTGTCTTTTGTCACGCCCATGTTTGCATAAAAGTTATGCTTGATTTCTGTAACTTTATTCCATCGAACTTTTGTCCTTCTCATTTGACTGTTATCCACAGTTTATTTCCATTGCTTGTTTAGATATGCTGTAACGTCTTGTCTCTTTTTGCTCTTCTGCAGAATTCATTGTTCAGTTGGGCAAATTTTCCTTTGTTGCAAGTAAGAAGAATAAAGAAAATTAATAAGCAAGTGAAGAAGAAATAAAAAGAGAGAAGTAGAAAAGAAAGAAAAAGAAAAAAGAAAGAAAAAAGAAAAAGTTATAAAGGAGTGGCTTCCAATCTTAACAGCAGTTATAAATGCATTTATGTTTTACCCTCTTTCTCTGAAGTTGCATCATAATTTCCTTCTTTCCATTATCTACTCTTTCTAATCATCAATCATAAATCACAAGTTCATTTTTTATTTTTTTAGCAAAAAGCCCATAAGGGGTTTCCAGTCACTAATAAATGTAGCAGTTATCTTTCTCTTAAGCAAACAATTTAGTTTTGCCGTCTCTGTTAGTTCCATCATCTTCACCAACCATTCCTCCATTGTAGGTATTTCAGAATCTTTCCATTTGTGTGTATATAGTAGTTTCATGGCAGTGATCTATATAAAAATAATCTTCCATGACTCTTTTCTAATTATCTGTCCATTAATCCCAACAAGAAAAGCTCTGGTTTCAGTTGAATATTAGTCTTTAAAATTATTTGTACCATTATATGTATTTGAACCCAAAATTTTCTGGCTTTTTTACAAGTCCACCAGGCATGATAAAATGACCTTTTATGTTGCCCATATTTCCAACATAAATTTGAAGTACCTTTATACATTCTAGACAATTTTTCTGAAGTTATATACTGTACCAGTGGTACATCATTTTATAAAAATTATCTTTTAAGTTATAACATAGTGTGAATTTCAATCCTTTTAACCACATGTTTTCCCACTGTTCCATCATTATGTTATATCCAAAGTTCTTATCCCATTTTATCATACACTCTTTCACTTGTTCTTCTTCTGTTTCAAATTTCAACAAAAGTTTATAAATTTTAGCAATTACATGTTCATCATTTGTACATAATTCAACTTCACATTCTGTCTTCTGCTGCTCAATTCCAAATGTCCTATTGAAGAGAATATTTGTACAGTAGCTCAGGGTTGAACTGTGGAGTCCTTGGCACTCTCTGAGCCTTGTTGTTTTCATATGAAATGTCTGCAAGAAAACAACAAGGCTCAGAGAGCACCAAGGACTCCACAAATATCCTATTATCTACCTTAAATCTTTTTCTTAACTGTGCATACAAAAACCATTGAAAACTAAATCTATCTGCAACCAATTGTTTTCCTGATTTCATCTTATATTCTCCATGCTCTTGTTTTAACAATTCTCAATAAGTTAACCATTTCTCTTTGCCTGCTGTTTCTTTCCTATAAAATGCTTCTTGTGCTGAGACCCATAAAGGCATTTTCGGGCACAGTCTGGGTTTATATCTATTCCATATTCTCAATATGGCACTTCTAATATAATGATTCTTAAAATCTACATTAACCTTAACTTTATCATATCATAGAAAGCCATGTCATCCAAACCTCAGATGGTGCTCTTCTAGTTCTAAAATTCTCTTATTTCTCAGCGGAACCCACGCTTTCAGCCAACCAAGCAGCAGGCAGCAAAATACAATTTCAAATCAGGCAATCCCAATTCTTTTTGTTCCTTTGCATCTTGAAGTATTTTATATTTAACCCTTGGTTTTTTCCCTTGCCATACAAACCTAGATATGTCTTTCTGCCATTGCTTAAATCAGGAGTGGGGAACCTTTTTTCTGCCAAGGGCAGCATCCCCACCACTCATGCTCTATCCGCTGTCAGGAAGAGACTAGAAGAGGACAGCACCCTTGAAAGGAGAAGCCATCTCAACCCAAACCAGATCTGCCATCTTCTGGACCTGTGTCTTAACACCACTTATTTCACATACACCTCTGTATGTATGTGTGTATGTATGTAAAGACTTTTACAGACAAAAACACGGCTGTGCCATGGGTTCTCCTGTGTCACCCATTGTGGCCAATTTATACATGGAAGAAGTGGAGAAGAAAGCACTCAACACATTCCAGGGAACGGTGCCCACCCACTGGTTTAGGTATGTGGATGACACCTGGGTCAAAATCAAGACGCAGGAAGTACACGCCTTCACAGACCATATAAACACTATAGATGCCAACATTAGCTTCACCAGAGAAGACACCAAGGACAACAGACTGGCATTCCTAGACTGTGAAGTCCTCATTGGGACCGGTGGCAAGCTAGAAATAGGGATCTACAGGAAACCCACACACAGAGATCAATATCTGATGTTTGACTCCCACCATCCACTGCAGCACAAACTAGGAGTCATCAGGACATTGTCACACAGAGCAGAAACCATCCCCACCTCCATGGATTCCAAAAAGAATGAAAATCAGCACCTGAGAACAGCTCTGAAGGCCTGTGGATATCCAAATTGGGCCTTCACCAAATCCAAATCTACTAGATCTAAAACAGCGACAGATAGGGCTGAGACTCAGAGTAAACGAAAGAACCTGGTCATTCCCTACATGGCTGGTGTGTCTGAAAAGATAAAAAGGATATTTGGCAAACACCACATACCTGTATATTTCAAACCCACCAACACACTGAGACAGAGGCTTGTACACCCCAAAGATCAAACTCCAAAACACAAGAAAAGCAATGTAGTGTATGCAATCCAGTGCAGTGAGGAGTGCTCTGAGCTCTACATTGGAGAAACCAAACAACTTTTGTACAGGAGGATGGCCCAACACAGGAGAAGTAACACCACAGGACCAGAGTCAGCAGTTTATCTTCATTTAAAGGAAAAAGGACACTCATTTGAGGACATTAATGTTCACATTTTAGACAGAGAAGATAGGTGGTTTGAGAGAGGGGTCAAGGAATCCATTTATGCCAACTTGGAAAATCCTTCCTTGAATAGAGGTGGGGGCCTCAGGCACAATCTTTCTCCCATCTTTCTCCCGGCTCTGTCTTCTGTGCCTAGGAAGATTAAGACCATTTCACAAGCTCAACAGCAGCATGGTGATCTTAACGATCCTCCTTTAGATGATAAAAGGACTTAAAATAACATCTCAATATAACCATGCCCCCAGGTGTAAGGTCACACAGCTACCTAGAAACATATTTAGGATTCCCTTACCAACTTTGCTCAGACTGAAGAAGCTCCTTGGATAAGGAGCGAAACGTTTCCACTGAGAAAATAGAAATCCAGTTGACATGATTCAAGCTACTGTTCAACTTTCAGTTTCTCTGCATCTGTGGTTAGAACACAAACCTGGACCACCATAATATTGATTGCATTGGTTGCAAAATATTTTTAATATTTAATGTTTATTTTCATCTTCAGGCTGAAACCTTTATGTTGGCAAAGTGGCCTATAACCTTCATTATACAGTTAAGACCCTTCTGTTTATTCCAATGAGAAACGTATTTGAACTCTTATTTAAATTAATGGAACATAAGCTATCTGCTTGCTTTGTTGCATCTGGCTTCTTTAATTATACACACACACACAGTTTTAATGGGTACGGTCCCAAGTAGTATCAGCATAAAATATGGATAAGGATTTCCATCATTATTAATATCTTATTATGTTCCCTTTGTGCTTTTTAAAGATCCAGCACTTGGAAGTAACTTACATTGCAAAACCACAGATGCTTAATGTAACAATAAAGTTTCCTTTGAGTACTAAAGCTCAATTCCTGGAGACTTCAGGTACTTGTATATGCATTTTTCTGAACAACAGTAATGAAGTGGTTTCCCACTGCCTTCTTCCAGGATATTTTTTCAACTTTCCAGTATATCCTATAGCTTTGTGCTTTCCTGCTGCTCTCCCATCCAAATACAGGTAGTCCTGTGGTTATGATGGCAATTGGAACCAGAATTTCCATCGCTAAGCAATGCGGTCGTAAAGCGCAATGTCACATGACCACATCACTTAGCGGCGGGAAACCTGGCAGTCCCCATTGCTGTCATTAAGTGAGGATTGCAGGTCATTAAGCGAGGACCTCACATGACTGTGACTTGCAACTTCCTGCTGGCTTCCAACAAGCAAAGTCAATGGGGAAGCCAGCAGGAAGTTGCAAGTCCTGGGCAGCTCTCAAGCAGGCCAGTAGGCAGGTGTGTGCCATGGAGCCTGCTTACGAGGTGCCTGAGACTTGCAACTTCCTGCTGGCTTCCCCATTGACTTTGCTTATTGGAAGTTGGGCAGGGAGGGGGTGCTGCAGTGCCATGCAAGTGTGGCCGGGTGGGTGGGCATGTGCTATGGAGTGTGGGCGGGGGGTGGTGTGGGCAGGCGCACGGTATGGAGTACGAGATCCCTGGGATCTCGTACTCCATAGTGGGTTCCTTGGGAGAAAAAGCAGCAGGAGCGACCTACAGGAGTGACTTGCAACCTTCCCTGCCAGCTTCCCCATTGACTTTGCTTGTGGGAAGCCGGCAGGGAAGGTCAAAATGGCAATCATGTGACCACACGACATTGCAACTGTCACGAGTGTGAGCCTGAATCATGATCATGTGACTGTGGGGGTGCTGCGATGGCCGGAACTTTGAGGACCGGTCATGAGTACCACTCATTCAACTTTGAACAGTCGCTGAATCAGTAGTCACTAAGCGAGGACTACCTGTATTGAAAAGGATATCCCAATCACTTAAACAGAGATTTCTCCCAAGTGAATGAAATGAGTATAGGATTGAATTCTTAAACATAACAACCCCAAATTCCAACAATTTCAGGGATTTTTGGACATTTCTACAACATTGTTTCTACTTCCCAATCCTTGAAAAGTAATTTTGAAAATGATCCACAATTGTCTTTTCTTCTACCACCCTTGAAATGCTGTAAATAAGGAACAAGAAATCACTACTCAGCCTAAGTTGCCACAAATCCTGGAGAAATAAAACTTGTTTCATTCCTACTTCATCGTAAAGGGGAATAAAGGAAATTGCTTGCAACCCATTTATATCCTTACTCTATATTGTATGCCGCTTTGGTCTGAGATGATGATGATGATCATGATGATGATGATCATGATGATCATGGAGGATAATGATTCTCACCTTCCTGAAGGAAGAGCTGCAAAGCTATCAAATTATTATTTTTTCTTGAAAAATCTCCTAAGGTGGCTGAAGCTGAAGGACAATGAGACTGAGTGTGTATATATTCAATAGAATGGGGGAGAGGTTTGAGCCCTTGGGCATCCCATACTGAAGTGTCCGATGGCTCAACCTCTCATCCCCACTACATCAGCTGGATCCACCCACTCCAGAGACTGCAGAACAGTCCTTGCAGACAGTCCAGAAGGATACCATGGTTGATGGTTTTGAAAGCTACCAAGAGATCCAGCAGCTCCAATAGGGTTGCACCTAGGGTTTCTCTAGGTAACACTTAAGGCCATTGACAGGAGCAAGCAATACAGTCTTCACCCCATGCCAGGTCTAAACCCTGACTGAACATGATCCAGATCATCTGTTTTGTCCAGAGAACCTTATAGCTGCTGCCCCCCCTTCCCCCAAATGTTGTATGGTATAGCTGGATCCACGATCATCCCCTTTTCATCCAGGATTAAGTTGCAGATTAACATGGCTTTATTAGAGCTAGATCTGGCATTTAAGAGCATTACCCTGAGCCCCAGCACTCCAGGAATCTGAAAACCTGCCTCCCAAGTTGAGAAGGAGGGGCCAGAAGAGGAGATTGACAATACATTTCCTATCCCCCTTCACCTGTAATGGCTTGTCCCCTTCTTGCATTGTATCTCCTTCTGTCCATTATTACTGCAATTGTCTCCTCCTGACTACCTCTTCCTTCCACTTCCTCATCTCTTCTCATTCACGGAATTAATTGCCAGCATTGATATCATTATTCGGAACCTTCAATAAAACTCACACATCTGCTTTCCTAGCCTCCATTCTCCAAACCTCATGTATCACCAAACTCCTTTTATAATTTGTCCCACTCATATCTGGGTGAAGTATTCTAAGAACTCACTTGCAACCTTGATCCTCTCACTCCAGAGAAGCTCTTACTTGATTCTCTGACTGCCACCCAGGGGTGGATAAGCAGTGCTAAAACACTACACAGGTGCATAACAATAAAATAAACAATAAACAACAAAATTTTCTGTCTGTCTAAAGTATCTATCTATCCCTTCCTTTCCTTCCCTTCCCTTTCCTTCCCTTTCCTTCCCTTCCCTTCCCTTCCCTTCCCTTCCCTTCCCTTCCCTTCCCTTCCTTGTTTCTTCCTGTTCTGCCCATGCATATCATTTCTTTTTCTAGTTTAGTTGGCTTGTTCAGTGAATATGCATGGATTGTCTCTTCTTTCTGCATTTAATTCCCTGCTCTCCATCCTACCCACAGCAGAGTCCACAGCAAGCCAAGATTTCATCAAAGTGATGAAACATGCATTGTGGTGCAAGTGCAAAAGGGGTTGGATTTGGGTCATGTGGTTCCCACGCTTGTCTGATCATTTTAGATTGCAAGCAAACAGACAGGGACCATTGCTCTTGCACTCCACAGTATAAACAGCCATGCATATAGGTAGACAAGTGGATAAGGCTTAGCTCATGCTCAAATCACTCTTCCTAAATGACCCCCTCTCACACCACTCCAGGGCTCCTGGTACACAACACAAATTCATTAGTGCTGTGATTCAGTGTAAAAATTCTGAGTCTGCACACAATTCAGGAGGAGAGTTGGACACTATTATCCTACCTCTTGTCGTGGTGGTGGGAGAGAATACAGTAGGTATCCCTAGAAGATGGTAGAGTCAGCACTGCTTTCTCTCTTTGCTGCTAACAATGAGTGAGCAGAAATAGGACGTTGCCCAGGGCCTGGGAAAGCTGGACAATCAGTTTGATATTGAAGTCACCCTCCCACCTCACTCACAAACTTTAGGGTCTTCAAAATTGTAGACTAATTTGGGCTGTCCAGGGAGCCTGGCCCTGGGACACAGCAGCCAAGCTTGACCTTTATTTCACCAGCCTCTTGAAGAAGTCGTAGTTCACCAAGTTGGGTTTTCTAAGGGGAATGAGAGTAACTTCCAAGATGGGGAATTCAGACTGAGGATCAGTGCCTCAGATGGGTTGATCAGGTATTTTCTGAGTGATTTCTATAATACACGTCTAGCACAAAGCTGAGTCATAGGAAAATCAGCCTGAGATGTGAATTTCTGCAAGTTTCAGTCTGGGAACATGTCTGGGCATGTCCTTTGTGCAGAGGAATGGTCTAGTAGGTAAGAAAGGAAAAACTGGATCCTTGAAAGTGACCTCTCAAAACTGCAGCATTTCAAGGGAAATACTAGTTTTAGTGCAGCTTCAAATGTACTATGTGTCAGACTCACTTTGCTTGCCTGCCATGTATTTGAGCCAACACGTGTATAGAAGCCGACTCGTGTCAGCCTCCTTTGTAGCCAGCTACTTTGCACCGAAGAGAAATGCCTCCCTCACATTCCTTCGCTGACTGGGAAAAAACAAGGACACTGATAAGACACCTGAACTCTCATTAAACTTAACAAGCTGGGAGGGGGGAAGATCAAGAGTGGGAAAACGGTTGTTTCGAAACTAACAAGGGATGAAGTCAGAGGGATGTTTTTAACTTTGAATGCTTGGCGCCAAATCTGGTATTCAGAGCTTTGCAGCCATTCCATGTAGTCGTATTTTAATAAATGAATTCTTTTAGCATTCTGATGAATTGTCTGGAGAATTTCTTAACTTAAGATACTGGCACTGGGACCATCACAGAAAGCTCTGAATCACAAATAATGGCAACCTGCCCTGAGGACACTGTTCTTTCTGAGACAGCAGTACCTTCTGTGGACCCAGGGTTGTCAAGTAATCTGGAATTAGCTGTTATGGATGAGTGGCAAGAGGAAGAACTCATCCCAGGGTCTGGAGGTGTCCTCCCAGCCAGAGTAAGACTTTCCCAGTCCCCCATATCGGATGTGGGGACTGGAGGTGTCCTCCCAGCAGGAGTACGGCTTTCCCAGTCCCCCATGTCAGAACAACCCATGGTGAGCAATAGCATGATGGATTTATTGGCAGACTTTCCAACTGAAGAAACCTGGGACATGCCAACTAGAGAGCCCCAGGCGAGGGAAGAGCTACAGAAGAGATCCAGATCCAGAACCAGAGGTAATGTTAGTCATCCCATGTTGGGGTGGCAGGACTCTGGAGCCCGACCCAAAATCTAGTTCGCAGAGATGGAGATGGGTCCAAACCCCCCACTACGGGATGTGAGAGACAGGTGGTCGACAGCAATTTGATGCAACGCAGATCCAGAGGTCGCTCAGTATGTAACTATGGAGCAAGGATCCTGATCCAAATCAGGGCAACAAATCAGGGCAGTGGAACTTCAGGTATCAAAGCTCGGGAGTCGCATGAAAGGCTTACAAGGCATCATTGAAGCAATGAGTCAACAAGTGAGGCAAATAGCCAGGGCAACTACTGGCCAACAATTCACAAGAGGCCCCGGCCAACAATTTGCGACAAGCCCACGAGAAGATAACGTCTCGGCTAGTCAAAGCACCACCAGTGTTAGACCCCAGGCTACAGCTTTCTTACCAGGGCTGGGACAACAAACTGGTGGTGGAGGTGGAGGAATACGAGATCTGAAAATGAAATTCGGAGGCAATAAAAACAATTAGCATGGTTCATGAATCAGGTTTGTGGATTCATGGACGCATGGAGAAGAGATTTCCCAGATGACAACTCGAAAATCCAATACATTACAGCACACTTAGAAGACGAAGCGGCTGATTCAGCGATGGATCTGTATGACACTAAAGCACCTGAGATAGAGGACTTTGACGAATTTATGTTCACTCTCTGAACTTGCTTCGAAGATCCCCTCATTGCGATGTGAGCCAGAACCAGTCTAAAAACTCTTAGACAAGGAAACTGATCTGTATCGGAGTATGCCTCGAAGTTTAAGAGGCTAGTGGGAAAAATGAATGACTTGCCGGAGTCGTTGAGAATTGAGTATTTCAGAGCCGGCTTAAAACCTGAAATTTTAGAATGGTCTCTAGCACGGGCCAAGCCAACGACCCTGTGAGTTTGTATTTGCCTAGCAGGAGAAGTAGAAGAAGCCCACACATAAGTAAAATTACAGCACCGCCTGCACGGAGCCGAGAAGCGCACTTCTACTACTATTGTGAGTACCGAACGAAAAGAAAGACACAGAACTTGGGAAAAGGAGAAGGAGCGGCGTGCTCAAAGTGGAGCTTGCTTCAGATGCGGCAAGGAAGGCCATCACATTGCTGTGTGCCCTTTATCCCAACCAGCTCAACGAGGTAAAAGCACCAGCCGCAAACCCAAGTTGCCAACTAACAAAGCATCTAGTGACGCCTCCATTGACACTGAGCTCGCACAAACCAGAGGAGCCGCTGAGTTTGTGCCGAGTGGATTGTCCGATGCTGATGACAACTCAGTATATGAAGAATTCCAATTGCTGGGAAACTGGAATTGCCTGCCCTAAATGGTGCCGGAGGGCAGGCAGCGAAAACACACCGGGCATCCAGATACGATGGTGAGTGGACCCTGTCCCAGTCTATTGGTGGGAACCAAAATCACATCCTTATGAACTGGCAGGAGTGTGGACTTAGTAGGACTTTTAGACAGTGGTTGCCAGAGCTTTCCAAACTTTTCATGTTGGTGACACACTTTTTAGACATGCATCATTTCGTGACACACTCTTACAGCAGGGCACAAGGCAGGCACTACGACCTGTGCGGAATCACAGCAGGTTTGGAGGCACCAGGGCACAAGGCAGGCACTAGGACCTGCGTGGAATCCTGACAGGGCTCGGAGGCAGCAGCAGCTGCGACACACCCAGACACTGCAGCCAACACACTAACGTGTCCCGACACACAGTTTGGAAAGCTCTGGTGGTTGCACTCATTGCAATATGCACCCTGCAGTAGTAATGGGACTAAGACTAAGGGTTGGGAGACTAAAAACCCCAGTGATGTTTTCTCAACTTGATGGGTCTGAGATGCAAGGGGGCCCCGTGCAATTTTATACTGAAACAGTGGAAATGAGAATTGGGACTCATAAAGAGACTTTGAGATTTTTAGTGGCTCCTATAGCCAATCATTCTTTAATTCTTGCGCTCGCCTGGTTGAAAGACAGGCAGCCTAAAGTGGATTGGGGTTTGGGAAGTTTGCAGTTCACTGATGGGAGATATGGCGGTTTGCAGGAGCGTGAACCCCCGCCGGACATGGAAACTTTAGTTGTCACGGCTGACCCCGGGATGTTCACTCCGCCCGTGCCAAATTCACCAGCTCTGGCCGCCGTGGATGATTCCCCGGTGCCCAACCCAGGCCCGGAGGGAGACCCGATACCGCGGCAATATTCTGACTTGAAAGTGGCATTTGGTGAGGCTGAATCAAATCAGCTCCCTCCCCATCGAAAGGCAGACTGCGCTATTGAACTCGACCCCGGAGCCCCTCTTCCCAAACCAAAAATGTACTCCAGTGCTTTCCAAAGTGCTGCTTTGCGACACACTAAACTGTGTGTTGCAACACACTAAAGTGTCGCGACACACAGTTTGGAAAGCACTGATCTACTCCATGACTTTAAAAGAGTGTGAGGCTTTGAGGGTGTTTATTGACAAAAATATGGAGCGAGGTTTCATCCGACCTGCCAATTCACCCCTGGGGTATTATTCCACATGAAAAAAGATGGATCTTTACACTTATGTACTGATTATAGAGGACTCAATGCCATTACCACTTCTAACAAATACCCTCTTCCCCTCCTACAAGACATGCTAGCCCACTTGTCTACAGGGAAGATTTTCACCAAACTGGATTTGAGAGAGGCTTACTTTCGTGTACGCATACAAGAGGGGGATGAGTGGAAAACTGCTTTTAACTGTCATTTAGGGGCATTTGAGTATCTCGTAAATCTGGTATTCAGAGCTTTGCAGCCATTCCATGTAGTCGTATTTTAATAAATGAATTCTTTTAGCATTCTGATGAATTGTGTGGAGAATTTCTTAAGTTAAGATACTGGCACTGGGACCATCACACTATGGCTGAGCCAGAAATAAGTTGACTTAGTTCTCAGACAAACTAGTTTTGAGGGATCCCAGAGACTGAGAGCTGCTTTCAAACTGGTGCACAGTCCTCCTGCAGAAGTGCTTTTTGAAAGAGAAAATATATCTACCACAAACTAATATTTAAATATTCACTTCACTTGAACAAATCCATTGGTTCAGCACCCATGACCAATGGAGAAGTGATGAAGTTACATTAACAAAGGAAGAACTTGCATTACATTTAAAAAGTGTAGAAATATTTTCCTTCTGTTAAAACCAAATGCATAATCCTACATGCTCTTGCTCATATTTGGCAGAAAACAACATATTAGAGGTAGAATAAAGGGTTGAAACATCAATCCATACTTCATTTTAAAGAGAGTTTCGGGTTTATATGGAATGTAGGAGGATTTATGATAGTAAGTTTTTGAGAGTTTGCCCCAAAATATTAGTTTCTTGTGAAAACTATGGGCATGATTCAGCCAAAGCATTTGTAACTCTTACTATCTCTGTAGAAAATCAAGCATGTTTGTGCATCATCTGCTCTGCAAACAGGAGCACTTTGTAATATTTGGGCAAAACATAAGCAAGATTTTCCACACATACTTTCAATTGCTGCCAATATCCTTGCTAAAATGTATGGCTGTGCACTCAGTGGAAGTGGGATAGCAACTTAGAAATAAAAATAAAAGGTGGCAAAATTATTTTGCAATGTTTTCATCCAGCTGGTACTAATCCTTATTTTAATCCAAACTAAAGGGAGAAGAGAAAAAGGTGATTCAACGTCATTATGGGAAGTGGCATTGATGCCCAATATGGCATCAAGCATCACAAAGCAGAAAAGTAAAACCTGGTGATTCTGAATACTCAAGAGTGATGGCTTGGGAGTTATTTTTTGGTTGCTCCAATCTAGTTCAGTATAACAACAGACTGCGCATTTCAGAGTGACTATCAATCACAAATTTAGTTACCCGGAGACTAAGGTTGTTACTTGTTCATTCTGGCTGCTAGATGTGGAGGCAGAGGTCTTAGCAATTTATTGGCTGACCAAGCTCCATTTATTTCTCGCCATAAGAAGCAAATAAATCAAATACAGCTTTTAAGTAGCAAACAGAGCGTTTAGAAGAGTTGCAGAATGGGTGTGAACACATGGGCAAAGCCAAGCAGGAATGGTGAGAAAGCATGCAAGGTTTTTCACTGGCAGCTTTCAGAACAAATAGTTACGGCAGGTACTGAGACCAAGTGGGATGGCTCAAGGCACAGGGGGAAAAGCAAATGACTCTTGCAGGTGAAGAATTCTGGTATGTGACATAATCTATGCAGTGACTGGCAGGACAGTGGGCAGTCTTCACAGGATCTACTGACCTTGGATGGAGGTCACAATAAACTTAACTATCCTTAACAGTGCATTAAGATAGCCATGTGTCACCGATAAATAACTTGATTCCCAGGAAGAGCTTGTTTGCACAATCAAGATTCAAGAGGTCTTTCCCTCAGAGGAAGGGCTGTTTTCTGAGGGCTGCTGTTTATCATGAGATGCGCAAGAAGAATTTGTAAGCTCCCCGGTTGAATTCCATGCTGGAACATGTTTCCCTGGCTCCTAGCAAGAATAAAAGCCCACCTGTGCTTGAGAATTCGTGATATTTCCAAGTGTGCTGACATCAAGGTCCAAGATATTTCTGTGCACACATGTTCTCTCTGTTGCTCTGCACAGCCTAAGTATTCCACTCATAGTTATGCCACCCCTTGAGCAGTTAGCATAACAACTTTATAAGCAATTTCCATGCAGGCCAATTTCACTCAAAGTGGCATTGTACCATGGATTCGGAAGGCAAATTCTCAGACACGTATGAGCATTTCCTGGATGAATGATCCTGTGAGTGCAATGCACATTTTGGTAAATATCCAAATATTTCTATTTGCTAAGGCATTCCCTGGGGTTTGACAGCAACATTGACACTTCAGTCCTGCTGTTATGAAGCAAAGCATAAGAAAACATGAATTGACATTTTACTAAAAGCATTGACCTTCCACATTTGTTTTTTTTTAGAAATAGAATGCACATCTGTACAACCCTTTTCTATCAATTGTATTTTGGTGGGATGTGCATGTCTTTCCCCCACAAAAATCCTCAAGACCTACTTGCTTAAACTGTGACCTGCAACCTATGACAAGTGTACTTTAAAATAGGCTGGCAGAGGAAAGAGCACCACAAAGGGGAATGGAGGCTGAAAGTACACCCATGGATTTGGAAAGTCAGGCTCTCTACAGTATTGACAATCTGATCCCAGAAGGTGGAATTCACTGCTAGGGAGACCTCATGCCAACTTCTTGTTATAGAATCAGAAGGGAGGGAATAAGAATCCCTTGCCATCTTAGAGCTGAAATATTGTTTACTCTGTGGATTTGATTTTAGAGACATCTTCCAACAGGATGGACATAGCTGATGCTGCCCGCCCCACCCTCTGTCTGAGCCGTATTTGAATGACAGCAGAGTATGAAATATCGTTGGAAGCACGAACATTTGAGAACATTACCCAGAAGATTCATAGAGGGTTTTTAAAAATCATTTCATAAAAAAGAACAACATGACTCAGAGAAGCAGATGGAACCTATTGTGGCCAAAAGGCTCCACTTCCAAAAAAATTTAAATGAAGCAGATTTGCTTAGGCAACAGATTTTCACATTAGGGAAGACAAGCAACTGTCTTTTCTCTTCTGCTGAAAACAGCACATTGTGGCTTCTGCATTGTGCTCAACCCATCAGCAAATACTTACACTAACAAAGCAGGGCTGATGAAGTGGGCGGGAAGCCACCGAAGTTTATGGCATAATAATGCATCCTTTAATCTTTAGGGTACTCCAAGACTCTTTTTGTACTTGCTCATCAGACTAGCCTGGTTAGCCTTCTGGAATTGATCCATAGGCGGCATATACTTTACTCAAGTTGAGCATAAATAAACATTTCATGCAATGCTACTTTTGTGTGACATACTAGTAATAGTTGTAGAAGGGCAATCACTTAGTTGTCACATCAGATCCAGATATCTGTGTCCTCTGCTGAAAGAAAATGGCACCTTTGGTGACTAGAAATACCATTCTAGATCCACATATTTCATGCAATTTTGCTGACATTAAAAATAATACATTGCATGGATACACATAGTTATCTACAAAGAAAATTCAATGGTTCCCTGCAATCAAGTTCAAATGCAGTATTGAGATTCTAACCTCACCTCTTTGGGTAAGTGAAAAACAGGAACCGTCTTCACCCTTTTGCCATTCAACAGGAAGTCATCCATGGTATCATCCATCCTTTTTCCTTGTCTTGAAAACCTGCTTGCCAAGAGGGAGGCTATGATCTTTCTGCCTACCTCTGTGGAAAAACTCTTTCATTGGCAAGGACCAGCACATTCCTTTGGAAACAAGACCTGACTCTGAGAACTAACAGACCAGAGTGGGTCATTTACTCTCCCCCAAACAAATGTCCTATTTGGCATGCACATACAACCCCCCCCCCCATCTTATGTATAACAGCAAATAACAACAACAACAACCAAACATTCCCCTTGGGGGAAGATGGGCGGTGATAGAAAATTAATAAATAAATAAATTTAATAAATAAATAAATAAAATTAATAGAAAATCCCTGTAATTCCTTCCTAGAAGCAAAAGGCCAATGTTTTCTATGGGCAGGCATCACTCATCCAGGAATGTAATCCAATATTGGATTCAAAATGATGCAAAAGGTCCTTTTAGCAGACAAATGGCTGATACTGTTCTTAATTTATCACTCACAGCTCTGCCTCCATTGGCTAATGAAGGTGGTAGCAGGACAGTTTAGTGCCTGGGCATTTTGTCTCATATCCCACATTCCACAAGAGAATAGAGGCTACTTCCTTTTATTTGAAAGCTGTGCTAACTAACTTACCCACCCTGTTGAGATGGTAGATCTGTGGCCTGTTTAGTGCTTTAGTTAATCTGGGACTGTACACAAGTAATCTGTTGGGAGCTATTTACTACTGGTGGGTTGGAGTCAAAGTCAAAATTTATTTTTATTTATTTATACAAAATTTATTTATTGTTTTAGTAATTTTTGTATAGATTTTAACTTCTGCTATCTTGTAAACCGCCCAGAGTCCCCTATTCGGGGAGATGGGTGTGGATAGAGTAAATAAATAAATAAATAAATAAATAAATGTGTTTTTGTTCTGTCTTCTGCCTCCTTTCCCACTCAGTGGGCTGCTAGCTGAAGAACACACTCACTACTGAGCTGAGCTGAGGCTGGGCACATTATTCTCCGAAATAATTGTGAACGGGTGCTTCAGAGCATGCAGAGAGGTGAAAGTAGCATCTGTCTTTAAACTCTTTAAAGCAGCTGCATCTTCTCCCAGGTTTGCTTCCCTTGGCAGCTGCTGTGTGATCCTGGAAAAAGGTGCAGCTGCAGTTTCAGACACATACTCCATTTGTGCCCCCATGCCTTGCTAAGCACCTTTTTGGAATCAAATCTAAAACTCTGCACAGCCCTAATCTGGAGGCTTTTGAAATTGGGCCAAGACTGCAGATGGCCCACCACCCCTGCTCTAAAGATGGAGTTTCTGGCCTGATCAGTTACTGTACTTGATGCCTTTGGGCTACTTTTTTGTCACTGCATTGATCTCAATCTCACTCTGGCCTTGCTTTGCTTTGCCTTACCCAGCCTTCCCTTAAAACTTTTACAAGCATGGAGACTTCTTAAGCTTCCATATCCAGATTTTTAATTTCCGTTTTCAGCTCCCCCTTTGCTTTGTAATATTTCTGAAGGCAAGAGAAAAGACTTTACACCACTGTAGATGAGCTGGTTGCAGATAAAAACCACAAAAAGCTTGCTTTAAAAATACTGTATCTCAGAAGTCAACATGTCTTTGGTGAAATAATGGAGGAAAGCTAAGAGATGCATTAATTGCTGTGATCCACAGTAGGTGATGATGACTTGGCAACCCAAAAGTAGTAGGTGGGAAAGAAAAGGAATAAAAGGAATAAAAGATTGGTAAAGAAAAGAGGAAAAATAATGATTTCATAAGAAGGAGGGGAGATGAATCTTTGGTAGAAAGCCAATATTTGCTAACCTGTTGAAAGGTCTCCTTGTAAAAAACAAAAAAGCTGCCAATGCAAATGCCTTCATTTATGAAACCTGAAATGGAGGACAAAAAAATTAGTACTTGATGTCTGAAAAAGTAAACAGCCAAATAAAACCCTGAAAGCTTTCACCATGAGGATCACTTGACCTTATGGCAAGAGAATGTGACCTTAAAAATCTATGTTCTCACGTAAACCTTTGAGAATTGTACATCTGCAGAGAAAGCACAATTCTGAAGGCCAGCTTAGACATTTGTACAGAGGAATCATGAGTGATGCAACTGGATTATAGACCTATTCACAACCTGGAATAAATTCCAGTATTTATCCATAGGAGATGAAAAAATAGGCCAACACAATAAGGGAATTGCTCTGTCTTTATCAGGGAAATATTTGCTCGTTTAAAGCATGCCATTTTTAATTCACAGTTTCCAAATGAATTACACCTTTTAAAAAGTCCACTTTTTTTAAACATGCAGAAAGGCAGTGCTTAAAGAAGTCACAGCAGAACTTAAAAGACTGGGGAAGCAAGATGACATTTTCCTTCAAAGACAGGTACCCAAGGTGATTTTAAATGAATCTTTGTCTCTCCCTTTCCCTCACCCCCATTTTTTCTTTGCAATAATCCTGTGAGCTTGATGAGGTCCCACCAACGCTTCTTTCAGATGAAGATTTATTGTGGAATTGCCATGGCTCAACCATTCACATTTTATGAGAAGTCCATGTGCTGATGTCATCCATCGTAAATCTCCCTGCTTCCTCAATGCTGTTTCTAACTTTTTTTCTTCTTGTGAAAAAAAAATGTTTCAGAAGAATGTAAGAGTAAAGCAGGTGGAAATATCTGAGGTGCTATTTTTCTACCTTTTAAAAGAGATATCGCTTTGATCTATCCTAGGATTAATTTATCATAACTCAGTCTCAATTTAATATAAACTTGGGGGTCATTGACATGTTTATCACTCTGGATTTTATTTTATTAGTTTTAATTTAGATCTAAATAGTATTAAACAATTACCCTGCCTTCTATCCTCCTCATAAAATGTTCTCTTTCACACAAACACACCCAAACATATATATACAGAGAGAGAGATTTTAGCTAGGTGATTAATGGCACTGAACCAAGTTTGTGTTTTAGATACATACAAACATATATACAGTATATATAGAGAGAGATTGACAGAGAGAGAGGGCATGCACAATGGACAACCAGATAATCCCAGTACTATAGACGGGACAGAAAAGTAAAAAATACATCCCAGAAGGTAAATTCCATCTAGTAACAAGGTCAGGTTCAACTTGAGTGAGACTATACCTTTATTACTTCAAAATAAATCTCTTCCTAGTTGAGTGTATTTAGAATTTCAACCTTAGGATCCACCTGGTTGATCTACATGTGTATAAAGTTCCTAATTCAAAGGCCATACATTCCTTTTTACATCAAGAAACAGAGGGTGCTTCACAGTTCAGCAACTAGCCACTATAGTAACTCAAAGAATGAGAATGAGAATGAGAATGAGAATGAGAATGAGAATGAGAATGAGAATGAGGAGAGAGAGAGAGAGAGAGAGAGAGAGAGAGAGAGAGAGAGAGAGAGAGAGAGAGATGGCTCCTGGATCATGGATGGTTTTCTGATAGGTGTCTGTCTGTGTATGAATGTGAATCCATTCTGTCCACTAAAAGGCTAATAACACATCCCTTTATCTGCCTTGCTTGTGGGGTGGGGGTTGTCAGTTTTGAAATACTGTAAGTAAAATTAATATGAGCTGGACTAGAGCAGCTGCTGCAGGTAGGCTGGTGGCTGGGATCCCCACAAACAATGCAGCTTAGGGGAAAAACCTCTCCTGTCCAGGTATTCTTCTGGCATAGCCCGGGAGGAGCCTGGCACAAATAGAAGGAGTGGGGAGGTGGAACTATTCCTGGCAAAATGAAGGCTTTCTTAATTGGTAAGTGGCTGCCCTCTTCTTCTTCTTCAGTCAAATGCCCTTTTCTGCTCATAAGCCAGTGCTGTTGGCTTTCTGCCTTGCTCGGTGGCTAATCACAAGGAAGTGCCAAGATTTTGAATCGTACTTCTGGGTGTATGGCTGTGCCTATTCTTGTCACATTTTAAAAAACGCTTATCCTTTTTAAAATGAATAAACAGACATAAATATGCTAAATCAGGAAATAATATTTAGCAATTCAGTATGCCTTCCTCTTCCCTGTTATCAGATGTTTAATTTTCAGTTTCTCGGATAAAAATCAACTGTGTTTCATTCAAAGGCAGAGGTCTGTGTGGCCCCCACCCTGAGGGTGTTCCAGAAGCCTTTAAAAGTTTGGTTGTTCTCCCAGGCTTTGGGATAGGATGGCTCTGGAGCCCGTCAGTGGTGGTTTATGGCATATGGAGTGTGTTTTCTCGGGTTGAACATCACCTTTTTTCTAATAATAATAATAATAATAATAATAATAATAATAATAATAATACATGACCTTTGCCTTGAACTTTGTACACTTGGATGAGATAGTTAGATAGCATCACCGATGTAACGAACATGGGTTTGAGTAAACTCCGGGAGACAGTGGAGGACAGGAAGGCCTGGCGTGCTATGGTCCAAGAGGTCACGAAGAGTCGGACATGACTAAACGACTGAACAACAACAACAAAATCAGGAAGATGTATAGATACATTATCCCAGCAGGTGGCAGCACCTACCTGACCTTGGCTGATCTCAGAAAAGTTAAGCAGGAATGGACCTGATTGCTACTTGAATGGGAGACCACCAGGAGATCCCAGGGCTGTAGATTACACTGGGAAGTTGAGAAAAGTTGCTTTGAAAGAGGCAGTAGCAAACTCTTTCTATACTGTTGCCAGAAAAACAAAACAGAGAGATCCATATAACCACCAGTTGAACCTGACTTCAGGGAGAAGTCAGTTCAAGTTCAAGTCAGTTGAACCTGACTTCAGGGAGACACCCCAGATCCTATGACCTGCTAATAAAAAGGTGCCTATTTCCCATTTTCTTGATATGAAGGACTCTCATCGGCTTTTCCTCTCTTTTTCCCATCTTCCAGTGTCCTTGAATCACCTGGCCCATCATAAGTGGACTGCGGATGCGTTGATAATCCACAGCAGTGTTACATCTTAGTACAGTATTCTGAACAAGTATCCTGGGCATTCAGTTTTTCTTGGCTTCTTTTCATCATCCACTTGCCTTTCTTGGATTTAACCTAGTTTTGAGAGGGAGGGAGGGAGGGAGGGAGGGAGGGAGGGAGGGAGAGAGAGAGAGAGAGAGAGAGAGAGAGAGAGAGAGAGAAGGGACCAAAGCAGAGCCAATGAATGAGGCAGTAAAAATTCTCTCATTTCTTTGGAGAGAATACAAAACACTTTTAAATGCAGAGAGAATCTTTCTTTCTTTCTTTCTTTCTTTCTTTCTTTCTTTCTTTCTTTCTTTCTTTCTTTTCTTTTCTTTTCTTTCTTTCTTTCTTTCTTCACTTTATCTGTGGGAATAAAAGAGGCAGATCAGCCTAGTTTCTGTTGCCACAGAAAGTCCTGAATAAATTAGTTTATTATTAGTAGAAAAGAAAGAGAGTGGGGCAGGGAATTGGTATTTGTCCCTCAAATTATTTCAGATTTGCTCCCAAACTGTTTGGACATATTGTTTGGCCAGAATGTAAATGGAAAGTTATTTACTTCCAATTTCTTCTACTACTGTAATCAGGTGTGAAACATCCTATTGCTATGTTAGGCTTTTATGAACTGCCTTCTATATACTATTTACAGTATTAGAAATTGTTTGTTAGGACAATGGTGCTGGGGGGTGGGATGGTATCTGATATTCTTCAAAGGATAATTGTTATTTATTTTTTCCCTTTCTTGCATTCTTCTTTACTGCATTAAGGCAGAAAAGATGCAGAAAGTCTCCTATTATCCAGAATTATGAAACACCTGGGGTTCCTACAGGTGCCAACCACTCTGTAGCAATACTTCAAAAGAGGTTCTTCATTATATCTGGTTTAACAAACATTCAGGCAGTTTTGCAGCAGGCATGACAAAACAATTAGGGACATTGGTAAAGAAAATGGTTCATTAGCTTAATCAAGGCCAAGTAACCTTTGATTATTCATTATTATTATTATTTGATTATTATTTTTTATTATTATGTTAAAAAGGGGGCGTGGTGGCTCAGCAGGTAAGATGCCAGGCTTGTCGATCGCAAGTTCGGAGGTTCGAATCCCTAGCCCCGCGTGATGGAGTGAGCTCCCGCACTAGCTCCAGCTCTTGCCAACCTAGCAATTCGAAAGCATGCAAATGCAAGTAGATGAATAGGTACCACTTCGGTGGGTAGGTAACAGCGTTCCGCGCGCGTCATGCGGCCACATGACCGTGGAAGCGTCTTTGGACAACGCTGGCTCTTTGGCTAACAAATGGAGATGAGCACCGGCCCCTAGAGCCGGACACAACTGCACAAAAGTGCGGGGGAAACCTTTACCTTTAATAGGAATGGATCAGTTTAGGGCTTGTCCAGATTATCATCTTAATGTCTTCAAAGCCATATTGTCATGCTTTAAGGACAGATCCATACCTTCGGGCCACTCACAGCTTCCTGACTGCAGGATTGGCTGATGTCAACCTCCTTTGACTCCCGGCCCATTATAAATGCATCCCGAACCTACATCTTTCAGCTTTGATTCAAAACTGCTGTTTTTCAATTTTTTAAAAAGAATTTTTATTAAAGAATTTTTTAATAAGATTAAAAAATACAAATTTTAGAGAAGAAATAAAGAAAATAAAAATAGTGAATAGATAAGAAAGAAAATAAGAAAAAGAAAGAAAAGGGAAAGAGAAAGAAAAAAAGATTATAAAGAAGCGGCTTCAGATCTTCTTAACAGTGCATTTATATTTTGCCCTCTCTCTCTCTTAAGATTACCTCATAATTTCCTTCTTTCCATAATCTACCCCAGAGCTTTCCAAACTGTGTGTTGTGACACAAAAGTGTGTCGCCACACACAGTCTGGTGTGTCGCCACACAACCCGGAAGCGCTGATCATCATCAGCGCTTCCGGGTTTTCCCGCGGCGACACACCAACTGCAGCACGCAAAACCCGAAAGCGGCAGCAGGGCTTCCGGGTTTTTGCGTGCTGCCGCAAGGACGGCACTTCCGGGTTTTCCCGCGGCGACACACCAACACCGGTTGGTGTGTCGCCGTGGGAAAAACTTTGGAAAGCCCTGATCTACCCTTTGTAATTGTCATGTGTTTCCCAACTCTTGAACCCTTTAGAGAGGATGGTCTCCAGTTCTTCACTCCATTCTCATAGCAGCCTCAGCCCTGATTGGCTGCAGTGCCTGGCAAACCCCCGCCCCTTCCCTCTCCCCCAGTGGCTGGTCACTGCCCTGAGCAGCCATTTTGTCCTGGGCTGCTGGGCTGCTCCATTCTCTCCCGGTTGGCAATGGCTGCTTTTTCAATAATGTTGTGGTTGAGCCAACAGTGGCCTGTCAAATCAAAGAACTATCCTCACCTCTAGAAGCTCATGCTCCATTCATCCCTGACATTTCCACCCAGGCTGGGTGAAGCATGCTTCCTATGTTTTCCCACGCCCTGCCCACAGAACTGCAAAGCTTCTCTTCTTCTCCCCTCCCCTCCCCTCCCCTCTCCCCTCCTCTCCCCTTTTATTTTTAAATTAAGTTGCAACTTAGGAGCATTGCTTCTTTGTTTCTACAAAGCTCAACTATAAATTCTTCCGTGCTTCAAAGTTTTCATGCGCCTACAGAGGATCTAGGAATGAAAGAACAATCTGTTCCCTGTTGTGTTGATTATTATAGCATTAGAGCCATGATGGTACCATAAGGAGAAAAAATAAAGGGTCTGCATTAATCTCAAAGGAGAAAATGTGAGAAGGGGCTTGAAGGCATCCATGTGTGCAAACAACTGGGAATGCAAAGGAAAGGCCCAGGGACTAAGAAGGAACCGTCCCTAAAAGCAGGGGTCCCCAACCTGTTAGGAAGTGGGCCGCGGGGCTCCCTCCTGCAAACCCCGCCCCCCCCCTCCGTGCGTGCGATTACCTCCACCCTGGTTCACGCGATTGGCTCCCGCCTGCAAACCCTGCCCCCCGGTGCGCACGATTGGCTCCCGCCTGCAAACCCAGTCCCCCAGTGCGCATGTTTGGCTCCTGTCTGCAAACCCCCCCCCCCCCCCCGGTTCGTGGAAAAATTTTCTTCCACGACCAGTCCCTGGTGCCAGAAAGGTTGGGGACCGCTGCCTAAAAGGAAAAGGGAGACACTGGGAGACCTGCCCACACAAGGCAAGCCTTCCATGCACTGATGGGAAGGGCAAGAAGCAGGGGAATAACCTATCAGATCTTGCAGACTGAACACCAGTCTGGCCCCATTGCCAGCCCATGGCAATCCAGACTGGAATTTCTGAAGTTGGCATAAGAAACAGCTGGGAGCAACACAGGAGACAAGCAGCTTAGACTGCATTGCAGAATTGCCCCAAGTCTCAGTTTAATCCAGTGTTTCTCAACCTTGGCCACTTGAAGGTGTGTGGACTTCAACTCCCAGAATTCCCCAGCTAGCATGGCAAACACTGATCTAATCTAAACACAAGGTGAGTAGGGCAATAACTTTGCTGCATAGGCCCTTATAAGAATAGATGAAGTTAGCCTATAATACAGGAATTCATGTATGGGGCTCAATCAAAGAGAAAGATTCCCTTTTGAAGGTGAACCTACCAATAATTTCACATTTTACCTTTTCTGCAACACTGGATGTTGTTGATGTTTGAGAAGTAAGGTTTGGGGTGGAGTGTTTCCTGCTTTTGTGTTTTTTCCTGTTTCAGATTTGATTTACCTGGAATGAGAGCAAAGCTGCAGGAGGGTGTGTGGGAAGTTCACTTCCCCATTCACAGGAACTCTTGCCTGGGGCTCTCAGTTCTCAAGATCCCCAAAAGAGGACACGTTTGCATATTATTTTGCAACATGAATCTGTGTGCATCTGCATGACTGCTTATGCATTTACACAACATTTTTAGTCACTTGGTCCCAACCCCCTCAGCCTATACCTTTAGTTGGGTTTTACTATTTCTTGTTTTCAATCATATGCAATACTGTTTTTCCCCTCCCTCTTCTACCTTCTCTCCAGCTCCAATTAAACCTCCAATTAGCACTGCCAAGACCACTGTTTGCTCTCCTTCCCCACTTTCCTGGTAGCTGTTGGGAACTTAGGCCCATTCATGGAAGCAAGAACTTGGCTTTGGGGCCATATCCCCTCTGATGTGTATGCCACAACTGTTGGCCGCCAAATAAGCCAGGGCGTCTGCAGAGGGGGGGTAAATAAAATCGAGATGGTGGCCATGACACCCGTAAAAAGGGGCAGGGCTTCAATGAGCAGTCATGACCATCGTCTTGATATTTTTAATCCCCTGCCCCCAGCAGATGCCTCTATGGCTGACCAGAGATGCTGGAAAGGTGTTTTCTCAGCACCTGGAGACTGCAGGACCATGAAACAGGCTTAGGCTCAACCCTGGCAATACCAAGAGGCCATGACTTCTGGAGCTTCTCAGAGCTGGGGACTTGCTATCTTTAGCTATGAATGGGGAAGCACTCTCCCAGACAACTTGGTGCTCACTGTAACTCATGCTTTGGTCATCTCCCGTTTGGACCACTTCAGTGCATTCTACATGGGGTTCTCCTTGAAGACCACTCAGAAGTTGCAATTGGTCCAGAATGAACTGGTAGTTATGGTTGTGCTTTAATTCACCCATGTAACCCCTCTACTTCATGAACTGAACTGGCTGCCAGTAGACTTCTGGGTGCAATTCAGGGTGCTGATTATCACCTATAAAGGCACAGGGCTGGGTTATTTGTGGGACTACCTGTCTCCAATTACTTCTGCTCATCCCATGGGATCTGCAAGGAGCGCAGGCTCTAGGTTTCCTCTTTTAAACAATGCCATCTGTTGGGGTCGGGAAGTGTGCCTTTTCTGTCACTGCACCTCCTCTTTGGGACCGCCTCCCTCCTGTCCCGCCTTGCTGGCCTTTTGTATGACATTAAAGACCGGTTGTTTCCCCAAGCATAGGGCCTGGATGTAGGGTGATCCCATTTTGATACAGTATCTGTTTGCTTTCTCCAGTTTTTGCTCTGTGCATGAAATATTGCTTTTAATTATGGTGTTCATTTTATCAACTATTAGCTGCCTTAAGTCATTTGTTGATTGGGTAGCTAAATAAACAAACAGATAAATAAATCTTTCTATTATACATCTTTCTATCCTTCTGAAACCATTAATCTAGCCTACAGTGGTGCCCATCTACGTCCTAACTAGGCCTAACCCTGCTTAGCTTTTCAAGATCAACCAGAATCAGCTCAGCACATCCACATGACTTGGCATTGCAAGGTATAATTGTTGCAAATTTTACTTTGCCTTTAATTCTTCAAATACTTGCTAGGTAAAAGTATCAGAAAAAAATTCACTTGTTTCCTGCTTTCAAAGCAAATTAGAAAGAGATGGTTTTATCCTGCAGATTAGGCTGTTTGATTAAATGATTTTTTAAACTTTGATAAATAAGTTGTACAATATACAAATGAGAGTATCTTATATGGGCAAACGGCCAACCCCCCCCTGCAAAACTTGTAAACAACAGATTTTAAAAGTTGAATTGGGGGGGGGGGGGTTCCTCCTCAGTTGGCATCACAATCTCCAGAAGTGCAATAGACTAGGAGTTGGTGATGGGCAGAGAATAGTGACAGAGACAGAAGGACAATTATCCAGTGTATTCCTAACAAGCACCTAATGCTACACTCCCAGGCCCACAACTTCCACCAAAGGTGTCTTAACACACTTATTCCTGAATAAATAGATGAGTGAAGAGCACACTGAAACTACAACTATCTTGCAACATAGTCCTTCAGTAACTTTCCCCCCAAACACAGCAATTGGAGAATAAAACAATTTATTGTCCATACAAACTAGAGCTGTCAGTCAAAAAAATATTTATAGCCCTTACCTTCCTCTTCTTCCTGCCTTTCCTAATATGGAAACCTTGGGAAGGATTGTATTGTTTTCTTTTTCTGAAGACACTTTGTCTGAGGTTGCCTGTAGACATAACCAACGTAATCATTAAGTGAAAGAGCTTAGTGCCTGGAGTCTGTTCAGGTGCCCGTGGTTTCCTCTGTGACAGAGAGGAATAACTGCAGTTGAATCTGAACTGCTCTCTAGCTGGTAGTTTGCATCAGTAGCCTTTCTGCCTGCCCTCTGCCCCTGTCCATTATACATCTCTTGGTAAGTGCTTAGGTTTTGCCTATGAAGCGTGGTCTGGCCATGATCAAGTTTTTAAGTTATATAATTGCAAAATGTGCACAGTGACATTGTGATGTGTGGGACAGTATCATGGGTTCTAGTGGGTGTCCATACCTGGTAGGCCTACTCATGCCTTCCCCTACTGCTTGTTGCTGAGCTTCACCATCCTGGTCAGGTCTGTGGGCACTGTCTACAAAGAATATCCCCTCTTTCCCACTGCAACCACCACAGCAGCCTGCAGCAATGGTTAGCCGTATTGGGCAGACCGACTGGGGACAAAATGGCTTGTCACCTTCAGAATTTGCAAGAGGCTTTTAAATGAAGAAGGAAAGGCAGCTTTGCAGCCATGAAATTTTTCACCATAGCAACCACTTAGATTTACAAATGACCAAACGGGGAGGGAAACCCTGGTAACTTTTTTTAATTGGGGGTGAGAATATGGGGGAGATAAGAGGTTAATGGTTAATGTTTTAGGATCTTAGTTGGTTTAGGATCATGCCCAGGGGGAGGGACCCACTTGAATGACTTTGGCCTACCCTGTTTAGAAGAGTCCTGAAGACCTGCCTGTGCACCCAGGCCTTTGGCGAGGGAGAGTGAGACCACTCGCTTCATCGCGCTTGCCATCTTTTATTTTTATCTTTTACCTTTTTTTGATTTGATTGTAATTTCTTTGATTGTTGTGAGCTGCCCAGAGTCATTGAGAGTTGGGTGGCATACAAGTTTAATAAATTATTATTATTATTATTATTATTATTATTATTATTATTATTATTAAAGGTAAAGGTTCCCCCCGCACATTTGTGCAGTTGTGTCCGACTCTAGGGGCCGGTGCTCATCTCCGTTTGGTCGCCGAAGAGCTAGCGTTGTCCGAAGACGCTTCCACGGTCATGTGGCCAGCATGACGCACGCGGAACGCTGTTACCTACCCACCGAAGTGGTACCTATTAATCTACTTGCATTTGCATGCTTTCGAATTGCTAGGTGGTGGTGGTGGTGGTTGTTGTTGTTATTATTATTATTATTTGGCTGGAACTAAGCCTAATAAGCTGGTAGTATTTTGGCCTGTTCCCAGTTTCAAGGTCCATGGCAGAATGAAATAGAAATGCAAATCTGGTTCCAACTGCTTTGTGAGGAATTGGGGAGTGGAAACAGTGATGGGGTGGAAATGCTATGAGACAATTCTGTTCTCTTGCACCAGTCCCTGCTTTGCATACTAGACGTGGCTGCTAGTACAACGAAGCTAGTATAGGCAGGCACTCGCTCCTTTGCCCAACATCAGTGAAGTCGTTGGTATGTAAGACTATAACTGCCCATCCAATTTCCCAAAACAGATTTCAGATTATCAGAATGTTTCTCCTGTCGGGAAAGGCATATATGTTGAAACATAAATAAGCTGCTCAAAAAAATAAAGGGAACACTGAAATAAGACATCCTAGATCTGAATGAATGAAATATTCGTATTAATTACTTTGTTCATTACATAGTTGAATGTGCTGACAACAAAATCACACAAAAAGCAATGGAAATCAAATGTAAGCAACCCCTGGAGGTCTGGATGTGGAGTTACACTCAAAAATTAAAGTGGAAAAGAACACTACAGGCTGATCCAACGTTGATGTAATGTCCTTAAAACAAGTCAAAATGAGGCTCAGTAGTGTGTGTGGCCTCCACGTGCCTGTATGACCTCCCTACAACGCCTGGGCATGCTCCTGATGAGGTGGCGGATGGTCTCCTGAGGGATCTCCTCCCACACCTGGACTAAAGCATCCCCCAACTCCTGGACAGTCTGTGGTACAACGTGGCGTTGGTGGATGGAGCGAGACACGATGTCCCAGATGTGCTCAATTGGATTCAGGTCTGGGGAACGGGCGGGCCAGTCCATAGCATCAATGCCTTCGTCTTGCAGGAACTGCTGGCACACTCCAGCCACATGAGGTCTAGCATTGTCTTGCATTAGGAGGAACCCAGGGCCAACCGCACCAGCATATGGTCTCACAAGGGGTCTGAGGATCTCATCTTGGTACCTAATGGCAGTCAGGCTACCTCTGGCGAGCACATGGAGGGCTGTGCGGCCCCCTAAAGAAATGCCACCCCACACCATTACTGACCCACTGCCAAACCGGTCATGCTGGAGGATGTTGCAGGCAGCAGAACGTTCTCCACGGCATCTCCAGACCCTGTCACATCTGTCACATGTGCTCAGTGTGAACCTGCTTTCATCTGTGAAGTTGCCAATCTTGTGTTCTCTGGCAAATGCCAAACGTCCTGCACGGTGTTGGGCTGTAAGCACAACCTCCACCTGTGGACGTCGGGCCCTCATACCACCCTCATGGAGTCTGTTTCTGACCGTTTGAGCAGCCACACACACATTTGTGGCCCACTGGAGGTCATTTTGCAGGGCTCTGGCAGTGCTCCTCCTGTCCCTCCTTGCACAAAGGCGGAGGTAGAGGTCCTGCTGCTGGGTTGTTGCCCTCCTACGGCCTCCTCCACGTCTCCTGATGTACTGACCTGTCTCCTGGTAGCGCCTCCATGCTCTGGACACTACGCTGACAGACACAGCAAACCTTCTTGCCACAGCTCGCATTGATGTGCCATCCTGGATGAGCTGTACTACCTGAGCCACTTGTGTGGGTTGTAGACTCCGTCTCATGCTACCACTAGAGTGGAAGCACCGCCAGTATTCAAAAGTGACCAAACCATCAGCCAGAAAGCATAGGAACTGAGAAGTGGTCTGTGGTCACCACCTGCAGATCCACTCCTTTATTGGGGATGTCTTGCTAACTGCCTATGCTTTCCGCCTGTTGTCTATTCCATGTGCACAACAGCATGTGAAATTGATTGTCAATCAGTGTTGCTACCTAAGTGGACAGTTTGATTTCACAGAAGTGTGATTGACTTGGACTTACATTGTGTTGTTTCAGTGTTCCCTTTATTTTTTTGAGCAGTGTATATTGCATAGTAAGGTTAGCATAATAAAGGCATAATCTGTAGCTTGAATCATGTCAACTGGATTTCTATTTTCTCAGTGGAAACGTTTAGCTCCTTATCCAAGAAGCTTCTTCTTGGATAAGGAGCGAAACGTTTCCACTGAGAAAATAGAAATCCAGTTGACATGATTCAAGCTACAGACAATTCCACCTGGATGACTGAGAACCTTCATCGAAATAAAGGCATAAGTATTTAGTCTAAGTATTTAATTATTTTTAATAATGCCATGGATATTTTAATATTTGTTGGATTGTGGTGGGATAGAAATGCAAAAATAATAAATAACACATAAATAGGTGCTATTGAAGTGGTGTTATTCTTATCCAGTTAGTGGCCAAACCAGGAGCAGAGCCACTATTTCCACTGCCTGTCTCTGTGGATCAGTTGGATGAGGGAGTTCATCAATTAAACTTCCTTGTCTCACTTTTTCATCATCTGTCTCAGTGTTTCTCAACCTTGGCAACTTGAAGATTCCCATGCTGGCGGAGAATTCTGGGAGTTGAAGTCCACACATCTTCAAGCTGCCAAGGTTGAGAAACACTGCTCTGGCTGATGGGGAGCTGAAGCTTTATTCTAGAACTTCCTCCCCTTCTTGTGCTGCTCCCTAGGAACAAGGAGGTCCCAGTGAATTGCTTGGCCATTTTCTCAGTATACTGCAGCTACAGTATTTACATGACACCTGTTTTTCCCATAGACAAAGTTTATGGAGGGACAGCAAGTTTCCAAAGAGTAGCAACAAAAGCAGTCATTTTTGACCTTTCTATGTGAATGTACTGCTGTGCCAATGGATCCAATCAATGGTTACTTGAGTCCTAAAATATACTGTTGTTCCATATTTCTCTGATGCCAGGGAGCTAACACATAACTGTAAATAGGTTAGAATAACAAGATAGTGGATAACAACAGGAGCAAAATAAAAAAATCCAGATGTGTAAGAGTTTCTCTAATGCCCTACCCCTATTTCCCCACTTCTAATTTCAGGTTGTGCTATTGTGGAAGTATTTTGCAGAATAAATTTGGGATGGGGTGAGGAAAATAATTCAGTCCACCCTGCTTGAAAATGATACACAGAGATCCTGCAGTATTGATTGGACATGGGCTTCTGGTCAAATCAATTTCCATGTTTTACCCAGCATGCAGCTGACAATCCATTGCTTAAAAGAAAGTGCACAGAACTGATGGGGATTTCAAACTTCTCTCCAAGCTGCTTCCTTCCAGAATTGGTGAAAAAAGAAATAATAATAATAATAATAATAATAATAATAATAATAATAATACACTCCATTGGCACAAGGGTAACTTTTTTCCCCAAAGAAACTTTATTAAATTTTCATGGCATAAGGGTCACATTTAAAGAAGTGGTTCTTTAGTATTGTGACCTTGGTAGGAAAGTGATGGGCATTTACTGTATGTGTTACTGAGAATAGAACTTGGTAGACAGGTTCAAGATCTAGAAAGGGTACAGGAAATTCTGTGATAAGAAATCTGAGAGAAGTAAGAAAAAAATCTTCCACAAATTCACCTAAAAGTAGATTTGGCATTACTGTATGCTCCCACCAGATTTCATAATAGACAAACCCAGGTACCAAACATAATGCACTAGCAATCTTTCCCTGATGAAAAATATCTGCAAATGAACAACAACAATAAAAGCACCTGAAAAAAAAAGTTTTCAAAGTTCACATATCAAACAACAGAAACTGTTAATTAACCAAAAATGGTTCTTGAGCGATTTAGATTAATGATTATTTAATTAATGGAACTTGCACAGGTATTCTCTGCATGATATGAGGTTTTGCTAATAAGAACATAAATGATTATGAAATTTGTTATCACTAAAAAAGTAGGGAAAAAAGAGAAAATCTCCTTCCATTCAGTTTAATTCTTGATTACTTTAAGGGGACAGATATTTATTTCTTTTTTTCTTGGGACTTTATTTTAAAAAATCTTCCTACTGTGGTATTTTCAGGAGAAATCCCATCCAAGTATATATTCCCATCCAAGTACTAACCAGGCCCAACTCTGTTTGGTTTCTGAACCTAGACAAGATCAGCCAGGTGCTGCCCCCTGCTGAAACAAAAAAATCACAACAAATTGATAAAATTGTTTTGAAGGAGAAAGACAATGTGTTGAAGGAATGGTCAAGTGCATTGGGACTGGATGTTAGAAACGCTGAACAAGGCTTTGGACTCAGTGGCATTTTAAATTCTGTTCTAGGATTGGGTGATTCTAGAGTACCTTAGCTTTCATCCAACCCAAACAGCTGCCAGACTGGTCCCCCTTCTCGGTCCATGAGTCCAAGACAGATAAGAATTAACCAAGTGATTAGATATGAAACTGCAGTTGAATGCTTGATTTACTAAGCTAAATGGTTAGTGGTTCCTCTTCCAGGTAACTCAGATGTCTTTAAAATGAGCATGCATGAACACAAGCAGCAGTTTGTGTTCTCTTCACTATGAGTAATCTTTCCATAGCCACCTCTCAGCCACATGGTCACTGATAGTAGTATGTTGCCATGTCCTAAGCAGTCTAAACACATAAGACTGTACGGAGAAATGAATGAATGAAGCAATTTGTATCAAACAAGATGAAAGAGCTTCATTTGGTAAATTTTAGAGAATTAATTAATTAATTAATAATTTAAAATTATAAAAAGAATTATAAAAATTATAAAAACCAGAGCTGCTTTTTAGAGAATAAAGACAGAACAAGCCAAACCTTATTATTAACAAGAAATGCGGGCTAAAAAGCAAACTTCTTTGATGCCACCTAGTTGCTAGGTAACATCTATCTAGAGCTGCTAATTAGTTCTGTGGCTTGGCTGACCTTTACTATTGCAAATATTAGTTTGAGCTACCAGACTGGACTGCAAAACTCCTGATAATCACTAAATGAATCTATGTGAAATATGGATGATATGAAATGAATGAATGAATGAATGAATATTCTGCTAACTAATGGCCATCTGGTTTTTTGCAGCCCAGATCTGTAGCTCTAATCTAGTACTTCTACAACTCTAAGAGCTGAAGTAACAGTCATGTTGTACTTCTTTGTTTTTTTGTTTTGTTTGATCCAGTGACATTGTTGTTCCAATACTCAGGCTGTAAAATATAAACTCCAGAATCTCTATTTAAATATTTTTCTTTAAGACCAATGAGAGATTCAGAAATGAGAAAGTGCTAGAATTAACTACCACTTTACTTATCAGAAAACTTAAGGGTGACTTATTTAAAAGCAGCTTACAGGTAGGGAGAAGGCAGAAGCCCATGGGGTGTATGTGGGAGGATAAGCAATGACTTTTCACCACAGTATAAGGACTAAAGAAAACATTATACTCAAGGCTATCTCTATGGAAAGGAGACATTCCAAGAGAGAAGGTAGGGAATTCAAACAGCCTAAGGTAACCATACTTCCTCCAAATATTTCCTGCATGTACTTTACAGAACATTTTGATGAATCAAGATAGGGAGAGATTCAACTCTTAGCTTTGGAGTAATGGAAATTTTGAAGCTTCCAGATTTCTGGGCATGTCTTTTCATGTGACATGACTTCACACATACTGTACATACACACAGCAAGGGGAGACTGGCTTTGGTGAGATGTGATATATGAGAAGCCAGTTACCGCTGCCCCTGCCCTCCACAAATGGTTCAATAAATTCTACTTCCATGCATGAGCAAGAGGTGATTTTCTTCTGGAAAAAAAAAGGTCCCCTTCCTAGATGGTGCTAAAACATGAAAGGAAATCATACAATTCATTCCCTTTCCTGAACCCAAGGATTAGGAAATAGCCATGAGATACTATCTCTTATGCAATCTTGACTTTCATGGAAAAAGGCAAGGCACAGATTAAATAAATATATGCAGAAACTGCTGAGTTCTCTAGTGGTTGCTGCTTCCTGGATTCTTCATATGTCTTTAAGGAGGTGCCTTGACTTCTTAAATTGGTATGACTAGCTTCTAACCAAAATCGATTTGGCACCAAATCAAGGCAGACTTTTAACCCAGGCATTTTAATATAGAAATATAATATAGAAATATCATAAATGAGTACTACATACATACATAGATGTGATAGACCATTGCACCCATTTAATTTGGGCAAACTGCATGAGCTTTTCTACTTAATTGTCCTCAACCACATATCTGTGGTCTTTTTCCCCCTTGAGCATCAAAGCTATGTAGAATGAAATAATATAAGTGTCACTGGGACTATAACCCTTAACAAGATCTGCAATCCTAATGAGTGCAGTGTTGCCAATGATTGCATAAGTAATTGTGATTGTATAATAACTGGGGACTACACATTTTGGCATGAAAGTATATGATTAGATGAATACTGTGGACACATTGCTTACTCAAATCACCTGACCTTTTGTTAAAAAAAAACTACTACCACTGCCCATTTTGCACTGTAAGATTGAAATGGATGTTTGGCCATTGCAGTCCATTGCTTGACCATTACACAAGCACTTGAAGTCAGCTGAACTGTCTTAAGACAATACCTGAGAACTGGCCCAAGAGGAAGCCCTTCTTAATACTGCCTGATTGAGGTCTGAAAGGAGGTCTGACAAAAACAACTGGTGCATCCATGGGATGATTGATTCTGCATCTCCATGACATAAATCGAATAGCTAAGATCCATCTAAGTTTTCAGCTGGACTTTTTTTCCAACCTATTCATACCTGATCAGCTTCTAGTTCAGTTTTTGTAGTTCAGTCAAGGTAACAATAGGCTTCTAAACATGTTGTTCATTTCACAATAAATACTTTACATCACCTTAGGCTAGTATGTATGTATATGTTTATATCTTGTTGCCTTAGTCATCCTTATCTCAAATATTCTGCTTTCCTTGTGTTTTTAGGTTTCCCTTGACTGTGATCTGGGGTCACTCCAAAGCAACAACTTGTTTATATAGGGTTTGACGTCACCAGGTAAAGTGAAGACTGAAAAGTCAGGCCATGGTTCATAATGGAGTTGTGTAACCTGCCACATGCCAAGAATATCTCAGATGCAATTCTTTAGCAGGATAATCTACTAATATCCATCACCAAGATGCTTTTTAAAGATAATAGCCTAGTGCAGACTTTCCCAATATGGGGTCCTCTAAGTATGTTGGATGTCAACTCTCATATTCCATGGCCACTATTGTCAAAGGTTTATGAGAGCAGATGTTAAAACAGTGATGAATGCCTGGTTAGCAAAATCTGGTTGCATTCATATGTATTGCTTTGAGTATCATAAGTATTAAAGTAAAGTGAAACATCAGCAAATAGATGATAGATAGATGATAGATAGATAGATAGATAGATAGATAGATAGATAGATAGATAGATAGATAGATAGATTTTTTGCACATTTATATGGCTGCTTATCTTAATCAAATAACTCTGGGTGGCTAATAAAGGATAGAACAGAAACATACATATAAAAACAGTTTTTTTAAAATGTCAGATAAAAAATAATCAACTCCTCAAACAATGCAGCACAAAACACACAGATCAGGCTCTATTACCTTCCTGGCCCTAAAGGCTGAGAGAAGAGCCAAACTTTTAAGGCCCTATAAAGAGCCAACAGGGTCAGGACCATCCCAGCTTCGGGGGTGGGATGTTCCACAGGGCAGGGTCCATGACAGAGAAGGCACGCCTCCTAGGTCCTACAAGATGACATTGTTTCACCTTGCTATATCTGGTAGGCTCAGCAGAAACTACTGGAGACAGGTGATCCCTCAAGTATCCTGGCCTTGTGCCATGAAGGGCTTTAAAGGTGATAACCAGTACCTTGAACTGCACCCAGAAACCTACTGAGAGCCCATTCAGCTTGCACAGCAATGGTGCTATGTAGTATATTGTGGTGCATCCAAAACTGCTTGTGTTGCCACATTCTGGGCCAGCTGCAGCTGATTTTCAAGGACAGCCCCAAGTAGAGTACATTGCAGTAATCCAATCAGGAAGTGACTAAGGCATGAGTGACTTGAGCAGAGCTTTGAACTAGGAATAGGCACAACTGGCACACAATATGGATTTATGCAAAGGCCCTCCTGACTGCCATCTATTCTTTGAGCAGGAGCTGTGAGTCTAGGAGGACCCTCAGGCTGCACAATAAAATTGGTGTGGGGAGTAGTACCCTTTCCAGAGTTAACAATGGAAAGTCTCCAGATTTGAGGGGGCCTAAAACCCACAGATACTTAGTCTTGCTAGGGTTGAATCAGAGGTTATTCCCTTCCATCCAGACCCTCACAACCTCCAGGCAATGGGAAAGAACCTCAACAGCATCAGTTGGATGGCCCAGGGCAGAGACATATAGAGTGTCATCAGCATACAGATAATATTTAACCCCGTGACCGACAGATATTTCAAACGTATATACATTTTTTATTTTATTTTATTTTATTTTATTATTTTATTATTTTATTTTATTTTATTTTATTTTATTTTATTATTTTATTTTATTTTATTTTATTTTATTTTATTTTATTTTATTTTATTTTATTTTATTTTATTTTATTTTATTTTATTTTATTATTTTATTATTTCATTTCATTTCATTTCATTTCATTATCAAATTTTGTCACCGCCCATCTCCCCCCTCGAGAGGGACTCTAGGCGGTTTACAATAAAAATGGTCAATTTAAAACAAGAACCATAAAATATAAATACAATATATAAAATGTAAATATGGTTATCAAATAATTATAAAAATAAGAATAAAATCCAAGTGGCAGAAAGGTCTAATTCAGTCCATGTGTGTGAGGAGCACTCCAAGGCACTAGCTATCCCCAACACTAACTACTCCCCTCCTGGCCCCAAGCAAGGTGGCAGAGCCAAGTCTTCAGGTTCCTCCGGAAGGTCAGGAGCAATGGGGCTCATCTCCGGGGGCAGGATGTTCCAAAGGGCAGGAACCACTGCAGAGAAGGCCCGCTTCCTGGACCCCACCAAATGGAATTCTCTTACAGACGGGGTCCGCAACATGCCCTCTCTGCATGATCAGGTGGGACGGGTTGATGTACTGGGGACGAGGTGGTCCCTCAGGTAACCTGGACCCATGCCATGTAGGGCTTTAAAGGATAACCAACAGTTTGAATTGGACCCGGAAGCAAACCGGTACCCAATGCACCTTGCGCGGTAGGTGTGTTATGTGTGCCGATCTAGGGGCACCAATGATAGTCTGTGTGGCTGCATTCTGGACCAGCTGTAACTTCTGGATACTCTTCAAGGGTAGCCCCATGTAGAGTGCATTGCAGTAGTCTATATGGGAGGTGACTAGGGCATGAGTGACCATTTGGAGGGACTCCCAATCCAGGAAAGGGCGTAGCTGGTGCACAACACAAAGTTGTGCAAAGGTTCCCCTAGCCACGACTGCCACCTGTTCTTCTAGCAGGAGTCGTGAGTCCAGGAGGACCCCCAGGTTCTGCACCGGGTCTGTCTGGGGCAGTGCAACCCCATTCAGAACCAAAGATGGTAAGTTCCCAGATACCTGGGAGCCCCTAACCCACAGCCACTCTGTCTTACCAGGGTTCAGCTGAAGCCTGTTGGTCCCCATCCAGAACCCTACAGCCCCCAGGCACCGAGAGAGGGCAGTCACAGCATCACTTACCTCACCCGGGACAGAGATGTATAATTGAGTATCAACAGCATATTGATGATACCTCATCCCATGGTGATGGATGATCTCACCCAGTGGTTTCATGTAGATGTTAAAAAGGAGTGGAGAGAGAACCGAACCCTGCGGCATCCCACAAAGGAGGGGCCAAGGGTCGGATCTCTCACTCCATATCACCACTGATTGGGGCCGGCCCTGGAGGAAGGAGGTGAACCAGTGCAAAACCACACTGCCCACCCCCAACTCCCTGAGCTGACCCAAAAGGATACCGTGGTCAATGGTATCGAAAGCTGCTGAGAGGTCAAGAAGAGCAAGGATGGATGCACTGCCCCCATCCCGCTCCCACCAGAGATCACCCATAAGTGTGACCAATGCCGTTTCTGTCCTATATCCGGGCCTGAAACCTGACTGAAAGGGGTCTAGATAATCTGTTTCATCCAGAACCCTTTGGAGCTGCAACGCCACCACTTTCTCAACCACTTTCCCCAAGAAGGGGATGTGGGAGACTGGACGAAAATACAATAGGGTCCAGTGATGGTTTCTTGAGGAGGGGGTGCACCAATGCCTCCTTAAAGGCAGTTGGAAACACCCCTTCTCTCAAGGATGCATTAATCACCGCCTGGACCCAACCACATGTCACCTCCTGAGCTGCTTTCACCAGCCAGGAGGGGCATGGATCTAGATGACACGTGGTGGCATTTACTGTCCAGAGGATCCTGTCCACTTCCTCAGGTCCAACAGGATCAAACTGTTCCCAGATAACTGGGTAAGTACATAAATTTAACTGTTAGTAAGTAAGTAAATTTAACTGTTAATTGCTTCTTGAACTGGTATGTATTGACAACACACTAATTAAACCTGGTTTGATCAAATGCATAATTTTTAAAAAGGGAAAACTGTCAATAGATTTCATTATATATTACTTATTTGGACAATAGAGCACATAGTTGAAGGTACATTGTCCTCCTAAAATATCAACACCCAAATTAGCACTTTTTCCATCTTTACTAAAGCAAGATGTTGAATATTTTCACTGCATTTCAGTTTTGGACTCAAGTTAATTTAAGATTTGGATTACCCTCTACCACAATTACGAATGTATGGATAACACTACATTTAGTCCACTTTGTAATACCATTCCAACAACATTTCTGCATCATCCAGTAAATTAAAACAGCAATAAATTGCATATGCAACCTTTCCTAAAATATGCATTTTACACATTCTTCTCTAGAGTTGCTTTGGTAACTCAACAGCTAAAGATGATAAGATTAAGATTAAGATTAAGATTAAGATTAAGATTAAGATTAAGATTAAGATTAAGATTAAGATGATTAAGATTCTTTGTTTCCAACTTTCCATAATATGCACTTTTATGTACAAAATATTTCTGCAAAAATTAAATAAGTGTGAGATCTCATCTCAGTAGTAGTTTGAGAAGTGTGAATTAGCTCAGTTTGTTTAAAGATATGGGCCAAATGATCTGACCACACCTAGAATTTTGCATCCAGTTCTGGGTACCACATTTTATGAAGGACATGGACAAACTGGAGGGTGTCTAGAGAAGAGCAACCAAACTGATATGGGGTCTAGTAAGAAAACAATATGAGGAATGGATGGAGATAAAAGACATGTTTAGCCTGGAGAAATTAAGACTGTGGGGAAACATGATAGCCATCTTCAAGTATTTGAAGGGCTGAAGATGATGAGATAAAAGTGATCTGATGAGAAACCATGGGTATAAATTACATGGACATCATGAAAAATTTCCTAACGATAAGACTGCTTCAAGAGGTGGAAGTGTTTGAACAAAGATTGGATAGCCATCCATCAAGATGCTGTAGATGGGGATTTCTGCATTGGCAGGGGGTTGGATTACATCATCTTCCAACCCTTGTATGATTTGAAATATTCATCCATCCACCCTACCCTGATGGCTTTTGGCAGTCATAGCTGGTTAACTGGTTCATTTGCCACTCAAACAGGTGGCTTCGTACTCTTAGAGTACTATGTTTAGAATGATTCCAAAGAAAAGAGAATGTGCTCATTTAGATATGGACTAGGTGATGTGTGTGTGTGTGTGTGTGTGTATGAATATTCTCTCTTTTATTGCACAATTATCATTTAATATGTCTATGAAGGTTCTCAGTCATCCAGGTGGAATTGTCTGTAGCTTGAATCATGTCAACTGGATTTCTATTTTCTTAGTGGAAACGTTTCGCTCCTTATCCAAGGAGCTTCTTCAGTCTTACCAACTTTGCTCAGACTGAAGAAGCTCCTTGGATAAGGAGCGAAACGTTTCCACTAAGAAAATAGAAATCCAGTTGACATGATTCAAGCTACAGAAAATTATCATTTAACTTCCCTGGCTTTTCAGCTTCCATTCCACCCCAAGGGAAAACTTCAGGAGGGAACTCCTCCTGTGTGGCTTTTTCCCTAGCAGTATTGCTGTTACTGCAAAAGGAGATTCTGTTCATTCCCCTGAAAAAAACCTGCTGGAGGATTTTGAAGGCAAGGCTATATGCGTGCAACTTTACCGATATGCAGAAATAGGTATAGTTAGATTCTAATTGTGCCACTCAGAAGGGGATGGTGAAGATGTTGCTGCCAGTGATGATTAGACACAACAGTGTTACGACAGAGTTTAGAAGAGCAGGCAGTCTCTGCTGTGGAGACACCCCAAGCAAGTGTGAATTGGTTCCCACTCTTTCTCAAGCTCTTCTCATCCAATAGGCTTTCCATGACAGCGAAAGCAAGATCCATATTAATTGCAGTATTCAAAAGGGTTATTCTTCTGGTGGATAAAGAAACCCTTCTTGGTTCTGAAGGAGTTAAAATTAAAAAATATACAGTACCTCCAATTTGTGAGGGATTTCGTTTACCATAGCTAAGTGGTAGTTTTAAAAGCCATCATCCATTTCTTTGAGAACCTACTTCTTTGTCAAAGCAAAATCAGATAGAGACCCACCTTGGGGGATTCAGTACACTATTCAATTTTATATGGAGGAATAATTATTCAAGGATAATAGCAACCGTAGATCAACAGTAGAAAGATTGACCAGAGGAGATGAGTCAAGGTAGAGAAGGGGAGAGAGAGAGAGAGACAGAGAGAAACAGCTGGCAAACTAGGGTAACATTCCCTGAAAATATTATGTGCCAAGAGAAAAATGTTGCTTGTGTAAGAAGGGAATTACCAGATGGCACCATCTAGAAACTCTTGCTTTTGAAAGCTTCCAAGTGTGTGACAATTGTTTCACAAAAGAGGACCTTTTTCTGCATCATTATATTAATGTACTTGTCAGAGGGAAATTATTCCACTGCAACTCTAACATCTTCTCTCACACACCCTTGCAGTCACACCACAATAAAAAGTTCTCAACTTGTCAGATAACATTTATTTCTTCTCTAACATGTACTTGCAGGCCAGACTTTTTCAGTTTCTTGGTGGAAACTTCCCATAGTAGGGGCAAGAACTAAGTAGCGTAAGCTGTTAACTCTTTCAGAGCACTGTGCAACCTTTGGTCCCTTGCTTCATTTTGCACTGTCTTGCTGATTCTTCCCTTGAAGTCCTTCAAAATGTGCTGGCCACCCCGTCTGTCACCATTCCATAAGTGCTTCTGGAAACATTGTGGGGGAAAACTGGAAGTAGCAGAGCTTCAAACCCTCAAGTGGACTGGAGAACCATCAAGTATATTTATAGCTGCCTGAGACGTCCTGTGAGCTTTCAGGAGGCAAACCCCAAAGTGTAACTTATTCTAAGCAAGTGCCTGTGGGCTTGTGCATGCATGGCATTCAGCTGGGATGGAAAACCTTTTGGTGACTTGGGGACCACATTTAATGGTTGGGGAGGTGAGAGCAGCAGTAGATAGATGGGGAGTCCAAAAAAGTGAGGCCATGTTCCTATTAGATCCTGAAACAGTGCTCCAAAGCCAGCCTTCCTTAATCTTGGGGTGTCCAGATGGGTTGGGCTACAACTTCCAGCATCTTCAACCAATGTGGCAGTGTCTACTGGGATGATTGAGAATTACTGTCCAAACCATCTGGAAGATGCCTAGTTGGGGAAAGTTGGCTTAGACATTGGGCTCTGAGTCACCAATTGCATGGCACTTTAAACTCTTGCTGCTTCAAATGCTGGTAGGCACAAGTTCTAAGTGCTCAATGTAAAAATATTTCCAATCTGAAAATATCATGCAGGAAAGATGCTTTAAGTCAGTGAGTTACCGGATGCCCGTTGATGCTTCACACTTCAACTCTCATCAGCCTCAACCAGTATATTCGATGGGAAGGGATTGTGGGAATTGTAGTCTAAAGTATCTAAAATATTAGTTATTTACACCTAGCTGTCTCCCTTCCAGAAGATTTTTTCTGCCCTTTTTCAGCAACTCCTCTTCAAACTCAATTTCTTCCCTTAAGTTTTTGACTTAACACCTTCAATCTCATTTGTGTCTGGAATGAAACCTAAATACAGAGTCAGTTCCCGACTTGAAGGGTCCTAAGCAAAGCACTGTCCAGTCGGTAGCCTCTTCCATCAGGGGACCCTTACCTGGCTACAGTGACAGTACTTAACGCAGTTCTGCGTGCCTGGCTCAACCATCCTTTCCCTTTCCCCAAATTCTCCACTATGCTTTAGAGTGACACAAAGTCAAGGGCCTTGTGAAGCTACCATCTGCTGCTTCACACTGTTTTGCATGCTGATTCTGGTGGAGAAAAATAGGTAGGACAAAGGCTAACATTAGCACATTGCTATGGCATTGCAAAGAGATAGTCTTTATTTAATTGTACAGTATGTCTGTAATAAATAAATACATGTAATTAATTGCATTAATTAATTACATTTAGAGGTTGCCCAACTCCAAATGGCCTTGGAAGGCTTACAATTTAAAATAAAAGGCAATGAAAACAAAAATCACGAAAAATCAGAAACATTTGGAGAAACAAACACAACCCCTCCCCCCAAAAAAACACCCAAAGGAAAACCTGACAGGAGCTCAACAGCTATCTTACCCTGAGGCCTTGGAACAAAGCATGAAAGTCGGCTGGGTGACCTTGGGCCAGTCACTCTCTCTCAGCCCTAGGAAGGAGCCAATAGCAAACCAGGAGACTGAGAGTTCTAGTCCCGCCTTAGGCATGAAAGCCGGCTGGGTGACCTTGGGCCAGTCACTCTCTCTCTCAGCCCTAGGAAGCAGCCAATGGGAAACCAGGAGACTGAGAGTTCTAGTCCCGCCTTAGGCATGAAAGCCGGCTGGGTGACCTTGGGCCAGTCACTCTCTCTCAACCCAACTCACCTCACAGGGTTGTTGTTGTGGGGAAAATAGGAGGAGGAAGGAGCATTAGGTATGTTTGCCACCTTGAGTTATTTAGAAAAATAATTTTTGTTGTTTATTCGTTCAGTCGTTTCCGACTCTTCGTGACTTCATGGACCAGTCCACGCCAGAGCTTTCTGTCGGCCGTCACCATCCCCAGCTCCCCAATGGTTGAGTCCGTCACCTCCAGAATACCATCCATCCATCTTGCCCTTGGTCGGCCCCTCTTCCTTTTGCCTTCCACTTTCCCTAGCATCAGCTTCTTCTCCAGGGTATCCTGTCTTCTCATTATGTGGCCAAAGTACTTCAGTTTTGCCTTTAATATCATTCCCTCAAGTGAGCAGTCTGGCTTGATTTCCTGGAGTATGGACTGGTTTGATCTTCTTGCAGTCCAAGGCACTCTCAGAATTTTCCTCCAACACCACAGTTCAAAAGCATCTATCTTCCTTCGCTCAGCCTTCCTTATGGTCCAGCTCTCGCAGCCATAGGTTACTACAGGGAATACCATTGCTTTAACTATGCGGACCTTTGTTGTTAGTGTGATGTCTCTGCTCTTAACTATTTTATCAAGATTTGCCATTGCTCTCCTCCCAAGAAGTAGACCTCTTCTGATTTCCTGGCTGCAGTCAGCGTCTGCAGTAATCTTTGCGCCTATGAAAAATAATAAAGGCGGGATAAAAAATATTTTTAAAAAAGCCAGTTTCAGCAACTTTCGGAGCAGACCTCCAGGGCGATGCTGTTCCAGAGTGCAGCGTAGGGTATGCAACCTCAGGAATCATGACTGCTACAAATGAATGTGGTGTTGAATTCCAGGTTTTAAGGAATAAAAGAACGTGTTATTGCAACTAGGAAATAAATTGTAATTAACTAGTAGACATGGACAAAATGTTTTATGTGATTTCCAGCTTTCATACATTATAGAATGCAGATCTACATGCACGTGAAAAAACCACACAGTACAGTACGGTCTTTGGCGTTTGGGAAGCGGCCTATCCCTCCTCCCTGCGGCCTATCCCACACAGCTCCTCCCTTATACAGATTTGGATTATATACTTTTTTGGGCAGAGTCTTTACTTTTGCTTATGTTACTTGTACAAAATGTCATGTACCTTGGTGTTAGGTAAATAATAACCAGACACTCAGGAACTTTATGAGTCTTTCACTTCATGGCATCGCTGACACCACATGGTTTTTACAAGGCGACCAAATGTCACGTTGAAGTGGGGGCAAGGGGTGAGAAAGGCAATGATTAATGCTTTACGTTGCTTACATGGAATGAAATGTCTTTGTCAAGTGCCACCTAGTGGCTTTTCCACATGTGCAGTCATGTGACTTTATGCACATCCTTCATCATGCTGGCATGCACTGTCTCCTTTGCATACATTTTTTATCAGGAAAAAAGTAAGAAGCAAGGAAAATGGGCTAAATAGTCATATGCAAATGTATATCCTAACTGTTTTGCATATGCACCACTCAGGTAGCAACTCCTGCAATTGGCAGCCAACATGGCCAATAATTAGGGCTGATGGGAGTGAGAGGCTTCTCAGCTTGGAAATCATCGTCCACCTACCCTAGAGCTGCAGATTGTCCTTCCTGGCACCCCCAACCGTTGTTTGTCATCTTGGGAGCCCTTAACTAAGCTGTGTAAATTTGGTGGCAAATCAATGAATTGCAACAGCTCGTTTTTGTATGCTTTTTTCCTTATGCAAAAAAATCCTACACCTCAGTCTTAAAATATTCTGCTAAGCCTTCCCAATTCCCTCAACTTACTTTCTTTCTTTCTTTCTTTCTTTCTTTCTTTCTTTCTTTCTTTCTTTCTTTCTTTCTTTCTTTCTTTCTTTCTTTCATACTTTCTTTCTTTCTTTCAAAAGGAGTGTGGGTGATATTTTCTACCCCTATACCCTGGTGGGGTCATGGTGTCAGCAGCTGAAAAGGCAGCAGCAAAAAGAGAAGTGATGCTAAAGGATTGCGGGAAGCTGCTCTGTCCTGCATTGTGGCATCTGTTTGGGCTTTGGCAAGCATCTTTCCTCATCTTACCCAGAGATGCCAGTGAATGAACTGGGACTTTCTCCATGCAAAACTGTAGCATGGCAGCTCTCTCTTACTGGGAATGGAGAGAACCTTTTTGTGCGTTTTGGTATTTTCCTGATGAGGTTGCTGTGCCAGAGCAAACTGTTAGCAAGGCTTTCTTGGTAGTGGTCTGATGAGGCTCAGGTCTATCACTGCCCTTTACTGGGGAGAAGGAGAACAGTTGTCAGTGGGTTAAGAAGGTCAGCCACCTCCGGTTTCCATTGTTAGCTGAGTTACTGAAAAATCACAAGTTCTGATTAGGTTACACCTCACACCTTTGTAGGTCTGCACGGGGACTCGGTGCAGCTTCACGCTCAAAGAAAGGCAGGAATGTCGGATATTGTATCTCTAATACAAAGGGGGAGAGAGACTTGGACGCTGGTATGTGACCTTCACCGTGGAGCTGTGCAGGTGCCACTCACAGGCTTTGCTATTCAGGCCGTGATACCGATACCAGACTCAAAGGCAGAGAGAGAGGCAGAAAACTCCGCAGTGAGAAGGTAGCTCTATTTTCCCCCTCCCCCCTTTTATCTCTAGGAACAATTTCCCCTTTGATTTTGCTTGGGTTTGTGGGCTGAGACACTGTTTTCTTTTCAAGGACTTACCCTTGTATTGTATTTCCCCCCCCCCCGCCCCCCATCTCCTGAATAAACACAGTGAAAGAGGAATTGCACTTGAGCAATTAGAAGTGCATTGCGTTGAAGGCCCATATGCCTGGCTCATGGGCCATGGACATATCACATATATGCTCCACCTGCAGGCACATGCTTAGACAAGTTTATACATTCATGCTCATCATCAAGGAGCAGACCTGTGTCGAATGCAGACACCACAAAGAGACTGAACTTTTGTATCATCAGGCATCATCTCAAAACCAAAACTCTTCAATACGTCTAGCTACGGGTCTAGCTACAAAACCTTGAAAGATGAAAAGTGTAAGGCACCACATTATGGGAATGGATATGAGAATCATACCACATATGATTAAGATAACTGGGTTTAAAAAGAAAAGGAATTCACATGAAAAAGGACTGTAATAATAAGGGGGAATGCAGGGCGTTAGATCCCCTGACGAATAAGCACCCTTTCCTTTCCGGCTGTTAGGGAGACAGCAAGCATGCAGGGAGATGCTGCACCTTGGAATAGTCTTCACACACCTGGGCCCTCTAGATGGATTGAGACTATACCCACTCAGCATTCGCAATTAGCATTCCAAGGTGGGGAAAACCAGGTTAGAGTGTATTTAGATGTATGAATTGGATCCAAAGTCTGCATCTAATCTAAGGCTGCTTCTAATGCAGTGGAGGCAGAAGCAATTTCCTAGAATTTGTATTTGCCCTACTGTGATTTGTTCATTATTGTCAGGAACTTTTAATTAAAAAATTACTAAATAAAAAAATTAATAATAAAAATAAAAAATAAAAATTAATAATAAAATAATTATTAATTAAATAATAATAATAATTATTATTATTATTATTATTATTTACCCAACAATGTGAAATCACAGCTGCCAGTTCTTTAGCTGGTATTGGCCTTCATTCATATCAAGTTCTTCCCAAGAACCTAGGATGTCGCAATGTATTGGTGTAGTATATGCGCGGATCCAAGCAGTGTGGCCTTTTGTAATTGACAGATGGAAAGTTTGTCAATGTGCAGATTTTCTAAGTGTCACCCAAGGCTTTTTGATATGGCACCCAAAAAAAGATGATGATGATGATGATGATGATGATGATGATGATGATGGGCATATTCAGTAAGAAATCATAGTTCTTGTAGATAAATGGGGCCTTTCTCTGATTAGAGATCGGAAGCTTGATCAAATAATCTTTTAGCTAGTACCATCCAAGGTATTTTCTTAAAACAATGGAAAAATTCTCCAAATGTTATCAAAGTGTCTGAAAGATCACATTTCCCCATATCTGTTCATGTGCTACATGGTGATGGCAGCCTAGGAAATCAAATGATGCTAAGAGTACTTCTAGGCTGAAATCTTAGATATACTTATTGGAATTTAGCAATATAAATCTGCAGGTTTACCATAAGTAAATCCCAATTAGTTTAATTAGACTTTTTTGTAGGTGAAGGCATATATCAGAACATTTGACAGAAGTGGAACAATAATAGACAGAGGATGGATAATATATTTCTTTCTTTTAGTTATGGTTAATTATTTACAGTACTCATACCTTTATTGTATTGTTGTATTAGTTGGACCTTCCTTCCTCCCTCCCTCCCTCCCTCCCTTGGATGTCCATGTTTTATGATCAATTATCTTCTATTTTTAATCAAAATTGATTTAGTTGAAAAAAGAATATGACAATCATGGGGAAAAAAACCCACCAAAGGGTCAAGTCGCTATTCATTTAAATGTCAGTGTGCTGGTTGTTTACCTCCCCTTTCCAATAGCCATCCAGATGTGTCCAAGATATGAGAGTAAAGCAGAAATAAAATCTCTGTCAACCACTCAAGCAACTAGATGATGCATAAATGTGCCAAACGTTTCCCAGGCTTATACTGCTAAGTAGACAGAATTTTTATGAGCCAGCTTAGTCTTCTCAGTGCATTGGAAAAGTATATTTCCTTCCTTGTTGATAATAGCAGTGGTTGGTTTTATATAATCCCATAAAACTCCACTGAGACCCCTGTGTCTTATCTGTATGGGACTCAGATAATAATAGCAATCATAAATACTTCTACTTTGGACAGTTAGGTTCCCTTTCTCGGCCCCAACAACATACTTGGCCAGTTAAGTCAAAAGGAGAGAGACAGGATTGCATAGAATAATTTTCCCAAGAATTTTGTGGCAAAGCAGGAGTACAGACTGAACCAAATATTTGCAAGTCTTCAAAATATAGTAATTTTTCAAATTTTAGAAGAATTTGAACAATTACTATATTTTTCAAATGCTACAAAACAACAGCTAGCAAATACATCATAACAGTCAAATTCCAAATGCCACTGCATGTCATGTCCCAAATCATCATTACATAATGATATGTATGTAAATACATATTTAATATTACATACATATATGTATGTAAATACATATTTAATCCCAATTAAATTATTTCTAAGGTGAAATATTTAAGGGCTGATTTTGCTCCATCTTCTGTGACTCTGCAGCCAAATTTTATTATTTTATCTTATTTACGTACATATCTGATATGTATGTAAATACATATCAGATATGTACGTAAATAAGATAAAATAATAAAATTTGGCTGCAGAGTCACAGAAGATGGAGCAAAATCAGCCCTTAAATATTTCACCTTAGAAATAATTTAATTGGGATTAAATTTCAGATAAGTTTAGATGCTTGTTTTCTGTGTGCAAAGAAGTTTTCTGTGTTAGGATTCAAATATGTAGGGATGTATTTAGGTCAGCGAAGGTTTTTCACATTTTCAAAAAATTCACACTGGCATTCATTCTCTTATGATGATACTGTTCTACTTACTCATGACCACTAGTAATATATTTAATCTTATGTTATCCATTGTATGAAATTAGTATTTTGAATTATATGAAAGTTATTTAATGCTGTATATCACCTGGAGATGCTTCACACACATGCACACACACATGCACACTAACGCCTATTTACATTTTTCCTGAAGCACAAGATGGCAAACCAAATCAACCAAAAGAGATTTCAATCAATTCCTAACCTGAGCCATAAATATTTCAAAGAAACTAAAATACCCGAAGAAACAACTGTAAACCCAAGTACTAGCGAAAGCCAAACACATTCAGGGACTGTTAAGTTTGAGGCAAACAGCTTCTTGAACAGTCACATTCTTACACATCACCTAAGGGAAATATGAAACTGAGTCTGATGAACCTCAGTTGAGAACCTGAAGGAGTGTGCTGGATGAGAGCCAGAGATCTGGGGGAGGAATCTAGCTACTGTAAAGGACCCAGGTCCCCAGATATCAGTGGGTTCATATGAGCCCCTTTACACAAGCCCAGAAAGAGAACCAGAAAGGCCTTGGCAAACTATGGCAAAATGCCAGGCTTTCACCAAGTCTTGCCTTTTGGCCCTTGCCTTATTGTGTGTATACCTAAGATCCTTCTTGTAAGGATCTTTCTCATAGACAAGAAAAACAGCCCATTTCCTCCCCCCCACCCCAAATGGCTAGTAACACTCCTGTCCTGTCCTGTCCTGTTTTTTTAGGGAGATTGATACAAAGGGAACAAATATGATCCTAACATTTCAAGACCCATGTACTTCTTGGGGCCCAAATTTTTAGATAGATACATGCCCTTTGGAACACTTGAAGATGCTCCCCACATGCCAATGAATGGGGACAGGGTTTGTACACACAGGACTTCCTTGAAAGTAGCCCAGATAAAGCTGATCTGTCGGTGTATTCTTAGAGTGCGGTAGTAGATGCTGGCAAGATCCACATTTTATTTCAAAGAAAACAATGTGGCATTAGTTTTATGGGAATCTAAATTATCTCCTCAAGGGTCTGGCATTTAAGATTAAAAGCTTTGTTGTTAAGAGTTTGGGGAGGTTGTTTATGCTGCCTGTTGTCACGTAATGGAGTATGAATCATGGAGAATGGCCTGACATTTGCTTATTTTATCAAGTTCATTGTCAAGCCACAAGGGGATGAATCAGTAAAATGTGGGATATGGTAATCTCAGAAAATCCTGTTTAATGACATGTTTGATATTTGGCATCCCAGAAGCACAATGTACGATGCAAGTTTGGATACTGTATTTCCCTCATGTTTTTCCATAGGAAAGAGAATGCCATTTTAATTTTAATTTTTAATTTAAAAATTTGATTACAATAGTAAAAGAAACTAATACAAACTAAACTTAGAGAAAGAAAAGAGAATAGAAAAAACAGGATAAAAAGTGTAAGGAAAAAACAAAAAAAGAAAGAAAGAATATAATATAATATAATATAATAAAGAAAAATAAAAGAAATATATAAAGAAGTGACTTCCAACCTTCATCACAAAAAGTATAAGCAAATAACCTCCCATGGCCTAGTAGTTTTCTTTGAGGGCATTAGCACAAAGCTTCCTTCTGCTCATATTCCTCAGTTTACTGCTCTTATGCTGGAAACAGCATCCAGCCACCACTGACGTGGATATTTTCTCATCCTCCTTGAATGTAGCTAATCCCTCTTTAAAACCATCCAAGTGGGTGGCTATCACTACACCTTGTTGCAACAAACTTTATCATTTAAGTATGTGCTATGAGAAGAGATACTCCGTCAATCACTCACCATTCAGCCACACTTTGGATTCCTGCATTATCACAGAGGGATAAAAACTATTTTCTCAAAACAGAACTTACTTTTACATGCCGTTGCCATGCATCTTCTGCAGAACTCGATTGCACTCATATCTCAGAACTTTTGGGGTAACTGTCCTAGGTAGGCATACCTGTATCTTTCACTCTTTGAGCATCTTCTGCTCACTTTCCCAGGAGCTACCGAAAAACGTTCAGCAGGTGACAAGACATGGTTGAATTTGTCTGGGTTCAGAAGCTAAGCAGGGTTGAGCCTTGGAAAAGAGACCACAATGAATCCAGGGATGTAGGCTAGAGTGAGAACTTTAAAAAAAATCCTGACAGAAAGCTGTAGCAGACCACTTCTGCACTATTGCCAAGAAAAGTGCATAGGTGTGTCAAGGTAGTTACCAGGAGTCAAGCTTAACTTGAGGGTTTTTTCACTTTTGCCAGGCTAAATGACAACATCTAGTTGCCCTTGACTGATCTAAAAAGCTAAGCAGGGTCAGGCCTGGTTAATATTTGGATGGGAGCCCACCACAAAATACTGAGGAAGTAGTTACATGGGGAAGTTGAAAAACATACTAGAAGAAAACTCCATGGAGTCAGCAGAAGGAGATTATTTCAGAAAGGAACATGGTTCTGCTCCCGGCTTCTCCTTGTGGAAAATAAGATGTGGAGCTGGGCAGCAATAACCTGGATATGCTCCACAATTGAGACTTACCCTCAAATGCTCCTAAAAGTTTTATTTTCTCCTTGAGTTATTATTAAATTTACAAGCAGTGCTTATTTCTTATATATTGTAATCTTCAGCCCAAAGTACTGTTTGTGGAAATTAAGTCTCCCTGAACTGACTGGGACTTCTGACTAATTTGGTATAAAATTGCCGTTAATTTTGTTTTCATGTATGCTTTTTCTGAGGGGGGGCAATAATTTCATACAGCCCTTGTTTCTGGTTTTTTTTTATTAAAAAATGGTTTCAAAATTGTATGCAATTTTTAACAGCTCCTTAACAGTCTCTCTAATATGGTGGCCTTGGAAAGCCCTGTTTGAAGTTCTTTTCTGCCCCTCTGTGGTACAATCCACAAAGTTCACCAAGAGTTGACTTAATTAACCAGGGAACTGTTCGGTTAAGTAAACTGACATTTCAATCAATTTACCTTAAGAGACCTCCAGTTCTTGGGAGAAGGACCAGAGCAGTGTTTCTCAACCGTGGCAACTTTAAGACATATGGACTTCAACTCCCAGAATTCCCCAGCCAGCCATCCACAACCCATGCTGGCTGGGGAATTCTGGAAGTTGAAGTCCACACATCTTAAAGTTGCCATGGTTAACACTGGACTAGAGTGTAATCACATAATGTTTAGAAGATGCAGGCTTTATTTTGTAGCCCTTTTTTCCCCCCAGAAGGCTGCACACACCCTTGACCTGTCTGATCAGATTCAGGTGCATCCTTGGATGGATTGTCTGTGCTTAGCTCAGGGCATTCTGAAATCTGGGCCTTGTTTTAAGAAATGGATGTACTACAAACATTTTCAGGTCTGCATTTTAAAGATGGGAACATTCTCATCCATTATAGCTAGTTTCTGTGGGCTGAATCACAAGGAATACTTGTTAAGCACATCATTTGGCAGTATCTTTTATTATTATATTATCAGGGGCACAGATAAGGGAAAGGTCAGATTTTTGCTGAGACTGTAGTATGCAGGAAAGCTTAATTTTTTCTTCCCAGTTGTGACGCAATGAAAACTCACTCCTCACCTACTGCCAGTGGGGTCTTTTTAAAATAAGGTGAGTTTTTGCTGATCTCAGAAAGTGAAACAGGATTGGACTAATTAGTGCTTGAATGGGAGACCACCAGGAGATGCCAGAAGTGTAGGTTAGAGCGGGACATTAAAAAAAACCTCTAAGACAAAGGCAATCATAAACAACTTCCATATTATTGCCAAGGAAGTTACATGGACTTGTGGTAATTAAATGTCATACTTGACTTGAGGGAGTCTTTATTTTTTAAAAAAGGCCACATTAAGAGCAGAGTGTGGGATTGCAGCTGTCAAGGGAATGGTTAAATTTCCCTTCCCTTTTCTGCACTGCTGTGATCAAGCATATATTCCAGAGCTTTCCAAACTGTGTGTCGCGACACAAAAGTGTGTTGCCACACACAGTCTGGTGTGTCTCCACACAACCCGGAAGCGCTGATCATCATCAGCGCTTCCGGGTTTTCCCGCGGCGACACACCAACGGCGGTTGGTGTGTCGCTGCGGGAAAACTTTGGAAAGCCCTGATATATTCCCTACACCTACCTTTCATTGTTTTAAAGTAATTCCTTAGAAATTGCCTAATGGGTCTTTGGCATTATATGTGGCTTGCCCCTTCATTACAGTCAACACATGCTAGCTATTTTAAATGGTCATAGTTGCTAGCAGAGCCCGACCCATGCTGTAGATTGAAATAGAGACTGACTGGATTTCTTAATCATGTTGATTGTAGAGATGCAGTAGAATCACTCAGTCTGGGGACCAAAATGAATTGCCACGTGCAAAGGGCCAGGAATAATATGGAACACTAGATGAAGGAACTTAAAAATGGCCCTTTATAAAGAACGCATAAGAAGCCACCTTTCACTGAACGTGATGATTGGGCCATTGGAACAGTCTACTCTGATGGGCAATTTGGGGTCTCATGACAATAGAGGTTTTTTTATTTATTTTTTGAATATCTGCAGCAAAAGAGCTGCCATAAAGCATGTGGCAGAAAAATAATCCCAAATGAGGGGATTGTGATCAGACCCTTGCACACTTACACTCAGCATAAACAAAAAACAGAAGGGGATCTGCAGACATTTACACCCTGCCAATATTGGAGTGCCAATATCTAAAATGACCGGATGCAGGTTAAAGAAGTGCCCAGTTTGTAGGTTTGGCCTGTTCCACATGAGGATGCCATGCCTGGGACCCTCCCACCCCAAATCAAAAGTAGCAGTGGGGTTAATGCTCAAAGGCACCCTGCTTTTCCTGCCTCTCGAACACTGAACCTGATGAGCAATTCAGACCATTCCCCTTTCCTTTTTTCTGCCTCATATCATCTGAGGCTAAACCAGGATCACAGAAGGGCATCTTTCTATAACTGCAGATCCTATGTAACATTCTAAAAATAACCTTACTAGAAAACTGAGTCAGTATGAGGTCATGTGGTAAACCTACAGCCCAACGCCATTCATAACCAGACCACATTCGCACAAGATTCCATAAATATCAGTGAGTGGGTTTTCACATATTCAGTGACTTCCAGGAATTGGGCCTAATTGTACTTTAGCTCAGAAATAAATCTGTTTTTGCAATACTGTGCTGACCTGAAAAGGTGCTGAGTGAGAACCAGCAGCAACACTCTTCGAGAGAAGATAAATGAGTCAACGCTGCCTGCCGGCTTGATTCTTCATGTTTAACTCCAGGCTGCCAGTTTCAGTGAAATTTACCTCAGCAAAGGCAGTTGAGGAGTGAACTTGAAGATGAAGTTCAGTCCCTTTGGGTGACATCCAGTGCCACACAGGCAGACATCTTGTGCAAGGGGATGTTGTTTCCTTCCCCCTCCAGACCCTTTTTGCCCCAGTGCAGATTTGAAGGCTTGCAGGAAACTGGAGAAGGGTATCTGAGGGACCGTCTCATCCCCATAACTTCAAACCGTCCCACTTGATCATGTAGAGAGGGCATGCTTCGGACCCCGTCGTTAAGGGGGTTTCGCTTGGCGAGGTCCAGAAGACGGGCCTTCTCGGCAGTGGCACCTGCCCTTTGGAACATTCTGCCCCCGGAGGTGAGGCAGGCCCCGTCGCTCCTGTCCTTCCGGAAGAACTTAAAGACCTGGTTTTGGCACCTCGCTTGGGATGGGAATGGGAATAGTTCTTCGTGGGGATGGCTGGTGCCATAGAGCCCTTTTAGAAGATCACTGTATAGCCTCTTGGATTTTATATATTTTATTATTAATAATAACGATTACATATTGTATTTTATAATTATTTATAGGTAATTTTAATTTTTTATGTGTGTAAACCGCCCAGAGTCCCCTTTGGGGGAGATGGTGCGGTAATAGAAGTTAAAGTATGTATGTATGTATGTATGTATGTGTGTGTGTGTATGTATGTATGTATGTATGTATGTATGTATAAATACATACATACATACATACATACATACATACATACATACATACTTCAACAGGAAATAGCCCCACAAAGGTGGGTTAAAAGAGGCTTAATTTGTTGACAATTCCTGCTAGTCAAAACTGTCGTATGGTAGTCAGACCATCCCAGCATTCTTTGTACTTTTGTTACTATTTTTCACTTTACTTTAACATTGCTTTAGCAAAAATTAAAAATCAGCAGATAGATTAGTAGTTCAGCCTTCTCTGACACTGTCTAAATCCTGTTGTCACTGTACTCATTTTGTACACTCAATTTATGGTTTTAAAAGATGTACAAATATTTGAGCAGGTACCTGTTTAATGAAGGCTTTGCATAGTTGCAACGTATTTTGATTCAATGAGCAATTTGAAATTAATTATTTCAGGGCGGGGGCGTGTTTAAAATTCTAAATATATGTGATTGGGGAAAAGATCAGTGATCAAAATATCAAAAGAGGTGCTTCTGGTATCCTAATTTGTTATACTTGAATAAACTCTCTGCCAACAATGAAGATTTTTAAAAGATTTTAAAACAGGTTTCATAAAGGAACACATCTTGGTTGTTCCTCTTTGATTTCTCCTCTCCTCAGACAGTTTCCATTCCATTTCCATTCCAGCTTGTCATTATTAGAACTACTTTGCAACTTTAAGAGTATGATATCTGACGTAAGTTTGTTTTCCTTTTCCCTCCTCAGACATTTTTCCTTTTGTGCCATGTCTTTTAGATTGCAAACTTTGAGCAGGGACTATCTGGGCACCTTTTAGTTGAAAAGCAGATTTACAATAGCATAACCAACTAAATGCAAGGTCAGGGTCAGTCCTTCACCCTTTCTTCTGAACAAAGGCACACACTGATAAAAATGCAAAGAAGAGAAAATATAGCATTTATATTCAACACCCCCAACCAGGTGCTCTCCATGAGTATTGGGCTACACTTCCCAAAATTCCCAGCCAGCATTCAAGGAATTGTCTTTAAGACCCTTCCTCTTTCTTAGTTTAGAGAAAAGGCAGATGCCTTTTGCTGATGTAAGTACTGTAACACGTGTTTGTCTGCTTCCCAGAGAGACTGAATGATTTCATATCTTAACGTCCCACCCTATTCCTTTCTCAGACTGTAGAAACCCAGAGCTTCATCTCTTAAAATAGCCTTAAAATAGGCACCAGGGTCTGACCAGGCTGATCTACCAGCAATTTTTCTCAATTGAGAATGAGAGAGGAAAGGAAAGGAAAGGAAAGGAAAGGAAAGGAAAGGAAAGGAAAGGAAAGGAAAGGAAAGGAAAGGAAAGGAAAGGAAAGGAAAGGAAAGGAAAGGAAAGGAAAGGAAAGGAAAGGAAAGGAAAGGGTTTCAGTGATGCAAGTGCCCTACCTTGTTCAAAAAATGTGATGAAGGCAGAGGTCCATGTATCAACCTCTTCCATTCATAATCTCTCCATGTGTTCTACCACTTCATTCATACATACAGGCTTGCCAGAAAAAAATATATCTTGAGGAAAAAGAGTTCTACAGTGCCTTTTGTGTGAAAGCCTCCACCTGGAAGCACCCCATTGATGGAAGGTGTTTTAGCTTCAAAATAGAAAGAAAACCTGGGGGAGTAAAAAGATGAGATGTTCTGGTTCCTGATGCTTGAGTGTCAAAAATCTCACCCAAGGCCAAGGATTGTTCACCTGAAATTTTGACATTATTACAGTAGGCCTTCCCTAGCCTGCTTTCTTCTCCCCTGAAGATGGTACCCAGATTCCTGCTCACCATTCGGTGAGTTGGCAAGTAATTTTCACCATCCAATGACTAAGCAGGATCACCTTACATAGATGGAGTTTGCCAATCACCCAGTAATGTATCTAGTCTAATACTGTCCTATGAAGGCAACTGAGAACGTACAAATTATTTGGAATTGGGTGACAAGGTGAACAGAAGAGTCCTGCACATATAAATCAGCTCTTTCATCAAACACATTCCTGAGTATGTGCCAAGGTATTCCTTGGCAAGTTTCGAATGAAACGTCCATGCTGACCAAAATAACAGTGCAATCTTATACAGATATACACAGTCTAAACAGAAGTAACTCCCAGGCTGTGTTCATATAATACACTGAATTAGCAAAGTAGCTAATCTTATTTTAGCCCAATGTGTTCTGCAAACATAGCCGGCATGTTCTGGTTAGGGTTCATGCAAGTCCAGAAAACTGAATTAATTCAGTTGAGGGTCCTCTGGGTTAATGTCTCATGCAAACACAGCCCTATGGAATTCCAATGAGCTTACTCTCAAGTAATGTAGATTGCAAGAAAGGCAACCTGGTTCTTCCAGGTGTTCTGGACTTCAGTTCCCAGCCTGCAAGGGATTGTGGGGGTTATAGCACAAAACATTTAGAGCAGGGCTTTCCAAACTTTTGCGGTTGGCGACACACCAATGGCCGCCCCACAAAAACCCGGAAGCGCCGCCACGCAAAAACCGGAAGTGCCGGTGGCAGTGTTTCTGGGTTGTCGCCACGGCGGCAGCGGCTGCCCCTTCGAAAGGGCAGGCTCCGGGAACCCTGAAAATGCCCTCGGTTCTGGCAGGGAGGCGAAAAGCCTCCCCACATGCCACGCACGTTGCCGAGCGCTCAGCTGATCGGCGGGGAGAATTTCCACCCCGGCCCCGGATCAGCTGTGACGGGAATCCCGGCAGCGTGCGCGTGCGGTGAGGCTTTTCGCCTCCCTGCCGGAACCGAGGGCATTTTTGGGGTCCCCGGAGCCTGCCCTTTCGAAGGGGCTGCCGCTGTGCGGCAACCCGGAAGTGCCAATGGTGCTTCCAGGTTGTCACGCGGCACACTTGGGGCCCCCAGGCGACACAGTATTGTGTCGTGACACACAGTTTGGAAAGCCCTGATTTAGAGGGCATAAGTTGATGCTAGCCATGTTAGGGGTTATTGGGAACAATGCATGTACAACATTTTGAAAAGAAAGTAGAGAGTGGTTGTTGTGGGTTTTCTGGGCTGTGTGGCCGTGTTCTGGCAGTTTTGGTGCCTAACGTTTCGCCAGTAGCTGTGGCTGGCATCTTCAGAGGACAGGAGCACAGCTAGAAGATTCTCTCTGTGCCCAAGTCTTCTAGCTGTGCTCCTGTCCTCTGAAGATGCCAGCCACAGCTACTGGCGAAACGTTAGGAAGCAAAACTGCCAGAACACGGCCACACACCCGGAAAACTCACAACAACCATCGGATTCCGTCCGTGAAAGCCTTCGACTATACAAAGTAGAGAGTGTTATCACAAACGCTAGAAGTCCAAGTAATGATACTTGCAAGGCATTCTTCTAAATCAGTGTTTCTCAACCTTAGCAGCTTTAAGATGTGTAGACTTCAACTCCCAGAATTCCTCAGCCAGCTAATTCTGGGAGTTGAAGTCCACACATCTTAAAGTTGCTGAGGCTGAGAAACACTGCTCTAAATGTTTTATGGAGAAGGCACCACATGTGCAAACCTCTTATCACAACAGCTGGCTTAGATGAGCCGTGTTATCCCACCCCACTATAACCTCCCTTCTAAAGATCAGTGGATTTTGTTGGGGTCAACCCATTATGCTCAAACCCTTAAACCATAGCTTTCCAAACTGTGTGTCACGACACTTTAGTGTGTCGCGACACACAGTTTGGTGTGTCGCAACACAACCCGGAAGCGGCGGCAGGGGTGTGCATGGTGGTGCGGCGGCAGCGGCAGCAGCACACCATCAGCACTTCCGCGTTTTAGCGGAGGCCACCGCCGCTGCCGCCGTGCACACCGCTGCTGCCATGCCCCCCCCCCGCGCTGCCGCCGCCGTCATTAGTGTGTCACCAACGGCAGCACTTTGGAAAGCACTGCCTTAAACTATTGTTGCAGCTTCCGAGTAAAACCATAGCATTGCTGCCTGGCGCCTTCATCAATGAAAGAGAAATCTTCTAAAGTGAAATAATTAAAGCCTAAGTCGTCAGTGGTAATTCCCACTGAATTAATCAGAATTTGCCAGTTGTGTCATGTTAAAATGGACAGGAGGAAAAGAATCTTCTTGTTTCAGAAGAAAATGGATGGAGCATGGCAGGTGTTTACGATACTGGTTGGTTTTACAATCAGTTTCTCAGAAGAAAGCCACGAGGTATCACTAAGTTTTATGTTCCTTGACTAGATTATAGCACATCCTCCCAACACTGTGATTTTGTCCCTCTAGATTTTTAGTCCTATTATGATTATTGTATTATTATTAATTTAAATTTATTGGCTGCCCAGCTCCAGTGGACCCTAATGCTAGAGCCCATAGTTTCACACTTTTTCTAGCCAATTCATTTGATGCAGTTGCCCTGAAATAGCCATGAAAATGACAGAGTTCCTAATGTACTTCAAAATGTTAAAAAAAAAAAACCAAGCTCACATATCCTCAGGCTCTTGAAATTGCTGGGCACCTCTAAGTTCTCAACATGTTTTTGCTAAACTTGTGTGAGGCTAGTCATTGCTAAAAAAGAAAAAAGTTCCCACAGACCATTTTGTTAGCACCTTACAAGTGTGTGACTTCCTTTTCTCCCCTATTAAATTACAAAGCTAAAGTGAGGTTTTTCACTTCTAATCTCAGAAACTCAACTCAGTTGGAATTATTTACAGATCTTTCAGAAGAAGGGATGGGTGGGGGAACCAGCTTGCCATTTTGAGGAATGTCTTGCAAACATCACCACTTGGACTTCCAGTATTTTTGATAATACCCAGCATTGTTCAGGATTTGGGTTGCAGCTGAGCAAAAACAGCTCCTCTAGTTTGTTTCCTACTAAGCAAAAGGTAATTCTGAGTCACCATGAGAGAGCTAAACAAAAACAGATCAGACTGTCAAGGCTGAGCAAATTTAAGTCTTCCATGTATTCCCCTGGATCGCTTGCAGAGAGTGCTTCTGGCAAATACAGTGGTTTTAAAACTAAGTGCTGGTGACCCAAATTCAGAGGAAAGGGCAACTTGGTAATTTCCATCTAGCAATACCCCTTATCCTGGCATGCACCTTCACCTTTCTCAACAACCTTTATTTTCGTTCTTGCCTTCTTCCCTAGTTCTGGCCAGCCAGGAAGATAGGTTGCTTTCTTCTTTAACTTGTAAAGAAAAAGAAGGAAGGGAGGGGTTTTTTTTCTATGTAAGAGGCTACTTAAGTGCATGCACTGTCTTGGAGTATATTTAGGTTTTGGTGACCCATCCTGTTAGAATACAGTGTACAGTGATTCTATCATCTATCTATCTATCTGTCTATCTGTCTATCTGTCTATCTATCTATCTATCTATCTATCTATCTATCTATCTATCTATCATCTATCTATCTATCTATCTATCTATCTATCTATCTATCTATCTATCTATCTAATTTATACCTGCCACAATCAACCAGACTCTCAGTGGTGTACAGTAATTAAGAGCATAAGTGCAATTTATGTTACAACATGCACAGTAAGAACTAAAACAAATCCAGAAAACCATAATAAAGCATCCATCCATCCATCAGGGTGTCCCATTACTCATCATAAAACAATTCAGTCTTCCATCATTTCCAGAAAGTGAACAAAGGCCAGCCTGATTTCCCAGGGGAGCCTATTCCATAATATAGGTGTGGCCACTATAAAGCAGTGCCTATGAGTTTCAGCACCTTGTACCTTGTGGAAATGGGGGATCACCAGCAGTTTCTTCCCTGGACACATGGTTCATGGCAGGCCAGCACTCATACAATTGACCCATGGTAGGACGACAATTATACCTCATCTAAAATCAGTGCTTTTCATACACTAAAATAAATAAGATGTTTGTCAGGGTAGGAAAAAGTCTACATTTTTCTCCTGACTTTAGAAGTAAAAAATAGCAGTAAAGTCATGTGTGCTCATAGCTATGAACATTAATGTAAGTCTGTGTAAAAATAAGAGCAGCACATGGCCTTCTGTATTGGACTAGTGTGGTATCATTTTTCTGAAGTGTGTAAGGAAAAGAATATAAATGATCCCAACCAACCAGAGAACATGTAGGGGTATTAGAGTGTGGTATGGTCAATTAGCTTTAGCTATGTGATCATATCACTGAGGAATCACTCCACTGCCCCAATGAAAGAGGAAGGAGACACCAAAGATGGGGTAGTCTTAGAGAAGTTGGGGGCTGCAGCTCAACCTCTTGATCTTCTGGAAGCCACTGATGATACTACGGGGTAGAAGTGTGGCCTGCTGCCAGATGTTTAAAGGTAAAAGTAGATGCAGGAAGCTTTGGGGAGGCAAATCACAATGACTAAACTTGAAAAGGCATGAACTCTTGAGGCCAAAATTTGATGGCAAAATGGTTAAACTTCAGTGGTGTGATTTCTGGTCATGGGGTGTAATTAAGGGTGGAAATGGGAACTGTTTGCCTCCCAGAAGCCTGCTACTCTCAGGTCCACCCTTATTTTGAGCAAAATTAAAATTGTACAGTGCCAAAGTGGTCATTTTGTCACCAAGTTTGGCAGTGCAGTCTCAGGGGGTGGGAGGTGGGGACTGCATGTGCGATGTCTTGTTTTGCCACTGGAGCTTGCTTTTAAAAAGGTAAAGGTTCCCCCCGCACATTTGTGCAGTTGTGTCCGACTCTAGGAGCCAGTGCTCATCTCCGTTTGTTAGCTGAAGAGCCAGTGTTGTCCGAAGATGCTTCCACGGTCATGTGGCCGGCATGACGCACCTGGAACGCTGTTACCTACCCACCAAAGTGGTACCTATTTATCTACTTGCATTTGCATGCTTTCGAATTGCTAGGTTGTCAAGAGCTGGGGCGAGTGTGGGAGCTCAGTCCGTCACGCAGGACTAGGGATTCAAACCTCCGAACTTGCGATCTTCTGATCGAGAAGCCTGGCATCTTACCCGCTGAGCCACCACACCCCTTGCTTGCTTACCTACCAGTATTTGCTGCTATTTTCTTTAGAATCACTAATCATTCTTTGGATGGAGATTCATTTGCACTCCCTTCCACGGAATGTCACATTTTGTCGATGATGTTTGCTTGATGATATCATCACACCAGTGCTATGACTTATGTATTTGCATCAGACAGCACGTTGCAAGCACACAATCACAACATGGGTGCAGTGATGTCATTGTACACGTGTCATCTTTTTGACATCATTGCAGCCTGTTATGTACGTCACTGGGAGTGAGAGGCCTCTGAGAGGCAATCCTCTTCCATTCCACCCCTTAACCGCCTGAAAAAAACAGCAAATGTCTAAAATTGTGCCTCTAATTTTCAGCATAAAAATGGTGGAATGTTGGCAGTGTAGTGCTGGGTCTTCTGGGGGGGCGGCTAGTTTAAAGAATGGGAACTGAAGTCATTTCTGTCCAAGGACTTCCTGCTTCTATTCTCTTTCTTTCTGCAAAAATGAACAACTAAACAAACAAATACATAGCAAAGCCCAAAAGTGGTCATTTTATAGCCCAATGCTGGGGGAGGGGGAGGGAGGTGCACTGGTAAAGAATAAACCACAATTGATTTGAACCACGCAGCATGCTAAACTGTAAACTATGATTGATAGCCACAATGACTGGTTTATCCAACATACTAATCTTATCCTATAGATTGGAGAGAGGACTAGCTGAGTTGAATAGGGTTTTCTCTCAGCAAGCATGCCTAGTTTAATGTTAATTAATTTAACGCCAAATTTTGGTTAACATAATACCCTACATCTGTACTCCTAAGCACATTTTAAGGTGTCAACTTTATTGAACTCGGATAAGTGTTATCTTAGAAGATCTAATGAGATATTACAGAGCAAACATTGTCTAACTTCTGCCTTTCTTCCCAGTAAAAATGACGTCACTGTGCTGTGCTTTCCCTGTCCTCCAGACCTCAAATTATTCAGTATCAAAGGCAGGGAAATTTCACAGCAGTAATATCACTATATTTTGTATTTAAAAAGAAAAAACAGAAGCCACAACTGGAAACAAAGAAGAATTTTAGAATGGTGGATATTTCCAATCTCCGTGGTATCTGATTACAGATCTGAATCAGTTTCAATGATGCCCAGAGACAATAACTAATCTTGGGCTGAGACATATCTCAGATGATTAAACTGCCATCAAATAGTTTGCAACTACAAATAGTAATAGATTTGGATAGGTGGGGTTCACTTAATTGTTCATAGGGGTCAAAGCAAGGGGATATAAATACAGGCAAGCAAATAAATAAATATTATTTTTTCTGTAGAACTGGATAATGGGTAACAAACAGGAACAAATCCTAAAACAGGAAAACAAATATTATGTTCTGATAGACATCACGGAAACCTGGTGGGGAGACAGTCTTGATTAGAACATAGAACTTGAAGGATATTACATGTTCAAAAGAAACACAGCCAACAAAACAGGTTTACTGTATATTTAAAGAAGTGATATTCCAGTGAAGACATTCATGCTCCTGAATATGGAAATTATGTTGAAAGTATCTGGATAAGATTAAAAGGAGTTAGAAACAACAGCAATAACATTGTGGGAGTTTACTACAGGCCACCCACCTAGGCAGATGTGGACGATGCCTATTTGAATCAGCCCACCAAGTTCTCAAGAGGGCAGGCTACAGGGCCAACGGGGGACTTCCACTACCCTGATATCAGCTAGGAGTGGGAGGTCCAACAGATTTATGACCTCTCTTTCTGAGGATTTCATTTTGCAGAAAGTAGAAGAATAAACAAGGGGGCCCACCATCCTGACTAACAGAGAGGAATCGGTTAATGAACTGAAGGTGTCAGGCATGTAGAGGAAGGTGGCCACATCTAGGGGAGCAAAAATGGAGAGAAATCAGTCATGTATGCAGATCTGAGTTCAAGGTGAGCAGCATACCATGGCTTGAAATGCTAAAGATATACCAATTGGGAGGGATGGAAGAGCCCAAAACACAAGCTCCTGAAAGCACAGGTATAAACAACCCCTGCAAGAAGGAAAAAATGTAAGAGTCTTGTATGGATTCATGGAAGCAGGGCTAAAATCATGGAATCCATGGATTCATGGAAGCAGGACTAAAAGAGGAATTCAGACTAGCAGCTCAGCCCTGTTGGAACTGAGTTGGGAAAGCTAAACTCAGAATGAGGTGAGGAGTACAAATACAATTAAGCAGGATCCCCGCTAACAACTAACAGTATCCTCTCCAGCCATGTGTGCTGATGTAACACTAATTAGGAAGTCTTTATATTGCTTTAGTAATGGTCACATGGCATCCCCTTTAGGAATTGGTCACATGGCATTAACCTTCACCTCATCCCCAGCACATTACTGTAGTGGAAAGCCCTTAAGCCAACATTATCCCATCATGGTTTCCAAGGTGTATAAAATCTGTTAACACTTTATCACCCATTCATTTGGAGGGAAGTTCAGATGACAATGTGGGTGTGATCAGGGTGTGTTTGGGGACTGAAGGCATGCTCCCTTCCCTCTGGACACTACCTCAGTCATTTATCTCTTAGTGTCTCCATTAGTACTTGGTTTCCTAAATTTCTTTCATCTGTGGCCAACACCTTTCTTCTTCCTATTTTTCACACCCACTTTTTTTCCAAGCTTCCAACAAGAAAGGTAGGAAAGCTATTTTAAAATATCCACTATTTTGTCTGGAGAAGAAGAGAAGTTGTATTAGTGCCATTCCTCCTTTCGAAGTATTCTGAAATGTATCTTCATCTCTAGATGCAGTAGCCCTGCTTTTCCTCTTTGCAGTTAGTTCCCAGGAATAATGAGGGATGCTGCTTGCTGGCCAGTTTCTATTGCTCAGTTGTAATCACGTTTTTCCTCCCTCCTTATGAAGTTAGAAAGGCAGTTGCCCAGCTTGTTTTGCAATCATGGTAGGGTCTGCTCCCATCCTCCCAGGGACTATTTCTGCCCAGGGAGTGTTTCCATATGTTCCTTTATTTCATATTATCTTAAGTTGGGAAGTGTCCAAAAGGGTGCGGGACGAGGGGAATGCCTATTGTCCTAGAGACGTTCAGGCAGCATCCTGAAGGGTGGATGTTTTCCTAGCTGGCTGGTGAGATTCTGAAAAGGTAACCAAGTCAGAGGAGAAGACCAATTTTCCTGCCTAAAATGAGTAGCACACATAAATATCAGGACAACATTGTCTGGCATTTATCTAGAACAGGGACAACAGAGGCAGGCTAAGAATCGACTATGAGAACAGCAAGAGCCAGTTTGGTGTGGTGGTTAAGGCACCAGGCTAGAACCCGGGAAACCCTGAGTTCTAGTCCTGCCTTAGGCACAAAGCCAGCTGGGTGACCTTGGGCCAGTCCCTCTCTCTCAGCCTCAGAAGGAAGCAAACCACTTCTGAAAAACCTTGCCAAGAAAAGTGTAGGGACTTGTCCAGGCAGTCTCCGAGAATCGGACACGATTGAACGGATTTTAAAAAAAAAATGAGAACAGCACATTTTATGCTGGGTTGTTTTGTGCCAACACAAGGATGGATAGAGAACACTTTAACAGGAACAAAGAAAGTTCCAGAGAAGAAATTTTAATTGTCCAAATTTAAGTTTATAGCACAAGGCTTTTCTTCTTTCTCACATTAATGAATGGCAGGTTTGGCCAACTGGAAATTTGCCCTCCTGGGTTACCTTGGAATTGACATATTTGATTACCTCTTATATTTTAGAAAGCATTAGAGTCTGACTACCTTCAAAAATATAGAATTCCCACTCCTTTTGTATTAGCTGTCAGGTGTGTAAAAGCATGCCAGCTCTGATTTCATTCTTATGAGCAGACTAAATTAATATTCTGGGGGAATCCACACTTGAAAATAACAGGGCAATCCTTTTGTTGGAAAACCTGGGTGGAGTATCATTAAATCAATTAACAGGATTAGAGGATGAATTTATATTCTTTGAGAAGTTGCAACATGAGTATCATCTGCAAAAAATGCTGAGTGATAATCTTTGAGCCAGCAACTCAAAGTGCTTCAGAACTCCATAGAGTACAGTATGATGTCCTTTACAAAATAATTAAGCCTATACTATTTATAAACAGAGTCCACTGGAGTTGGGCAGCCAATACATTTAAATAAATAAATAAATAAATAATAATTAAAATGTACTAAATTAATTGTTTAAGAGTACAGGGAATTACAGAAAAAGGAAATAAAGTGTTCAGTTCGTGAATGCCTTAATGGAAGATCAGTTACATTTCTATCAACTTAATACTACAATAGATATTATTTTATGTCTCTTGAACACTTAGGTGCCTTTTCAAGAAAAAAATGATGGGAAACTTGTGTTGATCTTCTTGTTCTTCTTTTGGTTTGGAGACTTATGGGACAATGGAAATCATCATCATCATCTTACCTGTTGTTACAAGATTGGAAGGGCACCTGTCAATTATACAATAGTCCAAAGAAACTATCTCTCATTCTATATTTGAACCAGCATTTTACTGTCAGGAGACACGATTGGAGGACTATTTAGAAATTTGGACTACACATACTATGATGTATGTAACCTTTTTTCTAATTTTTCCTGAACTGAGTTAAAAGCCTATAATTAAATTGTATCATATTAGATGAACATATCGAAGGGGCATGATGGCCCAGTGGTTAAGATGCCAGGCTTGTCAATCGGAAGGTCGGCAGTTCAAGACCCTAGCCCCGTGTGACGGAGTGAGCTCCCGCACTCACCCCAGCTCTTGCCAACCTAGCAATTCGAAAGCATATAAATGCAAGTAGATGAATAGGTACCACTTCGGTGGGTAGGTAACAGCGTTCTGCACGCGTCATGCCGGCCACATGACCGTGGAAGTGTCTTCGGACAACGCTGGCTCTTCGGCTAACAAACGGAGATGAGCACCGGCCCCTAGAGTTGGACACGACTGTGCAGGGGAAAACCTTTACCTTTACTAGATGAACATAATAATGACTGGCTTTGACTATTATAAGATAGATGTATATTTTTGTTTCGCAACAAAGTTCAAGCCTGTTAGATGGAGGGTTCCAAGCACTACCAATTAAAACATTTTATGCCGTTGTTCCACATTTTCTCTCTTAATGTAATGTCTTGGGCAAGAAAAATAGGCGGAACTGGGGTGGGAAAATACAGGGAATAACAAGTTGACAGTTAACTCCATACAATTGCCTAAGCAAGGCAGGACATTTGTATAATAAGGCTTCTTTCTTTGGAAGATCTCTTGATGCTCTCCAATATCTGGTTGTCCCTCCTGTGATGGTTATATAGCAGTGCCATCTTGTGGCTATTTTACAGATTTTAAAAAATGGGAAGGCAGTTGGGTTTATTTATTCATATTAATTAGGTTGTGGGGGTATTTATTTATTGTTTGTGTGCTTGCTTGGTTGCTATATGGCAAGTGGTCACCTTAAATCTCAAGAAGAGATGGCTTCAAAATCTAGAAAGCAGCATGTTTTTTAAAAAAAAAATCAGGACCTATACCAAAACTCACATCTGATGGCAGCAAATTCAATTTGCTCTTTTAAAAAATTGAACATTAAAGAAAATAAGTTTAAAAATATAGAAAGAAGACAAGAAGGGAGAATAAAAAGTAAATACAGATGAATGAACAAGAGATTTAGAAACGTCATGAAGTTTATAATTTTCCAATAAATAGATTGGAAAATTATAAATTTTCCAATTTATAGATATACAATAGATATTGTAAATAACTGAATGTATTATATTACTAAAAACCATCATTAAACTCTAAACTAAGAATGAATATTGAGAACTGTGGTCAACATAGTATAAATCACCAAGTAAGATTACAGGCTACAATAAATTCAATCCATATTAATAAAAATCTATTCTGTTTTTATATCCTATGAAATTAAAATATGAAGAAACCCAAATGTTGGATGTGATATAAATCCATGTATTAAATTGTCATCTAAGAATGGCTTCCAGTTTGAATTGAATTCTGTGTCAGATTTGCATTTAAGATATGAGATTATTTTACACATCGAAGCACACACCCACAACTTGGCTAACCATTCTTCCATTGAGAGGATCAAACAATCTTTCCAGCAAAAAGCATATAATATTGGCAGCAAATTCCATAATTTCATGCAGTATAACATCTAGACAGCACTAGGTTGCCTACCACTCAAATAATGATAGAAGATCACAGCATAGTTCAGAGGGATTTTTTTGTACTCAAGTAACATTTTTGGGGCGTGATGGCTCAGTGGGTAAGATGCCAGGCTTGTCGATCGGAAGATCCCAAGTTCGGAGGTTCGAATCCCTAGTCCCGCGTGACGGACTGAGCTCCCGCACTAGCCCTAGCTCTTGCCAACCTAGCAATTCGAAAGCATGCAAATGCAAGTAGATGAATAGGTACCACTTCAGTGGGTAGGTTACAGCATTCCGCGTGCATCATGCCAGCCACATGACCGTGGAAGCGTCTTCAGACAATGCTGGCTCTTCGGCTAACAAACGGAGAAGAGCACCGGCCTCTAGAGTTGGACATGACTGCACAAATGTGCGGGGGGGTGGACTTTTACCTTTTTTTTTTTTTAACATTGGTCCAGATGGATCTGAAAGAATCCAGCTGGGTAGCATCAGTTCACTAGATTGTAAAGTGAGAAGATTCTTCTTGCAGATCAATAGTTCATCAAACAGCATGGCTGCCTATAGAGCCAACAACTTTTGGAAAGTTTATCTGCTCCAGCGGCATCATGTATACAAGCACTGGGACTTTTTATCTTGCCCAGATTGAGACCATAACTGAAGGGTAGTAAAAAGGTAAAGTAATAATTGGCTAGCTGGGAAGATGAGCATTAGTTCTTGGGCCAAAGATTGAATTTGTCTACAGTTTCTGTAACAATAATATTTTAATTGCATAAATTATCATATCTTATTAATAGCAATGGTCAAGATTTATAACACTTATGCTTAGTGAACCTGTATACAGTATATAAATTCACCAGCACATGCTTCTAGACTGAAATTTGTATTCTTGTCTCCAGGGGAATAACAATAACATTGGTGAGCATGGCCTTATGACTACTGTGCATGTTCAGCCAGTAACAACAACACAAAAAATAGGTCTCTGCCCTAAAGAGCACATCTAACATTCAGCACTGGAATAGCAATAAAGAGAAAGAGAGAGAGAGAGAGCTGGAGCTGGTGGTAGAGAAAAAAGGCTGAACTTGCTGTTTAGATGCTTAGACTTATATTTTGTAGGAAAGAAAAACTGCAGGTTGTACCAAAGAATTTTAATGTTGTTAAATGTACTGTATATGGGTTGAATGAAAAGTAATGCCTCCACAACTTTATTTTAAATAATGATATTTTAATAAATTGAACAGGAACATTATTCTTGAAATTAGCTTTTTTGTTACTGGTATTTACTTCTCAACATAATCACCACCATTCGCTACACATGTCTGCCAACAATGGACAAGCTTCTCAAAGCTATCACAAAAGAACTCCACTCCACACTTTGTCTTTCAACTAGGTCCTGATAGTCCTTTCTACCTCTTCATTTGAATCAAACAGATGCCCATGAAGTATTCCTTCAATTTTGGGAAAAGGTAGAAGTCTCATGGTGCCAAGTATGGATTGTATGGTAGATGGGTAAGACAGTGAGATTCAATTTTGCAATTGCCTCTTTGGTGGATTGTGAAGTGTGAGGCCTAGCATTGTCACATCACAGCAACATTGTGTTCTTGTGCCTCTGAATTCTGCTTAATTGTTGTTTCAAAAATTTGATTGTTACAGTGCAGCATTCTGAGTTGATAGTGATGCCAGACTCAAGGAAATCCATATGAATAATACAATCTGTATCCCAAAAAACAGTAACCAGTTTTCCTGCTGACACCTGGGTTTTTATTTTTATTTGCAGGTGAAGTTTTGTGATGACATTCCATGACTTTCTGGGCCATAATGTTTTGTCGGCTGTCGAGATGCTGTGAAGAATTTCCTCACCTTCATTCTCATAGCATGACAACAATTCCTGGCAATTTTTAACCCTCGAAGCTTTCCTCTCTGATATCAGCATGTGAGGAACCCATCTTGCCCCAACCTTCTGATATTGAAGAACATCAATAATGTAACCCATACATCCTTGTGAAATACCAAGGTTGACAGCAATTTCCCTTTCAGTGATCTACTGATTGTCCTTAATCAATTCATCAAACTCTTTTCATGCAAAATACATCATTTGCTGTCAAGATAATCCATTTCATTCTTCATTATACAAATCAGCTTACCATCTGTACATTTTTTGGCCCAGCAATGCACAGTACCAACCTCAACACAGTGATCACCAAAAACAACCTGCATTCTGCAGTGAATTTCAGTTGGAGTCCTTCAGCAGTCCAAGGTTTAATCACAGTGCTTAAGTTGCACTGTTGAGTATTCACTGCAGGCTTCCATTTCAGGAATAATAGGAACATGACCTTTTCTCACAGCTACTTCCTGTGAACTGAAAGAACATACTAAAGAATTTATCAGAGCTTTTGGCACATCAGTACTGCCATCTGTTGGTGACTTGTAATATTGGAGGCCCTTCTACATTTGAAGCACTGTTCAATCAGAAAACTAGATGCAAGCCCAAGAGTTGGTAGGACTTAGAAGCACCAGCTTGGAGGCACTCCTCTGGCACTTCCTTATCCAGTCCGTCCTGGAAAATAAGGGATACAGCACAAGCAGAGAGACTGCCATTGATTTGGACCAGACAGATTTTAAATGCAATATAATATTAAGCTTTTGGGGTAGACAAAACTCTCTATATAGATGGAATAACACCTTTGGCTGTTGTGGGTCTTCCGGGCTGTGTGGCCGTGTTCTGGAAGTTGTGGTTCCTAACGTTTCGCCAGCATCTGTGGCCAGCATCTTCAGAGGGCAGGAGCACAGATAGAAGCAAAATCTCTGTGCCCAGGTAGAGTGGCAATGTTCTATTTATAGAGCTAAATTATAGGAGATTAGGTGGGTTTTTTTGTTGTGTTGAAATGTTAATGAGTGGCTGATGAGCGTGATTAGCATGTTCATTGTGAGAAGTATTCCCATGTCCTGGTGGTTGGACTGAGTTCGTTGACCTTTTGCAGGCTGTGTTTTTCAGGACTGGTAGCCAGGTTTTGCTAATTTTTAAACTTTCTTCTTTTTTATTGTAACTGTGCTGGTGTTTGTGAATTTCAATGGCTTCTCTGTATAATCTGGTGTAGTGGCTTTTGGTGTTGTCCAGTATTTCTGTGTTTTCAAATAGGATTTTGTGTCCCGTTTGCTTGAGAGCATGTTCAGCTACTGAAGATTTTTCCGGTTGCTGTAGTCTGCAGTGTCTTTCATGTTCTTTTATCCTGGTGTGAATGCTTCGTTTTGTGGTTCCGATGTATACTTGTCCACAGCTGCATGGTATGCGGTATACTCCTGCAGCGGTGCGGGGGTCCCTTTTGTCTTTTGCTGATTTTAGCATTTGTTGTATTTTTCTGGTGGGTCTGAAGACTGTTTGAAAGTTGTGTTTTTCCATCAGTTTTCCCATGCGGTCAGTGACTCCTTTGATGTAGGGCAGGAATACTTTGTTTGTGGGGGGCTGTTTTTCTTCAGTTGGATGTTGTTTTCTTGGTTTGATGGCTCTTTTTATTTCATTCTTGGAATAGCCATTTGCCTGTAGGACCCAATTCAGATGGTTAAGTTCATTGTTGAGAAATTGGGTTTCACAGTTTCGATTAGCACGATCCACCAAGGTTTTGATCATGCCTCTCTTTTGTCGTGGGTGGTGATTGGAATTTTTGTGTAGATATCGGTCCGTACGGGTGGGTTTTCTGTATACTTTGTGTCCTAGTTTGAGGTCCGGATTGCGTATGACCAGCGTATCTAAAAATGGAAGTTTGCCATCAGTTTCTTTTTCCATAGTGAATTGTATATTGGGGTGGATGCCGTTTAGGTGGTCCAGAAATTTCTCCAGTTCTTCTTCAGCATGACTCCAAATTGCGAAGGTGTCATCCACGAACCGGAACCAGACTGTTGGTGTAATGGGTGCCGATTCCAAAGCCTGTTTTTCAAAGTGTTCCATGTAAAAGTTTGCTATGACTGGGCTCAGGGGGCTTCCCATGGCAACGCCATCCATCTGTTCATAGAACTCATTCTCCCATTGAAAGTAACTAGTTGTTAGGCAGTGTTGAAATAAAGCTGTAATGTCTTCTGGGAAGATTTGCTTGATGAGTGCCAGGGTGTCCCTTACTGGCACCTTGGTAAACAGGGAGACCACGTCAAAGCTGACCAGTTTGTCCGTATGGTTGAGTTTTAGGGTGCTGATTTTGTTGATGAAGTGTCCTGAGTCTTTGATGTGGGATGGAGTCTGTCCGATGTGGGTCTGTAAAAGGGTTGCCAAATGTTTGGATAATTCATATGTCGGGGAGCCAATGGCACTTACAATGGGTCTGAGTGGGATCGAGTCTTTGTGGATTTGGGGGAGTCCGTATAGTCTAGGTGAGAGAGCTTCTGTCTTGCAAATACGTTGTAGTACGTTGGGATGCAGGGAGGAGCTCTTTATCAGTGTGTTGGTTTGCTTCATGATTTTGCTGGTCTGAAGCAAACCAACACACTGATAAAGAGCTCCTCCCTGCATCCCAACGTACTACAACGTATTTGCAAGACAGAAGCTCTCTCACCTAGACTATACGGACTCCCCAAAATCCACAAAGACTCGATCCCACTCAGACCCATTGTAAGTGCCATTGGCTCCCCGACATATGAATTATCCAAACATTTGGCAACCCTTTTACAGACCCACATCGGACAGACTCCATCCCACATCAAAGACTCAGGACACTTCATCAACAAAATCAGCACCCTAAAACTCAACCATACGGACAAACTGGTCAGCTTTGACGTGGTCTCCCTGTTTACCAAGGTGCCAGTAAGGGACACCCTGGCACTCATCAAGCAAATCTTCCCAGAAGACATTACAGCTTTATTTCAACACTGCCTAACAACTAGTTACTTTCAATGGGAGAATGAGTTCTACGAACAGATGGATGGCATTGCCATGGGAAGCCCCCTGAGCCCAGTCATAGCAAACCTTTACATGGAACACTTTGAAAAACAGGCTTTGGAATCGGCACCCATTACACCAACAGTCTGGTTCCGGTTCGTGGATGACACCTTCGCAATTTGGAGTCATACTGAAGAAGAACTGGAGAAATTTCTGGACCACCTAAACGGCATCCACCGCAATATACAATTCACTATGGAAAAAGAAACTGATGGCAAACTTCCATTTTTAGATACGCTGGTCATACGCAATCCGGACCTCAAACTAGGACACAAAGTATACAGAAAACCCACCCATACGGACCGATATCTACACAAAAATTCCAATCACCACCCACGACAAAAGAGAGGCATGATCAAAACCTTGGTGGATCGTGCTAATCGAAACTGTGAAACCCAATTTCTCAACAATGAACTTAACCATCTGAATTGGGTCCTACAGGCAAATGGCTATTCCAAGAATGAAATAAAAAGAGCCATCAAACCAAGAAAACAACATCCAACTGAAGAAAAACAGCCCCCCACAAACAAAGTATTCCTGCCCTACATCAAAGGAGTCACCGACCGCATGGGAAAACTGATGGAAAAACACAACTTTCAAACAGTCTTCAGACCCACCAGAAAAATACAACAAATGCTAAAATCAGCAAAAGACAAAAGGGACCCCCGCACCACTGCAGGAGTATACCGCATACCATGCAGCTGTGGACAAGTATACATCGGAACCACAAAACGAAGCATTCACACCAGGATAAAAGAACATGAAAGACACTGCAGACTACAGCAACCGGAAAAATCTTCAGTAGCTGAACATGCTCTCAAGCAAACGGGACACAAAATCCTATTTGAAAACACAGAAATACTGGACAACACCAAAAGCCACTACACCAGATTATACAGAGAAGCCATTGAAATTCACAAACACCAGCACAGTTACAATAAAAAAGAAGAAAGTTTAAAAATTAGCAAAACCTGGCTACCAGTCCTGAAAAACACAGCCTGCAAAAGGTCAACGAACTCAGTCCAACCACCAGGACATGGGAATACTTCTCACAATGAACATGCTAATCACGCTCATCAGCCACTCATTAACATTTCAACACAACAAAAAAAACCACCTAATCTCCTATAATTTAGCTCTATAAATAGAACATTGCCACTCTACCTGGGCACAGAGATTTTGCTTCTATCTGTGCTCCTGCCCTCTGAAGATGCTGGCCACAGATGCTGGCGAAACGTTAGGAACCACAACTTCCAGAACACGGCCACACAGCCCGGAAGACCCACAACAGCCATTGAACTCCGGCCGTGAAAGCCTTCGACAATACAATAACACCTTTGTCCAAAAAAAAAGAAGGCAGAGAGGGAGAGAGAGAAAAGATCTTCTAGAAAAAGGCCTTTGAAATAACTGTGAAAGGTAGGCAGGCAGGCAGGCAGGCAGGCAGGAAACTAGAAAGCAAGGAAACTAGGTATTTTCTCTGATAATTTATAGTTTCCCATTCCCAGTATAGTTTCCCATTCCCAGTATAGTTTCCCATTCCCAGTATAGTTTCCCATTCCCAGTATAGTTTCCCATTCCCAGTATAGTTTCCCATTCCCAGTAGGAGGCAGCAACTAAAACCATCCCAAAGAAAAAGAAATGCAAGAAAGCAAAGTGGCTGTCTGATGAAGCTTCACAAATAGCTGAGGAAAGAAGGAAAGCAAAAGGCAAGGGAGAAAGGGAAAGATATAACCAACTGAATGCAGATTTCCAGAGAATAGCAAGGAGAGATAAGAAGGCCTTCTTAAATGAACAACGCAAAGAAATCGAGGAAAACAATAGAATTGGGAAGACTAGAGATCTCTTCAAGAAAATTGGAGATTTCAAGGGAACGTTTTGTGCAAAGATGGGCATGTTAAAGAACAAAAAAGGCAGGGACCTAACAGAAGCAGAAGAGATTAAGAAGAGGTGGCAAGAATACACAGAAGAACTATACAAGAAAGATCTTAATGTCCCTGATATCCACAATGGTGTGGTCACTGACCTTGGGCTGGACATCCTAGAGCAGGGGTGGGCAACGTCAGGCCCAGGGGCTGTATAAGGCCCGCGAAAGCAATTGGTCTGGCCCGCGGCAGCAGAGGCGGGCGTGGTGGCGGCGGGCACAGTGGCGGACATGGAGGGGGCAGGAGCGGCAGTGGGCATGGTGGGCATGGTGGCGGGCGGGGTGGCAGTGGGCACAGCGGTGGGCGCGGCAAAAGCAGGCACGGCGGCAGGCACAGCAGCGGTGGGTGCAGCGGTGGACGTGGTGGGGGCAGACACGGCGGCGGGCATGGTAGGTGTGGCGGTGGCAGGCACAGTGGCAGGCGTGGTGGCGGCAGGCGCTGCAGCAGGCGTAGCGGTGGTGGGCACTGCGGCGGCAGGTGTGGCGGTCCCCCAGTCTGCACAATTGGCTCCTGCCCGCAAACCCCGCCCCCTTCTGTGCGATTGGCTCCTGCCCACAAACCCTGCCCCCTTCCGCGCGATTGGCTCCCACCTGCAAACCCCGCCCCCCGGCCCTTGAGTGATGTTATAAATATCAAAATGGCCCTTGGCATAAAAAAGGTTCCCCACCCCTGTCCTAGAGAGTAAAGTCAAGTGGGCCTTAGGAAGCATTACTAACAACAAAGCTAGCAGAGATGACAGCATTCCAGCTGAGCTATTTAAAATCCTAAAAGATGATGCTGTTAAAGTGCTGCACTCAATATGCCAACAAATTTGGAAAACTCAACAGTGGCCACAGGATTGGAAAAGGTCAGTTTACATTCCAATTCCAAAGAAAGGCAATGCCAAAGAATGTTCAAACTACCGTACAATTGCGCTCATTTCACATGCTAGCAAGGTTATGCTCAAAATCCTACAAGCTAGGCTTCAGCAGTATGTGAACCGAGAACTACCAGAAGTGCAAGCTGGGTTTCGAAGAGGCAGAGGAACTAGAGATCAGATTGCCAACATTCGCTGGATCATGGAAAAAGCAAGAGAGTTCCAGAAAAACATCTACTTCTGCTTCATTGACTACGCTAAAGCCTTTGATTGTGTGGATCACAACAAACTGTGGCAAATTCTTAAAGAGATGGGAGTACCAGACCACCTTACCTGTCTCCTGAGAAACCTGTATGCGGGTCAAGAAGCAACAGTTAGAACCGGACATGGAACAACCGATTGGTTCACAATTGGGAAAGGGGTACGACAAGGCTGTATATTATCACCCTGCTTATTTAACTTATATGCAGAGTACATCATGAGAAATGCCAGGCTGGATGAATCACAAGCTGGAGTTAAGATTGCCGGGAGAAATATCAACAACCTCAGATATGCAGACGATACCACCCTAATGGCAGAAAGTGAAGAGGAACTAAAAAGCCTCTTGATGAGGGTGAAAGAGGAGAGTGCAAAAGCTGGGTTGAAACTCAACATTAAAAAAACTCAGATCATGGCATCTGGTCCCATCACTTCCTGGCAAATAGAAGGGGAAGAAATGGAAGCAGTGACAGATTTTATTTTCTTGGGCTCCAAGATCATCGCAGACGGTGACTGCAGCCATGAAATTAAAAGACGCTTGCTCCTTGGGAGGAAAGCTATGGCAAACAAAGACAGCATATTAAAAAGCAGAGACATCACCTTGCCAACAAAGGTCTGTATAATTAAAGCTATGGTTTTCCCAGTAGTAATGTATGGCTGTGAGAGTTGGACCATAAGGAAGGCTGAGCGCCGAAGAATTGATGCTTTCGAACTGTGGTGCTGGAGAAGACTCTTAAGAGTCCCTTGGACTGCAAGGAGGTCAAATCAGTCAATCCTAAAGGAAATCAACCCTGACTGCTCATTGGAAGGACAGATACTGGAGCTAAAGTTCAAATATTTTGGCCACCTAATGCGAAGAGAGGACTCACTGGAAAAGACCCTGATGCTGGGAAAGACCGAAGGCAAAAGGAGAAGGGGATGGCAGAGGATGAGATGGTTAGATAGCATCACCGATGCAACGAACATGAATTTGAGTAAACTCTGGGAGACAGTGGAGGACAGGAAAGCTTGGCGTGCTATGGTCCATGAGGTCACAAAGAGTCAGACATGACTTAACGACTGAACAACAACAACAACATTCCCAGTACAATGTGATGCTTGCATATTTATTGATCAATTGCTGAGGATAGAAGGATAGATAGGCTCTGCAGTCAATGATCAAGTCTTCCTTCTTATCCCATCTTCCTACTTTTAATTAACCTGCTATATTTTTCTGGCAGGGAGGATCCATGGGCAGCATAATCATATGGAACAGGAATTCCTTCTAGCTGAGAGAAATCAGTCTGGCTCTAGTGTGCATGTCAAGACTGATAAGAGGAAGGCTTTTTTAGTCTTCTGAAAAAGAGTTCCCCAAAACTGGTGTCTTCAGATATAGTATGACTCCATCATTTTATTTACGTATGATTCCTTGGGACAGCATTCCCAACATGATGCTCTCCAGAATTCCAAGACATCATGGATCTAGTCAAATTAAACATGGGGAATAATTATGGCATGATGCTAAAGCAGAAATGAGAAAGTTATGACCACCAGACACTCCTCAGCTGCAACTTTAGTATCCCCTCCTAAGGTCACAGGAAAAGTTTCACCTGCTAAATATCTGCTCTGCTTTCTTCAAATGGGTGCTCTTTAGTGCTCATTTCCCTAATGGCTAACTTTCATCCAAAGTTGCTACTTTGGTCTCTACCTGGACTTTACATTCCTTAGATTAAAAATTCATTTTAGAATGTACCTTAAAAGGGTTATGTATTAACTAGAACGATATATTTTTCTTAAAAAATAAACTGGAACAATCTTAAATTGATTATGTTAAACATGATCCATTAGGAGGCAGCAGGCTCAATGCAACTGCTGTACTTGCATAGCAAGACTGTTTCTGCCAAAGAGAAAGTAACCTCTGGAAAGCAATGTAAGAAAGTGAATCCTTTGGTAATGCTTCCAGATGCAGTCATTCCCAAACCTCTTTCCAGTTCTGAAGAGGCTGCCCAGGAGCTCAGCCCATATGTTGCTAATTCACTAGGATGAGAATAACTTCCACATCTGGACAAGAGCAATATTAGATTGCTGTAGAGCTCTGGGGGAGAGCATATAAAATGTTCCCCAGCACATGACATCCATTCAGAGAAATGGGCTGTGACTGGACTTAGTTGTTAACATCTGGCTGACCTGGAAATGACCTAGTTAGCACTGGGATCTCAGTGTTGCAAACCCACCTGTGAACTGGAAACAAATTGCAACAGCATCAGGACCATGCCATAAGACAAAACAATCATACCCAGAACAATTATAGTGTTGTTCTCCCATACCCACCCTGTAGGTTACATTAGGAAATATAGGAACCCCCTCTTTGTAGCCCATCTTGCTTAGTAATATTGACTCAGAACTTCAACTTGGAACTTGAACTGGTGCTCTGCCTGGAGATGCTGGCGTTGAATTTGGGACCTTCCACAGACAATTGAGCCACAAGGCTCTGGTCTGCCCCAGCCCCAGCCCCAGCCCCAGCCCCAGCCCCAGCCCCAGCCCCAGCCCCTCTCAATCAAGGGGGTGTGTCTCCCATTCCTTGGCCAAAGAGGAAGTCATCTTTCCTGTTGGTGAAGTGTGCAGCAGTTACCAGTGCAACGAATGGGCAAGTAAAAGGAGCAGAAGTGAACAAAGAAAGATGTATATTTGGGGAGGAACCAGCTTTTTCTTTCAGTAAACTCTCACTTACTCAAGTTTTTGTAGATGAGCAGTGAAATTGCTTTGAGTGAGTGGAAACCTTCTGGAAACCTCTCATTCCCTCAAAGGGATACTGTAAGTAATTGGGATAATTTAACAGTGGTGTATGCCCTTTGTTAAGGGGGCGTGGTGGCTCAGCGGGTAAGACGCCAGGCTTGTCGATCGGAAGGTCGCAAGTTCGGAGGTTCGAATCCCTAGCCCCGCGTGACGGAGTGAGCTCCCGCACTAGTTCCAGCTCTTGCCAACCTAGCAATTCGAAAGCATGCAAATGCAAGTAGATTAATAGGTACCACTTCAGTGGGTGGGTAACAGCGTTCCAGGCACGTCATGAGGCCACATGACCGTGGAAGCGTCTTCGGACAACGTTGGCTCTTCGGCTAACAAACGGAGAAGAGCACCGGCCCCTAGAGTCAGACACGACTGCACAAATGTGCGGGGGGAACCGTTACGTTATGCCCTTTGTTAGACTCTGTCAACTACATCCATCATGGCATTAATCAGAGAGAATGGGAACTGTACTCCAGTAACATCTGGAGGATCACTGACTTCCTAGCTTTGTAACAGAAAGTGCCTGGGATAAGATGGATTCACTTTTCCACTTGCCTTTCCCTTTGTGACCTGGCCTTGGGCAAGGATACCGTGACAAAATATAAAACATGTCATGACGGAAATCCCATAATTTATGTACTTTGATGTCGGAATCAAGTACAAGAGGGTGGGGATTATGTCATGACATCACTACACAAATGTAATTTTTTCTGTTATCATGACTTAGAGAAGACACCTATGTCTAGCCACAACGTATCAATACATTTGATTCTAAACAACAGGTAGCACAAACTTTTCTAAGCATCTTGAAGCTTCAAAACCTTTTGTGCAGCCAAATTTAGTTGATGTTCTGGGAACTTGTACTTGTTCTTCAATCCCTGCTCCTCCATTCTTGGGCTTCTGAAATGATGCCTGAATGGACAATGCTTTCAGTTCCCTAACTGACCTATCAATGCTTTCTCAGAGGATTTGTCTTGTTCAAATATACTAATCTGAGAATGTTTAAAATTCTTTTGAATTTTGTGCACACTCCGAGGAAGATCTTCAAACTATCCTAAACATCTTTGCAGAAGCATATGAAAAGCTCGGCCTCTCGATTAACATTAAAAAAACCAAAGTGCTTTACCAGCAAGTTCGAACCAATCCCTCCGCAGCGCCATCAATCCAGCTTAAAGGTGTGTCACTAGAAAATGTCGACCACTTATCTTATCTCGGCAGCCATCTATCTACAAAAGCCGACATCGATGCTGAAATTCAGCATCGCCTGAGCTCTGCGAGTGTAGCTTTCTCCCGAATGAAGCGTAGAGTGTTTGAGGATCGGGACATTCGCGGGAAACCAAAATGCTTGTTTCCAAAGCCATTGTACTACCAACCCTTCTGTACGCCTGTGAAACATGGACCCTCTACAAACGCCACCTCCAACTTCTTGAAAGATTCCATCAACGCTGCCTCCGAAAAATTCTGCAAATTACTTGGGAAGATAGGCGGACTAATGTTAGCGTATTAGAAGAAGCGAAAACCACCAGCATTGAAACAATGATCATCCAACATCAACTTCGCTGGACCGGTCATGTTGTTCGAATGCCTGACCATCGTCTTCCAAAGCAGCTACTTTACTCCCAACTTAAGAATGGAAAACGGAATATTGGTGGACAGCAAAAGAGATTCAAAGATACTCTCAAAGCTAATTTAAAAAAATGTAATATCAGCATTGAGAACTGGGGAGCCCTAACTCATGAGCGTTTCAATTGGAGGTCATCCTTTATTAATGGCGCTATAGACTTTGAAGAAGCACGAGTACAGGGTGAAAGGGAGAAAAGAGCTAAAAGGAAGGCACGTCAGGCAAACCCTCATCATGACCGTCTCCCACCCAGAAACCTATGCCCTCATTGTGGGAGGTTGTGCGGATCCAGAATTGGCCTTTATAGCCACTTACGGATCCACTGTTAAAATTTTACCTTTGGAAGACAATCTTACTCGGCTACGAGTGATCACCAGTGATAACCAGTGGATGATGGATGCCATAATCTTACATATCTGCAGAGCCCCAAGTTGAGGAAAGCCTCTCTCCAGATTTTTGTTCTATTAAGTTAGCATTGTTCTCTAAACTCTTAACTTTTCAGCAAGCTTCCTTGCTTCTTCTTTTTTTAAGCATTATGTTGAAATATTTTTCTTCCCCACTAGATGGCAGATTAGGATAATAATCTTTAGCTTTAGAAATGTCACTGAACATTGAACATATTAAAACAGTTTCATGAATATACAGATTCAAAAGACTAAAAAGAAGTTTTGTCCAAATAAGTAAACTATCCAGCTATAGGTTAAGGGAAGATTTTGTATCCCTGTGCTTACTTAAGTATCCAACCTAATTGAAAAGGTGCATTATCTTGAGGTTCAGTTAAGGTAAATGGCAAATGGCTTGTTGCCTATTGCCAATTTAAAACTGAGCAGGGGATAGAGAAGAGGAAATAGGTTGGCTAGCAGTGAAGAGCATTTTACTTTTCTTAAATCCACCCATTAATAATGCTTACGCAAGGGCCTAGACTAGAGGACCTTGGCTGATCTGAAGAACTCAGCCCTGGGATCGTGCTTGGATGAGAGACCACCAGGAAAGCCTAGACTGGAAAATAACAATTTAAAATTTTAGAAGGCAATCATGACAAACCACTTCTGTATTGCTGCCAAGAACATAAGATGCCCATTTCTACATAATCAAGCTTGACTGAAAGGAGTTTCTGTTTGAAAGTATCTCTAAGATTTAAAAAATCTGCTAATGTTGTAGTTAGTTCATAATTTGAGATTATTTATTAATAATAAATATGTAGTATTAAATAGAATAAGTGTACGTGTGTGGCTTATCCAAGTAATCCAGAATAGCCTTACTTTGGGCATAGCTTGGATTCAAAGACCTTCAAAGTCTGTTCAATCCACAGCTTAAGAAGTTGGTGATGGTGCCTCAAGTGTTAGTTCTGTCTAACTAGTTTCAATTGGATTGTGTAATTCCTGGTTTTAGTCCCAAAGTCCAATTTTTTACTTGTCTCTACTTCTTTGCCTTTAGTAGCAGCTCATAGCACTTTGCCATCTTTCTAAGATGAAAAGCTTTAGCAACTATCTTCTGATTATGAGCAGCAATGAAAACCACAAAAACAAGCCAGATTAGATTTTATTTTTTCTGGCCAGTCAGCAGCCCTAGCAGAAGAATGAGATAATTGCAAATAGCTAAAATAAATGAGGGTTTATGTAAAGAGAATGCCTCACGATCTAGGTGTACTATTGCTGTAATTGTTCTTAAACCTTTTGTGGATTATTTAAGTTGTGAACTACCAAAAGAATAGTTGTTTTTCTAATATGCAGGGTAGAAGCTGATCCTGTTCTGCATGGAATCTCTGTTTCAGAATAGCTGAAACAGCTTCCTTACAGACTTAAAACTTCCATATTGCATCCTTTCCTGGAGGTGTCAGAGCTGCCCTCACTTATTCATGTTTTCATTACCTTCAGGCTACATTAGCACAACATGCTTTACAAGGGGCTGCCCTTGAAGACTGTCTATTGGTCTTTCATTGGTCCAGAGGTTCTGAGGCCCAGTCAAACCACTATTACATTAATCCATCATCAGTGTCATTATTCACCCCAGTTGCTTTCGAGCTCAGTTCCAAGATGCTGGCTGTGAATGGCTGAAACATGAATATTGCAGGAAGGACATCTTCCCATGAGACTCTTCTTCCTTTTTCGAGATTCTCTGGTCTCACAACTGAGATCAGTTGGATGAATTCACAAAGCAGACACTTCTTGGTTGTGGCTCATAGGATGTAGAAGGGCTTCCCAAGAAGGAAAAAAAAAGATTGCTTTTATTGAAGTGAGCTTTTAGAATCTAGTTCTAATGTAGATTTTATTTTATAATACTATTTAACTTTTGTAAAAGTAAAACTTACTACTTATAGGCTATATTTTTATTATGAGATCTATTGTACAATTTTTAAACAAATGCTGTCGGTATTTTTTGCACAGCACAAGAGTACACATGTTTTTTTGCCATTATCTTCTTATCTGTCACACATTCATATGCCTCCAGTAGCCATGAATTAGTACAGGTGGGGCCCATTCACAGAAGCCATTGGTCATAAAAGTATTATTACATATAGGCCGATACTAAATGTGTTCACCCAGTGGGATAAGAGCAAGGAATTCAAAATCATGATTTTAAAAAATGAGCTGAATATATCATGTTTTGGGTTAAATAATCAATGGTATTCAGAGGATATGGTGGGTAGTCAAATGACACCTGGAATTACAGGTAAGCATGGTCTGGGAGAACAAAATTAAGCAGGACATAGGCTGATAGAATTTTGCCAAGACAACTCACTGTGCATAACAAACACTCTCTTCCAACAACCTAAAAGACGACTTTATACATGGACTTCACCAGATGGTCGACACCGAAATCAGATTGACTACATCCTTTGCAGCCAAAGGTGGCGGACATCTATACAGTCAGTAAAAACTAGACCTGGAGCTGACTGTAGTTCAGATCACGAACTTCTTATTGCACAATTTAGAATCAGACTAAAGAGAATAGGGAAGACCCACAGATGAGTTAGAAATGAGCTCACTAATATTCATAATGAATATGCAGTGGAGGTGAAGAATAGATTTAAGGGACTAGATTTAGTAGATAGGGTCCCGGAAGAACTATGGACAGAAGTTTGCAACATTGTTCAGGAGGCAGCAACAAAAAACGTCCCAAAGGAAAAGAAAACCAAGAAGGCAAGATGGCTGTCTGCTGAGACACTGGAAGTAGCCCAAGAAAGAAGGAAAGCAAAAGGCAACAGTGATAGAGGGAGATATGCCCAATTAAATGCAAAATTCCAGAGGTTAGCCAGAAGAGATAAGGAATTATTTTTAAACAAGCAATGCGTGGAAGTGGAAGAAGACAACAGAATAGGAAGGACAAGAGACCTCTTCCAGAAAATTAGAAACATCGGAGGTAAATTCCAGGCAAAAATGGGTATGATCAAAAACAAAGATGGCAAGGACCTAACAGAAGCAGAAGAAATCAAGAAAATGTGGCAATAATATAAGGAAGATCTGTATAGGAAGGATAATAATATCGGGGATAGCTTTGATGGTGTGGTCAGTGACTGTCTGTAGCTTGAATCATGTCAACTGGATTTCTATTTTCTTAGTGGAAACGTTTCGCTCCTTATCCAAGGAGCTTCTTCAGTCTGAGCAAAGTTGGTAAGGGAATCCTAAATATGTTCCTAGGTAGCTGTGTGACCTTACACCTGGGGCTAGGTCATGGTTATATTGAGATGTAATTTTTAAGTCCTTTTATCATCTATCATTTTTTAGATGATAAAAGGACTTAAAAATTACATCTCAATATAACCATGACCTAGCCCCAGGTGTAAGGTCACACAGCTACCTAGGAACATATTTAGGATTCCCTTACCAACTTTGCTCAGACTGAAGAAGCTCCTTGGATAAGGAGCGAAACGTTTCCACTAAGAAAATAGAAATCCAGTTGACATGATTCAAGCTACAGACAATTCCACCTGGATGACTGAGAACCTTCATAGACGTGTGGTCAGTGAGTTAGAGCCAGACATCCTGAAGAGTGAGGTTGAATGGGCCTTAAGAAGCATTGCTAATAACAAGGCAGCAGGAGATGACAGTATCCCAGCTGAACTGTTTAAAATCTTGCAAGATGATGCTGTCAAGGTGATGCATGCCATATGCCAGCAAATTTGGAAAACACAAGAATGGCCATCAGATTGGAAAAAATCAACTTATATCCCCATACCAAAAAAGGGAAACACTAAAGAATGTTCAAACTATCGAACAGTGGCACTTATTTCACATGACAGTAAGGTAATGCTCAAGATCCTGCAAGGTAGACTCCAGCAATTCATGGAGCGAGAATTGCCAGATGTACAAGCTGGGTTTATAAAAGGCAGAGGAACTAGAGACCAAATTGCCAATATCCGCTGGCAATATCCGCCACCACATGCCAGCTTGACCCATGTCCCTCCTGGCTGGTGAAATCAGCTAGTGAGGTGACATGTGGCTGGGTCCAGGCGATGATTAATTCTTCCTTGAGTGAGGGGGTGTTCCTGGCTGCCTTTAAGGAGGTGCTGGTGCACCCCTTCCTCAAGAAACCGTCCCTGGACCCCACCATCCTGGGCAATTTTCGCCCAGTCTCCCACCTTCCCTTTTTGGGAAAGGTGGTTGAGAAGGTGGTGGCTTTGCAACTCCAGAGGATTCTGGAGGAAACGGATTATCTGGACCCCTTCCAGTCAGGTTTCAGGCCGGGATATGGGACGGAGACCGCATTGGTCGCGCTTATGGATGATCTCTGGTGAGAGCGGGATGGAGGGAGTGCGTCCATCCTTGCTCTCTTAGATCTCTCAGCGGCTTTTGATACCGTCAACCACGGTATACTCTTGGGACGGCTCAGGGAGTTGGGGGTGGGCGGTGTGGTTTTACGCTGGTTCGCCTCCTTCCTCCAGGGCCGTTCCCAGTCGGTGTTGATAGGGGAGGAGAGAGCTGACCCGCGACCCTTGACTTGTGGGGTGCCGCAGGGGTCGGTTCTCTCTCCTCTCCTATTCAACATCTACATGAAGCTGCTGGGCGAGATCATCCATCACCATGGGATGAGGTATCATCAATGTGCCAATGATTCCCAGCTATACATCTCCATCCCGGGTGAAGTAAGTGATGCGGTCGATGCCTTATCTCAGTGCCTGGAGGCTGTGGGGGTCTGGATGGGGAACAACAGGCTTCGGCTGAACCCTGGTAAGACGGAGTGGCTGTGGATTGATGGCCCCCTTGTATCTGGGAAGTTATCATCTTTGGTTCTGGGTGGGGTTACACTACCCCACTCGGATCCAGTGCGGAATCTGGGGGTCCTCCTGGACTCGCGACTCCTGCTCGAAGAGCAGGTGGCAGTCGTGGCCAGGAGGGCCTTTGCACAGCTTTGAGTTGTGCGCCAGTTACGCCCTTTCCTGGATCAGGAGGCCCTCCGAACAGTCACTCATGCCCTTGTCATCTCCCGCATAGACTATTGTAATGCGCTCTACATGGGGCTACCCTTGAAGAGTATCCGGAAGCTTCAGCTGGTGCAGAATGCGGCAGCGCGAGCAGTTATGGGTGCTAAGAGATCTGCACATGTGACACCTCTGCTACGCGAGCTGCATTGGGTGCCAGTTTGCTTCCGGGTCCAATTCAAGGTGTTGGTGATTACCTTTAAAGCCCTACATGGCATAGGACCAGGGTACCTGAGGGACCATCTCGTCCCGATAACGTCGGCCCACCCCACCCGTGCGTGCAGAGAGGGCATGCTTCGGGCCCCCTCAACAAGAGAATTCCATCTAGCGGGGTCCAGGAGGCGTGCCTTCTCTGCGATAGTGCCCGCCTTATGGAACATCTTGCCCCCGGAGGTAAGACTGGCCCCTTCACTCCTGGCCTTTCGGAAGGCTCTCAAGACCTGGCTCTGCCGCCGGGCCTGGGACGACGGAGGTGGCAGTGCCTCCTGGGGTTGGCTGGCCCCGTAGCACCATGATCTATTTTGCGGTTCTAACCCATCTTGGACTTTATTTATTTTATGCTTGGTATGTTTTTTAGAAATTTTGTATAGTTTTTAAATTTTTACTTGCTGTAACCCGCCCAGAATCCCTTGTATGGGAGATGGGCAGGGGATAAATTAAACAAACAAACAAACAAATAAATAAATAATGGAGAAAGCCAGGGAGTTTCAGAAAAACATCTATTTCCGTTTTATTGACTATATAATAGTCAATAAAACAGAAATAGATGTTTTTCTGAAACTCCTGGCTTCCTCCATTATTCAGTGGATACAAGCCTTTGACTGTGTGGATCATAACAAACTGTGGCAAGTTCTTGGTGGTATGGGGATACCAAATAATCTTGTCTGCCTCCTGAGGAATCTGTATAACGACCAAGTAGCAACGGTAAGAACAGAGCACGGAACAACGGACTGGTTTAAAATTGGGAAAGGAGTACGGCAGGGTTGTATACTCTCACCCTACCTATTCAACCTGTACGCAGAACACATCATGCGACGTGCTGGGCTTGAGGAATCCAAGGCTGGAGTTAAAATCGCTGGAAGAAACATTAACAATCTCAGATATGCAGATGATACCACTTTGATGGCTGAAAGCGAGGAGGAGCTGAGGAGCCTTATGACAAAGGTGAAAGAAGAAAGTGCAAAAGCTGGGTTACAGTTAAACCTCAAAAGAACCAAGATTATGGCAACCAGCTTGATTGATAACTGGCAAATAGAGGGAGAAAAAGTGGAGGCAGTGACAGACTTTGTATTTCTAGGCGCGAAGATTACTGCAGACGCTGACTGCAGCCAGGAAAGCAGAAGATGTTTACTTCTTGGGAGGAGAGCAATGTCAAATCTCAATAAAATAGTTAAGAGCAGAGACATCACACTGACAACAAAGGTCCGCATAGTTAAAGCAGTGGTATTCCCCGTAGTAACCTATGGCTGCGAGAGCTGGACCATAAGGAAGGCTGAGCGAAGGAAGATAGATGCTTTTGAACTGTGGTGTTCGAGGAAAATTCTGAGTGCCTTGGACTGCAAGAAGATCAAACCAGTCCATACTCCAGGAAATAAAGCCAGACTGCTCACTTGAGGGAATGATATTAAAGGCAAAACTGAAGTACTTTGGCCACATAATGAGAAGACAGGATACCCTGGAGAAGAAGCTGATGCTAGGGAAAGTGGAAGGCCAAAGGAAGAGGGGCCGACCAAGGGCAAGATGGATGGATGATATTCTGGAGGTGACAGACTCAACCATGGGGGAGCTGGGGATGGTGACGGCCAACAGGAAGCTCTGGCGTGGGCTGGTCCATGTAGTCACAAAGAGTCGGAAACGACTGAACGAATAAACAACAAAATTCAGAGGATCAACAAACCATGGCTGATCCATCCAGCCTCCTTGCTCCATCATGAGTATGCCCTACCCACCAGTCTCTGAATTTGTGTCCTTATGCCTCTACCTATATCTCAAGGGCAGCCCACAACTTGGGGCAGCTCAAATGTGGTTTCTGAGCCCCATTCTAGAAATGGTGGTTTCAGTATTATTCTACCTCAGGATCTGCAGTCAATGTAAGGGGAGGCAGTCTAAAATGATGTGTTTCATGTTGATGAATATTGAGGCTCCAATTGGTTCCCCAAGTTCCTGTCAGATCACCCCCTCCCATATGGTCCCTGACATATTCACCCCTCAGTTTTCTTTTGGCTGCAAAGGCAACCAGACCCCCAGTACCTTCACTCACTTTTCCTTTTTCCTTTAATGAAAAAGGTCATTGGTCAGACAACTGCTCTCCTGAAAGACATTGGAGCTTGAAGGATACTGAGCCTATAGCATGTGATTGGTGGCCTCATGTGCACTGGCTTTCCTCAGCCACCAGTCACAGCCCTTGGTGAGCAGACAGCAGTGCACAGAAGACCTGCTTAGCCTGCACCACAACAGCAGGCTGTGGAAGCAGCCTGATTTAAGGCATCAAGATTTCCCACCAGCACAGGGATGGGATGAAAGCAGGGCTAGCCAGCTCTGTAAATTTGCCTCATATCAGGACTCATAACAACTTTTTTCAGAATCTGCAACTTAATATTTTCCAGAGGTGCTGGACTGTACAACCGTAATTAGTTATGGGTGATAAGAATTGCTTATTGATTAAAATATTTCTAACTGGCTCTGTTTTAAAGGATTTCAACATAGGATACAACCCATAGGAAAAAACAAAACAAAACAATAGAAAACAATGTATCTGAGGAGAACAGGTGGGGAAAACTGGTGTCAATGATTCACATCTGTGTTAGAACCTGTAGGAACTGTGTGATTCTTCTGGTAAGACCGCATTTTCCCACCTCTGATGTCCACAGGCTTCACTATCATGTCCCTTTTAGCTCTGTGGTTAATTGGCAGTGATTTATCATCACTGCAGTGACAGGGTAGAATTCCTCTCCCCTTCCAATGTCTGGATAATGAATTTAACAGTTTGCAAGGATGCTAATTAGAACCTCTTTAGAACTTAATTGATCTCTGTGGCTATTAATATGCTATGGGAGCTGCAACAAACAACCCTCTCGAAAGAAAAGATGCTACATAACTGACGACCACCTTCACCCGATGGAAACTCTTGCATCTGATTTGGGAAGCTCAGAGATTCATGGCTGGTTCTGATGTGAACTGCTTGGGAAAGATTTACAATAAATACAGATCTCTTTTCCTTAAATAAATCAAAAGCAATAAATATCTACTTTCTTCATATGTCTTCTTTGTAAAGAAGGTGATTTGCAAAGAACAAGAGGACAATTCCCTAAATAGTCACATAAGAAGAAAGGAGAAGACCTAGAGGAAAAGGTGATTATTTCAACTTCTGAGACCTAACTACATATATATTCTGGGGATATGAGGACTCTGCCAAGGCAGCAGTAAGGTTGCGCCAAGAGATTTTGCTAAGAGAGTGTAGCAAATGGCAGGTCATTGTGTTCAATCTCTGGAACTAGATGCCAAGCAATGCTATCGTATACCCTTGACTGAAGATCGGTACACTCCTTCTATCTGGGATGGTCGTCCTCTTCCACCAAGCGCGCAGCTTCGGGAGGGATGCACATGGAGCGGTGAGGGAGGAAGGGGACACCCGCCTAGCCAGCCAGATCAGCCGAATCAACCCTGGCGATCAATCGGGTGACAGATGTCGCAGCCAGATCGCCCTCGCGTCCATGCCAAGCAATGGCATACCAAAGAGCGGGGGAGCAGTCTGCCCCAGGTGCAGGTAATAAGGGGGGTGCTGCCCTAAGGTCACCTAGCTGGCTTAGTGGCTAAGGCAGGACTAGAGCTCACAGTCTCCTGGTTTCTAGTCTGATGCCGTAACCACTACACCAAACTGGTTTTCAGCAGTGTGTGTGTGTGTGTGTGTATGTTAAAAAATGATTGGCTCCAGGTGTCAAATATGCTAGGTATGCCATAGCTGCCAGGTCATTTTGCCCCCTGAAGCCAATTATCCCCAATGCACTTCTCTCCACATTCCTTCTATGACAGGAAATAATGCAATGGTCATATCTTTAAATAACTAAGAATGTAATACCTATTGATTACCACTACAAATCTGCCTGGGGTGCCCATTTTACTCAACTGAATAAAGGGGATTGGCTCTGGAGCCAACAATAATCAGGACCCAAGGGCAAATCAGAATGTAGGATTTAAGAAGAGGTCAGGCCTAAAAAGCTTCAGCAGAACAACAGAGTGTAGGTAGACCTTGTTTAAGCAAAGTACCAGGGAGCCAAGAAGACATTTTATGCTCTTTCCTAACCAATGGCATTCACACAACTGGAAGCTTCTTAAATGAAGGTTCATTGAGAAGCTGCAGTGACTCAGCTCACAACCCCAGGCAATGATCAGAGTTCCTGAGAAGGGGATGGAGGGCTGATCCAAAGGCCATCTTGAAAGGGTGGATTGGCATTGGATCTGATAGAAGTAAAGGGATGTTGTAAAGTCCTATAGATGCGTTTCCAGGCACATGGAAAAGCAAACAAAAACAAAAACGGAGTTATTTCAAGCAGAAAATTTTCAAATACTTGAGGTTGATAGAGTTCTGATTAGTTCTGATTTCTGAAAGCATTCCATTGGCATATTACATATTGGTGCAAGATTTCTTCTTTAATCTACATTGCAACGCAGGCCAGTTATTCATGGCATTGTAATGAATGTGGATGGATCCACACAATATTAGCTCAGGGTTAAGGCAGCATCAATCTGCACAACATTTTAAATCCAATTCAAGATATGCTGTACATGTTAATGACTAAAGTAAGACAAGAATACGGTGTCAGGCATCTACAGTATTGCAACCTTTTCACTTATGCACTCATTTATTTATTAGGGATAAAGATTAGAAGGGGGAATGGGCAATGAACATATATCACATATATGGTAATTATGGTATTCTTATTTTATTGGTTGAGCCAATTGCAACGAAATTTCATTTCAATGTGCACTTTGTATCTTCTTCTTGGCGATCACTCGTAGCCGAGTAAGATTGTCTTCCAAGGGTAAAATATTAACAGTGGATCCGTAAGTGGCTGTAAAGGCCAATTCTGGATCCGCACAACCTCCCACAATGAGGGCATAGGTTTCTGGGTGGAAGACGGTCATGATGAGGGTTTGCTTGTCGTGCCTTCCTCTTAGCTCATTTCTCCCTTTCGCCCTGTACTCGTGCTTCTTCAAAGTCCATAGCGCCTTTAATAAAGGCTGACCTCCAATTGAAATGCTCATGAGTTAGGGCTTCCCAGTTCTCAATGCTGATATTACATTTTTTTTAATTAGCTTTGAGAGTATCTTTGAATCTCTTTTGCTGTCCACCAATATTCCGTTTTCCATTCTTAAGTTTGGAGTAAAGTAGCTGCTTTGGAAGACGATGGTCAGGCATTCGAACAACATGGCTGGTCCAGTGAAGTTGATGTTGGATGATCATTGTTTCAATGCTGGTGGTTTTCGCTTCTTCTAATACGCTAACATTAGTCCGCCTATCTTCCCAAGTAATTTGCAGAATTTTTCGGAGGCAGCGTTGATGGAATCTTTCAAGAAGTTGGAGGTGGCGTTTGTAGAGGGTCCATGTTTCACAGGCGTACAAAAGGGTTGGTAATACAAAGGCTTTGGAAACAAGCATTTTGGTCTCCCTGCGAATGTTCTGATCCTCAAACACTCTACGCTTCATTCGGGAGAAAGTTACACTCACAGAGCTCAGGCGATGCTGAATTTCAGTGTCGATGTCGGCTTTTGTAGATAGATGGCTGCCAAGATAAGAAAAGTGGTCGACATTTTCTAGTAACACACCTTTAAGCTGGATTGATGGTGCTGCGGAGGGATTGGTTCGAACTTGCTGGTAAAGTACTTTGGTTTTTTTTAATGTTAATCGAAAGGCCAAGCTTTTCATATGCTTCTGCAAAGAAGTTTAGGATAGTTTGAAGATCTTCCTCTGAGTGTGCACAGACTACGTTATCATCAGCATATTGAAGTTCTATAACAGAAGTTGTAATTACCTTATTTTTTGCTTTCAGCCTACTAAGATTAAAAAGCTTTCCATCTGTTCGATATATAATTTCTACACCAGTAAGAAGTTTCTCTTCAACAAGGTGTATAATCATAGCGATGAAGATAGCGAACAAGGTTGGAGCAATAACACTTCCCTGTTTAACGCCGGATTCCACTTTAATGGATCGCTTTGAGAGCCATTGTTATTCAGGATTGTTGCCATCATGTTGTCATGGAGTAGCCGCAAGATGTTCACAAATTTATCAGGGCATCCGATTTTCAGAAGGATGGTCCAGAGAGCAGTACGATTTACAGTATCAAAAGCTTTAGTCAGGTCAATAAACGCCATGTACAGAGGGCGGTTTTGCTCCTTGCATTTCTCTTGAAGCTGTCGTGCAGTGAAGATCATATCCACTGTTCCCCTGGAAGGGCGGAAGCCATTTTGCGTTTCAGGGAGGATGTCTTCTGATATAAATAGGAGACGGTTTGTGAGGATCCTAGTGAGGATTTTGCCTGCTGTAGCTAAAAGGGAGATGCCTTGATAGTTTCCACAGTCTGTTCTATCACCCTTTTTAAAGAGAGTGATAATTATGGCATCCCTAAAGTCTGCTGGAATCTCCTCTCTCATCCAGATTTTTTCGATGAGCTTATGAAGTTGTTGTGTAAGTTCAGGCTCGCCTTCTTTAAAGACTTCAGCAGGAATCCCATCAGGTCCACTAGCTTTGTTATTTTTCATTTGTTTAGTGACTTTACTGACTTCCTCCAAACTAGGGGGTACTGCAAGCTCATCTCTTATTTGTTTTTGCGGGATTTGCAAGAAGACTTCATCAGCCACAGTAGAGTGATGATTAAGGAGATTGTAGTAATGCTCTTTCCAGCGCAGTGCAATAGACTCTTTGTCCTTTAGAAGTTTGGCACCATCTATTGAGCGTAAGGGATTTGTACCATAGTTTGTTGGTCCATAGATGGCCTTTATGGCATTAAAAAAGCCCCGTGCATCATGAGCATCTGCAAAATGTTGGGTTTCTTGGGCTTTTTTTATCCACCATATGTTCTTAAGTTCTCTAGTTCTTCTTTGGACTTCTGCCTTTGCACTGGCGTAGATTTTTTTTCTTAACGGCACAGTTAATATCTTTTTGCCATATCTGGAAGGCTTTCCTTTTCTTGTCGATAATATGTTCAATCTCACTATCGTTCTCGTCAAACCAGTCCTGATGTCTCTTAGTTTGGTATCCGATAGTTTGTTCACAGGCTGAAATAATAGAAGTCTTCAATTTAATCCAGTGTTCCTCAACATTTTCAGGAAGTTCCATAGGCAGATGTTCCTTGAGAGTTGATTGAAAGCAAGCTCGTTTAGTAGAATCTTGAAGGGCCAGTGTATTCATTTTATGCCTTGGTTTTCTTCCTTGGAGCCTTCATCCGCCTTCGCAGCCGTTGTAACAATACACCTTGTTATCTTCCACCTGTTCTGCCGTTGAGGACTTTCTTGGATCGTTCTTTGTCTGGTTCCTCCCCCTGGACCTTACCACCATGGTTGACCCTACCAGGAGTACATGACTCCTGACGGCTTTGCTCACAGGGTTCATTGGGAACACACAAGCCCACTCACCACAACAAGGTGACGATCCAGCAAGTGAGGCACTTTGTATATAGTGGAATGACAATAAAATTCTATTCTATTCTATTCTATTCTATTCTATTCTATTCTATTCTATTCTATTCTATTCTATTCTATTCTGTGATCTTTCAATCGCTGAAAGTCAAAAAGTTCCCTCAACGATCATCTGAATGTTTTAGGTTCTATATCCATCAACCTTTATGCTAAAGTTGTGCCTGAATTGTGCTTTCTGGTAAAGGTCTTAAACTTCCCCATATCGAATCAAGGTCCCTGGGCAGAATCTGTTTGCTCTGTTAGTGGTGCCAGATTGATTAAAGCAGCTTTTCCCAGCTTTTCAACAACTAGAAGTATAGAGAATAGGAACAAATGAGAAAGAACTTTTTGACAGTAAGAGCTGTCAATCAGTGGAATAGGCTACCACACGGGGTGGTTCCTTCCTCTTCACTGGAGGTTTTCAAACAGAGGCTGGATAGTCATCAATCTGAGATGGTGTAGTGAATTCTGCAGTGTGCATGGGGTTGGACATAATGATCTCTTAGGTCACTCCTTGTCAGGTGATCGAGCAAAGAAGCACACTGAGCCAATATTCCAACTCTAGATCTTTATTGCTCTTACCATCTTGCCAGACTAAACCTATCCTAACTAGCCTAAGGGTAAATACCCCAGGAACTCTAAGGCAGGGCTACTCTAACTCTCTTTGTCTGCCGGCCAAGGCTCTCAAGGCTGTGAGAATGCTTATCTCCTTGGAATGTGCTCCCTCCTTCCTCTGGCCCTAAATCCATCATATCACCCCCCTTTCAGGGACACATTCCATCACATTCCTAACTCTATGATTCTATGATTCTATGACTAACACATGAGAACTTTATGAATGTATAACGTCTCTTTGAAAACTGAACTTTGGCCCTTCTCTGAATGGGTGAACATACAGGAGCAGGTGGCAGTTCTGGCAAGAAGGGCCTTTGTACAGCTCCATCTGGTGCACCAGTTCTGCCCTTTCCTGGATCGGTCGGCCATTTGGACAGTCACTCACACCTTTGTCACCTCATGGCTAGACTATTGCAGTATGCTGTATGTGGGGCTGCCCTTGAAGACTATTCGGAAGCTTCAACTGGTCCAGAATGTGATGGTGTGAGCAGTGATGGGCTTGCTTTGACACACGCATGTGACACCTGTTCTCCATGAGCTGCACTGGTTGCCAGTGTATTTGCAGGTGCAATTCAAGGCCCCAGCTATTTTCAGGACCAGTTTTGGCATAATTTCAATAAATAAGGAAAGAAAACTAGGGCCAACAGTCTATGGCTTCCTCCCCTTAGCCAGGCAGCCAGCTGCACCTAGTATATTACATGATGATATTTGATGCAGCCTATTTTTTGTAAGCAAACCATATATTTTTTCAAAACACCCAGATGGCATCACATCATTAATCTGGGGCAACAAAGGGGAAAGTAAAGGCAACAAAAGAATTAGAAGAAAACAAGCAACCAAGTGCCTTGGATTAATTTATTATTATCACACCCCCAATGATACTTTTGCCAGGGCCCCAAGAACTCCAAGGCCATTGCTGTTAAAAAGATGTTGATGTGTGTGTTTTCTTGCACATGCAGAGTATCAGAAAGCAATCAGCATTAGAGACCAATAAATGACACCAGTCATTTGTAGTAAATCAGTTGCAGTTGTATTAGTTACTCATTCAAACAGATACTATTTACAGTTCTCTTCCAGATCCCTGGAAGTGTTACAAATCCACATACCAGAAAGGAGAACTAGTAAGCAAGCAGGAGTAGAAGCAAGCAAGTGTTGAAGCAGAAGAAGGAAGGGTGGGGCAGGCAGGTTCTCTTATACTCTTCACCCTGGATCAAGTGCTGCCTGACCTTTTAAAGTTTGCAGGTGCTTACCTAATAAGGCTTTATTGCTGTGACTTACTCCTCAAAGCATAATACACCAACAAAAGATGTGTGTAGCAATGAATTGGAGGGGGGGGGGTCCAGTTTGAGGAGCTGTGGACCAGCAATAATGGCTGGGTTTTTAATTGTGCCACAAGTTAATCATTTAGTTATTGCCTTAGGTCCAACTTTTCTACTTTGATAGCCAAAAGTTGATTATGGAGGGGTCAATGGATGGTCTTCCTTAATTTTAACCCTACCACAACAGTTGTGTGAAATAGGCTGGGCTGAGAGAGAGAGAGAGACTGCCAAAGACACTTGTGATCAAGTGGGGGCTTCCTAGTCCACGCCTGTGTGCAGGGGTGTCCACAGAGTGTGGTCAAAAAAGCCAAGATGGAAACAGACATAAAAAATGGTCAGAGTTCAATCACACAGTCATGGCTGTCACCTTGACTTTTTTGACCACACCCTGTGGACAGTCCTGTCTGTACACTACCCACAACCCTATACTGACGTTCATGTTTTCTGTTATTGTAAGAGGAGAAGGGCTTTTGCAGGCTACATTTCTCAATGTTTACCTGCTATTAAAGGTCAGGAGAAGAACAAAGGAACACAATAAATTCTGAAGACCAAGGATTCTTGGCAGCCACGTGCTTGAAAGACTAGAGCCAAATCCTATTTCACCTTTTAGCATTTGCATCAAGCACTTCCTAAAAGATATTGTAAAAGATACTGCAGATGTAAGCGTGTGGTTTTCATTCCTCACCACTAGTGGGAAGTAACTTGCCAAAATGTACCAAGGGAGTTTTAAATCAAAGATTTTGAAGCCAAGAGTTCTCCCTGTCACCTCATTGATTAAGGATACAGTTCTAATGAGATTTACAAGAAAGGAAGGGTTCATTTAGCCATGAAAAAGGAGACAGGGAAAATGCTCAAACTTTTTTCTGCTGTATATCTATCTGCTCAGTGGTGCCCTCTCCAAGTTGTTTTCTCTCTTTAGGAAGGAAGGAAGAAAAAGTACTTGATGAAATTTATATGGCTTCCCATCAACAAATATTCTCTGAGTAGCTTACATGTCAAAACAAATCAAATTAAATGTTAACAAATATACCATTAAGAATAAAAGTTGTTGGTTATATATTGTTTTACATTACATTTTCTCCATGTATTTGAAGGATTAGTAATAATGACACAAGTGCACCCTGTTCTACAGTGGCAGATGATCCATCCTACGGAGAAAGAAGATGATTTCCCAATGGAGTTGAGGTACACAGTCAAGGTGTAATCCCTTTGCAAGGAAATGTTTCCTTGTTGTTTCTGTATTTAAATCTCCAATAGGAAATGTCATGGTTTTATGAGCATCATAAGCACTTATTGGACAGCATTCATGTAACACTGAAAGCCATTTGCTTTCATGACACTGTCCATTTCTGTGACCTCCCCCCTAAAAGGGGCATAAGCATTTATTTAAAGTAGGGGTGGGCAACATGTGGCCCCGGGTCCCATTTCTGTGGTGCTTGGAGAACTCGTCCAAGTTCCCCACCCACCAACTTGGAAAGGAAAAGGGAAATTCCATCCCTGCCTCTATGTATAAAAATTCTACTCATTTTGCATTCTGCCCCTGCTTCCCATGGTCCCCAGCCGTTAAAGGATATCTACCCTGCTTTAGAGGCGGACCCCCACAAGAAATAGAGATCCCTGCTCCTTTCACAGAGCCTCCTAGAAGCATATAGTCACTTCTGCATGCTTCTGCATGTGATGCCAGCTCCCAAATGAATGACTGGGAACGGAGGAAGGAGAGATATCGGCCACTTGAAGTGAAGTCATTCAGATTACTATTGGAAAGGTAATACAAAGAAGAGAGTGCAGTAACACCATTAAGTCTAAAATCTAAGCGCACTCCTGGCTATAAGAAGCATGCACCAGTGAAATATTAGGTACCCACATTCCAAACATTATCCTTCCTATTTTGGACAATAGCCACAAAGGTCACCTGCTGATGGAAAAATTGATAACTCATAAAAGGAACTCCAGAAATTACCTGACATCTCAACTGCTTCTTCCTATGTCGCACATCAGTGAGAAATGGCTTCTTTGCAGCTTAACAATTCACAAGATAATGACCTAGCAGTGTTCCACTGTGTATTGGGGCCAAGAGATCTATATTTTTTTGTGCGCGAGCAACAAATAAGAACAATTGTGTGTGAAGAGCAAAGATGCGTAAATCCTCAAGCACACTAGAGAATTCCCAGGTTGTGACAGAATCAATCTATAAACAATATAACCAATCTGAAATATATTAGACATGACTGAAAACATGATTTATCTCCTTGGCAGACATAAGGTGGTGAAGAGGGTGTGGTACGTATATTCAGGGTTAAAATACTTAGAAGGCATGAGTCTCCTTTTTTTGTTTAAACGGGGGGGGGGGGGGGGAGGAGTTCACAGTATTTGGGTTGAAAAGGAGACCCATAAATTCAGAATGTTCTGTTTCCTCAGTGAAAGTTTTAGCGAAAACCACCATAGAACCAGAGATCCTGGAGATCTTAGGACACTGCTAACTTTCTGTTGTATATTTCTTTCACCTCCTAAAGGCCACAGTAATACTTATGGTTGTCATGATAATATAAATGCCCTGAAGTAAGGGTAGAAGGTAGGCTGGGACTTTTATCAATCTACATTAGTTCCCTTGATTATTTGCAGGAAATCAGTTACATTGGCCATCAGGAGCATTTCTGACTGCTGATTGTTTTTCACCAGCAGCCACAAAAAGGCACTTCCCTCCTGCAGAAACTCAAGTAGACAATTCTATCTAAAGGGTTTTTTTTTCTCTCATTGGGGTATGGCCTTTCATAAGACAGCTGTCCCATCTATTGCTCTCCAGATGCACAGGACTTCAGCTTCCATAATTTTAATTGAGAAATAATTTTCCCATCATCTCTCTCTTATTCATCCTTCCCTTGGGCAGCCTTTTTTTTCCTAAAAAAAAAGTAATTTCCCCCCCATAGGTGGCCCTTTTCTACACTTTTTCCAGCCCCCTTTTCTAGCTCTGCAATATCTTTTATGTGGTCTGTTTTGACATGACTCACAAGAGCAGCTCCACATCAGTTGAACTAATGATGGAAATGAGAAGGTCCTAACTGGCATGTTTAGATTAAAGGTAGAGAATATTAGACAGCCAGTTTGGGGTAGTGGTTAAGGCACCAGGCTAGAAACCGTGAGACCATGAGTTCTAGTCCCGCCTTAGGCACAAAGCCAGCTGGGTGACCCTGGGCCAGTCACTCTCTCTCAGCCCTAGGAAGCAGGCAATGGCAAACCACTTCTGAAAAACCTTGCCAAGAAAACTGCAAGAACTTGTCCAGGCAGTCTCCGAGAATCGGACACGATTGAACGGATTAAAAAAGAGAGAGAGAGAGAATATTCAAGTTAGGATTTCTGCTAACTTGTAATAACTATCTCTGCTCCTTTCCCCGCCCCGCAGGCTTTCCCTATTCTACCATTTCGTCTAATCTTCCTGCACTAATATCCCCGCTGCAAGTTTACTTTAAGTCTTCTTTCCAAAAGAAGATTATTTGGAAGCTTCTTGAAGCAGCATCCTCTTCTTTCTTGAACAATAGTAGTAAAATCTACAGGGACAAAAGAAAAAAAGAAGGTAAAGTCTCCATCAAGCTGAACTTAACTGCTGATTTCATGGAAATAAGAAAGTGGTTCAGCTTTAACTTCTTCCAGGATGTTTTTTGACTTCCCAATCTAATCTACAGCCTCTGGATTTCCTAGCGGTCTCCCACTGAAGAACCAATCAGGCTGGCCTTGCTTAGACTTTCTAGATCAGCCAAGTTTGCTTGGTGCTACTATCTAGTGGGGCAAAATGTAGTACTATAGAAGCTTGCAAAAATTCTGTCCCCTCTCTTCATTTTCCTATGCCACAGGCGACTCCATTGGACAGAATGGAAGGTCCTGCAACTTAAGCAGGATCTCCTGACTCTCAAGGAAATTGGGGGCGGGGGGGGGGAGTGGGTATGGGATAGCTTGTGAAGACATAGGCTAGAAAGTTTGTCTTCTAATTCTTCTGCCTTCTTTCTCCTCTTCCTGCCTTCACTGAGTTAAATACAGGGTCCCTCCCTCCCTTAAGGAATAGACCTCCAGCACCTTAACAATTGTGATATACAGTATTGTGTCCACCACGGAAAAGTGGCAATGTATGATTAATCATTTGAGTTGGTGGAGTTAAAAATGATATGCTAATTGATATGATAAAGAGACAATAACTCTGGATACTGTTGTAGGTTTTCAAGATGATTGCTTAACTGGGTGAAGAGCAGGTTTAAAGGCTGTTTAAAAAGGAAATTTAGATGGGAAAACATTTTGGAAAATTTCAAAGTTAAAAAAATATTTAAAATGCTCAGAGATAAACAAGAAGAATAAAAGTGCTCCAAGAAACCACCCATCTATCATTGATTTTCAGAATATGAACAATTGTTTTTTCCAGATAAATCACAGTCTCTTTTATTAATTTTAACTCCTGTTTTACAAAGGAGCTTTGCTTTTTCCCTGTACTCCCTCAAGATCATGCTGCAAAAAAAGAAGAAACATTTTTTTTTAAAAAAAAAAGCAAAGCAATTTCCCACTGATATTTAGCAGGAAACAAAAGAAAAGTGGCTTGTTATGCTTTGAATAGGTTTAACATACCTAAAGCAAAAAAGCGCTCACCCTAATTAATTAAAAACAAAACAAAATCAGCCTCTGGGCTGAAAATCTCTCTCTCCCTCTCTCATTACATCATTATGCTATTGCTCCTCCCCACTGCAACCTTTGGCCATGGGGAAAAAGAATATAGTAGAGTTTGAATACTTGATGCAACTTATATATGTTTGTGTCTTGCAAGCAACTTTCCTACTCCTTTTTATAGCTCTTATATAGTTCACATGTTTGTATCCTGGCAGTAGACAAGGAAGTCTAGAATAGGATGCTTGTCTATCATGCAGGAACAAAGTCACCAAATCTATTACCCTCATTACATAAAATGAGATTGCAAATATATTTCCACTTTGATGTTGAGAATGCCAAATCAAAACAGTACAAGATGGAGAGGTTCCCAGTCTGTGTGCCATGAACAGTGTCTATTAACGTCAGCTCTTCCAGGTAAACTAGACAGGAAACACAACCAGATGAACTAATTCTACTTTATTGTAAGGCTACATTAACAGAATCTTGCAAGTCTGAAAGTACAAATCTCCTGCCCTCCCTATTTACCACCTGAGTGTTCAGGGCGGGTCTTTCCTAAGTTTCTTCTTTGCCATGAAGGTAAAGGATGTGATGTAGAGTCTTGCACTAGCTGATCAAAAGATTAGTCTGATTTGGAATAAGGTAACGGGAGACTGGGATAATATTCAGAAGACACATGATACTTTCTTTTTTTATAATTTTATTAAAAGTTTTAAAAATGAAGATAAAACTAATACAAACTGATATAAAATAAGGAAGAAAAAAGAAAAAGAAAGAAATCAAAGAGAAAGCTAAAAGTGAAAGAAAGAAAAAAAATTAAAGAAAAATAGAAAAGAAAGAAAAAAGATACAAAGAAGTGGCTTCCGATCTTCTTTACAGCAATTACTGTATAAGTACAATTATAAATTTACCTCTTTCTCTAAAGTTACAACATGATTATCTTCTTTCTATAATCTATTCTGTTCAATCATCAAAACCATAAATCATAAGTTCATTTTTTTCTGTTTTAGGCAAAAAGTCCATAAGGGGTTTCCAGTCAGCAATAAACATAGATATCGCCTTTTCTTTGATGAAAGAAGTCAATTTGGCCATCTCAGCAAGTTCTTCACTAATCATTCCTCCACTGTAGGTATTGCTGAATCTTTCCATCTTTGTGCATACAATAATCTCGCTCCAGTTATCCTATACAAAAACGAAGTTCCATAAGTGTTTCCCAACTGTTTGTCCATCAATCCCAAAAGAAACACCTCTGGTCTCAATTGTATATTAATCTTTAAAATCCTCTGAATCAGTGTATGTATTTGAATCCAAAATTTTCTAGCTTTTTTTACACATCCACCAAGCATGATATGTCGATGAAGGTTCTCAGTCATCCAGGTGGAATTGTCTGTAGCTTGAATCATGTCAACTGGATTTCTATTTTCTCAGTGGAAACGTTTCGCTCCTTATCCAAGAAGCTTCTTCAGTCTGAGCAAAGTTGGTAAGGGAATCCTTAAATATGTTTCTAGGGTGGCTGTGTGAGCTTGCACCTGGGGCTAGGTCATGGTTATTTGAGATGTTTATTTCTAAGTCCCTTTATCATCCAAAGGAGGATCGTTAAGATTACCTTGCTGTTGTTGAGATTGCGAAATGGTCTTAATCTTCCTAGGCACAGAAGACAAAGCAGGAAGGAAAATAGGGGAAAGATTGTGCCTGAGGCCCCCACCTCTATTCAAAGAAGGATTTTCCAAGTTGGCATAAATGGATTCCTTGACCCCTCTTTCAAACCACTTATCTTCCCTGTCTAAAATGTGAACATTAATGTCCTCAAATGAGTGTCCTTTTTCCTTTAGATGAAGGTAAACTGCTGACTCTGGTCCTGTGGTGTTACTCCTCCTGTGTTGGGCCATCCTCCTGTACAAAGGTTGTTTGGTTTCTCCAATGTATTGCTCAGAGCACTCCTCACTGCACTGGATTGCATACACTACATTGCTTTTCTTGTGTTTTTGAGTTTGATCTTTGGGGTGTACAAGCCTCTGTCTCAGTGTGTTGGTGGGTTTGAAATATACAGGTATGTGGTGTTTGCCAAATATCCTTTTTATCTTTTCAGACACGCCAGCCATGTAAGGAATGACCAGGTTCTTCCGTTTACTCTGAGTCTCAGCCCTGTCTGTCGCTGTTTTTGGTCTGGTAGATTTAGATTTAGTGAAGGCCCAATTTGGATATCCACAGGCCTTCAGAGCTGTTCTCAGGTGCTGATTTTCATTCTTTTTGGAATCCATGGAGGTGGGGATGGTTTCTGCTCTGTGTGACAATGTCCTGATGACTCCTAGTTTGTGCTGTAGTGGATGGTGGGAGTCAAACATCAGATATTGATCTGTGTGTGTGGGTTTCCTGTAGATCCCTATTTCTAGCTTGCCACCGGTCCCAATGAGGACTTCACAGTCTAGGAATGCCAGTCTGTTGTCCTTGGTGTCTTCTCTGGTGAAGCTAATGTTGGCATCTATGGTGTTTATATGGTCCGTGAAGGCCTGTACTTCCTGGGCCTTGATTTTAACCCAGGTGTCATCCACATACCTGAACCAGTGGGTGGGCGCTGTTCCCTGGAATGTGTTGAGTGCTTTCTTCTCCACTTCTTGTGGAGAAAAGTGAAAAAGTGAAAAAAAGAAAAAAAGTTTGGTTGCCAGGTAAAGTACCAGTCTCTGGCAACCAAAGCAGAAATAGCCATGGAAGCCCAGAGCCTGTAGCTGGAGGGGAGGGGAAGGTCCTGCAGTCACCCAGTCAGAGCTCTTCAGGTGGCCAATCTGCCTCAGCCTCCTCTTCCAGGCAACATATAAAGTTTTCATAGGAGACTTTCTTCTATTTTCCAATGGAAAGCATCACTCTCCTGCTGGATCACCTTAATCTGCCTTCAGTCTGCAAAGGACTGGCACTGAGATGGAACCTCTGCCATGAGGTTCCATAAAATATAAGAGGGACATCCCAGAGCCAGGACAAAGCGGCTGTGGGGATGAGCCTTGAGTACCTGAGGGCTACTTTCAAGAATCAGGTTTGCAGCATGGGAGTGTTTAAGGAAATAGCATTCCTGGATGGTCAGGAAGCTGCTGTGGTCAAGACTGGCCATTGTTCAGCTGCATATAGCAATGAATCAGGTTTGCCCTTTCCTAAAGAAGGCAGATCTGCCCAATTAGAGTATTTTAAGTGGTGAGTGAAAATTTCATCGGTGGTGCAGTCATTAAAATGTTGAACTTGAACTGAGCAGATCCAAGTTCTACTTGGATACAGAAGTCAGTGGTTAACTATGAGATAAAGCCACTCCAGAGAGTTTTCTGGACTAAAATGAGGGGAGACCCTAATTTTACCTCCTTGAGCTTTCTCTCAAAAAAGTGAGATATAAATGCAATGAATGAACGAACGAACAAACGAACGAATGAATGAATGAAGAATAAACATGATACTGAAGTTTTACTTCTTCTTGTTTTCATCTTTGTATTTAATTATGTTTCATGTTGTTTATTTGTTCATATACTGAATGCATCTATAGTCTAGCCTTTCAGGCACAAAGCAGCTTAAAAGCAATAAAAGGCTTGAATGCAACCACATATAAATGTACAAAAACAGCACAATCAAAACTGAATAAATCTGAGCCAGATCTAAGGTTGTTTAGGCTAGAATGTACATATCAGTGTCCTAGAATGGCCAATTTGAACAAATAGGTTTTTACAACTTTCAGCCACAAGCAAAAAGTCAGTAATCCAAAATTATTGTCAGCTCGTATAAATTCAGGTAGTTTCTTTCTCTTTAAGCAAAGTGTAAAGATGATGCAGTGTGAGTCTAAACTGCAGGATATAATCCTTACTCCTTTTCACCTATTCTGATTTCCTTTTCTGTTGTTTCTTTCTTTTCTCATCTTAAGTATGGATTGACTGAACAAGCCAGTATAAAACAAGGTTCCTAATCAAGCTTGTTAAAAAGACTAATACTTAAAAGTAACTATAGTTACTGCTTTCAACATGATGACAAACCATGTTTAGTTGAAAGTGGATATTGTCTCAAAGGAGGAAGCAATCCTGTGCTCATTCTCCCGGTTACAAATTATGATTTGACTTTATAGCCAGGTAAGATCAGTAGTGTGATCTCAGTAGTGTGGTGCTAGAGAAGACTCTTGAGAGTCCCTTGGACTGCAAGGAGGTCAAACCAGTCAATCCTAAAGGAAATCAACCCTGACTGCTCATTGGAAGGACAGATGCTGAAGCTGAAGCTCAAATACTTTGGCCACCTAATGCGAAGAGGGGACTCACTGGAAAAGACCCTGATGCTGGGAAAGACTGAAGGCAATAGGAGAAGGGGACGGCAGAGGATGAGATGGTTAGATAGCATCATCGATGTAACGAACATGAATTTGAGTAAACTCCGGGAGACAGTGGAGGACAGGAAGGCCTGGCGTGCTATGGTCCATGAGGTCACGAAGAGTCGGACACGACTAAACGACTGAACAACAACAAAGATCAGTATCCCTGCCCCATTCACAGCACTACAACAAACCATGGGAGGGAACGGCCATCAACAGCCATTTTAAACAGGGAATGTATACAACGTTTACATGGTCTGCAACTTGATGTTTCATTAAAGCATCTACAGAAGCAAAATACAACAGATGTTTATTATTAAATGGCTGTAGGACTTAAATTTGGAAGTGAGCAAAGCACTGAAGGCGATGGCTCCTGTGAGGCCTCTGCTTAGTCACTAACCCAAGCAGCTCCTTGGATTACTGAGGAGCTGAGGGAGATACAGTAATGGTAGCAGAAAACCAGAAGTGGACACGCCTGAGCCCTGGCAAGAGTGCATGATTAATCTCATATCCACAGCGGCACTAAGAACAGCAAAGTATCAATTCTCCATGCTGTTCAAAATACCCTAGATTCTTTTTGGGGGAAATGGGCAGGACAAACCACTTGCAGGTACAACAGATCAATCTGTGGGTTTGTTTGTGGTTAAAGTTGCCGGAGTAGACACCAGTTGGGCAGGGTCCACTGTGGTGAATGAGGTATCTTGTGTTCTAACCTGGGACTCTTCAGAGATTGTGGAACCTGAGGAAGTAGATGGACTTCTTTGTAGCTTGGTTTCTGCTCTCTGTGGACTTGATTGAGGTACTTTCTGGCTCCTTTGGATGGATGAGTGGGGCATGAGTGGGTGGATCCAGGAGACAGTCAATACTTCTTTGAGAGAAGGGTAATGTTGCCTATCTTGAAGAAGCTTCTCCAGATCTGGCTGTTTTATTTATTTTATTTATTTATTTATTTAATTTATATAACCGCCCATCTCCCCCAACGGGGAACTCTGGGCGGTTTACAATAAATAAAATTAGATAAAAGCATAAAATATAAAATATGTAAACTAACAATTTATACAATTAATATATTATAAATAAAATAAAATAAAAATCCAAGTGGGAGATAGTATTAATAAAAGAAGGGCATCATAAAATTACGGGATTAACCACCCCCATGAGGAACTATCGTTTCCTCCCTCCCATGCCAGGCGGCAGAACCAGGTCTTCAGTTCTTTTCTAAAGGTCGGGAGGGAGGGGATCTGTCTCAACTCTGGGGGCAAGATGTTCCATAGTGTGGGTGCTGCTACAGAGAAGGCCCGCCTCCTAGCCCCCATCAGATGACATTCTTTAATTGATGGGGCTCGCAGCAGGCCCTCTCTGAACGATCGGGTGGGGCGGGTCGATAACCTGGGGACAAGACGGTCCTTTAGGTATTCTGGTCCCATGCCATGTAGGGCTTTAAAGGTGATAACCAACACCTTGAATTGTACCCGGAAGCAGACCGGCACCCAATGCAGCTCGCGGAGCAAAGGTGTTATATGTGCGAATCTTGGCGCACCTAAAATCGCCCGCGCGGCTGCATTCTGCACCAGCTGTAGCTTCCGGATAGTCTTCAAGGGTAGCCCCATGTAGAGCGCATTGCAATAATCTACATGGGAGATGACAAGAGCGTGAGTGACTGTTCGGAGGGCATCGCGATCCAGGAATGGGCGCAACTGGCGCACAAGCCGAAGCTGTGCAAAAGCCCTTCTAGCCACAACTGCCACCTGCTCTTCGAGCAGGAGTCGTGAGTCTAGAAGGACCCCCAAGTTGCGCACCGGTTCCGAATGGGGCAGTGCTACCCCATCGAGAACCAAAGATGATAATTTCCTAGAAGACGCTAAGCCGTCAATCCACAGCCACTCGGTCTTGCCAGGGTTCAACTGAAGCCTGTTGTTCCCCATCCAGGCCCTCACAGCCCCCAGGCACTGGGATAGGGTGGTCACTGCATCACTTACTTCACCAGGGATGGAGATATACAGTTGAGTATCATCTGCATACTGATGATACCTAATCCCATGGTGTCGGATGACCTCGCCCAGCGGTTTCATGTAGATGTTAAATAGGAGAGGAGAGAGAACCGAACCCTGCGGCACCCCACACAGGAGTGGTCGCGGGCTGGATCTCTCCTCCCCTATCACCACCGACTGGGAACGGCCCTGGAGGAAGGAGGTGAACCAGCGCAAAACTACGCCGCCCACCCCCAACTCCCTAAGCCGTCCCAAAAGGATACCATGGTCGATGGTATCGAACGCCGCTGAGAGATCTAAGAGAGCCAGGATTGATGCACTACCTCCATCGCGCTCCCGCCAGAGGTCATCCGTAAGTGCGACCAATGCAGTCTCCGTCCCAAATCCCGGCCTGAAACCTGACTGGAAAGGGTCTAGATAATCCACTTCATCCAGGGTCCTCTGAAGCTGCAACGCCACCACCTTCTCAACCACCTTTCCCAAAAAGGGAAGGTGGGAGACTGGACGAAAATTGTCCAGAATGGTAGGGTCCAGGGATGGCTTCTTGAGGAGGGGGTGCACCAACGCCTCCTTGAAGGTCGCCGGAAACACCCCCTCCAACAAGGATGTATTAATCATTGCCTGGACCCATCCACATGTCACTTCCCTGGCTGATTTTACTAGCCAGGAAGGACAGGGATCTAACTGACATGTGGTGGAATTAACAGTTCGGAGGATCTTGTCCACTTCCTTAGGTCCAACAGGATCAAATTGTTCCCAGATAATAGGGCAAGACCATTCTCCCGGCATCTCCCCAGACTGCATTTCACGCATGGAGTCCAACTTAGACTGAATCCGAGCGATTTTATCCTGCAGATGCTCAGAAAATTCTTCCGCACGGCCCTGTAGGTGGGTGGTCAATTCCACCCTACCTAAGAGAGATCGAGTAATCTTAAACAGGGCCGTCGGACGGCATTCTGCGGATGCAATAAGTGCGGAGAAATATTCACGTTTCGCCGCTCTTACTGCCACAAGGTAGGCCTTAATAGCGGCTCTAGATTGTGTTCGGTCCGATTCCGCCTTCGTCTTTCTCCAGCGACGCTCTAGACGTCTCTTCACCCTCTTCAAGACCCTCAACTCCTCCGTATACCACGGGGAGTGACGGGTCGAATGGGGTTGGAGAGGTCGCATCGGCGCGGTCCTGTCCAAGGCTCCGGCCGCCTCCCTATTCCAGGAAGCGGCCAGTGCCTCCGCTGGACCGTGCAGCAGATCATCGGGTATTACCCCCAGCTCCCTCTGAAACCTCATTGGGTCCATAAGTTGCCGGGGGCGGACCAATCGAATAGGTCCTGCCTCCCTGCGGAGTGGGGCGGCGTAAGAGAATCTTAGGGATATCAGGACGTGATCTGACCATGACAACGGGGATAGTTCTAACTTTCCCCTCAGGTCACTTTGCCATTGCTCAGACAAGAAAATCAAATCCGGAGTGAGTCCACTGTCTCGAGTTGGGTCCCGAATAATCTGGGCCAGGCCCATGGCTGCCATGGTAGTCATGAACTCCCGAGCCACTTCCGAGGTACGCCCCAGGGACGGCAGATTAAAATCCCCCAGAACCATCAGCCTGGGGAACTCCACTGCCAACCCCGAGACAGCCTCCAGCAGCTCAGGCAGGGAGGTTGCTACGCAGCAGGGAGGCTGGTACAATAGCAACACTCCCAACTGTTCCCGGGCACCCAACTTGAAAAACAGGGTCTCACATCCGGCCACTTGTGGAGCAAGGCCCCTGAAAGCCACCAAAGACTCTCTGATAATAACTGCCACCCCTCCTCCCCTACCCCGGTATCTCGGCTGGTGCCACACCTGGAACCCAGCCGGGCACAAAAGTTTTGATAACTTTTGCCCAGTTTCCAATGTTTCCAATCATGGGACAGAAATGACATTGTTTGCTCTAATGGATTACCTTTGTCAGGACCTAGACAAGGGGCGTGTGTTCTTCTTGGTCCTATTAGACCTCTCTAATATGTGACCATGGTATCCTTCTGGATTACCCAAAAGGGTTGGGAGTTGGGGACACCATAAGTAGACAAATACGAGATAGAACTGAAGAAGGAATTCAAGATCCATTAGGTAAACACCAACTTAGCCCTGGAAGGGAGGAAGGAATGACCAAGAAAAAATCAAGATTGATTCTCTTTGGTATAAGAGTGGGGAGAGAGAATCTCTGTCAGGCTTTATACAGTAGTGTTCCAGTAGTTCTTAGAGTCTGTTTCCTGACCTGGCCTACCTTGATGGGCTGACACTGTACTACAGTGGTTCCACTACTACCTGAGTAGGCAGTCCTAATGATGATCAAGGAGGGAGTGCTCAAGTCCATTGTGGGATGTCAAGAGCTCAGTGCTTTCCCCTATGTTATTCAACATCTGCATGAAATTGCTGAAAGAGCTCATCCATCAATTTGGGATGAGGTGTCATCAATATGCCAATGACAATCAACAATATATCACCACCCTGGGCCAAGCCAGAGGTGCCATGGAAATCCTGTTTTTGTACTTGTTTTTGTGCTCTGTAATTCACTGCCCAGAATTCATAAGGATTGGGGCAGTCTACAAATAATGTTAAATAAATAAATAAATAAATTTCTAAAATAAGAAGTGTTTGGGTCTTTAACTTGCTTGAAAATCATAGCTTCTGACCTTTCATTTAATCTCAGGTATTCAGAGGCTGGTTTGATCACACAATGACTCTGTGTTGTACCCTGATTCAAATGAAGTGACTAAGGGGTAGAAGAAATGTGTCTACCTAGTCATTCATTCATCTTCGGATGGATTTAGATGAAGCCAGCCATGTGGCACTGATGAGACACAATCATGTAGTGGGATTTACAGTTTAGTATGTTGATTTCCCATCACACTTCAAAGTAGTTCTATACATTCCCATGCCCATTCGGAATATACTCTGCATGATTTATGATGTCTCGGTCCACATTGCAGTCTGAGCCTAGATCACTACCTAAGTGAGCAGTTATACATACACATGGTCTGGCTGAAGTTTATGCTGGAACAATTGCACATGCTGGTAACAAATGCCTGTGCCCTGTTTGGCCATTTCCACATGGCTTGATCGTGTCTGCACTTCCAAACAAGGTCAGCCTACTTGGATATTACCCAAACCAGCCTTCTCCTTTCACACATTCTCCACAATTTCCAATTGTAGCATGGCTTTTACTACACCTTCCAGGATTCCAGCAAGCTTCTTACAAGAGACGTTGTCCAAAACCATGCTTTTTGAAAAATATGGAGTTGGAGGCCAATAGATCTGGAAGGGAAGGTTAACCTAAAATTACCATCCATTGCATTAATTGTTCATCTTTATTAATTGGTTTATTTTAATAGAAATAATGTTACTATGGTTTAATTAATGAGATTATATTTGTAAAGTTATCTATATCTGTACTGGAGAAAGTCGGAAGTCACTTTTCCGTCTTTGTTTTCTGTCTATTTGCACTTTATAGTTTTTTTCTTTTTTCTTTAGTTCTATTTTCTTGCTTTTCTATTTTGTATTTTAGCTATACTCTGAAAATTAATAAAGTTATTTTTTAAAAAAATTGTTCATCTTTACAGTTTCTCCTTTTCATCTAAGAGTAATGAATCAGTTTATGTGTTTGGCCATCGAACAGCTGTGGGTACTCTTCAATTGACTGCCATGGGAGCTGGTCTTGCCAGACCCAGTGCTTCATGGGAAAGCAGTGAGGAGAGGAGAAAGCCATGCTCAATAGTTGGAAGGACACCCACTCTCCAGCAATTATACAACAGTGTGAAGAACGTCCCTCTCTTTCTATCTTTGGACAAGCACTGCACCACTGGGAGCCCCAATGAAGAACTATTGAGATACTTGAACAGCACATACTAACGGAGATATTTAATTTCTCATTGTTTCCTCTGTTTGTTGTTGTTTATTCATTCAGTTGTTGTCGGCCCTAGCCACCCCCAGCTCCACGAGTACGTCACCTCCAGAATATCATCCATCCATCTTGCCCTTGGTCGGCCCCTCTTCCTTTAGCCTTCCACTTTCCCTAGCATCAGCATCTTCTCCAGGGTATCCTGTCTTCTCATTATGTGGCCAAAGTACTTCAGTTTTGCCTTTAATATCATTCCTCTCGCAGCCATAGCTTACTACGGGGAATACCATTGCTTTAACTATGCGGACCTTTGTTGTCAGTGTGATGTCTCTGCTCTTAACTATTTTATCAAGATTTGACATTGCTCTCCTCCCAAGAAGTAGACGTCTTCTGATTTCTTGGCTGCAGTCAGCGTCTGCAGTAATCTTCGCGCCTAGAAATACAAAGTCTGTCACTGCCTCCACATTTTCTCCCTCTATTTGCCAGTTATCAATCAAGCTGGTTGCCATAATCTTGGTTTTTTTGAGGTTTAAGTGCAACCCAGCTTTTGCACTTTCTTCTTTCACCTTCGCCATAAGGCTCCTCAGCTCCTCCTCGCTTTCAGCCATCAAAGTGGTATCATCTGCATATCTGAGATTGTTAATGTTTTCTTCCAGCGATTTTAACTCCAGCCTTGGATTCATCAAGCCCAGTAAAGACTTTCTGTCTTTGAGAATGATTCCTGGCAGTCATACAGAAGTGGTTTGCCCTTGCCTTCTTCCAGGATGCGTTTCCAACTTCCCAATCTAATTTGGGATTTCCTGATCTTCTTCCAACCAAGTCCTAACAGGAGTCCAATCCTGCTTGGCATTTTTGAGATAGGCTGAGTGCTTATTGTTAAATCAACTGATTTAAATATTAATAATTCAATTGTATAATGAGACATAAATCTATATTGATTGATTTGTATTTATTAAGTTGATACATTGTCAACTGCATTCGGGCTCCTGACAGTTGACAAGATTAAAACATCAGTATGCGGAAGAAAAAATTTGATCTGTATGTGGAAGCTCTGACTGTGACCTTTTTCTATTCTTTTCTCCCCTTGTTCTTTTCCTCTTTCATATAAACTAAAATAAACACACACACAACTGATGAGGGCATGAAACTGTGCCATCTGGCAACTCTAAGAAAAGAAGTTGCCACACTGTGCCTTACTTACAAAGAAATTACATCCCAGCCATGGCCACTACAGGGGTTAATCCCAAACCACTCGAGCAAATAGGTCTGCGCTGGAAACAGGGTTCTGTCACGTGCTAAAGAACTTCTCGAGAGCTTGGACGCCCGCGCCTTCGAACTCAGGAACAACACGCGCGCTTGCTGCGCTTTGCTTGCCCGGGCTGCCCACGTGACCTGCGCGTTGGCGAAAGTTTGTGCCCGCGCGCGCGTTTGTATATGTGTGATAGACCCGCTTCTTCTCCTCCTCCTCCTCAACTTGAGATGCTTAATTCCCGCTGCGCCGGCGCCTTGTTCTTCCGCCTCTTCCTCCGCCACTCACGGCACCTCCTTTCCACTCCGGTATGCGATGAAGGCCGGCCTCTCTGGAAGAGCTAATGGTGCAGTTGACTTCAGGGCGGGGAGGAGGAGGAGGAGCACCCGCCGCGGATTAGAATGAAAACAGATCAGGCAATGGATTTGGGTTCCGGAGATCATCTGACTTGAGTTAACAAACCTCAACTGGGTTTCAAAGTTGGGAGAGAGAAAAAGTTTCTTTTCTCCTCCCCTTTGGGTTACCCCCCCCCCCCGTTTTCCTTTTTAACTTTCCTCAATTGGCGGTGGGCGAAAACAGAACTCTCCGTCTCTCTCCTCCTCCCCCTCCTCCCCTCCGCCTGCCTTAATTTTCCCCCGAGCGTGCGTGTATTGATGTCCTACGCAGGGATGATGGATGGCAGAAGGACAGAAATACGCCAGCAGCAGGGGCGCTCGACACTTTTTTAAACTCTCCCGGCCCCTCTCCTTCCCCTGGCGATCATCAATGAGCCTCGGAGCGGGAGAAAGAAGGGAAAAGAATCCGGACGAGCGCCGGGAAGGGTTGGCGGCGCCGGCGGCGGCTTCGCCTTTCTTCGTCTTTCTTTAAAAGGGGGGGCGGGGGGCAAAGCGACGGCGCACAAAAGGGAAGGACGACCAGGGAACCCCACTCGCTATTCCGCACCCCTGAAGTGGACGATGGGGAGCTGGGCTCGCCGCCCTGCTCTGGAGCCGGAACAGCCGCTGGCCGCGTGAAAACTTCTCTTAGGGTAAAGTTGCGGCTCCCGTAGACCCGCTCGTGACTTTTTTCCCCCGCGGCGTATCGGAATTCTCCTGGGGAGGGGCGGAGGGGATGCGGCTTCACGAGCGGCGATTCCTCCGCTCCTTTTAGAGAGGACGGGGACGAGGAAGAAACACGCGTTTTCCCGCCGCCGTCTCCCCCTCCTCCTCTCGGGTGGGTGTGACGGCCCGTAGGAAAAAAGTTGGGACGGGTCGCCCCCGCGCAAGGCGGGATTGCAGCGCGGTTGCCAGGGCGGAAAGAGAAGGAGAGAATGATGCGGCTCCAAAACTTAGCGGCCGCGGCAGGCTGCTCCGCTGCAACCGAAGAGAGCCTGCTGGCCGGGGGCGAGTGGGAGAGAAGGGGGTGAAATTGGCCAGGCCCGATCCGGCTGGATTGTGAAGCCGAGCGAAGGGGGGATCCGACCTCCTGTCCCGCCGGCCTTCTGTAGTGGGGCGGGGGGGAGAGGTCTCCGCGGCTTCCGCCCTTTTTGCGGGCAGGTCGATTTGAAATCGCCTCTCTCAGGTGGAGTGTGTGTTGGTCCATTCAACGGCCGGAGGCTCGACTCGGCTCCGTCTCTCCCCCCCTCTCCGCACTTGCACAGTTTTGCAGGAATTTAGCGGCGCTGCCTGTGGTGGTGGTTGTGGTCGCCCCGAACTTTGCCTGCAAAGCGTCTTCGGCAGTGCCCCGGGACTATTTTGCGGACGCTTTGGACGGAGCTCTAGGATGCATGCGTGCCTCTGAGTGTGCTCCTGGGATGCTTCTGTGTGCGTGCGGCGATCTAAGGCGGCAACCTCGTGGCGCTGTGATGTAACAGTCTGACAGTCACTCCTTTGCAACGCAAGGTTTATTTTTGTATCTTTCCAGAGACAGAGAACGTGGCCGCGGTTCCTGTAGGCTAATTTTCTGTGGGTGGGTTGGGGAGGGTTGGAGAGACCTCTGGTTACGAGTTAACTCCGCGCACTCGTCTCCCAGCCGCGATGTTGTCTCCCCCTCCCCAACCCAGCCTTCCCCGGTCCCCGAAGCAATCTTTCAGCAAGTATATTTGCGAAGGAATTCCAAACATCCACCGCTGCAACTTGATCCGCGTGTGTCGGGGAGCGGCGTGGAGTGAACTGGGCGCCAATCCTGTTAGGGTTTGAAGAGCTCGGGGGATTCTCTCTCTCTCCCCACCCCCCAGGCTGAAAACAATTGTAAAGAGAGGGAACTCAACTCATCAGGGATGCCTGATTAACTACCTCTGCTCTCACCGCAAAACACACCCGCACCCGGTTGCTGTCATTTGCTGGGGTTTCCCTGTTAGAAATTTCCAGTCCCGGCAGAACTGCGCACTTCGCCTCCAAAAGTTGCTCGAGGCGCTGTTAGGCTTGTGCTTTATTTAACTGGAAGTCACTCGAGATTGGAAACGCTTAGGGGTCGTCCCCCCCCCCCCCGCAAAAGAATATCGTGAATAATAGCCAGGGGCACCTTGTAGCTCTTCTTCTCCAGGGGGCTGAAGTTTGGGAGCGGCTGTTATTTTGTGCCTGTAGGGTTGTAAAGCGGTTTGAGGAGATGCTGTGAAGTTTTGGGCTGATTTAAACCAGGAACAGCTGGCAACGTAGAGTTTAGTTTCTCATTTAATTTATCTCATCTGCACGTAGAGCAACGGCAATGTAAACTTTTTAACACTGTTGGTCACCTTTCATCACAAACGCCACAAAGCTAACAATGCATTGGACAATCAACGTTGCACAACAGAGAAAATAAAAACAAGACAAATTTTAAGAAGTGGGAAGATTCATCTGCACTTGAATGTGAAGTCTAACTTTCTGTATGCATTGTATATATACAGACTATTCTGACAAACTGCACTTCTACCCTGTATCATTGATTTTATGTAAGTTTACTCAGCAGTAAGTCAATCCCCCCCCCCAAATGAGCATTTCTTCCTGACAAGTGCAAGAGACAGCAACATGGTAACACAAGTCAGAATGTGTTTACTCAAAATAAAGCCAATTGTGTTCAGGAAAAATTTGGGCTGGAATACATCCATGACAGTATACTGTATATAAACGAACCCACCAGCATAGAGTGAAATCTTTATCTTGATGTTTTGTCTTTTAAATCCATAATACACTTAGTCTATGTTGGTTTCTTTTATTTTATACAGTTTCTCAAATACCGTATCTGTCTGGGTACACTTTTGCAGCTCTGGGTTTTGAAGTTCATGTACTATTGACTGTTGCCAATAAAAAGAGCAGTTGTAAAAATCTCTCTCCTTTTTATGCAATTGGGTCTCGGGGGATGCCCAAGAATTTGAAAGTAAATGTTTCTCTTGCCTGCTGCATAAAATAGCATTTAAACAAATATTATATTGGCATGTCCTGTGGACCCAGTGCCAAAAGGATAGAGTAAATAAACAAATGATAAAATCCAAAATACACAGAAAGGGGAAAAACTGATTTCTTGCACTGATCTGAACTGTTTGTTCTAACTACCTTAGATTTAAGTGAATCCCCTTTTTGTGACTTTCTGTGTACGGGGCTGAAGGTAAAGCAGATTTACTTGTGTGTCTGTGTGTGTGATTTTTAAAGTGTTTGCCTGAAGTGATTTCCATTTTGCCCCGTGTGCCAAGAAATGGTGACACCTGCCTTTCACTTGCCCTCAAAATAAATGACAGAGTATAACATCTCATCCAGCATGGTCTTTTCTCTCATGCTGTCTCTCAAAGAAATTACTCTGGAACTTTTTGTGGGACAATTAAACACAAAGCAACTTCTCAAAAATCTTGCCAAGAAAATTGCAGAGACTATATATATATATATATATATAACTTTCCTAAAGCCTTTAGATAGGCTGCCCATAATTTTTAGAAGATAAAAAAATCAATTAACATTAAACTGTTTCTTTTCAGTGATTTTTTTCATTCTGTGGTGTGCCTTTCCAAGAGAGAGAATCTTGAAAATGCAGATGTGGTGGAAGAGTAATTTGATTCTGAATCCTCTTGTAGTCTTAAATGTATCACTTTGAAATGCCCAAAAATGTAACAGCTGCTCTGCAAAAGAAAGTACGTCCTCACAAAGATGGGTTCCAGCTTCCTTTTAATATCCTTCCTTCTTAACATTTCAAGGAGGGAATAGAGGTGGAAGTATCTCAGTGTGTATAAGTGATGTTTGCATGCGGTTTTGTTCATTTAAAAGATAAGGTGAAATATTCAGGCCATTTCCTGTTGTTCTTTCTCTTTTCCTTTATTGGGTTTTCTTAGGTTAGATTGATTAATTGATGCATGACATATCTAATATTGCTGGGTCTATACGCAGAAGTTTTATTTTTGGAATTCTGATAAACTTGAAATGACACCGTATAATGGTAGTGCAGGCAGACAGTATGCTGAGAAACAAAACCAAGCTGAATAGTTACAAAAAAGGTAAAGAAGCAGATAGTGGAGGAATTGATTTAGTCAGTTTTAGTTTTAGTTTTAGTCAGTTTAGTGTGGTCTTTAAAACTTTCTGAGGTGCTGCAGCATAATGCATTTTTTTATGAAGTACAACTGTTGGTCTTAAGCTTGTTTTGCATTTTGAGCAAATGTGAATGAGATGGCAGCTTTATCACTCATTCATATTTACTTTCCCACAAGGTAAAAACCTGGTTGACTACATGGGCAATCCTCTGTCAAGTGTTAATTGGATTGCATCCAAAGAAATATATCTATGCAAAATATAATGCACTTTTATATTTAAATTACTTGATTTGGGGTATAACTTGCTGTACTGGCACCTTGAGAGTTGCAGGACAGTGAAAGAGTTTGGAAGCAATGGTTAATCACAAAGCTTCCTTCATCAGATTAGTATATCAAGAATTTTCAGTTTTGTTTAGGGCGTAGATCATCTTGGCTTTCGAAAAAAATTCACAGCCTTAAACTTATACTTTTTAAGGAGTATCTCCTACAAGAGCAATCTCTTCCAGAGACACCCAAAGCATTTTATAGAAGCTGAATAAATGTTGCTACCCTTGCTCCCTCAACTTCTGGTGGCCTACTGTAAGCCAGTTGTTTGCACTGTGTCCTGAAAGATACACAAATCCTTCAAGCTTTTTGTATTCTCAGAAGTGCCTTGTTCACAGCAGAGTTTCCAGGACAGATTAGCAAAGAAAGCAAATGCAGCAAGCAGCTTTCCAAAACTCTCTCTCTGTATTTGTGTAGCAAATACCCAACCATTGCTTTCCTTAGAGTGAGCACACTTCACCATCTTACCCAAAGATTTTTGAAGTAGTAGGTTAAAAAAAAAGAGGGCTTATTTTGAATGCCCCCTCTTTAAAAATGTGGTTATTATCTAATTATGGTTTCAAGCCTTCTCTAACACTTCTTGGGCTGTGAATGTTTGCCTTAAGCTGCTGGTTCAGCTATCTGAATTTCTATGAATGAAGTAGATTGCTCTGTGTTAATTTGCTTGAAAAGTGTTTGACATCTACTCAAAATTAGGGTGACTACCAAAAAGAATTGGACTTTATTTGTTAACATTTTGAAGGAAAACCCTCTAGGGTCAATTATTTCTTTAACACACACAGCCATAATGACAACAAAATTCTTATTTAAAAGTGGCTGAATTTTAGCATAGTTGTATATGCTCACTGGACACTTATTGTGTGATCCTTGCACCGAAGGATAAAATGCAGAAGGAGACAGGTAATTTGGAATATTATATTCTGTAAATTGAGTCACTCTAGGGGTAGGGTAGTAGCAACAAGGACTCTCAATATGGATTATGCTTGAAGATTATACATTTTATCCAGAAGATTTATGGAGGCATAACTGAGTGAAACCATTTATTTAAACCCTGAAGAATATTTATGAAGTTCAGTTTCTGTTCATCTTGGTTATCCAGAGTAAAAGGGCCAGAACTCACAGAGATCTGTAGAAACACAAGATACCAATTCAGAGTTTCCCCTTTAAAAAAATTACAAAGTGGTGTTGTTGTTGTTGTTGTTACTATTATTACTATTATTATCACTATTACTTAGTTCCATTCAGTGTATGAATGAAATAAGACAGGCTAAAATTCTAGATGCTGATTTTCTGTTTCTTCCTTCTTTTCAGTCTTCATTTCTCTCATCTGAAAGGCTTTTAAAAGAAACCTTACTCTGATTGAAGACTTTTTCTCCCTCTTTGCTGCTAAAAAGAGAAGGTGGGAACAGAACCCACATTAATTTTGTGCATGGGGGAGGTTAAGCTTTAAGCAGGCTCTGAAGTTTTGGGTTAACTTGAATAGGTTAATGTATTTTTTTAAAAAAAGGAGAAAAAAGAACACACATTGGTGGGAAGTGTGTTTTAACTCTGAGTGCCCGATCCCACCCATTAGCATAAGAAAACCAGTTTTAGTGCATTTACTATTGTATTGACTGAAGAGTTCCAACAGTCAGGAGGAGAAAGAAAGTGAAAAGCTGTAAAGAAATGATGGCCTATTCAAATTCTTCAGCAGCCCAAAGCTCTGGTCATCTGGCTCTGAAATCAGAATCTCCCTTTTATCTCCCTTTTGCCTTTCTCTTGCCTTTTTCACACGTTCACTTTTGTCAGGGTTTATTGATCATGTTTTCTTCTCTGCAAATCTGTGGAAAATTTAATGAACCAAAAACAACAGTGAAATCAAAGGGACTTTTAGCACTAGGTTGAATTCTGCCTTCCCCTCCAGTGCCCCATCCCACCTTTTAGCTAGAGAAATCCTCTCTCTCATTGTGTCCCTACTGTAAGACATACAGTAGAAAGTGCAGAAAACAGCTGCGCTCCTAACGGTTCAGAGGGAGAAAGTTTGCGTAATGTGCGTGGCTGGACAGAAAGCCCAATTATAAATGCTTTTCTTCCTCTTTTGATACCTTTGTGAGGGTCAGATGCAAGGCTCTTGGCTGCTCACAGGATAGCTTATGATAAAGTATTTCCTTTCAGTAGAATGAAGCCCATTAATTGCCTGGCATTTAAACCCGAGTTGCAATGATTGCTGATTACCAGTCCTTATTTACAGCCTCAATTGTTTTAGTGCCCTGATCTTTGCACATTCCACATCTGCCTTGCCTTGGTGCTGCCTTGGCGTGTTTTATGATGCAAATGTTTTTGTCAACTTGCAAATAGTTTCAGTATCTGGATGATCTCAGGTGGCGTGGTTGAAATGCAGCTCCTTTCCTCCCAGTTGGACTCGAACCCTGTAATTAAATGGGGCTTCCAGACCAATTATGCTTCTAGGTTTTCTTTCAAGCAACTTATTGGGGGGTGGGGTGGGGTGGGGGGAGAAATCATTTGAACTGTTCCCTCTTTATGATTCAGTCATACTTGATTTCCAAGACACTGAACAGTCGTTATTCTTAAGTCTCTTGCTTTATTTCTTTTGTGTGCGTGTCTGGCAGGATAGTGGAAAACTGAATTTAGCACATGCAAGATACTTATCTTCTATTAGCTTCAGATAATGTCTTCCAAATAGCCACATTTTCTCACTGGTCTGTGGATATCTTTGTAGGACAAAGTACTTTACAAGCAATTTTTTACTTGATTCCCAATAACTTGTGGCTGCTTGTTAAATTGTTATTGTGCTTAGCCAAATTTGCTGACTGTCCTAGAGAAATGTGATGAATATATGAAAGTGGATATATGTACACACACACACACACACACACACACACACACACACACACACAAACACTTTTTTGGTAGCAAGCTGGTGAATAGCGATGATCATATTTGCTGCCTATTAACAATCACCAGTGAACTTCTTAGATGTTTTTTCTGTCCTCAACGTTTGTATGGGATTTTTACATTCACATACCACCAAGTCTTTAACATGATTGTAATAATAGTTTTATTCTGGTTTTTTTTAATGGAAAACTAAGACTGCCTATTAGCTAAAAATGCAATCAAGGAGTAGCTCATCCTCAGTTATCATTTCCTGGAGATACATAAAAGGAAATGGGTAAGACAGCATGAAGTTTCTTTTTTTAAAAGATTCTGTGAGGAAGTTAAGGAAGATTTTTGGATGAGTCTGACTAGCCTGGGTACAGTACTGAGGAAAGAAAGAGAGGCTTTTAGCTCAGTGGTAGAAGGTGTGTTCTCTGTGCTGAAATTTCTGGATTAATCTCTGGTATTTCCATTAAAAGGAACTCTGATCACAGATATCTCAGAGAACTGTTATTAGTCAGAGGAGTTCCAATGTATACAATGTTCACCATACCAGAAGTAAAAAGTCCTTTGAGTTAAGCTTGATTTCTGGTGACAACGTGGACTAGCCCATGTTGTTGTCTTCTTGAATATGGGTTTTTTCCCCCAGCTTCCCAGACTAATGTACTATCCTAGTATTTCCTGGTTGTCTCCCACCCAAGGATAGGAAACAAATAGTCATCCAAATTAGTTTGTCTCAGCAGATTTTGCTTACAGTATCAGAGATGCCTTGCTTGCTGGCTTTTTAATGTATTTCTGGACCACCATAAAACTCTGCCGAAGCTTCCTTTTCCTGCTTTTGATTTATGGTGCATTAACACATGTCAGGTAGAAAGAAAAGAGAGTAGGCAATTATATATCAGTAGAGGAATGTACATTCTTAGATTTTACAGATAGATATGGAGTGCCTTTGTAGGTGCAACCAAACTGTATTTGTATTTGTATTTGCATTTGCATTTGCATTTGCATTTGCATTTGCATTTGTATTTGTATTTGTATTTGTATTTGTATTTGTATTATTTGTATTTGTATTTGCCAGTTTGCAGTTGAATGCTGAGGGCCCTTTCAATTCTATCAGAATGAATATTTGAATGGTTCCCCCATCAAATAATTATCTATAGCTATCATATAGCTATTTGAAATTGGTCTTCATTTAGAGTTGTGGTCAGGAACTCTGGCTATCTCATGTATTTGTTTGACCCACCATGAGCTTGTAAGTCAGCCTTCTCCAGCCTGGGGTCCTCCAAAGAAGACTGGATGCACAGCAGGCAGAATTCTCAGCCAGCATGGCTTATCTGCACAAAAAGACAGGCCACACATTCAGTCACCTGGTTGGGGAAAGCTGACAGAGATGGTGTAAGAGTGAAAATGTGATGCTCGATTGTGGCCCACCAAAATCATGGGACTTGGAGATCAGTGGCTTACGTGGTTTATTTCTGAAGTTCAAGATGACTTAAGAAGGCTGGTCAGCCAGTCACCCATCCAAGTGCTGGCCAAGTTGAAACTTATTTTGCTTTAACAATTGGATTGTTTCATGAAGTGACCTTCCCATGTCCCACCCATTTGCTCACTGAATGCAGGAGCAGGGAACAGGTTTGGACCCATTATCCAGCTGATGGTAGGCCTGCATTTGGCCACATTATTGTGTGGAGTCCATGGTGCTCTCTGAGCCTTGTTGTTTTCTTGCAGACGTTTCATTGCCAGGCTAGGCAACATCTTCAGTGCGAATCTTCGCACTGAATATGTTGCCTAGCCTGGCAATGAAACATCTGCAAGAAAACAACAAGGCTCAGAGAGCACCATGGACTCCACAGTTCAACCCTGAGCTACAAATATTCTCTTCGATTGGTACATTATAGTGTGGTAACTATCTGGAATATTATGGACATAGACCATGGGTACAGTTCCACTGATTGTCCAGCATTCATTGAAATCATGAGGATTTACATGAGGTATGGCAACAAACCCAGAATCAGAATTTAGCTCTCTGTGCTGAAAAATAATGGGATATACTTACTTCTCACAAATGAAATATTTTCAGTTATTCTCCCCCCCCCATCCTCCTGTCTCCAAGATGTGAAAGGAAAACATCTTCCTTAACATTAATATATTTTTCTTGTTTCATACTGACTTTGTGGGGTTGTAATAGAGCTCTCTCCCCCTTTTTTTTACCAGTTGGCAAAGAAAGGGTGTGTGTGATCTGTTGATTAAGGAAATATCTGTTAAAAGAACATCAGGTCTATAAGACTTAAGATCCCTTTCAGAGGGATCCTTAGCAAGGGCCCTTTTGTGAGTAGAGGACAATACAATAAGTCAGACAGGAGCTTCTGAGCTGCGTCTGAGGAACTGCAAGGGCCCCTGAAGTACACTTGTGTTAAGTTGAATTGATTGAGATTTAATAGCTGTTAGTGGCTCTGAATGGTAATGATTTTCTTGAGTATCTTCACTACAGCTTGACATTAATAACCAGTGGACGTGTGTGTGAGCGTGAACCAAACATGTGATTTACTTCTAGAGATGCATTCACCCACCCTCCTTTTTAATAATTTAGTTATTTTGATGCTTAAAAACAAACAAAAAACCTTTGGGTTTGAGAAGCACGTATATCTTGCCAGTTTAATTTTGTTCTCCAGAGGTTGTGGGTTTTTTTTTCTTTTCAGTATAAATCAAATTGCCGGGTGTGATGAATTTGTTTTACATGCCATTATGAATTAGTGTTATGCAAATAGAAGCTATACAAGTATCATAATTTACTTAATAATACATTTCAGTATTTCAGCCTGTTTGTTATATTATTGATTGTGTATATGGATGATGATGATGATGATGATGATGATGATGATGATGATGATGATGATGATTGGCTGTTTGCTATTTGAGCACATCTTGATTGTTGTGGATTAAGGCATTTCAGGTGAATTTTCCAGTTTGGGGATGTGAGATTCTAAGAAAGAGTGAGAAAGAAAGAAGGAATCTGGGATTATTTCAAGTAATATTATGAGGAAACATGCCTTGCATACCATTTCAAACTTCTTTTTTATGTAAGTTATGCACTAATATCATTTATATATCTGTGTGCAAGGCAAACAACAACAAACATCTTCAATTGCTGTAAACAAGGTTTGTGGAAAAATGAGAGAAATAATAGTAGAAGAGGATAGATTGAGGAATGCATCATAGAGTGCATCAATCAATTTTATTTGCAGCCAAAAGGCCCAAAAGCAAGTTACAAATATAATCTGAACTTGGTATTGGATAAATCAGTTTAACAAGATATTTAATAAATATTACATAATACACTTAAACCCCCAACTCATTGATTTGTTACTAAAAACCATTTTTTATATCCAAGGTTGTTTGTGAAAGTCAGACGGCCACTTGCCAGATGGAAAGGAAGAAGCACTCTGCATGAGTACAGAAGCTTTGGGGCAATATTGTTTTGGGCTAATAGACAAAAAATGACTATTACATGTAGACATAATTTGTGGATTGCTGCCCATTGGTGAATGTCTGTATTGATCATTCTTTGCTTTTTTCCCCCTTGTTTTTACTTGAAGGTTAAGGAAAGAGAAGGACAAGTGACACATAAATACAGCTCAAATTGCTGAATATGAGGGTAGATTTTAGCTTTGCTTTTCAAAAATGGAAGTCTTGTGAATCAGATAATTGACAGTCCTTCAGTCTGTCATTTTTCTCCTCAAATACAGAAACAAAACACCTTGGTTTGATACATTGGTTATGGTTGGGCTCATGATCATCAATTTTGCCTTTGATAGCTCAGTGGCCTAAGGATCAAGGTTTAAAGTCTAGTTTTTACTGCCCAAAATGTCTGTGCCATTTATGAAATACGTTCCGCCTGTTAAAACTTGCACTAAAGTTAAGAGTGTAAGAAAATGAAAGGTTGACTTTAAGCAGGAGAAAGCACAAACCCACCAGAAACATAACCAGTGAAATGAGCACCATGTATATAATGTGATTCTTATGTATGAAGAATTTGCACAGAAGTAGCTCCCTTGATTCACACCTGCTGTAAACTCACCAGTATTTGGTGTATGGGATTATGAATTATAAATATGCCCATATTGCTGGATTTGGAACAGGCAACATTGATGGAATGTAGGGGATACAGGATTAAGAGGGCAAAATAGGGTTGCTGCTCATGGGGTATAAAGCTGCACCTGTGTTTCCATAATACCTGAAGCAAAAGATGAAAAACATACAGACCTGTCTTTGAGGAAGGGGTATTGCATTATTGGAAGTTGGCCATGTTGTGTGAGAGTATGGACGATATTTAAGGAAAGTGGCCAATCCTAAACAGCACGAATTTTGCTTACTTGGCCAGGACTGACCTGAACGCCTCCCTACTCTTTATGATCATGCAGCACATAAAGCACACCCTGCTTTATGAAACCCATAAAGTTTTGAAGATTCTATTACAGCTGACCAACTTCATGTTCTCCCCACACCCACCATCCTTCAAGGTGTCAGGAATACTGGGGCTTTTGACGGCAACTTGTTCTGCCCTTCACCCAAAGAGGTGACTTCATAGGGTAGATGTAATGTCTTATTTTCTTTGGCTAAGTGTCATTGCTTGCAGAATTGAAAGCTGGGCTTCCGGTACCTTCTGGGCACACTAGTATTACCCATCATTCAGAACAGTTCTGTCACTCTTGCTCTACCCAGGCCAGAGAGCTCTCGGTGCAGGAGTGCAGGAGTTCAGACAAAGGGCGGCGCTGCTTTGATTGGCCAGCTTGCTTTTGGTGTCCCACGTTCTTTGTTCCTTTTCACCATCATGGCTCAGCGGGTAAGATGCCAGGCTTGTTGACCGGAAGATCGCAAGTTCAGAGGTTCAAATCCCTAGCCCTGCGTGCGGAGTGAGCTCCCGCACTCGCCCCAGCTCTTGCCAACCTAGCAATTCGAAAGCATGCAGATGCAAGTAGATGAATAGGTACCACTTCGGTGGGTAGGTAACAGCGTTCCACGCGTGTCATGCGGCCACATGACCATGGAAGCGTCTTCGGACAACGCTGGCTCTTTGGCTAACAAACAGAGATGAGCACCGGCCCCTAGAGTCGGACACGACTGCACAAATGTGCAGGGGGAATCTTTACCTAGCATAAGATATAGCACATAGGAGCGACAGAAACTCAGGTATCTGGTTCTGACTGGCGGGTCTGCCTGGCAGTCATCCTTTTTGAGGATTTCAGTGCTGTTTATAGCTTGCACAGCATCCTCCATCTTTTTGTTAGCTGTTCACATGACTATGGCCTTTATTCCCCCTTGAGTTCTTCTCTAAAATTCTGTTTTTTTCTGGTCAGGAAAGGAATCTTAAAGGGCTCATACTCTAAGAAATGAAAACATGTTTCCTTACCTAAAAGGAGATGGCAGTTTTCGGAGATGCAGAGTGCCATGGGTTCATCTGAGGGTGACTCCTTGGTAGATCCAGTGGTCCCCCTGAGCCCTCTGTCCAAATAAGGCACAACTGTATTGGTATGGCATTTGACTTCTGGACTGACTGACTATCTATCTCTGCCTGTGAATAACCCTTTTCAATCCTCGAGCTTTTTTCAGTCCTTGACCCAAGATATGATGTAAACTATCCTGGTGAGCCTAATTCATTATATTCTATTCATTAATTCATAATATACTGTTAATAATTTTTCAGTCAATATTAAAGTGGTGTAGAACATGTGTGGGCATGCATGTTGCACCTGCCAGGAACACCTTAAACCCAATGTGTTTTTTCCAAGATCTGCCTTAGGGGCCCAAGGAAAGATGTGGCTGCTTTGAGGTGTTCTGAACAAGTGCTATGCACATACCTATATATGTTCTGAATCACAGTTGCCCTTTGAACTCACCTCTGATCTCTAACCTATGTAGTTATTAACTGCATCATTACAAATACATCCCAGTAACCATCACAACAGCTATCCAGATACAGGTATCAAAGAAACGCATAGGGCCATAGCTGGACCAATAATGTGGCAGCAGGACTACTATGTTGGCTGCAAAAAATCTGGACAACCACTAGATGGCACCAAAGAGATGTAGAAAACTCTAATTCTGTGCTGTTGTCTCATATTGGCTTCCTAGATCTGGTAGTCCAAATGAACTTCTAAAGTACAATTGTATAATTAATTTGCCCCGGTGTGTCTTTATTTTCTGGGGGAACCAGTAAGACAACGCAACTCCCTGTATTTTCATGTGTGCTATTGAAAAAAATGTCTGCATTTAGTCAAAGCATGAAAGCTGAATAAAATATGCACTCGTGCACTTCATATCAGAGGAGAAAGCAGAGAGAACCTAATGATTTGAAGTAGAATTCTGCTCATAATTTATTAAGGCATTTGTTGTAGTGACGTTAGACTTAGATGTTTTAGGGTGAAGAAAGAATGGATTTTTGAGTGATAGGACTGTGAGCTCAGTTTTGGTTCTGATAAGTAGCTCCTTGACTCAGTATGTACTGTTACCTATGCATCTCATTCCTTCTTTCCAACTGTTTGTCTGTACCCCTGAGTCAGCTTTTTTTCTGTCTGGTTTCAAGTTGATTAAAAATGGGAGTAGAGCCTATAGGGCTGAAGTTGTTCCACCATGGATCAGAGCCTTTTCTCCAACATTTGTCTTGACATATTAGTTGTGAGACCTTGGCTTTGAGGCCCAAAGCAGAACATCAGCACAGTAGAATTCTTCTATTTATGTTCCCAAGCAACTGATACATGAAATCTGTCTAAGTCGATTCATTAGAAGATCCTCAATCCTGCCTTTTCCTATTGGGAACTCATGTGGCAGAAGCCATACATTTCCAGGATATTTTTGATTAACTGCTCAGAATAGAGTATTTGTTGAGGAATGCCAAAGCTATCAATACTTGGATAGGCATTGTATTATACATATTACATGCGAGACACTGAAAATGACTCAGACTTCTAGTCTGAATAAACAGAAAACTGTGCTGAGGCTATATGTTATATGAGGTTGAAATCTAAGGGACTATAGGAGAAGCTTTTGGCCACACAAAGGGACTATAGCATCCCCTTTTACCACAGGAGCCCAACCTACTTCCAAAACTTGGAGCAATTTCAGGAATGACTTCCAATATACTGCAAGGAGTTAGAAATAGGGAGAGATCTTATTTGTAGGTGGAAATACATACAGATGTATTAGAGTTCCCTGGATTTGGGTCAAACGTGTATCACTGGGAGAGAACCAACGTGGATAATACATGTACAGAGTAGCATGACATTGTTTCATTACATCTTCGGTAACTCTATCACTGTGTGCACCAGGAGTTTGTTAAAGTATGAGAGCCACTGTATCTTGCCTGGACCCAGCTTCCTTAGAGTGACAGATGTTTTGTGATAAAGCCATCAGATTAACATGCCGTTGGAGATTCCAGGCAGAGTTCCATGTTGATACTTGCAGGCTACAGAAGTATCCAAGATTCTTTCTTTACTTGTCTTCTCAAATAGAGAATTAATCTCAGAGATTAAGCAGCTTTGTTGCCAAAAGGTTTTTACAGCAAGATCTAACATAGTACCAATTTCTTCCTCCTCCTTCTCTTTTAAGGATCCATTCATATCTAATTACAGTATATGAAGAAAGAACTGGAACATAAACTCCAAGAAGAACAATGTCTAATTTCATGTATGGTATATAAACTAGGATTTTATAGCCCTTCCCTTCAAATGTTATTTAGAGCTTTTCAGCCTTAGTATTTGTGATGATTTCTGAAATCAAAACCAGAAATCCAAACTTTTGCCAGACCACAGGCTCCTTAGTGCCAGACTTGGGAGACAAGCACCACATGTTTTGGTATAATTTGAAAGCACAACATGTGTTATTTTTAACCCTTCCCTTTCCCTACCCATTGCAACTATCTAATCCCTTCCTTTACTAATACAACAGATTACCTGTAGTAAAAGCTTGGATGACTTTTTCCCGCTCACTCCAAAACTGCAACGGCAAGGCAGCCCAAGAACCTGGATATGGACAATTGTTTCTTTTATAGTCCCACCATTTGATAAGGTAAAGTAAAGGTTCCCCCCGCACATTTGTGCAGTCGTGTCCGACTCTAGGGGCCGGTGCTCATCTCCGTTTCTTAGCCGAAGAGCCAGCGTTGTCCGAAGACGCTTCCACGGTCATGTGGCCGGCATGACGCACGCAGAACACTGTTACCATCCCACCGAAGTGGTACCTATTAATCTACTTGCATTTGCATGCTTTCGAATTGCTAGGTTGGCATTTGATATTACAACACTTATTCAGGTAAAAAATCCAGCCTCCATGCAGAGTTGTGAATCTTTCTTCAGCAGAATTTGGCTCTTCTGCTTTTAATCAGGATGGCGTCAGTTTCATGTGGGATCTCCTACTGTAAGTTAAGATCAAGAACTCCCAAGGATCTAAACAAACACTGCAATTTCTTTCTCATTATGGAAAGTAATTTGTTTCAGTTTATCACTAGATCTGTTACTCTATTGTTTGCAATGCCCCAGGGAAACATTGCAGTTGGACTGACTGTTTCAACTATATAATCCCTTAGGCTTTAACCCTATATGTAATTACCAAGAAGTAGACCCCATTGAACCCAAACGGAATAATTTTTGAGTAAACTTTGCACTGTGATTCCCACTGAGCTCAATGGGGCTTATGCATGTATTACATATCCTTATAAATATTGATAAGGAAATATAATACATGTGTAAGCCCTGTTGCGCTCGCGCTCTCTTTCTCTCTCTCTCTCTCTCTCTCTTATTTATTTATTTTACAATCTTTATAACCTGCCCCAATCCTACCAAGACTCTGAAGAGCCAGCTGTTTCTTGACATATTCATCTTCTCTATCTTCTGTTTTGCATCATATTGTGATATAATATCAACAAAACATCAAAAGACTAAAAAAATCCTAGTAATCTATCTGTGAGAAGTGATATGGTTGCAAATTTGTATTTGCCAAGCATGTTATTATATAACCTGCAAAAACGGAAAAATCTCTAGTTTGTGCCAACTTTAAAACTGTTGGATATTCCTCAATTTTCGTTTGAGGGTGTAAACTAGCAAAATGAATCTTTCCTGGAAAGAAACAAATAAAACCATCAGAATACCCTTTTTTCCCATAGCTGATTCTCCTTTATTTCTGAAAATCTGTGTGAGTGATTTTACCCAGTTAGAGGATGACATCACAATGCTATGTAACCATTTAGGTTTAGTTCTGCAATGATGTCATGGTTACTAAGTGAGCCAACTCAGAGTGGGACCAAATAGATGAAAAAAATATTTTAGAAAGGAGTCCAAAGAAAATGTTTTGGGGCATTCTCATGAATGTTCCAAAACATTTAATCTTTCAGTCTCAGCTTTAACTAGTGATTTTGTTTTAATCCCATCTCTTGGCATACGTATCAGACTATGGGCAACAGTGATTTGACCAACTGTTTGTAACACATCACATGATATGTCTATGTGGTATTATTAAAGAGACATGGGGTTGTGGAAGCCAAGCATTCCTCAGAATATGTGGGTGATCCTAAATTTCAAAGGGATCACCAAGGGTGTAATAGGATGTGGTATCTAGCAAAATGTGAGTAAAATGAGAATAATCTACCAGTGGGTAAAAATATTTTATGATTAAAATGGAGGACCTAACAGAAGATTCCAGTGGTGAATTCTGTTGGTGGAGCTTCATATTGTTCCATCTCCTGGGTGAACCTGCTATGGAGCAAGGATAACTGCTCTCATTCCCTAGCATTTTCAGTCTGGAATAACCACATTCATACAGTGGGGCAATTGTTTCAATTGTGGTTTCTTAACTTAAGCTATTTTAAGGACCGTCTTGTTAATATTTGTTCAGATTGCTTAATTAAAGTTAACACATAGTAGGACTTTATTATTTTCACATGATGGAAAGAACAGCTAGAGATTTATGAAAGGCAGGTGTTGGATATATTCCATAATAGCCCATGGGCTCACATTTGGAAATGTTTTTTTTTTAGTATTATATAGCTATCACACAACTACTTAATAAGCAGCTTAAGTAGAGTAATGGACTGTGCATATAGCTAAACCTGCATTTGAGATTTTGTGCTCTTAAATCCAGGTTACATATTTATGGTATTAGTCATGGAAATTTTCCTTGCAGGAAAATAGTACTAAAATGACTGGAAGTTATGGTCCTGAACTAGAGAGAGCTAATTGATTTTGAAGGCACTTAAACACAATGGAGAGCCAGTTTGTAGTGGTTAAGGCAATGGGCTAGAAACAGGGAGACTTTGAGTTCTAGTCCCACCTTAGGCACGAAGCCAGCTGGGTGACCTTGGGCCAGTCACTCTCTCAGCCCTAGAAAGCAGGCAAGGGCAAGCCACTTCTGAAATCTTGCCAAGAAAACTGTAGGGACTAGTCAAGGCAATCACTATGCCCACGCAGTCGCCAGGAGTCAACACTGACTCAAAGGCAGGCAGGCAGGCAGGCAGGCAGGCAGGCAGGCAGGCAAGCAAGCAAGCAAGCAAGCAATAAATCAGAGCTTTCCAAACTGTGTGTCGCGACACAAAAGTGTGTCGCCACACACAGCGTGGTGTGTCGCCACACCACCTGGAAGCGGCGGCACGTGCGTGCACGGTGGCCGCCATGCACGCACGCGCTGCCACACGCCCCCCGCACCCCCCCACGCCGCCGCACACACCCCCGCGCCGCCACTGCGCGCGCACGCTGCCGCACGCCCCCCCGTGCCGCCGCCGCCGCTGGCGTGTCGCCAGCAGCGGCACTTTGGAAAGCCCTGCAATAAATAAATAAATGCATGCATGCATGCATGCATGCAATGGGGCAAAGTAGTTAAACCCTTTTGGCTTTGACTTATGAAACTACCTTAAGCTGGATCAGTCCATTGGTCATTCAGTTCAACTTTTTTCAATCTGGCACCTTCTCGTTGCATATATTCTCAGCTAGTATTGGAATTGTAGCCCACAGCATCTGGAGGATGCAAGATTGGGGGAGAAAACAGTCTTGTCCATTATATTTTAGTTACCTATTAGCACTCTAGGGTTCAGCAGTGATCTCCGTGATTGGTGATGACAGTGACCGAACTTGGGACCTTCTGTTTTGAAAAAATAGATTCTACCAATAGACTATGACCTATTCCTTTTTTCAGCATGACTCACTTTCTTGGAATCAGGCCAAAAAAATTATAAATGTGTGACAATGAAAATTAGATTCATTATAAAGCTAACAAGGCTAGTTTTAGAAACAGACTTAATTTTGTTTTTTTTAAAAAGTAAAGATTTTATTCAAACTTCTGTTTCTGGTTGACTCTGTAAAGACCAAGCATCTGGTTACAGATAGTTTGGAGCCATTTCTTATTAATGGCTATAAAGACATCATCACTATAATTAGTAAGATGAGACATGTAATAAGCCAACACCCTAGAATATGAGAAAAGTTCAAGAAACTGGATTAATTTACAAACATAAATAAGATTCTTCTTTCCTTTGTGCTTGCTGAAAGCGAGATGGCACATGTATGATCAGAAATCCACTTTAACAGTATCATTTAACTTCAGGGACTTTGCTTACAATCCAAGATTATTTTTCCTGTCAGAAGTCTGTAGAAACAGAGACAGACCTTAGAATTCTTTGAGATTTCAGAACTGTGTTTTTGGCCAAAAATAAATGGATTACCTGTACTAGCAATAGTAAGGGATGTTGAAACTTATAATATGGTGTGACTTTGAGAAGAATGACATGGTGTGTCAGTACAGTTTTCCTGGTATGAAAATTGTTGGAATTCAATTCCTACCATTCCAGCTTGCATAAATAATGGCCAACAACATCTGGAGACTCAGTGCTGAGAAGTTATGATCTAGTCCAGTGCTTTCCAAAGTCCCGCTGTTGGAGACACACCAACGGCGGCGGCGCGGGGACGTGCATGGTGGTGTGCACGGCAGCGGCCTCGTGTTTCGCGTTAAAACCCAGAAGCGCTGATGGCGCGTCGCTGCTGCCACTGCTCACGCCGCCACCGGCAACGCGCCATCAGCACTTCTGGGTTTTGTTGCGACACACTAATGATTTGCGACACACAGTTTGGAAAGCTATGATCTAGTCCATTAATTTGATCCCAACAGTAACCACCCAGGATTGCACAATCTTAGAGTTCTTAGAGGAATCTTATCATGATCTAATGGAATTCTTGAGAAGCTACTAGTGAGCTATTACTATGACAACATAAAGCTCCAAAGCTTTAAGGTGTGACATAATCTCTAAATATTTAAGCATTCTTATTCTCTTTTTGCATGTTACCCATTGCTGAACAACTTGCCCAATCATTTGGTTTCCTGGAGCTTTGCTACTAATTACAATACTTTTTCTTCATTATCCAACCTGCCTCTCCTTTTTATATAAGATCATTGGACTCTACCCTTTCTAGCTCAGTCTCAACATTTACTCTTCCCTCTTCTTTCACTGTCCTATTGCTGTGTTTTCCCCCCCTGTTACTGGATTTTCCTTCCACATTTGGGTCAGTCTCTTCAATCCAGTTCTGGTTGGCTCTCAGCTTCTAATGACTTGTGAGTGCTCCAAATGTGTTGGGGGCCAAAATGATCAGAAGAGAGTTTTACCCTCAACAAATTTTAGGGGCACTGGATTGGGGGAAGCTGCTTCAGACAGTATGATGTATACATCTTTTTCTAGAGAGTGATGGAATAGCATTTGGAGTGACCTCCAGTGAATAAATAATGTGCATTTCAGGATCCGATGTGGCAGTATGTGTGGTAGCAAAGCTCTGAAGTATGCAGCATATTTAAAACCAATTATGGAAGACAGTTTTAGCTGTGGATCTAATTTGTGATCTAAGCCAACCGACACTTTCATGTTGTCTGTCGTCCCCCTCCTTTTCATGGAAGAACTGAATTACTGGGGTAGATGTTAAGAGCTACGGCTGCATTTGTTTCTCTAATTACATGGATCTCCACCATCCAGCTCGTGCGGAAGATAAACTACCATTTTACTGGAGATGCTACAGCTTGATTTAGAGGCCTGTTTTGCCTAATTTTCCAGTTGAGCTTTTCAAGATAAGGAAAAGGAAGGTGCAGCCTAAGAGACACATTTTAGGCTTGCAAGAATCAGAGAATCAGCTCTTCCCCCCTTGGCCAGCACAAAAATATTTTTTAAATGTAGACAAGGTAGGAATGTGGCTGGAATGTGATTGTTTAACTCTTGTTCCTATGTCAAATGGAGTGGAAGCAATGGGAGCTTCTAGGGTATAAATCAGAGTACAGTGCTATACATTTTATAAAAAAACTTTTATTTCCCCATTTTTTCAAAGGAAATGAAAAGATTATTTTGTCCAAATAAGAAGCCAAACTGCTTAGTATAATTTCTCTTGTTCCAAAGATAGCCAGATCATTCATGATGATAACAGTAATCAGAAGTGAAAAGTATGAAATCCTGAAAGGCCCAGAGAGTTATCATTTCCAAAAATGGGGCAGAAATATAAATAGGACATAAATGTAAAGAAGAGAGAATTCTAGTTTACATGTCATTCCCATCTTACCCTTTTTACTAATACTGTCAGTGCCATTCTCAGGGTAGGGTCAAAAAATACGGAATCAGAACAAAGCCCTGCCCCTCTGTGTGTGTGACATGGATATATCTACAACGAGGTAGGGCTTTGGTCACATGGCCATGGCTGCCATCTTGGCTTTGTTTGACCATTCCCCTGTGGATGCCGCTGAATACCGTTGTGGCGTTGTATTTTCCTTCAAGAATGAATTTGATTGTTGGTCAATTGCAGATAAAAAGCCTCTACATTTACACCAAGAATAGGCTTACAGACACCCTTCTTTGCACCCAGCATGCTCTCTGCCTCACCGGAAGTTATTTAGTTTTAGATTGTTTGAATGAAAAATGACAATAAAAGAAAAACCCAGCATTTTTTTGATACATAAGCCCCATAACTACTCCAAGAAAACAAAAATGGCAAGCAGCTATATAGCTCAATGCTTTGTTCAGAAATGCCCCTAACCTGCTCAGAAAGAAACAAAAACAAAGGGAAGATAAGGAAGTAGAGTATCTCGAGATACTCTAGATATTCTAGAGTATCTATACGAGAGATACTACTCTAATATCTAGAGATACTAGATACTCTAATATCTAAAGATAATAGAGATACTCTAGATATTCTAGAGTATCTTGAAAGGAAGGATAGCAAGGAGCATCATTACCTCCCACATGGGGGTTTGGTGGCTGGTCAAACCCATCACAGCAGCCACTTAGTGAAAGTCGTATCCGTGACATATTTTCAGATTTCTAAAAGAAAGAACACTCTGCCCCCCCCCCCCCCCGAGTTGCCCAGCCCTAGTTTAAACAGAGACAAATATTTTCTTTCTTTCCCCATCCTGGACGTTGTAATACAGGTTACCTAGAAAACCATAGGTAAACTGTAAGAATGTTTGATCATCGGAATGATACTAAAACAGTTGTTCCAGAACTGTTAGCTGGGGCGTCCCAGTACGACTAAGGATGAACTAATGGGAGAAATAATTGAATGAAAAGCTCTTTCTTTGCCCCCTTTCAGTCATTCTCTTCAAAGGATAGGCAATACTATTGTGTCTCTGCAGCAGGAATGACTGAACGGTCCGATCATATGGACAGGTCAAACGTAATTCTTAGGCGAGGTTACCCGCTGCCCCTCTCCATGAGTCTATATTTTGGCTACGCCCCTCTTTCCAATTGGAATAGCACGGCTCCTATGTTTAGGAAAGAGTGGGGTGGATTAGAATCCTGCGTTCTGGAAGTTCCAAAGCAGCAGCTGGATAAGCATCTGACTGGCAGGGGTGGGAACATACACAGCCCTCAGGCCAAATTCAGTTGCCTATGAAAGGGCTTTATCTGACTGGTACTGTCCATAGGAACTAATTGAGAAAGGAAGTACTGTATATAACGGATGAGAGAATAGTCAAAGTTCCGGTTTTATGACTTTTATATGCAAGTCATGGGACCGTATTCAGAAAGCTTAAAATAAAACTTGCTTTTCCACCGAAAGGGTGCATTATGTTACAAAGTCCACTTTAGACCCTATCTTTGGAGGATAGGGGGATAGTTTTATATAAATGAGTATTTGCATATGTATGTATATCCCTGTTTTTTGGTGTATAAGGATCCACCTCCTTGCTTATACATATTGGGCTATAACCATTTGGTTAAGAACAACATTCTCAGTCAGCCAACCTACCTTGCAAAGCTTGTCATCAGAAAGGAAGGCTGAATGAAAGAGCGCAGAGTTTGCATGCAGAGAGTTCCAGGTTCGGTCCTTGGCATCAAAAGGTGGAGCTGAGAAACATTCCTGTTTGAAAACTTTTGTCCGTCAGAATGAACAATGGAGGGTTGATGAAAAATAATTTGATTCGGTGACAGGATCCACCTATTACATTAAGTAAGTACACTAAGTAAACCATAATGTGGTTTACTTAGCATACTGTGTGAACTCATCCATTGAGGCTTGTAAACCAAGCCTTTTAGCTTTTAGTGTGTGTGAACTCAGCTGATTGTGATTTATTCTGTAAATAAATCATTAGTTGAACAAACAATGGCTTGGTTTAATAGAACCCAGCATTCTATTTTCTCTAGCCTTTCTCTATTACAGCCTTGTCATGGCTATCCAAGATTTTAAACATTAATTCTCTTTTAAGCATCTAATAAAGTAGCTTAGGTAAGCCCGCCTTAAAATGTGCTCAAGGTACAATTGAGATGGCCACAGTTTTGGAAAACTTGGTGTGTTTGTGGTAGGCAAACTTGCCCAAAACACAGATACTTGTTCCCCAAAATAACTTATTCTTAGGTGTTTAGTTGAGGGGTGAGAAACAAGCAGGCCTCCAAAAGTTACCGAATCTCCTGGCAGTTGCAGTCACCTAAGGTGGGTGTAAACAATTGTAGTAACTGTAGTGAAGCAGCATTGGGAGGGTCACAGATTCTCCAGCCTTGATATACAGGATGAATGATTTTAAAACTACAGTCCTTTCTCATCCTTCCATAAGCAAAGAAAACCTATATTTGAGTACACCGTGAGAAAAAAAATCTATCTAGGGGAACTTTGTTAGCTGTAACGAATTCTTTGATCATATAAGTAAAGGTAAAGGTTCCCCCCGCACATTTGTGCAGTCGTATCCGACTCTAGGGGCCGGTGCTCATCTCCGTTTGTTAGCTGAAGAGCCAGCGTTGTCCAAAGACGCTTCCACGGTCATGTGGCCGCATGACGCCCGCGGAACACTGTTACCATCCCACCGAAGTACCTATTCATTTACATGCATTTGCATGCTTTCAAATTGCTAGGTTGGCAAGAGCTGGAGCTAGTGCGGGAGCTCACTCCACACGCAGGGCTAGGGATTCGAACCTCCAAACTTGCGATCTTCCGATCGACAAGCCTGGCGTCTTACCCACTGAGCCACCACGTATAAATCAGTGGAGCAAATGAACACCATCGAATGGTGGAAGATCAGGATAAGAACTCAGTGGCCACATCAGATGTTGCTGCTTGTGAGCTCATTTGAGAAATCATGATCTAGGATTCAAAGTGGAGAGAAAGACTTACTTCCCCCCTCCCCAACATTTGTTCCTAAATAAATACCAGATTGGGTTGCCTACTTATAATATTGGTGAGAGATCTATCATGCTGGCTAGGTATTCAGTGACTAAGTAGTGCTGAAGTCTGTTAAGATTAAGATTTGAGTTATTTATAAGAACGTTGTTTTCCTGAGTTCAGTGCGATGTAGTTCCAGCTACCCTTTTCAGCTAGGTCAAAGCCTGTATCAGTAATTCAAATACTTCATGCTGAAATGTTTCTTGAGATGTCTTGGGATGTACAATGCTGAAGAATTTAATATAGGTTCCAAATTGTGGTTCACATCAGATTTTTATCTCTTTTCTCCAGTCTTTATACCTTATTTGGCAGTGTTATTCCTATCAGTAAATACTGCATGCCCCTGAGTCAGACCTTTGTGAAACTGTTCAGATGTCCAAGTATGATGTGTCCCCGAGCCTCCCTTGCACTGATTTTTTTCTTTTTCTTTTCTTTTTGGCTGTCTATCGTTTAGAAACCATTATGGCCTCAAAGCAGTTTAAGCCAAACTTTATGATGTGAAAATTAAGTTTTTTCTTGTAAGCTGCAGTTTATCAAAACAACAGCATGCATTCCAAGACAGGGCTGCAATTTGGCAGGATATGAAAAGTTCTTCCTCTCCTGTTGAATAGCTCCACAAAATGGAAACCTGATCTCTTCGTATTTTGTCAGTTTTGACACATTCCCTTTAACAGCTGGAATCAGCTTCTTGTCATTTCCTCTTTTGTAAGGGCGAATCACAGCTTTGGAGTTGATCAGTTATCACACAGGATTCTTCAGTGTTTTAAAGCTCTTGTGTTTTGGCTAAAAAATGTTGGGCTCCGTTCAAGGACTATATAGCTCTCCCAAATAGTTGTTTGATTAGGCTGTGGTTGCCCTTTACATCATGGTGGCCAACCCTGAATGTTCCAGAGAGACATGAATTAGCTATTCAAGATGATTCATCTGGCAAAGGGTTCAATGTCAAAAGCTCTGTTCTTCATACTTTGGCTTTCTATTCAAAAATAAAAAGAATATATTATATATACAAGGCTCTCATGATTTCAAGGATTTATCTATGGTCATGAAAACTGCAATCATACTTGATCTTACTTAATGTGTTATGTATTTTGAGCCAATCCTCTCAGAGCCAAAGGAACTCAAGGAAATTCAACTCCAGCAGTAAAAATAAATCATCCCCATGAAAAGCAATAGCTTTTTTTTAAATTTAATATTTTGCTTCTGAGAATATTTGCATTTCTGCAACAGCTATTGAGCTCACTCGCTGGATCGTCACCTTGTTGTGGTGAGTGGGCTTGTGTGTTCCCAATGAACCCTGTGAGCGAAGCCGTCGGGAGTCATGTACTCCTGGCAGGGTCACCCATGGCGGTAAGGTCCAGGGGGAGGAACCAGACAAAGAACGATCCAAGAAAGTCCTCAACGGCAGAACAGGCGGAAGATAACAAGGTGTATTGTTACAACGGCTGTGAAGGCGGATGAAGGCTGCAGCAGACAAAAGGTCACCAATCGTCATGGTATCCATGCCATTGGATTAGAGCCTTTTTCTGTGAAGGTTGTGTGCTGATCGTTGTGCACCGATCTCCACACATAAAACAAATTCACGCACAGGCGTCTTCCAACCACACCAAACCCAAAACAACCAAAAGTCCCATGGCGACTGACGAATGGCAACGGGGGCAGGACTGTGAAATCCGGAAGCTCCTAGTCATGGACCAGCACATGGGCGGTGGATACAGATTCAGTCGCCCTGACTCAAGGATCGAGGCAGTTGAGTAGTTCGGCAGCTGTATCCACGACTGAGCAGCCCTATTTAGGATCCACTCTGCTCACCCCATATGGGGAGGGGGCTAGAAAAGGTGCCCTAAACATAGTCTGCCTCATTTTCTCCCTGACTGGATTACCGCGACCAGTGGGGTCACCATCTAGCGGTCGTAAAAAACACATGAATTTTGGAACATGGAATATACGGACACTGCAAGACAATATGGATAGTGAACGACCTGAACGTAGGACTGCCATTATTGCAAGGGAGCTAAGACGTTTTAATATCGATATAGCAGCACTCCAAGAAACTCGAAGAGCAGGAGAAGGACAGTTGAAGGAAGAAAAAGGAGGTTATACCTTCTTTTGGAAAGGACTGCCTGAACAAGAACGACGAATACATGGGGTAGGCTTTGCTATCAAAAACGACCTTGTGAAGCTCTTGTCAGAAGTTCCCACTGGGATTAACGAACGACTCTCAACTCTGCGAATAAAACTCGCCAAAAACCAACAGGCAACTATCCTAAGTGCTTACGCACCAACACTAGATGCAGATGAGGATATCAAGGAAAAATTTTATACCCAGCTGGACACCATCTTATCAGAGATACCAAAGGAGGATAAAATTATCCTCCTGGGCGATTTCAATGCAAGAGTTGGGCGTGATTTTGATTTGTGGCCAGGGATCATTGGGAAAGAAGGAGTTGACAACAGCAACACGAATGGAATCTTACTTCTGACTAAATGTGCAGAGCATAACCTTGTCATTACTAACACACTCTTTCGCCAGAAAAATAAATTTAAAACATCATGGAAGCACCCACGGTCGAAGCACTGGCATCTTTTAGATTATGTAATTGTCCGTGCTAGAGATCGCCGTGATGTACTTCTCACCAGAGCCATGACGAGCGCCGATGACTGCTGGACAGACCATCGATTAATTCGATCCACGATGGCCATAAAGATTGTCCCTCATCGTAGGCTCCAAGGAAGAAAACCAAGGCGTAAAATGAATACACTGACCCTTCAAGATCCTATTAAACGAGCTTGCTTTCAATCAACTCTCAAGGAACATCTGCCTATGGAACTTCCTGAAAATGTTGAGGAACACTGGACTAAATTGAAGACTTCTATTATTTCAGCCTGTGAACAAACTATCGGATACCAGACTAAGAGACATCAGGACTGGTTTGATGAGAACGATAGTGAGATTGAACATATTATTGACAAGAAAAGGAAAGCCTTCCAGATATGGCAAAAAGATATTAACTGTGCCGTTAAGAAAAAAATCTACGCCAGTGCAAAGGCAGAAGTCCAAAGAAGAACTAGAGAACTTAAGAACATATGGTGGATAAAAAAAGCCCAAGAAACCCAACATTTTGCAGATGCTCATGATGCACGGGGCTTTTTTAATGCCATAAAGGCCATCTATGGACCAACAAACCATGGTACAAATCCCTTATGCTCAGTAGATGGTGCTAAACTTCTAAAGGACAAAGAGTCTATTGCACTGCGCTGGAAAGAGCATTACTACAATCTCCTTAATCGTCACTCCACTGTGGCTGATGAAGTCTTCTTGCAAATCCCACAAAAACAAGAAATGAGCTTGCAGTACCCCCTAGTTTGGAGTAAGTCAGCAAAGCCACTAAACAAATGAAAAATAACAAAGCTAGTGGACCTGATGGGATTCCTGCTGAAGTCTTTAAAGAAGGTGGGCCTGAACTTACACAACAACTTCATAAGCTCATCGAAAAAATCTGGATGAGGGAGGAGATTCCAGCAGACTTTAGGGATGCCATAATTATCACTCTCTTTAAAAAGGGTGATAGAACAGACTGTGGAAACTATCAAGGCATCTCCCTTCTAGCCACAGCAGGCAAAATCCTGGCAAAGATCATTGCAAACCGTCTCCTATCTGTATCAGAAGACATCCTCCCTGAAACGCAAAATGGCTTCCGCCCTTCCAGGGGAACAGTGGATATGATCTTCACTGCACGACAGCTTCAAGAAAAATGCAAGGAGCAAAACCGCCCTCTGTACATGGCGTTTATTGATCTGACTAAAGCTTTTGATACTGTAAATCGTACTGCTCTCTGGACCATCCTTCTGAAAATCGGATGCCCTGATAAATTTGTGAACATCTTGCGGTTACTCCATGACGACATGATGGCAACAATCCTGAATAACAATGGTTCTCAAAGCGATCCATTTAAAGTGGAATCCGGCGTTAAACAGGGATGTGTTATTGCTCCAACCTTATTCGCTATCTTCATCGCTATGATTATGCACCTTGTTGAAGAGAAACTTCCTACTGGTGTAGAAATTATATATCGAACAGATGGAAAGCTTTTTAATCTTAGTAGGCTGAAAGCAAAAAATAAGGTAATTGCAACTTCTGTTATAGAACTTCAATATGCTGATGATAACGTAGTCTGTGCACACTCCGAGGAAGATCTTCAAACTATCCTAAACATCTTTGCAGAAGCATATGAAAAACTCGGCCTCTCGATTAACATTAAAAAAACCAAAGTGCTTTACCAGCAAGTTCGAACCAATCCCTCCGCAGCGCCATCAATCCAGCTTAAAGGTGTGTCACTAGAAAATGTCGATCACTTTTCTTATCTCGGCAGCCATCTATCTACAAAAGCCGACATCGACGCTGAAATTCAGCATCGCCTGAGCTCTGCGAGTGTAGCTTTCTCCCGAATGAAGCGTAGAGTGTTTGAGGATCGGGACATTCGCAGGGAGACCAAAATGCTTGTTTACAAAGCCATTGTACTACCAACCCTTCTGTACGCCTGTGAAACATGGACCCTCTACAAACGCCACCTCCAACTTCTTGAAAGATTCCATCAACGCTGCCTCCGAAAAATTCTGCAAATTACTTGGGAAGATAGGCGGACTAATGTTAGCGTATTAGAAGAAGCGAAAACCACCAGCATTGAAACAATGATCATCCAACATCAACTTCGCTGGACCGGTCATGTTGTTCGAATGCCTGACCATCGTCTTCCAAAGCAGCTACTTTACTCCCAACTTAAGAATGGAAAACGGAATATTGGTGGACAGCAAAAGAGATTCAAAGATACTCTCAAAGCTAATTTAAAAAAATGTAATATCAGCATTGAGAACTGGGAAGCCCTAACTCATGAGCGTTTCAATTGGAGGTCAGCCTTTATTAATGGCGCTATGGACTTTGAAGAAGCACGAGTACAGGGCGAAAGGGAGAAAAGAGCTAAAAGGAAGGCACGTCAGGCAAACCCTCATCATGACCGTCTCCCACCCGGAAACCTATGCCCCCACTGTGGGAGGTTGTGCGGATCCAGAATTGGCCTTTACAGCCACTTACGGATCCACCGTTAAAATTTTACCTTTGGAAGACAATCTTACTCGGCTACGAGTGATCGCCAATGATTGAGTGGAAAGAGGAAGGTTGTATAGAAATTGGAAAAATGTTGGATAAGGAATAATAGCTATGAGAGTGGGACAAGTTTTTTGCGTATTGGAAACCAGACAGATAGGCCACACAAAGATTTCTGAAAAGTAATGAGATGCTTCCTAAACCTTTTCATCCTCTAAGATAGCTTTTCAATCCTGATGCTCTCCATATACATTGGACCAGTAGTTCCATAATTCCCAATGTGCAAAATACAAAACACTCCATTCTCAATGAGATATCCTAACTTCTTGTTAACTTTTAATTTACTTCTAAAGACAATGAGCCGGCAGTAAAAGTACAAAACAGCTGTATGGTGTAGCTGCAAAAACAGACACCATTTTAGACTTCATCAAGAAAAGTTTAGTTTCCAAATCATGGGAGTAATGTTTCCATTTTATTTTGCATTGAGCCCAGCTTGAATATTTTGTTCAATTCTGGGTACATTTTAAGGATTCCAACAATCTGGAACAGATTCAAAGAAAGTCAAAAAGGATCAGGGGAGAAGACACTAACTCCTATGAAGAAACCCTGAAGAAATTGGGTATGTTTAGATTGAAAAGCCTGGCGGGTTATATGAGAACACTCTTCAAAACACCTGAAAGGACATCAGACAGAAAATGATGAAGACTTCTGTTATTCCAATGTGCAGGACCCAAAATAGTCAATTGAGGTTCTAGGAAGGCAGATTGTCATAGAATATTAGAATAAACTTTCGGTAAGAGCTTTTCACCAGTGGAAGAAATTACCCAGAGAGGTATTGATCTCCCCTTCTCTGAATGTGTGTATGCAGAGGCTAGATAGCTCAAATACTGCTTTAATTTGAGTACCTACACTGAGTAAAGAGTTGAACTCAGTGGCCTAAATGACCCTTTTCACTACCTGTGGAACCTACATTCTAGCCTTATAACTGCTCCAGCAGAAAATTTGGCAACCGTTATGTAGTCAACTCTCTCTAGAATTTATAATTAAGGGCAAAAATTGGGCAAGGTAGCCAAAATCCACCAACAGCAGACTGTGAGGCTGTTGGCTTCACCTATTGTGGCAGTTGAGAGACATGTCAACCATCCCATGTGTGAGTTTTGTGAAGTAATAACAATGGCATGGGGCTGGTAATGCCACACTGAGAAAGTGGAGGGCTGCTGAATAGTGGTAGTGTTAGGAGAGAGCATGAGATTTCTGGCTCACACTGTGCATGGTTACTTTCTGACACATGCTGCCCCAGTTCTGACCTAGCATACTTTGCTTCTACATCACTAGTGCTAGTTTTACAAGAAACCAACACATTTCCATTTGTGCCTTTTGTTGTTGTTGTTGTTCAGTCGTTTAGTCGTGTCCGACTCTTCGTGACCTCATGGACCATAGCACGCCAGGCCTTCCTGTCGTCCACTGTCTCTCGGAGTTTACTCAAATTCATGTTCATTACATCGGTGATGCTATCTAACCATCTCATCCTCTGCCGTCCCCTTCTCCTTTTGCCTTCAGTCTTTCCCAGCATCAGGGTCTTTTCCAGTGAGTCCTCTCTTCGCATTAGGTGGCCAAAGTATTTGAGCTTCAGCTTCATCATCTGTCCTTCCAATGAGCAGTCAGGGTTGATTTCCTTTAGGATTGACTGGTTTGACCTCCTTGCAGTCCAAGGGACTCTCAAGAGTCTTCTCCAGCACCACAGTTCGAAAGCATCAATTCTTCGGCGCTCAGCCTTCCTTATGGTCCAACTCTCACAGCCATACATTACTACTGGAAAAACCATAGCTTTAACTATACGGACCTTTGTCGGCAAGGTGATGTCTCTGCTTTTTCTTTACAGCATCGGACTTTCCTTCCACTTCCAGACACATCCACAACTGAGCGTCCTTTCAGCTTTGGCCCAGCCGCTTCACTCTTTCTGGAGCTACTCGGAATTGCCCTCCGCTCTTCCCCAGTAGCATTTTGGACACCTTCCGACCTGAGGGGCTCATCTTCCGGCGTCATATCTTTTACCCTTTTGATACTGTCCATGGGTTTTCTTGGCAAGGATACTGGAGTGGTTTGCCATTCCCTCCTCCAGTTTTGGACCACGTTTTGTCAGAACTCTCCGTCATGACCTGTTCTTTGTGCCTTTTGAGATATGTTTAAATATTTTACAGCATAGCAGAAAAGGTCTATTGTGCATTTAGAGAAAGTACCAGGCTTAGGCAGATGAGCTGTCATCAAAGTCCTCTGTTATTAAAAATTTCACTGGGATCCGAGAAAAAGCATGCTATGTCGTGCATAGGGTTAGATTACGAAAAGCGTGTGTGTGCAGTGTGGAGACTGCTAGTTAACAACATGCACAGGTAAAATTAGTTCTGTAGTTCTTTTTTACTTTTCCTTCTACTGAGAGGGTTCAGAAGTTCATTACTTTTGAGCAGTGGGGGAAAAGAGGACAAGTCTGGTCTGACTTATTTGTCCTGCTAATAATAATGTCTGGAGCAGAATAACCTCCCATGAACTTGTATCCTGAAGCCCAGCTGCAGCTCTTCAAGAAAGACACATCACTAAATCCAGAAAACAGATGGGGGGTGCTTAATGACTTCACCATTATCCCCTTCCTACTAGTTTTGAGGAGATGGGGTTCCTCCTTATAAATTATCTGCAAACAAGTGTCTGTGTGGTGGTGGTGGTGGGGGAATGGTCAGTTTGCCCACACAACTTTTAGAAACCACATTTCTTCCATTTTGGTTATTGTGGATTTTTTTCCTATTGTTTGATACTTATTCTGTCCCTGAGCTCAAAGGAAACTACTGTGTATTTTTCTGAAGGTTATGTTTACAGTTGTAAAAGACGACTGCATGCACTTTAAAGTAAGCAAATATCAATTTTCAGTAATATTTCAATTAAAACAGGAGCATTTACCTGGAACACTATGGATATATTTGCTTCTCTTTGATGATTCTTAAATGCCTAGCTACCAGCTGTCTGGTAGCTGCAGCTTCTTTTCAAGTTTCCTTCTCTTTTCAGTATGCTGTCTGTCTTTCTGTCTTACCCAGGGTTATAGGAAGGGGGTGGGGGGTAGAATAATGCTTTGGGTAATAAGAATTTAGTTTTTTTCAGCAAGCAAAATGCAGTTTTCCAGTCACAGGCATTCATAGAAAGAGGGTGGGCATCTTGACTTTTTTGACCCCTGGATACCCCTGTTTCCAGGCTTTAGGATGGTAGGCTGACCATACGTCCTGTTTTGAATGGGACAGTCCCGTTTTTTAAGCATTTTTCAACCGTCCCATCATTTTGATAAAAATCCCAATTTTGTCCCGTTTTTTAAACCCGATGGGAATGGCGTGGAAGGAGGATCCAAGCCGGAGCTGCCGATTGGAGGCAGCCCGGAAGAGGAAGCCCTCCCGCCTATCAGCGCACGGCAAAGGAGGGACCGGGAGGTGGGGTTTGCAGGCACGAGCCAATCACACAGACCGGGGGCGGGGTTTGCAGGCAGGAGCCAATAGCTCAGAATGGGGGGCGGGGTTTGCAGGTGGGAGCCAATCACGCGGACCGTGGGGGCGGGGAACCCTGTCTTTTTCATGAATACGGAATATTACATAAGACCCCGTCCCGTTTTGCCATCCCAATGTCCCGTTTTTGTCTCAAGGAAATATGGTCAGCCTAGGATGGGGATGCAGAACCTGAGACCACACTGCTGTATATGGTCCCTGAAAGCCTTGAATATGGCCCCCAAAACACTCCAAAAGTTGCCATTTTACTGTGATTTTTAATAAACCAGAAGAAAAAATATTAAATTAGCTCTAATTTTAGTTAGATTTGGTGTAGATTAAATTAAGTTTTTGCTCCACATCTTCCACAGGAGGGCCAAGTGCAGCCTTTAGGGCAGAAATAGGTGTCAACATCTGCTTTAGGGATTAGCACTGTTGGCTCAATAGTACCAAAGGCCCCTGGGCTGTTTCCCATATTATGCAAATTAACAGGCACCCATCTGTATGCCAATTGTGTCTTCAGTATTCCCTGGGGTTTTATGTACTAAATTCCTATTACCCCAGCCATTATTCCAACCCCCAACCCCTTTCTATTACCCTGAATAAGACAGTATCGTGTGTATTTTGAAATGTTTAATGGTATTAAAGTGCTACTATTAAGCAGAGACATATGCTAACATTTACACACAATTCCGCTGTACTGCTAAATGAGGTTATCTTGTTTTTATTTTTGTCACCCAGTCCTATCTAAACAATAAAATTAAAGATCTACAGGACTGAAATTAACAACCCAGTAATTATAATCAGCAATAAGTTATGAGTTTTATAAAGCATGTTTTTTTTAATTTTCCATTTTTCCCTTAGTAATTGGGGGGCAGGCAAATTACCACCCCCACCCCCAAAAAGTCCTCAAACAAGTGTCATAAATGAAGTCCAAAATAAAGAGTAAAGTTTAAACTTGGTAAAGGAACAGTAATAAGTATAACTTCATATAGCAGTACAGTGGAATTGTGTTTAAATGTTAGCATATGTTTCTGCTTAATAGTAGCACTTTAACACCATTAAATATGTCTATGTGTATTTTGAGTATTATGTGGTAGAGGGAGAATCACCCCCATTATAATACATTTCACATGATAGTTGTTGTGAATTTCAGGGCAGGATGTTAAATCAGTTTAGCTTTATCTATTGTAAACTGTCTTAATCCCATTTCTTGATATGTATTGAAAAATTGGATGACTGATGGATGGCAGCAAAGAGAATGCTGTTTCCTTCTATCAACTGATCATCTGGATTTTTGCAACCCAGATCTGGCAGCTCTGATCAAACTAAGATGCCAGATATTTTATGATTAGTGTTATATTGATAAAACCAACACTTTTATAATGGGGAAGAGTTCTTGCATCAAAATGAATGCAAGTAGAACTCCTTAGATGTTGCCGAGATCTGAAACTGAAGAAGCAAGATGTATATATTGGGCAGATGCTCTGTCTGGTGTTCCACGTTGTTGTTGTTGTTGTTGTTGCTGCTGCTGCTGTTGTTATTATTATTGCCTTCAAGTCAGTCTTGACTCCTAGTGACTCACTGGACAAGTCCCTGCAGAGTTCTTGGCAAGATTTCAGAAGTGGTTTGCCATTGCCTCCTTCCTAGGGCTGAGAGAGAGGGACTGGCCCAAGGTCACCCAGTTGGCTTTGTGCCTAAGGCGGGACTAGAACTCCTGGTCTCCCAGTTTCTAGCCTGATGCCTTAACCACTACACCAAACTGGCTCTCTTCCACTTGATTATAAAGTCATGCATACAGGTGACTGAAAAGGCTAGTCTCCACAGCAAGCTAAACACCTAGCCAGAAAGAGATTGACAGGATCTGAGACTCTTTCTGGTTTGGTCTTTTTCTGCAGTGTTCTACCCCAAATTAAGTGGAGTTAAATATTTTTTGGTTCCCCAAAACTGTTGCCTTATTTTCTTCTTACAAAGAGATTATGGTTCCCTATGCATCAATCATAATTTTTTCGGAAGATAGAACAATTTGCCTGATGTGCAGACCAAATTAGTATGTGATGTCAGTGAGCAATGTTAATTCCTTTCCCTTTTCATCTTAGATTAATGAATTGCCTTAGAACACCTGAATGCTAAACTGAACTCAAAGGCCCCACCAACTTTGGGTCATGCAAGCCTATGCTTTTCATAGGGGTTGTACTTTGCCTTTGCCAATACCTAATCAGTTCTGTTCATGTTATGCTAAAATGTCCCCCCTTCTCTATTTTAGTGCTTGAATAGCCCAACATGTTTTGTATGGGATTTTCCATTGAGTCTCAAATGTGGAGGAATAATTTGTGTTGAAAAAACCCTCAGTGTGCTGCCATATCTGTTTACACATACAGACACACACAGACAGAAATGGTTTGGTGATCTCTAAATGGAAACAAAGTGATGCAATATATTGAAAGATAAGTTGGAGTGGACTAACTCAATTAAATGAGGATTGGAGGCTGTTCTGCAGATTTAATTAATGACCCACTGCTTGATAGTCATGCACATCTAGAAGATCCCAGGGTCCAGACTGGGAGAGTTTGCTACAGGGTTGACTACATCACAGCTACCATATTTGAATAGCAAAAATCTGGAGACCACTGGATGTTAAAAAATAGATATAGAAAGCTCTTGACACATTAAGCAGCCATCTGGATTTTTGCAACCTTGATATGGTAGTCCTGAATCCTACATTGAGCTAGATGGATTCATTGTCCAGCTTGCATTTTCAGAGAGAGGCCTCTCTGAGAAATATTCAAGAATGTGGGGAATTGAATAAACCTGCATAATAGAGCATGTGCTCTATGACCAACCAATGGCCCTTCCATGGAAAGGGAAAATTCACCATGTCTGGTTTTGATTTTATGATGAAAAAGTATTTTTTAAAGCCCAAATATGTGAAAATGGTCAACACAGTATGTGACTAAATAATTATTTAGTCCCTAAAAATGTAAGTCAAGGGAAAAATCTTACTGCATTTTTTAATCAGAAAAAATAACACATTTGGAAAAAATGAAAATGATGTCCTTCTAAAAGTAGTTTTGGTATATTCTTTGCATAAATTAGTACATAAAGCTACATTATGTACTACAGTATGCTAATGCCATTTAGGCTGTGGCTCCCTGCACACTTATCTGAAAGTAGACTCATGAAACTAGGTGGGGTTTACACACTGAGTAGGCATGCATAAGGCTGCATTTTTTTTACATTAAGTTTACAAATCTATTAGTAATGGGGATGCAATCTATTGAACTCTAAAGATACGTAACTGTTTTAGATTTTGTCAGATTGGAATACATATTGGAATACAGGAAAGAACTAAAATAAAAATTGAAAATGGGAATTGCCAACTTTGCAGAAACAAAATTAATGTTTTATCATTTGGATCTAGAAATAATAAAAATAATTACAGAATAGCATAGTGTATAGCAGTATTTCTCAACCTTGGCAACTTTAAGATGTGTGGACTTCAACTCCCAGAATTCCCCAGCCAGCCATTTTACAATTTATTGAGCTAAGGATTGATCTTTGTTTACTGGTCCCATTAGGATCTGGGTTTTCATGAGATTATGCAGGCTGAACTGCTTATTCAAGAATTATAAAATCATAGATCAAATGAGTTAGAAGGGATCTTACAGGTCCTCCAGTCCAATCTCATGTTCACTGCAGGAATCCTCTAAATCATCCCTGACAGGTGGCCATTAAATCTATTTGAAAATCTTCAGCTGAGGGAATTCACTACCGCTCTGGGCCGACTTTTCCACTGCTTACAGTACCTTCTTACATTTAAACAAATTCTAATGCTCAGCCTGAATCTCCTTCCTTTTAATTTTAGCCTGCTGCTCCTTGTCCTGCTCTGTTTCAATAAGGAACAGGCCTCTTCATGTGATATCTTTTTAATTCATGGACGGCTATCACATTTCCTCTCAGTTGTCTCCTTTTTAAGCTAAATCTGCCAGGCTCCTTTAACCATTCTTCACTGGGCTTGGTTTTCAGACTTCTTACCCTAGTAGCTCTACTCTGAACCAGCTCCAGATTCTCTATGACCCTTTTAAAGTACAGTGATCAGAACCAGACACAGTATTTTAAATGCAGTCTAATCATGTTGAATGCAATGGAAGTGTTACCTCTTGTGATCTGGTCATAGCCCTTCTGTTAAGGCAGTTAATTGGCCTTTTTGCTTGCTCATGTTCAGCTGGTGATCTACTAGTATTCCTAACTCCTTTTCACACACAGTTGCCAAACAAGATTTTTCAGTCCTACACCTATGCAGTTAACCATTCCTGTTCACACACAAGACTTTACACTTGTCACCGCTGAACCTCCTCCTGATGGATGTGGCCCAGTGTTCAAGCCAGTTGAGATGATCATGATACATTATTTTGTCCTCCACTGTATTAGGGCACCTCCTACTTGTTGTCATCTCCAATTTATTAACATCATTTTTACTCAATTTTTCAGGCCAATTCATAAAGAGGTGGAATAATATTGGGCCAAGGATGGAGTCCTGGAAGACCCCACTCAATGCTTTCCCCTTGGTCAGTAAAGAATAGAGCCCTCTTTGGAGGTGTTAAACCAGTTGCAAATTTGCCTGACTACAATACCTCTAACCCATATTTATGAATTTTGTCCATAGGGCTATCATGACAGACTTTATGTCAAATCCTTTACTGAGGCCAAGGTAGCATCTACATCGTTACCTTGGACTACCAATTTATTCTGTTCTCAAAAGAGAGAAGGTTAGTCTGATATTACTTGTTCTCACATGTTGGCTCCTGGAAATGATAGCTTTCTTTTTTGAATACTTACAGACATGCTATTTGACAGGCTGTCCTTCCCCCTTTCCAATATAGGGAGTAGGTTTGCTCTTCAGCTGTATCTTGGCACCTCACCAATTTTCTAGGACTTTTCAAAGATTGTAGACAGTAGTTTGGAAATCACTTTTGCCATGTCCTTCAACACCTTGGAATGTAATTCATGGAGAATTGAATTAATTTAAATAGAAAGGTGGGTTCTTACTCTACTTTTATTTGGGTCCCCTACCAATTTTCCTCAGTCATGCTAGGAAGGGCTTTAAGAGACTGATGCAAAGATAATAAGCAATTTGGCCTTCTCCCTATTCTGTTATTACTCATCCACCATCCCCATATTGGACATACCCCTTCCCCTAAGGCCGTTCTTATGTTTTGCGTTGCTCCCCAGATTCACCTCATTCAATTTAGCCTTCCTGACTCTCTCCCTGCAGGCTCAAGCTACTCAGTGTGTACTCCTTCTTACTTCCTGACCTATTTCTCTTTTCATAATTTTCACTGATCTCATTATTCATCTTAAAGCTTTTCCTATTTTTCCTTCTCATGGTGATCATTTGTACCTATGCTTTCAGGATCTCCTACCTTTGTTAGGCTTGTTTATCATACAGGATTTCAAGCCATGGTATGCTGCTCACCTTTCCCATGAGTTAAGCCTAAGTACTGTACATGACTGACTTCTCCCAATTTTTTCTCCCTTAGTTATCTTGAACTTCAACATAATGCTCTGGGTTCCCCCACCTCCAAGTTAATCACAAATTCCTCTTTCTAGATCAGGATTAGGTCCAAGATAGCTGAAAATGTATTTCTTCTTCCACCTTCTGTAACATTGTATTACCCACAAGAGAGATCAGAAATCTGTTGAGCTAGTACTCCAGCAGATATCTGGATAGATGAACTCTCCTTTTATCATTGTAGCCTGTCCTCTTGAGAACTTGGTGAGTTGTCTGCCTCCTTTGTGGTTAGGTCTATTATTTTGAACAAGTAAATATCCTTTGAGTGCTACATTCCAGTCAGAACTCTTATTCCATTGGGTATATCAGGTTATATGTATTTCTTTTATATCCCTTCTTGTTCCTTGACCCAGAATAGATGAAAACACTACTTGCACCTGCAGCAACTCTAGGTTCTTAACTAAGGCTTTATAACCACTTGCAGTGTTTGCCCTCTCTTAGCAGTGTTATTTGTCCCCATATAGATAAGTAGGACTGGATAACAATCAGTTGCTGATGAGCCTGTTGTCATTGTACCATGTCCTGAATACATTTCTTGAGTTAGCATTTCTAGGCCATACACATCTGCTTTTGTCCCTTACAACTGTGAGTCTTCCATCTCTCTTTTGTTCTTTAGCGGAAAACTTTGATTTTGTTGATCCCTATGGAGTTAAGTTATCCAGTAGTAATGTATGGCTGTGAGAGTTGGACCATAAGGAAGGCTGAGCGCCGAAGAATTGATGCATTCGAACTGTGGTGCTGGAGAAGACTCTTGAGAGTCCCTTGGACTGCAAGGAGGTCAAATCAGTCAATCCTAAAGGAAATCAACCCTGACTTGACTGCTCATTGGAAGGACAGATACTGAAGCTGAAGCTCAAATACTTTGGCCACCTAATGCGAAGAGAGGACTCACTGGAAAAGACCCTGATGCTGGGAAAGACTGAAGGCAAAAGGAGAAGGGGACGGCAGAGGATGAGATGGTTAGATAGCATCACCGATGTAATGAACATGAATTTGAGTAAACTCCGGGTGACAGTGGAGGACAGGAAGGCCTGGCGTGCTATGGTCCATGAGGTCACGAAGAGTCGGACACGACTAAACGACTGAACAACAACAAAAATGGAGTTAAGAGTAATTTCCATTGTTCTGGAGAGGTTGGGATGATAGAACTATCTTAGGTGGTTGGAGCTCACTTTCTATGTTCAGAGTTTCAAGTCAGTTTTGCAAGCTCTGATGGCATAGTCCTCTTGATTTTTTGACTCATTCTTGCCACATGCCTCCAAGTATTCACTACTCCCACTGGAGAGCATCCTTTCACCTTGGGGGCTTCTTCCAGTCTCCTATGCTCCTGGAGAACTTCCTATGCTCTGTCTTCCTCATAGGTCTTATTCTGATGATCTAATAGCTGTTTGGGATATCTGTGTGCTCTTCACCTTCTCTGATGAGTTTTAAAGGAGAAAAGCTGACCATCAGTCCTTTCATATTCTTTTTTGACATTTGCAATGTATATAATTAGAATATTCTTCTGGCAAGAAAGCAAACATAGCATTCAACTGCTTCCTCCAAGTCTATTCTTTTGGTGGGATCTGTGGCTGACTTGTTCCTTCCACTGCTAAACTCCCTTGCAAAACTCCCCTGTACCTGTTTGCTGTGCTCCTTCCTCGGTCTGGCGAAACGTTTCTCCCACTGCACTTACCTTAGCTTCTCATGGTGAGGTTTTCTCGGCTGGTCTCTTGAACAGGGAATAATACACAATAAACATATACTTCCTTTGCATTGGTTTAAATGGATGTTGATGTAGTACCAGTTTATATTTTAAACAGAAGAAGCAGGGAAATCTGAGTGATTTATGCTTCTTCCTCTGCATGGTTCTTACTGTTTCCATGCTTTTGCCAAGAAAATAACATGGATGTATCCATACGGTCACCAGGAATTGAGCTCACTTCGAGGAAGAATGTACTTTTAATTAGCATTATGTCCAGAGAATCTTGGTTATTATATAGATTAAAAATCTAATAATGGTAATACTGAGTAGCAGTAGGAAGAGGCAACACACAGTTCCAGCTGCCTAGTATTCTCACAATCCAGCTCTGAAACAAGATATATCACAGAGCCACACCATTTTTATTTACTTAGCATATATGCTAGGAGCAGATGTCAAAGTCATCTGGGTAAGGAAAATGGCCACTGACCCATCCCTCTCTCATCCACTGCTTCTCTCACCTATGGTTCCTAAACATAAAACCCATTCTTCCCCTCTTAAAAGGAAGGAATGTCATTACTGGCCACTGTGGATCTCTGGGGCCAATAGGTCCTAGCATGTGTTCGTCCTGGCCCTGAAAGTTATTCCTCGGTTTCCAGGTCATGCAGTAGAGGCTGTGGTTCATGGTGTTCCATCTGCTGAATCAGAGAAATGTGTTTATGCTGGCCTGGGTTACACAATCACATTGGGAGATTGAAACTGGGCTATGTTTCTCACTTGCTTCAGATTAACCCCCTCGTTGGGTTAACAAATCAGGGATCTGAATTAGTTTGGAAGCTGCTATCCCAGGATACCTGAACATGTAAATATTTATGTTGCTGTTACCCTTTCATTTCCCCCTTCTCTGTATCTATTGCCTTTCTCCTGCTTGAAGGCATCTGTGGAAGACAAAACATACTCAGTTTGCTTTGACTGAACATGTTGCAATTTATTTTTAATTGGGATACATACTCTTGAACTGATGCAAGACAGTTCCAGCTCATGCTAATGAATTGACTTCCCAAAATAACATTTAATAATTATCTTCCATGTCACTTACATTAGGAATACAAGGTTTAACTCTGGAAATCATTTTAATGAGGCATTAGCTGTGAAAAAGGAGTGTAGTAGTGACTAGTTAGGATATGCAGAGTAACAGAGTTTTACAATCTATTTGGAATTAGTCAGAAGTAAATCTAGCACTCTATAAGCAGAGATATTTTTTCTTGAGATAGATGCAAAATTCCTTTTTTTTTTAAAGCAAATAATGAACTTGCAATTCTCTGCTTTTTAACTTTTGTTTTTTGCTCCTTATCTGGCCAGCTATTTTAGAAGTACAGTTCCAAGTTCAAAATCATGAACAGGGGTGGAAGGCTGGTTAGCCTTATTCAGTGTCAAGGCACATCTTTGTTCTGCCAAAGATTCCCAGTTCAATTCTTTAGTTTCTCCTGCTAGCAATAGTGCACTTCTGCCTAAAACTTGAGAAAGTTACTGCCAGTCAGAAGAGGCAATTTAAATTGTTAGGACAATTTAAATTTAAATCATGAGGAAATTCAATTGTGTATGTGTGTTGGGTTTTTTTGGCTCAAAGAGACATGATAGAAATACGTAAAATCATAAATGGTGTGGGAAAAAGTGAATAGAATGGTTTATTCTCTTACATAAACGGTGTTAGCCCTTGCGCTCATCATCGACTGGACGTAAGTGCATGGAGACTTGGAAGCAATAAAAAGAAACACTTCTTTACACGACACATAATCAAGCTGTAGAGTTCATTCTGATGACCTACACTTTAGGTGGCATTAAAAGGGTAGAGGACAAATGCACGGAGGACCAATCTGTTAGTGGCTTCTGGTCTTGAGGATTGTACATTACCTCTTGAAAATAAGGCAGCATATCTTCTGTCCTTGCTGCAAAAGTGCAGCAGTGGAAAAGGCTTATCGCTCTCCTGTCCCGGCTTGTGAAGCTTCTCAAGTGCATATACTGTAGCTGGTAACAGTTGCCCAGGCAGTTGGATGAAAGAAGCTATGGCCTCAATTCATTCTTACATTCTTACGAGTTTAATAAGCCATAGGTTTACTCAATAACGTGACTCCCTACGTCACTTTCTTTGTGAGAGCTTGCTTTCCTTATTTACAGAGGCAACCATGAGACTGTTAATGGCGCACACACTCATTTCACTTGTGCTAAGGACCAGCACAACTGTCCCTCTTAAAATCACAGGCATATTTTCTGTCTTCCCTTTGTGAGTTAGTTTGGATGTTGTTAAAGCAGGGCTTCTAAAGCATTGAGCCATCTCACTCATACACTAAGTTCAAACAGCCTTCGACCACAATAGGAATACTTCCCGATAACAAAGAAGAGTCTAGGCCAGCCTTACACAATCTGTTTCCCTTTAGATGTGTTTGGAGTACAGTGTCAGTGTTGGAGCTCAGCTGCTGTCAAGGAATTCTGGGAATTGTACAGGTAGTCCTCATTTACCGACAGTAATTAGGACCGGGAACTCTGTTGCTAAGTGACACATAAGGCACAGTGTCTTGTGATTGCGCTGACTTACAACAGTAGTTCTGGAAGTCCCAGTTGCTGTCATTAGGCAAGTTCTGCACGATCACAGCATCCCGTGGTCACATGTTCGCCATTTGCGACCTCCTGCCGGCTTCCCCATCGACTTTGCTTGTCAGAAGCCAGCAGTGAAGGCCGCAAATGGCGATCACGTGACCATGGGATGCTGGGACGTAATTGTGAGCTGGTTGCTGAGCACCCTAATTGCGATCATGTGACCGCAGGAATGCTGCAATGGCTGCAAATATGAGGACCAATGGTAAATAGCCCTCATTCAGCGCTATTGTAACTTCAAATAGTCACTGAATGAGTGGACATTAAACTACCACCTGTAGTCCTAATGTATTGGGAGGTCACTATTCTAGGGAAGTTCGCAAGTTCGGAGGTTCGAATCCCTAGTCCCGTGTGATGGAATGAGCTCCCGCACTAGCTCCAGCCCTTGCCAACCTAGCAATTTGAAAGCATGCAAATGCAAGTAGATTAATAGGTACCAGTTCAGTGTTCTGCGTGCATCATGCCGGCCACATGACCGCAGAAGCGTCTTCGGACAACGCTGGCTCTTCGGCTAACAAACGGAGACGACCACCGGCCCCTAGAGTTGGACACGGCTGCACAAATGTGCGGGGGGAACCTTTACCTTTTTTTTTTATTCTAGGGAAATTGGTGCAATGTCTGAAACCGAATGCTTGCATAATATTTGTGCAGATTCCAGTTAGTTATGTATACACTTGGAATGGTAATTTTTTTTCTCTTGCAAAGCATAATTTTTGGCAGTACTTCTAGTACTACTACTAGTACTACTAGTGCTACTAATAATCAAGAACATTGGTTTCACATGCATCAGATGACACAGAACCTACGGTGACTGTTAGTACTCATCCCCTGAGTCATTTTTTTTCCTACACAGAGGTTCAAATTGAGTTACACAAGGCAATAATAATGCTTTGAAGTAGTAATCTAACCATGAAGGAACCACAAAGAGCCCAAGGATTCAAGATGAGAAAGTGGGACTGTTAGATAGACTTAAGCCAGTGCATTTCTGTGTTCACTGAATACAGAAAATGTTAGCGGAATAAGATACATATACATGTATATATACGGAAAGGCTTCTACTGGGTGCATCTGCTGGTGGGGTCGAAAAAGTCAAGTTGGTGGCTCCCATCACACAAAACTCTGTCTTTATGTGGTTCACAACAATCATAAAGTTGTGACCACCATCGTGGCTTTTTTTTTTTTACTCAATGGTACATCTTTGGTCTCTGCAGTCCAATTACAGTAAACTTTTAAAAGATAGTGGGAAAGTAGCTGATGGTCCAAAAGAGTAAGCTGTTTCAAGCAGGTCCCCTGCCCTCCCCCCACGCCACTTGCCTCCCCAGTGAAAACATACGCTAACCACATATGGCAATTCACTGGTATTTCTGTAAGGCTCTTTGTTTTGCTGGCTACTTGAGAGAGCAGAGAAGGATATATGTAAAACCTTCATCACATGATTTGAAGTTTGCATTTGGCTTAGTGGACCAGAGGCTGTATGCAAGCTTCTACACATATCTAAATTAGTTTCCTATTCAAATACAAATACCACCAGCAGTGAATGTGTGGTGCAAAAGAAGGTCATCTGCATTCCTGCACTGGCCAGAGGGTTGAGCTAGATGATTCCCAAGGTCTCTCCCAGCCCCTCCATTCTATGATTCTAAGATCTCAACAGTGCGCTAGGCATTGTATAGTCTCTTGCCATTTGTATCTTCTCTACTGTTCTAGTCACTGGTTATAAAATACAGGATGAAAAGTCTCACATGCCAAAGCTCCCTAGATATTTTTCAGTCTGAAGTAAACAGAGAGCTAAACGAGAAAAACGCCTAGTTTGCAATATTATTATAATGACATAGGATTAAATGCCAAATGGCTTCTAGCCAACTTTGCTTTAAGTTGGAAAAAAACTCCCTCCAGGTCTGTTATTCTGGATTTTTGTGTGAGCCAGGGTGCTGGGGGTGTAATGGAAATACTGACAGCATGCCTCACCTCAGAGCAGAAAGCAAGTGAAATGAACAAATCCAATTACACTGTGGGCTGATGGAGATCCTAGGGAGATGTATCTTTTGTGTGGGAGAGTTCTCAGGCCCAAAGTTCTTTCATATTCATAAATCTCTCTCTCTCTCTCTCTCTCTCTCTCTCTCTCGCTTTTTGAATATTTATGTGGAAAATAAGCTTTTTGGAACGGAAAAAAAGTGGCGTGATGTACATCCCTATTTCTTTTCTCCCATTGACTGGTAAGTCCTACAATATATTTCGCCTTTCCCCTTTTCTCTAGGGTTTAAACGTATATCTTAGCAAGAATCACGTGTGGATTTCCATTCTGTCTGCAGCACTTCTGTTATTTTGGAATACCTCTGTTGTAAGCAACCAGCCAGCAATCCATGCTCATAATGGCTGTCATCAGTGTCTTCATCCAGTCCAGCTTTCTTAGGTGCTTCAGCAAATACAGAACTGTGAATGGGGTGTGGGGTGGTGCTGGTGCTGTGCTGAATGTGTGAAGGTTATTTGCAAGAGTGTCCTTGGGAAAAATGGCTTCGTTTCATGGTTTATACCAAATCCCAAGAGCAAGAATATAGCTTGGCTTTCTCTGGGTCAAGTAGAAGTGTGAAGTTGTGCCCTGCTGTAATGAAGTAGAAGTGTGAAGAGTCCCCTTGGGGGGGGGGGAGATGGGCGGTGATATAAGTTGAACAAATAAACTTCAACCCCCAGAATTCCCCAGCCAGCATGACCATTGCTGAAAACTCTAGGAGTGGAAGCCCACACCTCTGGAGATGGCCAAAGTTGGGAAACACTGTGGTAGGCATTCAGAAGGAGTGAAACTGCTGCTGATAACATTGTCAACAGAAACACGCCAGCATCTTTGATTTATCATTTCTGATGCCAGGGAGTTCTTAGGCAACACTCTCTTGTATCTTTTCATGGCATCTTGACCTTGGTTCTGAGGAATGCACAGCCACCTTGACTGTCTCTGCTCTGACAGTTTTTCTCATTAAAATCATTTTGTAGGAGAAGAATCTTTGATGATAAAGCATGACTTTGAAAGCATAAATATAACTGTCTTTGTTCCAATGTAGGAAAGATTCCTATACCCTATGACCTCTCAATCTATTCCTGGGGGGGGGGGGGGGGAAACCTAAAACAGAGAGAAAGAGTGGTCCCCCCCTCATTCCCCACCATAAGTGTTCATGTCTCAGCGTGGACCTGGGGCCTAATCTATGTCTGCATTTAGGCTTGCACAGTATGTCTTCATAGAGGTTTAGAGGTTGCATTGCCATAGATTAAATCACCATGTAAAAGAGAATTCCATATCACAACCTAATGGCAGCTACCAAATTCAAGTTGCTGATTCAAATATACTGTGATTTTTTAAATCTGTTCTGTTTGTTCACTTACATAACCATTCCTCTAACACGATTCCTGAAAATAATGTAATCCCCCATTAAATTGCATTTGAGCACTGTATATGAGAAATTCCACTATTTGATTGATTTGTTAGATCTGTAGCCCAACTTCTCTCCAGAAGCTCAAATCAGCTTATGTAGTGCACCCTCCTCCAGTTTCTCCCCATACCAACAACCTTGTGAGGTAGCTTGGCTGAGAAAGAGGGGCTGGCTCCAAGTTGCCCAATTTATTTCTGGGGCCGAGGGTGAAACCTGTGGCCAGAAGTCTGCATGGAACCTTGAGCCTCATTCTATGCATTCTGTGACATTCTTTGGCTTGCCAGTGGCTGCAGAGACACTCTTCAGTTCTGGAGGGCCCCTCTGGGAATCCCTTCATCTTCCACTTTGCAGATACACATGCATGCACGTGCAAAAGGAAGAGACAGAGGTAAAGGCAAAGAAAGAGCCATGTAGTTCTCCTGAGTTCAATTTGCATACTGGAACCTAAAGACTAAGAGAACCTTTGGGTCTCTTAGAGGTAGCCGTGGCTCCTCGTATCCTCTACAGAAATCACTATGTGCCTTTCCTACCTGCTGTTGTAAGGAAAGGTGCAGAGAAATGGGAGCAGCTAAAACCACTGAGAGTTGCTTCTGTGAAAAGACCAAGGAAAAGTGCCAAAGTAATTTTCCCACTATACTCTCCCTTGGTCAGACCTCACTTGGAGTATTGTGTTCAGTTCTGCACACCCCAATTTAAAAAGGACATTGGTAAACTGGAGCAAGTCCAGAGAAGGGCTACCAAGATGGTGAAAGGACTGGAAACTAAATCCTACAAGGAATGGTTAAAAGACCTAGGTATTAGCTTGCAGAAGAGAAGGTTGAAAGGGGACATGATAGCTGTATTCAGATAAGGTCTGTCACGTTGTAGAGAGTTTGGACTTACTATTCTCACTTACTCCAGAGGGTAAGATTAGAACTAATGGGATGAAACTTCAAGGATGTAGATACAGATAAGACATTAGGAAGAATAGGTTACTGTATGGAGTGGTTTCTTCCCCTTCACTGGAGATTTTCAGATGGAGGATGGATACTCATCTGTTGAGGATGGTGTAGTGAATCTTGACCTCTTAGGTCCCTTCCAACTCTATTATTCTATTCTATGAAATGATTCACTACACGTCTCTGGTTCTAGACATCCATACATCTGGAATGATGTGCAAAATCAATTAGATATCCTCACAATTATCTAAACTTGCTCTCCATGTGACAATTCTCTTTGATATCTTCTCCATGCACAAAAGCTGTGTCATACGTCAAAGTGAATAAAAAAGGTACATTTCCACTGTAGCCTTCTTTGGACACAGGTCCCACACATGAAGTGTGGCTAGACAGAGTGTGGCTTCATACGTATGGTTACATACTAACCTACCATGGGTACCAATTGTGGGGCTCATGGCATACAAGCCCACAAGAATTGAATAATTAAGGCTGGAAACATTCCTTGAGTTAAGAGTATTTTGTACATTTATATATGTAGTCATAGCTCCAATTTAACATTTACAAGTTTGTTAATATGGTGGTTGGAAGAGAAATAAAGTGTAAAGATGTAAATGTGAAGTATATACTAAAAAATTGGAACTTTTCTGTCTTTAAAGGACTCTGGATCTATAGTGTATGGACCATAGCTAAAAATATTGTTTTACTTAATTGCAAGGACACTGATCTACGTGATTTAAAATCTTAGATTGCTGATACATGTTTATTTTCTACCTACAAACTTGTTTCATATTGATGTAGAGTAAAAATGGACTAAAATCTTTATGGTCATGGTTTAATTTGTTGTTTAAAAACCTTATTTATGACATTCTATGATGTGTGTGTGTGTGTGTGTGTATGAATTCTTATAGTTTTATCTATTTTTGTTTTTGCTACGTTTTAGTTGTACTTCATTTCTGACTTTTTATTTTATGTATGCTAAAAGCAATAATAATTATTTCTAAAAATTATCTCAATTTTTCCCCTTCAAATGAGCTTTTCAAAGCAGCTAACAATAAAAAGCAATTTAAAAATAAGAAAAACAATAAATATAAACTGGATAAGGATAATACAAAAACAAAATCAGAGAGGCCCAAAAAGCAGAGCAAGTAACAAATCCAGCAAAATAGTGCAGACATTATTCCTATAGTTATATAAAGAAGCCAACATAGCCAACCCCCTATTTTTAAGCCAATTCAATTAGGTGACATGCTACTCTGGTTTCACATGGAACAGACAGCCTTAGTTTAACCATGATGATTCCTGGTGTTGCATACTCTTCCCTTCCTTCTCTGGAGTGGCTGCAAGATAAAGATTGGAAGCTTGAAGCTCTGTTTTAGATTAACCATAATTTAGTTCTATATCTAAACCCTACATAGTGTTGAATTATAAATATGTTTGGTGAAAGCAAGCCAGATTCCTAAACTAGGGGTTGAAGCTGGTTTGCTTCAAGTAACCATAGTTAAGACTAGCCACATTGTAGTCTGGATTTGGGCATAACAAAAAGTTGTGGTGAGTTTTCATGACCCATCTAAAAGTTAGAGCCTCTTCAAAGAAAGTAAGGGTCTGATGCCAAATCTTGCTGTCATTCATTCTTGTAGCACTATCTCAGAGCTTTCCAAACTGTGTGTCAGGACACGTTAGTGTGTCGGCTGCAGTGTCTGGGTGTGTCGCAGCTGCTGCTGCCTCCAAACCTGCCCTGCCAGGATTCCACGCAGGTCCTAGTGCCTGCCTTGTGCCCTGCTGTAAGAGTGTGTCATGAAATGATGCCCTGCTGCAAGAGTGTGTCGCGAAATGATGCATGTCTAAAAAGTGTGTCACCAACATGAAAAGTTTGGAAAGCTCTGCACTATATAAAGGTTTAGTGTTATATACAAATGCAGCCAGTATTTCTGGCTTCTAAACTGGACATTGATAGTAATGTGCAGAGAAAAACACAATTCTTTAAAATTGGCCCCTAGCAGAAGCTGGTGAGATAATTAAATTGGGAAAGACCTGTTCTATTCTAATGTATCAAATCAGATTTGCATTAATTTCAGTAGGATTGTAGGCAGTGCACTGCAGGAAGAGATGAAGAGATGAATTTGGTACCAGTACAGGATCTTAAAGTTGCAAAAATATCAAAAAAGACACTGTGTTGAGTCAGGGGTAAAACATTTGGCTCAAACTTTGTTTTATACAAAAGAAGCTAGGGATAAATGATAGGTGAAAAAAAGAAATTAAAATAAAGAATTTGGCTTCACAGAAAGTGGTAATTTATAGTTAATTACCTGTATGCTAGCTTTTAAAAAATCAAAATTGGATTAAGTTATACTTTGAACTTAAAACAGCCGGCTAAGGAATCAAGAATATGTTCACTTGTGCCTTGAAAAAGGCCAAGTTGACCTAGGATATTTAATCATTCCCATGTTTCATATGAAAAGGTAAATATAATTCTCTCTTCATTTTTTTTATCCCTTCCTCTCTTTGTGACTGTGACTTGATTTACTACTTCCTAATTTAAATTTAACCTATGTTTATTGTTAAATACTAAACACTGCCAACTGTTACCCAGAGACCAAGACAAGAAACGTTATTTTTCTTGAAAATGAAGCTGGATCAACCAAAGGCTTATTTGGCCCAGTTAACTTTTCCCATGGTGCCAAATAACATGCCTCTGGGAAGCCCACAAGCAGGATGCAAACACATTAGTACCCTTCCAGTTATGTTCTCCAGTGACCCAAATACACTGTCTCTGTGCTGCTGGGTTGAGCCTGTAGGATAAAAAAAATGGAGGTCTCAAACCTCCTCTTTCAGAAACCTTCTTGATCTACACAGTCTGGCTCCACCTCCCTGCTTTGGTACAGCTGCTTGGTAGTTGCTGCTGCCCCCCCCCCTCACTTCTAGGGGGATGCCTATCTTCCATCCTTCCCTTAACTATGGTGGGTGAGGTAGATAAGCCATCAAACCGAATAAAATAAAGAAATAAATCCCACACTCTGTGTGGAAGGAAGGAAGGAAGGAAGGAAGGAAGGAAGGAAGGAAGGAAGGAAGGAAGGAAGGAAGGAAGGAAGGAAGGAAGGAAGGAAGGAATCATAGCACCATCTCTTGGGTCTGTAGTATTGGGTTGTGTGACTGGGAAAATCAGTCCCTCCTCCTTTGGGAGATAGAGTAATCTCACAAGATATAGACAAAACTGACTTTTTTTTAAAGAGAAAAAAAATATAAGGTAAAATTCTTTACAACTTTTAACTAAAAGGTAAAACTGTCAGTGGTGGAGAAAGTAAACATAGAGAGCTGTGAAAACTGCCAGTGGGTATCCCAAGAGAATTTCCAGTGGAAAAAATACACAAGAAAAGTTAAGACTCTCAGCAGACCATACAATGGTACTTGTCTGTTGCTTAGAACACACAATCACTGAGCTTGCAGGGAGAAAATATACATCAGAGACGGTGTATATCAAAGACCATAAAGGCTAAGTAGCTCCACACATTTCAAGATAAAAGTAATCTTACTTGGTATTTCTAGCTCAAACTTGTTACCTGTTACTTATTCCTTAGAGATGAATGGATCACTGGCATAAAGCTTCTGCCTTCTCAGATCTTCCATATTGTGATAGATTCCAAGCTTTAATCAGAGTCTCAGGAGTGTGTATCTTAGTGCCTTTTTCCTAGACCTGGTGTATTACTTCACAGCAGGATTTTTTAAAAGACAAAAATCATTTTCCTCTACAGAAGGGAAGAGGCTAGGGGACCTCCTTTTGCTATTTACTAAGTTAAGCATCCTTCTTCAGGAAGATCCTGCTTGAGACAGAGAAGATACTGATACAAATGTCTGCAGTCTATGTCACATGCAGCTGACAGTTTGAAATCCTGTGAAGGCAGGTTGGCTTCACAACACTCTGATACTGGAAGTAATACATAACTTTCCTGATTAATAGCCAATCATACTATTCATTTGTGGAGTCCTTGGTGCTCTCTGAGCCTTGTTGTTTTCTTGCAGACATTTCATTGCCAGGCTAGGCAACATGTTCAGTGCGAAAAGGGAGTGGAACTTGCTCTCTGTTTATATACCTTGGCTTGTCCTGCCTGTGTTGGTGGGGGTGTTGTACTCTCCTTGGTAGTACTTTGATTGGGTTGTTGTTTGCTGCTTGGTTGATTGACAGAGTTAATAGTTCCTTGATTATGGTCTATTATGTTGTTTGATTGCTCCTCTGCTGCTAATCTTGCTGTTAATCTTTGCTTATCTTGTTGTTGATTGCTGGCAAAGAGGTGTTCTGGTCTTCTGGTCTTCTGGCTTTTCTATTGTCTCTTATGAATGGTATGTAAATGTTGTCTACCTCTATGTGTCTATTGATGGCTGCTTTGTCTGAGTGCCAAGCTTCCAGGAATTCTCTAGCATTTTTGGATTTGGCTTGGTTTAAGATGCTCACAGTTTCCCAGTTGAAAGTATGGTTAAGTCTGTCCATGTGTTGTGAGATTAAGGAGTTTTCATCATGTCTTCTGACTGCTAGTTGGTGTTCGTGGATGCGTTCTGCTAGTCTTCTGACAGTCTGTCCTACATAGTGGCTGTTACAGTCCTTACACTGTATGTTGTAGATAACTCCTGTTTTTTCTTCTTGGGTTACTGGGTCTTTTGGTTTACTTACGATGTTCTGAAGGGTTTTGGTTGGTTTGTGTGCTACGGTGATGCCGTGTGGTTGTAACAGCCTATTAGTAGTTTCTGAGATACTATTCATTTCTTTTTCTTTATCTGGTGCACCAATTTTATAGTAGTAATTTCCATAGTTCAGTGTGTTGGGCAGAGAAATACGTCCTTTCCTCTGTCATGAGCTCCCATTCTTCAGGCCATTGGGTTACCCTGGGTTATAGTCCCATGAACGTGCTAGCTCTGTCCACATTCCCCTGTGCCATGCTTAATTTTATATAGTTCTTTCTTCTCCATTGTATTGCTCACCTCTTGTCTAATGTAAAGTACCTCACATGTAATATTTCCGCATAGGGATTAGTTCCAGTCCCTTGATTATTTCAGTTGCCCTTTTCAGGAAATGAGAAAAGAGGAAGGAGTACATGAACATTGGGCTGATTCCCAATCCCCCACCAGAGTTTTCTTCCACCTGGCACTCCTCCAGAAGTATGAGGAATGCAACTTCCAGAATTCCTAGCCAACATGCAATGAGCAGAAAGTTGAGATCAATCTATAGGAGAAAGAGGTCTCAAGCAAAGGCTTTAACAGGGCCAAAGTCAAGCAATTTAAAGATTATTGGTTTCACCAGGCCTTCAACATGTACAGTATTTAACCCATTGGAATCAGCAGGATGCATTTGTGTGGGTTTGGTTTCTGATGCCTCATATGCGCAGCTGCATGTGTGGGAGGAAAGTGGCTTAGGGCTCAACAGAGTTTTTTTTTCTTTCTCCCCTCCCTTCCCTTTATGGATCACATAAATTATATTGCACATTTTTAGTTTCATGAAACAACTGGTTAGGAAAAGAAATTTCAGGCTTGTTACTGGTAAAACTGTCACCATAACATTGTGCAAATATACATAGATTAGGTGTGTCTCGTGTGTATGTTGAGTGTGTTAGAGTAGAGCACACTCCAGTAACAAGTATATGCTATTTCAGACAAATGCCTAGACCTGTCAGCTTTCTAGATAGTTCTGCCTCCCCAAATTATCAGTATTCTTCAGTCCTCAGAGAGCCATTTTTGACCAGGCATACCAAAATCACTACACTTAAAGAAGTGCTTAAAATGCCTTACTTTTCTACAGTTTGTTGTTTTCTTTTAGGTCTCATTGGGATAGATTTCTATCAGTATATGTAATGCAGCTGTTAAAATACCAGAGTCATCCAGGGCAAAATCACACAGCAGTTTTCTTACTGAGATTCTGGGCATTTCTGAACATTTTAACATCACTGTGGAATACTTCAGTTCCAAAACACAACAATCACGCTTGGCTTCAAACAGTTGCCTAGCTTTCTGCCTGCAGAGAAAGTCATACAGATGAACTAGATGAACAAGTAATGGAACCAAGATTTCTTATTTTGAGTTATGACTGGAGAGAAAGTTCATATTCAGATATTACATAGAGCGTTCATTTGTTATATAATTTTCTGAATAGGTAAGATTTCCATTTGGAGATTAGATAGATAGATAGATAGATAGATAGATAGATAGATAGATAGATAGATAGATCTATATCTATATCTATCTGTATGTATATGTATATCTATATATCTATATCTATATCTATATCTATATCTATATCTATATCTATATCTATATCTACAGTATATCTATGTCTATGTCTATCTGTCTATCTGTCTATCTCCAAATGGAAATCTTACCTATAGTCATATGAATAACTATCTCTCTAACATACAAGTCTATCCATTGATTTTTATGTAGTTTTTCCATGGTCTTGTGCCAGGTGCAATTTATAAACTCAGCAACAGATTAATTTTAGGGGAGATCCATTTGGCATTGAAATATGCCAAATACCAATACCAATATGTATTTGTATTTGTATTTGTATTTGTATTTGTATTTGTATTTGTATTTGTATTTGTATTTGTATTTGTATTTGTATTTGTATTTGTATTTGTATTTGGCATATTTCAATGCCAAATGGATCTCCCCTAAAATTAATCTGTTGCTGAGTTTATAAATTGCACCTGGCACAAGACCATGGAAAAACTGTACATAAAAATCAATGGATAGACTTGTATGTTAGAGAGATAGTTATTCGTATGACAGAAGGTAGCTGCTTAATAACAAGACATTACAAAGTTATGGTCAGGATGTTAGACAAAGATGAACAGGCTATTAGGAAAAGTGAGAACGAGAGACTTCTTGACAAGTCCACTTTATGCTCACAAGCAAGAGGTCTAGATAAGCATGTCTGTCACAGATTTTTATTTGGGGGGGGATGTTCTCATGGTCACTATAGGGGGCAAACCTGGCAGATGTTGAGGAAAGCTAAGCAGAGTCAGTTCTTGGATGGGAGAGTTTCAGGAATACCAGGTCTAGACTAGACTGGAAAGTTAAACCATCTTAGAAAAAAGCCATGGCAAGCCCACTTCCGTATTGTTTACCAGGCCCTGGGATGAATTGATTGATGTGGCTTAGCTACCAGACAGTTGTTTCTTCCTGGTAGACATTTGGGGGTAAGATACCTTCTTTGCTTAACTTTGTATGGTGTTTTTCCATCTGTTGGAGAAGAGGAGCAGAGAGGCCTTGGAGCATAGTGGCCATCGGTCATAGCAGTAAAGCACATGCATTGCTTGCAGGCAGTTTTAATTTCTGTCCCCCCTGGGTGGGATCAGGCAATTGACACCCCAGTCATAGAGGTATTATTAATCAGTGGGCTAGGTGGAGGGATAGTTGGTTCAGGTTAAGGCTGCTTCATACATTGAACGAGGATCCCAAATCAGCAGCAGCAGCAGCAACAAATGCTTGATGCCAAAATGACACACAGTTAAGTCATCAAGCAAATGCCACCTTTACATACTTGTGTCCCAATATTTGACACAAGAGAATATCTGTAGTTCAAGGTTGAATTTTTTATTGATTTATTTATTATTCACATTTCTATCACTGCCCATCTCCCCCAAAAGGGGGACTCTGGGCGGTTTACAATAAAATCAACAATCAAAACCATACAAACATAAAACTACAAACAACGACCAATATAAATAGAGAATAAATAAATATAAAATCCAAGTGACGATAAGATCTCATTCAATAGGGAGGACACTACGGCACCAGCCACCCCCAGGAAGAACTATTGCCCTTCCCATCCCAGGCAAGGCGGCAGAGCCAGGTCTTCAAATTCTTCCGGAAGGCTGGGAGTGAAGGAACCCGCCTCACCTCTGGGGGCAGAATGTTCCAAAGGGCGGGCGCCACTGCAGAGAAGGCCCGCCTCCTGGACCCCATCAAATGAAATTCCTTTGCCGACGGAGTCCGTAGCATGCCTTCTTTGCATGACCAGGTGGGATGGGTCAATGTTATGGGGATGAGACGGTCCCTCAGGTAGTCTGGCCCCATGCCATGTAGGACTTTAAAGGTGATAACCAACACCTTGAATTGGACCCGGAAGCAAACCGGTACCCAGTGCAGCTTCTGCAGCAGTGGTGTCACATGTGCCGATCTTGAGGCACCAATAACTGCCCACGCGGCCGCATTCTGGACCAGCTGAAGCTTCCAGATACTCTTCAAGGGTAGCCCCATGTAGAGCACATTGCAATAGTCTATATGGGAGATGACCAAGGCATGAGTGACTGTTCGGAGGGCATCTCAATCCAGGAAAGGGCGTAGCTGGAGCACAACCCGAAGTTGCGTGAAGGCCCTTCTGGCCACGACTGCCACCTGCTCATCGAGCAGGAGTCGTGAGTCCAGGAGGACCCCCAGATTCTGTACTGGGTCTGAATGGGGCAGTGCCACCCCATCCAGAACTAAAGATGACAACTTCCTGGATGCAGAGGGGCCATCAACCCACAGCCACTCCGTCTTACCAGGGTTCAGCTGAAGCCTGTTGTTCCCCATCCAGACCCCTACAGCCCCCAGGCACTGAGGCAGGGCAGACACCACATCACTTACCTCACCCGGGATGGAGATATATAATTGTGGAGTTCTTGGTGCTTTCTGACCTTGATTGTTTGCTTGCAGACGTTTCATTACCCAACTAAGTAACATCATCAGTGCCATAAAACAGGATTCATAGGCTGTATGCAGTCCGATGACCTTAGGCTGCTACCCTAACGTATGGGAAGAATCCATTCAAATTCCTGGCACTTCCCTGTTTTCATGTGTTTTTACTATGATCCTGGTATCCCTAGGATAAAAAGCATATCATATAGCTATAGCTGCATGACAATCAAACCACTTCCTCTATACCTAATTACATGTCAAGCTCAGTTCTTTGGGGGTTTTTTTTAGATTTTTTAATTTTTTAATTTTTTTTATCCTGCCTTTATTATTTTTTTATAAATAACTCAAGGTGGGGAACATACCTAATACTCCTTCCTCCTCCTATTTTCCCCACAACAACCCTGTGAGGTGAGTTGGGCTGAGAGAGAGGGACTGGCCCAAGGTCACCCAGCCGGCTTTCATGCCTAAGGCGGGACTAGAACTCACAGTCTCCTGGTTTCTAGTCTGGTGCCTTAACCACTAGACCAAACTGACTGGTGCCTTAACCACTAGACCAAACTGACTCCTGGTAGCTACCAGTTTTTGCTGCATTCTTTGTAATAGCTGTGCTTAGGAGTAGTTCTAAGCACTGGAGACCAGGATGTTTCTTTTTCCCTAATATGCCCACTCTTGATGAATCAGCTGGTTCAGACTTTATGCTCCATATCCAGGGACTACCTTCAGAACTTGGGAAGGCTACTGGGGAAATTGGTTACAAGGTCTTGCTAAACCTGTTCCTATCTCAGATTTGAAGAAAGAGACAGAAATGAAAAAAAATTCTGGCTGCCTGTAACTGAATGCACTCACTCAGTCCCACAAAAATACTCTGAGACAGAAAATTATTCCAAATCCAACCTGTAAGTTAGTTGTTGTGGTATAGTATTATATTTGAAGGGATTAGGTCAAAACCATGGTTAAGAAACCCCAGCAGTCAAATCAAAGTTAACATTTCTGGGTGCAGGAAATGGCCATGTACTGTATGTTGTTTCTGGTGAGTTGTCTGCTGTCCACATGTGTCTTCTTCACAGATTTTCTCCTGGGCTCAGCTGGTACTTGTTAGCTCTCAGCTGGTGCTCATTTATTCTTGCCCAGGCTCAACAGTCTGCAATGCTCAGTAAACTATGCCACCATATGGTAGCACTGAGGTTACTTAGTGGTCAGAGTCAGTGGAACCTGTTTGGAATCTGAAGAGTTAGAGGGGATGGGATCCAATTTAAGCTCCAGAGCAGATGCTGAATCTCTAGGGCAGAGCTTTCCAAACTGTGTGTCGCGACACAAAAGTGTGTCGCCACACACAGCGTGATGTGTTGCCACACCACCCGGAAGCGGCGGCGCGTGCGTGCACGGCGGCCGCCATGCACGCGCACGCCGGCCGCCATGCACGCGCACGCCGCCGCACGCCCCCACGCCGCCGCACGCCCCCCGCGCCGCCACTGTGCACGCGCGCCGCCGCACGCCCCCCCGCGCCGCCGCCGCCGCTGGCGTGTCACCAGCGGCGGCGCTTTGGAAAGCCCTGCTCTAGGGGATTTTGTGAGCTTTCAACCACTCTTTCCTTTTCTTCTGGTTGGCATCTGAGCTAAATATAACATCACCTTCCTACTGAATTTTCTTTTTTAATAATTTTTTTTGAAGTTTTTAGTAACATAGTAAAAACTAATACAAACTAAACTAGAAGGAAAAAGGAAAGTAAAAGGAAAGTTCAGAAGGTGCAGGGAAAAGAAAAAGAAAAGAAAAAAGAAAAATAGAGAAAAGAAAAAGAAAAAAGAAACAAAGGCAATAATAAAGAAGTGGCTTTCAACCTTCATCACACTGAGCATAAGCTAATATAGTAACTTTTCACCCTCTTTTAAAATTACAAATAAAAAAACCTCTCTTCTTCCCATAGCCTAACTTTTATCTATGCGCAATCCACAAATCATAATCTTTTCAGTCCTGGTTGAGCAAAAAATCCATTAAGAGTTACCAGAAATATCAAACAAATAGTTTATCCCTGATCAAATAGACCAACTTTATATTCCTTCTTTTTACTCTTCACAATCTTGACCTTTAAATAATTCCAATGGCATTGCAGGATTTGATCTTTCATCACACTTTGGCATTTAAAAGAAGTCTTCAAAGCTTTCACCAGCCTACTTTGTAAATCCCATAAAGAGGCATCATCCAGGATTTCTTGTCACAGCTGTTCCCTGTCCAGATCCTTTTCTTGAATTTGTCTTTTGTATTCTCATTTTGGTAATCTCAATTTTGTTGTCTTCCATGCCTTCAAATGCTATAATGTCTGTGTCAGGTAAGAGTTGTTTTTTTAAAATTTTCTCATCATCTTCTAAAAGTTTAACCTTTGAGATCTGTATCATTTCTGAGATATTAGTTATTAATATCTCAGCCCATTTTTCAAAGGATTCTTTAAGACAAGTAAAAGTTATAGCCGGCTTAGCCATTTTAACTATTTTCTTCCTGATCCTTTAGTTCCCTCTAGTATCCATTTGCAACCTTCATCAAGCCCCAGATCCAAATATCGGTTTAGTTCCGCTTCAGTTGTTTCCTACAGGTATATTATTTAATTTTGTACTTGTTTTTCAAATCTTACAGCAAAAATAACCAATATGCCAAATCTCTCTGGTCTCCCAGTCCCTTTAAAACTTTCCTAAATTGAAATCTTTTTCTGCTTTTTGCCAATTGTTATTATTTTAAACTCTTAAGTCTTTCTTTAAAATTCCTAAAATCCAAAGAAGAAGGTAAAACTCACCAGGTGTCAAATTAAGCTCGCTGTTTTGAAGGTCTCTAATATCCATAAAGTAGTTAAATTGAACATTTCCGAATGTGATTAGAAAAGTGAGTTTGGCTGGCTCAGTGTCCTTACTAAAGGCTCCACCACTGCTGATTCACTTGGAAGTCCCCATCTTCCTACTTAATTTTCAGTGGAAATCACATCCAATCTCAATCCCATAATCAAAGTACCATAATCCCTGAAGTGGTGGATTTAGTCATCACACCTTGGTAGAGTTTCCAACCCAAGAGCTATTATGAGTCAGACAAGGTGGTTGTATCTTTGTAGCATCTAGGACAAATTAATATATGAATGCACTTATAGGTTTTTTCTTATCTAGCGCTTTTTAAGCCAGAGGATGTAATTAGCGGAGAGGTTCTGGGGAACCCTACTGGGGAACTGCTCTGTCACATTCCCAAGCTGGTTTCTTTCTCTTTTTTTAAATAGTTTTATTATTTAAAATATACAACATAAAGATAGATACTTTACAAAGATTTACAACACATAAAAGACCTACTTACATACAACAACAAAGTTACACATAAAACAATTAATTTAAAAAAGACTTCCTGTTTCTTTTACGAAGAAACCTTTTTACATTTATTTAATATTTACTATATTTCTATTATATTTCTCCCTCCCTTTAATATTTCTTTAATATATTTATACTTTATCTCTTTGCATATTTCACTTTTTTTTCCTTCCACATGTAGTTTATTTTTTACATTTTTAATATTCCTTTTCAGTTTGTTCATACATATTTAACGTTTGTTTTCTTTATACTATTTTTCCTTTTCATTTTCCCAGTTTCACAATGGTAATTTTATATTGTAGTCCTTTTGTAGAAATTCTAAAAAGGGATTCCATATTACTTCATAATCTCCAATTTCTTTGCATTTTATTAAATTTGTTAATCTGTCCATCTGTGCTATTTCCATTGCTTTAATCATCCATTCTTCTGTTGATGGGATGTATTCTTCTCTCCAGTGTTTTGCAAATATTATCCTTGCTGCTGTTATCAGATGGTGTAGTAGTTTTTTGTGATCTTTATTTGTCTTTATGTCCATGAGGCACAATAGGTATAATTCTGGTTTTTTTTCCATATTGATTTTTATTATTTTGCAAATATTACCATGAATTTTTCCCCAGTATTTTTTAGTTTTTTTGCAAGTCCACCATAGATGGTAAAAAGAGCCCACCTTTATATTACATTTCCAACATACATTTGATCTTAAACACTTCATTTTATACAACCTCTCTGGAGGCAAATACCATCTAAAAATCATTTTATAACTATTTTCTCTTAAACTATTACTTAAGGAGAATTTAATATTTTTCATCCAGATAGTTTGCCAATCCTCATAACCGATCTCTCTACCCAAATTTTCTTCCCATTTTGTCATGTTTTTATATCACTAGTTTTTAAATCCAATAATTTTTTATACAGTTTGGATATTAGATGATAATTCTCATTCCATAATATATTGTCCCAATTATCTGTTGAATTCACAAATTTAAATGTCTTTCGGTCTAATTTAAATTGTTCTTTTAATTGTAGATATTTAAACCAATGACATTCAAAACCCTCCCTTTTTAGTTCTTCCCTTGTTTTGAATTCATAATTATTTCCATTAAATTTAAGTAGGATTTTGTATCTTAACCATTTTTTATCTTTTGGATTCTCTATTCTGGCATTTGCCTCCTGAGGAGATGTCCACAATGGAAGTGCAGGTAGTAAAGAATTTTTGTATCTGTTCCATATTTTTAGTATTGATTTCCTAATTATGTGATTACTAAATGCCTTATTGATTTTGCTTTTGTTATACCACATATACCCATGCCATCCAAATCTATTATCATGATCTTCTAAATTTAATATATTTGTATTTTCCAATTTTATCCATTCTTTCAACCAGACCAAACCGCAAGTTTCGTAATATAGTTTTAAATTTGGTAATCCCAATCCTCCTCTTTCTTTTATATCTTGTAAATATCTTAATTTTATTCTGGTTTTTTTTCCTTGCCATATAAATTTTGTTATATCTTTTTGCCAATTTGAAAAGGTTTGCTCTGTAATTTCTATGGGTATCGTCTGGAACAGATACAAAATTCTAGGTAGTACATTCATTTTTATTGTAGCAATCCTACCTAATAGTGATAATAGTGTCTCTGTGACAGCGCCCACTCTATGGAACATCTTGCCCCCAGAGTTGAGACAGATCTCCTCCCTCCCGACCTTTAGGAAAGAGCTGAAGACCTGGTTCTGCCGCCTGGCATGGGAAGGAGGAAGGGATAGCTCCTCATGGGGATGGCTAATCCCCTAATTTTAATGTCCTCCTTTTAATGAATGCCTTCGTCCATCTGGATTTATAATTACTCATTGTATTATAGTATTGTGGTTTTTATATATTTTAGATTCTATTTTAACTGCTTATTTATTGTGAACCGCCCAGAGTTCCCCATGAGGGGAGATGGGCGATCATATAAATTAAATAAATAATAATAATAATAATAATAATAATAATAATAATAATAATTGTAGAGATTCCCACTTTTCTAAATCTTTTTTGATATCTTTCCATACTTTGATATAATTATTTTTAAATAAATCTATATTTTTAGCTGTTATCTGTACTCCTAGATATTTAATTTGTTTCACATTTTGAAACCCTGTTTTATATTCCAATTTCATTCTCTCTTCTTTTATCATATTTAAATTTATCATTTTGGTCTTTTGTTTATTTATTTTAAAACCTGCCAAATCTCCAAATTCTTTTAACTTTTTGTTTAAGTTTTCTATTGAATCTAATGGATTTTGTACTGTTATCACCAAATCATCAGCAAATGCTTTTAATTTATATGTTTCTTTTTTAATTTTTATTCCTTCAATATTGTCATCTTTTCTAATTTTTTCCAATAAACTTTCCAATACTAATATAAATATTAATGGAGACATTGGGCATCCCTGACGTGTACCTTTTTCTATATTTATTTCTTGCGTTTCTTCTTCATTCACTATAACATTGGCTTTCTGTACTTTGTAAATAGCTTGAATTGCTTTTATAAAATTATTTCCAAAATTTCTATATTCTAAAGTTTTAATTATATAGTCCCAATTTACATTATCAAATGCTTTTTCAATGTCTAAAAATAATAACATTATAGATTTTTCATTATGTACGTTTGCATATTCTATTAAGTTTATTACTGTCCGCAAATTGTCTTTGATTTGTCTGTTAGGCATAAATCCATTTTGGTCACAATTTATCAAATTTTGTGAAATTTATTTTAATCTTTCAGCCAATATAATAGTGAATAATTTATAATCATTGTTTAGTAAAGAGATCGGTCTATAATTTTGGCATTTTGTTAAGTCCTGATTTTCCTTTGGAATTAAGGCAATCTTAGCCTCTGTCCATGTTTGTGGTACCTTATTTCCCTCCAGAAGCGAATTAAAAAGTATTTTGAGTGGTTCTATCAATTGTTCTTTGAAGTATTTGTAATATCCTGCCAAGAGTCCATCAGGTCCTGGAGTTTTACCTGTTTTTAATCTATCAATTGCATCTATTATTTCTTGAGTTGTGATCGAATTATTTGTTATATCCTTTTGTTCATTGGTTAATTTTTTTAGATTACATTCCTGTATATATTGTTCAATTTTTTTCCAATGGTATTTCCTGTTTTTTATATAATTCTGTATAGTAGGCATGAAAGGCATTTTTAATTTTGTCATTTTGAATTAGGTCCACATCATTTTCTCTAATTTTAGAAATTATTCTTTTTTCTCTTTCTTTTCTTAATTTGTATGCCAACCATCTGCCTGGCTTATGTCTACGAAGGTTCTCAGTCATCCAGGTGGAATTGTCTGTAGCTTGAATCATGTCAACTGGATTTCTGTTTTCTCAGTGGAAACATTTCGCTCCTTATCCAAGGAGCTTCTTCAGTCTGAGCAAAGTTTCCACTGAGAAAATAGAAATCCAGTTGACATGATTCAAGCTACAGACGATCTGCCTGGCTTATTTGCCCCAAGCTGGTTTCTTGACCTTAAAGGGCTGTGAAAATAACCTTAGAAGACAGGAGGAAGAGCTGCAGCCTATACAACAGTCTGATAGAAATTCTGTTACTGTAACCTTACAATAAAGGTAGTATTAGTATTCATGGGTTTGGTTTTCTGTGTGGGCAACCTCAAAGGGCTGACACCAGTCTTGCAAGTCTGAAAGTACTTTCCCCTTCGCTGCCTTTACTTCTCAGAGTCCCTTCTGGGACACTTTCTCCACCCCCATCCCTCCTTTGGACTCAGATTTCTTTTATCAGACCGTTGTCTAGGCTGCAGCTCTTCCTAAGAGCTAAGGAATTATGTGAATTCTATGCAGCTTGTATGATGAAGACCAGATACCTTTAGCATGTAACATAATTGCTTCAGGGACAGCTTTATACATTTAGGTTCCTTGTACAATTTAGAAATAAGAATTCAGTACTGACCTATAAATTCCATTCTCCCTGGGTGATGGAAGCCTGCATAAGGCTTTGGTCCCTTACCCCTCCACAGTGTCTCTTCAGGAGTAAAGAAACTAGGAGATGATTCCATCCAAACTAACCACAAGTTCCCAGTGATAAGACTCATACAAGCTCATATTTAGTTTGGTTGAATCATGTCTGGAAAGTGTAGTGGAGACTGTTTCTTGACTTCAGAACAGTTTCCCCAACCCAGCAGGCTTCCATCACTCAGGGAGAATGGAATTTATAGGTCAGTATGAATTCTTATTTCTAAATTGTACAAGGAACCTAAATGTATACAGCAGACTTCCTGCTGCACCAGATAAACCTTCAACCCACAAAGGATGGAGGTCAAAGCCAGCATAGCCATTACGTAGAGTGAGGTGGCAGACACAGGCAGAATATTTTGGGTGCAAATTATATCTTGAAGCAAATGGTATATATTATAAAACAGAGGGGGAGAGATATTTGTGGGTAACAAAATAACTTGGTTTGCCCCAAGTTGGTATGTTCCTTTATTTGAGGCTGGGCGGTGGCATTCATTCCTTTGCTACAGGCAGCAAAATATCTTAGATAAATTCTGATGGTGAGGTAGACCGCCAAATACCATATTAATAGAGTATTTTTATTGCTTATTGAAATGTGGGCTGGCTTCTACTCAGAATGTTTGGTCATAACTGAATGCTTGCCCCCTCATCAAGAACGGAAAGATTTGATGTCCTATTTGTAATCCCCTTCAACAGACAGTGCTGTTAAACTAAACAGATTATTACCATTTATATATCCTCTCAAATATTAGGAGACAACATTTTAAAAAATAGATATTTCTACACTTGAGAATATCTGTTAAATTCAAATTATTTACAATCACTTTATTATTTGAGGGAATCACATAACCTTAACACATACTGTATACTAGTAAATAATACACCTAGATTTACTTCTGAATAAGCATGTTCAAGCCTGAAATGAAAGATCTGAAGTCATCAGAAGAAATAGTATTATATATAAATGTCATTTGGATTTTGATAAAAATATATTTAGGGATCATTTCGGAACACCTCCATGACATTCTTAAATCAAGGTTAATTTAAATGAGGTTAATTTACTTAATTTATCTGAGTGTTTTGATATTAGTAAAATCTAGTTTATTTCATTCATTTTTCACATCATGGTAAATCAGCATAACTTTGATTTAACTTTCCAAATGTTTCAGGCTCAGAACTGTACTTCTAAGCTAAATCCACACTCGAGGCTGATACGATAGGAAAATTACAGGGTTTAATGATAAATAATTTATAGGTACCACTATAAATGTTTGTGAATTAAGGATGTTTTCTCCCCTTGCTAGTGTCAATTCAGGTACAATAAAAATGCCTGATGACCCACCAATATAGCTTTCTATTAGACAGGATTTCTGCCTAAGAGACAAATCCGTGACAATGTCCGAAATATATTAGATATATTGGAATATTTGGAACAACACTATGAAAAACAAGCTGCCTTGATATTTATAGATGCTGAAAAAGCTTTTGACAATTTAAATTGGCCTTTTATGTTTAAAGTGTTAGAAAATATGAATTTTGGAGGAAATTTTATTAAATGGATTAGACCAATATACAGTATACTCCCCAATTTGCAAAAATAATTGTTAATGGAGAATTTAGTAAACCATGTGAAATCCAAAAAGGTACAAGACAAGGTTGTCCATTATCTCCACTTTTATTTATATTGGTATTAGAGGTCTTATTGTGAGATGTTAGACAAGATGAAGGTATTCATGGTATTAAGGTTAAAAAAGAAGTTTATAAATTAAGAGCATTTGCTGATGACTTAGTCTTTACTTTGGAGAATCCACTAGACAAAAGCCTGTTTTAAAAGAAAGGTTTTTATAGAATCTTCTAGCATTTAAGACACCAGATGCATCTCTGGGGGAAGAGAAGTCTATAATGTGGAGGCTGCACCAGAGAAGATCCGCTTTCTAGACCACACCCCTAGAACTGCATGCTGGGATGATGTTTTGACCAGACCCTCTCTAGATGACCTCACAAGAAATGCAGACTCACTTTGGATTAGGTGATCCCTTAAGTATCCTGATGCTGTGCCATGTAGGCTTTAAAAGAAATAACCAACATTTTGAATTGGGCCCAGAAGCCTACTGGTAACTAGTATAACAATCACAAAATAGGTGTTCTCTAGCAATAGTGGGTTTCCCCTGCTAACAGTTGGCCACTGCATTCTGTACTAGTTGTTCTTTCTGAGTAATCTTCAAAGTCAGTCCCATGTAGAGTCGATGAAGGTTCTCAGTCATCCAGGTGGAACAGTCTGTGGCTTGAATCATGTCAACTGGATTTCTATTTTCTCAGTAGAAACGTTTCACTCCTTATCCAGACTGAAGAAGCTCCTTGGATAAGGAGTGAAACGTTTCTACTGAGAAAATAGAAATCCAGTTGACATGATTCAAGCCACAGTCCCATGTAGAGTGTGTTGTAGTAATCCAGTGTGGTGATAAGAGCATGAGTCACTATCACCAGGGCCTCCTGGTCTAGGTAGGGCCACAGCTGGTGCATCTGCCAAATCCGGGGAACGTCTCTCTGGTCACAGCCTCCACTAGTTGTCCAAGCAGCTACCAGTTACAGACCAGCTCCTTCTGGGAAGCATGAACTCATTAAGCACAAGTACCACTGCCAATGTTTCTAGAAGATCAATATATTTACTGATGACTAGCAACTGCATCTTACTAGGATTTAACCTGAGGTTGCTTCTTTCCAGTCAGTCCCTGACAGCCTCTACACATCAGCTCAAGACTTTCACAGCATCTCCAGTTTGACCTGGGATGGCAAAATATAATTGAGTATTATCAGTGTACTTAGAATATCTCACCCCAAATCAATGGATGATATCTCCCAGTGGTTTCATATAGATGCTAAATAACATGGGGCAGAGGACTGAGCCCTCTGGACCCCCTTCTATATCTCATCCAGGGCACATTACACTGTATGAATTCTATTTTCCAACCCAGACAGCATTTGAAATTCTTGCAACTGCCTATAGGGAGCAATCTGTGTTGTCATCCCCAGTAGACATGGCTCCAGACAACCTCTTACTATCCTTTCTGCCTCTGCCACCACTCCAGAGGTAGACTGATTTGGATTGTAGATCTTATTGAAATTGTCAGGTTGATTTTGAAAGTCAAATAAATTTGAAAAAAAAATGCTCATGTGCAAAAGCCCTTCCAAATAAATTGATTTGATTTGAAGATTAAATCCACCTTTGAATTGCCATCAAATCAATTCCTGGTGTCAAAGCTTTGCACAACTCTGCTAAGTGGTATGTCCATGTGCATATACATTTATAATGTAGTTATTTGAAGAAGTAGAAATACAGTTGCCAGGGCTTGGAATAATTATGCAAGGAGTCATCTACCTTCAGGCCATCAAACAGTAGAAGAATGAATAGTTACTAGCTTTTAAAAATTCTTTTTTCATTTCCTTACAATAAAGAACAAAGAGATAAAATCCCTACCACTCATTTTCAGCATACTAACCACAATTTTTTTTAGAAAGATGGCACATGGACAAATGTTAGTAATAAGTTAAAGTTAGTAATAATTTAAAAATGTAATAAGTTAGAAGAAAGCTGCAGTGATCTTTCTGGTTTACTAGTTTAGGAGAGGCAAAATGATGTTTTCATCTGGAGATTAGAATGGATTTGATGACTGCTATCGCATTATTAGAGGGTTGTGTGTTGTGGTTTCTCTTATTGCTATAGCTGCTGAAGGTTGCAAAGATGTATTCCATTTTGTGTCCCTGAACATAGAATTATTCTGAGTTACTTTCTGTGCTTTCCAAAAAAGGTAATAAATTCTAGTCTTATAGATGTTCTTCCTCTTTCTTACACTGTTTGGAAGTGAATCAAAGGACACTGGAGCCAGTAAGATAGTTATAAAACAGGGAAGGTGGAATATTCCAAAGTGTGAGCAGTTCGGTTGTCTAAATGTAAAACAAACTTGTTGAAATGCTGTTGGATACTTTGAAAGCTGCATTTAGTGTGTGTTTATGTGCATACAGTATGTGTGTTTCTTGCATGGGAAAAATGCATAATCTATTTTAACAAAAATATATAATGAATTTTCTTCAGTGTCTTTTGAAATAAGAGCGAACCATTTGGGAACTGTTTACAAAAAGAGGACTTAGAAACATATGGAACCATATTAGTTTTTGCAGGAATAAAATGAAAGTTTGGCATGCATTTGGAACAGGATTACTTCATAAATTTTGCTCACTCTCTATAATATGTAACCCAATATATGCTATGCACAGCCACACAATAATTATGGATGGATGCTTTCCCCCATCAAACTCAAAAACACAGCAAGGATCGGCACCTCTGTCAGGTTATCTTTAGAGTCCAGTTCTATAATCTTCTGAGTCAGTAGCAGGAAGGCTCAGAGGTAAGAGTCACTGAAGCACAATGAGGGATAACAATCAACAGCCAAATGGTGGTACAACAGATGCTATTAGCATGCTTCTTTTATTAGAATGTTGTTCCCCTTCACCTGTATCACACCATCCTTATTCCAAGCAGGACAGGGCAGGAGTTGGGCCGTATCTCAGTGGTCAAGTACATGCTTTGCATGCAGTGCTGGGATGGACACCATCCAAAGGCAGAGAAAAGAGCTCCAGTTGTTGGGGAAGCAACACTGAACTACATGGAGCATTGCGGAATCCTCAGGGTATGGTCTGTTGCCTTGGGGTCAGTATTAAGGGGGCATTGGATCAATTGCTTTCCTCCCTTTCCTTGGAAAGCATATTGAAGGGGGTTCCCTGACCTTGCTTCTGGGCGGTCCAAAATAAAGATGTCCAAAATAAAGAATTGATTTCTTTGGTTCAGAAAATACTCCAGAAGAGTAGTGAACTATTTCTATTTTCCAGTAAAAAGATACAAATAGTCTTGTAGTTCCTAATTGTACTACTATCAAATTTTAATCAGCAGCTCACACTAAAGTTGTACCTTGGGGGAGGGCATGGAAGGTAGTTTGAATGAATGAATGAATGAATGAATGAATGAATGAATGAATGAATGAATGAATGAATGAATGGTGTATCAAAAGTCAGGCTCCATTGACAATTTATTACATAAATTACATTAAATGTTCGAATTGGTTGCCATTTTCTTCTAAACACTTCCTAACTTGTTTGACACATGACCTTTGAACATTCCTAAGAATAAAATATTTTCTCTGAAAAAAAATTGATAAAACATATTGTGATTGGCCCATGGGTCCTGACTTTTGGTATACCCTCTGTGTGTGTGTGTGTCCGTCTGTCTGTCTGTCTGTGTGCGTATGGCATGAAATCAACTTTATTTTAGAAAAACATGGCTTCAGACCCTTTCTGGATATAATTACCACAGCTTAACAAAAACTTGATGAGCAATTAAACCAATATTTATTGTTATTGTTTTTAATTATCTTTTGGAATAGGTTGAAAGAACTTCCATCAAAGCAATTTTTGTGTCTTTAATAGAAAAAAAACCTGAACTTTTTGTATTGTTTTTAAGGTCTGGGAAGCTGGAATATGCATGTCTAAGATGGAAACATCCACTTCAATGGCTGCTGGGAAAAAAGAAGAGAAAAGTGTTCTTCTGGAAGACAGTGGCTTTAATGAAACAACAAAAAAACCAGTTCCTTTAACAGCTGCAGCAACAACAGCAGTGGTGACTCAAGGAGGTACTTTGTAGTTCTTTTCCACATTTTGAAAGCAAGCGTGGGCTTCATTTTGGATGCGTAGAATTTCCTATGTCAGAGGTGTATAGCCTTCTGCTAAGATGCTGGGTTTATTGGGGCTATTGGTCCTAGTTCCAGGAAGTGGAAATCGAGCGTTTGCAGATCCCAGGTAATCACAGAATGGGCACATTTGGCTAGACAACTGTGACTCAAAAGTGGAGCTCAAATGAAGGCTACTTGATACTAACATGATTTCTGCATTTGTTTACTCCAGAGATAGCACTGATGATCAGTTGTTCTTGTTTACTGGATGCCAGAGTGAAGGGGAAAATTTTAGTCTATCTTTGACAAAGGAGCAAACATGCTGTTTTAAAATACTGTAATTTACAGGTTATGCAGTTTGTTTTGACTCCTGAATTTTGTCTTCAGAAGCAAACACTCTCTGCAAATGTGAGGCTTTGGGATAAAGATTGAAGGTAGATATCCAGCCTCATGTCCTGCAGTGTCACATTTCTATCCTCTATTTTAAAAATTACCCAAATTATTTCTTTTACATGGGGTGGTTGGGTAACAGAAAAAACATAGGATGAATTCAGATCATGAGGGCTAGATAGTGACTAATGCCAACTAGAAAGTAACTCGAGGAAAAAAACAAGAAATCTGAAAAGACCAATGATGCTTCTTAAAGTAAAGCAGCTAATGTTAATTAAAAGAGGGGTTTGCAAACCTAAACCTCCTGCAAGGAAGTGAGAAATGTTGTTGCTGTTGGAAATATATAAAAGTCAGTCTGAACTTAGGCAGCAGCTTGATGACATGTTTGGACTGCTTTCCTCTAGAGCTCCATCATGCAGAGGAGCAAATGGTTGGGGCATTTATACAGTTGATATCAGGATCCCATCTGGTGTTTCATTTCTGTGGGAGCAGCGGGGTTTGGTTCTGTGTAGATTTTCTCTACAAAGACTGTGGTTGGTACTTAACAAAATTGGATTTCAATTATTTTCTTCATAACCACAATTAGAATCTAGCGAAGATATAAAATGAATACTGACATCAGCCTTCCTTAACTTGGCATCCGCTGTTGAACTGCTGCTCAGAATTCCAAGTCAACATAACTGTTTGTCATGATAGCTTGCAATTCTGTGAGTTACAGTCTAGCATTCATTCATTCATTCATTGGCGATCACTCGTAGCCGAATAAGATTGTCTTCCAAAGGTAAAATTTTAACGGTGGATCCGTAAGTGGCTATGCGGATCCAGAATTACAGTCTAGCACAACTGAAGGACAGCAGTTTGGGGAAGGATGATCTTCCTAAACTCTGCCTGTTCACTTTAAATGTGCAGTATGATGTGGGCCTTTGAACTTCACATCTATGGAAAGCTGACTGAGAAAGTGGTGATATTTGTTGTTTTTGGATGGAAACAAAACAAAATGAAACAAAATCATAGGATTTGTGCTTGTGTTGGTTCGATACCAACCCACTCCTTGTTTTTGTTATGTGGAATAGAATAACCTTTCACAGCAGGAACTGAAGGAACACATTAGCTGGGACTTGACCAATGGAATGTGACAAGTGGCATCTTCAGCTGTCTAAACTTTTTTCAGCTGCTTTGTGGTCTCTCAAAAATATTTCTCATTGCTGGACAAGCTCTGTTCAGTAGACATACACTTCCTCACTTTTTGTCACTTTATATTTACATCTAAGCAAAATAATCTAGGAAAATAATGGTTTTCCTTTCTCTTCCTTTCGATAGATAACTTTACTTTTGGGAGCAAGAAGGTTTCCCTACTTTTTTCCTTACAGGGCTGCTTATAGTTTCAAAAGGTGTAACCTTAGCTTTCCCTTCTTCAAAGGAAACTTATTAGTTTTTGCTCTACAATATTCACTTACAGAGAATAAGTTTCTGGGGGTTGGAAGGAATAGGGAAGAAATAAAAATTATACCGTTCTGAGTTACGTTGTCTCTTAGATGACACTTATTGGAACAAAAGGTATTCAAAATCTCTGGAATTTTGAAGGAAGATATTTCTTAAAAAGTATTTCTGGACTGTGAAGTTTGGATTTGGGGTGCAAAAAGGATCCTTTGCAACATCTGGAGAGTGCTGATTTGTTGAGGTGAAAACGGGGGGAGGGGGGAAAGATGCACATATATGAGGTTCACAGTGTTTTTTTAAATAATGTGTCTCAGGAGAGGAAAACATGTATTTATTTGTTTGTTCAGGCAGCTGAGGGCCCATCCCTGGAAGAGAAGAGCTGAAGTCTTGGGTCTGGTTTTCCCCTTAACTTGTTTTTAAATCTTTGAAAGGTTCATTAAGCCCAGTCTTTCTTAAATTTCCTGCCAAGAAGGATTAAAAATGGTGCAGTTATTTTGTAACACATTCTTTACATTTTTCAGATTTTTTTTTTTTGCAGCCTCATTATACTGAGGATCTTATATAAAATTCTGATCTTGGACAGGTTTTCTCTGTGTGACACATTTGGTCATTCCTTGGTCACTCTTCAGCTCATTAGCCTATGAAGGAAGGCTAATGTAAACTACGGTGCATGTCAGTACTAGGTAACCTCTTTGTGGTCGAAGACTGCATCCCCCCCCCCCCCCCCGCAGTATGGTAAAATGACAGTGTCTCTGGAGGGGAAGGAGTCAGAATTTTAGGTCTTTATTTACATAAAATAAATAAATTGGATGATGCAGGTTCCCCCAAGATTATGCTACATTTCAGCAGAGATGTTGGAAATTTCTGGGAGCTGCAGTGATATATTCCAAGGCCTCAGGTTGCCAACCCCTGCCATACCTGTTTGAAAGAAACTGTAACTTTACTAATGGCAGCTTCATATTTTGGACTGCACAGAATCTATGATTCCATGGAATCACAAGCTCACACATGGCTAAACTAAAGCTATAAATCTACCTGTACTGAAGTAGACTACCTACATATAGCATATTCCTATAATAATATAGTATTGCACTCAGTGTTCATCATTCTCGAGGATAACAGGTCCAGCCCATAATAACTTTTTCTAAATGTAAAATAAACTATTTTTATCTGAATTATTAAACATGCAGCTAAATTTTGAAAATGTCAAACTACATAAAATTTAGAACCCGTGACCTCACTTTCAAAATACCACACATTCAGATTGCATTTGGGCATCCAGCAGCAATTAGGAAATCTTATTTGTGAGATTCCCAACCAAAGGACTACGAACATTTGATACTGTAGCTGGCTATTCCACAGAATTTTTCTAATACAGTTCAGGTTGTTACTAAAGATGGTTGTAAAATACGTTACTGTATCAATATGAAGGCTGTAGGCTAGCCTAGGAAATTAAAAGATCCCAGAAGCAGGAGTGTTTGAGGTGGGGAATCAAAATCTGCAAAATGACCAGCTCAACATAGTGATCAAAGCCCCACCTCTTTTGCATGGGTGTTGGGCACAGTTTGACTGCAACACCACACCACCCATCTTACAGATTTTGATCTCCTCTCCATGGATGCCCTGCCCAGAAAAAGGCAATGTCTAACCATCTGGTTACTACCATCTAGAAAACCACATGGATGTGTCCATGAAATTACTAGAATTCAAGTTTGGCCTGAAGATAACTTGACCTTTGTATTATATCAGTCATACTCAGGCTAACTATATCAGGCATACTCAGGCGGGAAGTATCTATGTTATTGATGCTGCCATTTTGATTCCAGGTTTGAATATATCATGGTAGGAGTCCAAGTGTTCTACTATTCCTATTTTCTTACTCCTTGGAACATGGATTGAAAAAAACTAAAATGTCATGGTTGTTACTACCTAATAGTTGGGAAATTATATTTAGTATACTGTATGACAGAACCTGGTAGCTGGTATGTAATATTTGGACCCCCTCAAGCTGTGCTGTTGCCTCATGGAGGCAGAGAAAATGTTGTTCCTGAAAATGAAGAATGCCAGGAGTATATGCCAAGAATATATACTCTTAACAGGGTCACCCAAGGCATGAAGGTCATCCCAGCTGCCCACCTAAAGCAGGCAGGCACCTATATTACGCATCAGTGATATAGGAAGATGCTGGAGACAGACAACCACTTTAGTGTCAACGATAAAGGAATAATTTCATTCTGTATAGGAGAAGGCAAAAGTAAACCACTCATGTATTTTACCAAGAAAACCACATGAATAGATAAGATAAGTGATTGGCAATATAGAAGATGATCTCCTCAGGTCAGATGGCGCTCAATTTGCTACTGAAGAAGAGCTGGGGATTTGTCAGAGTACTAATAGTGTCTATGACATCACTAGATTAAAGCCTTCGAGATGTATAATTGCTGATGTTGTCATGCAGGAAAAGAAAAATCTGAAGACGGAATTACAGTGGGAACATGGAACCTAGAACATCAACTTGGGAATGCTCAACACAGTGAAAGATGAAATAAATCAACTAGGCATTGACATCTTGGGCATCAGAATTGAAATGGACTGGAATTGGACACTTTCAATCAGATCATACTGTTTACTACTCAGGACATGAAAAACAAGAAGGAATGGTGTTGTTTTCATAGTTAGGAAGGATATAGTAAGGACAATACTTGGGTACAATGCAATTATTGGTTGAATAATATCAATTAGACTTTGCGGACAACCTTTTAATATGACGATTATCTATGTTTATGTGTTCCAACCACTGCTGCAGAAGATGATGAAGTTGATTTTATAGTCAAGTTCAATCTGAAATCAACAGATCATGTAAGCAAGAGGTGATTCTTGCCAACTGGAGACTGGAATGCCAAAGTTGAAAATAGTAAGTAGGAAAATGTAGTTGGACTGTATGACCTATGAAACAAATGAAGCAGGAGAACTAATGCAATGATTTCTTCATTGCTAACCCAGTCTTCAAACAACCAAACAATGCCTGTACACATGGACATTAGCAGATGGAATACACAGAAATCAAATTGACTACATAATTGATACAAGGAGATGAAAGAGCTTAAGATGAAAGAGCAAAGATGTGTCCAGGGGCCAACTGGAACAGATCATGAGCTGCTGAAATGCAAGTTTCAAGTCAAACTAAAGTGGAAGAACAAAGTCAACTAGTTTCCACAATATAATCTTGAACATATACTCACCATTTTCAAGGAGAACATCAGGAATCATTTAAGTCCTGAACATCATTGATAAGGAACAAGAGAAACTGGGGAAATCAAATACCAAAGAAAGGGGACTCAAGAAAGTGTGCAAGCTATTGTATATTCTTAATTTCACATGCTAGCAAAATAATGCTTAGGATCATCCAAGGCAGATTAGAGCCCTACATGGAAAGAGAGATGTCAGATATTCAATCTGTTTTCAAAAAAAGGCTGAGGAACAAACAGTATCATTGGTGATACTTGCTGGATGATTGAGAAAGCTAAAGAATACCAAAAATAAGTCAATATGTGCTTCATTGATCATAGAAAGGCTTTTGATTGTGTCAACCATGTCATGCTGTGAAATGTCCTTAGGAAAATGGAAATTCCAGATCATCTCATTATCCTCATGCGAAACCTATACCTGGGACAGGAAGCTACAATTTGGATGGTATGTGGTGAGATAGACTGGCTCCAGGTCAGCAAAGAAGTGAGACAAGGCTATATACTCCCACTTTATTTATTCAAACTGTATGTTGAACATATGTTGAAGGAGCTAAATTGGAAGATGAGCATGGTTTGAAAATTGGTGGAAGAAACAGTAACTTGTGCTATGCTGATGACACTACTCTGATAGCTGAAAATTCAAATGATCTGCAAGCTCTAGGAATGGAAGTCAAAGAGCACAATGAAAAGATGGGACTATGATTAAATATAAAAAAGACCAAACTAATGACAACAGGTATAGCAACCAGACTTAGAATTCACAATGAGGATATTAAGGTGATGGATAGCTTCTGCATCTTATGATTATCAGGAGTAGAGGAACCAGCAGTCAAGAAATACACTATAGACTAGCACTACAGACTAGCACTAGTCAAGAAATACACTACAGACTAGACTAGGTGGGGTAGCAATGAAGGCCTTGGAACAAATATTCAGATGCCATGATGTGCCTATATCTGCATAGATCAGAATCATGTGAGCAATGGCTTTCCGTGTGACATTCTAAGGAAGGGGAACTTTGGACTTTGAAGAAGCATGGTAGAAGAAGTATTGATGCTTTTGAATTTTGGGGTTGGAGAAGACTCCTGAGAACACCATGGATAGCCAAAAACAAACAAATGGATTATCAAACAAGTCAACCCAGCATTTTCCCTCAAGGCACAAATGACCAGGTTTAAATTATTGTATTTTGCACACATTGGCAAAGACCTAGCTCTTTTGAGTAGTCTATAATGCTGGGAAAGGTGGAAGGAAAAAGAAGAAGAGAATGACCAGCAACAGATGGATGGGCTCAATTACAGCAGCAGTGGGTACACCATTGGAAGGCCTAAAGGGCCCGATTAGGGGCAGATCATCCTGGAGAAGGTGTTATCTACGTGATTGCTAAGAGTCGACAGTGTCTTGATGGCACATAATCAATCAATATTTGGATAGGATTTTTTAATCTCACAGCATTTGATGGCTTCTATGCAATTATGTTTTATGAGATGTCATATTTGAAGCTTGCCAAGATTAATGCCAGCAAGATATACCATGGCTGAAATGTTCAAATTTAAAAGAACAACTTCACATTCAAGATAGAATCTGAATTTGAAATCTCTTTAAATATTCTAGCTGGCGGAACTAAGAATTATAATGAATTAGATATATTTGTACAATTTTTCAGCACATACTTGTTTCAAAGTGTCAAGTGCCTTGTTATCAAATCCAAAAAACCACCATCTTGTCCCCCATAATACTATGCACCTCGCATGACACAAATACCAACTTGGTAAATTGATGGTGTTTATGTTGGCAGCACTTTTTTCCTGATGTCTGGCTCTGTCAAGACTAATTTTAGCATTTCTAAAGCTGGGTTAAAATATGGCCTCATTACTTTGATGTCAGAGCATGGTTTACTATTAGTATATTCTGGGGTTTATCATTTTAGTCATGTTTAACACGGCAATGGGAGGCATGCACTATTAAATCTGGTTTATTTTACATTCCTGTCCTGGATTATTTATTTGGAACAATTTCCTCTCTATCAAAAGACACAGCTAATGCTGAGTTTTAATGTGTTATTTACACACAAAATAACCTATTTACAACTTGGTATCTGCCGGAGGGAGAATGAATGGGCTGGTGCTCCCTCTGTTCTGTTCTATCGGAGTTTAACAATCTGGATTGCTAATAGAACCATTTATCATAGGGAGGTAATTTATTTTATGTTAGTTACATAGGTCTCACTGCCTCTGATCTATGGAAATACTTGGCGTATAATGAAGTCCAACAAGTCATTTGGTGTAAACATAGGAAAACCAAGCTTGGAGCCAGTGAAAAGCCAGGATGTACTCTTTCCACCAGGTAGTATTTCTCCAAAATTAATGCCTTGTGTGATGAAATAAAACCCATCACCTTCCATGTGTGCCTTAAATGCAGAATGGGTGAAATGGAATAGCCTTTTACATATATGCTGTAAAATAGATTTTTTTTCTGTGTGCTAAAATAGGGAGACCTCTCTTTCATACCATGTTGTCACAGATAGGTAAAAAGAAGGTTTTCTTCTGTCAGATTGATTGATAATTGTTGTAATAATAATAATAATAATTTATTAAACTTGCATGCCGCCTGACTCTCTATGACTCTGAGTGGCTCACCACCATGAAACAAAGAAATTGCAACAAAATCAATAAAAGGTAAAGAGAAAAGATGGCAAGCATAATGAAGAGAGGAGTCTCTCTCTCTCCCTCACCAATCCAAACTTGATCCTAGCTTTGCAGTGCAGCTGTAAATTCTCTGCAAAGGAATAGATGTGCCTTTGATGCGCTCTTGGGTGCATCTCAATATAATGTCTTTTGTAATCAGGGCCAGCTGAAGTTATGATGCTGCCCAAGTTTTCTCCTCATTGGAGCCCTTTACTACATTCTTCTCACCATCTCTCACATCTCTCACCATACTCTCCCTTTTTGGTGCAGTTACGTCAGTAACTAAGCTGTACCACTGGTGCAGCTGCTGCTTATCTCTCTGGGTTGAGATGAGGAAAGATCCTAGACCTGGTTAATAAAGTTCCACTGCTTTTGCTTAACAACACAAATGATGTTTTTGAAGGATTTTTTCCAGCACCGTAAGACGGTAACTGTAGCGCCTACACAGGGTGAAAGTGTGCTGAGACCCAAGAAGGCGCCAAATGCCATCTAGATCGGGATGGGTGGACTTCAACCCCAGAATTCTCCACCCATCTTAAACTTGCCAAGGTTGAGAAACACCGATCTAGAGTATTATCATTGCTTTGCTATAGGATAGAAAAAATGGCAGCATGGCTCTTAAATAGAGACAAGTGGTGAAGAAAGATTACAAGTGTTGACAACTGTAGGATGATGGGTCTTCACAGAGAAAAACTGCAATTGGTTTATGATAGAACCACACTTGCTTGCATCTCTACAGTATTGTATTTGATGGTCTTAATGACCCAAAAAAAAACAACTCTGTTAAGTTACAGCCAATTATTAATGGCCAAAATTAATACAATGAATGAGAGAGAGAGAGAGAGAGAGAGAGAGAGAGAGAGAGAGAGAGAGAGAGAGAGAGACTGACTTAAAGGTCTTAGAACTAGTCTGTCCAACTTCAACAGTAAGACAAAAGGAGCTAAAAAGTAATGTGTCCATTAATACCCAAGGAATCTGCACAACTAATGGGATCATCTCCCCAAAAGTAGTACGGAAAGAGAGGAAGGTCAGCTGTGCGCATGGGAAAGAGAAGGTGGGAGGAAAGCAGAATCCTAGTAGGCCTCACATAAACAAACCAATAAAAATGTCAACTGTGTGTGTTCCATAGAATTAAAGGAATAAGAAAATAGAAACTGCCACTTAAGTAATCTAACCTACCCTCCTTGGCAGGCCAGTGACTCCTCCAGAGAATTGCTTTCCTAGTTTTGCCAGAAAAGGGGAAGATAAGAGATAGTTATATATTCTGGAGTAAGTAGAGGAAATCTCTTAAGCTCAGCTACTGAGTTGTAAGGCAGAGAAAATTGTGCAAAGGAAATGGAATCTGGTTACGTTGTTTTGTATTCAGATTTCTTGACCAGTTTCTCTTTCTTTTTCATATTCACTATGAATGTAAGATTTGTCCTCACATTCACATAACTTGAGTTCCATTGCATTCTGATTCTTTTCATAAGTATTCTATAGTACTTAAAGCCATGCTTTACTTTTATTGTCACAAGGAGAGGAACCATGCAAGAATGGCTAATAAATACAGGAAACTTGGATTTAGGGACATACCTCTGTAGTACAGGTAGGTCTCGATTAGTGCAGTTAATGAATTCCATGAAATGGTTGCATTATTCAAATTTGCACTATTTGAAGTGATATTTCTATGGGAGATAGAGTAATTGGTTCCAGCTCAATGGAAATAGGCAATTAAAAAATTTAAACATAAATTTGCATGCTTATTAATGAAATACTGTAGTTCTTCAAAATGATCATCTTCTTTTTTGAGCTTTCCTCGAATGGAACCTTCCTTTTCTCCATTTTGCATAAACGATGATTAGTGTCTAAGACCCCAACAGCATCTATACACGTGGTAGCCTCAACTGCATGCACACTAGCCTCGAACTAACTGAATTTTGGCTCACATTAAACACGACCTGGTATCAATTTATATATCACACTAAATCGAATTTCACACTATTCGAACTTACACTAATCATGACCTACCTGTAAGCCAAATTCTATTTCTGGACTTCTGGTCTTTATCTTTCTAAGGCTAAAGTACAAGTGGTGGTAAAATGCAGAGGACCTGGAACTCTTGAAAACCCATAGAACGTGTGTTCTCTCCACTCTGCTTTTCTCTCCCAGAGTAACTTTCCCCTTCTTCTGTAACCATTATTAAGGAATGAAGAGAAGCATGAACCATCCTATAGCTGGTTAAACATCTGGTTAACTTATAATCAAATTTCAAGCCCAATCCCCTCTACTGGAGGGAGGCAAGTTAGTAATTGATGAACATGTGGTGACATGACACAACTTCTGCATGTATATACCTATGTGATTCATTGTGTTGCAGATACAAAAGATGGAGCTTGGGTTATAATGTCATGACAGACTTCATCATTTTGGCATTATCATGGTTAGGAACATACTGTACACCTATAAATCCTATTCATATCTATCCAATGAATGTGAAGAATTCAGTGAGGTTTTTTTTTACAGCTAATTGAGGAAGAAGATTATACCTCAAAGAGCAAGTAGATACCCTACAGCAGGGCTTTCCAAAGTGCCGCCGCTGGCGACACACCCGGTGGCGGCGGCGGCGACACGCGCGCGTACGGCGGCAGCGTGGGGGTGTGTGCGGCAGCGCGCGCGCACGGCGGCGTCGCGGGGGGGCATGCGGTGGCACGGGGGGGCGTGCGGCGGCGCGGGAGGGGCGTGCGGCGGCGCGGGAGGGGCGTGCGGCGGCGCGCGCGTGCATGGCGGCCGCCGTGCACGTGCGCGCCGCCGCTTCCGGGTGGTGTGGCGACACACCACGCTGTGTGTGGCGACACACTTTTGTGTCACGACACACAGTTTGGAAAGCTCTGCCCTACAGTCAAGGAATAAAGGAAATAATTCTGAGAAAGAGACTCTTGATCTTATGGCTTGTTCCCAAATTCTTACCCATGGCTGATGGAATCTATACCAGGTCCTGCATATGCTCTTCTTCTAATATAAAAGCTTAACTGCTGCAAATATTCAATAGACATAATATAACACAATTGATGGCTAACATACAAGATCCATTCCCTTCGCATAAGCATTCATTGGATCAGAGTCAAGTGAGAATGTAGAGAAAGACTTTGCAAAGTATTGTAGGCAGGCAGCTCTACAGAGTGTGGTTGTTTTTTGGAAACTATCCAGGTATAAAGTAGTTCAACAAGCTTAATAGTAGAGTACATGTACTGTGAAGGTAAGATTCTAGCTGTAATCCCTGGTATCCCCAGTTAAATGATTTGAAAAATAATTTTCCATTGGTGCCAAAGAGAACTTTTTTCTAAGCCATCTAGCAGTGCAGAAGACAAATTTTCTTTCATAGGCACTGAGTTTTGAAGAAGAACCATCCCCCCATGCATGAAAATAATTAAATTAGAAATCAAGATGTATAGCTTCATGCTATCATCTTCCACATTGCAACATTTCACAGATTTATCTTCACAGAAATTCCTGTTCTAATGAGTTTATACTTACTGGGATTTGCTAAACTAGACAAAATGCAATCCTATACACAAGCAATAGGGACACAAATAGATATGAAGCCCAATTCTATCTAATTGTTTTGGAATACAACTCCCATGGTTCCTGCCAATGGCCATGCTGACTGAGACTGAAAGAATTAAAATCCAAAAAAACTATAGGTAGCCAAATTATCTACCTACACTATAAGCCAGGGCTTTCCAAAGTGCCGCTGCTGGCGACACACCGGCGGCGCGCATGTGCACGGCAGCGGCGCGGGTGGGGCGCACATGCACGGCGGCGGCGCAGGGGGGCGTGCGGCGGCGCGGGCGTGCACAGTGAAGGCGGCTGACGCTGCCACCATGCACGCGGGCGCCGCCGCTTCCGGGTGGTGTGGCGACACACCACGCTGTGTGTGGCGACACACTTTTGTGTCGCGACACACAGTTTGGAAAGCTCTGCTATAAGCATTTATCTATGAATAAGTATGAGAGCCAGTTTGGTGTAATGGTTAAGGGGTCAGTGTAGAAACTGGGAGACTGTGAGTTCTAGTCCCGCCTTAGGCACGTAGCCAGCTGGGTGACCTTGGGCCAGTCATTCTCTCTCAGCCCTAGGAAGGAGGCAATGGCAAACCACTTCTGAAAAGCTTGCCAAGAAAACTGCAGGGACTTGTCCAGGCAGTCTCCGAAAATCGGACACGATTGAACAGATTCAAAAGAATGAATAAGTAGAATTGAATGTAGAGGGTTTTTATACCAGATTAAACATGTATGGGATCACAGTATAAGCATTATTTGATCAAAGATGGTTATTCTGCAAACTGTAATACTTGCCAAACATGAGCTCCTGGATCAAGTAGAGCTTCTTATGAGACCACATGTCTTCTGCAAGATAAGCCAGATAAACCCTCTGAAACCACAGCTTCGTGTTGAGATTTGCACAAGAAATCTGGCTTCCCATTCAGTTGGGGACAATTCTGTTCTTGCCATATTGGTATACTCAGTGATTACTTCCTAGGGTTTATTATAGTTGTGTGATGATATTACTAAGGCCTCCTTCTCCAGATGTTCAGAAATCAGAACTCCCCTAGAAGAAGAGTGGTATAAAAAATAAAATATACTGGTAGCTACTCACTGGGATAAAATGTGGGGAAAGAGATATCAAGGAAATTGTCATAGCTCAGGAATGTTTTCTTTCTCATGAAAATTATAGACATCTACCTATGGGTGAGACATATCTGCTGTTCTTTGACCATGAGATCCAGATTCTCTGTGGTGTGTATGGCATCCATTCATCTGCAAAGAAAAGCATGTCTTGCAATGTTAGAATCAACACAGTGGGACAATATAGAACATGTGAAACAGACGGACATCATCAATCCTACCGATGGATAATTCTTATGAATGAAACCAGCAGCCTAAAGCAAAGTTTGAACCAACTCTGCCATGACATACATTTTTCAAACAGTCAGGCTTATGAAAAATCACCAACAGGGACTTAGTGGGTTTCCCCTCTCCTACTGAAAGACTATAAAAGATAATAATGTAGGAAGACTGCTAACCAAAAATAAATAATCACATTATGAAAAAGGCCTGGAAAGACCGGTTGTGTAAATCACTTTAAAAAGGGAACAAGCTCCAGATAAAATCCATTTCTTTTATCACACAGATTAAGCTTTTCCCTTTGACACTAAATAATTGATAGGACTTTGGCTGAACCTTCCAAAGCTGCCTCCATGGAGCTGTGGGATTGCTCTCAAGGTTGGCAAGTGGCAAAGAAAAATGGTTGTAGTCCCCACCCTCCCTAATGAATGGCCAGGATGCCTTGAAAAGAAAGCTGTGCGCCCAAGGAGCAGAAGGGGAAAATGGCATTACTTCCTTTCCACCAAATTATGCAGCCAAAAGTGAATCTGGTTCACTTCTTTAAGCGTATTATAAGCATATTATAGCAGACAAGCATAAGGTTAGGCATGGCCTTTAGGTTGAGTTTCATATGATCTCTCTCTCTCTCTCTCTCTCTCTCTCTCACACACACACACACACACACACACACACACACACACACACACACACACAGTATTCTCAGAGACAGCAGGGGCTTGCAGGGGCTCTCAGAAAGAGCTGTGGATTTAATCTCAAAGCCAGAACACTTGAGGGGATTTATTAGAGTTACTGTGAAAAAGTCTCTCTGGCAGTTTGAAAAGTGGCCAGAGTTAAGTGATAATGCACACCTCCCTTCTTCCATAGTGTAGCATGAGTATTCGGGGTGGGGGGAAGGGGAGGCAAGTGATGCTACGCATGTCATGACATCATCACACAAGTGATACGAATGATGTACTGACCCAAACGACATAATATGCATCATTTGCATTATGACATCAGGACGTGTGATGACATTGTAGTTTTAGCCAGGCTCCTGTGCCACCAACAAGAAGGATTCTGGGGAAGGTGCTTATTCACTAAATTAGCTCCTCTGAAAAAGAAGTGGATAGGACTTCTCATGCAGAAAATATTACTAGTTATGCTGCTGAAGAAGAAAAAAACAAGGTAACATTCATTCTGAAGGTTCAGGTAATTTAGAGTATGCTTTCCTCTGCAACCAAGACTTTGCTTTAGAGGCCATTTTCTGAAATTCAGGAAAGTGAAGTCCCAAATTTAGTGAGAATATATTTTAAATTGCTTACTCTATCAGAAGAAAACTAAAAGTAATGATGTTGCTAGACAAGCTACACAAAACACTGGCAATCGGAGAGCTAGGTGCTCCTGAACTTGTAATACTTGTGCTGAGAAAGAAGTATCTGCCTTTTTTATTCTTGTATGTTATATTGTACCTGTCAAAACAATTGACTATTCAAAGCCCTTATCTCCTTGGCATCTTAGTAAGTAAGTAACTAATGGCTACTAGGAGTGCTTGCTGCCTGTGTGAGGTACAGTAGGTAGGACATTCTCTTGCATCCAGCAGCCACCCAATTTACCACCCTCCCACAGACACCATGCCATGTGGTCTCTCTTCAGTCTGCTGCTTCAGCTACTATTGCCATAAATGGCACAAGTTATTGAAGGCCCAAGTGAACTTTAGGGCAAGCTTCCCTTAGTAACCTGGTGCCTTCCAGAAGTGTTGGGATTACAGTTTCCAGAATTCTTACTCAGTGTGGCTGTTGGCAAAAGAAGATTGGTATGCAAATTTAGAAATAATTATGACAATTTAAATAGAAACACAACATAGCTTAGACTGCTCTTCAGCTGCTCCTGAGGCAACTTCCAGAACCTTCTTAGTCTTCTTTTGTTGAGTGGATGTGGACTAGGTAGAGAAATCACATTCATTGTATTTAATTTAAATATGCATTTCATTGTATCTAGTTTTTGACCTGGCACACTCACTTTTTTGGATTGCAAAATTTGGCATGTCACTCAAAGGCCCAATGCTGCCCCAGTCTGAAAAAGTGCATCTTCTTGGAGTAAGGTAAAATGACTATGTCTTTCCATTTCATAGTGGCATTTCCCAGCAATTAGTTTTGGCTGTCAGAATGATTATACTGTAGGGAACTCTGTATCTAAATTAATTATCAATATAAATTAATTATCAATCTGCTGACAGAGATAGCTGGTGGCTCCAAGAAGATGGGAGAAATTAGTTTCTTTTTGTATTGTCGAATACAATTAGTTTCTTTTTGGATCAGAGTCACCCTTGAATGTTTATTGTTAGACCTGGACATGTGAGATACAACCAAGAGACAACTACTTTGCCCACATGTCTTTCTTACCCCGCCCCCCCCCCCCCAGTTACCACAATGCTCTTGCACATGAGAGGATATGGGGATAGACTTAAGGTCTGGGAGACCTTGCGTTTTGCAAAGTATCTGTTATGAAATATATGATAGAATTAGTCAAGTGCTAAAATCTGTCCTCCATTTTTCTCCCAATTTTCTTTCCCTGTGAAATAAATGTCTGTTTTTCTTACTTTATTCTTAGGAAACTTTTGAATTCCTTTAGGCTTCCTTTCAGTCATGTTTTTGAGTCTTTTCTGTTTGAGTTCCTCCTTGTTACTCTGCTGTCTCCCTTCTGTTGCTCACACATCCTGATCTGAAAAATCCCTAAGGGAGGTATTCTTTCAAGCTGTCTTCTTTTGGGATCATCATCAGGGAAGTTGTAGAAGATGGAAGAGACTATTGTATAATGAAAGGTAGAATATTCACTATACTGCTTGGCAACCCCTGCAATAAACAAAGTACAGAAATCCCACACTCCACCCATGAGAATTCTGGTATTTCTTTATTTTGGAAATAACGATAGCATCCGTAACAACAATTATTTTCCATTACATTAAATGAGAATGGCTAGGAAAACTACAGAAGAAATATCCAGCACAGTATTACTTTTTATGCAAAGAACCAGGTTGACTAATAAAGTACTTTCCCATTAACAAATAAATGGGTTGGAATGAGGGAAGGTAGGATGATGGATTTTTCAGCTCAGAATGAATTCTCAGGAGTGGTGGAGAGATACATGATAGACCAATTGGAGAAGGAGAAGACTGGATGGCACCCCAGAATAGTCCTGTCATTGTGAAAGTTGTAGAGAACTGGAAGTCGGTGATTCATGGTGCTCAGATTCAGGGGAGGCTGCCAGATGCTTAGTGGCTGTTTGATCAGCGCACTCTTTTCTTATGTAAACATCTTCAAACTTTTTAGCATCATTCCATTTTTATAGGTTCCAAGGGAAACGCAGGCAGACATTCTCGAAGTAATGTCCTGAGGAGATCAGAATGCTTGTAATAGAGCTTTGCAGCAGCTGGAGTGTAGGATCCAAAATATTTATGCCAAAAAGCTTTGCTGCTTTCTGCCACATGGATTTACTCTTGGCTCTGAAATAGATCCAAGAAATGCTGCTCGCAGCAGATGAATTTCTAAATAAACAGCCAAAGTCAAGGTTTTGATAACATTGTATCAGTGTGGAACTCCAAATGCGTAATTTAAAAACAAAACATGCCATACTGGGGGACCAGTAGAGGGTTTCCCTCCCTCCCTTTTCTTGTAGTTTTCATCCAGCTGTGTTAAAGACTAAATGGTCTAATTCAGCCTTCCCCAGGCTGGTACTTTCCAGATGTATTCAGATTATAAGTCTCTGAATTCTTCAGCTACCAAGAGGTACTCTGGACTTTCTATTCTTAACACTTCTGGAGGGCACCAGGCTGGAGAAATTGATCCGATACAAAGTTAACCTATGAAGTTAAAACCAGACACTGCACATTTGTATGCATAATTAAATTAACCTAGAGTAGAATGTGTTTAATAGACACGGCACTGCAAGCAACTCCATGAAATATCAAATCACATTGATGAAATTGGTCAAAAGTAATCTGATCCAAAACATATACCGTACACAGACTTCTTAATCGCTGTCAAAACAAGTAAAAAGATTTTTAGAGTTCTGAATCAGACTGCTTGGATAAGGAATGACACAAACATCCTGTATTAAAGTATTCTATTTTCTGTAATTATGTTTTATAAATATCTTAAGTATTCCTGTTTCTCAAACATACATTTTTGAGGGAAAATGCAAACATTGGAGAGATTCCTTAAATATTCTCTAGGGCTATCACTTCCTGAACTGGATTTTGTCCTTTTGTTCTGGATGTGCATTTGGTTAAGGCAGAGCTTTCCAAACTTTTCATGTTGGTGACATACTCTTTTTAGACATGCATCATTTCGCAACACACTCTTGCAGCAGGGCATCATTTCACGACACAATCTTACACCAGGGCACAAGGCAGGCACTAGGACCTTTGCTGAATCACAGCAGGTTTAGAGGCAGCAAGGCACAAGGCAGGCACTAGGACCTTTGCGGAATCACAGCAGGTTTGGAGGCAGCAAGGCACAAGGCAGGCACTAGGACCTGCGCGGAATCCTGGCAGGGCTCGGAGGCAGCAGCAGCCGCGACATACCCAGACACTGCAGCCGACCGACACACAGTTTGGAAAGCTCTGGGTTAAGGTGTTGGACCAGGAGCTGGGAGATCCAGGTTCAAGTCCACCTTCAGCCACAGAAGCTCATGGGGTGACTTTGGGCCAGTCATTCTCTCTCAGCCCCACCTACCTCACAGAGTTTTTGCTGTTGCAGGGCAAAATGTAAGGAGGGACCACTTGAGCTTCTGGAGGAAATAAATAAACAAACAAAATTTGGTCGCACGTCCCATTTTATGCTTCCTTTTCTGGCTCTTTCTAATGGAAACTCATTCTCCTGCTTTGTTTTGCTTTTCTTTCTGGACATAATTTTCCCTCACCTCAAATACAGACACATTTAATCTGGTAACATGTTCTATCTGGACATTGTGAGATATTTACTACTCATCTTTTCTTCCTTTCATATGCAAGCAGGAACGTGTCAAGACTGTTTACTTGCTAGAACCACATTTGGCACCAGAACGCCTCTCTTACATGCGGGCCTGTCATTAGAATCACTGATGCTCTTTCATAAGTGCTAGAAGCTGAAGAAAGTATATAAAAAAACCCCCACAAAGATGAAGATTTTACTAAATATTTTCATGGGTTTTACTGGAAGAATTTTGATGTGCTGTAATAAAGTATCCTTCTTTCCTAGAATTTGCCTTGGGAAGGAATCAAACTTTAGTTGGCTAAAGCATTAGTGATACTTGTGTTACTTTTTGCAGATGCAGAATGAGAGTTTGAGAATTTTCTGGTGTCATCTGCACATGAAAATGGATGTGATCAAATAAAATGTGTTATTAGCCCTCTGACAGACAAATGATTTATTGAGACTCTCACAATTCAGCCAGTTGTGTGAAATCAAGGCTGGGTTCACAAAATCTGTTTTTAGTTCCTTGTCTATTCCCATATTTCCTGTCTGGCTTTTTGAACAAAATCATCCCATACTTCCTGCCTGACGTTTTGACACCAAGTCCCCTGTGTTAGGCTTCCCAACTGATGCTCTCCAGATGTGTTCGACTTCGATTCCCATAATACCAAGCCATCTTGAGACTTGTGGTTCAATAAATCTGGTGGGCACCAGATTGACAAACCTGACAATGGGAATAAGTTTTCAAAGGGTACTCATGTATCAATGAATTTTAGTTCTTTGGAGTAATCCCACTGACACCAATTTGTTCCTATTTGTAGCTTGTAAGATAACACATTTTATTCATATTTTTAGTGTAATGCTACAGACCACCATGAATAAATGAAAGGTATTGTTACAAGACTTGAAACTCCCCCCACCCCCCTTTCCATTTTGATCAATTGTCAGGGTTGAATACAACAAAAGGAATCCTTCAGGGTCTTCTTTGCAGGGAAACCTAAGCTTGGATTTCACTTTCACACAGTGAGGATCTTAAATATGGCTGGCTTGGTAATTTTAATTATACATTAGAAATTAAAGTGAGGTTCACCAAATGATTTGCTGTGGTTCCTGAATGTAGGTAAACCTAGATGAATATATGGTTTGGGGTGAAAACCGCATATGACTCCATGAATTCCACCCTTAAATCAGGTAACATTTAGTGGTTGAGCATGAGTTTTTAGTGGTTAGACTCTGTAAGCAACCGTATTAAGGTGTGGATATTACTTCAAAGGAGAGAAGTTTAGAAAAACTGTGAGAGGGCTAGGTGGGTGAATAGTGAAACCATACAAATATAATTTTATTGACTATGCTATATCTTATCTTCTACCATCTTTCCTCTGGGCTGTATTGACAAGAGTACTTGCTGTTTTACCTTTCTATAAGCACAGGTACATTCCTTACCTCTGCCAAAAAAACTGAACCTTAATGACAGAGGCCATGCCTTCTACTTTACAAATGTAGATCCAAAGTTTGAAGGGCCATCATAGAACCATCCTCTATTTGAAGTATAGGTTAACCTAAAACTGGTTTAATTAAAAAAGAAAAGAACTACAAGGGAGAACAGGTTCCTTTTTTTTTGGTTTAAAGTTTATTAATTTTCAGAGTATAGCTAAAATACAAAATAGAAAATACAGAAAAGCAAGAAAATAGAACTAAAGAAAAAAGAAAAAACTATAAAAGTGCAAATAGATAGAAAACAAAGACGGAGAAGTGACTTCTGACTTTCTCCAATACAGATATAGATAAATTTACAAAAATAATCTCTTACCAATGATTAAACCATAGTAACATTATTTCTATTGAAATAAACCAATTAATCATTAAAACCCAAAATCAGGACATTATTTTTTTCTACCACAAACAAGTACTCTAGAAATGGTTGCCAAACAGATATAAATCCAGAAACCGAATATTCTCTAATTAATGCTGTTAATTTAGCCATTTGGGCCAGATCCATTAATTTAACAATCCAGTCTTCAACCATAGGTATCTGTGGATCTTTCCATCTCTGTGCGTATAAAAGTCTTGCAGCTGTGATCATATATAAAGGGAGAACAAGTTCCTTGAAGGTGACTATTCATACTACTGTGGTGCATATATCACTCAATTACAATCTTCCCCAGTACACTTTAAGAAAAGAAGAGGCAGTTGGGAGCCCACAACCAGAGTAAGGAAACCGAAGGACAAACAGTAGCAGTGAAGCATACTGATCTTCTACCTCCAGAAAATAAACATCAACGTGAGTGTAATAAGAAAGTCAAGACTTTTTACTCTGTACAATTATAACAAAGGGCCTGCTTGTTTAGTCAACCAATAAAAAGAGAAAGAGAAAGAAAGAAAACCAAATGACCAATAATGACTAATACAGATGTCTAATACAGATGTAGAAAGCCGTCAGGGAGAGGGTACTTTCCATTTTATTGCTGGAGTGCCAAATATATGATTATCTTGCTGTTGAGCATAAGCTGTAGATTTGTGCTCAGTGTAATGAGCACCTGGTTCTCAGAGAACAAGTCCGTTCTCTTATACCAAGGTTTGACATTTTTAGAGGGCCAGAGTATTATGTAAAAAAGATTCTCTAGGTCAGGGCTTTCCAAAGTTTTCCCGCGGCGACACACCAACCGCTGTTGGTGTGTCGCCGTGGGAAAACTCGGAAGCGCCGCCTTTGCGGCAGCGCGCAAAAACCCGGAAGCGCTGCTGCCGCTTTCGGTTTTTGCGCGGCGCCATGGCTGCGGCAGTTTCAGATTTTCGTGCGCCGCCGTTGGTGTGTCGCCGCGGGAAAACCCAGAAGCGCTGATGGCATGCCATCAGCGCTTCCGGGTTTTGATGCGACACATCTGGGCCCCGCAGGCGACACACCTTTGTGTCGCGACACACAGTTTGGAAAGCTCTGCTCTAGGTTATGATAGTTTTTGTCCCACACCAAGGATAATAGCTCACTTGCTATCAGGGAGAATGAATGTCTCAGGGAATGACGACCTCATTTGAATATAAGGAAGAAGTTCCCATAGGAGGGACTGGACCTTTGGCTGTAGAACCCCCACCCTCTTGTATAAAGGATTCCCTTCCAGGAGTGTAAGGGGCTTTTTTTTTATTGTGAACAGTCTCATCATAAGAAATGGCAAGCAGATTACATGGTCACTTACCTACTTGGGACTAAGATTGCAGATGTCACAAGTTGTCTAGATAAGGTCTTGGGGAAGAGGAAGTAGTTGTGTTCCAGAATGACACTAACACTATGGGAAATATACTCTGCTGGAAGCCACATTTAAGCTGTTAGGTAGCAGGTTGAAGTCCAGGGTTGACAAAGTAATGTTCTCAGAAATCTTATCTATTCCACACACAAAGCCAGCTACACAGGCAGGGTTCAGAAATTTCAATGTGTGGATGAGATGGTAGGGCCAAAACAAGTGGTTCAGATTTAATGTTGGGAAACATTTTGGGACCAGCCAGACCCATACAAGAGACCTGGTCTTGACTTGAATTAAAATTTAGCTAAGGAGTGGATTCATAACAGCAAAAAGGTAACAAAGCAGCTTTTAAACTGATCTCTGGGAAAGCTGAACAGGAGCTGGGAATTATCTGGATTAAAAGGTTGTAGAAATTTCAGAAAATACCATAGTATGCCTATATAGGGGATAGGACCAACATTGGAAGTGGGGTAATAGGTAGACATGATACTAAGAGATGAAAAGGGGACAAAAGGCTCGTGGAAAAAGTTCATAGCAACACTTGGAAAAGGATGTGGTGTATAGGTGTGTTTCTGTGCCAACATTAGAAGTATCTAAACAAAACTGAAGGGATTAGAGTGCTTAGTTATGAATGAGAACATAGGTTTATTCACTGATGAAAAAGAATCAGTGGAATATGGTCATTCCTGGATATAAACTTCACAGAACTTTATAGAAAGAACAGTGATTGGTTCCATTAGAGCAGAGCTTTCCAAACTGTGTGTCGGGACACATTAGTGTGTCGGCTGCAGTGTCTGGGTGTCTCGCGGCTGCTGCTGCCTCTGAGCCCTGCCAGGATTCTGCACAGGTCCTAGTGCCTGCCTTGTGCCTTGCTGCCTCCAAACCTGTTGTGATTCCACGCAGGTCCTAGTGCCTGCCTTATGCCCTGCTGTAAGAGTGTGTCGCGAAATGATGCCCTGCTGTAAGAGTGTGTCGCGAAATGATGCATGTCTAAAAAGTGTGTCACCAACATGAAAAGTTTGGAAAGCTCTGCATTAGAGTTATATTTGACTACTAAAAAGGACACTTCTAAAAAAATATATATGATTTACTGTATATGGCTGCGTATCTCACACAGGTATCTCTAGGCTGTGAACAAGGATTAAAGAAAATGTGGCACCAGTCTTTTTTAAGGGGATGGGATATTGAGGAAATTACATGTTGATCAACCTAACGTCTATACTGGCGAAATTGGTGGAAACGGTAAAAAAAGAAAAAAATAACTAAGCATATTTTACTAAGAACAAATCATGCTGAAGGCAAATTTGCATGGATCCTGCAAACGTAAATCCTGCTCACTTTGTTGAGAGTGTCAGTAGGCATATGGAGGAAGCTGACCAGGTCAACACTGTACACCTGGATTTTTTTTTAAAAAGCCTTTGAAATAGTTCTTCATCAAAAGTTCTTGGGTAAACAAAGCAATCATGGGATAAGAGGGCCTATCCTTTTATGGATTGCTAACTTGATAACTGATTAACAAAACAGAAAGCAAAGAACAGAAATAAAATAGAAATTTTCTCAATGGTGGGAAGTAAGAGGTGGAGTCCCTCCATATCGATGTTGGGACCAATGCTTCTTAACATGTTCATAAAAGACTTTGACTTATGGATAATTGGTGAGGTAATCATACTCTTCAGGAAGGGGAAAAGCAAAAGTGATTGTGAAGAGCTCCAATATGATCTCTTTAAATTGGGGAAATGGTCATCCAAATGGCAAATGTGGTTCAATTTAAGTAAGCGATACACATTGGAGCACAAAATCCAACTTCACATATACCCTGATAAGGTCTGGGTTTTCTGTAATGAACTAGGGGAAAAAATCTTGGAGTCATATTGGATGTCTCACTGAAGTTGTTGACTCAGTGCACAGCAAACGTCATGCTAGGAATCATTATAAAAGGGATTGAAAACAAAACTGTCCACATTGTAATATCTCTATAGAAATCTGTTATATGTTCGTAACTGGAATCCTGTGTACAGTTCTGGTTATCACATTTGAAAAAGGATATAATAGAGCTGGGAAAAATGCAGAGGAGCAATCAAAATGATCAGTGGGATTGAACACCTTTGTGAGAAAGTGTAGAATATTTGGGACACTTTAGCTTAGAAAAAAGAATGACCCAGAGGTAACATGAGTGAGGTCTACAGGATCATGCATGCTATGGAAAAAGTGGACAGAGAGGTTTTTCTCCCTTTCTCAACATACTAGGGCTAGAGGGTATTCAGTAAAGTTGACTGGAAAGATATTTAAAACAAAGAAAATTAATTTGTGAAATTTGACACAAGATGTGATGGCTGTTATCTTAGCTGGATTTAAAAGGGGAGTGAATACATTCATGGAGAACAGGTATATCAAGGAGTTTTGGCCTTGAAGTGGTACCTCTGGATGGAGATAGTATGTCTCCAAATACCTGTTGCAGGAAAAAAAAGAATGGAGAACTATATCTCCATTCTGTACCCCAGAAGCATCTGGTTGACCACTGAGAGCAACAAATGCTGGACTAAGATGGGCTTGGCCTGATTCAGCAAGGCTATCCGTATGTTCATAAGTTCCTCACAGTGAAGACATGTATTTTATTTCTATATAAATTGTAGTATTTAATTTGCATGTGTACATATAGATCGGCTTGTGCAAATTTTATGCAAATCTGTGACTTCTGTTCTCTTTTTCAGTGATGAATATTCTCCTTTTCTCTCTCTTGGCACTAAGTAACTTCCTAACAAAGCCTTAGATCTATTCTGGGGTCCTAGAGTGCTTCTGTCATTGCTACAATTAGCAGAAATTATTATATTCTTATGGTTAGTATGTTATAATAATTTATACTAAAAACAGTACATAATTCACATTAACTGAGTAAACAAGACTAGGAATATCCAGGGAAGAATGGATGAGTTTTAAGTATTTCAGGCTAATTTTCCCTCAAGCCACTTCTTTCTAAAATAAACATGGAATTTTTTTTTTTACAATAATTCAATGAGCACTAGAAACCTTGGTTGGAAAGAACTCATTTTAAAACAGTTATATCCAAAGTGTGGTTGATGGACCATTGATAGTCTTTAGAGATCTGCCAGGCAGCCCCCTTGTGTACCTTCACCAGAGGTCACTCTCAGTCTCACCCACCTCCTTGTGAATGCTGATATTCACAGATATTCAAGAGTCTGCTGACTGCCTATGCCCCACATGTGCCAATAGTCAGCTTGCAAGAGTCAGATGTCAGCCCCACCAGGTAGACCAGACCAGGAAATCAACTTCACAGGAAGACTAAAACTACTTTTATTGAAAGTGGCTATAATAAAAGAATCTTGCAAGTCTGGTTGTGCTGTACCTCCTCCACCTTCTTATACTTATGTGAATTAGGAAGGTGTTTGTCTTCCAAATATGTTCTGTCTGTTGTGGATTTAAGATATGTTCCTCCCCTCGTCGTTTTGGTAACAAAGCTTGCATTTCTCCATCAAGTTCATCTTCCTTACTCTCTACACCTGCTCAGCCTTATCTCCCGATGTTCTTTGACAGTCACAAGAAAGTATCAGTGGCTGAAAATTGCTTCACTGAAATGTTCAAATGATAATACAAGTAGCAATGTGGGCACTGATTGACAGTAGTGAACAGGGTTCAAATGCAGCAAGTAACTGTAAGTCTGCATGTGTTCTGCTAAGCAGAACTATGATCTTGTACAAGCAATCCAAAAGAAAGTATGAATAAGAGATATGTTGATTGGGGGTATCAGTTGGGAGAGTGTTGCATCCACATACAAAGGAATAGGACTTCAGTCATGCAGTTGCAACCTCCCTCTTGGCCTTTTTTGACACCCCTTCCCAGATGCTGCTGATGTTGGTGAATATCTAAAAATAAGACTGTATTGGGTTGGAGGTTCACTCACTCCTAGCCTCTTAGTATTCAGATATTTCTACTGAAGAACATTCTTGACCAACAAGTTTGTGTTAAGAGTTGTTATTATGGCATGGGGTACATAAAATAGTTCAAGTGTTAATTAAATACTTCTAATTAAATTAATTAAATTCTTCATGGCTGATATGAGCCAACAGAGTGCATACTGTCTGGGTCACCTTGATTAAACAGTGTCATCTACCAGGATCCAGGAAGTGTGCCTTCTCTCTTATGGTGCTTGCCCTCTAGAATGAAGTCCTCCAGAGATCCAGATGGCTCCCACCCTGATGGTGTTCCAGAGAACCTTAAAGACCCGGCTGTTCTCCGAGACATTGGGGATAGATGGATGGAACCTTTTGTATGATGCATTTAGCATAGATTGCATACATTTTTGACAGCCAGTTTGGTGTAGTGGTTAAGGCATCAGGCTAGAAACCAGGAGACCGTGAGTTCTAGTCCCGCCTTAGGCACAAAGCCAACTGGGTGACCCTGGGCCAGTCCCTCTCTCTAGGAAGCAGGCAAGAGCAAACGACTTCTGAAAAATCTTGCCAAGAAAACTGCAGGGATTTGTCCAGGCAGTCTCCAAGTATCGGACACATTTGAACAGATTTTAAAAAAGCATATGTTTTGGTGTTGGTTGTCTGGACTTGCCATCTTGTGTATTTATTCTATTGTAATTTTTTTTACCTTATTTTATCTTGTTCACTTTGGATAAAGTTGGGTAACCCCAAAATCGAATTAAATAAATGTTTCTGGATTTTGGGGGAAAAAAATGTACAATTTAGTTTTAAGGTGCCTTTCCTTTAAAAATGGAGGGGATGAGAAGATATACACAGATATAACTGTCATGATTTATTTTCCAAAATGTGAACTCCCATGCACTTAAAGATAAACATTCAGGGAGCCATTTGTTACATTTGATGATCCCTAAATTTTCTGAAAGTGTAGTGGTCCGTTATTGCAGAAAGTATGAGAAAAACTGAGTTAAAAGTTTCATTTTTGCTTTTAATGCATTAATTAGAACAATTAACTGAATGATGCATTTTGTTCTACAGGTAAATATTATTTATTATTAATAGTCTGAATGGGCCAGTACATTATATGCTAAAGCTGATTTTCTACTTTTTATAGGACTGACTAAAACTGTGTCCCAGCAACATCTGGAAGTCACAAAGTGTCACAGAGTCCCCAGCCTCTGAATCAAAACAAGTTTATTTCTGGTTGCTAAAAATATATAGAACTAAGTCAAAGTTTCAAGCATTAAATATGTGCATTATAAAGATAAGTAACAGCTGTTATAAGATCATTTTTTAAAAATTCCTTTGGGGACATGAAAGAGGTCTTTTAAGGGAGCAAGTTTTAATATAGAAATCTTGGGTCATAAAAATACATTTCAGTTGGAAGGAATAGGGGAAGTATTTTTCTTATTAAAGTTGTGAACATATTTCTTTTTATGATCAATTGAACAGCTCTTTAAGAGCCAGATTTTGGGTTGGATAGGATACAAGCTGTATTAGTCATTAATTAAGTTCTATTGATGTCAATGTATGTTCATGTTTATGTGACTTGATAGTTGTGTGGGAAGAGTGAGAAAGTAGCAGAGAGTTTGGGCTAGCAATGATCCTGAAGTAGAACATCACCAACTGCTTTTCCCTACCATCTTCAACACTATTTCTCTCTCTTTAAGAGAGTCAGAGAAAACTGGAGATAGTCTTCAGAGAGACCAGTGGCGTACCAATGTTGGGGGGGGGTTTCTGCCCTGGGTGCAGGCAACAAGGGGGATGCTAACAAAGACAAGAGGACACTAGTGGCAGGTGTGGAGTTGGGATGTTGCTGCCTGCGCGTAAATCAGCTTTTTGGCGGGCAGCGGTGGCACAGCCATGATGAAGGAAAACTACTGTGGTTCAAGTCAGTTTTGACTCCTGGTGACTGCCCCTTGCAGTTTTCTTGGTAGCATTTTTCAGAAGTGCCTTACCAGTTCCTTCTTCCTAGGGCTGAGAGAAGTGACTGGCCCAAGGTCACCCAGCTGGCTTTGTGGCTAAGGCAGGACTAGAGCTCACAGTCTCCTGGTTTCTAATCTGATGCTATAACCACTACACCAAACTGGCTTTCAGTGATGAAGGAGGGGGGAGTTAAAAGATGATCCACTCCAGGTGTCAAATATGCTTGGTATGCCACTCAGAGAGACAGAAAGAGAAAGTGTGGTATGATTCTGCCGTATGTACTGCTACTTCTGCCCTGTCCACCATCAACACAAACCCTCCACATATTACCCATAAGAAAATGGATTTTGTTGTTTATTCGTTCAGTCGTTTCCGACTCTTCGTGACTTCATGGACCAGCCCACGCCAGAGCTTTCTGTCGGCCGTCACCATCCCCAGCTCCCCAATGGTTGAGTCCGTCGCCTCCAGAATACCATCCATCCATCTTGCCCTTGGTCGGCCCCTCTTCCTTTTGCCTTCCACTTTTCCTAGCATCAGCTTCTTCTCCAGGGTATCCTGTCTTCTCATTATGTGGCCAAAGTACTTCAGTTTTGCCTTTAATATCATTCCCTCAAGTGAGCAGTCTGGCTTGATTTCCTGGAGTATGGACTGGTTTGATCTTCTTGCAGTCCAAGGCACTCTCAGAATTTTCCTCCAACACCACAGTTCAAAAGCATCTATCTTCCTTCGCTCAGCCTTCCTTATGGTCCAGCTCTCGCAGCCATAGGTTACTACAGGAAATACCATTGCTTTAACTATGCGGACCTTTGTTGCCAGTGTGATGTCTCTGCTCTTAACTATTTTATCAAGATTTGCCATTGCTCTCCTCCCAAGAAGTAGACGTCTTCTGATTTCCTGGCTGCAGTCAGCGTCTGCAGTAATCTTCGCGCCTAGAAATACAAAGTATGTCACTGCCTCCACTTTTTCTCCCTCTATTTGCCAGTCATCAATCAAGCTGGTTGCCATAATCTTGGTTTTTTTGAGGTTTAACTGCAACCCAGCTTTTGCACTTTCTTCTTTCACCTTCGTCATAAGGCTCCTCAACTCCTCCTCGCTTTCAGCCATCAAAGTGGTATCATCTGCATATCTGAGATTGTTAATGTTTCTTCCAGCGATTTTAACTCCAGCCTTGGATTCCTCAAGCCCAGCATGTTGCATGATGTGTTCTGCGTACAGGTCGAATAGGTAGGGTGAGAGTATACAACCCTGCCGTACTCCTTTCCCAATCTTAAACCAGTCCGTTGTTCCGTGCTCTGTTCTTACCGTTGCTACTTGGTCGTTATACAGATTCCTTAGGAGGCAGACAAGATGACTTGGTATCCCCATACCACCAAGAACTTGCCACAATTTGTTATGATCCACACAGTCAAAGGCTTTAGAATAGTCAATAAAACAGAAATAGATGTTTTTCTGAAATTCCCTGGCTTTCTCCATTATCCAGCGGATATTGGCAATTTGGTCTCTAGTTCCTCTGCCTTTTCTAAACCCAGCTTGTACATCTGGCAATTCTCGCTCCATGAATTGCTGGAGTCTACCTTGCAAGATCTTGAGCATTACCTTACTGGCATGTGAAATAAGTGCCACTGTTCGATAGTTTGAACATTCTTTAGTGCTTCCCTTTTTTGGTATGGGGATATAAGTTGATTTTTTCCAATCTGATGGCCATTCTTGTGTTTTCCAAATTTGCTGGCATATGGCATGCATCACCTTGACAGCATCATCTTGCAAGATTTTAAACAGTTCAGCTGGGATACCATCGTCTCCTGTTGCCTTGTTATTAGCAATGCTTCTTAAGGCCCATTCAACCTCACTCTTCAGGATGTCTGGCTCTAACTCACTGACCACACTGTCAAAGCTATCTCCAATATTATTATCCTTCCTATACAGATCTTCCGTATATTCTAGCCACCTTTTCTTGATCTCTTCTGCTTCTGTTAGGTCCTTACCATCTTTGTTTTTGATCATACACATTTTTGCCTGGAATTTACCTCCGATGTTTCTAATTTTCTGGAAGAGGTCTCTTGTCCTTCCTATTCTATTGTCTTCTTCCACTTCTGCACATTGCTTGTTTAAAAATAATTCCTTATCTCTTCTGGCTAACCTCTGGAATTTTGCATTTAATTGGGCATATCTCCCTCTATCACTGTTGCCTTTTGCTTTCCTTCTTTCTTGGGCTACTTCCAGTGTTTCAGCAGACAGCCATCTTGCCTTCTTGGTTTTCTTTTTCTTTGCGACGTTTTTTGTTGCCGCCTCCTGAACAATGTTGCGAACTTCTGTCCATAGTTCTTCTGGGACCCTATCTACTAAATCTAGTCCCTTAAATCTAGTCTTCACCTCCACTGCATATTCCTTAGGAATATTAGTGAGCTCATATCTAACTGATCTGTGGGTCTTCCCTATTCTCTTTAGTCTGATGCTAAATTTTGCAATAAGAAGTTCGTGATCTGAACTACAGTCAGCTCCAGGTCTTGTTTTTACCGACTGTATAGATGTCCGCCACCTTTGGCTGCAAAGGATGTAGTCAATCTGATTTCGGTGTCGACCATCTGGTGAAGTCCATGTATAAAGTCGTCTTTTAGGTTGTTGGAAGAGAGTGTTTGTTATGCACAGTGAGTTGTCTTGGCAAAATTCTATCAGCCTATGTCCTGCTTCATTTTGTTCTCCCAGACCATGCTTGCCTGTAATTCCAGGTGTCGTCTGACTACCCACCTTAGCATTCCAGTCTCCTGTAATGAAAATAACATCTCTTTTTGGTGTATTATCTAGTAGGTGCTGCAGATCCTCATAGAACTGATCTACTTCTGCTTCTTCAGCATCTGTGGTTGGGGCATATATTTGGATCACTGTGATGTTAAATGGCTTACCCTGAATTCGAATTGAGATCATTCTATCGTTTTTTGGATTGTATCCAAGCACTGCTTTAGCCACTTTATTATTAATTATGAAGGCTACTCCATTTCTTCTGTGGTCCTCTTGTCCACAGTAGTAGATCTGGTGGTCATCTGATGTGAAGTGGCCCATCCCAGTCCATTTCAGTTCACTGACACCTAAAATGTCTATATTTAATCTTGACATCTCACCAATAACCACATCCAATTTGCCCTGGCTCATAGATCTTACATTCCAGGTTCCTATGGTGTGTTGATCTTTAGAACATCGGATTCGTCGTTCACCACCAGCACCGTCGGCCGCTAGCCGTCCTTTCGGCTTTCAGCTAGCTGCGTCATCACATCTGGGGCTAGTTGAACGTATCCTCTGTTCCTCCCCAGTAGCATTTTGACCATCTTCCGACCTGGGAGTCCCATCTTCCGATGGTATACCGACATATCTTTGGTTGTACTGATCCATTTAGTTTTCATGGCAAGAATACTGGGGTGGGTTGCCATTACCTTCCCCAGGGATCGTATTTAGTCTGACCTCTCTGCCACGACCTTCCCGTCTTGGGTGTCCCTTCACAGTTTAGCTCATGGTTTCATTGAGGTGCTCAAGCTCCAGCACCACGACAAGGTAACAATCTCCTTTGCTGGAGAAGAAAATGGATACTAAATAAAATAAAGCAAAAAATGTTTTGACATCCCCCAAATAAGCCATAATTAGGAATATAAAATGCATATGACAAAGGTACCTTAAAGTTTATATGGGTGGCAAAATGAGAGTCTCTTCTCAAAGTGGCATCTTAAGACTGGACTGCAGAAGTACTATTAAGGTGTTAGAATAAAACACTGGTCCAAGTATATAAGAGAGGACATACGCACATGTTCTTAAGATAAAAAAATTAAAACCTAACCTTTCCCTGTGTTTAATATAGTTGACCATAAAGATGTTTTTGTGTGTGACAGAATACTCTATATGTCTAATATATTCCGAGAGTCTGTTTTAATTTTTGACTTTCAGTTGATTTGTGTGCTTATATCCCTAGGTGTCTAAAGGAGAGGCAAGGGGAGGAAAATGACAAAAGGTGCATCATGATATGATGCAAACCACCTGACTTACCTGCTTGTGTCTGCCAATGGGATGCAAGTACAAAAGACTGATGTGTGTATTGTGACACAGATTTCATCTTTTTTTTCACTGTTGTGATTTGTACTGGATGCCTAGGTCTATGTCTTCTATCTTCCTGAATGTCTCTCAGGAGATCTTTTCCCCCAGAAAGGGAGCTCTCCCATCTCATTCTTTGGCATGTTAGTTAGTTACTGTAGAAGAATGAATCCTGGTCTGTAATCAGCTTGTAACACCATTACTTCTCCCTGAAGGAAAAATGACATAGATAGAAATCAATAGTACTGATACTGCTTTTAGCTAATAATATAATTAACCTGCACATAGCAGTCATTTGTAATAAATGCTATGACAGGAAAGGCCCAGAAGCACTTCGGTGAGCGAAGACAGCCATTCCTGACCATCAATTCTTGTTTTCCCATCGTAATCTCCCACTGTCCAAAGAACAGCTGGCATCTGCTTGCTGTCTCAGGAGTCAACCTAGTGAATCCTTGCTTTGTGGGAAGCTGGAGACATAACATGACACCTAGAAAAAGGGAGTGCAAGAGGTGATTTTTAGAGCAGGGGTAGGCAAGTTTCAAACATAAACAAAACCTCTCTGAAGAATCATTGGCTCCTGGCTCCACAAATCTGAGAAGGAACCCATTTTTATAGATAACATCATTCTCCTTCTCTGACCCATCCCCCAGTCACTTTAAATTTGCGTTGTTAAAATTATAGTGAAAATGTCTTTGTGTCACAGTTTCACCTATGGCAATTCTCTCTCTCTCTCTCTCTCTCTCTCTCTTCAACCAGCACTTGGGAGCTAGCAACCATAAAGTCAAGGGTAATGCTCAGATAGATATGTTGGTTTTATTGCAGGCCTATGAAGCCCTAATCACAAAAAAGATCAGCTCCTGAAGAATCTCATAATCCAGCCTACTATAAGTAAGTTTTGCCTGGCTGAGATTCTTTGCTTTCAGCCTTGTCAGCTTTAGCCCTTACCATTTGTAATGAAAAAAGGGCTGATTTATTTATCTGTTCATTTGTTTGATTTATTATCTTGATCTCACCTTTCTTCTAAGACCTCAAGACAGCTTACATGAAGATCTCCATTCATTTTATCCCACAACTACTCTATGAGGTAGGCTGAGGAGTGATTGGTTCAAAGTCACCCAATGACTTTTCATGGCTGAGGTAGACTTCAAACTGGGACTTCCCAATCCTAACCAGAAGATGCTTATTGGCTGTTTCAGGTTGATGTGGCCATGACTCATCCCCTCCAGTTTCTAATCAGAATTTTGCCATAGCCCTAGACTGCTGCAGCCTAGACTGCAATACTATAAATGCTTTAATTCTGTGGCTTTACAATTTAGCTCAGGGCTGAAATAGTATAATAGTGGAATGACAGAACCAACTCTCAACGACTCAACCAACTCTCCCCCATTATCTCCTGAACAGAACACAGAGGAATAGGGAAGTTGGCATTTCTTGCCTATATAGAAAAATGAATCCTAAATAAAAGGGTTGCTTATAACTCAGCTCACTTGGTGCGTTCAGAATGATTTTTTAAAAAACTTTATTGAACTTGGGTTGTGACAGAATAGGTTTTAGGAGGAAGGGCACAGGAACATGAATAGAGGTGATAGTCCTGAAGTCAAGTCAGTCCCACGTTCCTGTTTCAGTGCTGTGATGGGTGGCTACTTTTTCCACTGGCTGCTAACATGCTGAAGAAGGACAGTAGCAAAACTGGAGGAATCAACCAATCCTTTTGCCCATCAGGTGCTGTACTTGCGTAATCAGAACAGCACTATTTATTGGAAATACAGAACAGGCATAATGGAGGAAGGGTGGGATTTTCAGTGGGACCAGATTTCATGCCAGTATAGTTTTCTGCTGACCTTTGGATGGATGGCTAGCACCTAACTCAGCAATACGATAAGGCCTGTAGGCCCCATCAAAGCTTTTATACATTTAAAGCACTGAGAAAATGATTTCTAGCACAGATACAGCTGCTTTCATTGTCTTTGCGGGTGCTAAAATAGCAGCAATAACAGCCTTTCATAGCATCATGCCCTTCAGATGAGCTCAGACTGCAACTCCCATATTCCAAATTCAACATGGCTAAAGGCCCTGCTGGATAAGGATTCTGGGAGTTGGTCTCAACCCATTTGGAAGGTGCCGAGTTAGAGAAGGCTGACGTGGTGGTTTATCACATTGGGAATTGTCAGATGTGACAACAGTTTTTTTTCCCACCCCAGAGCTAGCACATACAAGACTTTCAGTGAAGCTGAGGCTTGCACACTTCCTCCCCCCAAGTCTGCTTTTCAAATCAGGGCTGTAAAACTCTCTGTGACAGTCAGAAAGTACTTAAGTAGGTTCATCCCAACATCAATGTCCTTGTTGGTTAGAACCAGGAATGTGCAAAGAGGAGAACAGAAGCAGAAGAGGGAAAGGCAGAAGTAACCACTGGATCTTGCTTGTAGAAGTCTTCAGAATAATAACGAGGAAGAGCCAGTTTGCTTACGTAGTTTCTAAGTATATGTTTCAAAATCTGTTTATGACTAAAAAGATTTTTAAAGAGGATGTCATATGCTTACTCGTAACTTCTGTGTGGCCTACAAGTGGTTTCAGATGCTTAGCCAAAACCATATAATCTCTCTTCATGAATATGCTCATGCTGCATTCTTTCTCTTTGCTCTGTTGTTTTGTGTGATCTTTACACCATTTCTCTCCCTCTGTGTAGGCATATGTGTTCGTGTGCCTCTCAGAACTGAAGTTTCGGGATTTGGGAGACCATTTAGAATGCTAGTGTTACGATTAAACTTAACTCAGATAAAATAAAGATTTACCAGTTGATGATGATTATTAATATTAATAAAATTCAGAGGGAAGAAAACATCCAGAATTACGGAATTCAACGAAACACTTTTAGAAATGAGAACATATAAACTAATAGCAGAACAGAGAAAATTTTACAAGATGAAAAATGAAAATGGAAATTTATAAAAGCAAGGGAAATTTCTGTCCTAAGCCTTGTTCAACTTTGAACAGGAAAGTGGGATACAAATTGAATAAGTAAATCTGGTTTCTCCAAATATGTTAGACTGCAATTCCCCAAATATCCAATACCTCTGAAAAGCATCAGATTGTAGAAGGTGTCCTGTTCCGACTAAGACTCGACACAGGAAGTGATGAGTAACAATCCTTTTATTAAACAGTAAAATATACAATAAATCACGCTGGCTGATCACGTAGCTGTATCAGTGTGCAGTGACGGGCATGGCACGGGAAAAAGGCCACGTGGTGCCAAGGCAAGGTCTGGAGTGGAATCCAGCGTGGCAGCAAGGCGCGGTGCGGAGAGCAGACCTGTGCGGTAGCAAGGCAAGGCTTGGAATCGGAAACCGGCGCGGCAGCAAGACGAGACGCGGAGAAGCAGTCCGGCGCGGCAGCAAGGCAAGGCTTGGAAGCGAGGTCCAGCATGGCAACGGGACGAGACACAGAAAAAGGGTCCTGCGCAGCAGCAAGGCAAGGCTTAAAGGCGGGGTCCAGCACGGCAGCAAGGCAAGGCTCCGAGGCGAGATCCAGCACAGCAGCAGGGCAGGGCTCGGGGTCCAGGCTTTTCTCAGGGGGAACAGGGGTCAATGTAGGGCTGTGTGAACGGTTGTCTCCGGCAACCTGGTCTGGTTTCTGGCGCCTTTTAATACTTCGATTTTCCCGTTTCTGGGAAGGACCCAATCGCGCCTCTTGCTGCTCAGCCCGTCTCTCCACCCTCATTGCTTGCATGCTGATATGTGGCGGTGAATCCGCCCCTGACTTTCACCAATCGGTGGCTCAGGATCTTGCCACCCAAAGCTCTGTGCTGTTCCACCCCCTGGTTCGATTTTCGTGCCCTTTTCAATGGTCAGCTCCCCCTCCTCCACCTCGGACTCAACCTCCATCTTGACAGAAGGTTGGTTTAGGGTGTCTATGAAGGTTCTCAGTCATCCAGGTGGAACAGTCTGTGGCTTGAATCATGTCAACTGGATTTCTATTTTCTTAGTGGAAACGTTTCACTCCTTATCCAAGGAGCTTCTTCAGTCTGAGTAAAGTTAGTAAGGGAATCCTTAAATATGTTTCTAGGCTGGCTGTGTGACCTTGCACCTGGGGCTAGGTCATGGTTATTTTTGAGATGTTTGTTTCTAAGTCCCTTTATCATCTAAAGGAGGATCGTTAAGATTACCCTGCTGCTGTTGAGCTTGTGAAATGGTCTTAATCTTCCTAGGCACAGAAGACAAAGCAGGAAGGAAGATAGGGGAAAGGTTATGCCTGAGGCCCCCACCTCTATTCAAGGAAGGATTTTCCAAGTTGGCATGAATGGATTCCTTGACCCCTCTCTCAAACCACCTATCTTCTCTGTCTAAAATGTGAACATTAATGTCCTCAAATGAGTGTCCTTTTTCCTTTAGATGAAGATAAACTGCTGACTCTGGTCCTGTGGTGTTACTTCTCCTGTGTTGGGCCATCCTCCTGTACAAAGGTTGTTTGGTTTCTCCAATGTAGAGTTCAGAGCACTCCTCACTGCACTGGATTGCATACACTACATTGCTTTCCTTGTGTTTTGGAGTTTGATCTTTGGGGTGTACAAGCCTCTGTCTCAGTGTGTTGGTGGGTTTGAAATATACAGGTATGTGGTGTTTGCCAAATATCCGTTTGATCTTTTCAGACACGCCAGCCATGTAAGGAATGACCAGGTTCTTCCGTTTACTCTGAGTCTCAGCCCTATCTGTCGCTGTTTTAGGTCTGGTAGACTTAGATTTGGTGAAGGCCCAATTTGGATATCCACAGGCCTGCAGAGCTGTTCTCAGATGCTGCTTTTCATTCTTTTTGGAATCCATGGAGGTGGGGATGGTTTCTGCTCTGTGTGACAATGTCCTGATGACTCCTAGTTTGTGCTGCAGTGGATGGTGGGAGTCAAACATCAGGTATTGATCTGTGTGTGTGGGTTTCCTGTAGATCCCTATTTCTAGCTTGCCACCGGTCCCAATGAGGACTTCACAGTCTAGGAATGCCAGTCTGTTGTCCTTGGTGTCTTCTCTGGTGAAGCTAATGTTGGCATCTATAGTGTTTATATGGTCCGTGAAGGCCTGTACTTCCTGGGCCTTGATTTTGACCCAGGTGTCATCCACATACCTAAACCCACTGGTTTAGGTATGTGGATGACACCTGGGTCAAAATCAAGGCCCAGGAAGTACAGGCCTTCACGGACCATATAAACACTATAGATGCCAACATTAGCTTCACCAGAGAAGACACCAAGGACAACAGACTGGCATTCCTAGACTGTGAAGTCCTCATTGGGACCGGTGGCAAGCTAGAAATAGGGATCTACAGGAAACCCACACACACAGATCAATACCTGATGTTTGACTCCCACCATCCACTGCAGCACAAACTAGGAGTCATCAGGACATTGTCACACAGAGCAGAAACCATCCCCACCTCCATGGATTCCAAAAAGAATGAAAAGCAGCATCTGAGAACAGCTCTGCAGGCCTGTGGATATCCAAATTGGGCCTTCACCAAATCTAAGTCTACCAGACCTAAAACAGCGACAGATAGGGCTGAGACTCAGAGTAAACGGAAGAACCTGGTCATTCCTTACATGGCTGGCGTGTCTGAAAAGATCAAACGGATATTTGGCAAACACCACATACCTGTATATTTCAAACCCACCAACACACTGAGACAGAGGCTTGTACACCCCAAAGATCAAACTCCAAAACACAAGGAAAGCAATGTAGTGTATGCAATCCAGTGCAGTGAGGAGTGCTCTGAACTCTACATTGGAGAAACCAAACAACCTTTGTACAGGAGGATGGCCCAACACAGGAGAAGTAACACCACAGGACCAGAGTCAGCAGTTTATCTTCATCTAAAGGAAAAAGGACACTCATTTGAGGACATTAATGTTCACATTTTAGACAGAGAAGATAGGTGGTTTGAGAGAGGGGTCAAGGAATCCATTCATGCCAACTTGGAAAATCCTTCCTTGAATAGAGGTGGGGGCCTCAGGCATAACCTTTCCCCTATCTTCCTTCCTGCTTTGTCTTCTGTGCCTAGGAAGATTAAGACCATTTCACAAGCTCAACAGCAGCAGGGTAATCTTAACGATCCTCCTTTAGATGATAAAGGGACTTAGAAACAAACATCTCAAAAATAACCATGACCTAGCCCCAGGTGCAAGGTCACACAGCCAGCCTAGAAACATATTTAAGGATTCCCTTACTAACTTTACTCAGACTGAAGAAGCTCCTTGGATAAGGAGTGAAACGTTTCCACTAAGAAAATAGAAATCCAGTTGACATGATTCAAGCCACAGTTGGTTTAGGGTATTTTGTTGTTCATTCGTTCAGTCGCTTCCGACTCTTTGTGACTTCATGGACCAGCCCACGCCAGAGCTTCCTGTCGGCCGTCACCATCCCCAGCTCCTCCACGGTTGAGTCCGTCACCTCCAGAATATCATCCATCCATCTTGCCCTTGGTCGGCCCCTCTTCCTTTTGCCTTCCACTTTCCCTAGCATCAGCATCTTCTCCAGGGTATCCTGTCTTCTCATTATGTGGCCAAAGTACTTCAGTTTTGCCTTTAATATCATTCCCTCAAGTGAGCAGTCTGGCTTTATTTCCTGGAGTAACTTTAGGTTTAGGGTATATCCTAGTGATTATATTATTATTATTATTATTATTATTATTATTATTATTATTATTATTGTATAGTATATATTATATTATATTATATTATATTATATTATATTATATTATATTATATTATATTATATTATTATATTATATTATATTATATTATATTATATTATATTATATTATATTATATTATATTATTATTGTGCCTTCAAGTCAGTCTTGACTCCTGGCGGCTGTCTTGACAAGTCCTTGCAGTTTTCTTGGCAAGATTTTTCAGAAGTGGTTTGCCTTTGCCGCCTCCTTCCTAGTGTAGAGAGAGTCACTGGCCCGGGGTCACCCAGCTGGCTTTGTGCCTAAGGCAAGACTAGAACTCATGGTCTCCCGGTTTCTAGCCTGGTGCCTTAACCACTACACCAAACTGACTGTCATCCTAACAATACCAACACATTTATAAAAGTGGTCCAGGATTTGTTAGCATCTTTACAAACTCATTTGATGAAATGGTTACTATCTTAAATTTTTTAATTACATAGGTCTGATTGCTATTCTAGACATGTGCTGCTGAAACTTTTCATTTTTTAAAAAAATGCACCATGGTATGTCAATCGTGTCTAGAATCTTGTTGAGTAAGTTTCATTTCCTTAACTTGCTTATGCCTGTGGATGTTAGTGGGGTGGCTCCTTCAGGGCAACCCGACTAACTTCAGCCAGGCTTTATTCTGAAAGCATAAAAGAGAAAATCATTAAGGATCTTCCTGCATGGACAGTCAATTTATTTTTGTTCTGTATGAGTTTCACACTTTTTCATACAACTTTCGTATTTTAATCTGTGATGTTTTTGTTTGTTTTTGGTTGAAACTGCTTGAAAATTTATATTTGCATTTAAAACTGCCTGAAAGTTTTGATAATTGCAGTTATATTCTTTATATCTACCATCTATCTTTGTTTTCTTTTATGTTTATTTGTATGCATTTTTGAGCTAAAAAATGCATCTCCAAACTCAGAAAATTTCACAAATCGAGGAATGGGGTCTCATCCTTTATTAATCAGGGATGAACATGTTGGGTCAGTTCATTTTTGTTCTGGATATTATTTAAGAGATTTTGTCTGGGCAGCCATGTTCCTCTTAAATTATTATTTTTTTAAAAAAAAATGTAAGCTGCCCAGTGTCTTTTTGGAGTTGGGTACCTCAAAATCAATCAATAATCAACCAATCAAACAAACAAACATCTGAGGTTTTAATTTGGAAGCTGCAAAAATCTTCTCAGCTGGATGTTGATAGGTAAGAAAATGCAGTGAAGAACAAATCGAAGTAGTATCCTTATTATTTATATTCTAGGTGTACCACTTTTTCAAAAGCTGTAGTGTTCACTGTGTAACCTTTTTGGTATGCTGTGTAATCCCTAGAGTTAATGAGTTCTGCAGGGCTGCACCACGGTGGCAAAAGATCATTTACCTGAATTGCTTTTTAATATCTAGAATGGGAAGTCACTTGTGTAGCAGTATAATTGTAATATAATTTACAGCAATCCAGAATCTATAAATTTAGTTAGGATGGGACCTGGGAGGGTAAAAAATTCCCTTTATTAAATTATCTCACACTCTGAATTTGATGTACCAAGAACTCAAAAATAAAGTGAGAGGAGTTTGAGAGATATCAAAGCATTCCTTCAGAAATCCTTTCCCATAAATTATTTGGTGTGGCCTAAGACTCTTGCACTGAAGCTGACCTGAGGTGACAATTGCTGCAAAGAATTCAGTCTTTGCTACCTTATCTAGGCATCCATATTGAGGCATTATTGTCGGTTGTGGCTGTACAAATAAGCAAGCTCATCTGTATCCTGCTACTTAACGCACTGATTCTGTTTACTTGTAACACTAAGCTAGGATTTTTTAAAAAGAGGGCTTGCTGAAGAAGCCATAGCAGCGAGGTATACACATTACACTCTGCCAGAATGAGCGTTAGCACACGTCAGACAGTCCAAAACCAATTTATGTGTGAACAAGGCCTCTTCTAAATCTTCTAATCTAGATGTGTCAGTTTGAGGCCAGTATTAGCTCCTGCTAAGTTTCTCTACATGTGTGTGCATTTATTTATAAAAATGTATGCTGACCATTTTACATGTTATAATATTTAAATTTTAAATTTTAAAAGTTTAGATTTTAGATTAGGTGCTGGGCTAGAAACCAGAAGACTGTGAGTTCTAGTCCCGACTTAGGGATGAAAGCCGGCTGGGTGACCTTGGGCCAGTCACACTCTCTCAGCCCAACTCACCTCACAGGGTGGTTGTTGTGGGGAAAACAGGAGGAGGAAGGAGTGTTAGGTATGTGTGCCGCCTTGAGTTATTTATAAAAATAATAAAGGTGGGATATAAAATAAATAAAATAAAATAAATAGTTACTTTGCCTATGTACATTATTTGACAATAATATTCTGCCTCAATGAAGCAATTGCAACATCAGTCTGTAAGTCCAGCACAACATGACTGCACGGTTAGACCACTACTGTCCTGCTACTGCTTCATTCTAGAAGAAGAATTGTAATGTACCCACCTTGGGCCAGTCCCTCTCTCTCAGCCCAACTCACCTCACAGTGTTGTTGTTGTGGGGAAAATAGGAGGAGGAAGGAGTAATAGGGGTGTTCGCCACCTTGTTATTTATAAAAACAATAAAGGCGGAATAAAAATTAAATAAATATAAATAAATAAATAAAATTGGAATTTAATACAAACATTTAAATAATTGCATCCAGCAGAATAAATAAATGTAAGCTAAATGGCCTCCATAAAAAGAAAAGGTTTAAGCCTCTCTTAAATTGCAGTGAGGTGGGGGGCAGCTCCAACAAATGATAAATTGTTTGGTAATATACCATCCCATCATTGACAGAATGGAACTTGTTTGGCCTTTATTAACAGAAAAAAGGAAAAAGAAAGGGGGAAAACACACTTATAAGTATACGCACATGTATTAATGTATATACAATTTTTACCCGAAATTTTCAAAAAAAGTATTCATTATAATCAATATAATTATCTATACAAGTAGTTCTCGCTTAGTGACTGCCTTGTTTAGTGACTGTTCAAAGTTACGACAGTGCTAAAAAAACAACTTAGCAATCAATCCTCCCATTTACGACCTTCATAGCATCTCTCTGCTCTTATTTTCACTTGCTTATTTACCCCATACCAAGATGTCCTCAAAGAGAAAGAGAAAGAATCCCAGTTCAGCTGAAGGAAGTAGCAAAGGAAAACTGAAGTAAAATTGTAAGCACAGACATGGTTATGTGATTTTCAGTTAGCAACTGCTTCATTTAACAACCGAGTTGCTGGTCCCAACTGCAGTTGTTAAACGAGGACTACCTGTACATAGTCTACATCTATAAGCAACTTGTTCATAAGTCACAAGTAATATCAAGTCTTTACTCCACTGAGTAACTGGAACATAAATTCACCTTTCCAATGTTGAAGGACAGGTCTCTTGGCAATCAGAAGAGCATGGAGAATCCATTTCCATTGTCCAGCCACCAGGTTCCATTTGGAACTGTCAATGTTAAACACACCCAAGATGGAACCTACAAAATGTGCCCCATTGAAAACCTAGGGTAGATTGTACTGGAGTAGGTGAGCTTGTTAGTAATTTGTATCTGGATTATCAGTGCCCACTCCCTGACTCTGTGATCTGTGCTTGAGCCTGGGGCCCTGGGTGTGTGACAGAACCTGTTTCCTGGCTATGCTGAGGACTTCTTACGATTCTCTGGCTGCTGTGTGTTTTATTTCTCATTTTATTTTGGGTTTGTGTATATCTTTATTTGTGTTAATGTTGTGAGCCGCCCAGAGTCATGTACTGAGATAGGTGGCTGTATAAATCCATTTAATAAATAAATAAAAATAAATACTACCTTGCCTTGCAGGACTCACATATTACTCTTAACTGCGCCCCCACCTTATAAAAAACCCTGCATACTAATAGTTTATGCAGTGGCAACTGCAGAATTTATATATGGGATGGGAAGCTTGCCTAAGACAGAAATGCCTACAAAATCCCAAAACCTTTAGCTACATGTCTATCTACAGAATATATGCATCTTTGCCTACTAGGTCTACCCAGAAACCTCTAGTTTCTGCTGTATATCAGAAATGTCAACACTTCTTCTCTGGTAGGACAAAGCAAACTGTAATCATAATGGGTGGGATCTTGTGGTGTATTTCTGGAAATTGTACATATACCACTACTACTACTACTACTACTACTACTAATAATAATAATAATAATAACAACAACAACTTTATTGTCATCCCACTATACACTATACACCAAGTGCACAATAGAATATACATATACATATACATATACATATACATATACATATACATATACATATACATATACATATACGAGCCTCGTGTGGCACAGAGTGGTAGGTGGCAGTACTGCAACCGAAACTCTCTCCACGACCTGAGTTCGATCCCAGTGGAAGTTGGTTTCTCAGGTAGCCGGCTCAGGTCGACGCAGCCTTCCATCCTTCTGAGGTCGGTAAAATGAGTACCCAGCTAAGCTGGGGGAAACGGAATCACAACTGGGGAAGGGAATGGCAAACCACCCCGCTATAAGTCTGCCTAGAAAACGTCAGCGAAAGCGGCGTCCCTCCAAAGGGTCAGTAATGACTCGGTGCTTGCACAGAAGACCTTTCACTTTTTTTCACATATACGTATATTTAAATTTCCAAAGCATATTTGGAGACATGCAGGGAATTGCAACGAGAAGAAAAAGTCTTACTAAATGAATGTATTAGATTCTACCCAGTTTTTACTTAGTTCCTGAGGTCAGAGGATCTCAAAATACAGGTACATGTCTGCTAACTGACTGAAAGGCATGGAATATTAAATGATGCCAGGTGAATTAGAAATGAAAATAATATATAGAAGTGCCATCTGTGGTGTGATGGCCATGTGGGCATTCATTGGAAGTGGCAGTCATTGAAATCATACCCATGTGGAGGATATATTCTGACTGTTTCAGGAAGGACTGAAACTATCTTGCCCTAGGAGGCAGAGATGCAATTTTTAATGCAGCAGGTTTAAAATAGTCTGCAATTAAAATAAATTCTGCATGTTTTATGTGCATGGAACTATGTCGATGAAGGTTCTGTCATCCAGGTGGAACAGTCTGTGGCTTGAATCATATCAACTGGATTTCTATTTTCTCAGTAGAAACGTTTCACTCCTTATCCAAGGAGCTTCTTCAGTCTGAAGAATGACTGAAGAAGCTCCTTGGATAAGGAGTGAAACGTTTCTACTGAGAAAATAGAAATCCAGTTGACATGATTCAAGCCACAGAATATGTGCATGGAAATTTGAGCACATATGCAATTGTCTCTAACATACCCATTTTTACAAGCCCTGTAAATATACACATTTTTGCATGTAATTTTCAATGGAGAACTGCATCACAACATTTAGAAATATAAACATTGATGTATAAATGCATTTTGGTTTATTTATAACTATGGACAATGTAAATTAAGTCAACTTGTATTGAAATGTGAACCAGATTAATTTCTCCCCTTTCCATAACAGAACGACAGAAGATTATAGAGAATATCATACATTAAAAAGTTCACAAGTGTGATGTATTATTGGTCCTTCTAACCAACAAACTCTAGTGATGAGAACTAATAGAAACTGACTCCACATACAGAACATAGTCCCATGACTACTGAATGATGTTGATTGTCAATTAGAAAAAAAAATAGCCATAGAAAATTAGAATGGAATGGAGCAGGCACATCCACAGAGTGTGGTCAAAAGGGTCAAGGTCAAAGCTCCAGCCATTTTTAATGTGTGTTTTTATAGGCAGAGCTTTGATTTAACCATTGTGGTGACCATCTTGACTTTTTTTCCCCATAACTGGTAGAACCCCACCCCCCAGCAGAGTGGAGGATAAAGAGTAACCTTAAAGGGAATAGTTGGTAGAAATCAAAATACTAGGAGGCTGAAGATATATTACCACATTTTGATGCAAATCCTACTTGAAGCAACCGTGGAACAAGTTGGATTGTTTCAGAACGTTGCCTTTTTGATTCACCATCTAGGTTTCAGCATTCTCAGATGTAAAGAACTATCACAGGTCCTAATGTAACCAAGACAAATGAAAGGAGATAACCTTGCCGAGCTGCAGTGTTACAGACTACCACAAGAACACATTCTTTTACAAAAGCACAACAAGCAGTTGCCTAGAGCAGCAAAACAAAAAGTAGAATAATTTGTGGCCAAGGAAGGCTGTGTCTTTTCCGGTATGTCTAGAGCAGCGAAACTTCTATGTCAGCAGTGGCTGTAGCAGCTGACTTTTGGCATCTGTTCCTTATTCAGTCTTTGTAACTAGAGACCAGAAAGAGCCATCAGTAGTAGGGCTGCCACAAACCTCACCCACCCCATAGTTTTTGAAGCTTGGTTCTTGTTTAAAATGGGAGGTTGATTTTTGTTGAAGTTTCCCTTGTTTGGTGATACTTTGTTAAAACCTCTGCTCTACCATCCTTGTCCCAAATGATGTGTCTGGACTGGACTAGTCTGGACTAATTAAGGCTGGCTTTATGTTTCTTTGACTTTAGCTGCTGATATCTCATATATAGCAAATGGCTGATCTTCCTGGGCTTGGGAACTAAGTAGGATAGGATCTGGTTAGTGTTTATATGCTGTATGTTTAGGGACTATCAGGCTAAATTGGGAAGTCAAGAAAATATCCCAGAAGAGGGTGATGGCAAACTACTTCCGTGCTTCTGTCACTAAAACAACATAGACATATTAATAAAGTCACCAAAAGTTGAACTTAACTTGAAGGAAACTCTGTAAGTCCCTTTTCCTTTTGATACCTTCACATCTTCCAACTAAAGGGGAGACATCTTTTGTTGGTATCTCTACAGTTTGAGTATCAATGTAGCATTTCAACAAAGAGCTGGCTGAAGGAAATATTCTGTTCCAAGCTTTCGGTTCATAGCCAGAAGTCTGTCAAGAATGAGCAAAATCTAGTATTTACTTCCAAAAACATATTTTCTACAAAGACACAGTGTGATGCATTGGTTAAAAAGACAGGTTTAGGCTGAACAGAACTGGGTTCAGTTTTTCTCCAGGCATGAAGTTGGCTGGATTACTTAGCTGGTCATTCTCTCTCAGCCTAACCTACATATCAGGGTTCATGTGAGGATAAAATGGGAGCAAGCCATGTACATCACTTTCGGAGGAAAATAAACATATTAAAGTTAATGTTTCATCATTTTGTTATTTATAATATTTCTACCCCACCATTTAGGGCAATTCCCCATAAGGTACCTTACATGCAAAGAAAAAAAATGTTTTCCGTTACAGTGAAACAGAATCATTGAAAGAAACAATTTAAAACATTTTATAAAACAGCAATACACTCTTTCAAAATTAATATAAACAATTGAACACAACCCCTGGAAATTATATAGATCTTTAAACAGTTTAAAAAAAACCCTCAGCACAGTATTTCAACTAAAAGCATTTCAAAACAGATGGGTTTCAAAGCCTGGTTAGAAACTAGTCCAGATAGAACCAAACATGTGTCTCTTAAGAGGGAATTCTAAAATTGGTGGCCATCACAAGGAAAAAGGCTTACTTGTGGGAGAAGAACTAAGTTGATTCCCATAATTTAAGCTAGATCTTGAATGTTTGTAGGCCTTTTTCAGACTGTCTGAACAGAATTTCACAGGACTCTGTGTGAAGTAGTTTAAATATGGATGGCCACAGTAGGAACTGGATTAACGGATTAGGCAGATCTTTGGTGTGATCCAGCAGGGCTCTTTCTGCATTAACTTTAGTGAAAGTTTGGAGAGGCTGTCTTCACTATGGATTAGACTATAGCAAACTGGGAAAATGTTCATTCTTTTGGGAACTGGTTTAGTTTTGTTTTTAACACCTAACTTCCTGTTGTGTTGAGCTAGTAATGTAAAGTTCTAATTTAACTGCATGCGTAGGGAAGGGGAGTAATCAAGAAATGTATTACTGAAAACTAAGGTCCTCTCTTAAGGTAACATGCTCTTAAGTAGCATTCTGAATCCGTTGCTTCCTTAATGGTTTCCTTTCAAACAGTTACAGGAACCTCCAGTGAGCTTTACGGTATTTCCTACATTTCATAGAATCAGCAGGGTTTATTGAACCTGTTAGTAAATATTTTCCTCCCCAATTTTTTTTTCAATAGGTTTAGGGCTCCATGAAAAAAGAACAAAGATTTAAGCAGAAATGTATGAATGTTGCATATAGTTTTCAGAGCAAATGAAAAGCCAAACATTTTATAAATATTTCCTCTGTTGATTAACACTGCTTCCTTGGTTTCCACTCCTATCTACTGATCTCACAGAAAGAATGTATATCTTGACTTTTTAAAAAAAAAAATGCTCTGTCCATCTTAAGACTGAATAGGTTTTAAATTTTGTTTCCCTTATAATCTTTTGGGAAGATTATAATATAAGTACCCATAAAGGGAAATACTTTGTTATATTTGGGAAGGATTATACTGATAAAGTATATAAAAAACATATATATGATAAAGTATAAAGTATTAGGGGGCGTGGTGGCTCAGCGGGTAAGATGCCAGGCTTGTCGATTGCAAGTTCGGAGGTTCGAATCCCTAGCCCTGCGTGATGGAGTGAGCTCCCACACTAGCCCCAGCTCTTGCCAACCTAGCAATTCGAAAGCATGCAAATGCAAGTAGATGAATAGGTACCACTTCAGTGGGTAGGTAACAGTGTTCCGCGTGCGTCATGCCGGCCACATGACCGTGGAAGCGTCTTTGGACAATGCTGGCTCTTCAGCTAACAAACGGAGATGAGCACCGGCCCCTAGAGTCGGACACGACTGCACAAATGTGCGGGGGGAACCTTTACCTTTTTAATATACTGATAAAGGCATTGCTAGAAATAGAACATCCATATTTATTTTTTTTCTCAAGTGTTTAAATAGCAACAGTAAGGTTTGTGAGGAGTCACTATATTTTTTGAGAGTGATAGAATTTTTCATTATCATCATCGTTTACTAATGAGAGAATAATTGAATAGATATAAATATAAAAATATAATAAGATACAAATAAGCTATGAAATTTCTGTTAGCCCTCCTTGGTAGCTGTTCCTTTATTTCCTGGGTGGCTGTTATTTTAGTAGCAGAGCACAAATCCTTTTTGTTTGACTGGGCAGTAATCTATATTAAGTCTGATGCTCCCACTTTTGGTTTAGACTGTGCCAGCTAGCTTCTCTCATGGTAATGGGTGTTGGACCAGACTAGAGGTGTAATTCCTTCTTTTGATACATTCCTGGGACATGTAAGAGGATGCGGGGGGTGGGGAGCCTGCACCATTGATCTGTGCCTGTTTTATTTTTCCTCCTCCCATTTCTTACATCATCTTGTTGCCATGGAGCATGACGTATCAGCTAACGGGGGTGGGAAGGAATTTTATTCATACTCCAGTTGCCTGATTATATGTTCTTATACTTTAGCTGACTGGAGCTGAAATCCTTGGTTCATATCTACATTAGGGTTCCCATTGAAAGACTCCTTTAAGGGGTCTTGGAGAGGTCACTTGAAGGCCTAGCCCAGTTCAGCAGTTGGCCTGATGGTCTCATGCTTAGACTGGCAGCAATGGTTTGCTTCATGGTGGACTTAAATACAGTATATCTTCCACCCCTTGAGGATTTTCCCCCTGCATGGGCACTAGGTTATTGTTTCAGTCAGCATTTTTGTTGTCTGAATCTGGATCCTTGCCCTGTACCACAAACAAACTTGGTGTAAACTGCAGCCAGTAAAAGTCAAGGCCAGTTTTTCTGTATTTGTGCAACAGTTGCTCGCCTAATCCACCCATTTTCATTCTCTGAGCACATGAAATGAATATACTTATAAATTGTACATACCCTTGGAAATACACAATTCAGTACTCCTTTGCTTCATCTTTTTTTGTTCTGGTTGAAATAGTTTAAGTGTGGGATGAAACAGAACAAGTCTTAAAGCCAATCTACACATTGTAGCAGCTCTATTGGAAAGGAGCTAGAACTCACGCACTTGGCAAGGCCAGAAGCCAAGCCATACCTGACAACAGTTCCTGCTTTCAGAAGGATGCACTGCCCCTCCTCAAGGTAGTCAGAAATCAACAAGAAATAGTGGTTTTGAGAATGTAAGCCTGCAAAAGACTTATTGTCTAGCATTGGAAACACGAACATATGGCTCCAGCTGTTTAGTGCTTTGCAGAATTGATTAATATAGATCAACCATGGATCACTGTAATGCAGTGGTTTCTCAAGCATGGTTCCGTGGAACCCTAGGGTTCCGCAAGAGGTCACTAGGGGTTCCCTGGGAGATCATGATTTATTAAAAAAAATATTTCAAATTCGGGCAACTTCACATTAAAGAGGTACATTTCATTATTTTTACTTTATGAACACTGTTAATGCATATATACAGGCCTACACATGAAATGAATATACTAATTTTGTAACTTCTGGCCTATATTTCAGCCTGAATGTGCAGCGCTTCCCTGAGGCCCGAAAAATATTTCAAGGGTTCCTCCAGGGTCAAAAGGTTGAGAAAGGCTGCTGTAATGAATTATGGTTTCAATTTATCAATTTTTGTATTTGTCCTTTTTTTATTTTGTATGTTTTCCTTTTTTTCTTCTTATATAATTTTGTGTATTCTTTTTCTTTATTTTTTGTATTTAGTTACAGGTAGTCCTTGCTTAACAATGGTAATTGGGACCAGCAACTCCATTGCTAAGTGATGCGGTCGTAAAGTGCGACGTCATGTGACCACGGTGACTTATGATGGCAGTTGCATCAGTCCAAGTTGCTGTTGTTAGGTGAATCCTGCATGGTTGCAGCATCCTGCGGTCACGTGCTTGCCATTTGCGACTTCCTGCTGGCTTCCACATTGACTTTGCTTGTCAGAAGCTGGCAGTGAAGGTGACAAATGGTGATCATGTGATCTCGGGAAGCTGCAACCATCAGAATTGCGAGCCAGTTGTCAAGCACCTGAATCGCGATCACATGACCGTGGAGGTGCTGCGATGGCCACAACTACAAGGACCCGTCGTATGTCCCCCTCATTCAGTGCCATTGTAACTTCAAACGGTTGCTGAATGACTGAGTGGTCATTCAACAAGAACTACCTGTAACTAAAAAAAGTAAAAAAGAGAAAGACAATGTAGGCCTGCATTAACAAGGTAAAAACAATACAAATATTAAAAAAGAAATACAGAAAATAAAGAATAGTGAATAAGTAAGAAAGAAAATAGAAAAAGAAATAAAAATTTAAAATTTAAAATTTAAAATTTATTCTTACATACAGTACGTACATACATACATACATACATACATACATACATACATACATACAATGTAGGCCTGCAATGAATATGTTCATCACATCATAGGGTTTTTTTCCTAAAAAATAAAATAAGTTAATAAGCATTTAACCTCTGTGTTTCATATTTTTCAACCAATTAGTATTGGGGTATGAATGGGGGAGTCAGATGTAAAATGTAATACAAGTGGGGGTAGGGGTCAGGAGAGAAATCTTCAATATTAAAAAAAAAACACCAAAATTTGAAGTGATTTGCTGATTTTACAAAAATGAAAGTTCTGTTGTAGAATCAGGCAGAAATTATCATGTCCTGCTGGCCTTTGAAATGCAACTCCCTCCCTCCTCAGTTTCCTTAATGTCCAGATGGGGAATTCCTGGGGTTTAGGCTAATCCAGGCAAATCTGTAATCTAACCCTGTTGGGAGGAAACAATGTGGGAAACAGACCCATACTGAAATCTGCTTTGTGCCTTGAAAAGTGATTACAATAAGTATTTCAACAGAGTATTTCAATAGAGTTGCCAAACACCCTGGTGCCTGCATGACACAAACTCCTTTTTTTTTTTTTTTTGGTCTCAACCCATGAAACAACAGATGGAACTGATCTGGTTTCATACCAATAATACTTCTGCTCTCTTTCCCAAATTCAATTTTTGAGAATGCAGCTAGTAGAAGTAGCTTGGGAACATGATACTTTTATTTAGAGTCCCCCGATTGGGGGAGATGAGCGGCCATATAAATTTAAATAATAAATAAATAAAATTTCACACTTTAGACATTAAAATATGTACTGCTTGTGCAATTTTCAAAATTAATACAGCTATGTTACAGTGAATTGATTTCAATTTTTACAGTATATTACCGCTCAATGACCCTTTAAAACTTACCATTGCACTCACAGAACTCACAAAGAACACTGCAAACAATTTACCAAGCGAAACATTTCACCCAGATCAAATACAACATTCGCATTAGAATGATCAGCATAATTATGTGGGAAAATTAGAAAAAGGAGATAATGAGAAACAAATGCCTAATAGGTCTGTTGCACATAAGCCACACAAAACCATCATGTTAAAATGAAGTAACCCTTGCTATTCTGACTTGGCCAAAGAAACCTATTGAGCTGTGTTACTGTCCACCCTCCAGAAGATGTTTTGGACTGAAATTGTCATTATCCCTATCAATTCATGATACGGTTTGAGACTTGTAGGCATTATATTTGAAAACACAGAGGGCAACAGTTAGGAATGTCTGTTTTATTCGAAAAAAGGTAGGATAAGATAACAGTAGCCTACCTGCAGTTGGAATAGTCAGTTCCCAAGCTACTTCTACTAGCTAAGGACCTCTAGGGACACAGGTCCAAAAGTGAGTGCCACTACCTAGAACAGAGCTTTCCAAACTGTGTGTCGGGACACGTTAGTGTGTCGGCTGCAGTGTCTGGGTGTGTCGCGGCTGCTGCTGCCTCCAAGCCCTGCCAGGATTCCGTGCAGGTCCTAGTGCCTGCCTTGTGCCCTGCTGTAAGAGTGTGTCACAAAATGATGCCCTGCTGTAAGAGTGTGTCGCGAAATGATGCATGTCTAAAAAGTGTGTCACCAACATGAAAAGTTTGGAAAGCTCTGACCTAGAAGGTCCTATTTCCTCTAAGCAATCACTTCACCTCCAATGGCCAAAACCCCCCAATAAGGACAGATTTTAAGATACTGGAGGTGAAGTGATTGCTTAGAGGAAATAGGACCTTCTAGGTAGTGGCACTCACTTTTGGACCTGTGTCCCTAGAGGTCCTTAGCTATAGCCCATAATGAACTTTTGAGCGGCAGATGAAAACCTGCAGCATACTAGTTTTTCAGGCCAAGCTGTTGCTGTTTCTGAATGATTTTCCCTAGTCAGGTTATTGCTACTTTGCTGTTATTTTGTTGTTAAAATTGTTGGATTGTTTTGCATACAATTGTTCTATGTTCATGGTTAAACTGAAATCACAGCCAGTTGTTTAAAGGGTACTTGTGGGAGCTCTCTGGGATATTTGGAAGCCTCCCTGCATGAGGCACCCACTGTTGCTCCTGATTAGTTTGCTGATCGGGGAAACTCAAGGATATGGAGCTGTTGCATTCTTGTGATATACTGACAGCAGACCTTTACGTAAAGGGCACAGTGAAATACCTTTCCACTAATCCTAACCTACAGATGCTCTATCTTAGCAAAATGGATAGGAACATACCTTCCTCATTCACAAAAGACTCCATCTCCCTTCCCTTACAAATGTTCTGAGTATATACAATTAAAGTATTTTTAAGGGAACTGGATTACCCCACCAGGCTTTCCTACATTCATTTCAATATTTGAAGAGAGCCTAATGCACATGGGCTTCTAAATGTGTATGATTTCTCTATTGAACTGGCATTTCAGTTGTGTTGAGAGACACCACCACATAAACACCTCTAGGCAAAGGTGCTCTTGGCTATCTTGGTTCTTTATCTATTGAGCATACTCTGCACTCTCTTTCTGGCTCGAAGGGGACCCTGGGCCTGCCTGTCTCCTCATCAGCCACGCGCTGCACATGATGTGGTTCCCCCCTTCCTGCTTTCCCTAGGAGTTGGAGCTCTGCAGTCTCTGCATTCCCAACCCTCCTACTTTTCCACCTTTCTGGCTACCGAGAAAGGTGTGCCCCCCCTTCTAATTCACTTATGAGCCCCTTGGGGGTCACAGCTTCAGAGCCCTTGATTCAGCAAGCAAATGTGTTTGGGGAAAGCCAGAGTCACCTTATCCCAAGTCCTTGGAATGAGAATTAGTTTTGTAGCCTTTATAGAACCCTATTCTGCATTTTTTAAAGACCTTGTTTGTTTAATCTTCTTGTAAATTTGATTTAGAAAAATAAATACAGTGCCTTAAAAAAATTTTTTTTAAAAAGAGCCAGTTTGGTCTGGTGGTTAAGGCAATGGGCTAGAAACCAGGAGACTGAGAGTTCTAGTCCCGCCTTAGGCATGAAAGCCGGCTGGGTGGCCTTGGGCCAGTCACTCTCTCTCAGCCCAACTCACCTCACAGGGTGCTTGTTGTGGGGAAAACAGGAGGAGGAAGGAGTATTAGGTATGTTCGCTGCCTTGAGTTATTTATAAAAATAATAAAGGCGGGATAAAAATTTTTTAAAATGTTCTTTTTCTAGTACAGATTCAATATTCCATCTTGCATCTGAGAAAGTAAACTCCTCAATACCAGTTGCTGGGAAACCTGCATAGGAGGGTGCTATTGTGATTTGTGTCCTGCAGGTTGGTTTCCCATAACTTTATGGTTGGCTGCTGTGAGAATAGGATGCTGGCCTTTTGCCTGCCTTATGAATGTGCACAATCTGGGGGGGAAGCCTGCTGGTGCAAAGTGTCATTGCCTTCTCTCCCTATATATTCATAATACCTAGCTGGAATCAATTATAGCTCTGTTCAGGCAATACAAAAAGGGTTAAACATCCCCAAGAGCACACTGAGGAAGAACCCCACCCCTCCTAAGAACTGGTGGCATATAATCTTTGAAGCTGTCTATACGTTCAGTGACAATGTATGTACAAGGAAGCCTTCCTCTGCATGAAAAGGTTTCCACATGAGTTCAAATCCTAACAGGTCAGATTCACTGTGAATTGTTTGGAGATTGTTTGTTCTAAAACTTTCATCCCAAAGGACTGGCAAATGGGGCATTGCCACCAAATATGGCGATATGTACCAATTGATAACTTTACCAGGCCAATGTTGTATAATTTGAGCAGAAACTAGTGCTACCTATGGATTGATTTCATGATCAGAAACTAGTGCTACCTATGGATTGATTTCATGATCAGTTCTTGATGACTTGTTGAAGACCTCAAGACTCAAGCAGGTTTTTCCCTAAGTCATGCAGTGAACTGCCAGTAGTACAATGTCTGCAGTGGGGAGGTTCTGTGTACACAGGAGGGTTTCCACCTGAGCAAGAACCCTTCCCTATCAGACTCTACAATGCCATCACCAGCGTGAATGAGAGAATGGAGGGTATTCACTTCCCATCAGTTCTACTTGGGAACATACTCCCTGAACAGGGCTATTACATTTAGAGGGAATTCTATGTCATAAAGAGCTCCAATGAAAAACATCTTCCAAATCCCACATAATTCTCCCAGAAGCTTTTTAAAGACTTTCAAGAAAAACTCTCATATTTAATATTTATGACATTCACTCGCTTTTTAATGAAGTAGATTTAGAAACGGTCTTCACCAATGAGACGTAGAAATGATATTTGTAACACTTTTTGTAACACTTTTATTCCATTATCTACCCAGAAGTTAAAAATGATTTACTCTCAGATAAGGATGTATAGGATCATGCATTACTTCTATTTAATTTCTCTTGTTGTCCATCTCATTGTATACAAGATTGCATCCTGCTATGATATATAATGTAAAATATTCCTATGACATTTTCTGTATTCCCCCCCCCAAAGTTAATGGTCCAAATGGAACCAAACAGAAGACCTGGGTACAGCCTTGATTGCACTTGTGAATGACCTGTAGCAGGACTGGAATGGGGATGGTACATCCATCCTGGCCCTCCTTGATTTCTTGCTGGCATTTGATATCATCAATCATGGTATCCTTCTAGATCAGCTCAGGGGGTTGGGAGTGTTGTGGTGGTTCTTCTGCATCCTTCAGGGCTAATTCTAATCAGCTTCAATGAAGGTGAGAGATCTAGCTCAAGGCCCTTGCTTTGCAGGGTCCTTTAGGGCTCAGTTCTCTTCCCACTTCTGTTTAATATCTACATGAGACCACTGGGTGAGGTCATTGATAGGCATGGAGTTAGCTAACATCAGAAAGCTGATGATACTCAGTTGTAAATCTCAACCCTGGGCCCTCCAAGTGATATCACTGAGATTCTGTCTTGGGGTCTGGATGGAAGAAAATAGATTCAGACTCAACTCTCATAAGAACAAGTGGCTGTGGATTTGAGGTCAACCTGATCAGGAGACTTTCCATCTTTAGTTCTGGATAGAACTTCACTGACCCAAACAGGTCCAGTGCATAATTTGGGGGTCCTCTTAGACTCACAGCTCCTACTGAAAGGGCAGGTTGCAACCATAGCACAGAGGACCTTTGCATAGCATCTCTTTGTGCACCAGTTGTGCCTGCTCATGGTCAATATGCCATGGTCACCTTGCAGTTGGATTACTACAATTCTCTCTATACGGGGCTGCCCTTGATGACCAATCAGAAGCTTCAGATAGTCCAGATAGTCATGGGCATTCCATGTAAATTTATACTTCACAAATTGCACTGCTTATCCATAAGATTCTGGATGCAATTTAAGGTGCTTGTTCTAACCTAAAATGACCCAGGGTTGGGTTTTTGTGGAACTGTCTATCTCCAGTTATTTCTACCTGTCCAGTAAGATCTGTCAGGGTTAGCATGTTCCAGGTCGTGTTGCTTAGGCAATGTAATTTGACAGGACCCAGGAGATAAGTCTTCTCCATCACTGCTCCCACCCTTTCAAACAGCATCCCCCCTGAGATTCAGTAGACCCTGACCCTGCCTGCATTTTGTTTTGTTTTAATAAAAACTTTTTTATTTTCAAAATATAGTTAAGATACAAAAAAGACTATAGAGTAGATAGAAAGCAGAACTAAAGAAAAGAGAACAAACTATAAAGTGTCAATAGAAAGAAAAGAGACAGAAAGCAACTTCCGACTTTCTCAGATACAGATATAGGTAAATTTACAAATCTAATCTCTTACAATTAATTAACCCATAATAACATTATTTCTATTACAACAAACCATTTAACCTCTAAAACCCAAAATCAAAACCTCATTTTTTTCTCTTACAAGCAAGTATTCCAAAAGTGGTTGCCAAGTTAGTATAAATGCAGAAATAGAGTGCTCTCTTATTAAAGCTGTTAATTTAGCCATTTGAGCCAAGTCCATTAATTTAACAATCCAATCTTCAACCATAGGTATTTGTGGATCTTTCCATCATTCTGCATATAACAATCTTGCAGCCATGATCATTTTGTTGTTGTTGTTCAGGCGTTTAGTCGTGTCCGACTCTTCGTGACCTCATGGACCATAGCACGCCAGGTCTTCCTGTCCTCCACTGTCTCCCGGAGTTTACTCAAATTCATGTTCATTACATCGGTGATGCTATCTAACCATCTCATCCTCTGCCGTCCCCTTCTCCTTTTGCCTTCAGTCTTTCCCAGCATCAGGGTCTTTTCCAGTGAGTCCTCTCTTCGCATTAGGTGGCCAAAGTATTTGAGCTTCAGCTTCAGCATCTGTCCTTCCAATGAGCAGTCAGGGTTGATTTCCTTTAGGATTGACTGGTTTGACCTCCTTGCAGTCCAAGAGACTCTCAAGAGTCTTCTCCAGCACCACAGTTCGAAAGCATCAATTCTTCGGCGCTCAGCCTTCCTTATGGTCCAACTCTCACAGCCATACATTACTACTGGAAAAACCATAGCTTTAATTATACAGACCTTTGTCGGCAAGGTGATGTCTCTGCTTTTTAATATGCTGTCTAGGTTTGCCATAGCTTTCCTCCCAAGAAGCAAGCGTCTTTTAATTTCATGGCTGCAGTCGTAATCATATATAACATCAAAACTCTATGTTGTTTCTCTAATTCCTTTTCAATCAATCTCAAAAGAAAAAGGTCTGGTTTTCTTTTTATAGTTACTTTGAGAATCTTTTGAATAATAATACATATTTGATCCCAGAACTTTTTAGGCTTCTCACAAGTCCACCAAAGATGGTAAAAAGTTCCTTCACCCTGTGAACATTTCCAACAAACATTAGTTACACCATTATACATTTTGGACAACTTATCAGGAGTTAAATACCAGCGATACATTATCTTATAAAAGTTTTCTTTCTAGTTATAATTCAGCGTAAATTTCAAACCTTTCGTCCACATATTCTCCCATTGGTCCAACACGATATTGTATCCAAAATTGTTAGCCCATTTAATCATACAATCCTTGACATGTTCATCTTCCATATTCATCTGTAACAAAATCTTATACATCTTAGTAATAACATGATCATCATTTATACAAAGATCCATTTCAAACTGAGTTGTTTCATTAACAAATTTATAATTCTTTTTATCTAATTTAAAACATTCCATCAAACCCTGCCTGCATTTTGAAAGGCATTAAAGACCTAGTCCTTGCTCCAGGCCCTGTGTCAGGGAGTGGAATGATTCATTGGCTGAATTTTTCTTGGCATTTTATGTCCTTATCTTTCCATTTAAGCGCGCGCGCACACACACACACAGTGTGTGTATAATTTGTTCATTGTGTTGTTTTTATATGGATTCAGTTGTGGATTGTGTTCTGATGGTATATATCACCCTGAGTCATGTGCTGAGTGGGCGGCTATATAATTCAAATAAATGAATGAATGATTGAATAAAGTATCATAGAGGCTTCATATACATGTTAAACAGAAGGATGGAGGACCAAACCCTGTGGCACCTTATCATAGAGTGACTAAGTGCCTGAACTAGTCGCCACCATTGAATGGAACCAGGCAATCAGGAAGGAAAAGAGCTATCAAAGAACAGTGCTTCCCTCTCCCACTCCCAACTTCTTGGTCAATGGTACCGAATGCTGCTGAGAGGTTCAGCAGAACTAGGATTGTTGCTCTCCCTCCATCCTGGTCCTGCCAAAATTCATCAACAAAAGTGACCAATGTAGTTTCAGTCTCTCACCCTGACTAACTTGGTTTTTTTTAAAGATATAACCAATTTTTATTTGAGGGATAGCCTCTCCCCAGTTACATCTACCCACCCCATCAGGAGAGGCATGTTACGGTTCCTGTCCACTAAGGAGGGCCATCTGACAGGGTCTGGGAAGAGAGCCTTTTCTGCCATGGTGTCCCCCCTTTGGAACATCATTCCCCCCCCCCCCGCCGGAGCTTAGAAAGGCCTCAACTCTACTGGCCTTTTGCAAGGCTCTAAAAATGGTAGCTTTGCCACTGTACTTGGGGATCTGGTTGTGACATAGAGCTTGCTCAAGAGTTGTACTGAACGTTAGGAATGGTTTGTACTCAGCTGCTGATTATGTTTGTGTGTTTTAACAAGGTTTTTAACACAGGTAATGGTTCTTAGCATGGCTTTTATGTTGTTGTTGTTTTATTTGTATTTTGTTTATTGTTGACGTTTTAAAACTGTTTGTGAGCCACCCAGAGTCACATATGTGAGAAGGGTGATTGAATAAGTAAATAATTTTTTTTGTTCTGCATCTTAGAAATAGCTTCAGGTATGCTGTTTGCAGTGTCTGGGCCACCTCATTCAAGTGTAGAGATATTTTGGCATTGGCTCCCTTTTTACTTGTGGAAATTAAGAAGCTTGCCAAGCGCAAAAGCTATTCTACACTTCTCTGGCTTGTATCACAGTCAATGGAATAATGGGAATCTCTAGTTGCAGGATACTCGCTGCCAAGAGCAACAGTTGTGGTCAAATTAACGTGGAGACTTCTGGAGGGTCCCTGAACCATCTCATTCTTTTCACTCCAGAACTGAGTAAACCAATAACCATTTACAAAAAAAGTTATAAATGCAATAAAATGAGCATCCAATGACAGCATATAGAAAATCATGTACCGGCAATTCAGCAATTCAATATAGCATTCAGATTAATAGTTGAAAGCAGCAGCTTTCTGACACAAATTCTGGAATGAACAAAGAACTCACACATAATTCAAATGGCAACTAGTGTTAAGGCTTCAAAAACAAGGCATTTCCTGAAGAAGAATTCAGAACAGTTAGTTTAGAAACCTTAGGTCATGTCCTAAGAGCAGGTGTATTCCAAATTTCACTTGACAGATCCTTGGCCAACTATATTGTCACAGTAAAATCCCCCAAATTCTACCATGATAATTCATGTAAATGTGTTGTGTAGCCTATGTAAGCAAGAGAACCACTCGGGACTCTTCCACTAGTAAATGCCCATTGATAGAATGGAAGGTTTGCCTGCCTAATCACTGAATTGTGCTATAATCCTCAAACTGGTTCTGCTGACGTAAGTACTGTGCATTATAGGCAGACGTATGCAAACACCATGCTTTGAAATTGGAGTAGCTTGCTGCTATGGAGCTTTAAAAATGTCAGTTAAATACTTGAATGTTTTGAGAAAATACAGTATAATCAGTACTGTTACTTTGTGCATGGACTGAAAAACATGTCATGGTTCTTTGAAGAGCATCTGTGTGCTACATTGCTTGGATGCCTAAGGTTTTTTTTTTATGATACCAAGAACTGGAATTCTAGGGGAGTCTGCAGAGTAACTATTTGCATTTGATATGCTTTCACGCAGTGTCTCTTATTCCCATAATAAATGGTTTACACAGGCATTCTTTCATCTGGAGAATCAGCTTGGAAGGCTAGTCCACTAGTTTATAAAAAAATGGTTTATGTGCGTAACAGCCAGCTCTCCCCAGAACAACAGTTAGTTTCCAATATTTTCTAATTGTTCTCTCCAGTTCTGCTACTACAGGTAGTCCTCCCTTAACAATGGTAATTGGGACCAGCAACTCCATTGCTAAGCGATGTGGTCATAAAGCGCAATGTCATGTGACCATGCCGACTTATAACAGCAGTTGTGGCAGTACCAGTTGCTGTCGTTAGGTGAATCCCGTGTGGTTGCAGCGTCCCGTAGTCATGATTGCCCTTTGGGATCTTCTGCTGGCTTCCCCATTGACTCTGCTTATCAGAAGCCAAGGTCGCAAATGGCAATCATGTGACCACAGGATGGATGCTGCGACCATCCTAATCGTGAGCTGGTTGCCAAGCACCCAAATCTTGATCATGTGACTGCAGGGACACTGCAACTACGAGAACCCATCGTAGGTCCCCCTTGTTCAGTGCTGTCATAAGTTCAAATGGTCGCTGAACGAGTGGTCATTCAGCGAGGACTACCTGTACTTACCATGATTTTTGAAAGTGAGCATAATTAAGTCTCAAGCAGATTTGAAAGAGTCATGTGCCATATTTACATTGTTTGATCAAAGTAATGATCAAGTCACCAGCCTGGTGACTTGGAGAAGTCCCAACAAAATAAAGAGGCTGTAAGTGGGGAAAAATCACCTGTAATGACTTGGTGAAGGTCTCAGCAACAGTGCCACCCAAAACCAAAAACCATTTCCCAACATTAAACCATTCTCTCACCCCCCAACGTTAAGCCAGAAGGCCTCCTGGGTGCAAAACTGGTGTCATGAGAACACCCAAATAATTTCCCTTTTTAAATGATCCACGTGGCCCTTCAAAAATATGCAAATTATAGATTAAAAACTCGAGCAAAAATGCAATCTTGTTTCTGCTTTCCTTTTGGTTATCTAGTATAACTTTTTGTGTATTGTGCATTAATTCCAAGGTTATGTTTTCTATTACTACATCCATGTGTGGCTTTTGGGGTGTTCTATCCTTTATCAGGGCATATTTTTCCAGTAGGTTTTGTTCCTTTAAATAACAAATGATCTTTGTGACTCTGTAAATCTATCTCTCCTCCTGTTCTGTGTTATTTTTTGTCAGGAAACCACACTTATGAATCTTTCCACTGTATTATTCTCAGAAGGCGAAATTATGTAGCTTCTTGGAGATGTAGCAAGAGGAAGTAAGGAATTATCAGTCTATTTTACTTCATTTAGTTAGAGTTCATCTTACTACATAAGAATGTTTTATTCCAAACTACACCTTTCCCTCTAACTATCCATTTTTAGGAACATCTCCTATGAAATTTGCTGTTTGAATATAGTGAGTGTAATAGTTCAGATTACTTTACACCCAGAACTTGATTTACTGCAAGCAATAACTAAGGAAGTTTCTAAAAAAGAAAAAAAACCCTCTCAGTATTAATGCTAAGTCAGCTTCAAGAACCTCAGTGCATAGATCACTGCATAGGGTTATAATATTTCGAAGACCAAAAACTGGGATACATTCATTTGTATAAATTTACATATTTATTCAAATTAATCCATAATACCTGAGGGACCGTCTCATCCCCATGACATCGACCCGTCCCACCCGGTCATGCAGAGAGACCTTGGGGCAGGAAGGGGAGTAATTATTCCTGGGGGTGGCTGGCGCCTTAGAGCTCTCCTCACTGATTTAGATCTCTTTTAGCCACTTGGATTTTATATTTATTCTTACTTTTATATTTATATTCGGAAATAGTGTATTTATATTTTAGATGTTTTTATCTCTATTGTTTTAAAGTGTTTGCTATTGTAAACCGCCCAGAGTCCCCCTTTTCTGGGGAAGATGGGCGGTGGCAAAATTTGAAATATAAACAAACAAATAAATAAATAATCTCAGATACTTGCACAGCCATAATTAGGACTGCTATTATATCTGGGCTGCAAAAATCCAGACAAACGCATGTCAGTAGCACCAAAGTATACTTCATTTTGCAATAAAAGGGGCTAAAGCAATCCAAATCTTGCTGCCATTAATGGTGCATTATGAGAAAAATCAGTGGGACTTAACACCATTGCTTGTAGACATTCAAGAAGCTCTGTGATACCACTTAAACTATTTTGACTTGGCTGATTTATAGTGGTATCTTTTTCATCTGTAAGAACTTGAGTTTGATTGGACAAATTCTAATACATGAAAGTTGTGTAAAACAAAGGGTGATGACCCCATCTGCAATCAAGGAGAAGGACAATCACCTCTACAAAAAAGTAGCATAGTCATCTAATAACAAATATAACAAAAAATAAACATAAATGTGTACCAACATAAACTTCCCGATTCCAAGCAAGACCTTGTTAATTGTGAGACTTTTTTTGCATGTTCATGCAATTTGTGTGCTCTTTAATTAAAGTTAAATGATGTTTCTTCTTTATTAGCTTTTTAAAATTATTTTTATGTTGTTGCAAATCTTAATACGTTATGTTGTTTCAATATAATGGTATTTGTACTGTAATGATTGAAGATTGTTAGCATTCTAATGTTTAGATTGCCTAGACTGTTGACATAGCACAACAAATATTTTGATGCAATCTGCAGCAGGTTTTTTTTTTTAATGTTATATTCAATTTTGGATGAAAATGCCAAATAATCTTACGCTCATTAACATTGACATCCTAAATTGTAATTAATACTTAAAGAATATTTCTTTCTTCTTTTTATCCTCAATTGTGAGATTTGTGGAGTGTCTGTTCTATGCGCAGAATTGCCAGTTGCAACAGCTGTCCTTCTGTCAGTGTTGGCCAGTATTGTTGAGTAGCCTTTCTTCTACCATGAGCAGAACCACCAATTGTAAGAGAACTCCATGACAGATGTTCACTTAGGCTTCTCAGGTACTCTTCCTGCATCTCTTTTACTCTCTCTCATCATCCTGTTCCATATCATTCCCTGCTTCAATGGCCTCTTGTTAACTGACATCTTTTAAATCTTTTTCTGTAGCTCTTATGTACGTTCATATGCCATGCCTTTTAAGCAGCAGTCTGTACAAAGGTGGTAGAATAGGCCTGCTGTACTTGGGCTGCAAAAATGTAAAAGGCCACTAGATGCTAACAAAGGAAAACCAGAACCCCTATTTGCTGCCACCTAGTGGTGGTCCAGAGTTTTGCTGCCCATATATGGTAGTCCTAGATGCAATCATGAGCTACCACTATTACAGAATATCTTTGATTTCCACCAGTTTTAACTAGGTAAGAGGACATTTTCCATAACATTTTGTGATGTATGAATTCACTGTTTGCTCATGATGTTTCCTAGTTGAGTAATGAAACATCTGCAAGCAAACAACCAAGCTCAGAGAACGCCAAGGACTCCACAAGTTAAATTGTGCTATCAAGATGAACAATACTTAACAGGTTGTCTTAGGATCAAGGCTAGGTGACAAAGTGGTTTTCCAGTTAAGCTGTTCTTTGAAACTGCCAAACATATTACTGAAGCTAAAGGTTTCTTGGAGGCTAGGATAGTTGATTCTGAATTATGGAGCAATTCCCTACAGCCTTTTCAACCCAAGAAATTTGCTTGCTGAATGTTTACAGAATATACATGTAGTAAATAGGGCCCAATTACTTATGGAGCTGACCTTATTGGAGCCAGTAAAATTAAAATATATTTGTATATCTAGTGGAAGGGATGGGAAAGGAAAGCAGAGATATTTATTTCATTGATGATGAACAGCTGGAGAGATACTTTAAATCATTCTTCCACAACATGATGCTATCCAGATATAATTCCAGGTAGCATAGGACTAGGCTGGTGCCCAATTAAGAAAGGTTGCTGTGAACTATGGCTCTTCTAATGCTCACCAGAATAGCTTAATTTTTTCATATTCTTTAGCACTGGGATACAACTGTCACCTCAGCTTAGTTCTGAAAGCTAATCAGACTAAGTTGACTTAGAGCTGCATTACTGTGCAAGCAGCTTGAGTGTGGGTTCATGTGTGTATGGATGAGAGAATGCAAAATATTTCAGACAAGCAGTAGATGTTGTGTGATAATGTTCTGTGAATTACATGTATTTAAATTAAGAACTTTTGATATCGCCATTTTTAATTTTATATTTGAAATATTATATTTATATTTATGTATTTATGAAGGATACTGTTTTCATTGTATTTTAATCTGTCGTCATCTTAGTTTTATTGTAAACCGCCCAGTCGCTCTTCGAGTGAGATGGGTGGTGACAAAATTCAAAATATAAATAAATAAAATGGTTGTTGTGGGTTTTTCAAGGTATAAATAATACCTTGATTAACTCATATTTTAATGATATTTATACAGAGCAAGTCCTCTTATTTTCTCACAAGTTCCCTAGAGTAGTAAACTCTTTTAACCAGTGGAAATATTTATTTGTTTGTTTATTCAATTTGTATAGCCACCCATCTCACATATGTGATTCTGGGCAGCTCACAAGAATTAAAAAACATCAAGAATGATGAAAAATATAAATAAAAGCAACAACCATACAACCATACTAAAACCACTGTTAAAAACTCAGTTAAACTCATTAAAAACTCAGTTAAACACAAAACATAATGTATAGTCGAAGGCTTTCATGGCTGGAATCCGATGGTTGTTGTGGGTTTTCCAGGCTGTGTGGCCGTGTTCTGGCAGTTTTGGTTCCTAACGTTTCGCCAGTCACTGTGGCTGGCATCTTCAGAGGACAGGAGCACAGCTAGAAGATTCTGTCTGTGCCCAAGTGGAGGGTGTGTGTTGCTGCTGGTGTTTATAACTGCTGAGAGGGTGTGTGTCTTCTGTGGGTCATTTACAAGAGATTAGGAGAGGGTTTATTGTGGTGATTAGGGGGTGTGGTGCTGTCGTGTGTGGGATTAGCACATCTGTTGTGTGAGTTGTTTGTATATTTCTGTGGTTGAGTGGAGTTCATTGACCTTTTGCAAGCTGTGTTTTTCAGGACTGGCAGCCAGGTTTTGCTGATCTTTAAGCTTTCTTCTTTTTTATTGAAACTGTGTTGGTGTTTATGTATTTCAATGGCTTCCCTGTATAGTCTAACATAGTGGCTGTTGGTGTTGTCCAGTATTTCTGTGTTTTTTATTTAATGTGCTAATCCCACACACGACAGCACCACACCCCCTAATCACCACAATAAACCCTCTCCTAATCTCTTGTAAATGACCCACAGAAGACGGACACTGGATGGATGGATGGATGGATGGATAGATGATAGATAGAATAGCATACTTATGGACAATATACAGTTTAGTCAACCCTACATCCAATCCCCCACCCTCAAATCCATTAAAGAGTAGAAGTGGCTTTGAATATCTCCCTGTTTGCTACATTAATATTCAGGTACCAGACAACTTCAGGATAACGGGCAGATGCTATGGAGGCTCCAGCCCTTTGTAATTACCTGCATCTTGGCCTTGGTACAGTATTATCTACCTTATTTTATGGTGATGTTCACCATCTTCCTGTTGGAATACCTATCCATCGTGTTGTAATGATTCCAAGTTGCAAAGCGTGGTAGTTGTTGCAAGCGCAGTCCTGGGCATCTGACATGGAACAGCAATGTTGAAAGATACTGCAATGGAGAATCACTTGATGTAGTGGCAAAGGAGACCTGGGTTCAACTCTACCTTTAGCCATAGAAAGTGGCTGGGTGATTTGGGCCAGTCACTTTCTTTCTCTATCTCATGGCGTTGATGTGAGGATAAAATGAAAGGAAAACCTTATTGGAAATTGACTTGTGTCCTAAAGAAAATTTACAATATAAATCATCATCATCATCTCAGGACTTGCCAGGATAACCGTGCAGGAACAATCTGAGGACTGACAGTGGGGAGTACTGCAAAAATATATACAAATAATGTTTCCTGATTTTGTCTGTCATTGAATCTGTTTTATTGGTAGCACCAAGGTTTTGGGATATGCTCTACAGCAGCATTTCTCAACCCTAGCAGCTTGAAGATGTGTGGACTTCAACTCCCAGAATTCCCCAGCAGCCTGCTAGCAGTCACACTGCTCTCTTTTTGGTAGCCAGTGAATTATCTTTCTATTATTTCAGATATTTTAATTTTAAATCATGTTTGTGCTTTTAAATCTGCTTAGAAGCCCTTTCCTTTTCCTCCTGCTGTTTTTATTTTTCTCAATATTTATTAAATCTGAGTTCACTGTCTACATTTGTGTGTTCCAAAAATGTGTATACCATATCTACAATTTGAAAAAAAATATTCTGGGAGACCTAGATAAAAATGCTAACAATCACAACAATATAAATGAGAAAAACAATAAAAGTAAATATCATCACAGTGCAATGCAGGCATAAACAAAACTATTCAAGTATGTAAAACTGATTAGGAAAAAAATAGGTTTCCACATTCCAAATGTGGCTTGCTGCATGGCAGAATTTGGTGCCCTATTTGATGCAGAAATCAAAAGGGTCATGTAATAGCTGACTGACTCCAAACTCTTTTCTTCAGTTCATTTTGCCAATCGTCTCATATTTTCATCTTTTGGGCATTCAATTCTCATTTGGATTTCTAGCCAGAATATTTTCCTTGTACCATTCCTTCTTTCTCTCCCCCTCATTCTTTCTCTATGTATGTGTTACCCTTTATTCTGTAGTCAGGTCAACCATTTATTCTACAGTTTGCGCTGAAGATCTGTTTGCCAAATAAAGTTTGTGTTGTATATGTGACATTGTGATCTGCAATTTGTATTTCCTTGGCCATAAAACTTCCAAGATTTATTCCGATAAGCAAGAGCATGTTGCCTAGCAGAATTATTAATACCAAGTAGATGCTGCAATTTGTTTTTTATGAGTTCCCCTTGCCAATCCTTCTTTATTACTTCTCCATCTCCCCTGGTGATACAGAATGCTGAATAATTGCACTGCAAGTATTATAGAAATATCTGTCCAGCCTGTAATGGTAAAAATCAGGTTAAACTAATCAAACTCCAAATGATCCCCAGCCAACTCCTGGAGGAAAAACACCTTCCTTCCCCACCTTTCAGCAGTTCCCTTTCTTTTGATTTTTCTTTCCATATTTAATATTTTGTAAGCTGCCGTGACAAGCTGGGAAGGTGTTGACTCTTTGAGCTCATTTCTACGACATTTTGAAGCACCTTTAGTTTCCTGGGACGCTGTTATGACCTGGTGACCTTGACAGCAGCCACACTCTAGCTTCTGACCCCAGTTCTTTGTTAATGCTGCCAGAAAACCCATTAAAATTAAAGTTGTATAACTATGTTGAAAAGGCTATATCCTCCTCATGCAAGTTATGCTCTATTCACTCTTCCTTTTGCCCTGTCTATGTAGAAACTTCATTGTTTGCCTGACCACAAAGGAATTAGGGAAGGAAAGGAGATGAGGAGGATGAAGAGGAGTGAGAGATGGATGGATGGGATGGCCTTTGGAGCAGTTCTTTTGGCATAGCAAGATGATGTCTGTTTTTCAAACATCAATGTACCAATATGGATTAAGCTTAGGCAGCAATCCTAGGAGCAGCTCTGCTTTGCTTTCCATCTTTCTTTTAATCATTTGATTTTCAAGAGATCCTTTTCGGTATAGAAGAGGACAGCTAGATTAAGATGGTGATACTAATTCCTCACTAGTTGGATCTGAACTTGGGGCATCTTTCACAAATTTCAAAAAGCAGGTATAGAATTACATATATCATTCCATTCTTGCTGAGAATTCAATGCCTCCCCCCAGTTATTTCGGCTTAGCAGCTATTCTGATTTACATGGCCCGTATAAGGAATTCAGGAATCACACCCAGGTGATCTGGAACAAAAAGTGGGAACAAGTATTAGGAAGTCGTAACATTTCACTCTGGTGTAGAACATTGGAAAAGTCCAGAAGCAAACTGGAAACCCATTGTTAGACCACAAGAGGCTTCAATAGGACCGTTTCATTAGATATTTGCACTGAATTCTCCATAAAAGAAAATTAACAAACATAGGAAGCTGTCAGGAATAGGAGTCATCCAGTGTTGACCACTGGAAGGAGCTTACTCTCTATTCCCCTGCTGTCCTTGTATCAAGATAGAGAACAGGATGATTTGGTATCCTGGTTAGAATCCAGGTGGAAAGGAAAGCAAACATAGCCAAGGATGTCTTGGGCAACATTTCTGCCAGTGCCTTTGAGGAACAACTCAAACAAGCTAAAGTTTACAGATAACCCAAATGCTAATAGGCATATTCTGAAATTCTTGATTAACAGTTGCTGATACAGTACTCATATCTTAGAATGGTGTGACCTCAACCATCAGAGACACCCACTCTGCTTTTCTTTTAAAAACAGAAACAGACTTTGATATTGATAAGGGCTGTTTCATTTCAAGAATACATCAACACTGGATGCATTCCTCATATAAAACAGAATTTGAAGTTAGTATGGGTGATCTAGCCATAAATGAAATCAACTGTGAAAAATGCTTCAGACTGGTACTGAATGAGCCAGTTATTTTATCAGTAATTGTGTACAGATACTATACATGAATGTGTTGGTAGTTTAATAGTTAAATTTTTGTATTGAAGATTTATTTTTAAAGGGGAACATGATTTTCAAATATGATTGAAGTCAATCCTTCATTTGCTTGTCAAATGTTTTTATAACTGAGGTTACTATTTTTATGTTCAACTGGTAGCTTTGTTTGATTACAATATAAGCAAATATTGGTATGTTGCTTACGATATAAGGCAATCTCCATGCTATAAGGACCAAATCTTCATTTGGCCTGAAGGTTTACTGTGGAAGTCTGGCACTGACTTACTGTAGGATGACAAAAGAGGGCCCCTAAAAATGTATTCAGATGGAAAAACAGTATATATCTGTAAAATATACAATCAGAACAACACAGTGCAGTATTTCCAAAGTCAAGTTCTCCTTTGCATTAGTGAACATTTGTTTTAAGCTGTAGCTTGGCTAATAAATGATTCATAATAACTACACCTTTGTACGCAGCCGTCCACTTGAAGTTCAGTCCATACCAATACATCAAGAAGCCTCATGCGTGAGCTCTACAGCTCAGTTTCAGCAGCATCTTCCCAGTAACTCTGACAAGAGTGAAAGGCATCTTGGTAACAAATGAGAAGGCAGAAGAAAAGGTTTCTCTCTTACTTCTTAAAAGTGCAAATTAGCAGTGCTTTTTTGTTCTTTTTTCGTAGCCTGAGTTAGATGCAAGCTCCTGAGAATCAGGATTTGGAGGAAAGGCTAATCCTAGGAGAATTCTAAATTTTGGGAAAGAAGCTTTTACATTTTTATTCTACTGATTAAAACATCTTATGGGATATTCAACAATAATTTGCCAGATATTTCTAAAGCCAAATTCTAACTGTCTTTTCCCTCCTACTTTTATTTTATTCTGCTAGCAGCGAACATTTATTACAAAAAGATATGTCAGGTGCCATATAGAAACACAAAAGTCATATAGATCTTAGAATTTACTTCCAAACAAAACAAAGATATGGCAGAGGGAATGTCAAGAGATCTGTAGGCATAGAATTTCATATAGGGATAAAGAGGGCAAACTTACGAACTTCCCTTTCTACAAAGAAGCAACTACAATTAATCCGTTTAATATCCCTGTATAGCAAGATCTGATTTGTATTTGGATGGAAAATCACCAGAAAGTCCCAGGGTTGTTGACTAACTGAACTGGGAATCTGAAAAAATGCCAGAAGAAGACAACAGCAGACCACTTTGATATTGTTGCCAGGAAAACAACATGGGTGTGTTCAAGCTCAACTCAAGAAACACTTTACTCTTTTAACCCTGTATTAATAAGGAAAATACATATTGTTAACTTTGACCATACAAACTGGAATGACTACTCCAGTGTTGCATATTGAACAGAAGAGTTTAAGTTTAAAACTCAAGTCAGTGAGTATGATGCATTGTGGCATGTCTTCCCATGGCATTTTGAAGGGCATGTAAATGACTTTCTACCACCGCATCCAGGACAGCTAAGTTGGAGGACTGGCTTCTAAAATGCTTCTCTGTTGGTATCTTTCATCTACCCATACATTTATTCATGAATAATAAACATAATGTAGCTTTTCAAGGACAAGCCTAGCATAATAGAGACTGCCACATGAAACAGACATAGCTGAGTCGTATTTGTTTCCAGTCTGAAACCCCATGCCATTTTCAGCTATAAAGAGTATGTATGTATACATGTGTATATGCATGTCTTCCTTCCTTCCTTCCTTCCTTCCTTCCTTCCTTCCTTCCTTCCTTCCTTCCTTCCTTCCTTCCTTCCTTCCTACCAACTTTTGAAGCACAAAATTATTTTTACTAGCTTTTTCTGAAATGACTATAATATTTTTAAAATATTGCATGAAGCTGCAAACTGTCACCCCACCCCATTCTTCTTACTGACTGATGGTATATTGGCTAAAATGTAAACTAGTTGAGCTAGTGACATATCAATGTCGGATGATGTGCCTTAACCAGTGGACAAAATCAAGAGGAGAAAAAGGTTGGAGTCAATTTTACATCCTATTGTACATAGAAAAGATTCTATGGCATCCTTGTGAAGTGTAATTATTAAAATATTGAGCTCCTACCACCAATTAAGTACACATTTAAATTTTCATCTTTCAATTTTATAGCCAAACTTTCCCGGTTTCCTTTCTTTTTTATATGGTGGAATTATATGGTCTGCTTCCACCTTGTCTTTTGAGGCTAGCTGTCACTTCTGTCTGGCATCTGCTACTGAGAGGTAGCAATTTTGGAGGGGAGAAAAGACAGATGAAGATGTGGGATTTAACCTTGTTCCATCACACTTTTCCTGTAACTCCACCCTTCTCAGTGACTTTCCAAGTGCAGTTATTTCAGTTTTAGACTATTTAGGGAGACTGTCTAAAATGTAAAATTATTGAATTTCTTGTATTCTTACCGTTTTGTTCTCCCCAGACTTTCAGCCCATCACTATGCAAGTTTCTCTGCATGGATTTTCTATAAACCTGCTAAAGTTGTGGAACAGATATATTGTTTTTGAACATTTGAGACCCCCAACCCCACCCCACCCCAAATAGAAGGAATTTCAAGTTTGAAACTGGATAGCTAGTTTTATAAGTTAAAACTTTGGATTGTTGTTGTTTATTCGTTCAGTCGCTTCCGACTCTTCGTGACTTCATGGACCAGCCCACGCCAGAGCTTCCTGTCGGCCGTCACCATCCCCAGCTCCCCCATGGTCGAGTCTGTCACCTCCAGAATATCATCCATCCATCTTGCCCTTGGTCGGCCCCTCTTCCTTTTGCCTTCCACCTTTCCCAGCATCAGCTTCTTCTCCAGGGTATCCTGTCTTCTCATGATGTGGCCAAAGTACTTCAGTTTTGCCTTTAATATCATTCCCTCAAGTGAGCAGTCTGGCTTTATTTCCTGGAGTATGGACTGGTTTGATCTTCTTGCAGTCCAAGGCACTCTCAGAATTTTCCTCCAACACCACAGTTCAAAAGCATCTATCTTCCTTCGCTCAGCCTTCCTTATGGTCCAGCTCTCACAGCCATAGGTTACTACAGGGAATACCATTGCTTTAACTATGCGGACCTTTGTTGTCAGTGTGATGTCTCTGCTCTTAACTATTTTATCGAGATTTGTCATTGCTCTCCTCCCAAGAAGTAGACGTCTTCTGATTTCCTGGCTGCAGTCAGCATCTGCAGTAATCTTTGAGCCTAGAAATACAAAGTGTGTCACTGCCTCCACTTTTTCTCCCTCTATTTGCCAGTCATCAATCAAGCTGGTTGCCATAATCTTGGTTTTTTTGAGGTTTAACTGCAACCCAGCTTTTGCACTTTCTTCTTTCACCTTCGTCATAAGGCTCCTCAACTCCTCCTCGCTTTCAGCCATCAAAGTGGTATCATCTGCATATCTGAGATTGTTAATGTTTCTTCCAGCGATTTTAACTCCAGCCTTGGATTCCTCAAGCCCAGCATGTCGCATGATGTGTTCTGCGTACAGGTTGAATAGGTAGGGTGAGAGTATACAACCCTGCCGTACTCCTTTCCCAATCTTAAACCAGTCCGTTGTTCCGTGCTCTGTTCTTACCGTTGCTACTTGGTCGTTATACAGATTCCTTAGGAGGCAGACAAGATGACTTGGTATCCCCATACCACCAAGAACTTGCCACAATTTGTTATGATCCACACAGTCAAAGGCTTTAGAATAGTCAATAAAACAGAAATAGATGTTTTTCTGAAATTCCCTGGCTTTCTCCATTATCCAGCGGATATTGGCAATTTGGTCTCTAGTTCCTCTGCCTTTTCTAAACCCAGCTTGTACATCTGGCAATTCTCGCTCCATGAATTGCTGCAGTCTACCTTGCAAGATCTTGAGCATTACCTTACTGGCATGTGAAATAAGTGCCACTGTTCGATAGTTTGAACATTCTTTAGTGCTTCCCTTTTTTGGTATGGGGATATAAGTTGATTTTTTCCAATCTGACGGCCATTCTTGTGTTTTCCAAATTTGCTGGCATATGGCATGCATCACCTTGACAGCATCATCTTGCAAGATTTTAAACAGTTCAGCTGGGATACCATCGTCTCCTGCTGCCTTGTTATTAGCAATGCTTCTTAAGGCCCATTCAACCTCACTCTTCAGGATGTCTGGCTCTAACTCACTGACCACACCGTCAAAGCTATCTCCAATATTATTATCCTTCCTATACAGATCTTCCGTATATTCTTGCCACCTTTTCTTGATCTCTTCTGCTTCTGTTAGGTCCTTACCATCTTTGTTTTTGATCATACCCATTTTTGCCTGGAATTTACCTCCGATGTTTCTAATTTTCTGGAAGAGGTCTCTTGTCCTTCCTATTCTATTGTCTTCTTCCACTTCCGCACATTGCTTGTTTAAAAATAATTCCTTATCTCTTCTGGCTAACCTCTGGAATTTTGCATTTAATTGGGCATATCTCCCCCTATCACTGTTGCCTTTTGCTTTCCTTCTTTCTTGGGCTACTTCCAGTGTTTCAGCAGACAGCCATCTTGCCTTCTTGGTTTTCTTTTTCTTTGGGACGTTTTTTGTTGCCGCCTCCTGAACAATGTTGCGAACTTCTGTCCATAGTTCTTCTGGGACCCTATCTACTAAATCTAGTCCCTTAAATCTATTCTTCACCTCCACTGCATATTCCTTAGGAATATTAGTAAGCTCATATCTAACTGATCTGTGGGTCTTCCCTATTCTCTTTAGTCTGATTCTAAATTTTGCAATAAGAAGTTCGTGATCTGAACTACAGTCAGCTCCAGGTCTTGTTTTTACCGACTGTATAGATGTCCGCCACCTTTGGCTGCAAAGGATGTAGTCAATCTGATTTCGGTGTCGACCATCTGGTGAAGTCCATGTATAAAGTCGTCTTTTAGGTTGTTGGAAGAGAGTGTTTGTTATGCACAGTGAGTTGTCTTGGCAAAATTCTATCAGCCTATGTCCTGCTTCATTTTGTTCTCCCAGACCATGCTTGCCTGTAATTCCAGGTGTCGTCTGACTACCCACCTTAGCATTCCAGTCTCCTGTAATGAAAATAACATCTCTTTTTGGTGTATTATCTAGTAGGTGCTGCAGATCCTCATAGAACTGATCTACTTCTGCTTCTTCAGCATCTGTGGTTGGGGCATATATTTGGATCACTGTGATGTTAAATGGCTTACCCTGAATTCGAATTGAGATCATTCTATCGTTTTTTGGATTGTATCCAAGCACTGCTTTAGCCACTTTATTATTAATTATGAAGGCTACTCCATTTCTTCTGTGGTCCTCTTGTCCACAGTAGTAGATCTGGTGGTCATCTGATGTGAAGTGGCCCATCCCAGTCCATTTCAGTTCACTGACACCTAAAATGTCTATATTTAATCTTGACATCTCACCAATAACCACATCCAATTTGCCCTGGCTCATAGATCTTACATTCCAGGTTCCTATGGTGTGTTGATCTTTAGAACATCGGATTCGTCGTTCACCACCAGCACCGTCGGCCGCTAGCCGTCCTTTCGGCTTTGAGCTAGCTGCGTCATCACATCTGGGGCTAGTTGAACGTATCCTCTGTTCCTCCCCAGTAGCATTTTGACCATCTTCCGACCTGGGAGTCCCATCTTCCGATGGTATACCGACATATCTTTGGTTGTACTGATCCATTTAGTTTTCATGGCAAGAATACTGGGGTGGGTTGCCATTACCTTCCCCAGGGATCGTATTTAGTCTGACCTCTCTGCCACGACCTTCCCGTCTTGGGTGTCCCTTCACGGTTTAGCTCATGGTTTCATTGAGGTGCTCAAGCTCCAGCACCACGACAAGGTAACGATCTCCTTTGCTGGAGAAAACTTTGGATATGACCCTTCTATTACTTTTTTTTTTTTTGGTGCCTTTGAGTCAGTGTTGACTGCCTGAACAAGTCTCTGCAGTTGTATTGGCAAGGTTTTGCCCTTGCCTCCTTCCTAGGGCTGAGAGAGAGTGACTGGCCCAAGGTCACCCAGCTGGCTTTGTGCCTAAAGCAGGACTAGAACTCACAGTCTCCCGGTTTCTAGCCTGATGTTTTAACTACTACACCAAACTGGCTCTCTTCTATTACATAACTACATTAAAATACCTTTGTAAACAACAGTATACCTAATGCTTTACAGAGCACAAGAGGATACACTTCCCTCTCTGGAATGTAAATGTGAGAAAAGAAGCTGTCAGTTGGACTCAAACTCCCATCAATTCCAACCAGTGTGGCCAATGGCTCATTTACAGTGTAAATCATTGCTTAATGTTTTGGGGATCCTAAACAGATTGGTTCGGGTGTTGTTTCTCTAGTGTGTTGGCATCACTTTCAAATTATTTTTCATTTTCTAAAAGGAACTACTTTCCAAAAGACAAAGACTCCATATGATGTAAAGATCACCACTTGAATAGGTTGCTGGCCTTCTGAATCTGTCTGGAGCTTTGTACATGACATGTAATTTCATAGATGGTACCAGTGGCACCATCTATAATTTATGTATTTATTTTATTTACTCAGTTTATATACGTAGTCGCCCATCTCACTTTATGTGACTCTAGGCAGCTTACAATAAAACAAAAACACAAAATACATAATATAAAACAAAAATAAAAAACAATACTGTAAGGACCATTGTATTTTATTTATTTCCATAGCCCAATGGGCCAATTGGCTTAAGAGTGTAAGAGACTGTAGGGCTATTCCCCAGGTGTTAATTGTTCCTTAAAGAATCACCATGGTAATATGATAACCCTCTACTTACAATGCAGAGTAAGATTCTTTGGGCAAAACCTTTGTTGTTTTGTCTCATAATGAACCTTTTTCTTTCAGGCTGGGATTTGGTGCTAATCTTCACACCGTCAAGGCAGCCCTGATTGGTGTGAGTTTGCAAAGAGTCCCTTTTGTTCTCATTGAGTATCTAACCTCTAAATCTATTTAATACCCTTTCCGTGGTTGTCCATCATTATGACACATGATTTTCCAAAGGATTTACTATTAGTTAGCAGCACAGGGCTTTCTCCCTGGGGTAGCAGCTCCATGCAGTGAAGAAAATGCATGTTCAATGTAGCAATTTGTCTTTTTTATATATTTATTATAAGAGTAAATGAGTTATCATGGGGGGACTTCAATATTATTGCAAATTAGGTGCTAGCTGCACACATTTGTTATGTCTCCAGACATACGCAGCTTGCATAGTCGCTCAAAAATCAGCAGTTGTGAGAACTGTAGGGCCTTTCCTGGGCAATTGATACAAGTATTTCTCAGATTATATTCATTGCTTTACTCCAAAAGATGGTGGAGAAATAATGCAATAAGCATAGTGGTAAAAATTCCAGTGTTTGAGGAAAAACTAGCCTTCCAAGAAATCCATGGATCTATAAGTTGCTGATAGGAGCACCTACCAAGCATCTTGCAATTATCTCATTTTCATCGTGATTTGGGAATTCAGTTTTGGTCCATGCATTTTTCTCTTTGGCAGCATCCTCTCAATTGTCACAATTATCATCAACTTCCGAGAAGTGTTAGCACTCAAGAAACTCTTCTTACATGTTTCAATATAAGAAGACAACTGCCAATACCGTATGTTTGAAAGGGTAGCCTTATCTGGTGTTGGTAATGAGCAGAAAACCTTCTCAGGCTAACCACCTTGTCTGAACTAATGTGTTTAGCAGGACTCCATGCATGGATACACCACTTGATGGCATCAATGTGTGAATGAACCATCACAGTTACAACAGTAGAGATGCTTTACAGAGGAACCAATAAATCATCACATTGAGAAATAATGGGCATACATATATAAACCAGCTCTACGCTCTATAGATTTCAGTGGGATTTATTTTTACAGTAAGTACTTTCTGGATCCTTATAAATCTGTTATGCTGAGCAGCATTTGGCTTCATGGTCTATTGAAAACATTACCTGACACTGAACAATAAAAGGAATTGCTCTCTAATACTTTAAGAACTCTTGTGCTAGCCTACAGGTAGATATATTGTTGTCCCCCACCTATTCAAGAACTATAACTCCCAGCATCCCTCACCATTGGCTATTTTGCGGGGAAGGTGAAACTCCACTAAGGGTAGTTAAATGCAATTCTGAGCAAACATACTACAACAAAATGTTCAGTTAATGTATATCTCCTAAACACAATGAGCTGCAATATTTGTGATTCAAATTACTACTATTACTCTGCTTAATTCCCATTGAAGAGCAAGAAATTAGTAAGAAGGAATTTGACCAGATTCAGTTGTTAAAACTGTGCACTTCTGAGACCCACTAATATTAATGGGATATATAGACTTAAAACTGTCTAAATGAAACCAAATGACCACGAAGAGTTAGGAAGAGTGGGTCTCTGTATTTTTAAGCAGCATTGTCTGGGACTTCAATTGATGGACTTGGGACAATTCACTGTTCTTTTCAATTTTCCCCCAAAGCTCAATTCTGTATCTGTGAAAGAGTAATAATAATGATGAAACCTCAAAGAAGCATTGTGAATGAAAAAGGATGATCACACCTCATAATGTAATAATGTGAGTGTGATACAGAAGTACTATTAGGAAGCCCCTGTCCATAAGTCACTTTGTCTGTGTGCTTTGCTGTATGATTTTTTTTTTTTAATAAACCACTGCAGTTCTGAGATGGGGGCAGGGGTGGGGAAGCGGAAAGGTGAAGCCGTATGCGTCACATTCTTCTATTGACACAAGATGATGGATATGGCAGATCTGAGTAAAGCAGTTGATGCCAAAGTGACAGGATTGATATGTTCAGTAAGAGGAGCTTCAAAGAGCAGCACTCAGGAAGAAAAATGAAAGGGCAGCAAACAGCCTTGAAAGCCATCTCTGTAGTTTTGTTTCCGTGACAGCAGAAAGGCAATGACTTGCAGGCCAAAAGCAAAAGGAGTTGGTTTGGACAAGTCTGTCAGCCTCCCACTGCTAGCCTCTCTGCTACTTTATTTCCCGTTGGGGAAGGACCTTTGAGCCAAAGCTGGAGTGGTGTGTGAAGTTAGCTTGAAGAGTTTCACCTTCCCTGCAAAGCAGCTTCAGGAGAACATAATTTGTGACAGAGAAAGAATAAGACACCAGATCCTTCTTGCGCCAGGTGTTTTCCCCTTTCAGCTACGGTACTCTTACGCAGGCCGGGCTTGTTTACTTTGCAGACCAAAAACTTATGGGAAAAATTATGCATTCACTTCCTATCTCTACCTTCCCTGCTACAGAGGTTTTCCTACTGAGGACACTTTGCAAGACAAAAGGGTTGTTAACTAAAATAGTGAATAGCCAATTACGAGTTTACAATTACATACAGTTAGAGAGTAATACATGTTTTGGCTATAAGATTTTTGCTTAAATCCCCTTTTCTGCTATGAGATCTTTTCTCCCCAGTCAGTTTGCTTTGTTCACGACCTTCTGAACTGCCAACTGGTCATCAGTGGCCATGTTAATTCACTTATTTTTTCTTTGACTAAAAGTTTAGTTCAAGGTAGTTCAAACATATGTATCTGTGTGTTCCAGAACTGTTGCATTTTCTCTTACTCTCTACCAAGCTTATGGCATGGAACAGTGCTTTACAGATACATACAGTCCATACAGATCTGGACTAAGTTTCAACATTGTTCCAGATAGGCTTCCTCACTCTCCATCATTATTTGCTTCTTGTTGGATAATTAGAAAAGAGTTACAGGAAAATGGTTACAAGAGCTAAACTTAAAATACAGTAAATTTAAAACAGTAAATACATAAACTAAATTTAAAAACAGTAAATACATATCTCAGTTACAAATTTGTTTCATCTTACAGAGGAGAGGAATGGCACAAGTGTAGTTCAGTCCTCTCCAACATGAATGCCTTCTGGATATAACGATGGTTATAGGCTACGTTCAAGTTCTGGGTCATTATGGCTTTGAGAACCAGATGCTGAATAAAGATGGTGGGAAGAAGCTATTGATTCCATGTCCTACTTGTGACTTTTCCAGAGGCAAGCGATGAGCTGCTGTGGAAAATAGATGCTCTCCATTATATATATTTTTGGACTGATCCAACAGGACCTTAAATGATCTTCTGAAGACCAGAATTTAAATCATTTCAAAAACCAATATTCAGGATTCAGGCCTGTATGAGTGAAAAAGTAATACAGCTCATTGTATGCAGTTATTTTATCGGTGCATTACCTTCCCATCAAAAATTGAGGCTCATATTAGGAGATGGGTCAAGCATGTCTTAAACCACATTGTTACTTTTATGGCTCAGTGGGAATTTGGCACTCGGAATCTTCCACACCACCAACATCTCCATCTCCCAGCCTTTCTGAATCCAGTTTGAAAGCTAGTTTATTTCATTTCGGTCAATGAGCAGCAAAATTTAAAATAAAAAGAGACAAAGTACAATCAGAAGATATGATGATAAACTACAAACTAACAAAATATATCACATAATAATACAGCATTCACTCTGCTATTACTGTGTTAATACATTTGTTTACTATTATGGGGTAAGCCTAGAACATTAAAAGTTATACAATAAGAAATTATAACATAAAAATAAAATGGTATATCCCCTGACAAATTAACAATTAAAATATTTCAATTTAAAAATATACATTTAAAATAGGGAATACCAGTTTGAAATACACTCAGAAATGACCTGGGCTGTTTTGACTGTTTTTAGATATATTTGGACATCAGGATTCTAGGAGCACAAACATGTTTATACATCTATAGAGCTCACAGAGAATCATCAACAAATTAATACTTGTTATTTCCAACCACCAGCAATGCACAGAGATGTGTCACCCAACCAGTGTCCACTTGCTGGCCTGTAATTGAGTGCCTCATAAACCCACTCAGGTCCATGCCTAAACCCATCCTTTCCCTTTCTTTAAAAATGAAACAGAACAAATTGCTAGCATTTCTCCATGTTTCCCTTTTTGCCACCTGTCCAATATTCATTGCCATCAAAACTCCCAATGTTGGTATGCTAGCTGTTCTGCACCTTACCTAATTATGACAGAATGCTCCTTCAAGGAGGTAGAAGGCAAGGTAGATGAGCCAAGAATTCCCTCCAGTGAGAGCACCTTCAAGCACCAAACAACAATACACCAATGTTTCTGAAGCAGCTGTCACTATCTTGAAGCAGCATCTTCTCATCTATGGAAAAAATGCCCCTGGCACAGGGATATATTGCAGATGATTGCAATTGCAAACTCCTGGTTACATCATCATATGGCCAATGGGAGCCTCATATGAGTATTGGAACTGTACCCTTGTCTGGAAGACCTGGGTTTCTCACATGTCTAAATGCAACCACCTCCTCAATGTAGCATGCTTTTTTTTTTTGCATTGCTTTACTGGAAAAAATTCTGCACATCAGTTATTGTAGATAATTTGAAGGTTGCAAGCTGAGCAATCACAAAGACTGATTTATCCAAATATTGGTTGAAGTGGATGGCTTTCTACTACCCTTTCAAGTACTCAATGCTCTCAAAGAAGACTGAAGTGTTTTTTTTATGAATCAGTTTCTAAAGACCAATGTGGGGTCTTCATTTCTGTTTGCAATTATCAGTTGTAATTAAAAGGTTTTGCTCCTCATTTGCAACAACTCATTTTACAGTGTTTAACCCATATTTTTCCCAATGCATCAAACAACTTCCATTGCTTATTATGCCAGAAGTTAACTGTGGTTGGTTTTCTACTTAGAAAGCCTTTGTGGATAAAGCGTTATATCTTTCAGTAATAAACTACTCTTAAACACATTCTATGAATCACATTATTGATCTTTATGGATTCCTCTATAGCAGCCTTCCCCAGCAGCACTGGGTGCAGCGGGGAGGGTTGTAGTCCAACACTTCTGATGGGCACAGGATTAAGAAAAATTGCTGTATATCTGTATTAAAGGATTTTAAACAATGTAATCCCACGCTATTCTATTTTCTTAACCAATATGATTTATATAAATTCAGCAACAATTTAATTTCTGTGATTATTGTGAAAGTATTAAGAGTCTTCAGAACCTATCATTTCATCCTTTGTAGTGATAGAACAAGAAAATCTGACCTTTGTTTCTTGTAAACAAGCAACCTAACAAGTTGCTGAAAAGCACCTGAAACAATAGAACAGTTCTTTAGTTATAAATGGCTTTTCATTCAGGTTACCTACTTTCCAAAGAAATCTGATACTCTTCTTATAATTAGCAGGAAGGAATGTTGCTCTATAATCAGTTTGTCACTCTAAAGTCCACCTAGGTTTCGGAACAAAGGAAATATTCATCTCTGTGGAAACACTTTGCAGTTCTATGTGAATTGCTCAAAGTAAACATTATATGATAAAGGAACTTCCTCAATTATTGAAGTAAAACACACACACAAATATGAGCTAAGTGCATTGTAGTCTTTTGGAAGGCTGAAAATGTATATAGGGTCATATTCCCTTTGTTCCAAGTGGAAGGAATATGGTTTTAACTCAATGTTCCCCAACAAGGCGCCCTTCAGATGTGTTATATGGAAATCCCAGAATTGCCAGCAAGCATGGCCAAAAGCCACTAGGTAGACATTCAAGCTCGCTGGATATTCTGAGACTTGCAAGCCCATGATTTCAGAGCACTTGTTCTAAGTTTAAAACTCTCTGTTTACATAAAAACAAAAAGAATACAAATGTATTTTCAAGATCAAAATATAGGAAAGGAACATCTAACACTTAAAGCTCCATTGTTATCTTGATTACAATACTTATTATGTCCTGTGGGGTGGGGGGAGATTCTGGGGCACAGCTATGGCTACTTCCCAAGCACTCTTGGCTCTCCACAGTGGGAATCAGGAGGGTGGCATTTGACTTTTTTCTCATCCTTTCCCCCTTCCTGTTGTAGGCCCATTGTCTGCTTGGTGAAGTTGGATGAAGGGACACAAGGCTTAGGGTTCTACAGATCCTCCACTTCTTCTGACATGCTCTCGAAATTTACTTCTGGGACAGCTGTTCAGAGCTGTGTGTGGTGAGCGATCCCAAGAGGGACCCTATCCCTCTTTGTCAGCTTTCCTCCAACAGCTTCATTCGATTTACACTCGAGGAGGCTTTGGTTGGCTGTAGGCTTTTGTCCCCGTGGTTTGATGGGTAGAGTGTTAGACATAAATATGGAAGCAGCTTTGGAAGTGACCTGGATATAAGTACCATCATACAGAGACATATGCATGCTATGATTTTGACTACTGTGCCGTTATGCAATATCCCAAGGGGAATTTTGCCAGAGAACATTCTCAAGCTTTGGTTGCCTGTGCAGTTGATGACTATTTTTGCTCAACTGTAATAATGCAATAGCTCAATATGTAAGAAACTGCTCAATGACTACACTAGATAACACCTGAAGCCCTTTAAGAGGCTTCCGCTTAATGTTGAGCTCTGTCTTGTCGGTATAACTCAAATCTCTGTTATGGGAACAATATTAAGTTTGACATACATATACTGTATGCTCATCACACTATTCTCTTTCAGTATTAGCAATGTTATGCAAAACACAGAAAAAAGAGAGAAAACTAAAAGAAATCTTAAGAAATTTAATTTACACCAACACCATCCACTCTACTTCTCCATACCTTTCTGTTTTACAAACGAGCCTTGCTTTCTCCATATCCATGCACCAACGTTATAGTACCTTTTGCTCTTTACACTTTTCACCTCTTTCTTTCTGAGATCTTTTCAACTCCATCAAACCACAAATTTCATAGTCTTTTATATCAGTTGATTCACTCTTCCTTCATGGACTGTGATTCAATCCTCATTCAGTCTCTTTATAAGACCAAACCACATCAATGCCCTTCCTTCATATTGGTAACTCAATTTTGTATTCAACCCACATTCATTTGTCACCCATTCATTCTTGAACCTATGTCCTCTTGTTTTACCAAATACATTTCTAAAGTCCCCATCCCCACTGCATTCAACTTACTTTTATGATTTTCCAGCATACTCAACTCTTACTTCTATATAAGAAGTACATCTTATACATATAGCTGTTTTTACATAGCCATTTAACAAACCTTCCTCACACCAGGCTACATAGTATTTCTTCTAGCATTTGTATTATTTAAAACCTTGCCATCCATTTTCCCATCCTTCTAAACACTTTACCATGGTACACAAATTCATCTACTAAGTTTTTGGCCACTTATGAATAGCTTGCAATTATTTGTTCAATTTTCCCTATTAAGCTCAATTATTTAGTTCTTCAACACATTAATTTTCAGATACATGCTCCTCATTGCATCATACAATCTATTTAACATTTGCTGCAAATAATTTTTGTTCTCACCCAACAACACAGCATCATCTGCACACTGAAGTACATATACAGTCATGTCCTAAACTAACATACTTTTAACATCACCCTAATATATAAATCTATTAAATATATTTAACAAGCAAGGGGACATCATATATCCTTGCCTTACTCTCTATCAGCCTTGAACCAAATGCTAAGCATTCCATTTATTTTCATGCCTGCTTTATTTCCACACTTACAGAATTCAGTGACCAATTCACAATAGAGAGCCAGTTTGGTCTAGTGGTTAAGGTGCTGGGCTAGAAACCAGGAGTCCGTGAGTTCTAGTCCCGCCTTAGGCATGAAAGCCGGCTGGGTGATCTTGGGCCAGTCACTCTCTCTCAGCCCAACTCACCTCACAGGGTGGTTGCTGTGGGGAAAATAGGAGGAAGGAGTATGAGGTATGTTCGCCACCTTGAGTTATTTATAAAAATAATAAAGGCGGGATAAAATTAAATAAAATAAATAAATAAATAAATTCAATATTTATACCAAATGTTCCATAATTCAAACCTTTTCATATATCATATGCTTCTCTCAATCCACTTTCTCACATTCATACATTTCTCAGTGATCTGCCGAAGAGCAAAAATTGGATCTGTACAATACAGGCTCAACATAAGGCCACACTGCACTTCCCAAAATTTTGCTCATTGACACTTCTGGTACCTTTTCAATCAGAAATAAAGCACCTTCCCAAACAGACTTAACAAACTTAACCACATAACTAACTTATGGGATTACTATTGTTCTCACAATAATTAACGACATTGCTTTTGCAAAATTCAAAGTCCTTTATAATTTTTTTAAAAACAAAATGGCCATTTGGCCCATTAGCTTTTAAAGTTTTCGTTTATTCCCTTTTTAGAAAGGCATGAGGCTTGGGATGTGTGATTCAAAGATCACTGACAGAGTTTCAATCAGCCTTACAGGTTCCATTTTGCTTGTTTATTTTGGATAAGGTCCAAGTTTGTTTTCAGTAAGGTGATGGCCCTGAGCACGGATTGTACTAGCTGGCATGTGGGATATGCATTCCTTGCTTTTAATCATAACCTCTTTTCACTACATGCGGCTTTATGCAATTGTACCCCAAGGCTTGATATTATTTTTCTAAAGTGTTTCCTAGTCTATCTTAGTAAAGATTCTCTTGTCACGGCAAGTTTGCTAGAATAGAAAGAAACAGCACATTTATTGACTGACTTTTTAAAGCTTCCTCAAGAAATCTTCCTCTAGATTTCAGACGGCACTTCATTTGGATAATAGAATACTAGGCTTTAGGAAGGGAAGGGGACCCGTCCTTCACCAAGGTGAAGTAACATGTCCCAAACATTTTGGGAAGCAAAGAGTTCAGTTGTTAATTTTTATGGCGCTGAGTCATAGTAAAATCCTGTCCAAAGAGATGTTTTTTAAAGCCTGCACAGTCCACTAAGCCAAATGCAGCCCAAATCAGCCAAATGTGGCAATCCACAAAGGCCTACATTGTTTTCTTGGAATTATAAAACAAAAGGAAGGGCTTCCTGTATAACCTATTAGCTGCTTTTCGCTTGTTGAGTCATGAAGCTGTATATACAACATCAATGAATCCTCTTTCAACTCCCTCAATGATGTACCATCTCTTTGAGTACTTCTTTGTGTACACAGAATGAGGACCTAAAGAGCATTCCTACATGTAAGTATATAACAAGCAGTCTTGCGGGGGAGGGAGAATTGTGAGGATATCAAAATCTGCAAAGTGACAGGTACATTGTTGCTACTGAAGCTCTGTCCCTTTTCTACATCTGTGCAACATCAGCGGTGCCACCTCTGCCATCTTACACATTTTTACATACACACACCCTTGGATGCCCATGTGCCTAAAGATGTGGGCAAGTCCATAGGCTGCATCAGCTTTCTCCAACATAGTGCCTTTCAAATGTACTATGGGCTATGAATTCTCTATGTTGCAATGCAAACAAATCTGGAGGACACCAGATTAGGGAAGGTTCCAAGACACGCTTGCTGCGGGAACAGCAATGTAATAGCTGTCACGCTGATCTACAAGCTTCTGGTTAGCTGCTTGATCTAGCAAAGTCCTAGTCTGTTTGTATCAGGTAAATATGTGTGTGATGGTCAGAACACTACCACCACTACCCATGTGAAAGTTTCCTTAGAAAGAAGATATGGAGCCAGTTTGGTCTAGTGGTTAAGGTGCTGGGCTAGAAACCAAGGGGCTGTGAGTTCTAGTCCCGCCTCAGGCATGAAAGCCGACCTTGGGCCAGTCACTCTCTCTCAGCCTAACTCACCTCACGGGGTTTTTGTTGTGGGGAAAAGAGGAGGAGGAAGGAGTATTAGGTATGTTCGCCGCCTTGAGTTATTTATAAAAATAATAAAGGCGGGATAAAAAAAAGACGTTTTTCTTCAGAATGTCTCAAAGTAGCACATGCAAACAAGATGAGATTCCTTACCCTCACTCCTTTGGAGAATTGTAAAAAAAAAATCATAATTGTGCTGAGGTTTAAGGGGTGTGTGTGTGGCTAATTGCACAATCTTCTTTGACTTTGAAAGCTCCCTTCCACTTTGTTCAGATCTTCATGGCATTTACCCAGAGACTTAGGTCTCATTCCAAAAGCATCCTTTTAATTAAGATATTTCTTCCACATAAACAAGAACCCTACACCCCTCCCATCCTTTTCTTTCCCTTGAAGCCCAATTTACAATAAAGCTTAATTTAGTACTGTCTCCCTCTTCCCACCCCCCACCCTGCTCAACTCAGTTTATGACTTTGGTTTTCTGATTTACGTCTAGGAAAAAATTGTGGTGATGCTTCTCATATTTCTAAGAGAATTAATGCTGGAAGGCAATGTAGAGCAAACCAAAGGAGAGGGAGAGCTGTCTGCTATAGGAAAACTGTATGCAGTTGGTCCTATCATACACGCTGGCAAGCACAGCATTTATGACAACACTATTGTTGCGTTGGAGAAGTTAAAAACACTTCATGGGAACCAAGAATTAAAATACATTAAAAGTCATTTTAGCTGTGATGATGGGAGGAGTCAAATTAGTGTATGTGTAAAATTTATGTGTTTAAACTACTTTCTATCATGTAGGATACTAAGGCTATGTGGAACCCTTTGAAAAAACTGCTATGCAATGCATACAAAGCTCCTCTCTTCAAAACATTAAAGCAGTCCCTATTTGTCCAGGTTTGCGCAGTGGCTTCAGAAGCTGCTCCCATCTACAGTATGTCTACATGTTTATGCCTGCACAGCCACTCTGCTGGGGGATGGGAAGTGGCTGTACTCACCCATGTTGTGAAGCCCCTCTTCTGAACCATTTGCAAAGCCCTGTATGACTCAAGCAATTTGTAAGCACACAGCAATCATTGCAACACTGTTCATAAGGGCTGCAGCTCAGTAGTAGAGTACATGCTTTGTAGGATCAGCTATGGCATCCCCAGATCAGGAGAGAGAAAAACTCCTGCATGAAACTCTGGAGAAGCACTGCTTATCATTTCAAACTGTTCTAAATTAGACAGGAAAATAGGAAGCTGCTGCTGCATATCATAATAGTCTTGTAAAGTTGGTCACTCTTTGCACCATTTTTTAAAAATATGTATCCTGCCTTTCCAATAAAAGTGGCTTAAGGCAGCTATTATTGATTATGTCCATCAAGTTGTTTTCAACTCCTAGCGACCACATACATAGATTTTCTCCATGATGATCTATCCCTAACCTGTTCTTTCAGATCTCCCAACAATGCACTCATCACCTCTGTAACTGAGTCCATCCACTTGTACTGGTCATCCTCTTCTTCTCTTTCCTTCCACCTTTCCCAGCATTAGAGCCTTCTCCAGAGAGCTAGGTCTTCGCATAATGTGCCCAAAGTAGGATAATTTGATCCTGGTCATTTGGGCCTGGAGTGAGAACTCTGGGTTGATTTGTTCAATGATCCTTCAGTTTGTTTTCTTTCTATTATTGTCCACAATATTCTCAAGAGTCTTCTCCAACACCAAAGTTTAAAATCATCAATATTCTTCTTATCCTACTTCTTTAAAGTCCAACTTTCGCTTCCATAGAGTGTCACAGAGAATACCATGGTTTGAATTATTATGATCTTTGTAGATATAGACACATCATGGCATTTGAATATCTTTTCCAAGGCCTTCATGGCTGCTCTACCAAGTGCTAGTTTTTTTTTATTTATTTTTTTTTTATTTATTCAATTTATTCCCCGCCCATCTCCCATACAAGGGACTCTGGGCGGGTCACAACAATCAAAGTTAAAAACAATACAATAATTTTAAAAAATACCATATAAATAAATAAAATACAAGATGGGGGACGTAGGGAACGTAGCATAGTGTTGCTACGGGGCTAGCCAACCCCAAGAGGCACTCCCGCCTCCGTTGTCCCAGGCCAGGTGGCAGAGCCAGGTCTTAAGGGCCTTCCGAAAGGTCAGGAGGGAGGGGGCCAGTCTCACCTCCGGGGGCAAGATATTCCATAGGGCGGGCGCTATCGCAGAGAAGGCACGCCTCCTGGACCCCGCTAGATGGAATTCTCTTGTTGAGGGGGTCCGAAGCATGCCCTCCCTGCATGCACGGGTGGGGCGGGCTGACGTTATTGGGACGAGACGGTCCCTCAGGTACCCTGGTCCTATGCCATGTAGGGCTTTAAAGGTGATCACCAACACCTTGAATTGGACCCGGAAGCAAACTGGCACCCAATGCAGCTCGCGAAGCAGAGGTGTTACATGGGCCGATCTCTTGGCCCCCATAACTGCTCGCGCCGCCGCATTCTGCACCAGCTGAAGCTTCCGGATACTCTTCAAGGGTAGCCCCATGTAGAGCGCATTACAATAGTCTATACGGGAGATGACAAGGGCGTGAGTGACTGTTCGGAGGGCCTCCCGATCCAGGAAAGGGCGTAACTGGCGCACAACTCGCAGCTGTGCAAAGGCCCTCCTGGCCACGACTGCCACCTGCTCTTCGAGCAGGAGTCGCGAGTCCAGGAGGACCCCCAGATTCCGCACTGGATCCGAGTGGGGTAGTGCAACTCCACCCAGAACCAAAGATGACAACTTCCCGGATCCAGGGGGGCCGTCAATCCACAGCCACTCCGTCTTACCAGGGTTCAGTTGAAGCCTGTTGTTCCCCATCCAGACCCCCACAGCCTCCAGGCACTGAGATAAGGCATTGACCGCATCACTTACTTCACCCGGGATGGAGATGTATACCTGGGTATCATCAGCATATTGGTGATACCTCATCCCGTGGTGACGGATGATCTCGCCCAGCGGCTTGATGTAGATGTTGAATAGGAGAGGAGAGAGAACCGACCCCTGAGGCACCCCACAAGTCAGGGGTCTTGGGTCAGCTCTATCCTCTCCTATCAACACCGACTGGGAATGGCCCCGGAGGAAGGAGGCGAACCAGCGCAGAACCACGCTGCCCGCCCCCAACTCCTTGAGCCGTCCCAAAAGTATACCGTGGTCGACGGTATCGAAAGCCGCTGAGAGATCTAAGAGAGCAAGGATGGACGCACTCCCTCCATCCCGCTCTCGCCAGAGATCATCCATAAGCGCGACCAATGCGGTCTCTGTCCCATGTCCCGGCCTGAAACCTGACTGGAAGGGGTCCAGATAATCCGTTTCCTCCAGAATCCTCTGGAGTTGCAACGCCACCACCTTCTCAACCACCTTTCCCAAAAAGGGAAGGTGGGAGACTGGGCGAAAATTGCCCAGGATGGTAGGGTCCAGGGATGGTTTCTTGAGGAGGGGGTGCACCAGCGCCTCCTTAAAGGCAGCCGGGAACACCCCCTCACTCAAGGACGAATTTATAATCGCCTGGACCCAGCCACATGTCACCTCCCTAGCTGATTTTACCATCCAGGAGGGACATGGGTCAAGTTGGCATGTGGTGGCGTTTACAGTCCGGAGGATCCTGTCTACTTCATCAGGCCCAACAGGATCAAACTGCTCCCAGATAACATGGCAAGTACGGGCCTCTGGCATCTCTCCAGATCTTGTCTCACGCTTGGAGTCCAACTTGGAATGAATCTGAGCGATTTTGTCCTGCAGATGCTCAGAAAACTCTTCCGATCGGCCCTGTAAATGGGTCTCCCCTTGCTCCTGACCCAAAAGTGATCTTGTAATCTTAAACAGGGCCGCCGGGCGGCATTCTGCGGACGCAATAAGAGCGGAGAAATATTCACGTTTCGCCGCTCTTACCGCCACAAGGTAGGCCTTAACTGCGGCTCTAGATTGTGTCCGGTCAGATTCAGTCTTCGTCTTTCTCCAGCGGCGCTCTAGACGTCTCTTAACCCTCTTCAAGGTCCTCAACTCATCCGTAAACCACGGTGAGTGGCGGGCCGAACAGGGCCGGAGAGGTCGCACAGGCGCGATCTTATCCAGAGCCCTGGCCGCTTCCCTATTCCAGGCCGCGGCCAGGACCTCCACTGGACCGTGAAGCAAGTCCTCGGGAATAACCCCCAGCTCCTTCTGAAACCTCCCTGGGTCCATCAGTCGCCGAGGGCGGACCAATCGAGTAGGTCCCACCTCCCTGCGGAGTGGGGCAGCAGAAGAGAGTCTCAGGGTCACCAGGGCGTGGTCTGACCATGACAATGGGGAAAGATGTAACTCTCCCCTCAGATCACATTGCCACTGCTCGGACAAGAAAACTAAGTCCGGGGTGAGACCACTGTCACGAGTCGGGTCACGAATAATCTGAGACAGGCCCATAGCTGCCATGGTAGCCATGAACTCCCGGGCCGCCTCCGAGGACTGCCCCAGGGACGGCAGATTGAAGTCCCCCAGAACCATGAGTCTGGGGAACTCCACTGCCAACCCCGAGACAGCCTCGAGCAGCTCAGGCAGGGAGGTCGCTACGCAGCAGGGAGGCTGGTACAGCAGCAACACTCCCAACTGTTCTCGTGAACCCAACTTGAAGAACAGGGTCTCACACCCGGCCACTTGTGGAGCAGCGCCCCTGAAGGCCACAAGGGACTCTCGGATGACCACTGCCACCCCTCCTCCCCTGCCCCGGTGTCTCGGCTGATGCCACACCCGAAACCCAGCTGGGCACATTTCCGAGAGGGCTACTCCCCCTTCTGGGCCCAGCCAGGTCTCGGTAATACACACCAGGTCAGCCCCATCCTCTGTGATTAAATCACTTATAAGGGGGGCCTTGTTATTCACCGACCTGGCGTTCAGCAGCAACAGTCGGAGACCGGAGCCCACGAGGATCTGCTTACCAGGGCCTGGGTATGAACACGGGGGGCCGGAACGCACCACCGGTAACAAACACCGGGGGCGCCTTCCCCGGTAATGGCTCGCCCTCCGGTTCCCGTCATACCGTCCCCTGCCCGTCACCACCTGAATCAAATGGCCCGCCCCCCAGCCCCCAGAGATTCCCGACTCTGGCCTAGTAGCCTCCACTCCCAGGCCTCTGGAATTCTTGGGCTTAATCAAGGGTCCCTTATCCCATTCACCCATCATCCAATCTCACAACAAATCGGGTAGTGACAAGACCCCCCAGTGCACCAGCTCACGCTCTCGGCACTGTAAGGATCCCGCACCACCCCCAGTCACGCTCTGTACCTCTCCCTCGACTTCTCTCACTGGTCAGGGAGAGGTACCAACACTCACCAGCAATCACTCCTACCCCACCTCACTCTCACTCAGGGGGGTACTCTTACCAAACCATACAGTCTTGGTTCCCCCCACCTCGTCTCTCACCCAGTGGGGGGTCCACATTCATACTAAGGGACCCCTATACACCCTCTGCCACCTTATATTAAATGGGACGCTGTCCAGGTCTTCATAGGGGTTAGTCCATGTTGATGTTATTTTTCGTATGTCCTGGTCTCCTGGGCTCCAGCCTCCGCCCCATCTGCACCTTCCAGGGCCGCAGGGTTCGCCTCCAACTCCAGCCAGATGTAACATCAAGGCTTCCAGCCCTCTCTAGAACCGGCCCAAGAAAAGTCCAGCTTGTCTGCGGGGGGGGGAGGGGGCTCGTCTGAGGACTCCGCTGCAACAGACCGGGATCTCTCCGTACCACGCCGGCTCCACTAGGCCCCACCAACTCCACTGGCCTAGTCCGGACCCCGACGGTCTCCGCCTCCAGCGATCGAAAACAGAGCCCCTCAGCAACCTCCGTCAGACTTCAGCTCTGCAAACTCTGCAAGCTCTGCCAGCCCAGCTCGATGACCAACAGCCTCCAGTCTCTAGCCTCCAGTCGCGTCCGGCAGCCTCCTGCAGTTCTGGTCTTTGGTGGGCTCTCGGCCTTTATCAGCTCCGCCGGCCTAGCTCCGGCCCAGCTGGCCCAGCTCCGGCCCAACTCGAACCCCCAAACTCCGGCCCGCAACAGACCTCAGAGGGCTATGGCGTCTTCGGTAACTCACCGGGCTCCTTTCCTTGTGCGGATTCACGGAGCTCCGACCCGGACACACGATCTCGCCCCTGCACTCCCCTCGGAGAAAGCCACTCAGCACCAGCACCAGCACCTCTCCAAACCCCAAAGGTGAATTTTTAGGGGTTTTTCGGTGGGTTTCGGTGGGTTTTTCGGCTTTCCCGGAACGGTCAGTGGCCGCGCTGACTTGCGGCCGCCATCTTGAATTTTAACTCCAACTTTAACTAGTTGGTGGCGTATTTCTTGACTGCTTGTTCCTTTACTGTTGATGGTTGATCCTAAAAGGCAGAAGCTATCCACCACTTTGATATCTTCATTATCAGTTCTAAAGCTGGTTGTTCTACCTGTTGTCATTCATTTGGTCTTCTTTATATTTAACAAAACAATAAAAAAAACCAAAGCTATAATTAAACCATCGATAACCTTATATTATGAAACACAAAGAAAAATACAACTGTGAGAAATAACAGCATCCCTGGGAGTAACACTTGCTTCACCAAATAGCCAACTGAAATACCAAAAACCATGAGTATGTGTAGGGGGTGTTGAAAAAGTCAAGATGTTGGCCATGCAATTGAAGCCCTGCCCCTTTTTATCACATGCAACACATCTAAAATGAGGTAGGGCTTTGATTGCACAGTAGTAGCCACCATCTTGACTTTTTTGGCATACACCCCTGGTAGACATCCCGGCCAAGAGCCTGAACAAAAGAAAAAATAGTCTTTCCTGTTGATTGATAGAGAGCAATAAAGCTCTAGCTTGTCCTCAGGAGATTCCAGAGCCTAGGCCCAGCCATTGCAAAGATCTTTTCCACTTCTGATGGAGGCAGACAGAGCAAAGGATCTTAAAACTCAGCCAGGTTCTCAAGGAAGAATGCCATTTTTCAAAATAGCTATTAATAGGAGTTGAAAGTATCCTCCTCTCCTGCATAGTAGCTAGTAACCCAAAATTTACAATAGGAATTTGCTATGTTCCAGATTCTCCCCTCTCCTGCAGTTACAGGGATCCCAAAGCACGATGTCATGAGTTGCAAATTGATACATGTTATTTGTAGTAGATTTTTAAAAAGGTAAAGGTTCCCCCCGCACATTTGTGCAGTCGTGTCCGACTCTAGGGGCCGATGCTCATCTCCATTTGTTAGCCAAAGAGCCAGCGTTGTCCGAAGACGCTTCCACGGTCACGTAGCCGGCATGAGGCACGCGGAACGCTGTTACCTTCCCACCGAAGTGGTACCTATTTATCTACTTGCATTTGCATGCTTTCGAATTGCTAGGTTGGCAAGAGCTGGGACGAGTGCGGGAGCTCACTCTCACGCGGGGCTAGGGATCGACAAGCCTGGTGTCTTACCTGCTGAGCCACCACACCCCTATTTGTAGTAGATACTGAGCTGCTATTTTTGAAGATACATATGCATTTTATGATAACTTGTTCCAAGTGATATGTCTGTCAAAATAAACAATGGAGGAAAGGTTTTTTTCCCCCCAGATATGACTTAAATAAAGATTACTGTTAGTCAGTGTCCTTTTAAAATCTGTTTCTATCTTACTATAATCTGTATATAAACTGTAATAAAAGGAAGATTTAAGCTTTTGGTATTACTTAATAGTTTTTTAGTGGGCACCTCAACTGGTAGTTTCTTGACAATGTTTTCAGTTTCCAAAGTCCCATCACCATACACAGTAAAACATCAGTACAAGTGTTATAAAAATAAATAAAATGCACTTATGTTAATCTACATAGTTGCCTGATCAAAACCTACACATTCAGCATTACTGAAGAAATACCGCACAGAAAAAAGTATGAAAAATCTGTTTCTTTCAAAGAGGAAAATTAGCAGTGGAGAAAGTTACAAAGTATCTTTTGGCAGTAGAAATATTTTCTGTAGGTTCCTGTGACCACAAACGGCCTCAGGTTGGCCAAAGCATCGAGTACATGGCAAGTAGGCGATTAGCTGGGGAAGCTTTCTTTCTGAAAAACTGCAATAAAAATCTCATTGTCTTACCTATCGTTCCAGGTGATTTCCAGGTGATTTTCAAATAATGTATTTCTCCTTTTCAGTCTTGGCACTGTTACATATAAAGGAAGAGATTCTGTGATTATCCAGTTGGGTGGCGCACTAGAAAGTTCTTGCATGGCCCTTAGCAATTCATATTCAAAGTTCATAGGATGGTCATTTCATTAATATAGCAGCATTTTAAAATAATGTGTTATAGATTCATTCACTGTTTCTGTGGTCATGAAGTGAGATGCAGAACTATGGAGAATGCTAAGGTTGCACTAGAAACATAAGTAGCATTCAGAAATAAGTTTGTCAGAACACCCAACAAACAAAACTTAGAGATTTCAGTAAACATTGTTCACCCACCTTTGTCTTGCAAACCTAACAGTGAAACTATAAATATTTATCAAAAGTCAATCAAGTTCAGGGGTGTTTCCTTCCAGATACCAGGCTATAATATTGCAGCGTAAAAGGATCAAAATTTAACTAGTGGCTTCCGTATCCACAAGTGTCTTCTGTATTTGTGACTGTGGAATATGCATACTCCAGCTTACATTAACTCCCTGTCAAAAGAGCTTTCTTTTCTTCATCAGTGTTGATCTTCCAAAAGGGGCTTTTATAATAAACATGGTGTATGTCTTTACTATATATGTGTGTGCATATGTATACACACACAGAAAGTCTACTGTTTGAGATCAGCCTTGAGTCAACTTTTACCATTTACTTAGGAGGATTTCAAAGAAAGTACGTGTACACACACACACACACACACACACCAGATCTAGTCTAGAGGAAACATTTGGGCATTTAGTTTGAATGAATACATCACCACCATAACTGAGGAGGTCCTTCTGCTTGGGAGTACATTATTCCTGAGCAGACCGACTGTTTGCCTTGTTTTGTCTAGTCCACAATTTGCATTCACTTGATGGATTGCCAGGGTCGGAGGTGCACCGCTTGGAAATGCTGAAGTGCCATCTCAGCAAACTCTTAAGAGGAAGGCAAACACTAATACGAGACTGCCCAAACTCCTTGAGTCTTCTTAGGCTGCGTTAGATCAATATGACAGTTTGCTAAGAAGCCTGGACGCATATCCACGAGCACTCTCCCTTGGATTACCGGATGTGTTTCTTCAGAAGGCGGACGTCTTTGGCTCTCGAAGGGTTCATTGTCAAGAGCTCATTCACCTGCAATCCATTAAGCCATCTATACAATCATGTGCCACGTTGAGAGATTTACAATGGCTAGGAAAGGCAGGGACTCCCTAAGAAAGGGTGCAAAATGGACACTGAGCTTTCTGTAAAGCAGGCATTTGCATTCCATATGGAAATGAAAGGGGATCATTTCCATGCAGCTAGAAAGCTCTCTGTAGAGCCTTATAGCCATGATACCTAAACATAACAGTTTAAAAGTATTACAATGCATTACTATTTGTATTCCACACGGACATATTGCATAATTAAAGCATTTGATTATTTCTCTTAGGGTGTGACTTAGGAACATGGCTGAAAGTCTTCTATTCAGTTGTGAGCTGCATAATATTCACCTTATTATTAGAGCTCCACTGAACAGATTACATTTAGCATGAAGAAGAATCTTTATTGCAGTCAATGACCAGTCCATTAAACACCTTACATACATAAAACTGAGATTAACCGATTAGGTAAACAAACCAATCAAACTGCTGCGCATCTTACATACTACATGACAAAATTTGGCCACACTTAAGGAAACGGAATTATTTGAATCTGAAAACATTCAGCATGTTTCATCTCCTTATCATTGTCATTTCGATTTTTAGCCTTCCTTTTCTTTAGGAGCTCATTTTATCCCCACAACAACAACCCTGTGAAGTAGGTTGGGCTGAGAAAGAATGACCTACCCAAAGTCTCCCCATGAATTTCAATGGCTGAGGGTGGCCTTGAACCTGACTGTCCATATCCTAGTCCAGTATCTTAAGCACTGCACCACACCAGCTTTTTGCATGCAATTAGTAAGCTATATCATGTAGAAGTAGGTATACAGTAGTCACTTTATTTATCTGGCATATGCTATAACATACCATATCAATATCAAACTGCAATGAAATGTGGACAATCTCTTACACATCTCCTATAACATTTAAGCTACAGAGATGAATTAATGATCAGATCATCTAATGGATGGGTATCATGTTTCATTCATGTTAACTCTACAGTTTTAGACATTCATAAGAACAATATAATTGTACAGATCAGATCAGAATCCAATTTGCCCAACAGTGGACAATTACCATCTGATGTATAGAAGACATCATAATGTTGATGGGATTACAGCTCCCAGAAACTAAATGGGAGAAGACAGGCCTACCATCTTTTCAGTTTGTCCAACCATGTCATGTAAGTCTGCCAGATCGGGATTACAAAAATCTGGACAACCACTGTATTTCTTTGCTGCTATCAAGTGCTCAATTGGATTTATTTCAGACCAGATCTGCTAGCCCTAATCTGATAGTCTACTGCAATCTAAAAACGTTCTATCATAACATAGGCAGGTTATAGGCTAGTAAGATAAAATATGGAAATAACTAACATACAGTATACCACAACATGTCCAATAAATCCCCCCTGCAATTTGATAGATTTGAAAGTAGCTGCCAAATACAATTGCATTGTTGCTCTGGACTTCAAAACTTACATTATTTTAAAAGCTAAAGAAGATGAAGAAGATGGCATGAATACAGTTGCCTCACATACCAGAACAGAGGAGTATAAAAGCACCAGGAGAACAAACTGAAGCATAACAACCTCAACCCCCTAAGAAGCTGTGGGCCAAACCCTCAATGAATTGGCCATTTTTAAAGCTGTCCAAATTGATTAGTGATGAAATATTTTCTCTCACCTATCCTGAATGCCTAACCATTCAGCTCAGTTTCTCAATTATACTGAATCACCTATCTATGGTCAAGTAGCTACAGCAAATTATTTTCGTGGGGAAACACGATGGGCATTTGATATAAAATATTTGCATAGATTTCTTGAATTTTGCCAGGGTTGGAGTATTGGAGAAAAATGTATTTCTCAGTGAAACATTGTTCACCACGTTGTTTTTACAACGTTGGAAGCCAGATTAAAGGACTGTGGATATATTTAAGGTGAGCCACATCCTGAATTCTTGCCTTTCTGGACTCCAGACACTCTTCCTTAAGTGGCTGCATTCATAAATATGGATCAGACATTGGAACTTTGTCTCCTTGAGATTCTATGCTGTTTTATCTTAAAATGGTCGAACCCCTTAATTTGTTAGAAAAACACAGTTAGTCAAATTGATTGACCAGATCTACTTAAAATCAGCAAAGTGATTTGCCACCTGGGTGTAGTGATAGCCAAAGCCCCAATCTAATTCCAGGTGATCTTTAAAGAGCTTATTTTTAAAATTTATAAGAAGTGGTTTGCAGTACCATATACAGAGAGGAGAAGGCAAAGAAGAGTTAGGCAAGTGCTTAAAAGCCATTGCACAGCTCTCTACCTGTTGGAGTACAGAGAGATTATTCATTCTTGAAAGCATGGCTTCCATTAAACATAATTTATGTAAAAGAAAAGCCCATGTCTACAATTTCTATTGAGGTATTTTTCCAGGAATTTAATTCACTTCTGTGAAAGCCAGCAAAGAATAAAAATGTTATTTGAGTACAGATATGTGAGTAATTTAATCTAATGCTGTTAAAAGCAGATATTCAGTAGGGGTTGTTTTTATTTTAGCTACTTGTGATTTGCCATTCAGAAGGGTTTTTTGTGTGTGCTCTTCAGGATTACATTCACTGTATTTCCATATTTTAACCAGACTGTGTTATATATAATATTGTTTTGAACATTGGCTTTCATGGTAGATAAGAAAAATGGTAAAGATTTTACATTTAATATAATTCTAACAGTCCACCATAGAAGATAGATTTGAGAAGTATGAAAGGATAATAATATTAGCATGCTTGACTGTTTTTCCACCCACCAGTTCTGCATCCCAAATTACTCCCTATATAACATGTACTACAAGCATATTTAACAGCTTTTGGAGGGGGGAAAAACCCAGCATCTTTGGAGGCACTTTGTTATTGCTTGGAAGACTTAATCTGAAATTACTGAAAATACATCAGTAGGACTAAGAATCGTACAATTAAACTGCAGCCATCGACTAGTTTCCTTAACACTGCTACTATCTAACGCAGCCTTTCCCAAAATGAGGGCCCTTTAGATGTGTGGATTTTGGCTCCCAGCATCTCTAACCAGCCTGGCCTTTGCTAGGAAGTGTAGGAGTTGAAGTACATACATCTTGGGGGCACCCATGTTGGGAAAGGTAGATCTAAATGGATTCCCACAGCTGTATAAAAGAGAATATTTAGAAGAAGAGTCAACCATTCAAACCAGAGATATTCGCACTCTCCAGTTCCTTCAGTGCATTTCTATATTCAGTAGTGTGATTATCTTCACTTGTGCCAACCTTAGAATGCTGAGAATAAGCATGGGACACCATGAGCCAATCAGTGCTCCCTCAAGCCCACCAACAGGAAAATGTAAAGGCATCATTCAGTGAGTGACCCTCCCCTGCATGATGTCAGCTTCTGGACTGACAACACTCTCTCTGCTATAGTTTTCAGTACATGCTGTGGGCACTTGCTCAGAGGTTTTTCAAAACACCTGACCTGTGGGTACAAGGGGAAAAGCTGTCTGACTATCAGGATGTCATTCTTCCTGGATAATAAAGTTCTACTGAAAGCTGCGATTATTGCAGCCAAGTGCTTGCCCCCACCAACAGCTGCCACCATAGTTGTAGACTCAATATTACCCCGTTACAAAGGAATTATAGCCCATTATAGCATATCAGTGATCATTCGTAGAGTACATAATGCATGTTTCCACCTTTTCTCTTGACAGTATTTTTATCAGATATCTGCTTTTATCAAGGGTCATTTAAGCAATCATAGCTGAAACACCAGTAAGGTGTTCTGATGTACTATTTTACTTATGAAACCAAGAGAGGGTGCACACTACTTATCAAAGCAAGGGGAACCAAGGCTAGGCATTTTCTGCTGGCACTGGGAAGCTGGCAAAAGGTTTATGAAACTGAGTAAATCTATTTTTTTCTGATAGGATTGTGTTTGAAACTGTAAACCACCAGGACTAACACTAACACTACACGATTAATGGCAGGATTCAACTTTGAACCCTGACCGTTATGGAAAAGAGGAGGCATCCCAATCCTTGAAGAGGCTTGTGAGAAGAGAATGAATGATAAAAAACTACATTAAATACAAGGGAATTATAGTTCAACGCTGTGTGTGTCCCCAAACAGAAACTTGGATTAGAAATAAACACGGCAGCAATAGCAACACTCCTGTGCTATTAGTCACCTGAGGTTCACATTATCAACACAACAGATACTTATCATTCCTCATGTTCTTATTGTGTAGCAACTGCATGCTGGAAAGTGGCCATAACCACAATGTCTCATACATGGAAAGCTCCACTGTAGATCTTGCCCTAACTATTTCTCAATCACCTTTCTGTATCACACTGTTCATGTGATAGTCTTCCCCAATGGGGTGCCTCCTATGTATTAGATAACATCTCCCATCAGTTGGATTGAGCATTGGAATAGTGCCGGGTTGAAGGAAGTGGGCATGAAGAGACTTCAGCATTCAACAGCAGACATAGAAAATTCCTATTATGGTATCCATCCTCTTAGAATTTGAAGACGCCTCCAAGAAAGTGATATAATACATTTCTGGCATCATAGACTTTGCAGTCAAAGTTTTTGACACCTGCACCACTCAAGCTGTACCTACTGCAGCAGCAGTAAAGATCTTCCAAATGTCCTGAGGCTAATCCTCAAATATCCTGCAATTAACATACCCTCCTTTTTTGCTAATAGGCCTTTGCTCCCTCCTCTTCTCCCAAAATCTCTGCACAAGTGCCTAGAAGGAGGTAGAGATTAGATTACTTATGCCTGAATTCACCTATAGAAAATGAAATGTACTAGCTGGTGTAGTTTGAGAAGGTAATTACTAATTGCCAAGTGCAGCCAGAGAAATGGTAGTTTGCAGTAGCTATTGAAGAAGCAAGTACAGTACTTGCTCAAAGGGATGAGAAAACCCAGGGCGGGGGTGGGGGGTTGCAATCAGGACTTTCAAGTTCAAACAAAACAAAAAAAGCAACATGAGCAAGTTGAATCATTGCAAATCAGTAAATTCAGGAGTCGCTGTTGGCTGGAAGGCTACAGATTCCTGGCAGCTGATGGTTTGCTCCTACAGTATTCTCCTGTCTTCTTTTGACATCTCCCCTCCCCATGGAATCTGTCTCATCCACTTGCTTGTTTCACATAAACCCAAGTTATAACCCCAGACACAGGCAAAAGGAAGTCCAAGAATGAAGGGACAGCAGTTTGATTTAATGATTAGCCACCTGACCTGCTGGCACCTTTTGGAGCCTTAAGTGAGAGTAAATTCCCATTCTTCTGAACATGGGCTGCATGTTAATCACATGGAGAAAAGAGGAGAAAGGGGAGGGAAGGGGTTTGCAATGGAGACATTGTTCACAAGGCAGAAAGAAAGAAAGAAAGAAAGAAAGAAAGAAAATGGTCCTGTCCTTGCTGTGCTTTGTGCCAGTTTTATGCTGAGTTTTGGTCACTCAATATCTTTTTCTGGGTCTCTTGATAAAGTGTTTTCCATTAGGCATAAGTCTCCTGAGTTCCTTCACATACCCTCAATTATTATTATATAGATTTTAATAAGCATGCCTGAGATACTGCTAAAGAATTAAGAGATTGCTACATCAGCAGAGGAATTTGAATGGAATTATACCAGCCAGGAGAAACTCCTGTTGTTTTGTCCTCTAAAGTGTGGGATTCTATCAGGTTATGTTGTTGCTGTTAAGTCGTGTCTGACTCTTCGTGACCCCATGGACCGTAGCACACCAGGCCTTCCTGTCCTCCACTGTCTCCTGGAGTTTGCTCAAGTTCATGTTCATTGCATGGTGATGCTATCTAACCATCTCATCCTCTGCCGTCCCCTTCTCCTTTTGCCTTCAGTTATATCAGGTTATACTGTTACAACTATTCTTTCTCAGAATATTCCATTTTCATTTTAATGCTGAACATCTCATTGACGTCTGGGGAAATGCAGGTGTCTGGAACACTATTTCAAACTGGTTTAAAGAAGAATTGCAACGTCATATAAAGATGTAGTAGATCAATGGGAGCAGCTTTATAATTTGAACATGTAACTATGCTTGTGTTTCTACATGGAGAAGGCTCAAAATTGCTGAGAGAAGTTGCTTCTCATCTGGCATTCTGCATCTTAAATTTGGGGATGGCAAAGGCTAGAGTCATCCAGGGATAACATGTATTTATATTTTTTGTTATTAAACTTTCACCCTGCCACAATCAAAGGGTTCTCAGTGGCTTACATAGTATATTCTGTATGTTCTCAGAAATATTTAAATATAATTGCATTCTTTCTTGAAAGTTCACCGATTACTTTTTCATTAGCATTTGTTTCTTTCCTGCATCTCCATACTATTTAAAATTGAAGACATCCTTCGCTGATCCACGTAATAACTTGTCTTGAGCTTGCCATACTTGAACACTGTCTCACAACTTTGACAAGCCAAGATAGTCCTTCAAAGGATCCAGAATGTAACATTTATCACCCTATCTCATATAACCCTATTTTTCCAGTATGGTATTAGAAAAGGATGAATAGCAAACTCTTCTCAATTAGATGTTCCAAGCAAACGTGTGGACGTGGGCAGCTTGAGATTTACTTGAGAGGGAAAAAACTTGAAGCAGTTCCAGTTCCAGCTAAGGTTCCAAGTCACACAGCAGCATTAGGTTCAATAATTCAGTAGATGCATGCTTTCACAGCATGAAGCTGAACTAATGGGAAAACCATCATCAGCTGAATTTCTTCTCATTGTGTTCCTCTTAAGGTGGAAGAGCTCTGATAGAAATATTCATATGCAACACATTCCTGTGCCATCTTTTCTCCTGCAAGCTCATGGCAAGAAGACCAACTTTGGGAGGTAGTTTTAAGTAAACTACCCAATGAGCTTTGTAGCTAATAAAGAATTTTCCCAGGCCTTAATAATATACTAACTACTACATTACAACTTAGTACTTTAAAACAACAAAGAATTCTTGGCAAGGGATGAAAATAAGAAATACCTGCTGGTCTAAATGGTTATCCTATTCCTTTCTAGACATTTTAGGTTCATATTGGATTTAATTTTGTGAATCCATAAGTCAGAATCAGGGTACTAGACAGTTCTTAGATCAAGTTACAAAATCCAGGTAGAATGTAATCCTGTCCTTTTTTTACATGCATTTTTTTTCAGCCACCATTTTCCTTAATCCAGATTTTTAACAGCAATTTGGCAGCAGGATGTAAATGAGAAGAGGGTACAATCACATGGTTAAAAGGTGGCTAAACAGTGATGTTTACACCTGCTACTGAATTCATGGGTGGAATGCCCAATGGCTACACTCACCAACAGCCTTCCTTGTGTACGTCACACTCCTCCTGGAGGTTTAACATGCTTTATTAGTGCTAATGATGCTCCTACCTAGGGAGTTGGGAGGGATATCTACAGGGCATGGTAAAAAAAAAAAGAAGTCAGTATGGTGGCTGCAACAGGTGCATTCAAAGCTCTGCCTGTTTTTTTCTGTGTGTGTCACAGATACAATCCACATAAAAACAGGCAGAGCTTCAATCACACCATTGTGGCTGCAGTCTTGACTTTTTTCACCAGACCCTGGTGACACCCCTGGAGCCAGGGAAGACTTCGTCTGTAGTACAAACAAGTGGTTTGCCTAATAATGGGGATGTGACATACAGTACATAATACCAGAATCACATAACTATAGACTTTCTAAATTTTAGTGTTCCCATTCTGAGTACTGTATGTCTGGCATTCCATTGAAATAGATGACTGCAAAGAATGTTTGATCTATGGATTACCAAAGATCAGGTGCTATTTATGATTCAGCAGACTTGGGTGTGTTCACACACAATACCAAACTAGGAGGCTGGCTACCTCTACTGTAGTTCAAGGAACTATTCCTTATTTAGGAATAAAAAGTAATATTTCTTTTCAAGTACTTTCTAATCAAGGAGAGCTATGTGCAGATACATGCTCTATGTGTTTCATTCAAAGCTTACAAAATGTTCCTTATTTGGGGATTCTTTGGGTGAATAGTCTAAGGAGAAGCTTTGTGTGCAAGAACCCAGATCCTAACTTTAAGGATACACAGCTTACCTAGAAGGAGATTATGGAAGACTAGCTTTCTCTCTAACCAAATGTAGATTCTCTTCCAAGGTGGCTTTTACTAATTTAATCACTGGCCAGGACAGTGCATTCTATCCATCTATCCCATTGGATCATTCCACAGGGGCTGTGGAAGAGCAGAGGAGAACAAAGTAGCTTGTCCTTTGAGTGTGGAGAGGGGGGGTATTGCTTGATATTTTAAGTGAGTAGCATCTAGGGGATTAGATTACATTATACGATAGAATTTAGTTATGTGACTATACTGGGGCAAGTGAGCTTTGGGGGTGTTTGGGTTGTTTGCTTGGAGGGATATGTTCATATTGTGTATGTGGGTTGGGATGTGTATCAGGGGGAGGGAGAGACAACTTGTAGCTCCTGGGGAAAGAGGAAGGAGCATGATAGGAATGGTGCAGGCCATTTTAGGAGACAGTCCAGTAGTGTCCTCTGTCAGCCCCCGCTTTATGAAACTCTCTGCCCCTAGACGTTTGGGCTTCTCCCTCCCTGATTGGTTTTCAGAAGTTAAAACTTGACTTCTCTTTGGATGAATTGGTGATTTCAAGACTGCTGCCTGAATATTTCTATGACAGAAGTTGGCCTGTATATTTCTGCTGTTTATAGATAATATATGTTATAGCGTTTTAGTATATTTATGGTTGATTATTGGTTATTGTAGTTTTATTGATGTTGCTCAGATTTTTTATTGTTAGCCGTCACAGGATGGTTTGTCTGGGAATGAATGGGATAGAAACACAATAAATAAATATAGTTTAAACTATGGTTTATTAAACAAGGCATTGTTTGGTTTATACATAACACCAAGCCAAAATGGTAACCATTTTAAGACATTTGGTTAACTACAGTTTGTTGACTGTAGCTTGAATCATGTCAACTGGATTTCTGTTTTCTCAGTGGAAACGTTTCGCTCCTTATCCAAGGAGCTTCTTCAGTCTGAGCAAAGTTAGTAAGGGAATCCTTAAATATGTTGCTGTGTAAGTAAGGATTCCCTTACTAACTTTGCTCAGACTGAAGAAGCTCCTTGGATAAGGAGCGAAACGTTTCCACTGAGAAAATAGAAATCCAGTTGACATGATTCAAGCTACAGACAATTCCACCTGGATGACTGAGAACCTTCATAGACATTCAGTTTGTTGAATAAATCACAGTGGTCTTGGGTTAACACTACTCACTAAGCTATAAACTAGTAGTGGAGAAAGTAAGGTCCAGGGACTACATACAAAGTGAGTGGGTAATTTTTTTGTTTGGTATTTTTTGAAATTTGAGATTTTTTTTAAAGGATCATGAGTGCCCCTTATGGGCATCCAGTTCAGTTGCATTTCTTATCCCCTAAGCATCCGAACTCTTGCCAACCTAGCAATTCGAAAGCATGCAAATGCAAGTAGATGAATAAGTACCACTTTGGTGGGTAGGTAACAGCGTTCCGCGCGTCATGCGGCCACATGACCGTGGAAGTGTCTTTGGACAACGCTGGCTCTTCGGCTAACAAATGGAGATGAGCACCGGCCCCTAGAGTCGGACACGACTGCACAACTGTGCGGGGGGAACCTTTACCTTTTTAAGCATCCAAAACCTGTCCCAAAATTGGTCCTGGCTCTACCCACTTTTGGAGTGTGGCTCTTGACAGAAATTCCACACTCCTCCTATAAACCCATGGTTTACCAACCACAACAGCTGTGTTCACAATTTGTTTTAAGGCAAAACTAGACAAACTACTGCTTAGTATTCGTTTATACAAGATCACCAATTTTTGCTGTGCATCACAGATGATAAAAACAGTGATTGCTGAGTATCTGTAGGCCATAAAAAGTAACCATGCTACTGTCTATGGCTGGGGGAGCTACAAGCTCTACATAAGACAATTGGCTATGGATGAGTGTTCAGTGAACACATGACTAACCACTTATTTATTGTTGGAGAGACAGAGTTATAAGGAACTGAACTTGAAAGAAAGTTTGCAAGGATGCAAGACTCTTGTCATAACCAATGGTAGATATGCAGTGGCTTCCCATATGATTTAGCAATCTCAGCACTTTGCAAAACCTTCTTAAAAAGTGTTTTAAGAGCATCAGGGAATGTCAGGGCTACAGTATATGCTACACTGGAAAAAATTTAAAAATCTGGTAGAATGCAATAGCAAGTCACTTCTGAATTGTTACTAGGAAAAGCATGAAATCACCAGGAGCTGAGCTGAACTTTAAGGAGACTTGACTTGATTTAAAGCAATGCTGCTAAAATTTGCTTTAGCTCCACTAAAGACTTGTTATCTGAGATTTAATCTCCCACACAGCCAGGCTACCTTCCTTCCATAAAGTGCTTTTGTGAACTGGGGCAAGAAACATAAGTATTTTAGAGCAGACGCTCATTCTGATAGTAAAAGTATGTCATTAAGATGTCTATTCCAGCATGTGTTTACATTATCCTGTGTCTTGCCTTCTCAACTGTGCATCTGGTAATGCAGGTGAATACGTGAGCAATCTCAAGCTCAGTTAATGCTGCTGTTCAAATCTCCTTCTTCTCCTTCTCTTCTTCCTTCAGATGTCCAATTTCAGCTCAAAAGACAACACCCCATAAACATTTCATTAAAATTAACCTTGCAAAAAATGTTTTAAATTAATTTTAAAGTCTATGGCATGACATAATTATGTGTATGTCTCCTTAAAAACAAGTCCCATTCATTTCAGTGGGCCTATCCTTGTATAACCATGCATAATTGTACAATTAAAGTAGTATAGCAGAGCTTTCCAAACTGTGTGTCGTGACACAAAAGTGTGTCGCCACACACAGTCTGGTGTGTCGCCACACAACCCGGAAGCGCTGATCATCATCAGCGCTTCCGGGTTTTCCCGCGGCGACACACCAATTGCAACGCGCAAAAGCCGAAAGCGGCAGCAGCGCTTCCGGGTTTTTGCGCGCTGCCGCACTTCCGGGTTTTCCTGTAGCGACACACCAATGCCGGTTGGTGTGTCGCCGCGGGAAAAACTTTGGAAAGCCCTGTACTATAGACATGAAACTTTCCCCCTCCCCCCCACTAGTAATGACTTCTTACTTTGTGTTTTCTGCCACAAGATAATCCAGCAGACAAACAATTTATCTTCTGGTCAGTTGTGAAATGGAGATCAGATGCAAGGGAAAATAGTTTCTAGACTTCTTTTGGAGCCAAAAAGATGACATCAACTGTATGAGCATCACAATAACTGAAACTCTACCTCTACCTCTGGCATTTGAATGAAGTTATAATAAGGCTTTCAAGTTAGTTATTGTTTATATCAGTTTGTGAGTAACTCAGTAAAGGTAAAGGTTTTCCCCTGCACAGTCATGTCCGACTCTAGGCGGCGGTGCTCATCTCCGTTTGTTAGCCAAAGAGCCAGCGTTGTCCGAAGATGCTTCTGCGGTCATGTGGCTGGCATGACACGCACGGAATGTTGTTACCTACCCACCAAAGTGGTACCTATTCATCTACTTGCATTTGCATGCTTTCGAATTGCTAGGTTGGCAAGAGCTGGGGCGAGTGCGGGAGCTCACTCCGTCACGCAGGGCTAGGGATTCGAACCTCCGAACTTGCAATCTTTCGATCGACAAGCCTGGCGTCTTACCCACTGAGCCATCGCGCCCCCCAGAGTAACTCAGAAGATAAGAAAAATAATCAAATAGGGGATCTATATTTCTTTTATTTTTTGCTAATTCACATCTTAAATATTAAATTTAAATCTTAACAGCTTAAATCTTAACTTCGGTAAGATTGTTACCAAATTAAAAGCTAAAGGTTGCATTTTACCTGTGCAGTTTTGTTAAAGCTTAGTATATTTTACTCACCCAATCAATGCAGTGAGTAGCACGCAAATGCTGTCATGCCCTATAAATATAATTGTAGGAATTTATTAATGAATCATTTGTTATATATGTATGTTTGTCTATCTACCTACACATACATATTGCCTAGGGGCATAACAATGGATTTTTCTTGAATGTGTAATTATTGGAGCAATCATGAAAAGCTGCTGAACAAATTTACTGTTACACTGCTGCCTCTGGTCTGAGCATGAATGTTTAGTTTTCAGAGCACTTAATAAAGAACAGAGTTCCCCAAGTTCTGGGGGAATGTGTGGAATACTTGAAATTTGAAAAGCATAAAACAGCTGCCATGGTGGGTTTGGAATCACAAAATGCTATTTACGAGACTGAGGAAGATGCCCCACATCATCCCCTTAGGATGCTACTTACTACACCTTCTTTGCTATTTCCTGGGCAGGTGGACATTCTTCCAAATGAAGTATGTTGCCAACTGATGTATTTTTGGCCCATGTGATCTATGTTGGGACCAACCACACAGCACCTTAGAAATAAATATGATGCTGATGCTGGGCTTGACCCCATGCCAATTCCCCCTTTTTTAAATAAGAAAAATCTAAAAGCTACTGAAGAAGTCATGTGAGAAAGGGAACCAGGTAAGGCATAGAGATATGTTAAAAGAGAAGAACTACATTCTGAATGCACGTCTTTCATAGTCTTGTAGAAATCATCACTGTTTTTCTCTCCTGCTAGAACTGCACATTGGTGTTTTTTTGAGGCTCCTGGGAAATGAGTGCTAAGCAGATGTTCCAAATCTCTTGAAAAGGCTGCCAAAACCTGACCTCATAAGAAGACCATTTTCTGTCTAGGGATGGTGTCTTCATGGATTAGCTTAAGTTCTTCTCAGGTGGTCTCTTTATGCAGGCGCAGATGCAGTTGGAGTGCTGGCACAGAGCATCATGGGCAAATGTCTGGAATTTCAATTCTTGAGGCATGACAGTAGGCTTGCTCTGCATGTTCTCTCCCTGGTCTTCATTCCATTCATGGCTGCAGCCATACACACCTTATGGTGTTGTATCCATCTTTTCAGTGGTATATACTGCATGAAGAATATTCATTATTAATTATATTAAGAATTAATTAATTATTATTTAATAATATTATTTTTGTATTATAATATTTTTTTAGGGTTAGGGTTTTATATTTTATATTATAATATTATTTAATAATTAATTATATTAAGAAGAATATTAATTATATGAAGAATAAGGGGTGTGGTGGCTCAGCGGGTAAGACGCCAGGCTTGTCGTTCGCAAGTTCAGAGGTTCGAATCCCTAGCCCTGCATGCGGAGTGAGCTCCCGCACTCGCCCCAGCTCTTGCCAACCTAGCAATTTGAAAGCATGCAAATGCAAGTAGATGAATAGGTACCACTTCGGTGGGTAGGTAACAGCGTTCTGCGTGCGTCATGCCGGCCACATGACCGCGGAAGCTACTTCGGACAATGCTGGCTCTTTGGCTAACAAACGGAGATGAGCACCAGCCCCTAGAGTCGGACACGACTGCACAAATGTGCGGGGGGAACCTTTACCTTTTATGAAGAATATTAGACTTGGCAGTTGGGTGTTCTGGCACTTTTAAAAGACCTTTTTACTGGACAGTATTTTCTCCAGATTTTGTCACTTTTCTGTTTTGCAGTTTCTGCCTGGGCATCATTAATCTAGCTAGTTTAAAGGCAGTGGTATATAACATTTCATAGCCAGGAGCCATGCTGACCTTGGGGTGGCATGCACTCCAAAAAGTATGTGGGGCAGGACAAAAAAGTGTCAGAAAGAAATTAAATTGGTTTTGGGTTGAAATTAAATACATTTAATATGAGTATTCCCCCTTTTATAATATTTAAAATCTGGTGGCAATTTTGGGAGGGACGCATCCCAAGCTTTTGGAGGCACAGGTGATCCTTGGGACCTCAAGTTACACTCTTGGTTTAAGATGACCTTATGGGCAAAACAACAATGGCAGCATCTCAGGGGAGCATAAGCTCCTGAGCCAGCTTCTGAATCCTCTCCTAGTAGAACCGTAGAAGGGTGCAGAGTTCAGATTTACATTTTGTTGGTGTTAGCCTACTTTGCTATTAGATAACATCAATATATCTAAGGATGTTCTAGGGATTGAAGCACATTCCCCTGAAAGCAAAAGCTAAAATTTCCAGTGTGAACAACAGAAACCAAATCCCTTAGAAACAGTAAAAATCTTGCTATTGCTTTGTAACATGCCAGATTGAGAATAGTTGGACATAGTGAAGTACAAAACCCTCTCCTTGCATTGAGCAAAGAGGTTCCACACAGGCTGAACAAACAACAGTTGTTTGTTTTGAGACTTAAGATTTCAGTAGCATTGTGTATGTGTTTTGACCTCCATGATCTGATAGCAGATTAGTTTGTTTAGCCAGCTTGCTCTAGGCTACCCTAGGGGCTGAAGCCATGGGCCTGTCTAATATCCACAATCCAACAAAAATAACACCCTTCACCATTAGAAAAAAATATTATTAATAATAATAATAACCAAAACTACATTCATTTTAAAACTGAAGTTTTGTTCCAGTAGGATTTCATCAAGGAGAACAATAGGTTCATTGCTGGTCAATTTGTCAGCAAAGTGCATTAAATTGGCATGGATTTCCCTTAATCTGTCTTTACAGAAAAAATGCCTTCCTGTTTTTCTCCGGGGTGGAGACCCTTCAGGGTTTCCATTGTTGAAGGGGACATTCTTTCAACTTGGAGATATAATTTATTATGAAAGATCATGGGGCAAGGGGATCAAAGGTACCTTAACCCAGATCAAGGGCAAGGACTTTTGGGAGCTCCCAAAGCTTTTCCTGATTACTCATCATAGAGAGCCAATTATATGGAACCCTGTGGATGTTTAATTCAAATGGCAGCTACAGCCATATGCGCGCACGTGGGCATCAGTCTGTTCGTGTTAAATGTTTGAACAGAGGCTGGGCAAATGCAGTCCGTAGTCATTCCATTTATTTATATATTTAAAATATATTTCTCTGTACTCCTTTTCAGCTACAGACAAATGTAGAAAAACAAAGCAAATCCACAAAAAAGCCAAGAAAATCATGAGAAGAGTATCAACAAAAGCAGAGGTAAAATCACAGGTTAGGAATCACCCTTTGAATGACCTAGCCACCTCCAATAGTCTTGGATTGTATCTCCCAGTATTTCTTTGCCAATGGCTGTGCTGGCAGCGGCTAATAGGAGTTGAAGTTCAAAACATTTGGAGGAAATTTTGATCTGACTTGCAGAAGTCAGGAGTTTCTGAAGGCCAGATGGAAGTTGAATCCTGAAATGTGTTTGTTTGTTTATAATTTCAATTTTTATAGCTATCCAGTTGCATATGAATGGGTTCAGAGTGATGGTCATTCTGCAACTATGGGGCAATTCTCACAAAAGTTTCCAGTGACTATTTTTGTTCCTAGCAATGGGCAGTTGCCTTACCTAGTGCTTGAAACCAAGTTATTTAGAATATATCTAAGCAGGGTCAGAGTCATTGTTACTTGGTTGGGATTACAGACCTACCCTAGGGAGTAGGCTGCAGTGGGAAGTCCACAAACATCCCAGAAGAAGGTAATGGCAAAACAATTGTGTACTGTTGCCATGTTTCCAGGTAGTCACCTGTAGTAAAGCTTGTTTCAAGGACATCTTTACGTTTTCTTACCAATACATGAACTGCTGAACTGTTCAGAAATAGAATAGAGCCCACTCCAAGTTCTGCTCTGGAAGTACATGGTACAAGGTGGTTACCTTGCTAAAAGTAAGTTGATCTAGGAATTGTTTGTGACTGGTTGGGACATGGTTTAGAAACCCTGTTTATGCTGCTTTGAAAACACGGGTGGAGGATGGGATATCCATGGTAATGTATGGAATGTTTGTGACAACTGGGAAATCATTTTGAATCTGGCCATTTTCAAAATCAAATGTTTATGTGTCTGAAAATGGCCAGAAAGCTGATTCAATCCACGTAACAGAAGTAGTAAAAGAAGACACACATGATTCCTGTTAAGACCATCAGAATTTAGGAATAGGCAGAGGATAATGGCTCCTTAATAAGGTAGGATGCCTTGCTAGACAAACCACTGGTTCAGCTCACAAGCTTACAGCAGCGCATATTTTTAAATGCAGAGTTTAAGAGCTTGCTTTGCCTGGCTTTCCCTGGTATGTCATGGACCATACTCCTAAAGTGGGTATGGTTTGAGTTGGGGGGTAGGAGAATATTAAACAGTTGTAATGGGTAGAACAACACTTTAAGTGTTTGCAAGGGGGAAGGGACCCATCTGTATATTTAAAACTCTTCCCAGTTTCCCAGAATTCCAAAAATGAAGGGGGAAAAAGTTGGCCCACAATGCTGGTAAGATTCTTAAAAGAAAAAGTTCTGCTTCGTTTTGCATCTACAACAAAACCCAATTACTTATTAAGAGTCTAATCTAAAAAGTTCTTCAGAGACAAAACAGCTAAGGATTGAACAGCAAAGATGTGTTCAAATGATGGCCTACACTCTCTTTTTAAGAACTGCCTCTATTTTCATCCCAAGAATCCAGGCTTGGAGAAGAGTGCCATAAAGAAGCTGAATGAATCAGCTGCTGTCTGTAGCTAGCCTTGGTACCAATCGGTGCTAGGATAGGAAGCATTATCAGTTCCAGCTAAAGATAGTGGTTGGGGGAAAGATGTTGTCTGACCTCAAGCTGGGAGGGGGGAAAAAAAACCTTGTTCGTCATAAGCTGCGTAGCTCAACTCATAAAAAGCTGCCTTGGTGTCAAAAAAGATTTCTGGCAAAAAGAGTGGTGTTGCTTGCAACAGCCTCCAAACCCACTATGACTGGAGGTGATTTTCAGTTTTTTGTCCTTTCTGTGTTCACAAAGACACTCCAGACAGAAGGGTCAGAATCCTAAGGAAGCCAATAACCGCATACTCTTTCAAGCCTATTGTTTAATTGCTTAATAAACTCCTTGTGCTGAGAAACAGCCAATCTTTTCTGACCCTCTGCTTTTCTTGGAGGCAGGGGTGCTACAAATAATGGGAGGGGGTTCATTGGGGCAATGACAGAGCGAACACCTGGGAAGGAAGGGCTTTGGATTAAGAAGGCATTACTGTAGTTGTCAGGATGTGATATCCTGCCATGGAGACAGGAGGTGACATCCTGCCAGTCTATCAATGGGCATACCTCCAAGGGGGGGGGGGAGTGCTTTGTACTGGAAATTTGCCAGACTTGTAGAATAGGTGAGAATGCTTGTGATGGGGTCTTGGTACGCTGATTCGAGTATGGTATCAAACAGTTCAGCACCAAAGGCAGATCAAAGAACGCTATCATTGTGTTGGTTGATTCGAGATTGGGAAGACCTAGAAATTGTGAGACGACGGGAGGGGCTGTCAAACCGCGGATCTCTGATGGGGGGGGGGAACCCTGAAGATTTTTAACTGTTGGTTTGCGCGACTCCCTTCATTCGAGTCTTTAAGGTATAATGGATCACTGGTTTTAATAAAGAACTCTTCATATCCTTAACGGCTTGTGTTGAGAGTTTCTGGTTTAACTGCTAAAGGATCATAGCATGACAGTAGTCCTTAGTGCTAACTGTATAGTATCTATCTAAACATCACAACGGGTGACATATTTAACAATTGTTCAGGAAACTTCACTCGAGTGCTTCTTTTTGAAATAAAATATCTTCTACTTTAAGCAGCCTAATTATTTACTCCCCCCCTCTCTTCAAAGCTCCTTTTAGGCACAATTTTCCCTTCAAAGCACTAGTATGCACAATTTTCTACCAGTACAAGTACCACAACTCAGTGCTAGCTTTAGTTTGGGAACACACATCAAAGGGACTGCAAAAAGTTGTTCTTTGGCTGAATTATCATTCTTAGGCCATGCCTACATATATACATTGAACCTATGGCTGTCAGGTCCTGTGCCAGATATAGGTAGGGCGAGTGCCTATATCTTTAACTGCCTGACTCAGTAAGAATATCCTTCTCCTGCCTGTTGTGGCAGTTGGGCAGGAATCTAATTTGGGGAAGGACAGCACCAGTGCAAATATTGTGGCTGAGATAAAAAGAAGGATATTCTAGGACAGAGCTTTCCAAACTGTGTGTCGGGACACGTTAGTGTGTCGGCTGCAGCGTCTGGGTGTGTCGCGGCTGCTGCTGCCTCCGAGCCCTGCCAGGATTCCAAGCAGGTCCTAGTGCCTGCCTTGTGCCTGGCTGCCTCCAAACCTGCTGTGATTCCGCGCAGGTCCTAGTGCCTGCCTTGTGCCCTGCTGTAAGAGTGTGTCGCGAAATGATGCATGTCTAAAAGGTGTGTCACCAACATGAAAAGCTTGGAAAGCTCTGTTCTAGGAGATGCAGCCTAAGATGACCTCTCAGATGGCTTAGTTTATATTGAGAAAAAAACATGGAGCACTGAGTTTCACCTTAGAATATGTAGAAGTGGGGACAGGGGAAGCAGCCACTGTGGTTCCACTGCTCAGCTTAATTTTCAGCTTCCCTTATACCACTGGCCTAGGCTGTTATGGTTCTAGTAAGATAAACCCCAGATTATCAAAATATCAATTACATAATCCAAGAGAGAACTTCGTATGACTGATCACATCCAAGTGACAGGAAAAGCAATACACATCTTTACAAGAACCAACTTGCCTTCCCCCTTTTGAAAATGCTTTAAAGTGCCTCAGCTCACAGCATCAAATAGGGATTATAGCCACCTTAAAAAAGAATAAAAAGACTGAGTCACAGGCCATAGACGATTGTTTAAGCAAGTTTCTCATGGGAATAAATATAGCCCTATCAATTCAAGCAGTACTGAAAACAGGTTAAATCCTCACCCCGCCCAGCAGTCTGTGTAAATAATCCAGTGGCATATGACATCTTGCTGATGATAACCAAGCAGACTAGATCTCTTAGTGGCTGGGTGGGAGATCCCCTGTGAAGTCAATATATGCTGCTGTGACCAAGAAAAATGGTGTTCAACTGTAATGTCAGCCTTCTTCAATCTCATGCCCTCCAGATATGTTAGACGTCAGCTTTCAGGATCCATCATAATTCCCCCAAACTATGGTAAATCCTCAATAGTGATTTATAGCATCTTATAGCATCATCCAACCATTACTGCAACAGTAATAAAGACAGGTTTTAGACAACCACACAATGGCTGTATGTTGCTATACTGTAAATATTTCATGAGGAAATGCCCCATATGAGTTGGTCCAGCATATCTGAAAGGCACCAACTGTGATCACTGTGATAAGTAAATAAATAGCAGTTCTCTTGCTTGCAGGTGCAAGCAGCCTATTTGTGTCCAGTGGATGAGTTGGATGAGCATCATGGCAATGTTTTCTTTTGCAGTTACAGATCAGTTAACGAGAGAGACTGAGCTATATCTGACAGCTACCACCCCAGTCGACCTGTAACTGAAGACATTAATAAACCAAGGGAAAGCCTCTATGAAACTTGTTTAGGACCTACGTGTTGACTTCTTCAGCAAGCTATAAAACAAAAATTAAACAGAGGGAGTCCTTGGTGCTCTCTGAGCCTTGTTGTTTTCTTGCAGATGTTTCATTGCCAGGCTAGGCAACATCTTCAGTGCGAAAAGGGAGTGGGACTTGCTCTCTGTTTATATACCATGGCTTGTCCTGCTTGTGTTGGTGGAGGTGTTGTTCTCTCCTTAGGAGTTCCTTGATTGGGCTGTTGTTTGCTGCTTGGTTGATTGACTGAGTTAATAGTTCCTTGATTAGGGTATATTGTGCTGTTTGATTGTTCCTCTGGTGCTAATCCTGGTGTTAAAATTTGCATATCTGGGTGTTGATTACAGGCAAGGAGGTGTTCTAATCTTCTGGCTTTTCTATGGTCTCTTTTGAATGGTATGTAAATGTTGTTTACCTCTATGTGTCTGTTGATGGCTGCTTTGTCTGAGTGCCAAGCTTCCAGGAATTCTCTAGTGTTTTTGGATTTGGCTTGGTTTAAGATGCTCACAGTTTCCCAGTTGAAAGTATGGTTGAGTCTGTTCATGTGTTGTGAGATTAAGGAGTTTTCATCGTGTCTTCTGACTGCTAGTTGATGTTTGTGGATGCACTCTGCTAGTCTTCTGCCAGTCTGTCCTACATAGTGGCTGTTACAGTCCTTACACTGTATGTTGTAGATAACTCCTGTTTTTTCTTCTTGGGCTACTGGGACTTTTGGGTTACTTAAGATGTTCTGAAGGGCTTTGGTTGGTTTATGTGCTATGGTGATGCCATGTGGTTGTTAACAGTCTGTTGGTAGTTTCTGAGATGTTTCTGATGTATGGCAGTGTTATCCTTTTCATAGCTTCTGTTGGTTGTGTTCTAGTGGGTTGGGTGGTCGGGCACTTTTTGATAAAGTTGCATGGGTATCCATTTGCTGGAAGATGCTGTATAGATGATCTGTTTCCTTTTTCTGGTGTTCTGGGTTGCTGCAATGCATTAGTGCTCGTCTGAATAATGTTCTTACACAACTTCTCTTGTGGGAGTTGGGTTGTTGCTTTGGTAATGGAGCACTTGGTTAGTGTGGGTAGATTTCCGGTAAACTTGTGTTTCAAGAATGCCATCATTTCCTCTACTGATGAGGATGTCCAAGAAGGGTAGTGTATTGTTTTCTTCTTCCCTTGTGAATTTAATTCCTTTGAAGATGTTGTTGATGGTTTCATATGTTTCCTCCAGTTGTTCCTTTTTTATTATGACGAAGGTGTCATCTACATACCAGATCCATACTTTGGGTTGTATGCATGGGAGTGCTATCCTTTCTAGACGTTGCATTACAATCTCTGCTATGAGTCCTGAAAGTGGTGATCCCATGGGTGTTCCTTTGATTTGTTGGTATATTTGTCCATATATATTTGTCCATCAAACTGAAAGTAGGTAGTTGCCCCATGTCTGGGAAATTTTAATGAACTTACTAGGTTGCTCTGACTGTAAATCTCTTGCAGGCCTCTTAGCTGCTTTCTGTCTATCTTTCACTTTGCACTTTCTTCCATGGAAAAGTTCAACATGCATGCTGTTCTGTCACCTAACACACAGTGAACAGTAATATGATCATGTGTTACAGCAGCCTAAGGATAGAAAGAAATACTGTTATTGGAATAAAGGCTTGGTATAATTCAGTACTAGCTGGTGCCCTTGACCTTTAATATCATGTATCTGTAGCTGATTGGAAGGTAAGGTTCCCAGATTCTCTCTAGATAAAATGAAAGGTTGTGACTTTAGGAGGTACAAACACACACACACACACACACACACACACACACACACACACACACGACAGAATGTAATCTTTAGAAGATCAGCTCCTGATTATTAGCATTTTAGGCTTTTTTGCATGCTTTCTGGGATAGAATGGCAAAACACACGCTGCACACCTGCAAAGTCGGTATGTTCTGCCCTTTATTTAATATATGTACTTTTTATTAGATCCTTCAGAGAAAGCCTTACTCATGAGTTTTTTGCATATGAATTTAGAACTTGGCAAAATAAATAAACCAGCAGGGAGCCACAAACTTCTACAGTGACCCACGTAATGTGATCTCTATTCAGTCTGTTGTATGTGGATTCCAGCATAGTTCCCAGGCGTCTCTTTTTAAAAGTGTCCTTCGAGTTTCCATTTAGGAGAAAACAAATGAAAGCCTGTGAGAAATTGCAGATGGGGTTCCTTGTATGTGTGCCTCAGTGGAAAAAATGGAAGAGTTGGTAAAGGAAAAACAAAATGAGTCAAGATGTCTGATATGCAAGCAAATATTTAAATATTTTTATTTGGATTCACAGGAAAAGGCTAAGGATGATAACAGTGTAAAGTTATGTGAATATATGCATTTTCTGTCCCTGTTCAAATAGATTATCTTGTATCACCAGGCACACTTTTTTCAGACATAATTTTATACATTCATTCCAGATCTACATACTGAGCAAGTTATGAGAGAGTCCCTCCTTGAGTGTAGAGACTGTTAACCTATTTTTAGTGCTCCTTAATATTCAAGAAAGTTTTTTGCACATAGAAAATTATCAGCTCAAGAGAAAATATCTCTCTCATGTGTATAATGTAGGAGAACATTCCAAATTATGCAATCTAATTTTGTATCACTTAGAAAGGGAAATAAGGTAAAGGTAAAGGTAAAGGTACCCCCCGCACATTTGTGCAGTCGTGTCCGACTCTAGGGGCCGGTGCTCATCTCCGTTTGTTAGCCAAAGAGCCAGCGTTGTCCGAAGACACTTCCACGGTCATGTGGCCGCATGACACACGCAGAACGCTGTTACCTACCCACCGAAGTGGTACCCATTAATCTACTTGCATTTGCATGCTTTCGAATTGCTAGGTTGGCAAGAGCTGGAGCTAGTGCGGGAGCTCACTCCGCACGCAGGGCTAGGGATTCGAACCTCCGAACTTGCAATCTTCTGATCAACAAGCCTGGTGTCTTACCCGCTGAGCCACCACGCCCCTACAGAAAGGGAAATACAATACAGTAATTTGATGATATAATTCCTGAGATGTAGAGTTCACGATTAAGTGATTATACAGTATACATGTGTGAATCATGAATTAAGTGTGTAATTGCAACTCGTTTCTTCCCAAAATACTGTATGTGGCATGTTACAACAACAGAAGCAACAGTGTGTGTTACTACTATTAATATTCAATAGAATTATATCACTCTTTGAAATTAACCCTTGACAGTCTGTGTAAAACAGTTTTAAAAACAGCTAATTTCAACCATCTTATAACATTTTTGTTTTAAAGGTAGGAGGGAAATCTCAGATGATCTATTACATGATTTCTTCAGTGCCCATTCATTCATCAGTAAAAGACTTAAAGATAATAAACTTTTTTTGTTTGTTTGTTTAAGGCAATTACTTAATCTCAGCAAACTCCTGTGTTAAGCACGGCTATTAACAGAGCAGGCCATAAATCATTGCCCAACCAGGTGGGTGATTATTCTGAAATGCAATCACTCTTCGGACCTTCTGAAGACCCCTCACAGACTTAAGCACCCTAATTGCACAGGCAGCAAGCTAACAACCAGCACTTTGCATGAGCAGCAAGGAGGATGTGCTGTAAAATGCACTAGGCCCATTTTTAATACCAGTCAGAACATTTACTTACCAAGGCAGGATGATACATGGGGGTTATTAGCTGGCACCAGAGCCACAGCTGGGTACAGCTGATAACTCACACATTCTCTCCTCTACTCCAAGACCAGGCTGTCTCCTGCTCATTATAGAATGGCCACATCTACTGTTCCTGTTATTTGCATATGCTTCCAGGATGTGGAACGGAGAAACACTATCCGTTATTATGCTTTCCCCACAGCAAATGAAATTATTCTCTAAGCGGGACGGTCCCAGGAACAATTTCACGTGTATTCAGTACAGCAAGATGTGGAAGAGGATAACGTGGTGTGTCAGAAAATAACATGTCAGCCTGAGCTCTGTCAAAAATTTTGTATCTCCAGCATCTGCCCATCAGCCACCTAACTCAGTCTTCAACCTGGAACCTTCCAGATGGATTGGATTGCAAGACTGAGAATTCTGCATGCTAGCTGGCAGTTCAAAGACTTTCATAGGGCCAGGGGTGTCTGCAGGCCCATGAAAAGCTTCAATCGCATGGTCATGGCCACCATTTTGACTTTTTTACTCTTCTCTGTAGACACTCCTATATAGGACTGTGCAGAGCTTTGGATTCAATTCCCAAAAGATGCTTTGGAGCACCCTGTGGGAATGGAATTAGATTCTAGGAGAGGATTTATTATTTAGTTATTATCCTTCCTTCCTCATGTGAGTGAGATTAGCAGAGTACCATCCTCAGCAGCATAAACTTGGAAGCTTAAGACAAGATTTGTTTAACCTTCTAGAAAACAATAATCCAGGATGCTTTGAAGCAAACTGGATTTTCCTGGTATTACCCCTTTTATCCCTCTTAAAATAACAATCACACAGTTTTGTGAAGAAATAAAGGTAATGTTTACTCACATAATCTAGGTCTCAAAACAGCAGTTGCAGTAGTAAAGTCAAGACAGGTTTAAAGTACTAACTAAGTTACTAAAATAGAAGATCTAAGCTTAAAAATGGTGTCTGAGCTTCTCGGATGCATGGTGAAGAAAGAGGAAGTGATCTCACAGAGTTCTCTCTCTAGGAAATTACTCAGGAAAGTTCCGTGAGCCTCCGCCCCCTTTCATGTGCCTATCTAGCAAGACATGAATTGTTGGTTTGACTGCAATAATATCCCACACACCCGGGGGTGCAAAGGTAGCACTTATCATTGACTTGTTAAAGCAACTGCATCTTTTCCTGAGATTCCAAAACTCGCTACATTGGCCATACATATCTTAAAGGGCACCAGCTTGGGGAAGGTGGATCTATAATTTATAAAAATATGTGTTTTACAGAAATATGCACATGTACTATGAAGGAAGGTTGAAGTTTGTTTGTTTGTTTTGTAGTATACCCAAAAATTTCATTCATTCATTGGCGATCACTCGTAGCCGAGTAAGATTGTCTTCCAAAGGTAAAATTTTAACAGTGGATCCGTAAGTGGCTATAAAGGCCAATTCTGGATCCGCACAACCTCCCACAGTGAGGGCATAGGTTTCCGGGTGGGAGACGGTCATGATGAGGGTTTGCCTGACGTGCCTTCCTTTTAGCTCTTTTCTCCCTTTCACCCTGTACTCGTGCTTCTTCAAGCAGCTGTGGGAATTAGATTGAATTCTGAAAGATAATGTGATATTTCTTTCCTATTCATAGAATTAGAATGTGATGTGCTCTTTAACTGGACTATTTGACTTCCTCCCCCATCCCCCAAAGCTTGCTTTACTAAAATTGCTTCACCATTTTATTAATTATTTATTTTATTTATTTATTTATTATTCAGATTTATCACCGCCCATCTCTACAGCAGTAGACTCTGGGCGGTGTACAACAATAATATTAAAATTAAAAACCTATACACCTTAAAATACAATATAATAATAAATAAAGAGAATCCAGAGGATGGTAGGATCTTAAAAAGGAGGATATCACGGGGCTAACCACCCCCAGGAGGAACTATTACTTCCTTCATCCCAAGCAAGGCGGCAGAACCAGGTCTTTAAAGACTTCCGGAAGGCTAGGAGCGAGGGTGCCCGCCTCACCTCCGGGGGCAAGATATTCCACAGGGCGGGTGCTATCGCAGAGAAGGCACGCCTCCTGGACCCTGCTAGATGAAATTCTTTTATTGATGGGGTCCGAAGCATGCCCTCTCTGCATGACCGGGTGGGGCGGGCAATTCTTTCCTTTCCTGGATCAGGAGTCCCTCCGTACAGTCACTCATGCCCTGGTCATCTCCCATATAGACTACGCAATGCACTTTACATGGGGCTACCCCTGAAGAGTATCCGGAAGCTTCAACTGGTCCAAAATGCGGCTGCGCACGCAGTTATTGGTGCCCCTAGATCAGCTCATGTGACACCTCTGCTGCGCGAGCTGCACTGGGTGCCAGTATGCTTCCAGGTGCAATTCAAGGTGTTGGTTATGACCTTTTTTTAAAAAAAAGACTAAAACTGAGCTGAATATCATAAAAAGTGGTGGGGCACATTGAAAACTTTTTGGGAAAAAGAAATTGAGCATTGGGGGGATTCTTTTAGGTTGGGATAAACATTGTTTAAAGATGAAGTGGCCAAGGGATGGAGGAGTTCCCTGATCAAAAACAGTGTTCTGTGTTTTACCAGTTCTCCGGGCGGTGGCCTGATTGCCTTCAGCAGCCCCATCATGTTCACTTAGTAATTGAGTTACAGTGGCTCTGACAGCTGATATTACATACTGTAACAGCATAAAGTCATTCCCAGAGGCAATCTTGTGGAGAACAGATGGGTACTTGACTGCTGTGGTAGCAAAGTTATTTTTCCCCTGGAATCAAATACTAATAGTAATCAAAATCTTAGGAATCTATGATTTCATCCTTACTTACCAAGTGAATAGAGGCACATATGTCACACGGAACCTATATCAGAGCAGATCTAGATAATTCTATTCCTTCTATGAAAGGGAGCTTCTACTCTCAGACAAGTGAATGGAAGAACCCCGTGGTCACCTGAAAAGCACCACTAGACAACCTTGCACAGATGCAACAGTGCTGGAAAAAAACAATGCTTCTATGCTTGTAAACCATGATTAGTCTCAAGTTTCCTCCATCCATGCTCTATCCATGTTTCCCTTGCATCTTTGTAAACCAGTGCTTGAAGGATGAGGAACAAGGCACAAATGCTCTTGTGTAAATGCAAATGCTGTTCTGTTTTCTATGGGATTCTTCAGCAATAGCTCTAATGACAAAACTAAACTCTACCATTTGCCCAGGAAACAGACAATTAGTATTTTTTTTTAGTTTTACCAGCAGCCCTGAAAGGATATGCTGAATGATTTCTCTGCCAGTTGCATTGACAAATGGCTCTACTTTAGCAAAAACTGGAATTTGCAGGAAATGTTTGAAATGGTGCCCTCAAAGTGGGTGAGCCCGTCGTGGCAATGAGTGAAATGTCTACACTCCTCTATTCATGAAGTTATGCTTGGCTCTGGAGCATCTCTGCAAGAATGTGTTCCTTGGCGGCCTGTGCTTCTCCACTGTAAAAGTCATGCTAAATCCTTTATAAGCAGGTCATTGATTTCAATGTTAGTCACTCCACAGCATGAATAAGAAGGGAATTGTGGCTTAGACTGTTTGAAGAGGCCCATTGCAGGATATACATCAGTACAACTCTTGCTTTGATCCCTACATGCATCCCATTTTGCAAATGGGTTCCAGGAATGCAGTTTCTACCATGAAAAGAACTTGGGTATGAAGCTCAGGAGCTTCTCATAGTTGAAGTCTTGATCACTATTGACTTTACTATCCAGCTGATCTAGGAATATTTGTCCCAGATAAAAGCAACTAAAACCTCGTAGAAAAAAGTGTATAATCCTGGGACTCCCGGAGTCATGCCTTAGGTATTTAGTGAGAAGATCACTATGGGCCAATTTATTTCATATATTGGACTGATCCAAAGAAACAAGGTTTAGAGGGGGAAGACATTCCTGCAACATGTTCCATACATACTGTATCTCTACTAGGAGACAGGAACCTTAGGAGATCTTATGAAAACAGTTATGGGAATTGGCCTTAAGGCTTTTGAGATGTTAAACTAATGCTTAGTCCATGAAATAATGTGACTAGAAGTGGCATCATTACAAGCATACATATTAAACACATGAAGTTGCTTTATACAAAATTAGAATGCTGGTCCATCTAGCTGAATTTTGTCTTGCAGTAACACTTCAGAGCTTCTGGCAGAATTCTTTCCCTTTGTCTGCTGCTATATTCTTTGAAAGGAGGCCGTGGGGGCTGAGCCTACAGTGTTACCTTCAACAAGAAAAGTTTGTGCTCTTCCAAGGAGCTACATCCATGTCCCCAAAATGAGAGAAGCCACCAACAGCAGTAGAAAACTACCAGGGCAAGTCACTATGCCAAAACCTTCCCTGTCCCAAACACCTGAACCGGTTGGCACTATGGGCTGCATGCAGAAAACAGATAGATGTATCTTTTCTGTGGCTGAAGTGGTCCTTAGCTAACAGCACCATGTGAACAGCAATGTCTTTTCATGTTGATAGTAATAAATATATAGATTAAATGATTTTCCAAACTCTTGTTAGAAAGAAAAGAGACTTTCCCCCCTCCTTTGAAGAAAACCAGCCTCTTGAAATATTTTTTTTCACCTGTTAAAGAATTCTACCCATGTCCCTCATTACCTACTCCACTGCTAAATCTCTGGTCCTCCATTTACGTGGTCCCGCGTTTCGGACAACTACCCGCTTTCTCTTTTAATTTGACCTTATTTCTCTATAGGAATTTTGCTAGCCAACTGAAATCTCTTATTTTGCCGCAGCTGCTGGCAGAAGGAGCTTAAGCTTCCATTTGGCTTTTTAAAAGTTCCATAATCTATGCACTCATTTTTTCCACCAAAATTGCAGCCACTGCCCTCTTAATACAATGATGACATTGTATAACAGCAATTAATACTTCCTTTTTTATGATTGTGCCTTCTCTAGAATTACCACAGCAGTCCTATCCACAGTATGTTTTCAGATCTGAGCTCGTCTTAGAGGGCCCCTCCTCCCTCCAGTTTTCTGGTGGAATTGGCAGAGGCCTGTATTATTAGGACAGAAGCCAACTTGTTCTAGTGGAATTTCCTGTCTGATTTTAAACCCTCCCCCCCCCCGTATTTTTCCCCTCCCCTCCTTTAAAGTGAGACGAAGGAAAGCTTTTTTAATTACCCTGCCATGGGTTCCCCTTTCAGGATATTATTATTCTTATTAAGTACTTCCTCTTGGGAAGAAGCAAAGAGCAGAACCCGGGAAGGGTGGTGGAACAGTCAAGACTTGTGTCCTTATTGTATTTTAATAACTTTCAGATTGGAGGAATGCTTAGGCGTATGTCTTGGCATGACGACCAAGCAACTAAGCGGTTCCAAGGCTGTTAGCGCTTTGCAGCTTCGGACCTGTAGAATTAATGAGTTGCTGATTTAAAAACCCTCTGGGTTGAATTTTCTGCTTCGCTGGATTTGCCGTTAGTTAGCTTAGATTCAGCGTCCACAGCTGGTGGTAAACTTACCTATTTCTGTATAGGTTTGCCAGATGATAACGTGGAGGTTGGGCTGTCTCTTCACTAATCCCGCAGCCCCAAAAAGGAAGATCTTCCCAAGGGCAGTTCTGCATGTTCCCCTGTCCCCCAGGCTTTCTTTCTTTTTTTGGTTTTTCTCCTCACAACGGGGAATTTGGAAAGTAGCCAATAGGTAGAGAAAGATATGTGCTAAGTGATGAAATGGCAGAGAAGCAGTATCACATATGCTTTCAGAGCAATCACAGCTACTGGCTTAATGCATGCCACAGGTTTCTAGGCACAGTCTTCCCTGTACCCCATTATTTGTCACAGGAAGGAATCGGGTATGAATGGAGTGAGATTCCATATGCAGGAAAAGAGATACATTCAGCCAGGAAAGCAACCTTACTTTTGCTGATGCCTTGTCTATTTCTTTACAACCCAGCCCTGCCTAGGCACCTCCAATAGAAATACCATTTTGGTAGGACATTTGAGCAGAAGCCAGAAAGGGGGGGGGGTGACAAAAGGCACATTGCTACATAAATTCTACCCATCATGGCTATGCAATGATGAAAGAATGACGCTTGGGTTCTGAAGCCACAACCCAACTTTCATCATCTTGGTGTTGTCATGGCTAGCTGCAGGTGCCTCTGCCAAGGATTACTCAGTTGAAGGAGATTAGCTGCCAAGTCCAAAAAGGCTGGCTGACTACTTTTAAGTAAGAAAAGAAACTCTCATTGCCATCTAAAAGGAAAGGTCCTGTAAAATTCAATACAAAATCCAAAGCTTAAAACTACTTAGCTGGACCAGTAACTCCGAATATGAATTTGGGCTGGGGAGATCAGCCTGGACAGCAGCACATGCAAAAACGATCTGCATCCACAGCATTACCTTGGAGTATCAAAATGGTAATTCTGTCATAAAAAGTAGTAAGGTTTATCTAACACAACTTTTTAAGATAAATCCATGCCGGCTGTTGGTAATGGTAGCGTTCTTTTCTAAATGCTCTCAGTCATACTACTTCTCAATATTTGTTACGGTGCCTTTCCCAGGATAGACATAAATAGGAGTGTGCACAAAATGCAAAATCTGTTTTGTTTTGAACTCAAAGCAAAACATTGGGTTTCAGAAGTTCTGTCAACCTGTTTTGGACTGACTGTGGTTCAGCAGGGGGGAAAAAAGCTGAAATTGTTTTGGCTGGTTTGGCCATGGGAAACAGTGGGATTTCAAATAAGCCTCTTGGTCTGCAAAAATCTGGTTGGCCACTAGACAGCAGCAAGAAGATACTAAAAACACAAAGTCCTTGCTGCCATCTTATGTTCATCTGGATATTTGCAGCCTAGATCTGACAGTCTTAGCCCTAGCCTTGCTTGAACTTAAAACAAGCATTTGCCTTGCTTGTATAAGTTTTCGGTGGCTCAGCGGGTAAGACGCCAGGCTTGTGGATCGGAAGATCTCAAGTTCGGAGGTTCGAATCCCTAGCCCTGCGTGCGGAATGAGCTCCCGCACTAGCTCCAGCTCTTGCCAACCTAGCAATTCGAAAGCATGCAAATGCAAGTAGATGAATAGGTACCACTTCGGTGGGTAGGTGACAGCGTTCCGTGCGCGTCATGCAGCCACATGACCGTGGAAGCGTCTTCGGACAACGCTGGCTCTTCGGCTAACAAACGGAGATGAGCACTGGCCCCTAGAGTTGGACACGACTGCACAAATGTGCGGGGGGAACCTTTACCTTTTTATAAGTTTTCTAATTGAAAGGAATCCGAGGTGAAGTAGGCTGGTTCTCTGTGTTCGATCTCTTTGGCAGGGTACCACCCTTTCAAATTAATTACCTCCTCTAGCACAAGAGGACATCCTGGCAGAAAATATTAAATTCCTTGCAGTCAGTCCATTAATAATAAACCTCTTCTAAAACTAATCTTGCAGACAGTCAGGAATATGGACTGTCTCCTTCCACCACAGTATTTAAAGGTTTGCTTGCAGATTTACCCTTTTTTCCCCCCACCTAACTTCCAAAACCACCACCAACAACAACAACAACAAGGATGCAGTAGTAGAATGAGCATCAGTGAAAGAGAGGGGGCCTCTATCCTGGGGAACACAAAAATCCCCTGCCTGCCTCACTGCCATAATTTACCTCCTAAGTATAAGTGGCATTTGCATCCTCATAGAATTTAGTAGCCCACAGAACAGAAGAGCAATCATGAGTCACGCACACCCTCTTGCTCAGGAAAACAGCTGTTCTTTTTATTTTTTATTTTTATTATTTATTATTTATTATTTCAATTTATTCCCCGCCCATCTCCCTTGCAAGGGACTCTGGGCGGGTTACAACAATTGAAAGTTAAAAACTATAAAAATATCATCTAAAAATACAATAATAATAAAATAATAATATACAATAATAAATTATCTAAATCCAAGATGGATTGGAGACCATGGTGTAGATCGTATTCCTACGGGGCCAGCCAACCCCAGGAGGCACTGCCACCTCTGTCATCCCAGGCTCGATGGCAGAGCCAGGTCTTGAGGGCCTTCCGGAAGGCCAGGAGCGAGGGGGCGAGTCTCACCTCCGGGGGCAAGATGTTCCATAAGGCGGGCGCTATCGCAGAGAAGGCACGTCTCCTGGACCCCGCCAGATGGAATTCTCTTGTTGAGGGGGTCCGAAGCATGCCCTCCCTGCATGCACGGGTGGGGCGGGCCGACGTTATCGGGACGAGACGGTCCCTCAGGTACCCTGGCCCTATGCCATATAGGGCTTTAAAGGTAATCACCAACACCTTGAATTGGACCCGGAAGCAAACTGGTAGCCAATGCAGCTCGCGTAGCAGAGGTGTTACATGTGCCGATCTCATGGCACCCATAACTGCTCGCGCCGCAGCATTCTGAACCAGCTGAAGCTTCCGGATACTCTTCAGGGGTAGCCCCATGTAGAGCGCATTACAGTAATCTATACGGGAGATGACAAGGGCGTGAGTGACTGTTCGGAGGGCCTCCCGATCCAGGAAAGGGCGTAACTGGCGCACAACACGAAGTTGTGCAAAGGCCCTCCTGGCCGTGACTGCCACCTGCTCTTCGAGCAAGAGTCGCGAGTCCAGGAGGACCCCCAGATTCCGCACTGGATCCGAGCGAGGTAGTGCCACCTCACCCAGAACCAAAGATGACAACTTCCCGGATCTAGGGGGGCCATCAATCCACAGCCACTCCGTCTTACCAGGGTTCAGCTGAAGCCTGTTGTTCCCCATCCAGGCCCCCACAGCCTCCAGACACTGACATAAGGCATCGACCGCATCACTTACTTCACCTGGGATGGAGATGTACACCTGGGTATCATCAGCATATTGGTGATACCTCATCCCATGGTGACGGATGATCTCGCCCAGCGGTTTCATGTAGATGTTGAACAGGAGAGGAGAGAGAACCGACCCCTGCGGCACCCCACAAGTCAGGGGGCGCGGGTCAGCCCTCTCCTCCCCTATCAACACCGACTGGGAACGGCCCCGGAGGAAGGAGGTGAACCAGCGCAAAACTACGCCGCCCACCCCCAACTCCCTGAGCCGTCCCAAAAGTATACCGTGGTCGACGGTATCGAAAGCCGCTGAGAGATCTAAGAGAGCTAGGATGGACGCACTCCCTCCATCCCGCTCTCGCCAAAGATCATCCATAAGCGCGACCAATGCGGTCTCCGTCCCATATCCCGGCCTGAAACCTGACTGGAAGGGGTCTAGATAATCCGTTTCCTCCAGAATCCTCTGGAGTTGCCAAGCCACCACCTTCTCAACCACCTTTCCCAAGAAGGGAAGGTGGGAGACTGGGCGAAAATTGCCCAGGATAGTAGGGTCCAGGGACGGCTTCTTGAGGAGGGGGTGCACCAGCGCCTCCTTAAAGACCTCTTTTACACTTGAAGTGCTAAGGGGACATCAGAACTTCAACAAGTAAGTCAAGCCAAAATATGCAAATATGCCTTTGCATAAGAATGCACTATGGACTACACCAGCAGTGCACAACGGTACATACACCTAAGCTTAGCAGGCCAATCAGCATATAGTCTTTTGCATTTTTATGTGCACTGTGAAGTTTCCACACATAAAAGATCCCAAGAGAAATGAAATGAACAGAGGGCAAAGACGAATGAATGACACCAAAGGCAAAAACTTCAAAAGAGCCTCCCAAACCAAAGCAGGCCATGAGCATAGCATTTTTTGATGATGTTAATAACATTGACGATGGCTTATGGACTTTATGTGTGCATGGGCACTGTGTGGATGCTGTTTGCCCTTTTCATTGTATAGCTTCCAGAGTACTTTTCAAGAAAACACACTCACTACATAACCATCCAGAATCTCAACAGCAACCAAGAACATGCACAAAGTGTATATTACTGTAACGTTATCAGGCCAATCAAAATAGAGCATCTGTGCGTTTTTAAAACCACTCTGAAGTCTCCATAAACAGAAGGGCGCAAGAGAATGCAAATGCACAGAGTGCAAGAGGTGAATGAACAGTGGCGCCAGAGTCCCAAACTCCAAGAACCAGGCAACCAAGCAGAGTTCTCAGTGTCAAACCAAGCCAAAGCCAGTCAACTTTTTGGGGAAAATATAATAGCTGAAGAACATTTATGATGGGTTGCTGAATCTAGTGGTGCATTCTGTGCCTATTCTTTTGGCCTATTAATTTTGGAGCTTTCAGAGTGTTTTTGAAGATGAAGACACTCACTGCATTAGGTAAAGATATCCTGAATCTCAACGCTGATGAGAACCAAGAGCATGCACAGAATGCATGCACGCACACGTGCACACACATGGACACACCAGACCAGCAGGCCAACTGAGCCAAGATGTACAAGTATTTTCTGCACATACGTCACTTGTGTGTGTCCATAAGTTTAAGTGTAAACTTAAGAACAGTAGTGTATGTGCCTGTACAAACACAGACCTTTGATCTTATCTCTAGCGCTCCACTTTTTTTGTTTTTTGAAAGCCATACACATAAAGGGGCGTGGTGGCTCAGCGGGTAAGACGCCAGGCTTGGATCAGAAGATCGCAAGTTCGGAGGTTCGAATCCCTAGCCCCATGTGACGGAGTGAGCTCCCGCACTAGCTCCAGCTCTTGCCAACCTAGCAATTTGAAAGTATGCAAATGCAAGTAGATTAATAGGTACCACTTCGGTGGGATGGTAACAGCGTTCCATGCGCGTCATGCCAGCCACATGACCGTGGAAGCGTCTTCGGACAACGCTGGCTCTTTGGCTAACAAACGGAGATGAGCACCGGCCCCTAGAGTCGGACACGACTGCACAAATGTGCGGGGGGAACCTTTACCTTTACCTTACCTACACATTAATCTACAGGAATTCCAGGTTCTCTACAGGAATATTTACAAAAAAAAAACAGTGGTAACTTACCTTCCAGGAAATCGGGCAATTGGCATTCACAGGTAGGAAAGAATAGTCCTCTTGCCTTGGTCTTCTTCTTTTGTCTCCTGCTGGCCTGAGCATCATCTCCATGCTGTGTGTGGGATTCTCAACTCTGGGCATGCATTCCCTGCATTCCTCCCTCCCAGGAACGCCCCACCACCATGATGAGGTAGCAGCACTTGGGGATTATTAAATTGTACGGTGTGTAAAAGTCAGGTGGGTCTGTATATGCTAATACAGGGTAGTGGTGGCTTTTTTATTGCATCTTGAGACACAGTGTAATCTGAAAATTTGCTAAAAGCCTAAATTTCAGGAAGAAAAAAAAGTACTTCTATTTTGGTTTTTAATGTTCTATGCAAACAGACAGTTTATGCTTAGAAATGGTCTGAGTGGGTGTGGCCTGCTGTGAGTGGGTGTGGCCTCAGAGCCAGTAGTCCTTGTTTGACCCAACTGAGGCTATCAACAACACACTTGCCCATGTATGAAGGTGTGCACCATGGCACTTGGGAAGTGGGGAGCCATGGGAGTGATGGTGGATGAATCCACTGTAGGATAAACCCATTTGAGGTCCATCTTCTGAGAGAAGGGACACACAAAGAAAATGTAAGACAGTTCTGCCTTTTCCATATTCCTTGTAGTAACTTCCTTCTCCCCATGCAACAGATCAACTCTTCTATTACTTCAAGAAGTACCCAACACCTTACTGTATTTCCATTCCTCTTCAGTCTGAACTTTAGCCTGCCTGACTGTACCCCTACACCGGCTTGAGCTATCAGACTGTTCTTCTCCTTAGTTATCAGTCTCTGCTTCAATTTCCTATAAATCTTCTTGTGTGTCAGTGAGCTCAGTATTCATCCATTCAGGACTCTTAAAGCTTTTCCCATTTTTCTTTCCCACAGGGATCATTTATGCCTGTACTTTCCATATCTTATTTTAAGGAACTTCCATCCCCCTGAGGCTTGCTTGTCATTTAGTATTTTGAGCCACGGTATGCCGCCTAACATTTGTCTGAGTTCATTAAAATCTGCATTCCTGAGGATGCTCTGGAGTGCACTCTTTTGTTTTCACTTCAGGGGATTAACTTCCAGAAAACCACTGGACACCATCACCAGTCCAGAAAGGCCAGACTGACAGGAGGAGTGGAATGTTCTGGGGTTGGAACTGTAGCTAGAGTTGGACTCCAAGGTATGTGACTGCCTTGAACTCTATGATACAGTCACTTTCCCCAAAGATGCTCTAGATCTCAGAAACACTATTCCAGGTTCAAGAACTGTATGACATAAGTGACTCTGAGAGAAGGTTTCATCATTTATCTTCACAAGGTCCTTGTAGGATCTTTCATCAAAACATTGACTAGCTTTAAGAAAACCGTGGAAACTGTGTCTTTGGCAAGCTGGTTGAATTGCTCACAAAGATTTACATTTCTGGTACTGATACTGTTAGACTTTTCCTTATCATTTTGCTTCTATGTTTTTCAGAAACAGTCTTATGTAATTTTATCTCAGCAGGACTTAGAAGGGATGTGGATTGCCTGTATTAATAGTGCTTGCTGAGAATTAAACTGCAGTACTGGAGATGCTGGTTCTATGGATTATGGGTAGAATTAGGGTTTAAGGGTATAAAAAAAGAGCCAGTTTGGTCTAGTGGTTAAGGCAACAGGCTAGAAACCAGGAGACTGAGAGTTCTAGTCCCGCCTGAGGCATGAAAGCCGGCTGGGTGACCTTGGGCCAGTCACTCTCTCTCAGCCCAACTCACCTCACAGGGTGGTGGTTGTGGGGAAAATAGGAGGAGGAAGGAGTATTTGGTATGTTCGCCGCCTTGAGTTATTTATAAAAATAATAAAGGCGGGATATAAAAATAATAAATAAAATAAAATAAGTTGCACGCTGGGGAATCCTTGGTCCAAATCTCATCTCACCTGTGACTACATTAATTAGGTTTATTATAGCCAGATTCTATCAGCCACTGCCTGACTTCTTTATAAAGGGAATAAGACCATCAGCCAGAGTCCAACTCTAGCTACAGTTCCAACCCCAGAACATTCCACTCCTCCTGTCAGTCTGGCCTTTCTGGACTGATGATGGTGTCCAGTGGTTTTCTGGAAGTTAATCCTCTGAAGTGAAAACAAAAGACTGACTCCAGAGCATCCTCAACTGCTGGCCCTCCCCCCAAACAGGTTGAACAATGTAGTCTGGAGGAGGCAAAGAGAATAATCTTACATAAATGGAAAGAAATACATCCTCCTGATCCTAAGGAATGGATTCAGGATATAAGTCTGTTATCTATTTTTGAAAAGTCTTTATTTTCTAAAATGAGAAGGTGAAGCAATACGTTTCCATATGGTTAAGATTTAATTATAAACTAATGATCAAATTATTCCTATATTGGTACTAAATTGATATTATATGGATCTTCTTCTTTTTTAACTATTTCCCTTTTTTCTTTTATTAAATTTAGTTTAAGCACCACCAATGTACGTAGATTCTTTTTCACTGAATAACAACTATTTCTTTTCTGTTGTTATTGTATCTGTTTGTGCTTCATTATAAAAAATAATTTAAACAGTTGTAAAAATTTAAAAGGTAGTGGCGAGATATAACAGTACATTTACTTACTTATTTTTATTTGATTTTAATTTAATTTCCTAGATTTTAATTTACCAATCATACCTTACTCTGGGTGGCTTACAGTTCTAACTCCAGTGATAAGATTAAAGGTAAAGGTTCCCCCCGCACATTTGTGCAGTTGTGTCCGACTCTAGGGGCCGGTGCTCATCTCCGTTTGTTAGCCAAAGAGCCAGCGTTGTCCGAAGACGCTTCCACGGTCATGTGGCCGGCATGGTGCGCGCAGAACACTGTTACCTACCCACCGAAGTGGTACCTATTAATCTACTTGCATTTGCATGCTTTTGAATTGCTAGGTTGGCAAGAGCTGGGGCTAGTGCAGGAGCTCACTCCGTCACGCGGGGCTAGTGAAAATATTACGTAAAGGTAAAGGTTCCCCCCACACATTTGTGCAGTCGTGTCTGACTCTAGGGGCCGGTGCTCATCTCCATTTGTTAGCTGAAGAGCCAGCGTTGTCCGAAGACGCTTCCACAGTCATGTGGCCAAATGACGCACGCAGAATGCTGTTACCTACCCACCGAAGTGGTACCTATTCATCTACTTGCATTTGCATGCTTTTGAATTGCTAGGTTGGCAAGAGCTGGAGCTAGTGCGGGAGCTCACTCCGTCACACAGGGCTAGGGATTCGAACCTCCAAACTTGCGATCTTCCGATCGACAAGCATGGCGTCTTACCCGCTGAGCCACCACACCCCTTCCAGTGATAAGATTAGAACAATATAAAATATATCCATAATAAGCAACTAGAACAAAATCCGCAACATGAGGACTATCTGCTGCCTATAACATTCTTCCTTGGGAAGAAAAAGAAATGAAACCACTCCTCAGAGCCCATGGGCTTGCTGAGAAAGTCAATCTAATAGCTTTGTGAAAGGGCAGGCAAGTCGGAGCCCCTCTGGTGTAAGGGGGAATGCTTTTCCAGAGGATGAGATAGTGACAAAGAAGGCCCATCTCCAAGATCCCAAATGATGACCCTCCCTAAAGAATAGGAGCTGGAGAGAATTCTCTGTTCCACATCTTAATATCCAGGCAGAAGCCACTGAAGATAGGCAGTCCTGTAGATGTTCAAGTTCTAAACCATGAAGGGCTTTAAAGGAGACAAGCAGCACTTTGAATTGCACTCAGAAAAACACTGATAGCCAATGTAATCATTGAAGCAGGGGTATTCCATGGGCAAATCATGGGCTGCCCGTAATTGCTTGAGCCTTCTCAACCAGCTGGAGCTTCCAAGTGGCATTCTAGGGTGCCCCATATAAAGTACAAAGGCTATTCAGGAGGAATCTTGTCCATGGCCAGCACTGCCTCCATATTCCAGGCTGCCACTAAGGCTTCAGCAGGACCACTTTTGCACATCCTTAATATCCCTAAAATTGTAGTTTTTTCACACCCTTAACATTTAGTTTAGGATAATTCAGATAATGCATGTCTAACAGCCTGATGCTACCAAGTATCTTTTATAAATGCTAACTATGAAATGGGAGTTCCCCGTAAAAACAAGTGATAATATAAGCTTTCTGTAGGCTGACTGAAATTTAGAGTACACTGGTTTCCCTAATATAGTGCACTCTTGATGTGTTAAACTATAACTCCCATCATCCCCTAGGAAGCACCCCCAGTTTCCTGAGAATACTGTGGGTATTATCCAGTATACCAGGAAAGTATCAAGACTACTGTGCTCCCATGGCCACTAAAGCTTGCTTCCTACTAGGCTTAGAACTGTCTCTTAACCATCTTCACACTGCTGCTTCATTTGTATCCTCTGAAGCATTCCCTTTCTCATAAATCCTTTGACACAACCAAGTCAGTGTAACTGAACTGAAGGCGTATTAACATCCCAAGACTTCATCTTCTTCTCCTGACTCTACGACCTTTGATGATTTGACCTACAAAGCTCATGAGGAGTCTTGCTCTCACTGTAATCTACCTCATAAAGTTGTTGTAGAGCATAGCTTTCCAAACTGTGTGTCGCGACACTTTAGTGTGTCGCAGTTTAATGTGTTGCAACACAACCCGGAAGCGGCAGCGGGGGGCTGCGGCGGGGGCGTGCGCAGTGGCGCGCGTGGCGGCAGCGGTGGTGTGCATGGCGGCGGTGGCAGCGACGAAGGCAGCGGCGCGCCATCAGCGCTTCCACATTTTAGCGGAAAACACGCCACCGTGCATGCCGCCGTGCACGCGCACGCCGCTGCCGCTGCCGCCATTGGTGTGTTGCCAATGGTGGCAGTTTGGAAAGCACTGTTGTAGAGTAACCTAAGAGAGAAAGGTGCAAAGACCACATACTACTGTAGAAAAGGGGAAATATAAATGTAATAAATAAAAGAAGCTGGGATGTAAATGCAGGAGAATACATTTATGCATACACATGTGAAATAATTAAAAGGTACTGATAGCCCTAGAAAAATTATTTAAAGGCTTTAAATACCACTGTGGAGTCCTTGGTGCTCTCTGAGCCTTTTTGTTTTCTTGCAGACGTTTCATTGCCAAGCTAGGCAACATCTTCAGTGCAAAAAGGGAGTGGAACTTGCTCTCTGTTTATATACCCTGGCTTGTCCTGCCTGTGTTGGTGGGGGTGTTGTACTCTCCTTGGTAGTACCTTGATTGGGTTGTTGTTTGCTGCTTGGTTGATTGACTGAGTTAATAGTTCCTTGAATAGGGTCTATTGTGTTGTTTGATTGCTCCTCTGCTGCTAATCTTGCTGTTAATCTTTGCATATCTTGTTGTTGATTGCTGGCCAAGAGGTGTTCTGGTCTTCTGGCTTTTCTATTGTCTCTTATGAATGGTATGTAAATGTTGTTTACCTCTATGTGTCTGTTGATGGCTGCTTTGTCTGAGTGCCAAGCTTCCAGGAATTTTTGAAAAAAAATTGAAAAATCCATTTTTGGATTTAGCTTGGTTTAATATGCTCACAGTTTCCCAGCTGAAAGTATGGTTAAGTCTGTCCATGTGTTGTGAGATTAAGGAGTTTTCATATGTCTTCTGACTGCTAGTTGGTGTTCATGGATGCGTTCTGCTAGTCTTCTGCCAGTCTGTCCTACATAGTGGCTGTTACAGTCCTTACACTGTATGTTGTAGATAACTCCTGTTTTTTCTTCTTGGGCTACTGGGTCTTTTGGTTTACTTACGATGTTCTGAAGGGTTTTGGTTGGTTTGTGTGTTACAGTGATGGCGTGTGGTTGTAACAGTCTATTAGTAGTTTCTGAGATGTTTCTGATGTATGGCAGTGTAATCCTTTTCATAGCTTCTGTTGGTTTTGCTGTGTTGGGTTGAGTGGTCAGGCACTTTTTGATAAAGTTGCGTGGATATCCATTTTGCTGGAAGATGCTATATAAGTGGTCTGTTTCCTTTTTCTGGTGTTCTGGGTTGCTGCAGTGTGTTTGTGCTCGTCTGAATAGTGTTCTTACACAGCTCCTCTTGTGTGAGGTAGGGTTATTGCTTTGGTAGTGGAGCACTTGGTTCATGTGGATAGATTTCCGGTAAACTTGTGTTTCTAGAATGCCATCGTTTCCTCTACTGATGAGGATGTCCAAGAAGGGTAGTGTGTTGTTGTTTTCTTCTTCCCTTGTGAGTTTTATTCCTTTGAAGATGTTGTTGATGGCTTCATGTGTTTCCTCTAGTTCAGGGCTTTCCAAAGTGCTGCCGCTGGCGACACACCAGCGGCAGCGGCGGCGCGCGCGCACGGCGACAGCACGGGGGGTGTGCGGCAGCGCGCACGTGCATGGTGGCGGCGCGGGGGCGTGCGGCGGCGCGGGGGGCGTGCGGCAGCGCGTGTGTGCATGGCAGCTGCCGTGCACGCGTGCGCCGCCGCTTCCGGGTGGTGTGGCGACACACCACGCTGTGTGTGGCGACACACAGTTTGGAAAGCTCTGCTCTAGTTGTTCCTTTTTTATTATGACGAAGGTGTCATCTACATACCGGATCCATACTTTGGGTTGTATGCGTGGGAATGCTATCCTTTCTAGACGTTGCATTACTATCTCTGCTATGAGTCCTGAGAGTGGTGATCCCATAGGCGTTCCTTTGATTTGTCCATCAAATTGAAAGTAGGTGGTGAGGCAGAGGTTGATGAGGGCCATGATTCTGGGTATTTTGATCTTGGTGTATCTAGTTAGGTCAGGTGTGTTACGTAGAACTGCTGCCATGGATTCAATCGCTAGTGCTTGGTCTATGGATGTAAAGAGTGCAGTGACATCAAATGACACCATAATTTCATCTTCATCTATTTTTAGGTCTTTGATTTTCTGGAGGCACTGTAGTGGGGAGTTGATAGAGTATTCACTCTCCTCTGTGAGATGCCCAAGTTTTCTTGTAAGTTCTTTAGCTATGTTGTATGTGGGGGTCCCTGGTAATGATACAATTGGACGGAGTGGTATGTCGGGCTTGTGTATTTTGGGGCATCCGTAGAAGCGTGGGATGATGGGTCCACTGCTTTTCATCCGCCTCTGTTCTTCTTTACTGATTTGACCTTTCTTGGCTAGGTCATTGAGGATTCTTTTGACCTGGTTGTCCAGTTTCTGTATCGGATTGGTGTTTACTGGGGTGTAGGTTTCTTTGTCCTCAAGTAAATCTTTGGCTTTTTGTATATATTGTGATCTGTCCTTAATGACGGTGGTGCGGCCTTTGTCTGCTGGAAGGATGATGATATTTTGGTCCATCTTTAGGTTTTTGAGGGCTGCTCTGTCTTCTGCTTTCAGTTGGTTCTGTTTCCATGTCCTTCTGGTTTGTGGTATGATTATCTGTCTTACATTCTCTTGGGTTTCTGTAATAAGTCCTGTAGTTTTCAATGCTGCTTCGAAAGCTGCAAAAAAATCTAATTTATTTGCATCCTCTGTGTTATAATTGAGGCCTCTCTGCAAGCAAGATACTGTGTTCTGTAGTGGATAATGGGCAGCTGGACAGGGTTGAAGATGTTGCCTAGCTTGGCAATGAAACGTCTGCAAGAAAACAACAAGGCTCAGAGAGCACCAAGGACTCCACAGTTCAACCCTGAGCTACAAATATTCTCTTTGATTAATACCACTATGTATAATATTATACCTTACCTTTCTAATTCATTAGGCTCAAGTCTCCATTCATGGATACCTTATCGTTTAATATTTTCCCCTTCCTTCCATAACTAAAAACATCCAGAATTTCTGGATGTTTTCTGAAACACTGCTCCCCCCACAGGACATGTTTAAGCAGCTTATGGGCCTGAGTTAATTTTCACAGCACCTCCAAAAGATGCTTATAACCTCTTTTTTTGCTCCTCTTTTGTCATGGTGATTCAGTGACACAGCTGGGGAATAAAATCTGGGGGTTCAAAACAGAAGACCCAATTTTTAAAAGTGTAATGACCATTTAATGTATAAGAAATGGGCCTGAATAAAGGTGTGTCACTGATCTCCAGCCAATGGGGGTGTTAGAAAGCCATTTAAGGAGTACATTGTTCAAGCTGATGTCTCAGAAGCAGCTGGCATTGGTTCCCAGAGCAGAACAATTGCTTGTTCTGATCTCTGGTGGAACAAAAACTGCTTATAATTCAGTAATATGAGTATAGCTTGGCATGACCCTCTGACATGCCAAGTTACATGGCTTCACCACACTTTCCAGACAAATGTTTTGTGGTACAAGCCTCAACTAGAAGAACAGCAGCTAAAAGGCAACACAGACACATTATGTCTGAGTGGTTTCAGCATTCATATCTAATTTATAGTCCCATATAAGGCAGCGCCTTAGGGAAGCTCCACACGTTGCAGTTGTGGGGAAACCCCATTACTACACTCATATTTCCTGCAGCACCTATATGGAATGTGGATTTCTCACTCAGAGACACGCATCTACCTGCTCATTTTGGCTTTTGGAACTATTAACTAAGGCAGGGTTGGGGAACCTACAGCTTTCCAGATGCTGCTGCATTATAATCTTCAGCTACCTCAATCATGAGAGATGATGAGATTTGGAGTTCAGCAACACTTGGAGCTCAGCATTCTTCTAGATCATTATGTCCTCCTGAACTAAACCTGTGTCTTTGTCTCGGTATGTAAGTTAGTGATGCTGGGAAAGGGCTCCTGAACATGAAAATTCTCCTGCAGTATTTGTAAGAATCGATATGGTCTCCAGTTCTGTGAAAAAAATCTCCATGACATTGATGGCTGAAGTTGTCCAGTGGTATTGAATGTACTGTTTTCACTATGAGGATAGCACTCCCCCACCCCACCCCTTAATGAATACTTGAAAGCAGTGATAGATTGGATCAGAATAAATTAAATAAGATTCTGTCAAACAAAACAGACATGACAATGGTAGATGATTCAGTTGCCCAGAATAAAATGCCTACTCTATTCCCCATATGGATCAGGTTTGTAGTTGGCAGGAATCCTGGTCCAAGCATGTTCCTAGATGTGCAGGTATCTGCTGTGACCAAGAGATATGTTTCTCTGTTGAGGCTGGTATGATAGTGGAATTGCTTAGTGTCAGTTCTAAGGCAGGTTCTTTCTTTATGTCTTCTCTGGTCAATGGGTAAAGATAAGATAACTATTTATCAGGTGGTAACTGATTGTGCTGTGCACATGCATGGTTAGTAAGGGGTTATCTGTAACATCCTGCTGGGTGGCAAGATAACTTATCCTTGCCCTGCTTTTACCAGAACAAGTTCTTCTCTCTTTGGCAGGACTTCATTCATTCATTCATTCATTCATTCATTCATTCATTCATTCATTCATTTCTTAGATTTTTTTGAGGCTTCCCAACTCCAAAAAGACTCTGGTGTCTCACATTATTTAAAATACACAATTTAAAAAAATGATTGGCAGACAAAACAATATCAATAACAAAAATATTTGCCAGGGCCCTACAAACACCCTAACTTGAGGTCTGGTAGCAGAGCCAGGTCTTAAGGGACTTCTGGAACACTTGGAGAGTGAGAGCCAGAGGGTAGGGGCTGCAACAGAGAAGGCATGCTTCCTTGGTCCTACAAGATGACAACATTTAATTGAGTGGACCTGGAGTGCATCCACTCTGCCTGAGAGGACTGGAAAGGTAGAAACAACTGGAGACAGGTAGTCCCTTGGATAATCAGGCTCCATGCTATGAAGGGCTTTATAAGCTAATTAACAACACCTTGAATTCCACCTGGAAGCCAAGTGGCAACCAATGCAGCTCATGCAGCAGTGATGTCACATCAGCATAGGAGGACAACCCATTACTGCCTATGCTGCTGCATTTTGGATCAGCTGTAGCTTCCAGATGGTCTTCAAGGTCATCCTCATGTAGAGTGCATTGCAATAGTCCAATTGTGAGGTGATTAGGGCATGAGTGACCATCTGAATATCCTCCCAGTTGAGGAAAGGGCAGAATTGACACACAAGGTGAACAAGTCCAGGAGGATCCCTTCTATCATGAAGAGTTGAGAGAAAACAACTATAACCTTGATTTTGTTTAAACTCTCTTCATATCAGCTGAATGTCTGGTCCTGCATGATATTGAAGATGAAAATAAATATATCACAGGGATTTGAAATCTCTTGTTCCTTTTTGAGTTTGTGATCTTGGACAAGAATATAAGCACACACTGAGATCTGAAATACAGGTAAAAAGGCTTCAGTAAAACTCCAAGCCCTGAACTATGCTTATTGCCAAATCATGCCTACTGGAAAAGATAGTGTGTCTGGGCTCCTCTTAGATTTGCAAATCCCATAGCATGGCATAAGTAGATGATCCTTGGATGTTAATGTTACAATTGAGTTAACTTTAATGTGTAAGAAATGGCCTTGATGCTCTCAGGATCACCCCTGCCCTTCCTGCAGCATGGGATCCAGGCCTTTTGCTCCTTGGGCCTGTCCTGGTGGCACTATTGGTTCATAACTTACACAGCTAATAGAGTTTCTCAACTCTCTGTGTTTCTTCAGAATAAGGTGAATCCTCAGATCCTGCTCTTTAGCTGTTTAGTGAACAGAAGTGAGAAAGGTCCCTCAGGTTCCCTCTGAAAGTCAGCCTATTGCCAGGTTGCTGAGAGAAGAAGAAAAAGATTGGGAATGTGAGAATGAGGGGGATGAAATTCAAGAACCCTGTAGTTAAAAAGATTCAAAGTTTCATTGCAGGATTCCACTAAGGCCCGAAGAAGTCCTAGCTGATTGTCCTATCGCAGCAATTTTTTGCAACCTGGCCAGTGTCAGTATACAGTGGAGTAACTGTTAAACCCTCAAAAGAAAGGGAAAATACATTAATATAGATGTATTATGGATTTACAGCCACATAAACACACTCTGGCTTCTGTCTACAGTTAATCTGATATTACTCAAAGGGCCTGTGTAGTAGGAATCTTTTAAATAAAGATGCAGCCAAAGACTATCCAAGCCAAAAATGCAGCATGACCCTATTTGATGTCAAACGAAAACAAAATCTCATTCACAGTCCAGTTTTACAAGAACTAAACCTTTCAATGCCAATCTCAATTCCTGCTTACAATTTTTAGCACCAAGGGTTGAAAATATACGGACGGACAGACGGATGGTATGTATGTATGTATGTATGTATGTATGTATGTATGTATGTATGTATGTAGAACCAGTGCAGAATGCCCTTCTTTACCAGTTGAAAAAAGCGAGGAGACCTTGGAAGAGTACTTGTGTTGTAGCAAAAACAATGAAGGTGACACCCCTTCTCAAAGGATGGAAGATGATTCTCCCTTCAAAAGGAAGACTAGACCAAAAACATCTTATAAACCCATAAACACCCTGTGCGTGGCCCAGTTTACCTACCATGTCAGCTACAGTTGACAACTCCCACTGAAAACAATCCTGGACAGATGTGTATATACGACACACGTGTGTGTGTGTGTGTGTGTGTGTGTGTGTGTGACTGTATACACTAGCAAGAGGCTGCACTCTATTGACTGAATTAGTGACTGCTGATTAAAATTAATTGCCATTAACAAAGCAGCTCGTTTGTAAAACTGATCTCTTACCTGGGTATACTGTATGTGCAACCCATTTCCTCATATACAAATGATTCCCTTGCTGTGTGATGTACATGAACATGCATGCATACACGTGTACTTTTTCTCACGCAGAGAAAAAAGACTGACATCTCTGCACTATAATGATCAGCTTATAATGCTGACTACAGTATGCAGTAAATACCAAGGGCTCTCACTCCCTGCAAGTATGCCTAGGCTGCTACTTTGCAGGAAATAGATGTGTTTAACCCAATGTATTCTATGTAAGCTGGGGTGGAAATTGAGGAACAGTTGGGGTATTGAAACTTGGGGTATGATCTGCTTTTTTCCCTTTTGATCACAAAAAGGAAACGAGACAACAAAGGTCTTTGGTGCTGGGCAAGAACAACAAGGAAGCCCATGCATTTTTACTCTTTTTTACTGAATACAGGAGGTTTTATTCCTAGAGAAATTTCTTTTAGTGGTGTTCAGTCAGAATGCTATCCTCATTCACCTCTGTTTTCCCTTCAAGCATAGGGGGATGGGGGTCTGCTTGCTATCCTGTTGCCCCAGTGCCAGAAATCTCTCCCCCTCTGTGTCAGCCATTGGCTTTCCTTATTTCTACCTCCTGCCCATGGGCTAGATTGCAGCAGTCTTTTCCTATAGTGTCATATTCTCAGAAGAAATGGGGCACAGATCCTTAATGGAAAACTAGATAATTCTACATCTCTGGTTAGCTTAACTTTGTCTTTAGTATTACCCAGCCTGTTTGTTGAGTCCTTTGGAACATCCAGAGCAAAATCTGTATTGGGACAAAACTGTAACTTTATTGGGCAAACCAAGTTGCTACAAAACTCTGGAAGCTACCAGGAAGGACATTTCTTCAAATTGGGCTCTGCTGTGTGCCATCCAGAGACCAGATTGCATCCAGGATTTTTCCCAGGACAGCTGTTAGACCTACCATATCTGGGCTGCAAACATCTGGACAACCAAGAGACAGAGAAAATTCTCTTTGTTGCCATATAGGATGGGATTTTTGCAAGCCAGATGCTAGTTATGCCTACAAGTTTAGTCCAAAAACAAAACAAAACAGAAATAAAAATGCAATAATTTACCTCCCATCTGCTTTTTAAAACTAATTAAAACACAGCAGTTGCTGACATACTGTATGTAACAGAAATTCTCTTACAGGCCAACAAACAGAGCTACTATTGTTTTTCAGGTGACATCCAGTACAAATTTTCTAATGATTGTACCTGTATGGTACATACAGTACGTATGTTCACAAAGACCTGTTTTTTGAAATCAGCTATTTTCTATTTTTAGCTGCATCTTTCAAGCATTTCAAAGGTACACCCTCAAAAGCATCATGTATGAAAAGGCCTTTAATACTTGCCTTGCATGCTACTCAGTCCCCAGCATGACCCCAAGTGAAAAGAGTCAGGTGATAAAGGTCCCTTGGACAACTATCGATAACCTATGAGACAGGCGCCTTCACTCCTGGCCTTCAGAAAGTCCTTAAAGACCTGGTTCTGCCACCTTGCTTGGGACAAAGGAGATAATAGTTCCTCCTGGGGGTGGTTAGCCCCGTAATACCCTCCTTTTTTAAGATTCTTCCCATCCTCTGGATTTTTATCTCATCTATTTATTATAATACTGTATTTTTAAGTGTATAGGTTTTTAAATATTAATTTTAATATTGTAAACCACCCAGAGTCTACTGTCGTGGAGATGGGCGGTGATAAATTCGAATAATAATAAACCTGAGTAGATCATAACAGGGTTGACAGACAAAGATTCTGAACTGGTGAAAAGCAACTTCTTAGCAAGCTAGACTTATTCCAGGCAAAAGTCCTATACGCACTTCCACGGAAGGAATTTCTTCTGAAATCTATCTGGACTCACATCTGTCCATGTGTATTTATGAAAAAGTGAAGTTGACTTAGTAGAGGGGCAATAAAAAATTAGGAAGTTGATGTGGGAAACCACAATTTAGCAACCACATATTAACCTAATGTGCTATGTGAACAAAGGCCATATGGTCAGTTTATAATTCAGGATGTTGTAAAGACCCAGCAGATTTGGTTAATGGAATAAACCATGGTTCGGTTAATCATGGATAAGCATGATATGCAAACACAGCCAGATGTCAGGACAAGTTGACAGATGCAAGAAAGAAGCTATGGGAGAGATGAATTTGAGTTTTAATGGAGGCCTGAACTACTAAGCTAGGGGTGGAGAGTCTGCAATACTGTTGGACACCTATTGCCATGACTCCTGACCATTCCTTGGCTGGGGATGATGGCAGTTAGAGTCTAACAAACAGCTATAGGAAATAGGGTTTTTACCTTTTTTAAAAAAGAATGAGAATGATCAAGCCCTTAAAAAAAAGAAGCACAAGCATGGAGGCCGGCTGGGTGACCTTGGGCCAGTCACACTCTCTCAGCCCAACTCACTTCACAGGGTTGCTGTTGTGGGGAAAATAGGATGAGGAAGGAGTGTTAGGTATGTTCGCCGCCTTGGGTTATTTATAAAAATAATAAAAGCCGGGTAGAAAATAAAATAAAATAAATACTTTTCTGTACATTTGCACATTTTTTCTGGCTATAGAAAAGTGCTTTTAATTTGTCCTTACTTGCCTGGAGAAATTATTAATAATTTCAGGATTAGGAAGATGCCAGTTCCGTTGCCTATAATAAAAGAAGGAAAGCTATACCCAATTTCAACTATCACAGTATGTGTGCAAATATCAGAGACTGACAGATTTGAGTGCGGTGGATGGAAGCAATTTATGGATTTCACCAAGTACAAAGTTCAGTGTCAAGGGAAAATAACCTTTTGAGCAGACTCAGTGGAGAAGCCACTTCCTAACTTACCCACAAGTCTCTTCCTTTCTCTTAGTCTGCTCAAAGGCCTAAAGCTTTCTTAGAGACAGGACAATACAAACAAATGTAAATGGATCTTCTTCCACATCCACAATATTGTACAAGTAATTTCCAGACAATGAAGCATGGCATGAAATGAACGGTTAGGGGTCAGATTGTGCAGCACATCTGATTCAACTGCAAAACGATGTGATCCTAGGAAATGACGCAGCTGCTTTAAGGAGTTGCAGCCACAGACAGGTGCTATGTTTTGCATCTCCATGCATTTTTGCGACTGAATCTGAAGCAGTGCACAGCACCTACCGGTAGGTTTATTGTTAGAAACACTGTTGGAGTGCCCACTATTAACTCAGAAAAGAACAACGTGAAGGATATTCTACTCTATCTCTTAGTGTGCTATACTAATTTAAAAATAATGATTTAGTAATGAAACAAACAACAGCTTAACAAGAGGTCAAAGCCCAGTCAGTGACTTGATATTTCATGATACTGGATCGTATATGGTCTATTGCGAGAAATGAATATTTATCAGAATAAAAAAGAATAGTGTGTTTCTGCCCACTTTGCTATATGGAAATAAGAATTGGGTATGTGAGGTGAAACATAAACTGCAGGGGATGATAAAACTAGAAGAGCGAAGGTCAAGAATGAATGGGTGCTGAATGAATGTAGATTGAATACAAAGCGAGTGACCAGTATGAAAGAAATATGTTTAGGTTGTTTGGTCACAGAAAGAAAACGAATGAAAACTGAATCACAAAATGTATCTATAAAGGAACAGTGAGTGAACTGAGAGGAAGGGGAAAACCAAAGAAGTAGTGGTTGGAAGGAGCTGATGAGATCCTAAAAAAGAGAGAAAGAGAGAAGTTTAAAGAAAAGGCAATACAGTATATGAAATGGGTATGGATGTAGTGGAAGCAAAGATGGATTGTAAGAAAGGTATGGAGCAGTCTAGTGAAGAATGTTGGTGTCAATTGGTTTTAGATTATTTCTTTTCTTTTCCTTTCTTTTAATATTTATCAGTTAGGTCTGATGCTATGGAATTCATGTAGTTTTTCCTGGGGGTTTACAAACACATATGCATCAGTTCCAATCCTAGATGGCAAAGTGTCCCAGAGTCATTGATGCACCGATTTCACAATGTATATTTATGGTGCTATTTGAATAATCTGCTATTTTTAAATGAGTTGAATCAGACCCCACCCCCAAAAACTCTCTTGCTTGTGAAAGTGAAACCCAACTTAATGCACTGTCCATAAAGACCTGGGGTGTATTATCAGAGGAGAGAATAGAGAAGGGGTCAGAGAAGGTCTCAGACAAAGTGGGAGGGAGCTGGGTCACCGCAGCATGACAGGGCATATCGCTTTGGTCTGCCTGTGGGATTCTCCCCAGATGAAGTCACTATTACCACACTGAATATTAACATGCTGGGAAAGCCATCTGTAGAACCCCCATCTGACTAGGAATGAGCACACAGGGAGAAAAGACAACAAATTTACAGTTGCTCTGACTTAACCTGTGATCAAAACTCCATTAGGGGCTTACATTTAATAACATTTAAAATAAAATGACTTATTTGAAGTAGTTTACAAAATATGCCCAGGGAATAATGTATGTACTTTAGTCCAACAAAGATAATCATGTGGTTGCTAATTATACTTTGTCTGCATACTTGAAAGCCAGAGGTAAATATGCAGCTTGATACACATGCGCACACACACACGCACATGCACACACTCATTCATTCATTCATAGATTCCAGCATATTTTTTTAAAGAAAAGGTTTCCCCTCCTCCATCTTCCCACATTGTCTTTCTAGGAGTAAAACAGCAGAGTCTAAGAAAGCACACAAATTACATGACATGTATTCCATGCTCCTCTCAAGATCTCTTGATCATTGATTATTCATGGCAAATACTATTGGAGAAACTTCTGCTTTTTCTTAAGGAATGGTATTGACAATTCATTTGCCTCCTGGTGTTTATTATGCTTAAGCTTCATATTTGGACAGAGCCAATTCATAGAATGACTATTATATAAACCATGCTGACTGCATTAAAGACATTTAAGTATTGAAGTCAGACCTTGCTTGATTGGGACCAAGTTCCTGCTTCAGTGTTACAATGGTTCTGTTCATTTGACAATTCATAAACTAACCATTGCTGTATAAACGGAGTGAGCTCCCGCACTCGCCCCAGCTCTTGCCAACCTAGCAATTTGAAAGCATGCAAATGCAAGTAGATAAATAGGTACCACTTCGGTGGGAAGGTAACAGCGTTCTGCACGCGTCATGTGGCCACATGACCGCGGAAGCATCTTCGGACAACACTGGCTCTTTGGCTAACAAATGGAGATGAGCACTGGCCCCTAGAGTTGGACACAACTGTGTGGGGGAACCTTTACCTTTACCTGCTGTATAAACAACCACAGAATAATACAGATGTAAGCATACTTTTGCATATAATCAGAAATCTGGTGAGGAAAGGCAATGTGTCGAGGAGATAACTAGTGAAGAAGGAGGGGGCTCCCTCCAGGGGGATAAATGCATATGCAGTACTGAATCACTTTGCATTCCTCACAAGAGGCTGAAGAAGGCACTGCCCTAATTTCTTGGGCCTTTTCTCTGAGCATTACTAGTTCATTTTACTTTAGCTGGATTCTGTCTAGCAGAGTAGAACAATAAAGCACTAATGCCTGTACACCAAGTCTCAGCGTGTTCCTTCGCTCAAAGTCAGGACACAATGGTAAAATTTCCCCTGCATTTATCTACTTATAATAGGTATTTTGACACCATCCTCCTATTCTCCAGAGGGACTTACATTGCAAGACAATGCAGACAAACCCACTAACCAAATGCTTGTATCTACATAGGGATGTTATACTTGATAATATGAATTAATTTCAGATAAAAGTAAACAGTGATCCACTGTTAGAATTGGGGAATTCTAACTATACCAATCACACACATAACTACTATAAGTCAATGGGGGTTACTCTCTTTCCAGGGAAGTGGTATAGATACAACTTTAGTTGCCCTTATTTCTTCCAGCTTTACAGGTAAGAATATTCCCTCTCACAGATGTCACCTTGGAAGATAAAATTTAAAAGCCAAGAGAGCTTGAGAAGCCAAGAGAGGGCAAAACAATAACAGTAAGCTGTAATCAGGACTAAAAAAGCATAAAGGTGTAAATCCAGAGTGATTTACTGATAACAAGGTAGTAAAGAAATGAGAAGCTATTTTGTCCTACCAAGACAATAGTTCTTGCTTTCACAGAATGACTAGGCAAATATAGGCGCCACTGATTGTGAAGGGATCTGGTTGCTTTCTGGTGGCACCCACCCCTGCAGATAGGTAGGGTCTGTTTGATTGGCCTGCCCCAGGAAACCGATGGATCTGTCGGGTTCCAGAGGGAGCTTGGGGTTTTCCCTAAGGATCTGGTGGGTGGCTCAGCCTTGGTTGCACCCTAGAATAGATAAGAGTCTGAAGTCTTGGACTGGATTGCTCCTATGTGGCCACTTTCTGTGTGCCAATCCTGGGTGCACCTTGATTTTCTGAGGAGCTCCAAGAGATAAAGGCAAAGAGTGAATCCAACCAGAGTAAGAGTCCATTTTTGGGCATCTGCCATAGGTGGCAAGGGTGGTGAAAATTTCTATTTCTCCACCTTGTTGCATCTTCTGATAGCCACCCTGTGGCCCTGTTTAGGGTGACCCATTCACTGCTGAGGCAGGATATGCCACAGAACCACCTACAGGACCACGGTAAGGAATATTCACGCTATCTGGCAGGGGTTTTTTTCCTCTGTTCAATCGTATCCAATTCTCAGAGACTGCCTGAACAAGTCCCTGCAGTTGTCTTGGCAACTTTTCAGAGGTGGATTGCCATTGCCTCCTTCCTAAGGCTGAGAGAAAGCGACTGGCCCAAGTTCACCCATCTGGCTTTGTGCCTAAGGTAGGACTAGATCTCACAGTCTCCTGGTTTCTAGCCTGGTGCCTTAACCACTAGACCAAACTGGCTCTCATCTGGCAGATAGTCACTCACATTCACTTGGAGATGGACTCTGACAGGGCAGAGACCTGGTGAGTTGGTTGGGGCAATGTAGAGAGTAAAGGAGATGACCTTGACAGAGAGATGGAAGATCTGTTATCAAGGCAATTAGCAGATAAACACTGCAGGAGCCCAGATAAGAGGGAAGCAGTCCGAAACTGTCTCTGACAGACAACCCCCAAATTCACATGAAGATAAGAGAGGGATAGAAGCACATTCAGACTTGCAAGATCCTGTTTAGCCAACCTTAATAAAAGTAGTTTTAGGCACAGATGAATTCTTGTGATGTTATCTGGACAGAGTTTGATTTTGTGAGTGCCAATGAAGTGGACAAGATCCTCCAAACTGTAAGTTCAGCCACCTGTCTGTTAGATCCAGGCCCCACCTCAGTTGTTAAGGTGGCCTGGGAGGTGACCCATGGATAGGTCTGTGCAATGGTATCAGCCTCTTTGAGGGAGGAGGGAGTCCTCCTGGCCTTGAAGGAGGTGGTGGTGCACCTGCTTCTCAAGGGGTCATCACTGGATCTTTATGTTCTGGGCAGTTATTGTCCAATTTCCAACCTTTCCTTTGTAGGGAAGGTTGTTAGAAGTGTTCAGACAACAGTTGCAGAGGGTCTTAGAGGAAGCGGATTATCTGGGCCCATTTCAGTCAGGTTTGAGGTCAGGATATAGAACAAAGACAGCACTGGTGTTGCTTGTCAATGACCTGTGGCAGAGCTGGGATGGTGGTGCTGCACCCATCCTCGTGCTCCTTGATCTCTCAGCAACTTTTGATATCGTCAACCACGGTTTCCTTCTGAACCAGCTATGGGTGACACTATGCTGCAGTACTTCACCACTATCCTCAGTGGTTGGTTCCAAACAGCGTTGACAGGAGGGGGTGGATTTGCACCCATGGCCCCTCACTTGTAGGGTGCCCAGGGCTCAATTCTCTCACCCCTCCTGTTTGAAATGGCTGGATGAGGTTATTTGTCAATTTTGGGTTCAGTATCACCAATGTGATGATGATACCCAATTGTACATCTCAACCCCAGACTGCTAAGGTGTCAGCCTTCCCAAGTAGACCAGACAGGAAACACGACCAGATGAACTAACTCTTCTTTATTGTACAGCTACATTAACAGAATCTTGCAAGTCTGGAAGTACAAATCTCCCACCATCTCTTTTACGGCCTGATAAGTTAGGGAGGTTCTTTTCTGAGTTCCTTTCTCCCCCTGTTATGCAGCTGCGGGCTATACCCTCTCTTATCTGATCGTTCCCTGGGCAGCATCTCTTACCCACCCCACCCCCGTCTCCCAAGGTCATTCCCACATACCATTGCATAAGGTGACTCTGTCAATGTATTGACCCAGGGTCTGGAGGCTGTTTGGGTCTGGATGGGGAAGAACAGACTTTGCCTCAGTCCTGACAAAACTGTCAGGTAGCTGTTTGGACTTCCTGGATCGGGGATGTTTTCACCTTTGGTTTTGGATGGGATTGTTCTTTCCCATTTGAGACGGTTGAAGTTCTTCATGAAACTTTGCTCATTTGCATCCACTAGGGCCTAGGCCTGTAATTTTTATTCTGGAGGATATTTGCTTACCAGAACTAGCGTGCCTTTGAAGTGCTCAAATCAATTTTTTATTGAAGTGTATGATCAGTTACATCCATGGGATTAATCTAATCTGGGAGTAGCTGTAAGTAGAAAAGAACAGTCTTTGTCAATTCACTAGTACCGTTATAGTTTATGACAGGGTTTCTCAACCAGGGTTCCATGGAACCCTAGAGTTTGTTCCATGAGAGGTCACTAGGGGTTCCTGGGAGATCACGATTTATTTAAAAAATTATTTCAAATTTGGGCAACTTCACGTTAAAGAGGTAAGTTTCATTCTTTATTTTTAGTTAAAGAACACTGTTAATGCATATATACAGACCTACACATGAAACAAATATAATAATTTTGTAACTTCTGGCCTATATTTGAGCCTGAATGTGCAGGGGTTCCCCAAGGCCTGAAAAATATTTCAAGGGTTCCTCCAGGGTCAAAAGGTTGAGAAAGGCTGGTTTATGATGATTCCATTCCAACTCTCTCTTCTTTCACAGAAGCTACTAGAAGATCTCTTGCTGTATAAATTCATTTATATAAGTTTAATAAATAAATAAAAAAGAAGATCCCTTTTTGTAACAACTTCCTGGAGGAGCTAATGTTATGAAGGCTACTGGAACTGCTGGTTAATTACTTTGTGGTATCCACGAATTATCCTTTTTTTTAGGCTGCAATCCTGTGCATACAGTAGTTTGCCTCTGAGAAATCTCAGTTAAGTATGGTGGAAATAACTTTTGAATAAATGTGCATAGGATTGGGCTAACAAAATATAGATCTCAAGCATTATTCATTCTACAACCTTTTCATTCTGTAGGAAGAACCACGCTTCTATGGTACTCACAAGTATCTACTTTGCACTGCATCTTCTTTGTTACATGGATTGGGGAATCTGCCAAGGGCTCTTATTAATAGGACCGTGCACTGCTTCAGACTCAGTTTCAAAAAGGTGCTTTGGGGCACGCAGGGATGAAAGCGTAGCACTTCTCTGCAGCTCTCTTCCCAGGATCATGGGAAGATGCAGAGGGCAGCCACACAACTGCACCTTTTTGAAACGGAATCCAAAGTAGTGCATGATTAAGCCCAATTGCATAAATGAGTGTGATTTGGAAATATGTAAATTGTATCTGTGGGTGGATGAGTGTGCATATACATAGTATGAAGCCTAGCCTACTGAAATTCTCATTTGTTGGACAACTCTCACCTGCACTCATGGCTGTACTTTGAAGGCCACTAATAAATTTTACAATAGTTTTTATAAATCAGAGTGCTCTCAGGCCACTTTCTTTGGATTCAAATTTATGAATGAAAACAATATGGGCAACTCAGGCTGCTTTTTCAGAACGGGAGCTGCAGGTCCGCTCCTGCCAGTGCTTCTGATACACAGACTTCACATTTGTTCTCTGCTTGTTTTTCCTTACTTAGGTAAATATTTCCAAGTTTCACACTATGTTCATGACTGTATTTGTGTGTCTGTGTCTGTGTCTGCAGTCACCTTTTAGGGAAAGGTGCTTCAGCAGCCACTCCTGGCAGTGGAAATGATGTGGCTTCTGCCAAGCTCTGTCAACTCTGATTTGTGTTAGGAGTCTAGCATTCCTTGGTGCTTCCTATCATCTCCCTGAGTTCAAAGAGCCCTTAGTTGCTTGTCTTTGTCAAAAACCCTGTAGGAGATCTTTTATGTTGAAGATGTAGGATTTCTCCCCATGACTTTGATTATTTATTCATTCCACTTCTCTGGTGTACTCTAGGGCTGCTATCACTAAGACCCCTTGTCTGCCTCCGCACTTGCTCTAAAATTCATGGAGCTTTACTGCCTTTGAAACTATGGGTTTAAAAAAATAAAATAAGATACGGTGAAGAAGCGTGCTTTTTTTTTTTTTGAAGTTCTTTTTCTTTTTTTTCCCATCCACAGTTCCACAGCATATTTTTCCAGCCTTCCATTCTCCTTTGCCAATTGACATGCGTCACCAAGAAGGAAGATACCATTATGAACCTCACTCCCTTCATGCGATTCATGGGTAAGTCTTGCAAGTTCACTTTTATAGCATAGACTTTCTTTCTTGCATTTTATGATGGAGAGAAAAAATGCGGCTGCTACGGCTGCCTTCCCCAGCAGAAAGGCTGAACGGGTTTCTCAACAGCCTTTGGCTGAAGTTCTGGAGATTATGGGAGCTGTACGGTAGTGCAACATCTCTAATGGGCAAATCAGGGGAAGACTGTGCTACTGTAGCAAGCAAGGCGTTTTTATTCAGTGACCAACTCATTGTATTCCTGGCTTCACCAAAATCTGTTAGTTTCTCTGTATATGTTTCCTAACCTGAATGTCCCTGCGATTGGGAAACATTACATTACATAAATCAAAGTGATACGTATTTTTATATATACATTGCCATTCAGATATGTAAATAATTCCATTGCTGATCATCTGTGTGATCATTAGATGGGAGATCACATCATAGTGTCTGAGTGCATTGATTCATAATCAGCATTCTAAGGATATGCACACTTCTTCTCAAAAAGCAAGTTTCTAGTCCTTTCCATTGCATAAGTGAATATGGGTCATCATTGGCGATCACTCGTAGCTGAGTAAGATTGTCTTCCAAAGGTAAAATTTTAACAGTGGATCCGTAAGTGGCTATAAAGGCCAATTCCGGCGCTATGGACTTTGAAGAAGCACGAGTACAGGGAGAAAGGGAGAAAAGAGCTAAAAGGAAGGCACGTCAGGCAAACCCTCATCATGAATATGGGTAATATCTGGTTAGATACTAAATATTAGATACCTGGTCAGTGGCTGGGGCTGGTGTAACAGGAACATCGGTGAACCAGTGAATGTCAGTCTTCTTATCTGCTTGGTCTTTCTCATAACTAGCATAAGTTGAATAAATTATACAAATACGCAAATATATGCAAATGAACCAATATGCCATAGTGAATTTAAGAGTTCCATGTAGATGGATGCATCAGTGACATTCACTGCAATCAAGAGCAAAATGTACAGTATTATGTATAATGTATTACGTATAAATGTATGGGCAAAAATATTACCCATATTCACTTCTGCAATGGAAAGGACTAGAAACTTGCTTTTTGAAAAGAAGTGTGCATATCCTTAGAATGCTGATTATGAATCAACGCACTCAGACACTATGATGTAATCTCCCATCTAATGATCACACAGATGATCAGCAATGGAATTATTTACATATCTGAATGAGAGAGTCTGTTTATAGTTATTTTATTGTATTTACTGTATATTGAATAGTGTTTAACTGTGTTTTTATTGTAAACCACCCAGAGTCCCTCCTTGTGGGGGAGATGGGCGGTGATAAATTTGGTTAAATAAATAAATAAATCTGTGAGCAAGAGATTATCCCATGGCACACAATCCCACTGAACATGGATTATTTGGTGTGCTATTGTGACTGGAAGCAAGTGTTCCCTCTGCTAATACATTAACATTCTGCATTTACATCATCCACATTATGCATATGGAAAGATGAATTCTGTGACTTGTAAGAATTGAGCACATGAAGTATATGTGCATATTTAGTTTTCCCGTGAATGGTCTATTCTGCAGGTATAGAATGATTGATTATTTAAACATTTTGCATACTTTATTCTGGATTGCCAAGGCAAGTGGAGTTATGAGGAATAAGGGGTCACCCCCAGCCACCTGAAATACTAGTCTTTCTGTCTTTGAGATTTTAGCCAATATTCTTTCAAGCACACTTTTGAAGCCATGCAGTCTACAAAACTTAACAACAGCAACAAACAATTGGAGATTCTCAATTATCTGAGCATGTACCTAGCATCATATTGTAGCTTATTTTTCTGTACCGCACAATATGCTTGCCATACAGATGAACATGTTTGCTCTTTCTACTCCAGTCAACTCTGGATTAGAACTGCCATTCATCAATATTGCAAGCCTTCTTCAACGTCTCAGAGGCACGCCAACCTTTCCAATGAATTTGTATTTCTGAGTCTTTCTCGCTGCCTAGTGAGAGAGAAGGATTTGTTGTAAAGCAACACAAGACTTTGGAGAGAAGGAAAACGTCTCTTGAGAGAGGCGTCAAGGGGCTCCTTAGCTGCTTCCAAATCTTGCAGCAATCGGAGGGGGGGGACCCTCTTTTCACCACAGCATAATGAAGAGCTGCGCAGCTGAGGGGTTTCCTCCCCCTTTCTCTTCTGGAATGCTGTTTCCGGATATTCCCCTTTTTTGAGGAGAGGAACTGCTGTGAGGATGAAGGCAGTATGAAGGCCTGACAGCTGGGCAATTTCATGCAATGAGGAGCTGTGGAGGTCTTTGAAAAGGGTACTAACTGCTTCATTGTTGCACAGAAATACCAGGCACAGTGCCTGGGACAGAATGTGCTTCTCTGGCTGTTCAGAGTATCCCTTGGTGGATTTATCACAGCCTAGCAAGCTTGTTGATTACTGCAGCAAAATGTCCCATCAAACCGAGGGGGTTCATTAATAAAACCTGAGCGGTATTATTGCACATGAGACAGCAGAGAGAATGCTATGAACTTTTAATTTTTTTTGAAGGAAAGGGGGCCACCCGGTATTGGGGAATGTCTCTTTCTATACAAATGAAGCATCTAGCAGTTCCTAGTCTCATTGGCGATCACTCGTAGCCGAGTAAGATTGTCTTCCAAAGGTAAAATTTTAACGGTGGATCCGTAAGTGGCTATAAGGGCCAATTCTGGATCCGCACAACCTCCCACAATGAGGGCATAGGTTTCCGGGTGGGAGACGGTCACGATGAGGGTTTGCCTGACGTGCCTTCCTTTTAGCTCTTTTCTCCCTTTCGCCCTGTACTCGTGCTTCTTCAAAGTCCATAGCGCCATTAATAAAGGATGACCTCCAATTGAAACGCTCATGAGTTAGGGCTTCCCAGTTCTCAATGCTGATATTACATTTTTTAAAATTAGCTTTGAGAGTATCTTTGAATCTCTTTTGCTGTCCACCAATATTCCGTTTTCCATTCTTAAGTTGGGAGTAAAGTAGCTGCTTTGGAAGACGATGGTCAGGCATTCGAACAACATGACCGGTCCAGCGAAGTTGATGTTGGATGATCATTGTTTCAATGCTGGTGGTTTTCGCTTCTTCTAATACGCTAACATTAGTCCGCCTATCTTCCCAAGTAACAGCTCTAAATTACAACCTTGTGAGCCTCAAAAGTAATCTCTATGGAGTTAATTGGGATTTGCCTGAGAAAAAGGTCTGCCTCTAAGTCCTTGTTCTCTGAAAATTCTTCTGAATTTGATGGGCTCGTCCTATGAACAGAATGGAACCATCCAGAGTATCCAGGTGAAATCTGCAAATCCAATGCAAGTGGACAAAAAAACAAATCTCTTGTTTTTCAATCTCTAGAGAAAGGTATCATTATACAAAGAATTGCAAATCAGAAATTAATATGAAGCATCACAAATATGTACAACAGTGTAGGTACAGTACTGCACTTAGACTGAAAAAAATTGCTGGGAACCTCTAATAGGTTTGTTGTTGTTGTTCCTTCTTTACTGCTCATTAATCCCAGAAATTCACAGGGTTCACTGATTGATTTTATTAGATGGGAATCTGGTTAATCCATGATTACCACTGGGACTAATCGTCCTCAAATACAACATAAATCAGCCAGTCGTCTATCACATATTATCTTATTAAGCAGCTGAGACTCTCTTTAGAGATCTATTTAGGTTAGTGACATGTAATGCTACTAATGTCCAGCCTCTAAACAGCCAATGCCCCACAAGGGTTGTTGTACTCTTTGCTAATGGATTTAGTTAAAAGGATGAAGGCATCAACACAGGCCAGCTCACCTAGTAGAATTCCTCTCCCTGATTGAAAAGCGCATGTTTAACCAGATTTATTATTTAGGCATAAAGTTTCAGCCAAATAAAATAAAATGTTGTTTTTAACGGTTTAAAAAAGTGACATCAACATTTTCAGTTTACTTTGGTACTGGAAGGCCCATAGCAAGAAGCTGTTCGAAATCAGAGGCCTTTTCTGTCTCCTTGGCAGAAAATGCGGTGTGCAAGTCAGAGAGCATGGCTTTCATTGATTCCAGTCTGAATACAACTTAAGAACAGGCTTGTCTGTGTGCTTATAGAAAAACTTGGCCAAGAATGAGCCGGAATACACCCCGTAGATGGAAACTGATAGGACAACGGGTCAGGAATAGAAATGTGAATATGGAAGAATACCATCATGGCTCCTTCTGCTCCAGAAGAATCCATGGTGAGAGCAGCAGCAGTAAAATGAATCTGATTGGCTTCCTTCTTCCCCAAAAAAAATTCTGTGAGGGGGCCCTGGGCAGCTGGACTTGTTTTATTAAATGAATTAGATGGCTGGTGCCTCTTTTGTCTGTAAAAAAACTTTAAAATAACATGCATTTTCAGTACTTTGGGGTTCTTTACCTAGACCCTTCACTTTTGCAGCTTTCACATTCTGTCAGTATGAGTATACAACTCTGTCTTGTTCACTGAATGAAGTTCAACCCCTAAATGATCTGGAGACTTTTTCTATGAATTTTTTATTTTAAGATATTTGGATTCACTTTGTTTTTGGATTACTTCGTTAATCTTTGTTAATCTGCCCTGCAAAGTAGACAGTAAATTACTCAAGATAATAGTTCTTCCCATTGAAGGTTCTTCTCACTTTATTTATTTTTATTTTATTTTTAGTATATAAAAAGAAAAAGACACAAAGAGGAAAAACATAGATAGATAGATAGATAGATAGATAGATAGATAGATAGATAGATAGATAGATAGATGATGGATGGATAGATACTGTAGATACATACATACATACATACATACATACATACATACATACATACATACATACATTCTCTTAGTTTTTAAACAAAACATTAAATCTTTGCTACATGGCAGTTATATTTATTTTGATATTGGAACTATTGGCCTATCATATTAGGCAATTGAAGGACATTCTGGGCATAAAATTAGAAGAAGTGTGGTAGGACCTTTTCAGATGAACATACTTTATTAAAAGACCCAAGCTTTTGTGAATTGAAGCTCACTTCATCAGATGTTTATGCCTTTTAATAAAATGTGTTTGTTTGGAAAGGTACTACCAAGCTCTTTCTGATTTTTGGCTACCATAGACTAACATGGCTCTCCTCCTATCTGGGTGTAAAAGTGGCTGAACACAACCTGCTATTATATGCTGATGATACAGTATCCTCCTGGAATAATTATTGTAAAAAAGTCTTTATTTGTAAATTTTTCAAATTGTTGATCTCAGATTAATATTGATATTGATTGATGGTTAATCTCAGTGAGTTTAGGAGTATAGATAACTGTTAGAAAAATGAATGTCAGTTCAAGACTGATATATGTACCTAGAGGGATTCCTATGTAAAGACCTTTCAGGTATTTCAAACAGACTGCTGAGTTAAGAAAGTTGCATTATTTTAATCAAAGTCTTCTAGGTTGTGTTAGAGGAATTTCAGTCAAACTGGTACATCTGCAGGCAAAGTTCAATACGTTACCCATTTACTGTAGGTTGAAAGTTTTTGAAAAAAACAACTGAAAAAATTTACACAACAATTTTGGTAATTAATTCTATTGTGGCTTTACTGTCTAGTTTCCCAAGTTTTTGAAAAATGGTGCAACATAAGAAATTAATTCAAATTCGTTGATCACTCCAGCTATACTATATCAAAATCAAAAGACTAAAAAATGAGAATGCAATTTTCTTTGGCTCAGTGTCTCAATTCAATTCCACATTTTAAAATGTGGAAACAGTGTTGGCTGTTAAATTAATACAAAGGATCTTGAAGAAACCTTTAGTTAAAGATTGGTTATTCACATTTGATAACAATTTTTTAATTGCATCAGTAAATAAGTCCTAATAATAACCAATTCAAAGGAAATCAAAGGAAGATGGAAGTATACTGAAACACTATACAGTAGAGATGTCAACATCCAAGATACCTTAGAAGATATTCCTTACTTACAAGAACCGCTAGTACTAGAAGATAAAGTTAGATCAGCACTCTGGTCATTACCAAGTCGGAAGGCTACAGGAACTGATGGAACTCCCACTGAAATATGGCAAGCAACAGAAGAAGAATTAGTCAAAATTCTAACCCAGCTATGCCAGCAAATCTGGAGAATGACACAGTGGCCAACTGAAGAGGTCAATCTGCATTCCAATACAAAAAAAAAAAGAGGGAGACTTAACAGAGTGTGCAAATTATTGTACAATACCCTTAATTTCACATGCTAGCAAAATAGTGCTTAGGATCATCCAATGCGGGTTAGAGCTCTACATGGAAAAAGAGATGCCAGATGTTCAAGCTGGCTTTAGGAAAAGCCAAGGAACATGATACATTATTGCTGATGCACACTGGATAATTGAGAAAGCCAAAGAATACCAAAAAGAAGACAGTATGTGTTTCATTGATTATAGAAAAGCCTTTGATTGTGTCAATCACGTCAAGCTGTGGAAAGTGCTCAGAAAAATGGGAATCCCAGAGCATCTCATTGTCCTCATGAGAAACTTATATACAGGTCAGGAAGCCACAGTACAGACAGAACACAGCAAAACAGACTGGCTCTAGGTTGGCAAAGGAGTGCGACAAGGCTGCATACTCTCCCCTTATTTATTCAACCTATATGTGGAATATATATTAAGGGAAACCAGATTGGAAGAAGATGAGCATGGCTTTAAAGTTGGAGGAAGAATCATCAATACCATGCACTATGCCAGTGACACTACCCTGATAGCCAAAAATGCACAGGATCTGTAAGCCCTAGTACAGAGCTTTCCAAACTTTTCATGTTGGTGACACACCTTTTAGACGTGCATCATTTTGCAACACAATAATAACAGGGCTCCCCGCCCCCCGGCCCACGCGATTGGCTCCCGGGTGGAAACCCCGCCCCCTGGCCCATGAGATTGGCTCCCGGGTGGAAACCCCGGCCCCCGGCCCATGCGATTGGCTCCCGGGTGGAAACCCCGACCCCCGGCCCATGTGATTGGCTCCCGGGTGGAAACCCCGACCCCCGGCCCATGTGATTGGCTCCCGGGTGGAAACCCCGACCCCTGGCCCATGCGATTGGCTCCCGGGTGGAAACCCTGATCCCCGGCCCACGCGATTGCCCTGCCCTGCCTTGCCTCTGCCAAGAAAAGCTGCGGTCATGAGGCGAAAAAGCCTCGGATCACCGCAAAAAGTGATGATGGGGGGGGTGACCCAGGGTGGAAAATATCCATGCCAATCAGCTGTGTGGCAGGGAGGAGGCTGCTTTCGGTTTTTTGTGTGCCGTGGCAGCAGCGGTGGCATCCTGGAACCCGGAAGCACTGATTGTTTGGAAAGCCCTGCCCTAGTAGGAAAAGTCAAAGAGCACAGTGAAAATATGGGACTAAAATTAAATATAAAGAAGACCAAACTAATGAGAACAGGTAGAACAACCAGCCTTAGAATTGATAATGAAGATATTGAAATGGTGGATAGCTTCTGCCTTTTGGGATCAACCATCAATAGTAAAGGAACAAGCAGTCAAGAAACACGCCACATACTAGCACTTGGGTAGAGCAGCCATGAAGGCCTTGGAAAAGATACTCAAATTCTGTGATGTCTGTATACCTACAAAGATCAGAATCATGCAAGCCATGGTATTCCTTGTGACACTCTATGGAAGCAAAAGTTGGACTTTAAAGAAGCAGGATAGGAAGAATATTGATGCCTTTAACTTTGGTGTGTTGGAGAAGACTCTTGAGAATACCATGGACACCCAAGAAAACAAACCAATGGATCATTGAACAAATCAACCCAGAGTTCTCACTCAAGCCACAAATGACCTACTTTGGACACGTTATGTGAAGACCCAGCTCTCTGGAGAAGATTCTAATGCTGGGAAAGGTGGAAGGAAAGAGAAGAAGAAGATGTCCAGGAGCAAGGTGGATGGACTCAGTTACAGTGGCAATGAGTGCACCATTGGGAGACCTGAAAGACCAGGTTAGGGATAGATCATCATGCAGAAAATCTATCTATTTGGTCACTAGGAGTCGAAAACAACTTGATGGCACATAATCAATCAATCAATCAATTACAGTAAGGCCTTGATCTAACAGATCTGTGGAGAAAGGGTTCCATTAAACCCAAATGAATCCAAATCAACATCATTGAGGTCACTGGCATAATGAGATCATTGAAATGTTTATGTCATTTGTATCAATTTTTGTCATTTGCATAATGCCATAATTGCTGTTTTTATATTGTTTGCATAATGAGGCAAATGTCATAAATTGACACAAATGACATAAAAATGTCAATTACCTCGTTGTGCAAATGACATAAATTGTCAGGCAGACTTTGGAAGCAAAATCTGTTTGTATGTTATATCAAGGGTAAAGTCTAAATACAAATTTGGTCCATTGAATTTGAAATCTGTTAAATACAGGTCCACTAAATTGAAGTTCCACTGAACCTCTATGTAAACAAACTTTGGGGTGGGGACAGTGTTGTCCTTAAAATTGCAAATGTACTTAAATTTCATCCCCAACTATGCTTTTCATTTTTAAAAAAAGATGTGCTCTTATATACTTTTTGTTTCTTTACTTCTAATCTTAGCCAAAATTGGAAAAACTAAACGTTAGGCCTGGGAAATTCATAAGGCTGCAGGAAAGACTGGGACATCATAAAAATATCCAAAAAGAAGGCAATGGCAAACCATTTCAGTATTATTGACAATAAAACTGCATCATGAGTAGTGATGAGGAGCTGGGTTGGCTCAAAGACCTTTACACAGACACAGACACACATACACACATACACACACACACACACACACACACACACACACACACTGGTAGTGGGAATTAAAAGTGGGAAGGGGTCCTGACAGCAAAAGTTTAAGAAACACTGGTCTCGAATTCTTATTCCCATAGTGGCCAAACACATGCTCATGGGAAGCCCCAAGTATTTATTTATTTGATTTATATTCCCACTTTCCTTCAGGAACTCAAGACGGCATATACAGTCCTCTTTCATCCCATTTTCCCCCTCCATATCAATCCTGTGGAGTAGATTGGGCTAAGAGAGAGAGACTAGCTCAAAATGGCACAGGAAGCTTCTGTTCATGGGGATGAACTTGAACCTTGGTCTCCCAGATGTGAATTCAACACCTTCACCACTACAGCATGCTGGCTGAGTACATCACTGAGGATGAATACAGGAGCACCAAGATATGGGAAGAGTAGAGTGCATCTCTAATCTTGGCATTATTTCATAAATTTACTTGTAATACTCTTGCCAGACTGGCTGGATGTCATTGCAGAAGACACTTCATTGGCACTACAAAAGAGGCTGTCATTGGTTGGTGTAAAGATGGAAAATGGAGTCCTGTTTCAGAATTGTGAAGGTTGTTTCAGAGATGGTAGGCATATAGACATGATTGCCACTATACTTGTTGGCAACCCTGTTTGAACTTGTGAAGCCTTCAGAACACAAAAGGCCACAAAAAGATCCATCAAAAGCAAAGAATTAATAAAAAGCATGGGATTTAAGTTGCAAAACTGACATTTCATCAAAAGTATCTGGCTAAATTCTCAATAGGGACTTTGCATCTGGTTGTGTGTGCAATACTCATAAGCGTTGGATTAGGAATAACCATGCAATAGGCTAGTATTCAACAGTGCTATATATTAGGAAATATTTCAGAGGAAATCATTTCAGTATTTTTACTAAGTCATTATAACCACAATAATTAAAATTTATATATAAAAAGGAATTTTGTTCCCTAACTGCTGCATATTTTCCCTATGGGAAACCAAGGAAGTCTTATATTCTGAAGAAAAATTGAGTCACGATGCTTGGGCTTTATGATTAATATGATCAGAGCCTAACAGAGGGTCCCCCAATTCATCATGACCATATTCTAGCTGTCGACTTTCTTGCCTGTTCCAAATGTATCTAATTACATGAACACTGCACCGCAAATTAAGTGTAGTCTCATTTGTTGTCAACCACAGAGTCTTATTATCTGCCTGCTGCTTTGTGTCAAAGGTTTGTTTCTTAGCTGCTCAACATAACAGGACTCTATATCCCCTTTTATCACTGTTTGCATATAGCCTAATGAGTGGGAGTTATTTCATCCCAGCTGTTGAGAGGACGGGTTCAGCTGGAGTTCCAACACAACTTGGAGGTATAGAACTGAATAGAGGGAAAGTTGCTTTCATGTATTGAGAAAGTGACCCTGAATTAGAGCAGTGCTGAAAGGGCACATTGACATCCAGTTAAGAAGCGGGTAGCAAGTAAACAGATTTGCATTGCAATTTCTTTCATTGGATGAGAGAGAACACCTTCTTCTAATGTTTCAAGAACTTTCCATTATGCAGGCAAAACTCAAGCAGCCTACATGCATCTCAGGGAGACCATCTTTGAGGTCTGGAGAGCCTCCAAAATCCCTGTTCATTGTTTCTCACCACCAAATTGCAGACTATTCTTTAGCAGGGATCCAGGAATCAGGAACAAGATGGCTCAAAAGGACAGGGAAACAGAGAAGCTGGGCCTTCCCTCCAGAAATCATACCCCAAATTGAGTACTGGAACCAGGGATGACCAAAAGTAAGAAGGAGAAGGCTTCTCTTCCCCATCCCCCTAATCCCAAAACAAATGTATGTACTATATATTGTAATCTGTTTTGAGATTATTTTCTATGAGAAGCAGTATACAAATGTTTTAAATAGATACAGATGCACTCATGCAGCATGTGGCCCTGCTCACAACCTAAATAAGATTGGAGAAGGGTCTGTTCCATAGTTATTCTCAGAAGAGTTAGGGAAAATAAAGTACATAAGCACCGGTAGACAAAAGCAACATGGAATTGCATGTCGGAAAGCAAGGACGTTGGTGGAGAAGAAACCAAATGAGTTGTGAAGCTTAACAAGATAGATCACGTTGCACTATTTTTATTAACATTATATTGATGTTCTTAATCACTAATTCCACTGAAATGGTTTAGTGGAACCTATGATTTCTCACTTTTTTTAGGATTACTTAATAATATGTTGTGTTCTGTGGCTTGAATCATGTCAACTGGATTTCTATTTTCTCAGTAGAAACGTTTCACTCCTTATCCAAGGAGCTTCTTCAGTCTGAGTAAAGTTAGTAAGGGAATCCTTAAATATGTTTCTAGGGTGGCTGTGTGACCTTGCACCTGGGGCTAGGTCATGGTTATTTTGAGATGTTTATTTCTAAGTCCCTTTATCATCTAAAGGAGGATCATTAAGATTACCCTGCTGCTGTTGAGCCTGCGAAATGGTCTTAATCTTCCTAGGCACAGAAGACAAAGCAGGAAGGAAGATAGGGGAAAGGTTGTGCCTGAGGCCCCCACCATCTTCCTAAGATACACAAGGAAGGAACACCCCTCCGACCCATAGTCAGCAGCATTAATTCGGTAACATACAACATTGCCAAACACCTCTCTACCATACTAGCACCTCTAGTTGGACACTCTGAACACCACATCCAAAATTCGGAAGAATTTGTTTCCAAAGCAAAGATCCTGAAACTGGATACAGAGGAAACTATGGTCTCCTTCTATGTGTCCTCCCTTTTCACCAGCATCCCCACCACTCATGCTCTATCCGCTGTCAGGAAGAGACTAGAAGAGGACAGCACCCTTGAAAGGAGAAACCATCTCAACCCAAACCAGATCTGCCATCTTCTGGACCTGTGTCTTAACACCACTTATTTCTCATACAGAGGTGACTTTTACAGACAAAAACACGGCTGTGCCATGGGTTCTCCTGTGTCACCCATTGTGGCCAATTTATACATGGAAGAAGTGGAGAAGAAAGCACTCAACACTTTCCAGGGAACTGTGCCCACCCACTGGTTTAGGTATGTGGATGACACCTGGGTCAAAATCAAGGCCCAGGAAGTACAGGCCTTCACGGACCATATAAACACTATAGATGCCAACATTAGCTTCACCAGAGAAGACACCAAGGACAACAGACTGGCATTCCTAGACTGTGAAGTCCTCATTGGGACCGGTGGCAAGCTAGAAATAGGGATCTACAGGAAACCCACACACACAGATCAATACCTGATGTTTGACTCCCACCATCCACTGCAGCACAAACTAGGAGTCATCAGGACATTATCACACAGAGCAGAAACCATCCCCACCTCCATGGATTCCAAAAAGAATGAAAATCAGCAGCTGAGAACAGCTCTGAAGGCCTGTGGATATCCAAATTGGGCCTTCACTAAATCTAAGTCTACCAGACCTAAAACAGCGACAGACAGGGCTGAGACTCAGAGTAAACGGAAGAACCTGGTCATTCCTTACATGGCTGGCGTGTCTGAAAAGATAAAACGGATATTTGGCAAACACCACATACCTGTATATTTCAAACCCACCAACACACTGAGACAGAGGCTTGTACACCCCAAAGATCAAACTCCAAAACACAAGGAAAGCAATGTAGTGTATGCAATCCAGTGCAGTGAGGAGTGCTCTGAACTCTACATTGGAGAAACCAAACAACCTTTGTACAGGAGGATGGCCCAACACAGGAGAAGTAACACCACAGGACCAGAGTCAGCAGTTTATCTTCATCTAAAGGAAAAAGGACACTCATTTGAGGACATTAATGTTCACATTTTAGACAGAGAAGATAGGTGGTTTGAGAGAGGGGTCAAGGAATCCATTTATGCCAACTTGGAAAATCCTTTCTTGAATAGAGGTGGGGGCCTCAGGCACAACCTTTCCCCTATCTTCCTTCCTGCTTTGTCTTCTGTGCCTAGGAAGATTAAGACCATTTCGCTAGCTCAACAGCAGCAGGGTAATCTTAATGATCCTCCTTTAGATGATAAAGGGACTTAGAAATAAACATCTCAAAATAACCATGACCTAGCCCCAGGTGCAAGGTCACACAGCCACCCTAGAAACATATTTAAGGATTCCCTTACTAACTTTACTCAGACTGAAGAAGCTCCTTGGATAAGGAGTGAAACGTTTCTACTGAGAAAATAGAAATCCAGTTGACATGATTCAAGCCACAGACTGTTCCACCTGGATGACTGAGAACCTTCATCGAAATATGTTGTGTTGAACTGTTTCAAAAATAAGGGATGGATGGATGGATGGATGGATGGATGGATGGATGGATGGATGGATGGATGAATGAATGAATGAATGAATGAATGAATGAATGAATGAATGAATGACCAAGCAAGAGATGGTTAAAATAAGCAATACATTTAATGTTAAAATAACATTTCCCTAGGACAGTGCTTCTCAACCTTAGCAACTTTAAGATGTGTGGACTTCAACTCCTAGAAATCCACAGCCAGCCATTTCTAAGGTTGAGAAATGCTGCCCGAGGAAAAGAGACAGCTGCTTTAAAGGCTTGTCAGACCAGTGTGACGTTCACACAACCCCCATGTTCTGAAGCATCTTTTGAGAATCAGCTCTGGAGCACAGCACAGAACAGCCTTAATTTGCACATGTGTACACACACATATACAAACATACAGAAAGAAACACTACAGACTGATTTTCTGAGTGCCAGTGCTTATGTGGCCAAAACAACAATATCCATTCACAAGAGGCATCAGCTCGTTTAGGGAACCTACCTAGTTTACAGTAAGTAAGATGCAGAAGCAAAGGGGGGAAAAAAGGCTTGGAGGAAACTCAGAAAACAGTCTGATGAAGGCTATGCATATTCAGTGTCTACCAAGAGCATTTTTACTCACACTTTGCTGCATATCCCCCTTGTTTGTGTCTAACTCTGAATATATGTGGACCCAAAGAGGAATTTGCCAAAGAGGAATATTCCCTTTCTTTGAGACACATTGGGTTTTTTTTAAATTCTCTTATAACAGAGAATCTTGTAATCTGCCCTCATTGGGAATTTCAATTGAAATTGAAATACTAAATCAAATTAATTAAATTAATTTGTCATCTACAGAGGACACAATAGAAAAAATGGAAACAATAGCTGAAAATGAAAATTTTATCCAAAATTTTAAAATATTTCTTCTTTAATCCTGCAGCCTGAAATCAATGGGATTAGGCTCTTTTTCTTTTCTTTTTTTAAGAACTGTATAGAATTCAACCCAACCAAATGCTAACAATGATTTCCAAGTTTATCAAGTTTGGTTAGTAACTGCTATGTTATGTTCCCTGATTTAAACTTACCTACTCATATGCGCTTCTTCCCCTCATCCACCCACTCCTGCACATGCATACACAGAGGGAGGGAGGGAGGGAGAGAGAGAGAGATTTTGACAAAAAACCCTAATTCAGCTTTTTTGGACCAAAAAAAAAAAAAAAGCTGCAGACAGGCTTAGAGCCCAAGGGCTAATGCATATAAGCTCTCTGCTAGATTTTGACTTAGCAAACTTAGCTTCTTCAAAGCAGCTGCTTTCCTGTGGTTGAAAGTTGTCAGACACTATGAAATGTAAGAAGAAAGGTACTATTGTTTTAGGTTGATGTCCTGGCATGTTTTAGGATGCAGTTTCAGCACTGTTGTTGTTATTCAGACAGCGCTATAAAGCTGCGGGGCTACATGGCTGGTAGAAGCCCTTAATACCTGAGAAGATCCTCAAGTGTTGCTACTGTTCTTTTGCCTCCTCCATCAAGCAAAAAACAAAACCCCAAAATCTGGAGGGCTCCACAAAGAAAGGAAGACAGGCTGAAGTCCCATGTTATTTTTTGTTTTTGAAGGGAGGAGAAGTAGGGGAAGGGAGTTCACATTTTTCTAATGTATATTCTAGTGGCCTCTATCTTCTGCCTGTTGTACTTGTTAGATGCTATAATCTTCATCACTCATATAAAAGGAGTGGGGAAACAAATAGAAAAGCCATCGAACTGAAGCAGGATTTCTAACACCAGTTCTCTGCCTCAAGAGCGCCGTGGAACACTCTTAGATTAAGAATTGCATTCTATAATCCACTGTCCCAGTTCCTGTAAATATTAGTATTTATCCCCGAGCAATCATATTTAATGGATCGTTCAGCAGCAGAACCCACTGCTTGGTGACAGGCCACAACTAGGAGTAAATGTTGGGTTAGGCTACTTGAAAATAATAGAAAAGTGGTTGGCCCATTCTGTACAAGCTTCGAACACTACAGTATGTGTTAAATTCATGTCTGGCCAATTCGAGTCCTCATATGCAGAAATTTACTGCCCAAAGTAGCATATTAATGTTTGGTCAGAAAGAAGATGAAAGTGCAGCCCTTAGCATACTTAATTGGACAGCCTTCCACAGGTAGTCACTCTTCAGATTTATTAGATGGCAACTCTCGTAATTTCCAGCTGGCATGGCCAAAGAAAGTTTTGAGTGTTACTGCCTAAATGATTTGGGAGGTTCCATATTAGGAAAGGATGTAATGAGGAGGAAATTCTACAGTGGTCCTGACTTCTGAGAAAATAGGAATGTGACAATTACACACACCTCTCTTTGAATCATTAAAAGAGCAATGACATCTACTTCAAAGGTTGTTTTTGTCCTCATGTGAGTGATGTACAACTGTAAAAATCCTCTTTTTCTTGTCAGTTTAAAATATGCATCTGTAGTGTATCCATCTCTGGGCAGATTTTTTTTTTTGATAATTTTATTAAAGATTTTTTAAAAAGAAGATAAGAACTAATACAAACTAATATAAAGTGAGAAAAAGAAAGGAAAAAGAAATAAAAGAGAAAGCTAAAAGTGCAAGAAAAGAAAAAAAGTAATAGAAAAATAGAAAAGAAAGAAAAAAGATACAAAAAAGTAGCTTCTGATCTTCTTTGCAGCAGTTATAAGTACAATTATAAATTTACCTCTTATTCTATGGTTACAACATAACTCTCTTCTTTCTATAATCTATTCAGTCTAATTATCAAAACCATAAATTATAAGTTCATTTTTTTCTGTTTCACACAAAGATTCTATAAGGGTTTCCAGTCAGCAATAAATGTAGATATTGTCTTCCTCTCATAAAATAAGTAAATTCAGCCATTTCAGCAAGTTCCATCATCTTCAGGAACCATTCGTCCATTGTGGGTAAACCTTTCCACCTTTGTGCATACAATAATCTCGCTGCAGGTATCATGTACAAAAACAAAGTTCCATGACTTTTTTCCAACTGTTTGTCCATCAATCCCAAAAGAAAAACCTCTCGTCTCAACTGTATATTAATCTTTAAAATCCTCTGAATCAGTGTATATATTTGAATCCAGAATTTTCTAGCTTTTTTACATGTCCAACAAACATGATAAAATGTCCCTTCTTCTTGTTGACATTTCCAACATAAATTCTTGCGTTCTGGACAGAATTCAGTCAAAACCTCCTCTGTTTAAAAGTAAAAATCACACCTTCCAATTTGTCCTATTGAAATGGAATATTTTTCTGCTTTAATATCTCAGTCAAAAAAAACCCACAACTCTTTTCTCTTATCTAAAATTCTGATAGAAATTCTTTAAGGACAATCATATCTGTATTATCAATCTTCAGTCTTGTATTAAAATGCTGCTGAAAAACTTGATCCCTTGTCTACTTCCTGACAAAATGCACCAAAACATCCCTTGCAACATTTCTTGTTCTCGCAAATCTTAAATTTACTTTATAAACTTTATCAATTTCTGCCTCTGTATCCTCCTCTTCCAAATCCAAAACATTTGCCAAGACTTTAATAATCTTTTGCTTCTGGCTTTCGGTGGGAACATGGCAGTCTGAACAGCTGTGCTTGCAGGCTCTGCAAGCAGAACTGACAACACGGCAATTTTTTGGGCTCAGGCAGGTTTTTCCTGAAGCCCAGGAGCATTTTTCCGGAGAAGGAAAACACTCGGAATTACCCCATCTGTCCTCTGGATGGCTGCTTGCAGCCAGAAAATCGCAAACAGCATTCGCAATCGAATGGTAAGAGCAGCCGGGAGGCTGGAGCGTCATCATTTCCAAGCCGCACTGTAGCCTTAAAGGGACATTAAGACCGGCCACTCCATTTCTAAATCACCCAATTTATCTTTCTTTTAAGCATGTGTACCCTAAGAGAGGCTTTCTACAGCAAGGAGAAACGTGTTCTCTTGGTGCTTATTGTTATTTTTGTGATTCATTTTTTTTAAAAAATTCTTTTTAAGTTTTGGATTTTGCTTTCCATCCAAATGTTAAGGAAGGTTGAGAGTATGTAATTGTCTCCCTGTTGTTATTTTTGTACTAAATTTGAAGATTTTAGCATTTTCCTACACGTTGAATCTGCTGTTTTGAACTTTCAGCTTTCTGTTGCTACTTTCCCTTGCGAACTGCCTGTTACCATACTTTCACTTGTGTAAACACTTTTTGGAATTCTTCTATTATTTCCCACTTTCGCTGGTTAAGTACCTAGGGGGCGCCATAGTTTACTGCGTGAGACATGGAGGATTTCAATCAGACTCTCTCGGATTTTCATCAAGACTTTAAACAGATTCTTTTTGTTTCCTATCAAGTTTTTATGCAAGGCATTCAGAACATTGTGGAGAACATGAGGTCTAAAATGTGTCATCTGGTTGGGGATGTCGTGGAAGAAATTGAAGAGCTTAACAACGATAGAAATGTTTCTTCTAATAGCGAGATTGGGGCTTCTGTTGAAATGCTAGATGAAGATTGGACTGTCGGGTTGAAGAAATTAAAGGGACAGATCGAGTTGCAAGTCATAAGGGAAATTGATTTTCTGATGGAATGTTATGGAAAAGAAGGGGTTATTATGTATGGGAGGCTTTCTGTTGAGAAGTCAGAGTTTTTAAGGGGGAAAGTTGAGCTGTTTGATTTCTTTATGAAAAAGGCTCTGTGTGTATTGTGGGAATATGTAAATGCTCTGGTTTATTTTGAAGTGGGGTAAAGGTTTAAGAATATTTGTTGGATTGCTTCTAGGGCTTGTTTGACTTCACTCATCTTTAATGATTTGGACTAAGATTAATAAAGTATAATAATAAATGCTTGGCTTTAGGCTTAATATGATTAAGATTATTATAATTGTTGTATTATTAAGTATAATGGCAGACAATTTATATGCTTTTTAGTTTGAGATACACGACACCCAGGATGCCTTTGCAGTAGAAACCAGAATGTGATATCCCATAGATTTCATATTAAGGGTTTTCCATGTGCTTGTTTACTAGAAAGACATTGTTTTTAAAGGTCACTTTAAAAGCTTTGTATTAACAGATCTCAGAGGCATTATTCTATTGGGTTATTTCATGTTATGCCTGTATTCACTGTGACTGTATAAAAAATTGCCATTCCTGGAATATAGAACCTTGCCCATGTTTTTTTTTTCCTGGAAGTAACTGGTATCCCATACATTCTTATACAGTACTAGGAGAATATATATTATTCTATTTGGCCAGGCAGGCATCAGTAAGTGTGGCTTAACCACTGCAGCCAATCAGTGTTTTGAAAGTAAGCTCTATGCTGCTAGATCCTGACAGCAAATTCTGTAATGCAGAGATCTGCTTTTTCAGCCACTCTTTAGTTCTTTTTCTTGGATGATTACATGCAACATAAGGCAATTGATTGGGTATTGGTGCTCCCACAACATGGCCAATTAGTTTGTTTAATTCTATGTAAGACTTAATACTATGTAAGATTTAAGCCCATCCTCCCACTGACCCAATTAAGCATGCTGTGAGAACAGGGCCTACGTGTAGATAAATAGTGAAAGCATGAAGTAACTTTTTAGCAGTGTTTAACTTTTATTTCTAAATACATGATCGGACTGCTCTCTGTATCAGGCACTAGAATCTCATGAAACTATTCCATCCAAGTCAAATATTCCATTGTAACATATTCTTAAAGAGAGTCTAAGCAAGGGCATTATATGAGAACTCAGTGAAAAAAAGGTGCTGGGATCAAAGAGGAAAGTATGCAAGGGAAATTGAAATGTTATTTATAGTATATCAGGGTACCCAGCCTTTAGACTGCAAATTATGCTTTGGGGACAGAATGTGGTATTTTAAACATTTTGTTCCTACAATTTGGAGAGTGCCTTGTTTTTAGTACACACCGTTCTTCGAATTTTAGTCTTGCCCAGGAGTAGCTACAGATCTTCTGATATAGTTCTGACATAACATATTGGGCTGGGATGGTATTGAAAGATAGTAGACCAGTGTCGATGAAGGTTCTCAGTCATCCAGGTGGAACAGTCTGTAGCTTGAATCATGTCAACTGGATTTCTATTTTCTCAGTGGAAACGTTTCGCTCCTTATCCAAGAAGCTTCTTCAGTCTGAGCAAAGTTTGTAAGGGAATCCTTAAATATGTTTCTAGGGTGGCTGTGTGACCTTGCACCTGGGGCTAGGTCATGGTTATTTGAGATGTTTATTTCTAAGTCCCTTTATCATCCAAAGGAGGATCGTTAAGATTACCTTGCTGCTGTTGAGCTTGCGAAATGGTCTTAATCTTCCTAGGCACAGAAGACAAATCAGGAAGGAAAATAGGGGAAAGATTGTGCCTGAGGCCCCCACCTCTATTCAAGGAAGGATTTTCCAAGTTGGCATAAATGGACTCCTTGACCCCTCTCTCAAACCACCTATCTTCTCTGTCTAAAATGTGAACATTAATGTCCTCAGCCACCCTAGAAACATATTTAAGGATTCCCTTACTAACTTTGCTCAGACCGAAGAAGCTTCTTGGATAAGGAGCGAAACGTTTCCACTGAGAAAATAGAAATCCAGTTGACATGATTCAAGCTACAGATAGTAGACCAGTGTTTCTCAGCCTCAGCAACTTTAAGCTGTGTAGACTTCAATTCCCAGAATTCCCCAGCCAGCATGGGCAAGTTGCTGAGGTTGAAAAAAAAAACTGTAGTAGACTGACTAAGGTAAAACTATAATGATTTTCATGGTAATAATATGAAAAACAACAAATATATTGTTTGACACTAAAAATAATCCATTGGGAAATAAGCTTTAGTTTGTTGTGCAGGTACATTTTAGAGATCTTCGAACCAAACGAAATGGCCAAGTCACTATTTTTGTTGTTGTTGACTCAATAGGTTTACTATCACTGAGGAACATAGTCTTCCCTAGAAGTTCCTCTACAATTTCATGCTGCAAAACATTTGAAATTGGGAAGAGATGAGTCAACCCAATTGGAGTACTAGACCATGTGGTTTGAAAGACTGTACACACTTTAGTCTAGTGCAAGACCACCCAAGTGGTCTGTGGTTACAGCAGGCTTGATTTGGCAGAGGTCTGGATCTGGATGCCTTGCCAGGATTTCAGTCAACAAAATATGCTCTTGGGAAAAAAATCAAGAGAAAGATTTGGGTGCCCATCAGACTAATCTTCACATCTGCACTGTGTTTTGGCTGTTCAAAATTCTTTTGAGCAAATGTCTGGAGACCTTTAATTTGATGCTGTCAGAGATGCATGCATGCTTATACTATCCATGTGCCAGAGACTCTGATTTTGCACTAGGCTATTATTTTAACTGCCGATAATGGAAATGAACTAATAACAAAGCAATAGTGTCTGACACACTTAATATGCATTCCTAAACATACATACAGTACTTGGTAGCAATTTTCACTGAAATCAGCTGAGCTTATCTCTTGAGTAAACATGGAGAATATTGGACTCTTAATCTATTTCTTGTGGTATGGTGCTATAACCCTAGTCATGTCATTTCAAAGCATTTCCCTTAGCATGGTTTCTGGAAATTCTTTAGATTTGCTTGTCTGTATGAGCCAGATGAGGGATAGGAAGTGGCTAAAAATCTCTAATAAGATCCCACAATGTGGCCACATGGTCAAAATTATTGCTGCTAGAGCAAGGGATGCAAACTTGTGGTTAATACATAAATAACATGAAAAGGACCAATTTTCTAGTTTGTTTTTACTTTGTGGCCAACCTTTTAAATCTGCTTCTGCTTAATGATCATTGTGCCTGCCGCCTCTTATAATCCCACATACATGACTTAACTATGTGAAGTTTGAATTTATCTCCTTTCAAGACAGTGTTGCTACCTGTGCCTTGGAGGGGAAAAACAACCACTTGGAAACAGTTGTAACTGATTTGCACTGGAGGAAGGCCATAAGAATAGCCACATTATCAGATCAATGTTTAATTTGGGGTGTTGTTTTTGGCATGTGACTATGACAAGAATGGTAAATCATTGGAACAGTCTCCTCCAACCTGATTCCTTTCAGATGTGTTGGAATTATTCTGGGAATTACAGCTTTGATAGATCTACAGACTGCTATAAGGGATGGTGGCCAATTAATAGCAACACCATACAGGAGATGGAAAGGAGTTATGTGTGGAGCTGACTGTTTATCCATCAAAAGGAGAAGATAGCAGTGAAATGCATGGAGGCAGCTGGAAAGGGAGATTGGGGTAATATATACTGCCCACAGCAGGCAGACGCTGAATTGTACTTCCAACATATTCCCAGGTTAAGGAAGTATGCGTTAGAAGTTAATTCTAAGTATGTACCTGCTGTTTATTATTTCAAAGTTCTAAGGATCTAAATTTGGGAGCATGGGCCACAATTCACCTTCTCCATACATGGTAGGCTCTGCAAAGAATGTTCATGAGCAGGAAGCAGGAACTCAGAAGAAGAAAAGAACAAGAACCAAGGCAGAAGGGAACACTTGCTTCCAGGAGCCTCTCCTCTTTCAGCTCAGCAGCCTTGGGAAGCTCATAGTGCCCTAAACCAGCCCCCTTCTTCCCTTCTGTCCCCATGACCCATTTGTCACTTTCTCTCTTTATGCCCAATTTGTATCACTGCCAGAGATAGCAAAGGCAAGTTAAAAATGAAAGTTGCTGCTCTTTCTTACTCTTGCCATTGCTCATGTACATGTCAAGAGCAAGTGAGCAGTAGGAATCATAAAGGAGAAAGGAGGGATGCTGATGTGGGACTCTGAATTGGAGCCTTTGCTGGAGTTTCAGATGTCCTACAATACCAGCTCCTTATGCTGGCATAGTTCTGTAGGCATGGTATTTTGGGACATATTGCTCCCTTGAGTATCCAATGTTTAAGAACCTTCTTAAGCCACTCACACCAAAATGCATCCAACAGCAGGACAAGTATAAAAGGAAGAAAAATGGTCTTGACCAGCCAATTCCATATCTTGTTTCTCACCCATTACTCTGAGTTTCTTGTTCTCCAAATTCAGATACTTCATCTTTCGATGCTGAGGAGATGGGTCATAAGATTATTTTGTTCTTGCATTCATTCACTGGGCAAAATCTGGCCAAAGTGAGGTATTTTAAGTGGTGGTTAATTTAGTAAGGAACATGTGGTCCTCCAGGACTTCAACTCCTATTAGCGTATTGGCTGGAACTTGTAGTTCAGTAACATCTGGAGGGTCACAGGATCACCAACCCCAGAAGCATCCCCAGATGTTAGAAAAATTATGTACATTCCCTTGCAATCTTAGTTTTTTTGCAGGGGGGAGCAAAAACTGCTTTTCTGACTCAGAAGTTCTATATATTTGATTCTTTCAGATTCCTCAAATCCTCATTAGAATCTCATAGTTTGGATTATTCTGTAAGGATACTTAGAACTTTTTTTTTACATGTAGCATCGCATCTCACTGGAAAATCTGAAATACTCAACTTTGCAGATTTATTAATAGCCATGGTTGCAGATTATCTGTGGACACTAAACGGATCAGTGTTTTCTTTCAAAACAGGCAGAAATTAAACTGCACTGAAGTTCAGCATTTTTCAGAACTAATCAAAAGATGCTTGCAGAGAATTGCTGTGTAGTAGGACAAAACAGGTTAATGAATCTACCACAGTGTTCAAAGTTTGGTTGGCTTCATCTTACCCAAAGCAAAGCTTGATATTCATCGCTGATATTTCTCCTAATATGTGGATTTCTTACCCACCAATGGATGGAGATTGCTCCTGTCCTCATGGTTCAGTATAGATTTGCATGCATGTGTAGAGTGCTCCTTCTATCATGAATTTTCTGGATCCCTATCTAATTTTCATCATCCATTATTACAAGGACAAGACTACATTGAAAAGTAATCTTCTTGATTGGAGTTCATCAAGGCCTGTGCACTCCTTGACTTCATTAGGTTTCCCACTTAGCACTGAGCCGAACATTTCATGAATACTTTTTGCATCCATAAAAATTGCTGCCCTCTACAGCAGTGCTTCGCACCCGTTTGCCTCAAAATGTAAAATAGCTCATGGAAAGGCCCTGCTGGGAAGAAAGCATGGTTCCTTTTTGCCAGAGCTACTAGCCTAACAGTCTTCACCCAAAGCTAATCACATGCATTTGATTAGCTGCAACACAATGTAACTCTGTATTTGTATTCCAGTGTGAAAGAATTACTTTCAAGGAGAAATTCATATCCAGATGATCTATGCTGGGAGGGGGGGCAACTAGTCACATCTTAGAGGCGATTAGAATTGGATTTGGGGGTAAAAGGCTTCCCTCACAGCACCAGTGGACAATTAAAAGCCATGCTGCAAGACAGCCAACATGGGACCAGTTGGGTGCCAGCAAGAATGCATGCAATGTAAACGTCAGCCAGCAGTGCAGTATGATCGCTAACTAGGCTAATGCAGTTCTAAATATAAATATAAGAAATATAAGATCCAAATTACAGGAAATAATAGTGACACCCTGTTTGTCTACAGCATGTGGCAGCAGCTGGTTGACTTTGTCTAATACCCCACAAACTAAGAATAATCAAAGTGGTACATACTCAGAGGAGAATACGTCAGGAAACCCCAAGCTGTAGGCTAGATTGAGAAATTGAAAAAAACATCCTGGAAGAAGGCATGGCGACCCACTTCTGCATTGCTGCCAAGAAAACTGCACATGGACATCCATATAGTCACCAGCAGCTAAGCTTATTTCAAGGGAACCTTTAGTTTTTGCTCTACTTTGGGTAGCCTTCACCTGAAGTATGTTCAGTTCTGGAAACCAGACTTCAAAGAAAATGTGGGCAAGCAAAAATGTTTCCAGAATAGGGTGATAAAGAGGGTGAAAAACCAAGGAACTTCAATTGTAGTGCAAGATTAATCCAACTGGACACAGTATAGGTGTAGTCCTTGGTGCTCTCTGAGCCTTGTTGTTTTCTTGCAGACGTTTCATTGCCAGGCTAGGCAACATCTTCAGTGCGAAAAGGGAGTGGGACTTGCTCTCTGTTTATATACTATGGCTTGTCCTGCTTGTGTTGGTGGAGGTGTTGTTCTCCCCTTAGGAGTTCCTTGATTGGGCTGTTGTTTGCTGCTTGGTTGATTGACTGAGTTGATTAGGGTACATTGTGCTGTTTGATTGTTCCTCTGGTGCTAATCTTGGTGTTAATCTTTGCATATCTGGGTGTTGATTGCTGGCAAGGAGGTGTTCTGGTCTTTTGGCTTTTCTATGGTCTCTTTTGAATGGTATGTAAATGTTGTTTACCTCTATGTGTCTGTTGATGGTTGCTTTGTCTGAGTGCCAAGCTTCCAGGAATTCTCTAGCGTTTTTGGATTTGGCTTGGTTTAAGATGCTCACAGTTTCCCGGTTGAAAGTATGGTTGAGTCTGTCCATGTGTTGTGAGATTAAGGAGTTTTCATCATGTCTTCTGACTGGTAGTTGGTGTTCGTGGATGCACTCTGCTAGCCTTCTGCCCATCTGTCCTACATAGTGGCTGCTACAGTCCTTACACTGTATGTTGTAGATAACTCCTGTTTTTTCTTCTTTGGCTACTGGGTCTTTTGGGTTACTTAAGAAGTTCTGAAGGGTTTTGTTTGGTTTATTTGCTATGGTGATGCCATGTGGTTGTAACAGTCTATTGGTAGTTTCTGAGATGTTTCTGACAGTGGCAGTGTTATCTTTTTCATAGCTTCTGTTGAACTACAACACAACCAACCAAACATACAACATACAGTTTGATTGATTACACTGCCACATCAAGAAATCTATGTTCCTCGGTCCTTCGATTTCAGATTGACAACTGCCCCAAGAGTGATCACTGTCCCAACTTGCTGTTTTTGAAGTCCTTTGGTGTTCCCTTTTTGGAAATATATCCTATTCCATCTGAAGATACCCCCATGGGTCAGATACAAATGAAATTGACAGCTCACGTGAGGGATAAATTAACCCAAATGCTCTCTACTGATGAGGCACTCCAACTTCATATAGCTATTCTAGATGACAGGTCCTCCGACCAAATTTTGCCATCTTATACTCAACTAGTTCAGCTTCTTCAGCCAATCCTCTCCACTTGCCCAGCTGATGTAAATAGGAATCAGCGCTCTTTCAACCAACCCTGGTTTGATAGCGAATGTCATGCAGCTAAGAAACAACTGATCTCCTGCTTTAAGGAATATAAAAATGATCCTCTCTCTTATTCAACCCAGGATCTGTTGCTCCTCAAGAGGAAATATAAACAGCTGCTACAGGCAAAGAAGAGGCAGGCTCTGAGAGAGTCTTGGAATCAACTAATTTCTGCTACTGGTTCTAAGAATTCAGCTCTATTCTGGAAATGTGTAACTCTCCAATCTGCTTCTTCTAATTTACGAATCTCGTCTCTTATTCCTGCTTCAGCCTGGGAAGACCACTTCAGATCACTGTATACACCGGAGGAATCATTTCACCCGAAGAGAGGATTAGACTATGAAGCTCACTTGCTCCCCCCTGGCCCCCTGTCTCAGGCTTTGAGATTATAAACCTGATTAAACAGTTGAAATCGAACAAAGCTCCAGGATATGACTTTATTTCAGTGGAGGTCATTCGCAACAATTTAGATTGGTGGGCACCCCTTTTGGCTTCCCTATTCACCTATATTGACAACTATGCTAAGGTCCTTGATGATTGAGGTCTAGCTTTGGTGATTCCAATCTATAAAAAAGGAGGCAGAGATTTACCTGCCAATTATCGGCCCATCAGCCTTCTCAGTGTGGTTAGCAAATTATAGGCTAGACACCTATACAATAAGATCCTGGATTGGGTTATAACTGAGAGTATCTTGGCGGATGAGCAGGCAGGCTTTGACCACGCTTTAACTCTTCAACATCTAGTCGAGAAATATTCCTCCGGAGCTCGCTCAACACTCAATGCAGCGTTTATTGACCTTAGATGTGCTTTTGATTTCATTGCTAGAGCCAAACTATGGGAGAAATTGAACTCTTCTTTGATTGATAGAAGATTATTTCTTCTTAAATATAAGCTTTATGAAAATTCCCGGATGAAGGTGCGATGTAATATGTATGGACATTGCACCAAGGAAATCCCAGTCAAGAGAGGAGTGAGACAAGGGTGTATTCTAGCTCCCCTTCTTTTTAATCTATATATTAACTCTCTTGTAGACAAATTGAATAGCCCATCTCTTCATCCCCCAAAACTGGGAAATAGACACATCTCTGTTCTTTTATATGCAGATGATGCCATGTTGCTTTCTCAGACACAGATTGGCCTGAAGCGGGCGCTCTGTATGCTTGCTGAGCACTTCTGAGAAGAATGGCTGGAAATAAACTATTAGAAAACCAAGGTTATGGTTTTTGCCAAGCATCCTAAGGCACATGTCTGGCGGCTTAACAATCATTTAATAGAGCAAGTTAAGACCTTTAAATATTTGGGGATTGTTTTTCATGCCACGGGTAACCGCAAATTCCACGCCAACTATGTCAGCCTGAATGCACAAAAAACCGCGTCAGCACTACAATCTTCTCCAAGGGAGCTCAACTTCCAAGGGAGCTCAACGTATACCAGCAGCAATTAAAGTTTTCTCAGCTAAGATCCAAGCTCAGCTCCTTTTTGGAGCTCAGTTGGGTCCCTACAGGTCATTCCTTTCTCTTTAAAGAGTCCAATCCAAGTTTCTAAGATCTATCTTTCAAGTACCTCGCTGTGTACCCAAAGTGGTGCTTGGCCGTGAAGCTGGCCTACTAAAAATAGAAACTTCTGCTTCGATTTACACTTTTTCTTACTGGCTTAAGCTTTCTTTTTTCCCAGTCGGCTTGGCCCCTTTGATTATGACCGATAGTTTTCAATCTTCTTGGTCCAAGGCAGTACATGCCAAACTGCAATTATATGGCTTTTCAGGGGCAACCATCATCTTGTTGGGCTATGAACTTGCACTAGCTGATCTCAAACAATGGGCCATCGATTTAGAGCTACAATCAGATTTATCAGTTTTACCTAAAAACATTTTTTTGGGCCACTCTGCACATCTTCTCCAACCAGCCAGATATCTTAGCTGCATAACAATTCCAAAATTTAGAAGGGCCTTATCTTTGGCTAGATTCAATGCCCTTCCAACAGCTGTTATTAAAGGGAGATATTGAAATATCCCTTTTGATCAAAGACTGTGCCCGTGTGGCAGAGGAGTAATTGAAACGATGGAACACGTCATTTTATATTGTCCTCTCTATGCAGATGTTCGCCAGGAATTATTATCTCAATTTTTTACTAAACATCCAGGTTGTTCGGATTCTTTTTATCTCAAGCTGTTTCTATCAGACCAATCTGACTTTACTTCATTGTAAGTAAAGGTAAAGGTTCCCCCCGCACATTTGTGCAGTCGTGTCCAACTCTAGGGGCCGGTGCTCATCTCCGTTTATTAGCCGAAGAGCCAGCGTTGTCCGAAGACGCTTCCACGGTCATGTGGCCGGCATGACGCACGTGGAACGCTGTTACCTACCCACCGAAGTGGTACCTATTTATCTACTTGCATTTGCATGCTTTCGAATTGCTAGGTTGGCAAGATCTGGGGCTAGTGCGGGAGCTCACTCCACACGTAGGGCTAGGGATTCGAACCTCCAAACTTGCAATCTTCCGATCGACAAGCCTGGCATCTTACCCGCTGAGCCACCACGCCCCCCTTTCTTCATTCTTCATTCTTCATTGACCACAGCTAAATATTGCTCTATAATTTGTACAGCACGCTGCATTATCTCTTCTAATTTTTCTTAGATTTTTTTAGAATTTTAAGTTTTTTTTTCTTTTATTCTAATCAGATGTGAATCTTTTGTTTTATTTGCTGGTCTATGACCAAATAAAAATTGATTTGATAATATAAGCTAGCATAGATTTACATTCTCATAGTGTTTTACAAATTGTAGTATTACGTATGTCATTTTATAGTTATTTTCCCTAGTTTTTTATAGTATTTAGATTATTCATTGTAAACTTAATTGTAATTTTATAGGATTCTTTTGCTTTTTAATACCTGTACTCTGTAATTTTACCTTAATAATTTCATTTTTACCTTATTTTATGCTATCAGTATGACTTTATCTTTATTTCTATTTTAGCGTAACTGTTATGTTACTAGTTGTATGCTGGTCTATGACCAAAATAAAATTGATATCTGATATCTGATCTGAACACCCAGATATGCAAAGATTAACACCAGGATTAGCACCAGAGGAACAATCAAACAGCACAATATACCCTAATCAAGGAACTATTAACTCAGTCAATCAACCAAGCAGCAAACAGGAGCCCAATCAAGGAACTCCTAAGGAGAGAACAACACCCCCACCAACACAGGCAGGACAAGCCATGGTATATAAACAGAGAGCAAGTCCCACTCCCTTTTCGCACTGAAGATGTTGCCTAGCCTGGCAATGAAATGTCTGCAAGAAAACAACAAGGCTCAGAGAGCACCAAGGACTACACAGTTCAACCCTGAGCTACAAATATTCTCTTTGATGGGTACAGTATAGGTGTCATAACAAAGCCTATGCCATGATATTTAGGGAACAAAAGAAGTGATGAACTTTTTGTGGCTATCAGACAAATGACACAGGCATTCATGGCCCTAGCCCAGGGCTTTCCAAACTGTGTGTCGCGACACAGTACTGTGTCGCCTGGGGGCCCCAAGTGTGTCGCGCAAAAACCCAGAAGTATTGATGGCGCGCGGCAGCGGGCCATCAGCGCTTCTGGGTTGTCACACGACAAACCAGGACGCCACCTCCGGCACAGCGTGCAGAAACCTGAAAGCGCAGCGGCGGCAACCTGGAAGTGCTGCCGCTGGCGCTTCTGGGTTTTTGCGCGCCGGCCGTTGGTTTGTCGCCAACGGCAAAAGTTTGGAAAGCCCTGCCCTAGTCAGTCCCCTAATACTCTCTGACCTTTATTGTAAGCAGTTTGCATGGTTCTTCATAAATACAATTACTTGGATTTATGCCAGGTTTGATGTTACTCTGGGCAATGCTAAACCTAAGGCTTCTGTTACAACATCTAATAACATCTTTCTGACCAGTCTTACTGTTTATCTCCTGAGGAAGTAGATAAACTTCTTGGATCTGTTTGCACCAAAACTTGCATGTTAGATTTTTTCCTAGCTTGGCTTATAAGGGCCTCTAATGACAATATCCTGCTAATGATTACTCAGATCATAAATACCTCTCCTTATAGCAGAGTTCCTGCCACTTTAAAGGAAGCAATAGTTAGGGCCTTGTTTAAGAAGCTACTTTTCAATTTGACCAGTTTTAACCACAATAGGGCAGTAGCCAAATTGATGGAGAAGGTAGGAGTGCTTCAGTTCTAAGAACTCTTAAAAGGCACAGATTATTTAGATCCTTTCAGACCCAAATTTGACACAGGGACAACTTTAAGCACCCGGATGGATGAACTATCAGTGATTTGGGTAGAATGAAATATGGGTTGGGACTAGTTCCAACCACAATGCTGATGATACTCAGCTGAACTTTTCTGCAAGTTCAAGATGGAGTTGTTGCTAATTCAGGGGCTGGGATTCAAGATTTGGGAGATATCCCTGTTCTGTTCCTTAGGAAAAGATTTACATTCTGGGTGTTCTCTTGGATCCAGCCTTGACACTGGACAATATATAGTGTCTGTGGCAAGGGGGATCCTTTTATCAGCTTTTGTTGATAAACTTACTCCATCTCTACCTGAATGGTTCTTTATTTATTTATGTAATTTATTTATTAAACACATTTTTATTCTGATGCAATCAACAAGACTCTCAGCAGTAGTAAAACAATTTAAAATATTCCTGGTAAAATCTAACATTAAACAAAAGCATCATAAATAACAACAATAAAACCACACCAACCAAAAATAATTATAAAGGCGATAAACATAACAATTACAGATGGCATCATCAAATAAGGAGAAGTGTCTCTGAAACAACTCTGTCTTCAAAAGATGGAGCAAATTTTCTGAAACCCAAACCTGTGAGTTCAAATTACAAAAATAGGTATGTTTAAACAAAGGTTGAATGTCAAGCTCTCAGAATGCTACAATAATGAGAGTTGGACTAGGTGATTTATCCAACCCTATAACCCCACACCTATCATCTTTCTGCAAGTGGTTTGGGTTTTTATCCTCTTTTATCCTGTGTAGAACTCTCTGGATTAAGGTTATCATTTTTTTGATTAGAGGAAGAGTAGAAGTCATGGTCCTGGTTGTGTAATGAGATCCAAATTTGAGTTGGGTCTAGTTTACAGGGAGCAGGATTTCACTCAAATTGGGATTAGTTTGCTCAAATAATGATAATTTACATTTCAGATTTCCCCTCTTTTTCCATGCTGGTTGATTGATCGTGTGCCATCAAGTCGGTGTTGACTCTTAGCGACCACATAGGTGGATTTTCTCTAGGATTTTCAGTACTGATGCTGTTTAATTCTTAACCTGAGTATTTATGTGGTTATTTAGTGCTGAGCAATACATTTTGTATTTTCCTTCTTTATAGATTCCAAACATAAGCCCAGAAAATATCTTTTTGCCAGGTTCCAAAATATACTAATTAGGAAATTCTCCTTTATGCTGGAATGCTGAGTTTTTCATCTCTTTCTCTTTCTGATCTGGCTGCTAGTCATTCAACATGGCTGTTACATTTTGTAAAGTGTGCAACACTTTCAAGGTGCAATTCCATACCCACAGCCTTCAAAGTAAGCCCATTGAACTAAATAAGAATTACTTCCTAGAGAAAGATGGTAGGTCCAGTAATTTTTAATCTAGAATTAATTAGGAGGGAGTTTCAGGAAATGGCAAATAGCAAAGATTCATGAAGGACTACATTCAAAGTTCTTTTAAAATGGGTCATATTCTATTTTAAATAAGTTAAATGGCTTTTTTTTGTGTTCACTCTAGACTAAGCATGCTTCAGGAAAACTTGCTGAATGCTTTATGTAAAGAACATACCTTATAATAGCTATTTGGCTAACATAGTGGCTGACATCATGCTACTTGCTGACAGCCTACCATAAACATTATGCTGTGCAAAAATAAGCTCTCTGTCCTTGCTAAATGGTAAAATTCATATAGCATCCATTGCAGAAATTTCAGAACATAAAGAAAGCTCCAGTTTTGGCTTATTTCCACTTCTCTTTGAAACAGCTGTCATCTTAAATGCATGGGTTCAGGAACATGCACACGTGTACTGCATTTGGATGGTTTTCTGTGGAGGGCCAAGATTTGCTCCCTGACTCCCTGCTGTCCTCTCCACCCATTCATTCATGTATTCTTTCATCCCCTCTCTTCCTGTAGTGCAGGCCTGAGGATCAATTGCTTAACAATTAGGCTTTTAACTAATATATAATAATTAAATAAACATATTTTGCACAATGCTCAAAAGAAGTATTGATCAAGGATATTAACACATAGGTTAATTGGGCTTAATAAGTCAGACTTACTGTTACCTTTAGACATAAAGGCTATTTTTAACATTTTTTTTCTTCAAATTGGGATTCTGGAATAGAATATCCCTTATAGCCAGTTGATTCCATAAAGAAACACGCAGGTATCTTAAGTATTATAAAAGACTGATCCAGTTGAGGAGCAGCAGAAGCAAAGAGAACCCTTTTGTGCTATTCGTTTATTGTCCAATAATTTAATCAAAGTCCTGAAGATAACATCTCAAAAGGGGAAAGAATATTGGAAAATGTACTTTAAAAATAAACTAAATGAAGATTGGGCATATCTTTGTACATTTGTTGTGTTTACTCTGTTTAAAAAATACAGAACATGATATAGTTTTAGTTACACTTAATTGTAAATAAACTAAGCAAGGTCTCAACTGGGTAGTAGCACATGGCAAGGTGGGACTTGGATATTATTTGGATGGGAGCACTCCAGGGAATATCAACGCTCTACACTAGAATAGAAAGTAAACAACAACAACACCCCAGAAGATGGCAGTGGCAAACCATTTCCATGTTGTTTCCAAGAAAACCACTTAGACCAGAGCTTTCCAAACTGTGTGTCGGGACACGTTAGTGTGTCGGCTGCAGTGTCTGGGTGTGTCGCCGCTGCTGCTGCCTCCAAACCTGCCCTGCCAGGGTTCCACGCAGGTCCTAGTGCCTGCCTTGTGCCTTGCTGCCTCCAAACCTGCTGTGATTTCTGCGCAGGTCCTAGTGCCTGCCTTGTGCCCTGCCGTAAGAGTGTATCATGAAATGATGCATGTCTAAAAAGTGTGTCACCAACATGAAAAGTTTGGAAAGCTCTGACTTAGACATATCCATGAAGTTATCAGGAGATGAGTTTTACTCAAAGGACACTTGGCTTTATTGGGACTAAGAGAATGATCCAAGGCTTAACGAAAGAAAAAGTTAATTCTGAGGAGGGTTAAAACAATAAAACAAGATTGTTGGCATCATGGAGGCATTGTGGAATATAGTTTTGGGATCATAAGGGAGAAAGGTATTTTGGTAAGCATGGGACTTTCAGAAGCCTGAGAAAGAGGTGGAAATGCCTGGCACCCTTCATATGTGTTGAGGCTACAATGAACAGAATTCCAAGCCAGCATGACTGATAGCTATCTGGAAATTCCAGGTGGGAGTTGTAGTTGCAGTGAGTTTAAAAGGTATCAGGTTAAGGGAAGCTACGTTATGGCCATAGAGCAGGGCTTTCCAAACTTTTCAGTTGGCAACACACCAATGGCGGTGTGTGAAAACCCGGAAGCGCGCGGCGGCGTGTGAAAACCTGGAAGCGCCGCAGTGGCGGCGCTTTTAGATTTTTGCGCACCGCAATCGCGGCGCTTTTGGGTTTTCATGTGTGGTGGCAGCAGCGGCAGTGTCCTGGTGTGCCGCATGAAAACCCAGAAGCGCTGATGGGCCACCGCTGCCGTGTGCGCTGCCGTGTGCAGCGGCGCACCATCAGCGCTTCCGGGTTTTTGCGCAGCACACCTGGGCCCCACAGGCGACACAGTACTGTGTCGTGACACACAGTTTGGAAAGCTATGCCATAGAGCAGAGCTTTCCAAACTGTGTGTCGCGACACAAAAGTGTGTCGCCACACACAGCGTGGTGTGTCGCCACACCACCCGGAAGCGGCGGCGCGCACGTGTACGGTGGCAGCGGCAGCCGCTGCCGCCGCCACTGTTCACGCGCCGCCGCACGCCCCCCATGCTGCTGCCGTGCGCGTGCGCGCCACCGCACGCCCCCCACACCGCCGCATGCCCCCCCGCACCGCCGCCATGCGCGCGCCACCGCATGCCCTCCTGTGTCGCCGCCGCCGTGCTGGCACCGCACCGCCGCTGGCGTGTCGCCAGCGACGGCACTTTGGAAAGCCCTGCCATAGAGTGTTACTACAGCCTAGAAGATATTACATTGTGATTTCTTGCTGAGGCTCCATGAGAGTGGCAACCGTCCTAATTATTCCTCAGACCAGCCTTGACTTCTTGACAGCTTGATGAAACTAGTGCAGAAATCCCAAGAGCTCTTCCAAACAACAGGGCAATCAGCTCCCATACTCCTTTGGTAAGATTGCACATATAGTATCCACATTATATACACTAATCGATCCAAAATAGTAGAAATTGTGGTTACTTTTCTGTCTCCTATGGTTAATTGATTGATACAAGGAACACTCTTGCTTTTTCAGGTAAAAGACACACACACACACACAAACACACATGCTGAGTTTAAAAAAACAAAGCTCCAATAAGTAGCCAACTGGAATTTGCCCAAGGTGAGATTGTACTGCAGCAGTGACTTCACAAAGTACATCTGAATGAGTCAGTATCTCTTTCTAGAAACAATTTTATAACTGAATTTCATTGCCAAAACACTGGGGTTTACTCAGTTAAGAAATCTGCTCTTCGTCAGCTTCAAACAGTGATTTCTTTATTACCACTCTGCAAAAGGGATGACGGTTTGGGGCTGGCGCTGGAGCAAGTCTGGTTGAGCTTACAACAATGTTGTAATGGAAACAGGGTGATCTTGGGGTCAAGCAGAATGGTATTTGTATACAGATATATGTCTGCATAAGAAACTAAGGTATGTGTCAAGAGAATGAGAGATGGGGCTTGACTGAGGCCTTTGCTTCAACGAGAGGAGGCTGTTTCCATTATAATACAAGATTGCTACTTGTCAGGGGGTAGGTACGTAGGTGGATGAACTGTCTACAGTCCTTTTAAGTATTAACTGTAGCCAGCATTAAACACATTGATTTCAGTGGTCATGTTAAACCACCCTTTCAGTAGGTAATTTCTTTCTGATCTCAGTGGCAATTTAAGTTTGAGTGCCTCAGGTGTGCTGTTAATTTCTGGATTGTTGTTTTAGGTTGGCTTGGCATTTACTGATGCATTGCAATTGCATATTGAGGGATATGATTAAAGAGCCTATCCGTCATAGCCCAATCTTTGCCTTTAAGAGACCTTGTCACTTCTAAGTCAGTGCATCTTGGGTCTCTTCTATCAAACAATGCCATCTTTCAGGATCCAGGAAGCAAGCCCTCACTGTTGTGACATATGCTCTCAGGAATAATATTTCCCCAGAGATCCATGTGGCTCCTGACCTGATGACATTCCAGAAGTCTTTAAAAACGTGGCTGTTCTCCCAGACTTTTGAGTAGGGTGTCTGTGGAGTCTTGTCAGTTATGTTTTCTGTTTGAGGGAGTATGTTTGTCCAGACACATGGGATCTTCTTCTTTTAGTTCTTTTTTTCTTTTTCTTATTTTTAATGCAAACTGCCCAGACTTGCTTGGAGTCAGGTAGCCTCCAATTTCATAATTAATTAAATAACTGTGACTTTGTTGTGTATTCAAGGAGTAAAGAGACATGATTTCTTGATCTAGCATGTTCTCCATTTGAAAAAGCATCTTGTGTTCCTTAATCCAACTAACAACTTCCTTTCTAAAGTTTTCATATTTCTCAAAAACCTGTTTTTTCCCAAATTCTGGGGTAGAATTCGATGTGTATCCCCCTTTGATGTGTATTGCTTGGTTTGGTTGTGATATGTTTTTCTCCCTTTTATATGAAGTTTCCTCTTTGTACATTTTTCCTGCTTTTTTAAAGTACTGTATTAGTTTTTAATTGTACACCACAGAGTTGGTTTTGAGTTATGGTGGCTTTCTAAATTGAAATTATAAATATAAAGGAGATGTTATAGGAGCATCTTAGTTTTTTGGTTTTTTAATTGTGATAATCCTATTTTTAGGACATACGTTGCAGTGTTCATGTGTTTCCATCTCAAAATGGCAGGACACTGTTATCAGTTTTCAATCATGGTCAACTCTGGGGTAATATGCACTATTGGGGCTTTGAGTCATCCACACATGTCCTAAACCCTGTTGGTTCATGCTGGCTGAGGCGAGAAGTATAGTGTATACTTTCTGTCTGTTGAGACCAATGGGAAATTCCTCCCTTTTATTTTTATTTATTTTCTATCCTGCCTTTTATTATTTTTATAAATAACTCAAGGTGGCGAACATACCTAATACTCCTTCCTTCTCCTATTTTCCCCACAACAACAACCCTGTGAGGTGAGTTGGGCTGAGAGAGAGTTTCAAAAGAGAATCTTGCCTGACATTGATATTTGTTCTTTATGTTGGCTGAGGTAGGTGGGAATTGAAGCCCCAAACATCTGGGGACTATGAGGTTGTCTATCTCAGCAATAGGATTAACTACCTTTTCTATATTTTATTTATTTATTTAATTTATATGGCCGCCCATCTCTCAGACAAGTGACTCTGGGCGGTGAACAGTCATAAAATCAGTTAAAAACCAAGTACAATATATATATATATATATATATATATATATATATATATATATACACACACACACACAAACATACATACACACACACACATACATATGGTATGGTCATATATATATATATATATATATATTTATTTATTTATTTATTGTTTGATTTATATCACCGCCCATCTCCCCCCACAAGTGGACTCTCTCCATATATATATATATATATATATATATATATATATATATATATATATATCCATATATATATCCATATATATATATATCCATATCCATATCCATATATATATATATATATATATATCCATATATATATCCATATATATATATCCATATCCATATCCATATATATATATATATATATATATATATATATATATATGGTATATTATATATTAGGTATGTTCGCCGCCTTGAGTTATGTATAAAAAAAATAAGGCGGGATAAAAATAAAATTATATACATATATAAAAGGTTCCCCCCGCACTTTTGTGCAGTCGTGTCCAACTCTAGGGGCCGGTGCTCATCTCCGTTTCTTAGCCGAAGAGCCAGCATCTTCCACGGTCATGTGGCCGGCATGACGCACGTGGAACGCTGTTACCATCCCACCAAAGTAGTACCTATTAATATATAATTTTATTTTTATCCCACCTTAATTATTATTTTTTTAAATAACTCAAGATGGCGAACATACCTAACACTCCTTCCTCCTCCTATTTCCCCCACAACAGCAACCCTGTGAGGTGAGTTGGGCTGAGAGAGTGACTGGCCCAAGGTCACCCAGCCGGCTTTCATGCCTAAGGCGGAACTAGAACTCTCAGTCTCCTGGTTTCTAGCCCATTGCCTTAACCACTAGACCAAACTGGTCTATATATCAGCCAAGAAAAAATATGATCCTAGATGTCAATATAACCAGGAAACGGGGCCCTTTACACACTCAGGGCCCCAGGTCCAGGCACATAACCAGGTCTTCAAGGCCTTATGAAAGGCCAACAGGGTCAGGGCCATCCTAATCTCTGGAGGGAGAATGTTCCAGAGGGCAGGGGCCATGGCAGAGAAGGCACACCTCCTAGTCCCTGCGAGCCGACATTCCTTGGCTGATGGGACCCATAGCATGCCCAACCTGCCAGATCGAATTGGATGGGTAGAAATAACTGGGAGAAGACAGTCCCTCAGGTAACCCAGTCCCAAGCCATGAAGGACTGTAAAGGTGACAAGCAGCACCTTGAATTACACCTGGAAACACACTGGCAACCAATGCAGCTCATGCAGCAGAGGTGTTACATGTGTCAAACATCCGACACCATTTACTACCCATGCAGCTGCATTCTGCATTATATCTTTCATGCTTTCTTTTTTAAACTAAAAACTGCTAACAAGAACATTTAAATGGTCAGGCTGTAGCCCCATTGCAGAAGGTTTGTGCAAAAGGTAGAGCTTGCAGAATTTAAAATGAAAAGATCATGTAAGAAAGATAATTAGATAAAAAGGGTATTAGGCTGAAGCAGATTGTTTACTTCTTTTGATGTAGCATAGAAACATATGCCTGTAAAGTAGGCTGTGAGACATGTTAAACAACAACAAAAATCACCATTATTAAGTTTCAATCAAAGTTCTATCATTACCACATTAATTTAATTTGGTTTCAGAGATCTCAGTTCTAATTCTTGTCTTTGAAGTGTTCTCTCCCTCCCTCCCTCCCTCTCTCTCTCTCTGATGTGCTATGTGGCTGAGGTCCCCCCTTCTGAATCAAATGATTCAGTGGTTGTTGATTTGTGGTACTAGACCACAGCTTTCCAAACTGTGTGTCGCAACACTTTAGTGTGTCACAACACATAGTTTGGTGTGTCGCCACACAACCCGGAAGCGGCAGCGGGGGCAGCGGCGGGGGCAGCGGCGCGCCATCAGTGCTTCCGCGTTTTAGCGGAGGCCGCCGCCGCTGCTGCCACCACTGTGCATGCCACCACCACCGCGCACCCCCTGCGACACTGCCGCGCACGCCCCCCGCGCACGCCCCCACGGTGCCACCGCTGCCGCCGTTGGTGTGTCACCAACGGCGGCAGATTGGAAAGCACTGTACTAGACAAATGCATGCTGAAATAATGTTGCTGACCTGAAAGATTTTAGAAGTACAGTATAGGCACCAAACCAGGTCTGTATAAATTGCAACACTCAGCTGAACACAAGCCCAACGTAAAACAAATAAAAACAAAAGCATATCCAAGATTTTGGTTTGGTGGTAAAATATGCTAGAGAGCTCGATCCAGTTTATTCTCCAGGAATTCTGTGTCACATGAATAACATCCCTGAAATTTGGTTCACACCTGCTTCAGGAGGATGGCAACAAGGTGGTAGAGATGTGAGGTAAAGGAGTGATTGCCAGCCATCTCAGCTTCCAGGAAGAGAGACATCTGCTGCTCTGGATGTAGCTGCTTCAATTTTTGGGTTTTTTTTCCCTTTCTCCTCCCAAGAGGCTGCCAGTTTTGACTGTCTGCTATACTTCAGTTCTGTGGCATCGACTAAAACATCATACATTTGCTCCAATTTCATTTTGCTGCATCAAAGGAAACACAGATGTTAAGAAAATTATGCTGCTTTTCTTAGACCTCAAAGACATAGGGAGCTGATGGTACTTCTGGAAATAAATGACATTCCTGATCTCCTACTGATTATATGTGTCAGGTGTCAGTTCCTAATATATCTTACTGCCAGTGCATTATTCCTGCACCCCATCACACACCAACTGCTGAGCATTTCTGTGTCTGTGGAGGAATGTACTTTAGGCCCAACTCAGCAGGGCGGCTTTCAACATTGACAGGTAGGTGAGAACGTGGCACCAGCAGGGAAGACTTTTGACAGCTGGCGAAATAATCCGAGACCTTCTTCTCATGGCTGCAAATTAGGCTCCAAGTGAGACACATCCTTTAGCCTGTGATCTCGTCCTCTCTTTTGTTCCCAGGCTCTTCACCCCAAAAAAGCATAGATGCTGCACAGAAAGGCTAAAACAACTATAAAACAGAGGCAGCTGGGTGACTCAGGGCCACTCTATTTCTTTCAGCCCAACCCACCTCATAGAGGTGTTGTTGTGGAGAAGAGGAGGGTTGCCTTGAGGTGCACAAAATGAAGGTGGGATATAAATCAAATAAGAGAGCCAGTTTGGGGTAGTGGTTAAGGCACCAGGCTAGAAACTGGGAGACGGTGAGTTCTAGTCCCACCTTAGGCACAATGCCAGCTGGGTGACCTTGGGCCAGTCACTCCCTCTCAACCCTAGGAAGCAGGCAAAACCTTGAAAAACCTTGCCAAGGAAACTGCAGGGACTTGTCCAGGCAGTCTCTGAGAATTGGACATGATTGAACGGAAATAAATAAATCAATAAATAAATTCCTTTTAATGTTTTTGTTGCCTAGTCTATACTTGCAAGTCGGGATGACCATATATGCCATACAGTACAAAATGCATTAATAATGGACTGCAGTCAGTGGTGGCCTTGCATTAGCAGAATTCAATTGGCTTTTGGGTTCTCGCTGAACCTTCATTGCAGCTCTCCTGTATCTCCAGAAAAGTTATTTTAGAAGGTTGGAATTCCTCAGAAACCTGTGGGATATGGCATGAAGAACTAGGGTTAGTGGAAGGGAAAATTGGGTAAATCACATTGTGCAAGCAGGTACACTACTACGACTGTTGGATACTATCCATTTTTTTGTATGTATATATGTATGTATGGGGGGGACGCGGTGGCTCAGCAGTTAAGACACCAGGCTTATCGATCGGAAGGTCGGCGGTTCAAGAGCCGAGCGCCGCATGACGGAGTGAGCTCCTGCACTAGCCCCAGCTCTTGCCAACCTAGCAATTCGAAAGCATGCAAATGCAAGTAGATAAATAGGTACCACTTCGGTGGGATGGTAACAGCGTTCCGTGTGTGTCATGCTGGCCACATGACCACGCAAGCATCTTCGGACATCAGTGGGTCCTCGGCTAACAAACGGAGATGAGCACCGGCCCCTAGAGTCGGATACGACTGTGTGGGGGAACCTTTACCTTTATGTATGTATGTATATTCCTTGCACTGTAAAATGTCAATAATAGGCCGTCCTATTATGGTAGGACACAAGGTTGAGTCTGTGATGGTGAAAAGGAGGCTAATTCTACTTCCTCTACTGTTTTTCCAAAGTAAACTGTTTGCCGAAAACTATAGTTTGTCCCAAATGATACCTGTACATTTCTTCCCAAAGAACAGATAGAAACTCTAGCCTAATTTTAATAAAGAAGACAAAAGGATAGGAGGGGTTAACTATTGTTCCACAGCATTACAGCCTCAATCCCCAATAATCTCCTTTCCAAAGCCACCTCTCCCCTACAACACACACACACACCCCACTTTTCCCAGGATTTGGAGGCTATTTGGGGACCAGGATGCTACCAGCTCAAAACTCTTCTTCCATGGCACCTCTTCACTGATGCTTCTCAGAATTCAAACCAAGTTGATTGACTAATCTAGAATCAGTTCTCATATAAATATTCTATACAAGAATAGCATAGGCTGTTGGTAAAGAATCAGGTTCCAAAATGATCTCTTCAATGCATTCAATAAAACCATTCCTTTCTTCTAATTCAGAGCTTTCCAAACTGTGTGTCACGACACGTTAGTGTGTCGGCTGCAGTGTCTGGGTGTGTTGTGGCTGCTGCTGCCTCCGAGCCCTGCCAGGATTCCGCGCAGGTCCTAGTGCCTGCCTTGTGCCTGGCTGCCTCCAAACCTGCTGTGATTCCACGCAGGTCCTAGTGCCTGCCTTGTGCCCTTCTGTATGAGTGTGTCACGAAATTATGCATGTCTAAAAAGTGTGTCACCAACATGAAAAGTTTGGAAAGCTCTATTCTAATTATTAGTTAAAGATCCTGACCCTGATGCAATTCCCAGTATTCCTTAGGAACAACTGACTGGGTTGAATTTTTTAAAAGGATTTTTAAAACTCTCTGCCGTGTATTATGGAGTCAGTTTACCACAGAGTTATACCCCATACAATTTATCTAAAGGAAGCTCTGTTCTTCAAATCTATTTTGAATCTTATTCTAGATTGACTCAATAAAAGGTAGGCATTTAGAGGAGCTTGCCAAGGGCTAAGTCTAGATACATCCAAAAGATAGATGCTCATATATTTTTTTCCAGTTAATAAATAGTTTGTTCTTTACTGTTTTCATTCTGTAAGAAGCACCAGGAAGTCTAGGTGGATGACTCATAGCTGGAGGGGGTCAGACGGCAAATAACTTTAAAGTTGCAGCCCCAGACCCAGAAGAGCTGTAAGTAAATGATCCAAGGAAAAGCATAATTGTATGTGAGTGTTAGGCGGTGAGAGAGAATTAATAATAGAGAACTATATTCTGTAATGATGAAAGAGAAGGTATTGAAACATGCATCCAATTAGTGGAAGGACACTGGCTTCAACCCTGATGGTGAAAAAATAAGGGATAAATAATAGAAAAGTTTGAACTTAAAAATGTTACCATCTTTCATTAAGTAGTTTTGTAAATTTTATTTAAAAATGAAAGGTTTAGCAATACAATGATTTAAAAGTATGTAAACACTTGCTAAGGAAAAGGAATCTTGATACTAGAACAGTCGATCTACATACACCTAACAGTATAACTAGAAGAAAAATGCATGCATCTTGTGAATAACAGAGTTGTAAAGCAATCCTTCCACACATAAGTCACTCTAGCTTTATTATCAATAAATTAACTCAATAGACTACTTACACGGTACAGCTCAAATTATTTATGAATATTGCTCATGTTAGGGATTGTTTCAGTAATGTTCATTATCAGATAGAATGGTCTATTCTGAGAACAAGATGCTTATAATAATCTTCTTTTGTAATGAAATTGCCCTAATTTTTAAAATGCTTTTATATAGCTCTATTTTCAGGTATGGCTTTTGTTTTAATGACTATGAAGTACAACAGTGGTGGTCTTAACCCCCTTCCCGGTAGAGCTGGCATTCCTGGTGAAACCTTGATCCTGTCACCTTGTCCTCATTTTTGACCATACAGACATCATATTTTCTATGGGGCAGAAAGGACTCATGTTCTCCAGGATAAGCCATGGGCAAAATTGAAATGCAAATCCTGGATCTTGTTAATGGGCTTTAGATGTTGGTCTCCTAGTTTGATCAGAATTGACTCAAAAAGCTCATAAACTACATAATACACAGTTTCAAGCAGCCATCAAAGGCATTCACAACCCTGTTGGGAGAAACTGCATATTGATGCAAGAGGGAATTTATTGTGTATGTAAGAGAATTTCTTTCAAGGCTTATGTGTTAAGGCGGGTTTCATAGCTCAAGGAAGTCTGGGACTGCTTTCAGTTTACATCCCACCCATCCCCATTCCCACCTCCCCACTGCAGTCACACACTTCAATTTAGCCTTCATCAGCATTAAATTGTCAGATGGTTTGTTAATGACATCACTATTTTTTAAAATCCTGTTTCATTTTTTCCAGATGGGACTAAAATTATTTGTAATGATCTCTAGCTGAATCTGAAATGCAGGCTTTTATTTGCTTTCTCATTCCCCCCCCCCCCCCCCACCTCTACCAGCTCTTTTCCACCAGCATGAATTAAGCTACTAGATTTTGCCAGGACCGCAACTAGGGTCTGTGTCACCCAGGGCAAACACGGATTCTGCGCCCCCCCCCATGGGTTGGTGAGGGAGGAGTTGTCATTTTGGCACCCCCCCAGCACGGTGCCTGGGGCACATGCCCCGCTTGCCCCCCCCCCCCCAGTTGTGGCCCTGGATTTTGCACAGTTCCTTTATTACCTGCAGCCTTTCCTGAAACAGGAAGCTGGACCTTTGCACACAGATTACTGGTGCAGGAGATGTCACAGATCTTCTGTCTATAAGCCCTATGCTATGAAACTGGGCATTTGGAGTGCTATATTTCCTATGTAATCTTAATAACAAAATGTTCTGCATGTGACCTTGCAAATTATTTTACATTGCATACTTGTTTCCCTAAAATTTTATCTTTAAATTACAGCTTCATTCTTCCCATTGCCCTTAGCAGAAGAGTAGAAAAATTGTGGCCCTGCAGATGTTGCTAAACTACAACTCCCAGCTGTCCTAGCCAGCATGACCAATGGTGAGGGGTGCCAAGAGTTGATTTTCAGCAATTTCTAGAGAACTGCTGGATCCCTATTAGGTCTGCTAGATCAGACTAAATATCCATTAACTTCAGCATCCTCCTTGTCACAGCAGGTATCATGAAAAAGCAGAAATTGTTAGTTACCTAATTTATTATTTTATTCATCCAAATGGATATCACAGTCTAATCAACTGGGTATTGATTTCAATAATTTAAGTCCTAGCCAAGGACCTAAGAGTCATAGAGGTATTGCTGCAAGATGTATTCTGTTCCAAGTAGAGTGGTCTTTTGCAAAATTAGTGGTGTTGATTCTAGGAAGTTTAAAGATTCTAAATATTTGGTGAATTCTTTGGATATTGGGCAAAGATATTTGGTTACAATCAGTACGACTATTGATTTTTCTCCATAATCTTCCAACCTCAATTTATGTTTTACTATTTTCTTCAGTTTTTCTTTAATTCAACTATCTCCAGATATTGCCACATCAGCAACCCACACCTTCTTATCTACAACAGTAATGTCTGGTATATTATGTTCTAAGTGCCTTCAATTTTAATTTTGAAATGTCATTTTGCAAAACTGTTTCAGGTACATGGTCCCACAATGACGATAAAGATGACAGGAACAAGAAGAGCTTGAAATATTCTGTCTTTTCAAAAGCCAATAACTTGGTGGTTTGGAGTATTCTGGGTGTATGGAAACCCCATTTGTAATCGAGCCTCAGACAGTAAAATGACTTGGGATGTCTCTGCGCAGTGCCTGTTCCAATGTTTAAAAAAAACCAGTAATAGATGAATTTGGGAACCGTTAGCCAAATTACATACAATATTTGATCTTCTTGACCTTCTGGTTTTGTAGTCTATTCCTGTTCCAGCAATTAAAGAGATTGATCTTGATGGAGTTTTGTTCTGCCTTTTTTGCAGACCTTCCACTCTAAGTGGCAGCCCTGTTATCTCTGATATCTCCCTCATCCGTCTATCCCCACACCCTGCGGGACCTGCAGAGTCGCCTTTCAGCCACCCTCATCCATACATGAACCCCCACGTGGAACATTACTTCCGATCCATGCACAGCAGCCCTACTCTGTCTATGATCTCAGCTGCTAGAGGCCTCAGCCCAGCTGATGGTAAGTGGGGCACAGAGGATTGACTAAGTGGTGGAGTGAAAGTTTGTGGAGTTAGTGTGTGTCAGTACAATAACACTTTCTAGGTTAATTATCGTTAATGGAAATATCCATGGGCAATTCCTGTTGGACCATAGCAGCAATATACAGACCAGTCTAAATCAGGTCCATGTCAGTGTTGCTGTGTTGTTTCAGATATTATTCTGTTCCATTAATATGTTTGCATTTGTAAACCATGGGAGGTATTGTTCACAATTTTATGTAGTTCACAACTTTTCCTAATATACAAAGTTTTTGTATGTGATAAATTCTAGCATAGACTTGTAAAAGCAGTTATTTCTAATATAGGCTTTTAAAAAACTATCTTGCATGTAAGATATATGTTCTGTTATAAATTTATTTTTATATGAATTTTTGCATGAGGAATGACAAACATTAGTGGATTTCAATCATTGTTGCTCATCTGTGCTGCAAGAGTTGCAGATTGTACCCTTTTACTCCAAATGAAACCTGTCATGAATTTCTTTTGATGGCAAGTCAGCCATCAACAGGCACATAGAGATGAACAACATTTACATACCATTCAAAAGAGACAATAGAAAAGCCAAAAGACCAGAACACTGCCTCACCAGCAATCAACACCCAGATATGCAAAGATTAACACCAGGATTAACACCAGATGAACAATCAAACAGTACACTAGACCTTAATCAAGGAACTATTAACTCAGTCAATCAACCAAGCAGTAAACAACAGCCCAATCAAGGAAATCCCAAGGAGAGAACAACACCTCCACCAACAGAAGCAGGACAAGCCATGGTATATAAACAGAGAGCAAGTCCCACTCCCTTTTCGCACTGAGGATGTTGCCTAGTCTGGCAATTAAACGTCTGCAAGAAAACAACAAGGCTCAGAGGGCACCAAGGACTCCACAGTTCAACCCTGAGCTACAATTATTTATTTATTTATTTATTTATTTAATTAATTAATTTCAATCCCGCCTTTATTATTTTTATAACTGACTCAAGGCGGCAAACATACCTAACACTCCTTCCTCCTCCTATTTTCCCCACAACAGCAACCCTGTGCGGTGAGTTGGTCTGAGAGAGAGTGACTGGCCCAAATATTCTCTTCAATTAGTTTCTTTTATATACCCACCAAACCCCCTCGCAGTAATATTGTTAGTAGTAATACTTCCAAAGCAGGAATTTTCATTTATGAATTAGTTATGTGCATGGATGAAGAAATGAAGGAATCCTCATATCAACAGATTGGTCTTTTGTTGATTGCCTATTGGTGTACAATATATAGTCATAGAATATAAGGGCTAGGAGAGATCTTGGAGATCATCTAGTCCAACCCACTGCCCTATTTAAACACCTCCAATGAAGGAAAGGCCACTGCCTCCCAAAGCTGTCTGTTGCATTGTCGAACAGCCCTTACGTGAAGGCATTTTTCCTGATGTTCAAATGAAATCTGCTTCTTTATAATTAACATTTATTTTAATTACAAAATCTCTGTGCCTGTATGTAGAGACCCTGGAAACCTTGGATCACACAACTTGAACCTTGCTGGCTCTTACAGGAGGCCTTTTGGAACGGTTGTCTCTTTGCAAGTTCCATTGCCTCCTTCCTAGGGCTGGGAGAGAGAGGCTGGCCCAAGGTCACCCAGCTGGCTTTGTGCCTAAGGAAGGATTAGAACTCACAGCCTCCCACTTTCTAGCCTGGTGCCTAAGAGGGTTGACCTCTAGCCTGTTCACCTTCTCTGGCAGGAGGGCAATCAGACTGCACTTACATCACGTGTAGCTTTGGTCATCATATCTTATAATATACCAGTATAAGAGGGAGGAAAACTTCTCTGTGTACCCACTTTCTTCTCACTACTCATAGATATTCCTCTTCGTCATATCTTATTTGTATATTTCCAATTCTACAATATCTTCCTTGGGTTATACTGACCAGAAGTGTACATACTGATGATTACTGTATATCATAGATTTCCATAAAGACACAATTTTGGCTGTTTTCCTTTTGATTTATTTTGTAATGATACCTAACAAGGAGTTTGTCTGGCTGCTTTTCTTTGTCTTACTTTTTTTTTCTTAAAGGAAGTCAATACATACTTTATTTTTAAATAAAATGTTGACAAAAGCATGGTTCATTGTGAAACAGGGTTGGGTCACGAAGGAATGGATTTAGCACCCACACACATACATGCCCACTCCTGAACTGTATGTATTCAAAGCGGGTGGGGGGGGGCGGTAAGTGTAGCAGAGAGCAATGGCTCAACGTAAGGCCTCCCTTCTTCAGCTGGCCACAGCAAGCTGTTACCACTGATGAGGAAGAGGGAGAGGATGCTGGATGAGCCTCCGAAGCCAAATGGCCGGCCTAGCAGGCCAAACGTTCTCCAGGACTGGTGTAAAGGCTTGCAGGGCAGAGGTTTCCCAGGTCTTCGTGGAGGGAAGCAAAGGTCAAGTCTTCTAATCAAGCTTGATTCTTGCTGATTTCCTGGTCATGCCCATCCAGTTTTCCTTGGCAACAGTATGGAAGTGCCTTCCCCTTGCCTTCTTTCTGAACAAATGTGTTTGTTTTACTTCCCAGGCTGGCCTATAGACTACCAAGGAATCTGAAGGGAAGAGGGGGTTGGTTGGGAGGCTACTTGAAAAGTATACCAGAAATCACATTTCACCATTTCCCATGTAGTGCCAGCCATACATGGCATATTTACTCTAGATGTCAGGAGAAGGAGAAAAAGAGGAACAGTTTAAGGGAGAGAAAGGTGAAAGATTGAAAATAATAATTGGGAATACTGTTAGCTACACTACTCGTGTTCATTAATTTCTTCTTGTTAAGAGTCTTAAAAGCAATAAAAAATAAGTGGCACCAAAATGGATTTTAGTAGGAAGCAGCCTCCTGACTAGCTTTTCCTCTGTAGAGGATTCTATAGGTTGGTGTTCATCTGCTCCTTAGTAGTAGAGCCAAAAGAAAATATTGTAATCTTTGCTTCCCCTGTATCTGCGATGAAGCTAAAACTTCACCTCTGCAAAATAAGAACTGGATGATGCCAGGCATGGTCCTCCAGCTAGACAGATGTAACGCATCTTGTAAAACCTGGTTTCTCTCTCATTGCTGATTTGGTTTTGTTGATCCCAGGGGCCTTTCTCTTTAGCAAGCGTTAAGCTTCCAAGCTTCTGCGTTAAGTAATCTACAGATGTGTTTTATTGCTATTATAGTCCTTCTTCTTCTCAACTCTACCCCTGAGTCTTCTTCCTTCCTGCAAAAGAAATGTTATTATTATTTGTCTGTGGCTTGAATCATGTCAACTGGATTTCTATTTTCTCAGTGGAAACGTTTCGCTCCTTATCCAAGGAGCTTCTTCAGTCTGAGCAAAGTTAGTAAGGGAATCCTTAAATATGTTTCTAGGGTGGCTGTGTGACCTTGCACCTGGGGCTAGGTCATGGTTATTTTTGAGATGTTTGTTTCTAAGTCCCTTTATCATCTAAAGGAGGATCGTTAAGATTACCCTGCTGCTGTTGAGCTTGTGAAATGGTCTTAATCTTCCTAGGCACAGAAGACAAAGCAGGAAGGAAGATAGGGGAAAGGTTGTGCCTGAGGCCCCCACCATCTTCCTAAGATACACAAGGAAGGAACACCCCTCCGACCCATAGTCAGCAGCATCAATTCGGTAACATACAACATTGCCAAACACCTCTCTACCATACTAGCACCTCTAGTTGGACACTCTGAACACCACATCCATAATTCGGAAGAATTTGTTTCCAAAGCAAAGATCCTGAAACTGGATACAGATGAAACTATGGTCTCCTTTGATGTGTCCTCCCTTTTCACCAGCATCCCCACCACTCATGCTCTATCCGCTGTCAGGAAGAGACTAGAAGAGGACAGCACCCTGGAAAGGAGAAGCCATCTCAACCCAAACCAGATCTGCCATCTTCTGGACCTGTGTCTTAACACCACTTATTTCACATACAGAGGTGACTTTTACAGACAAAAACACGGCTGTGCCATGGGTTCTCCTGTGTCACCCATTGTGGCCAATTTATACATGGAAGAAGTGGAGAAGAAAGCACTCAACACATTCCAGGGAACGGTGCCCACCCACTGGTTTAGGTATGTGGATGACACCTGGGTCAAAATCAAGGCCCAGGAAGTACAGGCCTTCACGGACCATATAAACACTATAGATGCCAACATTAGCTTCACCAGAGAAGACACCAAGGACAACAGACTGGCATTCCTAGACTGTGAAGTCCTCATTGGGACCGGTGGCAAGCTAGAAATAGGGATCTACAGGAAACCCACACACACAGATCAATACCTGATGTTTGACTCCCACCATCCACTGCAGCACAAACTAGGAGTCATCAGGACATTGTCACACAGAGCAGAAACCATCCCCACCTCCATGGATTCCAAAAAGAATGAAAAGCAGCATCTGAGAACAGCTCTGCAGGCCTGTGGATATCCAAATTGGGCCTTCACCAAATCTAAGTCTACCAGACCTAAAACAGCGACAGATAGGGCTGAGACTCAGAGTAAACGGAAGAACCTGGTCATTCCTTACATGGCTGGCGTGTCTGAAAAGATCAAACGGATATTTGGCAAACACCACATACCTGTATATTTCAAACCCACCAACACACTGAGACAGAGGCTTGTACACCCCAAAGATCAAACTCCAAAACACAAGGAAAGCAATGTAGTGTATGCAATCCAGTGCAGTGAGGAGTGCTCTGAACTCTACATTGGAGAAACCAAACAACCTTTGTACAGGAGGATGGCCCAACACAGGAGAAGTAACACCACAGGACCAGAGTCAGCAGTTTATCTTCATCTAAAGGAAAAAGGACACTCATTTGAGGACATTAATGTTCACATTTTAGACAGAGAAGATAGGTGGTTTGAGAGAGGGGTCAAGGAATCCATTCATGCCAACTTGGAAAATCCTTCCTTGAATAGAGGTGGGGGCCTCAGGCATAACCTTTCCCCTGTCTTCCTTCCTGCTTTGTCTTCTGTGCCTAGGAAGATTAAGACCATTTCACAAGCTCAACAGCAGCAGGGTAATCTTAACGATCCTCCTTTAGATGATAAAGGGACTTAGAAACAAACATCTCAAAAATAACCATGACCTAGCCCCAGGTGCAAGGTCACACAGCCAGCCTAGAAACATATTTAAGGATTCCCTTACTAACTTTACTCAGACTGAAGAAGCTCCTTGGATAAGGAGTGAAACGTTTCCACTAAGAAAATAGAAATCCAGTTGACATGATTCAAGCCACAGACTGTTCCACCTGGATGACTGAGAACCTTCATAGACTTATTATTATTTGGCATTTGAAAGGGGTCTTGATCTTGGCCGCCTCCTCCTCCTCCTCCCTTTGTAAATAAGTTTAATGTAGAATGGGCATAGAGGCAGGCAGGTTTGAAAATTCACAAATGGGCAAAAGTGAGGATAATTGGTTCTGGCAAGCTAAATGGTTTTCTACTGCCAGGCTCACTAAAAAAAACCCTCTCTCTCTCTCTCTCTCTCTCTCTCTCTCTCTCTCTCTCTCTCTCTGTCTGTCTCTCTCTCTCTCTCTCTCTCTCACACACACACACACACAATGTATTAAATCCCTGCTTTAATTTTCTTATGCTGCTTCTCATTAACTAGGCTTTGTCTGTCTTTTTCTTTTGTAGAAGGCAGGATGTTAATTTTGACAACAGTACTGCATCCAGAAATCTCGCCTCCTTTGCCCCCATTCCCTTCCTCCCCCTCTTTCTCTCCTTTTCCTTCTCCCTCATGAACTCTGCGTTCATATGGCGGAATTATTGCGGCGGGGGGGGGGGGGTAGAAATGAGAGATTGTTTATAAATTTGCGGAAATAGAGGAATGTAGAGGGCCCCAGCCTGGTGTCTTTTGTCCAGAGCGAGCACACATCAGAGTTGCAACTTAACAGTTTCGGCAGGGAACGGGGAGATTCTAACATCACTGCAGATATTTTACTGTCTGGAAACATTTTACCCTTCTTCTCTTCTCTGCCCTTTGCTTGTTGCCTGTGCAGTAGCTCATGAGCACCTGAAAGAGAGGAGCCTCTTCGGCCTTCCCCCTCCTCCTCCGGGAGCTAACCCCGCAGACTACTATCACCAGATGACGCTCATGGCTAGCCACCCGAATCCTTACGGGGACCTCCTCATGCAGAGTGGAGGAGCAGCTGGGGCCACGCATCTTCACGATTACCTCAGCCCTGTAGATGGTGAGTAAAAGAGCCCTCTCTAGCTGGATCCATGTGCGAGAATGTTCTTGTCGGGATGACCATTTCTAGAGTGGGTGAATGGGACTGTAAAATGGATTTAAAAAATAGACAGTGTGCGCGTCTAAGAAAGCACATTGTTGAAAGCACTGGGTTATTTGACGTCCTGTTACTTCCTGCATATGGCTGCAGGCCCTGTTCTACAACACGGCACAAATAATAGGACCAATTTCTTCAATGCAAACTCTTCTTAAAGAATGTACAACTTGTCTCGCTAAATCTCCAGTTCTACTGGATAACAAACACCCTCATTAAACTTGGCAGACACTGGGAAGCTAAGACGTGTGAATTGAAAGGCTCTGCCATGCTAAATGAGAGAGGGCACGATCACTTTACAGTACAAAAACAAATGCTGGACCGCCTCTTCAGAAAGTGGGAGGGACAGGGGGGGGGAATTCTCATCTAGAGTTTTGCTTGCTTTGCCTAGTTAAACTTCATGCTTTGAACAGCTCGGGCCCTTCAAACCAATTAAGAAAGGTAGGAATTAATTTTGAAGAATTAGCACAGGCTTTGTGATAAGGATCTCTTCAAGTTGTTGAGAGACTATACACAACTCAGCTTAACTGAAGCACTTTTAATCAGACCCAGTTTTCAGTGGAAAAGAGCTAAGAATTCTTCCATTAAATAAATGGGACTAACAAGTGCTTAATGTGCCTGGACTGTATGCTCCAGCTTCCTTAATTTCACAAACGTAGATGAGGTAGGTGCAACTGAAAATAAGGCAATAGTTGAGCAGGTGCTAACTGACGACACTATTTGGGCTTAAGTAGGAGAAAGTTTACCAGGCCTTTGCCAATAACATTGGAAAGAGCCAGTGTGAAACGTATGCACAATGTCTAAAGTTTTATGCATTGCAGTAGTAAGTTTAAGATATCTTTTGGTACAGTTTTGCAGATTAAACCATGTGAGTGTGTTATAGCCAAAAGCAGAATCTAGTAGCACATCAGAGACCAATTGCTTTATTGTGATGTGGCTTTGGTAGCTAAGGTTCCACTGAATTTTAGCCATGTAGGGTCATTCATTCATTGCGGATCCAGAATTGGCCTTTATAGCCATGTAGGGTATGGGAAAGTTGATGAGCATACAGTATATGCTCATATGCACTTCCTTGCTTATAGGGTTTAGTGAAATAAAATAGCACATGCATTTGTTTTCCATGGTTCAGATTCACCCATTTGTTCTCTTTTCAAATTGGCCTCTCTCAGGGTATCTCCACCACTTCAGCCCATGGCTTCTCTACTGACACTAAGGCCACCGTAAACTACTCAACCTTTAATGTGCCGTAGAAGACTTCTCAGTAGGCCTCTCTGGAGTAAAACTCCAGTTCCGCCCCGTTGCCTTTATGTTAATTTCACGCAGGAGGACAGAACCTTAGCAACCTCCAAAGAAATGAGATCAGCTTTTAAATCTGAGGAGGCTCTTCTGTAACTTTTAAAAGGCTACTACTTTGGAAGCGCTGTTTTCTCTCAGACTGTCCTCTCAGAAGAGTTCTTTGTGGTTCCGGCTTTCGATCCCTGTGATATCTATGCATCCACCCCACCCCACCCAAAAAAGTTGCCCACAAATGGTTAACAATAGCTATCACTGTAGTGTTTCCACCTTAGGTTACACTTGCTGAGGATAGATGATGCTGGCAAAATTCAGTCCCATATGACTTACTAACATGAATTCAAGATCTTTGTGTTTTTACATTACTGCCTTTTAGTCATTGCAAAAGGAGGAGGTATCAGAGTTAAATGAATACCAATTTTAAAAATAAGTTAATAAGTTAAGCTGTTCGTGGATGTAGCATCACAATAGAATTTGGACTGAGGAAATTTAATTTTACTGCGCTCAACTGAAAATGCAGTACAAGGTGTCTCTCAAAGTTCTTTCCTCTGATCTTTTGGCTAAAATTTTGCTGAGTCTTGGATTCTTCAAAAATCCCATTTACTTATGCTGGCTTTAGGAGCCTTAATGATTTTTAGGGGTTGTGAGACTGAAGCAGCTTTTGTGTTGCCCAAGAAGGATCTTGGAATACCTTGAACGGCAAAACTAAAGGAGCCCTCTGTGCCTTAAGAAATTTTGTCTCTTAGGACATCATCTGGTGCTAGAACAAACGCTTGGCATTTGCAGTGGAGTAAACAAGAAGTGGTGTGACACCACAGTACAAAAAAAAAATTAACAAGGAAATTATGGAATGCAGCTGCATGCTATTTAGCGATAAAGGGATTGTGGAGTCCTTGGTGTTCTCTGAGCCTTGTTGTTTTCTTGCAGACGTTTCATTGCCAGACTAGGCGACATCTTCAGTGCGAAAAGGGAGTGGGACTTGCTTTCTGTTTATATATCGTGGCTTGTCCTGCTTGTGTTGGTGGAGGTGTTGTTCTCCCCTTAGGAGTTCCTTGATTGGGCTGTTGTTTGCTGCTTGGTTGATTGACTGAGTTAATAGTTCCTTGATTAGGGTATATTGTGCTGTTTGATTGTTCCTCTGGTGCTAATCCTGGTGTTAAACTTTGCATATCTGGGTATTGATTACAGGCAAGGAGGTGTTCAAATCTTCTGGCTTTTCTATGGTCTCTTTTGAATGGTATGTAAATGTTGTTTACCTCTATGTGTCTGTTGATGGCTGCTTTGTCTGAGTGCCAAGCTTCCAGGAATTCTCTAGCATTTTTGGATTTGGCTTGGTTTAGGATGCTAACAGTTTCCCAGTTGAAAGTATGGTTGAGTCTGTCCACGTGTTGTGAGATTAAGGAGTTTTCATTGTGTCTTCTGACTGCTAGTTGGTGTTTGTGGATGCGCCCTGCTAGTCTTCTGCCTGTCTGTCCTACATAGTGGCTGTTACAGTCCTTATACTGTATGTTGTAGATAACTCCTGTTTTTTCTTCTTGGGCTACTGGAGTTATCTAAAACTCCAGTAGCCACACAGGCAGTGCAGTAGAACTCTAACTAAAAATAGAGTCAAGTCCTATGAGGAAATTGGTTTACCGGAAGTTAAACCCACCCATATTATGGGGAGTAATGGATTGTTCCTTGCAAAATGTTAAATTACTTTTTATTCTGGATCAGAATTGAGTCCAAGATGATGTTAATAAACACAGTCAGTTCACCTCTTGTGTCATATCAGAGGAGTGACATAATAACTTTCTAATTGTGCCCATAATAGTTTTTTAACTTGGTTGGTTACATTCCATAAACAAGTAGAAAATGTATGCCCATTGATGAAGCTGAATAACAAGCAAGTTGAAATCCATGGCATTATATGATAATCATAATTTAGATAAAGAACATCTAGATGTTTGTTCTTCCATTGTCAAATGTTATCAGTCTGCTTAAAATAGTTTAGGAAATCTTTATTTGGGCAAAATTTCCACTGCATTCTGTCAAGAGAGCTCCTCTGAATCAAAGGAGACCACCACTGCAGATTTCAACTTTACTGAATGTATATCCACAACATCAATTAATACTATAATGGGAGTGGTCTGAGGGGGGGGGTTGTTGTGGACAAGACAGTAACTTGAAAGAATTTCTCTGATTTCTGTGATTGTCTTATAATCAAATTCTGCACGTTCCATGATGAAAAAGTAATATATAGAAGCTATTATGGATCTATGCTTTTCCCATGCTAGATAATGAGAGCATGGCGCTCTGGTTTTCTGAATAATACTCCAGAATGGGGGGGGGGGGGATGGGACACACTAAGGATTTGGCCACAAAGCAGGTAATGTGGTCTCTGGTTGTTTATTTAGCACTGAGAAATGTATACATTGCTACCAAGTTTGCATGCTTTCTAGTATATGTAAATATACAGTACATAAAGGAAATGGCTTGACATTTAGAGTTTTAACAAAAGCTAACAATTCAGAGAGCAGAGCTGATAGTATCTGTCCTTCATCCACATTTTGCTCACTCTAGTGGCCCCTTCATTCTTACCAACAGATGCAACATCTTTACAGGTTAGTGCAATCTTAACCTTGATTCCAATGGGGGAATAAAGTGGGGAAACCACTGTAGAATAGTGAACAAGCCCCAACACCCTATTTGTGCCCCTCGCAGCACTTCAAGATTGTGCCATAGAAATTCCAGTAGTATGATGGAGGGGGGAGGGGCGATTTCAGACTTTGGGGGGCTTTGAGGGAGAGTTAAGTGTGTAAACACAGCTGGGGGCAACTGGGAGACAAACTGTTTCTATTCCCATTAGCCCATCTAACAATTATTTCAGCCCCTGACTTTGGGAAGTTACAAAGATTATAATTCTTTTTTTTTTTTCATAATTAGGATGTAGAAGTACACTTGAAAGTAATTCAGTGAATGGAAACTGAAGATTGGTGTATAGAGGTGTGCGAGTGTGTTGGATTACTAGGTAGTAGAAATGCTGACTAGTGGAAGTCTACTAAAATAACCCTCCATGTTTGCTTAATTTACAATATTTTGGCAGTTATCAAAGAAAGGTATGTATGTATGTATGTATGTATGTATTTGATTTATGCCCCACCTTTACTGTTTTCAACTCAAGGTGGTGTACATAATGCCCCTTCCTCCTGTATTCTCCACAAGTGGGTTAGCCTGACAACTTTGTGAGGTGGGCTGGCCTGACAAAGAGGGACTGGCCCGAAGTCACACATCCAGCTTCCATGCCTAAAGGGGGACTAGAACTCTCGGTCTCCTGGTTTCTAGTCCAGCAGATTTAGACGAATGGAATGCAATGCTGCTTTTATGTTTGCATTACAAATGTGATTGACAGAAGGAAACTATATTTGAATACAGTACATATTTTTAGCTTCTCATAGTTTTGTTTGTGCAGCCTTGACTCACTTGCATCTTTCCTAGAAGCTTGTACTAGGAGAAAAAATGGAATTTGCCTATAGAATTATCTGAGATCAGCTGTGTGACTTCAACATATATGTGAATGCTTCACATAGCAGATTCTAGTGGAAAATTAAACCCACAATGTTTGATTCTGGGTATAAAGACCAACTACACCAAAACCTTTTCCTCACCTCTTGCAGTGCCTGGAGGATCCAAATTAGAGTGGACAGTAATAAAATGCATATGCCTTGGTTTGTGCTAAAAAAGTCCCAGGCTAACCTGCAAAAACTGACAGCTTCCAGCAGAGTTTTACACCCTGAAAAAAGATTAGGGGTGTGTAGATGGCTGCGCCAATAAAACCTGGGCTGCTCTTGGACATCAAGATTTCTTCCGTGGTCAAATTAATGGGAACCAATGGCAAAGCTGACACGGCGGGCATAAATCATGGAAAGGAGCAGCGAGGACTGAGTACAAGGCTTTTCTTTCTATTTAGTAATTTATCAAGGGAAGTGGCACATTAATAAACAGATCTCCCTTGAGGGGTGGGAGTAACAGAGACAAATATGACTGTCAAAGCCAGCCTGCTCACTCCTCTTAGCAAAGTAGGAGAATGGACACAAAAAAAGCCCTGTGTGGATATATCAATTTGCGTGAATGAGTGAGTATGTTTGTAACTTCTCTGGCAAAATTCTCTTTTGTAGGGATAATCAAAATAAGGACCTTTGGTGTAACATACTGCATCATTCCTCATTAGCTGGACTACTATTACTCAAGGAGGCACGCTCACATGGAGGTTTTGAAAGGGGGTTAGGTATACGTTGGATGTGGTCCAACCTCTGCAGTACATCCTCATGGAGATGCTTGTCTTGCTGGGTCCCAAGGGCCGTATCACAGAGAGAAGCAGTTGCTGGATTAAGTGTGCGGAATTGACAGCCTGTTATGCAGCCTGTATGAGCACATCTGCAACATCAGCATGGGAATTTGCAAGCCAATGGTGGGTCTGTTTCATCAAGGAGGCTGACTCAATTTCTTAGTTTAGCTCTCATGTGCTCAGAAGTATTGGCCTTCCTCGTGAAGGCTTTGCCAGTGAGTATCTGTATATAAATGTCCTTAGATCTTCTAGTGCACAACAATAAACCACAATGTGTCTTCCTATAGCAAGATTGTATAATCGGTTCTCTTTTCATTTATTATTTTATTCTTATAGCATACACTCTATACCAGAGCTTTCCAAACTGTGTGTCGCGACACAAAAGTGTGTCGCCACACACAGCGTGGTGTGTCGCCACACCACCTGGAAGCGGCGGCGCGCGCATGCACGGTGGCAGCGGCAGCCACTGCCGCCGCCACCATGCACGCGCGCGCCGCCGCACGCCCCCCTGCGCCGCCACACGCCCCCCCACACCGCCGCATGCCCCCCCGCGCTGCCGCCGTGCGCGCGCTCGCCGCCGCACGCCCTCCTGTGTCGCCGCCACGCGCACGCGCCCCCGCGGTGCTGCCACCGCCCTGCCGCTGGCGTGTCGCCAGCGGCAGCACTTTGGAAAGCCCTGCTCTATACAGTATATGTGGCTGTATGGTGGGTAAACATTTAAAAATATAAACAGTAGAAGGCTATATAGGACTCAACATTCAGTAGTGTAAGCTTCTTTAAACAAATTAAAAGTAATTTTAAAGTTAGAGTTGAGTATAAATGTTCATAAATAAATAAAATTAAGTTTGATAGTGTTATGGTGAGTTGGGTAAAGTCTCCAAAGCCACATGGGAAGTGAGTAAGGTTTCAAGTAGTCAACAAAACTGAGGTTTTGGATGCCTAGGGAATCCTCCATCTCATTTCTAAAAAGGACTAGAATAAATTGTACCAAATAAATACAGTTTCTTAAATGCTGAAAGTATAGAATATAGGGGTAATTCTACAGAATATGTAATGCTAGCTCAGCAGTGTATGTATATGTGAAAAGTAGCAACTGTTCACAACAGGCCTGGCAAAGCTTCACTGAGTTTGCTTTGGGGCAAACTCATGTTGTTTCCTGTCAGAGATGTCTAGTGCTACCTCCTGCCTGTCAATTGAGCTCCTTCAAATGGTCTACCTGATTGCTAATTGCCTTTGCTGAATCAAATTGGAATCCCTGTTTCTACGGGAGAAGCCTTTAGATTAGCTGGTATTGCCTGAATCTGATGTAAGCCTACCAGCCACCAGAAAAGTCTGGACTGGTCTGGGATTTTGAACTGCCCAAAGTGACTGCCCAGCTTTTCCAGGGCAGCGTTCCTCTTTCTGCTGAGAGCGTTGCTAATGACTAAGGCAGAAAGCAGAGCTGGGCTCACCTGCTTCTAGGGGTACTTGTTGCATTCCCTCCTGCCACCACCATAGAAGCAGGATAACAGTGGCCAGGTCTCCTCCTGAATCGCAGGTGGGCTCAGAATCACGGCGATAACGGATTTGTGTTGCATACCAGGGAGCCCCAGAGTGGTATTAGAGGGTATTAGAGAGGGCCATTTAGGAAAAGTGGTTTTGGCACAAGCTAAGCTTATAATGTACTTGGTTACCTATGTGCATAGCTTTTTTTCAAAGTGCAAGAATGGACATCCCTACTCCAATGAGTTTGCAGACCTGGTTCACACATTATAATAAAACTGGGTTTATTTAACCATCATTTATTGAATAAGCCACAACTGGTTGTGTTCACACAGCAAACTATTTATTTTATTTATCTGTTTAAAAGTTTTACAGTATATGACCGCCCATCTTAAGCAACTCTGGGCCGCTCACAACAACTAAGCCAAAACCAAATAAGTAACAGTCTATTATTTGTCAGATGAAAGAGTTTTCGTTATTGCACGTGACTGAAAGCAAGAAATAGTAAAATCCATCAAAGGTACGGTATATGCTGAGGTTGTTGGGGCCAAGTGACTAAAAATTTTATGCAAAGTAATATGCTAATTTGCCCACTTTTTTGGATCTTGAGGTCTGGTAACCTTAGTCTGATGAGGCTGATGGCAAGCCATCGGAACTTAAGCTATAATAATAATTCATTGTTGAGATAACTGTGAAATCTTTGTTGTTGCTGTAGCGCATTAACATATCCCACGAATCATGTTTAACTTTGGCTATGATGTAGCGTAAACATGAAGTCAGTACATTCTGTGAGCAAGTTCATAAATAACATGTTTATAAAAAATTAATACTGATAATAATTGATGGGTAGGGGAAGAGTTGTGGGGGGACAAATCCTCTAGTAGCTGCTCATTGAGCATTCCTCTCTCTCTCTCGATATATTAAACTATTCAACAGCTCCTAGCATTGGTACAGACCTAAGCAGAGTGGAGATTATTTGATTGAATGGTTGAGAATTGCTAATTTAATGGCAAACATGCTCAAACCAGGGCTGGCCTCTGTGGGGTTGCTTGGTCCACTGATTTCTAACATCCCTACATTCAAAACCTTTGATTTATTTGTAGAAATGATGAAAGTCATTGACTGACAGCTCTTCCAAAGGAGACCCCTATTTACTCTTTCAAACCACCATCGTCTTTCTCCACAAGCCATAAGTGAACCAACCTAATATTTTGGCCTCTCCCACCTTTAAAAGAATTTCCCCAATTCAAAGAGGATCCTATTCCAAGGCTCGCATGTGGAACCCAACTTCTCATCCTCAAGACAGCAGACAAATATACAGGCCGGTTCAGCCAAACTCAATGTTTTTTTTAAGAAGGAAAGCAAACAACCCAACTATTAATTAAATACCAAACTCTTATGAAGTCAACTGAGAGGGGCAGACCTAAAATGAAGGGCTTACACTACTTATGTTCATTTACTTTGTTTATTCTCCAAATAGGAGAATTTTCTGAAGAATGCTTAACATCTCCGTTGAGAATTGTAGTTGCGCACACCCACCTGAAAGCAATGAATCTTGCCTGCTAGACCAATAGACCATGACTGCTTTCGAACTCCTGAGTTCCTCCCTCATAAGTAGGCATTAGGTCCTTCTTTTCCTTTTGCCCCTTCCCTGGGAGATTCCCCTGCGGCACCCGTCCTTGGCCTTGGAAGCACTGGTTTAACTTTCTTGTGCAACTAACAGAATAGTATCTCGAAGGTGAGGCAAGTGTTCTCTTGGATGCAAACATAGCTTACAGGCTGGGTGAGGAGACAAGACATTATGAACAGATCAGTCAGTTCAATCAGCCTATCCAACTTCTATGTTAATCTGCATTTCTTTCAGTATAGGCTGACCATACGTCCCGTTTTGAACGGGACAGTCCCATTTTTTTAGCATTTTTCAACCGTCCCGTCGGTTTGATAAAAATCTCAATTTTGTCCCGTTTTTTTAAACCTGGCGGGAATGGCGCAGAAGGAGGATCCAAGCCAGAGCTGCCGATTGGAGGCAGCCTGGAAGAGGAAGCCCTCCTGCCTATCAGCGCGCGGCAAAGGAGGGTGGAGAGGCGGAGAGGCGGGCGATTGGCCAGGTGAGAGCCAATCGCGTGGACCGGGGGGTGGGGTTTGCAGGCAGGAGCCAATCGTGCGGACCCGGGGGGGCGGCGTTTGCAGACGGGAGCCAATCGTGTGGACCAGGGGGCGGGGTCTGCAGGCAGGAGCCAATCGTGCGGACCGGGGGGGCAGGGACCCCTGTCTTTTTCATGAATACGGAATATTACATGAGACCCCGTCCTGTTTTGCCATCCCAATGTCCCGTTTTTGTCTCAAGGAAATATGGTCAGCCTATTTCAGTAGGAACCTGAAAGATGTGCACTCAGTTTATGGCCCTGTGAGGTAGAACAGGCTAAGACAAGCAAGGTGTATGGCACATATTTTTTTGCATCAAAAGTGATGTGTTATATATTTCATATTTTGGCACATGGCTTAAGCAAAACTAACCTGCAAAATTTGGAGAAGGACAAAATCAGAAGGATGCACATTCTGTTTTTAAAATTATTCTTATATTTCTATGAAACATTTTTTAAGAAAGGAAAGAAAAGAAAGACAAACAATAAATAAGAGGCAAAAAGAAAAAGAAAACACAAAGTGAATAAACAGGGAATTTACAAGCTTCATAAAATTAAATAAGAATTTTCAATATTTCATTAGTTTTATATACCTGAATATATTATATAAGTTATTTTGGACATGGGGATGTACTCCCACAACTGAATTTGCCATTTTTCTGCAGAAGGAACTATACATACTTTCCAATAAGAAGGATACAGGCTCCTTGCAGCAGTTGCCATGTAGAAAGCTAGTTTGTGGGAATATCAAGTTTTGTAATATTTAATTTAAAAAAATAGGTTGGAAAGGAAATTCAGCTTTTAGCATTTCTTTCATACTATTATAAATCATCTTCCAAATTTGTTGAGTTATATACCCACTCCTCGTTTAGCGACTGAGTTCCGTTCCAATGACAAGGTCATTAAGTGAAATGGTTGCTAAGTGAACACATGACTGAGAAAGAGGGACGCTGCAAAGGTCACTGGTTGCTGCCATCTCATTCAGATAAAGTTCTCTTGTACATCTATGCCAGTGTTACTCTCATTCTAGTGTGCATTGTTGTCAGGCACACAAAATTGGGTCAGACAATGATTTTTTTTATTACCGTCATATTTGCAAATGGTCGCTAACCGAGGTAGTCGCTAAATGAGGAGAGGATGTACAACTTATATACATACATATATATGAGCCAAGCTAATTGTTACGTTTCCAACCAGTTTTAGAAAATGAACTGTCCATTTTAGCAATCAGTACTGGAGTAATATTACCAGCAATAGAACATCTCACACCAGTTTTTTCTATGTAAAATATTTGGTGTGAATTTAATGCTTTCTTCCACTGAAATTCCCATTGCTGCATATCAGTCTTTGTATCTACATTCTGCATTCATTTAATCATAGGGTCTTTAAACTATTTCTGAGTCATATTTCACCAACAGCTTATTGGATGAACATGTTCTGATCTGTAAATTAGTTTGGGATATGCAAATCAGGTTAATGGGTTTTGTTTTTGTAGTGACAAACTAAACAAAATTCTTCAAGATCTCTTATACTTACTTATCTGACTTTTCTACCTTTTAGTTCTGTGTAAAATAAGTACATCAATTCTTTTGATTTACAGTATTTGGTTTTGTGGGTCACTGGTATTAGTTTTAACCACGGGCAGGTCCTGAGTTCAGCAAATACATAACAGGGGAATGGCCAAGGGAAAGGCACTTTCGGTGTAACTACATGGATGCTACTCTCTACATATCTTTTTAAGTATGGTCATTTACAGTATTATGGTAAATCTTCACTTTTCACCACTTTTATGGAGAGGATGAACAGGTGAAGATCAAAGATGTTTGTGTCACAAGCAACCTTAGAGTGTCTTTTTTCTTAATTTATGCAAGGCATTTACATGCCACCCTAACTTCTTAGGGCAACTTACAACCAGAATGAAAGCAAATTAACAGTGCATGCAACAAATCAGTCAGCAATAGAACTTAATAATGCTATATAAAAGCAAGAGACCAAAGATAAACCTGATTAAATCACTGAGTCAAAAGGCCTGGGTTTTTTTTCCCCCTTAAATCTGTACTGAGATCAAAATGGTATCAAGGGAGATACCAGTTAAACTTCCCTGGAAAGTGCATTCCAGGATCAGCAAAGGCAACCAGAAGATCATGTCATTAACGGTAAACATTATTAATCTCATATTAGAGAGGATTATACTCTGTTAATACTTCTGCTGTGCCTTGGGGCAGTTGCAAGGGGGTTGTCAAAAAAGTCAAGAGGGCAGCTGTGATCATGTGATCAAAGTCCTGCCCCTTTTTACATGTGTTGCACCTGCATCATCAGTAAAAAGGGGGCAGGGTCTCAATCATGTGGTTGTGGTCACAGTCTTGACGTTTTTGACCCCCACCTGCAGACACTGCAAGCGGGATGCCTTGGAGATGTTCCATGTCACAGCACTGGAGAGCATTAGAGAGTAGTGCACTCCTCTCCTCTTTCTTTCATCCAAGATCAGGAGTCGCTTGTGGTCCCTGCTGTAACAACAACAACAACTGAGGTTATCATCCAGAATGCTGAACATATATCAAACAGCACTCAAATTGTAAATGTATTTGATTTTAAATTACTTTAATTGTGTTGAAATATTTGTTTCAAAAAGATTGAAAACCTGCTTCTTTTAATCTGGAACCGTGATATCTCCCCTTATTTTCATTTCACGCAGTGTCAAGATTCTCCAGCCCAAGAGTAACTCCAAGACTAAGCAGGAAGCGAGCGCTTTCTATCTCCCCCTTGTCTGATGCCAGCATCGATCTCCAGACCATGATCCGGACTTCACCCAATTCCCTGGTGGCATATATCAATAATTCCAGAAGTAGTTCTGCAGCCAGTGGCTCTTATGGCCATTTATCAGCAGGGGCAATAAGGTAAGGGAAGTTGGAACACCCCAGGCTGACATTCTCAACTTTTCAATTTCTGGCACAATCTCTCTCTACAGGCAAAGCAACAGGCCCAGAATAAACACTTCCATTCTCTCATGCTCAATCAACCATATTTGTCTGGTTATTAAAACCAAAGTTTCAAAATGTCTATGAAGGTTCTCAGTCATCCAGGTGGAATTGTCTGTAGCTTGAATCATGTCAACTGGATTTCTATTTTCTTAGTAGAAACGTTTCGCTCCTTATCCAAGGAGCTTCTTCAGTCTGAGCAAAGTTGGTAAGGGAATCCTAAATATGTTCCTAGGTAGCTGTGTGACCTTACACCTGGGGCTAGGTCATGGTTATATTGAGATGTAATTTTTAAGTCCTTTTATCATCTAAAGGAGGGTCGTTAAAATCACCATGCTGCTGTTGAGCTTCTGAAATGGTCTTAATCTTCCTAGGCACAGAAGACAAAACGGGGAGGAAGATGGGGGAGAGTTTGTGCCTGAGGCCCCCACCTCTATTCAAGGAAGGATTTTCCAAGTTGGCATAAATGGATTCCTTGACCCCTCTCTCAAACCACCTATCTTCTCTGTCTAAAATGTGAACATTAATGTCCTCAAATGAGTGTCCTTTTTCTTTTAGATGAAGATAAACTGCTGACTCTGGTCCTGTGGTGTTATTTCTCCTGTGTTGGGCCATCCTCCTGTACATAGGTTGTTTGGTTTCTCCAATGTAGAGTTCAGAGCACTCCTCACTGCACTGGATTGCATAAACTACATTGCTTTTCTTGTGTTTTGGAGTTTGATCTTTGGGGTGTACAAGCCTCTGTCTCAGTGTGTTGGTGGGTTTGAAATATACAGGTATGTGGTGTTTGCCAAATATCCGTTTTATCTTTTCAGACACGCCAGCCATGTAGGGAATGACCAGGTTCTTTCGTTTACTCTGAGTCTCAGCCCTATCTGTCGCTGTTTTAGGTCTGGTAGATTTAGATTTGGTGAAGGCCCAATTTGGATATCCACAGGCCTTCAGGGCTGTTCTCAGGTGCTGATTTTCATTCTTTTTGGAATCCATGGAGGTGGGGATGGTTTCTGCTCTGTGTGACAATGTCCTGATGACTCCTAGTTTGTGCTGCAGTGGATGGTGGGAGTCAAACATCAGATATTGATCTGTGTGTGTGGGTTTCCTGTAGATCCCTATTTCTAGCTTGCCACCGGTCCCAATGAGGACTTCACAGTCTAGGAATGCCAGTCTGTTGTCCTTGGTGTCTTCTCTGGTGAAGCTAATGTTGGCATCTATAGTGTTTATATGGTCCGTGAAGGCCTGTACTTCCTGGGCCTTGATTTTGACCCAGGTGTCATCCACATACCTAAACCAGTGGGTGGGCACCGTTCCCTGGAATGTGTTGAGTGCTTTCTTCTCCACTTCTTCCATGTATAAATTGGCCACAATGGGTGACACAGGAGAACCCATGGCACAGCCGTGTTTTTGTCTGTAAAAGTCACCTCTGTATGTGAAATAAGTGGTGTTAAGACACAGGTCCAGAAGATGGCAGATCTGGTTTGGGTTGAGATGGCTTCTCCTTTCCAGGGTGCTGTCCTCTTCTAGTCTCTTCCTGACAGCGGATAGAGCATGAGTGGTGGGGATGCTGGTGAAAAGGGAGGACACATCAAAGGAGACCATAGTTTCATCTGTATCCAGTTTCAGGATCTTTGCTTTGGAAACAAATTCTTCCGAATTATGGATGTGGTGTTCAGAGTGTCCAACTAGAGGTGCTAGTATGGTAGAGAGGTGTTTGGCAATGTTGTATGTTACCGAATTGATGCTGCTGACTATGGGTCGGAGGGGTGTTCCTTCCTTGTGGATCTTAGGAAGTCCGTAGATTCAGGGGATGGCTTCTCCAGGATACAGACGGTGGTAGGTAATCCTATCGATGGAGCCATCATGTTCCAATTGTTTCAAACTGTCTATTGCCTTTTTCTTGTAATTGTTGGTGGGGTCTCTTTTCAGTTTTTCATATGTATGGTGATCCTCCAAAAGTGAGGTAATTTTATTGTGGTAGTCTGCAGTGTTTAGAACCACTGTACATCTTCCTTTGTCAGCAGGTAAAATGGTGATGGTTTCATCTTTGCTGAGGGCTGTCAGGGCTCTCCTCTCTTGGGCGGTAAGGTTGGGGGGAGGAGGTTGAGCACTGGACAGAGCTGCAGATATTTTAAGCCGGAGTTGTTCTGCTTCTTCAAAAGGTAGGTGGTTGTTGTGGATGGCAGATTCTGTGGCTGTAATGAGCTCCACAACCGGAACTTGCTTGGGAGTGATGGCAAAATTAAGACCTTTGGCTAGGACATCTCTCTCTGGTTGGGTAAGTTCTCTGTCTGAGAGATTTTTCACCCACATGTTCTTTTTGTCCTCTGTGGTCCTGTTGTTGTTGTTCCTCCCAGCGGTTTCTCCAGTTCCTTGTTTCTCGCTTGCTGCGAGAAAGAAGAATGTCAAATTTCTTAGTTTGCCTCTCCTTTGTCTTGTGATGCTGGGCCAGCTGTACTTTATTGCCAAGCTGAATAACTCTATCCAGGACTGGGTCAGGAAGGGTGGCTGTGAGTTCCTGGTGAAGGTTTTCAAAATTGTATTGCAGGGCATCAATGGTGAAGTGGACTTGCCTTATTCTTTCATTTAGAAGATGTCTTTGTGCCTGCTGCAGGATCTGATCTGCTCTGTGACCCTTAACTGTAGATTGCAGGCGTAGGCTTGTCAGGATGAGTCTCTGTTGTCTGCATCTGAGGTTAAAACGTAGGTGGTTTCTATAGTCTGCCACCTTTCTTGCTGTCTTCTCGAATTTCCTTTAGATGATAAAAGGACTTAAAAATTACATCTCAATATAACCATGACCTAGCCCCAGGTGTAAGGTCACACAGCTACCTAGGAACATATTTAGGATTCCCTTACCAACTTTGCTCAGACTGAAGAAGCTCCTTGGATAAGGAGCGAAACGTTTCTACTAAGAAAATAGAAATCCAGTTGACATGATTCAAGCTACAGACAAAGTTTCAAAAATGGAACTTGGGCAGATGTCCTGTGTGCCAACTGATTCCAGAGGCCTTTATAGGTGTACAGAGATGAAGCTACTTCCTGATTTCAGGAACTTAGAGATATATGGTCTTTTTTTATGAAGTTGAAAGTGTGTATGCCCCAAATGGATTATTCTGGGTTTTCAGAAACTGAGTATTTCTGCCTATTGTAAACAATTGTTTAAGGTTTGTATCTATTTACCCAAGTTATCAACAACTGAGCAGCGTTATTTAAATTATTTTCTCTGATTATTTTTTTAAATGTTACAATCCTTAGATGAACTACTGATAAAAAGTAATAATTGAAATGAGAATCACACTTCCTGGTAATGTGAGTAAATATTATTTTTAAGCATCATCAGAGTCTTGCACTTTGCTTGGTACTTCAAGGGGCTTTTCATGTCCATTAACCTAATTCCTAATTTATAGTAAGCAGTAATTTCCACCTGTATAATTCCTCCCCTGAAGGATTCAAGTAGCAGAAGCGCAAGAGGGCCACTGAATAATATCAGGAAATTGTAGTAAACAGTACACAATATCTCGATAGAAATATTGACCTTGAATGACTCATAGCTCCAAAAAGTCTCCAATGCCCATCAACAGTGGTTCCTTTGGAAATCTTGGACTGCCCATGTGTAATTCATGGTCAGCAAAGAGATAATATGCAACTGACAAAGGCCAGGTCCAGTGAGATTGATAAGTCTCAGAAGACCAAAACGAAAAAGGAAAAAATCAAGGGAAATTGCCTTAAGGGGGTTCCTGGGAAAAACAGAATGTGCCAAAAGAAAATGTAATAATCTAAAGTTATTGTTCATTATGGATCCAGCTCATGTGGGCTAGTTCTGCCTTTTCTGCAAACAAAGATTTTAAGATTCAAAAGCAAGGCAGATGCATAGGACAACCCTGGTTATGCACGTCTTGAAGAGGAAGAAGAAATCCTCCCAGGCTGACTGCAACCCGGCATCTGTCCTTAGCGATCTTCAGTAATTTGCTGTAATTCTTAAAGGCTCCACCAATCCAGTTTTGTCTTTCTTCCTTCTCTCCAGTCCTGCCTTCACCTTCCCTCATCCGATCAACCCAGTGACATACCAACAGATTCTGAATCAGCAAAGAGGCCTGAGTTCCGCGTTTGGACATACCCCTCCTTTCCTACAGCCATCCCCAACTTTCCCTGCCCGGCAGCATGTGGCTGTCATCTCGGTCAATTCTTCTCCTGCTCAGATCAGCAACAGCAGCAACTGCATCGCCGAATCTAACCAGGTAGGATCCTCATCAGCTTCTGGCAGGGCTTCAGGAGGTTTTGTTGAAAGTACTTTCACAAAGCCCAGGTGGGTCTCTTAACTTCAATCTTTTCAACTGCCCTGTTAGTTTCGCTCATCACAACCCTGGCTTTTCATTTTAAATCACTGGCATCCCAAGTCTTCCCAGTTCTGGTCCCCCTCAAAGAGTGCTCTGTCTTACCCTTGGCCAACTGTGTCCCAAAGCTGGTGCTTCCCCAGCAGTGGGTGCTGATGAACTGCAGTGATCTGCCATGAAATGAACTGATACTCAGATTATGGAGCAGCTGCATTGCTACAAGATTAACATAATGGGTGTATTTGCCCTTCTCACACAAGATAGCATTCTGATGAGAGAGTGTCTTTCAGTTGGCATTTGAGGGCTGAATGTATCTACTTGGAAAGAATGCAGCTATTTGCCTCCATTGTGGAGATGAATCCGTTAAAGTAAACCAAAGTTTCCAGCTTGGGTGAAATGCATACGGTTAGTCCAATTTGTACTGAAGCAGCTAGTTCAAGTAATTGTGTTGCCGTGTGGATGTTCATCAGAGGAGGGGTGTGAAAAATAACACTGTAAAATGTTTGCAATCCAAAGGGTTTCTTTTTAACGGAGAAGCAGATTTATTCCTCAGTAGCAGCTCTATCCTGAACCATAAACTAAGGGAACACAACATACAGTATGTTGGGCCAAAGTTGGCATTTGACTGTGAGGTTTCATGCTGAAACTCCAAAAAGTGGGTGGGCCAGATGATATTTGATTTCATTTCAAACAAACAGAATTCACAAAATTGTTTCCAGCATGTATAATAATTTTCCTCTACTAATATATTAAAATGTAAAATGTATCAACAGCGTTGGGGAGCTCGGAGGGCCAGACCCAAGGTCTTAAGTGACCCCTTTATGACCCTGGGGCTGCAGGCTGTTCCTGCTACCTTAGAAAATAATGACATGGCTTGTCCTTCATAGACAAACAGTAGTGCTGTACATTTTCCGGTGAAGTACATTACAAGGGATATTTCACTGAGCATAGCATTTGGAAAAGGCAGGCAGGCTTTAAAAGAGGAGCCCCCAGTTTTTTCTTTCCCTGAATTCATTCTCATCTTGATCTACAGCAGCTTCTTACCAGTCATCTGAAATTGCTACATTACAATGCTGTGATGCTGCATTTGCTTAGGCATGTTGATATGACCACCTAACTCACCCCCATTTTATTTTTGCTTTACTAGAACAAGCAAAGCAGTGAGTCGGCAGTTAGCAGCACAGTCAACCCAGTAATTAATAAACGCAGTAAAGTCAAGACTGAAACAGAGATTCTACCACCAGCTTCTCCACCGACTCAGGTAACTCATGAAAGAAAGAGTGTATTCAGTGCTTGAACTGATGGACTCCAGAATTTTACAACCAGCAACTGTGTGGGCAAATTATGAATTTGCAGTGAGGAACAAGGCAGCAACTTTAAGTGCGTGATTTTCATTGCCTTGGAAATACAGAAAGTGATGGAGCCATATTGGAGTTGGGGAGTGTTCCTCTAGGTCAAGGGTCGGAAATGGCGGCTCGCGAGCCAGATCTGGCTCTTTGGCCCCTCGGCTCTGGCTCTCTCTCTCTGTCTGCCGCCCGACATCCGGAAAGCCGGTCTCCGGAAGCAGAGCGAACCCTGGAGAAGAAACAGACGCTGATTGGTGGAGGCTCAGAAGGAAGGACGCCTCCACCAATCAGCGCGCGCCAAAGGGGAGCAGAGAGGCGGGCTGAACAAGGTGAAGCCCGATTGGCCCTGCTACCCAGAGGCGCGAAAAAAAGACTGGCACGGGGCCTCGCTCAGCTGCGTGCGGAAGCGCTCCAAAAAGACCGGCGCGGGGCCTCGCTCAGCTGCGCTGGGCTGTGAAGCTGGACGAGCTGCCGGACCTGGAGCGCTTCCGCGCGCAGCTGAGCGAGGCCCCGCGCCGGTCTTTTTGGAGCACATTTCCACAGCCCAGCGCTCAGCTGCGCGCGGAAGCACTCCAAAAAGACCAGCGCGGGGCCTCGCTCAGCTGCGGAGGAGAAGGAGGAGAAACGCGGAGGAGAAACGCGCTTCCCTCGTTCCTCCGCTGAGCGTTTGGGGTCTCCAACCCTCGCCCGCTCCCCTCCTGGGGAAGCCTCCGAGGGCGGCGGGCTCTGATCCCCTCCCTTCCCCCTCCGCCCTCTCCTCGTATTTATCCGACTTGTGGCATCGTGGCAAAAAAGAAAGGTCCCGCGTCTGGCCGCCCCGAAATCTCCCGTCGCCAATCGGTTCTTCTTCGTCCTGCCAAGGTAAGTCAAAACCGAGCGTTCCCCGGCTGGCGGACGAGCGACACCGGGGCAGGACGACGGAGCCCAGTAACGGGGCAAGCCGGAGTCGCCCTCGATTTGAGAAAGATTTGGAGTGGGCGGGTCCTTCGCTATTCGCTTAGTCGACGTTTCTCTCCCTCCCCCGTCCCTTTAGCTGCCTGGCATCTAACTGCCCACGGACGGGGGTCGGGGGTCTCGCCTTGGACCTCCTCCTGCATCGCTCTGGGCCGACTCTTGCCTTTGCGCCCGAGGCACAAAGGGGGAGAAATCCTCCTCCTCGCTCAGCTGCGCTGGGCTGTGAAACAGGACGAGCCGCCGGACCTGGAGCGCTTCCGCGCGCAGCTGAGCGAGGCCCCGCGCCGGTCTTTTTGGAGCGCTTCCGCGCGCAGCTGAGCGAGGCCCCGCGCCGGTCTTTTTGGAGCGCATTTCCACAGCCCAGCGCTCAGCTGCGCGCGGAAGCGCTCCAAAAAGACCGGCGTGGGGCCTCGCTCAGCTGCGCGCGGAAGCACTCCAAAAAGACCGGCTCGGGGCCTCGCTCAGCTGCGCGCGGAAGCGCTCCAGGTCCGGCGGCTCGTCCAGCTTCACAGCCCAGCGCCAGCGCCAACCGCACTCCCTTCTGCGCGATTGGCTCCTGCCCGCAAACCCCGCCCCCTTCCACGCGATTGGCCCCCGCCCGCAAACCCCGCGCCCTGGCTCTCGAGCATTTCAAAATGTGCACGAGCATGCCAAAATGGCTCCCGGCATAAAAAGTTTGCCGACCCCTGCTCTAGGTGATGGCTGACTAGCAAATATGCCTTTCCTTTGTTGTTTCACTTGAAATTATTCAAAATGGCTTACTGCAAAGGTTGATGCCATATAAGCAATATTCTTTTTCAGTGTTAAATAGACGCTTTCTCTCTAGCGAGTGTGATCAGGGTTGCAATCTCAAGAGCTTCAGGTACCATTGCATTCTGAGTATAGGATGCAGTGATCTAAATTAAGCAAATCTGCAATTCACATCCTGAATAGAAAGCACTTTGAAAGATGCATGGGCTGGAGTGAAGGGGGGTTCTGGACAAAATGTATGAGTGGGAATGTTTCAAGATCAGTGATCTCCTTCTTTACACCCCAACCTGATTGCAGATTTCCATGAGTGATTGGAAAGGGACATGTTGTGAGTCCTTGGGTCACGGCACTTTTTCAATAGAAATGTCCTAATGCATCCAGGCACCTTAAAGAAAGACGCTTGACACTTCTGACCTGCCAAGCAAGCAGTAATGGTATCTGAGAGCAAATATAGACGACAAGGAGATCTCGTGTCACAGTAGGAAGCGCCCAAGGAAGGACTTGTTCCTCTTCAGGAAGGAATTGCTCAGAGCAGCACCCTTTACCCCGGTGACACAGTATTTGACACTCAGAAGGGCCCACCAGCTTCTGTGTTCTTATCGGAGCTGCTAAGTTCCAGGCTGCTTAATGGCTGACACAGTCTCTGACGGTTCTTTATCACAACTGTAAACTGTTGGGAGTGCTCTAGGCACTTCATTTTCATGAAATATGAGGCTTGCTATTGTCAAGCCAACAGAAGAGTTTATGACAAATTTCTCTTTCAGTTCCAGTTCAGAAGCGGGTTTTGGCATGATGCATGGGGACAGCAACATGTGCAATCATCAGGGGGCTGGTAAAATTGATGAAGATAGCATATCTGGGAAAGATAAACATGCTGTAGTCAGCACGATTAGGGCAAAAAGACATCTCTCTAGAGCATTTGGTTTAGGAACACCTTGGCATACAAAGGCAACAAACAGCACAGGATCTGAAACAACAAACCTGCTTTACTCCCACCTTAATCAAGTTACGGATAGCTGCCAAGAGATGGGAAAAGGGGGTTTCCTCTCTCCCAGGAAAAGGAATTGGTAAAAGAATGTAAGCGAAATTTAGTTGCAGTAATTCCATAGGCTGTCTAAGATCCTGATTCTAATATTTGCCATCTACTGCTAAGCAGGGATTTCTTCACACATTTTATGTTTAGAACTCACATGGAAAATATTTTACAGGTACTCCTATTTCAATAGGACAAATACATATTTGCAAACATATGTTTCACGAAAGCCCATTCCCTAGAAAGTCCCAATTAGTTAAATTTCTTTTGAGTGTACCTTTGTCCATAAACTGAGCTTGCCATTGTGTAATATAGGCCTCATTTCCCTCGCTCCTTCCTTCATTCCATTCCTTTCCTTTCAGTAATCTTGAGCAGGTTAACTGGAAACACCAGGAAACCTGGAGGCTTTCTCTAGGGCAGGCTTTCCAAAGTTTTCCTGCGGTGACACACCAACCGCCGTTGGTGTGTCGCCGCGGGAAAACCCGGAAGCGCCACTGTTGCGGCAGCACGCAAAAACCCGGAAGCGCTGCTGCTGCATTCGGTTTTTGTGCGCCGCCGTTGGTGTGTCGCCGCGGGAAAACCCAGAAGCACTGATGATGATCAGCGCTTCCGGGTTGTGTGGCGACACACCAGACTGTGTGTGGCGACACACCAGACTGTGTGTGGCGACACACTTTTGTGTCGCGACACACAGTTTGGAAAGCTCTGCTCTAGGGACCTCCTGCAGATGGTGGTTGCTGGCCTATGCAGCTCCTGAGGGTTCCCTTTTGTTGGTTCGTGGCCACCTGCAGCGTCCAGGTCACAGGTTGCCCAAGCCCAGAATGCTTATTTTCTGTCACCCCTTTTTATTAGTTCTGGACACAAATATCAGTCTGTGATCTACCAGCTCAGTCCTCCAAAAAGCATATGCACCATACATTTGTATTTTGTTTGAAGGGTTTATTGAGAATTGCACCGATTTCTTTTGCTCAGACCACTGAAATGTTGAAGCAAAGAAGCAAGCTTTTTCTCTTTGTGCTTCTTCTGGAGAACACATGGAGCTCTGTTTCTGATATCAGCACATTGTTTTCATATCAGGCTTTTCATTCTCTTTAGCTGTGCGTCCTACGCTTTATCTCGTATATTACCTAACATATAACATCCTTATTTTTGTATTATACTCTTTATAGTATTGGATCAGTTCTGAATGGAATTACCCTCCTCCTGAAAGGTTTGCAGGCTGGAGGTGGATCTTGAGAGTTAGGGCCCAAATGATTTCTTTAAGCTGCAGTATCTTTCACTAGTTTTGGCAGATGTACCAGCTATGACCTCTTGCAAATTGGCATAGTCTGCTTATGCTTATCTTTAGGGCTGCCTCTGGAGCTTCAGCCAGTGTAAAATGCAGAGGCCAGACTTTATCTGTTTTCCTATCTACAGATTTCTGGTCCAGAGCACTTTTTCTTATGGCCTCACCGTACCAATGGAGGGAGGGGTTTGGATTTATTTTATTCAAAGTATGAAGTGGCCACTGGGTGTTTCCTTCCTTTTTTCACGAACCTCCGTGTTCACTGTACCATAGGCTCATTGTAAGAGACCTCTTCTTCAGCAACATGTCCTGGATTACCATGTGGTCATCTGAACATGTGAAAGGCTTGAAAGGGATGCTGAACAGGGTTAGGCGTGCAACTTTGCTCCTGCTCCTCCTCCTCCTCCTCCTCCAGTTTTCTCACATTCAGTTGGGGATGTGAAGCAGAGCCAATTATAAAGTTCTGACCACCAACAGGTGTGGTCACTTTGGCATTCCAGGAAGCCCTGTAAAGAAAAACTCTGCTCTGCTAAGATCAGGAGAGGCATTTTAACAGTTCCAGAAAAGAGAAGTGGAAGGCCCCCATTCCTGGTCACCTTGTATGCTGAATAAAGTACATCCAGTCTTTCTGTCATAGCGCCATGGGTTTTTAAGGGGAAGCCAGGCACTGATTAGACTTGACTTGATGTTTGCATTTGTGCCTCCGTGGGTTCTGCTAGGAGCAAAATATCCACATTTGCCCCCAGTAGAAGCAGAGGCAGAATTCTTTTACCCTCAAGGTATGCTTGGGTGCCTGTTTTAAAGTGCTGTTGCTTGCCTTTTAAAGCAGTAAATGGCTTGGGATCCAAATCTTTAAAGAAGCATCTGTCTGTATCAACCTGCCTGCCTGCTAAATGTCCTTGGCCAGTGGTCCTCACTCTCCCTCCCCTGTGAAGAAATAGCGTTCCAGGGAATGTCCTGAGGCCAAGTTTGCACACAAAGCAACCCACATTTTAACCCACCTTTTGCATATTTTAAATCATTTTTCCTAGCTTTAATGCTTTACAGTTTCTGACTTTGCAGCACCTAGCTCTTGTTTTGTACTTAATATTTGTTCCTCAAGTTTTGTAAACAAAAATGCTTGATAAAAAGCCATGTCAATCTTTGAGAGCAAAATGAGTTTAAGAAAGTCGGGTGGAGAAATAAAGTGGCTGCATTGTGCCTTTAATACAAAGAGGAATATCTGCTCACGCTTCCACCCAACTGGGCAGCATATGGTGCTTGTCTCTTCTGCTACTACAGGGCAGGTCTTCTTCCGCTGATCAGGAATGCGCTCTCCTTTCATACAAGAGCACCTGCTGGGGAATCTATGGGTGACTGAGGATTTCAGGCAAAGCCAGTCCATCGTACTTAAAATGCTTTATATCTTACAGGAACTTCTGACAGACTTGAAAGAGGAGCTTGATAAGGACGAATGCAAGCAGGAGCCTGAAGTTATTTATGAGACCAACTGTCACTGGGAAGGTTGTGCAAAAGAGTACGATACGCAGGAGCAGCTGGTCCACGTAAGTGTTCTTAGGTGTAAGCCATCGGATCAAGGATTTAGCCTCCCATCATATCATGAGTTGCATAGGCAAAATTCAAACTGCAGAGTCTTAAAAATAACCAAGCTGGCTATAGGTAAACCTTTCCAAATGAAGTAAAATGCTCAGAAGAAGAATGTAGCTCCAGGAAAGCCTTTGATAGATAGTTTTCCATTTCTCAGCAACCGGCATTTAAGAATAACCATTGCCATGTGCAGCCTTCTTGGATCATGTCTTACCCAAATACTGATGTGCTTATGGACTTTATTGTAATCTGCAAGCCTTTGTGGACTAATTGCTGAGTGATCCAGTCTTGTGCTGACTGTGCAGTGAAGAGATGCATTGAAGAGACAAGCAGGACTAGTTCTGCTTGACACTCTGCCCTCCTCCAGTCATGTTCTGAAACAACCAGCAGGAGAGCATGTCCCAAGAGCCATTATGATGGTACAGGTGAGAATACCTTCTTGTTGAAACTGGGCATCTTCTAGATCCTGCTGGCTATCACTGTTCATGCTAACTTATGTTTTTCTAGAGGGAAAATATTAAGTAATTCTGAGTGGTGACTGCCTTAGTATGAGGCGCTCATCTGAATTAATCACCACCTAGCTTTCTTGGTTAGACTGGTGTCTCAACTTTCCTCTGGGACCTCAAGATGGTGTACATTGTACTTCTTCCTCCAATGTTATCCTTACAACGCTTTGTGAAGTGCATTGGGTTAAGAGATAATGGTCATTTTTCCCACTAGCAATTTATAAGACCTTCTAGAGTCATCCAAAGAGCCAGTTTGGTGTAGTGGCTGTTGTCCAAAATTGAAATAGTGAGGACAGGCTTTCTAACACTTCTTTATTGATCTGGGACCATAAACAAATGAAAAACAAATCACTTCAACAATGGCCGGGCGATGATATGAACACACTATAAGGCACTAGTGAGGAAATGGCTGTCAGCCCTTCAAGTAGACCAGTCTAAGAAACCAGAGTCATGCATGCTAAAACTACTCTTATTATAAGATTATAGAACCAGAATCTTGCAAGTCTGAATGCACTCTCCCCCCTCCCCTCACTTACCTTCATGAGAATTAGGGAGGGTCTTGTCTTTGATGCTTACTCAGATTACAGTTCTGCCCCGGACTCAGATTTCTTTTATCTGACTGTTGTCTTGGTTGTGGCTCTTCCTCCTGTTCCTCAAGGTTATTCCTTCTGCTCATTACAATGGCCTATGAGCATTTCCTCCTGACCACATTAATGTGTATTCCTCTAGCCATGGCAGAGGCAGAAAATTATGTAGACATAATTTGCACTACCTCACTGGCTGACGTTTAATGTGCCTAAGTACCAAGGCTTCCAAGCGGTCCTATCCTTGTAGTATTCCTGAGGGAAAATTTCAGGAGAGTAATTGGTAGATTCTCCTATTCTTCATTTCCTCTCCCACTCTACATCACTAGCCAATGGAAGAAACCACCACCAATCACGCTACTTAAAAATGTGGTGGAGTGAAATGGCTGAATGTGGGCTGGCATCTGACGCTTTATCCTTTCAAATTGACCAGAGTGACAGATTGTCAGAGTAGAGGTGCTCCATGCTGATAATAGTTACTCAGGCTATTTCTGAACATGGCAGTATTGATCTTTTGGAAGTTCCCTCAAAGAAAATTGCTTCTTTCTTCCCTTTGTGCACAGACTGAAGGGGGCCATCCCCTTATTCCAAGAATAGAAAAATAAAAACCATAGCAATGAGACCCAATCACTCTATTTTCCTCTTTGCATAATAAGAAAGGAGCAACCATTTTCTCAGTGCATAATAAAATTGGGTGCCTCCTTTGAAAACCTTGCCTAGGAGGAAAATCCTCAGATCTGGCTGGGAGCCTTGGATTATTTCATCAGCAATAAACTCTAGTAACTTGTACAGAATTGTTTCTTTGGGCTGTAGATGTTCATTTGAACTTCTGTTGGGACTTGGAAAGGAGTAGATTTAAACAAATCAACATTTTATCTTCAGTCTTAGGCAATACAACTTATTTTGTGTGTGTGTGGTTTAGTAATTAACTGTGTGTGTGTGTGTGTGTGTGTGTGGTCATGTGTGTGAAAGGATTAGTCTTTGAAAGAGAGGTAACCCTGGACCCTGATGCCATGCAGTTGCAAGGAGAGATTCCAAGAGAGAATGTGGTATTTGGCCCCAAACAAGTTCCCCCTCTGACTGAGAGGCAGATACAGCAGAGGGCAGTTTAAACCTGTCATTAGAGAAGACTGTGTGTTGATTCCAGTATAAGAATGGAAGAAAAGAAGAAACTGAAGGTCCCGAAGGGAGGTCCTATTGGCTGCCGCAGTTGGGAGAAGAAGAGGAGTGGTGTTGTGATTAGAGAAAGAGAGAAATGCCAGTGTAGTGGCTAAAGTGATGCACTTTAACTCAGATGCCATTGGTTCAGCTCAGTGCTCAGCCATAACATTTATTGGATTACTTTGGGCTTCACACATAATACTAAACACATGAGCCTCATGTATAGCCTCTGTAACTAGCCGTAATGATGCCATAAAGGTGACCTGAGTCACAATATCATGACCCACACAAAGGAACACCTATGGGATCACCACTCTCAGGACTCATAGCAGAGATTGTAATGCAACATCTAGAAAGGATAGCAGTCCCACGCATACAACCCAAAGTATGGATCCGGTATGTAGATGACACCTTTGTCATAATAAAAAAGGAACAACTGGAGGAAACACATGAAACCGTGAACAACATCTTCAAAGGAATAAAATTCACAAGGGAAGAAGAAAACAGCAACACACTACCCTTCTTGGACATCCTCATCAGTAGAGGAAATGATGGCATTCTAGAAATACAAGTCTACTGGAAATCTACCCACACTAACCAAGTGTTCCACTACCAAAGCAATAACCCAACCTCCCACAAGAGGAGCTGTGTAAGAACATTATTCAGACGAGCACAAACGCACTACAGCAACCCAGAACACCAGAAAAAGGAAACAGACCACATATATAGCATCTTCCAGCAAAATGGATATCCACGGAACTATATCAAAAAGTGCCTGACCACTCAACCCAACACAGCAAAACCAACAGAAGCTATGAAAAGGATTACACTGCCTTACATCAGAAACATCTCAGAAACTACTAATAGACTGTTACAACCACACGGCATCACCGTAGCACACAAACCAACCAAAACCCTTCAGAACATCGTAAGTAACCCAAAAGACCCAGTAGCCCAAGAAGAAAAAACAGGAGTTATCTACAACATACAGTGTAAGGACTGTAGCAGCCACTATGTAGGACAGACGGGCAGAAGACTAACAGAGCGCATCCACGAACACCAACTAGCAGTCAGAAGACACAATGAAAACTCCTTAATCTCACAACACATGGACAGACTCAACCATACTTTCAACTGGAAAACTGTGAGCATCTTAAACCAAGACAAATCCAAAAACGCTAGAGAATTCCTGGAAGCTTGGCACTCAGATAAAGCAGCCATCAACAGATACATAGAGGTAAACAACATTTACATACCATTCATAAGAGACAATAGAAAAGCCAGAAGACCAGAACACCTCCTTGCCAGCAATCATCACCCAGATATGCAAAGATTAACACCAGGATTAGCACCAGAGGAACAATCAAACAGCACAATATACCCTAATCAAGGAACTATTAACTCAGTCAATCAACCAAGCAGCAAACAGGAGCCCAATCAAGGAACTCCTAAGGAGAGAACAACACCTCCACCAACACAGGCAGGACAAGCCGTGGTATATAAACAGAGAGCAAGTTCCACTCCCTTTTCGCACCGAAGATGTTGCCTAGCCTGGCAATGAAACATCTGCAAGAAAACAACAAGGCTCAGAGAGCACCAAGGACTCCACAGTTCAACCCTGAGCTACAAATATTCTCTTTGATTGGTACTACACAAAGCAATTATATATTTACAACATGACACCCAACGCAGATATGTCAGTTGTGTCACTTGCATCATGATGCCATGATGATTGTGTTGTCATTTGCCTGCATCTTGTAGATCAGGGCTTTCCAAAGTTTTCCCGCAGTGACACACCAACCGCCGTTGTGTGTCGCCGCAGGAAAACCCGGAAGCGCTGATTATGATGATGATCAGCGCTTCCGGGTTGTGTGGCGACACACCAGACTGTGTGTGGCGACACACTTTTGTGTTGCGACACACAGTTTGGAAAGCTCTGTTGTAGATATTCCTACCCATTCACTCCTCCTGTTTCCTTCTCTTATACTGTGCAAGCCAATTGTTTACTTTCACTTTCACTTTTGATTCTCAACAAACCAGATCATCAGTGTTTGTGCAAATGAGTTTTTCCTATTCCTATAGTAAATGCATTTGCCCAAAACTGTTAGTGTAAGTAAGGTAAGCTGTCAGCCTGTGTAAGGGAGAGGAGGGAACTTTTGAAAAGCAAAGAGTGCCATGCTATGGCTTGCTATTGTATTAGAAATGACCCATTATTCTCCATCAAAGAATTATGATGGAGAGATAATTCTATTTCTACTCTAAAAGAATGTTCTAAGTTCCACTGAGAAAAGGAAAGGGTCTTTTTTTAGCCTCTCTAAAATTGGAGGGGTTTGTGCAAGAATCTGAATAGCAAAAATCAATTGAAGAATAATCAGGAGAGCCCTGAGCCAGGGAAGACATGTTGCCGCAAAGTGTTAGGTTGAAATGCATCTGAAGTATTTAGAAAGATTACATGATATCATGTGCTGTATGCAGTTTTTAAAGGAAGTTTTACTTTCACCTGAATGCTTCTCCTCAAAGGTATCCAGGCTCTTCATCTCAGTTGCGTGCCTCTAGAGGTGCAGCTAGTGCACATGTTAAATCTCAGTGTTAAATGGAAAAGAAATCCAGACTCTAAGAAGCCCGCCAGGTGTTACATTTTAAGACTTTGTATCTAGAAAGGACAATTATACTGTAGCTAAATAGTTTGTTTCATATTCATAAAGATATGGATAATTATACGTAATTACATTTTTCCTAAAATGTGGTAAGAAAGCCAACCTTAAAACAAGATTGAATACTTCAGTTTAACTTTTTAGCAATTTAGCTCTTGAGCAAAATTAGGGTCACCAGATTTGGGCTAGAGAACCTAGAAAACCACTAGATGCCAGAAAAGAGTTATGTGGGTCTCTTGGCTGCCATCTAGTGGTCTCCTACCCTTTTGCAGCCCAGAATTGGGGTCCCCTGTAATAGTCAGGTGAAATCTTACAGATCTGAGAAAACTTTATGTTTAAAAACACAGCTCACAAGTCCTTCTGCCATCCATTCATCTTGTTACAAGTGATTTAGGGACTTTTCAATAATTATTTGACCTTCAGTCATTTTTAACGACACATCACTGGGTGAAGGCTGCTTATTGTAGAGGCAGACAGGCCATGGTAATATCAATTCATGAAGTGGAGCTGGTCTTACTATGTTGTCCCACATCTCCACACTCCGTAGTAGCAGATACCTTTGTGGTACTAAGGGTTCAGTAAGGTCAATTTCACTGAATGACTATCACCACAGAAGACCAACCCTTCGCATGGCAGAATTACATGACACCCACATATGATGTTACAGTTCTCTCCTTGGTCCATTTTTCTTAATAGCTGTATATACATTACAAATTACTTAATTATTTGTCATGACTTTTTCTGAAGCTACCTTAGAATTCTGTTTGATGTGAGTACAAGAAATCTCAGACAGTCCCCATCACAAATCTACAGATTTATTCAAGCAATGAAATGCCTATTAAACCAGCATATGTTGGCCTGAGTTTGTTTGTTTGTTTGTTTATTTTATATCCCACCTTTTATTATTTTTATAAATAACTCAAGGCGGCGAACATACCAAATACTGTTCTGGGTCTTCTGGGCTGTGTGGCCATGTTCTGGAAGTTGTGGTTCCTAACGTTTTGCCAGCATCTGTGGCCGGCATCTTCAGAGGGCAGGAGCACAGACAGAAGCGATGTGCCCAGAGATCGCTTCTGTCTGTGCTCCTGCCCTCTGAAGATGCCGGCCACAGATGCTGGCAAAACGTTAGGAACCACAACTTCCAGAACACGGCCACACAGCCCGGAAGACCCACAACAGCCATCGAACTCCGGCCGTGAAAGCCTTCGACAATACATACCAAATACTCCTTCCTCCTCCTATTTTCCCCACAACAACAACCTTGTGAGGTGAGTTGGGCTGAGAGAGTGTAACTGGTCCAAGGTCACCCAGCCTGCTTTCATGCCTAAGGTGGGACTAGAACTCACAGACTCCTGGTTTGCCATTGGCTCCTTCCTAAGGCTGAGAGAGTGTAACTGGCCCAAGGTCACCCAGCCAGCTTTCATGCCTAAGGCGGGACTAGAACTCACAGACTCCTGGTTTGCCATTGGCTCCTTCCTAAGGCTGAGAGAGTGTAACTGGCCCAAGGTCACCCAGCCAGCTTTCATGCCTAAGGCGGGACTAGAACTCACAGACTCCTGGTTTGCCATTGGCTCCTTCCTAAGGCTGAGAGAGTGTAACTGGCCCAAGGTCACCCAGCCAGCTTTCATGCCTAAGGCGGGACTAGAACTCACAGACTCCTGGTTTGCCATTGGCTCCTTCCTAAGGCTGAGAGAGTGTAACTGGCCCAAGGTCACCCAGCCGGCTTTCATGCCTAAGGCGGGACTAGAACTCACAGACTCCTGGTTTGCCATTGGCTCCTTCCTAAGGCTGAGAGAGTGTAACTGGCCCAAGGTCACCCAGCCAGCTTTCATGCCTAAGGCGGGACTAGAACTCACAGACTCCTGGTTTGCCATTGGCTCCTTCCTAAGGCTGAGAGAGTGTAACTGGCCCAAGGTCACCCAGCCGGCTTTCATGCCTAAGGCGGGACTAGAACTCACAGACTCCTGGTTTGCCATTGGCTCCTTCCTAAGGCTGAGAGAGTGTAACTGGCCCAAGGTCATCCTTAGGCTTTCATGCCTAAGGCAGGACTAGTTGTGTGGACAGTAGCTAGAAGCCCATAGGAGATGTTCCTATAGATCTGAGGGAATGAGCCAGTGACATCTAATATAAATTGCCTTATTATGCTATCACAATAAGGAAGAATCACAGTTTTTATGCTGTGGATTTAAATTATTCCTTATAGCAGAGCTTTCCAAACTTTTCATGTTGGTGACACACTTTTTAGACATGCATCATTTTGCGACACACTCTTACAGCAGGGCATCATTTCACGACACACTCTTACAGCAGGGCATCATTTCACGACACACTCTTACAGCAGGGCACAAGGCAGGCACTAGGACCTGCACGGAATCACAGCAGGTTTGGAGGCAGCAAGGCACAAGGCAGGCACTAGGACCTGTGCAGAATCCTGGCAGGGCTTGGAGGCAGCAGTAGCCGCGACACACCCAGACACTGCAGCCGACACACTAACGTGTCCCAACACACAGTTTGGAAAGCTCTGCCTTATAGGCTATCATATTAGCAATGCTCTGTTTAGACCACATTTTGGGAAAATGTTAATTCTTACTTTCTTTATATTCATGCAAAATGAACTTGCAATAGAGCTGAAATTTACTCAAAGCTGTCTGCAACCTGAGAATGTCCTTAAAATGCATTCTACAAATACGTAGAGCAAAAGCAGCTTGTCCCTCCATGTTGCCTGAATGAGAAGCCCTGAGAAACAACAGAAACTGCTTCAAGCTTTTGTTGAAACAGTAGGGTATAAGTGTAACTGACATAAATAACTAGTGATTGCATTGGCTTTCATTTGAAAAGAGTATGAACCACAAGAGGATTAAAATTAAGAAATTCCTTATGCTCCAGTGTTCCTCTGGCCAGGTTTTGTTGTTGTTGTTGTGGATCTTGAAGACAACAAGTCATGCTTTTGAATCCATAACCGCAAAGCATCTGGAGGGCAGAAGGAGTTCCCCAGTTACACGTGTGTATTGATATATGAGGTCACAAAGAGTTGGACACGACTAAACAACAACAAAAATTGATATATTCTGAAATATTTGACACTGCCTTTTGAAGCAAAGCCTCCACTGAGCAGATTGCAGGGTGAAGTTTAAAATAGAACTAATTTATTTTCTTTGTTTTTTTGTGCCTTCAAGTCAGTGTTGACTCCTGGCGACTGCCTGGACCCTGAAGTTTCCTTGGCAATTTTTTTCAGAAGTGGTTTGCCGTTGCCTCCTTCCTAGGGCTAAGAGAAAGTGACTGGCCCAAGGTCACCCAGTTGGCTTTCTGCCCAAGGCAGGACTAGAACTCACGGTCTCCCAGTTTCTAGCCTGGTGCCTTAACCACCACACCAAACTGGTTCTCAAAAGAGAAAAACTGCAGGAATTTGTCCTGGCAGTTGCCAGGAGTCAACATTGACCTGAAGGCACCAAAAAAAAAAAAAGGATATAAATTACACTTAACTAAGCACATTTATCAGAACAACCACATCAATAATACAGCGACAGGATTCTATTCATCTAAGAGCAGTCCAGAACTTCCAGAAAAACTGTCAAGGAGAGACTCATGCACGATTAAGATTTCCTTCCATCTTCGTGCAGAAGTGACACGGGGGATGCCGAGTGTCTCATTTCACAGTCCAGCTTCTTTTCTTGCCTTTCAGCACATCAACAATGATCATATTCATGGGGAGAAGAAGGAGTTTGTTTGTCGCTGGCAAGAATGTACCCGGGAACAGAAACCGTTCAAAGCACAATACATGTTAGTTGTGCACATGCGAAGGCATACTGGAGAAAAACCCCACAAGTGCACGGTAAGAGAGTGTCACTGCGGAAGTGTTTTCCGCCTGAGGCTGACCTGGCCTAAGGCGTTAGCAAACAAGCTACTGCAGGCATGTGCCTCCCAGCTTCGCTACACTTCCCCATCTAGCACAGGCAGATCAGCAGCAGCAGTTTGCAGTCTGGAGCAGATTAAAAATCAATTCTTTCCTCTGCTGAAGCACTGAGAGAGTGAGAGAAAGACCCTTTCGGTGCTGGGGAAGGAAAAGGGTGCCTATTTGAACTGCTTCCGATTGGAGGGTAACTCTTTTTCTTACCTCAAGATGGAGACATTCAGGATTTTTTGTAGAGGTGGGGTCTGGTGCAGAGGGAGGGGAAGCGAAGATGTTTGGCAGGCAAATGAGATAACCCCACAGTCTGACTTCAGCCTGTATCCCAAATGTCTACAGTAATCTTCCACATGTTGGCAGATTGGAATACACTGGATGGAGTCTCGTGTCCTCGTAAGCACAGAGCAGGTCTCAGTGTGTGAGGAATATCCCTGCATTTCTCACTATCTATACCAGTGCTTTCCAAAGTGCCGCCGTTGGCGACACACCAACAGCGGCGCGGGGGTGGGGGCATGCACGGCGGCGGCGCAGGGGGGCGCGCGGCGGCGGCAGCCTCCGCTAAAACGCAGAAGCGCTGATGGTGTGCCGCTGCCATCGTCACCGCTGCGCCCCTGCCGTGCACGCCCCTGCCGCCGCTTCTGGGTTGTGTTGCAACACACCAAACTGTGTGTTGCGACACACTAAAGTGTTGTGACACACAGTTTGGAAAGCTATGATCTATACACTTGTGCTTATTAAGTATAAGTGCATTCCACTCTCCACTGCACATCCAGCAAATGAGCGAAGACTGCTCCACATCATGTTGTTGACTTTATGTAGTACGCCACTATCTCCTGCAGATCAGCATACACAGGGCAGAACAGAGATTTCACAAAGAGAGCAACTGAATTGCAAAAGGAGCTTGCTGCCCAAACACATCCAGTGAGCAGAGCTCTTGTTCTGTCCTCCTCCTGATCTCCCGGTAAAGCAAATGAATCCTGTCTCCAATTCACGTCACCCATTAGACGTGTTCTTTATTTGAAACCCCAGAAAGTAATTTGAGAAGCCCAAGGACTGAGGCAATTTCTTCTGCATCTTAAAATGTTAGCATCCAGGCAGCTATGACACTATTAGCAGTTACACTTCTAACTTCAGAGCAAAAGACCCATTCTACACAGTGTTGTAATCTAAATTAAAAGCTCATTTAGTGGAGAAATGTCCGGGTTCATTGTGCAATGATTTCTCAGCATGCCCTTGTTCCTTAAAAGTCAACTGAAACAAGGAACAGGACATCAAACAGAAGACCAGGCTAGAACATTTGGCTTGCATCCTTGTTCAGGATGAAGAAAGGGATGGAAGACAATCCCATTTGATACTGAGATCAGGACATAGAAATAGGAAACATTGGATTGGCCAGCTGTCCTGCTCAGATATGCTTTGTTCATGTTTGTTACTCAAAACTGCTATGTGCTAGTTGAGGTTTTTGGTATATTTTGCTGCCATCTAGTAGCCATCCAGATCTCTGCAGCCTAGATATGCCGATATCCAGGTCTGCAGCCCAGTCCTAAACATAGAATCTCAACAGGAATGATCCCTGCATGAAAACTGTGCATGAAGAGAGCCCCAATGAGTGGGTTGGTCTTAAAAGTACAAGCACCTGCTTTCCATCAGCTGCCCAGATTACAAATTGCATTAAAAAAGAAAAAAAAAGGGGGGGGGGTCTTTTCTGTCACAGACTGCTCATGAAAGCCAAGATCTGCCTGGGATTTATTCTCTTCAAGAGAGATTAAAACCAGATGAGATGGAAAAATGCCTCCAGCTGATTAACACTCCAGTTTTGTTTTGTTTTTAGTTTGAAGGTTGCTCCAAAGCATATTCACGACTAGAGAACTTAAAAACACACCTGAGGTCTCATACAGGAGAAAAACCTTATGTCTGTGAGCACGAGGGCTGCAACAAGGCCTTTTCTAATGCTTCCGATCGAGCCAAACACCAGAACAGAACGCATTCCAATGAGGTAGGGGATGTCCTTTACCACAAACTGGTTGCTTTTTTTAAATGTTGCTAATAATATGCAGTGATTTGTATTATAATCATCATACCATAGTGACTTTTTAACATTTATTCTGCTGGAAGGGAAAATGACGCTAGTTTAATTCAGAGTTTTCTCACCTAAGTTGGGCCTGAACTATGATCCTGGCCAGGTTGAGCGTTCTTCCAGGTACAAAATGCCGCTCAATTTTGGTTCGTGTGTTTGAGAAAGAAATTCACCAAGCTAGCATCTGAGCACCCAGACCTAAATGAAATGCCTGGCCTTGTGGATGCGTAGGGCTGGTGCACAAGACAAATGTTGTGTTGTTCTCTTTGCTAATTAAGATCCATTATTAGTAGCTGGGGAAAGGTCAGGAAATTGTATTTATTGTACAACATGTGATGGTCTGCTGCAGATGGTTAATGCTGAGGTTGAAATTTATATTACCACTAATTAAGCAAAGGGCAGTAAGAGGAAATGCTCCAGAGTTCAGAAAACAGCTGGGACTGGGTAAAATTAATTTGAAATCATAAGTATACATTATGATGAACAAGTGGATTGATATGAGCACAGGACTGGAATGTTTCCCTGGTGCTTCTGAGGCTCTTTTGCCACCTCACAGCTTCCTTTTGAACAAATATTTTTCTTAACCAATATCATGTGTTTCTTATGTATGGCTTGAGGGCAAGAGACTGTGTTGGTGGCAGAAGGCTACAAATGGATTGGTAAGAAGTGGAGCCATCAAAACCCATGATCAAGCAGGGGAAGTTTTGCCCACTAAGGAAGGGGGGCGGGAACAGAAAACTAAGATAAGCCAGAGTTCTATCTACTCCCCAAAGTAGGTCAGCTAGGTAGACTTTCCAGATGGGATCATAATGAAACTCTCCTTAAGATTCAATATCACAACGTGTTGGAGATGAATCTGTAGGCCATGCATAGGGGAAATATATATTTCTGGGGTTATTTATATGTCTCACCTCCTACAGAGGCAAGGTTGGTGGAAGCTTGAAATGGGCCCTTTACGAGCAGATCCAAATTATTGTAGAGTTTCCTCCCTAGAGAAATTATGCTTGGTTTCTCATTATCATCCCTTTAGGCACTTAACAAAGGCAACATTGTTTTCCCAAATGTTTAACAATCAATGCTGCTAGTTTAGGATTAATCTCTATTTGTATTCTGCAAAAGTTGTAACTATTCATTATTTTATTGGGTTTATTTGTACATTGCTTTGCATGCCCATCAAATGAGGTAGAAGAAATGTAAAAGTCTGAATCAAAGTAAAGGTTCAGGGATTTTGTGAGAGGAGTAAAGACAAAACTTTCAGGGTGGGTTTCACAGGAATGGCCACAGTAAAATAGGAACGTGCTTAATAAAGGAGCTTCTAATCCATTTTGGAACAATCTAAACCATGTTTCATATTCTGATCATTTGGATCTGCTACCAGAACTCGGTCTTGAACATCTTTGCTCAAAGTACCCTTTCTATTTTCAATTTGCCTACTGTAGGTCCTATCCATCAACCTATTAGGGACTGCAGAAGGGCCATTGAATAAATATAAGGCACTCTGCCTAGGAAATGAGTTTGTTTCCATCCTTCTGGTCTTACCCATCCATCTTAGAAGTGGGTGAATGAGCAAGTGGGACTTTTTCTGCATATGGAAAGCAATATCTAAATCAGAATTAGAAAAAGTAGAAGAAAGTATTTATTAACTAAAGCTGAGAAAATGTAAACCAGCATTCTTTGGATGGACCACTTCTAAGATCTAATGGAAAAATACTTTAAGTAGCCTGAAACAGCACGTTACAATCCAGCCTTTCAGAAGGAGCTACCAGAGCTATCTTGCTCAAAGCAGATTTGTGGAAATGCATTTGGATTTGCTGAGGGGGTGTGTGTCATTTCTGTTTGCTTGCTTCTCTCTCCAGCTGTAGAGCCCTAACGCTGTTTATTTGTGCTGCGGTTATCAGTGACTCAAATTTTCAAAGTTACGGTATCATCTTCAAAAATCACTGAGGGGCTTTGGGTTTTACTCTACAGCATAAACAACTACCAGTTTGACAGATGATGGAGATGTAGGGGAGATCTGATGGGCTGCAAATCCAGTTCAGATTCTCTCCTGGCTTTCTGTAAAACAGGATGCCTCTTTCACCCTCCCAAGCCAAGTATATTTCAACAGAAAGGTTGCCCTAAAGAGATTTCTTGCATGTCCCAGCTACATCCCATGCTAATCTTATTAATGCAAGAACGTGAACAAATGGAAATCAGTCCAATGCAATTATTGGGCGAGGTGTTAAAATGCTTTGATAGGGATCCCGTGACAATTCACAAAGCCCGAGTTTCAGCTTGGAGTTTGCATATGCAGGGTATAAGCATTCCATACAACTTAAAGGTGGAAGCAACATTTGGGGCAAAAAAACTAGCTTGTCAGCATTCTTACATTGTAATTGCTCCTTTCATCTATTATGAATAGCCAAGAAGAATGAGTAGATCATTCTACGTGGCAAGGCCACGTCAAGATTGTTTCCAAACACAGCAAGTCTGACAAAGCAAGTTAACTTCTCCTAAAGCATTCCTCCTTCACCAGCATTAAGTAGATAGCCATGCAAACTGTAAAACTACCCTTCTGTCTGGGTAGTGATAGCGTCTGTGATATGTACACAAGTTGCTGTATGTTTAGAATATATCACAAAACTGCCACTAAAAATATATCTCAGTTATTTTACTCTCATTTTGGTGAATGACTTCAGCTCTGTTACTCTTGGCAGAAACCCTACGTCTGCAAGATCCCAGGTTGCACCAAGAGATACACAGACCCCAGTTCTCTCAGGAAACACGTGAAGACTGTGCATGGACCGGAGGCCCATGTCACCAAGAAGCAGCGCAATGACATTCACCTGAGGCCGCCTGCCCTTAAGGAAAATAGTGACAATGAAGCAAGTGCCAAGCAGAGCAGCAAGTCTGCTGAAGAGCGGGCTGAAGCAAACAGCACCACCACAGGCACAGAGGACTGTTTACAAGTCAAAACAATAAAGACAGAGAATTCTGTGGTAAGAGAAGCACTTGCTTTAGGTGACTTGTTGACAGTACTGTATAATTTGTCAAGTAGCAAAAAATACATTAATAACCCTTTCCCCACCCTACCCCCAAACACACAGACATACAATATTTTCAAATCTCCCAGTTTAGATTTCGTCTAAGCCCACCTCCAACCTTTTCAGCATCCTTTTGCATGTCAAATTTAAGACTTCATACATCCACAGACATACAGTAGATAGTAGGTATTACATGCATAAGCCAAACAAAAGATGAAAAATTAACATTTGAGAATGTTAACATGTTAACATCTCTTTGAGAATGGGAAACTGTTTTGCCTGATGAGTGAAACATCAGACTAGTTTTTACATCACACTGTGATTAAAATTTGGTAGGACTGCCAGGATCAAATCCATGAAATAGAATTGTCCATCCTCAGAGAGATAATATTTTGAATTTCAATAACACATAAAGCTACAGTTTCCAGAGGGGTAGCTGTATCAGTCTTTTGTACAAAGACATTATTTTTCTGATACCTACGTTCTAAGCAAGACCATAATTATGCTCTAGGCTAGTATTGTCCATCTGGTTCCCCAAACCATTATAAAAAGATGGTTTGAAGGCTCAGGGTGAGAAGCTCCAAATCATGATTCAGATGTGGAGCCCTATACCCCATTCTTGGTACATTCCCCAAACTATACCCTCTCTAAATATCGCAGCAAAGATGTGAAAGGAGAACTTTACTACGCCTATGAGAGCTCACCTCAGCATCTCCTCCCATTTCCTTGGTTTCCTCAATTGTTCCTCTTTAGTTGCACTATTAAGTGACACTAAGATGTGGCTCAGTGGTTAAGACGCCAGGCTTGTCGATCGGAAGGTCGGCGGTTCGAGACCCTAGCCCTGCGTGACGGAGTGATCTCCCGCACTCACCCCAGCTCTTGCCAACCTAGCAATTCGAAAGCATGCAAATGCAAGTAGATAAATAGGTACCACTTCTGTGGGATGTTAACAGTGTTCCATGCTTGTCATGCCGGCCACATGACCGTGGAAGCGTCTTCGGACAGCGCTGGCTCTTTGGCTAGCAAACGGAAATGAGCACCGGCCCCTAGAGTTGGACACGACTGTGTGGGGGAACCTTTACCTTTACCTAAGATGTGGCAGGCAGGCATACTAACTTGGGAATTTCAGCATGAGGACAAGAGCATTTTGTATTGAATTGGGAAGACAAGCTGGAAAGAAGCTTGTCTATTGTGCTCTTTGTCTTAGTTTTGACTAAAAGTTGGTGGAGCTTCTCTCCTCTTGAAAGAGAGGTGGAGGAGATATTGCTTAAAATAAACACTCTTCTTCCCAGCAGAACCTATGGAAGAAGCCCATATTTGTGTGTGAATGAATGTATGTGGCCTGGTCTGGCTTTATTCGTCTTACCGAAATATAGGGCATGGCATGTTCTTTCCAAAGTAATGCAGACCTCAAAAAGAAAAAAAATCCTCAACCACTGTTTTTTTTAAATAATATTGGCAATTATTTAGTACTTGAGACTGTTCAAAGCATTTGACACAGGATCCTGTAGTAATTACCAATTCTGTAGAATAGGTGAGGCTGAGAGATACTTACCTTAAATTCATGGAAGATATGAATTAGCAGTTAGATCTGAGCTATGATACACCAGAAACTGCACTTTTATTATATATAAAAGCAGGATGCATTGAACAAGTATTCCTGAGAAGATGTAGACAACAAATATGAAGATGCATCACGGATGTTTAAATAAGATATGCGGTTTTTTAAATAATAGTAATAATACAGAGAATGACATTTCTCATTCTGTATACTTGAGTGGTAAAAACATATTTCTGCTAACTTCAGGACATCTGGGTGAAGGAGTGAAATTATTTCCTGGAATTGGATACTCTGAAAATATTTATTTTCTGATCCCTCATGAGACATCAGTACTGATTATGTACAAAGACACATTGTCACATTTGCATTCTGTAAGGTACTATATACATTGATGGCACTGTAAACACAGATTATAAATGTGATGTTCTACAAGTTCTAGCAGTCTTTTATCTGTGCCATGGCTGTTGCTAATCTGCCATTATTTTTTTTGCATCATGTCTTGCTCCATCAATAACCTCAACCCTTTCCCTTTGTGTTGTCTGTGCTCTAACAACCTGTTCTTTCTCCTCTCTTAACTTTTTCTACTCAACTTCACAAGGACAGTCGGTACTAAGGTGAGCAAATACCCTGTCTTTGTCAAAGTCTCTTACAAAAGACATAATGTGCTTTGTCCTGTGTGTGTGGCTAAGCAAACCAGCTGTATGGTCTCTGTAAAAATTCTGCAGGTGCTAAGATAGACTATTTGAAAAAACAGCTATAGTGAACTATCTGTTACAGTTGTCTGTAATTCTTTCTCTCTCATCCTTTCCATGTTGGCATTCCGCAAATAGACTAACTACCCTGTTGAGAACCCACACCTATAAAATTCATTAGACAAATCCTCCCTGGTCCAAAACTATGGGGTGGTATTCCTCTATTCAAGATGCAGTTTGAAACAGACAACTGATTCTGTTTTGAATGAAGTTTGCATCTTAGGATGCACTGTGGTGTGAACGATGTGATTCCAGCAGAACTAAGTAGTGCCACCTGCCATTTATGTATGATATTCTAAGAAGTGGCAGAAATATTGTTCCATTACTATGTTCATGCTAGCCAAGTCCCTCCTGTTATAACAACGTTGTACTGTTGTGCCTCTTTGGTTATGAATTACATTGCCAGCATCCTCTTGCTAGCACCTTTCACCTTTTCAGTAAAAGTTTTTTTTCCTGTTCCATTTACGAGTAATCTTATAATATGCTTTGTTCATAAGGAAATTCATTTTGATATGGAAAGGACAGTAGACAGAACTGCCTATTCAATCCTCTGGAACAGTGTTGTGCTGGAAAAAGAGGGAAGTCATTCCAACGGAGGGGTTGTGTAGCATTCCAAGTCTATAGCCACAGAGGGCCAGCAATCATAAATCACGATGCCATGGCCCAGACAGCAAAAGAAAACGAAAAGCCCTTCCTTTGAGCGAGCCAATAGAGAACATTTAACTTTTATTGCAGATAAATTACTTAATGTGAAATGTAATTCCTAATAAAAAACATTTACCAAATCCAAGTCTGCAAATCATGCCCTTATCTGCTTATAAAGACTGTCAGCCAAGCATGCTGCTGTCCTTTGAACCAAAAGAAGTCCACGGTGCCTAAAGCATTTCAGGTTTGATTCTGCTGCAGATAAACAGGCACACTGTAGAATGGGGATGGGGAAATCTACTCAAGTTCCAGGTTTATCTGACAGAAGCATCAAGAGCTTAACTTTTCTTGAGAGAGCACATATAATTCTTTGCTAACAAAAAAGAAAATGCCCCCTCTTGGCTTTTAGCTCCCTGGTGTTTACATACCACTGCTTTAAACAGTCATAAAAATTAAGTAAATCATTTAAATCGCTTATCTCCTGGAAAATCCTGTTTCCACACTACAGTGCCATCACACTTGTGGGCAATAATGGGCACATTGGTTTATCAGCTAATGAGGATTTGTTTACCTAAAGAACAGATCTGGCTTAAATTAAGTTGGATGGAAAATTGAAGTTGGAATGGACTTGATTGCTCTTAATGCACTGAATTTCAGTAGTGAAGGTATTCTTAAATTTTTCTACAATTCTCCCTCTCATGTTAATTCAAATCTGAGAGTATTTAAGGTTATGATACTTAAACGTAAGTCAATAATTTTTTAAAATTTATTTATTCAAATTTGTTATAGCCGCCCAACTCCAAAGGACTCTGGGCAGTGTACAGAACCAAAAGATGCATAAAAAACAAATAAAACATAAAACCACACAGACAGCCCAGACTAAAATGGTCTTAAAAGCAACACAAATCAAAACAAAACAGCCCCATCCCCATATACTAATACACTAACCCCAGGCCTGAGACCAAAGCAAGGTTTGAATAATACAATCTGAACTTTTAGAAAGAAATATTAAAAATTATCAGGATAAACAATACAAATCTCAAAAAAGCAAACCCCAATAAGCGTTGTAAAGCTTTCTGAATTTTTTTTTTATCTCTTTCTTCAGGGGAATTCTTCAATCAGTTAAATCACTTGTTTAAAAAAAAAACTTATAGGGTTTAGTTGAGGCACTCCTCCCCCTTCCCTTTTTAAGGTTTATTTTCTTGGGCACTGAAAGCATCTATACATTATAGCTAATTTCTGACATGTTGAGATAGAGACCAAAAATATTTCAATCTTCTCAATGCTATTTTTTTCTTATTTTCATTTGTCCACACTGCAGTTTAACTTAAGGGGGTGTTAACTCATGGGATTTTTGTCAACTGCATCCCAGTCCAATATCTTTTGTGATGATGTCATGGTCAGTCGCAAACTAAATCATTTGGGTAATCACAGTTAAAGAGATTAAATAATAATGTGGGAAAATGAGGCAGAGGAGAATGCAAAATGAAAAACAGGAGAAAGAAAAAAGGAGAAAGAAAAATGAAAAACAAAGATGTGCCAAGAAATGGAGTAGTCAAAGGAACAAAGGATGTAAGAACAATCCAAATGTTTAGCAAGATAATGTATAGCCAGTCTGGGTGCAGCCTTAGTTTATAGAACTAAGCAATACTGACACTAGGGAGAAACCTGAAATGTGTTCAGATGGTGGTCTTTTCCTTTGCTTCTTTAAGATGTATCAGTCCAGTCCTGGTGGCCAGTCATCATGCAGCAGTGAACCATCGCCACTTGGGAGCACCAACAACAATGACAGTGGAGTGGAAATGAACATGCACAGTGGGGGAAGTCTGGGGGACCTGACTGCGTTGGAGGATAGTACTCCTGTTGTGGACTCGACCGTCTCATCTGGCAACTCAACTGTCAGTCTTCAGCTAAGGAAACACATGACCACCATGCAACGCCTTGAGCAGCTCAAGAAGGAGAAACTCAGGACAGTGAAGGATTCTTGCTCATGGGCAAATCCAGCACCACAAGTCAAAAACACCAAACTGCCTCCCATCCCAGGCAATGGTAAGTCAGCCTATTACTTTACATCTATCCAACAATGTTTCAGAGACTATCTTCAACTATCCCACTACCATTCACTGAATATCTTTCCTCTAATTGAAACAGTGTCAGAGGCTCAGCTGAGATCCAAACCTAAGAGGAGCCAAATACGCACACAAACACCCCTTCCCTTGTCTCTACCCAAATATCACATTGTAGTATCGTTTATGTGTGTTCCTTAACAGTTATGAGAACCAGTACATGAGACGGAAACTCAAGCGTAAATGCCAACTTGAAACAGAATGTAATCTATCTTTTTTATTTGGATATTGCAGTCTTCAAGGCAAAACGTGTTCCATTCCAGTGTTCAATGTTTCGATCTTCTCTGCCTTCTTGAAAAGTAATGTGCAGGTTCATACTTGGAACAGAAAATGGGGATGTGCACCAGCATCTCTTGTGATGTCTCAGTCTTGAAAGAAATAAGGTGTTGCGTTGTATTTTGAAGCTTTGTTGACTTACAGAAAACAGCCAGGGATATTGGGATGGTAGCCAGTTTTGAAATGTAGAATTGGCCTATACAACATTTTGTTCTGCTGTCTAGGTAATGTACAACAAAGTTACTACATTCCAAACACTTATTAAAAAAAATGTCAATGCAGGATAACCCAGTTAACCCATTCAAAATATATACAGTAATATGAATGACTAATATAGGTGTTCTACAGCTCAGCAAGTGCAGAATGAGGCCTGCCTTACAAAGCTTCATCTTCTCAATCTTATGCTGCTGTCTTAAACAAATCTCCTTCTAATTCTTTGGTAAATATTTTCTGGATCTCAGTTCATTCTCTTTAGACTCAGAAGGGAAATTGAAAAGACATGAAAATGACATAGCTTTTTATATATTTTTTTGGTTCTTTGTTTTCTGCTGTATATTTACACACCCCATAAAGGCAGATTACTGGAATATGATAGACATAAGAGGTGTAGATGAATAAAACCATTTTACAATAATGTCAGTGAAGAAATTAAACTCCTTTTCCTAAATATCTGATATCAGTCTTCATGGTTAATCAATTGATTAACAATTGTTAATCAATTTTTTAAACAACTTATGTGCCCGTACTTTTTTTTTCATTCTGACAGTCTGGTTCAAAAAAAAATATAATTGTTAATTCTGTTTCATTATTAATCCAGTGACTCCACAGCAGTTCTATTACTGATTGTCATTGCTGTCTTTCCTTTTTTTAAAAAAAATATTATTGATTAAAAAAAAGGAAAAAATATTTACATATATTTACAAACATTATAGACATAACAATACAATACAATACATTTAAAAGTAAACTATAGAGAGAGAAAAAGAAAGAAAGGAAAGTGTATGACAGAAAATTTAAAAGTGAAACTTCCAACTATCCATATGAAGAATCTAAAATTATTACTAAAGTATTTTCTGCATTGTTATTGTTATTTAATACCTCTATTTCTCTATTTATATATATTATTTACATTGTTATATATCATTTTAATGCCATAAATGCCATCTATGGACCAACAAACCATGGTACAAATCCCTTACACTCAGTAGATGGTGCTAAATTTCTAAAGGACAAAGAGTCTATTGCACTGCGCTGGAAAGAGCATTACTACAATCTCCTTAATCATCACTCTACTGTGGCTGATGAAGTCTTCTTGCAAATCCCGCAAAAACAAATAAGAAATGAGCTTGCAGTACCCCCTAGTTTGGAGGAAGTCAGTAAAGCCACTAAACAAATGAAAAATAACAAAGCTAGTGGACCTGATGGGATTCCTGCTGAAGTCTTTAAAGAAGGCGGGCCTGAACTTACACAACAACTTCATAAGCTCATCGAAAAAATCTGGATGAGGGAGGAGATTCCAGCAGACTTTAGGGATGCCATAATTATCACTCTCTTTAAAAAGGGTGATAGAACAGACTGTGGAAACTATCGAGGCATCTCCCTTCTAGCCACAGCAGGCAAAATCCTGGCAAAGATCATTGCAAACCGTCTCCTATCTGTATCAGAAGACATCCTCCCTGAAACGCAAAATGGCTTCCGCCCTTCCAGGGGAACAGTGGATATGATCTTCACTGCACGACTGCTTCAAGAAAAATGCAAGGAGCAAAACCGCCCTCTGTACATGGCGTTTATTGATCTGACTAAAGCTTTTGATACTGTAAATCGTACTGCTCTCTGGACCATCCTTCTGAAAATCGGATGCCCTGATAAATTTGTGAACATCTTGCGGTTACTCCATGACAACATGATGGCAACAATCCCGAATAACAATGGCTCTCAAAGCGATCCATTTAAAGTGGAATCCGGCATTAAACAGGGATGTGTTATTGCTCCAACCTTATTTGCTATCTTCATCACTATGATTATACACCTTGTTGAAGAGAAACTTCCTACTGGTGTAGAAATTATATATCGAACAGATGGAAAGCTTTTTAATCTTAGTAGGCTGAAAGCAAAAAATAAGGTAATTGCAACTTCTGTTATAGAACTTCAATATGCTGATGATAACGTAGTTTGTGCACACTCCGAGGAAGATCTTCAAACTATCCTAAACATCTTTGCAGAAGCATATGAAAAGCTCGGCCTCTCGATTAACATTAAAAAAACCAAAGTGCTTTACCAGCAAGTTCGAACCAATCCCTCCGCAGCGCCATCAATCCAGCTTAAAGGTGTGTCACTAGAAAATGTCGACCACTTTTCTTATCTCGGCAGCCATCTATCTACAAAAGCCAACATCGACGCTGAAATTCAGCATCGCCTGAGCTCTGCGAGTGTAGCTTTCTCCCGAATGAAGCGTAGAGTGTTTGAGGATCGGGACATTCGCAGGGAGACCAAAATGCTTGTTTACAAAGCCATTGTACTACCAACCCTTCTGTACGCCTGTGAAACATGGACCCTCTACAAACGCCACCTCCAACTTCTTGAAAGATTCCATCAACGCTGCCTCCGAAAAATTCTGCAGATTACTTGGGAAGATAGGCAGACTAATGTTAGCGTATTAGAAGAAGCGAAAACCACCAGCATTGAAACAATGATCATCCAACATCAACTTCGCTGGACCGGTCATGTTGTTCGAATGCCTGACCATCGTCTTCCAAAGCAGGTACTTTACTCCCAACTTAAGAATAGAAAACGGAATATTGGTGGACAGCAAAAGAGATTCAAAGATACTCTCAAAGCTAATTTAAAAAAATGTAATATCAGCATTGAGAACTGGGAAGCCCTAACTCATGAGCGTTTCAATTGGAGGTCATCCTTTATTAATGGCCTTTGGAGAAGCACGAGTACAGGGCGAAAAGGAGAAAAGAGCTAAAAGGAAGGCACGTCAGGCAAACCCTCATCATGACCGTCTCCCACCCGGAAACCTATGCCCTCATTGTGGGAGGTTGTGCGGATCCAGAATTGGCCTTTATAGCCACTTACGGATCCACCGTTAAAATTTTACCTTTGGAAGACAATCTTACTCGGCTACGAGTGATCGCCAATGATGAATGATATCCATTTGGATCTTTTGTGTTGTCTCGATGAATTTGAAAAAAGGTTTCCAACAGGTTGTAAAGTCTTCCATATTTTTGTCGTTTAATTGGTCAGTCAATTTTGCTATTTGTGCTAAATCCATTGATTTCATAATCCACTCTTCTATTAATGGAATATAGTCCTCTTTCCAATGGAGAGCGTAGATAGTTTGTGCTGCAGTAATCAAGTAAAGTAGTAGTTTTCCATGTTTTATTTGTAGTTCCTTGTCTATAAATCCCAGTAGAAAGAATTCCAGTTTTTGGTAAAGTCCTTATTTAACATTTTACATAAAATTTTATGAATTTCATCCCAAAATTTTTTGGCTTTTTTACATGTCCACCAAGCATGGTAAAAGGTGCCAATTTCTTGTTTACATTTCCAGCAACTGTTCGACACATTTCTAAACATTTTGGATAATTTATTAGGCGTAATGTACCACCTGTACATCATTTTATAAAAATTTTCTTTCAAATTGTAATTAAGGGTAAATTTTAAATCTTTTGTCCATATTTTTTCCCAGGTTTCGTTTTGAATTTGGTAGCCAAAATTTTCTTCCCATTGAATTATACATTTTTTAGTTTGTAAATCGGACATTTTAATTTGTAGTAGTACTTTGTAAATTTTTGCTATCAGGTGATCATTATCTGTCCATAATATATTATCCCATTTAGATGATTGTTTTACAAATTTATAATTTTTCATATCTGTTTTAAATTGTTCTTTTAATTGCAAAAATGTGAACCAGTTACATATAAATCCTTCATTTTGTAATTCTTCTCGTGTCTTCATTATGTAGTTCGTTCCTTCAAATTTAATTAAGTCTCTATATTTTAACCATTTTTGATGTCATTGCTGTCTTTCCTGATCGTCTGTGCTCTGTGCTGTATATTGCTTAAGCTGTGGACAAACAATAGTTTTCCTTGCCCAATTTTGTGGGAAGCAATTTGGAAGGCAACAGTGGTTCTTCCAGATCACTTCCCATTTTCCAGCCAACTGTATCTATATGTGTGAGCTAGATAAGTTTTCAAGATGATGATGATGATGATGATGATGATGATATTGCTTGTATCCAAGTACAAGAATTGAATGCCTTTCCTTCAGCACCACTGACTAATAATCTTACTCTCTCTTTCTCATTTTCATTCAGGTTGTCTGTTGGACAATATGCGTGGCACCTCTACAACGCTGCCTAACCCAAGGATAACTGAGCTGTCCATCAATGAAGTTACAATGCTGAACCAACTAGCTGAACGCCGTGACAGCTCAACCAGTACCATCAGTTCTGCCTACACAGTCAGCCGCAGATCATCAGGAATATCCCCTTACTTCTCCAGCCGTCGTTCCAGTGAAGCTTCTCAATTTGGAAATCGCCCTAACAACACAAGCTCTGCTGACTCCTATGATCCTATTTCCACCGATGCCTCTCGCAGGTCAAGTGATGCCAGTCAGTGTAATGGGGTCTCTGGTCTTCTGAATCTCACACCAGCTCAGCAGTACAGGCTGAAAGCCAAGTATGCTGCTGCCACAGGTGGCCCACCACCTACACCACTACCTAACATGGAAAGAATGACCCTGAGGAATAAAATCTCCCTCCTTGATGGCTCAGAGCCTGCTTTGCCTTCATTTCGTCTCCCTCCTGGGCCGAGGCGTTGTAGTGACAGCAGTGCTTATATGTATGGGACATCACCTGCATTCTCTCATGAAGTGCCTGGGAATAGTGCAAGACGGGCAAGCGATCCAGTAAGGAGACCTGCTGGAGACCCAAGTTCCCTTCCTAGAGTCCATACTTTCAACAGCACCAACAGCATGAACCCTCTTCACCCTCCTGCAGACAGAAGAAATTTCAGCCTTCCAGTCTTTCCACATTCAGACAGAAGCCTTGCTAGGCATGTATATTCCCCACGACCCCCAAGTATTAGTGAAAATATTGCCATGGAAGCAATGCCTGGTGAGACAGATAGTTCTGTGGGAGATGACGATATTGTCCTACCCGATGATGTAGTGCAATATATCAAATCCCAAAACAGTGGGATTGCCACAGAGAACTCTTCTACAGGGTATGGCGGTGAAATGCAAAACTTCCAAATGAATGCAAAAGTGCAGCACAACAACACACTAAACCAACGCAGGATGGCTATTCCAGATCTGAGTATGAACCAATCAACCTCTGTTGGTGGTGGATGCCAAATAAACTATGGGGCTAACTCTGATTTGCATAAAAATAACATGCCAGTCCAGTGGAACGAAGTTAGCTCAGGAACTGTTGATGCACCCTCTGCTCAAGCAAAACAGCAGTTCCCTCAACGGAACTTAGCTGTATTCCATCAGAAGCAAAATTTTGGTCAGTATCAGAACTTCAACCAGCAGCAGTTGCAGGTGGGTCAAAACAACATGAATGGGACTCTGCAGCAATTTGTGCAGAAGAATGCAAGCATGGATGGGCAAAGGCTCAATTGCATGCACTTAAAGCAGCAACAGGTGAATCCAGGTTCTGGTAACAACCTGGATTTGAACTCACATGAGGTGTACAACCAAGTTCATCAAATGCTTAGTCCAAATACGATGGGAGGTGATGTCACCCAACTTTCTCCTTCCTGTAATAACATGACTATGAAGCCTGCATTCCACATTCATTCTCAGCAAATAGATAATGTGGCTGATCCCATTTCATTAGTTAACAATGGCAGAGAATATGTGATGCACAGTCAAGACATGCAGGAACCAGGGTATCAGCAGAGCTTTCCATCTCAGCCAAGCCACATGAACTTCTCAGGAGGACTTCCACCAGGCTTCCACCAGGAGGACTTCCACCAGGCTTCTGCATTAATGACCTCAAATCAACCACACTTTGAGCCGCAACAGAATATGATAGGTACAATTGGACAGAGCTTCACTTCCTCAGTGGTACAACCTCACCCTCCACCTAATCCTAATCCAGGAAGCAAGCACCAAGGAGTCCGTGCTGTGCAGCAGTTGGGATACATGAGAACATCTCACCCAACAAATAATGTGAGCTCAGGGCAGGAAAGGGCAAACTCTTCCCCCAAGAGAACAACTGGTGTAGGACCATTGCAACCACAATTTAACAGTAGTATGAGGGAAAACCATTTGATGCACTATTACGGTCAAATACACATGTATGAACAAAATGGGAATGTTAATAACCATACTGATTACAGTGTAAGACAACAATGTGCATTGAACATCAAACCAGCCACCATGCCTTCCCCTAGTGCTAATCAAGTTTCTAGCACAGTGGATTCTCAGGTTCTAGAGCCTCCCCAGATAGATTTTGATGCTATCATGGATGACGGTGACCATTCAAGTCTGATGTCAGGAACCTTGAGCCCTAGCATCCTGCAGAATCTTTCTCAGAACTCCTCTCGCCTTACAACTCCCCGAAATTCTCTGACACTGCCATCTATACCACCTGGAATTAGTAATATGGCAATAGGGGACATGAGCTCTATGTTGACCACTCTGGCAGAAGAGAGCAAATTTCTTAACATGATGTCTTAATGCATAAAGCACAAATGGCTAGAAGTATCCAGAGATTATGTGCCGAGCAATGTTATGAATGTGCTTTTCTTTTTAAAAAAAAAAAAGGAGAAGGAAAAAAGTTTCCATAGAGTAGACTTTTACAAGTATTAAGACATATTAAGGGAATTCCAAATAAGAAAAAAATATCTTTGTACAAACATGCATACCCTATATAAAAAGCACTGAAAGGATGCACTTCTAGTATTATTTTGTGCTTGTTTTTCAGAGTGATCAAAGATACCATCATCCTTCTTAAAGTGCTTCTAAAGTGTCACCATTTATAAAAGACAGGCCACACTGAGAATCCTTTTAAAAGCCTGATTGCCATGGCCACCATCCCTTCCCTTGTTAGTTTTCAAAGGGTTAACATTTCTCAAACCATCAACCTCAAAAATAGATGGGACTTTGCCCGTTCTGGGACACTCAAAAGCCATGTGTTAAAATAATGAGAAGCAATGTTTCAAATGGAGCTTTACTTTCTGCAGTCTCCTTTTGGCTTTCTCTTACCTATAGCTGCAAGTATGTAATGCCTTGTCCTCCCTAGTGACAGATATAAATTTAACCATATGCAAAGCCATACTATAAATGCTTCATGCTTTGCTTGTGACCAGATGTGCATGCATGTGCAGACACACACACACACACACACCCTTCACTTTTACAGCCAGTATCTCTCTTTGTACCTTGCAGCTTAGCTGAGAATCAGCTTTGCAGCGAAGTGCCTTACTGTGCATTAGCAGTTGAGTCATCAAGGCATCTACTGTCCAAATAAAGTGTATTGCCAGAAGCATATATAAAATAAAGGTGTATTTATATAAGGTATTGCAGTGTTGCTAAAAAGACATTTGAGAGAGACACATTGATGGGGAAATGTGAAAGACTTAATGCCCTAGTTGTGGGTTTGTTTGTTTTCCCGATCAAAGGATGGAGAATGTAGTGGAGGTTTGAAAATGAAAACTAATTTAAACATGTAGTAGAAAAATGTCCCTACCATGCATGGTGTGGAACAGAGATCACTCTGAGTTTCTACTGACTTCACTTTGGAATTGGTCATACAAAAAGAACAGCCACGCTGGAGTTTGTTAAACATGACATGAAAAAAGTGATGCTGCAGAAATGTGTACATTTTTATGCCATAAAATTTGCCCATCTCTCCCAGTTGTGTGTCCTGTCAAACTATGAGCATGAGTTGGCTCTAATATGTCAATTTGGAGATGGCCAACTGGCTTTGGTAAAAATGATCTTCTGTTTGTTTGGCCAGTCATGATATCTCAGTCTCACCTTGCAGCATTATTGTAAGACTAAAAGCTGCTCGGAGTTCCTTGGAAAAGAGGGGTAGCACAGAAAGGAATAAATAATTTAAGCATGAAATAAATAATAAAGCTGTGTGCCTCTCCGACCTACTGTTGGAACACTGAGGTGTCATAATCTCTTGAAGGTTTAGGGTAGCTGCTTTGAGGACCTTCCCATATTGTCTGAGCGTGGAGAAAACATGGAGGTTCAACAGCAGTCCCACAGAAAGGTCCCCTGTGTCTTTTCCAATGTGCTCAGGTGAAATGGGGAGGCCCTTGAAAAGCCAAACCTTCAAGGTGGCATGGCGCTTCACAGTATCGAGTAACGAAATGGTTTGTCCAGCCCTAATCTGTTCAGTGCTACATACTCATCAACTTGGGCTCACAAAAACGAATGGTGCTATTGCAAGAATGCATGGCAGACTTGTAGTAAGTTATGTGTATTATTGCTTCTAAGTTGCCATACAGTTGCCATGTATTTAGCAAAAGTATGCTAGTTGTATACATTACCCCTCCAGTAAGAAGACACAGCCATGCCTACTGTCCCCTCTTTCTTACGACAATTTTTGGTGTGAGTAAGCAGCTCTTGCCAAAACTCTGCTTTCATTCAGAAGAAGTATTTATACTGCATAATTGCATCAATTAATTCATGCAAACCAGTGGGGGTGTTTACACATTTATCTAATTGCATTTTTGAAAGCATTATTTTGAAAGAGAAAATTATGAGATCAGACAATCATTAAGGGCAGAGATTCCAGCCAAGGAAAGCCCGTGACAAGAGTGGAACATGAAATCAGGCAGCTGCCAGTCGCAACACAGGGTAGGGTGGGTCTAAAATGTAAAAAACATGTACCAATGTTTGCATTTTTATAAAGCGGCTCACTAGATTTGAGTTAAGCTATTCAAGCCCAAATCATTGGCATCACGTATCAAAGTACATCAGTATCTGTCTAGCCAACATCTCTGGGTAACTCTGCTGATAACACAGACTTCACCCTCTCCCATGCAGCTTCTCCTGCTTTCCCAAACCTGCTTCAGATGGTTGAAGTTTATCTAAAGCAGGCTTGAGAGCACACCAGAAGGAGGAGCAGAGAAGACAAAAAAAGGAAAGTTTCACTGTGCAAGTGGAAAGCTGCTTGTGAGATGTTAGAGATAGCTCTATGTGTTTTACAGTTCAGCAGAATTATAGAAAGCATAGTTGTAAAAGGATGATGAATTATAAATTCCCTGCTTTATGTATTTGTACATTTGATTAGAGTGATTTGTTTCATTATTTATTTTTGAACTGAAAAAAAGACATGTAAACCCAGTTGTTTCAAGAAACAGAGGCCCCAAGAGTCTCTCTGCTCATCTTTCTGATCAGTATTCTGTATCAGAATCTGTACATCGAGCTGACACCAGGATCACTTGGCAGTGCCATTTACCCACCTTGCAGCCTCCATCTTGGAAATACACAGTGTAGCCAACACCGCCGGGGTCTGATTAGGATGGCTTGAATGTGGACCATTCTGATAGTGCAAGTCACAGTGGCTGTGTAAGTATGCCCCCCCCCCCCAGCATATGGACATAAAGTCAAACAAAATGACACTTCTCCCTGCTTCTGTCAATGTATGAAATGGTTCTCACATTAGCATGGGAATGTGGGTCCCATTTAATCATATAAAAAGGATGAGTTGCCATAGCTGATTATAAACAGGAGATGGATGACTATCTCACAGCTCTCCCTGTGTCTGGTGTTTGATGCCGTAGAAAAGGGAACCCTGTTCTCAAATCAAAGTTTTGGTGTGGCAAGATTTTCCAGAAAGTGTATCTCCATATCCATTTCTTATTATTTATCCTTTCCTTCACCTGCACATTTTTCATTGTCATCAAGAAAAATCACTTTGATTATGTCTCTCACCATGTCAAAGGTTAACATGCAGAGTACATTTAATTAAGTAGTCCCAAGAAAACCAATTTAGCACTCCAAAAAATGAATTATTTCTGTTTTTTCATTCATAATGGACAATGGAAGACTTCAAAAAGGTGAAGGGGAGAGATGGCTACAGTAGTTCTTCTCAGTATTGTAATACATCTGAATATTGCACATCTTAAGGCAGGACAGGAATGACATTTTAAAAAATTGAACTCAATTATTCTTTCATTAGGGTGACAGCGCCACTACTGGCCTACTGATGTGGACCTTTCAGATCTGCTCATAGGACCATGCTCAAGTGACAATTGTGTAACGTTACAGGATGATTTGGTTGTGTGACCCCATCTCCATCACTTAGAATTGTCTTGATGTACCGTAAGAGTCGGAGGGAGTTTTAGAGGGCTAAGAATACATTGGACATCCCACAAACCATCAGGATGCCTGATGGCAGGAGTGCATACAGATATGAAACCTGATCAGCATTAACAAATACAAACACAAACGATTTACCCATTATTTTCTTCAACTTGTCAATGGTGGTCTCCCTTTATTTACTGTAATAGTATTATAACAAGAAAACTGGCTCTGTATATATTCTGTATAGAAGGCACTCATTATTAATAAGAGTACTGTAGCTGAATTGTTCTGCCTTTATATCTCCAGGAGCTTTTTATCTGTTTTCTACATCGTAAGGATGGCAGTCATATGCTAAAACTGTATATAAATGTTTTGTACATTAAAAAAGTAATTTTTTTCATAATTTTTGTTTTTATTCATTATCGTTCAGGCTGTGTCATAAGAGAAAGGCACACAAACCCTATATAGCATAATTACACATACTACATTTTTAAGCATATGTTTGAAATGTTATTCTATAATTTATAGTATAAATTTGATGATACATAATTTGATACATATTTGCAAAGACTCGCACAAGCATCTCACTGTTATTGGCTGCAGCTCCCTATTCAGAGGAATCTGGGGAGGGGGGCAGAATGGGGCTCAGCCCCTGAGCACATGACTGTTATCAGAGGGGGCAGAAACGCTGCCTGGTAGCTGATGCATTTTGCCCATCCCCGTAAGTCCTCTCTCCCAGCCTACACTTCATAGCTTTCCAAACTGTGTGTCGCAACACTTTAGTGTGTTGCGACACACAGTTTGGTGTGTCACAACACAACCCGGAAGCGGCAGTGGGGGCGTGCACGGTGGCGGCGTACCATCAGCGCTTCCACGTTTTAGCGGAGGCCGCCGCTGCCATGTATGCCGCCGCCGCAGGCCCCCCCGCACCACCGCCATGCATGCCCCCGCGTGCGCTCCCGCGCCACCGCCACTGCCACCGTTGGTGTGTCGCCAACAGTGGCACTTTAGAAAGCACTGCTATACATCATTTTACAGACACGCTGTGGGTTGAATGCACTTCAAGAAACTCCAGATTTGTTCCTACATAATGTGTGAGAGATCTTTGGCTATTCCAGATCAAATCTAGAAGTAAAGTCTTTACTTTAGTAAGATTAGTTTAGTTAGTTAGATTTAGTAAAGAACTAAAGTCTACAGAAGCAAACTATATTTTGTTCTTTGTTGAATGAATAGCTGTCCTGATCAGAAAGAACAATACAACACTGTTCCATGTCTAAAAGTTTCTAATGTAACTACAAAATCTACTCAAAAGGCCAATGTAAAAATGTAATCTTATTTGGCATGGGAGACATTGGAAATGGTCTCGTTTGAAGATGGGCTTAAAATAGTTTCTTCTCCTTTGCATGTAAATTTCTGTGTCAGCATGATATGACTAGAGACACGGAGCACTTCAATGTTCTTTTAATGCAGAGCTTTCCAAACTGTCTGTCGGGACACGTTACGAGTGTCGGCTGCAGCGTCTGGGTGTGTCACGGCTGCTGCTGCCTCCGAGCCCTGCCAGGATTCCACGCAGGTCCTAGTGCCTGCCTTGTGCCTTGCTGCCTCCAAACCTGCTGTGATTCTGCGCAGGTCCTAGTGCCTGCCTTGTGCCCTGCTGTAAGAGTGTGTCGCGAAATGATGCCCTGCTGTAAGAGTGTGTCACAAAATGATGCATGTCTAAAAAGTGTGTCACCAACATGAAAAGTTTGGAAAGCTCTGTTTTAATGACACAGAAAAATAGCCTCGCAAGTAGACACTGGTGACATGCTAAAAGGAACATGGACCTGGCTATGCTACAGCAAACAGGACTCGGTTCCCACTCTTTTTTATTGTATTTCTTCCCTCTTCTCAGCTTCTCAGATCACTGAAAAAAAACTTCCCAAGGGATGGGAAAGGGGCTGCTTATACAGGTAGTCCTCGCTTAACAACCATTCATTTAGTGATGGTTCGGAATTACAACAGTGCTGAAAAAACCGACTTGCGAGCGGTCCTCACACTTATGACTGTCGCAGCATCCCCGCAGTCACATGATGACGACTTGGGTGCTTAGCAACCAGTTCGCATTTATGACTGTCACAGTGTTCTGTGGTCATGTGATCACCATTTTTGATCTTCCCAGCCGGCTTCTGGCAAGCAAAATCAATGGGGAACCACATGATTCGCTTAACAACATGGTTCGCTTAACGTCTACTTGTGGTATCTACCTGTGGTATCTTCTTGAAGAGGGACATTAAAAAATGGTCATAAAATTGGGTCGGATTCACGTAATGACCGCTTTGCTTAGCAAATGAAATTTCGGTCCCAATTGTGGTCATTAAGTGAGGACTACCTGTAAAAACTCTTGGTGAATTCAACCAAGCATTTTCTGTTCTAGCTATGAGCAGCTCTCTAAAAAGCAGGAAGACATTTTTGCCATTATATGTGACTTGATCCTTTCAGTGCCTTGGAGCAGATGGTCTTCCTGTGGTATCTACCTGTGGTATCTTCTTCAAGAGGGACATTAAAGCATATTTTAGATTTGACTTGTGCCCCATTTTGTCACAACAGAGGTAATGAATTTTAATAAACATGGTGTTACGGAGATAATAATCAAAGGATAAGCTCAGAAAGTCGCTGATTCAATTTCAGTACTGATGCTGCTGTTCTCATCCACTTAATTGTAAACCTACAAATTTGATGACGTGCTTGTGGAGTAGAAAGGTCACCCTGCTTTCAAGCATCACTTGGTGACCCCTTATCACAACGGTCTCTCTTTCTACTTCAAGGAATCTTGTTCCTGAGAAACAGAGCATTGCACCTGGAGGATAGGCTACATTATAAATCGACAAAACATTCTGCAATAAATTGTATGGATGACAATTTACAGCCAACCAGATCCTCTTGCTGACAGCTATTTAACGTATAAATAAAACAGCTGAAGAAAACAAACTTGTCTTCTCTAAGTATAATTTCTTCCTTCACAATTTATGTTTCAAGTAAACCTGCAAACTGCCACTTTAAGTATGTTGCTGTAAAAGTAATAAAACAAACAAGACCAAAGTGAAGTTCTTAAACAGTCAGGTTGATCCTGACTTGTTGGACTATACTTGCACGTGGAACTCCAGCAAGGGTTACTTACTTACTTACTTACTTACTGGTAAAACTCCATCCTTCTGTTTGGCATTTTGGCAGTGGAAGAGTTTTCAGAGCTATTCTGAGAATGGCACCCTCTCCTCTCAAACTGAGGCATGGGTTGTAGTATACATATATGTCTCCCCATATCCACAAACATGGGAAGAGTCCTGCTGGGTCAGGCAAAGATCAATCTAGTCTACAAACTGCCTCTCACAAGCTCAGAAGCTGAGCATCAAGGTGCTAGTCCTCCTTTGCTGTGGATCCCAGCAGCTGCCTTTAAAGCTGTGCTTTCTGTGATTCGGGAGACAGAGAAGGCAACAAAGACTAATAGCCATTGACAGTAATGTGTTGGGGGGGGATCAAAAAAGTCAAGATGGTGGCCACAAAGGCACCATCAAAATCCTGCCCCTTTGTATGTGCGTACAATGTCAACGCATGTGGGGTTTCAGTCGCATGATTGCAACTGCCATCTTGACTTTTCTTGTCTTTTACAGCCACTCTTCTTTTCCAGCTCTTTTTCTTGGAGGACTAAATATGCAAAACAGGGCAGGATTTAGGTCATCCCCCAGTACAAGTGACTAGATGGACTTAATGTAACCCTGTGTGAGACCAAGTCTGTTTAAGCCCCTGGGTGGGGTAGTTGACCCTTTTTTTTTTAGATTTTTTTTATCCTGCCTTTATTATTTTTATAAATAACTCAAGGCGGTGAACAAACCTAATACTTCTCCACAACAACAATCCTGTGAGGTGAGCTGGGCTGAGAGAGAGTGACTGGCCCAAGGTCACCCATCCAGCTTTCATGGCTAAGGCGGGACTAGAACTCACAGTCTCCTGGTTTCCAGCCTGGAGCCTTAACCACTAGGCGTGTTCCTACCACACATTGACCCCTCACTGACTCAGTTAAGCATGTGTGATGGCTGTGGATCATGACTGAGGGAGAATACTATAAGAGGGTGTCCGTGCTTTCATCCATAAGTATGGCAGAAATATTACAGCAGGAAATTCACTAGGAGGCAGGGAATAATGCTTCCTAGAGTGGTGCTACTCTGCACCTTTGAAGGAAATTCAAATAGTGGGTCACCAGGCACCCGTTGGAGGAGTGCCACCACCAAGTAACCAAACAAGTAGTAACGGCACAGAAGAAACTCTGCAGAAAGCATTTTGCCAAGCTCTTCCTCAAGTCTAGAGCTGAGTCAACAACCTCCTCAGAAACTTTCTAGGAAACTTCAGCTGTTTTTATTTATTTGTTTATTTATTTATTTATTTATTTTTCAAATTTATTCCCCGCCCATCTCCCATGCAAGGGACTCTGGGCGGGTTACAATAAATAAAAAATTTAAAAACTATACAAAATATCTAAAAACACAAGCATAACATAATAAAATAAAATCCAAGATGGATTTGGACCCGCAGAATAGATCGTGGAGCTATGGGGCCAGCCAACCCCAGGAGGCACTACCACCTCCGTCGTCCCAGGCCAGGTGGCAGAGCCAGGTCTTAAGGGCCTTCCGAAAGGCCAGGAGGGAGGGGGCCAGTCTCACCTCCGGGGGCAGGATATTCCACAAGGCGGGCGCTTCTTCTGCAAAAAGGTATCTGTGTGTCTCATAGCCACAGGACATTAAGAATCCTTAAATAAGACAGTATTGTCCATCAGCCAATGCCAGCTGCACAAAAATTATACAGAGTGCCAAAGGCCCACTGCATCTAACCTCATTCCCAATGTTCGTAATGGTAACAGTCATATTCATTTCTTCCCTCCTGCAGGCATATGACATCAGAAGCACCCGGCTAGAGAGTGACACTGATTTGGACTTCAGTCAGTTACAGAGCAGATAAATGTGATGGTGGTGGTAAAAATGAGAGGCTGAAAATGGCACACACACCTGCTTTGCTCATCACCAGAAGTCATAACCCCTCAAACTGTTCTAGCAAATATTTGATTTAGCTTGGCAAAAGGTGCCATCTTCTCGAGCTCCAACTACAAGAAAACTAGGCCTGTTGTATTTTACTCTGAGATGCAGCAAGGTGAAAAACTAGGCAGCTGCATGGTCATTGCACATGAGGAAACCCTGCCAAGGAGCATTTTATTGTAAACCGCCCAGAGTTCCCCGTTGGGGGAGATGGGCGGTCATATAAGTTAAATAAATAAATAAATAAATAAATAAATAAATAGCCGCTGGTGAGATGCAAAGAGGCCTATTTTGGGACCTCAAGGAAGAGCCAGGTGTAAAGTCACACACAAATGCAATTTATAAGACATGGACCTGTCTCCGCTGAAGGGCCAGGCTATCGATTCAATCGGGGGCAGCAGGCAACACCCTCCCCTTTGTCTCGTGCAGCCCAGAGAAGCTGCCCTTAAGCGCCTCTGAGATTCAGTGGCTCACCTCACCACCCACATATATTTTTACTGTTGAAATATTTCAGGGTTTCCAAATATTTTATAAAAGGCAAATATTTTGAAACCCTTGAAGTGTAGCTACAAGACATAAAACTTAAGTTTCTTGTCTTTCAACCCCTTTTTCTCTTCACCCCACCCACTATTTTGGCCTCTCTTCTGGCCTGGCCCTTCTTCCTGCAGAGAATACCCAGAATACCACTCAAAGGTCAGCGCTGTTGCCTGCTCCTGGAATGAGTTAAAAATGGAATGGCTCTGCCTTTCCCATATAAACAGGAAAGAAAAGCTGTGTAGACACCCACCCGTAGTTTGGCTGAACTGCAGCCTGGAACTTTTCCAAGCCTGATTCCTGAGTCAGTGCAAATGTGAGCGCTGGACCTTCCTACTCTCACCTTTAAGCGGTTCTCAAGAGTGAGGGAACCATCAAAGAGCCCCTGATATCCTTCATCAATCCAGAAATATCTAGCAAATCATATAGACACAAATTGGCCCCGGCACAAGAGCAACGCTCAGGCGGCAGAGACACGGCCCGCAGCATCCCATTCTAAGACTGTACGTTACAGCTGTTGAAAAAATAATGCCCAAAATTTGCACTGACCAAGGAGCCAATGGTAAAAGAAATCCCATGGCTTTTGATCGGTCAATTACAGCTCTCAGAAGTGGATCCCTTTTCATTTGGTAATCCTAAATTGAGCTGCCCTAGAACAATCCCTCTCAAGACAGGGTAAAAGGAGTTGATAGCCAGCATAACTGTGTGTCCGATGAGAGCTAGGATGGTTCACAATGGCATAGGCGATAGGAAGATGCCACTTTTTTCTCTCTTCCTAGATAAGGGCAGTATAGATGAGAACTTTGTAGATGTAGCAGAAAGTGATTTTGTTGTGGTCCAGAGACTCCAGAATGAAAGCCTATTGCAATCAGAGAGCAGGAATCTGACTGCTAAAGCTATCAATTTTCATGGAAGGATCAGCCAGTATCTATATCAAAATAATCCTTATATCTCAGAGTTCTGTACATTTCTAGTGACCCCCCTCTAAGGCAGTCTTTCCCAACCTGGTACTCTCCAGATATTTGAAACTACAATTCCCATAATGCACATCAAGAAATACCACTTGGGATGATGAGAGATATAATCCAACACAGAAGGAAGGCAGCAGGCTGGCTATGGCTTCATGTGATAGCTATTTTAAATATTCTATATCTACCTATCATCCGGGGCGTGGTGGCTCAGTGGGTAAGACACCAGGCTTGTTGATCGGAAGATTGCAAGTTTGGAGGTTCGAATCCCTAGCCCTGCGTGACGGAGTGAGCTCCCGCACTCGCCCCAGCTCTTGCCAACCTAGCAATTCGAAAGCATGCAAATGCAAGTAGATTAATAGGTACCACTTTGGTGGGTAGGTAACAGCGTTCCGCACGCGTCATGCAGCCACATGACCGTGGAAGCGTCTTCGGACAACGATGGCTCTTTGGCTAACAAACGGAGATGAGCACTGGCCCCTAGAGTCAGACACGACTGCACAAATGTGTGGGGGGAACCTTTACCTTTTTACCTATCATCCATCCATCCATCCATCCATCCATCCATCCATCCATCCATCCATATCTATCTATCTATCTATCTATCTATCTATCTATCTATCTATCTATCTATCTATCATCTATCTATATCTATCTATCTATCTATCTATCTATCTATCTATCTATCTATCATCTCTCTCTCTCTCTCTCTCTCTCTCTCTCTCTCTCTCTCTCTCTCTCAAATATACCAATATACTAGCAACCTGCATGCATTACAGAGTTTGACTTAGTATTCCCCTCACTGAGGATCAACTGGAATTCTGAATATTGTAGCCAGACCTTTTAATGGCTTTGCATGAGTACCAATAAGTTATGAGAGACTTGATCAAATAAGATGGAGGTATTTAAATAGTTTAGAGGTAAATTCAATGTAATTTGTGAGGTGGAGAATGGCTGGGTGAGTGAGTTTTGTTCCCATTTAATAGTCTAATCAAAAGTCAACTTCAGGTTAGAGAGGTTTTATTGGTGAGCCAAAGTGTCAAAACTACAATTCCTGTAAAGAAGGAGGAATCAATCTGAATCTAATAAACATCACTCTTTGGTTTCTGGTGGGGAATTAAGCTGCCACTGTAGTTCTAGCTGTTTGTGGATCTATTTTAGGGTGAAGCCAGGAAGCCATGGCTATGAGGGATCCATACCTCATTCTTTTGGATTGTAAATCTCAAAAAATAAAGGTCTCAAGGTGTTTCTGAATGCCAATTCTGAAAACCTTTCAAGTTCAGAGCTTTTGACTGTTATCTTAAGGATCTTAGACAAGTTCCTAAGCAAGTTTCCATCCAGACACTAACCAGATAGAAACTTATTTTGCTCTAGCAGTGTATGAGCATCCCACATTTTCAAACCATTGTCAGAGTCATAAAAATTATGAATTCATGAAAAACACCCAGTATAGAAGAGCTTCATATCCTTTTTATCCTTCTTCCCGAATTCAGGATCAGAGATTCTTGATGGTGGAAGTCCAGGCTGAATAGAGCATTGAATTCAGAGAAAGCTGAACCAAAGAAATACGGTATGTCAAACCTAAAAGGCAGAAGGCTGCTATAAACACACACACAACAAAATCTACTTTTGCAGAGGCAATTTACTTTTATTTATAAATTAAGCTCTGATTTGAAAATTAAGGCATTGTAATTTAATATTAACCCATATGTCATAAAATAATGAGAAAAACTGCAAGGGAAATTGCATTCCATATAGCAAAAGTTCCTTGTTATTTATAATAACCAGAATTACAAGTTAGGCCAATACCGATGGATCATACTTTAAAAATCCTGATAGCTCATTCATTTCTCTAATTGCATTTATTATAAATTAAATAAGTTGTGCCCACCCTCAATATACAAGAAGACAAAATTAATTTGCAAATCATTCTAAATCTGCATCAAACTAAGTAAAATGGAAGCATGAGCCCATTATGGTATACGAATAATTTTGTAATGTAGTGGGCCAAGTAATAACCTCTAAATATTTTTAGTTGGTGGCAGATTTGACACACAAGGATAGATATTTTACCACTTCAGTTATTGATAGGGATGCTGTTATTTTTCTTTTGTTTTCACAGATAAGCCATTTCTTTTCCCAGCCTCATAACATTTGCTGTGTTTTGCATCATTTGTGTAATTATGTTGTTTTATAGTCAGTATAAATTGTGTTATTTACATCATTTTGCATAAATGCTGTAAAGAGCTTTGAATGTTGCAAAATTAACAGAAACTGAACTGCTGAACCCAGACTGTTTCAGATGCAGTGGACTTGTCTGTTATTTGACATGGATATCCAAACAGAAATTTGCTCTGATGCATCCAAAGTCAATGTCAATATAATATCATTATATTTTTATATATCTTTATTGAATTATAATAATATAATACAATATCCAAAATTGGAGAACTGTTAAATCAATATTTCATTGTAATAGGCCTGGATGAAGGTGAACTGATCATGTAAATGGGACTGGTGGATACATGCATGGAGATGAAAGTGTATGTTTTATTATGAATGAAAGAGCAAACACTATATCGGAAGGTATGAACTGGTGTCGTCTTAGACTGCTGTGGGTGTGTATGAAATTACGAATTCATAAGTATGTTAGTTACATGTTATACGTCAGTGAATTATGATAATGGTTGAACCAGACATTGCTGTGCAACATTCAAAATGAATGTGATCTGGAGGAAAAACTTATTCTGCTAGACAACATAAATGGATAGTTGTGAATGAGGTGGCAGAATACAGTTGATATATAATACTACAAACTACTAAGATTTTTTTTTTGAAGAAATGTTAATTGTAATGTTTCTGAAGTTTGATGAAAAAAATTAAAAACTTCTTAGACTGCAACACAACCTCCGTGTGACACTTTCTCCTTCTAATTGGTTCTTTCACCCCAATTCTCCAGATATGGCAAAAACCACTTAATGACCTGCTTTTCTGACCTTTCATCTGTCTGAACCCATGACAGGTTAAGGTTTCAAACCTGCAGGTCCCTTAACAAACTATGTGTCAGTGTTCTTCCGGCTTCTTTCCACTTGATTATGTGTGGTTAGCTAGGAATGTCTGGAATCTGGGGTTCAGGCTGCATTACTTTTATTATTATCTGCAATATCTGATAAGGCATGAAACAGCAAGGAGGAGAGGGAGATGAAACTATCTAAGTCAACAGGAGGGGGTCTTTGCTCTTGAAAAACTACACCAAGGTGAAGCAAAGGTTCAAGCTTTAGTGTGGCCTTAGTGCTTTTTCAGCATGGAGTTTCTGGCAAAAGCAAGCTTCTTTGTCTATCAATATGAGAGTGAGAGTTGCCTATGTCAGGAGAAACATAAAACTAAGTTGAGGGCAGTGGCAATAGGATACTTAAGAACTATATGTGGTAAAAAAGAAGAGATAGGATCAAGAATGAAGAAGGGTTGAAGGAAGGTGGATTATATATAAAAGTGAGTCACCAGTATAAAATAAATATTTTGAGGTGGATTGGTTATAAGGAGAGAATCAATAAGGACTGAATCACGAAACAAGTATATAAAGGAAAAGGGAATGAGTCAAGAGGAAAGGGAAGACTGAGAAAGCTGTGCTTGGATGAGTTGATGAGATCTTCAAAGACAAAACAATGAGAAGTTTAAAGAACAAAAGGTAATGTATAAATTGGTGCATGGACATGACTGAAAGCAAGGACATTTTGCAAAGAAAAAAGGTATAGAAAGTTATAGTTTGGTGTAAATTAGTTTGGTGTAAATTCGGTTTAGTTATATTTCTTTCTCTTTTCCTATCTCAAGCCTGAATTCCTAGGGTTTACTATTTCTTTTCCCTGTAGTAACCTATGGCTGCGAGAGCTGGACCATAAGGAAGGCTGAGCAAAGGAAGATGGATGCTTTTGAACTGTGGTGTTGGAGGAAAATTCTGAGAGTGCCTTGGACTGCAAGAAGATCAAACCAGTCCATACTCCAGGAAATAAAGCCAGACTGCTCACTTGAGGGAATGATATTAAAGGCAAAACTGAAGTACTTTGGCCACATAATGAGAAGACAGGATACCCTGGAGAAGATGCTGATGCTAGGGAAAGTGGAAGGCCAAAGGAAGAGGGGCCGACCAAGGGCAAGATGGATGGATGATATTCTGGAGGTGACGGATTCGACTGAGAATCAGCAACGTCCAGCTTTGGCTCCTCTCACCTCCAGGTAGTGTGAAGGGGAGGTAGTGAAGCTGGGCAAAGGCTGTTTAGTCATGGCTTCTACCTGCTGTTCAAGAAGGAGCCCCCAAATTGCAAACCTGCTCCTTCACAGGTAGCACTTGCCCATCTGAGATAGCATTGGTGTCAGTGGAGAACCCCAATGTACCAACAGCAACTCCATCTTGCTTGGAATCTACTTCAGCCTGTTCTCTCCCACCCAGACTTTTATAGCCTCTCAGCACCAGGATAGAACATTGATAGCAACTCCTCTATGTGTATACCTGATGCATAATTGGGTATCATCAATGTATATTGATGACACTACACCCCAAACTGTCAGATGATCTCCCGCAGCCGTTTCATATAGATGTTGAAGAGCATCGGAGAGAGGACCAACCCCCGTGGCACCCCTTAAGTCAGGGGCCACCAGGCTGGTCTCCCATTCCATAGTAGAACAGACTGGAAGTAGCTACTGAGGAATGAACAGAACCAATGTGAGACAATGCCTCCTATCTCCAATTCTGTAGGTGGTCCAGTAAGATATCATGGCTCATGGTATTAAAAGCCACCAAGAGATCTAAAAGGACCAGGTGAAATACAACAAAGGCCATCCAGGGAAGCAACCAAAGTTGCCTCAGTCCCATACCAAAACCGGAATCCTGACTGAAAAGGAGGATCACTTTTTTAAATTCCTTGCCATTGTTTCCCCTAAATCAGGACTGTTGTGCACATCTGGGAGGACTTCGCCTCTTTTGAATCTAGGGCCCCTCCCTGCCCGGTACCTGTCCCCATCACATTGTCCTGAGAGGTTTTGCAGACTGGGAGGGGAGATGTTGTACTCAAACTCCCTCTGAAGTCAGAGCCTTCTCTCATGAGAAAATCCAAAGACTTCTATGACCCCCAAGCAGACATTCTGCTGTGCCATTATTTTGTCACTTCACTTCTTGTTCAACCTCTTGATCCTCAAGCTAGGCTGACCATATTTACTTGGGGAGAAAACGGGACCCTAACCTACCCACGGCTCGCCAGACAAAGTGGGCGCGCGGGCATGTGTGCGTGCAGGCGCGTGGGCGTGCGTGTGCATGCGGGTGTCCATGCGGGTGGGCGGGCAGGCGCACGGGCACACGTCACAGCAGGAACTTTAAAAAACAGGACAAAATGGATATTTTTCTTAAAATGACGGGACGGTCGGGAACTGTTTATAAAACGGGACTGTCCCATTCAAAATGGGACGTATGGTCAGCCTACCTCAAGCCCATAATGCAAAGGAAGAACACGACAGCACCATTTAAATCCCATTGCTTTCAGGGGAAGAGGGAAGCATATAAATCCTTTGCAGGCTGAAATCAGCGGATCATGCCTTAAAACTTGTGGTTACACTATCAGAGGAACATGCATAAAACAGAAGTGCCTCATACTCATACCGGGTAGAGAACTGACAGGTTTTAAGGCTGCAGATCTAAATCTCTTTGTAAGGAAATGTAAAATCTCCTTCAGGTTGAGACTTCCATCCTTCATGTAGTTACCTTGGCAACAGTATGGAAGTGGTTTGCCATTTTCTTCTTCTGGGATGATTTGTGACTTCCCAATATAGCCTGCAGTCCTGTGAGCCGCTGGTGGTCTCCTATCTGAGTATTAACCAACCCTGACTCTACTTAGCTTCGGAACCTGACAAGGTGCCATACACTGAAACCATAAGTCTGGGATTCCAGATCTAGGCTGCAGTAATCCAGACAGCACTACATGTCAGAGAAAGATGTAGACAATTAATTCTTTGCTGCCAGCTAGAATCCTCTGGACTTTTGCAGGCCAGACCAGGTAGTGTTGGCAATAGAGCCAGCTCCACCAGTGTTGGCAAATGGTGTTGGTAGTCTCTTTCAGTAACTCTCTTTCTTGTAGGAATATCAGGACCTTTTGTTAATTCCAATCACAGCCTGTCCCAATAAGCACCATTTTCTGTTCTTCAAAGACAAACAGTCTTAAGGCATCAACTGAAAATGGCCTGTCATTGATTACAAAGTTATTTAGTTATGGGTATGTAACTCTAAACTGCAGAGCTACATATTGCACTTTATTAGTAAATGCTGGCTGTTAAAGGATATGGGAAGATCAATAAGACATGACAGGGTGGCTGGGCTGATTTTGTCTTGGTTCAACATGTTGCAAAACTGTGGATTTAAAAATGGATCCCAGATGTTATTAAGATTTGCATCTGCTGTAAGAGAGGCAGAAAATCTCACGGAAAAATCCTATTAGATTTTTCATGTGTTGTGATGAATGAGAACAAAGGAGGCCCAAATACTGCTCAGTTTGTTTGTTTTCAATTAAAAAGTGTTCAAATATCATCATGGGCTAATAAGAAAATTGCATTTTAAATTCACTCCTTTGATAGGTATTGTCATTTTATAAGTGACATTTTTGAAGAACAAAACAAAATGGCTGATCTTCCATAATCCAGTGGTCAAACCTCTTTTATCTGAAACACAAGGCTCATGACTGGTCATCTTCTGCTCTCAGGCATGTTTAAAAGAAGTCCATGGCCTGTGGTCACTTGGGATCATTTGCAAGTCTCTGCACCTGGGTAAAAATGCAAGGGCTGGATATTCACGGCCACTGTACCTTGCTACTATGCTTTCTGACTGCTTATTTATTTATATTTCACATTTCATCACCGCCCATCTCACTAAGAGCGACTCTGGGCGGTTTACAATAAAATTAAAATAACTACAGATTAAAATACAATAAAAGCAAAATTCTTCATAAACACACACACACACACACACACACACACACACATATATATATATATACGTATATGTATATGTGTGTGTGTGTGTGTGTGTGTGTGTGTGTATATATATATATATATATATATATATATATAATCCATGATGGCGAATACAAAGATCTTAATTTAATACATATAACTCCCTGGGGCCTCTTCAAGGTGCTAGCCACCCCCACAATTGATTGCCCCTCCTCCCACCCCAGGCGAGATGGCAGAGCCAGGTCCTCACTCCCTTTCGGAAGGCTGGGAGAGTGGGGGCTTGCCTCACCTCTGGGGGCAACATATTCCACAGGGTGGGGGCTATGGCCGAGAAGGCTTCTATATTTTCTGACTGGTTCTAAAAATCAAGTATCCAGATTGATGCAGATGCAATCCTGGAGTTAATGTAAAAGTTGAGATTTTAGTTAGCCAACTGTTATTCCAGTTTTGTTTACTGCAACTTTGGGGATTTTGTAATTGCCATCTGTTCCAAGCTTTGGTGGCAATAATTCTTCTAAAAAATAATATCCAACAATAGTTCATTTAAGAAAGGAAAGTTCCCTACATTTAACCGTTGCTGGAAAGTCATGGGAGAAAAGAAGGAACAACACGTTGGAAACAGAAGAGATATTTCAGTGCTGCTTGTGGCTTTGCAAAGAAGAGATTTTATATGTGAAACTTCATGATAGCTTGGCAATAAACTCTCGAAATACTTTTCTATAATGAAATATGGAGTGACAGGAGGAAACCCAAGACACATTTTCTTAGGCTCTGATTCCTAAGAACTATTTCTCTGTTTTGGGATGATAAGTGACAACAAATGGTGAACTTGGGATGATGAAATCTCCCACCCTCAGGTGAAAGAGGTATGCACAACTCAAACTAACATATTTTAATAGACCACAAGGAATATCAAAAGGAGTAGAAATATTAGAACAATCTACATCTAATGATCTAGAGAGAGGTTGGTGTTATTCACCTTATCTGGAGAATTTCTACTTAATAAAGTTAAATGCATACATTACTATTTAAGCCAACTAATTCAGCCCAGACAATAATACCCTATAAATATTCATGATTTTGTTTTAACATTAAGATAACATCTGTTTGAAAACATCTGCAATCTGTTTTCAATGCTTCAGTAACATTTAAATTAACTGTAACTAATACAATAAAGCACTATTAGGGATAATGATAATGCAAGATGCCCATTAGAAAACATGAATAACATGGACTACAGGGCACAGAGGGGATGAAACAGATGTGGTCAAACTCCAATTTGACTATTTTCTGGATCCTTCTTTCTGCATGGAGGAGTACAGGTTAGGACTATCATATGCTTCTTCTTCTAAGTTGCCGAACTTAGAAAGCCAGGAGCGTTTATTAGCCCTGTGTTCCTGTATATAGACCAATTGGAACAGATCTGTGTTCTAATGTCATCAATATTCCTTTAGAATCTCTGTGTATTTCAAGGAAACAGTTCCAAATAAGGACACTTAGGTCAGGCATCCAGAACCGGAGAGCTGCCAAGCTGAACACAGTCCACCATCTATATATGGAAACTCACAGGGGCTCATTAATCAGCTCTCAATTTGCCTCCAGCATGGGAATGTGGAAACAAAAAGCAGCAGGTTGGCAGTTCAAAACACATGGCTGGTTAAGATGTGTTCAGTTTGATGTACAGGCCTAGTTTAAATGGTTTCCTTGCTTGAATTTAGCTTCAGATCAACTTTAATCATATAATGGCTTCCAGAGGAAGAGGGGAAGGGGGACCGAAAGGAAGGACAAGGGAAAGGAATACTTTTTAATATAACTCATATCATTCAAGTTATACCCATATAATAACAATTTCACAGTTAACAGTATTGTTGCTGCTCCCTCTAGAGGTCGGTCATAATAGCATTGATCTCTCATGAACGATCTCCCTTAATCATCCCATTTCTGCCTGGATCCCAATAGGTACTTAATTGTTTGCAAAGGGAGGAACACTTGCTAAGGAGTAAGAAAGGAAATTGTACTCCAGCAAATATGAATAATTTCTTAGGGATTGTGAATACACATCTCCTCTTTGTTTCCATATGTCTTGCTTGCAATAACGGATATTTTAAAACCCATTTTTATATGCATTTGTTTAATGTATATGTTGCTTTTTACATTGTCCTAAGTTCCTAAGATCAAAAGAGGAACTTGGAAATTAGGAGCAGAAAGTGAGATCTATACAACCATGGACTCCACTTTCATTTTATAACAGATTGGAAGTCTGGGTTTTCATTCTATCAGCGTAGACTCCTCCAGATGTTCTAGACTTCAACCTCTATGGGCATGTTGAGAAGTGTAGTCCATCGTATCAGAGAGAAGCAGAGTTGGGCAAATGTAGGCTTACTGATGCAATAACATTATTCTATGTGTGATTAGCAAAGTAAAAAAGTGACACAAGTATTAGGATGTGCGCTCATGTCCATCTGTACATGTAAAGTGTCTCTTTTCCAATATTGTATCAAATGCCATATGCACCCAGGAAATCCTACCACTGTTGCTTCATACTGAATCCACTTGATTTCAATAAGATAGTTGCATTCTGAAAAGAAAAGTATTGGCAAACTTTAAGATAGAAGGATGTTACTGTAGAGTTCACTTTATCTATAACATATCCATATATATATTTGGGGGAAAAAGTGTATTAACTATGTTTACCAGCTATTCTTGTCCCATAGTACTTAATGCTACTTAAACTAAGCAAAGCTAAGTCACAGGCAGTAAATGTCTTTGTGTGTGCGCCCGTGTGTGTTCGTGTGTGTGTGTGCATGCATTGTGTGTGTAGTTTCAGTTTGATTATCAGTCATGAAAAGACATTACTTAAAGCAGCAGTGACATTGTCTAATCATTCTTGTGAAATATAGACTTCTCTCTCTTCTTCAGACAGAGCCAGCATTAATACACATTTATGCAAAGCAGAGACGAATCTGTCACAGGCTAATCTTTGCAAGTATGATAGATGATGTTTATTTTCAGTGATGGAACGAAACACCCCGACTGACAATAATTGTAATAAAAAGGACAGATCAACTTCTATAAAATGATTGAATTACCAGTCTATTGCATTAATGCCTGCTCTCAGCTGTGTCATAAACCTGCTTGAGGTTTGCTCCAAATTAGAGAGTGCCGGGAAGCAACCACCTTCAGGGAGACATCCTACCCTTGACCTTGGCTAATGAAAGGGCAGCCACGCTGGGATGCAGTTTCTGGCCTTTGCTATTTTTATTCATTTGGAGCATAAAGCAATGTTTCCAAGTCTCCGGCTGAAAGCAGGGGAAGCAGGGAGGGAGGGGAGGGAAGGGAACCAAAAGTTTCCCAGCTTAGTTCAACAAGCCTGGAGAAGATGGTTAGGTGCCCAGACTTGATGTATAGGTATATTAAAAGGCACAGGCAGACATTCTAATTAGGAGCTTCTCGTAGAATAAAGCCTTAATGCATTCAGTGTTGTTTCTTGCTAGGGAACCAAGAATGCTATTGCATGAAACTTTGAACTCTGGACTAACTGGCCATGCATTTAGCCCTGTCTTAACTCTTAATTATAGCAGCAGTAGAGGAGAAATTAGTAGCTTTGAGACAGAAGAACTTATCCCAGTTGCTGTTTGTCAGATCTTCTGCTTGGTTCTGCTGTAACTGTCAGATCGTCAGTTGCCAGCAACAGTGACTGTGGGTATTTTAGGAATCTCTTGATCCTCAGCATATATGTCAGAGTTTCTCAACTTGGCAACTTGAAGATGTGTGGATTTCAACTCCCAGAATTCTAAGAGTTGAAGTCCACACATCTCCAAGTTGCCAAGGTTGAGAAACACTGATATAGATATACCTTGTGTCCACTATAGTTTTGCTGCCCTAGGTTTCCTGGGTACAAGGCTATACCTCAGTGCAGGATAACTTCATCAAAGAAGAGCAGATGCAAATAACAGAAATAGATGCATCTTGCCACAAAGAAGTCAACCTTGGATCCTGGGACACAGTTTGACATGAAATATATATAAATGTGAAAGCTCAGATATGACTGTGCTTGCAGGCTATAATTAAATGGTTTCTGGCCTGGTTTTTCTCCAAATATGTCAGACTCCATAGACATTTTCTAAGGAGTCTTAAAACAATTGCTTTATGAATCTTTATGAATCATTTGGAATCTTAACTCGGATGCCCCGTGGTCTGAAAGCTGAAATGCTTAGTAAAATACTGATATTCACTTATTTATTATCTCTTCTATTGAAGAATAGTGGTGTAAAATGGAGAAAACTAGGGATTTTTCCAGAGTATTTTATCTGAACAAATGTGATGCTATCTAAGATTGGATGAACCATTTTTTGCTCTACTGAGATCATAACAAACTTTCATATTGTATCACTTCTTATTATTAACAGTTTAAAGGAAGTTTCAGAATGAAGATAATACCCAAGCTGGATACTTCTTTCTTTGTCATTTTTTTAAATTTTAACAAGTTATCAATAAATCACTGAAAAGAATATATAAAATAAGGAAAAAAACATTCACACACATTTGTGATCTTAGAGACAAAATTTTAAATCCATATTCAATATTTTATCCCAAAAGGCATTTATGTAGGTAGACCTAGTTTATTAGGAGATACCTGGCTGATATCATTAAAAAAAATTAGATCCAATGTGAATAAACCAATCTAAAATTTCCAAGAATTAAATACTAACAATCCAATCCATTTTCCAGTTTTTATTTTTAGTTTTGGTACTTTCAAGTCAGTCTTGAGTCCAGGAGACTCCTTGGACAAGTCCCTGCAGTTTTCTTGGCAACATTTGCAGAAGTGGTGACTGGCCCTAAATCACCCCATTGACTTTGTGCTTAAGCCAGGACTAGAACTGATGGTCTCCCAGTTTGTAATCCAGTGACTTTAACCACTACACCAAACCGGCTCTCAGTAAGTCTGTTGGTTGACAACAAAATATTCGTCCTGGGAAAAATTCACAATAGAGCTACACCATTCCAATTTCCTGAAAAACTTTAAGCAAAAATGTGTAATTAAATGAACCGCCAGAGATGCTAGCATGTGGCACTTGGATTAAATACCTTCACAACAATCTAGAAAGACTTCAGATAATTAAATGCCATTTTCAGGGGGAATAGTATCATCTATTAAATGTTTTCACAGTCAATTCTTGATGGCTTTCCAAAATAGATTTCAAAGGAATCTTATTATAAGTAGTTTCAAGTTGATTCATCAAGTCCTCTTCTCATTCTTTTTTCTTTTCCATTCATGAGGTTTCTACTTCACACAATATTATTTGCATTTTAGAAACTGAACAGTGCATTTCATTGGGTTGAGTATTGTTTGTTGAAGGTCATTTTTTTATATAAACTGATCTTCCATAATCAGAAACTGAGTTCAGTGGACTTAACTCCTAGATAACTATGCACAGGATTAAACCCATCTCATGGAAACTTGGTTTTAAGATTGTAATAGTTGCTTGGGGAGGTGGCTGTCAGGGTTATCATGATGGACTCCTGAAGTTCACCATTTACTGTTAGAGACATCTTGTAATATCTGAGTCAAATAAATATGCGCTTCTGTTTTCAGCACTGCTCACATCACCTCTGTTAAAGGAATGGTGAAGTAAATGCAGTGATTATTCATAGCTATACAGTATTTATTACTTGGGAATGGGATATTGGATTAATGGAAATGATTAAAATCAGCACATTTAGAAAATTCTTTGCTGAGAAAAAAAAAAGTCTTCTGGAAAGCCTCTAAGTCAGTCATTCACTTCAGACGTATCCTGAAATGTTTTTCCTCATGTAATTTTTCTATGGCCTCCAAACTTTCATAACTACTGCAGAAGTATTAGGGTTGTAGTAAAGGCACAGAACAAGGCAAAAAAAAAAATCTGAGAGCTTCAACGGGCCTGCATATGGTAACCTAGATTTCTCCAGGGTTATTTGCTTCCTATCCCATCCCAGACACATCTTTGCTTTTGAAATAGAAAAACCGTCAAGTGCCTTGAAGGGCGATGAGAGGCTCAGGCATCTGTGAGACATTTTGATGCTTTCCCCCAGCACTATGGCACTTTTTGTTTGTTTGTTGTTGCCAGATTCATTAAAGTTGTATTAGCTTTGAAAACACAGTGGAACCTGGTATTTTTAGAACTGTGTTATCATACTTTCCTTGAGCTCTTCATGAGAAGAACCATGGTATAGCTCTGTCTATCAAAATCCCCCTGGAGGCATTCAGAAGAGGCAAGTGTAGCAGATCTCCATCAGATCATCTTTTATTATCCATGCTGCTATCAATAAAGTGTGTGTGTGTGTGTGTGTGATTTTTCTGAAGTATGATATCGGCAGCCAGCTTTTGGCCATGGTCACAGGGAAATTGGGGATTTGCAGTCCCAATACATTTGAGTCCAGATCCAAAAAATGTGGAAGCTAGTTTTGGAATTGACTCATACACACACACACACATCTCAATAGGTTGTTAAAGAGATTTGTGGGGAGGGGGCACAGAGTAAGTAGGGCATTGCTTCAAGATCATGAAAGAGAGCTGCAGGCCCTGTCCTATTGTTCTCTCACAGATTTAGAAACGTAGTATGTCCAAATTGAAAAAGTATGTCTTGCAGCTGTGTGGGCATATGAGCAGCACTCAAATTAGCTCTATGGACTGGAATCCTTCCAGCTCTACAGACCACAGGACATTGGTGCCTCTGCAAACATCTGGACCAGGTACCAGGGAGACACCAGACTCTTCTCTTCCAGATGATGAGATATAAATCTCATGCTGAATATCATCCAGGCAAAACCTTGTAGTAGCAGATACTTTGCCTGATACCCACCAAAATCCTCTAATCGAGGCATATTTCTACTTTTCAAAGGCATAGGGATTAACAATACAATATTGTAGGCCTCAAAACCTATATTTGATCAGCTGCTTAGCATATATGCCATGTTACTGCTTCAGAGACACTGCTATAGGCAATATCAAATTTTATATAAAGAATGGTTGGCCCTTACCTATACACAGCATGCCTAAAGCCCCCAGACCACTCTTTGCAGAAAAAGGGAGTCTTGCAGATTCACTGGACTAATTCTTTATGATGATAAAGTAGTTATACTAGCTAAGTGATAGGACATACTAGAAAAACTTCATGAAGGCTATTTAGATATCCCTAAACACAGAAACTTTTCCAGACTATCTGTTAAGTGAATACAGTTGAGATAAAATCATAAAACATTTATAGAAGCCTGTGAGTTTAGACAGAAGAATAAACCTTGAAGCAAAAAGAATCACTGATAGTTTTATTCTGTGGTTGTTGTTGGGGGGGGGGGGAGGTTATTTTTGTGTGTGTGTGTGTGTGTGCGTGCGCGCGCGCCTTTGAGTCAGTGTCGACTCCTGGTGAGTGCCTAGACAAGTCCCTGCACTTTTCTTGGTAAATTTTTTCGGAAGTGATTTGCCCTTGCCTGCTTCCTAGGGCTGAGAGACTGACAGCTTCATGCCTAAGGTGGGACTAGAACTCTCATTCTCCTGGTTTCTAGCCTGGTGCCTTAACCACTAGACCAAACTGGCTCTCTTATTTATTTGTTATTTCCATGTATATGGCCGCCCATCTCAAATGCATGACTCTGGGCAGCTAACAACACTTAAAAACATCAGAAAGAAACATATAACAGTAAATACCCAACACACATATAATCAGCAGCCGAGGTAGAAACAAAGCCACCAACAGAAAACCAACATAACCGTTGCACAGGCTCTGCCACACATCCAGATCCCCAAGCCTAGTGACAAAACCGTGTCTTTAAGGCCTTACAAAAGGCCAGCCAGGTAAGGGCTAGCCTTATACCAATGCCAGATAGATCCTAGAAGACCACTGAAGATGATCTTTGTGAACTTGGAAGTTTTAACTCTTCAGTACTCGTAGACTATCTACACGATAAAGACTGCAGCCAAGAGCAAACAAAAGGCACTGCCATTAATTCTTTAAAAACATGATGGCTAGATTGGGATGACCTGATGAACGCACAATAGATGATACCTCATAACTCACATGGAAAGAGTTTGCAATGTTTTCAGAGAAATATAATTTTACTTGTTGCAACCCGCTCACGTAATCCACAAGTCAATGGGAAAGAAGAAACAGTGGTTCAAACTTCAAAGCAAATTCTAACATAAGAAGATCAGTTTTTGACTTTATAAAGTTACTCAGCAATTCCATTCATGCCATCAAATACAGCCCAATACAGTTAAATATGCTAAATAGCCATAAACCTGAGTTCCAGCTTTAAAAACATGTACCCTCACTAGAATAATTTCAAGAAAGCCTATGCATCAAATGGAAAAGCAAACGCGGCTTGCAAAATTTACTTTGATATAGTGATGTTGGAGGGCATGTCTTGCCAGAATTTCATTAAGGACTCCAAGTCTGAGTTAAATTGGATGACCAAAAGGGAGAGAACCAGCAACAATATCGGAACAGTGTTGGGCATCCCACTCCTATACTGTCAAGATTGATGGAAGCATAATTATTAGGAATTACTCCAGAAAGCAGCAGTCATTTCTGGAAATGTCAGAGACAAGGACCAATAGAATAAGCTTACACCAGAATAAAACTGAGTCTGAATTAGTACCACCGAAGCCCCAAAACATCTAATCACCTTTGTGGCTTGAATCGTGTCAACTGGATTTCTATTTTCTCAGTAGAAACGTTTCACTCCTTATCCAAGGAGCTTCTTCAGTTCTTCAGACTGAAGAAGCTCCTTGGATAAGGAGTGAAACGTTTCTACTGAGAAAATAGAAATCCAGTTGACATGATTCAAGCCACAGACTGTTCCACCTGGATGACTGAGAACCTTCATAGACATATCTAATCACCTTAATCAAATTCATGTTCTTTGTCTTCAAGGGTTAACCTGTAACTTCTTGAGCCAGGGTGATTCACAATCCCTGCAAGTTATAGAAACTAGTTTGTGTAGGTAGAAATCCCATACTGGGGTAAAATAATTCCCAGGTGCTGTGAAGGTGACAGCCTGCACATCACTGACATTTTTTAACATTATCTGTTGTGTACATATTGTTTACATTATATTATATATCACATTATATATTGTGTACATATTGAAGGGGGCATGGTGGCTCAGTGGGTAAGACGCCAGGCTTGTCGATCGGAAGGTCGCAAGTTCGGAGGTTCGAATCCCTAGCCCCGCGTGACGGAGTGAGCTCCCGCACTAGCCTCAGCTCTTGCCAACCTAGCAATTCGAAAGCGTGCAAATGCAAGTAGATGAATAGGTACCACTTCGGTGGGTAGGTAACAGCGTTCTGTGTGCGTCATGCCAGCCACATGACCATGGAAGCATCTTCGGACAATGCTGGCTCTTCGGCTAACAAACGGAGATGAACACTGGCCCCTAGAGTCGGACACGACTGTGCGGGGGAACCTTTACCTTTACCTTTTTACCCCTCATTTTAGTTGAATATGGATTTCACAACTTCTTGAGCCACTTGGTGGACAGGCTATCACTGCCGTCTACCTATCCTTCTCAAAGGGTTGCTATCATTTGTCCACGTGTTCATTTCGGTGGGCAGGTAACAGCGTTCCGCACGCATCATGCTGGCCACATGATGGACATGACTGCACAGATGTGCAGGGGGAACCTTTACCTTTACATATTGTTTATGTCTCAAAGGAGGGAAAATGTAAATTTTGATTCTAATTGGTGAATAGTAGAGGAAGAAGACAATATCTTATATGTAAAGAAAGAACTCAGAAACAGGAGAAAGATTTCTGCTAGGAAAAGCAAACCAAGGATTGTGAACAGTGTAAGTATTTTATTTATTGCAAATTTAAAAATTACTCCTGTACGTCTGAAAGGCCAGTTGATAAAGAACAAACAGGGATGAGGGCAGGCCTTTCTCTTTGAAACACCAGTGTCTTCACAGCCAACAGCACTGAGCATCTCACATACATTATTCCGTGCTCAGCCTATGTCAGGATCTTTAGCTGGGGATGCAACACTTTTTAAATACAAACAAAAATTGCAGTATAAAACTATGTGCATCCATACAAGCTTATTCAAAATATCCCCTCTGTTTCGATAAATTGTTGCTACTGTTGTTGTTGGAGTTCGGAATTTGAGAATTCTCTGTGCAACTTCTTTTTCTTTTTATTATTACACATATCACATAACAACAATTAGATTTGTATATACGTACATATTTATATTTCATTACAATACTCATTACCTATTATACTTATTGTTGCTCATCCTTAGTCCTGTTATTTTCCCTCTATTTCCATCCTCTTTACATCTTCCTCTGTCTCTTTCCCACTACCTTTCTTCTTTCTTTTCCCTCTCCCTCTTTTCTTCCTTTCTCCTCCCCAATCTTCCACTCCTCTTCCCTTCCTACCTCTCCCCTTCCCTTTTCCCCTTTACTGGGGTCCTTTTTCTTCCTGCTTTCCTCATTTCCACCTACATCTTTCCCTCTTTCCTTTCTTATTATATAACTCTATTTCTAATCCTTTCCCTATTTTATTGGCCGTGATCGTATAGTGGTTATCTGTAGCTTGAATCATGTCAACTGGATTTCTATTTTCTTAGTAGAAATGTTTCGCTCCTTATCCAAGGAGCTTCTTCAGTCTGAGCAAAGTTGGTAAGGGAATCCTAAATATGTTCCTAGGTAGCTGTGTGACCTTATACCTGGGGCTAGGTCATGGTTATATTGAGATGTAATTTTTAAGTCCTTTTATCATCTAAAGGAGGGTCGTTAAAATCACCATGCTGCTGTTGAGCTTCTGAAATGGTCTTAATCTTCCTAGGCACAGAAGACAAAACGGGGAGGAAGATGGGGGAGAGTTTGTGCCTGAGGCCCCCACCTCTATTCAAGGAAGGATTTTCCAAGTTTCCAAGAATAGAGGTGGGGGCCTCAGGCACAAACTCTCCCCCATCTTCCTCCCCATTTTGTCTTCTGTGCCTAGGAAGATTAAGACCATTTCAGAAGCTCAACAGCAGCATGGTGATTTTAACGACCCTCCTTTAGATGATAAAAGGACTTAAAAATTACATCTCAATATAACCATGACCTAGCCCCAGGTGTAAGGTCACACAGCTACCTAGGAACATATTTAGGATTCCCTTACCAACTTTGCTCAGACTGAAGAAGCTCCTTGGATAAGGAGCGAAACGTTTCCACTGAGAAAATAGAAATCCAGTTGACATGATTCAAGCTACAGACAATTCCACCTGGATGACTGAGAACCTTCATAGACGTATAGTGGTTAGTACTCTGCGTTGTGCAACTTCTGAGGATGTCTAGTTCAAGAACCCAAACTGCCTCTCTAATTTCCACATCTGATTGAAATCAGTCTAACCATGGGATTTGGGATTTGGCCTGCCTTAATGTCCCCTAATTTAATTTATGTGTTCCTTTGGAGAAGAAAAATCACATCTCACGGTTAAAATCTAACCCTTTAGTCTTAGCAGACTCCAAGATCAAGTGACAGCCTTAAGCTACAAGTCGGGGAGAGGCCCTGATAGCTCTCAGGTGGTTCATCCCCAGTGGCGTGCTGGAGTTGGCTCATACCAGCTTGGAAGAGCCAATTGTTAAATTTTCTGGAATTTTGTGAGCCGGCTGACAGCAGAGCTGAGCTGCGGTGCCTAGCCCACTGATCCGCCGTTCGGCAGCTAGTGGTAGGGTGCAGCAATGCCAATGGAGCCGGCAGAGCTGGTTGTTGTACATTTACCACCACACCACTGCTCATCCCTCTCATTCAAAGTAGACATTGCTGATCATTAAATCAGAAAAGCAAAACGATGGGGGTTGCTACCCTGGTTTTTGCTTTGTGCAGAAGACCCTCTTTCTTGTTTTCTTTCTCTCCATAACTTTAATATTATGAGGATTCAGAGTCAAGCCTTTGGGGACATGTAACAATAGCTTAAAGAGTGGGGTTTGGTTTTGTTTTGTTTTGTTTTGTTTTGTTGCAGCTGGGGAGACAGATGCAGCTCTGTTACATTCACTGGAAGTGGCTGCTTGTCCAACAGAGTGTGTGTGTGGTGGGAAAGAATGCTGTCCAACAACAGCAGCAGATTAATTCCTACATTGCCTCGGCTGATTTAGGTTGCTCCAGGTCAGCCAAAAGTCATCTTGGTGGAGATTGTATTTTTCTTCTGGCTGATCTCAGAACGCAGCCAAGCAGACGTGTGAGGAAATGTCAAGTGGCTTTGTGCTGAATCAGTCTCTTGGCATGCTTCTTTCCATTAGGAGATGCCCCCTCCAAAAGCAGATGACAGATAGATAGGAAGGAATTGTGCCAAACCTCTTTCCCATGAACAGAAGCCCTTCAGGTATACCCATGGAAGAGTCAACACCCTGGTAGAGCTGGCCCTGCAATTAAGCCAACATTTTAGGAAGATGATTTGGATTGCTATGAGAAGGCAGCTGCTTTTTAGTTATTTGATTCACAACTGTGGCACTTGCATTGCCAGGGAGATATACCTGTGGGGTCTTGTGTCAGGTACCAAAGTACTGTATAACTTGATGGTGTGATGGGAGGAAGCAATCCTGCCTCTGGCAACAAAATGGCTTGGGCCAACCCTGACTAGGGACTTCCCTTGTCTGTGGCTCAAGAGATGTATATTTCCTTGTAAAGTTAGGACAGGGAAGGAGGAATTCCATCACCTCATTTTAATATTAACTATTTCGCTTAAGTTATAAAGAAAGAAATCCCAGTGACCATTGAGGAGTTCCTTCCATCTCTCCATTCTTCAGTCATTTGCGTCAGACAGAGTGGCACTATAAAGTCTAGAAAGCTACACTGTACCTCCAGACATATCTCTTCATAACAAATCAACAGGAAGTTAGTGCCAAAGCATTAATTAATACGTAATAAATTATAATTTACTGCAGTTCATCTTTTAAGAATCAACCACAATAGATATGTACTAAATATTTGTTCTGGAGATAGAATGTTCTTTCTCTGGGCCATACTGTTTCAAAACCAGACCATATCCAGAGCATCACAAACCCCTTTCTTTCTGGAAGATTTACTTCCAGAAGAAACTACCAGAACATTCCTGGAATGGTGTAGTCCAAAGGAAGAATTAAGCATTCCAAATATGGAATGAAACATTTTGCATATATTTAAAGCCCCAACACAAAAAAAGTTGTATAGGTCCAAAGCACCAGGGCTTGCCCTATTCAGAAAAACTGAGATTGTTCTGAACCCAGTACTTAGCCATCTGACTGGCTTGCAGAAATAGCTGCAATTCTTGCTTAAATCTTTGTCAGTCCTTCTTAACAGTTTTATGGGACTGAGTCAAAGACCCATGAGCGCATCTTCCGTTTGATAAAATCTTATATTCCTTCTCTTCAGCAAATCTCATTCCTGATACAGTGTAAAACTATATCTCTTTAGGTGGATCAACAGGATTGTTTAAATGTTAATAATAAAGTAATAAGTAGTAAAATTATTATTTATAGGAGTTCATTAGCGTCAACCCACAACCCCTAGCCAGCCAACTCTCCTACCTCAGTGTTTCAAGTTCTTAAAGAAACTGTAGCACCAAATAGTTACAACATCCACTGCCATCATAAAACAGGTTCTGTGGGGCAATGGGAATTTTGTTTTTGCAAGAATTCATGTGGTTCGGATTTAATCATGCCCCGACTAGATTCCCAGAGTCACAAATAGGAAGGAAGAGGTGATTGCTTTCACCAAAATAACGACACCATCACAAAATAAAAGGTGATCTGACAGAACCCTGTTTACCTCTATTAGTTGTATTTCTCTCACAATATCTATCCAGCACTGTAATCCAAGATCCTTTAATTTTAGAAAATAATTCAACCTGTGCAATGGCATACTCTTATGTTCTTGTATTGCAGAAGCATCCCACATGTAGCTAAGAGAGAAATAATGAGGTTAGGGCCAGTGTGGTGCAGTGGTTAAGGCACCAGGTTAGAAATCAGGAGGCTGTGAATTCTAGTCCTGCCTTAGGCACAAAGCCAGCTGGGTGACCTTGGGCCAGTCCATCTCTCTCAGCCCTAGGAAGGAGGCAATGGCAAACCACTTCTGAAAAACCTTGCCAAGAAAACTGCAGGGACTTGTCCAGGCAGTCGCCAGGAGTCAACACTGACTCGAAGGCACACACACAACTTCAGATGTTGCATAAGCAATATGTTGAAATAAACTGGCATTTTCTAGAATCAGAAATTTCATGTGATATGGAAGAAAATCATGATGTGGCTCCTTTACATACCAGTTCCATAAGTAGTGAAGATAATGCTGCTGAAGGAAAGAATCATACAATATAACTGAAGCTATTGATCAGTAGACAAAACTATAGGCTTCAGGAGGACAAATGCTGCAATGTGCCATGTGGCATTTCATGTCAAGAGAACCTCAAAGTTATATTAGTAAATAGACTGGAATTCTGGTATCCGGGATTTTCTCAAATGCAATATTTTCATGAGATTCTGCATTGTGTTGTTCCTGAGGATCTGATAGCTCAGCCTATATGGCCAATTTTAAGTTTCCTTGTGTTGATCCAGCTGCAACAGCCATCAGTGTTGCAATCCTGGAGTAACCTCCTTATCTATAAGTCAGCATGCAAATCACTATGTCCTTACATGTGACATAGTGTGGCTAAGGCAGAAGTGAGCCAAAATTGAGGTGTGATTGCTCTAGAATAGCTTCCTATTGGCCATGATGAAGATATGATGTGAACAGTGTAGACTAACCTGGTCTGCTTTTAAAAATTATGAATATCGTTATTATTATGTTTATTATTTTAATTGTTATTATAGATAAATCTAGATTTCTCTGCTTCACTTTCAGGCTTCTGCTTATAAAGTAGAACTGTGGAACTTACAGGGCAATAAGGTTCTTTCTAGGAAATTTAGAGTGACATCAGAAATTCTTTATCTTGACAAATCCTCTTTTAATCCAAAACCATTGAACTCACCAAAATATTTCCCTTTCATTAGGTTCAGAGCGATTGGAGGTTAATACAGGTGTATTTCCATGTGTTTTGGACACTCATTTTTTTAATTATAAACAAACAAACGTAATAATAATAATTCCCACCCAAAACCTAACCCATTTCCCACCCACCCCTTGCAGTAGCATACAGCCAACTGGCCCTGAACCAGAAGTGTTATTCCTCCATAGAGACTTTCAAACATTTATGCATAACATGGATCACCAGCAAATGCCTCCAATCCTCCAGTTGCCTTTGCATTAATGAACATCTGCTAATGTTTCTTGCAAGTTCAAGGACTTTGTGGGGAGGCTGGAAATGAGGGACTTATTTTCTCATTATGCTACAAGAAGAAAACGGGGGAGAGGCAACTTTTGAAGGGTGCAGCCTTGATTTCATCCACTCCTTGTGGGTCAGTGTCTGTAATATTTCCTTCCATAGGAGGAGTGCTTTTGATACTATCCCCATGGAAGAAGATAGACCCATGTAGATGCTCAATTCCTTTGTAACCATGTATGTGAAAGCTAATATATGTGTGGCTCACAGCTGTGAATTCCTGGCTCAACACTCACCTTGCTATGAACCTTCTCAATAGCTGTAGGTTAAGAAGATTGTGATTTTGTATAATGACTGGTTTGTTTTAGTCTATTTTAATGTATTATTGCTTTATTGCTTTATTGATGCTGTTTTAATTTATGTAGTCTGTTATTGTTTTACGGTTATTCACTGTTGTATTGCAAAGCAGTATGGGATGGCTTGCCAGGAGCATGAGGTCATACATTTGACAATCAGTCCATCAATCCTAAGGTTATCAAAGGCCCTCTTCTTAGCCACTACTACTTCCTGGACACTCAGGAGCAGAACCAATCCAAGAACACTGCAAAATGTCAAAAGCGCTCAAAGGCAATGCAGCCCACTCAGTTATACAGCTATCAAGGAATAGGCAATGAACCCAGATATTGTGTCATGGAAACCATGATCCAGCACAGGGAAGCATACACCCAGGACCATTTTGCACACAAGGATCTGTTTCTATGCATATAAAGTTTTCTGGATGACAATCAATATGAAGTGACGATAGGAGCTGGGTTTCATAGGTATTGAAATTCTTCCTTCTTAGTTTCACTTAAATACAATCATATTTAATTGTGTTATGATATGGGAATTAACAGTTGAGAGATGCTTGAAATTCCATTAGATGCTGAACTTCCACATCCAACAATCTAGTGCTAAACTTCACTGGGTGAACCAAATATTCATAGTGACATACTTTCTCATTCTCATACTTTCTATGTGCAGCTGAGATCATTCCCCAAATAAGCTATCCCATTCTTGTGGTATTTCTGGCTAGGATGGAAGCATAGGATGAATTTCCTTCCAAATTTTCAACAGCAGGCCCATGAGGGATAGATAGTTCAAAAATGAATCCAAATGTGTACAAACCTGCCCCAACTGAACTGCTGCTGGCTGAAATTTCCAAGGCTGGACATGGCCATTTTCTATTAAAAAAACACGATCCCTTTCTTATCAATGTGCTCTGCAGCTGTGTCCAAGTTCTGTGGCTCAGGAGGCGCTTAGGAGGGGAAGTGACTGGATGAGAGAATCTATGCACCAACCTTCCCAGCCAAGCAGACTGGTATTGAACTGATGGTTAGCTTGGCTGCTTTTCAGCATTCTAGTGCAAGCCATGATGGAAAAGCTCCAGAGTAAACGTTACCAACGTTACCAACCTAGTAATTTCCAGTTGGGCTATAGCTCCAGTCAGCCCACTGGTCATAAGGGCTGGGGGTGATAGCTGTAATCCGACAGGTCTGTAGGCACTAGATTGGGGAAGACCAATATAAATAAATTTACCTACCTCTACCTACTTACCTCCCTCAGATGGAGAAATGTATTCACATGTTTGGGTTTAGTGGTATTGTAGCCAAAGGGAGAAAGACTCACAGATATGACATAAAAATGGACAGCTCCAGAGACTACATTAGGCATTTAATTACTAACAGTCATTTTACACCATAGAACTACAAATTGTCTTCAGTAATGTAAAGACCACTTTATGCTGTCAAATTGGCCTGTCAGTTATGTAACTTAAATATAGGTAGACTGATACTTATATGTTCATTAACTGTTGTCCCAAGTATAATTTCCATGCCACCAACATCCTGCTTTCATATCATCATCATCTCTCTCTCTGTATCTATCTATCTATCTATCTATCTATCTATCTATCTATCTATCATCTATCATCTATCTATCATCTATCTATCTATCTCTATCTATCTATCTATCTATCTATCTATCTATCTATCTATCTATCTATCTATCATCTTCTATCTATCTATCTATCTATCTATCTATCTATCGATCGATCTATCTATCATCTATCTATCTATCATCTATCTATCTATCTATCTATCATCTATCTATCATCTATCTATCTATCTATCTATCTATCTATCTATCTATCTATCTATCTATCTTGCATAGTCCAAATGGATCAGAGTTTACAACTAAACAATCGCATGATTCCTTCTCAAGAGACTCTCAGGTCTGACTTAGAGTAATTCAACTTCCTTGAATTCCAGCTTGATTGTGTAACCTTCTTTGTCAATTGTGGCAGAAGCAATGAAAGTTAGTTTTGTCTTGTGGGCAAAGAATTCATCTGCTACAAAGGAACTACAGTACTTGTATTGGGAGAAGGTACAGATCTGATGCATCTTGTAATTGTAGATCCCCTGTGACTGCCCTGAAAACAAAACAGCCCCAACTATGTTGAAACTGCAAATTGGTTTTATAAAGTGGAAATGGAAGGGAGGCAATGGAGGGAGAAGGCTTAATATAAAGGGAAAGATTATTAATGCAATGAGGTGCTCTTAATCAGTGAGTTGGGTGAAAGGCTTTCGTGCATTACAAGTGAAGCCATAGGTGTTATGACTTCAAGAATCAAGAAACAGTTTATGTCACAAGTTCCTCTTTGCAAAATCGCTCTCTCTTTCTGTGAGCATGCAAAATATATAATTAATGTGTAATTAAGAGGCAGAAATTATTTCTACAGCATTTACTGGGACCAACCAGGAAAGGCATAAACTACTCACGGGTGACAAGATAAATGAATAGGCTGCCTCTTTTAATGGCTGCATAAGGAATTGATGTTGCAGACAGATACCACTGCTTGCATGATCATTTAGCAAACTTAGAAGATTAGCACTTGGAGGTAGCTAGATGCTTACACTCTGTCCTTGCAATCATCTTCTCTGCATGGTAGGCATAATGCATTTGCAGAACAGCTGCTTGCTGCGGAATCTCCTCCAGAATGTGCTTTATAGGAGAAACAAGAGGAAATTTATTGTTCTGCTGACAAAGTCCACATATATTCCTGCTCAAGGAAATCTGTTTGGGCCAGCAGGCAGAACTTGCTGCCAAGTGCACAAGATGTTTTGTAGGTAGAATTGGATACTACAGTGTTACAAGTAGCAGTCAACCTTCGGAGCCAACATTTTTGAACAAATTTAAATGTAGAATTTTACTATCAATTTTCATAGGTGTCCCAAGTATAATGATCTTCTAAATTAGCATAAAAAATGCTGATGCAATAGGAGAAGAAACTGTTGGGATACACTCTGTGTTGGATATTAACATTCATCCTTTAGTCCAGCAAGCTGGCTGGGGAATTCTGGGAGTTGAAGTCCACACATCTTAAAGTTGCCAAGGTTGAGAAACCCTGTTTTAGTCTAAATAAGGTTTTCCAAATCTGGCCAGTTCCAGTGGGGTTGTAATTCAACATCCATAAACCCCAATCACTGCAACCCAGTTGGAGGCCCACAGACTGGAAAAGAATATTCTAAATATTAAATATTCAATACATTTTTTTAAAGAGAGAGAGAAATTCTAATTTTTGAACAGAATCATATAAATGTCCAAGTTAACTGTTATAACAATCGGTTATTAAATTGTGGGGAGCAAGTTGTCTGCTGTATATGATTTATGTATTTAATGAGTAATTATATTATAGCAAGAGTGCAATCATACGACAAGATTTTAATTATTTTAGATCACTTTAAAAAGTTTCTCCTCCCAAATCTAAGGAATTGCTGAGTGAGTGCATGAATCTGCATGAATGTTTTAACTCATGTTTTCTTTATTCCTTTAATTCTATATTTTTATATAGAATTATATTTTACTGTTGCAGCCTGGGTGGTCACTTAAGCATAACTCCCCCCCACAGACACCCACACAAAGGAGGGGCATATGTTCACACAGAATATATATATATATATATATATATATATATATATATATATATATATATAATCTTTTCTTTAATCTATATTAGTTTCTGTTAGTTTTTATCATATATATGTATATATATGATAAAAACTAACAGAAACTAATATAGATTAAAGAAAAGAAGTATGAAGAAGTAGCTTCCGATTTTCTTTGCAGCAGTTATAAGTATAAATTTACCTCTTACTCCATGGTTACAATATAACTCACTTTTTTCTATAATCTATTTTTTTAATCATCAAATCCATAAATTATAAGTTCATTTTTTTCTGTTTCATGCAAAAAGTCTATAAGGGGTTTCCGTCAGCAATAAACATAGATAATGTCTTTTCTCTAATCAAAGAAGTCAATTTAGACATCTCGGCAAGTTCCATCATCTTCACCATCCATTCCTCCATTGTGGGTAGAGTCGAGTCTTTCCACCTTTGTGCATATAATAATCTCGCTGCAGTTATCATATATAAAAACAAAATTCCATGGTTTTTTTCCAATTGTTTATCCATCAGTCCCAAAAGAAAGACCTCCAGTTTCAATTGCATATTAATCTTCAAGAACCTCTGAATCAGTATATGTATTTGAATCCAAAACTTTCTGGCTTTTTTACATGTCCACCAGACATGATAAAATGTCCCGTCTTGTTGTTCATATTTCCAACATGTATTTGAAGGGTCTTTATACATTCTAGACAATTTCTCTGGTGACATATACCAATGGTACATCATTTTATAAAAATTCTCTTTAAGTTTATAACATAATGTAAAGTTCAGTCCTTTCAACCACATATTCTCCCTGATACATTTGGGAAAAATTCACAAAAAATAATTATGTCACAGAAAATACCATAGAAAAGGGCACATAATAAGAAACATTACTTGCAAAAGAACAACAAGATGGGACATTTTATCATGTCTGGTGGACATGTAAAAGAATTATACATTCTTTCTTTCTTTCACTTCTTCTTCTGTTTCAAACTTCAATAAAAGTTTATACATTTTAGCAATGACATGTTCATCATTTGTACAGAGTTCTATTTCAAACTCAGTTTTATACTGTTCAAACCCAAAAACTCTTTTGTCTACTTTAAACCTTTCTAATAATTGCATATAAGAATAAATTAAAGGTAAATTGAGAAATAACTTAAATAGAATCACAAAATAGCATCACAGTAAAGGAAATAGAGATTGGATTGATTTGTATGTCAGTTTAGCCTCCTGCCTAGTCAATGGGCAACTTCCTTTTTTATTTATTTTATTTTCAAAATAGCTAAACCATCTTTCCATTAGAAGGGATCCTATAACAATTTATACAGAATTATAAAAAGGCAAATACACATTAAAGAAAACTGGATTATTGGAAGATGAAACTGGAATACTATTTGTCAGTCTGATCTGATTTTCTTATGTATTCTCACAAAGTCCAAAATGGTTATCAAAGTAACAATGTTAACATTGGCTTAACTCTTTTAGTCTTATGTCTTTTAATTTTTTAATGTTTTATTTAGTTCTTTTTAGCTATTTTGAGTATTCCAAAAAAGGTGGAATATAAATAAAATACATTTTAAAAATGTGTTTTAAAATCCGCATGAAAATTATTTTGTACAATATTGACACTCATGAGATACATTATTTTCTCTAGTTTTTGCAAGTAATGTTTCTTATTATGTGCCCTTTTCTATGGTATTTTCTGTGACATAATTATTTTTTGTGAATTTTTCCCAAATGTATCAGTTTCATATATATATTTTTAATTACTGAACTCATTTTTTTTTATTGTCAAAGTCAAAGAATTCCAGAAACAATGGATAATTGCTTTCCAGGTCATGTATTCATTCAGATATTTGAGGAACTGTGAATTAGGGGGGTTCATATTAAAAATGAGCACATAAACCTCCCCAGTCCTCATCCTCTGTAAAATTGGACACATAGCTGCCCTAGAGTATTCTACCTTGAGCTTATTATGCAGTGCATTCCTTGGGGACCCCCCTGCTATACGGGGGTCAATTGGGACCATATAACAACATGACTGCCTTAGAAAGAATCTAAACAAAATTTCTAAGAAATATCTTACAGGTTACCCGCTGTGATCCAAATGCTGTACTTTGAAAGGAAGCAGGAGTCAGTAAACGTGAATCTAATCTCTAGATAAATATCCTTACCTACTGATTAAAACTACATCACAACCCCAGTGGACTGACCCATCTAATATTGGCAGATAATTTTAAATCTTCCTGGGTAATCGCTATTCAAAAGAGACTGAACCTCTATGGTTTCTCCAGTGATGCCATCTTAGCCTTAGAGCCGGACCAAGCTAGATCAATACTATGGCAAAAGATCTTAGATATAGAAGGCCAAACAGAAATTTCTGTTTTTTCTCCTAATATGTTTGTCAATAACCAAATCTTAGTGTCCAAACCAGCTCCGTATTTATATTACATCACAGTTCCCAAATTTAGGAGAGCCCTATTGCTAGCCCGATTTAATGCCCTCCCCACAGCTGCTTTGGAAGGGAAATATTCCCAGGGCAGTCTGACCATTTTTACTTAAGTTATCTGTTAACCAAGATAAATGTATTTCTTTGAAGGTAGCAAAATTCTGTTACATTATGTGTAAGCTACGTCCACAAATGGTTACCAACAGTTACTGATATTAGGGGATATCTCTGCTTATTTTATAGAATGCATTTTATTGGTCAATGACTGAAATAAAGTTTCTCTCTCTCTCTCTCTCTCATTCCTTGGGGAGAGAAAATAATTGTTTAGTCATTTTCAATCTATGATGCAGATATTCTTTGAGTACTAATGACTGGGAAGTAGTGAAATAGTACCTAATTCTTCAACTGGTTGATCCCCTAAGTATACTGCAAGCACTGGATCTGAAGACTTGGAAGCGTCAATTCTCTACTCACTTACCTGAAAGTAAACCCAACTGCACTCTGTGGGATTTTCTTCTGAGTAATGGACATGCATGTTAGCTCCACCAACATGACCATTAGTAAAGATTTGTACTCCAGCAACATTCCTGCATTAATGGCATGACAATTTTATGTCTGGAAAGCAATATTTCAAATATACATTTTTTTTTCCTCTCAGCTTCCAGGAAAGCAATTATCTCCTTTCCTCTTCTTGCTGTCAGACTGTGAGTTACTTGCATGCTTAATTTACTGTAACAACTGGCACTACCTGTATGATTCCATGGAAGGACAGTGATGGAAGAGATTGTGTGATATTGTCTTAGTCTCTTAGTTTAAGTACTTGGAGAAAAATGATCTTCAGACAAGTATCTTCAAGCAAGCAAGTTAGTGCCACCTTGTGGAGCGATCTCACTTAACCTTTCTGGAAGCCACGTAACACATTGTTACGCCTTTGGTACTGCCAAACAAATACAGCTCACAATTCTTGCAACTCAAAAGAGTTTCAGGAATTGCATTAACCAACTCCAGTTCTTCATCTAGCTGCTAAATATTCAGGCAATAATAAGCAAGGTTGACTTTCATAAATAATCACTGATCATTGGATTATTCTAATTATATCTTTAGTTTACTATTAAAATAGGTGAGCAACTTGAGATATTTTCTGAAAGGAGTCTCCTCTGAATTACATTGCAGTTATTGTTCAGAGGCTCACTGATGTGGAAGATACTGCTCCATCTGAATAGGATTTGACCTACAGGGGCCTGAAATAGAGAATCTACATGGTGATAGTAACTATCTTTAAATGACAATTCACAAAACTGACTCCTGCCCCTCAAACCCCACATCCAGCTTAAAATTATCAACTCTTACCTAATAGAAAGGTAGGTCCCAAAGAGATTTTCCTCAAAAAGACAGGTAACAGAGTCCTGAAAAAGGAAGTAGTTTAGACATTCAGTGGTTCCCCCCCCACCCTCCCACCCCTCCAAAACTTTGTTTACCTAGTTGTGATGTTGTGTGCCATCACTACTTTTCTTTTACTGTACAAACAAATCTCTGTGTTGATGCTGTGGACTTTCCAGTCTAGCAAGAAGCACTGAACACAGCAGGGCTTAGGAGCAATAATAAAGCTGAAATCTATTTGTTTCAGATAAATGACCCAGCAGCAGCAGCAGCAGCAGCGGAGAGAGAGAGAGAGAGAGAGAGAGAGAGAGAGAGAGAGAGAGATGGAATAAAACAAAACAAAAACAGGAATAACAAATGTTTACCTTAAAAACATTTAACTGATGATGAAAAAAAAAACATGTAAGGAGATTCACACGAATCAAGTCACGGGTGTCAAAGGAAGTATGAGGAGGCCAACTGCTAGCTGATTGCGACTAACATGCACCATGGTTTCAGTCTCAGCCACTGGAACCAGAAGTGGAAAAGTTTCCCTCCTGAGCCCACATTGGCTACAGTCCCTCTCTCCTTGTGTGGAGAAGCACACAACACCAGTGCACAAGGAAACTTTTCTGCCACTGGGCAGTGAGCAAACATCAGGAAGCATTTCCATTCCTTATGCTGGTAGATGGAGCCATTCTCTTAGTGCAGCTCACCCAGCCCAATAATCCTCTCAGATGCGTAGGTGAAGTATTTATTTATTTATTTATTTATTTATTTATTTATTTATTTATTTAATTTTCTATCCCGCCTTATTTTTATAAATAACTCAAGGCGGCGAACATACCTAATACTCCCTCCTCCTCCTTTTTTCCCCACAACAACCACCCTGTGAGGTGAGTTGGGCTGAGAGAGAGGGACGGGCCCAAGGTCACCCAGCCGGCTTTCATGCCTCAGGCGGGACTAGAACTCTCAGTCTCCTGGTTTCTAGCCCAGCACCTTAACCACTAGACCAAACTGGTTCTGAAAATCTCTTCTTTCACCAAGAGGAGTAGCTAGCAGTAGCTGAAAGCCAAGCAGGGCAGAAATCAAGACAGCAGGCCTATGGAGGCCCTGCTAGGGTTTTTCTTAATAGGAAGTGACATGCTCTGTCTCACATTTTCTGCCAAGAATCAGGGAACTCGCCTCTGAGTTTAAAATGGGCAGCCCTGCTTCTGCTTTGTGTTACACAGTTGTGCATTCAATCCTATTGCTTTTAATTTCAACCTGCAACTAAAGAGAAAATTGCATGAGAAGTCCTATTTATTTTTGTACATCTTTCCATTTTCATATGCAACGTTTACTAATCTATATTTAACACAACTTTGTAATTTGTTAGTCAAAAGTGGGCAATCTTCGATTGGAATCAAAAGTGTAACTTCCAATTAGCATATTAATCTGGGGAGGGCAGACTAGATTGGTTCGGTTTAAAAAATGTGGATCAAATGAAGTTCTTCTCCACCCCTAAGGCTGGTGGCCCAATATGTGCATTCCCCCCCCCCCCCCGTTAACTGGTCTCCTGCCCTTCACCATCTTAAAGTCCTCTGCTTGTTTTCTCCTTTGAAGGAGGATTCAGTAGACAGGAATGGGAGTAGAACGCAAACCCATCTTAAATTTTACCAAGCTCCAAGGAGTACTGTACCAATTTTTTTAAAAAAGAGATCCATTTGATAAGAGTGTATCTGTTTGTCGTATGTATTCCAACCTTGCAGTTCCTCCTGCCGAACGCCTAACTTCCTCTCTTCTGTCAGAAAGTGACCTGTGTGGTATAATGTTAGCTTATTTATTCATTTACATTTATTTATATACCATCCTTATTGCAAGACTCTTTACAAACATTTTAAAAAGTTGGTTGAAAAGAATATCTAAAGCAGAGCTCATCTCTATCCACTGTGGTGTGGGCGTCCCTGTATTCCTTTAGTGCTGAGGATCCTCCCTCGGTCGGCCATGAAAAAGAGGCTGTCCTGAAAAGTCAATGGAGGGAAGGACTGGGTTTTTAACTTTTCTATTTTTATTTATATATGGAGAGTTGGATTACACAGAATCTGCTGGTTATATAAAGTGGAGCTTATTTGAGCCCCTGCAAGCAAGGAGGGAGAGAGGGAGGGAGGAGGGACATGGAGATAATTAGGAAATCAGGAGGTTTAACCATAAGAATCTGGAATGGAAGCAAGTAAAGGAGGGAATGGGGATGTTAATGCTTCAAGCAGTGAGAACAATGAGCTATCTAAACAGGACCTTCTGTAATTTTAGGTACAAGCACCTAATTCTGAGTGGGATAAATTATCATCATCCATAACTGTCACCTCTCTGGGTTCAATAGAGGCTGCTTGCTGCTGGAAACCACCTATTGGGATTCCGGTTAAGAAGCTTACAGTTGACTATCCTGCTATATCTAAACAGATTTCGCTGTGAACAGGTAGAGGCAGGCCTTGGCAGTGATGTGCAGTGGTGGCAGCAGACAAACTTGGGAGGAAAACGGGTTCCAGAAGAAGTGGAGGTGTGTGGTCTGATTCTTGAAGCACTGCACCCTTCCCAGCTCCAAAAACACATTATTGGTCCAGCTCTGTCTAGGTGCAGGCAAGATGAAGGAGCTGAGATAACAATTGGCAGTATTTTTAACTAAGTTTGTTAAACTGTCCTAGAAATCACATGCTGGCTGGCTGCTGGCGTGTGTGTGTGTGTGTGTGTGTGTGTGTGACACAGTGAGAAACAAAAGCAAGAAACACAGCAAGAGATAGAACATGGGAATTTTCTTCCATTCCTGAATCCTGCTAAGGAGTTGCTTTTGTGGAAAATGCTGTCCTGCTGAGGTGAAACGCAGGTGTGAAACACCAGCAGTGCTCCACAGCACTCAGCAGGTGTGCAAGAGTGACCTCTTCCCTTGCTGGTGTCTGCGAAAACCCACAATTCCCATCATCCACATGGTGTGTCATTTCCCATGAGTTCCTGCCATCTGCTGTGATTTATTGAAAATGGGCAATGATTAATAGCTTAGTCAATGCCGGATGAAGCCATTTTCTTTCATTTACCTGCTCCCTGACCTCCCCCTGCAGCCCCAGACAGGAGCTGGGGAAGTGTATTAATCATGCACTTAAAAATATTTAGTAAGGGAGATTGGCTTGCAGCCCAATCCTTTTTTTTTTTTTAAATGGACTCATTTTTTACAGAGGGGGGTGTGCTATTTGCCAGGTACAACACACAGCCTCTTTGAAATGCAAAGAAGTAACTGGAGGTAGTTCTTGTTTGCCAGACTAAACCCACGCTCACTCCAGGCCTTTCTGTCGCAGACTGTACAGCAACAAAACAGGAAGAAGCAGTTGGATGCACAAAGGAAGAGAGAGTTACGGACAGTACTAAGGGTGGAATTTATTTATTTTATTTTATTTATTTTCTATCCCGCCTTTATTATTTTTTTATAAATAACTCAAGGCGGCTAACATACCCAATACTCCTTCCTCCTCCTTTTTCTTACCTAACACTTTGCTGTCCTTCATCAAAACGATGCAGTATCCACAACATAGGCCCACACTGTTCATAAGTGACCCCAAAATTTTAAAAAAACAGTATCAAAATCCTTGGATTACATTAAAGGAACATTCTTAAATCAACAAGCAATTATCCGTATTTCCTTCAGTATAATTAAGGACACGTCCAGATTTTTAAAAATAAAACATGAAAAAATTATCTACCCATATTTAGAGCCTTGCTGCTTTTTAAGCACGTCCGTATTTTTTCCACTGAAATCAACAGGGTTTATCTGGGCTTATCTGGGCTTATCTGTCTGACATGGTTTTTCTCCTTTGCTCCTTTATTTCTACTAGACCCAGTTTGGTGAAAACAGCCACAGTGTAATACTTTATTCCAATGTAAATTGAGGGGCGGGGGGGGGGGCAGGGCAGGCTATAGGAAGACTAAGATGTATTTGTGTCAGAAACATGAGATGACTGACAGCATAACCTAAAGGTAACTTTACCAATATATTTTACTTCCTGGTTTAAGCATGGTAAAACTGTTCATCAATTATGTATATGCATTTCTGTCTTTATTATTTTGATTGATATCCCATCTTTCTGTTCCAGGGCACTCCCCACCTCCTTCAAATGGCCATACATAATCTCGCAGTTTCAGTTACTGCCATCTGTGATATTTCAAGAGGAGCTAGAGATTGATGCTGCACGCAAGTAAAATAGCAGGAGAATGTTTAAGCGAATATGATAATTAAATACAGAGTTCTAAAAAGTCCAAAAAATGTATCATGTATTCCGTGATTTCATGGGATATACTGAGTTGACATCCCTACCTATTCTATAGTAAGGATCGTAAGGCATTTTTTGAGATGAACAAGAAATCTTCCCAGGCTGCTGTTTGTATTTTCTTAGGGAAATGTGCTTTGCACTGAAAATCTTTGTGTTGTGTTATACACTTTGAAAGGCTTCCACAAACAGGCATGATGGTAGCTGATGAATCAAGAAAACACTTAAGTCACCAGAGTACAATAAGCAGCATGGACATTTCTTAGCATTTATTTTGTTAAGGCAGCAGATGATCTAGTTTTCCAATGACCATATGCTACACCAAGAATGACACCAACCCAAAAAGGAAACGCTGCTGCGCCAAAGAGCAAGAAACACACCTGCTGCAATGTAGTACTAGGACACCAGGCAAGGTGAAGGATGACCCAGAAAACCAAACAGAACCAAGTGAACTCCCCATGTGTAAAAATCCCATGTGGACCCATGACAAGTGTTGAGACTCAAAGTGGAAGAATCAGGTTGAAATCCCTATTCACCCCTGAATTTCTTCCTCTCTGTCTTTTCCCTCACATAAAACCTATATAACTGGAAACAGAGAAATCTGCTGTAGAAAGAATTAAAAGGTGAAATAACAGTAAAGAGAAGCAAATTCATTAAAAAGGTTATTTTCTTAGACCATTTCATTTATTTTGCAATATTTGCATGTTCTCTATCAACCATCATGGCTTTCACAATAATAAAAATATATAGAGAAGAAAACAGATGGTATTTGTTATTTATTTATTTATTTATTTATTTTACTATCCCGCCTTTATTATTTTTATATATTAATTAATATAAACTTCTGTGTTAGGACATCATATTAAAATAATTATTTGTTCTTTCTTCTCCAGCTTGATGCCCTCCAAATATGTTGGGCTACTCCTCGCATAATTCCACTACCTCCAGAAGTGCCAAGTTTGTGGAATCTGGATTAGTATGTATGGCTTGTCGATCGGAAGATTGCAAGTTGTGTATTTTAATCTTACAACATCTACTTACTGAGGTCAAGCGTGGAAGAAAGTGAAGGACCATGGAATTTGTACAATAGTTAGACTTTCAGGTGAAAATTATCCAAAGTAAGATTTATTTATTTATCAAATTTCATCACCGCCCAACTCCCTCAAAAGAGGGACTCTGGGTGGTTTACAGTAAAGCTAAAAAAGATTAAAATACAATAAAAACAAGATATCTTAAAGAAAAATATAAATATAAAATAGCATCCAAGATGGCAATATTAAAAGTTCTGATTTAAATTCATAAGTACACGGGAACCACTTTAAGGAGTTAGCCACCCCCAGGATTGACTACCCCCCTTCCCGCCCCAAGCGAGATGGCAGAGTCAGGTCTTTAACCCTTTCCAGAAGGCCAGGGGAGAGGGGATCTGCCTCACCTCTGGGGGAAGAGTGTTCCACAGGGCAGGGGCCATGGCAGACAAGGCCCGCTTCCTGGGCCCTGCCAATTAACCATCTCTCATGGACGGGGTCCGTAACATACCCTATCTGCCTGACCGGGTGGGACGGGTCAATGTAATGGGGATGAGACGGTCACTCAGATAACCTGGACCCATGTCATGTAGGGCTTTAAAGGTGATAACCAACACCTTGAATTGGACCCGGAAGCAGACTGGCACCCAGTGCAGCTCACGCTGCATAGGTGTTATATGTGCCCTCCTTGGGACTCCTAAGACTGCTCGTGCTGCCGCATTCTGAACCAGCTGTAGCTTCCAGATACTCTTCAAGGGTAGCCCCATGTAGAGCGCATTGCAATAGTCTATGTGGGAGATGACTAGGGCATGAGTGACTGACCGGAGGGCCTCCCAATACAGGAAGGGGCGTAGCTGGTGCACAACACGAAGTTGTGCAAAGGCTCCCCTGGCCACGGCTGCCATCTGCTCTTTGAGCAGGAGTTGTGAGTCCAGGAGGACCCCCAGAATCCACACTGGGTCTGTCTGGGGCACTGCAACCCCATCCAGAACCAAAGATGGTAAGTTCATGGATACAGAGGAGCCCCCAACTCACAGCCACTCCATCTTACCAGGGTTCAGCTGAAGCCTATTGTTCCCCATTCAGACCCCTACAGCCTCCAGGCACTGAGAGAGGGTGGTCACCACATCACTTATGTCACCCAGGATGGAGATGTATAGTTGGGTATCATCTGCATATTGATGATACCTCATCCCATGGTGACGGATGATCTCACCCAGTGGCTTCATGTAGATGTTAAAAAGGAGTAGGGAGAGTACCGAACCCTGCGGCACACCACAAACGTGGGGCCGCGGGCCGGATCTCTCACTCCCTATCAACACTGATTTGGACCAGCCCTGGGGGAAGGAGGTGAACCAGCACAAAACTGTGCCACCCACCCCCAACTCCCTAAGCCAACCCAAAAGGATACCATGGTCGATGGTATCAAAAGCCATTGAGAGGTCAAGAAGAGCCAGGATGGATGCACTGCCCCCATTCTGCTCCCACCAGAGATCATCCAAAAGTGCGACCAATGCTGTTTCTGTCCCATATCCAGGCCTGAAACCTGACTGTAAGGGGTCTAGATAATCTGTTTCATCCAGAATCCTCTGGAGTTGCAATGCCACCACTTTCTCAACCACATTCCCTAAAAAGGGGAGGTGGGAGACTGGACGAAAATTGTCCAGCATGGTGGGGTCCAGTGATGGTTTCTTGAGGATGGGGTGCACCAGCGCCTCCTTAAAGGCAGCCGGAAACACTCCCTCTCTCAAGGATGAATTCACCATCACCTGGACCCAACCACATGTCACCTCCCGAGCTGCCTTCACCAGCCAGGAGGGGCATGGATCTAATTGACAAGTGGTGGCATTTACAGTCCGGAAGACCCTGTCTGCTTCCTCAGGCTCAACAGGATCAAACTGTTCCCAGATAACCGGGTAAGTACGTTCCCCAGGCATCTCCACAGGCCATGCCTCACACTTGGAATCCAACTTGGAATGGATCCGAGCAATTTTATCCTGCAGATACTCCTCTGTGCGGCCCTGAAGGTGGGTCACTGAGCCCACCTTTCCCAAAAGGGATTGAGTGATCTTAAAGAGGTCTGAATGCTGAGCGGCATTCTGTGGATGCAATAAGGGCGGAGAAATATTGACATTTCACCACTCTTACCACCACAAGGTAGGCCTTAATAGTGGCTCTAGCTTGTGTTCAGTCGGGTTCGGTCCTTGTTTCCTCCAGCGGTGCTCTAGACATCTCTTAATCCTCTTCAGAACCCTCAGCTCCTCCGTAAACCACAGTGAGTATCGGGTTTGATGGGGCAAGAGAGGTTGCATGGGCACGATCCTGTAGAAGGCCCCGGTTACCTCCCTATTCCAGGTGGCAGCCAGAGCCTCTGCTGGACCATGCAGCAGATCCTTGGGTATAGCTCCCAGCTCCCTTTGGAACCCCATTGGGTCCATCAGTCGCCGGGGTGGACCAATCGAATGGGTCCTGCCTCCCTGTGGAGGGGAGCAGCATAGGAGAAACTCAAAGCCACCAGGGCGTGATCTGACCATGACAAAGGAGACAGGTTTAACTCTCCCTTCAGATCAGCTTGCCACTGCTCTGACAAGAAAACCAAGTCCGGTGTGAGGCCACTGTCTTGAGTTGGGTCCCGAATAATCTGGGACAGGCCCATGGCCACCATGGTAGCCATTAACTCCAAAGCTGCCTCCGAGGCACACGGCAGGGATGACAGATTGAAGTCCCCCAGAACCATAAGTCTGGGGAACTCCACCACCAACCCTGAGATGGCCTCCAGCAGCTCAGGCAGGAAGGTTGCTACGCGGCAGGGAGACTGGTACAGTAGCAACTGTTCTCAGGAGTCCAACTTCAAAAACAGGGTCTCACAACTGGCCACTTGTGGAGCAGTGACCTTGAAGGCCAACAGAGATTCCCAGATGACAACAGCTACCCCTCCTCCCTGCCCTGGGGTCTCGGCTGGTGCCATATCGTAAACCCAGCCAGGCACATTTCCAAAAGGGGCACCCGCCCTTCAGGGCCCAGCCAGGTCTGGGTAATACACACCAGGTCTGCCCCCTCTTCAGTGATCAGATCACATATGGGGGGGGGGGGCTTGTTGTTAACCGACCTGGTGTCAAGTAGCAACAGCCAGAAGACAGGGCCCCCACGATTCTGTTGTCCAGGATCTGGGTCTGAGTACAGAGGGCTGGAACACATCACCAGTATCAAATACCGGTGGCGTCTTCCACGAAGATGGCCTGCCCTCTGACTCCCATCATGGCATCCCTGCCCCATCACCACCTGAAGAGCATAGCCTGCCCTAAATCCCCCAGAGCCTCTAATTCCATTTCCCCCCAATCCCAGACCTCTGGAGTTAGATGGTTAGGGGTCCCTCCATCCAGTCATACATCCACAGACACACCCAGTCAACCACGGGATGGTGGCAGGCTCCCCAGCACTCCAGCTCACACTCTCAGCACTGTTGGAACCCAACTGTCACCCCCACATCCACTGTGCCCCCTTCCCCGGCCTCTCTCACTAGTCAGTAGGGGGAACTACATCTGCTACTCCTCACCCCCTGTCTCTCACTCAAGGGGTAAGTGTCCTTACATACAAACATCCACTCTTGGACTCCCTCTCCCATCTCTCACACCAGGGAGGGAGTACCCCACTCACCACACTGGAGGGACCCCAGCACACCTCTGCCCTCTCTAGCCAGGCTGGGGGGGGGGTGATCAAGACCTCGGAACTCAGGCCTCTCCACCGCTGCACTGCACCACAAAGCCCAGTCCTAGTCACGCTGTTTGTTTGTTTATTTATTTTATTTATTTATCTTTCAACTTCTATCACCGCACCATCTCCCCTAAAGGGGACTCTGTTTGTTGCAGCGCAGGCCACTTCTTGGGCTTCTCCAGGGGCTTGCTGCACCCCTCGGCTGCCGTGCCACCCGGTTTGGTCACTCTGGGAAGCCACCGTGCCACTCGTCGCCAAATCACTCCAGGGGTTTGTTGTCCCAAGGAGCTTACCACCGGGCTGATAGGCCACTCGGCTGCTCCAGGGGCTCACTGCGCCCCTTGGCTATCATACTGTGCCACTCGCCTGCTCCAGGTGTCCTGCCTGGCTCTTGCTGTCATGGGGGGCTCACCAGCCACTCACTGCCAGGCCGCTTGCATCTGCCGTGGTGCTTGGCTCTCCACTCCGGGGGTCTCGCCAGTCCACTCGGCTCTTTGCTCTGGGGGGCTCTCTGTCATGCTCCACTCACCGCAGTGCTTGGCTGTTGGGCCGCAAACCCACTGAGCTGGGCCACTGCACTGCTCCACTGCTGTGCCATGCCTTGGCTGTTTTGGGGGGCTCACCGCTGGGTTGCTGGGCCATTCCTGGAGCTCACCGCACCGTTCAACTGCTTCACCGCGTCTCAATGCCTCTGCTCCAGAGAGCTCCTCCCGGCTCTTAGAGACTTCGCTCTTCCACTGAGCTCCCCTCGCCAGGCTACTCCCATCCACCGCGGCACTCGGCTTCTCATATTGGAGGGCCCACTGGCTGGTTCAGTCCCTTGCTGCAGGAGGTAGGACTCATCATACCGCTTAGCCACCGGGGCTCGCCGCGCCGCTTGGACTCCCATCTGCTCTGGGGATTCTGGGGATTCCATCCACCTTCACTAGCCCCCAGCACAAACACGCCAGAGATGAGGGCCAGGAGACCCTGGGAGGCCCCCCCAAAGCCACCGTCTGGTAAGGAGGGGGTAAGGAGGGGGTCCACAAGGCACTGGGCAAGCATTCCCCTAACCTGGCAGCTGGCATTGGCTCCCGGTCGCCATCTTGGAAATTATGATGCAAGAATTCAACTGGACTTTGATTTTCTAAACTGTAGGACATTTTTCTCCTTCTGCTGCATCAAAGAGGTTTTAACCAGCAGTCATTTTGAGAAGGCAAGAGTTAACCCAGATCAGAATGAGGGCATTCATGTCCCTTATCAAGTCTTCCACAGATGCCAGGACATATGTTCCTTTTTCCCCCAGCTGTTGGAACTCTACTCTTTTCTGTGGCTTTTGGAGCCATTTGCCAACAGAAAAGCTGCATCTGAACAGATTTCTGCTTTGACTTGACTTCATTAATCAAATCATTCCCTGACATAAAACCATTCAGGAATTGCTGGAGGTGTGAGGCCAATGAGCCTGAGTTTACCGAATGGCTCTGTGGGATGTGTCAAAAGTGACATCGCGAGATCAACGTCTGTAAGTGAATGGGACTTCCACGCTGTCTCCTAAATGCCTTGCAGAGCAAACTGGCAGATATTAGATATCGGGGCAACTATCAAGTGATACTCTTAAACTCCTTTTTCCCATTTTTTTTAAAAAAACTTTATTTAACAGTGATACAGTGTATACAGATATACAAATATAGAGATAAAGATTCATGATTCATGATTAATTTCCCTCTTTAAAAAGTACATCAACAGTACTCTGTGCTTGTTTTATGATTATTATTGTTTTGTTGTTGTTTATTCGTTCAGTCGCTTCTGCCTCTTTGTGACTTCATGGACCAGCCCACACCAGAGCTTCCTGTTGGCCGTTGCCACCCCCAGCTCCCCCACGGTCGAGTCCGTCACCTCCAGAATATCATCCATCCATCTTGCCCTTGGTCGGCCCCTCTTCCTTTTGCCTTCCGCTTTCCCCAGCATCAGCTTCTTCTCCAGGGTATCCTGTCTTCTCATTATGTGGCCAAAGTACTTCAGTTTTGCCTTTAATATCATTCCCTCAAGTGAGCAGTCTGGCTTTATTTTCTGGAGTATGGACTGGTTTGATCTTCTTGCAGTCCAAGGCACTCTCAGAATTTTCCTCCAACACCACAGTTCAAAAGCATCTATCTTCCCTCGCTCAGCCTTCCTTATGGTCCAGCTCTCACAGCCGTAGGTTACTATGGGGAATACCATTGCTTTGACTATGCGGATTTTTGTTGTCAGTGTGATGTCTCTGCTCTTAACTATCTTATCAAGATTTGTCATTTTTAACATAACATAATTTTTAACATAACATAATAATAACATAATTTGTTATTATTGTTTAGTCTTATTATAATTATATAATTTTTGTATAATTATAAACATTATTTATGTTATTTAAAACTAAGGTATATTTTCAAAAAAGACATTATCTATGAATAAACAGATAATTGTTGAGGTTGTGCAATTATAACTTCATATGAAATTAGTAAGCATTCCAATCATAGTATATTAAGTTATATATATTTATATATTTTGATATTTTATGATATCAAAAATAAGTTTTTTAGTTTAATGCCAAAATCTCCACTATATTATTGTTCATAAATGTTTTTAAAAAGAAAAAAAGAAGAAAAACACCCCTAAAAATAAAATAGTATAGGGTATAGGTGGATGGGTGTCGGTATACAATATATACAAATAAATAAAGTTGACCTAAAATACTTCATTTTTTATCATTTAAATTACCCTGTTAATGAGAAAATGAAATTTAATTACTTTTGTAGTTAACCTACTTCACTGCAAAAGCACAAAATAGCTTATTAACAGCTCACTAAACTTCTAAAATACATAGACAATACATTTGTTATCCAGATCCCATAATTAATTCTTAACAAATGCTTTTCAGACACATTGGAACTGCAACTTATAGAATTCCCTTTTTTAAAAAATAGTAATTTTATTAACAATTACAACTACAGTGATAAAAAAACTAATACAAATTTAAAAAACAAGAACGTGCAGAAAAGAAAGAAAAGAAAAAGAAAACAGAAAAGAAAGAAAAAATAAGAATATAGTAAAGAAAAGGAAAAGAAATATATAAAGAAATTACTTCCCCTTTCATCACAAGTATAAACAATTTTCATGACTTATTACCTTCTCTTAAAATACAACAAATGATCTCTTCCCATATCCCATCCCTTATCTATAAACAAATCCTTAAAAACCTTGTCATTTAGTCCTGTTCAGCAAAAGTCCATTGAGGGTTACCAGAGGTAACATATCTATTTTAACCTTGATCAAATAAACCAACTTTATATTCCTTTTACTTTTAACAATCTTGATCTTTAGTCCCTTCAAATAATGTCCTAAAACTTAATTTCTTTTCATTTTTTCTTTGCTCCTTCTCACAAAATTCTTCAAACTTTTAACAAAGTAAATTCAATATAGGAAGATTATCCAGGTCACACTCTTGGTTTGTTATTTGTATATCTCTTTTAATTATTAAGACATCAGTGGGTTCTTTTGTATGTCCAGTGTAGCATCTTTTTCCATATCATTCTTGTAGCTTATCATTTTAAAATCCAGTTTCAAATCGGTCTCAGTCTTGTCTGATAAAACCTGTTTCTCTTCCATAACATCTTTTAAACACAGTCTATCTACAGAGGCAGACACTCTTAAAATTAACATCTGGGTCCATTGTTCAAAAATATCCTTCAATATATCCAATGATAGAATATTTTCCTTCATTCTGTATTAGTAAGTCAAATTTAAGTGTTCTTCTCCTTTAATTATAATCTTTAGTTCCTTCTAGTTCCCTCTAGTGTCCAACCTATCATGTTTTTTTAAAAAGAATTCAAAACAAAAGTATTTTCCAACGGGAAGGATTCTTATAATTAATTCCAAAATCTTATTTCAAATTTATCTGGACCTTTGGTCTGTTTGTAACTTTCTAAAATCACAGTTTTAATCGTCCTTTTGCTGTTTATTCCAGAAAAAAAATTCTAAATATGTATTTAAAACTTCTTTTGCTAAGGATTGAAGGAAACTTGCACAGTGTTTTCAGACTTGTTGATCCAAAGGTTCCTAATAGCTGAAAAGCAGTTAACAAGCAATTTCCGAAAGTGATTAGAAAAGGAAGTATGTGAACCAGTGTCCTTAAAGGCACCGACCATGGGTTGAGCAAGATTCTCCAAGAGCTCTAAACCCACCGGAGATCACTGTCTTGCAGTCTTCTCGTGAAGAGCAACTGTCTGGAGCATTTGTGGGTGATCTCAGGTCCTCTCCTTGTTTGGAGAGGAATTACAAAGAGCCGGTCTATTTGCTGGCTCTTCATTCCACTGCAGTTGTTGGGTCTGCTTTTAGCCTAGCCGTCTTCAGTTTGCCATTTCTTCCCCTAAAATACTTCAAATAAAGGTGACTGTTTGGTTATTGAAGAAGCCTCTGTTGTGACAGTCTAGAAGGGAACCATCTATGAATTGGCATTCCTGAATTTAGAGGCTCAGGAGTTGTAGGGATACAATTGATTGGGAAGACCTTTGGGCCTATAGGTGGCAGCAGCTCTCTTGGAGCATCAAGAAGATTGCTAGACCAGGAACAAACTGTTGTGACTCAAGAGTCCTCCTGTGGCAACAAGAAGGCTGAAAAGCTTGGAAGTGCAAACAGTGACAAGGCAGCAAAGTCAATCCACTCCTCTCAAAATTGCAGCTTCACCTTGACATGGAAAAGTATTTAACAGACAAAGAAGGTTACACAAGAAACTTTTCTTTGTGATGCACAGAAATGACTCCCCAAATTATTCCAGAGTGAATTCACAAAATTTAGAATAATCCATTTGCAACAAATATTCCCATGCATGTTTCAGCTCAGTATCAGTTTGACAATATGGAATATAGAGATAGTCCTTGAGTTATGATGGCAATTGGAACTGAATTTCCATTGCTAAGGGATGTGGTTGTAAAGTGCAATGTAACGTGACTGCATCGCTTAGTGATGGCAATCCCTGCAGTCCCTGTTGCCATAGTTAAGCGAGGATTGTGGGTCATTAAGCGAGCATCTCCTCGCAACTTCCTGCCGGCTTCCAACAACCAAAGTGAGGAAGCCAGCAGGAAGTTGCAAGTCCCAGGTGGCTCGCAAACAGGCCAGCCGGCAGGTAAGTGGCTGCTGCTGGGTGGGAGAGGGAGCGAGGGGGTGTGCAAGTGGCGGGGAGGCATGGCATGAGCGCAGCAAGGCCCAGGGAAGGTGTACAAGGTCATGCAACTGGCGGGGGAGGCATGGCACAAGTGCAGTGCAAGCTCAGCGGGGCTTGGGCTGGCTGCTGCTGGATGGGAGAGGGTGCACAAGGGTGCACAAGTGACCAGGAAGGTGCAGCACAAGCACAGCGAGGCTTGGGGAGTGTGCATGAGGATGCGTGGGTGATGGGAGAGGCATAGCATGAGCACAGAGGGGCTGGGGGAGGGTGCATGGGGGGGGGAGACTTACCCAAGCAACTTGCAACCTTCCCTGCCAGCTTCCCCATTGACTTTGCTTGTGGGAAGCTGGCAGGGAAGGTTGCAAATTGCGATCATGTGGCCACGGGACGCTGCAACCATCATAAGTGCAAGCCAGTTGCCAAGCGCCCAGATCACGATCATGTGACTGCGGGGATGCTGGTACAGCCAGAACTTCGAGGACTGGTCGTAACCACCACTCTTACACTGCCATTGTAACTTTGAACGGTCACTGAATGAGTGGTCATTAACCATGGACTACCTGTACATTTTCATGAAGAATACCCAATTTGGAGAAATGAAAATAGATTGGATTCAGGCTTATCACACTAATTCTCTGGAATCGGTAGGACTTCTTTTAGCATTGATAACTGAAGCAAAACAGATTTCAGTAGCTTTCATTAAGTTTGCTTGTTCCTAACCACTGTTTCCTTGCTCAAAATCAGCATCAACTCTAGGTCAATGACCGGCAACCCTTCTGTGAATATGGCTTAAGGGAGGGGACAGAATCAATCTTACTGTTCTTTGTACACAGTAAATAAAAGCTACAGAATTATTATCTTGCCCTGTGCCTGTAGAATATCAAGCACCACAGCCATACAAAGAAATTGTCCCTGCATTAAAGATTTATAACGTAGACGCTAAACATAAAGTAGAATACAAAACAGAAACTAAGAAAAGAAGAGGAAAAATACATGAAATTCCAGTCAATCAGGAAAAAAGAGGAAGAGTTGTAAAGGTAGCCTCAGCAAATAGCAAAAAAAAAGATTTAATGGGGATTTAATGAATTTCTATGTTATTAAAATAAGACCAAGACTTTCAACATAATTTGTTGAAAGAACTGTTAATTCTTTTTCTTCTTCATTTTTTCTTTCTTCTTTCTGTATATGTACCCCATCTACTCTTGCCATATGCAGTATTTCTTAAAGTATGGTCCAAGGACCACGAGGGTCGCCTAAGATCCTCTCAGGGGTCCGCAAAATCAAAATGATTTGCCAGATCTTGAAGATATTTGCAAAAATTTAAAACAATGTCACTCTTCTCATTATTATTTTTTATTTGTTAGAAAAAGTTTTTTCCATGAAAAATATTTTATTTATGTTAATATCTAATGGGTTTAATATCGTTATTTTCACATGATTCAATAAATAAATATTCTACGAATGTGTCAATTTAAAACTTTAATGCAGTAAATATTAATAAATATAACCCATACAAACAAAAGCTCTTTGTGGGTCCTCCATACCTTTTAAAAGTGGGAAGGGGTCCTGAGAGCAAGAAGTTTAAGAAACCCTGCCTTATACGGAGCTAAATACCATTCTCAACCAGCAGCAGATAAAGGAAAGAACAGCAGGTGGAGCTGCAGACTAAAGAATATGTGGGGAGCGGCCCAAGAAAGAAGAACCCTAAATCTGAACCATTCGGCTGTCTCTAGATTTGAGAAGAAGGGGACCAATAGCTTAAAGGGCTTCCAGATCAATTCTTTGCACATCCAGATGAGAAAAATACATTCCTCATTTCTTTAGTTTGGCTCTCTGAAGGATTTTAAATAGTGGGATATTGGAGTTTTTTATGGTAGTTTAACCATGAATTGTGTTGGTTGTTGTGGGTTTTCCGGGCTGTACATGACTGTACATGAATTGTGTATTTCTTTCTCTGAGGGGGAACTTTTTTCCAAGTTCCCTTTTCATGGTGCAATATGGGATATAAATCTGATAAATAGTAATAGAGAAGTAACACTACGGGAGAAGAAAAGAAGCACAGAAGCACGGTTTAAATAACTATAAGGATAATCTATGCTACAGAGTTTAACTCACAAAACGCAGATGTTGGATGTCAATATAGTTTGATGGACTTTTCAAGGGCCAGGAGTGGATTTTGGTGGCTGGCAGCTTTGTCGTTTCTCTTGCCCTTGCCCTTGCCTTTGAAGCTCAGTGGGAGTGGATGACTGCGGCAGCAGATTGATCATCTGGATTTGGAAAAGGAAATTTGTTGCAATCATGGCCCCTCCAGAAATGCAACCTCTAATGCGCATAGCTAGTAGATGACCTAGCTGCAGTCACCAATGGGAAGGACAAATTAATGAGAAAAAAAAAGTAATAATATTTATTTCTGATCCACCATATTACTACATTGGGTGAATAAAATAAAAACCATTCATGTTTATGTGGCCTTCTCTGTTTCTTTGAAATGCAACTGGGCTGAGATTTCCCCATCCTGATCTCAAATAGGCAAAATGCTCAATGGAGAGATTAACACTTTGGCAACTTCTAGCTATTTTTGCTTATTCATTCAGTCGTTTCCGACTCTTCGTGACTTCATGGACCAGTCCACGCCAGAGCTTCCTGTCGGCCGTCGCCATCCCCAGCTCCCCCACGGTCGAGTCCATCACCTCCAGAATATTATCCATCCATCTTGCCCTTGGTCGGCCCCTCTACCTTTTGCCTTCCACTTTCCCTAGCATCAGCATCTTCTCCAGGGTATCCTGTCTTCTCATTATGTGGCCAAAGTACTTCAGTTTTGCCTTTAATATCATTCCCTCAAGTGATCAGTCTGGCTTTATTTCCTGGAGTATGGACTGGTTTGATCTTGCAGTCCAAGGCACTCTCAGAATTTTCCTCCAACACCACAGTTCAAAAGCATCTATCTTCCTTTGCAAAGCCTTCCTTATAGTCCAGCTCTCACAGCCATAGGTTACTATGGGAAATACCATTGCTTTAACTATGCGGATCTTTGTTGTCAATGTGATGTCTCTGCTCTTAACTATTTTATCGAGATTTGTCATTGCTCTCCTCCCAAGAAGTAGACATCTTCAGATTTCCTGGCTGCAGTCAGTGTCTACAGTAAACTTTGCGCCTAGAAATACAAAGTCTGTCACTGCCTCCACATTTTCTCCCTCTATTTGCCAGTTATCAATCAAGCTTCTATATTTGCCTCAATTATTCTGTTTTCCCCTCTGGCACAGCTAGGAGCATAACTACACAATAACAACATTACACTCTAAACTTAATATCAATTTAAAAATCATTTTGTCAGGAATGCCATACTGAGGATTTGGAACAAATATAAGGTAAAATTGTCTCCTAATATACCATTATGGTTGTCACCTCAAGAAGCATTTGTTAGAAGAGAAAATGTGGGAGGAATAAGTTGGTTAAAGTATAAAGATTTGTTAAGTTTTGAAGAGGGTGAACCAAAACGTAAAACAAGGGAAATGTTAGAGTTGGAAGGTTTTACATGTCATTGGTTTACTTTTGTGCAATTGTCACAATGTTTTAAAGTGGATAAAAAGAATTATAAATTTGTTAATGAAACAACTCAGTTTGAAATGGAACTTTGTACAAATGATGAACATGTTATTACTAAAATGTATAAAACTCTTAAGAAGACTCTTAAGAGTCCCTTGGACTGCAAGGAGGTAAAATCAGTCAATCCTAAAGGAAATCAACCCTGACTGCTCATTGGAAGGATAGATACTGAAGCTGAAGCTCAAATACTTTGGCCACCTAATGCGAAGAGAGGACTCACTGGAAAAGACCCTGATGCTGGGAAAGACTGAAGGCAAAAGGAGAAGGGGACGGCAGAGGATGAGATGGTTAGATAGCATCACCGATGTAATATATGAATTTGAGTAAACTTTTCATGAATTTCATGAATTTGAGTAAACTCCAGGAGACAATAGAGGACAGGAAGGCCTGGTGTGCTGTGGTCCATGAGGTCACGAAGAGTCGGACACGACTAAACGACTGAACAACAACAACAAATGATGAACATGTTATTACTAAAATGTATAAAATGTTGTTACAGGTGAATTTGGAAGATGAGCAGGTTAAAGAATGTATGATTAAATGGGCTAAGAACTTCGGATATAATATTACGTTGGAGCAATGGGAAAATATGTGGAACAGTGGTTTGAAATTCACCTTGAATTACAACTTAAAAGAGAATTTTTACAAAATGATGTATCGTTGGTATTTAACTCCAGATAAGCTGTCAAAAATGTATAATGGTGTAATGAATGTTTATTGGAAATGTTTACAGAGTGAAGGAACCTTTTATCGCCATTGGTGGACCTGTGAGTAGGCTAAAAAGTTTTGGGATCAAATATGTACTACTATTCAAAAGATTCTCAAAGTGAACATACCAAAAAAAACCAGAACTGTTTCTTTTGGGTTTGATGGAGAAGGAGTTAGAGAAACAATATGGAACTTTACTTTTATATATGATTACAGCTGCAAGACTTTTATATGCACAGTGATGGAAAGATTCACAAATACCTACAGTTGAAGATTGGATTATTAAATTAATGGATTTGGCTCAAATGGCTAAATTAACAGTGTTAATAAGAGAACATTCTGTTTCTGGATTTATATCTATTTGGCAACCACTTTTAGAGTACTTGCTTGTGTTGGAAAAAAATGAAGTTTTAATTTTGGGTTTTAGTGACTAAATTGTTTTTTTTAATAGAAATAATGTTATTATGGTTTAACTAATGGTAAGAGATTATATTTGTAAATTTATCTATATCTGTATTGGAGAAAGTCGGAAGTCGCTCTCTGTTTCTATTTTCTGTCTATTTGCACTTTTATAGATTTTTCTTTTTTCTTTAGTTCTATTCTCTATCTTTTCTATTTTCTATTTTAATTATACTTTGGAAATTAATAAAGTTCTTTTAAAAAAATAAACTTAATATCAATTTAATACTTGTTTAATTGTCAATGCATGTTCTGAAAAAATCCTATAAATTGCAATCTGGTGAGGGTCCTGACAATTGTCTGATTACCGCAGGAGAACCTATGATCCTTCAAGTTAGCTTTGGTTAGGTTTAGTTGGTTTTTGTTTTAATGTGATTCTCCATCATTTGTTCACTGCCCAGAGTTTCTTGGATAGATGGGCAGCCATATAAATTAGATTAATAAATAAAATAAGAGTTTTATACAGATCATCTCCAACTTTTGCTCGAGGGCAGTTAGGACTTGGAGACCAGTAACATCTGTAATGCCCCAGCTTGTCCCCCCAGTTTAGAGACTCCTTGCCATATTAGATAGCCCTGGGTGATCTTGGAAGCTAAGCAGGGTCAGACCTGATTATGATTGTATGCAAGACCATCTGGGAATTTGGGGGCTGTAGGCTAGACTGGGAAGTTAAAAAACACAATTCTGGAAGAATGTAATGGCAAATCCCTTCCATCATACTGCCCAAAAAACTGCAGTCCCCAGGAGTCAAGCTAAATTCATAGGGACCTTGAGTTACAGCATGCCCTATGTAAGAGGAATAATATAGTGTGTAGAGCAGTGTTTTTCTACCTTGGCCACTTGAAGATATGTGGAATTCTGGGACTTGAAGTCCACACATCTTCAAGGGCCAAGGTTGAGAAACACTGATGTAGAGAGTAAGGTAGATGACCTTAATGAAGCACTGCAGAAGCTGCTGCCTAAGCAAAAGGGGACGAAGCATTGTTTAAGACCAGAACATCCAGATAACATTTGGAAGCGGCTCAGACAGACACCACCCAAATTCATTGAACTACAAGAAAGAAGAGGAGGTACACCACAATCAGACGTGCAAGATAAAAGTAGTTTTAACCTTCCTGTGGAGTTGATGTCATGGTCTGGTCTACCTAGTGGGGCTGACAAGTTATACCCATCATGTATCATATTTTGGTCCCTTTTTTCTCTAGTCATGATTGCAGCTACTGTACTTTCCAAGAAGTGCTGACAATTATGGAATTACATCATTTTTAAACCAGCCCATCGGGACTGACAGAACAGGTTGTCATTGTGTCAGGGAGGATAGATTGGACGGGAGCATTGTTATTGCAGCCTAAACTTAACCTGTTCTAATTTCTTTCTGGTTTTGGTAAAGTTGTGAAACTTCCAGAGTATGCAATCGGTGTTAAATGCCAGCTCTGTCATATCAGGGCTTACATTTAATTTTTGGGCAACCTGGGCACATTTTTTGTGCTTGTTAGTAGTCTCTGGGTTGTTTTTTTTAAGTTACATATATCCTTCAAAAAGAGCAAAGTAAGCTTTTAATGTAGAAAGCATTAGGGCAGCCTTTACACTTTATTTAAATAAGCATAAATAAGTTTATTCCAATCTACTACATGAAGGAAAAAATAATGTGAATATTGCTTTTGTAGCTTCCTTCTACCAACATAATGTTTTGCCTGCTTTACAAAAAAAATGTAATGAATATTACAGTTCTTAATTTTCTAATGTTATGTAGCTCCACTAGGGCTACTATATCAAGACTGCAAAAATCCATATCGCCATTGGTCATTAGTCTATTCCTGCCATCTGGATCAGATTTTTGCAGCTCAGATCTGGTAGCTGTACATTCCACTACAATCTGGTAGGATATGAGCCTATACCTTCTGCCTATTCAATTTATAATTTATAGGTAAAGGTAAAGGTTCCCCCACACAGTCGTGTCCGACTCTAGGGGCCAGTGCTCATCTCCGTTTGTTAGCCGAAGAGCCAGCGTTGTCCGAAGACGCTTCCACGGTCATGTGGCTGGCATGATGCACATGGAACGCTGTTACCATCCCACCGAAGCGGTACCTGTTTATCTACTTGCATTTGCATGCTTTCAAATTGCTAGGTTGGCAAGAGCTGGGGCTAATGCGGGAGCTCACTCCATCATGCGTGGCTAGGGATTCTAACCTCCGAACATGCGACCTTCCGATCGACAAGCCTGGCGTCTAAACCGCAGAGCCACCATGCCCATAAATTGGCCTGCAAAACTCTAGATGACCACTAGAGGGATTCAGAAAACTCTCAGTCTTTGCTGCTACCTATTGATCACATGCATCTTTGTAGCCAGATACATTAGCCCTACCCTAAGAAACATTTCATTCTTGGTCAGGTCTTTCTCTTCAGTCTACATGTTGCAAGATTCTCAACTCTGCAGCTGATTTTTTTGGAATGATGGCTGCACTTAAATCAATTCAGCAATTTCATTTCAATAACTAGAGTTTATATCCCTCCTTCCCTATTGACCATATTTCCTAGTGTTTCTGGAAATAGTAGCTCAGCAACATTGGGAGTGTCCCAGGTTTCCTATTCTGGACTAAACCCATTCAGTTATTTCCTCCCACCCAATGACCGTTGCTTGAGGGAAAGTACATGATGAAGCTGCTGGTCCTTCCTTCCTTCAAGTCCTCACTCCAGAGACCCTCACCCATCAGTTTCTGATTTTCTGCAGTGGGGGAAGAAGGCCTGTACTCCTTGCTGTGCAATGTGAAACACTGGAAAATTGGGGTTCTAAATCACGTGGGAAACCTACTCAAGTAGAAAAGAATCCCTAACACAGAAGTATAGTCTTCATATGATAGAGGATTTCAGGAATGGCAATGTGGAGAGACTGGGAAGCAAAGTCTCTGTCCTGCTCTTGCAATGGTAATTGCAGGGCAAGGACAGTGAATTACTGAGTCTGGCTTCTCCTTCGTCTTACCAAATAGAGAACTAGACCTTTACACTTTATCACAATGATTGGATCCACCCAGTAGCCTTTAGCTTTATGACATTTGTAAACCGTGATTTATTTTATGATTTATTTTTATTTTATTCACAATATTTGTAAACTGTCCTAATCTCACAACTTATTGTTTCGTGAAATAATCATGATCATTTGATATAATTACTGATTGAGGGTTGCTTGGATTAACACCCAGAGCAGCATGTTATCTTGGGCCATCTCTATCCATAAATGTCTTTAGACTGTTTTCCATTCCATGGCACTGTTTTTGTTACTTCAGAATGATCCATTACTTGGGTTTCGCACTATCAGGCAGCTCACAGTGGGGGCCCCTGGTGACACTTCTCAGAGCCAACACAGAAGGCCACAAACAGCATTTCCACACTATAAACACCTCCTCCCCCATTTATCGAAAGGCCCGGGAATAGCAACCTTGCCAAGCTATTCTAATTAGCTGTCAAAGACATTATGAGGAAATGAACAGCGCTTACCCTGACTAACCTTGGCACAATGGCCACCATCTGATAGTAGTTGCTAGCTAGGTTAGCCTTTTTCATTGTGGTGCTCCTAATGCGACACCATCTCCCACTGTTGCCAGGTTAATGGAAGTCCGCCATCCCAGAGGCCAGCCGAGGAGGTCACTAGGGGTCCTCCTGAGAGAACACTACTCAACAAGGTGCTCACTGAGGAAAAGCATAAGGTCCTGTTAAACCAGGAGCCAGCCCAGAGGACTTGTGCTGCTGCCGCCGTTATTCTTCAGGGCCTGAGAGAGATAAAGCTACAGTCAGCAGTGTAAAGGGTCTGAGGCCAAAAGCAGACCAGCGCTAGAAAAAAGATGTTCAGGTTCAACCATGCCATTTTCCCTGTACCAGCTTGGTTCAGCGCTCCAAAGACCTTTAGCTCTTAGTTTAAACTGAGGGAAACCTGAAGACCGCCTCAGGCCCCATTTGTACTAAACTCTTTGCAATATATTTAAGTTACAGTTTAACTTCCACCTGTGAGGAAGGGCCAACAGGTGAAGCATGCAGACTGAGGAGCCATAGTCTCACTAGGTGGAATGTCATTAGTTGGTGCGCTACATAAACTGGCATTCCTCTCCGAGTAAAGGCTTACCACCTGTGACACACAGAAATTGCAGGTGGTCAATAACGTCCCTTGGGCCGATCCTCGGACAGTTTCGAAGCGAGAGATGTTTGCCCTGGCCTTTCAGACTGTGCTCTGGGAAAGACTGGATCCAAAAAATGATAAAGGATGGCTGATACGTCAACCTGAGCTAACAATCACCCCTGATCCAGAAATCAACTTTCAATTAGGTTAGAGTCAGCTGATACCATCAGTTTGCAGTTCTCTGAATACTTACTTGGAAACAAGTTTTGCTGCTGGGAAAACAAAACTCATTTGAACAAAAGCGTCTTTAGGATCAGGCTGCACAACCATTTATTTCAACTTAACTAGGTTATGAAGTTAGAAGTTCTTTGCTCCTTTCATTTGTGATTTTCTAATGCCATTTCTACCAGTGCTGTTGGTACACTCTGAAGGAGAAATCATGAATACTAAAGGAGAATGGCCCTCATGCCCAGTAACAAAATTTTGATCGATCATTTGTCTCCATGAGTCTGTGGGTGTGAAAAGATCTGAGTAGTTTGGGATGGGATATAAAAAGGAAAGCAGGTTCAATTCTGTGTCCAACTGTAACACATTTTAGAGTTGACTGGATCTTAAATATTATTTAGTCCAACTCTCGCAAATGCAGTAATTCTATTACTACAACATTCCCCTCAGCAGATAATCCAGGAGAAACTTTCTTGCACCTGAAATTTGTTGGTCTGGGTTTGAGCAACGGAGAGAATTATTTCTGATTGAAGCCACTTCCCTCTCTGACAAGCCTCTTAAAAATCTCAGCTGCTAAAGTAAACTAGGTAAAGGTAAAGGTTCCCCCCGCACATTTGTGCAGTCATGTCCGACTCTAGGGGCCAGTGCTCATCTCCGTTTGTTAGCCAAAGAGCCAGCGTTGTCCGAAGACGCTTCCACGGTCATGTGGCCGGCATGATGCACGTGGAACGCTGTTACCTTCCCACCAAAGTGGTACCTATTTATCTACTTGCATTTGCATGCTTTCGAATTGCTAGGTTGGCAAGAGCTGGGGCGAGTGCGAGAGCTCACTCCGTCACGTGGGGCTAGGGATTCGAACCTCTGAACTTGCGATCTTCCGATCAACAAGCCTGGCATCTTACCTGCTGAGCCACCACACCCCCTGTAAAGTAAACTAACCTGCCAGCAATTTCTTAATATATTTCATGTGTATTTCTTTATTAAGATCTAAGGCAAGAGGATAACCTAATATAATAGCGCATAAAGCTGTCACACTCATCCTTTTTAAAATATTTCCACAGGTTACTATCAGACTGGGATGTCGGTTCCTCTGTACCAGCCATGTAACAAATGTGAAGTTCTAGAAATACAGGGATCAATGTCATACATTCTATGGGCAGGTCTCAAAACAATATTCTATTTGATCATGTTTTCCTTCCAAACAGGAGACTACTTTTCAAGATGGTGCATAACAAGCCATATGCTGGCTTGCTCAGAAGCATAATGAGGAAGGACATGAATCTAAAAGAGTCAAACATTGAATAGTGCTAGTAAGAGAAAACCAAAGCGTAGTATTGGATAGCATAAATCAGCAGATTTTGTTTCATTTTGAAATATTAACTTACGAGTGGATGGTCAAGCGGGACTAGAGTGAGACCATGGAAACTAGGATATCTTCTCCTGCAGATACATGGCCTTTCTGGAGTCTTCATACAATTGATTGTGAAGGAGGCAGTAAATAAAATTGGGAGCTACCCAGCAGCATCGGGGGGGGGGGGGGGGGGGACAAAAGAATGAGAGATGGGTTGCAGCATTGTGGCCCAAGCTTTGTGTTGTGTTGTGATGTCATATACATGCACAAAAGGGGTGAAGCTTGCAGCATCCTTCCATGACACTGCATTCGTTTTGACAAAAGTAACAGGATCCTGTAAAAGCTGAAGGAGCTATCCTATGAATGCTTTGAAATGCTACAAAAGTTGCTGGATTTCAGACTGAAAATGTATTTATTTTTCATATGAAATCGGTTTTCTTAAAATGGGCTATCTTAAAATTTGGAAGAGGTTGCATGCTCATTGTTAAGAAGGTGATTCTAGAACAGAGCTTTCCAAACCGTGTGTCAGGACATGTTAGTGTGTCGGCTGCAGTGTCTGGGTGTGTCGTGGCTGCTGCTGCCTCCGAGCCCTGCCAGGATTCCACGTAGGTCCTAGTGCCTGCCTTGTGCCTTGCTGCCTCCAAACCTGCTGTGATTCCGCGCAGGTCCTAGTACCTGCCTTGTGCCCTGCTGTAAGAGTGTGTTGCGAAATGATGCCCTGCTGTAAGAGTGTGTCGCAAAATGATGCACGTCTAAAAAGTGTGTCACCAACATGAAAAGTTTGGAAAGCTCTGCTCCAGAGCTTTCCAAACTGTGTGTCGGGACACGTTAGTGTGTCGGCTGCAGTGTCTGGGTGTGTTGCGGCTGCTGCTGCCTCCGAGCCCTGCCAGGATTCCGCGCAGGTCCTAGTGCCTGCCTTGTGCCTTACTGCCTCCAAATCTGCTGTGATTCCACGCAGGTCCTAGTGCCCGCCTTGTGCCCTGCTGTAAGAGTGTGTCGCGAAATGATGCATGTCTAAAAAGTGTGTCACCAACATGAAAAGTTTGGAAAGCTCTGCTCTAGAATGTAGAGTCACCAGAGTATTTGAACTCTAACCACAATCAAAAGTATCTTGATGACCTATAAAACTTTAAGGAACATTATCTTCATATTAGTACTGCCATGTGCTAATTATATCTACTTTCCTTTCCTTTGCCTACAGCTGCTAAAAATTGGCTGGTTGCTCAAAAGGAGAGAGGATAGCAATTTTTAGCTGCAGGGTTTCTTTTCTTAAAATAGATGAATATTTCAGGAACTTATGTCTTATCATTGTCCCCTTTGGTAATAGTGATTGCCCTAGGTTATCTTATCTAACATTTCATTTTTTACTTGAGAAAAGAGATTTTTTTTCAGGGTACAAATCTCTGTGTGTCCACCTGATATTTTCCTCTGACATGCAGCATTCATATGTTGCATCAGGGTTCTAAATAGAGGCATCCGCCGGGGGGGGGGTGTCAAAAAAAGTAAACATAGCAGTCATGATTGTTCAATCAAGCCCTACCCCATGTTGTGTCTATTGTGATGTAATGGGCAGGGTTTTGATTGTATGGTTACAGCTGCCACCTTGACTTTGTTGCCCCTGCCATGGATACCCCTGAACCAATAGGATCAGCTCTTTGACAAATCCTTGGATCAAAACTACTAGTTTTCAGTTAGCGGAGGAAAGGTCTATTGCAGACTTTCCCAATAGGATGCCTTCCAGTTGTGTTAACCACTGGGTCTACAAGGCAGAGAAAGCAGTGGGATAGACCATGAGAAAGATTAGCAACTTCTTCTATGAAGAGGGTGGTGCCCAGAAGTTCTTGAGTCACAGCAGGGTCCCAGTAGCATCTTCTACTTATTAACCCCATGGAGTTTGTGAGCATCAGGATCCTCCATTCCAAAAGGCTGAAATAAGTAATCTAAGACCAAAGAATGGTAAAAGTTAGAATAGAAGATGACCTTTCAGCAGGTGCGAAATCTCAACACGCCTTGCTGTATAAGCATCCTATTGGGGCTTTCATGATTCAGGATGCAGGCTGTAAAAATGTGTCTAATGAGTGATGAGCACAGTCCAAAAAATCACTGTGAATCTTAATTATGCAATAGTATATAGTTTTTCACTGTGCCATTGGAGCAGGGTTGGTATTGTTGGCAAGCTAATTCAGTCTATTAATGTTCATAATCCTGTGGCTCCATTCACACATAGGAATTGCATTCCTCTCTCTCTCTCCCTCCCTTCCTCCCCCTCTCCCTCTCTCTCTCTTTATATAATTTTATTGAAAATTTTAAACACATGGATAAGACTAATACAAACTAAAATAGAGTGAAAAAGAAAAGGAAAAAAGGAAAGAAAAAACTAAAGGTGGAAAGAGAAAAAGAGTAGCAGAAAAATAGAAAAGAAAGAAAAAAGATATAAAGAAGTGGCTTCCCATCTTCTTTACTGCAGTTATAAGTAAAATTATAAATTGACCTCTCTCTCTAAAGTTACATCGTGACTCTCTTCTTTCTATAATCTATCCTATCTAATAATCAAAACCGTAAGTTCATTTTTGTTCTTTTTTACACAAAAGTCCATAAGGGGTTTCCAGTCACCAGTAAATATAGATATTGTCTTTTCGCTAATCAAACAAGTCAGTTTGGCCATTTCAGCGAGTTCTTTTTTTATATATAAGAATTTTATTAAGTTTCAAGCAAAGATAAAAGCTACAGAAAAACAAAAAACTAGAAAGAAAAAAAGAAAAAACTAAAAAACTAAAAAAGTGTAGAAACACAAGAGAAAATTTTTCAAAACTACAAAAAGAGGTGACTTCCGACTTTTAACAGCAAGGATATACAACAATTTTCCATAATCAATCCCTTACTCTATATTAAACTAAAATCACATTATTTCTATAAATCATTCCATTGGCACATTATAAAAATCACTAAATACAGTTGCTCCCTCCCCTTATATTAAAAGAAATATACTGTATATACATTATTTAAACCTCCTAATCAACTTCCCCCCAAAGAAAACATTTATTTAATTATTTCCTTCCTACTACTATTCTATACATTCCTGTCTACTATAATAAAGATCAAACTAAAAAACATACAAATTGTCTGCCATTGTACTTGATAATACAACAATTTTAATAATCTTAATCATATTAAACCGAAAACCAGACATTTATTATTTTTTATTATGCCTTAATAATCTTAATCCAAATCATTAAAGATAAATGAAATCAGCCAAACCCTAAAAGCAATCCAGATAAATATTCTTAAACCCTTATCCCACTTCAAAATAAACCAGAGCATTTACATATCCCCACAATGCACACAGAGCTTTTTTCTTAAAAAAATCGAACAGCCCAACTGCCCCCCTCAAAAACTCCAACTTCTCTTCAGGAGACCTCCCATACACAATAACCCCTTCTTTTCCATAGAGTTCCACCAGAAAATCCATTTCACTTGTGGCTTGCAACTCAATCTCTCCCTTTAATTTCTTCAAATCAACTATCCGATCTTCATCCAACATTTCAACAGAAGTCCCAATCTCACTCTTAGAAGAGGCATTTCTGTCTCTGTTAAATTCCTCAGTTTCATCCACGACATCCACAACCAGATGACACATTTTAGACCTCATATTTTCCACAATGTCCTGAATGCCTTGCATAAAAATTTGGTAGGAATCAGAAAGAATCTGTACGGTACCCCCTAAGAGCTTAACCAGTGAAAGTTGAAGATATGAAAGAATTCTGGAATCTGTTTACACAAGCGAAAGTGAGATATGTAGACAGTTCCCCAGGGAAAGTAGAAGCAGAAAACTGAAAGTTCAAAACAGCCAATTCAACATGTAGGAAAATGCTAATATCTTCAAATTTAGGACAAAAATAATAACAGGGAGACAATTATTTACTCTCAATCCTCCTTAATATTTGGATGGAAAACAAAGTCCAATTTGAAAGATTTTTTTTTAAAAAAATTGATCCCAAAAATAACGATAAGCACCAAGAGAACCCGCTTCTCCTTGCTGTAGAAAGCCTCTCTTAGGGTACGCGTACTTAAAAGAAATATAAATTGGGTGATTTAGAAATGGGGTGGCCGGTCTTAGTGTCCCTTTAAGGCTACAGCGTGGCTTGGAAATGGTGACGTCCCAGCCTCCCGGCTAGCTCTTACCAGACAAGCGCGAATGTTGTTTGCAATCTTCTGGCTGCAAGCAGCCGTCCAGAGGACAGATGGGGTGATTCCAGGTGTTTTCCTTTTTCCAGAAAAACACTCCTGGGCTTCAGGAAAAACCTGCCTGAGCCCAAAAAACCTGCTGCATTGTCAGTTCTGCCCACTGAGACCACAGGAACAGCTGTTCATTCCGCCATGTCCCCACCGGAAGTCCATTTCAGTGAGTTCTGTCATCTGCACCAACCATTCCTCTGTCGTAGGTATTGCAAAATCTTTCCATCTTTGTGTGTACAATAATCTTGCTGCAGTTATCATATATAAAAACAATGTTCCATGACTTTTCTCCAACTGGTTATCCATCAGTCCCAAGAGGAAACGTTCTGGTTTCAGTTGAATGTTAATCTTTAAAATCCTCTGAACCACTGCATGCATTTGAACCATTTCTCACATGCACAAAGTTATCAGTTACTAGGAAGGCGAAAGCTGAAAGATTACTCATTTCCACATAAGGAGTCTGATTGATGTGGAAACTCCATAATGAAGAGGTTACAACCCTGCTAAGATTCTCTATCAGCTTGTAATGCTAGAGTTCACTTGGAACTGGAATGCAAAAGAACCAGTTACAAGCCAGCACCTGGGGGATATGTTGGTTCCCTGAACCAAGAAATGGTGCACAAAAAGAATGCCATCCTTGGATAGATATCTCCAAATAGAAGAGCTGAGAGATTTATTAAAAACATACAATTCCAATGTTTTAGGAAGTATCTTATTGAAATTGTGCCCTAAAAATAATCATCTAAGGCAGTGTTTATGGATGATATTCTGGAGGTGACGGACTCAACCGTGGGGGAGCTGGGGGTGGCAATGGCTGACAGGAAGCTCTGGCGTGGGCTGGTCCATGAAGTCACAAAGAGTCGGAAGCGACTGAACGAATAAACAACAAGGCAGTGTTTCTCAACCTTGGCAACTTTAAGATGTGTGGACTTCAACTCCCAGAATTCAAAGCTGGCTGGGGAATTCTGGGAGTTGAAGTCCACACATCTTAAAGTTGCCAAGGTTGAGAAACACTGATCTAAGGTTTGCATTAGCCATAATTACTGATTTTAAATCATATGTATCACTTACACATATATGTTGCAGTAGCCAAAATATAACATTCATCTAAGTATAGTTGAGTGAAAAGACATTATCCCATACCTAGGATATGTATGCCTATGTATATGTTGTAGATGATAACATCTAAATAGATTTCTTCCATGTGTATTGGCACATATTCAGTGGGAAAATGCCAGGAAACTAATTTCTCCACGAGAGTCCACAACTACTAACTCCAACTTTTGCTCCTCATCCTCATTAAACTTTTCCTAATGGTCAGCCCAGAGGAAGCTGAATCTGCCAATTTGTAAGCTGCTTCTCAGGCGATCGCAAACGTTTCTCCCAAATAAAGACTTCAGCTCAGATATTGGTGAGTAAATGGTTTATTGCTGTACATGAGTAAGCAAGCGAAAAGGCACGGATGGTTCCCGGGCTCCCGGCTTGGCTTTTTAAACCCTCCCGCCAGAGCGCCTGCCCCCTCCCTGCTGAAGGCTTCCCTTCGGTCCGCTTCGTGTCAAGGTTGGGTCAATGTCCTTGAGTTCTTTATCACCCCTTATCTAGGAGGCGTGGTTGGTGGTTATCCTTCCGTTTCTGGGTCTTTTGTTTCCTTTGTCAATTTCTTATCCCTTTGTGATACTGGGTGCGCTTGGGGAATGGCGGGACCCTGGGGGCATGCCAGGCTTCTGACATGCCGCCACCCCAAGATCTTCCCCCTCCCCTTTTTCTTCATCCTGCACCTGTGAGTTCCTGTTTGTCGGTGACCTTGATATCTGTAATAAAACAACACTTTGTTAGTGAGGGATTCATCGGGGTTTATCGGGAAATTTTCGGTGGAAGTTCCTGATTAGGTCTGGTGCTTGCATGTGCTCAGCTGCTACCCATTCCCTGAAGCCCACTGGTAAGTGCAGCCACTTAACCAGATATTGCAACCGCCCCCTGTGTTTTCATGAATCACAGACTTCCTCAATTTCAAAGTGTGGTTCCCCGTCCACTATTGTTTGTGCTGGTTCTGGGGTTTCTGGGTGCCATTGCCCTGTACTGTTTCAGGAGGCTTATATGAAACACTGGGTGGACCTTTCGCAGTGTCTTGGGTAGTTGTAGCCGTGCTGTCACTGGATTGATGACTTTTGCTATGGTGAATGGTCCGATGAATTTTGGGGCAAGCTTGCGAGACGGCTGTATAGACCGTAGGTTCTTGGTAGATAAGTATACTTTGTCCCCTTCTTTTAGTTCCCATTCCGCTGCACGTTTCTTATCTGCATATTTTTTGTAGGTGGCCTTCGCTTCCCGTAGTGTTTGTAGCATGATTGGCCAATTGCTCGTTAGTTTGTTTACCCACTCATCTGCCCGCAGGGGTGCTTATGCGTCCTTCCTTTGGATCATGTCTATTTCTGGGATTGCTGAAAAGTCTTGTCCCGTGGCTATTTTAAATGGTGTGAACCCTGTGCTGTGGTGTACTGAGTTGTTATATGCTACTTCAGCGAATGGTAGCAGTTCAGCCCAGTCGTTTTGCTGGTAGCTGATGTAACATCTCAAATATTGTTCTAATATGGACACCAGTCGTTCTGATGCTCCGTCCGTGCACGGGTGGAATGTGCATGCGCTGCTCAGTCCTTGTTCAGATCCAATTAGTTTCAGGAATGCTTTCCAGAACTTGGACGTGAACGTGCTCCCTCGATCGCTGATGATTCTTTCATGCGCACCGTGTAATCTGTATATGTGTTGAGTGAAGAGTTTGGCAAGCTTGGGTGCTGTTGGGATTCTATTGCAGGCGATGAAATGGGCTTGCTTCGAGAACAGGCCCGTGATTACCCACACTGCCGGGTTTTTTTGCTTGCGGGTAGATCGACTATGAAGTCCATGGCTATTTGCCGCCATGGCTGTGAGGGGTCTGCTACTGGTTGCAGGAGTCCCCTGGGTTTTCCTGTAGTCCTTTTCGCCGTTGTGCACACTGGACAGGTTTTCACATAGTCCTTTACGTCCCTGCGCAGCGTGGGCCACCAGAACTTGTGCCTGGTGAGGTGCATGGTTTTCACGAACCCAAAGTGCCCCGCCGCTTTATGGTCATGGTTTTTCTCAAGTACGCGCTTCCGCATGCTGGCGGGTACGTACAGTTTGTAGTTGTTCCACCATCCCCCATCGTGTTCTTGTAGTAATTCTTTGTTTTCACCCCACCACGTGTCGTCTGTTGTGGCTGCCTGTATATCCTTTTCTAGTGGGTTCTGTGTCCCGGTCCCTTTTTTCTGCTCCTGTGCCACCGCCATGTTTCCATCCTGTTTATTTTGCAGTTCTTGGTCGTTAGGTGTGTCTGTGGTTCTGTTGGGGAATAGGGTTTCCGTTATTTCTTCTGCTTTCCCGTCATGTTGAGGCAGCCGTGACAGTGCATCTGCCAAGTAGTTCTTCCCCCCCGGGAAGTACTTTAGGGTGAAGTTAAAGTGGCTAAAAAATTCGGCCCATCGGAGTTGTTTTGGGTTCAGTCTTCTGGGCGATTTTAGCGCTTCCAAGTTCTTATGGTCCGTCCATACCTCGAACGGGACCGACGCCCCTTCCAGCAGGTGCCTCCACATTGCCAGGGCATGATGGATGGCGAACGCTTCTTTTTCCCATACATGCCAGCGTTTCTCCGTGTCCGTGAATTTCTTTGATATGTACGCGCAGGGTCGTAGTTTGTCGTTCTCGTCTGCCTGCAGTAATATCGATCCCACTGCGTTATTTGACCCATCCATGTGAATGATAAATGGTTTATCTACTTCGGGGTGCTTCAGTATAGGTTCTCCTGTGAATAGCGCTTTGAGTTTCTCAACGGCTTCCTGGCACTCTGGGGTCCACTTTATCTTGGAGCATGGCTGTTTTGTTTGTTTTCTGCTGCCGTTTGTTTTTGTTTTCAACAAGTCCGTTAATGGCAGTGCTATTTCTGCAAAAATTTTTATAAAGTCTCTATAGAAATTGGCAAACCCTATGAATGCCTGTAGTTGGCATCTGGTTCGTGGGGGTTCCCACCCCACTACCGCTTGTAACTTGGCGGGGTCCATTTCTATGCCTTTGTTCGAGATCCTGAACCCTAGGAAGTCCAGTTTCTCTTGGTGGAATTCGCATTTGTCCAGTTTGACATATAGTTTTGCTTCCAGTAGTTTCTTGAGGACTGCTTTCACTAGCTGTATGTGTTCTGCCATGTCCTCTGAGAAAATTAGTATGTCTTCTAGGTAGACGATGACTCCCCGGTACAAAAACTTGTATAAGACTTCGTTTATTAATTTCATAAAGATTCCTGGTCCCCCAGCAATCCCAAATGGGAGGACTCTGTATTGAAACAAACCAAGCGGGCAGTTGAACACGGTCTTCCATTCGTCCCCCTCCCGTATTCGGACCCTGTAATATGCTTCCCTTAGATCCAATTTAGTAAAGATTTTCCCTTTGGCTAGCTGTGCTAGCATGTCCTTCAGTAGGGGTAGGGGGTATTGGTTTGTGACCGAGATGGCATTCAACCCCCTGTAGTCCGTGCATAGCCAAAGTGAGCCATCCTTTTTCTTGTGAAATAGTACGGGGGCCGCCAGGGGGGAGTTCGCTTCCTGGTTGCTGCCGCTCCGCCGCCGAAGGCTCTCCACTGCTGCAAGCTGCTGGGGCGCGCCGGTCTCTGCTGGGCTTCCCTGCCGCTGTCACTTTGCTGCCAAAAGCTCTCCGCCGCCGCAAGCTGCTGGGGCGTGCCAGTCCCTGCTGAGGCTCCCCGGCCACTTTCGCTTCACCGCTGAAGGATCTCTGCCGCTGCGAGTTGTGAGTGAGCTCCAGTCTCCGCTGGGCTTCCCGGCAGCTGTCAGCTTCGTCATCGCCGCTTGTGGGTGAGAGCCGATCTCAACCGCGGAGCTTCCCGAAGGTTTTCAGGTTCGCTCCCAGGAAAATCGGCTGGTACTGATCTGTGCCTTTATGTAAGCTGCTTCTCAGGTGATTGCAAACATTTCTCCCAAATAAAGACTTCAGCTCAGATATTGGTGAGTAAACAGTTTATTGCTGTACATGAGTAAGCAAGCGAAAAGGCACGGATGGTTCCCGGGCTCCCGGCTTGGCTTTTTAAACCCTCCCGCCAGAGCGCCCGCCCCCTCCCTGCTGAAGGCTTCCCTTCGGTCCGCTTCGTGTCAAGGTTGGGTCAATGTTGGCTGTTGTGGGTCTTCCGGGGTGTGTGGCCGTGTTCTGGAAGTTGTGGTTCCTAACGTTTCGCCAGCATCTGTGGCCAGCATCTTCAGAGGGCAGGAGCACAGATAGAAGCAAAATCTCTGTGCCTTCGACAATACGTTGGGTCAATGTCTTTGAGTTCTTTATCGCCCCTTATCTAGGAGGCGTGGTTGGTGGTTATCCTTCCGTTTCTGGGTCTTTTGTTCCCTTTGTCAATTTCTTATCCCTTTGTGATACTGGGTGCGCTTGGGGAATGGCGGGACCCTGGGGGCATGCCAGGGTTCTGACACAATTTGATTATTCACAGTGGCCTCAAACAGCAGCACACCTGGGGCACATGGCCTTTTCAAGGCAAAGTCTTTCCAGTAGCAAAGAGTGGGAGAAACTGTAAGACTCATCCTATTGCTGAATTCTGGCCAAATGAAACATTCCAAAATATTAGCCCCATCTGCAGATTTGATTGAACGAAACAATTATTGTGCATGCCCTCTAAAAAGACATTTACATTTTATACACATATTTTCTGATCAGGCATTCATCTTTTTTCTGTGCAATCTCCTGCTCCTTATGGAACTTACATCAAAACTGCAGTGTAGACCTCTGCTTAAAAGGCAGAACCTCTCTGACATATTGGTAAGGTAAGGTGTTATATGGGAATCCAATAGTGATCCTTCATGCTCAAAATGGCCAAGGGCAGCTACGCACCAAGGGGGCTGGTACAATGGGGCATAATTTATTTTTTTACCGGAGAATGTGTTCAACTGGAGACATAGGTTACCCAGGTGCAAATACAAATCACCTGCCTCAGTGTACTTATATAAAAATGGTTAAAGCTGTTTTAAATTCTCAGAAGAGGCAGTCCTTCTCAAGTAAACGTTTGCATGTTCCCTAAACAGATTAAGAATGACTGATAGTTCTTTTTATGGGTTTGGGATTAGAAGAGAATGTTCAAGAAACCTTTTTCACAAGGCAATAGACCACACAAACCTTGGCAATCAAAATCCAATACAAATAAAGTTTCAAACACGTCCTCTGGATGATAATTCTCATGGTATTTGTTCTGTGTCTAGAAATACTGATCTGTAAAGATTCCTGGAAACATTTACTTCCTGGAGTTTGGTCTGTTTCACTTTTCTCTCTCTCTCTCTCTGTATATATGTGTGTGTGTGTGTGTGTGTGTGTATATACATACATACATACATACATACACACACACACACATACACATACACATACACATACACATACACATACACATACACATACACATACACACATATATACATACACAAACACACACACACACACACACACACTTCCAGCTAGATTAACATTTTAAGCAGACTTCCCAACCAGGTGACCTCTTCCAGATATATTGAGAGCAACTCTAATTTTCCCACTGATCATTCTGGTTGGGAATTTCAAAGGCGGCATTCCAAACACAAAAGTGTTGGGGGGGAGCATTAGATTGGAGAAAATTTCTCTAAAACAGGCAGTGGTGGATATATTACCTCAGTTCTATTCTGATGCCACAAAGTTCTGCTATGTTTGGGTTCTATGGCAGTGGTTAAATCAGAAGGAATCTGCAATCCTTAGAAAGGTACTGAATTAAAAGTCCCTGTATTCCCCAACTTTGGCCTTGCTGACTAAGATGCTGAAAACAGACCAATATCTGGTGGAACATATAATTTCCTTAAACTGGTTTACATTCACTTGATGAGTCTGGAATTTGAGGAATTCTCTACATTCCCTGGTAGGTTAAAAAAAAGGCATAGATTTTTTTGGAAGGGGCCATTGAATCCAATTCCTGTTGAGTGCACAATTCCAAATTAAAGCATTTTGGAGAGATGGCTGTTTAACCTCCAGTTGAACACATCCGACGAAGAGGAGCCAACCACTATTCCACTCTCAAACTGCTTTTACCATTAGGAAGTTTTCTAATAGTCCATCAGAATCCGCCGCCCTGTAACATAAATCTGTTATCCCATGTCCTACACTCTACAACAATAAAGAACAGGATTTGACCTTCTCCTGTGTGACATCCTTTCAAGTGTTTGAAGAGTGCTATCATATCGGTCTTTTCTTCTTTTCTCTATAGTAATTTTTTTAAATTCCTTCAATCTCTCCTCATAAGACTTGGGGCCTTTCCTCACTTGCATCTAACTGCAGCACAATCTTTGGCAACGTTTTTCTGATGTGTCCTCATGGTGGCACCTTCACCTGGTCTTCAGCCCATACTGTATGTGAGACAGCCTCACATCCTTAGCTGTGCCACTGTTAAAGTACTGTTTTCCCCAATATCCTGACACCAATTTCGCCTTGGATACAGTCTGATACACTTCACCGTCTATTCTTTCAGTGGTACTGACAAGTGACTGCTGGGGGTTGGATCAGCCTGGCACTGGTGTGGGCATGCCTCCAGTGCCTGGACACTGTCTCCCAGGATCATTCTTCTTTTGACAGCAGATGAGTCCAGTTCTTTCAAAGTGGGCTCTTCCCCTGTATCTGACTGACCTCTGAGTTGGTCCCTGGCTTGGAGACCTGGAGCAGCCTGAACAGTAGCTGACCAGAAGTGGTGGTGAAGGGGGTTATATGGTAAAGGGACCGAGAGAAAACTGTCTTTCTCTCTCCCTGTCTTATTCACCGTGCGGTTCTCCACATCATTGGTTGTTCTGGTTCCTTTTGAACACAGTTTTAGTACACTTCTAGAATTGAGCTAAATCTGTGCCCCAAGGAAGACTGATTATCACCTGATACCAGCTTGTAGTTAGGCTCCCTTTGAATGCACCAGTGCAAAACAGTTGTAAATTGCAAATCTCCTGACCCTTCACAACTTAGTGTAAGTCTTGGCAGAAGACTCACAGACATGATTCAGATAGATTAGAACCTTTATTACACTAAATCCATCTGGGACATAGTAATGTGATCAGAAGATCCTGTTTTTTGTGACTGATAGAGCCCATTTTGAAAAGGGAGGATGGCAGTTGAATCAGTGGCCTTCTACTGCAACCCAGCTTTTCGGAGAGAAGCAAACTTGATTGCCTCAGTAGGTGCCTTCTGAAAGGGAATGGATGGGGCATGTGCAACCCTGTTGGTTCTTCCTGATTTTACAGCAGCAATTAATATCAACCAGGATATTCTTTAACTTCCAGAGTTAGGACTGCTTAGAAACACAGGCCTAGAAGGTGGTGCTGGGAACTTTTGTTGGACTGTCTTTGAGTTGTTTCAAGATATACCTTGTTCTCCATGCTTTTTAATGTTTATATGAACTCTCTGGGAGAGTTTAGGTGGAGGTTGTCAAGCGTGCTAATATGTGGAAGATATGCAGCTCTCTCTTTCATCTACTAATTATAAAGAAAGTTGTGGAAAGACTGAATTTACAAGTCTGAAGACACTTTGGAGAATAATGAAGGCAAAAAAGGCTGAAACTTAAACCAGAAAACTGGAATACTATGGAATTGGAAGTCCTCAAATTTGGATAAAGGTAAAGGTTCCCCCCGCACATTTGTGCAGTCATGTCCGACTCTAGGGGGTGGTGCTCATCTCCGTTTGTTAGCCGAAGAGCCAACGTTGTCCGAAGACGCTTCCGCGGTCATGTGGCCGCATGACGCGCGTGGAACGCTGTTACCTACCCACCAAAGTGGTACCTATTCATCTACTTGCATTTGCATGCTTTCGAATTGCTAGGTTGGCAAGAGCTGGGGCTAGTGCGGGAGCTCACTCCGTCACGCGGGGCTAGGGATTCAAACCTCCAAACTTGTGATCTTCCGATCGACAAGCCTGGCGTCTTACCCGCTGAGCCACCACACCCCTTCAAATCTGGATAGAAGGGTGGAATAGGCCAATCTAATGTGTTGGTGCCTCGTGTTGATAGTTAAACAGTTGAAACCCAGGTTATTCAAAATACTGCTTGCATTCATACAAATCTAAATATTGGCTTTCGAGGTGCTGTCTGCAGGTCCAAAATCAAAATAAAGTTGAACATTAGTATTATTGGTTGGGTCCCCAATGGGATATTCAAACAGACCTTGACACAAGTGAACATTCATTTTCAGGACTAAGTAGGAGGATGGGGTATCTGATATGAACAAAATCTGATTAACTGAAAAATATGCCATTGCACAGATTTTCCATCATTTGTGTCATTTGGCATGATGATGTCATTGTGCAAAAGAAATAATGTAAATGACAAACATTACATCATTTGCTTTAAGACATCACCACACATTTGATGTATACTGCAGCTTCAATAGTATAAGTCCATTGCATTCGAAGACTGATAAGTCAAAGTTTCACTCATATGTGTTTCTCTTTAAGAACATAAGAACATAAGCAGTGCCCTGCTGGATCGGATCCCTAGCCCATCTAGTCCAGCAGTCTGTTCTGAGACTAGCCAACCAACTGCACAAGGAAGCCCACTAGTGTCCCAGCAGATGGCCTTCAGAGGCAGTCACACAGCCATCAAGGCTAAAAGCTGTTGATTCCCATGCCTTCCATGAATTGGTCCAACCCGTTTTGAAGCCAGCCAAGATGGCACCTCATGGTACCATGACACATCTCATGGTAGTGAATTCCAAAGTTGAATTACATGTTGTGTTTTTAAAAAATCCTTTTGTCTGTCCTGATTCTTACAGGATTCAACTTCACTGGGTGACCTCTGGTTCTAGTATTTGGGGAAGGGGGAAATAGCTTCTCCTCATCTACTTTATCCACACTGTGCATAATTTTGTACACCTAAATCATATCCCCTCTCATTTGCCTCCTTTTTAGAGTAAAAAGCCCCAAATGTCGCAACCTTTCCTCTTGGGGTAGCTGCTCCAGCCCCTCGATCATCTTAGTTGCTCTCTTCTGAACCTTCTCCAGCTCCCCTATATCCTTTTTGAGGTGTTGCCACCAGAATTTCACACAATTTTCCTAATGTGGTCACAGTACTGATTTATATGAGGGCATTATGATATTGGCATCTCTATTTGCAGTACCATTTCTTATTTTTGTATATGTATAAATTTTATCGAAGATTTTAATTACAGTAATAAACGTGAAGGTGGTGGTGGTGCACCTTGCTTTTCCGTGACATGGTGCTGCTTCACTCCGTCAGGGACAGTTGAGGTTGCCTTAGTTCACAAAGGAACGTTGCACAGCCTCACACAGCCCCACAGTTTCTGTGTGTGTTTTAAAACCTATTGTACAGCATCCAGGGAGGACTTTGTTCTGAAAGGCAGCATATAAACATTGGAACAAATAAAACTTATTTCTGGAGACCAGTAAATAAGTTTCTTCCAAATCATAAATGCAAAGCAATTCAAACAATGTTATGTGCTTTAAATATTTATGCCTGCCAGTGACACCAAGAGAAGCAATATTCTCTTATTTGTTAGGTTGGTTTAAATCTAGCCAAACCAGAAAGGTTAGAGTCAGGATCTTTTAAAAAAATTAAGATCTGTGCACAGCCTCTCATTTCTACATGTTTTGGAAAATGGAGATTGAATGGCGATCTGGTCTGTGCTGTTCTCAAAAGTGCACACAGAGTCCCGATCGGTGCATGTGTGTACCCAGAAATCCATTTTTACATTCCCCTTTGGGAACATTCACTCTGTTGAACTCATATGTCATAGTGTTCACTGAGAGTTCATAAACAGTTTTATGACAGGACACTTGCAAGGTGATGCCCTTAAAGAGATGACCTTAAAATTCTTAACAGGGACTATTTAATGGGCTAACCTTTTAGCAGAGGCAAACTGGGCAAGTGACTCTATCAAGTTGGGAGAAAGCGCACAGACTTCGCAATACCCTAGAGCGTTTTCTCAGGTGGAATACGTTCACGTTCAGATTGGTAGGGGCAGGCAATTGCCACTTCATCCAAAACACCCAACAATAATTCTTATTTTTAAAATTAAGATACAGCCCAAAATGGTGATGTTTACAAAAGTCAGGACTGATGACAACAGGGGTCTCTTGGCTGGTTCAGTTCCACAGCAGGGTGAAGGTAGACCCAGAACCAGGTCAGGAACCAGTTCGTAAAGGAGGTAGGGACCTGTCAGCCTTGCGGGGTAGTCCAGACAAGAAGCACACCCAGAAGTACCAGCTCTAACTTTACTGTAATGTTACACGAACAGAATCTTGCAAGTCTGAAAATGCATTTCTCCCCCCTCACCTTTACAGTCCAAGAAACTAGAGAGGGTCCCTTCTGAGACGTTTGCCACACACCCATTCCTTCTGTGGGCTCAGCTGCCACTTGTCTGACCGTTATCTAGTCTGTGGCTCTTCTTCCTGTCTCCCAAGGTCATCCCCACATACCATTACAGGGCCAATGGCTGAATGGTACAGCAAAGATATTGGCCCTAGAGATAACAGGAGGGCCTTCCATTTCTTTCCAGGCAAACACCTCTAACATGCTTGCAGTCATGCTACTGGGGAGAATAGCTTCCTCCATTGCAACTTCACTCACCACATCCTCACTGAGACCTTGTCTAGAGGCCTAATGGAAGCTTAGGAACAAGCCATTTCTGTAGCCACCCCAAGCCTCTGGAAGGGCCGAGGGAACGGACATCATTACTAACACGCAGAAGGCCCTGAAAGGCACTTTTTAAACTAGGCTTTTATTAATTCTTTTAATTTTAACTTTAATTTGAATAGCTGTCCTGCACTAAGGAGGACCGTGAATCCTGGCCGGAATTATCTCATTTACTGTATATTTCCAATAATCTTTTGAACTGGAAGATTTACATTCCCATTTTCCAGGTAAGAAAGTGAACCAGCCAGCCAGTGAATATCCTATTTCTACCCCTACCCAGTTTCTTACTACTGAGTTTGAATCTGAATCCTGAATTCTACAGGCACACACTGGCTCTCTTCCCCCGATCACCACACTTGCATGTATGGGATCATGGCTGAATGGACCAGCAGCAACGTCAGAGGGAGATCCCAAAGGCAAGACAGCAGAAGTGAAAGCCCCTCTCCTTTTGTTCGTGCCTACAATGCTTGTACAAAAGGGATGGGGCTTGCATCACAAAGCTGCTCCTGCCTTTTTCTCTTTTGGACCCTACTGTCCCAGGTGCTACTGAAACAGACATAATGGCTTCTCCCCTTGAGATCCCTGGAAGCAATCCGAGGCAGGGGCAAGCTCTTTTCTCCAATCAGCTGTTGATGAGCACTAAGCTCTTTTCTCTCCCTTGGGAGGAGCTGAAACATGATCCAGGGAACAAGCTGGTGCTGAGAACCTCCACTTATAGTCATATATGGCCCACAGGTTACAGACCCTCCATGCCTCCCTCAAGATAGTATTAAATTAGATGGAACAATTTACCATGAGAAGTCTAAGGTAATTTCTCAATAATCAGGGCGTTTCTCTTTTCCAGACACTATAACTTCATCTAGGCAAATATTTGGTCATAAAATATTTGGCATCTTGCATGGTTTCTTATGAAACTTGTCTTGAAATACTATAGTGAAAGCTCTACTTACAGTCTAGAGAGAAACGTGTAGTCATGGTCATTAACATGCTCATACGTATGAATGAGGAACAACTGAACAGATGTGAACATGACATATCTGTAATTTGTTGCTGGGTTATACAGTAGACTAATACAGTCACCCTAATTTGCTAACTGTGTGTGTGTGAGGGAGGGAGGGAGGGAGGGAGGGAGAGCATCAAATGTTTAATTATATGTCTGCAATCTGAAATGGAGCAGCCCAGCAGACAGATCACATCAATCGTCTGCCGGTTTAATTCAGGTTATGCCCACTTACAAATGACACTTTTTGTATATTTCCCCCATGTCCCTACCTTTCTCCTTGTCTTTTTCCCCTCCCCCAGCCCAGTTTCTTCCAAGAACATACCATGTTTTCAAATGAGTCATTATATTTGTAAAGGAACAGGTTCCATCCAGCTGAAGCTGGTTAAAGAACAACTTTTCAATCAGAGCCATCAGACTTCTGCAAGTTAAGCTGAAAGGAAATGATCCTTGAAAAAATAATTCTGGATCGCTATGAAAATTATGGTCGTGGTTTCCAGTTCTCTAAAGAGTGACAATAAGTAGAATTTACTTCTAAATAACCTTGTTCTTCATCTTCAAATGCTCCTGTATAGTGCGATTGTTCAATATGTTTGGGCCATGCCTATCTCCAGATGTTAAAGTAGGCATGACCCCCTCCATGAAATACCTGCCAACGTGTTAAAATGGAATAATTGCTAAGGTTCATTTACTTTCATGAGAAGAGATAAAAACGAATTGCTGGGGTTTCCACAGCTGCTGAAATGAAAAGGCGAGTGGAAAGAGAGGACTTAACATGGGAAACTTCTGTGTGCCCAAGCTTGGTCTTCCCATTGATTTCAATTAGTACAATTTTAAATCAGAGAAGTTTACAGTTTGTTGTAATTTATCTGGCAGGTAAATTATCCATGTAGATCCAACAGTACCAGTGGGTACTCAGGTTGTGCAACTTTCAGATTTGATTCCAAACCGGTGCTTTGTAGTGCAGAAAGGTGCAAATCTAACACTTGCTGCAACTCTTTAAAGCAGCTGCATCTTTCCGGAGTTCACACAAGTGCCTTAAAGAGTTGCAGACAGGTGCTAGCCTCATGCTCCCTATATGCCCCAAATGGCATTTTTAGAATTCTATCCAAAGCCTTGTGAAGCCTTTATATGCAAAGGTAAGATGGCCAAATACAAAGGAGAAGGATCCTGCATCTTCAATATATTGTCACATTTCTGTCCTACCTTTCCTCTAGGTGGGGCACACTATATTCCCTCCTCCTAGGCCATTTCTTCTCTAAGGGTTTCTAATATCTTCTATGTTGACCTATCACTGTGCTACTCTATTAGGAATGAAGATAGGCTTTGTTTCGCTATAAGCATGGTTGGGTAACAGGTCTATAACCCTAGTGAAGGAAATGGACCTATTTCACCCTTGCAACATTACCTTGTGAAGCTGGTTGGTCTGAGATAACAACAGCCCAAAGTTGTGCAATGAGTTTCTGTGGCTAAGTGTGACTTAAGGCCTGGATGCACCGAAAAAGAAAAAATAGCAGTTCTAGGTTGTATTCCACACTATACCTGCTTGAAATTCCCTTTTTAAACATTACTCTACAAGACACACAATTCCTTTGTATCTGGCCACTCTGAATACAGATAATATAAATGAACCAATCCCTGTTCAATTAACCTTTTCAAGAGGTCCATTTCAATGACCCTGCCATGGGTCCCTCTTGGGATTTTTAATTCAGTCAATGGGTGATGAAAAGCAACAAGAACAAAAAGGACAGATGGGGAAAATCTACTGTAATCCCTCTGCTCAGTTCCATCATTTCTTATATCTATCTATCTATCTATCTATCTATCTATCTATCTATCTATCTATATCTCAACACAGAGATTTTATGTCTGTTTGTAATTGTTTACATGGCAAGAACTAAGGCCAACCTAAAAGAACATTGCCATCTATCCAGGATATGTCAAAGAACTAGGAAACAGGGTAAAAAGTAGCCGCAGCTAGATGTTTCACGGTGTCATGCTGAAGCACTCTGAAACCTGAGCTCCTAGCCAAAGGAACAGAACCCTTCCCAAGCAATAGGTTGTTTTCTTGTATACCTGTCTCTGAGCCAAGAAAGTACATTTGCCCTGATTTGCTCGTTTCTCCCATAAAACCTTTGTGGCTCATAACTTGAAGGTTTAGAGCAGTCTTTCTCAACCTTGGCAACTTTAAGACATGTGGACTTCAACTCCCAGGATTCCATGCTGGCTGGGGAATTCTGGGAGTTGAAGTCCACACTTCTTAAAGTTGCCAAGGTTGAGAAACACTGGCTTAGAGCATCCTTCCTACCAAGAAGGATGCATGGATCTATGTCTGCCTGGCTGTATAAAATCTACAATGAAGTTTAGAATTGATAGGTCTGGGGCCCATATGAAAAGCCTAACACATGGAGCTCAACCACTTTAGTATTCATACATCCCTTCTCCTTGACACTAAACAAATGATCACCAGGATTTCTGGTTTTTTTTAATTTTAAGGTTCCAATTTTGCCATCTGCTTTTTGGAGAAATACTGAAATCTGGGTGCTCACCTTTTCTAGCCTGTCAAGTCTCTTTGTCTAGCCCACAGGCTGGCCTCCATCACATGCCTAACATTGGCATGTAGCTCATAGAAGATTAGTGACAAAGGAATGCAAGCCTAGGGCTGAAAAAGGATCCCTCCCCTGCCTTATTACCTTCACAAACCTTAGAATAAGGAATTCTAAGGCCACCCCTACAGTCCCCGTGCCACATTGCTGCTAGAAAAATCTGGCTTCTGGTGCACTTTCCAACAATTGACCTACTCCCATTGAATCCATCTCAAGCTTAACCCTCTTCACAGTTCAGCCTGTCTTCCCTCACCTTCACCTACCCTTCCCTGCTCATAGAACAAGAGTCATCACAAGTGACCACAGCACCTGGGGCATCTCCCATTGTGCTGTTGAAGTAAGATTCATCTGCCAGTCTAAATGGCTTCTGCCCATTAAGTTGTGGGGAGTCCTTCATCTCAGTTACCAAAATACGTTGGGTCTCCCCAGCTTACCCTTTTGATGTGTACTGTAGCAGCCCACTAATTCCAGGTAAATTGCTTTCCCATTAACTTGTCCTGACCTCAGCATCTGGCCGTACCTGGCTGACCTTGGCTAATCTTAGAATCCAAGCAGTGTAGAGCCTGGTTAGTATTCGGAGGGGGGTGCTTAGCTGTTAGCTGTACTGGGAAGTAAAAAACAAAAATCCCAGAAGGTGGCTCTGGCAAATCACTTTGTAACTCTGCCAAGAAAATGGCATGAATAATCAACAGGAGCTGAACACAACTTGAGGGTGCCTTTTACCTTTTTAAAACTTGTCCTGAAGAACTTTTGAAGGAGTGCTATATATTAAGATTCCAACAATAAAGCTATGAAGCAATTCTCCACATGTTGACTTTCCTAGATGAATGTTCTTGCTAAACCCATTGTCAGTGGTCATGAAGGAACTATGGCAACAAATGATTGCTCTGGCCCCAGCTGGCGGCTGGCACTTTCTTGTAGGCAGGCATGCTTGTTCTTGGCCATTCTTCAGCATCTGATAAGCCGACATTGCAAGTTGCCAAAATATAGTAAGGGGAATGTACATGGAGCCTGGCATCCAGACAAACTCATTTCATAACCAGGAAAATCTTTTCGTTGTAGCAGAAAGAAAAAAGTGTTCCTTGTAACTAGTTAGTTTTAGCTGGGACCTGAATTTTTTTATCAACTAGTGGGAAGATTTATCAAGCTCCAAAAAAAATAGTTTATCAATAAAAAATTCTCAACCAGGTTGGGATTTTTATACAGCAGGAGCCTGCTTTCATTTTTTTTTTCAAGTGCATTGCTGTTCTGCATGGAATGAATATAAATATATACTGAAACTAACCATAAAGAAAATCAATTTAGATGAACAATAATGCCAGACTTCATATCAGAGACTTAAAATATCAATAGCTATATCTCTCTGAAAAGTTGTATTATAAATATCCACAAACAAGTTCCAATCTAGTGTAAGCCTTCTATTAATCAAACATGGTTGTTAGATAAAGAGATCCAATTTGAGTCCCCTTTCAACCTTGGGATTTTTAAAGTGCCTTAGGGCTAGTCTCTATCATCTGTCTGTCTGTCTGTCTGTCTGTCTGTCTGTCTGTCTATCTATCTATCTATCTATCTATCTATCTATCTATCTATCGATCATCTATCTATCCATCATCTATCTATCTCTCAGCATGATGTACCTCATAGGGTTGTTCTTATGGGGGTAAAACAAAGGAAAAGTCCCTCCCCATCCCTAATACACCAGTTTGGCTCCCAGAGAAACGAAAGAAAGAAATGCATAGGCAATAAATCAATAATAAAGATGGCATATATAAACACAATAAGAAATCCATGATATGGTGTCCAAGTAACATAACCCCTAACTATTACTGGAAGAAAAAGGAGTGAAAAATAAATAAAGATAAAAAGCATTTATTTTTCTAGATCCAAGGAAGTCTAGATCCTCAGACTTCCTTGGATCTAGACTTGTGACTCTCCTTAAGGTTTGGCTACTTGTGCCCAGGGATTTAGGAGCTTAAGATGAGCTCTGCTTAATCCATCCAGTCCTGCAGCAACAGGCAGCCAATGTGGGTGATCCTTGAGGGTGGATCCTTGAGGGTCCCTCCTTGTGGGGGAGGTGGGCAGGATATAAATGTGATAAATAAAATAAAAATAAATGTCTCAGAGATACTGTGAATCTATCCTCTCTCCCCCATCATTTCTCCTCCCAGCACGGGCAATTCTTAGACATATTTCTAAAAGCTGAGACCCCATCTTGCTCTCAGGATCAAGAGTTCTTGAGAAACCTATCTTCTGTGAATCCTTCCATTTTGCTTGGAAGTCATGTGGTTACATAATTATGGGAATGAAGGCCAAGGAGATTTCCTTGGCTGAAGATACACTCCTATAGCCTTTCTTCCATTGGAAGCTGCATGCTCACAATGGAAGTGGGTGGCCACATATCACCCCTTTTGGAAGTTTCTGATTCTTTCTCCCAATCACACCACCTTCTCTCAAACAACAGGCAGTATGGGAAGAGGCAGGCAGATGTCCTGCAGAAGGTTTTTTAAATTAAGCAAAATGCCACATGTGGCACAAAACTGAGATAGTAAAGCTAAATATTTGAGAATATCTGACTTAATTATGAGTAAACACCATACAGGATTGTGCTGTAAATATTTTAATGAACATGTGACCTTCATGTATGCTCTACCTGCCCAGCTAGTTGGCAACACCTAGCCAATCTTGCTCCAGCAAAGGAGATCGTTACCTTGTCGTGGTGCTGGAGCTTGAGCACCTCAATGAAACCATGAGCTAAACCGTGAAGGGACACCCAAGACGGGAAGGTCGTGGCAGAGAGGTCAGACTAAATACGATCCCTGGGGAAGGTAATGGCAACCCACCCCAGTATTCTTGCCGTGAAAACTAAATGGATCAGTACAACCAGAGATATGTCGGTATACCATCGGAAGATGGGACTCCCAGGTCGGAAGATGGTCAAAATGCTACTGGGGAGGAACAGAGGATATGTTCAACTAGCCCCAGACGTGATGACGCAGCTAGCTCAAAGCCGAAAGGATGGCTAGCGGCCGACGGTGCTGGTGGTGAACGACGAATCCAATGTTCTAAAGATCAACACACCATAGGAACCTGGAATGTAAGATCTATGAGCCAGGGCAAATTGGATGTGGTTATTGGTGAGATGTCAAGATTAAATATAGACATTTTAGGTGTCAGTGAACTGAAATGGACTGGGATGGGCCACTTCACATCAGATGACCACCAGATCTACTACTGTGGACAAGAGGGCCACAGAAGAAATGGAGTAGCCTTCATAATTAATAATAAAGTGGCTAAAGCAGTGCTTGGATACAATCCAAAAAATGATAGAATGATCTCAATTCGAATTCAGGGTAAGCCATTTAACATCACAGTGATCCAAATATACGCCCCAACCACAGATGCTGAAGAAGCAGAAGTAGATCAGTTCTATGAGGATCTGCAGCACCTACTAGATAATACACCAAAAAGAGATGTTATTTTCATTACAGGAGACTGGAATGCTAAGGTGGGTAGTCAGACGACACCTGGAATTACAGGCAAGCATGGTCTGGGAGAACAAAATGAAGCAGGACATAGGCTGATAGAATTTTGCCAAGACAACTCACTGTGCATAACAAACACTCTCTTCCAACAACCTAAAAGACGACTTTATACATGGACTTCACCAGATGGTCGACACCGAAATCAGATTGACTACATCCTTTGCAGCCAAAGGTGGCGGACATCTATACAGTCGGTAAAAACAAGACCTGGAGCTGACTGTAGTTCAGATCACGAACTTCTTATTGCAAAATTTAGAATCAGACTAAAGAGAATAGGGAAGACCCACAGATCAGTTAGATATGAGCTCACTAATATTCCTAAGGAATATGCAGTGGAGGTGAAGAATAGATTTAAGGCACTAGATTTAGTAGATAGGTTCCCGGAAGAACTATGGACAGAAGTTCACAACATTGTTCAGGAGGCGGCAACAAAAAACGTCCCAAAGAAAAAGAAAACCAAGAAGGCAAGATGGCTGTCTGCTGAGACACTGGAAGTAGCCCAAGAAAGAAGGAAAGCAAAAGGCAATAGTGATAGGGGGAGATATGCCCAATTAAATGCAAAATTCCAGAGGTTAGCCAGAAGAGATAAGGAATTATTTTTAAACAAGCAATGTGCGGAAGTGGAAGAAGACAATAGGATAGGAAGGACAAGAGACCTCTTCCAGAAAATTAGAAACATCGGAGGTAAATTCCAGGCAAAAATGGGTATGATCAAGAACAAAGATGGTAAGGACCTAACAGAAGCAGAAGAGATCAAGAAAAGGTGGCAAGAATATACGGATGATCTGTATAGGAAGGATAATAATATTGGAGATAGCTTTGATGGTGTGGTCAGTGAGTTAGAGCCAGACATCCTGAAGAGTGAGGTTGAATGGGCCTTAAGAAGCATTGCTAATAACAAGGCAGCAGGAGACGACGGTATCCCAGCTGAACTGTTTAAAATCTTGCAAGATGATGCTGTCAAGGTGATGCATGCCATATGCCAGCAAATTTGGAAAACACAAGAATGGCCATCAGATTGGAAAAAATCAACTTATATCCCCATACCAAAAAAGGGAAGCACTAAAGAATGTTCAAACTATCGAACAGTGGCACTTATTTCACATGCCAGTAAGGTAATGCTCAAGATCTTGCAAGGTAGACTCCAGCAATTCATGGAGCGAGAATTGCCAGATGTACAAGCTGGGTTTAGAAAAGGCAGAGGAACTAGAGACCAAATTGCCAATATCCGCTGGATAATGGAGAAAGCCAGGGAATTTCAGAAAAACATCTATTTCTGTTTTATTGACTATTCTAAAGCCTTTGACTGTGTGGATCATAACAAATTGTGGCAAGTTCTTGGTGGTATGGGGATACCACGTCATCTTGTCTGCCTCCTGAGGAATCTGTATAACGACCAAGTAGCAACAGTAAGAACAGAGCACGGAACAACGGACTGGTTTAAGATTGGGAAAGGAGTACGGCAGGGCTGTATACTCTCACCCTACCTATTCAACCTGTACGCAGAACACATCATGCGACATGCTGGGATTGAGGAATCCAAGGCTGGAGTTAAAATTGCGGGAAGAAACATTAACAATCTCAGATATGCAGATGATACCACTTTGATGGCTGAAAGCGAGGAGGAGTTGAGGAGCCTTATGACGAAGGTGAAAGAAGAAAGTGCAAAAGCTGGGCTGCAGTTAAACCTCAAAAAAACCAAGATTATGGCAACGAGCTTGATTGATGACTGGCAAATAGAGGGAGAAAAAGTGGAGGCAGTGACAGACTTTGTATTTCTAGGCGCAAAGATTACTGCAGACGCTGACTGCAGCCAGGAAAGCAGAAGACGTCTACTTCTTGGGAGGAGAGCAATGGCAAATCTTGATAAAATAGTTAAGAGCAGAGACATCACACTGACAACAAAGGTCCGCATAGTTAAAGCAATGGTATTCCCTGTAGTAACCTATGGCTGCGAGAGCTGGACCATAAGGAAGGCTGAGCAAAGGAAGATAGATGCTTTTGAACTGTGGTGTTGGAGGAAAATTCTGAGAGTGCCTTGGACTGCAAGAAGATCAAACCAGTCCATACTCCAGGAAATCAAGCCAGACTGCTCACTTGAGGGAATGATATTAAAGGCAAAACTGAAGTACTTTGGCCACATAATGAGAAGACAGGATACCCTGGAGAAGAAGCTGATGCTAGGAAAAGTGGAAGGCAAAAGGAAGAGGGGCCGACCAAGGGCAAGATGGATGGATGGTATTCTGGAGGTGACGGACTCAACCATTGGGGAGCTGGGGATGGTGACGGCCGACAGAAAGCTCTGGCGTGGACTGGTCCATGAAGTCACGAAGAGTCGGAAACGACTGAACGAATAAACAACAACAACAAAGCCAATCTTGGCTGAATCCAAAACACTAAGCAACCTCAGACCTTTGATGGGAAACCAATAGAAAATCCTAGGGCCGTGGACTAGACCTGGAAGTCAAAAAACAACGCAGAAGAAGATAACGGCAAACAACTTCTTTAGTGTTGGGCAATTCCACATTGCAGCCTAAGCTGTTGGTCTCCCGTGTTGCTCCGTGTTGCTGTTTCTTAAGCCAACTTTAGAAATAGATTCCAACCTGGATTGCAGTGGGTTGGCAACAGGCCAGACTGGTACTGAGTCTGCAAGATCTGACTGGTCGTTCCTCTGCTTCTTGCCCTTCCCGTTTCTGCAGAGAGGGCAAACCTTACTGGCTAGCTTCTGTGTGGGCAGGTCTCCCAGTGCCTGTTTTTCCCTTTTAGTGACTGTTCCCTCCCCCTGCCTTTCCTTTGTTTCCCAGATGTTTCACATATGGATGCCTTCACCATCACCCCTTCCTACATTTAACACTAACTCAGACCCTTTCTATTTTTTTCCTTTTTCCCCTTATGGCACCATCCTTGCTCTGATGCCATAAGAATCAAAGTAACAAGGAACAGGTTGTTCTCTCATTCTTCTGTAGGTCCATGGAAACTTTGTAGCAAGGAAGAACTCATAATTCAGCTCCACAGAAACAAAGTAGCAATGTTCTTCCCTTGCAATATAAATATGTTTTTTAAAAGAAAAAGGAAGGCATGCTTTGCCCATCTGGTCAGAAACTGAAAAGGTGCCCACCGGGAGTTGTAAAAGTTGAATGGACCATGAGCTTCTGGCATTGCGGATAGTTCCTTGATTTTAACAGGCCAACATTAGCTCAACTGCAAGATTGTTTTTTTTTTTTTAAATGTGACTGGGAGAAAATATAGCAGTCCAGGACAAAACGGGTGTCAGGATGCCATCCTGCCATGGCACCAGGAAGAGACATTCTGCCAGAACTGGCAGAGCTGTGCGAAACACCCCAAGGAAGAAATGGCCAGACGTGCGAAATGCTGCCGACGAAGCATTCATGTATTCTATGCTAATCGAGGAACCGCGATGAGCGCTTCAGCAGCCAGGACAGATCAAAGGGTGCTATTGTGCTTCCAATGGATTCGGACTCAGGAAGAACTGGAAATCAAAGGGCAATGGGGGGGCAGTCAACTCGCAAGTTCCCCGGTGGGGGGGGTGGAATCTGAGGATTTTAAGCTGCCGGCTGCGGGAGCCTCTTTACTCGAATTTTTAATGTATGATGGATCACTGGCTTTAATAAAGATTCCTTCATATTCCTAAGTGACTTGTGTAAGGAATTCTGATTTAATAGCTCAAGGATCGAGGTCATCACAATGGCTGCATAGAGACATGACCAGCCACTAGAGGGGAGGGGGCATGCCAGGCACTGTAGTCAAGCATAGCTGTGGCTGCTACTAGAAGGAATGAAGACCTGAAGGGCTTAAGATGACTCAGGTTAAACAACAGCAGTTTTGAAACAAAGCTGGAAGACATGGTTGTTGGGAGAATTTGTGATGGGCTGGGAGTGGGAAGAAGACGACGTCATCCATTTTGGTACTTCATGTTCAGGAAGCAGTGAGTAACCCATACTTGCAATAAGTCCACAGAAAGTGCAGATCTGCCCATTGCCATGAAGCCACCAGCAGATGAGCTTGACCCAGGGGGAGCCTTCACCTTTTATATTTCACTTAGTCCTGACATTGAACAAGAACAAATGTAGTTAAATTGATGAGAGAGCAAATGTAAGCCTTTATTTATACCATGACTGGAGAAAGTTTTATACCTCTATGCTTGAATAAAGACTCCTGACACAGTGAGAAATCAATAGTAAAAGAATCTTAGATCTGCATCTAAAATTACTGACCTGGCAATACTTTGAAGTGTTTGCAAGATGCAATCTGTCTCAAGTATTTTTTAAAAAATTTAGCCTTTATCCTGGAGAATAGCAACACATTCCCACCCTTAGTGCCATTGATCTGACAGTCCAAGTGCTTTCCACGAGAGTCAGGAAAAACAAGGAGTGCTCCAAGGTGTGGTAGTGCAAAACGCAGAATACCAGCAAGCCTTATTGAATTTGTAAGACACAAGAGCATTAACCAAGCATATTTATGGGACTCCCTTTTTCCAATTGTTTCTGCCCATCCTTTAAGATCTGGCAGGGTTGGCCTGATCCTGGTCCTGTCAACAAGCCGTGCCATCTTGTAGGACCCTGGAGACATGCCTTCTCCGTTGCTGCTCCTGCTGTCTGGAACAGCAGTCCTCCTGAGGTCCTGACCCTTAGGAAAGCATTCATAACATGGCTTTTTCCACAGGCACTGGGTGACTTCTGAACCTGCCTGGATGATGATGATGATGATGATGATGATGATGATGATGATGATTTGTATTCCTTGACATGCTGTTAGTATGGCATTGATCCTGAATTGGTTTTGATTTCTTTTACATTTTTATTGTACTGTACACATCAATGAGTCATTGTTGATTACTAAATGATGGATTGAATAAATGAATGGGAGGACAGAAAAATCCCAGGATATCTCATAAATATATTCTAAAAATCCAAAGTTGATAGCATTATTTAATACCAGATATAATTATATGAGAAGTCTACCTTATGTCTTGGACATCAGACTCTTCATTAATAGTGGAAATGAGCAATCTCCTAGAAGACCATATCTGATTTTCATGCTTAATTATATGTAACTATACATTTTCACATTTTGCACACTCTTCTCTCTGCTTTCACTTGATGTACAATAGCATAATAGCTGAAGTTGCTTTGTAGAGGACCACCAACCAATTGACACCTCAACCTGTACAAAACCAGGAGTTGTGTGGAGTGTGGAGTCCTTGGTGCTCTCTGAGCCTTGTTGTTTTCTTGCAGACATTTCATTGCCAGGCTAGGCAACATCTTCAGTGCAATATGTGTTTTGCACACATAACATTTTCCAAACCCAAGTTTAAAGTACAGTATATCTGTGCAGCCCAATGCCACTTTCATGGTTACATATGCCAACACAAGGTATACTTTAGGAACTCTTGAGCATCCATAATAGCTCTGACAATAGTTAGGTAACATTCAGATTTAGTATGCAGCAATACACTTAGAGTTATGGCTGAAAGGTTTACATATCCAATTCATCAAGTATATCTTCCAGCAAGGCTGGCTATTCAAGTGCCCCTATATGCTAAAAAGCAGGTTTTTGTTTTTACACAACTACCACCTGTAACATGACTGTTCGTTTATTTTCCAGACTGACAATATTCCAACTGTTTATGAAGCTAGTATTTGGCTTAAGTCAATATAAAATTGTAATATGTGTGGAGTCCTTGGTGCTCTCTGAGCCTTGTTGTTTTCTTGCAGACATTTCATTGCCAGGCTAGGCAACATCTTCAGTGCAGTATGTGTTTTGATCCTATTATTTCTTGTACCTCTTTAAATCTTTATTGGATGATGGATGCTTCGTCATCTAATAAAGATTTAGAACAATCTAAAGATAAAAAGGATTGAATTGAACATAATAAATCACTTGTGAATTTGTTGTTGTCGTTTAGTCGTGTCCGACTCTTCGTGACCTCATGGACCATAGCACGCCAGGCCTTCCTGTCCTCCACTCAAATCCATGTACTCAAATCCATGTTCATAACATTGCTGATGCTATCTAACCATCTCATCCTCTGCCGTCCCCTTCTCCTTTTGCCCTCAGTCTCCAAACATGAAATGCAAATATAAGGCTGCCTCCCTGAAATACAGTGCAGGAAGAAAACCTTACACAAAGACTGTAGCTCTGCTTTTCTTCCCTGTCCCCAATTTTGCTCCGGTGACTCAAGAAATTTGGGTTTCATGTGACTAAGCATATGACTACTTTGTAACAAAAGCTAGATGAAGAAGTTTCAGTGAACAGCCTGACCCGAACTAATCATGATTTTCCATAGACTAGCTTTGGAATTGGCTCACTTCCTTCCTAATTTACCCAAGGCTTGTCCACCTTTCACAATTTACTGTATTTTTAAAATAATACTGTGATAGGATTTCGCGACCTTCTTCATCTAGATGGGAAGAGACAATCCAGCTATGTTTTCCAATTTTAGCCATCTCCAAATCCTTACATATTTAAACCCCACAAATCTTGACCTTCAGAGCAAAGAGTAAAAGCCTAACAAAGATGGTATTCTAAGAAAATGCTAAAACAGCTTAGATATTATTTCATGTATGGGTTATATTTATAACTTAGTTTTCACACAGGAGTTCAAGGTGGCATATATACCCCTCTCTCCACCTGTTGTTCCCCCAACAAAGGTGGGACTGAGAGAGTGGCTAGCCCAAAATCACCCAGTCCACCTCCATGGTTGACAGTGGACTAGAACCTGGGTGTCCCTGGTGCCAGTCTAACACCTTGACCCCTACATGCTCTTTCGTATGTAGAAAGAGACACACATAGAATTACCTCTGAATCACTGTTATGTACTAATGACGTACTGCATTGGTAGATGCAGAACCCATGATACTTGATATCATTTCCCTCCATCGTTTTCATTCAATACTGTAACTGCATTAAATTTAGCTATTTGCCAGTGCAGCCTTAATAAATGGTTGTGAGGCTGGTCAGTTTGACAACAGGACATGAACGTTCAAGCCTTAATAAACAAGTGGCTGAGTTCATCCAACCACAGAGTTGTTTTGCTCTACCTTCTGGTGTGGGAGAGCTCTATGGTCGCTGGACTATTCCTCCACCCCCCAAGAGATCATCAATCCTGCTCATTCGTTTCAGATTTTTTTCCCTCTCCCCCCCCCCCCAACTATGCTACACTTCCGCTCTTGCCTTCCTTCAGATCTGATAAGAAGAATGGTGGGAAAAACTTAGAATAATGGAAGGAAATGGCAGCCAGTGTCATCTGACCTCCTTTAACATTCCATGGTTGAGGCATGGTTGTTGTGCCATAAATGGCTCATCTGTTCTTTTTCACGGAATTAAACTCTGTGTATTTAGTCACCCTAGTGTCTTAATTCAGTATATCTCATGTGCAGCACATTCAAAAGCATGCTGTGTTAAATTCTGTAGCATTCATGGTCTTGAAAGTATTTTAGAACTGTGGTCCTAAATTTCAGATCATTTAAATTACTGCTTCCTCTTTCTCATCTTTTTAAAAAGCCTTTGTTTTTGTACCATTAATAGCATTTCACACCAAGGAATTAAACAATTAAATGTTTCTTTCTGTGGGATAAATAATAAATACTCTCAAAGCTAATTTAAAAAAAAAATCAGCATTGAGAACTGGGAAGCCCTAACTCATGAGTGTTTCAATTGGAGGTCAGCCTTTATTAAAGGCGCTACGGACTTTGAAGAAGAACGAGTACAGGGCGAAAGGGAGAAATGAGCTAAGAGGAAGGCACGTCAAGCAAACCCTCATCATGACCGTCTTCCACCTGGAAACCTATGCCCTCATTGTGGGAGGTTGTGCGGATCCACAATTGGCCTTTACAGCCACTTACGGATCCGCTATTAAGATTTTACCCATGGAAGACAATCTTACTCGGCTACGAGTGATCACCAAGAAGAAGAAGAATGGTTAAACATCACCTTCTGAATGTATGCATATCAAGCTATTATCAAAACTACAATTATAGAGACAGTGGGAAGGGCTCTGCCCTACATTACAAAAAAACAAGTCATGGACTAGATTGCTTTTAATATAAGTAACTTCCCATGTTTATCAACAAAGTAGCTAGCAAGCAAATGGAAATAATTTCATGGACTCCAAAGGAGCCTCCTACAAAGGGCTGCGCAAAACTTTTTAAAGTCAGCACAAATGATTTGGTACGGCTGCTACATTTCAGGGCTCCCTAGAGGTTTATGTCACAAAAAGTGTCTTCATCACCATGTCCAAAAATATCCCTGTTCGAGCACGAGCTTGTAAAACTAGTAATCAGCATATGTCAGGCACTCACCAGGTCAAGACACTAGGTCAGCTGCACTTAAGGAAGACAGAGAGACAACTGGCATTTTGAGAGCAGTGGGAACAAAATGTACAGATTAAATAACTTAGTAAGCAAAAAAATGTACCTTAGGCAACTAGTGTTCTGTCCTGCTCCACTATCTCAGGTGAACAGTGAATTAAATCAGGCCTTGCTTGCCGGGGAAAAAAAACTAATACATTGTAATTTCCCACTAAGGAACAGGGCAGAAAGAAGAATGGGAAAATTCATTACATTTAAAGGGGGAACAATTAAAGGGGGAACTTAGATAAAGTTAAAGGAAACTCTTTTAGCAGCCTTCCAAATTAGAAGCTACAGTAGATTTGTTTAGAAACTAGTTTTCTGGAAACATCTGGAAACAAGGTTATTCATTATTTTACACCTAAAGCACTATGGTTACTGTGCAGTGATGAGAAGTCTTTCATCTGCCTCAATCTATAATGATTAATACAAATCATTTGTTGAATTTTACTTTTCCCTATCTCTTCAATTCTTTTGGGAATGGAGACAGGATAAATATATGTGTAATCTGAAAAAGAAAATCCTCATGGAAAATGCCAATGAGTATACACCTCAACCATTAAAACTATGGTCCTCAGCATATCTAGCAAGATAAAAAAAAATATAGGACTAGTTTTAAGTGTTGACCTTAAGAAACATCATTATACCATTCAATAACAGCCCTATTGAAACCATCAATTCATATGATTCAGGATTTTGTTTCTAAAAGTAATCAGTTTAGTGCAGGAACAGGCCACTTGTGGCATTGTAGATATTGATGAATTACAACTCCCAACATCCTGGAAGTATGGCCAGTGGTGAGGAGGGCTGAGAATGTAGTTCAGAAACAACTAGAATATGCACATTAGCCTATTTCTGACCTAGTGTCTAGAGATGGCAGAAAGCCCAGGCGTAAAGGGAACTTTTGTTATTGAGGTAAACCTTGTAAGTGGAAAATGCCATTTCAACACTCAGATTAGCATTTCTCGATCTTGACAACTTCCAGATGTGTGGACTGGAATTCCCATAATTCTTAGCTATGGCCATGCTGAGTGGGGAATTCCGGAAGTTGAAATCCACACATCTGGAAACTGCCAAGACTGGAAAATTTGGACTCAGAAAACTGAATTCATCAAATTCTAGAAGTACCATAGCTAATAATAGATTTATTCTCAGTTTGTCTAATTCCTTGCTGTTAAACAATAGTAGGTCAGCCAGCATTCTTGATGGAATTTTTTTCAATTATTGTTGCAATATCAACAATTATTGTTAACCTGCAAAAGGTATATTGTAAGGAGACTGAAGGTTGACTGATGACATATTTTCTACAGGATTGAGCAGCTGCATGCATGCATACATTCAGCAGAGATACTTTATTTTGCTAAAAAGTTCATGCTACTTGATCAACCCTTTCTTACAAATAAGGATAGGAACATTTTTCCAGAAGGCCACGATTACCATTAGCAATTTTAAAATCCCTTCTTTCTCCAGTCTAATGTATCTGTTGTTCCTTAACTTCTTAAAAGAAAGACCCACAGAGAATTCATCAGACAAAAGCAAAATAAATATTTTTGGCATAATTTCTAAACATGTTTCCTAAAAAGTGACATCCTGAAGATAAAGTTTATTTCAAAAAATATTTGTAATTCAAAATCTTGTTTTATTCGTTTTACAGCATCCCAGGTCTTTAAAGACCTTCCAACTGTGTCTTGATCATGTCTTTGTTGAACTTCATCTTAACTCAGGAAGAACCATCACAGCCTCAAGCCACACCATTCATTGCACTGACATGCAAAAGTTTAGCAGCTGAAATCTATCAATTGTAACTTTGTCAAGAAAAGTTTTGCAATTACATTTATGTTTGTCAGGCTGTTGTTGAAAGCACAGGATTAAACTAGTTATGAACCTGACAACCTTGAGACTTCCTTCCATTCCACCTTATTGGTTCCCTAATCTATAAACATAATCCACAGACCCATGGGATTAAATGTGAGGTTTTTAATACTATATCCTATCATTTTACATGAAAATTGAACGTGGGTAAGATGTGCACGTTGGAAGGATTAATAAAATCCAACCACCCCTAAGTAGGATATTTTCCTCCCACAAGTATATATTTGCCCTCAGGCCTCCCGTTTTCCCAGACTGTAGTCATTGCTTAATATTTATCTGGAGTTTCAGCCTGACCCGAATTTGACTCTTGAGTGAAACTGAAGAGAGCCAGGTAGACTGTGTAGCATTGTGCAAAATCCATCAGACCATCTGCTTCAGGAGGATGTTTCATCAGTCTTACTTCTCTTACTAGGACATAATTTAAGAGGTTCTGTCATCTATACCTTATATGTAAGCACTCTCTTGATTTGCACAAGAACTTATTTTTACTGTAGGTAGGTTGTTTTTCTTAAATGGAGACTGTATCACCTTTTGCCCTGGTATTCTTGCTTGTGATTTATACTGATATTGTTTGAGCAATGCTGATGAGAAGACAGTTCCTCACCCCCCATTAGCTGTGAATAGGAAGGTGGAAGAGAATACATTAGAAAACGAATGGAAGGTGCAGCTGGTGGTTGACATTTATTTATGTATAACATTTACTGACCACCTCAACCCTGAGGGACTATTAGTGGTATTCAGGGGAGATTGCAGCTGGAAGGTTGCTTGTCTGCTGAATTTTAACCTGTTTTGTGATGCCTAAGGAGGCTGTCCTTCTTTCCTTATCTTAGCCTGCCTTCCTTCCTTCCTTCCTTCCTTCCTTCCTTCCTTCCTTCCTTCCTTCCTTCCTTCCTTCCTTCCTTCCTTCCTCCTGCCCTCCCTCCCTCTATTCTGCTCTTTCTGCTGGAAGGAAGAAGGGAAAGGGGAAGGTATGTGTTAGCATCTTTTTGTACAAGAGTAGTTTATGTGTGGGAACATATCTAATACCATTTTATAAGTGGAGTCTAATATCATTTACAGCTATTTTGGTCAACTGATTAATTTATTAAATATCAATCAAGGTTATTTTTGTATCAATCCTTCTTTGGGAAGGTATATGCATACACATATATGCACACACATGGATGTCACATGCATACTTTTATTGGGATCTGTTTAACTGAAGTTGGCTAAAGATGTTTACTGTGTTTTAAAAAAAATTTAATCTACTCTTTCTACTCATGAGGATTGTCTTTAATTCAGGATCCTCTCACTACCTCTTAGGTATATGTGATAGGAAATCACCTTTACTAACTTGTTTTGTACATTTTCAAACTAGTTCCCTCATACTTGACCCACACCTTGTACCTCTTCTGTTTTTGAAATATGAAAGGCAGCTACAAATAGCTATTTCAAGATGGCTAGTTCAGGTCAAGGAGGTAGGGGGAATGAAAGTCAAAGCAAGATGCCCTAAGTCTACTTTTGTATATACTCATTGTCAAACTATTTTCTTATTTATACTCTTGCACAATCAAAAACATATGTACTTGAGAAAGACTTTGTAGTTTGAACCATGAAAAGAAAATCAGAGACTGGTCCAGTATCAGCCCTAGCAACAACATGCTACATGACCAATGATTTGCCCAAAACCCTTGACACACGTTTCTGTAAATTTCTGTGGTGCAACAGCAAAAGAGATGGAACCTTGTTACTTGTTGTGGGGCACAAATATATACCAAGGAATCTGAAAAGTGCCACACATTTGGAGGACGGGATTTTAGAGAGCATGGTCAAGATCATGAATGACATTTGAACTGAATGATTGATGGCAAGATCTCAAGAACATGAAATACTTTTTTGTGATCACTGGTGACAAGGCCAAAAAGAAAGAGCAGTAGTGGTAGACAAGCTATCTTTGCTATCAAGTTTTTCCCCCATTGAGGAATCTTCCTAAATTTCTGTTAAACCACAATATTTTCAAAAGTATTTTAATAAACAAAACATAATGTTTTGATAGGCAGTATAAAAATATTTAGGTTGTTAGGCTGCAGGGGAGGAGGAGGGCAAGGTACAGGAAGTAGAGTTGTGGTTAAACTCTTTACACTGTGGTTAAACTGGTAATTTTCTCTCTATATTGAACTCCAAAGAAGTCAATTATGCATGTCTACAGAGAAACCAGCTGAGTGGACAATCCTGTGGTATGATTACTGCATTGAGCAAGTTTTCAACTTCAAAGAAATGGACTTGTGCTTGAAACAAAAATTAAATGCACACAAACAGCAAAATCCTACTGAGATTTTTTTCAAAAGCAAGCTCCACTGAATTTAACAGGATTTTCTAGGTAACCCAGGAGGAGATTGACTTGGGTAACAACATTCATATGGCAAGAGCAAATGCGTTGTAAAATGCCTGGTGAAAGTGGAGAATGCTGGACTTGCCTAGACAGCAGGAGTGGGAAATGGGTAATTTTAATTGCAATAAGCTCACCCAATGATAAGAAATAAAGGAATGACTACAAACATCATTTGGGTGGTCCACAAGCCAACACAATATAAGGTACATTGAGATTTTGTATTGCTGACATTATGATTGAAATATCTTTGTTCAAGTGTCAGAAAACAATAAACAAGTTCTCAACTTCTTTGGAAAGTTGCTCTTCTGTATCCTTTGATTAGCCCCATTACAGCAGGACGGCAAAACATTGTTGCTGGCAGTTACTTTTACTTTTTAAAACATTGTTGCATTGCTTATTCTATGTTAAAAGCTTTGTTGTTTTATTGAGCAGCAGAAAATTGGTTTTGTTTTAAAATGTTTTACTTCCTGCAAAGCTTAAAAGCTGACTAACAGAAAATGGTGACCAAATTGTAGTAATTTAAATTTTTATAAAGGAGAAGAAGTAGTATAGTAATTCCATCAACCAGTGGTAATTCAATAGGTTTCTGACTTCTGGTAGATCTGTAATCTACAAACATGGACATCAAACATACCTGCTACATCTTACTAAAAAAATAGAAGGAAAAAAAGTATTAATTTTCCAGCAAAACACTGGGTTTCAGAACCTATTAGAGTCATTTCTACCCAGTACTCAATAAACAGTGAGACTATTAACAATTAGGGAATATTCTTATTTTTTATTTAGAGTAAGAAAATACATTATACACATACTTTTCTTCATTTGATTCTTTGTCTCAAGGGTTGGTTCTCTACCTCCACCTTTCTCACAGAGCTCAGATAGGAGACCACATCACAGCCCATCCAAATATTGCTCAACATTGGACTCTGACATTCAACAATTAAAACTTTTCCATGCATCTTCATATCACATACACAATATTCTGGGTAACCAGCTTCATGAGAATCATGCCCATGCCCAGCAGTGAAAATAGGCTCCAAAGTATAGACGAATTTCAGAAATGGGGCAATTCACAATTTGTAAATAACAAAACAATTCAATAGGGAAGACACAAAGCATCTCAACGCTTTGGTGGTTGCTGGACCAGAATTTCAAGTGATGCAGAGAAGGAACATTTCCCTAATCTCTCGTAAATCTTATAGCATTGCCCCTGCTTCTTGGAAAAATATCAAGGGAGGCATATAATCATTACCAAAGGAGGAAATATTCATGATCATAAGGCACTGGAGAAACAGTAGAAAATTCGGAACAATGTGCAAAATTTCTCCTCTGCTTTGTCACAGTTTTGTTTGTAACTTCATATTATTTCTCATCTCCTCCGTTTTTTCTCAATATCCTGTAGATTAATCAGTCTCCATCTGCAGTGTATACAAAATTCTCCTCTCTCCTTGCACCTCCATAGGTTTTAAATTAGTTTAGTGTCCCTTTCTACCTTTTCTCTCTCTCTGCTACTGCAGAATGTGTTTAAAACTCTACTGATTTCTTTGATACACTGCACAAGTATCTCTGTCTCTATCCTATTTCATTACTTCAGTTTCTCTTTTGAAATGAACTCATTTCTAATACCTCTCTCTTACAGCCACTTTAACCCATGCTTTTAAAAGAAAGTCTATAACCCCCACCAACCATTTATTAGCTATGGCCTCTCTTGAACACAAAACTCTTTCCCACACTGTTACTAGCAATTAGACCAAAGAGTGACTTTGGCTGCAATCTTATTCCTATGTAAGTCCCATCCCATCCCACCACACATTAAAGACATGCTTCTTAATTTCTGCTACATGAATAATTTCAGATCCACAGTCCAACTTGCTCAGTTTAGCTACTCTACCTGTAAGACTAGGTCAAGTACAATATGGTTGCACTTATGCTGGATATTAAAGTCTCCTGCTCACAATGGGTTTTATTATCAATTTTACTGAAAATCGTGAGTGCCATTTAGCTGCTCCCTTGTTCTTTAATTCATGATCACATAAAATAATTTCAGCTGGCTTTGCTGTGAAGTTTTTACATTTGGTTTTTGAATTCTTTCCTTTTTCCTTCTGTTGTTCCACAGTAGCAGAATCTGGTGAGACAACAAATTAAGCCATCTGAACAGATTTGTTAGTAGAAATCTACTCCTAAAAAAAATTCTTTAGAGTCTTGATTGTGAAAATAATATGTAAGTGGCAAAAGGATGGTTCTGAGACAGAACCAGTGAAATTAAGCAGAAGGAACTAAAATGATAAAAACACTTGAAATAGATAAAGTATCTGCTTCAAAACCAGAATTATTTTTTACAAACAAGTTTATTTATAGTTTCACTGGAGCACAGAGTCGAATTACAGCAAATCTTTTCTTCTGTACAACAGTAGAATGGCCAGTGCAAAATACGTATTTTTTAAAAATCTATAAACAAACATTCTGGCACTTTCACTCAGAACTCTTATCCTGGGCCTCTGTTCTCCCTTCATTTAAATCACAATTAAATTGTTGTGGTGTTACACAGTAAAGACAAGAAAACTCCCATAGCCCTTCTGAAAGACACAAATACCTACTCCAATCATCTGAAGATATTAAACATTTAGAGAGATTAAGATCAACCAGACTTCACAATAAGACAAAAAATAGGTATAAAACAAAACACAAAAGCGCAAACATTCAGCAAACATTTTAAAAAGTCAGGCATTGATTTAAAGCTGCTTTTCCTGAGAGACAAGCACTATTAAAAGGCATCACAGTCACCAATTTCCTTGTAGATACCAAACATTTTCATTTCCCAAATGTTTTCTCTCAAACTTCAGGGTCAATGCAAGAGAATATGGACAAGAAAGATCTCATGGGTGTAGATACTGCAAGATAATGTAATGCCTCTGGCATTAACTTCCCATAAGCCTGTCCCTTGATCCCTGCCACCCCCAAATTTGTTTACAGGTTTTAAATGGAAAGTTGTCATGCTGCCTAACCATTTCCAATTTCCAGCATCTTCTTTATTTCCACAAGAAAATGCCTCCAGACCTCACATAGCTGGGCATACTGACCACAGCAGGTATTTGCAAATAGGCAGCCCCAGGACGACCATTTTGTGAAGTGCTCACAACATGCTCTCAACATTCCAAATATGTCCTCAGCTCAGAAAGACTGGGGTCCTCTATTCTAGAGGTATTTTGAAGCAGTAAAGCATCAGCACTATTTTATAAACTTCAATCAGCTTCCTTATTGGATTGCAAGAATTAACATGCAGCACTTGAGAGTTACAAATAAGGCAGAAAAATATGTTGCCAGTTAAGCAAATGGTTTTACACTTTTTAACCTGAAATAACAAGCTTTCTCCATTGTTTTTTAAAAAACAATGTTTAGCTACCGACCTGCTATAAAAGCTGTTCATTTAAGGAATAAAAAAGACATAGTTATCTTTACCAAGAGCACAGAAATTATACTTCTGTGAAATGCAACAGTTATGAATGTGCTCAATGCAATTTTGAACCAAAATCGTGTTCTTCCATGATATGTTTCCACCAGAACTGTTCAGAGAGTATAATAGTTTAATATTTTGCTTTATTTTAAGAGCTTGATAAAGGCAGAACAATATAAATCAAGGTTCCAGTCTAAGGAGTCATGCCTATATAGCATGAGGATTCTGGCCATGGGCACTTACTCAACAAATGTCATTAAAGTGTTGCATGATGCAGCTGCATATAGTCTGTCATCTCAACCAGTGGTTGTCTAGCTCTGTGTGCAGAGTCCCAATCCAGTGCCTAGCGTGCAGTCATAGGAGATAGATAGATGTCCATGAGCTTTCTTTATGCACATTTCTGATCCAACAGGGGATTTTGTACAGAAGCCAACCTCTGCACACCCACCCCATTCACTCGATCAGGGTGCAAAGGTCCGGCTTAAATGCATGTAGAACACATAATATTAGATACGTGTCTATCCAGTTTAATGTGATTTCTATGCAACTAGAAAAATATTTAAATACAAAGATTTCATACTGTTTGAAGTCTGTGCAGTGGCAAATTACAGATAGAAACAAGAGTATCATTATGAAAAGGCACCTAGGCTAGCAAAGTACACTTGTTCCTGCAGAAGCAGATGATTACCCTTACAATGTTTGAGTAAAGGTTTGCGTCTTCCACTGCAATGATGGGGCCTTGCTATTTTTAAGGAGTAATCTGGGTGGCAAAAACTTCCATCCAACTACTAGTTTAGAAGCTGTCTTACAACAACATAATCCAAAATGAAGATCATACAGCACTTACGTCCCACCCTTTCTAACGAATCATTAAAAATAAGCAAAGTATATTAACATTTTGGTTTTACTTTATGAGAAAGAACATTATGAAGATTTGTAATCTTGAACAACTTAACAGCCATGTTGTAAATGTCCTAAAAGTTGTGAGGCTCTTGCTTTCCTAATTTCTTCAATAGGTACTAAAAGGAAACAAGCAATATCAAAAAGGGGTACAATTGTTTTCCTAAAATGAATAGGTAATATCTAAGAGAAGTGGGAACAATGTAAGATCTGCCTCTCCCCACTCTAAAGGTTAGAGATGTGAAAGTCTGGGAGGAAAAACAGACATTTGGGAAAGGAACTTTAACATACAATGAATGATAAAGCATGTACAACAGGTTACACTTCCAGATTAGAAAGGATGAAAAAACAGAAGCGGCAAGTCCACCCATCTTTCATATTTTCCTTCCTTAGCAACAACATGCTCTTCAGAGCTTTGAGATGAAGGCATGGAATCACCATCAGAGCTATGGAATAACAACAAAAATAGAGTTTTTTCACCCTATTATAACATGGCTATAAGTCCAAGGCACAAAAGAGGGACCTTCCAGACTATGCTTATAACTTTCTACCTACACAAGTGAATTGAGCCATTTTACTTTTGTTGCAGAAACTACACTTTATTCTTGAACATATCACTGGCTTAAAAGTAAAGCTTAATATCCACCCTTGAGTGTGATTAGGTTTTTGTTTAACAACAGGCTATGCACACATGCCATTTTTATTGTCTTTCGAAGTCAAATCTCACCAAGTCCCATGAGGTGTGTTGCATTTCTCTCAGCTGTAATGGTGGGAAAGCCAAACTTGCAATCTCCCATTTTCCCACCCAAGAGTCAACCCCTTTCCATCTATCCAATAAACCAGAAGGAAAGCTGAGTTGTATGAAGTAACATAAGCTAGCTACAATGTGATGCATCATTCAGTTGCAAGAAAGATCTGACCCTGTTTGTCCTGGTTTTAGTTTGAAGTCTGAAGCCTTTACAGAAGAAATTAATTAAAAGTTTAAAAATAGAAGCTGGAGGTATAAAAGATCAGGGGAAAAACGGGAAAAAGAAAGCCCTTGTTTATAAGAACAGAGTGCAGAAACAACATTTTCTCACGAACACCTTAGAAGATAGTTTCTTTGATGGCTGTTGTGGGTCTTCCGGGCTGTGTGGCCGTGTTCTGGAAGTTGTGGTTCCTAACGTAAGTTGTGGTTCCTATCTCACAGAGATTTTGCTTCTATCTGTGCTCCTGCCCTCTGAAGATGCTGGCCACAGATGCTGGCGAAACGTTAGGAACCACAACTTCCAGAACACGGCCACACAGCCCGGAAGACCCACAACAGCCATCGAACTCCGGCCGTGAAAGCCTTCAACAATACATAGTTTCTTTGCTTTGAAGTAGTGTTTATTAACCTTGGCAACTTTAAGATGTGTGGACTTCAACTCCCAGAAATCCCCAGGCAGTATGGGGAATTCTGGGAGTTGAAGTCCACACATCTTAAAGTTGCCAAGGTTGAAGAATACCGCTTTAAAGGGAAAAGCAGTACAGATCAATGATAAAATCCTGCAACTGACTTCCTATAACAGCCTGGAAAGAGAGGGACAATAGAGTAAACCCTGTTAATTTCAAATCCATATCCAGGCTGAACTCCAAAACTTAGTGGCTTATTGTATCAGCTTATTTCATCTGCTCATTTCAAGACTTTCTTAACAAGGCACTTGAATCAAAATATCACTAGAACAATAACAAACTGAAGGCATTATGTGGTCCTCAAGACTCCAAAAACTGCAGACTTTAATCTTCTTGTTAGGGCATTTCGTTAATAGGAGTATTTTATCCAATGAATTTTCTGTCTTTCCAGACTGAGTCGCAGGAAGGAGGGTGAGACATCGTGATGTAAATCTGTTCCAAGTCCCAATATACAGAGAGGTGGGTCATTTCAGAATGATATGGTAGCCATCATTACTTTCAGCTGTAAGAAAAGGGGGGAAAAAACCTGTCAGGGATTCATTGCAATCTTTGTGTTTTCAGTCCTGTCACTATCTACAATTCTACAGTCTGTACTTTCCTCAGGTTCTGGTTGCACAACAGGAGACGATAAGAATGCCATTCTGCAAAATCATTTTGAACGTATTGGGAGGGCACCTCAGTGTTAAATTATGGGATGTGTCTTGCTAGAAAATACAAACTATTTCAGTGAGAGGCAAGATATATACGTGTAGGTAGAAGGTGGCCTATCCTTTCTCTCGCGCAGAGTAATCAGTCATAAAAAAACAAAATGAAAGATCAGCCTAATCCCAAAGCAGACTTTTGCAGTTTCCCTCTCAGAACACCCACCCAATTCAGCAAGCAGCCTTTTTACTGGTTTAACTGCTGGGGCTGCATTTTGACAGATTCCCATTCAAAAAGTTCTAACAATTGCTTAGGAGGACCTCTTGACCTACTTGGAGAAGCAACCGGAACAATATGACTATTGCTTTAAGAAGAGGGCTCCACAGGTGCCATCTGGTTATCTGTTCATGCTTATAGTTGAATTTTGACCCAAGAACTTCTGAAAAATGCTTATAGCTTTGTTTCTTGCTTCTTGCACTTCTCAGTGTGAGACCCAGAAAAACTACTATGGCAAGAAATGTATTCAGATACCTTTTAATGAAGAGATGATGAAACAAGATTCATCTTGAAAGTTTTGTACCATCTGGATAAGGAGACAAATGGAAGAGGTTTTTCTTTCTTTCATGATACATTTTTCTATTAAGCTTCATTGAACAAGAAAACAGTTACCAGGTGCAGGCTGCAAAGCTCCCGATGACCTCTGGATGGCAAAAACAGGCTATTTTTTTTATGCCCCCTAGTGGTTTTCCAGATGTCTGTGGCTCTAAATAAGATGCTATTATTTTGAAAAGAAAATCATGCAGAGTTTATCTATTAGTATTAGCTAATCAGACTATTAAGGAAGGAGGATTCCCATTCTAACTTGAGAAGTAAAGGGCTAATTCTAATATATTTGCCAGCATGGTGTGGTCCCAAGAGCAAACTGTGCAGGACTCTCCATGCTGCCTCCTTATTTTATTGAAAATTGGAGGTTCCTGGAGAATTGATGTTGAGGGATTCACCCACAGCACACCAAACCCAAAGGCAAGTTAATGCTCAAAAGAGAAAAAAACCAATTCCTTGATTTAAAGGGTCACTCTGGGGAGGGGGGAGGTATGTGTTAGACTCAAATATCTCTTACTGTAAATCTGAATTTCATCATTAATGTCATTTGTGTCAATTTACCTAATGATAATTGAGTGTTTATATTATTTACTTCATTTCAAATGATGTCAGTTGACACAAATTCGGTACAAACATCAATGATATCACAAGTGCAAAGGATAGCATGGACAGGCGTCAGAAAGAATGGACTTGTGCATTATTTCTGAGGTAAAACCTGAACTTAAATTTAATCTGTAGAATCTGAAGTCTGTTTAAATAGAAGAGTTGAGCTTTATTCTATGTTGTATACATATAAAACATTTTAAAATAAATAACTACCATAAGACAGCATGGCTGTGCAAAGTCTTCAGAAGAAGTGCTTTGTAGGCCATGTTAGTGTAAAGAACGTTAGCATGCCTTCAAAGCATTAAAGCCATCATGTCCTTTGCAAGGGCTGTGCAAGTCCTTCAAAAACCAACCTGGCATGTGTTTGCACAGCCACTGTGTTTCTTCCACAGTCTCGGCAAAAACGTCTGTGTATGCACCTGAGGATAACCAGGAACGTGGTTATCTTTGGTGTAACTCCACAAGTCTTGCAAAACATGCAACTGCTTTAATGCTTTGAAGAGAGATGTTTTGTACTACTAATGCACTTTGCAAAGCATCTGTTTTGAACGTCTTGCACAACCTTACAAAACAGTTCACCAAGCGGACAAGGTTGAGAAGTAGAAATGTGTCAGATTCATTGCATACCTCAAAACATATTATTATTTCAGCAATACGGAGTTAGTTACAAGTAATAGATGACAATTATTTGGTTTTCCCAGGATGGTGAACTCTGAGGAGAGTTGAGAAGAAAACTATAGGAAATAGCCTCACTTAGGATTCTAGATTTTTCTGGCCTAATTTCCATTATTTGTGAACACCGACTTCAGGCTTTGCCTACTTATCTTTGGTTTCTCCCCACCCTTCCTTTTATCATACCCAAAAGCACCCATGTAGGAGAAAACAAGTTGACATTTCCATTGCATGAATTTTCTTTGGGCTGTAAAAATCACATAACACAAGAACTACTGCTACTACCACTACATATACTGTATATACACACACAAACACCATTTTGGAGATACAAAAGGAAGAATATCTGTCTAAATCTTGAAAATAAGAGAGGAAAAAACTTTCGAATACAATATGCTAACATTGTTTAATGGCATGATGCCCAAGTACTGAAATGTACACCTTGATTGTAAATGTTTACTGACATCAGTACAATTAGCACCTAAGCTATCTAAGCATTTGTCCAGATTGCAAAGTGTTGTAGTGCTCATGGGTGACATTAGGATCTGTCTCCATTTCCCTATTACAGTTCTCACAAGCATTTAAGGTTTCTTCTTTCGCACTCATTTTCCAAATATTGAAATATTCACCAAAATTAAGGTCAAGGCTACCAACAAATACATGCACAAATCATGCATGAAGAACAACCAGTTGGTGCCTTTCGTTTACGCCCCTGCCCTTACAAAAATAAGGCAATAATAGCAGTTGTTAATCAGTAACCTAAATATTTAATGAAAGTCTTTTTGCACCAAAGCTAGTCAAGGCAGTTCCACTTTCCAAATGCTGCCTTAAAGCACTTCATGACTATTCAAATGTTACACGTTTCTGATTCATCAGGGTGAAACAGTAGAACAACTTTCAGGACAAACATTACAGGCTTGATCCATAACCGCATGGGAATTTTGCGCTTGGCTATAACTCCAGTCCAGAGGTCAAATACAATGAAGCTTCTTAAGTGATTCTGAAGCATGCAACAGGCCACTCAGAAAAAGCTGTAATATTTGGCATGTAAATACAGAGTATAATGAAGTGAAATATATTTAGAACAAGTTAGAAAAAAGCAGGTGGATTCCCTCCCCCATTTGCCCCAAAGCAAATGTTGCCTCCAAGAAAATTTGTGGTTATCGGGGCGGATATCAGTTACTTTCACCAAAATACCCTGCATTTTTATATATTTTAGTGTTCATATATTGCTATCTAGGAACACCTGTGTCCTTTTCTCTATCCTCTGCCTATCAGAAGAGTATGTATGTAACTTTCTAAAAGTCTTTTCTTTTGTGTTTTTACACTTTTAGTGTTTCTTTTGTTTATAGTGTTTTTTTGTTTTTTGTAGTTTTTTATATTTGTTTTAAAAAATAATAAAAACTTTGACCAGAAGAATAGTCAACATTAAACAAAGCTATAGATTTTGCAGTTGAAATCAATTTCTAAAATGTAAATTGAAATGGTCTGACTTGCCTTATTGATACTCATAACTATATTTAAACCTATTTATGTAATAATATTTATGATATAACAAGAGATTTGATGATGAAGCTTTTGGGATATTCAGGTTTGAGGACTGACTGAACACCATGGCAGTTCAAACAAACAAGATTCTCTAAAAATTATTTGCTTTAAAATTTATCTCCAAAGGCATCAGCCTATTAAGGGTTGATAGTTGATTTCAGATTTCAAAGCTAAGAACATGCCCATGCTTTATATAAGTTATGATACTGAGGGAAATTACTGACTACAAAATTAACAGAACTTTAAAAAAGAGTCACATTACAATATTAAATGAGTAAGTAAAGAGTTGATTTTCTACTATTTTTTCCAGTTATGCAGGAGAAAAGGTAATGGCAAATGTTACTATCCTGATTTCATATTGAGTCACAAAAATCCACTCCTATTTATCCCAAACTTTCATCATTTCAGCCATTAACTGGGGGTGGGGAGTGACTTTATGCTACTACTCTTAAACAAATGAAAGTAAATATTCCTTACTAGTCTACTGCAAATCACCCCAACTCTTACTAGATTTCCCCATCTGTGCCTTAATTATCTTTCAATACTTGTCTTTTTTAGGCAAAAGAAAAATTAGGCAATTTTTTGGAATATTGTCTTGTCTGTCTATTTATTTGCAGGGCTTATAGGCTGCACCAAACAACCAACTCTGAGCAAATCTGTAATCAGGATTAAAAACAGATAATGTGATAAAAGAACAGATCTGGAAATGGAAACTGAAAGATTAAATAAAGCAAATTAGGAAATTATAAAGGAAAAGCTAACTGAAGTCTCCTCTGTTGATTCTACTCACTTTAGTCTCACACAAATTCTACCAGAAATTTCTGATTTTAAATATTTCCAGGGTCAAGGCACTGTAATTGATGGACTTAAAAACAAAGTAGTAAAGAGTGATTAAGACATTTTAATATTTTAAAGCTAAGCAATTTGAAAGGAACACATAATCCAGAATGAACAAATAAGTCAATGTTATGCCTTGAACATCAAAACCCAGTATCAGATACAAAATATTCTAGTTAAAACTCTTACCTCATTGCTCACTAATACATGGATCCCTGTAGGTCCCTGCCGATAGATCCGGTTTATCTGCTGTGGGGAAATACTGTACAAGTTTGCAATCTTCTCCATCAATTCCAGTGTTGTTAACTCTTCTAAGAAGATGGCATGGTATACTGCAATAGTATTGGGGGAAAAGCAACTTTCAGACTTTACAATACTAGGACAGGAGGGGACATACTGGCAACTTGCAGGTGACATGTGATTATGTGAGACCCCTTTTTTGTTACATGGAAGTTGCAGCACCAAACTTTGGCTGCCTAGTTTTTCTGCATAGTTTTGGTGGGAAGTTTAACGCACCTATAAAAGTTGTGGGGGAAGAGGGAATCAGGCCAAATATCACAGCACTGTTGTTGGTTATATCACTGCTATGCCTTCTGCAACTCTTGCTTACAAAAAAAAATACTTACAAACCAGAAAACTTTGCGGCCACTGTCAAGATGTCATATATACAATTTAAGACAGAACCTTAAGCTAATGAGCTTAATCTCTTCTCTTGTTTGCCTTTATCTCTTGTTTATCTCAATACACACCAAGAAACCAAGGCTAGGAACAGAAGGCATTTCAAAGTTAAGCTTACCTCTCGTTTTAAGTTCACATTGAAAACAGAAAAAAAACCATTCACACTGCCTTAACAGTAAAGTAAAGGTAAAGGTTCCCCCCGCACATTTGTGCAGTCGTGTCCGACTCTAGGGGCCGGTGCTCATCTCCGTTTGTTAGCCAAAGAGCCAGCGCTGTCCGAAGACGCTTCCACGGTCATGTGGCCGGCATGACGCATGCAGAACGCTGTTACCTTCCCACCGAAGTGGTACCTATTCATCTACTTGCATTTGCATGCTTTCGAATTGCTAGGTTGGCAAGAGCTGGGCGAGTGCGGGAGCTCACTCCGTCACGCGGGGCTAGGGATTCGAACCTCCGAACTTGCGATCTTCCAATCAACAAGCCTGCCGTCTTACCCGCTGAGCCACCGCGCCCCTGCCTTAACAGTATGAATACATTTTAAAATCTGCACTCAATTAATTAAACTGCCTATTTTAACACAAGTGTTATGGCCACTGAATAGTACTGTTGTCCTAGCTAATGCAGCTAACTGTTCCAGGTCAACACATTACTTGAACAAGATCAGCCCATAAATTATTTATAGTGAATCTTGGGGGACATGTTATTTGCATTTCATATGATGCAAAGTACCTCTCTTATATTTCATTCATTTAAAACTTGACCAAGAGAGTTGAAAATCAGACATCATGCTGATTAACACACATAATTTCAAAGGCTTTGCAGGTGGCAGACAAGAAATCTTTTGATGTAGTATGTCTTCCAGGGATAGCCAAGATCCTCTCTTGAAACTGAGTTTCCACTGTCTGATTCAAAAGGCGATTAAAGGATTGCAAACACAACTCTAGCCCTCAGAAAGAGATCCTGTAGATATGGTCAAATACTGATTACTGTATCAATCTTGCACTCTGCAATCACCTAAACCCTTGGAAGTATCTGCTTGCCCTTCGGGCTGAATGTTTAAACCCCAAAACCAACTCATCTACTTTGCAAGGAGACTGGGACATGGGAAGAATCTTTCCATTATCTGGGGAGGGAGGGCACTCTGTGGAGACTTATCTTAATTATGAATAAGGGTAAAATGAGGGATTGCCTCAACCACAATACCTGGCTCAGATCTTGGTGATTTGCCACATACTGCTTTGGAGGCCATTTGATTCATTTCAGAACTGGTTTAACATTATAGACAGAATCCCCCTAATGAAGACATGAAGCCTGACAAATTTCAGATCAACAGGGACCAGTTAGATGTGTTTAGATTTTTTAAAGGGAGCTTTCTTAGTTTCTTAGCAGAATTTGAGGACATACTTGGTTCTTCTACATGAATATCAAGTCTGCCAAGCTTCAAAAAGATAGTTATAACTATTTTTGTAGAAGGTGAGTCTTCAGATTTGGGAGTTCAGTGGGGATAATTTGCTTTCCTTTGAGGGTGGATGGCAATTTATCATAGAAGTGTCCATAGATAAAATTCTGACAATTTTCAGTTATTATAGGGGCAATGGATCTATGATGAACAAAAAACATTTTCACAGATTTTTTTTCTTTACAGGCATTTGGAAGGCATTTCCTGTATTGCATACAGGAAGTGCAATAGGGCAGAAGGAAGATAATAAATGTGAAGCAAATAGTGGCAAGGAAAGAAACACTGAATAGTGAAAAAATATTTTAATATATTGTTTTAACATCCTTCTATGTAAAGCACTGTAATTGGAAAGCTCTGATACAACCATTCACTGTGATTAGAACCTAGAGCTGTCACTCAAAAATTACAACTCCCATCATTCCACCTGGGAATTTTCCTTATTCGAGAGCTTCTAGATTATTGTATTAATTTTTATAAAAACACTGTATCTGTGTTATGGAATCACTATTCAAAATTTCAGGGGGGCTCAAGTTCTACATATGATCCATTTTGGAAAAACTCTGGACATGTCCTGAATCTTCCAGAATGTATCCAACAGGATTTCTCTGAATCTAATGCAACTGCTAGATTTATACGTTTTATAAAACCAGTTGAAGCTTCTTAAATTTTGTGAAAAGTGTAATAAAGCTCTGAAAAGGCTTCAGATTCTGCCCAAATGACACTTACTACAAAGATTACCATCTCCATTCTCTCGTTTTTGATGAAGATGAGACCGATTTTGCTCAGGTTCTTGACAGACATAAATGGTCATCTTAGGCCTTACATTCCTGTGGGCAAAACAAAGTTTTCTATTCAGTTTTGGCATTGTAAGCAGAGATACTGTTCTCCAAACTTAATCAACAACTTTATCATGACGCCCAAGGATATGATCAGTATGTCTGTAGCTTGAATCATGTCAACTGGATTTCTATTTTCTCAGTGGAAACGTTTCGCTCCTTATCCAAAAATCCTTATCCAAAAAAATCCAGTTGACATGATTCAAGCTACAGACAATTCCACCTGGATGACTGAGAACCTTCATAGAGATATGATCAGTAGGACTTCTGATCATTGTGTAGGAAGCCAATGTAATTAAACAGTTAGGTGTTCATGGTGTGGGGGGACATCTCCTATGATGCTTACAAGTAGCAGTAGCTACTCATCATTGAAGATGCAAAGTGACAATATTAAATTGGGCCTCTGTCTTCCACAATATTCACATATTTCAATCCACAATAACTGGTGTAGGAACAAGAACAAGAACAAACCTTCCTTTAATGGCATTAAAAAGCCGAATGCCATCAGCCGGGCCACAAATCTGAACAAAGTCTTCTTTGGACATCTTCAGTAAGTCGGCACCTATACATTTCAAGCAAAGATGATTTTCTTTTTCCTTCCAAGAGCATATCTTAAAAATACAGACCCACCTTTTACAGATGTGTTATGACAGATGCTTGCTGATCATACATTCTAATTAGAAAGTAGGCAGTGCAGGGACAGAAAAGGAGGAGTTTTTCACATAATCACCAGAAAGCCATTGTATACAGATATACAAATAGTTAAACTACTCTGCAGAAATGTCAGTACATGAACTATCCAAAGTACAGGTTTATCCCTTTTAAGCGTACATTAAACACACATACCTGAGAAACTTGAAAATAGTCTACAGAACTGAGAAAACCTATTTCGATGAAGCCACTGCTGGGCATCTTGAATAGAAGCAGAGGGAAGGAGATGCTACATTGCAAAAAGAATAAGAGGGTCTTGAAATGAACTGTTCATCAGTGTCCTAAAAAAGAAAAGCACCACATTAACATGATCTCAAATACTTACATCATTGCTGGGAGGCAGGAGCTCCACCTGATGAGTTGGAGAACTGTTGCTAAAAAACGTATAGAGTTGAGAAAAAAGAAAGCATTTTTTAAATCTCTCATTAATAATGTTGGCCATTCCCCCCACCTCCACCATACAATCTGGTTGATATATTAAAACATTTAAAATAAAATTTCTTTATTAATTTTTTTCTAAATTTGAGCCATGTGTAGCGTGGACACCTGATCCTGGTATAAATAAGATTTGCTTGTGTCATATCAAGCATCTATGCTGGTTAATGACCGCAATAAAGTTTTAAAATAAAATATCAAACATCTAAACTGAATCTTGGTTTTTTAGATCAATATGTCCTTACTTGATCTCATTCAAGTGGTGGAAAAAGCTTAGGCATGGGCCAGGTCTCTTCCCTCAAAGGTTGCCATCTAGCACGCCTTTTCCATAGCAGCCCCTACCCTGCGGAACACCCTTCCCTTGGGATCTGGCAGACCCCCATCCTTTATTTTTTGCTTTCCAGAAGGCTGTGAAAAGCTGGCTCTTCCTACAAGCATTGGGATAGGATGAGGTTGGAGCCTAGGGCCTGTCTTTGGTGATATATTGGAGAATGTCAGGTTCTGTTACTGTTTTTTGGATTTTAGTATTAGGAGTATTAGGAGTCCAGGGTTGTGGCTCATAAGATGGGTGGCCATATATTATAAATAAATAAATAATAAATAAAATAATTGTCATTGTAGATTACTATTCTAGCAAGGTTTGAAGTAGCTCACACTTATTTATGATGACAAGATCTTGAGATCCAGGGGTGATATGCGGATCAGACTAAGACTGAGGGGAATCATGTCCAGATCTTACTTAGCCTTAAATCTTGCTACAGAACTAAGCGAATCACCAGCTCTCAGCCCAACATATCTCACAAGTTTGTTACAAAGCTAAAATGGGGGAGTGGGTTACATATTGTATCTCAAGGTTCTTGAAGAAAGAATGGACATATATATCTAAAATAAAATAAAACTTCACCCTCTCCCCTTGCTAACAGTGGGAAAAAATCATCTAAAAACTCTCTTACATGCATACTCTCTTACCCACATAGCTTTCAAATAAAGCAGAGTTGTGCAAGAGCTCAGCTGCAGAGGAATGGATCTTGCAATCTCAGTCCATCAACATTAATCTGGGCCTGAAAGCCAGGTTAAGCTTCCTAATCTTCCACATTCGGAAGTGTTTAGAACACACAACCATAAAATCTCAAAATTGGGGTGCCTCTGTCAGCAGAAAAGATAAAAATATTTATCACGTACCCATCTCCAAGGCTGAAACTGTTTGGAGAGCTGTTGTAATTTGGAGATGGAGCGTTGTTCACTTGATAAGGTACATCTGGCCACGGGGAACACTGTTTAAACAAAACCAATTTGCTGAGAAAGAGAATCAGAAAATGCAATCTCATTCTATTTTAAAACTAGCTTGTATTGCATCATCAATAGTAAAAAAACATATTTATCATCACCTAGATACATACTCCAACTCTGAAATTTTCTAATTTCCAATGGTGATCATATATGCACTGGAATTCAAGCAGCTACTGAAATATTAAGAATAAGCAGGGAATTAACCTAAAATTAGTTTTCCTAGTATTGTAGCTTTGTACATGGAGGAACCAAGCAAAAAAAAAAAACCCTACTTCAATTGTATATTCAGTGGGGAAAAGGCCTGCCAATTTATAGAAGCCAACATAGAATACAGTACATTGCAACCCCCCTTTACTATACACAACCATGTTATTTTTTTTAAATGTACAAAATGAGTCTTACAAGAAAGCTAACACAAGGCTATCCGCTCCCTTTTTATACAGAAATCATTTTTAATCCTATGTTTAAATTATTATATACCATTATATAATTAAATCCTTAGCAAAATCTAATGTAGGAATAATAATAATAATGCAGCTGAATGTTCCCTCTTTTTCCTCCACCCCCATCTCCCTCCAGCTGTGCTTCTGAAATATGCTTTAGAAATTCCCATACTATTGGGGGCAGAATTGTGGGTTTTCTTACAGTGACTGTAAGAGGTGCCACAACTGTGCCAGTTAAAAGGAGTTCACCATTCATTTTCAGTGATACAAGAGGCAACCTATGCATTGCCTTGAGATTTCTCTTCACAGTAAATACAAACATTAGCCAATATTTAACTTTTATTTGAAACAAGGACTATATGACTTCCTGCATTCTCATCAACAACAACAGGCCACCTTAATCTAGAAGTTCTTTAAAACTAGGTCACTTTCCATGCAGGGGGCCCTGAACTATTAGGCCACATAATGTAGCTAAAGGCTAAATGACACAGACAGACATAAAAGGATCTATGAATGAAACAGCAAATTTGTTTCAGCTCTTCTTTAAACATTAACTTTACCCTACTTTTTCAATATTTGTTTAATCTGGGTCTTGCAGCAATGTGAACTTTAAGACTAAAATGTCAAACGCCAATTAAGTCTCAAAAGAAGAATGAGACCAAAACTTCCCTGCAGACACAGAAAAATATGCATATTGATCTGATTTTACTTTTGTGTGTTTAGATTGCCCAATAATGAAATGAAATAAAATTAACTACAAATAAAACACAAAATCTAAAATGAATTAGAAGAGTTGAAGAAAAAAAATCTTGAAGATAGAAATAAGCAGAGGATAATGCAGTAAGATCCTAAAATTATTTTTAAAGATTTAAAAACCTGAGATCATCAGAAGACCTTCACTGTGTGCTGAAAGAACTGTAACATATATATCAGTAAACCTCTCTAGGGAAGTCATTCTATAATCTGGATGGCCCCATTGTTAAGGCTCTGTTTCTACTAGCAACCCCCCTCATTCAGTGGAGATACTCATCAAGAGGATTGTGGTTCCTTCTCAAGTGTTCTTTCTCCAGCACAACAGCACAGCCATTCTCCTTCTGTATACCCAGCCTGGCACACTGTAAGTATCATTCTGAGGGAGTCTGCAGAATTATGCATTTTGAGATTACAGCACAATTGCACATGCAGCCTTAGGTGCAGAAAGGTTGTTGTTTTTGTTGTTGTTGTTGTTATTCAGATGGCAGGATGGAAGGGGAATGGGTGGGAGTTTAATCTCAATTCATTGCCAGAAGTGGCTTCTTCACTGCATCTAGTGGATTTCAGAAAATTACCTTAGTATTCAAGTGGGGACACTTCAAGCAACCTGATTCCAATTGGCTTAGAAAGTTAATATTAGCTAGCCTGATATTTCACAATCCAGTAGAACCTCCTTTTCAGCTCTTTGGAGTGTTAAGAAGCATCATGGGTGTTTATAGCACTTTAGGATGTATCAGTTTTGAATACAGGTCGAGCAGGTCATGCTGAGTGCCACCAAAACTTCAGACTTTAGCCCAATGTATCATTTTACTTCAAAAAAGGTACACTCTACAATATTGCCTTCTATACATATAAAATATGCAGTCTTTTGTATGCAATAACCATATAACACTGCAACTCTAGGACAGTGGTACCTCAGTGAGAATGGTTGTATCATAGGCAGGCTGATATTTCTCCCTTTCTTGAGTGGTTTTCTTCTCCATTTTTTCTCTGTCTGTTTTCTGTTTCCTATCTGCTCCTTTAGGCTATAAAAGTACATACAAGATTTAGTTTATCTTAAGCCAAGGATTGTTAAACAGAAAGTGCAGGTGGTTTTCTGGATAGCTGAAAAAAGTGACATTGGGGCATAATTTAATGGACATTCTTCACTTGTATATATTTGCCATGGGGTACAGCACAGAAAACTAATTTTGTAAAGCTGGCATGGGGAATCTCTTCCAGGTGTTGCTGAACTACAATTCTTGCCTGATATGGCTCTGGTGAGAAATGCTGGTAGTTCTATAACATGTAGAGGGTGCTACAGTTTCTCCACCCCTGCTGCAGAATACTTTCCATTAGCAATGGCATCAGTGAATAGAACCACGGTGAACAGTATTTAGGACAAATCCAGCTTTTCTTCTACAAACCTTCAGTGTTTAAGCCACTCAACAAACCTAGAAGGCTCACAGATACTGGGATATTAAATGCCATCAAGTGGACTTCATGGCAGAAAGGATCCTATTTCTATTGGCAAACTGCCTTTTATAATTTTAACTTTATTCCATATAAAACAGTATCCCCAAAAAGTGTCTGTATCCCACTCTCCATTCCAAAAGTCATACATACAGAGACAGGCACACATACAGATAGAGAGCCTTGGAGAAGACAGTGCCCCAAAGAACATGCCCGCCATCATTCAGAGGAACATAATCTATTATGTTAATCATCACTGGCTACTATTCCAATTTGCTCAGTGATAGTTAGGATTCAATTTTGTTTCTAGTTTTTAACATATATTACTCTGGGAATTAGTCCGGAAGGGGGATGCAGGACATGGAGTCACAGAGTAATGAGCACATAAATACAGGAAGGAATAGGCCAAGTCACATGAGCCAAGCATCTTTATATAAATGCACAAATTATAGGGAACAAACAGGAAGAACTAGGAGTCTAAATGCAAATACGATTTAGTCAGCATTACAGAAATCTGGTAGGATGAAACTCATGAGTGGAATGTAGAGATTGAATGATATAACTTATTCAAAAGTAATATGCCAGACAAAAGGGGAGGAAGAGTAGCCTCATATGTGGGAAGTGCACACATGTGCTGTTATACGGGATTTTCAGCATGAGTGTTTATTTGGGAGCACTTTGTAAGAATACAAGGAAGGGGAAACAGCGAAAATAGTATTATGATGGTGTGCTATAGATCACCAAGCCAGAGAGAACTGGATGATCCCTCTTGGACAGCTTACAGAACTTGTAAGGAGAAGCAACATAGTAATAACAGAAGATTTCAACCATCTGGAGAACTGTTGGAAACCAAGTAGGTTAGCACTGCAAGGACTTCAAAGTTGGCCTTGCTGACTGCTTCATTTTCCAGACAAGAGAAAAGGAGACAGGCTTTCCTAGATCTGATCCTAACCATTTGAGAGTGCTTACCCAAGAGGTAAAAGCAATGGGAACTTTTGGAGAAAGTGGCCATGTATCCTGAGGTTTAAGTTATATCAAAAACAGAAACTGAAGCAGTCATTTATGCACCCTAGATTTCAGGGGAGCCAACTTACACAGAATTAGAGAAGTACCAGGCAGGATCCCATGAATGAAATCCGTACGTCAAAGGAAGTACAGGTTGGGAACATTTCAAAAATAAGAAGTTGTAAATACAATTTACCCCATTCTAATGAGAAAGAATGGAAGACTAGGAAACAGTTCTGGATGCATAGGGAGCTTTTCAATGAACTAAGAGTTGAAAGGAGCATACAGAGGAAATTGAAGATGGGTATAATAATTAAGATGTGTAACAGCACCTAGCTAATATCTGCTGAAAGAAAGTTAAAAAGAATTAAGCACAAAAGGAAACTTAGGCCTATAAGTGAACTTAAAAGCAACCAAAACCTTTTTTTTTTTGGCTATAGCAGTAGTAAAAGGAAAAAAACAGATGTGTGGGCCTGCTGCTAGGAGAAGATATGATAGCAACAGGTGATAGGAAGAGGGCAGAGTTCTTCTACTTTGCTCAGTCTTCTCCCCAAAGGGGATCTATTTGCAAATGGACCTAAGCAGAATAAGTGACAAAAGGAGGGAATGACCACCAAGGGAAGTAAAGAAATGGTTAAAAATTAATGAAAAACCTAAAATGTAATATGTGATATCTATCATTTTCACTGAACAATCTCTACCCACCCCCAAAGTATGTGCCAATTTAAGCTACATACTTCCTTCTTTTTCTAAGAGACTACAGATCCCCTCATATCTGTCCAATCACCCTCTCTTCAAGTGTTATGAAGTAAAGGAAAAAAAAGAAACATCATTTGTAGCTCCCCCTTATGGCACAAAATTAATGGAAGTCAGATTAGCCACATACCTTAAATACTTTGATCTGGCAGCTTGCAGAATGCAAGTGTTCTGTATACTCGCCATTTTCATTCTGTTTAAATGTATCCATTTGTATTCGGAACGGTACCCCTTTCTCCCCTCCATGTTTCCTTGGAGTAAATTCTGTACTAATACAGTGTACCTAGCCAAAAGAGATGTGCTTAGCATTCAAGTCCTAAATCATGCTGTTTGAGATTTGTGGATTTTTTATAATAGAAATGTTTGACAAGCCCCATGGGGGGAAGCTAAATTAATAATGTAACCTACTGCTTAGCATTGGGAGAGGAATCAGTATGACCCAAATTACATTCTCCTTTTCATCAGCAATTCCCTAAAGTAGCTATTTCCTTCTACCAAACATTAAAAAATGAAAAGGATAACACTTGCCCTATCATTATCTGTCTGGTGGCCAGATAATGCCAAAAGTATTAATAATTAAAAGTCCACTGGTAGTTTGGACACGACTCCAGTATTGCTAACTGAATGCAGATATTGTTATGTTCAGGTGGTAGGGCTTCTTTTAATACTTAAGAAAAAGTTGGCTAAACATTTTTTTTTTAAAATTTGGCTGACTCACTCTTTATGCAATATCCAGAGATACCCTTAAGCCCACGACGTTAAAGAAAAAGTATTTTACTCCTCTACTTGCTTGCAGAAAAATGAAAATTATGTAATCTCACAATACTTGGCCTATAAAGGGCATAATATCGCCTATTTGTATCTTCCATTAGTTCAACTGAATTTTTTGACGACGTTAGTGCTATATGTAAACTATGAATGAATCTTGAGATATATTGTTCTGGGCTGTTCTCTTGTATTCTTGTTTCTTTCTTGCCTTACAGAATATCAAAAGTGAAAAACAATCAACGGAATTAATCATGGCATATATGTAGTACATGCTCCTGAGGTCAGGTCAGCAAGACAGTACCTGCTCTCACATCTTGGCATGTCAGGCCGTTTTCCTTCTATGCAAGTTAACGAAGCTGTGTAGGCTTTGATGGAAATGGTGAAGTAAGGCAAGAAGGGGACTATGTGCCTTTTGGCAGCACGTCGGCTGCCTGGGGGCGACGAGCGGTCATGCCTGGCCCTCCCTCAGCCAGCCGGCAGCTCTTTCTTCGTCATCAGGCCACTCTGGTGTGCAGGCTGGAAAAGTGCCTGTGCTAAGGGAGCCCATCCGTTCTCCTCCCTCTGCAGCACCACCGCTCTTCTGCCCTTCACCCTGGCAGAGTCAACCAAGGAGCCTCCTCCTCCACACTGCCACCCTCTGGATGCCCAGCTGATAGATATAATTTATAGTCCCAAAGGGGATTCATGCCACTGCAATTCGGAGCCCACATTTTTAAAAAATGCACTTATTGTAAAGGAAAGAAAGGTGGATTTGGGAGGAATCCCCATTTTTAAACATAATTTAAGGGCAATCTGTCATGCCCATTTAGTAAACAGCCATGTCCTTAGAAGTGTCATTTTATGAACAATCTCATTTTTATAGCAGCCATTCCTCAAATTCCAAAATGTGCACACAAGCCCCCGAAGGTTGAATGTCACTGTTAAATGCACTGTATAATCCTATTTTTACTGTCTTCTCACAATTTATTATCAACATAAAGATTCCAACCTCATTTTAAATTATATGGAATTACTTCTTTCTGCTTCAGCCTGCTTTCTGGGCAACACAGAAAGAAATACTAATCAAAGTTAAAGGGAGGCTGACCTAAAATTCTGCATCCAGATTCTCAATCCCATATATTCCCAACCAAATACTGTTATGTCCCAAAGAATGTGAAAGAATAATGCTCTCTATTGACCTGAGACAAAACATATTCTGTTTATGGGGTCTTTTCTTTCCTTACCTGAATAAATGCAGATGGTCTCTTAGATGGATCCCACAGAAATTCAACTGTATTCAACTGCGTGGGACTTGCTCTGGGATCTAAGATACCAACTGACAGTGGGATATCTGTAGAAGAAAACCCCTAAAATATTAAAAAAATTAAAATTGAAGAGCAGAAACATTGCAATATAATCACCAGATGCATTTGATAGACTAGCCTGACCAGAATCACAACTAGCTGCAGAGTAAGAAACCTGGTCTTAGCGTTTCCATCTGAATGGGACTCCTGGAGTTGTGTTTTGCAATCCTGAAGACCTAAAGTCTTCCCACCCTGTTTATACTTCTTCTGGCTTTCAATGTACAGATAAAGAGTTTGTTTATATTATCAGCAAAAATGGATGTGGTTATATAAAAGCTACTTTTCTAACAGCTTTACCTAAAAGGTGGGGAATAATGCAAAAAGTTAAATACAATTTATTGATATTAGGATGAACTCTAACAAAAGCAAAACATTGTTGGTTACTTCAAGGCACCAACTCTTATCCAAATTGTAAGTGTCACTATACTTTTTACAAAGTATATGTTATACCTGTTGTATTTTACAGGTAAGTCATACATTCAAGAAGGGACAAATGGATATCATAATGAAAAGTTCTCACCTATGTCAAGGATGCGGTCTCCAGGCCGACTCCATCTCCAGCCTTCTAGCTGTTGGTGCTCAGTATATTGCAAACGCCGATCATGAAAAACTACACGAATAATGCTCTGTGGAGAGAGAGGTGGACGAAATAATAAAGGAAGCTAGATGCAGGTATTTAAAAAAATTACATTTTCCACATCTAAGACAAAACTGATAAAAGACTTGCAATGTATATTTTATTTGAGGGGATGTGCAGAAATCACCCATCACCATACAGAAGAATATTTTAATTAAAATAAAATAAAATTTTATGTTCAGAATATACTGACAACCAGACATCTGGGATCTGGAAAACTGTATTGTTTAGTGCTATGGTATCTTATCATGTGGTATCCAGAGCAGATAGCTAGATCTCATATCCTACTTTGTAAATCATATCTTGCTGTCACAACTTATTTTGAACAAACCCTTGAAAGAACTAAAGATCAAGAAAGCGGAGTATTTGGAGAAAGCTTGAGTAATAGAATGGAGATCAATATTCTGAAATCTTCAGGAACTGTCAAAAGATAAAAGCAAGCAGCTTCTGTAATATGGGATATTAATTATTCCTCTTTATTTAATCAGACCATTTATTAAGGGAGAAGATCTTAGAAGTTAAGATTTGTATCCAAATGAAGAGTCCGAGAGAGATCCAAAACAATCCGTGTTCTAGATATTGATTTGCATGTTATGAACTGTAGCCTTGCATGCATGGACTAGATGCATTGAGGATCCAATGGCATTTGTAGGTTGTGCCTCTGATTGCAAAGTGGCTTGTTAAATTTCTAGCAGGATTCATGAAGTTTATGAACATTTGTTTGGGCAGGGTAGAAATATGCAGTCATTTTATTACAAGTTTGGATTCCAAAATACAATATATAAACAAACATTGAATTCTTAAGTGACAGAGAAACTCCAAATTGTAGTAATAAATTCTTCTCAAGCCATAAATTCACTGGTCTGCTGTGCTGACCAAGTAATCAGCAAATGTCTGTTACCATACACTGGGGCAAATGTAGCAAACTCTGGGTGTTGTCAAAGACTACCTATAGACCAATATTATGAGTGGCAGCAATGGTGCAAAGGCAGTCTTACCAAGTCATGGTTTGTATTTACCTGCAATTTAAAAATCAGTATCCCTTGATTTTATCTTTAATAGATGTTGCATTACTGCAAATAAGGAAGCAATCAGGGAATGTAGATGCTATTTCAGTCCAAAATATGTTTAGCTTTGTGACCAGAGGACCAAAGGTCTACATCAGTAGTTTTCAAACAGTATTTACTCCTAGGGATTCCTGAAACAGTGTTCATTGGGGATTCTTCAAAAAGGACCATGAGGTATTCAAGGTTCCTTAAAAATGATTTATGCATCATGAACAATAAGGTAGAATCCAAAAGTATCCTGGATTCATTCAGGTTCCTGGGGCCCAACACACTTGGCTAACGGTGTGCCATGTACAAAAACTGAATCTAGAACTGATTGTGAAATATTCTAACATGCGAAGGGAATCTGGCAAAAAGCACAGATTAAATACTTACAGATAATTTATGAAGAAAGGTTTCCCAGTAGTTGGGGAATTTAGAAAACCTCTGGTTTACACAAAGCCCTGGAGTTCCAATTACTTCAAGGTAAATCAGGAAACAGAGCAACCACTATGGCCCTTGTACCCTTAAAGTATTTTCCAGCAGCATAATCTATATCCAGTAGCATGCCTGTATGTGGCAGCAGGAAGAAAATATCCTTACCTTTACATATTTTGTGTTTAAATCTTGAAACTCTCCCAATTTCCTATTCTCAAGTAGACGGATTTCATATGACTGACCTAGGAGTTCAAGGAAACATTTCCAAGTTGTTTAAGCATGTTGCAGCAAGAATAGCAAGAGACAGTTGCACCAGCATCAATCATGCTTGGGAGAGGTGTTTTGGGTTTTGTTTTTGTTTGGGTTTTTTTGACAATTTTCTCCTAATAAATGGTCAGACATTACTGCAACTTCTCCTTAATTAAAATATTGTGGTTTTGGTTACATCAATGATGTGGATATTCCAAGAGTTTAGAACCTTCTAATTCCTTCCAAGAGAACGTGAAGTGTATTACATGGTCTAATTGCCATGTAATCATTTGGAAGAAGCCTTCTTAAACAGCTACATCCTTCAAACCAGCTGCAGCTCCAAGAATACACAAGCTTATGAAAAATTTCTGTAATTGTTTCACCAATATGTGTTTTTTCATTGTGTTGTACCATTGAAGTGAGATATTCTACCATTTAAAGCCACAGAATTTGACCAATGGATCTTTGCCTCAGGAGTTATCAGGAGAGGCTACTACTACTATAACTACGGAGACTAATCCTAAAATAAGGGAATAAGCCCCAGTGGGCAGTTTTGTGTAATCATGCATGCATTTGCACTATTAGCATTTTCAAAAGCCAGAAATATATTTGCTAACTGCAAATAGATGTATGGTAGCTACTAAACACTCCAGAAAATTCAGACAATGACCTAAAACTGTTCTTCATACATTGCTGTAATTAAAGAACAGCTACTGTATAATGATGCTAGGGAAAGTGGAAGGCAAAAGGAAGAGGGGCCATCCAAGGGCAAGATGGATGAATTATATTCTGGAGGTGACGGACTCGACCGTGGGGGAGCTGGGGATGGCGATGGCCGACAGAAAGCTCTGGCGTGGGCTGGTCCATGAAGTCACGAAGAGTCGGAAGCGACTGAACGAATAAACAACAACATAATGATGGAATTAGTCTTTTCTCTTTTGGGGGTTATTTACTAGCTTTCTGAGGATCACATGGATGAGCACCCAATGACAAAATCAGATCTTTAAATGGCTCCTAATAGCATAACTATGTATCACAGAAACCCTCAGCATGAAAATAAGCAGGTGTGTTTTTAGTAAATAACAATGGCTTTTCATTAATTCTAGAAATAGCTGTCAACATTTGTTTTGTTTTAGATTTGTCAGATGTTGCTATTAGCAACACAGCTGAATCTGGTCAATAGTCTTTCAAAAAGGGTACAAAACTACTACAATTAATTGTAAGAGTTCAGTACAATACAAGACCTCACATGAATTAAATCTGTTCTATCATCAAGATAAGAAATTGGCATGTATTTCCATGTATATAAGCCTGATCAGAAATATAAATGTATTTATTTTGGATATAATAAAGTTTGTTTGGTAACCAAATGTTGGGAACAAGAACAAAATTATAAATACAATAAAACAAGAAACAGACACACAGAAACTGGTTTTTCAAGTTCCTCTTGTAATCACTTCCCCTCCTTGCACAAGAATGCAGTTCAATGTATAACAATGCAATCTAACTTGATAATCAGTATCACTTCTGGTTTGACCAGTGAAGTTGATCTTCTAAAGAAAATTGTATCTTTCCCTTCTGCAGAGAAAAGAAAAATGCTACATTTCTGGAATTTTGTCCAGCAACAATAGATTTTTTTTTTTGGTTACCCAAGTACCCACTGAAGTTCAAGTGATATGGGACCATGAGAACTATGGTATTAGCTATGGCTGAATGAAGAGCTCAAGAATAAGATGAAACTCTCTGCAAAAAAAGCAAAAAAAGAGAGCTGTAATTATTTTTATTTTTATTTTATTTATTTTCTATCCCGCCTTTATTATTTTTATAAATAACTCAAGCCGGCAAACATACCAAATACTCCTTCCTCCTCCTATTTTCTCCACAACAACAACACTGTGAGGTGAGTTGGGCTGAGAGAGTGACTGGCCCAAGGTCACCCAGCCGGCTTTCATGCCTAAGGCGGGACTAGAACTCTCAGTCTCCTGGTTTGCCATTGGCTCCTTCCTAGGGCTGAGAGAGAGTGACTGGCCCAAGGTCACCCAGCCGGCTGCTTTCATGCCTCAGGCGGGACTAGAACTCACAGTCTCCTGGTTTCTAGCCCATTGCCTTACTCTTCTGTATAACTCCATACACTTTATTAAGATTATCAAGAATAAAAAGAGATTCACTACAGAACACTTTAGCCTTTGTCTAATCTTCTTTATTCTGATGTAGTTAATAATTGGTTACTGTCACCACAAATCAAATCATGCCTTTTATCTAATTGTGCAAAATAGTTTTTCACCCTATTTTTACCCAAGAAGTGTCAGAATTGTCATGGGAGAGAGAAATGGATGAATCAGTTGATACTATTTAGTACTGATCAGTACTATAAATACAGCCTATGGCATAGCATACCACGGCCTTGAAAGCATCATGTTGAAGTTAAGCAGGTCTGAATGTGGTTCGTACATAAATGGAAGGCTGTCTGGGAACAATACTCTAAATAAAATATAGATTAAAATTGATGTTTAGTTTATTTAATTCACACTATGTGAAGCATTTTGAGGGGCATGGTGGCTCAGTGGGTAAGACGCCAGGCTTGTCGATCGGAAGATTGCAAGTTCGGAGGTTCGAATCCTTAGCCCTGTGTGCGGAGTGAGCTCCCGCACTAGCCCCAGCTCTTGCCAACCTAGCAATTCGAAAGCATGCAAATGCAAGTAGATTAATAGGTACCACTTCGGTGGGAAGGTAACAGCGTTCCACGCGCGTCATGCGGCCACATGACTGCGGAAGCGTCTTCGGACAACGCTGGCTCTTCAGCTAACAAACAGAGATGAGCACCGGCCCCTAGAGTCGGACACGACTGCACAAATGTGCGGGGGGAACCTTTACCTTTACTTTTTTTTATGTGAAGCATTTAATTTAGAAATCTATTTCTAAATAAAAATTTAAAAACTATATTAAGCAGAAGAATTTCATAGGTTGTCATAGTTCATAACTGCCTTTTTACTCCTCATAAGTTCCAAAATTCTTCATTGGGAAGTCAATGAAAAGCTTCAGTTTTGGTGAGTAAGAAAATAAAGTCCTGTTCAAATGAACACATCCATTTAGTTTTCACAGCCGCCGCCGGCGCAGCAGCACATTCGTGGTATGCCAATGTCTTCTTTCGGGATGTTTTTCCAGTCCAGTGCATAGACCCGAATCCCTTATCAAATTCCTGACTAGATTTGCAATTGACTTCAATGTTGTTCCGGCTGCGCTGTCTTGAATGCTAAAGCTGCTATCATCACTTAGAGTAGATCTTTTTAGCAACAACTTAAATTACATTATTGTAAAACTAGTAATGCATTTTAAATTATGATAGCAGACAATGACTTTTAAGTGTGAAAAAGACAATTTAATTAGTGCTACTGAATTATAATTCAGAGAAAATATGCTAAAGCTAGAAGCTAAACCGGTTTCTTATCTAAGACAAGATTGCATTGATGTTGCTTGTAAGCATTTCTGATGCAACCCAGTAATTAAGAGTACGGAAACCTTTCAATTCAGTTGCAGTCTATTTCAATGCAGAGGCTTCAGGCCACACTGACAAATATGTTCTATTAATATTTTGGCAGCTGGAGGCATTACATTCTTTCAGTAATAATTCATGGAGACCTGCTGAATATTTCATTTAGATTAACAAAAACTAAAAAAATATGACATACAAATATGAAACAGAACTGGAGCAAAGGTATTACATGGGAATTTTATTTTAGCATAACACTGTCCACATTATTTTCCAATTTAGCACACAGGTGAACGAAGGACTTAAATTCTGCAGCAATTAGCAGCCTGATGACAGACACTAAAGGCATCTCATGCAATCATGTGTGGCCTTCAGCTATATACTTAAAACTTTCTATGTTCAGGCAACACTTCCCATAGTAATCTGTCTGCCAGGGAAATATCATCACAGAAAACCAATGAATAGCAGAGGATTCCCGGTGATGCTGTAGGCTACAGCCTACATTAAGCTTGCACAGCAAACTGGCCGGGCTTTCAGGCTAACCTGGAAAATGAATAGCTAACCATTATCCATCTATTTATCTATCTATCTATCTATCCATCCATCCTCTCATGCCCTCCAGGAAAACTTATTGGTTTTAAATCATGGATAGGAAATATGGTGCCTGCAGCTCTAATATACTGTACCCTCAAGTCCTCTCTTAATGCCCACTAGGCTTCCTATCTCACCTGTTTTAAAAATTACTTTTAATGTTAAATAGAAATCTGGTATCCCGCAAAGCAGCATACCTCTAGCACTGTATTTATTTTTTTAAATGCCTTTAAAATGCTACACAAACCCACAATGGGATGACAGAGAACATCCTTGGGTACTAGCTCATCTAAAGAGGTGTGTTATAGTGGCCATGCCATCACATGCTCTCAAGATTCAAAATGCACCCCCTGATAAAAAAAGGCTACCTACCCCTCATTTTAAGTAATTCAATCCATCACACATAATTCTATTATCCCATAACTTCTAGCAAAATCTGGAGAAACAGGGAGCACTCTGAGCATTAGAGCTTGACACGATAATGACCCTCCAATAGGTTGCTCCATGTGTTTTGCTTTTACATGTAAGTTGATCATTACTATATAGTAATTGATTCAGTCTTGGAAATAGACAGCTGAAGCTACCACTGAGTGCATTCAGATAAACAGCTGACCACAGAAGTTAGGCAATTTTCTTTAGGCCCCTTCTCTTTTCAGCATTAGCTGAAAAGAGCTTAAATACAGGTAGTCCTCATTTAGCGACCACAATTGGGCCCGGCAAATCAGTTGTTAAGCAAAGCGGTTGCTAAGTGAAACCACGATTTTGCTCATGATCTTACTTCAGCTTTCCTTTGCTTTACAGACCTGAGAGGTTGTAGTGAGGATCGGTTATAAAGTTACTTTTTCATCACCATCGTAACTGTGAACGGTCACTAAATGAGGCAGTCTCTAAACGAGGACTACCTGTATTTATAGCCCACCTTTTCTTACTATGTCTTCACATAAGCTGAGCCAAGTGTGAAAGTTAATTCTTACACAATCAAAAGTAAAACAGCCTGATATTAGGCCATTACCAAAACAAGGAACAAATGGATACTGTATCACCTGTTCAAAAGAGAATCGCTTCTAGTCCTTTATGTAGAATGGGTGGGAAAAAGGCACACGGAACTGAATATTGACTGTAGTATAAATAGAGCTCACATTTGATACACTGCAATCACTGAACTTCTTTTGTAATGGGTCATGGGCTTGCCACAATAAGTCTGCTTATCTGTGCTTTTGTGCCCCAGGAAATATATTCTTGCAATATTTTGTCTTGTCAGCTGAGAGAGGCCTGACACCAGGTCAAGACATTCCAGAGCAAAAGGCGTTTATACAGTACTACTAAGCAGGCTATGATATATATGTATGCAGTGTGGTTCCACAATAATAAAAAAGTAGTAAAATCAGCTAGGTTCACAATGTTCCTAGACTGTATTATATGAAGCAATTCCACCTGTCTTCAGAAGAATTTTTATGAGCCCTTTGCATCAAGTAACACCATTTTTGCCTGCAATTAAAAGCCTCATAAATAAAACAGCAGTACATTTGAACACTTAGAGCAAAAGAGCTGCCTACTATCAATATAAAATACAAATAAAATGTTTGAAGGTTGTGTCATAACAACAATGACAAAAAAGGCGGCCTTTTTTCTTTCTTGTTTGGAGTCATCATGGCAAATGCCACTGCCAGGTATGACAGAACTTCAAGCTCCCTCATAAACTTGGAATTACTGGATTGGAAAAAAGTTTGGCTTAATGAATGAGCCTCCAATCTTCCCCCACTTCCAATTTCCAAGGCTCAGAAGAAAACTAATGGCTGTTTTCCTAATGAAAGCATCTTGGATGTAGAGAGGCAATTTTTTTTATTATTTTTTGTCACCTTTTAGGATAAAATCTTCCCAGGAAAAAGCTCCTTAAAAATAATAGGAATTAGACATGTGAAATTGCAAAGAAATTTTGGACTCAGATACATTCATTGATGCAAAATATTTTACAAATTCAAGTCCCATTTAAACCGGAATTATTTTTATTAGGAATATGGGAAGAACAAATAGGAAAACAATTTATAAGAATTATGCAATATATGATTACAGCAGCACGACTTGTTTATGCACAAAATTGGAAAAACCAGATTTTACCTACGATACAAGATCGGATGTTAAAACTGATGGATATGGCAGAAAATGACAAATTGACATGCTTATTAAAAGAAAACTCAAACTTACTTTCTTAAAGAATGGAAACCATTAATGGACTATTTGCAACATGCAGGAGGGGCAAAGCTTATTTGGGGTTTTGAAGACTAAAATATATATAAATTAATGTATTAGGCATGAAATGTTTTTGAATGTTATATATAGAGCTAGCATGTAAGATAAAATTTTGTTTAAATACTAAGACCAGAGATAAATCGGAAGTTGACCAATTTCTATGCTTTATCTTTTTCTTTTTTTCTTTTCTTTACTACACACCTTTTCTTCTTTATTTGATTTGTATTTCTATTTCTTTTTCATTTCTACCTTTTAACTATGTATATTAAAACTTCAATAAAATTTGGAAAAATAAATAAATAATAGGCATTAGAGATAAAACCAATAGCCCTCTAAACTAAAATATTTGTTTCCCAAACCACTAAATTAGCCCTCCTATTTTGGTTAGCTGCTACTGTACCAACTACTACAGTATACCTGTTCACACATTGCATTGAGTCCTGGATTGGTCTGAATTATAATATATTGAACCAACCAGAAACAAGGCAAAAAAATAATAATGACATATTTTTCAATTTATGATTTGTTTTTTTGACCTTTTTTTAACCACTTTGATCTTACAGTAGACTATTTGGAGGCTTAGACAGGACATAAAAAGCTAGAAAACCACAAACTATGCATCTTTGTATAAGCATCATACCAGGCCACAGTTGCAATCAATAAGCAAGTAACAAATAATGGTTTAAAACAAGGAACGACCCCATTAGCCAAACAAATTGAATCAAGGCTTAGTGCAAAGTATAAACCAAGTGTTATGGTACAGCTTCAATAGTCAATAAATTATCAGTGGGTGTCAGATAGTATTTATGATTTCTTGTATTCCACAAAAGCTCTGTTTATGTCTTATGAAATTAGGAGTGTTCATTCTGTGGGACTGCTCTTCTTAATTAGCATGCCAACATTGCTCCAGTGACTTCTTTCTCCTGGAGACGTTTGCATGTTGAGTTGCATGCCTACAGAAAAAAAGCCAACCTATGTAAAAATGTGTGCATGTTGACTTCTGTATGAGCCTTATAATGCAACTATTCTTGAGGAAGCTCCTCTCCTCCAAAACGTCTGCAAGAGAGAAATGTCACTGGAGAAATGTTGGTGAGGGGATGGGGGTTATTTCAATTTTGTAACAGGTGAATAGACCTAAAGCCTTCAAGCCAGGCAGTATTTCTAAATTTTTAAACCACAAATGGATTATTGACTAAAGGGTTTAATCAGTTAACTTTGAGAACAATTTGTGTGAATCTTTGGTTATTTCAGAATAGGAAACTAACCAGAATATTTGATGTGATGATTGAAAGCTAACAACTGTAAACCACCCCACTCTTTTTCCAGTTGAAGTTATGGATACTTTCATGAACAGAACAACTTTCCAATCCTGGTGGCCTCCAGGTCTGTTGGATGTCAGTCCCATTGCCAATTTATATAACCTGTAGGAAAGCCCTTCCCAGACAAAAATTGTGTTTTCCATGAATCTACAAAGATCATGAAGTAGCAGCATTGCTCATCTCCACAGAAGCAAAGTGAAGAATAACCAGTGCCAGGAGACTGAATTGACATATCTAAGCCATATCTATTTAATAAGGCATGGTTAATAATCAGATGGATTCACACATAACATTAAGAAAGAAAGCCTATTTCGCAGATCACAAAGGTTGGGTTCCTACATTCTACCCATGTCAAAGAACAAAACACAGTCCAGTGTGAATTCATTTAACAACCTAGTGAAAATCTTGTTCACCTGCAGTTAAAATATATTGCATTATTGATGCCCAGCTGAGTAACAAACTAAGAACTCCTGATTATTTTTAGTTTTTTTTTATTGACCTTCTCTGAGCAACACATATAGCAAGAATACCATCAGAGGGGAAATTAGAAACTCCTCACTTTATTGAAAATCCCACTGATTTTTCACCCTTGATATTCAGTGCAATCCTATACACATCTACTCAGAAATAGAAGAGAAATGGTTTCTCTTCAGATAATATAAATCTTTCATCTTTTAGAAATAGATTGACTGCTTTACAGCCAGAAGATACATGACTATAACTATAGCCTCCATTTTTCTGTGCAAACAGTGATAAAAGCTTAATGTTTTAAGGAGCCTTCTCCTTGTAGAACTCTCTTTTTATCTAAGGAGCTGTCCAACCTTGTGTGAAAAGTTATATTATTTCATGATGATAATTTCCCTGCAATTTCTTTGAAAAGGCCATTTTAAGACAGACAGCCTGTTTCCTTTGAGAAATGACTGAATTATCTTGTATGCATTAAACCATGACAAAGAAATAACTGTTTGAGGGTTCCTAGAACAAATTATCCTTTGAACTGAGATCTAAAGAGCACATGTGTTGGTTGACATTTCTAGTACTATATGGCAAAGCCTTTCTACTGTAGGGATGATTTGTGATTAGAACTTCTGATTTTTTTTTATCACAATGTAGGAGTTCATAAGGCAGTACATTCAACAGCACAAAGTTATTATGAAGCACATAAATAAAAAGCCTACAATTTTCTTGGAACTGTTACAAAGGCAAATGCTGTCCAGAGGCTCAGATAAATTGACATGATACAAAAAGGGAAAGCAGAGAAAGAAGAAAGCAAGAACTGGGCAGGCAGTTCCACCACGGATCAATATAATGTTAATTTAGCTTTTTGTTTGCCGCGATGATGATCTTCATGGGTGGAAAAGGATCCAGTTTTCCAGAGTATTCCTACCCTGCAAGTCAAGAACAATTGGAGATTTCGGTTCTTCTGGTAGGAGAGGAAAAAGAAAGCGCTCTTGTTGCCTCAATCCTGGGTGATGGAAGAGGACCAGGCTACTCCTTCTCTTACTGTGGGGATGCCCCTATTCCCTTTATTGGAATTAGTTTTTAACCTTATGGCGAAACTCTGATGCTTTTCAGAGTCCAAACTTCCCACTCTTCCTTTCCTTGTATTCAGAAAGGGTATCCCAGAGACAAGAAAAAGTCTAAGAAATGGTGAATAAAATCATAATTGGCATATTAATTTCTGGCTAGATATAACTGAACTTAGATGCTAGTATGGGTGGGAACATGGTTATCATATTATTAATGCAGTGGAGAGAATGGACAATTTCTTCTCCAACTTTTTAATGTTAAGATTTTAAGGTATGCAGTGATGTCTGATCAGCACTAGGTTTAGGGCAAATGTAATAATGAACTTCTAGATTTTACTACTACAGGATGCATCTAGTACAGCTCTTTAGCTTTTATGTCTTTAAAAAAAGTTAATATAGATCTATTTGTTGATCTATTTGTATAATAGATCAACAGAACTCTGGGAGATATGAGATGGACTTTTTCCTCTGGGGCTTAACTTCCAACAATATTTGGGGGAAATGAGGAAACAGAATGAAGGACAGTATTCATCTTAATCCAGTAAAACACAGATTAAGTTAAATTTTTATAATGTTCATATTGTCTTACCCTGACAACACTGCAAAAAAAGTTTATAACTGAGAAAAGTACATGACCCTGAAGAGATCCTCCCTCAGCATACTACTTACCCATCCTAGGACGAGCTTTGTGTGTTAAGTACAGGAGATCTAGGTGGCAGGAAGGAACGAAGTTCCTACGGCTACTCAGTGTTGTGGTGCTTGCTCATGCAAATAATTGCCTAACTGGTATCTTACTTACTTACTTACTTACTTACTTACTTACTTACTTATTTTCTATCCCACCTTTATTATTTTTATAAATAATCTTCAGCAATGAATTACCAAAAAGCAACTGTGAATATAAAGCCTGCGTTTTCTTGGGATTCTTTTGAAAGTCTTAGTTCCTTATTTTTGAAATATGGAAAATATTTGCACTCTATTTATTTTGGCTAAGTAAAGATCAGGGATTTCATTTTTTTCACAAAATGGGTGGACAGGGTAGACCATTTAACATCATTGTTTTTTTTTTAAAAAAAGTGAAAGCATTAAGATTTTCCTTAAACAACAGTGCAATCAATAATATGTAATTAGAATACGATTCTGCTTGTCAGTTGACAGTGTTTAATATTATTTGAACATCGTATGAAATCCATATAGAGATTATTCTGGAGCTGGGAATAGTTATTCTGAGAGTCTGCATATAATGGATTTGGGTAGAACTTCTCCCTGATGCTATCAGGGGATATCATGCTCCAGCCACAGCAATTCTTCTGTAGTACAAGCCAGTCCGGGTGCAGGAGATTTCCACAATGGCTATAGTGGCTATCATTCTGATTTTTTGTCCCCTACCACAAGGAACAGCTTTCTACAATTCTTCATAATGCATAGATGTTTCTAAAAATGGTTTCGAACCACATGCCGCAATGCATTTGCAAGAAGGCAAAGAAGAGAACAGGATATGTGTCTCATCAATATTTAAGATATCCAGTATGCTTCCGGTGGGAATATGGCAGACTGAGCAGTTTTGCACACGAGCTTCACGGGCAGAACTGCAATTGTGGCAGTTTTTCCGGGCACAGGCTGGTTTCTCCTATAGCCCAGAGCATTTTTCCGGATCAAGGAAAACACTTGGAATCGACCCATTCGTCTTCCAGACAGCGAGTTGTAGCCAGGAGATCGTGGACAGTGTGTGCGATCGACCGGTAAGACTTCACCAGGAGGCTATTTCACCATTTCCGAGCCGCGCTGCAGCCCTTAAAGGGTCAGTAAGTCCAGCCACCCCACTTCTTAAACACCCAATTTATTGTTTTTTTAAAGTTTTTGTACCCTAAAAGAGGCTTTCTACAGAAAGAAGAAGCAGACTCCCTTGGTGCTTATCGTTATTTCTGGATTTAATTTTTAAATTTTTAAGCTTTGGCTTGTTTTCCCATTTAAAGATTAAGGAGGACTGAGAATAAAGAATTGCCTTCCTGTTACTATTTTTGTATTGAATTTGAAGGATTGATATTTCCCTACACGTTGGATTTGTTGCTTTGAATCTTCAGCTTTCTGTTCACTTTCTTTGGGATCTGCTTGTTAACATACTTTCTCTTGTGCCAATTTCATTCAGAACTTTTCTATTAACCCATTAACTCCTATCTGGGCGATTCAAGTATCTAGGGGGCACCATAATTTACTGCCTGAAACATGGAAGATTTCAAGGAGGCTTTTTCAGAGTCCTGTTATGAGCCTAAGCAGACCTTCAAAGAGATCCTTTTAGAGTGTTGTCAACCCATTTTGCAGACTATTCGGGACTTTGGAGAAGAAATTACTTCTAAGCTGTGTCATCTGGCTGAAGATGTTATGGAGGAAGATGAAGATTTTGATAAGGATGGAACTGATAGCAAGACTGAAGTAATGCCAGACGAAGATTACATTTTGGTGGCGAAGGGGTTAAGGCAACAGTCTGAGCTGCAGTTTACAAGGAGAGCTGTTTTTCTGAGGGATTGTTATGGCTTTCTGGGGAATTGTTATGGGAGAGAAGAGAATCTGCTTTGTGGGAGTTTTTTTGCTGAGAAGTTTGAGTTTCTAAGGGGGGCAGTTGGGCTGTTTGATTCTTGCAAGAAAGATGCCTTGGGTGTAATAGGGAGATATATAAATGCTTTGGTATACTTTGAGGTGGGGTAAAATTAGGAATGTGTAATAGGATTGATAATGAGGTTATTATGATTTCATTTTTTTAATGATTTGGATTAAGATTTATTGGATTTTTCTTAAGGTTTGTTTGATTTGTAAGACTTATAAGGTATTCATAAGGTATAATAATAATTGCTTGGTTTTTAGGTTTAATAGGATTAAGATTGTTGTAGTGTTATTAATTATAAAAGTACACAATTTATATGTTTTTACAATTTGACTTTTATTATAGTGGACAGAAATACGTATATAGTATATATATACACATACACATACACATACACATACACATACACATACACATACACACACAAACATATATTTTATATAAGGGGAAGGAGCAATTGCATTAGTGATTTGTATATGTGTTAATGGAAGGATTTATAGAAATAATGAGATCTTGGTTTGATACAGAGTAAGGGATTGATTATGGAAATTGCTGTATATTCTTCCTGTTGAAAGTCGGAAGTCACCTTTCTATGTAACCTTCAAAAAATTCTTTTTTCTTGTGTTTCTCACTTTTTTAGTTTTTCTTTTTCTTTTTGTACTTTTTTGCTTTTTTATAGTTTTTATCTTTGCTTTAAACTCAATAAAATTCTTTTTTTTAAAAGAATTATCTTTTTTTTAAAAAAAAGATAATTCTTTAAAAAAAAAGAATTTTATTGAGTTTAAAAAAAAAGATATCCAGTATGTCCCCTCTGCTATGCCAGTCTGGTGAGGCACACAAAGTGCTCCCACTTCCAAGATTTTGTCTATATCACTCTAGAAAAAAAAAGCTGCAAAACTTCAATTTTAGTGTGTCTCAAAGAGCATGAATGGGAGCCATGGTTTATTTGAGTTTCCTGTTATTCTCATCTTGAATGATGTTCAAAGCCAGTAAGGGCAGTTATAGGAAAATGTCACAATTTAAGAGAAAAACCTTAATTACATCACTGGTGATTAATTCTTAGAAAAGCATTCAAGTATGTAGAAACAGCAGGGTTCCTTTTCAACCAGAAGACTTTAATGCAGCCGATTCACTATTTCATAAAAACCTTATACCAGCAATCCATAGTTAAAAAGAACTTTTGATTCTGTGGAGACAGTTCCTATATTATTTAAAGTTACTCTAGAATTAGGTTCACACATTACTCTAGGCCAGTGTTTGTTCAACTATGTTTTATTGAATCAACTACAACTGGCTGGATTTGTATAGCATGCTGATTGGGCTCACTTCATATTAAACTGTAATGTACAGGGTTGTGCAATAGCTGGAATTTAAAGAGAAAAGGGTGATTTGGAGCATGTGGGGCTGCATACCTAGCACTTGTCAGCAACTCCTCAAACCCAAGATGACTTTTCCCAGGTCTGGGCAGCCATACAATTCCATGAAAGGATGCAGATGTTTCAAAGGGTTGTTGAGAAGTACTACAGTATATGCTCCAAAACATCTTTCTCCCTTGAAATCCAAAACATAGCCCAAATCATGTGGGTTGTTTGGTTTAGCATGTTGAATAAAACACAACTGACTGGATTCATGCAACAAGCTATCAACAACATGCAAGTTCAACCTAACAACTGTGTGCTGTACGAACAGACTTTTTCCCCAAACCAGTCAAGTCCAAGTCTCAATATTCATTGCTGTATTCCATCATTTCTCTAAAAATCCCATAATTATACACAACATTCTCCAACCCCCAAAACAAATGTCCTCCAGATGTGTTGGCCTACAACTCTCAGTATTCCTGGCCAAATTGGTGGCTAAGCTGGATGGAAAGTCTGAGGATACTAATCCTAAACTTCTAGAGGGAACTTGCTGGGAAAGACTGGTGTATACTACCCAGCATTTTGTAGCAGAATCTCTATATTACATGGTGTATAATCTGCATTTTTCTATTGTACCTTGCTTCCTAGATTCAGTAACTATTTAGTATTGTCTTAAGCAGAAACAAAGAAAAATCTACAGTCTCTCACCATTCAGTAATGTCCTTGTTTTCTACCTTAATAGAAGGACTGATGTTAAATGAGTACAACATTGCAAATGGCAATCATAATATTTTTTATTAGTCAAATATACCTCTAACACAAAGGTAGTGAGAATATAGTCTTCCTAAATAAACATAATTCTACTCCACTCTGGCACATTTCGGACACAGCACATGAAATGATTATGGTCCCCCAGCCATGCACTAAGAGCCTTCAGACCAAATTAGGGCCTGCTATGTTTAGTCTTGAAACCACCAAAGGCCAATTCAAACAATCAGAGTCCATTCAATGTTGTATTGGTCCTACCTTGGTTGAGATAAGTCAGAGTCTCTTCATGAAGCTTTATGGCAGGAGATGTAGCTGCACAGAGCACATATTGAAATGGAGGGAGTTTTGCATCGTTCTCAGGGGAAAGCTGAGGCTCTTCTTGTTTAAAGAATGGCAGTGCAAGCACATCACTGAAAAGGTAAAATAAAAACTTAGTTAGCAATGGGTTGCTTTTTTACTACACAGATACAATGGAGTTAAAGGCAGAATCCTCTGAACCCATACTCCATGAGTATTTTTTCTGTGGTAACATTCATTTTGCTTTAATAAGCTAACCTGTCAAAAAAACAAAAGAGACATCAATTTCAATACATTTCAGTACTACCAAATTTGTATGATGGAAGTTGGCAGAATAAACTCAATATGACATACAAAGAAAAGGATACAGAAATATACAGTATGCTGTGATAGCACTGTTTTTCAAGTAACCTTATTTACTATAGTATCATATATTCTGTCACATTCATAGACACAGACTGAATTACTTTCTAAAGAAAGAGCCATGCTAGTCTCTTGTAGCAAAAGCAGTAGGGAGCTGTGTGGCACAATAAAGTTTTAGAAGTTTGTTATTGCATAAGCTTTTATGGACTCCAGTCCACTTCATTAGATGCATGGAATCTAGTGTTGAGTAAGGGGTGGGAGAGAAACAGAAAGATAATGTGTATATACATACCCAAACTATTGATAGAGAGAAGGGGAGGGAGCAATATAAAAGAAAACATGAAACACATAATTACTTTTTTTGGCCATCAACAAAATATCATTTAAATATTACATAAGGCCCATTCAGGTGGTGGGGTGTGTGGATTTTTTTGTTTTGTTTTGTTTTGACTCCTGGCAACTGCCTGGACTAGTCCCTTCAGTTTTCTTGGCAAGGTTTTCAGAAGTGGTTTGCCATTGCCTCCTTCCCAGGGCTGAGAGAGAGGGACTGGCCCAAGGTCACCCAGCTGGCTTTGTGCCTAAGGCGAGACTAATGCTCATGGTCTCCCAGTTTCTAGCCTGGTGTTTTAACCACTACACCAAACTGGCCCCTTCAGTTATTACAAGTAGTAAACTCACCAGTATCTTCTGTAAAGTCATACTTTTTATTTCAAGAATATAACCCTGAATTCTCCTACTACTGCCAACCTCATTACTGCAAGGGTCAGTTAGCAATTTGGAAAACTTAATGAAAATCTATCCACAAAGCATGGAGGAAGAGAACTAAAGCATTCAAGCCAGATTTTTTTTTAACGTTATCTTTATGAGAAAGGTGTTACAAGAATGCAGATCATGTTAGAAAATGGTTTTCATAAAATAAAGGACTTCTGGTAAGTAGGAGGCAGATTTTCCCAAACATACTTCAATCTATTCAATTGTTCTTGATAAGACAAGACACACCAAAACTATTTCAGCATTACAACCTTCTCATACCCATCAAGAACTAGGAAACTTCTTCTCTCAGTCTATCTTCCCAGAAACCACAATTCCTAGAAATTATTCCCAGGCTCAGAACAGCTATTCTCCAACATCCAAGTGATTCAGTCATCACCCCCTTCACTAAAAAAAACCAGGTACAAAGATGTGTGTGCATGTGTGAATAGATTGCAGACATGAATCTCATATTCAATTAACGATACCTGATAATGGATGCACATATAGCTTGGTGACTGCAGGAGAAATCTATCACCTGCTCACACTCTGGTGTACTCCAGAAAAGTTGGAACTAAAGTCTAGCTCAACTTCTGGTGACTTCCCTGACTGTTCATGTAGTTTTCTCAGCAGTAGTACAGAAATGGTGTGCCATGGCCTTCTTCCAGGGAGTTTTTTCACCCCAGGTTTACCTATGGGTATTTCCCAGTGTTTGCCATCCAAGTACTAATCACATCTGCCCAGACTTAGCTTTTTTGAGATCAACTAAGGTTTTATTTATTTTATTTATTTATATGTCAACTTTTATTACCGCATCATCTCCCCCTAGGGGGACTCTGGGCGGTTTTTTAAAGACCCTGATGCTGGGAAAGACTGAGGGCAAAAGGAGAAGGGGACGGCAGACACATTTTTTAGATGCCACCACATCTATAGTTATCAAGGCAATCCATAAACATCAACTGAAAATTAGGGCAAGAAGATGCTTGTCTTGTGCCTACACAGATTAATAATCCACTTTTTCACCAGCAGGAGGATAAAAAAAACCCTTCTGAATCCATTAAACATATCTGTTTGATAATAAACATGATAAAAGTTCTTAACTGAAAGAGAATGCCATTTCATTTTTATGGAGAACTAAGCTAAAGGGCGTGGTGGCTCAGCGGGTAAGACGCCAGGCTTGTTGATCGGAAGATCGCAAGTTCGGAGGTTCGAATCCCTAGCCCTGCGTGCGGAGTGAGTTCCCGCACTCGCCCCAGCTCTTGCCAACCTAGCAATTCGAAAGCATGCAAATGCAAGTAGATGAATAGGTACCACTTCGGTGGGAAGGTAACAGCGTTCCGCGTGCGTCATGCGGCCACATGACCACGGAAGCGTCTTCGGACAACGCTGGCTCTTCGGCTAACAAACGGAGATGAGCACCGGCCCCTAGAGTCGGACACGACTGCACAAATGTGCGGGGGGAACCTTTACCTTTTTTAAGCTAAAGGGAATGTGAACTGCAATGTTAAACATGAAAATGCAGAGAGTTTTGCTGGTAACTGTGACAATATCCTGACAATATTATTTCTCTATTTTATTATATTTTTGCTGAAATAATTGTTTCAAAGATAGCAAAGAAATACATTTTAAACACAGTACAGAATTTAGGTTAGCAAGAACATAAAACCAGCAAAACATGTTCTAAGTGTTCTAGTTGGATAACCTATCATAATGGTTGAATAGGTATACTGAGAAGACCTTACTTCAATTCTTATTTTAAGGATGACCACCATTTCATCTTCAGGGCTGCTATATAGAGCCTTTACACTGCCTAAACATAGAGAGTTACCATAATGACAACTGGGAATGCGTAAAAGCACTGGATATTAATAGTCTAGTAAAAGGAGTGGTTGTTATGAGCACACTTAATCTCCTTCCTTTACTAAGTCAAAGAACCATGGTGAAGTAGTGGCTAAATGAGTCTTCACCAATCTGGTGCCCTCCATGTGTTGGGTCTTGTGGTTTGGATGTTGTCTGGTTTACTAGAATTTACACATACTAAAACAGTAATAAAATACAATTTCCAACAGACTTGTGGCCTATGTATATTTTCTTACAAGAAAATCTGCACTCAGTGCAGAGCAGATTGGAGGATAAAGAGGATTGGAGATGTACTTAGGCTAGAAAAATGTCATACTTCGGCACTCCAAGTTGCACAAAAGCATGTTCTCTTTTTTGAAAACATAAACAAGTGTTAATTTTTGAGCACTCTGCTTCTGCCTTCAAGAAAGTAGTAGAAGACATTTCCCTATCATCTACCTGCAAGTGCATTGGAAAATCATTACCATGCCTTTAATACAGAGCTTTCCAAACTGTGTGTCGGGACACGTTAGTGTGTCAGCTGCAGTGTTTGGGTGTGTCACGGATGCTGCTGCCTCCGAGCCCTGCCAGGATTCCATGCAGGTCCTAGTGCCTGCCTTGTGCCTTGCTGCCTCCAAACCTGCTGTGATTCCACGCAGGTCCTAGTGCCTGCCTTGTGCCTTGCTGCCTCCAAACCTGCTGTGATTCCGCGCAGGTCCTAGTGCCTGCCTTGTGCCCTGCTGTAAGAGTGTGTCGCGAAATGATGCCCTGCTGTAAGAGTGTGTCGTGAAATGATGCATGTCTAAAAGGTGTGTCACCAACATGAAAAGTTTGGAAAGCTCTGCTTTAATAGGTTTCCACCCATCTTTACATAAAAAGGTAAAGGTTCCCCCCGCACAGTTGTGCAGTCGTGTCCGACTCTAGGGGCCGGTGCTCATCTCCGTTTGTTAGCCAAAGAGCCAGCGTTGTCCGAAGACGCTTCCATGGTCATGTGGCCGCATGACACACACGGAACGCTGTTACCCACCCACCGAAGTGGTACCTATTCATCTACTTGCATTTGCATGCTTTCGAATTGCTAGGTTGGCAAGAGCTGGGGCGAGTGCGGGAGCTCACTCCGCACGCAGGACTAGGGATTCGAACCTCCGAACTTGCGACGTTCCGATCGACAAGCCTGGCATCTTACCCGCTGAGCCACCACGCCCCTTTACATACCTCAGAGCTAAATTGAGAATGCTGTTCCAGGGGTTGGAAAGCTTTCCAGATGGTGTGGCCTCTTTTTCCCTGCCCCCCCCCCCCGGCCATTTTATATAGCATGTTTGCATTTCTTTTATGAAGATCCCTTACAGTAAACTATATCCATTGTTTTTGAAAGATTTAGATTTATAGGCTTGACCCATCCCAGGGGCTGGGCTGGTAGCAGAATTGCACAATGTGAAATTACATACTTCTCCTTCCCAGAAGACTTGCTATTTGCAGTATTACAAAACCAGGTGAAAAAAAGAAGACAGAAAAAAGTTAAAAGGACACAAGCCCCACCCCCTTCCAGAATCAACACACTCAAATCCTTACACTTCAGTTCTGCCCAGAAGCCTAAATCTAGATAGGGGTCTCCACACCCTCGGTTATCTCCCTCATACCCCAGTTCCTGTGCACCCATCCATTTTATCTGATTCTGATTGATGAGAATTATTCTTGGTTCAATTCCAGTGGGAAAATCCTAATTTTAAAACATCCAGTGAAGTTAAGGATGTAGATGAACAATGGGAGGATAAATCTTCCTCATTTAAATTGTATGTTCAGCTTCATGTTCAAGAATCTTAAGAGTTTTTTCTATATTTGTATATTTATATTTTATAATGTATCTCTTTTAATGATATTTAATTATTTTATTGTTTTAATTCACTGGTAAACCGCCCAGGGTCGTTTGTCGAGATGGGCAGTGAAGAAATGCGATAAATAAACAAACAAACAAACAAACAAACAAATAAACTACACTATCTTCTTGATCAGAAAAGTTAATATCAAAAGATTAGGAAGGGAAAAAATTTAATTATAGTGCTGGCAATATTATTTAGGTGGTAGAAATACAGGAAATAAATGTAATAATGCAGCATTTAATTTTAGTCTGCTACTGATTTGAACAAGGACTAATAATCCAGTCTAGAGAACATTTCTTTGAAAAAACAGAATAACATGCACTAGATATACACTGGTAACCAAATGAAGAACGCTCACTCTTCAGGTTCACTGCTTCCATAGGACACATATATTAGAATCAGAAGAGCAAAAAAAAATACAGCATATCCTCATTCATATAATGCTGCATATCATTGGCAAAATATTGCATAATTTATTTTAAAAAACCTTTCCCATTTCTTTAAGCATTAATTTTAAAGTAGCCCATCTAAGAAATCCAGTCCTCCCCCCCCACCACCACCCCATTTCTTCTGGTTTCTTTTTAGAGTCAAAACTTGAAAAACTTAAGAATTTTCTCTCCCCACTTCCCTTTTCTTCTTTTCTTCTCCAGAATGTTAAAGTAGGGACTAATCATGTGATTCTGTGTACATCTATTGAAAAGTAAGCACTTGGGATTGGATTCACACATTCTGCAAAGCCATTATGTAGCCTGTTTGGTATGGCTCAGTGCTGTGTAAACCCAATCCCTGTGGTTTATTCAAGACAGCAGGGCTGTGGAGTTAGCTAAAGACACTTATTCTGTACTAGGACTTACTGTAAACTAAGGCAGCATCAAATTCCTGTGAATTTAAGCTGCAGATTAAAATAAACTATATTGTCTTTTTGAAGGAAATATGTGACTGACCATAAATAATGCCGGTATGCCTTCTCTACACCAATGGCCCCTTTATCAACTTATGGTAACAGCAGGCTGGACAGTATGAAAATGGTAAAGAGAGAAAAATGCAGAATATTGCACATTTAATTCTACCAGCATCATTAAAAAGACTGACTCAGTGTCAAAGGACTCAGTGTCCTTTGTACAAACAGCATAAGCTGTACCTGGAAAGTCACATGTGGAACTTGACTGCACAATGTGCATCAGCTTCCACCAAGCCTGCTTGGAATTCAGCTTGATGGCAAGACAGCTGCCTTACACAACTTGCTCACCCATGGTTAAATGAATGAATCAATTCACTTGATTTTCTGGGTTTGCACAAGATACTACATCATAAACATCCAGAGTCCCCTATTCGGGGAGATGGGCGGGGATAAACTGAATAAATAAATAATAAAATAAACATCACATGGCCTGGGTCCACACAACATGCTGGCTAAATGGGATTAGCCTGTGTGTCCTGTGGACCCAACTGGTAAAAATAATTTTTTTAAAAAATATTTTTTTATCCCGCCTTAATTATTATTTTTATAAATAACTCAAGGCGGCGAACATAACCTAATACTCCTTCCTCCTCCTATTTTCCCCACAACAACCACCCTGTAAGGTGGGTTGGGCTGAGAGAGAGTGACTGGCCCAAAGTCACCCAGCTGGCTTTCATGGCACGATTAGAACTCACAGACTCCTGGTTTCTAGCCTGGTGCCTTAACCACTAGAGCAGAGCTTTCCAAACTGTGTGTCGGGACACGTTAGTGTGTCAGCTGCAGTGTCTGGGTGTGTCGCAGCTGCTGCTGCTGCTGCCTCCGAGCCCTGCCAGGATTCCGCGCAGGTCCTAGTGCCTGCCTTGTGCCTTGCTGCCTCCAAACCTTCTGTGATTCCGCGCAGGTCCTAGTGCCTGCTTTGTGCCCTGCTGTAAGAGTGTGTCGCGAAATGATGCATGTCTAAAAGGTGTGTCACCAACATGAAAAGCTTGGAAAGCTCTGCACTAGACCAAAGACCAAACTGGCTCTCATTTTTTTTATTGCATTAACTGAAACATAAGATTGAAACAGTGATAGTTTTCTACTCCAGCCTGGCAGAGGTATTCTCTGAGATGACTCCTATGCCTTACAAAATTGCACAGAACAGAAAGGTGTACCAAGTGTGGCATTTCCTAACAAAGGTCAGCAGTGATGAGAGAAGTTGAAGACAGCTGTGTCCTCTCAACGCATGGAAATAGCAGTTTTAGCAGGGCAGGCCCAGCATGCTCATAAAATGACAATGGTCGCAGCAGGGCTCCTTATCTTACCGTGATATGGCTTCAGCAAATTCAGAAGTATTTGCATTTGTCTCTTGGAAGTGAAGCTTCCCAAAGTGGCATTACCACCATCTTGCTTAATTTCAAAAGGGTCCCTATACTAAATATGTGTGCATCAATTATTTACTTACCCCAGATTAGCACCTTTCAGATGCATGAAATGTAGGTAGGTAGGTAGGTAGGTAGGTAGGTAGGTAGGTAGGCCGGACTACTCCCTGGCTTTTCAACCAGCAGGATGTGCTGCTGGCTGGGGAATCTGCGAATTGTAGTGCACCCCATGTGGAAGACAACAAGTGGGGAAAAGTTGTCCTGGTTGATCAGGTTTAAGAGGACTGGCTCCTGCTCTAGACAAATTCTCACATGCTTTAACTAGATTAGAGTCCACAAGGTGCTGTGCAGCAGGTCTCGGGTTTCACTTAAGAGCAGCATATATTCTAATCTTTTGTAAAGTTTCCTTCAAGTCACGTTTGGCTCCTGGTGACTTCATGGACAGGAGCATGAGGTTTTCTTGGTGCGTCACTGACTGTCTCTGGGATGTTTTCTTTTCTAATTAGCCCGCCTACTGGTATTCCCTGTAAGTCTCTCATCCAAGTAGTAAAATAAGCTCCAAGCTTAGAGCAGATTGGCTAGGTGCTGCCACCTTCTGAGACACACTCTAATCCTCAGATAATGTCATTAAAACTTCTAAGCAAGACTTTAGTGGGTGGCTTCTCAGGACAAACTAAGTCAGGAACTGTGACTGAATTAACACAGAAACAAAAACTGAATCAAACCAACTGTAGGATTTGTGAATCTGTATTTACTCAACCAGTTTTGCTTTTCTTACCCCAGTTCTATCCAACCTGATGAAGGGTTCTGTGAAGTCTGAAACCTTGTTTACTTATTATGGCATTTCAGTTAGCTTTAAAAAAGATTTTGCCAAACAGAAGATTTTTTTAAACAGCATGCACAATTATACATTTTTAAAAATTTTATTCCCTAACCACATACGTAAAATCATATTAAAACAAACAAAGGGCCCTTCCACTTAGGGCTCCCTGCTTAGAGGGCTCAGATGAAGACCTTCAGTCTGTTCTTACACTGTTCACTGCCCTTTTCGCTTAAAGACACTTAAGTAAAACATGGCTAATGTAGAAATAAAGCAGGAAAGAACTGGATTCATCAAGTCCAGTAAGTAAAGTGAATTAAAAGAACTACTCATCATTCACAGGCAGGGGTGGGGGGAGAGGGGGCAGGGTTGAGGTCACACATCTAAAAACCCATTAGTCTTTTAAATCTGCAAGATATTTGCAAACGCTTGGATTTCTGAAAGAACACTTTGTGTCTTCCAAATTCGTTCATTAAACGGATTAACTTCAGGCAACCTCATCTGAGCATCTTTACTCAGTGTAGCCAGTAGCTTTTCTTTTTTAATCCTCTACATCTAGTTGAGGAGGGCTGGTTTGGGGGATATGTCTGTTTTTCCTGCAACAGACTAAGTCTTGCAGCATCTTTTATTATGTAGAAGTTTTGTTGACTACAGTCTACTTATCAAAGGGATTCCACATATCTGAGGGAACGGACCTTATCCCAAAAACATTTATGCCATAATAATTTGGACAGTTTTCTTAGTGTTTATAACTGGTTATTTTTCTTTGTTTTTAAAATGTCACAAGATCTTTTGTTGCTTAGAGAGCAATGTGTCTATAGACATTCCAGAGAGATGGTTGAAGCAAGGATGATTTCCAGGGACAGAATGGTATGGAGAGGTTTCGTAAATGACATTGTATAATGTTGATTCAGTTACATTTCCTTTTCTTTTCTCTTATCTCCTGCTTTCCTTTCCTTTTTACTTCTTGCCTTTTTTCCTGTGCTCTGAATAACTCTGCATACTCTAAAAAGGACTAGTATGATGAGTATGTATGTACATAGTTGCATAAGAAATTGCAGGAAAACCAAAGTCTTTTCGAAACTGAGACAGACCATATGGCTACAACTCTTGCCTAATTTTTAAATGCTTCTGTTCCCAATCCCTGCTTTTGGTACCACATCTCTGATTAAGGATTTCAAGAAAATGAAAGCTCCTTTGGGTTCATAACTTATTGGGCTCTAATAAAGGTATGGTGGGCTAAAATCCCTACCATTGTAGGTATATATATACAAAGTTTTAGAGACCTATATGGAGAGCCAGTTTGGTGTAGTGGTTAAGGCACCAGGCTAGAAACTGGGAGATGGTGAGTTCTAGTCTTGCCTTAGGCATGAAAGACAGCTGGGTGACCTTGGGCCAGCCCCTCTCTTTCAGCCCCAGGAAGCAGGCAAGGGCAAACCACTTCTGAAAAACTTTGCCAAGAAAATGTCTGTAGCTTGAATCATGTCAACTGGATTTCAGAGAAATCCAGTTGACATGATTCAAGCTACAGACAATTCCACCTGGATGACTGAGAACCTTCATAGACATTTTGCCAAGAAAACTGCAGGGACTTGTCCAGACAGTCATCAGGAGTCAAACACTGACTGGAAGGCATACACACACACAAAAGAGACCTACAGGGTAGTGAAAGGGTATACCTGTCAACCTAGGACAGTATTTAGTGAAAGTGTTTATTCTTTAGTAAATGTATTAATCTTTTAACAAGATTGTATATTACAACATTCTAACATTGACTACAATATTGATCCTCCCACAACAGGCACTGAGGGGAAAAAAGTATGAGATAGGCAACCACTTACAATTTAAATACCATAATTGACAGGCACAATGGGAGAACCACACAATCGGGGAACCACACGATGCCAGACTGCTGGTTATTTAATCCAAATTAAATTGTGTACTATCCTCCCATGCTCAGGCATCACTATAGACCAGTTCCCCTAGTCACACGTCTTTTAATACGATTAGCCTGATCTGAAATAGTTAACCCATACTCTGATATGAAATAGGAGCTGTAATTGGCAGAGCTTTTCTATAATGTTCACTTCTTCAAAAATTCATCACATCCACTACGGGGATGGTCATGAGGTATCCCAATCCATTCCACTTAGACAGGGAACACGCAGCAGTTCACAGAGTGTGTAGCAGGCTAGATACATCCCTCTCTCCCAGTTCATAGAGCAACCGCAAGGCAAACGGGCTCCCAAGGTGGAATCAACCACTTCAGACATTCTATAACATCCCCAAATAAAGACGCATAAGCAGAGTTCATGTATAAATTTGATCTTTCACTCATACTATTCTCGGGAAACGGGTCTGGTCCTTTTTAACTAACAAGTCTGCATACAGCTTCACAGAACCAGACCCTCAATTTATATTTTATCTTTCCGTTCTTTTGTTGTTTCCCCACTGTTCGTTTTAAGATGTAAGGTCTTTTAGAGCAGAGAGGAGTTTACGTCGCCAATGCAGCCAATACCCCGAAAAGCGTTCTGGACCGAGAGCGCGGTACAAACCACCTCGGGTGGTCCCCGAGACTCCGGGCAGGTTCGTTCTTCCTAAATCTGCGCTCCCCGCTCTTCCTTCCGCAGTACGCCGACAGCTTCCCACCAGCGCCTCTAACAAAAAGCTCGGGAATCACTCCTTCTAAGGATGACACCTGAATACACGCGTTGGTTCGCGCTATTAGATTCCCTCGGCTAACTCGATGCCCCTCGCTTCAGAAACCTTCCCCAAAACACCCCAAACCCAACTCGAAGCGATCCCCCAAAGCCGCGCCGCCTCACAAAACTAGCGGATGATGGTTTCTCCGCAGCAGTCACTTTCGCTCGTACTGACAACTTGCTGCGGCGCCGATTGAATAGCTCCCCCCGCCGCGCGCTTTTTTTTTTCTTTCTTCCCCCTTTTCCTTCGCCTTGGACCATGGACATCCCACGTCCTTTCTCGGCCCGCCCGAGGCTGCTTGCCTTTGCCGGTCTCACTCACCGCAAGTAGCTGCCCGTCGAATGCTGGTTGTAATGCTCCGGCTGCGTGTGCCAAAACAGCATCTTGCTCTTCGCTCGCCAGCAACCACGACCCCAAGCCAAATCCCTCCGCCGGGCGGGCTGCGACCTCGAGGCGCTCAGTCAGTAGCGAGGCAGCGACGGCAGCAGGCACTCGACGGCCGGAGCCGCTCGGCGCGCTTTTATTGGTCAGCCGCGTGAGCCACTGGGCGGCCGCTCCCAGCGCTGAGGTCAGGCGCGAGTTCCTTGGCTTTCCCGGTTTTTTCCTCCGCCCCGCCACGACTGGGCGCCGGTCCCTTGGTTGTCGCCCGCGGCGTAGGTGGAAAAGCTGAGGAGGAGCCACCGAAACGGATTGGAGAGGGGAGCCGAGTGCTTCGCAGAAATAGAGCAAGAGGCGGGTGCCTCTTCCAGGAACACCTCCCCCTCCGTTGGTGCCCCAGTTGCAGGCCATTACATTCAGTCGCCTACAAGATGTTGCTGAGAAGCCTTGCGGCTCCGAGTCCCTCAGGTGACACTTTGCAGCCTCCCCAAAGTTGAGCCGAGGGAGGGAGGGCTTCTGTGAGGGGTTGTGGAGGGGTGGCGGGGATTAGCTGTGACCCCTGCAGGAGAAAGTCTCTGTCCAAATACCTAATGTGGAGTAAGATTAGGTAAAGATAAAGGTTCCCCCCCCCCCCGCACATTTGTGCAGTCCTGTCCGACTCTAGGGGCCAGTGTTTTCTCATCTCCGTTTCTTAGCCGAAGAGCCAGCGCTGTCCGAAGATACTTCCACGGTCATGTGGCCCGCATGATGCTCGCAGAACGCTGTTACCATCCCACCAAAGTGGTACCTATTAATTTACTTGCATTTGCATGCTTTCAAATTGCTAGGTTGGCAAGAGCTGGGGCTAGTGCGGGAGCTCACTCTGTCACGTGGGGCTAGGGATTTAAACCTCTGAACTTGTGATCTTCCGATCGACAAGCCTGGCATCTTACCCGCTGAGCCATAGCCTCTACTCTTGCTCGTTGAGAATGAGTCTAGGCCAAATTTCTGGCTGCTTGGTTTCCCATAGAAAAGCAGAACCCTAACCCCTCATACGCCCCCTCATCTTTTACTAAGGTTTCACTAAAGTAAAGGTAGAGGTACCCCCGCACATTTGTGCAGTCGTGTCCGACTCTAGGGGCCGGTGCTCATCTCCGTTTGTTAGCTGAAGAGCCAGCGTTGTTCGAAGACGCTTCCACGGTCATGTGGCCGGCATGACGCGCGCAGAACGCTGTTACCTACCCACCGAAGTGGTACCTGTTCATCTACTTGCATTTGTGTGCTTTCGAATTGCTAGGTTGGCAAGAGCTGGAGCTAGTGCGGGAGCTCACTCCGTCATGCGGGGCTAGGGATTCGAACCTCCGAACTTGCGATCTTCCGATTGACAAGCCTGGCGTCTTAACCGCTGAGCCACCACGCCCCTGGAGTAAGATTACCCTGTGTTAAAAAATGCCCTCTGTGGGCTTTTCTCTTTCGGGGAAAGGACATCTTTCTGAGTCAGGCAGGGGTAACTTTTATGCCAGGTAAATTCAGATTTGAAGGGAATTATAGTGGGCTTGTTCATGTATGGAGCTGTACCACGGGGGTTTTTTTTAAGATTTTTTTTATCCCGCCTTTATTATTTTTATTTTTATAAATAACTCTAGGCGGCGAGCATACCAAATACTCCTTCCTCCTCCTATTTTCCCCACAACAACCACCCTGTGAGGTGAGTTGGGCTGAGAGAGAGTGACTGGCCCAAGGTCACCCAGCCTGCTTTCATGCCTAAGGCGGGACTAGAACTCACAGTCTCCTGGTTTCTAGCCCAGCACCTTAACCACTAGGCCAAACTGGCTCTCTACAACATACAGTGTAAGAACTGTAACAGCCACTATGTAGGACAGACAGGCAGAAGGCTAGCAGAGCACATCCATGAACACAAACTAGCAGTCAGAAGACACGATGAAAACTCTCACACGTTGGTTCGCACTATTAGATTCCCACGATGAATTCTCACAACACATAGACAGACTCAACTATAGTTTCAACTGGGAAACTGTGAGCATCCTAGACCAAGGTAAATCCAAAAACGCTAGGGAATCCCTAGAAGCTTGGCACTCAGACACATCAGCCATCAATACAGCCAGATGTTTGTGAGGAAGAGACATTATACATTTCTATAATGACTCCTCTATAGCAGATTGGGAGGGGTGAGATTGAACTGAGAAGTCGGTTCTACTGATAGATGCATTCTGATTCCCCCAAATCAGCTCACATCATCCGAAGCTGGCAAGACTAATGGTGAATTGTTGAACTTATAGTAGAAAACATATGGATGGTAGCAGTGCTAACTTCCACAGCAGTTGCTAGCTTGAACTTGCATTCTCAAAGCATTTGCACAGATGGCAAAGAGGATTCTCTGCCTTCCTTCTGTGATGCAAATGTAAAACCTGCTGGAATATACATTTTCCTATAGTGGTAGAGGATATCTTTTTCTGGGGTAGCTTTTCTGGCTTGCTTTAGTAGGCAGGGTTATAATTTCTAGATACAGCCATGAGAGGATAGATCCACTGCCCCAATTATAATCCTTTCTCTTTCTGGTTGGTAAGGTGCTGCTGGGTGTGCAACACCTTTTATATTTTTTAAAGGCCTTTATGGCAAGCAACGAGATTAATGAGTTTCTCCAGGGGCATATCAGAGGGTTTTCCCATTAGGTAGGGTCACCTTATCTTGGGGAGGGTGACACTTGGAGGTGATAGAACCCAGTTCTGGTAGCTTCGTGATCATGGCTCTGCCTCTGATTCGATGCACCCTAAGTACTGCACCAACATTTTGCTACTAGATCCACCAGGTAATCCTAGCTGACCTCTCTCCACCAGTGACTGTGACCTTTCTGATCTTTCTAAGGGGGAGACAGTCTTCTAATTGTTCCCAGCAAGGAGCAATGTGCATCTTCATAACCTACTTTCCTGAGAAGACAGAACTGCTGGAATTTACCTGTTCCATCTGCTAGAGAGTGTTTGCCTATGTAGCACAACAAACACCCTTTTTCTTCATGTTATCCAGTTGCCTTGCCAGATTGCAAATGGGAACAGCTAAGAGAAGCCAGACCAAGCCCAATTCATCACATGCACATCTAGTGCCATATATTTCCAATGTCAGTAACTCTACAGGGCCTCTTGAGGGCTCTGCTTCATCCCATGTTCTGAAAAAAAGGTGAAGATTTTGCTCCATCCATCCATCCATCCATCCATCCCTCTCACCCACCCCACCCCTCCCCAGCAAAGCAAAAATTTGTATGGCTGTTATATTTCTGGTTCTCCTCCATAAGTTGCAGAACATTTGGAGCACCAAAGGGACAGTGCCTAATGTTGTCTGTGAAACCCCAACTACATCCAGGGGCTCCGGATGTTCTTCTAGTTCCCTCAGAATCTGCTTCCATTCTCCCTTTTTGCAGGGGCTTTTGATACAATCCTACATTCAGAGTGCATCACCCCAAGAAAGTGAAAAGGAGGGGGTGTTTTATTTTTGCCAGATAGTACTGGATTCTTTTAAAGTTCTCCTGGCTGACTTTCCAATAGGCGTTTTAGTCAGAGAAGCTATAATAAATATGAATAGGGATGGTACCCATAACCACCTGGAGGACAGCTGCAACAAAATTATTCTATGTAGACTGCATAAAGCTGTGACACTACTCATTTGGGCAGGATGTACCACCTCAGTTCTTACTAATTTATGCACAGTTTGATTAAAGCAGCTGCTACAATCCAAACTTTAAGAGATCTGTGAGGTGTGTCAGAAGTCAGGAAATTAATCAAGATTAAGGTCTTTATAGCAGACATTAGCCTTGGCAGTATCTATTTATCAGCCAGTCTGGTAAAATTGCTGGCTAAAGAACTGGAATGTCAATTCCAAGGAAGCGCTAATTGAAACTAAAAAATAAGAAAAATGCACTTCTTGATTTGTGGAGTCCTTGGTGCTCTCTGAGCCTTGTTGTTTTCTTACAGACGTTTCATTGCCAGGCTAGGCAACATCTTCAGTGTGAAAAGGGAGTGGGACTTGCTCTCTGTTTATATACCATGGCTTGTCCTGCTTGTGTTGGTGGAGGTGTTGTTCTCTCCTTGGTAGTTCCTTGACTGGGCTGTTGTTTGCTACTTGGTTGATTGACTGAGTTAATAGTTCCTTGACTCAGTCAATCAACCAAGTAGCAAACAGGAGCCCAATCAAGGAACTCCTAAGGAGAGAACAACACCCCCACCAACACAGGCAGGACAAGCCATGGTATATAAACAGAGAGCAAGTCCCACTCCCTTTTCGCACTGAAGATGTTGCCTAGCCTGGCAATGAAACGTCTGCAAGAAAACAACAAGGCTCAGAGAGCACCAAGGACTCCACAGTTCAACCCTGAGCTACAAATATTCTCTTCGATTGGTACTTCTTGATTTATTTATTTATTTGTAAAACTTATCTAACTTCCTGAAATCAGCCAGATGCTGGGTGCCTAACTGAAATTAAGCATTAAAAACAAGATACAAATCCAAAATTAAATCATGATTAGAATACAAAGCTGAAAATTAAAACGTTAAGCAGTGGTGTCATAATATATCAATCCCCAAAGGCCCTCCAGAAGAGTCATGTTTTTACCCGCTTCAGGAAGGCCATAAGAGTAGGGGGTCATATGTTCTTCAAGGGGCAAGCTGTTCCAGAGGAAGGGGTCTGCTACAGAGAACACTCACTGTTGTTCCCACACACAAACACACACCCCTACCTCCTAGTAGGCAAGACCCTCAGTGAGCACTCCCTGGTTATCCAGATAAGACAGGCAGAAACTTTTGGGGAAAGGCAGTTTCTAAGATACCCAGGCCCTGAGCCATATAGGGCTTTACAGGTAGTGACCAGCACATTGAATTGTATTTGGAAACCTACTGGTAGCCAGTGCAGCTTGTGCAGCAAAGGTGTAATGTAGCAGTTCCAAGACCAGCAGCTAAGCACGCATGCTGCTGCTTTCTGGACCAGCTGAAGTTTCCAGGTGGTCTTCAAAGGCAGCCCCATGTACAGCAAGTTACAATAATCTAACTGAGAGATGACAAGGACAGGACTGATCATCTTCAGTCACCCTTGATGCTCTTGAATGCTGAGTTTATCTGTAATAAAATCAGCTGTGACCACTATTTAATCATGGGTGAACGGATGAACATCACATATTTTAAAAATCATCTGTCTGGATGAAGAGGGAGGGTCCCCGTCGTGGAGATCTATCTAGCCAAGTGTTGTGTTTTGCATTAGTCCCAACCCCAGAGTAGGGGAGGTGGTGTAACAATTGTTTACCAGGAGAACCTGTGAGGAGCACTGTTCCACAGATGGCCAGATGTGAGGCCTTGTACATGACTCTGGACCAAAAGGAAAAGCTACGGGTGCTGCTATTGTACTGTCCTTCCAGCTGCACAGCAGCATTTCTTACCAAGCTGCTCAGTCTCATTGCAGGGGTGGTTGTGGATTTGTCCAGACAGTGATTTCAACCTCCTCTCCATGGGATCAGAGGCAACTTGGGAATTCAAAGCTGCCATGACAATCATGGGCTTGTCCCAGGTCATCACTGGCACCTGGCCACATTCTAGATCTGATATTCACCTCAGAGCAGATGTGCCATGGTTCTGAGGGACTTTTCCACCAGTCCATTGTCATGGACATATCACTTCCTTGTGATGACGGGATGAATGGGGGCACCAACCTCTGCAGGAAGGAGGGGCCTATTAAGATGGTCTGCCCCAGATGTCTGATGGATCCAGCAGGTTTTCTGATGGCACTTGGGGAGTTCTTCAGTGATCTGGAGGGCACTTCTGTTAGGCACTTGATGACCACTGGAATACAGAGACAATACATTGTCCCTGAATGGCTTTTTCCTGCCTGCCAATTCTCTGCAATTCCTTGATTTATTGAGGAGCTCCAAGAAATGAAACAAGTGAAGAGATGTCTGGACTGATGTTTGTGGAAAGCAAGAATGCAACCAGACAGAAGTAAAATCCCAGGTCTGAGCCTACTCTGTGGCGAAACATAATTACTTCTCCACCCATTATTGCATCTGCAGAATGCTGGCCTGCTACACTGTTTTAAGTATCCCAGACTCTTTGGGGAAAGGATGGGCTGGAAGATTCAAGTCAATGTAAGCTGTGATTGTCTGGCCAAGTATTTCATGAATAAATTGGATTATATCCGCTCCAAGTTAGAAGCCAGATGGACCACCTGTGATGGTTGAGATTGGAGGCACGGTATTGCAGTGGCTCCACTTCTTCCTAAGCAGATGGGTCCACATGATGGTTGTCAAGGGAAAGAGTTTGGACCTCTAGGCACTGGTTATGGAGTGCCTCAGCTATCAGTCCTCTCACCTGTCCTGTTCAATCAATCAATCAATCAATCAATCAAGTGTCCAGAATACTTTAGAAATAAATTGATTATGCAAACATTCCAAGGAGGAGGGACTGCAAAATTTTGCCACTGACTGGCTGCAGAGGACATCAGATATATGGATCCTAAGTATGTACAGGGAGAGATATACAATAGACTTTCTCACTCATCCTCATAATCGTGTTATCTTCTCTCAGGGTCATTCAGAGAAGTATAACCTAGCGATGAAGGCTGTAGGCCACCTACTTTGTGTCTGGACAATACAGCTGGTTTCATCAGCATGAAATATTTCAGGTTTCACTCAATATTTTTCATTGTGCTGAAAAAAAAATAAAAAAGAATGGGAACTGTCTCACATTGTAGATCTAAAAAGGTTGAATTGCTATGAGATACCATAGATTATTGATGGAGACCTCTCAGAAGGCATTTCTTCATGCAATAATTAACCTGTATAAAAGGATGTTCTTATATGGAGAGCCATTTCCAATATGTAACACTTCTATTATACATATAGGAAGACACTGGAACCATTTTGTTAATGATTATCCTTTTCTTAAACAACTGTTGGGAAATATTTTTTCTTCTTCTGAGTGCTGCAGTAATATGCCAGGTGCTGTACTTCCAAATGTGGCTGGGACAAAAACCGAAACAAGGGAATTTTTAAAAACCACACACATTAAAAAAAAAAAAGAAAGGCAGGAAACTGTAACTGAACTTTAGTACTAAAATTTCTACCAAATTTCATCTGCAAATTATGCTATTGAATTTCAGTAACAACTCAGAATGAAACTTATGTTTCTTAATTTTTAAAGATTTATTTAAAAGATTTATAAGGCTCCCCCTTTTACAGTTTGTGACTCTGGATGCATACAAAAAAAATCAAGAAAGAATACAATACAAAAACAGGAATAACCCAAGAAATTCAAAGACATCAACACACAATTGAGTCTGGTGAAAAAAAAACATACAGTGCATGGGAGAAAAGCCAAGTCTTCATGGCTCTATGGAAGACCAATAGGGTTGGGACCATCTGAACCTCAGGGAACTTCAGAACCCCTTGTTTCAAAGGGTAGGCATGGCAACAAAGAAGGCACATTAATGGGACTTGGTCCCATTAGATGGCCTTGTTTCGGAGAGGAAACCTGGAGCATGCCAACCCTGTGCAACCTTGTGGGACAGGCAGAGATAACCAGGGCCCCATTGCATTGCACAAATAATACAACAATAATAGAACAAATACCGTTCGATTCAAATTTATTTATTTATTTATTTTATTTTATTAAATTTATATAACCGCCCATCTCCCCCAATGCTAATGTTTTGTCTTGGAGTGTGTCTCCAGCCTTACTTGAATAATATCTGATAAAACTTTCTGAACTGTGGTTTTGTTTTGTTTTTTCTTCATACCATGTAGCAGCATGGCTGAGCCTATAAAGTGAAAGGTGGTAGGTCTCAACCGTCATCCTCCAGAAGTCCTTGAGAATTTGACACACCTCAACCCTGACTTCCTGCCTTGGTGTAGCTGCTTGGTAATTACTGCCACCATCATCTATCTTCCATAGGGTGCCGTTATCTGGCATCCTCCCCATTAACATAGGCATGGGAGACAAATAGGTATTTGTCAGCCTATACCTGACTGGCAAATTATTTTTTCGTAAGTAGATAAAAATGAAATTAATACTATGGCATGACATCCTATGCCCATAGTGTGAGATATATCTATAGGGAAATCAGCACTCTGTTCTTTGAAGATGATCAATCTTACAAGTGAAGATGAACAAGATGAATAAAATTATTTATTTAAATGGAAAAAAGGGAATCCCTTCTGTTACTTGGAGTTGTCAAGCTCTTAGCAGCCCCTTACAATCTAAAAGGCAAGATGATCACAGTCTTCCTCAACCAGATTTATTGAAAGAGTAAAAAGGATTAAGTTACAGAAATCTTGGCAAACTGGATATTTTTAATTTACCACCCAATCAATGTATCTCAAAGTATGTTTGGGTGGAACTTTCTTGATCCTCTTGCTAACTACCAATTAATGCATTAGGGAGGTAGCTACCCATTAACCTGGCATAGAAAGAATGTGCAGATATTCTATACTTGTAATATTGTGCAGAACTTCCTCTTTCCCAGGCTCTGGGAAACCTGTTACAAAAGTAGTCAAGTAGTTTTATTTCTTCCAGTCAAGGTAGGAGGAATTACACAGTGCTGCTACAATCACAGACAGCATCTTCAAATAGAACGCTACAAAGGAGAAGATAGGTTTAGAGCAGCTCACAGGATGGAATGGATCTGCTAATAATATAGGAGACACTGTTGCACAGAGATTCCAAGATGCATCAAACATACAATAACTAAGTGAGCATAAACAAACAAACAAACAAATAAATAAACATCAGAAACAATAAATATCTTGACCTGCATACAAAAAAAATAAAGAATAGCCTTAACACAGTACTAACAAACATATATGTTCGCCGCCTTGAGTTATTTATAAAAATAATACAGGTGGGATAGAAAATAAAAAAAAAATAATTAAAAAAATAAAATATCTATGGGTATCTAAGTGACAATTATTTTCAGTCAGAGGTTCCTTTCTGATTCAATTCTACCTGACTTGTTTCTTGATTTTGTGGAAATGTCAAGCTTAAATCTGGTGCTGAAGTAAGATAGACTTTGATTCCCCCTTCCCTCCACTCCAACACAGCTTCTTGCTTGTTCCCTTCATTTGAGATGTCCCTCAGATTCAAACTTTAAAAGCCTTTTTTTTAACCTGGACAAGGAGGGGTTGGAGAAATCTCTTCCTGCCTTCATGAGCTGGAACATGTCACACTCCCTGCTTTGGGACAGAGGCCACGCATTGGCATTCTGGGATAAGAGGCTGGGCGGGGCTGCACTTGCAACATACCATCTCTAAGAAAACACTGGAATTATTTTCTTAGCAGTGGTATCCTAAAACCCCAAAATAAATGCCCCCAGTGTCCAAACACTAGGAACTCCCAGAGAGAGCAGAACATGGGCATGTGTATTTGCATCTTTAAATTTACTTTGGCATTTTTGTCATGTACCCATACCCATATATATTTAATGAAAATCATGGCCATGATAAAATGGTGGCTGTTGGATTGCCTAAGGGCTGTCATGGCAGAAAAAAATCTTGTTGCATCTTCTAACTGCTTTTACATGACAAGCCAATTACAAGATCTTTCATGCATGCATGCATTCATATCCTTCTATCCAGGGACAACACTCTCATACTAGTGCTACTAATTAGCTTCATTAGGTAATTTTTTTTTGAAGTTTTTGCATTTGGAAAAAGAACATTGATGCAAAACATTTATGACAGTTGTAATCATAATATCAAGGTATGCACATGGTTTCCTGTATTGGAAGTTGTGTATGTCATAACACCATTTCCCTATTAATATTTGATTTAGCTTTAGGTTTTATCTAAAAGCAAAGTCTGGATATACAGCATAGCATTCAAATGACAAATGTTCAGTGATTACAAAGCTATGATCTAGGAACAGTTACTCACCTGCCTTCCATATACTTTTATAGTCCCCCTTCTAGTACTATTAACTACCAACTGTGCATAGAGTACTATATAAACAGCTACACACACACACACACACACACACACATATATACATACACACACACACACACACACACACACTACAACAATAAGAGCTGAGACTGTATAGTTTTGTAAAAGTGTTTTCTGGTGAAACTTATATGGGTGCCTGTGCGCTGGTGCACAGCAAATGATACTAATACTACTGTGTGTGACTTAGCATTCCTGCATGTCTTATGAGTCTGATAAGAATTTAATCTTAAAACTCCTTAATTTCTCAATTGAAAAGCATTTCATAATGTAAAGCATAAACATTTAAGTTAATGTTTAGCATGGAGACAAATATGAAACAGCAAACCTTCAATGCTTTGGACTGATCTCATTGTACAAAAACTTGATTAAAGTCTTTCTTTACTCTAAAGATTGAAGAAAAGTAATAACTGTACATTAAAGTAACAAATTCCCCAATGTCTCCGACTGGCTCACACTTTAAGCTAGAATCCAATAGAGAGGAAAAACATCAACGTGACACATTCATATCCTTATTTTTCCTCCCCTCTCCTATTCCATCAATTCATAGAAGGAACCAGTATGTCTTAATCTAATATAATTAAAGCTTTTTAATTCTACACACACAAACCACACTTGTGCTTTTTCAGGTTATCCTAACCTAGAAAAAACTTTGAGTATGTAAAAACCCTGGAATCCCATGTGCAATTGTATAGGCAGTCCTTGTTTAGCAACTGCCTTGTTTAACAGCTGTTTGCAGTTATGACGATGAAAAAGTAACTTTATGACTAATCCTTGCATTTGTGACCTTTGCAGGTCTGTAAAGCAAAGGAAAGCTGAAGTAAGATCATAAGCACGGTCGCAGTTTCACTTTCTGACAACTTTGCTTAATGACCAAGTTGCCGGTCCCAATTGTGGTTGCTAAACAAGGACTACCTGTATCTATATTGTCAGCTACTACTCATAAGTATTTGTATGTTTTAGGCAAAGGAATAATAAAAAATATTTTAGCATTATTTTTTCTACTTGTCATTCCAGGTTGTGCTCAGCTTCTTCTGTCCATTGATCTGCAACATCCAATCAAGGAAATACACAGTGAAAAAGATTGGCTGGAACTGATATGGATGGTGGGAAAAAGCTTTCAATACCTAATTATCAGGACAGAATGTGAGAAAGAAGAGGCATACCATTTGGCTAGATAGATTATTCTGCAGGGCTGGGAAATCATGAAGATGAGAAGGAAATAATGTGATCTCTGTCTAGCAACTCTAAGAACTGGTCCAAAGACCAGGAAATAGATTCCCTCCTTCCTCCAGTTCACTTTCACTTCTATGTTGCAATCCTATGGCTTCAGGAATAGCATTCGGGCACCATAGAATAGTTTGACTGAATTGAAATGCTCATAGTTAATTGAATTTGTGTCCATTAATCATTAATCTGTTATACATTATAGTAATTTTAACATTTGTCATTACTGCTTGCAGAATACGTTCTTCCAAAATGCAGAATGTTAATTTTTTATTTTTAGTAAGACAACCAACCTCTGGCAGATGTTGATTTTAGTAAGACAAACAACCTTTGGCAGATGTTGATTTATTCCCAAAAATTGTCCTGTATTGTAAATATTTCAGATAGGAGCTTCTGATCCGCTTACACGTACAGTTACTTTTATATTACAGTTATTCTGTTAAGAAAGAAAGTATCTAAGAACAAGCTTTATATTAAACAGCTTAGAACCTGGATAGTAAATAAACATCTAATACTGTATCTCGTATTTTTTGAGAAGAGATATGTTCTGTTGCTCAATCATTTTTCAGACTCTAAGTTGATTAATGCTAAACTACAGCCAGGTAAATGATCCAGCCAAAAAACCTTGCTTCTCAAATTGAACGTAAATATGTCAAAAGAATCCGAAGTAGCTTTAGCTGTCCTTATCTCCCTATAAAGTGGGCAAAGCAGAAAAGGTCTGTGTCAACATGATTCACTTCCTTTGCTTCAATAATCCCCTAAATCCTTAAACCAGGCTCCTACATGTTAAACAAAACAGCTAAAATCAGCTGTTTCTGACAAACAGCTGACTGGTTTCCAACAAGACATTGTGTGAAAACACAGACAAACAACTAAGGGACCCAGCTGACTGTTGGGCACTTCTGAAACCCCATGTTGTTTGCCTCGGTAAGGCCTTAAAATCACTGGAAATGTATACTTGTAATCAGCATCAGTATTTGCTATATATGTGATAAGTTTTCAAACAGGTGTGTTTATTTACAAATAGACCTTATTTACTTCCTTGGGTGTATTCCAAATCACTTGGATTCAGAAGCAATATCATTGACTCTTCCAAAATGATTCCAAGGCTATCACAGCAGTGAAACAAGAAACTTTGCATGCTACATGGGGCTGCTCTTGAAGACCACTTGGAAGCTTCAACTGGTCCAGAATGCAGCGGCGCATGTAGTGATGGCCATGCCTTCGTATGCCCATTTGACACCCCCGCTCAGCAAGCAGCACTGGTTGCCAGTTTGCTTTTCGGTGTGATCCAACTTTCTGGTTATGATCTATAAATCCCTATATGGGATAGGACCGGGTTAATTAAGGGACCGCCTATCTCCTGTGGTGTTGGCCTGACTAGTTTGATCTGACAGGGTTGGCGTGCTCTAGGTTCCTTCAATTAAGCAGTGCCATCTATAGGGACCCCAGAAGTGTGCCTTCTCTGTCATGGTCCCTGCCTTTTGGAATGAGGTTCCCCCAGAGATCTAGGTGACTCCCACCCTGATGGAGTTCCAGAGGGCCATAAAGATCTGGCTCTTCTCCAAGGCGTTGGGCTAGGATGGATGGTTGGATCCTCGTTGGGCATATGCTAGGTTTGTTAACCAGATTTGCTATTTTGTTTATTGCTATATGTTTTATTGTTTGATAGTATTTTGATGTTTTATTTTTATGTTCTGAGCTCCCCAGAGTTAATTGGAGTCTTAATTAATTAATTAACATTGCTGTAGCCCCTCCTATACCAATGTCACCAAATTTACATTGTACACAAGAAAGTCATATCTAATTCATTCTGTTTTCTTGGTGGCTTACCTGATATACTGTATATGGGAAGTTCAGAAGCAGATAATGAGTGCAGTAGTGCTCTTCTTTTTATCTTCCCAGGAAGTTATCCAAAAATATAAAGATAGAGGTAGATAGATAGGTAGATAGAGATAGAGATAGAGATAGAGATAGAGATAGATAGAGATAGAGATAGAGATAGAGATAGAGAGATAGAGAGATAGATAGATAGATAGATAGATAGATAGATGAGAGAGAGAGAGAGAGAGAGAGAGAGAGAGAGAGAGAGAGAGAGAGAGAGAGAGATGATAGATAAAATAAAGATGCCTTCAAGTCTTGTGTGACTCTTGGTACCATATCCATGTAGTTTTTTGGCTTAGCTATGGAAGTTGTTTGCCATTGCCTTCTGGGATGTTGTTGTTTTTTTAAGTTCCCAGTCTAGCCAGCAGTCCTGGAATTTCCTGTGGTCCACCACCCAAGTACTAAAAAGATCTGGCCTGATTAGCATCTGAGATCAGCCAGGACTGGCTAGATAGCCATCTGCAAAGGCATTCAGAGATAAACTGCCTCTGATGTTGGGAATAATGATTAACAATCACAACTAACAGCCAATCAATTTTTAGTAGGATTGAGGTGTGTAGGACATTATCAACTCAATTTATCATTATCTCCATAGTGCCATACAATAAGTGGAGTTGACTGAAACACTGGGCAAATACAATGTATTTGTTTGTATACTGATGGAGTCTTGAAGGTTAATAAAAGAACTCCAAGCAGCTAACAACAATATTGCAGAGTAGAAGTGTGGACCAGCAGGGAACTTGCACTTTAAGCTTAATTGCATTCAGAAATAAATTCAGTCTTCACACATTAGTTAGATGAAGAAAAATAGAGATACTGTAGCTTACATTTATTCAGTAGATCTGGATACGAATAGATTCATAGTAGATCTGCGTGCAAGTGAGATGGAATGGACAAAAGCTGCATGGTGCAGCCCTCCTGCTTGCAGGTGTACCCAAAGCGTAATGGAGAATGTTAATCCCCCAAACCAAGAAGAAGGAGGAAGAGGAAATCAGGTGACTCAGGTAACATCCCACAAGCACAGTAGAGATGCGTTTACTAGAAAGACCCACTAGTATGCTTATGAGACAATGCTGAGTTGACTCCTGATAATCCCAACACCCCTTCTCAAGTTAGAATGTCTCAGAGTCCACAAGGTTCAACTTCTTCCGCAGTTCTTGGTAACTGCTCTTTGGCAACAGCTTCGTGAGAATGTCCAGAGTCATGTTCCTTGTGGGACAATAGTCTAGTCTGACTATTCCTTGCTCTTGCAAGTTTCTTACTGCATGATACTTAACGTCAATGTGTTTAGTTCTCCCATTAATCTTTTCTGACTGTGAGAGCCTAATACAACTTTGGTTGCCTTTGTAGACCTGAATAGGGGTAGATTCCTCTATCCCCATGTCTTCAAGCAGTAGCTTGAGCCATGAAACCTCTTTGCATGTTTCTGCTGCTGACACATACTCTGCCTCTGTGGATGAATGTGCAACTGTATCTTGCTTATGGCTTCCCCAGCTTACTGCTCCACCCCCATAGAAAAATTCATGCCCGCTAGTAGATTTACAGTCAGTAATGTCTTCTGCCCAATCCGCATCTGTAAACCCCACTAGTTTTGGATTGTCTGTGGCTGGTAGCTTTAGTTTTAGGTGTATGGTGCCCTTTAGGTACTTTCCCACCCACTTAACACCAGTCCAGTCTCTCTGTGTGGGTGTGCTAGTCTTTCTACATAGAATGGTTACGGCAGCTGCTATGTCTGGCCTAGTGGTAATGGCTAGATACAATAGCTTACCTATGGCACTTTTATAGCCGTTGTTCTCTGGTAAGAGTTCACTAGGTTCCCGTTGCTTGTGGAAACCTGTTTCCATTGGTGTTGGCATAGGATTGGCATTTTGCAGTCCTAAGCTTTCCAACAGTTCTAGGATCTTTTGCTTCTGGCTTAGAAGAAAGCTTTCGTCTTCTTCCTTTTCAATCTGTATCCCCAAGTAGTAGCTGGCATTGCCCAGATGCTTGACTTCTACTTCTTTGTTCCGGTTGGACACAATTTCATCAAAGTCTCCTTTGTTACTATGGCAGATCATCAAATCATCCACATAACAAAGAATGTACACCTCTGCCATTTCTGCGTTTTGTGTAGAGACAGGGATCAGCTTGGCCTTGAACAAAACCTTGGTTAAGAAGTACTTGGTTCAACTTCTTATTCCATGCTCTTGCTGCTTGCTTCAGGCCATAAATCCCCTTCTGAAGTTTGCAAACGAGTTGCTGTGTCTTAGGATCGGTGAAGCCTGGAGGTTGTAGCATGTACAGTTCTTCCTCTATCTCTCCATGTGGAAATGCAGTTTTTACATCCAGGTGCTCAACACTCATGTTCATGGAAGCTGCTAGACTCAGGAGCATTCTGATTGTGGTATGTTTTACAACAGAAGCAAAACATTCATCATAATCAAGTCCATATTTTTGTGAATAGCCTTTTGCGACTAGTCTAGTTTTGTATCTTTGTACTTCTCCATTTTCATCTTGTTTGGCTTTGAAAACCCATTTGCATCCTATGGCTTTCTTGCCTTTTGGTAGTTTTGTCAAAGTCCATGTTTTGTTCTTGTGTAGAGCTTCTAGCTCTTGTGCTGCTTTCTTCCACTTGCTTGCTTCATCTGGTGGCATTTGCTGCACTTCGTTCCACGATGCAGGTTTTTTCGGTAATGACAACCTTGCAAGGTAGGTGAGTCTCTCTGCTGGAACTCCTTTGTTGGGTCATGATGAGCATCTTGGAACAGGTTCAGGAGTGGCACTTGGTGGTTCAACCCCTTCTGCATCCTCGGCCTCATCATCTGACTCTGTTGGAGTTTCTGCCTGAGCTTCTATCTCCCTCTGGGTCGGTGTGGTGGTTGTGTCTTCGGATGTTGGGCTACACATCTCAAGCTGGTAACTGCCACTGTTGGTTTCTGCGCAGTCATCATCAGCATGACTATGGTAGACTTTCTCTTGTTCATCGACGTAAACCACTCTGCATGTGCTTACTTTTCCTATTTTCGGGTTCAGGATTCTGTATCCCTTGCTTTCTGGAGCATACCCGATCATGATGCCTTCTTCAGCTTTGGGGTCTAGTTTGGATCTCTTTTCTTTTGGTATGTGTGCATAAGCTTTGGATCCAAACACTCTCAGATGCTTTACACTTGGTTTGCATTCATGCCATAGCTCAAAAGGTGTTACCTCGTTGGCTTTCGTTGGCAGTCTATTCTGTAAGTATGTAGCTGTTAAAACAGCATCTGCCCAGTATTTGTCAGGCAGATCTGCTTCTAAAAGCATACATCTTACCATGTCCATTAGTGAGCGATTTTTCCTTTCAGCAACTCCATTTTGCTCAGGTGTGTATGGAGTGGTTAGTCCAGAGCTTTCCAAACTGTGTGTCGGGACACGTTAGTGTGTCGGCTGCAGTGTCTGGGTGTGTCATGGCTGCTGCTGCCTCCGAGTCCTGCCAGGATTCCACGCAGGTCTTAGTGCCTGCCTTGTGCCTTGCTGCCTCCAAACCTGCTGTGATTCCATTCAGGTCCTAGTGCCTGCCTTGTGCCCTGCTGTAAGAGTGTGTCTTGAAATGATGCCCTGCTGTAAGAGTGTGTCACCAACATGAAAAGTTTGGAAAGCTCTGGGTTAGTCTGTGTTCTATGCCTAGCTGTGTTAGGTATGTTTGCATGGTTTGTGAAATGAACTCACCTCCTCAATCGCTTTGAAGGGCTTGAGGGGTTCTATTGAATTTGTTGGTCACCATGGCTACATACGCTTTCAGCATGTCCGCTGTTTGGGATTCCTCTTTCAATAGGTAGGTTACACAGTATCTGGAAAAATTGTCTGTAAAGCATAAAACATATTTATTTCCGCCTGCTGATACTTGAAGAGGTCCACACAAATCAGTGTGGATATGTTTGAGTGGCTTAGTTGCCCACCTTTCCCTTTGTTTGGGTATGGCTGGTCTTGTTGCTTTTCCCTTGATGCATATCACACATTTTGATTGGTATTTATCATGGTTGCTTATTTCAAAATCTCTTACCATGTCTTCAGTTTTCATTCTTAAAATTGTGTTAAAATCACGGTGCGCAAAACGCCTGTGCTAGGTGGTGGCACTGTTGTTCTCCTTTAGCTGCTGATAGGCAAGGCTGACATCTGGTGACAGTTGTTCGTAGTAAACACCATCTTTTTGAAAACCTGTAACATAAATCTTTTCTCCACTGGTGACTTTACATTACCCATTACCATTAAAAAGTACATTAAAACCTTTGTTATTCAATATTGAGACACTCAGTAAATTGGCTTCTAAGTCCGCTACATAAAAGACATCTGTTGCCATAAGATCTTTCTGTTCACTTCCATTGAAGCATCGCAATGGCACACTTTCTTTTCCTTGAATCAAAATTGAATTGTTGTTGTTGTTCAGTCGTTTAGTCGTGTCCGACTCTTCGTGACCTCATGGACCATAGCACGCCAGGCCTTCCTGTCCTCCACTGTCACCCGGAGTTTACTCAAATTCATGTTCATTACATCGGTGATGCTATCTAACCATCTCATCCTCTGCCGTCCCCTTCTCCTTTTGCCTTCAGTCTTTCCCAGCATCAGGGTCTTTTCCATTGAGTCCTCTCTTCGCATTAGGTGGCCAAAGTATTTGAGCTTCAGCTTCAGCATCTGTCCTTCCAATGAGCAGTCAGGGTTGATTTCCTTTAGGATTGACTAATTTGACCTCCTTGCAGTCCAAGGGACTCTTAAGAGTCTTCTCCAGCACCACAGTTCGAAAGCATCAATTCTTTGGCGCTCAGCCTTCCTTATGGTCCAACTCTCACAGCCATACATTACTACTGGGAAAATCATAGCTTTAACTATACGGACCTTTGTCGGCAACGTGATGTCTCTGCTTTTTAATATGCTGTCTAGGTTTACCATAGCTTTCCTCCCAAGGAGCAAGCGTCTTTTAATTTCATGGCTGCAGTCACCGTCTGCGGTGATCTTGGAGCCCAAGAAAATAAAATCTGTCACTGCTTCCATTTCTTCCCCTTCTATTTGCCAGGAAGTGATGGGACCAGATGCCATGATCTGAGTTTTTTTAATGTTGAGTTTCAAGCCAGCTTTTGCACTCTTTTGCACACTCAAAATTGAATAGCCATCTGCTAATGTTATGCTTCCTTCTGGTTTTTCACTTAGCTCACAAAAATCACTTTTATTCCCACATAGATGCCTGTTGGCCCCCGAATCGATTACCCATCGTCTGGGGCATTTATTGGTATCAGCTTTAAGAACAGCATCAGCTTTATAAACAGTGTGTAAAGCTTTTTCACTTTTAAAAGATTTTCCCTTGGAAAAATCCTTCTTGTCCCTGCTTCTGCAAAACTTGGCAAAATGTCCTGGTTTCTTGCAGGCATTACAAACAATAGACTTTTTGGGCTTTTGATGAGTCATTAATGGCTCTAGCTCATGTTTACCCTTTGTTGCTAGGTAACCAATGTCTCTGCTAGGCAATCTATTGTTATGCAAATTCTCTTGCCTCTGAGATTCCGATCTAATGGCTCCCAGTAGCTGAGAAAAATTCTTCCCTTCTAAATTCAAACCAGCAACGAAAGGAAAAAATCTATTTGGTAACGTGCTTAGCAAAAAAGACATCTTAAGTTTTTCATTCATGAGATTCTGAACTGTGCTCAGCTGAACAAAGATTCCCTGTATTTTGATCAGGTGGTCGTTTACATTTCCACTGTCTTCCAAATTACATGCATGCAGTTCTCATAACAAAGAGATCACTTTCTGATCATCAGCTTCTGAATATAGGGTGCATAAATTCTCAATCACTTCCTTAGCAGTAGAAATATTTTTAATCTCTGCTAATCTATGATCTGGAAGAGATCTAGCAATGAGAATTTTAGCTCTCTTATCCATTTTCTTCCATTGTTTATTGGCTTCCTCCCCATCCTCTGGTTTTGGTTCTGGTGAATCCAGAGCATCCAAACAACCTTCAAAATCTAGCTGCATCCTTAATTTGAACAGCCATGCTGAGTAATTATCTTCAGTCAATTTTGGTAACGGGGAGGCCCCTCCTCTTTCTCCATTGTTTAGAGAGAGGAGACATTTTTTTCCTGAACTTTTTAAATGTGCAAAGCAGCTTCCCTTTTTGTGGCTGTGAGGCCAACTGGTCTTGTACTGGTCTTGTACTGGGCCCGTAACCCTTGATGGAGTCTTGAAGGTTAATAAAAGAACTCCAAGCAGCTAACAACAATCTTGCAGAGTAGAAGCGTGGACCAGCAGGGAACTTGCACTTTAAGCTTAATTGCATTCAGAAATAAATTCAGTCTTCACACATTAGTTAGATGAAGAAAAATAGATAGCTCACATTTATTCAGTAGATCTGGATACAAGTAGATTCATAGTAGATCTGCGTGCAAGCGAGATGGAATGGACGAAAGCTGCATGGTGCAGCCCTCCTGCTTGCAGGTGTGCCCAAAGCGTAATGGAGGTTGTTAATCCCCCAAACCAAGAAGAAGGAGGAAGAGGAAATGAGGTGACTCAGGTGACATCCCACAAGCACAGTAGAGATATGTTTACTAGAAAGACCCCCTATTATGCTTATGAGACAATGCTGAGTTGACTCCTGATAATCCCAACATATACAACATCTTATACATGGGAAAACCAATAGAAGATAATATAGTTAATTTAATTCAACTAAATCCTTTTCAGATGCAAGAACCTCACAAATTGTTGCTAGGATCTAGTACCTCTGGAACTTCTCCAGTCAAAGGTGCTCAGTTATAAGCCCAAGAATTCAGGAACTGAGATGAATCTTCCTAAATAATTCATGCTTCTCTCTAAGGAAGAAGAGATATACTAATCACATTACCAATGTTTAGTCATCACATTTAGCTTTTGTGGTGTCTAGTCAGCCTCGTTTGCCCTGTCAAATCAAACTGCTGACCCCCACTATCATAATATTCCTTTTTGGTGGAGGGAATTGGAGATCCAGTGTGGTATATTGCTGGAACTAGGATGGGAAGATTGGACTCAGTTCAACATTCAACCATGTAGTTCACTTGTAGACCTTGTAAGAGAAGAGTCATGTCAGTCTATGTTAGCAAGAAATCAGGAGGAGTCTGGTAACACCTTTTCCAACTAACAAATTTTACAGTATTAAAAGGAATAAGCTTTCGTAGTTCACTTGGAGGATGTGAACAAGTAAGCTAACCTGTGTCTCAAATTGGTGAAGAGTTCGTTCAGTTTTTCAACAGAAAGATGATATTCAGCTTTGATAAAGTTAGACACATGTCCTTTCCGAATCAAGCACAGTACAAATAGAGAAATCTGTGTTCACCTAATTCTATCTTTTGCCAAATTGACTTTCCTGGATCCCCTTTCTAAGACTCACTGTTGTTCCTGGGAAAGCTTATGTGATGATCTCCATCCTCACTTAAACATGCAATCCTTGGATATACATGGTAACACCTAGGGCTAGCTTCCCAGTTCCCGTGTCTATTACAGTTACCTTAAAAAAACCAGACAGACAGACAGACCTACCTACCAACTCATTTTCAAAAAAACTTTCTGTAACTTAGTTGTAAAGCCCACTGATAGGTTAAGGATTCTAAATTGCTCTGCTGAATAAGCCCTAGTAATCATTCTAAAGACTGAGGTCATAGACAGTTCTGGGTTGCAGATGCCCCTTTGCAAGAAAGAGCAGGAAAAAACTGGCAGGGGGTGGAAACGAGTGGCAAGGAGATTAGAAAGCTCGCCTCCTATTTTTAGAATAGCGACAAAATCATCAAGAGTATTAGCCCTCCGGGCATGTCAGTGGTAGCTTAACTCTTTGAAGTCATGGCTTCAGATGACTTGGAAATGGGAGAAAAAAGACTGTGGTGAACAAGCTTCTATTGAAAATACTTATACTGAAGTGCCCCATTTTTCTGCACTGTTTTAAATCAGAAGAGGGACTCCTGTTTAGGAACACAGAAGTGTTGTTAATATGTACAGAACCCTTTACATGCTAAAATGTATAAACAAAAATACTTTAAAATGAAAATGTAGGTTAAGGTATTATAAAAGGCTAAATAATCGCAATCAAATGACAGTGTAGTTCCAACAGATGCACCCAGAGTGGCAGGTTTGTACACAAACAGCTGTATTTGATCATCTTTATTGAGAGGAAGTAAACTTAAGACTGTTAAGCAGTTCTGCAATTTTGCAAAATGTAGGGAGAATGCTACAGGGTTGAGTTTCCTTTTAATAGCAGATCACTATGAGTTTGTGTCTTCTTTATATTTGACTGAGAACACCAAAATTATTGTAAAAAGTAGACCTTCCCTGCTAATGAACCTGCATCAGGTTCTCTAAGTAACCTATTGGAATCATGGCAACCAGGCACCTACAGTAAGTCTCTTTTCAGACCAGCTAAATTCCATTTCAAAAGCTCTCAAAACTCTCTATTTATCTCTATTCAAATTTGCTTTATTTTTTTCTTTGCACCTTTGGTAAATAGACAATTTAGAGAGTTTCTTAAGCCAGTAAAGAAAAAAGAATCCCAGTCATTAAGAAACATAAATGTTTCGTGAAGCCTGTGACTACCTATTAGTTTGCCAAGTGATATTGCCAGAAAAAGACCCAATCTAACCAAAAGTTGTAATAATAGATAGCCAAAGGTACAGGTATGCCTAAAATCTTAAGCAGAGGTATCGGGGGGGGGGGGGGGGGGGGTAACTTTCATTAAGTCGAGCAGTGCTGAGTTCTTACACCACACACTCACTGTGAGCTTTAACAAAGCACCTTCAGCTAGTGGAACATTTAGCTTTTAATGAGAAATGCAAACAATACTGCAAAGAAGGATCTGTACATTTTTATAAACTATAAACCACTTTGAGATTCCTTTTAATGAGCTTTGCAGAAACAGGCCCTTTGAAGAAATCAGCTTCAGGTGCTGCATGTGGTCCCCTGCCTAAGCTAAACTTCCAACAGATAATTTCATTGTTTTAGTAGTGAAAAAAGCATTAGAGCTGTACTTCCCTGTACAGTATTCCTCCTCGGTTACTGTCACAGAGCCATAAGCCGTAAGATCAGGGTCCCATTCAACAACAAGACTGGTTTACCACATTTTTTAAATCAGGCAACCATTGTACCTTGCCTGATAAAGGAAATGATACCTATATTAGTATTTTACAATGGGTCCATGACTGCATAATAAAATTGCTGTTGAAATACACATTGCCATGAAGATGGGAAATTTTATTAAGACCATCATGGCCTTATCATCATCTTGAAGTACAAAACTACACCACTAGTAGAATGGGAGTTTTAACTGAGCATAAGCTTCTCTGAACTCAAGCTTACTTTTAAGTAAACATGGTAAAATCTACTAGTTACTTTTAGAGTAACTTATAGACACTTTTATGTTTTCTATTTTTGCAGTATTTTTGTTACTACTTAATTGATCCAAATCCTGTTCCCTTTCAAATTTTCTTGTTAAAACTGGATTTTAAGGGGAGTTCATTATCTCAGGTGCTTGCAAGTCAACCTTTCCTCACTAATTACTCATTACTACTTTCTCTTTAGTGTTCTTTTGCCTGCAGATATATTTGTAAACAGCCTGTTTCCCAACCCTTAATCCTTCTGACCATCCTTAAGTCATTCTGGTTTGGACTGCTTTTAATGTTTTCCGTTTGCAAGTCTTAATTGACTTTTCACATTCCCAGTGTTTAATTTACCACTTTACCAATAATATTAATACTGTGAATATTAATATGTGGTGCTTTCATTATTGGGATGCTTCAGAAAAATGTAATTTGTCTGCAGCCAGAGGTGATTAGAATGAAACTGGGTAGGAGAAAATGAAAGAGGGATGTGAAATCTTATAGCAAAGAAAGTATTAAGCAAGATCTTGTGTACAAAAGAATGTTCCAAATGTCTGGAAATATAGTATATGTTTACCATCCCCTCCCACATGCATTTTTCCCCTTAATCTCCATAATATAACATATTTTCTATCATTTTAGTTCCTATTTGAGAAAGCCCCATATTTTGAATTTGCATCTTTTATGCGTCTTTTAAAGGTAATGTAAGGACGTGTTAACTTTTGGTACACGAGGGCTACATTTAATATTTGGGGTATGCTCAAGGACTGCAGTGGTTAGAATAGTCATATGAAATGGCCAAGGCCACATTATGCATTTGGGCATCATCAGGATATTTTGCAGTGGGGTGTAGTTTCCCCCCCCCCCCCTAAAATTAAGCCTATTTTAGAGCATATATTACAATTTTCAGATGTTTCTTTATCTCACCACAGTTCAGCAATTGGGTTAGGGAGGCTCTACTGGCTGTAAAAGAAAAGAGCCTTGAGACCATAAATTACCCATTCTTGGTGTAGAACTTCTGGAGAGAAGATGAAGTATTGCATAAAAATAGCATATGGCCTTTCTGAACTGAAAAATCAGAATACAGAAGTATTTAGAGAAGTCTGGCCTCATCTTTCACCCTTACTTGTGTAAATATAGTATAGTCTCAAGTATAGCTTTCTCCATCACAGTAGTGAAGAGGTCATTCCCAATTGTTTTGAATATTCTTTTTTCTTTTTAATTAATTTTTATTAAAGCATTTTTTTAAAAAATAAAAACAATACAAATTTTAAAGAAAGGAAAGTAAAAGTAAAAGAAAACTGATAGTAAATAAGAAATAAATAAAAGAGACAGAAAAGAAAGAGAAAGAGAAAGAGAAAGAGAAAGAAAAAAAAAGATATAAAGGAATGGTTTCCAATCTTCTTTACAGTACTTATGAATGCATTTATATTTTATTCTAAGGTTATATTGTGGCTTCCTTCTTTCCATATTTTACCCTTTTAAATCAACAAACCCATAAATCACAAGTTCATTTTTTCCATTTTCAGCAAAAAGTCCATAAAGGGTTTCCAGTCACTAACAAATGTAGTTGTTGTCTTTTCCCGAATCAAACAAGTCAATTTTGCCATCTCTGCAAATTCTGTCATCTTCACCAACCATTCCTCCATTGTGGGTATTTCCGAGTCTTTCTATCTTTGTCCATATGATAATCTCACTGCAGTTACCATGTACAAAAACAATCTTCCATTAGTCTTTTCTAGTTGTCTGTCCATTAGTCCCAGCAAGAAAAGTTCTGGTTTTGGTTGAATATTAATCTTTAAAATTCTCTGTATCACTATATATATTTGAACCCAAAATTTTCTAGCATTTTTACAAGTCCACCAAGCATGATAAAATGACCCTTCATGTTTTCCACATTTCCAACATAAATTTGAAGTACCTTTATACATTCTAGATAGTTTTTCTGGTGTCATATACCAACAGTACATCATTTTATAAAAATTATCTTTTAAATTGTAACATAATGTGAATTTCAGTCCTTTCAGCCACATATTTTCCCATTGTTCCATCTGTATGTTATAACCAAAATTCTTAGCCCATTTTATCATACACTCTTTAACTTGTTCTTCTTCTATTTCAAATTTCAGTAAAAGCTTATACCTTTTAGCAATTACATGTTCATTTTTTGCACATAATTCAACTTCAAATTCTATCTTGTGTTGTTCAGTTCAAAATGTCCTTTTGACTACTTTAAACCTTTCTCTTAACTGTACATATGAAAGCCATTGGAAACGAAATCCCTCTGCAGTCAATTGATCTTTTGACGTCATCTTGTATTTTCCATGCTCTTGTTCTAACAACTCTTGACAGGTTAAGCATTTTGCCTGCTGTTTCTTTCCTATAAAATGCTTCTTGTGCTGAGACCCACAAAGGCGTTTTTGGGCACAGCCTGGGTTTGTATCTATTCCATATTCTCAATATGGCACTTCTAACATAATGATTTTTAAAGTCTACCTTAACCTTAACTTTGGTCTACCATAAAAAATCATGCCATCCAAACCTCAGATCATGTTCTTCTAAATCTAAAATTATCTTATTTCTCAGTAACACCCACTCTTTCATCCAAACCAAACAGCAGGCTGCAAAGTACAATTTCAAATCAGGCAATCCCAATCCTCCTTGTTCCTTTGCATCCTGAAGAATTTTAAATTTAACTCTTGGTTTTTTTCCCTTGCCATATAAACCTAGATATATCTTTCTGCCATTGCTTAAATGGTGTATCAGTTGTCAAAATAGGTATTGTTTGAAACAGAAACATCATTCTAGGTAATACATTAATTTTTATCACAGAAATTCTCCCCAACAATGACAATTGTAATTTTCCCCATTTTAACAGATCCTTCTTAATTTCATTCCACACCATAACATAATTATTTTGAAATAACATACAATTCATATTAGTCATGGTAATACCAAAGTATTTCACTTTTTTCTCAATCTTAAAACCAGTTTTTCCATCAATTTTATTTGGTCTTCCATTTCATGTTTTTTGTTAACATCTTTGTCTTTTGACATCTTTGTCTTTTGACTATTAATTTTAAAACCAGCAACACACCAAAATCCTTTAATTTTTCCATTAATATTTCTATTCCTTCCAAAGGGTCTTCCAAAATTACCACCAAATCATCAGCAAATGCCAAATCGTCAGCAAATGAAATGTATATGTTTCTCTTTTAATCCTCACTCCAGAATTCTCTCATCCTGTCTTATATCTCTATTTAATACTTCAAGAGCTAGAATGAACAAAAGTAGAGATAAAGGACATCCTTGTCTTGTCTGTTTTTGTCTCTCACAAGATTTTGTTAATTCTCCATCGACAGTTATTTGTGCCGTTTGTGAGATATAAATCGATGTCAGGAATATTCCTTTTTCAAGAGCAAAGAATGTTGCATGTGGGAATGTTGATGTCTTTTAAAGATACTTTTCCCCATTATGTACTGTTCATGTGAGGTTCATTTAAGGCGGTGATGTGTGAAATCACATCATCAGAACAAGTAAGCTGATGGCATTAGCTGAAGGGCCTAATCTGTCTTGAACTTTCTACTAGATTTAAGCTAAGGTTAGCTTTTGAAAATTATTAGTGGCCCTCCTGAACTACATGTAAACTTCCAGGAGTAAAAACTTTTTGAGGAAAATGGAAATTCCCCTTTATACAAACACACACACACACACACACACACATTGTCTGAAAGTACAATTCCACCACACCCATCTCCTTTACAGCCTAAGAAACTAGGGAGGGTCTCTTCTGAGCCCCACCCACTATCCAGCTGCAGACTATGCTGTTTCTTATCTGACTGTTTCCTTGGCAGCATCTCTGGGCCTAGTCTCCCAAGGTCTTTCCCACCTACCATCACATCCAAGCAACTATCCCCCAGGGACTAAATTTAAACCCAAATAAACTCAGTCTTACATATAGTCAAATTTGTTCTTCCCAGTCAGTTCTGCTATGGGAACCAAAACCTAAGGAACAGACCTATTTTCATATCAAGACCTCCAAGAAAAGGAGTTGGAGAGAAAGAAGCAAGTTCCTCTATTACAAAAGCCACAGACAATGCCCAGAAATGTGAAATATACCTCAAAACTCTGGTTGCAGTGCTCATGCTATGGCAACTACTGCCCACCTAGCTAAAGGGGAGGGAGCTAATGTCACGAAGCCTTGTGAGACACTAATTGTTTTATGGGAAAAATGGATATGGATTCTTTATTTCCAAAAATGATGGGCTTTGATCCAGTTATAGTAGTGTGATTGTATGGTGGTACCACTGGCAGAGAGATTTCACTGGGATAGTGACTAAAGAATTGTCCATACTATCCAGTTTCCCTGTCACCAGAACAGGCAGGGAATCTTTTCTGGAGGGCAGAAATGGACAACATCAACTTTTATTAATTTCCAGCGACCTCAGGGAACACTTCTCTGCTCCACTTCCAAAGTACTATTTGGACTAGAGTGCTTTGGTTCGTTGCAAGCTAACTTCAGCAATTAATTGCAGACAAAGGACCACCCTTTCAACTGAGCCAAAGCTGATCAAGCATCCTAATGTTTTCATACCTTTCATTAACACCACTAATGAAATAGCAAAATAGTTAAGATCTTCACTTAGCATAGAAAAGGTTGCAACTTTGAATTTATTGGAATTCAGCAAATCAAGCATGCCTCATTAGCATATGCGTGATTGCTCTAGGAGGCAAACTCTGTGCTACTAGAGGAAGCTGCTTGTTGCCCCTCCCACTTCCTCTTCTCTCTCTCTGATTCTTCCACCGATGGAGTAGCACGCACATGCCTTAGCTCCTCCATGGAAGGGCTATGCCTAGGCCTCAAGCGCCTTTCTCCACGCAGCCTCTGGCAGCAAACAGGGCCAGAGGTATACAGTTTAGGGAACAGAAAGAAGAACTGAAACATCATTTATCTACTGAAATGGCTGTACCTGGATAAAATAAATGTAATAACTCCTTTGTACTTACTTTTTGTACCTGCAATGTCTAAGCATGTGTTTCTTTATGCTTGGGTGGGCTAAAAGTGTAAGAATAAGAACCCGAATCTCTCTAACGTGCTCACAGGCTGTGTTTTTAAACAATATTCCTTTTTCTGCCCACGAGTCTACACAACATTAAGCTCTGCTCCATTCACTGGTTCTAACAGGCCACTGAATGATCTTCAGAATTGACTTGGCTCCTCCAAGTAAAAATTACAAGTATATTGGTGAAAAAGGAGAGAATCATTTAGGCAAAGACATGCATTCAAATCTCCTCCAATCATAAGCATTGCAGAGGGGTACTGGGAGCAACAGTTCTCTATATAAGCTTCTATATGGCCCCATTGTGCTAATTTGGTCCCAGGTATACAAAGAAGGGGGAATATACAGGGTGTGCCTGTTAGGGAGATAACTGGCGAAGAAGGAGGGGGCTCCCTCCAGGGGGAGAAATGCATGTGTAGTACTGAATCGCTTTGCTTTCCTCCCAAGAGGCTAAAGAAGGCCCCGCCCTGATTTCTTGGGTCCTTTCTCTGAGCATTACTAGTTCATTTTAGTTTAGCTGGATTCTGTCTAGTAGAGTAGGACAATAAAGCACTAGAACCTCAACACCAAGTCTCAGCATGTTTTCCTTCACTCGAAGTCAGGACAGTGCCAAAAGTCAGGCCTCATAGACAGTGTATTATGTAAATGACATTAAATGTTCAAATTGGTTTCCATTTTCTTCTAAACCCTTCCTTATTCATTTGATGCATGACCTTCGAACATCCCTAAGTACAGTAACATTTTCTCAGAAACAAAATTAATAGAACATACAGTATTGTGATCGGCCTATGCGGCCTGACTTTTGGTACGTATGTATGTACGTATGTATGTATTCACATTTTTTCTTTTAATTTCCCCCCTAGGCATTTAAAAACAACAACAAGGGTTTACTGTTTCACTGTTTTTCCAGTCACCTGTGTAGAAGGTTTTACTCCAGCTCCCACATAGCCCATAGGTTTGCTTAATTTGTACAGATTTTTTTAAAGAAATGACAATAGGATAACTGGATCTAACTTACTTAATTATATATTGTGCAATTGCTTCCAACTCCTTCTGACCTGATGGACAACAGTTTACCAGTGTTGTCTGTCTGCATCTGCTTCTCTGAGTTCTGGTAAAATCAAGCTCATTTTATCCGTTTCAGTATCTAGCCATCTTGTTTTCTGTCAGTCTCTTTTTCTATTGCCTTCAATTTTCTCCAAGCACCAGGGTCTTTTCAGTATTATGTGTTCAAAACCTTTGAGCATTAGCTTCATTATAATTGATTCCAAATAACCGAATTTACTTCATTAGCTACTGAGTGATTTGTCCTCGCTGTCCAAGGTACTCTGAACAATTTTCTCCAGCACTACAATCTGAAGGCTGCATTTTTTTCTTAGTTCAGCCTTTCTGATGCTCCAACTTTCACAGCTATATGTTCTGTCTGGGAAGCCCACAACCTTAACAAGATATACCTTTTTTGGCAGTGTGGCATCACTGCACTTCACTACTGTGTCTAGACTTGTCATAATTTTATCAGGTATGATCCCAGAGAACATAAATGAAAGGTATCATAATTTATTAAGATACATGCTCACAGCAGCAGGAATCAATCTGGTGCAACACTGGAAAAGAGAATCCTTGCCATCAATACAGGATTAGGAGACTAAAATGGAAGAATATGCGCCAGTGGAAAAACTGAATTCACAGCAGAAGTCTAACCAAATTCAAGCAGCAATTATTCCCTAGCTAAGACACTTAGAATATGGTTTTTGAAGAAAAGGAGATAATAACAACAGCAGCAGCAATAACAACCATTAAAATGATCCAAACAGAAATGAGTAATAATGTTCAAAGTATAAAAATATTCAAGTAGCAATTAATGGCTGGGAAAAAAAATGGAGGAGAAAGAAAGAGAGGGAGGCAACCAAATGCCCTTTTTATAATATTTTTAATAGTTTTGTTTGTTTTAATTCAAAATCCTTTAAGTATATATCTTTTTCTTTTTGCATTTTTGCTTGCATGTTTTACTTAACCAATAAAAAAGAAAAGATGTTAAAAAACACGAAAAATGTCAATAGATTTTTAGACTACGTCCTTTTCAACAAGAAATAATATTTTAGAAATGACCTCATTGTACTTATGTTGTTGGAGATATAGTGAAAGTTATGCTTTATTTAAATATATTCCATTAAGGTAAGAAGCAATTACATGTATTAACTCAACTTTGAGATTTAATATTTTCAGATGTTCAGAATATAGGGTCCTATATCTCTGTCATATAGGAGTTGAATTCTGGAGAAAGAAAATGGACTTATAGTCAAAATGCTTACTGTTCAGCATTAGAAAGTCAAACAAATGGCTCCAACTATTAAGTGGTTTGCAGAATTGATTAATAGAGATCAGTTATGGATGACTGTAATGAATCATGGCATGTATATGTATACTGTATGTACAGTATATGTATATAGTGCGTATGTGTGTAATATACGCACATAAATATAAGTCTTGCATGTTTTTTCTTTTTTTAGCTTTTCTTCTTTTATAATTCTATATATTCTTTTCTTTTGTTTTTTGTATTTAATTATTTTTTTTTAAAAAAAAAAGATTTCTCATAATCTTTCTCCCAAGAAGAAGACGTCTCTATATTTCATGGTTACAGTCACCATCCCTGTGAATTTCTGAACCTTGAAAGATAAGGCCTGTTACTACTTCCACTACTTATTCAGCTATTTGCATTTGTTTGGCTCTAATAGTTGACTCAGTCTTAGAGGGTTTTTTAAAAAAAATATATTGAGCATCAGATCAGCTTTTGCATTCTCTTATTTCATCTTCAGCAAAATCTTCCTTAACTCTTCATTTATTTATTTATTGTTCATATTTCTATCATCGCCCATCTCCCCAAACGGGGGACTCTGGGCGGTTTAATCACTTCTAAGTACCAGTGATATCATCAATATTTCTCAAATTGTTAATATTTCTTCCAGCAATTTTAATCTAACTTGTTTCTTTTAGTCCAGCATTTCTCATGATATATTCTGCATATAAGTTAAATAGATAAGGTGACAGAATATAACCCTGACATTCCTCTTTCCTAATTTTGAACTGAACTTGCTCCATATGTTCTAATTGTTGTTTCCTAGTCAACATATACAGTACGTTCTTCAATATGCAAATGAAGTGATCTGATACCCCACTGTTTAAGCCCAGTCCACAATTTCTTGTGGTCTACTCAGTGAGAAGCCTTAATATAATTAATAAAGCCAAAATAAATGTATTTTCGGGAGTCTCTTGTCTCTTTCATGCCCAACCAATTTTAGCGATGTGATCTCAGGGGTCTCTGTCTCTCGGAGACAGTTGCCTTCCTGTGTTTTAAATCATAAAGATCTTTCCATATTTAAGTCGATGAAGGTTCTCAGTCATCCAGGTGGAACAGTCTGTGGCTTGAATCATGTCAACTGGATTTCTATTTTCTCAGTAGAAACGTTTCGCTCCTTATCCAAGGAGCTTCTTCAGTCTGAGTAAAGTTAGTAAGGGAATCCTTAAATATGTTTCTAGGTGGCTGTGTGACCTTGCACCTGGGGCTAGGTCATGGTTATTTGAGATGTTTATTTCTAAGTCCCTTTATCATCCAAAGGAGGATCGTTAAGATTACCATGCTGCTGTTGAGCTTGCGAAATGGTCTTAATCTTCCTAGGCACAGAAGACAAAGCAGGAAGGAAAATAGGGGAAAGATTGTGCCTGAGGCCCCCACCTCTATTCAAGGAAGTACTTGGAAAATCCTTCCTTGAATAGAGGTGGGGGCCTCAGGCACAATCTTTTCCCTATTTTCCTTCCTGCTTTGTCTTCTGTGCCTAGGAAGATTAAGACCATTTCGCAAGCTCAACAGCAGCATGGTAATCTTAACGATCCTCCTTTAGATGATAAAAGGACTTAAAATAACATCTCAATATAACCATGACCTAGCCCCAGGTGCAAGGTCACACAGCCACCTAGAAACATATTTAAGGATTCCCTTACTAACTTTACTCAGACTGAAGAAGCTCCTTGGATAAGGAGCGAAACGTTTCTACTGAGAAAATAGAAATCCAGTTGACATGATTCAAGCCACAGTCCATATTTAAGTATTTTTCCACTACAGAGTTTCATAGGAAATTCATCCCAAGATTATTGGATCAATTGAACCATGAAAGCCATTGATACTTTTGTTCTGTAAAGTTGTGGTTAGACTACCTGAGGTAAGAATTGTGGATAACACTACAGCATACTTTTCCTTTGAAAAGTTAACTTAGATCCAGTCAGGTTTATTAAAGATTATTATGATAAAACCAAATATTGTCACTTTAAAATTGTATAAGTTTAATAGAAGTAAATGGTAGACTGTTCTCTCCAGAAATGTGTCATTTCTTCAATCTAGCTTTTTCCAACCTGATACTTCCTAGATGTTTTGGACTTAAACCCCCATAATTCCCATTTGGGATTATGTGAACTGAAATTTAAAACTTCTGGAGCGTTAACAAATTGCAGAAGGCTGCATAATCCTAAGGAGGAAAACTGTATTGGTTCACCGAATCACATTTACACACATGTATATAGTAAATTAAGGGGCGTGGTGGCTCAGTGGGTAAGACGCCAGGCTTGTCGAACGGAAGATCGCAAGTTCGGAGGTTCGAATCCCTAGCCCCGCGTGGCGGAGTGAGCTCCCGCACTCGCCCCAGCTCTTGCCAACCTAGCAATTCGAAAGCATGCAAATGCAAGTAGATTAATAGGTACCACTTCGGTGGGAAGGTAACAGCGTTCCACGCGCGTCATGCCAACCACATGACCGTGGAAGCATCTTCGGACAACGCTGGCTCTTCGGCTAACAAACGGAGATGAGCACCGGCCCCTAGAGTCGGACACGACTGCACAAATGTGCAGGGAGGAACCTTTACCTTTACCTATATAGTAAATTGCTATCTTCCTATATCTGGTAAATAAATAAATAATTTTAAAAAACCATTTTCTTTGGGCCTTTTAGAATAGCCTTTTGATTGAATGGAACTTAAGGGGGATTGAAACATGTGCATTCAAAATTTGCATTTCTATCAACTTTGCCTAACATGCAATTTGCAACGCAGGAAACTTCAGAGCTTTCTGTAATGCCTCAGGGCTAAAAACCAATCTGACCCAGTTGAGACAAATCACATCAAGCTATTTTGGGCATTATGTTTTAGCACAGCTACAAATCAAGATGAGAAACACCCTTGGCATTTTTTTTTAAAAGGACACATCCCATCCCCATAAAAAAATTAATAAAGGTAAAGGTTCTCCCCACACATTTGTACAAAATTAGCTTGTAAATGTCTGCATATGTATTCAGAGCATGACATGCTCTTGTTTTGTGTGATGGCTTTCAGTTGCTGTAGCAAAGACATTTGTATATTGGTCTACTTCCCACTTGTCTTTCTTAAATTATAGTAAGCAGATAAAGTGTGGTTGGTTTGGTCCAACATATAATTAATACTTTCCTGTGATCCTCATTGAAATAGCCAACATCAAAACCACTTCAATCTATCTTTTGGCCTGATGTTGTCTCAGAAATGCTACATTGTTCAAGTGGATGAGCTATGGTTCTCATGCGCCTTGCAGAAGCCTTTGACATGACCAATGATGGTTTAACATATAATGCAGTGTTAACTGTGGTTCTGCTTCTTTCCACAGTCATTTGCAGAAGGCAGACTAGGAAACTCCTGATCAAATCAAAGCTTTGCTCTTAACCATATCTGTCTATCGAGATTTCCATCTTTTAGTATCTGTATAACATGGCTAGAAGAGATTGAGATTTCAGACAATGTATCAAACAATATAGCATCTGTAATCTTCTGCATAACTCTGGTAAATGGCAGAAACTATAGTCTGATGACACTTAATTCTTATTTATCCTTGTCATTTGCATTAGGGAAGTCAGAAGTATCAAACTGATACCTAAAATGGGAGGGATGAAGATTAATACATTCTGGGAAGACAGAAGTCTCTAGGTTGATGCTTCCTAGCTTGCATGACGATTAGGCTTCAGGTGATCAGGTGCATAGTTTGAATATTTTTAGGTTCAACTTTCTCCTTAGAGGTTACAGTTGATTTAGTGATATGAAACACTTTTTACCTGTTTCTGGACAGGAACAGTTTAACTATTTGGTGCAACTTTCCTCCCTACTATTGGCCATTTTAAAATTTTATTTATTTATTATTTATTAATTAAATTTCTATGACCGTCCATCTCCGCCTCAAGGAGGGACTCTGAGCGGTTCACAACCACATCATCATTAAAATACAATAAAAACAATAAAAATATAAATACAATAAAATCCAAGTGGCAGGTGGTTCTTACAGTGAAGCTAATCGTATTTAAAATATTTGAGGCGGCTCTAGGAAATTAGCCATCCCCAAGCTTGACCACTTTCCTTCTTGCCCCAGGCGAGATCACAGAGCCAAGTCCAGGAGTGAAGGGGCCTGTCTTATCTCTGGGGGGAGGATGTTCCATAGGGCAGGTGCCGCTGCAGAGAAGGCTCGCCTCTGAGACCCCGCTAGATGGAATTCTTTCATAGAGGGGGTCCGCAGTATGCCCTCTCTGCAAGATCGGGTGGGACTGGATGATGTAATGGGGATGAGGCGGTCCCTCAGATAACCTGGTCCCGTACCATGTAGGGCTTTAAAGGTGATAACCAACACCTTGAATTGGACCCGGAAGCAAACTGGCACCCAATGCAGCTCACGGAGCAGAGGTGTTATGTCTGTCGATCTTGGTGCACCTAAAACTGCCCATGCGGCCGCATTCTGCACCAGCTGTAGCTTCCGGATATTCTTCATGGGTAGCCCCATGTAGAGCGTGTTACAGTAATCTATATGGGAAACAACCAGGGCATGAGTGACTGAAGGGCCTCTCGTTCCAGGAAAGGTCGTAACTGGCGCACAACACGAAGTTGAGCAAAGGCCCTCCTGGCCACGACTGCCACCTGCTCTTTGAGCAGGAGTCGTGAGTCCAAGAGGACCCCCAAGTTACGCACCGGGTCTGTCTGGGGTAGTGCAACCCCATCCAGAACTAAAGATGACAAATTCCCAGAAACCGAGGGGCCATTAATCCACAGCCACTCCGTCTTACCAGGGTTCAGCTGAAGCCAGTTTTTCCCCATCCAGACCCCTACAGCCCCCAGGCACTTGGACAGGGTGGTCACTGCATCACTTACTTCACCCAGGATGGAGATGTATAACTGGGTATCATCTGCATATTAATGATACCTCAGCCCGTGGTGACGGATGATCTTGCCCAGCGGTTTCATGTAGATGTTAAAAAGGAGCGGCGAGAGTACCGAGCCCTGTGGGACCCCGCAAAGAAGGGCCCGTGGGCTGGATCTCTCGCTCTCTATCAACACCGACTGGGACCGGCCCTGGAGGAAGGAGGTGAACCAGCGCAGAACCACGCCGCCCACCCCCAACTCCCTGAGCCGTCCCAGAAGGATACCATGGTGGACGGTATCGAATGCCGCTGAGAGGTCAAGAAGAGCGAGAATGGATGCACTGCCTCCATCTCGCTCCCGCCAAAGATCATCCATAAGTGCAACTAATGCAGTTTCCGTCCCATGACCCGGCCTGAAACCTGACTGAAAGGGGTCCAGGTAATCCGTTTCATCCAGAATCCTCTGGAGGTGCAACGCCACCACCTTCTCAACCACCTTCCCCAAAAAGGGGAGATGGAAGACTGGATGAAAATTATCCAGTATAGTGGGGTCCAGCGATGGCTTCTTGAGGAGGTGGTGCACCAGCGCTTCCTTGAAATCTGCCGGAAACACCCCCCCCTCTCAAGGATGTATTTACCATTGCTTGGACCCAGCCACAAGTCACCTCCCGAGCTGCTTTCACCAGTCAGGGGGGACAAGGATCTAATTGGCAGGTGGTGGCATTTACAGACCGGAGGACTCTGTCCACTTCCTCGGGACCAACAGGGTCAAACTGCTCCCAGATAACAAGGTATGTTCCCTGGGTGTCTCCCCAGACTCTGCCTCACGCATTCCTTGGCCCGACCCTGTAGATGAACTTCTGACTCCCCTTTCCCGAAAAGGGATCGGGTAATCTTAAACAGGGTCGCCGGGCAGCATTCCGCGGATGCAATAAGAGCGGAGAAATATTGACATTTTGCCACTCTTACCGCCACAAGGTAGGCCTTAACAGTGGCTCTAGCTTGTGTTCGGTCGGATTCAGTCTTTGTCTTCCTCCAGCGGCGCTCTAGGCGTCTCTTAGTCCTCCTCAGAACCCTTAGCTCTCCCGTGAACCACCGGGGGTATTGGGTTCACTGGGACAAGAGAGGTTGCACAGGCGCAATCTTGTCCAAGGCCCCAGCCACCTCCCTATTCCAGGTAGTAGCCATGGCCTCTGCTGGACCATTCAGCAAATCCTCGGGTATAACCCCCAGCTCCCTCTGGAACCCCTCTGGGTCCATCAGTCGCCGGAGGTGGACCAATCGAATAGGTCCTGACTCCCTGCGGAGGGAGGCGGCATAAGAGAATCTCAAAGTCACCAGGGCGTGATCTGACCATGACAAAGGGGAGAGCTGTAATTCTCCCCTCAGATCACACTGCCATTGCTCCTACAAGAAAACTAAATCTGGTGTGAGGCCACTGTCTCGAGTTGGGCCCTGAATGCTCTGGAACAGGCCCATGGTCACCATGGTGACCATGAACTCCTGGGCCGCTTCCGAGGCCCATCCCAGGGATGGCAGATTGAAGCCCCCCAGAACCATAAGTCTGGGAAACTCCACCGCCAACCCCGAGACGGCCTCCAGCAGCTGAGGCAGGGAGGATGCTACACAGCAGGGAGGCTGGTCCAGTAGCAACACACCCAACTGCTCATGAGAACCCAACTTAAAGAACAGGGTCTCACATCAAGAAACTTGTGGAGCAAGGCCCCTGACCGCTACCAGGGATTCTCAGATGACAACAGCCACCCCACCTCCCCGGCCCCGAAGTCTCGGCTGGTGCCATACTCGAAAGCCGGGTGAGCACATCTCTGAAAGAGGAACTCCCCCTTTGCTGCCCAGCCAGGTTTCGGTAATGCACGCCAGGTCTGCCCCATCTTTCGTGATTAAATCCACTTATGAGGGGGGCCTTGTTGTTAACTGACCTGGCGTTGCAGAGCAGCAGCCGGAAGTCAGGGTCACCATGAGTATGCTGTCCAGGCTCTGGGTTTGAGCACAGAGGGCCGGAAGATGTCACAGATAATAAACATCGGGGACACCTTCCTCTATGATGACCTGCCCTCCGGCTCCCGCCATAATGTCCCCGGCCCGTCACAACCTCGATCACCTGCCCCGCCCTATATCCCCCAGACTCTCTAAGTTCAATAGCCCCCACTTCTGAACTCCCGAGATCTCTGGATAAAGGTAAGGATCCCTCCATTGATCCACACAACCTCATACACTCAATCACAAGGTGGGGGGGGGGGCTTCCAGTGCAGCAGCGTACGCTCTCGGCACTGTTGGAGCCCCAACTCCACTTACACACATCCACTCAGTACCATTCACTGTGCTCCCCCCTCGGCCTCTCCCACTGGTCAGTAGAAGGGGCACCCCATCCAATACTTTTTCCTCTGAAAGGGGGAAAATTTGTGGTGGCATCCATTTCTACCCCCTTTTCTGATGCTTATGGCTGGGGTGGGTGGTGGAGGTGGGGAGAACTGACACATTTACAGGGATATCCTCAGATTCTTGCCCAAAAGAGACTTAAGAAGACATTCTTAGTTATCACTAAGGAGCCAGGTTAAGACCTTGTGGTTATACATTGCAATTCTTTGGAGGCATTGGTTGCTTTTAATTGATGCTATCACTCTAAAAGCACAATAAAACAGTAGGCTAATAGTTTAATGTTAAATTGTTTTACAGTCCTTTGATATTATTGTAAAACACCTTGTAATCAAATTGTCGTCAAGTTATATAAATTCAACAAAATAACCTATTGGGACAAAAAAGCTCTTGACGGCTTCTAATTCCAAAGTACTCTTAGAGGTGACTGCTTATGTAGATCCAAACTATGGAAAGTTTGCGGCACGTAAAGAGAACCAACGTACCCTCTTTGAGAAAAACCTGAGGTCTCACAGGGTGTCAGGCCTTTTGTTCCAGTGCAATTGAGTATGTTACATTATATATCATCCATTTGGATCTAAAGCAGGACTCTGCTCCTGGACATTGTGCCAGTCTACATATTTACAGATTATTCCCAAAATAAAAGGTAGGTAGGTAGGTAGAATAGCTGAAATTGCCTGTCACCAAATCTTGCCAAATATTAGTGTTCTAACATGACATCACACAATTTCTCAAGTGAGAAAGCCAAACTCTCAAAAGATTTGTGGCTAATACAATTTTTAAATACACAAACACATAAAGATATGCACACAGCACTGGGGATATATCATCTGCTGGCTGAAAAAAATGCCATCTCCTGATTTTAAGTTAATGCATATTGACTGGGTACCATCCACAATTTCCTATTAATTCTTCCTGCATCTATACATTCTCATATGTATATCAAATGTGCAGTATGCAGAGGGTCTTATCCTCTGCATTCACTTCATATTAATGCATACATACAGACACCAATTTGTTAAAAATATCTCATTCATTCTATTCCCTTGGCACTAACATTTAGTAACATATACAATACATATATAGGCCTTATGATGCAAATTATTACTTCTGTGTGAGATGTGATGTAAAAACTTGGGTGCATGGGAGCAGCATTGATCAGAATCCTGAACAAAAAAATTATTACTAGTTCCCAGTTATATCCATTATTTTTACCTTCAGTTTTCTGTATGTGTCTGAAAAAGAGATAACCTTCTGTATTGCACAAGTGCATTCAGGGTGGACTTTTTTAGGATACAATGTAAGTGTGATTCTCAATGCTCGTTTTTCTATTAGGCAATGCTTTATTAAGGCTTTTTTCCGATTCGGGTATTACAAAAATCCATAAAATCCTCTGTGGAAGAAACTTGGGTGACCATTACTATGCTTCAGCTGAGGTGACATCTTGAATATACTCATTCAGTTCCTTAAACAGGGATGGAATTTCTATAGTACGTATCTGGTTTAGTATTTGTGATTGTAGAATCACTGGATTGCCAACTCTTCTGACCTGTTCTTCTAGTTTGGGAACTAAAGAGTTGTAGATAGAAATTTCAGCTGTAGAGGATAAAAACCAGACTGGCTTGCTTGACATTAATATGCTATGGCCAAGAGGTCAATACAGGAATAATAATTTCCATAGCAATGTACTAATACATAGGTTGTATCAAATGTTTTGTAGCTGTAAGGTTGGATACTCACTCACTCACTCCTGTTTAAACAAATAGAGAGAAAACCAGAATCGTGTCCAGATTACACAAAGAACATAAGGCATCATGTTGGTGCAAACTTCCAATTAAGTTGCTTGTGTCACAAAATAAATATATCCACTTTTCAGATGCCATGTAGTTCTCAGTAAATTTGGTATCATAGGTAATCACTGGAATTTCTCAGTGTCTGAAAGTCTTTCAGTTTCAACTATCAAATATAGGTAGAACTCTTCTAGGAAGACTCTTTGAAATCTACAAGTTAGGAGCTTCGTGCAAGCAAAGTATATCCAAGGCAACAGGAATACCAGGGGAATTTTGTGATTGTGATAGCAGATCCAATTCTAAGGCATCCCTAGCATCCAGCTGTTGCAGAGCATTTTACTTAGCAGTCTAGGTGCCCAAACGTAATATGTAATTTCAACACCTCATTTTCCCTATGAAAATGACCATTTGGAATGGCATTATGTAGAACTGCTTTCTGATGCATCTTTTATGCCAGTCATGTTCCTGACCAAACACCCGATCTCAAACACACAGCTATATTTGAATGCCTGCACAGATCTAAGATTGTGTATGTGTGATTCAACTGTGATTTTGAGTTTAAAAATTATGTTTAATACAAGCATTGCATCAACATGATCTTGAAGGTACTCTTTTATCATTAAAGGGAATGCAAAGAAGTAGTGCAAAGAAGCTCCCATAAGGACTTAAATTTTCTTTTATTCTAGGGCAAACTCAGAAAGTTTTATTATTTTTTTAGCAAATTCTATCATGTAAATGTTAACATAAAAACATCTGTACATTTGCCATGATACACTCAAAGTGAAACAAATAAGATATAAATACAGATATGGATGTAACATGACAAAGCGCAAAAGAAAAAAAGGAAATAAAATAAAATAACCAACCCAAAATCAAAATTAAATACATGCGCATGAACATTGTGCCAAGAAACTTTTTCTGATGGCTGACTGTTCTGATAAGCTTTGCCAGCCTGTCCTTCCCATTTAAAACATTATTATTGTTAGCAAACTTTTTCTGCATTCTACAAATATTTCTCTGTTGTCCTTTAATACGAACCATTACACTTGATAAATAAAGGGGCTGGGAGGGTGGGAGAAAGAAGATTTATGTGACAATGTTGCAAGGTACATTACTTACACAGATTACTGAGAGCTAACAGGAAGTGATAGAAACGTCTTGTGTTGTACTGTAGTCCAGCAAGCACACATGGTGTACCTTTTCAAAGAAAGCCACATGCCTCAGATAATTCAGCACTACATTAAGAGACGGACAGGATTTAGATGGTGAAAGGGGTTGCATGGGTTTGTATACTCCTGCCCCGGGTACACTGGTGCCCCCTGTGAGAACAGAAGCATCCCCATCTAAGGCAACCCAGTATCAGGCAGACTGTTCTGTGCCAATTTTCAGATCTAATGGCCTGAAAAGGGGAGGGAAATGGGACAATGGAGAAGACCTCAAAGGAAATAACATCTCTTATTCTTGAAAAGTTAAAGCCCTGCCTAAGAAGGCAGCAAGAGAAAAAGCAGCTGCGCACATCTGGACTGTGCTGGGGAAGTAGGGAGCCTTCTCTATTCTGGCTCTCTTTGTGAGCCAGCAGCATGCAGATCTATCTCCATCAGCATGGACAGAGTGGAAGCTAAAGAATCCTTTTGCCCAAAGCATTTAAATACATCTGACATTCCCCAATTGTACAGCTTTAAAGAAAGCAAATTGTTGCAGATTAAGCTAGCCCTTTGAGCACTGCCAAAAAAACATGGTCATGTCTGAAATTCCAAGATGGAAATAATTCGATAGATATGCTAGGTGCACAAAAATGATTATAAATAACTCCGGCTGAGTGGGATCAGGAGGACATCATCCTCCTGGAGTTCTCAAAGGATGGAGGACTCCTGATGAGTGGAGGTGGATGTTAAGAGAACAAGTGTCACACTAAGGAACATTAGTTGACCAACAAAAGAAGTCCTTTATTAAGGAAGGAAGGCCTGGTTATCTGAGTTGAAGCTCCCAGGAAGCCAATCAGAGCTTTGGAAAGTACATGTTTCTCATGGAACATCGAAGCAGCAGTAGAATGCCAAACGTATCTCCTAGGAGACGGGTTTCTCTGATAGCAACATTAGGTCTTGACCAGTATACAGGCATTACAGTGCATCCAGTCTCAGTGCATGCTAACAGATTTCTGTTGTTACAGAAGGAATACCGTAATAGTCTAACAAAACAGAGCTCCGTTAAAACAAAGAAACAAACAGTAAAACTGTGTCAGGTAGGTTAGAACTGGGAATATATTAAGAGCAGTTTGCAATTTCAAACATTTTGTAAAATATGTTGAAATACACTGAGAAGAAATTGTAAACTGAGTTGTTTATGCAGAGGCAGCTCTTGAATCAGTTCTACAAAACTAACCATATTGCCCAGTATAGATTGTACTGTTTTGTTTTGCTCAGGGTTCCTTGAATTTCCATGACCTTTGCCACACAGATGATTGTTACTGTTTTTTTAGTTAAAAATAAGTAGTTGAAGGGCTTGATTTTATAATCTGTATAGATTTTGTCTGAAAAAAACGGCAGATCATTCCAACTTTTATGCTCAGTTCTAAAACAATGCTTGAGAAATTGGGGAAACCAGAATAACTAGTTAAAAGTGTGACTATAATATAAATATAGTCTAATATAAATTCAAGCTCACCATCAATATCAAAGAAATCTGTTTGATAAAACACCAACATGTTATGTAGCTCTGGGACTACTTCAGATCTCAGCAGAGACAATATGTAACTGCAATGTATTTAACCATAGTACACTATTGCCTTGTTTTTAATGAAAACTGCAATCCAGGCCTTGCTTCCCTTATATTCAATTTCAAGAATCTCCTACAATAAAAAGCTTTAAAAGGACTAAAAATACTGATTGCAATAAATATTTGCATGGCCTCCATCAGTGGATGGAGCATGCTGATGAGGGGAGGGTTTCTGAGAGGCACAGCTGATTGTGTCTATGGCTACACATATGTCCAAAGATGTCCATTAACTGTGTGTAGAAACATCTGAAGATGAGCTGCTGTTGCTGTTGGTAGTCTGGGCTCTCTTTATGTACAAATTCAAGAGCTTCATCTGAAAAAGGACAAAAAGAGTAACTTTCACACTTTTTAGTTACTTTCTTCATTTCAGAGCAGGTCATTAAGACTTGTTATTTATTTTTATTATTTGTATACTGCCATAATCAAGGGAGCACTCACCGAAGTAGTTCTCTCCAAAAAGCAAACTTGTGTATTTTTCATGCAAGTAGAACAGTATCAGTATTATTCTGCTGGATGTCATTCCACAGTTGATAGCAATTGTAACATTATTTTGCAGTATTTTTTTTGTAGAATTTTTTTGTCATTACCATTAAGAAATCTGTATTTTAGCTTCTCCTGTTCATTTCTGAAGTTCAAAAATGAAAAGCTTGCCAGGCTGATCGAATCCAGATGTCTTCCACTCCTTTTTGTTTATGATACTCCTCACACTAAGAAATGTGTAACTGATACTGCACTACTTTTCCATAAGATTCCCATTACAATTGTATTCTCAGATTCCAGTATATCTATCCTGACCAAGATGTTTCTACAGAATGAATATCATAAGTAGATTCAGGCTCAGGCTCACATAAGTCCCCGGGTATGGAGGAGATGGGCGGTGATACAAATTTAAATAATAAATAAATAAATAAATAAATAAGTAAGTAAGTAAGTAACGAAAGGGCTACCCTTGAAAATTTGGGTACTGGTAACATGATGAGTTTTAATTTAGCTTTTAATTACTTTGGGGATCAGCAAACTTAGGGCTCATAAGCATACTGCAGCCAGCTCCTTCCCACCAAAGTTTACTTGCTAACCTCTGTGGAAACATGGAGGCTAGGTATTCATAGGGCATATATTTTCCAAGGTGCCTAATGCCCATGCTAATTTTCAATTCTCCTTTCCACATCTCCTGGCATATTGGATACTGTCATTTGAATGTTCTAGGTACCACAAAGGGATGTGGTCTCTTATAAGATCTGTCTCTTGCTGTCACTGGCATTGTTTTATAGGAGAGTCAGAATGGGTGGTCTTCAAAGTTTGAAAGAAACCTTTAGACCCTGTCACCTTCCACCATCAATGGAATCTCGTCAGTGCCCACATTTCAAAATGGGCTCCAAAATAAATTGTTTTCCTTACCTATTATAAAACCAGTTAAAAGTAATTTGCACCCCACTAATCCTATATTCTTAATTTGTTCATTTCTACATTTATTTATCTTTAATGTTATTTTCATCTGTAAGTATCACTGGATTCAAAATGAGTATCTTTAAATGCTTTTGCAGAAAGAAAAAAAGCAGACATTTTTAAAGAAGAATGTGTATTGCATTAGAGAGTACTGATGTACTCAGAAACCTTTCTCCTAATTTTAATTAAATGTCTGGAACAAGTCATGAAGAAAATTTGATTTCCCATACATTTTATTTCTGGGATAAAAATATTATTCTAACCCTTCTGCTTGGGTAATATTTCAGCATGGGCTCATTTAAATAGCTATTATTTGGCTTCTTTGAAATCCTGGCAAGTGCTTGATTTTATTGGAAAACATGGGATGAAAATAGGATAGATACTCTTAATCAACTAATAATTAACAACCTTTTAAAAATCTTTGAAAGAATACAAAAGGAATATAATTTATAAAAAAAAGCAAAGTGGCAAAAATATAGCTAAAGCATTTGTTTTGTTCCATATTTGATTTGGGTGCCTCAGCAGCCTCTGAAACTCTGGTTACTTTGAAAGGATTAGAAAAGGATTTTATAAACCCAAATATTATCAACATTTTTTAAAAATATATCAAAATAAATTTGGATAATATATAAGAAATTTGGAACAGAGAACTAGAATATCCTATATTAAATAAACAAATGGTCTCAGGTTTTAAGAAATGCCAAGTATGTTCCTTATGACTTAAAAACCAGGCTAGTTCAACAAACACTTTTTTCAGGTTTACTGGCAATTTGGTTCCCACATTGTTTCTTGCTATTTTGTGTATGTCACACCTCTCTATGTGTAAATTTACTAAGAGTGTGACAAACTGAAGTCAGTTGTTTAGCTGACTCAAAGATGTATCTATAAAGGAGATACTTTTCCATTCATAAAACTAACAATCATCTGAAGTTTCAAGACTTGCCCCCTTCATTCTATGAATGCACTTTTATATAAACATGGTTACAAATCCTCTTCATATCTCCTATGACAACATGGGAAGGTTGGGTTGAATAGGATAGATTCCATAATTAAGCCACAAAAGCGGTGGTGCACATACCTTGCTCCCAGTCAGCTGTGCAAGATGAGGCTTCAGTTCTTCACCAATCACTGAATAGATGGCCACGAGGCAAAATACACTGGCTTTGCGAACACTGCTTTCGGTGTTGTCATAACCCTAGATACAAGATATAAACTCCCATGAGAATCAAAAACAGAAACTCAAAGGATGATACATGACATTTTTTCAAAAGAGATATATTAAATATGACACCCCCCCCCTCAAAACCACTGCATCACTGTCCTTATGTCTGTGCCTTTTTAAAAAAAAGTATAAAAAATTTATTGCATCACTGCAAACAGAAAGACCGTACTTTACTACGGTGTAAAAGTAAAAGTGACAAGTAGTTTACTGACCCCATATATAAATACAGACTCAACATATATATTCTAATTAGCCATGTCAATTGTATGAAGATAAATGTTTTCTGTTAATAATGCCTCAGACACCTAGAAAAATGCCACAGTAGTGAGCATCATACAAAGCTAAGTCATATTGGTCCATTGGGGGATAAAGTATCCAAAAAACATAGCCAGTAACACCTGATTAGGACCAAAAGCCTGGGGACAAGGAGAGCTGAGGACAAAAATATCTTCTTCAAAGCAATCTGATATCCAACACTAAGAATGCATTCAGTGGATAAGCTTTATATTGAGACAGAATTTAAACTTGCAAATCTGATGGTTGAAATGTTTGGCCTACATTTTGGATTTTCATCATTGCACCTCATCCCCTATTTGTGAAATCTTTCCTGATTGCACAATCTCTGGAGACCTTTTGGAAAGGAATTTTTTCTTGCTTTTGGGGGGAAATGTTTCAAGTGTAAAATGGGTTTGTTAGTAGAAAAAGGGGAAAAGGTGCTACCAGTCTAGTTGCTACCACTCAATTTCAGAGATATGATCTGGGGATGCTATGGGAGTTTGGTGACCACATGCTGGTCTAACCCAATAAGATGTAGGTCATAATGGGACATTTGGCAACAAACCTAGAATCTGCTTGGCCCCAACTTTATTTAGATTTAGAAAAGCCATCAAAATCTGTCTGTTTCAGCAGGCCTTGGGGGTAGATACAGAGTGAACTGTTCTCCTGCTATTGGGATTGTTTATTTGATTAGTATTGTCTTGGTGCATGATGATGCAGATGTATTATTATTATTATTATTATTATTATTATTATTATTATTAATAGGGTAGGGGATGCCTTCTATTGTTTTAATCCTGTTTACATATTTTAAGTATGTAAGCCACTCAGAGTCAGTACTGGCTGGAGTGGCATATGAGCCCAGTTAACTTAAAAAGGTAAAGGTTCCCCCCGCACATTTGTGCAGTCGTGTCCGACTCTAGGGGCCGGTGCTCATCTCCATTTGTTAGCCAAAGAGCCAGCGTTGTCTGAAGATGCTTACACGGTCATGTGGCCGGCATGACGCACGCAGAACGCTGTTACCTACCCACCGAAGTGGTACCTATTCATCTACATGCATTTGCATGCTTTTGAATTGCTAGGTTGGCAAGAGCTGGAGCTAGTGTGGGAGCTCACTCCGCATGCAGGGCTAGGGATTCGAACCTCCGAACTTGCGATCTTCCGATCGACAAGCCTGGCGTCTTACCCGCTGAGCCACCACGCCCCAGTTAACTTATTAACTAACTAACTATAGTTTGCTAATAAAGCACAAGATCAGCTTTTCCAGAAATGCATAAAACAGATTAAAAAGTCCATGTACAAAACTGAGTCCTGAAGGGTTTTGGATTAAGCTGTTCATTTTCTGTTCCCATAATCAAACTTTGGCCAGTAGTTGTAGCCTGTTAGTTTCTAACATACAAGCAGGTCCTTCAGCTTTGTCAGGCTGTGGTTAATTAATTCCAGGAAGACCAAATCAACCTTACGTGGGACATAAAAATAATTCCTGTATTTGCAATTTTAAAACTCAAGAACCAACTTTGATTCTAAGTAATTCTACTGTAATAATATGCCCATTTTTTAAAAGTGCAATGATAACAATAGAATGGCCTGCCAAAGGGGATAAAAATGGAGATTAAAGTAGTACTAAGACCAAATATTGAAGATACTTAAGTTCAGTAATGTATCAGCCCTGTTCAAACAGATGCAGTTCCCATTATTTTGCTACGGGCTTTTCATTCTATTCCTCCAAAACAAACTCAAAATCTGTGGATATTAAGTTTATTGAGCCCCTATTGATCAGGTTTGTTTATTTGTTGTCTTCTAACTTTTGGATTTTCATCTTCTTCCCCATCCTAGTTTTCTCAGAGGATCTGTTTGACTATTATTCTGTTTGTATTTACCAGCTCAGATCACTATTAGGAGTGATCAAAATAAAATGAAGTTGCAAACACTGATCATTAGATTTATGTCTAAAAGAACTGATGATTCAAAGTAGTTCTTTGTTCAGTCCAAAACTCAGACCTAATTCAGCAGTATTTGGGAAAGAAATTTAGCTGGAATCTTATTTGTAGTTAAATGATTAAATGATCCATTGCTTTGAATAGGCAAAATTTTCCCTCTTATCATAGTTTGTTGGTCTGCCTTAGTTGTATAAGAAAATGTAGGAACTATGGGATAGGAGGAGAAGAAATCACAACATGTAGATCTATTGCTTGTTATGTGGAGAGACTACCCTCTCAAATAAAGTACAACACATAAACACAAACATAAGTACATTGTCCTTAATTTAGTTGTCTAGTTTCATGCAGCCCTCTAGCCTAATTTTATATGCCTTTTTCAATCAATCAGTTCAGGTCTCTGGCAAAGTGATCTACCTTTCCTTGACAGACTGCTGTGTGAAGACAAAAGGAGAGAGAAAAGGTGTCAGATAAATAGAACATGGTAACCCCTTTTACCAAGTGTATGCAGTTTGGTTTTTGACAGACTTGTGTGGGAATATAACAGAAAACAAGTTGTCTATGCCTGATTTAAGTGATGAGAAAGGCTATATTCCTTCAGTCCAAGCAGAGCTCCACCAGAAGATATCTGGCTGGTACACAGCAATTAAATAGTAATTGTACGATTATTCTGTCACATCACCCTTTGAAAAGATCATGATAAAACAGAAAGAGACATGCTGAGCTTATGTTTTGCTTATGCCCTGGGCTCAGAGTGACCTCTGTTGGGAGAAGGTTACAAGGATCTTCGGCCCATATTTCCAGTTTTTTCACTCTTACCCTCTACTGGGACAGCCCCTGCTGGGGAACAGTATTCAGAAGGCAAGATCAGATTAGGTTTCTTTTTCACAAATGGAGCAGGAGGATAAAATAGCCATGGTTTACATTTCTAGACATCTGATTCAGGTAAATGTCTAGAGTTCTGTTTCTCAGGTGCCACCTCTCCCTTCTGACTCAACCAGATGGATTCTGATGTAGTAGTTAATATCATAGTGCCTGGCAACTGTAACAGTGTAGAGAAATAGTTGCCTATAGTTTTCAACCATATACAGTCTTTGCCTTTTAATACTTTCTGTTTGGGAAAGATGAACTACCCCAACTCAGCAAAAGAGTATGCCATCACTTACTAAAAAGAAATTATAATTATGCTCAGAATAAATCATAGTATCCTTGGTTTTCATATGCTCAAATTAAAGAACAATTCAGAGTGGATAATAAAAATTTCAAATTTAAAGATACTGCAAATAATTGGGATATCGTTCTATGGAAAGACAAAAATCATTTAATTTCAAAAATGTATAAGATATTAATATTAAATAATTCGAAAAATATACAAAAAAAGAAATGTATGTGTAATTGGGAAAAAAATTTAGGTCATACGATTCAGTTGGAAACATGGGAAGATATATGGTTAAAAGATCTAAAATTCACATTGAATTATAATATGAAAGAAAATTTTTATAAAATGATGTATAGGTGGTATCTAACGCCAAACACTCTAGCAAAAATGAATAATAGATTATCTAACAGATGTTGGAAATGTAAAAAAGAAGCGGACACTTTTTTCCATCTTTGGTGGTCTTGCAAGGAAACAAAAAAATATTGGCTAAAAATACATCAAATAATAAGTGAAATATTGGAAGAAGATCTAATTTTTGAACCAGACATGTATTTATTAGGATTTTTAAAATCTGAGATACACAAGAAATATGGGAAATTACTATTTTATTTATTAACTGCGGCCAGAATTATATTTGCTAGTCACTGGAAAGAGGATTGTATACCTACAATTGAGGAATGGTTATTAAAAACAATGGATCTAGTTCAGATGGCAAAATTAACAGACTTATTGAACGATAAGAATCACGAAGAATTTAACTTATGTTGGGACCCATTTTACAGATATATAGAAAAAACTCAAAAAATACAAATAGTGAATTCAATGTAAATGAGATATAGAATTGTATAAATTGTATAAGTAGTCAACTATATTAATTATACAAAATGTAGAATATATTGTAGAAATTTTTGATGAGAAAGTAGGAAGTCCATTTTATTTTACTTTGTTGTTTTGTTGTTTTTGTTTTATGTTGTTTGATTACAGTGAAATTATAAGAAAGTAAGGAATAGAGAATTAGGGGATTACAGAAAGAAGAGAAGGGGAAGAAGGGGAAGACGAGATCCCAGAAGGTAAAAGTATGTTGAGGAGTAGGAGGTAAAGGATTAAAGGCTGAGTGTCTATTAAAACACTCAGAAATTGGAAAGTTAATTAGAATGTGTTGGTTTGGTTGAAAAGGTCAGAGGTATGGAAGAAAGAATAGAAATATAGATTTTGAAGAAGATGTAAAGAAGAAATAATAAGTAAGGGTATAGGGTAGAGCAGTAATCTATCTAAAGGTATTTAATACCTAATATACAATATATTGTATAATATATAATATGTGTTGTATGTTGTATTGTATTGTATTATTGTCGGTTTATATTTATATTATTGATGTGCAATAAAAATTATTAAAAAAAAAAGAATAAATCATAGTATCCTATTCCAGTTTGACAAGAGGACTTGTTGCCCTGACTTACACAACTCCATGCATTTCTTATTCTTTTTTTTGGGGGGGGGGATATTAATTCCATGAACTATGACAAACCAACTGAAAAAGGAAAAAGGAAATTCAAGCCGTAGTCACATAGCCAAAGTGTGACACTATTCATCATCACTGTGGCCTTGGTTTGACTTTAGCCTCTAGTAAGGGACTTAGTAAAAAAGCAATTTTTTTGAGTTCAGGTGCTGCTCCCCCCAAGCTGATTTACTCAGATGGAATGCTTTCTCTTCTGCTTCATTTTGCTGTTTGGCAAAACATCATTTCAACAATATTCACCTTCCAATGTCCCCAGAACTAAATACTGTCACCCACAGTAACCTGACACTACACATTGTCACTAAACATCTCACTGAGAAGGAAATAGCTCAGCATTACGTGATATTTTACAAAGGATCTTCCCTCATATTGGGCATACCAGAAGTATTTCATTTCTTTCTAAAGAAAATACACGTTCCTCAACAAAGCCGAACTGATCAGCAAGGTAACTTGTATTCTGATAGCCACCCTTCTAAAGGAATAAAATCACTCTATGTACTACTACATGGCATGTCTACAAGTTACTCAACTCATGGTCAAACTACATAGGCTATTTCACACTCCTTTAGAATACTGAGAGTGTACCTAACAGATAAAAATCAACTGACTTTCAAGCGTGCAACCTAAAGCATGCAGTCAAAAGATTCGACCCAGAGAGGAAGGAAATACTAATAAGAACAACTGAGCAAGTAGTTCAGAGCTAAACTATATAATACACAGTAACGTGTGTAAAAACCAACTGGTAGTTCATTTTTAGAACATGAAAAATGGCCTTTGGAGTCTATGAATCCAATGGAATGAAAAGAACTAGGAAATTTTTTTTATTAATGATGAGTTTTCTGCTCAAAACTAGCCACTCAGGAATCCTAGGTTTACAAATAGCAACTCACCAGGCTTCATACATTTAATAGCTTGTGCTGCACAATCTCCCCTTAGATACCCTTTGGGAAAAGAACTGTAAATTCCAAAAGGCATCAATAACTACTTATGAAACCTAAGGATTGGGCAAGAGCAGCTACCATTTAAGTTTAAACAAGCACATAGGCAATTATTAATGTGTGAACCAACCACTGTAGTTTATAAATCATGGGTATCAGCTTTGCATTATGTGACAGATTATAATGGACTGTTCTACAAACCCTGGTTAAAACTAACCCTGGCTTAGTATGTGAACCAATCCAATAGGAAATCATTTTGTAGACATATGAATTCAGTCTTATTGTTATCATTCATTACATCTGACCCAAAAGATGTGGCACTTATTTATTTTTATTTTATAAATGTATGCATTCAATTTATATCCTGCATTTCTCCAAAGAGCTCAAAGTGGTCTACCCCATCCAATCTTTTTGTCAATCCACTGAAGGCATAGTAAGAAAACCTAATAAGTGTACCTGCCCTCGGGCTTACGGGAAACTAATGGTCAGAAAAATAGAGACAAATAAAATATAATCTGCCAGAAAAATAACATCCAACTAGACAACCCATGACCTGTTAGGTCATCATTTCAGAGATATTTCCTTACCAGATTCCTCAATGCCTTCAACAATGGCTGAGCTTCTAATGTACTGCCTTCATTGGAAAAGTTGTTAAAAATTCAGGGAGATATTCAGAGATGTATCTGCCTTGAAAATAGCCCAGGTCATTCATATTGAACTGTATAGCACAGTCAAACATCAGGAGTTGACCATAAGAAATGTTTTATGACATTTTGTATTATGTCATAAAATGTTTTATGATCATTTTTATGTCATAAAATGTTTTATAAAATTTGCCAAATTTCAATTCCATGGGTGTCATGGGTCCCGGATTTTGGACGCACTCTATAAGTTAGCCCATTTGAAGTACCTTGGTTCAAAAATTGTTGGCCTGTGATGCACCGTTTTGCCCAGTTAAAGGTTACAAACAGACACAAGAGTTTTAGTAGTATATAGATAAACGTGCAGCCATACAACAATCTAACACCTCACAAATGACAGGTAAAACACTTGAAAGGTCCACAAGCATATATAGGAGAGGGAGAGGGAGAGGGAGAGAGAGAACACAACACAAACACACACACAAAACCAACTCCAGGCAAACACCTACCCACCCACTGAAGTAACTGAGAAATACCACATACATGTCATCCTCCTTTCCATGCTCTTCATAAGCACACACAATGCTAAGCTGTCCTTTGCTAGGACATTTGATATACCATTGAGGTAACAATCAAATAGGTGGAACAAAAATAATTCCAGAATTAGTTAAAACAAGTCATTTGTATTTTATTCAAAGGCAAAAATACTTCTGGTTTGTTCAACAAATCATAGTTAAAACAAATCCTGGGTACCATAAAATTAAAGGATGGGATAGAATACTTTGCCAGATAACCAGAGATGCTGAGTAAGTCAGCTGGAACCCTACCAGAGCTTCCTTCTATTCTATAACATGGCTCTCAATGCACCACTAACTCCAAAAAGAGGTCTGTGTCTCTAACACATAACTTGACCCTGCCTTTATATAATTGGATACAATACTTGATCTTAGCAAAAGGCTGAGAAGCATTAGATATGCATCAAGTACATTTTAGATAAAGAGATCAAAAGATTCATTTATTTAGAAAAATTATATAGCCATCCATCTTAAATACAGAACTCTGGGTGGCGAACAGTACATACAAAACAATATAAAAAACCCATAACCAATTAAAACAATCCAATAAAAAAACAATGTTATAAAACAATTCCATAGAAACACACATGCATATTGGGCTCCTCTAACATCCTGGCCCTAACACTTGGGGGGAAAGCCAAGTTTTAACAGTCTTCTGGAAGGCCAAGTGGGTTGGGGCCATCTGAATCTCAGGGAGGAGGCTATTCTATAGGGCAGGCGCTGTGACAGAGAAGGCATTCCTCCTCGGTTCTGTAAGATGACACTATTTGACAGAGGGGTCCTGACCACCCTTTTGTATCTGCTGGAAAGCAGAGAAACCCTCAAAAATATAGTTCCACAAGTAACTTGACCCCGTGCCATGTGGGGCTTTAAAAGTGATAACCAGCACCTTTAGTGCTTGAAGACTGTTAAAAAATGCCCACTGAACACAGACATTTTATAAATGAAACCAACAAACAAAGATGAGATCTAGCTCCCAACTTTATCTGTTCTTTGAAAAACATTTTGGGAGAACACAATTCCCTTTGGCCACTCTGGCCAAAAAGTACAAAATCTAACATTGTCAATCCCAAGTATGAAGAACTTTTGATGAGAATCAAATCACAAGAAGTCCTTTAAGTTTGTCTAAAACTAAGCCTTAAAAAAATTGTAAGAGCATATGGTGTAGGCTTCTTTAGATGTTGTATGCTAAAACAATGGACAACAAAAATAGGCCTGGCTTAATTCCGTGATTAATTTTACTTTGTATTTTCTTTCTTGGTGTTTTTTTTTAATTATTATTTTTATTCGAGAATGGCTGAAAGGCCTTTCCTCCCCCAACTGCCATTTCAGAGCTACTAGAGAATCTGCTGGCCCCGAGGGGATAGGAGAGAGAGAGAAGACAGAAGAAACTGTCCTTAAGCAAACTGGTTGAGGAGGAAACACCACAATAAATCAGGTGAGATACTTCAACCTTCAATTAGCCCAGGGGTGGGCAACGTCAGGCCCATGGGCCATATAAGGCCCGCGAGGCTCCCGCCTAAGGCCCGCGGGGTCCTGCCTGCAAACCCCTCCCCTTCCACGGGATTGGCTCCCACCCGCAAACCCCGCCCCTTCCACAGGACTGGCTCCCGCCCGCAAACCCTGCCCCCCAGTGCTTGTGATTGGCTCCTGCCCGCAAACTCCAGCCCCCGGTCTGCGGAAATCTCAGAAACCCCGCCCCCCACCCCCTCAGTTATAAATATCCAAATGGCCCTTGGCAGAAAAAAGGTTCCCCACCCCTATTAGCCTGAGAGAAGCAAGAAAGACAATGAGTGCAAATAAAGGACTTCTTTGCAACGTCACCAACAATGTCTGTATTCTCAGAGTTTATATTAACTTTACCATCCATTGCTTCAAGACTTTTACTGGGGAAGTGATTCATAAGCCCAGTCAGTTAAAGGCAGAGAGAAACTTATCTGTGCTAAGATTGACTGTATAGAGCCCTATGCCTCAGAGACAGGGGGAGGGAGAAGGAGAGAGAGTGGGGGGGGGGGGAAGCAGACTCGAAGAATTTTACTTAAACAATGTCACAAGATTAGAGATTTCCTTACTCTGTCTGTGGCCATTTGGCAGAAACTGACCTTTCTTCACCAAACTAGGGAGGTTCAGAGTGTCTCTTCTGGTTGTTCTTTTGAGAGTTTCCAGAATGAGTTTCTCTAAATAAACAAAAACTTGCCCGAACAAAATATTAAGTGAAGGTGATAAAGGAAACTCAACCATTCTTTGACTGCTGCCCCTCCTCTGACTAAAAATAGCAAATTGGACCGAAAAAAATTGTGAGAGTTCGAGGTCCTACTGTTTGCCACACTTGAAGGCTATTAAAGATAAGCAGCAGTGGGAAATAAGAGGAGATATTTATTCAATAAACATTTTGTAAATTTACAACAGGGCTGGAGAACAGGGTTGATTGTAGGAGGATTGGACAGGGACCCTCCCCTGGCCCTTGAAGCCATCCATTTTTCCCGTGCAAAGAAGTGTTCCACACAAGAGTACCTGGTTGATCAAATCAACAGAAGTTGCCCTGTGGAGCCACGGAAAGGATGCAGGTGGAACAAAGCTGATTCCACTGACAAGACATCTGTGTCTGCCACTTTTGCCCCCACCTCGCTTATCCATCCAACAAGATGCAACGTGGCTGGCAGTGCTAGAAAGGGGGGTGGCTTTGGATGGACTTATGGCTGAAACATGTCCTTAGCCCAAAGATTTACACTGATTACATTTACACTGATATGCATTAAGTTCTAATTTCCTACTATTATTTCGTTCAATTTAATAAGTCTTATAATTTGCGAGATGCCAATATAAAATTAAAAAAAAAATGCTTGCTGCTTGGACCAACTGAGCAATCCCATACACAGAAGCATACCTGCAACAACCCAGGGATGATGTCTTGTAGGAGCTGATGCAGTGACTCCTTTGAGATTCTTTCAATGACTTTAGTTTGCATTTTAATAGCAGCCAGATTAATCGGATAGTCAGCTGTTTGAATGATGGGACAAAGCACTTTGATGCACTGTTCTGGGTGGATGGAGCTGGCCAGGGTGGAAGCTGCTTCCTCGGCAGCTCTCACAACCTACAGTGGGAATGGGTAGGGGAGGAAGAGAGAATTGTTAAAGTTACAACGTTACAGAAAATATGTATGTTTCCATCCTTGAGAACCATGCGCATAGTCAACTTCAAGCTTAGAGCTATGATATTATACTGATTGTTCTAGAGACTGGACATTTCTGAATACATTATCAGAACATGGTAAAAAGAAATGCTGCATCTCCATCAACAGTGGTGGGCATTGGAAACATTGTTCTGGAGACTTCTGGTGGGGAACATGGCCGACTGAACAGCCTTGTCCACGAGCTCCATGTGGACAGAACTGAGAACACAGGTTTTTTTTCGGGCTCAGGCTTTTACCTGAAGCCCAGAGCTTTTTCATGAGTTAAAAAAAAGCTCAGAATTATCCCATTTCGTCCTCTAAAATGTCGCCTTGCAGCCTGAGAATCACAAACAGCGAAGACCCAGTAAGAGACGACAGAGGCTGGGAAACCATCATTTCCAACCCGCGTTTGTAGCCTTAAAAGGACATTAGGTCGAGCCCCCCACCCTCCCATTTCTAAATCACTAAATTTATACTTTTAAGTTTTCTTACCCTAAGGGAGGCTTTTTACAACAAGAAAAAGCCTTGGTGCCTATCGTTATTTCTGGATTAATTTCAAAAACCTTTTTTTAGTCTTTGGCTTACTTCCCGTCTAATTTTAAGGTGGACTGAGAATAATCATCTCCCCGTTACTATTTTTGTATTTAATTTGAAGGACTTAACTTTTTCCTATACGTTGAAATTGCTGTTTTGAGTTTTTTTTTCTGCTCACTTTCTGTAGCTGCTGGTTAGCACATTTTTCCTTTGTCAATTTCACTCAATAACTTCGCAAGCCTTTCATTAACTCATTAGCTCCTAGTTAAGTATCCAGGGGACACCATAAACTACTGCCTGAAATATGGATGACCTTAAGGAAATCTTCTCAGAGCTTCATTCTGGGCTTCATTGTGATTTCAAACAGATTCTCCATGACACCTGCCAAGCCATTATGCAAGATATTTGGGACATTGCAGAAAATATCAGTTCTAAAATGTGTCAACTGGCTGAAGAAGTTCTGTGGGGGAAGGAAGAAGTTTATCAAGAGGGGGATTTTTTTTCCCTCACAGTGAGAATGGACTTTCTGAGGAACTCCCAGGCGACGAACATACTTTGGTGAAGAGGGAGTTAAAGTTTGACTTGCAAGATAATGATGAGGCTGTTTTCCTGAAGAATTGTCTTGAGAACGAAGATATGTTATGTGGGAGGTTTTCTACTGAGGAGCTTGCTTTTTTAAGGGGGGCAGTTGCACTGTTAAATTTTCTTACGAAAAATGCCTTATGCGTAATATGGAGACAAGTAAATGCCTTGGTATATTTTGATGTGGGATAAGAAATTAAGAATATGTATTTGGATTGATATTAAGGCTTGTATGATTCCATTTTTCTTTAATGTTTTAAAGTTTGTTTGATCTTTTAAGATTTATAACAGGGGTCCCCAACCTCCAGCCACGGACCAGGACCGGTCCGTGGCCTGTTAGGAACCGGGCCGCACAGCAGGTGATCGGTGGGCGAGCGAGCGAAGCTTCATCTGTATTTACAGCTGCTCCCCATCACTCGCATTACCGCCTGAGCTCCGCCTCCTGTCAGATCAGTGGCGGCTTTAGATTCTCATAGGAGCGTGAATCCTACTGTAAACAGTGCATGCGAGGGATCTAGGTTGCGCGCTCCTTATGAGAAGTCAGAATAAATGTAATGCACTTGAATCATCCTGAAAACATCCCCCCCCCAGTCCATGGAAAAATTGTCTTCCACGAAACTGGTCCCTGGTGCCAAAAAGGTTGGGGACCGCTGATTTATAAGATATAAGAATAAGTGTTTGGTTCTAGGTTTAATAGGGTAAAGATTGTTATAATACTATTAAGTATAAAAGTAGACAATTTAAATGTTTTTATAAATTTGATTTTTATTATAGTGGCCAGAAATATATAGAATAGTGGTAGGAAGGAAATATTTAAATAAATAGTTTCCTTTTGGGGGGGGAATCATGGAGAGAGCTGGCTTATGGAATCGCCAAGGGTCGGATACAACTGAATGGATAATTCGATTCAGTTGGGGGGGGAATTGATTTAGAGGTTTATATATTTGTTTATTTTTCTTTATATATAAGGGGAAGGAGCAATTGTCTAGTGATTTTTATAATGTGTCTATGGAATGATTTATAGAAATAATATGATCTTGGTTAGATTTAGAGTAAGGGATTAATTATGGAAATTGCTGTATATTCTTGTTGAAAGTCGGAAGTCATCTTGTAATTTCTTAAAAAATCTTTTTTTATTTTCTGTTTTCTCACTTTTCTGTTTTTCTTTTTGTAGCTTTTTGCTTTACCAATCGAAGAGAATATTTGTAGCTCAGGGTTGAACTGGGGAGTCTTTGGTGCTCTCTGAGCCTTGTTGTTTTCATGCAGACGTTTCATTGCCAGGCTAGGCAACATCTTCAGTGCGAAAAGGGAGTGGAACTTGCTGTCTGTTTATATACCCTGGCTTGTCCTGCCTGTGTTGGTGGGGGATCCTACACTCATGAGAATGAAGACTGCTTGAGGTGTAAAATTAAGCACAAGAATATAGATGGTTTAGGGTAAAAATGTTAACATATTTTGATAGTTCAGCATTGTGAAATTATATAAAATCACAAAATTGTAAGGAGCCAGTTAGCTCATCAAGTCCATGATCAGTACATCTCTATCCAGCCTTTGCTTAAAGTTGTCCAGCAAAGGGAAATTCTACTGTTTATGTGGTCTTACTATTAGGAAAGTTATTTTTGACTCCTAACTTTTGCTTGAATATACCTTCCTGCAACTTAAATCATTATTCTATGTCCTGCATTCTAGAACAACAGAGAACAAGTCAGGATTCTCTTCTGAGCTTTCAGGTACTTGAAGAATGCTATTGCATCCTCCTCGCAGTTGACTTTTTGAAAAGCTAAAGATTCTGTCCTCATAGAATTTAAGTTCCCAATGCCCTGATCATCCTGATCCTTCTTTGCATAGTTCCAGGTTGTGTGAATCCATCTTAAAATGTGGTGTTCTGAACTGGACACAGTGTTCAAGGTAAGATCTTGACCAAGGCAGAATAAAATAGAATAGTCATCCCTTTGAATATGATTTCTAGACATATGCTTCAGACATACGGTTAATTCTAAAATGGATCCCAGAATTTTGGAAGAGACTTGACGTATTGAATTAAAATTTTAGTAGATTCCCTTTTAGCTCAATACAAGCCAAAGTAAAAGTCCAGAATTCATGAGTATTTAAATAATAATAAGACGACACGGGGAAGTGATTTTCATTTCTTTCTCAGAATAATAACCAAGCTAGAGCAATGTAAAAAGAGAACTCCGCATTTGGCCAGACAAGCAATATCTATCCTGGGTCCAAAGATATTTATTTCCTTGCCTCCAAAGATATTTATTTCCTTGCCTTCCAAAGCCTTTATTTCCTTGCCTCCATTACTAGAGTATAATAGAATGGTAGAATGGACACCATATGCTAGAAAGATATTGAGTCCAAGGCTTCCTTAAGAAATGGAAACCTGCCAAAAGGAGAACAAAAAAAAATACATGTTGTACTAAGGAAATTCAAGCAAATTAAAAGACAAAAAAGTGTTCTATTGCTAATAATCAACAATAAAAATATTTTAATATATCAAATGGAGGAAACAGATAAAAGGAGGCAATAAAGGAGGATAAGCAGAAAACATAAAAATTATTTGTGTCTATTTTCAATGCAAAAGGTATAGGACAGTACTAATGCTGATACAGTTATTTTTAGGAAATGTATCTAACAAAATGTAATGAAGGACAGTTGTAGGAAAACAAGCAAATTACTGAGTCCCGATGATATCCATGCAACAGTTATTAAAGCAATCTTATTTATAATGGAAGAACTTTACCACATGTTTTTAAGATCACTCTTAAACTCTACTAAATATTGGAAAATGAACAATATAATATCATTTTAAAAAGGGTGTTGGGGATCCATGAAATTATAGGCTAAGTGCTTTAATACATATTCTGGGTTAACTGTAAAAAACTTTCTTAAATTAAAAAAGTTAAGCAAACAGAATGAAAAACCTTGCTGAAGAAGATTCAGCACTACTTCCTTAAGTTAAATCCTGTCTCACTAACCTCGATTTCTTTGAGAATATGGACATAGTGCTGGTTCGTTAGATATTGTTCAAAAGGTTTTCAACAATGTTTGCCATTAAAAATGCACAGCAAACTTGTCAGTCATTAAAACAGAGGCCCGCTTATCAGTGGGTGATTTTTAAAAAACAGAAAGCAGAAAGTAGGAATAAATGGTAAGTTCTCACAGGAGTAATAAACAGAATCTCTCAAAGATTTCTATTGGAACTTGGGCTTTTTACTATCATAAAAAATTACTTTGATGAGGATTAGCAAAGTCATGTGATACTAGGCTCAGAGGTATATGGAATAGGACCCACCACTTGTGTTAACAGCAGACCACAACTTGGGTACAATAGTTCCCTCCAAATTAAAGTTCCATAGTAAAATTAATAAGATATGCCAGCCTGACCATCTACCTAGAAATGGGAAAAGATGGGCTTCCGGTGGGAACATGGCAGTCTGAACAGCTGTGCTCGCGGGCTCCGCAAGAACTGACAACGCGGCAATTTTTTGGGCTCAGGCAGGTTTTTCCTGAAGCCCAGGAGCATTTTTCCGGAGAAGGAAAACACTCAGAATTACCCCATCTGTCTTCAGGAAGGCTGCTTGCAGCCAGAAAATCGCAAACAGCGTTCATGATCGACTGGTAAGAGCAGCCTGGAGGCTGGAGCGTCATCATTTCCAAGCTGCGCTGTAGCCTTAAAGGGACATTAAGACCGGCCACCCCATTTCTAAATCACCCAATTTATCTTTCTTTTAGGCATGTGTACCCTAAGAGGCTTGGGGCATGGTGGCTCAACGGGTAAGATGCCAGGCTTGTCGATCAGAAGACTGGAACAAATGGAGATGAGCACCGGCCCCTAGAGTCGGACACGACTGCACAAATGTGCAGGGGGAACCTTTACCTTTACTCTAAGAGAGGCTTTCTACAGCAAGGAGAAACGCGTTCTCTTGGTGCTTATTGTTACTTTTGTGATTAATTTTTTTTAAGTTTTGGATTTTGCTCTCCATCCAAATATTAAGGGAGGTTGAGAGTATGTAACCGTCTCCCTGTTATTATTGTTGAAGATTTTAGCATTTTCCTACATGTTGAATCTGCTGTTTTGAACTTTCAGCTTTCTGTTGCTACTTTCCCTGGGGAACTGCCTGTTATCATACTTTCACTTGTGTAAACACGTTTCGGAATTCTTCTATTATTTCCCACTTTCACTGGTTAAGTACCTAGGGGGTGCCATAATTTACTGTGTGAGTCATGGAGGATTTCAGACTCTCTCAGATTTTCATCAAGACCTTAAACAGATTCTTTCTGATTCCTGTCAAGCTCTTATGCAAGGCATTCAGGACATTGTGGAGAACATGAGGTCTGAAGTGTGTCATCTGGTTGGGGATGTTGTGGAAGAAATTGAAGAGCTTAACAATGACAGAAATGTTTCTTCTAATAGCAAGATCGGGGCTTCTGTTGAAATGCTAGATGAAGATTGGATAGTCGAGTTGAAGAAATTAAAGGGACAGATCGAGTTGCAATTCATAAGTGAAATTGATTTTCTGATGGAATATTATTATTTATGGAAAAGAAGGGGTTATTATGTATGGGAGGCTTTCTGTTGAGAAGTCAGAGTTTTTAAGGGGGCAGTTGGGCTGTTTGATTTTTTATGAAAAAAGCTCTGTGTGTATTGTGCAGATATGTAAATGCTCTGGTTTATTTTGAAGTGGGGTAAGGGTTTAAGAATATTTATCTGGATTGCTTCTAGGGCTTGTTTGACTATATATCTTTAATTATTTGGAATAAGATTAATAAAGTATAATAATAAATGCTTGGTTTTAGGCTTAATATGATTAAGATTACTATAATTGTTGTATTATTTATAATGGCAGACAATTTATATGCTTTTTAGTTTGATTTTTATTATGTAGACAGAAATGTATAGAATAGTAGTAGGAAGGAAATAATTAAATAAATGTTATCTTTGCAGGGGGAAGTTGATTAGGAGGGGGGGTGTGTGTTTATATTTATATTTATTTATTTCTACTTTTTCTTTTAATATAAGGGGATGGAGCAACTGTATTTAGTGATTTTTATAATGTGCCAATGGAATGATTTATAGAAATGTGATTTTGGTTTAATATAGAGTAAGGGATTGATTATGGAAAATTTGTTGTATATTCTTCCTGTTAAAAGTCGGAAGTTACTTCTTGTAATTGTAAAAAAATGTTTTATCTTGTGTTTTCACACTTTTTTAGTTTTCTTTTTTCTTTTTGTAGTTTTTATCTTTGTCTTAAATCTAATAAAATTATTACAAAAAAGAAATGGGAAAAGATAAACATCTAAAAGCAAGTTTAAAAAAGTAGAAAATCTGTCCTTTCAATTGCCAATATTCAATAATTTTCCTTCCCTTCCCTTTCCTCTCTTTCTCTTTGTACAAAGAGCAAATAATGTAAATAGAGAGTAAAACAGAATAAATAATCCCTCCCTCCCTCCCTCCCTCCCTTCCTTCCTTCCCAATTCCTCAACTACATTCAATTACATTGCAAACCACCAGCTGCAAGTACAAAATGTCCATGTATGAATTTGGCCAAAATAAAAGATGTTGAAGATGGCAAACCTTCCCAATCTCTTGCACAAGTAATTCACAAAGAAAAGGACAAGGGCACAAAGTCAAGGTGAGACAACAAGAATGCACACTAGGGAGAAGCCTGCCAATAAAGGCACTCCTTAAGAACAAAATGTTTTGTCCAACTGCTTTATCTGGAAATCTGTTACAACTGCTGCTAATTGCGGCTACACACAAAAAAAAAGCTGTTGTATGAAGGCTCCGATTCCAAGAAAACATAATAGACATGCTGATTTATTAAAAGGATTAAATATTTCCTGGCCCTTCTTTTTAAGACAATCCTTATGCCTTTTGTTCCCATGTTGCTTGCCTAACTGAGTAAGTCATCATGTGTTTAAAACCACAATCCTGTAAGCAGATAAATGGCTATATAGTGCAGCTTATTCTGTTATTCCTACTTTGTGGCCAAAAGCTTTTTTTTCCCTGTATGTAAGTTCTCACCATACTATACAGAACTGCATACGCTTAACTCCACTGACTTCAGTTAGAAAGGTTACAATCCTTGTAACCTTTAACCTTGTAATACATCTGGAAAGTCATGGTGTAATCATGTAAAAATGTATACAGGACTGAAGTTAATTAAAAAAAATATCAGTAAGAAAATCTGGTGTGGGTTAAGCATAAAATATAAGATGTTGAAATAGGTTGAAAGTTTTCATATTCTTCATTTTATCCTCTTTGTCACTGATGTTCTGGGCAAGAAATGACAACCTTTTTTTGTCTTGAGGGAACAACAATGACCATCTATCCTGCTTGAAGGATACCAGGAATGTCTGAAGAGTAGGTGGGTCTGAAACTTTTGGACCTATGAGTATTATTTATTTTTCATTTTTCATTTGGGGAAACTTGGGACGGACTAAGTCAAAATGGGTGCCTTAATTTTGGTTCTTAAAGCCCCAAACTCTGAAATATGTACTCATCAAGATGGTTTTGCAGGCCGTAAAGGCTGCAGATGGAATGCTGTAGGGCCACATATGGCTAAAAGGTGGCTCCCTATGCTTACGTCCTTCAAAGCACATAGCCAGGGTAGATTCTTTAAAGGAATCCCAGCAGACCCACAAGAAAAGTTAATATAGGGCCATAGCCAATAATGTATAGAACTAGTCAGAGCTATGGGCTAGGAGTTCCATTAAGGTATGATTTATTTCTCTCTTCCTGTGCCATCTATATTCTTCATATAATTTCAACCCATCAATTCCAATACAAATAGGTAGTTATTAATACATCTTTTATTACTATCTCCAATACCATTTAAACTTACTGGCTCATTACAGTTTTGTTTTGATCAAGGCGCTATTGGAATTATTAGTAAGGCATGACCTATAGGCACATACATTGATTAAAGTATAGCATGAGAATCAGAATTACCTCTTTATGAGAATCTTTATGCGCTTCTAGGGTCTTCATGATAGTTAGCTCAGCATAGTTTTTAAATCTTGCAGGTTGGTTCCTCAGAATTTCTCGCAAAACTCTTAGCGCCAAGGCTCGTATTGAATGCTGAATCAAAAGAAGCAGCACATCTTGAAGAGATAGTTCATCTTTTCAGAATCATTAATACAAGGAATGCATTGTTTGACTGGAACTGATACATATTTTATATTTTATAAAATCAAGTTTTTAAATCGGGAAAAATCAGATCACAAGGCTCAGAAGTGAACACCACAGCAGCCTTGCATCATGGGTCTAAGTTAATTAGCAAAACTCAATAGTATGTTTGCTTGAGAACCAGGTAGCTGCTAATAAACATTGGGAGCTTTTAGATTATGTCAGGTATGAGTGGAAGGTGTAAAATAAGCCACCCACTGAAATGTGTATCAAAGAGAACAGCAAACAGGGATTTACCACATACCCAGTTCTGATTCTGTCTCTTTTTGGAATACATAAAGTATCTAAAAACTCAGTTAAGTTTCATTTCCTCGGGTCTTATTAATAATGAAGACAAATACTGTGTTATTAGTAACACAGAAAGCTAAAGCACTGTTCCATGTTTTGCAGAAATATATCTGTTTTACATTTCTTTTGGAAATCGCTATTAGTTTTTGTCATTTAGTCTACTGTCATCCCAGCCCTGATAGTCACCAACACCTTTATCCAGGAAGATCATTATTAGTGAGAGTATTAGAATAACATCTTAAGTTATGTAACTGTTGGGATGTGTTTCTGGATGAGAGCCATTTCAACCATTGCCTACAGTTTCAACACAGAAGCATATGGTTTAGCTTCCTCAGACTGAACTTTGTAAATATATCCTTATGTTTTGGTATTCTTCTCTGCAACTCCTAAGCCAACATTTGATTCATCCCAATTTAATCTTCGAACACCTCAGTGACAACAAGAACTGGTAGAAACAAATGACAAAAAATAATGGGCGAAATTTTATTACAGTACTTGCTTTCAGAATGTTATTCTAAAAGCACTTACATTCTATGAACATGTAAAATCTGGTATTGTTTCAGTCACTTGTCCTGTTTTTATTAAAGGGATCAGTAAAAAAGTAGATTAGCATAATACCAATAGGTATCAATTGTTGTGCAGAATAAGCTAATTAACTTACAATTTGTTTATTTGAATTTAGGAAGGATGAAATAATTCAGACTTTGTCCTCAAATGCAGAAAACTGAGGTCTGGCTGAAATGATAGATACTGGCATCTTGTTTATTAGCTTTGCTTGCCTTTGATGTAGTTTTCAGCCACCCAAAGGCCACTGAAAATATATCACTGTGCTGAACCATGCAGAAAGCTTCAGAAGTGGAAATGTCCACTTCCTTACAAAAAAAAAAGGATGAAAGGAAACAATGTTTCTTATTTAACTATTTTAAATATGTAATTAAAATGATGACACAGTATGTTTAATCTCATAGCCACTGCAATAACAATTCTGTTTATTCAAATGGAAAAATAATAGTCTAATTAAGCCACAAAAGCTTATAGCTGCCCAGAGTCATTGAGAGTCGGGCGGCATACAAGTTTAAACATAACAACAATAACAACAACAACAACTTTCCAAAATGTCCCAGCATGGGCATCCAGTTTGGGCAAGACTTGTTTCTGCAATAATGAATTTACTAGCCTTTTAAGTGTCATGTTGTTGTTAAATGGCATAGCTCAGGGAATGCAACTTTTGGGGAAGCTGAGGACAACACAGCTTTAGGATTGTATGGCAAGGGCAACCATCTAAAAAGTAGGCAGGGCTAGAACAAAAACCAAATTTAGTTTCAAGGTAAGCACATTTGACTAAAATTGAATTAAAGTTAATATAGCATTTTTGATGGACTCTGCATATTACATTGGGTTCTCAGATTGTGTGTTTCTGGCACAGTTATTCTTTGGCGGCAGCATCCATCTCCAAATCCATACTGATGTCCCTATCCTGTCAGTGGAACAAATCCTTCTAGGGCCAGCTCCCTTTTGAGGGCATCCTGACTAAAGTACTCTCTGATGGGACCCTTCCTCAACTGGAGAGATGTGTGGCAGAGGTAGTGGGTAACAGCAGTGTTCCAACATGCACCACGTGTCTTAGGAATACAAGTTTCAAGTGTCACAGTAACAGAGTGATGCTCCTTTGGAGAAATTGGAGGGGGGCTAGACATCTAGGATAATTAAATCTAACTGGCTGGCATTTCTGACAATGTGATGACAGATTAAACAAAACAAAACAAAAAGGAAAACACTATCTAAACATTAGCCACATATACTGCAATGAGAGTGCTGGTAGTAAGTGCTGTATCTATGAGGCATAGCAAAGCCTATGACAATATCTTACATCTTTGTCTCCAAGCGTTTCAAGTAATAAAAGCAAAATGGTCTTAAAATGTTCCTCCCAAACTCCCAGATTATCTTCTCTTGTAATCTTCAATAATTCAAGAAGGGCTCCTTTCCGTTCTTCTACCCGCTCATTATGATTGGATAATTCTTTTAAAAGATCAGCCACCAAGTCAGAATGATCAATGGGCACTGAGGGAAAAAAAGAGAAAAAGTAATTTCACAACAAAGAGAAAAAAGCAAGAACTTTAACAGGCGACAGTGGGACATATTCACAATATTTCTAGCTAGTCTATAAACATAATTTGTCTTGAGTCCTTTAAATACAAAGGTTTTATCTATAATCTAAACATATTCAGACTTTAACAATTGCTTCTTGCTGTTACCGCTTGTCAATATGTGCCCATAAAGCAATTCTGTGCAGACAGGGGAGACCAGATGAAAACATATGGAGCGTCTGTTCCCACGGCTTTTCTTTTAACCATGGATAGCTTTCAGCACACAAAGGAATGACTTTTGGAAACTGCCCTCTTCATTGATGTGAATGTAGAAGACCACTTACAGAATGCCCTGGCCCCCGTTTCACTATAACAGAGCTTTCCAAACTGTGTGTGGCGACACAAAAGTGTGTCGCCACACACAGTCTGGTGTGTCGCCACACAACCCGGAAGCGCTGATCATCATCAGCGCTTCCAGGTTTTCCCGCGGCGACACACCAACCGCGGCGCGCAAAAATCCGAAAGCGGCAGCAGCGCTTCCGGGTTTCTGCGCGCTACCGCAACGGCAGCACTTCCGGGTTTTCCGGCGGCGACACACCAACGGTGGTTGGTGTGTCACTGCGGGAAAACTTTGGAAAGCCCTGCACTATAAGAACTGAGAGGTGAGCCTGTGGCTGCTGTACCACCCAGCTGAATCACTTGCCCAGGAGCAAGACACTACATCTAAGTCAGCAAAACTGAAGCCATGATTCTTACATTTCCCATATGGGTGGTCCTCGGTTAACGACCACTTGTTCAGCGACTGTTTGAACTTACGACGGTGCTGAACAAATGGTATTTACAATCGGTCCTTGAAGTTCTGGCCGTTGCAGTGCCCCCATGGTCACGTGACCACAATCCGGGCTCTCGACAACCAGCCCGCATTTCCGACCATTGCAGCGTCCCACAGTCATGTAATTGCGATTTGTGACCTTCCCTGCCGGTTTCCCACAAGCAAAGTCAATGGGGAAGCTGGCAGGAAGTCAGAGGTCACGATCAAATGAGGTCCTTGCTTAATGACCCACGGTGATTTGCTTAACAACGGTAACCGGAGACTGCTGGAACTGCTGTCGCTAAGCATCATGGTCATGTGACATCACACTTTACGATTGCGTCGCTTATCGAGAGAAATTCCAGTCCCAATTACCATTGTTAAATGAGGGCTACCTGTACTCTAAACTAAACAGCCAAGTGCCTCCTGTGCAATCTCACTGGTTTGATGACATATAAAGGGTACCAAGAAAATATGAGCAAAGATCCACTCCTCTTCAGGCCAGAAAAATGGCTCTTAAAATTCTGGAATTTTCAGTTGAGCAAATGCCACATGTGAAAGGGCCCTGAGTTTCCATATTCTGCTCAGTTGAAATTGCATCATATTATGATATGGGAATTGTTGGGATGAACATGGTGGTCATCCACACTGACTAGCAAAAGCCTTAACCTTTTCCTCCATCAACACCACTGGAACAATACTCCAGCAAGGCATAATCCAATTCTAGCTAAGATTTTTTTGGTGGAACATGAGCAGTTAGCCATACTAGCACAGCAACATTATGGAAGCTTTTAGAATTTTAACATTCCAAAAGAAGCTACTGAAATGTCATTTCATTGGGAGGCACTTCTGAATGAGTGGTAATTGGAGTACCATTTTATTTGGTCCATAGAGAAAGAACAAACTATAGGATGCCAAAGGAAACACAAAAAAGGGTAAAGATCAGATGTCTGTATTTTTAAACCCAAAGTTGTAGCAATTCCCACCTTTGTCCTTCATTTTCCCACAAATTCAGGGAGGTATATCTCCTAGGACTATGCCAGGCCTTTGAAAGTGGTACTTTGCAGTGCATAGGAGCACAAATTAAGCACTTCTCATGCAGCTGCCTCTCATTGCAGCTGTACATGAATGTGCAGGCAGAGATATCTGGGAGAAGCTTATGAAGCAGCTGTGCTACCCTAGAAAAAGAAACAGCTGCTTTAATGATTCAAAGAGAAGTGCTTTAATAAATGTTCCTGTACATTATGAATAAGGTAAAAAGGTAAAGGTTCCCCCCGCACATTTGTGCAGTCGTGTCCGACTCTAGTTGCCAGTGCTCATCTCCATTCATTAACCGAAGAGCCAGTGTTGTCCAAAGACGCTTCCGCGGTCATGTGGCCGGCATGACGCACGCGGAACGCTGTTACCTACCCACCGAAGTGGTACCTATTCATCTACTTGCATTTCCATGCTTTCGAATTGCTAGGTTGGCAAGAGCTGGGGCTAGTGCTGGAGCTCACTCTGAGACGCGGGGCTAGGGATTCGAACCTCCGAACTTGTGATCTTCCGATCAACAAGTCTGGCGTCTTACCCGCTGATCCACCACGCCCCTTTTTTTTTTATTATGACTTATGAATACCTTCATTCAAAGGATTTGAACAGTCCTAGTACCTCATCTTCCTCTATTTTGCATATTTTCTGCCACAATACTGATGGAAGACTGCAATACTAGAGTAGCTACAATATGTGAAGTGGCTCTAATAAATAAGTTGCATTTATTTTTGATGATCTTGCTATTTTTGAAATTCCTGCCAGTCCCTTTCCTCTCTAGAAGACTACTTACCAGAAGATGAGTGGGGGGAAAACCATCTATTTATCTTAGTAAAAATAGGTTGAGATCATAAAAATGTCCGTAAGGTTAAACCAATTCAGACGAACGCTAGGATTTCCCAATGAACAGCTATGAAAATCACATTACTCAGAGCTGTTGCATATTCCATCAAGGCTGATTAAGAGATTATGTAAACTGAACTCAAGAAGCTAGTGTCAGTATGATGTTCTGTAACAGTTTAACATCAACATGTAAATGTTAAGGCAACAATAAGTTCAATACTGGAGTTTAGAAAATAAATGAAAACCAACCATCCCGAAGCTGATCCATATCATCATCAAACACGGCTTCCTTAAGAGCAGTCTTATCATAGGCGCTGATAGTATCAGAGTATGGGTAGGGGTTGTACTCTCGAGCTCGGGGTCCAGAAAAGGCACGTGGGGGCTGGGTGTTGAGCAGGGAAGTCTTGTTATCTAGAGCCATCCTTCCTCCTTCCACAACATCACTGCTTCCACGCATATCAGTAGCTGGTGAGGCTATACCATCATCTCTAGAAACCTGTAGCAATTGATAAAAAAAATTCTTTAAGACTACTTTATTGGGGGCAATTTTCATTAAGCTAGAAAGGGCAACTCTATTATGTTTTTCAGTCCAGCAGATCTGGTCAAGCTATTATATATAAATTATGCCCAGTTGACAGTCACCCACCCATGTGTTGCTGCTTGAAACTGAACCATGTGGAGGATGCTCAAAATGGCAAACCATTCATCTCAATATTCAATTATCACTGCTCTCAATATTTACTTCACACAAAAATTACATATCCTTTCAATGTCTACTTACAATGTCACTGTCCTTCTTTCCATCACGTTTGATTGGCTCATTTAGATCTTCTTGGCTACGAAAACTAAACTTTTCAATTGCTTCAGTGACTCCACGAAGAGAGCTATAAATTTCATCAGAATTTAGGTTCTCCGTGTCGTAATCCAGCATGCTGAAGAACGAACACATATGGAATGTTAAAATTACAGAGTGGCTCCTTTGAGACTGAATTAGACTTTTTCTCATTTGGAAAGACGTGATTTGAAATTCAGTTTTAAAACATGCAACTTTCAGAAGGCTTTTCAGACCTGAGCACCAGGAACTCAGATGTTAATTTCCAGAATGTATAAAAACTACTCAAACTATACCTATAATTGGAGAGCAACACAGTTGGGCTTCATCTGTTGGCCAGAGGAGTAAGGGTTGTATATTTATTATTTAAGCAAGAAACAACCTTCCCTGAATTGGATATAAATGCCAACTTGTAAGTCAGACCATTCCATTCTAGCTTTGAATTGATCTCCCTTTCTCCCTTTTTCTATCCAATGGGATAAAAACAGAGTAAGTAAGTAAATAATAAGTAAATTGACTGATTGATTGACTGTCACAGTTCCATGATCAACATGAACATCCCAGCAGGTCTTTAACTGAACAGATTTCCCAAAATATTAAACATATTATCCTATATAAAAACCCAAAGGCACATTAACATAGACTATTTCCCCATGGAATAAAGAAGTTCTAGTACCTGAAACCTAGTCCAAATATGTGATAATAACTATAAAGAATTAGCAATAAAACTAGTTATCAGTGATGCTGGAAATTAAACCTGTGGCACTGCAGACTCAAGGCAAGAAGTACTTAAACTAGTTTTTGGCTTTACATTTTATTCTGCAAGGAATCCAAATTGAAGAATCTAAAGCAGAGCTTTCCAAACTTTTCATGTTGGTGACACACTTTTTAGACATGCATCATTTCGTGACACACTCTTACAGCAGGGCACAAGGCAGGCACTAGGACCTGCGCGGAATCCTGGAGGCAGCAGCAGCCGCGACACACCCAGACACTGCAGCCGACACACTAATGTGTCCCGACACACAGTTTGGAAAGCTCTGATCTAAAGTATTACACTTTAATTATTCTCAAATAAAAAATTATCAGCGATGTCTCACTTTCCTCTAGTCCAGAGCTTTCCAAACTGTGTGTCTGGACATGTTAGTGTGTCGGCTGCAGTGTCTGGGTGTGTTGTGGCGGCTGCTGCCTCCGAGCCCTGCCAGGATTCCACGCAGGTCCTAGTGCCTGCCTTGTGCCTTGCTGCCTCCAAACCTGCCCTGCCAGGATTCCACGCAGGTCCTAGTGCCTGCCTTGTGCCCTGCTGTAAGAGTGTGTCGCGAAATGATGCCCTGCTGTAAGAGCGTGTCGTGAAATGATACATGTCTAAAAAGTGTGTCACCAACATGAAAAGTTTGGAAAGCTCTGCTCTAGTCATTTTTTTTCTTGTGCTTGTTGGAAAGAGTATTTCCTGTATGTGATCTTTTTTTTTAACAGGCCACCATAAAAGATTCTATAATTATAAAAAATACTCATATAATTTAATTCCTTTTTTCCTCAATTATATGAGGTGAGGTTTCTCAAATACCACAATTAAGGCTAAATTTTATTTGGTCTATAATTGGTGTTTTAACTAGATCAGTCACATTACTACTTGGGCAAATTGGGTGAAACATGTAACACTAAGCATAATCTGAGGGGTTCTACTAAAAATACTGGAAGAGAGGAACAAAGGGCTGTCTACTCCTTTTAGGCTAAGGTGCAAAACACTATTGTTTAAATTCCAGATAACTGATATGCAAGAAGTTAAAATCTAAATAAGCTGTAAGAATCCAGAAGTACTGCAATGGATTTGTTTTACAAAAGCTTTATTCATTGTGATATAGGGAAGAGAAGAATTAAGAGAAACCCTAAATGTGTAATGACTCCAGACTCCTGAACTGGAGACTGTTCATAGAAGAACTAAAAGTAACAGAGCTTCTGGGTACATTGGGGCACCTATATTTTATCCCATTGTGAATTGTAATCCAAAACGGGGAAACCTTGCATTTTTCCATGGCCATGTGGGAGTGGGATTTGTATGTGTTTCCCTTGCTCTGAAAGAGTGAAATTAGAATTAAGCTAAACATAAATACCGAATTTCTTTTCTCCATAAAAGCTATCAATTTCTACACCTGAAATTCATTAGTACGTAAGCTTACCTGGAATATTGATCCCTAAATTATTTTCTTGCTATTTCCAAAGTGTCTCCTCTCATTCCTTCTCAAATGCCCTCACCCCATCTTTCTCTATTACAAGTTCGTACAGGTGCTAGGACAGCTGTTAAACTAACCAAACCACATTCTCCTTTTATGATGTATATATGTGTTTAGGGGGTTAAAAAATAAAACCTTACACTTTCAACTATAATGTTTGAGCAATTCTCCAGTTCAAAGTAATTATTCTCTAACTTGCTGAAATCCTATATCTGATGTATCTAATGGATAATCAAGTAACCTTGGTTCTGTATCCATCTTGACACTTGAAAGGTACATAAATTTACGTGTGTGTGTGTGTGTGTGTATTTTAATCTGTTCAATCATGCCCGATTCTCAACAAGGTTTTTCAGAAGTGGTTTGCCATTGCTTCTTTCCTAGGGTGAGAGGGAGTGACTGGCCCAAGGTCACCCAGCTGGCTTTGTGCCTAAGGTGGGACTAGAACTCTCAGTCTCCCAGTTTCTAGTCTGATACCTTAACCACTACACCAGACTTGCTCACCTGTCTGTCTGTCTGTCTGCCCAATAACAATGACGGCAACTAAATATTGCTCTCTACTCTGCCACTGATGAGTTGCTTTATATATAAGGTAGGTAGACTGTGAGTAAAAACAATAGTTTTCCTCTGGATCCAGAGAAAAGGGACTACAATTAAAGAGTTCCTCCTATGACACAACAGGATCGAAACTCTATCTCTGCTAAAAGGATGTTTCACAAAATGATAACCTATTTTGAATGGCACCTCCCAAAACTTGTATTTCATTATTTAAAACTACTTGCCAAAAACAAGATTTATGTCTCATGGAAACAGTTCCAGTCCCTGGATTTCTTTCAGTGTACTCTTTCTGCAGCACCAACCCAAGTAACACTGGCAGGACTGAATGTACATCTGGTGTTTTGGCAAAGCAATAATACGGCATATCCTAAAATCTCAGCATGTGACAATTTGCTGTGCTGTAGCCTTTTCAAGCTAGAAAAGTAGCAATTATTATTTAAAACAATTAAGTGTTTATAGATGCTATATGAGATAAACCATTCTCCACAAAAAAGGAAGTTTTACGATTTCCTAATAGACATGAGACAAGATTCTGGCAATTCTTCCTTGACAATTAATACTTCGTGCTCACAGTTCTCAATATTTCTCTACATAATAATACTAATTTCAATTTGCTCACAAAATGTATCACACTTTTTTTCTATTGATGGACAAGATGAATACAGAAAGGTAGACATCCACCTTATCATTAGTGTTCCATAAACTACAACCATGTCTCTGACAATCTGAATCAATATACTTAAAATTCACACAGCATAACCATGAAAGAAGCAAAAAATTCCCAACTCCAAATAATTCAAATCAATCGTCACCAATCCTTTTCAGCCACAAAATGGATTCATTTTCAACGAACACCCTCAACATTGCCTGCACTCCCACTGCTGGTTTATTAATCACTGCCTTTACCTTGATGTCTCCGCCTTATACTAATTTTTAGACTGTAAACTCCTCAGGGTAAGGAACTGAATTCTGTGTATATAACTGAACTATGTCATACATATCGATAGCATAATGATAGATCCAGCAGAAACTCAATTTGCATCAGTTTGTATATTAGTATGCCAAGGAGAAAAAGGGTCTCCTTTTGAATGACAGTCCTCGTTTTCTATTTAAAAAATTAACTTTTTCCAATAAAGCCATTCAGAGTCAATTCAAACAGAATGTACTATTGTAAAATAGTAATTTGGACCACAATTATACAAATGTCTGGATTATTCCATATTACTTGTTACATGGAATAGATTTCATTAGAAACCTTAAAATATCAGTGACATCCAAAATCTACAAGGGAAGAACCTATTTTTTTAGCCTGAGAATAAAACATTATAAAATAGCTCACAGAAGAAAGAACAATTTTGGTGTATTATTTCTTTTTTTAAAAAAACTAACCACATGTACAAGGAAATACATTTAGCCAGTATAAGAACTGTATGATATACGGTATAGATAATGTGAAAACAAAGGAAAGGGAAAAAAAAGAAAAATGGAAGATCAATTTACAATGAATAAATAAAATACATCCTATCAATCATACAAGATAGAAAACAATGATTCATGCAGAAAATTGGAGGAGTTACAAGGAGAACAAAGAGATGAGGAAAAATGTGTGACTTTTAATTGATGTCACAATATTATTTTCCAATGCCACAGCTTCCAACAAATACAGCCTTCAGGATTCAGAACTTGTCAATGTCTGGGATTTTACATGTACGTCCTAAGTTTGGCTTATAAAAATTGGCCTATAAAACAAAGGAAATTGCTTCTAAATATCAATAATCTCCCTCACATTTGGTTGATGGACAAAATCTAAATCTACACCATAAGTCACTCATTTTTGTTTATTGATGTTGTCATTTTATTTTCACACAGATTAATGTAAATAGAATAAGTTATTGTAGATTTTTATCTGTACTATAATTAAGAATAGTTTTGTGTCCCTTTCAGTGTTCTCATTGTTCTGTTCTTGCAGAGCTAAATACTTATCATTGCAAGCAATGAGGTATTCACACATTTTCAGGTACTGATGTTAGTAATTACATCCTCAAGCTTTGCTAACAAGTATGAAGATTAAGATCTACTGAATCTTCATATTGCTAGCTGCACAAATAAATGTGTTTTATACAAACGGGAATACATAATGGACATATGCCAGAGAATCTCATCTTGGCCAATCACACATCTGCATAGCATGTATCCACACAGTTTAAAAACAGGTTTATGCTTTCATATTGCCATTTGCAACTTGAAATGCTAGGTACATTGGTGCATGCAATAGGCTGTCTTTCTTGTTGCAAATAGTATAATTTTGCCATAGTTGACAGTGGTGATATATGGTTAACTAAAGGGGCTGGGGTTTCCAAGGTAGATCTCAGGTCTTCAATGTGTCCTCAGACACCTCCCTTGGTATCCCATCAGGCTTCCTGCCCCAATTGCCTTTTAAAAATATTATTTTCATTAACAATGGGAAAGTGGCATGCTGCAAAGCATCAACTCCAATATCATCTTTATTTACAAGAATGCTGCTGGGCTCTATAATCATTCATTAAAAAATAGAAAAGATGGGTAGCTATATCTACCTGAAACTTTGTTGGAAAATTTTCCCACTTGCCTTCTTAACATGGCAACCATAAACATAGAAATACAGAGCATCTTAAAAGGAGGAAGTGGCAAGTAGCATTCTGATAAATTGATGTTGGTTTGGTTATGTTCCCAATGTAGCCATTTTATAAATGGGCAAGCACTTCTCCCAATAGTCATTTTTCAAGACATAACATGTTGTCAAAATTCCATGTGTGCCCACCAATCCAAAAAGGCTGGGTCTTGAAACAGAGGCTGAGTACAAATGCAAAGGCCAGGCTTATGCACGTGAAGTTCAACAAATAAGACCGGAATTCCACCAAATGGTAGGTGGGGGTGGGGTAAGGTAGGAAGTGATACAAAGAAGAAATGAGTCCAGTTCCATATTTCTCCAAATGAGTGGTTTGGCTGAGAGGCTGTACAAAGAATGTATTCCCTGTACACAGCTAACAAACTTGCAGGTAAAATGTGAACTAGGTCCAGTGGGTGACTATTGCTCTCAGGTTGCCGAGACAATTGGCAGTATTATTCTAAATATTTACAACCTGGTGTCTTCAGGTGTGACATTCAAATTGCCATTTTCCAGCCAGCATGTCCATCAACCATGCTGTGTAGAGATTATGTGAATTGTAGTCAAGCACATCTGGAAGGTGTTACATTGGAGAGGCTAATTTATCAAATGCAAATAGGATATTTTTTCCCTCAATATTGCCAAGTGATTTTTGAAAACCTATTTTTTTCCTTTGGCATCCAAAATACTGTCTAATTCACAACTATGCATTGTTTAGTTCCGGTGTCGAACTAGAAGGTCAATATACCTTAAATCTGGTCCTGTCCCTGTCTACCACTTGGCATTGCCTGATTTCTAGGTTTTAGCTCCATACATACATCTGAAAAGGGAGGGAAGCATTAGCTTGGAATACTTCATTGCATGAAGCCTTTCCTTTGCTTTGGAAGCAGAAGGAATGAAGAGAGAGACAGGAATACTCCGTTACATTTCTCTGGGTGCCTTGCTTTGGAAACAACATAACAGATGGGATTTCTCCACAGATAAAAACTATAAAGGCAAAAGGTGCTGCCTCTTTCCACATCCCCTGGACCTGTCTCTTTGAAAGCAGTCAACTGAGCCAAAAGGTAAATAACATTGTGACACCTCTGACAGGTTGGATTAACAGGTGGCTTGTTACCTGGGAGAGTAAGAGCGCCTGAAAGTCTTGTGAGAAGGAGCAGCGGGGATGGAGTTAGGCTGAAAAAGGGGAGGGGGGTGCTTCGACAGCCCATCTGCACTCCAACCCCAGAAACGACTGCAGTGATCACAGGAAGAAAAAAGAGAAAAGGAGGGAAGAAACAGAAAAAGGGAGAAAAGAAAACTACAATCTGAGTGGCTGTGTTTTTTTCATGCTTTCTCAACTAGAGAAGAACTTAATAGAAACAGATTGGACAGGAATACTCCATTGATTTGCTTCAGGTAAATACTCTGCCATTCATTGATACTTGCAATATCAGTAGATATTGCTAAGGAATTTTAGGGCATCCCTTGTCTATATCCGTTTGCCTATTTCACAATATAGACTCAGACAATGTTCTGCAGTAAAACAATTGTTTTTCCCAGACTTATTTTGACTTTAGCCAATTGTAAAATGTCAAGGTGAGCAGAATATGCACTGGAATCAATTCTCTTAGATTATATGAGATTTAAAGGTACAATACAAATAGTCAAATGCTGATGGACCAAGAGGATCTGTGTAGACACCTGCATAGAGCGAGAATATCCTACAATGTGTTTTTCTAATAAATATTTCAGTAAAATTTCTCCTTAGCCTTATGTTTTGGTCTCTCACTATATACCCAATACGAACAACAACAACAAAATACTTAGAAACAGTGCTAAAAATTAAGCACTGCAATTTCTTCTTGTAATCATACCCCTGGGCATGTGATTCCACTACTTCACACCATGCTTAACCTTTTAAACTCACTCACCCTTAGCAGGCCAACTGTCAAGCAAACAAATTTGGACTGATAATCATTTATACCTGTAGTTTGAAAGATGGTTGCTTATTTCTCCCATTTATTCATTCATTCTTCTGAGCAATCACTCTCCAGAACTCAGAAGCAGTCATTCTGTTTCCTATAAGTAGTCCACATTCTGCCCTCTAGTTTTGTCCAATCAAGTACTTTGATGGTTAAATCAGGTAAATAAAGGTAAACCCTTAGAAATCTCTTACAGTATACTGTATCTATTTTGGGGCACACCAAATCCAATACCCCATGAAGCACTTCCCATTCTGGGCTACCTACTTCTGGAAATACACAAACCATTACATTCTGGAAGGAAAATGAAACACTGAAGAGCTGACTCTCCAGTGTAAAATATTTTGGACATCCCTGGTAGCTTATTAGCTGATCTCCATGTCCAGATATTCATTAGCAGTTGCAAACATTTACCAGGTTGGTAAAGGCCAGATATGGAATTGTCTATCATTCTTGGGGCAGTTCTATAGGATGAGCTCATAACATATATTGGGACTTATTTCTAGAACTGCTGGAGTATTCAATTGGTCGTTTTGTTTCTATTGAGTTTCACGTACGTCATTATAGCAAAAGATCACATTAGTGTATAAATAAATGAAAAACGCCGCAAGTCATGAAATGAGACATCAGAATAATTCTGCAGTACTTTAGAACTGTGCAAAGACCTGGATTCAAAGTGCAAAATGTAATTCAGAGTGAGCATGGGCATATATCTAGCACCTATTGAGAACATTTTAAACCAATCATATCTTTCCCTGGGAAGAGTTATTACCCAGGAAAAAGTGCAGCCTTTTAAAGATGATTCCAACAGGTGTTACATACGTACATGCCCACACTTTCTCTCTGAATCAAATTTTGCTCTTTGAAGCTAGATCTCTGCACAACCCTATTATATCACAGCATGCTTCTTCAGCTGTTCTGTCATGAAAGTGTTTCATGGAAAAAAGGCTAGAAATAAGAGTTATGTTTACACAATTTTCCATTTGAAGAAAAAAAAGGCTAATAACACAAAATCTGATCCTACCTACCTGTGGGGCAAGCAACCAAAGACATGCAACCTCAATTTTTAAAGGACAAAGTATGACCAACTCTCCCATACTCTCTCAGTGTAGCCAAACAAACTGACAAGTTTATAACGTCAAAGTACAACATTCAAAAAACATTTTAGCATTTAAAACCAGAGAGATATAATTTGCTGGCTAATTATTTCAAAATGTCAGTTTGAACTCCAAATGCATCTCAGATGCAATGAAAGACATTCATTTCATTTCTCTACTATGTTTCATCCATTCAAAAAATTTCAAAGTTGTATTTGTAAATGAGTTTCATAGTCTAAACACTGCAGGATTGTTTTTTGTTCCAGCATTTCAGAAAAGCAGGAACAAAAAATTAGAGTATAAAACAGAAAGCCAGAACAAAGAAAACTTTAAAAGTCACAGTGAAGCAATTCTCAAATATTGTAGGCTAAAGCTTGAATAAGAAAGTATTAAAATTTAATAAAAACAGCAAAATACGATTTACAACTAAAAACATTAACAATGAATAAAAATGTGGATTAGCTTGGAGCAAGAAGCTTGTTCAGAAACTGAACGCAAAGCCAAATATGTATGTGAGACATATGTCATTAAGGAAAAAAACCCCAAAAGAATAACTTATATATCTGTGTGTGCATTTGTCTGCGTGTGTATATTACAATGCACACACACACACACAGTACATATATATATACGTACACACATTTACTTTAAACATTCATAGTCATTATTCTGAAAATCTCCAGAGATTCAGATTTCTTGAGTTTGTGGGGGGAAATAAAACCTAAAATGGTCGAATACACATAGAACTGGAAAATACTACATATAAGAAAATGTCAGACATTTTGAAAATCTTCAAAAATGAAAAAATAAAACCAAGGACATACTTGTACAAGATAAAGAATGCTTTTGCTCCAAAATCATTTGTACTTTTTGTTGAGATATGGGAGATTGGAATGGAGTTACTTCCCCATTAACTGACAGAACCTCTGAAAAACAAATTAAAATTAAACAAGGGAGATTACCAAAATCCTTTTTTGACTTGATGGATAATTTAGCATTAGTGGACTCATGGGGATATAAAAATGGACTGGCAAAAGACTATACTTTTTACTCAGAGAGACATAAATCTTTTTCTAGAATTGATACGATTTGGGTTTCAAAGGACTTGGTGAACAAAATCTACAAAGTGGATATATTGCCAAAGACTTTTTCTGATCATAATCCTGTTAGTATGATAATTAAAAGAGCATCTAGATCATATAGATGGAGGTTGAATGAATCTATTCTACAAAAAGAAAAGGTGGTAGAGGATTGTAAGAAGAAACTGAAGGACTTTTTTGAAATTAATTTGGACAATGAAATTGACTTAAAAACTGTATGGGATGCGAGTAAAGCAGTTATGAGGAGGCATTTTATTTACCACAATTGTAATATTAGAAAAATATCTCAACAAAAATACAAATGATTTTGGATCAGATCAAACTGAAAGAAACTGAATTACAGAAAAAACCATCAGATAATAACATATCAACTTAAATTATTACATCAACAAATATCTATGATGACTGTGAAAGAAATTGAAACAAAGTTGAAATATGCAAAACAGAAATATTTTGAATTTGCTAATAAACCAGGAAGATTGTTAGCATATAAACGAAGGAAAGAAAGAGAGGAGAAAATGATATTAAAGATTCAAGAAGGTAATGTGGAATTTTTGGATAATGAATTTTATAGCTTTTTTTCTAATTTATATAAAAAACAAGAAGTACCTTTGGAGAAGATAAATGAATATTTGAATAAACAAGGTTTACCAAAACTTACACAGTCACAGAAACTAATATTGAACAGCCCAATTACTTTTGAAATAGTTGAGGCTATAAAAAGAATGAAATTGGGGAAAGCACAAGGACCTGATGGTTTATCTGCATTATATTATAGATTTTTTGAAGATCAGATTCTTTTACCTTTCAAAAGACTGATGAATTCTATTTTGTTGGGGTCATCAATGCCGGACTCATGGAAATAAGCTAATATTGCTCTTATACCAAAGGAAGGTCAAGATCCCGCTTTAGTCAAAAATTATAGACCAATTTCATTGTTGAATAATGATTCTAAGATATTTGTATCAATATTGGCAGAAAGAATGAAAAAGATTTTGCAAGAATTTATTCACTATGACCAATGTGGATTTTTACCAAAGAGACAGTGTAAGAGTCGTTTTGGATGTTACAGAATATTTACAACATCATAACGAATGTCAAACAGCTCTTATTTTTTTAGATGTGCAAAAAGCCTTTGATAATTTGAATTGGAGTTTTATGTTTAAAGTTTTGGAAATTATGGACTTTGGAGAACATTTGATCCAGGCAATTAAGACAATTTATACACCACAACAGGCAAATATTATTGTGAATGAAGAATTAACCGAATCGTGTCATATACAGAAAGGAACCAGACAAGGATGCTCTTTGTCTCCTTTGCTCTTTATTTTGGTATTGGAAGTTTTTAATAGAGACATTAGAAGAGATGAACAAATAAAAGGCTTAAAGATCAAACAAGAAGTTTTTAAATTGAGGGCTTTTGCTGATGATTTAGTTTTGATTTTACAGGACCCACTTAATACTGTGGAACATCTGATGAAGAAATTTAAAGAGTTTGGGTCATTGGAGGGTCTGAAAGTAAATAAACAAAAAACAAAAATGTTAATTAAAAATATGACCATGTCTGACCAAGAACTACTGATGGGTAAGACGGGTTTTAAGATTGAAAAAAAGGTTAGATATCTGGGGGTGATCCTGTCAACTAAAAACAGTATGTTGTTTAAAAATAATTATGTAAAAATTTGGAATGATGTGAAAAATGATTTGTTAAGATGAGGAAAATTACAATTGTCTCTTATGGGAAGAATATCTGTGATTAAGATTAATGTTTTGCCTAGGATGTTGTGTCTTTTTCAGACTACCGATTTTGACGACAGATTTACCATTTAAAGAATGGCAGAAAGATATTTCGAAATTTGTTTGGCAAGGCAAGAAACCAAGAATTAAATATAAATTGTTACAAGATGCCAAAGAACGAGGAGGTTTGGGTTTGCCTAATTTAAAACTGTACCTTGATGCTTGTTGTTTGCTTTGGATGAAGGAATGGATCACTTTGAAGAACAAGAAATTATTACAGCTTGAAGGACATGAATTGAGATTCAGGTGGCACTCCTATATGTGGTATGATAAAGTTAAAGTTAATAAGGATTTTAAAAATCATTTTGTTAGGAGCGCCATATTAAGGATCTGGAATAAATATATAAGGTAAGATTGTCTCCTAATGTACCATTATGGTTGTCACCTCAAGAAGCATTTGTTAGAAGAGAAAATATGGGGGAAGTAAGTTGGTTAAAGTATAAAGATTTGTTAAATTTTGAAGAGAGTGAACCAAAGTTTAAAACAAGGGAAATGTTAGAGTTGGAAGGTTTCACATGTCATTGGTTTACATATTTGCAATTGCTAGAAAGTTTTAACGTGGATAAAAAGAATCATAAATTTGTTAATGAAATAACTCAGTTTGAAATGGAACTTTGTATTAATGATGAACATGTTATCACCAAAATGTATAAAATGTTGTTACAGATGAATCTGGAAGATGAACAGGTTAAAGAATGCATGATTAAATGGGATAAGAACTTTGGATATAACATTATGCTGGAGCAATGGGAAAATATGTGGAACAAAGGTTTGAAATTCACCTTGAATTATAACTTAAAAGAGAATTTTTAAAAGATGATGTATTGTTGGTATTTAACTCCTGATAAGTTATCAAAAATGTATAATGGTGTAACAAATGTTTGTTGGAAGTATTCACAGGTAGAAGGAACCTTTTACCATCTCTGGCAGACTTGTGAGAAGGCTAAAAACTTTTGGGATCAAATATGTATTATTATCCAAAAGTTTTTAAAAGTGAATATACAAAAAAAGCCAGAACTGTTTCTTTTGGGATTGATGGAGAAGTTGAAGAAAAAATATGGAATTTTGCTTTTATATATGATCACAGCTGCAAGACTTTTATAAGCACAGTGATGGAAAGATCCACAGATACCTACGGTTGAAGAATGGATTGTTAAATTAATGGATCTGGCCCAAATGGCTAAACTAACAGCATTAATTAGAGAACACTCTGTTTCTCGATTTATAAATGTTTGGCAACCACTTCTAGATTACTTGCTTGTGGTGGAAAAAAATGAAGCTTTGATTTTGGGTTTTAATGAATAAATGGTTTGTTTTAATAGAAATAATGTTACTATGGGTTAACTAATGGTAAGATATTATATTTGTAAATTTACCTATATATGTATTGGAGAAATCGGAAGTCGCTTTTCTGTTTTTGTTTTCTGTCTATTTGCACTTTTATGGTTTTTTCTTTTTTCTTTAGTTCTATTTTCTAGCTTTTCTGTATTTTCTATTTTGTATTTTAGTTATACTCTGAAAATTAATAAAGTTCTTTAAAAAAAAAGAACACTTTTGCATTTTTCACATCTGCTATGCACAAGTTAGTAAACTCACATTCACTAAAGCATGCATTGTATTTAAACCCTATATCTGCATTCTGTTTAAGGACTTTTAGGCTGTACTTCCACATACATATGCCAGGAGTCCTCAACCTTTCATTTGGAATAGTGAGAGTATGTTAAGGACATTCTCACAAAATTATTGTCATAGTGGGTGTAGCCAATCACAAAACACAGAAGGTGCATTGGGCTGCGACCAGTAACAATTTTAAGTGACACTTAGAAACACTGCTGAAAATACAGTTTATGTTGACCCTGATGTGGGCTTCTCATTCATTTTTTTGAATTAAAAAAATCTAAATGGGTAGATGGACATATTCCCTGGGTGCTACGTTGGGGACCCAGGGCATATACATCGGACTAAGCCCCATTATCTCAGTAGGAATGGCTTCTGAATAACAATATAGTGGGTTGTATTGTCGAAATCTCCTGTGCTTGAACTGGGAATTTTTTCCACTTGCTATAGTTATACTACAAGATGTATGCATATATATGTGCCTGTGGATAAACACTTGTAATTTATGGTAGGACAAATGTTACAAGTACAAAGTCAGGAGTTAATACAATAAATGCTGTAGGAAGCAAGCACACAGTTAACCCTATTTATTCTGATCAAAGTTCACAAGTTGCTTGGAGTAGCAAACTAGTTAATATACTAAATTCTACTCCAGCAAGTTGGAATTTAATATTTTTAATATTTATAAAAAGGCCACTTGATTCAACTACAAATAATGTTCTGAGTCAATAGTATTCAGTAGAGACTTTTTGTATGGACTGCATTTCAGAACAACATATTGGCTGAACAGAACGTGATACAGGCTGATATGCTAAGCAGCAGGATCAACAGATAGTAGTTACTTCAAAGTTGATAGCATGTGGGTAGGATGCAAATGGTCAAGTCATTTCATGATGAAACGTCAACAACATTCTTGTAATATTTCCATTAGTAAAAAAATATTATTTAAGAGGGGCAACTTAGATATTGACACTTATATTTGTGGAACAAAATAGATGGAAGTGCTTTAAGGATACATGCCACTTCCCTCTCTGGTGCATGCCTCCTGGTTGTACGCCTCCCCCCAAGAAACTCTGGGAACAGGCATGTAGTTACTCCCTTCAGTAAGTCTATTCACACAATCTTTTGGAAGAACATGGTTCCGAATTAGAATATTTGTGTGTAGCACATATACAATGCTATCTCAAATTCTGTTGTCATCATCCTTTGAAAATGTTTTGTTACCATATGTAGTTAATACATCCAGACTCATCTCCTACCAGAAGCAGGAAAACATCTTTGGCATTTTAATCAACAATCTTTTACATGCTATTATACAGCTACTTTAGGCAGCAACGTATTTTTCTTGGCTTTCTGGGCAGCACATTTTAAGAACAGTACAAATAAATGAAACAAAAATTATATTTTCCAGTTTACTGATAAAACATTCTCAAAGTCCCCCCCCTCCTCTCCTTTTTTAGATCTTTAAATATGTCTGCACAGGAAAGGAGGACAAATATATACGGTAATCTATTTAAATGAATACAGTGCATATTAATTTGATTAAATTTATGTCTGTATGCTTGCAGGACAAAAGGGTAGATACCATCATAGCTTTTAGACATTACCAATAAAATGTAGTATTTTACAAAGACTGTCATTAAAGTGCAGTCTAGATTTTTTTCCTAAGGGGCGAAGCAAGATTATTACTTCCTCTATTTTCAGAACTGAACAAGTGCATTATATATGTACCTATACTGAGATTTTAGCTAATTATATTTTAAGCAGAAAGCTTTACATATTGGAGTCATACTTTAATTAAGCTACAGTGTTACCTGGGTGATAATCCTCCATGAGAACAATTGGTAGGTGAAGTTAAGGGGCTGGTTCTGCTGCTAGGATGACGTGAAGGGGTTCGGCCAACAGTATTGCTAGGGGAACCCTAATATACAAAAAAGAGAAGAACATACATTACAGGGAGAAGAATAAATGAAGTATGGGATAACTGTACTTCAGTTAATATAAATCGATCAACATTTTAACTGTTAAATGCAGATATTGATTTGACTAAGGGTTAACCAAATATCAATTGCTTCTATAGTTTTCAAGTTATTTAATAGGAACTTTCTAGGATTGGAAGTTGCCCACTGTTGCCTTCTTTATATTATAAGGAAAATAAGTGAAGGTGCTTATCAATATTCACCTTATCTATCTGGCAGAAGAAAAGGGGTTACTACAGGGAGACTTTAATTTTTCTTCTTCCTTTCTTCACATCGATGCCATAGCAGTATTTTAGAATGAAAGGTTTTGGAGTTCCTTGAAAACCCCTATTTTCAAGGAATACAGCAATATAAGAGGTCTTGGCTGGATATGTCAGTCATTTGTCTATGAATGTATAAGAACACTGAGGCAGGGTGGGGCAGGGGAAGGTGAAATCTCCCTCTTCCTTCCATGCAGCTGGACCTACATCCTAAGCTGCAGCTTAAAAGGAAGTGAGAACATTTCAGTGGCAGCAAAACTTTGGAATTCTCTAGCTTGGACTTCTTCCTGAGCCAGAGCAGAACTTGGCTCCCAATGCTCATCTCTTCCTGGCTGTCCACAGGAAGGCAAAAGGTGACACACACTTCATGACATCACCCAATGTCACAACTTATTTAATTGTATCAGATACTGATACTGCAAGTTCATAGTAGTGGCATTTGCATGATGACATCATTGACTGTGTCATCATTTTGGCATCATCATGGTTTGCTGTAGACACTGCTGATCCTCTTCTCTGGGAACTGTTTTAGCCTCTAAAGTGCCGAGCTAGGTCTTAACTCAGAGCTTTCCAAACTGTGTGTTGGGACACGTTAGTGTGTCGGCTGCAGTGTCTGGGTGTGTCGCGGCTGCTGCTGCCTCCGAACCCTGCATTATTACACATACTTTAAAAACCTTTACAACTGCAGCAAATATTGCCCCTAGAATTTGGCAGAAAAATGAGAGTTCAAGGCTAATGGTGAACCTTATGGGGGCAACATGCACACAATTCACCATGTTCAAGGCAATGCCAAGTTTCATACAAAAGCACAGAATTCTTGAACTTAGATTTGAGGATAATAAAAAGACATACATCCTTCGGATTCATTCAGAACAATGGCACCTCTTTTATTAAAAGTTGTGTCTCTGCTGCCCTGTAAAGCTAAGGCTGCAGATTTTTTACAGTGGGTGTGACTCTGCCCAAATCAACTGGTAATCAAGAAATTAATGTCTTTAGGAATTTTTGTTTTTGTGTTCATTTCTTACAGGAAAAGACTTATCTCACCACGCTAGTGTTGCTGGAGTTCTTGAGGTGGTTATGTAATAGTCTGGTAGCACCATCCTGGAATGTTTTTGGCAAGGCACCAAGTAGCATGGTAAACTCGGGAGTGTTCAGTTCGAACAGAGAGATCAGGACTATTTGTGCTGCCTAGGAAGTAAAAAGAAGAAAGTCAGCATCACAGCCATTTTTAAAAATTTTGTTACATCTTACTGGGACATGTCTTATAATATCCAGATTGCAGTTAAATACATTATTTATACCTATAATATCATACATTCCAAATACACAACAGGGAAGTACTGCTGAGATCAATCCATTACAGTCAAAAATACACAAACCAAACACTTCTCACATCTAATGAAATGCCCCTTGTTTCATTTTCAGAAGATTGCAGATTAATATAAGAACTACACATAAAAGTCCAACAAAAGATCAATCTCATTCATCATCCCGTCAAACAACTTGCAATGATTACAAGTTCAAAGGGTTTCTCAAAATAATATGTATCATATCATTTTGTAAAAAATGGATACAAATTGTGTTACATAGCTTTGAAAATTAAGTTATCCCTGTTAACAAGCTGATTCCAGACCTCCATCCTGTACTACATACTTCAACAGAACTGGTGATCCATGATTCAATAACATGCATTCATTCATTCATTCATTCATTCATGAACTTAAGTAAATTATCTAAACTGTTTAATAAATCATAAATTTTTATAAATCCATTAACTATTCCAGTGCAAGCTAGTGTAAACCCTGTAAAAATGCTGTTAATGAAATGAAACTTACTCCCAAACATTTGTGTTTGTGTGTGTGTGTGTGTGTGTGTCTTAATAAACATATGTAGGACTGCATTATTAACCTCTAATTTTAACTATTAACCCTTACTTAAAATTTCTGTGATTCTATATGTATATTTTTCAGTTGATAGCGTTTGCCCAAAAAGAGATGATATATTTAGTAAACCTTGGCAACATAATATCACTGTCACCAAGAGCAATTACAACTAAATTTCATTCAGTTTCTGTGTCCTTTCTTGTAACATATGGCATGAAGAAAGTACCCATTATGACTTGTTAGAGGCTGAACCAGCTGTGTGAAGTTTAATCTATCAATTATGACTGAAATTCAGCCTTTGAATTATTACCCTTTCCAGTAGAAGCACAGTTCCTTCAAAATTAAATATTATAATTGAAGATTAAAATTATATATAGGTCCAGCTGGCCCCTCCCTCCTCCTCAAATCAGGGTACGTTCTAACTGGATGGGAAATCTGTTTGCGTAGAACTCAAAAAGTGAAAAATAAATCACATATGGTCACACTCAACCTGCCCTACAGAATTGTGAAACATTCATTAAAAGAATATTCTTTGAACAGAAAATATTATTTCAAGTCAAAAGTCCAAGAAAAGAATGGATAACAAGATAAAGAAAAACAGAAAAATGTGCCAAGCTATATGAACAATCAGAAAAATCATGCAGATCCAAGCGTGGGAATTTTAGTTTAGTTAGGGACATCTACATGCAAGTCAGTACAGCAACTGGGCAAAAGACCCAATTCTGAGTATTCAATTCTATCTTGTAACTACCCAAATCAACTGGGTTCAATTTGGGCTACAGTGCAACCACTGTTCCTTTATACTTTTTCAGCTGCCTTAATGGTTCTTAAGCTGATTCTGCCAGTTGCTATTACAATTTTGTTTCCCCCCAGAAATTTTCCAATAACGTCTATTAAAATCCAAAAATTTATCAACAAAAGAGGTGACTGCAAATGACATTCCTCAAATGCCAAAGGAAAAGGGAGTATAAGCACTTTGGTACAACCCAAGTTGTCTTTGTGTATAAATAAAGGTCCTTTGCCTTTGTCTCCTGTAACAGGGAGGAGCTGTATTGAGCAAGAACCTAAAGGACATGCATGTTGCATGTTGGTGGAGCAACAGACATGCAATATTGAATTGGAAGCTTTCAGTCATTTTCCACCCATATTTGGATGTGAACTGATCAGGCACTGCAACTATTTGCAGACCCCTCAGACAATAAAGTATTCATTTAATCTAATCCAAACCACAGAGTGAAAGAAACACACGTGAAGTTATTACACACCACTACATTTTTAGAAAACCCTGCCCCCATCCATTTTCTCCACAAGTCTAAGATAGATTAGAACTCTGGACTGCAAACACAGACTAATATCTTATGATTAGTGTATGCTACTTTTAGTCTACCTGTTTACACTTTTCTTCCAAGTTTCCTTCACCAGGACCTGACGAGGCTGCTGCTGGTCTAGCTGGTATATCCTCACCTACCCAACTATGCATGGTCTGAGTTCAACAAATAGGAAATGGAATATTATTTATTAGAAGCAAGCACAAGGTTTTCATTGACCACTGCAGAAACATTTATAATGTTTAGTTCCTTGCAAAAGTTGCATTTACAAAGAAAAAATGCTTTTCCAACATGAAGCTAATGTCACAAAAATTAAGGTGGCTGGTCATCACTAAGATCTGTAATGCTTATTTTGTTCTGAATCTTACTTTAATGCCATTTACATTTTGTAAATGTAAATTTTACAATTCTCCTGTTACTCATACAGCATTCAATAGCTGTAAAGATATTTTCCAGTTATTCATTTCCCTACTCAGCCCTTTTGAAAATGGATAAACAAAACTTATAGCCTGAGGGCCAGCCAGCTATACCTCCAACACTGTACTTATGACACAGGCACTACTGGAGAAATCGCCGCAATTAGGACAAATTCCTGAACAAGGGGGGCTTCTCATATGCATCAGTATATCCAGTGATCCCCCAATTTCAGAACCCTGTATGAGGCATACAGAGTGCTTACTATTTATTAGTTTTCCTTTTGTTTCTTTATTGGAAAAAGAAAGAGGGAACCTGCACTGCAATCCCTCAAACCACTCTCCTTGGGATGCTTTTTCTTTCTAACTCCAAAATGCAGTCTGAGGACTCCAGAGCACCAGGCAAAAGCTGTATTAATGTCAACTATAAGAATGTCTAAGTGAGCAATCAGAAGTCAGTCCCATCATTTTCATTACAGCCTGCTTCTAAACAGTTATGTGCATATGGTTAAAGCCTGATGCAGTCAAGTAGCAGCAAATCTGCAAAGCAGCAAATTAGGAAGCCTTTCACTGCAATAGCACTAACAATGATGCACTGTATGCAAAAGTACTTTCTTGTCTCCCTTGTGCCTACTGCTGAGCAACATTCAACATACTCTTGTAACCTATTCTTTGCAGAATAAAAAATGATTTTTAAAAATGACTATTGACTTGTGAACAAGATAAATTTCGAGATACTACTGGCATGTTAAAATACCAAGAAGAATGTCGATGAAGATTCTCAGACATCCAGGTGGAATTGTCTGTAGGTTGAGTCATGGCAACTGGATTTCTTTCTTTTGGTTGAAACGTTTCGCTGCTTATCCAAGTAGCTTCTTCAGTCTGGGCAAAAGTTGGTGAGGGGGGACCCCATATATGTCTTCCATGGTGGCTGTATTGACCTTACACCTGATTGGCTTGTTAACTGGGCAACTGAGGTGTAGATAGACTTTAGGATGTCTTGGGGTTTTAGGAGTAAGACCTTTCTTTCAACCAAAAGAAAGAAATCCAGTTGCCATGATTCAACCTACAGACCAAGGAGAATGTTTTAATTTTGGGGTGGTGGTGAAAGTGGGCTCTTAACAGTCATCAGCATAGTTGGCATTTGCCTACCTAACAATGAGGAAAATACCTAGCTGTTTTATTTTTTTAAAAAAAAATTATACTGTTTTTCTGCTTAACAAGCACTGGAAGTAGCTTTTGAGAGAACTCCTTGTTCTGGAACATGGATTAGAGACTTAGAGAAAAGGTCTTCTCCCATGCTAGCTAACTTCCCCCACTTAGAGACAATCAATGATGGTAGAAGGGGACAGAATAAGCCTCTCTCCTGGTTTACTTCTGTAAATGTTTCATCTGATCATTATTACTATCATGAGAGAAACATTAATTTAAGAACCCAATGAATACTGGTGGATAGCATGCAGCCCATAGACCATACTTTTTGCCCTCCAGTATTAGATGAATATTGAATAATTTCTTATTATTATTTCTTTCAGACCATTAATGCTTCTGTAAATTTCTATCATACCTTTACCTTGAAGTAAAAACAACATTTAAATCCTTTTAAATAAGTCATCTTGTTGACTGCTTGAGTTAATCCTATTCTATCTCCAGCTCTAAACTGCCTTTAAATATTAATAGGATTGTTTGAGTAAACTGGCTAAGAAGTAGGTTTATAAAGTATGGTCACAAGATAACTCCATCAGCAATATCCACTGCAAGAATCACTGTATGCATCCATTCTGCATCATGGTTAGCAGAGAGACAATTTTGTACAAGAGAAGGAATAAAAGAAGAGCATGTAAACCCCAATGTTCATCATTTCTCTTTTATGTGCACTGAATCTTATTAGTCATATTGTTACATTGAAGAAATACTTCTGGAACTTCTCATTGTCTACTTAATGATGCTTTGTTTCACTGTAAACAATTGTTAATGTTACGACTTTACTTTCAACAAATTCAATACAGTAGCTCTCATTCCAAAATGAATATCCAGAAGGCTATATAATTAATCCCCTGCCATTTAGTCTGCATGCATTATATGTTGTTGCCTTTACAAATGCCTCTGGACAGGATTCATTTCATTTCTACCTATTTTTCTAATTAGTTTCATCTCTCGATTTTCAGTGGGCTTCTTATCATCTGTCTTCTCCTCTTGAACATCACAGGCTGTTTTCCCACTATATAGCTTAACCTTGCTCTAACAAAAGTTTCCAACCTGATACTCTCTCTGACATGCATGGCAAAGACGGCACCTAATGGCAGAGCTGGGAACTTCATGGACTACATTAACATGAATGTTGATGGCAAGAAAGCAAATTCAAAACTTGATATTGTTAACTTTCGCTCACAAAGGAGCTAGTAAGTAAACTGAAAAATTGAGGATCATCATCACAGGTAACAGTTTCTCTACTTATTATGTATATGTATACATACTGTATACGTATATGTTTAAGCAGCTAGATAGCGTGGTGGTTAGAGCGCCACCTTTGGAGCGGGAGACTGGGGTTCAAATCCCAGCTGGTACCAACCTTACCAATAGGGGTCCTTGGGTAAAGACCCCCTAATGCTTCACCTGCCTACCTCAAAATATGAGAGTGACACGAACTAAGAGAGCCATGCCGGCTCAGACGTCGCCCGGATTAACAAGGTCCACGTCAGATGTTGGGGAACCAGGACAATCTGATGATAAGTGGGCTACTGGAAAAAACCATACATGGACGAGACAAGAGAACCTGGAATTCATGGAATGCTACTACAACAGTAGACCTCATGAGAGGGGATATATGAAACGTATGAGGGAACTATGGATGGACAGAAGACCTGCATCCACACTAACTGAGAAACAGCTACTTACCCAACGCTTCAACATAGTGAAGAGGAAGCTGCTCTCACAACTTGAGATAGACCAACTACACATTATATCCCAGATTCAAGAAGACCCAGAAGAACAACTGGAGGTGCAGCCAACACCTGAAGCTGGAACATCACTGCCACCCCCTCCATCACAGCACAGCAGCTGATATGAGGCAAAAGATCATGGATAAACTACCTACAGTCAACTCTCGAGACTGATTACCAAGGCTCAGTGGAGAAGTACCATCAGATAGTATGCTAGAAGATGCCAACAGAGCCCTCACAACAATCCCTACTACCACTATAACTCAAACCAATGAACTGGTATATGCTACAGCCACTGTAATCCTGGAGATGCTTGGCTACATGATCAAGAAGAACAGCAGTACATACCCTCCTGGAAAATGAGGTTGGAGGCTAAGATCAAGGCAACTCGGAGGGAAGTTAGTCAGCTGGTGGAACTACAGAAGGGTGTGGAGATTAAGGATAAGACTCGGCTACTGAAAAAATACAGGGGCCTGACTCCATCTGAAGCCCTAGAGACTGCTAAACAAAGGCTCACAGCACTGGCTACCAGGCTAAGGAGATACACTAGAGAAGCAGAGGCCAAGAAGATAAATGCCCTGTTCACCAAAGAACCATCCAAGGTGTACTCCCAGCTGCAGTGCAACAACACAGTAACAGCAGAGCCACCAACAGCAGAAACAGAACAGTACTGGAAGAACATATGGGAGAAAGAGAAGACACATAACACCACTGCAAAGTGGCTGCAGACCACAAAAAATCTCCCAGAGCAGGAACCAGTCACCATCACAGTAGCAGATATCCAACAGCGTGTCAAGAACATGAAGAGCTGGACAGCACCTGGCCAGGACATGATCCACACCTACTGGCTAAAGAAACTAACAGCAGTGCATGAACGCCTAGCAGCACAGATGAACCAGCTGCTAGCAGCAGGCTCCCACCCAGACTGGCTAACACAAGGTTGGACAGTGCTGATCATGAAAGACCCCAACCCTCATGGGGGGCTCGGGCTCGGAGTCCATGGGGGGTTCGGGCTCGGAGTCAGAGTCAGAGTCAGATGACGAGGACGGGCGGCCAGCCTCTGACATAGAGGGCGAGCAGACAGCTCTAGATAAATGGCCGCCTGAGCAGTCAGAGGAGGCGGGGCTGGTCAGCGAGCAGCAGGCACAGGCGCCGCTGATTAGTGAGGACGAAGACACAGAGCTGCCGCCCCCTCCCAGTGCTCGAGAAAGGAGAGAGGGACAGCAGAGGTCGGCGAGGCTACGCGTGAGAAAGTAGCCCTCCCCTCCTAAATAAGCTCCACCCGGGTCTGCCTCTATGAAAAGGGAGCCACAAGCCCAGACTGTTCGTTGGAGACAACTGTCTGCTTACCGGACTCCACGTGCCTGGATTCCTGATCAGAAAACCTCGTGACCTGACTCTTGACTCTTGGACTGACTTGACTAATCATGTTTTGAACATGAAACTCCCTTAAGGCAAGTTCGTGGGACTTTTGGGGCTTGTTTTTGTAGAGTGTGTGCGTTTGCACTCACACTCCCTTGCTGCCTGTTCGTTACCTCACAAGTTTACATCACACGTTTCTCAGCAAAATTTACCTCACAAGTTTACCTCACAAGTTTCTCAGCAAAGTTTACCTCACAAGTTTCTCAGTAAAGTTTTACAACTGCCTCCCTGGTGTATTGTGTGTGATTGGGCTGGGACAGGACACCAACAAGGGAACAACACCATCCAACTACTGGCCAATAACCTGCCTCCCCACAACATGGAAAGTCCTATCAGGCATCATAGCCAAGCTGCAGGACCATATGGGCCAGTACATGAGCACAGTTCAGAAGGGCATTGGGAACAACACCAGAAGCTCCAAACACCAGTTGCTCATAGATAGAGCAGTCGCCCGAGACTCAAGGTCTAGACAGACCAATCTGAGCACAGCCTGGATTGACTACAGGAAAGCCTATGACTCAATGCCACACACATGGGTCTGTGAATGCCTGGCACTATGCAAAGTCAACAAGACACTAAGGACCTTCCTCAAGAACTCAATGGGACTGTGGAAGACAACACTGGAAGTCAACTCAAGACAGCTCGCACAAGTGGCCATCAAATGCGGCATATACCAAGGTGATGCACTGTCCCCACTGCTGTTCTGCATGGGCTTGAACCCCCTCAGCCAGATTATCACAAGAACTGGATATGGATACAAGTTCAAGAGTGGAACTACCATCAGCCACCTCCTCTACATGGATGACATCAAGCTGTACGCTAAGAGTGAACGAGACATCAACTCACTGATCCACCTGACACGGATCTACAGTGAGGGCATTGGGATGTCATTTGGACTAGAGAAGTGTGGCTGGATGATAGTAAAGAGAGGGAAGGTAGTTAAGACTGATGAGGCGGAACTACCAGCAGGCCACATAGCAGACATACAGACCAGCTACAAGTACCTTGGTATCCCACAGACACATGGGAACCACAATGAGGAGGCAAGGAAGACAGCAACATCCAAGTACCACCAAAGGATAAGACAGGTCCTGAAGATCCAGCTCAATGGGAAGAACAAGATCCACGCCATCAACATGTATGCCCTGCCAGTCATCAGATACCCTGCTGGTATAGTGAGCTGGCCAAAGGACGACATGGAGGCTGCTGATGTGAAGACCCGGAAGCTCCTCACAGTGTACGGAGGCTTCCACCCCAAGTCCAACACCCAGAGACTGTACACCAGCCGGAAAGAGGGTGGGCGGGGTCTGGTGAGTGTCAAAGCCATTGTCCTGGATGAGACCCAGAGCTTCCAGGAGTACATCAGTAAGATGACACCTAAAGACGAGCTGCTGAGAGAATGCCTGAAGCAGCAGCAGACATGGAAGAAAGATCAAGCAGAGGAAGTGTCATGGCAAGACAAGACCCTGCATGGGATGTACCATCGACAGATAGCTGAGGTGGCTGACCTTGGGAAATCCTACCAGTGGCTAGAAAGGGCTGGACTAAAAGACAGCACTGAGGCACTGATCATAGCAGCACAAGAACAGGCACTAAGCACCCAATCCATAGAAGCAGGGGTCTACCACACTAGACAGGACTCAAGGTGCAGACTGTGCAGAGAGGCCTCAGAGACAGTCCAACACATAGTGGCAGGGTGTAAGATGCAGGCAAGAACAGCATACACTGAATGGCACAACCAAGTAGCTGGCATTTGTGTACAGGAATATCTGCACAGCATATGGGCTAGACCCTCCAAAGTCCAGATGGGAGATTCCACAGAAGGTCGTGGAGAATGACAGGGCTAAGATCCTGTGGGACTTCCAGATCCAGACAGACAGGCAGGTACTGGCCAATCAACCAGACATTGTGGTATTAGACAAGGACCAGAAGACGGCGGTGGTGATAGATGTAATGGTGCCAAGTGACAGCAACATCAGGAAGAAGGAGTATGAGAAGCTGGAGAAGTACCAGGGCCTGAAGGAGGAACTAGAGAGGATGTGGAAAGTGAAGGCCAAAGTGGTCCCAGTGGTGGTAGGGGCACTTGGGGCTGTGACTCCCAAGCTGGGAGAGTGGCTCCAACTGATCCCAGGAGCAACATCAGAGCTCTCTGTCCAGAAGAGTGCAGTGCTAGGAACAGCTAAGATACCGCGCAGAACCCTCAAACTCCCAGGCCTCTGGTAGAGGACCTGGGGTTGAGGAAGACACATACCACCCATAAGGGTGAGAAGGGATTTTTTTAATGTATATGTATATGTATATGGTCTAGTGGTTAAGGCACTGGGCTAGAAACCAGGAGACTGTGAGTTCTAGTCCCGCCTTAGGCATGAAAGCCGGCTGGGTGACCTTGGGCCAGTCACTCTCTGGCAGCCCAACTCACCTCACAGGGTGGTTGTTGTGGGGAAAATAGGAGGAGGAAGGAGTATTAGGTATGTTCGCCGCCTTGAGTTATTTATAAAAATAATAAAGGCGGGATAGAAAATAAATAAATGTATATGTATGTGTATGTGTATACAGTATGTCAGAGTTTTCCAAACTGTGCCGGGACACGTTAGTGTGTCGGCTGCAGTGTTTGGGTGTGTCGCGGCTGCTGCTGCCTCCAAGCCCTGCCAGGATTCCACACAGGTCCTAGTGCCTGCCTTGTGCCTTGCTGCCTCCAAACTTGCTGTGATTCCGTGCAGGTCCTAGTGCCTGCCTTGTGCCTGGCTGCCTCCAAACCTGCTGTGATTCCGCGCAGGTCCTAGTGCCTGCCTTGTGCCCTGCTGTAAGAGTGTGTCGCGAAATGATGCATGTCTTAAAAGTGTGTCACCAACATGAAAAGTTTGGAAAGCTCTATATGTATATGTATATGTATATGTATATGTATATGTATATGTATATGTATATGTATATGTATATGTATATGTATATGTATATGTATATGTATATGTATATGTATATGTATATGTATATGTATATGTATATGTATGATCGTGGAAGGTCTGCTTTGATGAGGTACATGCTTCGCCTCACAGAGATTTATTGCACAGCATTTGCACTGTGAACAACCTCAGTCACTCAGTGCTCTTCAGTTGAGGCAGGTCAATTAGTAGAAGCCACTGTTGCCAAACAAAATGATGGCATGGATGCTCCACTGAACAGAAGTGGAATGCTGCAGTGCTACCTGGTTTTAGTGAAAGTGCTTTGAAGGGCATCGTAATATCTGCAGAGGCCTACTACCACCGCTTCCACATAATCCTTACCTTGTTATCCTTTAGGAATAGGAAAAGGTTTTCTTGGTCTCCAAAACTTTTTATCTATTTAAACCATTAGTTGAAACCCGTGGCCAGAGATTTCCTCCCCACCCTACCACTGCTCACCTGAAACCTTTGCCTCCCATGTTTTCTAGTAAACTCTGTGGATGGGAAGGATACAGAAGGATGCATGTGAATGCACATATGGATGGACATGAAAGAAGTTTCCCTTTTGTCTGTGCTTGAAATGCCCTCTCCTGAAAGAATGATGTGCATGCTTCAACATCTGTACTTTCATGAGTGCATTTGCATGCACGCTTGGGAATACATGCAAAGTTTAAGAGAATAGAAGAATATACTTGAATGATGATTGAATGATGATTGAAAGGGGAGGGAAGAGAAAGGGAAACAAGTTGTGTCTTGTCCATGTTTTACTTTCAGGCAAAACTATTAGCATGATTTGGCCCCTATTTTCCTGAACAAGGCTTTTGCCCCAAAAGGTTATCCATCTCTAATTTCATTTCACAGAATGAATCTTCCCTGAACTGAGTTCCACTCAAATGCTTCCACCAACTGAAAAGGTGTGTGCTTTTCTCTTTCACTCTGCATTCTCCAGCATGCCCTTCCATACTATGTGAACATTAGCTCCAGAAAAAAAAAAGGAAAAGGGATGACAAAGAAGACTGCAGAGAGGGGAATCAATGCAAATTGTTTGTTAGCTTTTCCACTAACTGAAATGTTCAGCTGAAGCAAAAGGCTTCTCCCAAAGAAAGAAATGTTTTCATCCAGCAAAAGTGCATTTTGAATCCAACATCATAATTGTTTAAAATGAATTTACAAGAGTTCCACCAATTATCGCCTCCCATTGCTTTGACTCACCTTTCTCACATCTGAGCTCTTTGGTTCTGTTGTCCAGGTAATAATCCTAGAAACTGCAAGTTTTGCCTCACTGGAGTTTACAAAATCTGTAGGATCCATTTGTCTAGCCAAGGATTCAATGTATTTCAATATTGCCACTTTTACCTGAAGTGAGCAGAATACTTTTTGTAAATAAATACAACAAATTCAAGCTCAAAATCCTTTCTTTCTCATACCTAATTCTTTTATGAACCATTGTTTGCTACAGAAATGCTATCTCTAGATTTCTGAAAACCCTTAAAATATAACCAAGGAATAAAAAGTGTATTTGCCCCAGTTATCTATATTTAAGTATTATGCCTCACTTTACTCACAGACGTAATCACTTCCCAATGAAACTGCAAGCACTTTAACATACCTTAAGGTTTGGTGTTTGGGTCTGATCTACAATAAATCTCATCAAAATATTAAATTGTTGATCAAATGGAAAAGAATCCCTACAGTGGAAAGGGAAAAGGGGAAAAGGGAAGAGAGAGCATGAGAACAAATTCTATTACAAGTTCCAGGATTTAAATATAACCAGTGTTTTGCCTTAGGCAGAGAAAAATTAAATATATAGCAGCTGCATGTCACAGCTTAGGACAGTGCTTTCCAAACTGCTGCCGTTGGCGACACACCAAAACGCGGAAGCGCTAAAACGCGGAAGCGCTGATGGCGCACTGCCACCACCGTGCACGCCGCTGCCGCTGCGCCGCCGTGCAGGTCCACTTCCGGGTTGTGTTGAGACACACTAAACTGTGTGTTGCAACACACTAAAGTGTCGCGACACACAGTTTGGAAAGCTATGGCTTAGGACAGAGCTTTCCAAACTGTGTGTGGCGACACAAAAGTGTGTCGCCACACACAGCGTGGTGTGTCGCCACACCACCCGGAAGCGGCGGCATGCACGTGCACGGCGGCTGCCATGCACGCGTGCGCCGCCGCACGCCCCCCGCACCGCCGCACGCCCCCCCGCGCCGCCACCGTGCGCGTGCGCCGCCGCACACACCCCTGCGCTGTCGCCGTGCTCGCACGCGCCGCCTCCGCCGCTGGTGTGTCGCCAGCGGCAGCACTTTGGAAAGCCCTGGCTTAGGAGATGGAAAAAATAAATACAACTCCAGTCTTACCTCCAATGAAGGGTGAAATAATCCTTCAAGCATTGCTACATACAACTGTTACTTCTATGAACAGTATTTTCATGCAAAGTAGCCTCTGATGAAGAGTGCAAAATCAAAGTGTAATAACTGGAGGTGAAAAGTACTCAAGATTTATCAGAGCCTTTTTTTTTTTACTGTTTAGTAAATCAGGCCTTTTCAGATAGGTAAACTGTATTTTTTTTTAAGTCAGTCAGAATTCCCATTCAACATTAACAAAAAGATTCTTGCCAGAACTATACCAAGTCATATGAAAGCCTGGTCTGGATATTGGGCAAAACCACAGCATTATTCAAATGAGTCAACCTTCTGAATAAATATGTATGTTCTTAAGCTTGTATTGCCACAAGGAGGACAGCTGAAGGATCCAAGTAAACAGAAACAATCCAAGGGCAGATACTATAGTTTGAACTTGGTTTACTTCAAAAACTTTACTTTTATCTATTCTTAGTTTAGCCTAATTCTGATGTGGAATTTAAATGAGAAAATGAATTCTTCCAATTTCCCTCAGTGCTGTTGTATCAGATGAGAGGCTCATGGTTGTGGCTTAACAAATTCAATTTCTGAGACACTCAATTATAGCTATGCTATTTAGAGATGATGAAAATTGCAATCCACCATATCTGCAGGGCACTAGGTTTGAGAAAGCTGGTTTTGAATTATGTAAAAAAACAGGTTAGCAAGTTATCCACAGTTACTTGGCAGACACACTACCTTGTTACATCCAGAGCTTTTTGCACTTTTGCCTGCACTGATCCCAGCAGGTCAGCACCCATCTTCTTGAGTAACTGTGTCAGAAGAACAAAGAGCCAGTCCTGCAAATCATCCTTGTGAATAATGATGAAGTCTACCAAGGTTTCAAGAAACATGCTGAAAACCTTTAAATTAAGAGAGATAACAGGGGAAGTCATGATTTACAACAACACAAAAGTGATGAAAATGAAAGGCAAGCAAAATCTGCTTTGTATAGTCAAAGGCTTTCACGGCCGGAATCCGATGGTTGTTGTGGGTTTTCCGGGCTGTGTGGCCGTGTTCTGGCAGTTTTGGTTCCTAACGTTTCACCAGTAGCTGTGGCTGGCATCTTCAGGGGACAGGAGCACAGCTAGAAAATTCTCTGTGCCCAAGTGGAGGATGTGTGTTCCTGCTGGTGTTTATAGCTGCTGAGAGGGTGTGTGTCTTCTGTGGGTCATTTACAAGAGATTAGGAGAGGGTTCTTTGTGGTGATTAGGGGGTGTGGTGCTGTCGTGTGTGGGATTAGCACATCTATTGTGTGATCTGTTTGTATATTTCTGTGGTTGAGTAGAGTTCATTGACCTTTTGCAAGCTGTGTTTTTCAGGACTGGCAGCCAGGTTTTGCTGGTCTTTAGGCTTTCTTCTTTTTTATTGAAACTGTGTTGGTGTTTATGTATTTCAATGGCTTCCCTGTATAGTCTAACATAGTGGCTGTTGGTGTTGTCCAGTATTTCTGTGTTTTCAAATAAGATTTGGTGACCAGTTTGTTTGACAGCATGTTCAGCTATTGCAGATTTTTCAGGTTGCTGTAGTCTGCAGTGTCTTTCAGGTTCTTTTATCCTGGTGTGGATGCTGCGTTTTGTGGTCCCAATGTATACTTGTCCACAGCTGCAGGGTATGCGGTAAACTCCTGCAGCGGTGAGGGGGTCCCTTTTGTCTTTTGCTGATTTTAACATTTGTTGTATTTTTCTGGTGGGTTTGAAGACTGTTTGGAGGTTATGTTTTTTCATTAGTTTTTCCATGCGGTCCGTGACTCCTTTAATGTAGGGCTGAAATATTTTGCTTGTGGGTGGTTGTTTTTCTTCAGTTGAGTGCTGTTTTTTTCAGTTTGATAGCTCTCCTGATTTCATTCTTGGAGTAGCCATTCGCCTGTAGGGACCACTCGAAATGGTTGAGTTCAGAATTGAGAAATTGAGCTTCACAGTTCTGATTTGCGCGATCCACTAGTGCAGAGCTTTCCAAACTGTGTGTCACGACACAAAAGTGTGTCGCCACACACAGCGTGGTGTGTCGCCACAGCACCCGGAAGCGGCGGTGCGTGTGTGCATGGCGGCGGCAGCGGCGCGGTATCAGTGTTTCCGCGTTTTAGCGGAGGCTACCGCCGCCGCCGTGAATGCGTGCGCCGCCGCACGCCCCCGCGCCACCGCACGCCCCCCGTGCCGCCACCGTGTGCGCGCCCCCCCGCTGGTGTGTCGCCAGCGGCGGCACTTTGGAAAGCCCTGCACTAGTGTTTTGATGATGCCTCTTTTTTGTCATGGGTGGTGATTGGAATTTTTGTGTAGATATCGGTCTGTGTGGGTGGGTTTTCTGTAGATTTTGTGTCCTAATTGCACGTCCGGTTTGCGTATGACCATGACATCTAAAAATGGTAGTTTGCCTTCCATTTCTTTTTCCATGGTGAATTGTATATTCGGGTGAATGCTGTTGAGGTGGTTCAGGAATTTCTCTAATTCTTCTTCCCCATGACTCCAAATGGTGAAGGTGTCGTCCATGAACCGGTACCAGACTGTTGGTGTGAGGGGTGCCAATTCTAAAGCCTGTTTTTCAAAATGTTCCATGCTATAACCGGGCTGAGGGGGCTTCCCATGGCAACTCCATCTATTTGTTCGTAGAAACTATTATCCCATTGAAAGTAGCTGGTCGTCAGGCAATGTTGGAATAGCGCCATGATAGTTACAGCTACTGGCGAAACATTAGGAACCAAAACTGCCAGAACACGGCCACACAGCCCGGAAAACCCACAACAACTATAAAATCTGCTTTAATACAAATGATTTTGACACCCACATTAACAGTGTGAAGTTCCAGGATGTACTGGATGATTCATATTAAATAGATAAAAGAGGGGAGATTAAGTGGTGGGAGTGAGGAGGAAGGAAAATACACTTACTCTCTGTTGTGAATTCCACCGCAAAACAGGCCATGCAACAAAACAAACCATTCATTAGTAAACTGATATAAAGAATCAAAGCAAACTGCTTTAAGGCAGTTTCCCTTGCACTCAGATAAACTGCATTCACAGAAAGTTTAAGATAACTTTATGAAAGATTATTTTTATAATACACAAGGTCAACTGTTTAGCTCTTGAGGCAATAAACATTTTTGAAACAATCTATTTTATTACATTTAAAGGAAATCTTCTGCTCTAGATAATATCCTACTTGTATGACTCACTTATGGAATTTAAAAATATCCCAATAATTCACCACAGATAACTGCAAAGACTGAACAAGCAATTAGCACAAAAATTGAAATATTATGATTTTCATTTCAATTAAATTATTTATTTATAACCCAACCTCACAACATTTAGGGATTCTTCATAAAAGATGGATGTATTTAAAATTTTACCTTGCTGTGGGGGTCTGCAAACATACGTGTGAAGATTTCACATAGCCTTTTCAACTCAACTCGGCTAAACCCAAACAAAACAAAACAAAATAAAATAAAACAAAACAAGATTATTGTAGAACTAACATTAGATATGGGAAAATGTAGCCAGGAAAATTTATGTACAAATCCCATCATTTATTTCCAAACCAATAAATGAGTATGGACAAGGAATCTCCATTCTAATCTCAACAGATGAGAGGACTCCAATATAAGGTCAAGAGACTATACTTTAGCCTTGTGCTCTAACTATGCCTTCTGTAAAGAACTGATCTGCCTTGCAGTATATTCTCCTTATATGTTAATGTAACTCCTCCTCTCTTCACTGAGGGGAGGAGTCTCAAGCTTAATCTTTTTCGAGGATCACACAGCTCAAGGACTGCCCCCTTGAGGTCTTAAACAGAGAGTTCTAAACTCTAATGTTCTCCCACTGTTTTCTGGATAGTGGACTTCTGATGTCCAACTCACTCCCGTGGCATACACTCCACTATGTTTTATAGCATTATGAAAGAACAAATGGACACAAAACAAGTAATTTCAGTTCTCTTGGATGCTCTTAGACCTCAATATACTTGCCCTGAAGCAAGGAAATTACAAGTGCTAGTTTCATTAGGAAAAACAACTGGAATTCATTGAATGTTTTACACCATTTCTCATAAAAGTCTTCTCATTAAACTGTTTATGTTAAATGTCAAAATCTTTAACCATCAATATGCCTTTATCAGCTTCTTTCTAAACTGAGGGCACAGCAGGGAAGTTTGGGCAGTGTCACATAATTCTCTATACACAGTTTTTCATATGTACATTAGAAAGGTTAGTATCTACAGATTTGTTGGGCTTCCTTTAACTCAGTAAAATTTTCATTCAGATGCTCTGAATCAAGATAGACAATTGTTTTGCTCTCTTATTTATTTTTGATTACTGAGGGATGCAGATGACATCTCTAGAAGGGATAGTGCAAAAAATTCAAATTCTTTTCCCGTTCTCTGGTATTTCAATGCAAAATAAATATATTTAGCAGTGTGATGTCTATCTGTCTCTCTGTGCCTACATATGGTATGTTCCTGGACTGAAAAAATAATGATAGGTATGCAAGGCTGCCAACCATAGGTTGCTCAGTTCTATATTTAATAAAGAGGATAGAATTACAGCATTAAAAGTATGTTATAAGTTACAATTCAACTTCTTTAAAATTCTTCTCTATTTTCTTAATTCATCCAAGGTGAAGAGAAGGTGAAGAGAAAACCCCCCTAAATATACTCCCATTAATCATATGAACATCTTTGAACACATATCTCTCTATCACTAGGTAGAAAAGCTATTCTACAATGATATTAATTCCCACTCTTCATCATAATTATAACTTAGATTGAATTCAAAAATAATAATGGGTGACAGTAACAAAGACCACAGTCCCATCATTAAAATGTTGGCTATCTAAAATATGCCATGCAGTTAAGATGTCAAAAAATATTGATGAATTAGAGGAAGCAGCATAAACATTTCATATTTTATAGGACTCTTTTAAAGACCTGATAAAGAACAGATACAAAATATACTGATAGTTACTAATTATATATGTACTCACCTTAATGTCCTCTGGCTCTTCAGTAAGTTTTGCAAGCCAATAAGCCCCTCTTTCCTTTCAGACCAGTTGGAACTAGCACAGTGGTTTAAGACCTCAGCTACGTCTTCTGTTTGTCGCAGGTAGTGTGGGATTCCTCCATTGCGGGAACCATAGGAACGCTCTGAGCAAGCACTTGATGCATCACTGTTTGCATCATCATCAGAATACATCCCGTATGGTTCGTACCTTCTTCTCACTGGTTTCTTCTGGTGGAAGGGGGAAATAAATCCTGGATTTAGTAGGTTCTGAATGATTTCACTAAAGTACTACAAGTCTGGTATTAGAGGCATAAAAACTTCAGATGTCAGTGACAAGTGATGGACAAAGTTACCCAGTAAAGCAGAGCTTTCCAAACTGTGTGTCGCGACACAAAAGTGTGTCGCCACACACAGCGTGGTGTGTCGCCACACCACCCGGAAGCGACGGCGCCCCCGTGCACGCGCGCGCCGCCGCACGCCCCCCGCGCCGCCGCACGCCCCCTGCGCCGCCACCGTGCGCCCGCGCCACTGCACGCCCCCCGCACTGTCGCCGTGCGCGCGCGTGCCGCCACCGCTGGTGTGTCGCCAGCGGCAGCACTTTGGAAAGCCCTGCAGTAAAGGGACAAAACAGATGAGCAGACCTAACAAATGAAGCTTAATGAAAGATCAAATTGGTATTTGTAAATAGCTACTTTAAAGCGTATGTCTGCAAATGAATCATTCGGCTTTGATCATTCTGATTATGTTAAATTACTGTTCATTCTGAACAAAAATGTAGATGAGTGCCAGAGAAAGATGCCCACACCCTCTGGTGGAGATAGTACTGAAAACACTGCAACACTAGGGCGATTGAAGCTTATAGCCCAGGTTCAGTTGACATGACTGGTGTAGAAAAGTCTGCTGACACCAGTTTAGGCTTAAGACTTCCACAGAGTTGAAACTGTCAATAATTAGATATATAAATATGATTTATATATTATGGATTTCAACTAAAACTCATAGACTTAGCTAATTGATATACAATGTCAAAGTCCTTCTTTTCTTTTCTTTTCTTTTCTTTTCTTTTCTTTTCTTTTCTTTTCTTTTCTTTTCGCATTTCCATGCTAAATTCTTATGACAGGATAAAAGCTGCTATTCGCACTTTGGGATTCCATTTTAGAAGCAAGTCTTTTATCTCCACTGTTGAAGAGAAAAGCCTGGAAACAGGTATAGCCAGAATAAAACCCAGAAGTATTGTGGTACTGGGCATGTTTTAAGTGAGGAGGGACTATGCAAATTCTTTGAAAGAGATGCTTCACAACATGCAAGAGCAGATTTGAAGCCCCTCTTTTCAAATCAGTGAAATAGCCATCACTTTTTTCAGGGTCACACAACTGCTTGGTAAGTTGTTTGCAGCTGTCTTGAGTGCACAGCCGCTTTGCTTCATACTTGCTCCCACCCGTTATGCACCTCCTCTCTTGGAGGTTTTGCATAGTCCTAATGAGAACATGAGTCTTATTGTCTAGTAAAGCACTCAAATATTCTTCCATGGCTACCATTTCTTCATCATGGACTATAAATTAACCTACTAAGCCCATTTCCATATCTTTTCCATCCTCCACACAACTGTGCTTCTGTATTATTTTCAGAAAGTCTATATGGTTAGTTTATGGCAGAATTTGTTTTTTCTTGGCTTCACAAACACAGAGATATACTAAAGATGTTGAAGGTACCAACGTTCTGCAGTTTGATAGGATTCCAGGTTTGGATAATAAGATATCAAAATAATTACAGCCCTATATATAATAATGTAACGGGAAGCAAAACTGGGAGGGAGGGAGGGAGGGAGGGAGGGAGGGAGGATAAAAGTGTCAGGATGGCACTAGTACCTTGCTTCTGGAGTCTCCTAAGAGCTGTATGCAGGAAAATATTGAAGGGTGGGAGAAAGCATAGAGAATTATGTCAGAAGCTTCTGCAGGCATTTTCTTGCAACAAAAACATAACAGCAAATGAGTCTTAGCAAATTAAAAATACAAATTCAGCCAGTTTCTTTTCAAGCAATATAAAATAAAATGAGTTCAAACAAAGGCATCAAATTGTACATCTTCCTACAGCCAAGGCCTTCAGAGAACACAAGCACACAAGTAATGTGCATTTAGAATTCTGGCTTTCCAAAGACAATACTACTATCTCATGCCAGAAATGGGCAATACTTGGGGGACTGGGGGAGTACTTAGTGCTCTTGAGCGTAAAGTCCACAGTGGGCAGGGTTAGGATGGATCTATGTATTGTATACGGGTAGAGCTAACCCAGATCCCATTTCCAACTTATCTAAGCTCAAGTATCAACAATCAGCTCCCCAATCTACCATCTCATTCCCAAAATTCCCCATGTATTTCTATGGCAGTTTTGATGGAAAGAACTGGAGTTGCAGCCATTTTTAATATTGTTTCACACTACTGTTAATGAGATCTTCATTGCTATGTAAACTATATAACTATACAAATTTATTTATGTATTTATCAAATTTATATGACCGCCCATCTCACATGAAGTGACTAATCATATATTTCTGGGCAGCTTTTTCTTATACTTAATAAAATCCTGGGCATCATCTTATAATTAAGAGAATTTTATCCAATAAACCTCATTTTATCAAATCAGAGACTTTTTCTCCTCCAGACTAAACATTCATCAGCCAGGTGGCTCTAATTTTAATGTTTCAGTTCTTAGTCTGCAAATCCATTACATCTTAGATCTTTTATGGATATTACTAACAGAAAAAAATCATACAATTTTGGGTTCAGCAGAGAAACAAAAGAGAAAGTTCAAATTGTGTTTATTTTCTGCTGTAAAATACTGTCAAAAAATATGCATGTAGCATGTGCTTCCTATGTAACATGTAAAAGTCCAGATTCATACAGTACTTATAGATCATTCTCTCACTCTATCATTCTCTCACTGCATTCTCACAGTGGGTGAGAATGCAGTGAGAGAATGATAGAGTGAGAGAATGATCTATAAGTACTGTATAGAATGTATAGAATGATCTATAAGCACTGTATGTCATTCTCACAGTGGGTGAGAATGCAGGTTCCAACTGTACTGTGTTACACATAAAAATATTTAGAGAGACAGCACATGCTATTTGTACATTCTCTTCTCACTAGTAGATCTCCAGCAATCAGGAGTAACAGCAAAACATCAAAAATAGCTTTCAGTAAATATGATCTTAACAACCTGGTCCATAGAATCCCTTGCAATCAGAGACACAGTGATGCTATCTCTTAGTGGAAATAAGTAAATGTGAATATTCACTGGTGCATTTCTTTTTTTTGCTTTCAAGCAGACTATTACTTTCAAGAGTGCAAGAGAATTTGCAAATATCAAAACACATACACTTAGAATTAATGAAGTTTAAGTCCAGGAACATGTTTTAGCTCACATTCTTTCTATACACAAGCCTCTTTGTTACCTTAACCTTTCTTATATTCAATAGAATTTCAGAACTGAAAAGGGGTGGGTGAGTTAACTTGTGTTGCTTTTACTGCTACGCAACTAAGAATCAGAAATGTGGGTGATTATTGCAAATCATCCAAAGACCAACCACCAGGTGCAGATCAACCTTCCACCAACCCATAACCTAATTATTATTAATAATAATTAATAATTAAGTGGCCTTAATCAGAAACCTCTAGAACCTATGATAGGAGCCTTTGTCATGGTAACCTTACAAACTTTCCCTAGGGTAAGACAAGGCAATTTATTCTCAATAGACATTTCAGCTATAAATTTTAACTCTCCAAAGATTGGGGGGGGGAGAATAAAAATAAAGCACATTTGTGGAACAAGAAGCAACACATTACACATACGAACACATTGAGCATAAGGATTCTTTTACTACGTATACTAGGAAACTGGGCAATTTACTTCATCAAACAACTACAGTGGCATTCGCAAACATTTGACCCAGATGGTTTCACTATTATAATGCATTTACTTGAAATATAATTAATATCAACAGTAAGATTTATTTCCACACATAAGAGATTAGGATCAGGCTGTACAACTCTTCATCTATATTTCATCTGCATGAATACCAACAATTTAACTTTTCACGGTGCAATTATGCACTAAACTCCCTTTCCTCACATCTTCCCAACTCCTAAAGAAAGATTTAGGCAGAGTCACATGTGCACACAGGCTCATTTAATAGGAACAGATATAAAACTGAGAGAGGAAAACATGCTTTTCAGTGTTTTTGAAACAACTTCAAGTAACTTTCTGGAATTGGTAACATGTTGAGCTTTCCTGCTTACCAATGCATCTGCCACAGCAGTCTCCAGATCTGTGCTTGTGCTGAGAACTCGCATTGCATTCATAGAGGCAGGCAACCTACCTGGCTGGCCAAGCCCAAACCGGTCTGCACAAAAGACAAGAGTGAAAGTCATCATCACATGAGTCCACAGTCCCTTGGAATATTAATAAGGCAATTGGCCAGGAGTTCCCAACCAAGACAGGGAGCTCTCACCCGGCTGCTTGAATTCTTGTGAGGTCCAATTTTTAGGGGCTACTATGAGGATATGAGAGAAAGCCAAGCAAGCCCTGAATATATGGTTAGAAAACAGGGGCAGGAGGGAGACTCTTGCTTAAACTCTTTTCTAGTAGTGTTTAAATGTAACTACTTTTAGACATTATTCTCAATTTTTCAAAGCAGGAGATGTAAGTATTGTGGCAAAGGTCTTCAATTCAGTAAGAAACTTGCAGTACTGTATTGTTAATTTGTTAATTTACTTCCAGGTCCTGCAATGGTATTTTTTGTCAACTAACTTATTCAAGTCTTAATCTGAATAATTCCAATTATTCTGACTGTTTTATATTTATTTACTTGCTGGTTAACTTTTAGTGAAAACAATACCAAGACTAAGAAAAGCTCAAGCAATTTTTATAACCGATCAACAAAAAAGTAGACAGTTTTTTAAAATAAATACTCTATATTCTATTCATAGTATTTGGAAGATGAATAAATCTTCATAGACCATCAAATAAAGTTATTTTAAGATTTTTTCCCCTCCTATAAATATAAATATATAAATATAGATAGATATTATACCTTTTTTAAAAAAGATAATACTAATTTATTTAGCCCACTAAGAATTCTTTGAGATTACCTAATTTGGGTTTTTAAAGTAATCACTCTTTTACTATTTTATTTCCTTAAATCTAAAGAAGAAATAATTATGACTGTTATAATTATGCCATATGGCAGTGTTTCCCAACTTTGGCAACTTTAAGATATGTTGACTTCAACTCCCAGAATCCCCCAGCACAGTCTGTGCATCCTAACGTTGCCAAGATTGGGAAACACTGCCATATTGGAGATATAATGCAGCATTAGAATAAATGTCCCCCTCAACAAGAGAATTCCATCTAGCGGGGTCCAGGAGGCGTGACTTCTCTGCGATAGCGCCCGCCTTATGGAACATCTTGCCCCCGGAGGTGAGACTGCCCCCTTCAATTCTGGCCTTTCGGAAGGCCCTTAAGACCTGGCTCTGCCACCAGGCCTGGGACAACAGAGGCGGTAGTGCCTCCTGGGGTTGGCTGGCCCCGTAGCAATATGATCTATGCTACGACTCCCTACCCATCTTGGATTTTATTTATTATATTGGCTGTATTTTTAGATACTTTTAATTGTATAGTTTTTAAATTGTTAATTATTGTAACCGCCCATAGTCCCTTGCGTGGGAGATGGGCGGGGAATAAATTGAAATAATAAATAAATAAATAAATAAATGTGCATTTTTCAATAAATGCAATTTTTCAATCAATGGGTTTATTGATTGATCTTTTTAAACAGAATTGTCCTGACCAGTGATGCTTACACTGCACACAGTTGTCATCTTTCCTTCCTCCTCAATGAACTCTCAAAGGCTTAACCCTGGGAGATTTTAAAAATAGCTATTCCAAGGAAGGCAATTAGCTGTATATAACTGGTGGTAAATGGCAATATGCTTTCCATGCACATCAAAAAATCTGTTCAGTGGTGTCCAACTAATATTGTGAATCTAATAAAAGATTTAGATTATTCCATGTATTTACTGATTTATTTATTTTACTAAGTCCCTTCTACTTGTAGCCCCATTAAACTGGACTTTACTCATAGTGCTGTATCCAGCTATGTTAGAAGACAGATGCACAAATTATCATTTGTGGCCAACAGCAAATGAACTTTTTTATGTTAAGAAATTGCATGTAACTATTTAAGGGCATTCTGATTAAAAACAACATTTGATTAAGCAGTATTATGCTTTCAACCCTAATGCACAGAAATGTCTTTCAATATAAATTGGGGGAAATGCCAACAACAATCGACACAGAAACCTAGAAACAGAAAAGTATAATTGGGAAATATCATTTATGAACTGATTTTAAGCCTTTGCAGACAATAATTCCATTCAACTTTATTCTATTTGTTAAGTCTGCACTAAGGGAAACAAGATCAGATCAACTATGTGAAGAATTACTGCTGCTAATGTAAAGAAAGCAAAATTAAACACATTTAAGCATTGTGGCAATGCCACTTAGAGTTTGCTATTTTTCAAATTTTACTAAGATCAGACAGTTTACAACAAGCACATTTTCTAAAAATAAATATACATTACATGCGAAAATTAAATGTCTTTAATGAAAACCTGCTTTGAAAAGGAATTGTTGATGAGGTTTACAGAGAAAGAAAAACTGTATGTGTTACTATCTCCTTTTTTAATGCATCCAGTTGCTGAAGCAGCACAGATGCTTGCTTCAAACATCAGCTTTGCTCCAAGCACAAGGATCTGGTGAAATGATGATAATGAATATGAGAATCCAAATGTCTTGCTATGTTGATTTGTTAATTCAGCATAATATCTTAAGGCCCAATAAGTATTTGGTACATTATGAAAATATATTGAAGTTCTCTACTGAACAAATATAACATTTTTGAAAAGAATTTAAGTATGACTGGATTTCTACTATTTGTGGAAAAAACATATACACATACATATAAATTATACATGCACATATACTGTACATACTGCAATGTTGTTCCACTAAAGAACATGTGAGCATTTGAGACTGTAAGTTTTGCTCACAGACATTGCAAGTCAGTATTATCACTGTATATGACCTGGCCATATTTCCTAGGATGATATCCTATGTATGTTACTTGACTAGTTTCATGGCATGAGAAATTAGTAATTTTTGGAACAATGAAAAAAGAGTCAATCATGAATATGCAGCTAAATTTATTTAAAACAAAGAATAATCTTTCCTAGAAGATTACATCTTGATTTGATACTGTACAGAATAATTATTTGACAAGTCCTAATGTAAGTAAAAGAATCTTTGCGTCCCAGTTTGAATATTGATACCCACTCTCCAAAAGGACGTTTTTCTGAGAAATTAATTTGGCAGCAAAAAGAATGCTTATATAAACTAAAGGGTGAAAATCTTGTTCCAGTGATACCAGCTGAAGTACTCAATTTCCAGAAGAACCAGTGCTGAACCTGGCTTCATGTTTTGAAGAAAAATTGTGATTGCATTAGAAAAGGGAAGATAGTTTTTTTAAAAAGGATAATCAAAATGGCAAAGTAAAGTAAGTTGCAAGCCTTTAAAATATTCAGTAGAAACAACTAAATTAAATCACATTAAATATATCTGACATGCAACTTTATGTTCCACTTTTTAGCATATGGATAGCACCAATGAAATGAAGATGATATGATGATGGTGATGAAGAAGAAGAAATGGACTTCTGCACTGGATTATATTCTGTATTTCTCAGTTCCTGTCAAGATTATAACACTGTCAGCTAATGGAAATCCCCAATAAATCCCAGAAGACTCTGAAGCTACTATAAAGATAGAGAACTCAGCATACAGGTAGTCCTCGCTTAACAACCATTCGTTCAGAGACCGTTCAAACTTACAACGGCACTGAAGGAATGTTATGACCAGTCCTCAAAGTTATAGCCGTTGTGGCGCTCCCAGTCACATGATCAAAACTCAGGCGCTTGGCAGCCTGCCTGCATTTACAACTGCAGCGTGCGCTTCAACTCCCCCACCCGCCTATCTCCCCCATCTCTGCCCTTTTGGCCATCCTGTACTCTGCCACCACTGCCTACCCCTGCTGCCCCCTGCTGACCTTCACTGTCTTTTTCCTCCCACTGCTGACTAGGCGTGCCCAGCTGAGGCTTTCATGATGGCCACTTATCTCCTCCCATCTCTGCCCTTTTGGCTACCCTGCACTATGCTGCCACCTACTCATGCCACTCCCAGAGGACCTTCACCTTTTTCCTCCCACTGCTGACAAGGTATGCCAGCCAGAGGCAGCTGCTGGCCCTTCACAAGGCCTCTGCAGTGCCACATGAAGGCTTCGCGCAGTGTGGAGGCCTTGCAAAGGGCCAGCAGCTGCCTTGGCCAGGGATGCCTCATCAGCAGTGGGAGGAAGACGGTGGCAGTCAGTTGGGGGCAGCAGGGGTAGGTGGTGGCAGTGGAGTGCAGGGTGCCAAAAGGGCAGAGATGGGGGGGAAGGCCGGTGGGGGGAGATGAAGTGGAGGTGAATGTGGCAGGGCAGGAGAAGCATGCGGTCCTCGCCTAATGACCACTACCGGGACTGCCATTGCTAAGCAGTGCAGTCACCTGATGTTTCGCCTAATTACCACTTTGCTTAGTGATGGAAATTCTGGTCCCAATTAGGGTAATTAAGTGAAGACTACTTGAACTTTATTCAGGTACTAAGGCAGGGGCTCGAGTCTTGGTCACAGTCTCTAAAATCGCGACTGAAAATTTTCAAATCTTTCAAATCATTACACGAAAGATTGGTGGTGCTGTGTCCTGTCATTTCAACTTTGTAAATAACTTACCTAGCGCTGAAGGAAATATTTTACTGGAAAATTACAAAATGGTATGCCTTTAATTAAATCCATGGAAATGAATATTGTTCCAAGGTAATTCACACTGTATTGATGAACATTAGCAGAACATAAAGTGGCCTTTCCAAACCTACTGTCTTCCAAGTATCTTGGCATGCAACTCTCATTTTCTCCCAGCTATCATGGTGATTAGCCAGACTGGCTGGGGACGACAGAAATTGTATTCTAGCACATCTGGAGGGAACTCAGTTGGGAAATAATATAGGATCAATGTTATAAAGCATAATTGGGATAAAGATTTTATTATGTTATCAAGATGGTAGTATAGTGAGATCTAGTTCAAATATAAAGCAATGTGTATCTACTGCCCAGAGTCCCTCCTTGAGAGGGAGATGGGCGGTCATAGAAATTTAATAAATAAATAAATAATAAATTCAAAGAAATGTTGCAAATGTTGGATTCAATATGCCTGAATCCAATCCTGAATATTAAACACTACAAATTGTTGCTAGTTATGTGCAACAATCAGCATACTACATCCCCAAATTATATGCTTTATTAGCATGCTAATGCTGAGCATATTTGGCAGTGTTGGCCAAGCTTAAGTCAGCATTACATTTATAGCAGGCTGTATTATACTAATAATAAGCCTTATCACCAACAAGCCATGCATCCAAGAGGTGGAGAGATGGGGTCAGCAGAAAAGATAGATGGGTGAGAAAGTGGGAAAAGAGAAAGAGCAATTGTTTCATGGGCAACTGGCCAGTATGTGAGTAGTGGTGGGGAGGGCTGAGTGAGCTGGAATTTACCCATCAAAGTCTTGGCAATGGCCTCTAGTCTGTGATACACAAGGACTTTTGTTATAAATTAACTTGGATGGAAGTCACATACATGACTGGGCCTCACTTAAGTTAAAGAACAGCAATCTCTTACAACAAAAGGCACTTCTGTAAATATTCTGCATATGAAGCTTTAATGTTAAAGATAGCTACAGTTGCAATCAAAATTATTCAACCCCCATTACAAATCAGGTTTATTGTCAAAATTGACAGAGTTTCAGCTGTTTGCAATGAACAAATCAAACAAAAGCAATTGAAATAGCTCAACACAATGAATGCTTCAAGTGGTGTCCCCAAATTGAACTGAAAATGCAACTTATAATGGCTTCTCCAGTCTCAAAATTATTCAACCCCCTGAATAGAATCCGTCACAACACATACAGTATGCAAAACAGGTGTTATCTCAAGCACGCCTGATGCAACTAATCAAGGGCTTCATTAGTTGCACCAGGTGTGCTTGAGCTAGAACACATGAAATACCTGAACTGGCTAGGGCAGTGCTTTCCAAAGTCCTGCCGTTGGCGACACACCAATGGCGGCGGTGGCGGCAACCTCGTGTTTCACGTTAAAACCCTGAAGCGCTGATGGTGCGCCGCTGCCATCGCCACTGCGCACGCCGCCGCAGGGGTGGTGGCAATGCGCCATCAGCACTTCCAGGTTTTGTCGCGACACACAGTTTGGAAAGCTATGGGCTGGGGTTTGTTGAATGTCACGTTTGACTGCATGTTAGAAATATGGCTAAGTCAAAAGAATGGTCCAAAAAGGTAAGAGATCACTGCCCTTCACTAACAAGGAACAGGATACAAAAAGATAGCGAAGGTACTGAATGTACCTAGAGACACCGTTGGAAGCATAGTTCGCAAGTTCAAAGTTAAAGGAACAGTGGTTACACTACCAGGACGGGGCAGAAAAAGGAAGCTGTCAATGGCTGCAACCAGATTTCTGAGAAGGCAGCTTGAGAGAAACCCTCGAGTGACTGCAAAAGACCTGCAGCAAGACTTGGTGGCAACAGGCACTGAGGTTTCAGTGAGCACAGTAAGGCGCGTACTAAACACAGAAGGTTTCCCTGCCAGAACTCCAAGACGTACACCACTACTGACCCAAAAGCTCAAGAAAAGTCGGCTCCAATATGCTCACAATCATATAAATAAGCCACAGAAGTTTTGGGATTCTGTTCTGTGTAGCGATGAAACAAAACTGGAACTTTTCGGCCCGATGGATCAGCGGTATGTCTGGAGGAAGAAGAATGAAACATACGCTGAAAAGAACACTCTGCCTACAGTTAAGCATGGTGGTGGCTCAGTGATGCTCTGGGGCTGCTTTGCATCCTCTGGCACTGGAAACCTGCAGCCTGTGGAAGGCAAGATGGATTCATTGAAGTATCAGGAAATCCTAGGAGAAAACGTCATGCCGTCTGTAAGGAAGCTGAAGCTTGGGCGTCATTGGACCTTCCAGCAGGACAATGATCCCAAGCATACCTCAAATTCCACTAAGGCTTGGATGCAGAAGAAGTCCTGGAAGATTCTACAGTGGCCATCACAGTCACCTGACTTGAACCCCATAGAAAATCTCTGGTGGGATTTGAAGAAGGCGGTTGCAGCATGCAAACCCAAGAATATTACTGAACTGGAGGCCATTGCTCATGAGGAATGGGCTAGGATTCCTCAGGAACGCTGCCAGAAGCTGGTGTCTGGCTATGCATCTCGTTTGCAGCAGGTCATAACAGCAAAAGGGTGCCCTACTAAGTACTGAAGATGCTTGCCATGTAGGGGTTGAATAATTTTGAGACTGGAGAAGTCATTATAAGTTGCATTTCCAGTTGAATTTGGGGAAACCACTTGAAGCATCCGTTGTGTTGAGCTATTTCAATTGCTTTTGTTTGATTTGTTCATTGCAAACAGCTGAAAGTCTGTAAATTTTGACAATAAACCTGATTTGCAGTGGGGGTTGAATAATTTTGATTGCAACTGTATATCAACAAAACTTATTTTTCAGTCAGCAGGACCATTTAAACTTAATCAATATAAAGAAAGCAAGGAACCTTATGGGCTGATTTCTCTGGTCCACATAGTGTCAAAACTATCAGATAAATAGGGGGTAAGATTCAGGTATAAATCTGGAATTTATTTGATAGGAATTAGAAAAAACAACATATGGTAAAATGCACAAATAAATGTTCTCTTCTGGTTTATATTATCAGTTTATTTAAAACTTATATTAAATAGATGTAGATCCTGTCTCTAGAGCATAGCTTTCCAAACTGTGTGTCGCGACACATTAGTGTGTCGCAACAAAACCCGGAAGTGCTAATGGCGCGTCGCGGTGGTGCGTGTGGCGACGGCGGCAGCGCACCATCAGCGCTTCCGGGTTTTAGCGCAAAACACAAGGCCTGCGGCAGGACTTTGGAAAGCACTGCTCTAGAGGTTTTTTTCCTTTCAGTATTTATATATTCCAAATCCCAAATAACATCCTAATGACTTCCTTTTCAAATATAATTTTTATATAATTTCCAGTCTTCAAAGCAGTAGCATAGCTTTCAAAGGAGACCTAAGCAGCCAGTTCATTAAACTGAAATACTACAGTTTTATTTATGTCTAAAAAACTATAAATTTTGAGATTGGTGGGCAAAGTTTTGCCACTTTGCCCACCAATACCAGGGTATACATTTAGAACTACATGAACTAGCAGAAAAAAGCCTTGGTAAAGCCTCAGACCTGGATGCTCATTCCCCCATTGCCAGGCCAGGTGGGGGAAAGTAAAGAAAGATTCGATTTCATTGTCCCTATTTGTCACTATATACAAACCAAATATTATCATTTAAAATCAACTGAAACTAACATTAAACTAACCATCATAAACCTTACTTTAACAAACTAGTTACTGGCTTGTATCTAAGATCATGTCAAGGACGAGCTGATGCAGCTTTCTCCAACTGGCATTCTCCAGATTTTTGAATTATGAGTCTACCAAACATGGTGAGTGGCTATGACGGTTTAGGATGGTAAGAACTGTAGCCAACATATCTGGAATACCTGAGGCTAGGGAATGTTTGCGTAAAGAAGAATGAGATCCTGGTTTATTTCTTCTCCCAACCATTTATATGAAGAGGGGAAGTAAAATATTGGGTTCTGGTTATCCATAAAGGTGTCTTTTTGCTTGTGCAATATGGCGCTAGACTATGGTTCAGCATTGTGTGTGAACCTAATCAGTAAGGTATTAAAAACTCAGTCTGTGGCTGAATGCTGACCCTCCTCCTTAGGTGCATTAATCTCACTTGCTATTTGTTAAATGTTAGAAATGTTGCTCACTAAGGAATAAGAAACAATTGCTATAGGTGCTTTTCATAGATACAAAGAGGAGGAGGTTCCAGTCTTCCTTAGTACATGAGAAGTACACAGGGAATACATGACAAAACTCTATTGGCCACTGTCATATTGTTTGCTTTCCAGAAATAACATTAAGCAAAAGAATAAAAATGAGCAAAAATGAAAACATTCAAAACAGAAAATGACAAAAGCATGTTAAATAATAATAATAATAATAATAATAATAATAATAATAATAATAATCATCTCATGATGATCCCACATGCTAAGTGCTGAGTGACATTTGTGAGAGCAAATGTTACAAAGGTAATAAAAAGAGACAATATTAAGAAGCAGATTCATGCAGTTAACACTTGTTCACCTGACTGCCCAACAGAATCAGCAGTGGAGAGAGCACTAGTGGACCTGGAATGACGTCGAGAGGCTGCAAGTAAAAGGAATGGCAACACCCACAGAATTAACACACAAGTACTTCAGACAAAAACAATGCCACAGTCCAAAGGAGATGCACATGATTCAATACCAACACTGGGATTACACAGGGAAAGGAAATGGCATTGTGTATGAATGAACAGGAAAATCAGTTGCAAGCCCCATGGTAGGACCAACATTAGAGTTCACTGCATACCCTCCCTCTACCCTCAACCATGGAATTCATGATACATGAAAAAGGAAAGGAATAACTTCTAAGCTTTCCAGCTTGCATGAAGTCCAGCAGAGATCAATAGCAGGAACCACCTGTCAGATACAGGAGAATCACCATGACAACATGAAATGACTAACTCAGCAGCAATAGGATTTAGATGTAAACAATCCAAATCCCAAGGTGAGAGCCACAATGAATCCTTAGAAAGTGTGCTTGCAACTATAAAAGTCCAGTCTTTTCATTCAAAGATGCAAAAACCCATAATCAATAAAAAGACAATTTTTAGTCAGGGACAAAGTAAATTACTGCAGAAAAATAACAGGCAACAGGAAGTAACATTTAACATAATGACAATAAGCACACTATTTATTACTCAAGCACTCATTAATTTGATTGCAAAGCTATTTTATGCAGACTCAGATCACTGGTCTGTCTCTTCCAATCCTATCCGCTCTGACAGGCAACGCCTCTCCCATGGTTCACAAAAAGAAGGTCTTTTTGACAAGTTCCTACCTGGGAACTATTAACTGTAGAGCCAGAGATTTGTCATTGGGACTTTCTTCATGCAAAGCTTATTCTTTCCCAGAGTCTAATCTAACAGAACCCCCAAAATCCATATGGTGTGGCCCATGTACAAACTCAGGTACAATATGGAATATGTGGATTCTGACTAACAAGCAATTTGATTCAACAATATGTGATAGTAGAAATACTACTAACTATGTTACAAAATAGCCTGCAACCAGCTTTGTGGATGGATAAAACTGAATGCCTGAAAACAAAAGGTATAATAGCAACAGTTATTTTAACCAGATCGTATTCATAGTGTTGATGGCTCTAAACTGAAATTGTTTAGGGTACATGGAACTTTAAAAGCCCACCAAAACGTGACTAAAATCAGAATTTATGTTGATATGTGTCTTTAAATAATCAAAATTACATGCAATGTGGAAAAAGGCATGTGAACAATTCCAAAGACTAAACTAGATATAAGAGCTTCTAAAACGTTGCTGAAGAATAGAATAGTTCAATCTGTACAATTACTGTATCTGTATTAATAGTACGTAGCATATAATTGTTAGTTTATGACTGGAAAGGAAAAGAAGAAATAACTTGTTCTATAAGAAACAACATGAGATGCATAATAAAGCTGCGTTTAGAATGTTATTTTAATTCTGAGACTGAACTGAAGAACTATAAAGAAAATATTTCTAATGAACTTATTAAGACATGGAAGCACAAAACGCTACCCATAAAAAGGCCCAACTGCATCCTTAAAATCAAACAGACTGCAACATTTGCAGGCTGAGGACAAGCAAATCATGCTGCAATCCTAGAAGGGTATTCAAATGCCTATGCAATGTAGATATTTCTATATGTTGTGGTTTTCTTTGGGTGAATTGGGCAAAGCCAAGCAATACACAGACAAGCAGGGACAAGCACAATGAGTAAACCTTGCCAACCAACAAGCACCAACAAAAAAAGAGGAAACTTTTCAGCCTGAAGATGAAGCTGAGACATGAGGAGTTGTGTTTCAGCTCCGTTACTCTTTTTCTGAACTATCTCTCTATTCAACAGACTCATGGTTCTCAAACTTTTGTTTCCTGCAAATCACCTCAAAATTGCTAAAATTTTTAAGGAATTATTTAACAAACCTTTTTGTCCTAGAAATCAAAGCTATTATTTCAGTGACCATAGCCATGCTTTCCCAGTGTGCAGAATATATCTGCGTTGATTTGCTTTACCGTCACTATAATTTTTTTCTTTCTTTCTGAAAAAAAATCTTTTATTCAAAAAATTATTTAAAAAATATTGAACTGGTGCTGTTCTATATAAATCAGTCTTACAGGCTCTGCTCAAAGCAGTCTTTATCTCCATTACCTCAATGGAGTTTGCAGACCACCAGAGTTTTATGACAAGTTTGCATGGAACCATGCAGAGTTAAAAACACAAGAACAGTTTAAAAGACCCTAGAAATTGCTTAAAAATGAAACAATCCACAATTTATTGAATTATATAATAAAATGCTAGCTACTAATGACTCAGTGAAGCTGGAATAATGCAAATTAGCAGTGCATTCTGAGAAGGTACTGACAATTATGAGAGTAATATTTTGTGAAACACTCTCTATTAATCTTAGTAGTTTTGATTAATACGTGTTTGGCTATTTGTGCTAGCCAGCCATTAAAACTGAGAGAGGGGGGAAACAAAGGAACTGCTGGTTCTCCTTAGGTGGAGCTGGAGCTGTAACTGAAATATTGATCAGAACAAACTTTCTAACAAGACAGGAAACATGAAAAATGCCCAAGATTTTTAAGTATCCAGGAAACTTGTTAAGTGTTCTCCCACATTTCTGAGTAATCCAATAATGGAGGACATCCCTATTGAAACTTATTTTAAAGTCTTCCTAAGAACTGGATCTTTTTTTTCCCCAAGGACTACATCATTTATGATTGTAAGTGTCCTGAAGTAATTATTTTACAGATTTTCTTTATTTCTTGGATTTATGCTCTACCACAATCAAGAAGACTCTTGGCAGATCTTAGTCATACAAATTGTTCAGATTTTATGAGCTAGATCTAATTCATAAAATTTAACTCAAGGAAATGAAATAAAAGAGCCATATTATATAATAAATATATTACCAAAGCTAAAACCTCAGCCAAGTATCACATTATAGGCATCACACATTTTAGATGATTTAAAAACAGTTAAAGCAATACGCTGAATACATCAAGCAAGACTTAACATATCTGTAAAACAGAAATGGGGAATCTGCATCTCAAGATGTTCTTGAACTATATCTTTCAGCAGTTGCAGAGAGCATGTTCAATGGTAAAATGTCTTTTATCTGGACACAGGTTCTTCACTCTGGCTTTAGTTTCTAGCTCACAATATCAGCACTTTGCTCTACACAAACTTCTGTGATAAAAACTATTGTCAGAACAAAGGCAGAAGCCTTTGTCCCTGTTTTTATAGCAGCTAAGGAAAGTGATGTTAGGACTCCAGGCTTGGCTGCCAGCTCGACCAGTCGAATTTCTCAGAGTGCTGAGAACTGGCTGAATTTTCCTTGCTTGCAGTGGATTGCAGAAGTTGTGGACCACTGAAGTTTTTTTCCCCTGAAGAAGGGGAGACCAGAAGATTACTCGGGGGGCCATTGGAATTGCCTACCCTTGTTTTTTCTCTGTAGTTTCCACCGCGGAGAAAACAGGGTAAGTGCAAGGGAAATGGCCGAGAAGATATCTTGCTCTCGCAGGGAAAACAAGTCTCTTTGAAGAGACACAAGAGCGTACAGCCGCTTTTAGATCACTTTAGGAAATTATTTTTTTTAGATTAGAAAGTTTTTTGATATCTAAGATCTATTTTTTGGACTTTGTTTTAAAATGTTGGCTGGTTTTGTGCTTTCTTTGTTTTGACTGATTCTGGTGGAAGCTTGATGGACTCTATATTTGCAACATAATGAAACGTCTGCATTTTTTTTTTACTTTTCTTTTGTATTAGAGGGATTTAAGAGACTCTGATTGTAATTCTTCCCTTGATAAACTAAATGACTATTCATTTTTTGAGAAACTCTTTGTTTGGATTAAGCAGCTTGCAGCTTGAAGAACGAAAGCTCGCAGTTTGAAGAATAAAAACACAGGGTAACGTTTTTTTTTCTTTTCTTCTTTTTCTACATTCTCCCTGGTTGGATTCTGTTTCACTTGGAATATATTTTTTATTTCTCCTTCTATAAACTGTTTAAAATATTATTCTCTCCTGTATTTTGGATTATTGGAACTCTCTTTTTTCTTTTAACTTTAAAAAACAACAACAACGTTTTGCTTAATAGATCCTGCTGGTAGTATTCCATGGATAGATTACATGACTATTGTTTTGACTAGAAGGGTTGTTATTTTAATTTGAAGGACACAGGAAAAATGGCCTTCCAATTAGTACTTCAGGAGTTCAGAAGAGAGATTACTGAGGCTCTTTCAAATATTCAAAGATCGTTGGAATTGCTGTTCGTAACTCTGCAAAACAAAGAGAAAGAGCAGAGAACGGAAACGGAAGCACAAAAGAAAAATGCTTTTGAAGTGGAGGAGAAACAGAAGGAGGGAATTTTGAGTATATTAGTTCAGAAGAACATTCTGAAGGCTATACACTATAATCTTGGTATAGATATGTTGTGGCAGTGGAGACAGAGTGAAAATATGGGTGTACAGTTGGATGGATGTTGTGAAATACGTGGAAAGGGAGAGAAGGTTGCTCTGATATTCTATATGAGATATAGAAAAGAGCAGGCTGTATATTGCGAATTTGCCATAGTGTATTGTGATTTTGGCATAACCTAAACAGAAGATATGAGAAACTGTATGGATATAAAGGCTAATGAAAATATGGACTTGAATTGTTATGAGAAATTGTATGGATATATAAAAAGTGATATTCTATATGTAAGATGCTAGATACAAATATAAGTTGATATTATAGAATATTGTTTTCCTTAGAGATATATTTATGAGAAGATAATGATATGATGAGATGAGATGGAATTAGAATGATGGTTACTACAGGATGATATATATCAATATGTATTGTATGAATATTATAAGAATTGATATATTAGGTATTAGGTTAAGTGATATGATAGATTATGCACTTAGTTTAAATGGACACTACTACAAGGAATGGAAATTATAGATGGATAATTGAGATATAAGAATTCCTTTTTTATGGAGATATATATATATTAGAATTAAATTATAGAAACATATATGTATGAACATTATAAGAATTGCTAAATTATGTATTAAGTTACATAATATGTTAGGTTATGAGTCATAATATGAATAGAATATATTGTAGTTTATTAGAAGTAAATAAGGCTTTTATTTGTTATACTAATTGGACTTTATTGAAGATATAAATATGTAGTAATGAACATTCAACATTTAACTACTACTTCAAGGAGTGGAAGCCAAAGATGGATTATTGGGAGACAGTAAGAAAGGTGAAACCTATATGAAGATTAGAAGATTGGATTAAAGAAATCAAAAGGCATATGACAAAGAAAAATTCCTGTATACTGTATGAAGGACTAACATTTAAAATCAATTATTGTACTTTAAGTTCAAAGATAGATTGGAGGACATCTATTTTCTATATTTTCTTTGCTTATTATTTCTTGACTTCGCTTTTTCTTTTTCTTTTTCTTATTTTGTATTTCTGCTTCTATTTCTTTTTTCTATTCTAACTTTTATTATGTATTGTAAAACTTAATAAAATTTAATAAAAAAAAAGGAAAGTGATGTTAGCATTCCAAAATGGATTTTAAAATAACCCTCTGTGGCCCTTAGTTAACTCAAGGTTGTATAAAATCTACCTACCTACCTACCTACCTACCTAGAAAGTGCTGGCTTAGATGCAGCCCCAAATCACCTTTTTTGCAGCACCCAGAACTTTCTCCATCCATTTTCAGGTAAGAAACACAAGAAAAATATAGCAGAACCCTAAAACACACATAACTCAGTTAAATAAAATAGTGTGTGTGTGTTTGTGTGTGTGTGTGTGTGTGTAGAGAACAAAACTAGAAAATGCCAAAAAATCCTAGCCCATTCAAGTGAAGCAGCTCACACACCTTATATCCCAATCAAAATATTGATGTCTGGGCTTGATCCCACAGACTGCCCATCTCTGACTTTGGGGAAAAAAATCCTAAGTGGTGCATTCTTTTGTTTTATAAGTTTAACACCCACTGGTGGGCAAGTTAGAGTAATCCATTCATAAATTAATGATACACATATGTCTATTATTTATTTATTTTATTTATTATTTCAATTTATTCCCCGCCCATCTCCCATACAAGGGATTCTGGGCGGGTTACAACAATTATGAAGTATTATTGCTTTTTATCCATATGCAGAATGAGAGCTAAGTATTTTTATTTTGTCCATTTTGTTCTGTCTGGTGCTGTAGCTAAATATGTGTATACCAAGCAGTTCCTGTATGGGACATTACTGGGAGTCTACCTTTCTAACAGGAAAAATGGAAAAGGAAAGAAATACTCATTCACAAGCCTCATAGCACTTTTCCTTTCTCATATTCCTCCAACTTCTCCACCTTGCAACTCTAATGTCTTAATTCTTTCCCACAGAATTATTTCATCAGTAATATTAAAACTAGGCCCTCTGGACATCATGAACAGTAAGATGAGTTTCATGCCTGCAACATCTTCTTTCCTCCATCCCAAGTTCTCTCTCTCTCTAAATAAATCCAATGTGGGCAAACTACAGATATAATTGAACTGAAACAGTCAGATCACTCACACACACACACACACACACACACACACACACACACACACAGGTTTCAGATTGCCCAGACTATAAGAACATTTTCTTCAAAATATCCTATGCAACCGTTTTAATAATAATGCAGAAAAAACATTACATAGAAAGAAGCAAGGCTTCATGTTTCTGATGTGAAAAGATAGATCTCCGTGAATTATGGTGACTGGATCATAATTTAAAAAGCAAGAGACATGGTAGAGGTTTCTCTAGTGCAAAATTAGAAATTGAGCTTTATGAGTTATGGAACAAGCCTTTTACGCATAAAGGGAATTCTCAGTGTACCTGGGGCTCAGAAAAAGTTACCTTTGATATGACATGCATTCAGGCCCAAGAACACACATTTTAAAAGTATATTAAGAACGCATTTGCTAAATTTTCTCCAAAGGAAGCCTATTTTGCATTGGATCAAAAAGGACAGCTCATGCTTTCCAGTAGCATCAACCTTCCCTACAATGACATGGCCTTCAGAATGGCTGCTTTGGTCAAGCCCAATGGTGCTTAAGTGCACTGCCAAAGAATTTGGAAATTATCAAAAGCGTTTCAGACTCATGGGTTCTCCTAGTAAAGGAAAGCAGGATTTAAGCATGCAGAAAGGAACAGAATAAACAAGAAAGGGGGAATGTTAAAAGTTTTTAAAAAGAAGAGAATAACAAGCTCATTCCACTCAGATATATTTTGACTAGCCAGCAAGAAAGAGGGGTGGCCCTTAGAAGCTCTAGTGCCTACAGGTACTCACCAAGTGGAGGAAAGCCCCGAGCAGGGCTTGTATCTCGGCTGCTCTCACGGCTGGTATCGCGGCTGCACCCCTGACTCACGCTGGGTCGGGGGATACGGCTGCTCCGTGCTAGCATGCAGCATGGAGAGTTTCAGAGAAGGTGAACACAAGTTTAACGAGGACACAATGCTCAGACAAAAAAGTAACAGTTTTGGTCATTACTGACATTAGTAAATATCCCAGATAGCTGCCAATCTGGTTTGTTACAAATAAACTGTGACACATGCTGAAGTTGCACAAGAACATCTGAGAAGCTTGTTCTATTCATCACAGGCCAGAAAAGCTTATTTGGGAAAACAGGGTTATAATAATATCCAAATTACTTAGATTCCATTTAAGAGGGAGGGAAAGAGGGAAGGAGGAGAAAGAAAATACCAGGAAAGAAAGATGGCCTCTATTTTAGAGGGACAAGTAAATGATTCTAACAGAGAATCAGCAATGCAACCCTAAAGAAAGAACACATTTATGTAATTTTTACACAGATTCATCATAATAATTAGATGACAAAGGAGATAAATAGGATATTTAACTATGCAGGATGTCAAAACGAACATACTATTCGTATTCAACTTATTTTATGTTCCTCTTTGGTCCACAGTGTTATTATGGCCACTTTCAATTCTCCTTCTTCTCTATCTCAGCCATAATTGGCCCCTGAGAGATGCTCTCTCTAAGAAAGACAGTCAAAACCAGCTTCTTGGGGTCAACAAGGATGTTTTTCATTTAAAAATACATGTTGAATGTTTCCATGAAAATTACTAATCCACATCAGCACACACAGAGAGAAAATAGCTTTATAACAACTTTTATCCCCATTTAGTTTTTCTGGCTCTCCTCACTCCTTCCAATATTTCTCCTGTCTACTGTCAAAAGTTATAGACTACAAGCTCCTCAAGGCATGAATCCATTCTGGATTGTCCAATAGGCTATAATGATGGTGAATACATAAACATTAAAAATTAAAAGAATGGCATTTTAAAAGGCCATAACCCTGGAAAAGAGGCAAAATCTCTCAGGCAGCAGTTGTTTTTAAATAATAATGAATACTCCTAGTGTGCATTCATGTTCCTGCCTGAAAGCAGTTACAGTGGATATAAAAAGTCTACACACCTGTTAAAATGCCAGGTTTTTGAGATGTAAAAAAAATCAGACCAAGATAAATCACTTCAGAATTTTTTCCACCTTTTTTCCAACATACAAGCTGTACAATTCAATTGAACATGAAACTTAAATCTTTTAGGACAAAAAATAAAAAACTAGAATAACGTGGTTGCATAAGTGTGCATACCCTTAAACTAATACTTTGTTGAAGCACCTTTTGATTTTACAACAGCATTCCGTCTTTTCGGGTAGGAATCTATCAGCATGGCACATCTTGCCTTGGGACTCTTTGCCCACTCTTCCTTGCAGAAGCGCTCCAAATCTGCCAGATTGCGAGGGCATCTCCTGTGCACAGCCCTCTTCAGGTCACCCCACAGATTTTCAGTTGGATTCAGGTCCGGGCTCTGGCTGGGCCATTCCAAAACTTTGATCTTCTTCTTGTGAAGCCATTTTTTTGTTGATTTGGAGGTATGCTTTGGGTCGTTGTTGTGTTGAAAGGTGAAATTCTTCTTCCTCTTCAGCATTTTAGCATTCCTGAAGGTTTTGTGCCAAACTTGACTGATATTTGGAACTGTTCATAATTTCCTCCACCAGTACACAACCAGTACTTGCCAGAAATTCCTGCAGCTCCTTCAATGTTGCTGTAGGCCTCTTGGCAGCCTCTCGGACCAGTTTTCTTCTTGTTTTTTCATCAATTTTGGAGGGACATCCAGTTCTTGGTAAAGTCACTGTTGTGCCATATTTTCTCCACTTGTTGATGACTGTCTTCACTGTGTTCCATGGTATATCTAATGCCTTTGAAATTTTTTTGTACCCTTCTCCTGACTGATACCTTCCAACAATGAGATCCCTGGATGCTTTGTAAGCTCTTTGCAGACCATGGCTTTTTTTTTTATTTGTTTGTTTGTTCAACTTATATGACCGCCCATCTCCCCCCATGGGGAACTCTGGGCGGTTCACAACAAATAAGTTAAAATAAAATCTAAAGATATATAAAACCACAATATATACAGTACAATAAATAATTATAAAATCCAGATGGACGAGGTATTCATTAAAAGAAGGACATTAAAATTAGGGGATTAGCCACCTCCATGAGGAACTATCCCTTCCTCCTTCCCATGCCAGGCGGCAGAACCAGGTCTTCAGCTCTTTCCTAAAGGTCGTGAGGGAGGAAATCTGTCTCAACTCTGGGGGCAAGATGTTCCATAGAGTGGGCGCTGTCACAGAGAAGGCCCGCCTCCTAGACCCCATCAGATGGCATTCTCTAATTGATGGGGTTCGTAGCAGGCCCTCTCTGGATGACCGGGTGGGGCGGGTCGATAACATGGGGATAAGATGGTCCCTCAGATATCCTGGTCCCATGCCATGTAGGGCTATAAAGGTGATAACCAACACCTTGAATTGTACCCGGAAGCAAACCGGCACCCAATGTAGCTCGCGGAGCAACGGTGTTACATGTGCAGATCTTGGAGCACCCAAAACTGCCCGTGCGGCCGCATTCTGCACCAGCTGAAGCTTCCGGATAGTCTTCAAGGGTAGCCCCATGTAGAGCACATTGCAATAATCTACATGGGAGATGACGAGAGCATGAGTGACTGTACGGAGGGCGTCGCACTCCAGGAATGGGCGTAACTGGCGCACTAACCGAAGTTGTGCAAAAGCCCTCCTAGCCACGACTGCCACCTGCTCTTCGAGCAGGAGTCGTGAGTCTAGAAGAACCCCCAGATTACGCACCGGTTCTGAACGGGGTAGTGCTACCCCATCAAGAACCAAAGATGATAATTTCCCAGAAGACGCTAAGCCATCAATCCACAGCCACTCGGTCTTACCAGGGTTCAACTGAAGCCTGTTGTTCCCCATCCAGGCCCTCACAGACCCCAGGCACTGGGACAGGGTGGACACTGCATCACTTACTTCACCAGGGATGGAGATATACAATTGAGTATCATCCGCATACTGATGATACCTCATCCCATGGTGTCGGATGACCTCGCCCAGCGGTTTCATGTAGATGTTGAATAGGAGAGGAGAGAGAACCGAACCCTGCGGCACCCCACATAGGAGCGGACGCGGGCTGGATCTCTCCTCCCCTATCACCACTGACTGGGAGCGGCCCCGGAGGAATGAGGTGAACCAGCGTAAAACTACGCCGCCCACCCCCAACTCCCTAAGCCGCCCCAAAAGGATACCATGGTCGATGGTATCGAAAGCTGCTGAGAGATCCAAGAGAGCCAGGATGGATGCACTACCCCCATCCCACTCCCGCCAGAGGTCATCCGTAAGCGCGACCAATGCAGTCTCCGTCCCATATCCCGGCCTGAAACCTGACTGAAAAGGGTCAAGATAATCCGCTTCATCCAGGGTCCTCTGAAGTTGCAACGCCACCACTTTCTCAACCACTTTTCCCAAAAAGGGAAGGTGGGAGACTGGACGAAAGTTGTCCAGGATGGTAGGGTCCAGGGATGGCTTCTTGAGGAGGGGGTGCACCAACGCCTCCTTAAAGGCAGTTGGAACCACCCCCTCCAATAAGGATGTATTAATCATAGCCTGGACCCATCCACCTGTCACCTCCCTGGCCGATTTTACCAGCTAGGAAGGGCAGGGATCTAAATAACATGTGGTGGAATTAACAATTTGAAGGATCCTGTCCACTTCCTCAGGTCCAACAGGATCAAATCGTTCCCAGATAATAGGGCAAGACCACTCTCCCGGCATCTCCACAGACTGCAATCCAGGCATGGAGTCCAACTTAGACTGAATCCGAGCGATTTTATCCTGCAGATACTCAGAAAATTCTTCTGCACGGCCCTGCAGGTGGGTGGTCGATACCACCCTACCCAAGAGAGATCGAGTAATCTTAAACAGGGCCATCGGATGGCATTCTGTGGATGCAATAAGAGCGGAGAAATATTCACGTTTCGACGCTCTTACCGCCACAAGGTAGGCCTTAATAGCGGCTCTAGGTTGTATTCGGTCGAATTCCGTCTTCGTCTTTCTCCAGCGGCGCTCTAGACGTCTCTTCACCCTCTTCAAGACCCTCAACTCCTCCGTAAACCACGGGGAGTGATGGGTCGAATGGGGCTTGAGAGGTCGCATCGGCGCGATCCTGTCCAAGGCACCGGCTGCCTCCCTATTCCAAGTTGCGGCCAGTACCTCCGCTGGACCGTGAAGCAGATCCTCGGGTATTACCCCCAGCTCCCTCTGAAACCTCAATGGGTCCATAAGTCGCCGGGGGCAGACCAATCGAAAAGGTCCTGCCTCCCTGCGGAGTGGGGCGGCATTAGAGAATCCTAGAGATATCAGGACGTGATCTGACCATAACAACGGGGATAGTTCTAACTTTCCCCTCAGGTCACTTTGCCATTGCTCTGACAAGAAAACCAAATCCGGAGTGAGTCCACTGTCTCGAGTTGGGTCCCGAATAATCTGGGACAGGTCCATGGCTGCCATGGTAGCCATGAACTCCCGAGCCGCTTCCGAGGCACGTCCCAAGGACGGCAAGTTAAAATCCCCCATGACCATAAGCCTGGGGAACTCCACCGCCAACCCCAAGATGGCCTCCAGCCAGGGAGGTTGCTACGCAGCAGGGAGGCTGGTACAATAGCAACACTCCCAACTGTTCACGGGCACCCAACTTGAAAAACAGGGTCTCACATCCAGATACTTGTGGAGCAAGGCCCCTTAAAGCCACCAAAGATTCTCTGATGATAACTGCCACCCCTCCTCCCCTACCCCGGTCTCTCGGCTGGTGCCACACCCGAAATCCGGCTGGGCACATCTCCGAGAGGGCTACTCCTCCCTCTGGGCCCAGCCAGGTTTCGGTAATACACGCCAGGTCAGCCCCTCTCTCCGTGATTAATTCACTTATGAGAGCGGCTTTGTTGTTTACTGACCTGGCGTTGAGTAGCAGCAGTCGAAAGCCGGGGCCCTCAAGGATCCGCTGACCAGAACCTGGGGTTGAACTCGGAAGACCGGAACGCGCCACCGGTACTAAACACTTTTAAACTAAACACACGGCTTTTGCTGTAAGAGGCAACTGAGTAAATGTCAGACAATTTTTTTTTATTTTATACTTATATTTATACCCCGCCTATCCCCTCCCTAACAGAGGGCTCTAGGCGGCTTACATACATCATATACATTTTTATACATTTCATACAATTTAAATCGCGCACTAAGGGAAGGGGTAAGGGAACCGACTCTTCCGTGGCTACTGGACTACATGTCCCATGATGCCTTGCGTCGGAGCCGGCTGCTGACGTCCTGTAGATGTTGCTGCTTCGGGATCCGTCGTCGCCGCCGCCATTCAAGAGGTCTTCCGTTCGGTGGCCGACCCCCGACAGGACGCCAGCAAATTCTCCCACTTAAGGTGGTACCCAATTTATCTACTTGCTAGGCTTTCGAACTGTTGGGTCGACAGGAGCTCGGACGAGCAACGAGAGCTCACCTCGTTGTGTGGGGGTTCGAACTGCCGACCTTGCGATCGGCAGTCTACAGCTCAGCGGTTTAACCCGCTGAGCCACCATGTCCCGTTAATCCTACTAGAACAGCTCAACTTTATATGGGCTTGATCAGAGTCACTTTAATTGATGGCAGGTGTGTACTGACTACTATTTAACATCAGTTTGAATGTGATTGGTTAATTCTGAACACAGCCACATCCCTACTTATAAGAGGGTGTGCACACTTATGCAACCATGTTATTCTAGTTTATTTTAATTTTTTCGCCCTAAAAGATTTCAGTTTGTTTTTCAATTGAATTGTACAGCTTATATATTATATTAAAGGTGGAAAAAATTCTGAAGTGATTGGTCTGATTTTTTTACATCTCAAAAACCTGGTATTTTAAGAGGGGTGTGTAGACTTTTTATATCCACTGTATATACAGTGGTATGGAGCCCTTCATAAAGAATAAGAAATATGGTCTGAATACTGTACAAATTGGTGTTTAATTCACTTTCTTAAATCTATCCCCATTAATTAATTCACCCATTAACAAACTAATGATCTAAAAGCTAAAACTGCTGATAACTGATAAATGAAAAACCAGTTGACTGTACCATTAAGTTCTTAGAACTTTAACAGAGATGGGACAGTATTTGTCATACACTGCTGCCATAATGTTGAATAAAGAAGCAGAAACAAACAAACAAAAAGAAATATACAAAGTCCCATCTGTTTGGGCCTGAGTAAGAATGTAAGTATGTGAGAGTAGAGTAGAAAATTTTACAGTCAGGCCATGTTGTTCAATGTCAGGCCCATTTGCTCCTCCGTGACTTGCTGGTGGGGATCAGGAGTCTATCACTGAGATCTGGCTGGGCAAGGACTGAGGAGTGCCTCTATTCAAAATCTGCAGCTAGCTTACAGACTGATACTAGCTATGACTCCAAGGCAGTGTAGGAGGGGTAGTGTTAAGTGTTAACATTCCACAAGAACGTAGTGGTGACCAGGTGTGCTGTTCCGCATGTGGCCGGAAGAAAGGTCCTAAATGGGATGATGGGAACCAAGAACAAATTGGGTTTTTTTCTAGTATAATGTCCCCCCTTACTTCTCAGCCAGCTTCCTCTCAAAGCTTCTGAATTTTATTGTTCGGTTGGTGGTGATCTCACACCAGCTTGTATCCTTTTTTAACCTCCATGCCTTGGGGTTTTAATATCATGAGCTGCCAGAGTCTGATAAGTAGACTGCATATACATTACTACAATAAATAAATAAATGTTTCCATATAGGGTTCCAAGTTTATCTTGGCTAACTGTAAAAAGGCAACATGCTTGAATTATATAGCTTGTTTGTTCTTGCTTTGTTCCTCTTTTCATGCAGGTAGAAAAAAATTAACTAGGAAGGAACAATATAGCATGCTGTCTGAGTCTGAGGTCCTGCTTTACTGCTACCAAACAAACCAAGTTAGTAAAACAGCTCCAAATAATGTTTTGGTTTTGGCTCACAGTTCTGACCCCCTTGGAAGCAACACATTCCAACTTCAAGGACCACAATAAGCTATCTTTGTTACTTGATCACATGTACAGAGGAACAAAAGCTGCTTGTTCACAATAGATAAAGATAAGCCTGGAATGCCGATCTATGTTACATACGAGCACACATATACAAATTATTCATGGAAAACATGAGCAGCATGAAAATAGAAGTGTCTCTCCCAGATTGTTCTAGGTTAGCCATTGCAAGTAAATATAAATGCAAACCTTAATGATTTTAGAGAAGATGGTCTATGGAAGAGTATATATTTATTTTCATTTGTGTGGTACAACTGCTTGTATTCATTTTTTTTAATGTCCTTTAAATTAGACCTTAACCTGGCCAATAAGCTCTGATTCCATACTAACCAGAGGAAAAAATTATCTCTGTTTGTATTTAAATATACTTCCTGTTGCAAGTATTTTTTCTTTCCAAGTAAAAATGTTTACCTCTATGTTTCAGAGTCACATGTTAATTACAGATAAAATTACACATCTTCTGGTTCACTGGAAATACAATTTTCCTGGGTCAATCATGATGTCCTAGAGTGTTATGAGAAACTTAGAGGGAGTTCAACATTTTTTAAAAAATCAGACTTGCCCCACCAAAACAGAAGCACCAGCAAAACTTACTTTGGGCTTTGCCCCTTGCTTTGTCTGTACAAGCCAGTTGTGGGCTTGTCCAAACAAACTGGGAGCAGGTTTTGACAGGGCAGGCAAAGCAGAAGAGTTGTCAGAACTTGCTCTAGGCCATAGCTTTCCAAACTGTATGTTGCGACACTTTAGTGTGTCACAACACACAGTTTAGTGTGTCGCGAAACAACCCGGAAGCGGCGGCGGGGGTGTGTGCGGTGCGCGCGGCGGTGGTGGTGTGCACAGCGGTGGCAGCAACAACGGCAGCGGCGCGCCATCAGTGCTTCCGTGTTTTAGCGAAGCCACCGCCATCGCCCCGTGTGCCCCCGCCTTGCACACCCCCGCCGCTGCTGCCGTTGGTATGTGAAAACGGTGGCAGTTTGGAAAGCACTGCTCTAGGCACTGCTTCATGATTTGCTTGTGCAAGCCAGGCCTGCACCGTCAAAACTAACTCCATGCTTTGCTCCCACTTTGCTTGCAGAAGCCTGCAGTGAATGGTTCAGGTTTCATAGATTTGAGAACTTTTGTGCTATATAGACTAACATTTAATTATTAAAAGGAAGCAATATATTTATTTCTTGCCATATTCTAAATACAGTGAAATCATTAGTGTTATTCATGGGGTTGGGATCACACGAATTTTTTATTCTAGGGGATGTAGTACCAAAGATTGAAAACTCCTTGGTTAACCACAAAGTCTATAGCCAAGTCTTTTGTAATGACCTCTCTCTCCACAGTTAGGTACTAAGTCCATTGATCCTTTTCTTAAGCATATCTATGACTCGTCTGTCTTATTTTCTCCTCCCTGCATTCTGCCTTGCCTATTTGTGCAAATGTCTATGATGTTATTCTCATTTTCCTCCTCTGATGCAAGCTTCAAAGCCCTTCTCTGTCCCATCCCCCACCCTATGCATGCCCTCCCATCTCTTGGTTGCTGAAACTGAGAGAACAGATTTTAAAGTTGCTATATTTAGTCCTGTCTTGCTTGCCCATCAGCAGGTCCCAGTTCCAAGTCGGAATTGGCATATCTCAATTTCACATCCTAATTTCAACCTCTAAAATAAGATTTGCCAAGGCTACCATATTATATTGGTAATGTGCAGGTGGGCATTTGTGTATAATTAATGTATTTGACGATATAACAGTTCTTCAAGTTCAGCCACAGTACATATAGTTGTACTAACAAATTCATTAGAAAATAACCCTACAGATAAAGTTCAATACTTAACCTGAAAGTAATAGGTGCAATTTTTGATCAGAGACAACAACACAGCAGCGTATCTATCACTCAAAAGAAGGGTAAAAGTGGAGGAGCCTGTACTATGCATGTAGGACAACACATTTGGTATCATAAAATGGCATTGAACCATGCAAGTGAAAATGGAAATAGTACATATTTGAAGGAAGAGCCGTTTTCTAATTAAAATCATCAGTATCGACACAGGCAATTTATACTAATCCCCTTGGCAACTTTAGGTAGGCCCTGTTGTTCTCTTTGCCTATCATGCTATTAAAAAACTCAGCAGAAAACCATAACCATGAAATCATTGTAGCAAAACCATAATTTACTTCAGGAATTCCTTTGGCCAATCAGCACTAGGAAACAAATCAATCTCCTGGCTCTATATTGCAACCAAGGAAACTCTTACCTAGAGCTACCCTGCTGGGGCTGGTCTCTCGGCTGCAGCCCTGGCTTCGAGGGACTTTGCTGCGTTTGTCAGCAGATGAGGATGATGTTGGCACTGGGTGTCCTCTGGTTGTTCCACTGTTAAGTCCACCATATGCACTTCCCAACAGCTTGCCAGGAGAGCTGGATCGACTGCCAGCTAGAAAGAAACAACAGATAAATGCTCTCAAGCCTTCAGAGTATTTCAAACCATCAAGTTTACTAAATTTATTAAAAATTCAGTTCAGTTAATAGTAAATTAAAAATAAAACAGGATACAAAAATTCCTCAAGATGATTATATGTTTAAAAAGGGGATTAACAACATAGATTAACAATAAAAAGCTTTGAGGGAGATAAATGAATGAACAGAATCACGATCTTGAATCATAGGGTTGGAAGGGACCTTGCAGGTCTTCTAGTCCAACCCCCTGCCCAAGGCAGGAATCCTCACACCATCTCGGACAAATGGTTGTCCAATCTTTCCTTGAAAACCTCCGGAATACTACTCACCTTCAAAATGGTCAAATATCATCAGTCATACCAACAAGCATACTTTATACAGAGGCAACTGACAAACTCATTCTCTCTCTCTCTCTCTCTCTCTCACACACACACACACACACACACACCATTTCTTTGTTCCATTCTTTATTTTTCTCATGTATCTTGCTTCATGGACACTTACTTAAATCAGTTTTCTTTCATCTTCAACCACAAAACTGACTGAACAGCTGCCAAAAAATAGGGGTTCAAATCCAAAAAATTACACTAATGGAAGTGACTTGTAGTCACCCAGTGGAATTTATCCTTTTGTCACTTTTCAGACAATTTGTGTGCTTTATTAGAGCCTACCTTTTCTCTACAGTTTCAAAAACAGCATGTTGGGCTTGTCCCTGCTGCTGTTAACTTACAACATCTCTATAAACATTTGCAGACATCATCGAATCTTTTTTCTGTTCCTAAAATTTACAGTCCTAACACCCTGTTACCTAGGAGTGAGTCCCACTGCTCACTGAACTTACACATCGGTTCTTTGTCTAAGTACATTATGTATGTACCCAAAGGATTTCATGGCTGAACTTTAATTTTAAAAGCACTAGTTTTTCAAACCTCTGAGAATACATGGGTTTCAGACATTGAAACAGTTAAAAACAGTAGCATGAAAGACAGTACAGACATGGAAACAGAGTGAAAAACAAAAAGGTGTTTCTTACCACCTGCAGGGTTAGCTGATCTGGATCCTGGATTATGACAGCAGACGAAAGGACAGCAGAAAGTGAAGCAGAGAAAGCGAGACAATACAGAGTTCAAGAAGCATTGTTATTTGCATACCACATGAACTTCCTTTTGACAAGCACATCACTGCTCACATTTTATTATGGATTAGTAGTGTGTGGCAAGACATTTCTTGAAAATATTTCTACACACATTTCTCATAGTAGTAAATAACTATTTAGGGTATAATAAACTATAATACTAGCTTTATGCATGATATCCATGAGACTGGTGGGGCATGGGACAAACAAGTAGCATTACTATCCTGGGAAAATATAAATATATATTTATATTATTTAAATTTATATGACCACCCAACTCCCCCAACGGGATGGGAATAGCAATCCCATCAATGTAATGTTGCAGAATATGCAATGTTATCACAGAAAAACAAGACAAATATTAGAAGGGTTGTGCTTCTAATGCAGAATGACCAGCTAGTATAGGAGTTAGTATGCAAAGGAGTATCAGTCACCTTAAAGCTAGCATCCCATCTACTAAATAGTTCCTGTTTCTAGTTATGATTTATTACTTTTCTTAGAATTTAGAATATAAATTCTAAATAAAGATAAAATAAGCATCAGAAAAATTACTCACTAGCAACCACTTTGGTTGACAAAAACAGCACATCTAGGCACATATGCCAAGCAATCAATAATGCTAAATGTTAGTGAATGTCAGTTTGTAGACTACATATTTGGGGAACGAGAAAGCAAATTTCTTCAGTTGCTAGTTTCAAACAAGGAAGCCAACTACCAGTTTTTCAATCTTTGGCTACACTGAAGAAGTCAATGCAATTTTGGTATTCGTAGGAAGGAACTTGATTTTTGTGACTGATTCTTATATTATATTTGTTGTATTATATTTGTTCCAATGTGTATAAGATTCAGCATTTTGGTTTGAGTTTAAATCAAGAATTTGCAGCCCTGAATGTGGATGCCAGAGATGGGCAGAATCTTAAGATTTCTACTGGCTTCATTTCAAAATATCATTCATGATTTTGTAGCTTTAGCAGCATTTAAAAATACTTTACCTGACTCAAGCCACAAGATAACATTTAATATGTGAAGTGTCCCTTAGATCTGAAGCAAATGCAAACTATTAGTCTCTCAATATTCTTTCCTTTCCCTTGCAAAGATTCAAAATTCTCCATCTAGATCTTTCTGTGCTTAGCCATCGTGATGTTCCCTAAAGCAAGGGCATAATCATAGCTCTTTTTTTCCCAAACAGGAGAAAAAAATAAACTATTTTAGGATTAGATTCACCAAATTTATAAAATATAGTCCTTTTATTCTTATATTTAAAATGTTCTGTGCTTTTAAAGTACTTGAAGTACAGAAGACTTTAATCAATAATAGGGGATGATTTTTGGAAGTAGCCTACAGACTACTTCTGTTTGAAAATCTAACACAGGAAAAATTCAGGCATTTCTCTGTTGTGACAAAGACTGAAAAGTCAATTCTCTTAAATAGAATATTAACCCTGGGTATGTGTGTGTAAAAATCTGTAGAAATCTGCCTAAAACTGGAAAAAAATCAGAAGAAAAAAATATTCAGGACCAGTGGACATATTTGTGCTATATAAATGAGGAGCTTTGCCACAGAATATACCGTTTTTCTCCTAAAGGCATTTACACTAAGCAGCTAAATAGCAATTTTAGATAAATACCTTTAATGTTATACTACCCCTTACCTAAAATTATAATTGCATATTCAGTCATGATAAACAAAGTGAGAGGTATTTGCTAAGCAGAAATCAGAGTGAAGAGGACATCTGACCTGTTTACCTCATTATATGTTGTGCCTTTTCCTCAGTAATTAGTGAAGACATTAAGACAGACAGCCCATTATTATTTTGAAGAGCATGAAGTCTTTTTTTCTCTAGTGATCATTACGAATGAAGATCTTTCTGCAAATTCACTGTCAAGACTCAAACAAACAGGGGCGTGAAACTGGTGTCTATTCAACCTATGCTTGGGGAGACACACTGCCATGATGCAGGATAAATTAATGGTCCTGGTGCTTGACAAGCATTGTATTAGACATCCTGCAGTCAGAATGTATGTTCTGCCTATACAGTATGTACTTTTCTGGGCATTACTAGTTTCCCTACTGTGATTTTACATCTGAAAGTCAGTTCCCCATATTTGCCTTGCACTCAAGAAGAAAATGAATGGGGAAAGAAAACTATTGCCAGGGAGAAAAAAGGAGATTTGGAAGAAAAGAAAGCAACCTCAGCTTGGCTTGAGGAGCAGTGACTTTCCAGCTGCTCTTATCTTGTACCACTGGATTAGCCAGAAGCTTGGGAGAAACACAAAAATAAACCAGGAATAAACCACGGTGTCAGATTTAGACACACTGGCAACTCATAGTTAAAAGACAACAAAATTAATAAACCCAAGTCATAGTTTCAGATTATGGTTTGTTGTCCCTAAATTAGCCATATTTTATCTGAACTCAAATAAGGCACAAATTGGCAATATAATTCCTGGCTTAAGCATCATGTGTAGTATGAGCCAAGTCACTACCTCGTACACAGGAGTTCATGCACATGTGAAACACTATTACTGGCATCATCAACATGGTGCTTAATGACTCCATGTGGGGACAGAGTGCTTACAGACACTCTTTCTAGTACTCCCTGGACTCTCTGCCCCACCTGACCTTTTATATTTAAAGATTTTTTTAATAAAAAAAATCAAGAAGCAGCATGTTTATTTATTTTTATTTATTTATTACATTTATATCCCGCCCATCTCCCCCACAAGGGATGTTGCAAAACAAAGTGCCGACCTCTAGCATCTTCATTTCCAAGAACATCCCATCTTTACAAATCAACAAATGGATTCCATAAACTATGTTAGAAAACGAAAACAGTAGGTGATTTCAGCCCAGTGTTTCCTTTTAGAATAGTGCCCTTCTTTTCTTAAAAGAACACAAAGGTGAGAGGGGTAGTAAGTAAGGATACCATTGGGGGAATGGACCTAGAGGAGGTGGCAGAAAACATTCTGGAAAATCAGTGCTTTCTAACTTATTATCTCATGACAGCCATTTTGTGACAACCCATACAAGTATTGTCAACAAGCTTAAAGACTAATCTTGTCTGTTCAAAATGTAAGAGGATGTGAAAGAGCAGCTGTTTGGGGAAATAAATGAGTAGCTCATAGGCATGCTTAGAGCCAATGAATATCCTGAGGACTTAGGTCCCAACTGTATTTTTTTAATCTGTGTATCATGCCTAATCTGTTGGGACCTAACTAAAGGAAATAACTTTAGAAATTGCCTTTGAAGTATACTGATAGCACAGAATGGAAACACTGATTTATATGAAAATAAGGCAGGCAAGAAAAACAAACTGGGAAAATATACTGTCTCTTCCACAAAACCAGACTAAATGGTTCCTTACGCTGGGACTGCGAAACTACTTTAGCCCGACTGCGGCCTCGAGTGTCAGCAGGTGTTGAAGTGATACTACTGGCGCTTCCAGAGCTTTGCCTCCTTGTGCGAATTCGACCTGAGGAAAGAAAAGAAAAGAACAGAAAAGTGGTGGTTAAACTTTAAAGTGATTGTGGCAATCTTCTTTCACTCACATCTCATAGTTCTGCAGCCTGACTAAAATGACAAGAGGCTGAAACTGGATTCCCCAAATTAGGAATCTGATACGTTATCCCCCTGCTTATATACATTAACTAGAATGAAGTTATCTAGTAGTGCAAAACATACTGATCACTAAAGCTGGGCATGGTTCTAAAATGATTCAGAAGTAGTAGATTGGAACTTGTACAAGCTCATTAAAGCACTCACATCTTTCTTCAGGCTTCTGAACAAGTATGAAAAAAGACATGGCTGCTTTAATGAGTAGCAGAGAGATACTATGTTCATATGATTTCTGAAGCACATTTTCCAAACCAGTTTAAAGCCATGCTCATGCTTTCAAATTATTTATATCTTTAATGCATTTGGAACCCCAGACTCAAAACCAGAAAAGAATTATATCATAAAACAATTTGTTTTTATAGCATACTGAAAACAAAACCAATTTCCACCAGAAATAACAGTTTCAAGAAAAGATAAAAAGAAGTATAGTCCTGTAACTTGCATGATGCTTAAGTTAACAAGTAAGGCAAATACAAAACTAGGAGACGAAGTTGGGGTTAAAGAGACAGAAAGAGGTGTGAATGTAAAAAGGAAAGTATAATCACAGTAACATATGCTAAGAAGGGATGAATAGCAGCATCTTCAAATTAATATTAAGTAGGATTAAGCAACATGACTCTTATTTTACTGAAGAGAAACAGAGCTTCCTTCTCCTACAGATCAGATACTATTATTTATGAGAAGCAATTTATATGGTTCCCTCTGGTGCTTCCACAGGCCTAACATCATGCATCAGATATGTCTCCCAGTAATCATTTTTGGGGGTATCATAATAAAGAGGTCCTGTGCATGTAGAGACTAATCACAGTTCCAGTTAGCATGGAGAGAGACCAATGTGTGTACATTTTTACCTGTATAAGGCCACTTCATATTGATACCAAATATGTGGCTACCAAGAGCCATGACCAGATCATGCAACAGCATAGAAGAAACATAACTAATAGGTATGATTCCACTCTCCCTCACAGGTTTGATGAATGCACAGTGGATATTGCAGCATGTATGTCTAAATATTCCCATACAACTAAAGCTGCTTGAGCATATTCCAAGTGGGGATGGGAAACTCTCAGAATCCTTGACAACAGGCAACAATGGCTGGAATTACAGAACTGTGGTCTAACAATATCTGGAGTGACATTGTTCCCCTTGTTTTTAGGAAAAGGTTCCTAAAGCCCTTTCTTGGCCATTGCTATCAGGAAATACAGTGGTGCTTAAAAGTTTGTGATCCCTTTTGAATGTTCAATATTTCTGCATAAATATGACCTAAAACCATATAGAGTTTAGCCCCACAATTAGATCTATTCCCCAATAAAGTGGACATTACTTTTATGCAAAAGGATACAATTCAATCATGAATATGTAACAAGGCAATTTAAAAAAAACCACATCAATACAATGATTTAATTATCTGAAGTTTTCTCTTCTTTCAGGGAGTGCCACATAAATAAAAAAAATATCTAGGGAGACTTTTTTCCATTACATCTATGCTCTTTTATACTCTGACAATTTTATACTCTGACAATCGTCAGTCTAAAACAGGGGTGTCCAACCTTTTGGCTTCCCTGGGCTACACTGAGTGGTCTTGGGCCACACATAAAATATATAATATAGTTAATGTATATTAGTAATAAAACTTCATTGATTTTAATAATTAATTAATTAAATTAGTAATTTAATTTAATTATTAATTAATTAATTGCCCATTGTAAATTGTTAGGAAGGCAAATAAACAAAGCAAAGTTTAATAATCAAATAAGAGTGTAAAATGGGTGAACTTAGGGGCACCCAACGCTATATGAACAACTGCATTCTGTACCAGTTGTAACTTGTGGGTGGTCCTTAAGGGCAGCCCCATGTAGAGCACATTGCAGTAATCCAAATGAGTTATAGCTAAAACACCATCATCTGAGCAAAAAAGTGTTGGGAGTAAATTTATATTTCACTGCTGCCATGGTAGATCTCAAAAAACTTCAGCTGCTCTCAGATAAATGTTTATTGTGTAATTGTCCTTCTTCAACATCAGTGTCAGGTCTCTGGCAGGCACACAGAGCCCTGCCATTAAGAGGCCATTGGCTTAATCAAAGACCACAGAAAGAACAATCAAATCACACCTCCCAGAGGGTACTCCAGGTCACCAGCAGCGGACCAGAGGGAAGCCTTCAGCAGGGAGGGGGCGGGCGCTCTGACGGGAGGGGGCGGGCGCTCTGGCAGGAGGATATATAAAGCCGAGACAACACCTCAAGAACCATCCGTGCCTTTAACGAAGTCACCCATGTAAACCAATAAACCGTTTACTTATCCATGTTAAGAGCTGAAGTCGTTCTTGGGAAGAAACGCGTGCGGCTTGCATGAGCGGACCCTCACAGAAAGGCACGGATCAACTAGTCGATTTTCCCGGGAACGAACCTGAGACCCGTCAGGACAACCCCGGTTGAGATCGGCTCCAGCCCACAGTGGCAAACGATCCAGCTAAGATTCCAGGGCGGAGAATTAGCTTGCGGTAGGAATTGCGGAGGGGAAAAAAAAAATTTTTTTTTACCTCAGGCAGAAGTAGCAGCCCCAAGGCGGGAAAGGTAAAAGGTGGGAAGCGGCGGCGCGGCAGCAGAGATCGAAGCGATCGGCGCTCCCCAGCAGCTGAGAGGCGGCGGCGGCGCGGCAGCAGAGACCGGCCCCAACAGCTGAGAGGCGGCGGCGGCGCGGCAGCAGAGACCAGCCCCAACAGCTGAGAGGTGGTGGCGGCGCGGCAGCAGAGAGACCGAGCGGCGATCCCCAGCGGCGGAGAGGCGGAGGCAGCGTGGCAACAGCGACCAACGCTCCCCAGCAGCTCGCGGCGGCGGCGGACTTCGGCGACTTCCGGCAGCAACAGGCACCCGGCGACGAAGCGGCGGAGACCGGCTAGACCGGCATCCCCTCAGCAAAGCACAGTTGGAAAAGACATGGGCCCGCAATTGACAGAACTAGTGGCTAAGACCCAAACATCTACTTCCCAAAGGACTACTGCATTGGAAATGAGACTGGACAGCATGAACCTAAAACTGACTGCGATTCAAATGGCATTAGAGAAATTACTGCATCAGCCACAGACTCATGAACGGTACGCCGAGGTCGCTAGAGAAAACATCTCACCTACGGTAGTATCGGAACACGGCAGTCCAAAGGAAAGTGATGGGGAGGAGGAGCTGTCAAAGCACAGAAGAGAAGAGGCTTTGACAGCAAAGATGCTGAGAAACAGAATGGAACAAGGCGAAGAACCCCGTGAGGAGAACGCACCAGGTACGTCTCTCACTGTAGAAGCGAAAGATGCCTATATAAGCACGGGAGTGCAGAGAGCGAAAAAACACAAAGAGTGGGAACAGAACCAGTCATACCACACCCCCACCACACAAGCGCAAACGCACAAGGCAGATTGGTCGCTGGGAGTGGGAGAAGGCATGGACCCGCAACGGAAGAAACGAGTCAGCCGCCTGCCAAACTGGCCCGAGTCCTTCGAGGTGGAATACTTTCAGATGGGACTACGGCCAGGACTATTGGACATGGCAGCGGGAAGAGGGGACCCAGAGACCCTCGGTGAATGGATTCGACTGGCAGGCACCGTAGAGAGCACAAAACTGCGAAGCCGCTCCTACCGCCAAATGCAATATGCAGAAAGAAGTAAGTACGCAAGCCCATACAACAACAAAAGAGACTATGTTGAGAAACCATGGGCTGAAGAGAGAGACCGACGAATAAGGCACAAACTGTGCTTCCAGTGTGGACGAGAGGGCCACAGAATACAGGATTGTAAACAGCCTCCGGAAAAGAACAAGGCAAGTGAAAAGCAGAATAAAACTCCACCCTACCGGCATGCAACGGCAAAAGTAGCAACAGAACGGCGTGCATACATACGACCAGAGTCAACTTCGGACGATTCAACAGACGAAGAATTCATACCGGCGGGAGATGACAACAGCCTGGCCTGAAGTGCGTCGCAGGACAGGCCTTCAACAGGGGGCACAACGACACCTTGACCACCAACGAATGCCCCACAATACGAGTCAAGAGGTCGTGATGAACCCAAACTGACGCAACCATACAGAAGAGAGGGGGGGAGGACTATTTTGGGCCGGAGGCATGTCAGGTCTCTGGCAGGCACACAGAGCCCTGCCATTAAGAGGCCATTGGCTTAATCAAAGACCACAGAAAGAACAATCAAATCACACCTCCCAGAGGGTACTCCAGGTCACCAGCAGCGGACCAGAGGGAAGCCTTCAGCAGGGAGGGGGCGGGCGCTCTGACGGGAGGGGGCGGGCGCTCTGGCAGGAGGATATATAAAGCCGAGACAACACCTCAAGAACCATCCGTGCCTTTAACGAAGTCACCCATGTAAACCAATAAACCGTTTACTTATCCATGTTAAGAGCTGAAGTCGTTCTTGGGAAGAAACGCGTGCGGCTTGCATGAGCGGACCCTCACAATCAGACCCATAGTACTGACATCATTGGGTCCCCTTGAAACTTCTTGATTTGGACTGCTAAAGATCCAGCAAAAGGTGTTTTCTAGCACCAAATGAGATGTCAGGGACATAGAGGAGCTAAATTTGTCAAGCGCAATGTGGCTTGGTCCCCCATTTTTCTACTTTTGATATGCACACTTTCACACTTTCTCCCTGGAGACCTCCAGCGCCGTGTCTCACAAACCCCTCCTTTGGGAGGAGAGGGCTGGGCAGGAAGCCCCCCACCCTGGCTTCCCAGTGCAGAGATTTATAGGCTAAGCCTCGCCAGCCCCGCCAGGAAAAGAAAGCAGCCCACCTCGTGCTTCTTGCCTGTTGCTGCAAACACCTGATGGCACGCTCGCCCCAGCGGCAATCGGTAAGAGGCCGAGGAAAGTGGGTGCGGGGTGTGTGTGTGTTCCCCCCCGCAGGGGGGCGGTTGGCCACAGAGGCATCCCTTTCCGCCTTGCGTCCCTCGTTCCCCCCCGCGGAGGCGTCCCTTCTTGCCTTGCGCCCCTCATTCCCCCCATGTGGGGGGGCGGTCAGCCATGGAGGCATCCCTCGGCTGTGGAGGCGTCCCTTCCTACCTTGCGTCCCTGCCTCTCCCCCTCGTTCCCCACTGCGCGCTCTGTCCAAGCACCGGGTGGGCCGCATTACTAGCTGTTCAGGGCCGCATGCGACCCGCAGGCCGCGGGTTGGACACCCCTGATCTAAAACAATTTGGGATTGGTGCTGTAAACGATACCACATTTATGAGGTAAATGGGTTTAGAAAGGACATTTGGAGATTATAATAAAAGGGAAGGAGAACAATAAAGCACACTGGTCTATTTCCCCCTTCAGAGACAAAAAAAGCAGCAGCTTTTATTATCATTAAAACCATTTCAGCAGTTTTGGAACAAAACAATGCCATCAGTTGGCCTGCTTATCCAAAAGGCCACTACCAAAGGCCTCTCTAGCACCCACAGTCCTGTGTGTAGGGAAAGAAAGAGTTGGAGGCAAGCAAAGGTATCACCCAGAGCCTGATCCTGCAAAGCATTTATTCATTGTTAAATTTCTGACCCACTCTTCAGACTTATTAAAAGTCAGGATTGAAATACTTAAACAAATCAAAAATATAAAACAAAAATACATGTTATACCTTGAGAGTCATAGAGCTTTAACTAAAAGCCACATATGAAAGGTGTATGAGTGTGCTTGGATTGTTAGTAAAACTGTCATTTGGAAAGATGAAAAAGAAGGGATAAAGTTAAGGCTGAGTTATTAATAGGCCCATGGAGGATTAGGGTAAGAGAAAAAGCTCATCAGCCTTTTTAAGTTTTCTCACCCCCAAATTATTTGGGTGAGAAGCCTTAGCCTGCACTACAATATTTTAGAGATGTAACATTTATCTTTCTGCTTCTCTGCTACCATTCCATTTGCCTCCTAACACTCTTACAATTAAAAATATACAAAGTATCCGTAGGATGGGCCTCCCATGTAGGATCTGTATTCAGTTTCTATTACAGTGATTATATCTGTATACCATTATCTAAACTGGATATTGTCTTTTTATGTAATAGAAAAGAGGGATAAGGGAGTGAAGAATACAGTGTAAAATACTTTATCCAGTACAGATTAAGACTGGTATGTGCCTCTAACTCTCTGATGCTCCCTGTTTAAAATAATGGGTACTCTATTTAACACAAATATTCACTCTAGCTTTATTTATTCAGCACCCCTCATCACTTTTATATTTGTAATCTGAAGCTACAAGAAAAGAAAAATATATGAAAAGTGATGCAGCTTTTCCAAGCAAAATGGATTTTCTTGTCATCCACTTTTCCTTATCTCCCACAGAACTATTTCAGATATCATACTGGTCTATTTAATTATTGCAATTATAAGCTAAAAGTATCTCAACACTATGAACCATTAATCAGAAATCAGCACTGCTTAAAACATGTCCAAATAGCTTGAAAAAAATTACTGAACATGTAAACAGAGTTAATATCATCTTTCAGTAGATAGGCTCCCCACACTTGGATGCAAGTGGTATTTACCTTGAACCTAGGTTTCACAACTAGGAAAGGAATATGAAGTCAAGTGTACCTCCCCACTATCATTCTTATTAATTCCTCCTTGTCAATATAACCAGATTCATGATTACATTCTGAAAATACTCTTTGGGAATCTATTTATAATTTGCAATCATCAAACTGAGTTTAGTAGGACAGCCAGTTTCATTCTGAAATGGTTTATAATACTGTAGTACCCACATATGTGTGGCAATATATTGCACAAAAGCACTTCCTGGATGGTTGAGTTGAGGCAACAGTATGTTGGCCAATGTGGTAGGCTGTAGATTAGAGATCTTAGCTTGCATAGTATAATGTTAACATGTTTGTTGTTTATTCGTTCAGTCGTTTCCGACTCTTCGTGACTTCATGGACCAGCCCACGCCAGAGCTTTCTGTCGGCCGTCACCATCCCCAGCTCCCCAATGGTTGAGTCCATCGCCTCCAGAATACCATCCATCCATCTTGCCCTTGGTCGGCCCCTCTTCCTTTTGCCTTCCACTTTTCCTAGCATCAGCTTCTTCTCCAGGGTATCCTGTCTTCTCATTATGTGGCCAAAGTACTTCAGTTTTGCCTTTAATATCATCCCCTCAAGTGAGCAGCCTGGCTTGATTTCCTGGAGTATGGACTGGTTTGATCTTCTTGCAGTCCAAGGCACTCTCAGAATTTTCCTCCAACACCACAGTTCAAAAGCATCTATCTTCCTTCGCTCAGCCTTCCTTATGGTCCAGCTCTCGCAGCCATAGGTTACTACAGGAAATACCATTGCTTTAACTATGCGGACCTTTGTTGTCAGTGTGATGTCTCTGCTCTTAACTATTTTATCAAGATTTGCCATTGCTCTCCTCCCAAGAAGTAGACGTCTTCTGATTTCCTGGCTGCAGTCAGCATCTGCAGTAATCTTTGCGCCTAGAAATACAAAGTCTGTCACTGCCTCCACTTTTTCTCCCTCTATTTGCCAGTCATCAATCAAGCTCGTTGCCATAATCTTGGTTTTTTTGAGGTTTAACTGCAACCCAGCTTTTGCACTTTCTTCTTTCACCTTCGTCATAAGGCTCCTCAACTCCTCCTCGCTTTCAGCCATCAAAGTGGTATCATCTGCATATCTGAGATTGTTAATGTTTCTTCCAGCGATTTTAACTCCAGCCTTGGATTCCTCAAGCCCAGCATGTCGCATGATGTGTTCTACATACAGGTTGAATAGGTAGGGTGAGAGTATACAACCCTGCCGTACTCCTTTCCCAATCTTAAACCAGTCCGTTGTTCCGTGCTCTGTTCTTACCGTTGCTACTTGGTCGTTATACAGATTCCTCAGGAGGCAGACAAGATGACTTGGTATCCCCATACCACCAAGAACTTGCCACAATTTGTTATGATCCACACAATCAAAGGCTTTAGAATAGTCAATAAAACAGAAATATATGTTTTTCTGAAATTCCCTGGCTTTCTCCATTATCCAGCGGATATTGGCAATTTGGTCTCTAGTTCCTCTGCCTTTTCTAAACCCAGCTTGTACATCTGGCAATTCTCGCTCCATGAATTGCTGGAGTCTACCTTGCAAGATCTTGAGCATTACCTTACTGGCATGTGAAATAAGTGCCACTGTTCGATAGTTTGAACATTCTTTAGTGCTTCCCTTTTTTGGTATGGGGATATAAGTTGATTTTTTCCAATCTGATGGCCATTCTTGTGTTTTCCAAATTTGCTGGCATATGGCATGCATCACCTTGATAGCATCATCTTGCAAGATTTTAAACAGTTCAGCTGGGATACCATCGTCTCCTGCTGCCTTGTTATTAGCAATGCTTCTTAAGGCCCATTCAACCTCACTCTTCAGGATGTCTGGCTCTAACTCACTGACCACACCGTCAAAGCTATCTCCAATATTATTATCCTTCCTATACAGATCTTCCGTATATTCTTGCCACCTTTTCTTGATCTCTTCTGCTTCTGTTAGGTCCTTACCATCTTTGTTTTTGATCATACCCATTTTTGCCTGGAATTTACCTCCGATGTTTCTAATTTTCTGGAAGAGGTCTCTTGTCCTTCCTATTCTATTGTCTTCTTCCACTTCCGCACATTGCTTGTTTAAAAATAATTCCTTATCTCTTCTGGCTAACCTCTGGAATTTTGCATTTAATTGGGCATATCTCCCCCTATCACTGTTGCCTTTTGCTTTCCTTCTTTCTTGGGCTACTTCCAGTGTTTCAGCAGACAGCCATCTTGCCTTCTTGGTTTTCTTTTTCTTTGCGACGTTTTTTGTTGCCGCCTCCTGAACAATGTTGCGAACTTCTGTCCATAGTTCTTCTGGGACCCTATCTACTAAATCTAGTCCCTTAAATCTATTCTTCACCTCCACTGCATATTCCTTAGGAATATTAGTGAGCTCATATCTAACTGATCTGTGGGTCTTCCCTATTCTCTTTAGTCTGATTCTAAATTTTGCAATAAGAAGTTTGTGATCTGAACTACAGTCAGCTCCAGGTCTTGTTTTTACCGACTGTATAGATGTCCGCCACCTTTGGCTGCAAACGATGTAGTCAATCTGATTTCGGTAATGTTAACATGCTTGAGGCAAAACCCGGCTTTGATTGAACTTGTGCCATATTAGCCAAAATGTGCCAAAACTAACCAGTACTGTTCTTACCAGTAGAGAATGCTGCCTGTGGCATGGGTGCAACTAAGGCTAGTAACTCAGTCTATACATTCTTTATCCTATTAGAAAGTATGTGAAAGTCTTGATTGACTAAAGCCATAATGGGCAATATGGAGAATATGTATGGGCCCATTTGTGACAACTATGGTATATGGAAGATTGTGACTTGAACTATACAAGAAGTAAATACTAAACAGCATGAAAAAAATGAATTGGAAAAAATGACACTTCGTGTATATGTGAAACTAAGAGAAAGCGGAGGTTGTAATGGAACTGAATGAGGATGGTCTTATCTTATGGAGTGGGGTTGATAAATATATGCAGGGAAGTGAAAGCATAAATTTATTTATGGACAAAAAGACTAAAATGTACGTCAGAATGTAAAAATTGTGTCACCTAGAATGTTGTGAGTGGGTATGAAAACAGAAACCCATAGGAAGGTTACAGCTACATGTTATGCTCCAGTGGATGGAGATAATGGAAGAATTAGGGTTGAGTTTTATCAAAAATTGTGAAACCTGAATAAATGAATGCAATCCAAGGGAAAAAAATATTCTACTAAGTGACATAAATAGATGGGTGGGAATGAGATGAGATAATACAGAAAAAGAGATTGGGCCATTTGGAGACCCAAGAATGAATCAGAATGGTGACTGTTTGGCAAATATCTGCTTAGAAAAAGGACTGTTTCTAATATGTGGTTTAAGAATAAATCTATTAGTATGTACACAAAGCAAAGGAATGAATAAAAAACCATAACTGATTTGATTATTTATGATGAAACACTGAGAAAAATAAGTGAGATATACTGTATATATACAAGTGTAAGAGAGTTATGCATGAGGGACAGACTATTATTTAGTAATGTCAAAAGTGGATCTTGGGGAAGAAATGAACATGAAATATACAAAAGAAACTAATATGAAACTAGAACCATTGGAGGAAGAGAAAATATGAGTTCTGTTTGAAGAAAGTATTAGAAGATATATTAATCTCCCAAGATAATTAAGGGAAAGTAAGGAAGATTAGAAACTCCTTGGAACAGGTTATAGAGTGCCACGGAAATGTGTGGAAGTATACACATTTACACATCCCCACACTAAGGGGAAGTATAAAAAAGGCTGCTAAGTGGAATGATGAAATGACAGAGGTCATAGAGGAGAAAAAAATGCTTGTAAGAGAATGACTGCTGCAAAAAATAAAGATATGGGAAACCAACTGAATTGTGTATATACTGTAGAGGGAAAATTAATGTGTAGAAGGAGATGTACTAGATTATGCATACAGAGAGAAAAAGATAGATGCGAAAACTATGAAAGACAGCAAGTAAAAGTTAAGGTTAAAAGAGGTAGATAAAATACAGAACAATTTTGATGGAAATACAACATTATTTTAGAAGTAGGTGAAAAGAGAAGTTCTAGCAGAGTGAATGGAATTCAATATTAAAAATGATGAAAGGATCTGAGATGAAACCAAAGTGAGGGGATTCTGGAAGGAGCATTTTAGAGATCTGAATGGTGACACATGAAATAAATACTGTAAATATTGTGTCCAAGAAAAATAATGAAAAGGAAGTAATAAATGATGCAATGATGGTGAAAAATAGTAAAGCTGCAGGTGAAGACAGTGTAACTGGAAACATGTTAAAACATGGGTGTGTTTGGCTTATGGAGTGGCTGTGCAACCTTTTTAACATGTGTGATTCCCTATTCAAAGGGAAGCATAGCAAGAATAAAAACTCCAGGGAATGTGCTGAATACAATTCTGATTCAAAAGGTACAGGAACAAATTTTGGTAAGTGCAGTGTGGCTTTATGCTGTGCAGACCAGATTTTTGCTCTTTAGCAAGTCACTGAGAAAATAATGAGAGTAAAAAATATTGTAGTTTGTGGATTTAGAGAACGTGTATGATTTTATTTATTTATCCAATTTTGAGGCTGCCTGACTCTTTAGCAACTCTGGGCAGCTTACAAATAAAAAACAGTACGTATCAAAAGAAATCAGTCAACTGGAAGATAGAATTAATGTCAGCCCTATCAGGTAGACCACACTAAGAAACAGACACTGTGCAGATCTAAAGCTACTTTTATTAGAACAGCTATAGCAGAGCTTTCCAAACTGTGTGTCGCGACACAAAAGTGTGTCGCCACACAGAGTCTGGTGTGTCGTCACACAACCCGGAAGCGCTAATCATCATCAGCGCTTCCGGGTTTTCCCGCGGCAACACACCAACGGCGACGCGCAAAAACCAAAAGCGGCAGCAGCGCTTCCGGGTTTTTGCGCACTGCCAAAACGGCGGCACTTCCGGGTTTTCCCGCGGCGACACACCAACGGCGGTTGCTGTGTCGCCGCGGGAAAACTTTGGAAAGCCCTGAGCTATAGTAACAGAATCTTGCAAGTGTGAATGTGCTATGTTTCCTCCTTTTATCTTCATGAGAATTGGGGGTGGGGTGTGTGTCTGAGGCATTTTCATAAACTACTTTCTTAGCCTGGGCTCAAGTTTAATTTATCTGACTGTTGCTTTGGTAGTAGATCTTTCCTCTGTCCTTCAAGGCCATCTTTTTTATTCACTACAATAAATAGGGTTGAATTATGGAATGGTTTGTATGAATACAGAGAGAAGGTTAATTGCTAAATGCCATAAGAGAGATTTATGATGGAAGCAAAGTGTGTGTAAGAATAAATGGAATATTAGGTGAATAGTTCCATACTAACAGGAAGTAAGACAAAGACTGTGTGATGCCTCCTTTATTGTTAATCTAACTTCTAATGTATATATAGATAAATGTATAAATAATGTTTATGATGTCATTAGAGATGTGTTGGTTGGGTACATGAATGTGTGTATACTTTTGTACGCAGACAGTGTTGTGTTGTTGGCTGAGAACCCCATTGATATGCAGGAAATGTTGGACTGTACAATGATACGAGTATAGATCTGAAAATTAAGCACCTGTGTATTCTTGATCGTACAGTGGTGCTTGTGAACCCTTTTGAATTATGACCTAAAACATGATCTGTTCTCCACACAAGTCCTAAAACTAGATAGAGAGAACCCAATTAAACAAGTGAGTCAAAAACCTTATACTTGTTCATTTATTCATTGAGGAAAAATGATCCAAAGCTACGTATTTGTGTGTGGCAAAAGTATGTGAACCTTTGCTTTCAGTAACTGGGGTGCCCCTCCTTGGGCAGCAATAACTGCAACTAAACGTTTCCGATAACTGTTGATTATCAGGTGTGAGTGTGGAAGGTCCTGCCTTATTTAAAGAACAGAATTCTCGGTATTCCCTATCTGATGCTGATCTTAACAACACAGGTACGTGTAAGCATGTCATGGCTCAAACAAAGGAAATTACTGAGGACCTCCGAAAAACAGTTGCTGATGCTCACCATGCTAGAAAAGCTACAAAACTATTTCCAAAGAGTCTGGACTCCACCAGTTCACTATCAGGCAGACTGTGTATAAATGGAGCCAATTCAACACCACTATTACACCCCCGCCCCCCTCTTGGAGTGGTCGACTAACCAAGATCACAGTAAGAGCAAGGCATCTACTACTCTGGGAGAAGTATTGTTTTTGACTCATTTGTTTAATTGGGTTCTCTTTTATCTAGTTTTAGGACTTGTGTAGAGAACAGTTCACATTTTAGGCCATACTGTATTTATGCAGAAATATTGAAAATTCCAAAGAGTTCACAAGCACCACTGTAGGGTCAAGAATAAACAGGTGCTGAATGGATGTGGACTGAATACAAATGTGAGTGATTAGTATACTGAAGAATACATTGAGATGGCTTTGTCATAGAGACAGAATGAATAAAGATTCAATTGCCAAACAAATATATGAAGGAGAAAGTTGTGTTTGGATGGAGTTGATAAGATCCTCAAAAGAGAGAGGAAAGAACTTTAAAAAGCAAGAGGCAATGTACGAACTGGTATATGGACATGGTAGAAGAAGTGTGGTTTGCTAGGATGGAAAATGAAGATGAAGTGTAATATTTGATGTAAACTAGATGTTTATTTTTCTTACCTCATGCCTTAATTTCCTTGGCTTACTGTATCTTAATTCTCTTGTGCACTTAACATAAAGTTGCTTACCCCAAAAAGGAGTAATGTAATGAGTGTGTATGTCTGTAAGTAGGCATGATACAAATACAGTACTGATGAAATTGGCTAGAGAGGGAGAAGAATGAATCTGTACAGGAATAAATCTGTATACTCCGTTTCCAATTTCTAGGCAAAAATAATAATTTAGTCTGAATAACATCTGTTTGAAAAAGCAGAGTTTAGTGCAGCAACAATCAAGAACCACAATGAAAACCAAGTCATCTATCATGACAAAGGTTACTATTCTGCACAACTAATGAAAGAGAATTGAAAAAGTCTCTGCCCAATGAATTGGAACATCATTTAACATTTTGTACTGAGCACTTTTCCTATAGGAAAAAAAGAGTCCAACATTTTCACTTGCCCACCCCAGATAAGACTTCACTGTTACATCTGTATCTGTGTCTATCAACCTAAACCTGAGCAAAAATATATGTGAGATATAAATATCTTGTTCTATACTTAACAGTACAGCGAATGACATTCATGAATGACTTAAAAGTTGCATGCTGTTCCAGTAGGCCTAACAGAACTACTGGGGATGGGGGAGATATTGTATAATCTATGACATTGTTTCCTTGCTCTTAATTTTTCTTGCTCTTAATTTATTTTGTTTTTTATTATTCATACACTGTACTTTATTGTTTGTTATATTGTGAGTGCCCAGAGTCGTCTGGAGTTGGGTGTTGCCTAAATTGAATAAATTAAATTAAATTAAATTAAATTAAATTAAATTAAATTAAATTAAATTAAATTAAATTAAATTAAATTAAATTAAATTAAATTAAATTAAATTAAATTAAATTAAATTAAATTAATTAAATTAAATTGTGCCTAGGAGTAAGCAGAAAAAGACAATAAAGGGCACACAATAGTACCAACATGAAGAAGAGTCAAAACACCATGCAAAGAGGTCATGCAAGGGGTACCAGCAGACACGGATGGAAACCAGGGAGCACTTGGGTGATAACAGAGACCTGGTAGAGTTGGAGACAGACCTCAGTTATACAGACAGCTTACCCTCAGCTTTACTGGTAGTACCATCTTTAAGCAAATTAAAAGAATAAGGAGAGTGATAAGAGGGAATAGTTAGTAATATCAGCAAAAGTGGGCAGTGTGTCTTTAGTATCAAAAATGAGGGGAAAATCACATCAGTCACACAAAATAAAATAAATTAGTTAATAATGTATCTATAAACTTAGAGCCAAAATAACCACAAAAAGACTTCCTCCCTCCCCCCCATTTTTTTTCTTGGCTTGTTTTCACACAAGGTGCATTCTGATCCATTTCTTCTGGAATTATATGCTACTTAGACTACACTACTACTATAAATAAATATTCATTGTGCTATTTAGCAGATATCTCTTCACTACAGACTGAATTGTAACAGCAGCTCCAGTTGACTAAAAGTGACCACATAATGCACTGTTAATGTAAGCAGTTAACACAATCACTCCTTTTATTAATGCTGCTGCATACTTAATGCTTAAGTTTGAGCAGGTCTGAACAAGAAGCTAAATTAGCTAATAATTCCTAAATTAGCTGTGCTTTTTTTTTTTTGCTTGTGCATTTGCCTCCACTAGGACCCATGTATTTTGTTACCATGAATACAAATTTATGTAAACATGGTAGAGACTGCTTAAGAAAATGCACGTGTCCACGTTTCCAATGTCATTATGAGATCAGAATAATATATCACCCAGATATCTTAAATACCTGAAGATTGTGAAACAAACCCAGTCATTAGAAGTATCTATAGGACTGAAGGTTTTCATCAAAATGATAAAAGAAGCTTCAAGCTATAAGCTCTACCCCTTTCATATGTGCATGCAATGTGACAATGCATGCCTAACAGGGGTAGAACTTGCAACATGAGAGTGCTTTTGTCATTTGCCCCCCCCACAGCCTCCCCATGGATGCTTCTGCCAATCAGTCACAACTTTAAGCTGAGAGGATTACCATCCATTTTCTGTGATATCAAGGATCTAAGTCTAAACTCTAAAAACAATATTCTGATAATTCTCTCAATTCTGTTATCTGCTGGCTAGAGCTCTGGTTACCAGGCAAACAGTCTTAAGTGTTAAGTAATTTCAAAATATGTATAGGCAAAGGCTCAGATGTAGGACAAAGAAAATGGGCACAGTCAAGACCCAGTTTAGACTCCCAGGTCAGAAAGTTACGAACTGTGGGCACGTTAAATATGGCTTCTATCAAAAACCTCGTTAAATCAGGGTATTTCACTTAAGAATCCTGACCTGCATACATCTTTCCACCACTTAAAAAGGTTCTCTGGTAGATTTTATTAGTAGAAGCTTTCCCTTAGGAAAGCAAAGTCTTGAGGACTTTATCTGAATATCCCCTTAACCATATCTGTTCAGTTTCAGGCAGACAGCTGGGAATAATTCAAAGGGTAGACTATTGGGTTCTGTAGAAGAAGTTTCTTCCCACTGGGATCCACCAATATTTTGGCTGCAACAGGCAGCTTTGAAGAGGCCAATATGGTATTAATCACAATTTGATCATTCTGGTTCTTTTTATGACATGTGGTAGAATGAGAAAAGGTGAAAAGGCATTTAAAAAAATTCTTTTGGCTATTCAAATAGAGCAATCATCCCACTTGCTGCTGAATGTGGAAATCTGAAGAACAGTTGAACTTGCTTGTCATCTCTGGTAGCACCTTAATTAAGGTCCTGCTGAGCCAAATGGCCACAATATTGGAGACTCCAGATAGGTGCTCTGCTTTTATCCAGCACAATTTTTCTTCCACCATAAACGTAACTTGCTTACCTCTCTCTTGACGAATATGGAGTCTGACTTTCCTTTCAGATAAGATTTTGCAGATGTGTTGTCTGTTTTCATTACATGTTTCCTTCTACACTGGTCTGGAAACTTTCCACAGAGACCCAGAAAAGTGATGCTTTGTTGGCTCCCTTGCATCATCCCCACTTGTTGAGGTGAGCTCCCCCACAATCATAGGCTGGTGATTGCATTTAAAATGATTGTGTCTGACATGCCCAGGCTGATTTTTTTTCCTGACAGCCTGGATTGGCATTAGCCTCTTTTTTAGTTATGTATGCACTAGATCCAACACTAGGATTTTTCTGTGTGTTTGAAAGCAAGGGGTGTGTGAAATGGAAACAGTAGCTTCTGGAGTTCTTGAGAATCAAATAAAGTCCAAGGAACACAATCATGGCATAACACCATTATGCCCAAAAGGAAGGCTAGATCCCTAGGAGCTCTGAGTCTAAATGAGAAATACCAATTACTCACTCTTCAAATTCCTTCTTGAATCAGAAAAACCCTGGAATGACTGGGGCTCAAAACAGTACCAAGTGTTCTAGGAAGGCACTCTTCTACAGGTTCATTGCAAAGCTTTGTCCTTCAGCTATATTCAGTCCTATAAACTGAATTCTGTCTCGGTGATGCTGAAATCAAAATGCTGTCTAAGTACAGAAAAGAAAAACTGTAGATGAGCCACTGGTGTTACTAATATCAGTGGTGCTGGAGTTAACTAAAAAAAGCATGGCCTAATACTGAGAGTGATGTTTATCGTAGCAGAATTGTAAGTTCAGTATCTTTTCTAATCAGGTGATGAAAGTAGGCTTCTGCTAGATCTACAGAGACTACCAAATCCTGCTTGTTGATTGTTGACAAAACTGACTTTAGCATTTCTCTTTTGAGGCATCTCTGTTCTAGGTATTCAGCGAGGGGGAAGGGAAGTTCAGGGATCTGTGAGAATTGGAAAGAGGGAGAGTTTGGAAGGCCCACAGGAATAAATCCTAGATTTTTAAAGCCCTTTCTTAACTCTTGTGGGAATCAGAGTCTGCTTCTTTCCTGCTTTCTTTTGTACTTTTTGACCTGGGATGGGAGAGGGATATGAACCTGCTCCATTTTCTGCTGCAGAACACTCAGGGCCTCAGAAATCTCTTGAGCTATAAATCCTTCAATTCACTCCCAAAACATGACCCTCTTCTGTAGGAAAATCGGGGCCTGGAGAAGGTCAGTCTGGAGGCAGGACAATTCTTCCCTTTAGAGTAGTTATTGAAGATTAGACCCTGCCTGCCGTCCCCAGGAGAAGGCACCACCCAGAGAATCAGAATGTCACCAGAGGGTCTCAGAAGAATTATCTATTTTGTGCTGAAAATAGCTTTGTATGGTATACTCAAGCTTAAGTAAGCCTAGGATATCATTTTTCATGCTGGTGGAACAAATATTTAGGAGCTAGAAAATGCCAGCAGTGGAAGCTGCCCCATTGCTACATATTGCAATGATCTCTCATACATCATTAGTGGTGTTCAAATATAATCACCAGTAATGACCAGCCTCTTACAAGCAGTTATTTTCTTTTGGCTAAATTAAGCCTATGTTAGTCAGACTTGTCCAAGTCATTCTTAACAGAGATTGTTATCACTGACGTAGCCATAAACTGTAAACAATAGAAATACGTTGTTGAGATATATTCCATTGAATCTATTTCCTTTATGTAATACATATTTTTATTCTTGGATGAGACATTGAGTTCAAATGAACTTTTTCTGGAAATGACAGGATAGTCTACTTCGTATTTTATACCTACAGCAGTCTTTTACAGAAACTTACTTCAGACTGACTGATGATCTACTTGAATTGTTAAATTCAAGAATTGTTAATTACTAATTAATAGGGGATTCTAAAAAACACCACCAAAAATACCTTTTCCCTCAAAACTGATTAGTCACCTTAGAAAACTAAGTAGTTTATTTATCTAAAAAGTTAATAAACAATGGCTGTTGTGGGTCTTCCGGGCTGTGTGGCCGTGTTCTGGAAGTTGTGGTTCCTAACGTTTCGCCAGCATCTGTGGCCAGCATCTTCAGAGGGCAGGAGCACAGATAGAAGCAAAATCAGAGATTTTGCTTCTATCTGTGCTCCTGCCCTCTGAAGATGCTGGCCACAGATGCTGGCGAAACGTTAGGAACCACAACTTCCAGAACACGGCCACACAGCCCGGAAGACCCACAACAGCCATTGAACTCCGGCCGTGAAAGCCTTCGACAATACATTAATAAACAATGTTTACTCTATTTGTTCCACATACTATGAGATACACCATCTGAGGTCACATATGGAACTAAACTATAATGTGGCTTTCATTTTGGATTACTGTGCTGGGTGAACCCAACCACTGAGGCTTGTAAACCATGAATTATGATGGAGTGCAGTATGTGGGCTTAGCCCTAGTACTGCTTTTCAATCTACATTTATCTGTAAAGCTGAATTTCTTAGAACAAAATTTCCCTCTTACTCCTGAAGTCCTGACTATCTGTGAATCTTCTTTCTGAAAAACAAGTACACCTACCAAGAGATGCATATGAGCCTGGAGGCAGGGCTGCAGCAGAACTGAAGGGGGAATCTGAGCCAGAAGATGTCACTTTGGATTTGGCACTGGCTGCTGCATTCACATCAATGTCACTGCGAGAACGCTGGAGGGACCCTGATGTTGACACAGATTTTGCACTAACTGCAGAAGCTTTAAGGAAGAAGAAAAACCACAATTAGAAATAAATCTATCCCAGAAGTGTCTTAAAACTTCAGAATATTCTTTCAATTCCTTCTGAAAGAACTGGGGATAATAGGTACACTCTCCATTCCCAACTAATCTTTAAGCACAAAAATGCTCCACTGAGTCATTTCTATGGGTAAACTACCATCATGTGAGAGTGATTTTACATCTTAAACTGGATAGGAAAGGACAGGGCATGGCTTAAATATATACTAAGCTTAAGAAAAATGTAACTTCAAAATAATAAATTCTGGTTTATTATTAAAGACTTCATATTATTGTGCAAATGCAATCAAAGGACTTTCCAAAATCCATCAAACTCCAACACCACCTTTCAACAACAAACACTTGGAAACTCATAACACCATCATAACTCCTCAGCTTGCCACTATACAAATGCTTCTTATTTGACAAACATACTATATTTAGAGTCCAAACAGACATTTTATAGCTTTTGCATAGCACAGTTCTTCCTCCACAGCACTTTATGAATCTATGGCAGGTCAGGACACTGAGATGCTTCATGCCCCAAATTTTGCTCGATAGGGCTATGCTCAGCAAGTACTGGGGTGCTTTGATCTCTGTTGGTTGCTATCAGGTCCCCTCTGCTGTTTATGATTGGTAGTACCCAGCAGGGTTTATGCAGGGATTACTACAACAGTGCTGGACAGCAGTTTTCTAATCAAATTTGGTGTTTATGTCTTTAAAATAACATTTGCCACATAATGTATTAAGGATAAATAAAAAATTTGGGCTTGAAAAATAACTTAGATCTTTCATCACAGATGGCCTCAATGTTTATAGAATATTTTGAGAATTCATATAGACCTATCATATCTGAGACTAGAATTTGCTTTCAGTATTCTGCTACCATTATCCATGTTTACACACAAGATGGAAGTTTGCTCAGGAATAAAGCAATTCATATTTCAGTATCTCTTCCCAAAGGCAAAAATTATATTTAGAACCATTCTATCTTAGGCACCCATTATTTAATCTATAAAAATAGTATGAAAAACTACATATAGCAGTATGAGTAAGAATTACTTATTTTGTAAGAAAGAGAAAGCTTACTCTGCCTCACATCTGGCCATTTCTTCTCCTGGTTTCTCATTCTTACCTCGTGAAGTAGTACTTCCGGTTGGGCTTCTTTTGGCAGACAGTGGACGGCTAAAAAAAGAATAGAATTAATGGATTTCTTTCATTCCATAATGAAATTTATGTTGGACTATTAGCACATTCTTTATTAATGTTGATGAATTATTCTGTATGATTTATATTTATACTTCTTTACTTTAATGTATTTTATTGTATGCCGCCCAGAGTTACTTCTCGTGAGATGGGCAGCTATATAAATCAGATAGATAGATAGATAGATAGATAGATAGATAGATAGATAGATAGATAGATAGATAGTCCTTTGAATTTTCCTACAAAAATACTGGACAGAAACGAAAATAAATAAGGAAGCAAAATCAGTTTTAGACTCCATCTAAGAGAACCAGTGTGGTGTAGTGATTAAGGCATCAGGCTAGAAACCGGAAGATCGTGAGTTCTAGTCCCGCCTTAGGCACAAAGCCAGCTGGGTGTCCTGGGGCCAGTCACTCTCTCTCAGCCCTAGGAAGCAGGCAAGGGCAAACCACTTCTGAAAAACCTTGCCAAGGGAACTGCAGGGACTTGTCCAGGCAGTCTCCGAGAATTGGACACAATTTAACAGATTTTTTAAAAATGAGTAAACTACCTAATTTTATACACATGAAAATCACAATTTCCAAAATGCAAGGACACTAATTTATAGATGAAGAATGGATATCTAATACTTGAAGGTATTAAGTTCACCCAATAGCAATACAATGGTGGAAGTGAGGGCTTACTTGAGACTCTCCTGGGAACTAGAAGAGGAGCGATCTGACTGAGGCAAAGACACTATGCTATCAGAATTCTTCAAGTGAGACTGCAGGGCTTTCTGGTACGAGGATTCCAGTGAATTAAACAAATGTTCCGCTTCTCGGCTAAAATGGCTGTGGAAGCCCCAGTAACACCTGAAAATAAAATTTTAAACTGATCATTGAACAGTATACTAGCATATCAGATTCTAACATCCAGAGAGCCCTAGTAGATTTCTAGTCATTCAAGAAAGAGCAGAGAGAATCAATTTGTGTAACTGGGATAAGTATATGAACATATTTATTTTCACATACATTACTTATGCTTCCACACATTGTTTATAAGAGTTTAACATTTTAGTATGAAAGTGATTCCAGAAACTGGAAAACAGATTTAGGGAACAGTGCACTTCCTATTACAAAATAAACAAATAAAGAAGTACATTACAAGCTTAAATAAATTCCACTTTGCCATTAGTTACCAATAGCTACTTGTTTAATATAGAAATAGGTGGACTTCTCTTGTACATTAAATTAAATCAAGCAACTAAATTCTAAAGTGGGAAGAGAATACCAACAACCCTGTGAAATGCAAACGCCTGAACTTTCAGGGCTACTAAACAAAGAAAATATAGAAATCAATATTTTTTTAAAAAAATTCCCACATTAATTTTCTGAACAAACAATATTAAAACGAGCCAAAACAATGACTAGTTTATTTTATTCGGTTTATGCAGAAAAAAGTTCCACTGAGTTCAATGAGATTTATTCCGAAGTACACATGTAAAAGGTTAGAGTCATTATTAAATGTAACATGGTCCATTTCCTGAGTTCTTAATGGTCTGGTCCTGTTCTTCCTCTGGAATATCACATTTACTGGAATTTCTATAAGTTTTTCAGCTGAACAGCAAATAGAAGCCCATAATTATTGATGGACTGAAGAACTGAAGGAAAAAGATGCCCACTTACTTTCTGGCTTTTATCCGTGCTTCCGAGTCAGCATCATGGATTCCTTTCTTGATTGTTTCAGCCAATACTGATACATGCCTGAAATTAGAAGACATCATTATTTACCCTGTAAGAGGGAGGAGAGAAGAAACAATCTTGCAGCGTTGCATCTGGAACTCAAAGGAAGTTTATCCAGTTGCCCAGAATTAAAAAGAACTGGATACACGGTATCCTTTTGGAAGGTGTGGGTGTTTGTTTGTACCAGTGAGCTTCGTTGCATTTCATTCTCTTTTATAAGAAATACCAAGAAACATTCCTTGGAGGTCATTCCTTTGTTATGTGGAAACCACAGAAGCATAGAAGCACGGAGACACTAAAACACATTAAGATGCTGAAGCCATACAAGAATTTAATCAAATAGCTATAAACCAAACGTTTGATCTATACTGAAGCGTTTCTCGAACACCAACTGACTAAGCTTATGTGGGTCAACAAAATATTCACGTATTCCAACTTGAGGGCACTCTCTGTAGTTCCTTACACCCTGAATGCCTTTGCCATTTGCCTACACAAAGGCAACCACTGTTTTTTCAGTACAAGTGGCCAGAATAATATCTCTCAATGGTCTTTAAGTAGAAAGGTTCTTTAAATAGATAATTTACAAATAAAATGTTCTTTAACATTTACGAATGAAAAGGTTTAAGAGTTTCCATCTCATCTGTTCTTCTCTCCTATGTATGCATTTATTTAAAGCATTTTACCCCCCTCTTCAGCTTGAAAAGTCTTCAAGAGCAGCTTACCTAAGGTCCATAAAAACAAGACAGTGCCTGCCCACAGGCCGCAAGCTCAGATGTGACCAAATGAAGGGTGAGAAAAGGGTGAAATAAAGCAATCGAAATGGAAGCACCAACTGTGCAAGTCACATACTGTAGCAGTTCTTATACTGAGCAGTTGGGATGGAAACAGTTCAGACACTAGACAGGCCAAAGGAAGCTGCTTTTTGTCCAGTAAAGCCAGACCTGTCTCCATTTATCCCTCTGTTGGAGTCAGATGGAATGTCTGTTGTTTCAGGGCAGGAGAGAACAGAGCCACGTTAAACTCATCTTCCAAATCTCCTCAATTCCATTTAACAGAATCTCCCCAAACAAAATGCAACTATAGAAGCAGCATATGTCATGTATAATAATGCTTGTATCTTACCTTTCCAGGGAGTGTGTCTGCCATTCCTGCAAAAGTAAATCTAAAAATTCAAAACACCTCCTAAGGGAGAAAAAAGGTAGTTGACATTAATGTTGTTCCAGAGACTCTATATCAATGACAACATGCTTAACATTAAAGAAATAATCATGTATGATACAGTGATTTCCAGAAGTATTTTTGGGGAATCCTGTATCAGGCCACTAAATGAAAACTCCACAGAAAATCATGTGCTTCTAGTCAGGGCTTAGGACAGTGGTATGAGCAGAGGGAAGAGGGGTTGTCAGAAATGGTGGCTGTAACCATGCAATTGAGGCCCTGCTCTTTTTTGTGTGTGCCACATGACAAACATAAAATTATGTAATTATGGCCATAATTTTGTTTTATTTTTTCTTAACCCACCCCCCTCAGGGTTTTGCAAATTTCTGAGTAATGTTAACTTTCATGGCTGTAGTGCAGGAACTGTAATGTTCTATGTGCCAGCATTGTGCAGTAGTCCTTGACTTGCGACAACAATTGGGACTGGAATTTCCGTTGCTAAGCAACGCGATTCTAAAGTGTGATTGTGTTGCTTAGTGACAGCAATCCCTGCAGTCCCGGTTGCTGTCGCTAATCGAATCCCACAATAGTTAGGCGAGGCAACTTCCAGGCTGGCAGGCAGGTAAGTGGCTGCTGCTGGGTGGGGGAGGGAAAGAGGGGGTGCGTGGGAGAGTTAGGGAGAGTGTGAGGGTCGGGGAAAGTGTGTGAGAGAGGTGCGGCACAGGTTGGGGAGGGTGCGAGGAGGTGCGTGAAATGCGCAGCACGGGTCGGGTGCGAGCAAGAGACCCAAGTCGGGGAAGGTACTCAAGGGTCACAAGAGATGCGAGGCGGGGAGGGTGTGCAAGAGGTACGGTGTGGGTCGGGGAGGGTGTGAGAGGTGCAGTGAGGGTGCACGGGGGTGGCTGGCACAGCACAAGCATAAGCACAGAGGGGTTGGGGGAGGGTGTGCGGGTGGGGAGACTTCCCCAGCAACTTGTGAACTTCCCTGCCAGCTTCCCCACTGACTTTCTGGAGAAGCTGGCAGGGAAGGTTGCAAATGGTAATCACATAATCGTGGGGTGCTGCAACCAGCCCTAAGGGCAAACTGGATGCCAAGCGCCCAGATCACGATCACGTGACCATGGGGGTTCTGGGATGGCTGGAACTCCAAGAACCGGTCATAACCTCCATTTCTTCAGTACCTACTATGGTGGTAGGTCATAGGTCAAGGACTACATGTATGGCTGCATTTAATTATTATCATTATTCCAGGAACCCTTTGAAATTATTCAGGCAACTTTTTTATTTTGTTACTTTTTGTAACTTTCATTGCTTTCCAATATTCCAATAGGAATTTTCTTATTCTCTGTAGTTTGTTTGGTCATGACTCAAGATTTCTCTGCTGTACTCACAACTAGTCATGGTTACTGCTCAATTATTTATTATGCAGTCATTTACTAAAAGGCCAGTGAGGACTGAATCCTTTTCTTCACATAGAATTGAGCTTGGCTTTAGTAAAGTTCATATTTAAGTAAATAAGGCTTTACTTCTATATAAATATTTATTTATATATAAGAAATTGTTGCCCTTTTGTCATTTTGAAATGCACTGGCTGAATGAGAGGTGACAGCAGATATTAGAACATGCAACTCTGGAGATTTATTCTGGAGCTGAATATTTGGAATGCTACCAAGCCTGAGGTCAAAACCTGGCACTTTTCTAATTCAGTGTGCTTTTTTGAAACAAAGGTAAGATTGTTGCAAACTCTGGTGACAAAGAATAACCAGCAGGTTTTACCCCTCACCCCACAAGGACACCCTGAATCAGTTGGGGAGCATGTAAGATTACGCAAGTGTCTTGAACAAAAGCATAAAAAATTAAATTAAACCTATTTTGCACGTATTTCAGTGTTAAAAGCAGGTGATCCACCAAAACAACTCCAATACGAACTCTCAGGATTGCAAAACAACAGTGAATAGGATATGACTATTCATCTAAGAGTTTCTCAACCAGGGTTCCATGGATATATGCATATATACAGGCCTACACATGAATTTTGTAACTTCTGGCCTAAATTTGAGCCTGAATGTGCAGGGGTTCCCCGAGGCCTGAAAAATATTTCAGGGGCTCCTCCAGAGTCAAAAGGTTGAGAAAGGCTAATCTACAATATACAACTTCAACAATGGGAAGACATGTGGACTAAAGGATTAAAATTTACCTTATGTTACAACTTAAAAGAAAACTTTTATAAGATGATGTATCGATGGTACATGACCCCACAAAAACTTTCAAAAATGTATGGGAACATTTCCAACCTATGCTGGAAATGTACAAAACAAGAAGGGTCTTTTTACCATATGTGGTGGACATGTAAAATTGCAAAGGAATTTTGGACTGAGATACATTCATTGATGCAAAATATACTACAGATACGAATACCATTTAAACCAGAATTCTTTTTACTTGGAATTTGGGATGTACAAATAGAAAAACATTTTTTTAGAATAATACAATACATGATTACAGCAGCAAGACTTTTATATGCACAAAACTGGAAAAATCAAAGCGTACCAACAATACAGGATTGGATGTTGAAATTATTAGAGATGGCAGAAAACGACAAACTGACTTGCTTATTAAAAGACAATTCAAATCATTACTTTCTTAAAGAGTGGAAACCTTTGATGGACTATTTGCAAAAAGCAGGAGGAGTAAAGCTTGCATGGGGTTTTGATGATTAGATTATATATAAATAGCATATAATAGACAAGAAAAATATATGAATGTTATATGAATAGCCAGCATGTAAGAACAAATTATCTATTTTATTCTTATGACCATAGATGGATCGGAGGTTATCTAATTTCTATGTTTGTCTTTTTCTTTTTTTTTCTTTTTCTTTACTGCACTTTTCTTTTCTTTTCTTTTCTTTTTAATTTGTATTTCTATTTCTGTTTCACTTTCAACTTTTAACTTTGTATATTTAAAAATCTAATAAAACTTCAAAAAAAAAGGTTGAGAAAGGCTAATCTAAGCAGATTAATTTCAGAGACAAGTGCTTACAGTAGTATTATTCTTTGGAATTATCTAGTGCTGCATGCATATTTTTTCTGGAAAAAAAACCCAACAGTCTCCTGCCAACAGCCAGCTTTGTGTCAGACTTACAGATGACAACTTTGAAAGATAGCTACAAGTGGTGGTATGATCAATATAAATACCAAAGAGGTTCACCAAAGAAGAGACAAAACCCATGACTGGTAGACAGAGCTGGGTGATTAGAACAGGAGGTAGAATTCACATATAGCAGATTAACTTTGGGAGTAGTGAGAATCATACTTTGTTTCATGCAGTTACCTTCTGGCCCAATTATTGCTGGCATGATGTTCCTGAGAGTCAGTTTGGTGCAGTGGTTAAAGGCACCAGGCTAGAAAGCAGGAGACGGTGAGTTCTAGTCCTGCCTTAGGCACAAAGTCAGCTGGGTGACCTTGGGCCAGTCACCCTCCCTCAGCCCTAGGAAGGAGACAAGGGCAAACCACTTCCAAAAATGTTGCCAAGAAAATTGCAGGGACTGACTTGAATCAAAACTGACTTGAAGGGACCAAAAAAAGGGGGGAAAATGTCCCCATATAGAATTTGGGTTTTGGTTTGAAAATGGTCCTCTCCCACCATCAGGGAAAAAGAAACATTTTTTTAATGTATGCAGATCAATACTACTGAGGATTTTACAGGAGAATTACCAGTATGCTCTGCTTATATCTGCAAGAGTTCAGGAAGCAAAAATACATGTTTAAGAACTGGTATTGGCTTTTAGTCATTAGGAACAGCTGCAAATATTTGCATTGTCCAGCTCAGTAATTACAAAGACATGGATTACAGTTATAGGTCTGACGATTCTTCACTAAATGGATATTTCAAAAAGGCATTCTTCTGCCACATCTACCTCTACTTCTCAGATCCAGGATGACTCCAAGACTCAAAAACTAATTAACAATGGCAATCTTTCTATCAATAATCCTAAAGCCCTAAAACAAAGAAGAAAAAGAAGAAGGGGGGAAATAGGAGAATTTTTAAATTAATTATAGCTAATAAATTCTTAAAACCCGGCTGTTTTTCATAATTAATTATTCCATAATAACACATCCCATAATTGGGTAAGTAAGTTATAATGCAGGCCATCTAGATGCCAACCAGAACAGAACAACTCACCTTCTAACTGCAACTGCTTTGGAAGTACAGTTACTGGTGATGATGGGAATTAGTCGAGGGATGTGCGTATGCTGGGGAATAAAAAAAAATCCCAAGAATGTAAAAAGCAATAGTTTAAATTAATTAGCTATCAAATTGAAAATGTTGAACTTAATTTACACAGGCTGACTAAGAAGATCTGTAGTACCAGACCTGTGCTGGGTAATGACCGCAATAAAGACTGTTGTTGTTGTAGTACCAGAGCTGGCCTTATAACTTTTTTCCACGACTTCCATTTTTCAAAACAAGCAAATCAATGTAATTTTAATGTGTCTATTGCTAGAAGCAGTACAAAGTTCAAATTAAAAAAAGCAAACAGTCTTGGAGTATAGCTGTTTTTGTAATCCAAAACGGCTTCTAAATTTTGTTAAATTTGGTTTTCAAGTAAGAAGTTAATGTTGATATCAAAGCATGCTTCCATATAATTTCCAGTGAGAAGCATAAAGAATTATTGCAACTTTTACTACGTACAAAGCTAATTCAGCATACTATATGGGAATATAAGGTTTGATAATGTTAAAAATAGCAGTATGAAAGGGAAAAAATGCCTTTAAAATGTGTTACCAATTGAAGAGAATATTTGTAGCTCAGGGTTGAACTGTGGAGTCCATGGTGCTCTCTGAGCCTTGTTGTTTTCTTGCAGACGTTTCATTGCCAGGCTAGGCAACATCTTCAGTGTGAAAAGGGAGTGGGACTTGCTCTCTGTTTATATACCCTGGCTTGTCCTGCCTGTGTTGGTGGGGGTGTTGTACTCTCCTTGGTAGTACCTTGATTGGGTTGTTGTTTGCTGCTTGGTTGATTGACTGAGTTAATAGTTCCTTGAAATGTCTTTAAAATGTGTTTCATGCTGTTACAAATCATTTTCCAGAGTTGTTGGATTTTACAAGATGGCCACCAAATATGAAAAAAATCAACCTAATTACTGAATTTCCAACAATTCATGGAAAACAGTTTTCTATTTTGGTAATCAGTACTGGAGTAATAAAACATCAGCAGAACATGTTACACAAATTTTCTCTCTAAGAATAAACCTGAACGTAAGATTGATATTTTTCTTCCATTGATATTTTGATTGTTGCACATTGATTGTTCTGTTTAAATTCTGTACCTACTTAATCATGCAGACTTGCTCACTTTCTGAATCATATTTTACCAACAATTTATAAATAAATGCAGCTCTGTGTTTTTTAATTTTGCATTCCCAGAATTTTGGTTATCCAAAAACGGTTCTGACTGCATGTCATGTCAAACTAGAATTTTGACTTACTGTAAATGAGCACATGGTTGTACACTATGCTTAATGCTCCTTGTTGACTATTACTGCCAATGAGATCAATTAAACAATGAATGCAATATTAAGGCCCTGGTCTGTATGTGGCCCCCAAAACCTAGGATGCAGTTTACAGACATCCTCCAAAAGTTGACATCAAACTGTAATTTTGAATGTGATAGAAATGAAACGTTACTATATACTCAAGAAGTAGTTGCTTGAGTAAAATGATAGGATATTTTAACTGCATAAATTAAAAAATGTAATTAATTAACTTTGAAGTAGATTTAAATTTCAGATAAATCAATCAAATCTACTTTAGGTTTTCTCCTGGCACACCATGTAAAGAACAGTGCAGCTGTGGCCAGTAAAAAGGGACACTAGCATGCTGCTAGATCAGTGGAAAAATTCTGAAGAATTTTCACATGCTGTGATTTGCAGGTACAGCCTAATGGCCTTTTAAGATTGTTTCCTTGGAACTGAACACAGATTTGCTTCTCCTTCGCACCATGAAAATGTTAGTTAAACTAAAAAGTAGCAGTGGTTCATTAAAACTTCAATTTATAAAACTTGAATGCAAATTGAAGGTCTGTTTTTAATGCCTAGCTGGGCTTTCCAATAAAAATATACATATTCTTCAGCAGATGATGTGTTCTATTCTTCACTGGTATTTAACAAATAACAAATTTAATATATATCACTGTCAGACTATAAAGAAAACAGTCCAGAGAACAGGATTTAATTTATTGGTTACACAGTTTTGTGAATTTCCAGTCTCGTAATGTTTATACAAAGACAGATGCAAGGCAACATAAGTGAATCTCTCATACTGATTATAAGGCCTATTTAGGATTCTGTGCAACAGCCTGTTAATTGGACTGATTTTCATGTTTATATCCCTCTAACTGCTCTCATCAAGAGTACATGAGAGAACAGTTTGTACTGTATCTGCATTGAGCGATACTTACTCGAATAATTAATCTAACAGCTACTACACCAGAGGTGGCCATGACTTTGGCACTGTTGGGAATGAGATTAAAGATTGTTGGCATGATGGCTTCTGCCCCATGATCAAACTTGTTACCCAATACCGATGACAAATGTCTGAAATAAAACAAGAAATCAGGTTATAATAATATTAGAGCAGCGTAGGCCAAGATGTTATTAGGCAAAGCCTTCTATTATATTCAGTGTCTATAAATTAAACAATTACAAACACAGCATTTATGTTAACAAAACATTCTCAGTTTTCTTTCCAACAGTTGATGTGATGGTCAATTTTCATAAGGAATCAGTTCAGAGTAGGTCACTGTGAAGCTATTATGAAAAAGGCCAAAGGGTACTGCTAAATTGTTTGATCAGTTTCAAGTCTGGCCTTCTCCTATGCTTTCCATCTTGCCTTGTCATTTGTGAATTTTAGAGATGCTATTAACATGCCCTCCTGCCCTTTGCTTAAAATCAGTGCTTCCAGCAAACTGCCATATAGAATGAAAGTGCCAGGACAAACAAAATATCTGAACTTTCACCTTGAACTCTGATTGAACCTAGACAAAGTATTAAATCCTACAGAAACTACCAATGAACTATTGAAACAATGATTATAGAGATACCCATACTGGTGAGATTTTTCAAAGTTTCAATAAACATTTCTCAGCAGTCAGCTATAATGATTAGGGGGGGAGGGCAGAGAGGAGAATGTCTGGCTTGTCTGAAGATACTTATGATTACTTTATTTTCATCTTATTTCTATAGAAATACAAGCTATCACGTTATTTAAATATATTTTGCTATAGCATCTATCCATAATGGTTGCTCCTTAATAACCAAGAGAACATTCACAAATAAAAAATTGCAATCCTGAAAATAATTAATGAACAAACATTAAACTACAATCCTATATCCATTAACTGAGGGAAAATGAGACTAACTTCTGAACAGACGTGAAGTATAACTGCAAGAGAGGCACTAAATAACCATAATGCAGGTATATATAGGGGCCAAGAAAGCAGACTTTTTCATTTGCATAACCCTAATCATTCACTATTCATAGATGTGGTACAGGTTACTCATACCATCAATATGAGTATATGAGGGTGAGCAATCACTGTAGTGCAAGGGGCATGTCTGGCACGAAGCTAGAGCCATTGACATGTATGCATGTAAATGTATTCATACCCTAACAGAGTCTTTAGGAACAGCAGAGACTGATTTCTCTCTTCCAGCAATCCTGCTACTGCTTCTCTAAGGCAGGGAAGTAGCTTTTCCACTACCAGAATAGTCAAGAGCTACCAATTAGGGATCTATGATCTAATTCTTCCTGTTATTTCTTTCAGAATTTCATGATTATTAAGATTAACACAGAGCTTTCCAAACTCTGTGTCGCGACACAAAAGTGTGTCGCCACACACATTCTGGTGTGTCACCACACAACCCGGAAGCGCTGATCATCATCAGTGCTTCCGGGTTTTCCCACAGCGGCACACCAACGGCGGTGCGCAAAAACCGAAAGCGGTAGCAGCGCTTCCGGGTTTTTGTGCGCTGCCGCAGCGGCGACACTTCCAGGTTTTCCCGTGGCGACACACCAACAGTGGTTGGTGTGTCGCCACAGGAAAACTTTGGAAAGCCCTGGATTAACACATATAGAAATGCCAAGTTGTCCAGAAATTAGAGCAATATAAAGACATGATTTAGCCTGAAAATGGTAAGCCTTTAGTAACATCTTCCTGCACTGATGCTCAATTAGCAGGTATTTTGCCCTACTTTGTTTTCTGTATTTGATTTTTGTTTCCTTAGGAGTTCTTTTCCCAGGGTTGGCTGAAAGCCAGGTAAGAAAAAGATGCCCCAACCCATGAAGTCTGGGTTGGAGATCAGGGAATTATACAGCAAGCGATGGACCGGTGGAGCAGGATGTGAGATAGGTTTTGATTTATTTTGCAGACTATGATCTGAGTTGTAGTGACTTCTGCTCTTCTGTGCCTGTATGTTCTAGGAATGGCTGACTGAATTCAGACTCTTTGGAAGTAATTGTTCCATTCTTCTTTATCTTTTGTTTTTCCAACTGCCTTCTAGTTCTTTGACCCTGACATACATAATAAAGACTTTATGAATCAGTGATAATCACTCCAAGAAAAATGCAATCAACCATAGCAAACATCTCTCCAGACAAGTCTTCAGTCAGCTACTGAAGAAAAGGCAAGAAAACTGGCATTTGCCTCCTCCGTCAAAGTAATCCAGGATGGAAAGAAATTTCTCTGGGATAAATTGGCTGGTGGCAGTACCACCACAGAGGCCATCCCCAGGAATTATGAGAGAGTACAGCAGAGTTGTGGGTGGAGGGTTCAGAGACCACTTCACGGGAGCCGGAAGATCCAATCCACACCATCCCATGAGTGCTCACAAGTGCCCCATTACAAGGTGTTCACACAAATGATGTGGGAGAATGCCACTGGAATTAAGCATAAGTGCTCCCCATTTTCACATGGAAGGGCAGGTTATGCATTCTCCTCTTCCTCAGAAAAAGCAGGAACTAAATTGTGTGATTCTCTCAAGTCAGGGTGACAAAGATTTGCAGCAAAGAATGACCTTTGGCTGTTCAACGAAGTGTACAGGTAGTCCTCAACTTATGATCACAATTGGGACCAGAATTTCCATTGCTAAGCTATGTGGTCGTAAAGCGAGACGTCACATGAACGCATAGCTTAGTGAACACAATCCCAGCAGTCCCGCTTGCTATCGTTAACTGAGAATCACAGGTTGTTAAGTAAGACCCATCCCGATCCAAACCATTCCCAGCTTGGTCCCTCCCAGCCCTGAGCCTCAGTAAGGTAAGGAACTGCCTCCAACTCCCTCCACCCACCTACCTATCTCCCCCCCCCATCTCTGCCCTTTGGCCGCTCTTTAGCCTGCCTTGCAGGGCAAGGGCAAGCACACAGCTCTGGGACTGCTTGCTACACCCCAGGAAGCCACAGCCACCCCAGCCGAGTCCCAGCTGCAGTCGCCCTCGCCACCCTGAACTCTGAGACTCCTGCCACCCTGCGCTCCGCCGCCCCAGCTGACCTTTGCCATCTTCTTGCTCCCGCTTACTAGGCGTGCCCAGCCTGGCTGCTAGACTGGGCTGGGCTTTGTCTGGGGGGGGGAGCCAAAAGCAGCCCCAGAGCCGCTGCGCCGAAAAGCCCCTTGGCTTTTTTTCCCTGCAGTGTGAAGGGGCTTTTTGGTGCGGTAGCTCTGGGGCTGTTTCTCGTTTTTTTTCCCCCGTAACTGAAGCCCGGCCCAGCCCGGCCCAGAGCACGATGCAAAGGGGGTTTTTGGCACGCCACAGCTCTGGGGCTGCTTTTGGCTTCTTCTTTTTTTTGCAGCCAAAGCCCAGCCCAGCAGCCAGGCCGGGCATGCCTCGTCAGCAGCAGGAGCAAGAAGACAGTGAATGTTATGGAATGTCTCTCTGAAGGGGTGTGTGTGATGTGGTGGATTTTGGCGGTGCCACTGGTTCCCAGGAAGGAAGGAGCACATTCCAAGGAGGTGGAGGAGATAAGAGGAGGAACAGTCTGAGAGGCAATGGTGGGAAAATGAAGAGGTTCAGAATGGCCCCACCCTAGGGCTCTCCCAGGTTATTTCCCATTAGGTTAGGTAGAGTAGCTTTAGTCTGGCAAGATTCTGTCTATACGGTATGAGCAAATAAAGAACTGGAGTTTGAGTGGACTGATTCTTCATTGTTCTTGGGCTGGGCCTGACAGTGAATGTCAGTTGGGGTGACAGAACGCAGGGTGGCAGAGGGCCAAAAGGGCATACATGGAGGGGAGATAGGTGGGTTGGGGGACTTGAAGCACTCCTGCAGTCGGACTGCCAAGTGCCCAAATTTTGATCACGTGACCATGGGGGCGCTGCAATGGCCATAACTTTGGGCACGGGTCATAAGTCCCTTCATTCAGTGCCGCCACAACTTCGAACTGTTGCTGAATGAATGGTCATAAGTCAAGGACTACCTGTACTCTCACTCCCCTACCACAGAAGAGAATGATCAGAGGAAAAATATGTGGCAGTTTCAGCCTGACAATAATTAACACAATTTAGAATATATAGATTGTGCTCCTTACCCTAATGTGATACAAGCTTCTCGCACTACCTGGGACCTCAAGTCTTTAGCAGATAATTTAAAGGCTCCATCAAGCAAGCGCAGATGTTGGAAGAAGGTATCATACTCAGCAGCTCCAGCCAACAATAAAGACCGGATTTTTTTCAGCTGTTGAACAAGAATTTAGGAAGTAAAATTAACTATTATATCAGTGATCATTTGGGAGGGAAGCACAGATGAGTGAAGAAAGAAGTCTGTCAGTGTGATAAATTTGTTTAGCTTTAAAAATATTTATATTCTCCATTTCAGTGAAGTTTCCAGATAGGATAAAATAGTAAACTAAAATCCAATAAACAGCATGTTAAAACCTCAACATATGTTTTAAAAACTAAGCAAATGAAAATAAATGGAGTTCTAGGTAGATGCAACCCAATTTTGAAGCACATTTAAACAGAATGACAACTACTTATAACATGAGGCCTAGCATGGAGAATGTGGCCCTGTTCAAGCTTTCCTCTACAGCTCTGAAAACTAAGCATTCATGATTCTTGCTTGGTTTCTGTTATTCTCAGCTGGAAATGAGGATTTTCAGGATGTCCTGAACATAAGAAAGCAAGTTCCAATTTGCAGAAATATACAGATACAGTAGGCATTTTCCAGTCTTCTAGCATATCACAAAATGCCAGATAACCTTGAAAAAGTCCCACGAGATACAAATAGCAGTAGTACATCCCAAGTACGTTATATTGCATAAAGAGTTCGTATAAAATCAAATGCTTACTGCAGCTACTCTCTGTTCCCAATCATGTTTGTCATCGGACAGGATTTCTCTGATTTTGTTTATGGATTCTTCAAAGTCTCGGCTAGAATAAATCTGTGAAGAAAATGTATAAAAACTATTTTATTAAGCTAGAAGAATTAATTAAGCTACAAGAAATTATCCCCACCTCACCACAGATCCCCTGTACTCCTCCAAATATGTACCAGGTGGTTAGGAGGATCCTTCAGAATAAATGTAAGAGGGAGGCAAAAAACTACTAGAAAGGGGAACTCCTGATGTGCAAAGACAAATCATTTTCCATAACACTGGACAGAAGACATGGATTTGAATCCAGGATTTCAGAGGCTATCTATGTATTTCTTTTCTGTTATTTCATTAAGAGATTTGGGCTTTCATTCCACTTGACGGAAAACAAACTGCTTTCAAATAATATTTTTAAAAGAGAAGAAACTTTTAGTTACGAGGGAGCCAAGGGGTATGTCTGAATGTTCCTTTTACCAGGCACCAATTTTGTTAAAAAAACTAAAAGTTACAGTCTCAAAAAAAAAAAAAAAAAAGCCCCAAATAGCGAAGTACAGATATAATCTAAAATTTGGCATCAGATAAAACAGTTTAACAAATAAAATAAATTGATAAATACTACATAAAACATTTAAAACTCAAAGTTATTGATACGTTACTAAAAACCTCATTTTTGTAGCCATAGTGAATAACACAACATGGGAGCTCTGTAGGGTAATCTCTAATTTTTTAAATTCAGAACAAGTGGATCAACTTGTCCCTGAGTTGATAAGACACAGCTGAACTCCACTTTGATGGTTCCTGAAAGCAGTATAGTCACATGACTACCACCTGATCTATTCTAAGGTAAAGGTAAAGGTTCCCCCCCCCCCCCCGCACATTTGTGCAGTCGTGTCCAACTCTAGGGGCCGGTGTCTATGAAGGTTCTCAGTCATCCAGGTGGAATTGTCTGTAGCTTGAATCATGTCAACTGGATTTCTATTTTCTTAGTGGAAACGTTTCGCTCCTTATCCAAGGAGCTTCTTCAGTCTGAGCAAAGTTGGTAAGGGAATCCTAAATATGTTCCTAGGTAGCTGTGTGACCTTACACCTGGGGCTAGGTCATGGTTATATTGAGATGTAATTTTTAAGTCCTTTTATCATCTAATGGAGGGTCGTTAAAATCACCATGCTGCTGTTGAGCTTCTGAAATGGTCTTAATCTTCCTAGGCACAGAAGACAACACGGGGAGGAAGATGGGGGAGAGTTTGTGCCTGAGGCCCCCACCTCTATTCAAGGAAGGATTTTCCATTTAAACCGGAATTTTTCTTACTGGGAATAATTGATGGACAACCTGGGAAGCAATTTACAAGGATTATGCAATACATGATTACAGCAGCAAGACTTATTTTTGCACAAAATTGGAAAAACCAGATATCGCCTACAATACAAGATTGGATGTTAAAATTGATGGATATGGCAGAGAATGATAAACTGACATGTTTATTAAAAGAAAATCCAAATAATTATTTCCTTAAAGAGTGGAAACCATTAACTGACTATTTACAAGATGCGGGAGGGGCAAAGCTTATATGGGGATTTGAAGATTAAAATATATATATATTGATGTAATAGACAAGAAATATTCTTTAATATTATATATAGACCTAGCATGTAAGATAAAATTTTTAAAATACCATGACCAGATACAAATCGGAAGTTGACCAAATTCTGTTTCAGCTTTATCTTTTTTTTCTTTTTTCCTTTACTACACTTTTTTATCTTTTCTTTTTTCTTGATTTGTATTTCCATTTTCTTTTCTGTTTCAAACTTTTATCTATGTAAAATTAAAATCTAATAAAATTTGTTAAAAAGGAAGGATTTTCCAAGTTGGCATAAATGGATTCCTTGACCCCTCTCTCAAACCACCTATCTTCTCTGTCTAAAATGTGAACATTAATGTCCTCAAATGAGTGTCCTTTTTCTTTTAGATGAAGATAAACTGCTGACTCTGGTCCTGTGGTGTTATTTCTCCTGTGTTGGGCCATCCTCCTGTAAATAGGTTGTTTGGTTTCTACATTACATAATATATAATTACATAATTACATAATATAGAGTACATAACTCTACATTGGAGAAACCAAACAACCTATTTACAGGAGGATGGCCCAACACAGGAGAAATAACACCACAGGACCAGAGTCAGCAGTTTATCTTCATCTAAAAGAAAAAGGACACTCATTTGAGGACATTAATGTTCACATTTTAGACAGAGAAGATAGGTGGTTTGAGAGAGGGGTCAAGGAATCCATTTATGCCAACTTGGAAAATCCTTCCTTGAATAGAGGTGGGGGCCTCAGGCACAAACTCTCCCCCATCTTCCTCCCCGTGTTGTCTTCTGTGCCTAGGAAGATTAAGACCATTTCAGAAGCTCAACAGCAGCATGGTGATTTTAACGACCCTCCATTAGATGATAAAAGGACTTAAAAATTACATCTCAATATAACCATGACCTAGCCCCAGGTGTAAGGTCACACAGCTACCTAGGAACATATTTAGGATTCCCTTACCAACTTTGCTCAGACTGAAGAAGCTCCTTGGATAAGGAGCGAAACGTTTCCACTAAGAAAATAGAAATCCAGTTGACATGATTCTAGGGGCCGGTGCTCATCTCCGTTTGTTAGCCAAAGAGCCAGCGTTGTCCGAAGACGCTTCCACGGTCATGTGGCCGGCATGACAACGCGGAACGCTGTTACCTACCCACCGAAGTTGTACCTATTAATCTACTTGCATTTGCATGCTTTCGAATTGCTAGGTTGGCAAGAGCTGGGGCTAGTGCGGGAGCTCACTCCGTCACGCGGGGCTAGGGGTTCGAACCTCCGAACTTGTGATCTTCCGATTGACAAGCCTGGCGTCTTACCCGCTGAGCCACCACGCCCCCTACATAAACCAAACCAGAAATTCTAATTCCACATTACTCAGATAGACATAAAGTAAGTTGCCTAACTTGCTCTAAATTTTGCCCAATATGCTTTAAAAAACTTGAGTTGTATCCAACTGAGCGCTTCCATTAATGGAAACTTCTTTTATCTAGCATATGTCCCCTTTTTATTGCAGTATCCTGTTCTACCTTTCATGTTGTCCAAAGGGGACTCCTCTAGTGCAGATAGGATGGGTACATGGAATTACAAAAAGAAGGGATCCAAGAAAAAAAACAACTCCCCGCTATCTGCTTAGGGATGTCTCCACTAGATCAACCAGCTTCCATTAACCAAGGAAACATACCTCTAAGTTATATTCTGTCTGTGTCTTTTGTGCCTCTTGTGAAACTATACAATTATTAGTGTTATACTTCACTCATGACTTAAGACTGACTGAGATTTAAGAGTGTCCCTCATTGCACAAGTTCCTCCACCAATTCCATTCTGTTGGCTTACCAAACTTCTTATGGCACACTCTGCCCTACAGTCTCAAACTAACCTGCTATCCCACTGGCAATATTGAAAAAGAAATGATTTGCCAATCCAATCAACTTTGCTATCTTGTCCTTGTCCCTCTCTGAGATGAAAGCAAAGGTTCCAAATAATGTCTTTATGAAAAATGCATTTTACCTCCACCCCAATGTTCTGGTGTGTTTTATTTCTAACCACGCTATGAGCAATTTACCTGAACTGCTGGGACATCTTCAAAAGCTTTAATAAAGTCCTCCTCATCAACAGCACCAGCTCCTTCTTTAGTTGCTAGAAGATGCAAAAGGGAAGAAAATATTTACTTCTTTACTCAGCAAAGTTGAAACAGGATAAGGAGGTAACAGGAACGGTTATGAAAGCCCAAGAAATTTATATAAACTACATGTAAAATATGTCTTATTCTAGTAAGAATAAAGAAGACAAAGAAATGCAGAAGTATGCAATTTCTTCAGAAAAAGATTTTCATAAAGAAAACATTAAAACAATCTAAGAAGACTGAAATAGATGGAATTTGTTTTTTCTAAAGGGGTGAGGTATGTCTATAATTAATGTAAATGTGATATATTTGACTGGACTATAAGAATAAATCTGGCAGATGGACCGACTCTTTAAAACATTAATTAGATTGGACTATTATTTATTTATTTATGGAAAGCTTTTTGAGAGTACTACTGCAAAATATATTAGATATTTCCCCATCATTGGTTTTGATGCAGTGTATTTCAATAAGCTAGGCTTAATATCTGAAAAATTACTGGCTTTAGAAGAGCCAGAGGAAATTGCATCTAAATAAAGATCTGACCTCAAGAATTTCTGTTTTGTTAAAATGACAGAAATTTTTCTTTAAATATTTTAATCAATATTGTTAAATGATGTACAGGTAGTCCTCATTTAGTGACCACAATTGAGCCCAGCAACTTGGTTGTTAAGCGAAGCAGTCTCTAAGTGAAACTGCGACTGTGCTTATGATCTTACTTCAGCTTTCCTTTGCTTACAGACCTACGAAGGTCATAAATGCGAGGACTGGTCGCAAAGTTATTTTTTCATCACTGTCATAAATGTGAACAGTCGCTAAATGAGGCAGTTGCTAAACAAGGACTACCTGTAGTTATAATAAAAACATTAGCTAATATGCTCGTTGACATGACACAATCTCAAATATTTTATATACTGTAAATCTTTTAGTATCTTCCCCAAATCAACAAATAGGTCCACTAACTGAAGTGTTGTTTTCTACTGTTCCAGCCATATATAAAAAATGGGGAGGGGAAAAAAGATTGAAAGAAGTAATGTAGATATTTAGGCCTTAGGTGGTTCTAAGGCAGTGCTTTCCAAAGTCCCACCGTTGGCGACACACCAACGGCGGCGGCGGCGTGGGCGGCGTGTGTCGCGCTAAAACCTGGAAGCGCTGATGGCGCGCTGCCACTGCCACCACACAAAGCAGCAACGCGCCGTCAGCACTTCCAGGTTTTGTCGCGACACACTAATGTGTCACGACACACAGTTTGGAAAGCTATGTTCTAAGGGCTTGACCTACCTGGAGCCTTTGAGACTAACGCTACTGCCCCTACCCTACGAGCAGTGCCCACCCCTCCTTTTCGAGAGGCTGAGGGAGCCTTTGAAGAAGTTGAGGAACTGGCTGAGGATGGTCGGTTCCCGTCCACAGAGTCATCATCATCAAAATTTTTATCTACAAATAAGCACAAGATAAAATTCAAAGGGTTACTTATAGCCATCTCCCATTTTGAAGCAAGTTTGCTTTGCAGATGCAAACAAATGAAATGTATATATTCCAACAGGACACAACCTATTACTCAGTAATATGAACATGGAGATATGTGCCTGGACCCTGTCACTTAAAAGTAAACATACGTTGCATTGCCTTCTAGTGACCACTGCAAGATCCAGTAACAAGGAGTTTCACAAGATAACTGTAAAGATTGAGTCAAGTCCATGTGTATATTGTAAATAACAACCTTCATGCCACTTTCTCATTCTGCATAAAAACAACTGCTCCTTATGTAAATTTCCAAATTATTTCTGTAATTTTCCTTTCTCAAACTAAATAATTGGGGATTTCTCTTAGGCATTTTAGTATTTCTGTGTTTTGATTTTTTTAAAAAACATCTATTTCATGAATGTTTTATTCTAATATTGAATACTACTTCTCTGGATCCTCCTCTATTACAAAACTGTGATTTACAAATATGGACTGAGCTCCAAGGAGCAGTTTATACTCAGATCAGGGGCTTTAGTTACTTCTGTGGAATAGTTTTATTCTGACAGCTAACTCCCACAATCATATCACAACCTAGTTTGGAAGGCTCCTTAGTGTCAAAAGCATAAGACCGCCCAGAGTTCCCTGGTATGGAGGAGATGGGCGGTGATACAAATTTAAATAATAATTAATTAATTAATGGGGCTACAGGGTTCACAAAACTAATTTCCCAGTTCTTTTGGAGTCTGGCCACTGGAAATAAATGTCTGTGTGATATCCATCAAATCCATCAAATGTTAAAGTTTATTGCTGACAGTGATGCCATGCCAAATGCCTTTGTTTAAGTCTATTTCTGTTCAGCAACATATTCATCCATGTCTCCCTTCTTACCATGAATCTGAACTAATCTAAAGTGAAACATGTGGGAGATAGAGGCTAGATGTAATGCCACTCCCTCTGATTTTTTAAAGTGACTCTGTGTACTATTAGTAATAAGAAGATCCATGCTCTGCATAGTGCATTTCCATGCAAGTCATTGGCAATGAAATCACTGTACCATGCACTCATAACAGGGTGCAGAGTAACACCTATAAAGCCCCAATAAATCTATCTGCTTATCTTAGTCTAATTTTTGTTATTGTCATTCATGGATAAGATGTGAGTATCACCCTTTCTTTAGGTCCCTAATAAAATTGTACATACAATATGAAACATTCAATTACTATATAAACTAGGTCTTTATCAAAGCAAAGAGTTTTAATTGAAACAATGAAATCTTGTTGCTGAGCAGATTAGAAGTAAAATAAATAGCATAAATAGATAAACAGCAGATTCTCTCCCTCTCTCTCATACACTCCTCAGGGGTGTGGTTTCTTATATTAAAGTGTTAACTAAAGGAAGCATGATTTTCAGTTGCTTCTTTCGAGAAGCACATTTCCTTTTTATAATGAATCAAAAAGAAAAAATGCCTTGTAACAACATTCAAGTAAAACACATAGCTCTTTAAACATGAGATACAAACAGCCAGCATTTCACAGGAGTTATAAAAAGACATTTAGCTATTTGTGACAATTTAAAAAATCAATCTAACAGTTTGAATAACATTACATTTCCACACTTAGTTTGCACTGTCAATAATCTAAGCTATTCAGTTCCAGACATCAGGTTTTTGAGGAGCACATGTGCAAAGCAGAAAGAGAAACAAAGAACAGGTTAAAATTTGAACATGCATTTCAGGAAATGAGAGGCTAACAATCAGATATATACTATAAAGTCAGGTTAAAATCCATCCCTGTATGACAGCTGATTGCTACATAATAGTTTATATAGAAGGATGAGGTTTTGCAAGTCAAACTACACATTTCATAAAGCTATATCCAAACCTGCTTTGCTTCCACTGGTTTCAATGGACTTTAAACCAGACAGTACACAGTTCCCTACATTTAGCCATTATCCATCCATCATTGCTGTTTCTTCCATTCTACAAAGCTCATTTATGAATGACTGTCTAGCTTTACATAGACACATGCCTTGTTTAAAGAGACCTTTGTCTGCTCCCTATTAACAGTTAAGCAAAAAGAAATGCTTAAGAATCTTCTTTGATTCCTCACTAAAGGGGGGAAACCACACACACACACACACACACACACACACACACACACACACACAATGCTTACAGGAACATATCCTTTTGCAAATAAGCTTCTTCAACATTCCTTCATATTTTCCATAGCGAGCTTAGATGTAACACTGTTTCACAGACAGCTGCAGCTTCCAAGTCCAGGGCATAATCAATCCTTGCCCCCGGATTCATTAAGCATGCAGTTTCACACCCAGCGTTCAACAGCCCAGGCTTGAGCAGTTTAGATGCTTGTGATTGGAGAGTTGAGCCAGCCAATGTACCCTTCCAAGCCTTTGAGGGGCAAAATTGGAAGGTATTAAAGGCACCCACAGCAGACAATTTCCCCAGAGCTGACTTGACTAGCAAGAAAAAAGAGCTGAAGTTCATCCCTGGGGAAGTCTAATGGGAACATCTTAACAGCTGTCATCATTTCTCCATGACAAATACGGTTGCATACATTTGTCATTATAATGCTTTAAAAGCTTGCTTCCTAACATCAGTCTATCAAGTATAAAATTACAAGAAACAGAGGTGATGCCAGGAATTCACGACAATGCATGGAGAGGGAGAGACAAAAATAATGCCCCACCTTCAGCTTTACAAATTCTCTAGAAAAATTGCAAGAATACTTCTGCAATACCTGAACAAATCCACAAAGCTTTCTCACCTTCAGCATTCATAATTTTATTCCTAAATCTTTTGCTTTTGATTAAAGTCACAATTATGTTTTATTTATTCTTCCTTTCCTTTCAAGAAGAGCTTTTTAGAGGCTGAATTGCTTTTGTAACTATTCATTTAATTCATTTATTTAACATGTTACACCATCAACAACCCAAAGTGAACATCTTTTCCAGAGTAAATTATCTGAAGCAACTAGAGAGGCCATGTTCCCAGAGTACAGATAGTCCTTGCTTAACAACCCTAATTGGGACTGGAATTTCCATTGCTAAGCGATGGGGCCATTAGGTGGAACATCATGTGACTGCACCGCTTAGCGACAGCAGTTCTGGTAGCCCTGGTTGTAGTCGTTAGGCCAGGACCGCACCGTCGTTAGGTGAGGGCCTCACGCTTCTCCTGCCCTGCCATGCTCACCTCTGCTTCCACTCCCCCCGCCTATCTCCCTCCCATCTCTGCCCTTTTGGCTGCCCTGCACTCCACCACCTACCCCTGCTGCCCCAGCTGAAATTTGCCATCCTCTTCCTCCCACTGCTGAGGCACGCCTGGCTTCGTGAGGCTTCGGGGAGGCCACGCTAGGGCCTCACAAAGGGCCAGCAACTGCTTTGGCTGGGCGCGCCTTGTCAGCAACGGGACGAAGACGTCAACTGGGGGCAGACGGGGGTGGCAGAAGTAGGTGGCAGAATGCAGGGCAGCCAAAAGCGCAGAGATGGGGAGAGATAGGCGGATGTGGGGAGTTGAAGCACACGCTGCAATTGTAAATGCAGGCAGGCTGCCAATTTGAATTTTGAATTGAATTTTTATCACATGACCATGGGGCCCTGCAATGGCTGTAACTTCAAGGACCAGCCATAATTACCATACATTCAGTAGCTGCTTGGTAGTTTCCGCTACCTATCTTACAAAGGGTGCCTTACCTGATGTCCTCCCGCTAATCTTAGTCTATGAGAGAGATGGGGCACCCACAACCTATATTGCCCTTCTGGCAAGTAAGAAGTCAAAAAAAGGGGAAAATAAAATAATTTCTATAGCACCACCTTTTATAGTGTTGAGGGGTGTAACTTGAGGATTCAGGCCTTCTTTCTTCCTTTTTGGGAAGATAGACCAATTTTCACAAAAGCTGGACAAAATAAAACTTTATTAAAAAGAAAAAAAGTTCAACTATAAAACCCATTTTAACCTCAGATATTAACCTACAGCCATTCTCTGTTGAAGAATGGAAGGCAGAGCTGATTTGATATAACAGCTACTTCCAAATTGGTGGTGGTCGTGGGGAGAGAGGGATCTGAAAAAGGTGTAATGTTCCAGTCAGACCACAAGATAGTGCTGCTGTCCCACAAACTGCTTGATACTATCAGGCTCAGGATCTTACGGAACTCCAAACATATTAAGGAATGTGATGATTTAAAAACTATAAATCTATATTCATGAACATAATCCAAAATATATAAGTGCGTGAATTGTGCAGTATATCCCAATGTATACAGAGACATAAGCACAAGTGACAAAAAGGCTTATTTAATATAAACCCAGAAAAATAAAACAAACACAGATTCTTAGCTAAAAGAAATGTACCTGTTTCTACAAAACAACTTGAATCCCAAAGTAAATCCTTTATTTCTTTACCCTAAATCTCCCCCAACATCTAGACATTTATCAGACATCTTGTGGAAAAGCTATGCATCCTTGCTTTCTCAGCTCAGGAATAGCAGATTCTTGCTCCTTCTTGTTCAGAGTTCTTCCCTTTGTCTCTTAAAATAAGAGTTTTTCAGCAACTGGGAGAAGAGAATTTGAAGGAATCTCCTGAGCATATATGCTAAAGCACATGCCTGAGAGAAGGTGTGTATTCAAATATGTCTGTCTGGCATTTAGACAGGCAGGGAGATTGCAATTTTGTGAATGCTAGCTAGCTTTTCAAAACAAGTACAGATTAGGGTAAATAAGGCTTCATTAAAATATAAAAAGGTAAAGTATTCTTTGAGCCATGCTTAACTACTGGTGACTTCATGGACACATCTGTGTATTTTTATCAGCAACAGTATGGAAGTGGATTGCTATTGCCTTTTTATAGGGTTGTTTGTTTTTTAGTTTCCAGTGTATCATGCAGCCCTGGGATTCTTTGATGGTCTATCATCCAAGTACTAATCAGATCTAATCCTGCTTAGCTTCTGAGCCATAAAAGGTCAACCAAATGCTGCCACCTGCTTAGTCTCAATGTATAAAACGTAAAGGTTTCTCCTGCACAGTCGTGTCCGACTCTAGGGGCCGGTGCTCATCTCCGTTTGTTAGCCAAAGAGCCAGTGCTGTCCAAAGATGCTTCCGTGGTCATGTGGCCGGCATGACGCGCGTGGAACACTGTTACCTACCCACCGAAGTGGTACCTATTCATCTACTTGCATTTGCATGCTTTCCAATTGCTAGGTTGGCAAGAGCTGGGGCGAGTGCGGGAGCTCACTCCATCACACAGGGCTAGGGTATGCCTCCTTAATGTATGCCTCTTTAAAACATTAAAACCTAACCAAAATGCTGATACATAAATCTCAAATCATAATTTAAAAGTTTGCATTTCCATCAATTCCCTTAACAATATAGACAAAACAATAACTTTTGCCCATCAACAGAACAGCAAGCAAATCACCATATCCCTGCCAAGCTTTGGCATTTTCAAGTAGGTTTTGGCATTTTTCATAGGTTTTACTTTAAACAATTCTAGAACTAGGTCAACAAGGACCAGATGCAAACATCAGGTCTCAGAGGAGCATGCAATAACTCCACATAAAAATTAACTGCTTGGATCCAAAGCATATAAATTAAATCAATGCCCAGAGGGTTCTGTCTACATAAGTACAAACTTCGCAACTTAAAAAAAGTAATGAAGGAGAAAACCACCTAAACAATATGAACTACTAAATATGGTAAAACAGCTTGAGGTCCTGAATATCCAATAAGTACAGATTTTTATAAGCAAGTGTGACCCTTAGGGCATAGAGGAAGCTTTACTTTCCTAGACACCATAATAATAAATAGATACCTAAATCAGAGATCATGTCCACTTATCAAGGCCAGATGTCTAGTCCCTGTGTATTATTGTGTCCATCATATAAAAGTCTTAAAAGAAGAGAAAACATCATAATCCTGACCTTTCTGTGCAATATACAGCCTATTTCTTTTCATTCAGTTGGCAAGAGTGGCTTTGTGCTAAACAAAGAGAGCTAAGAGGAATCAATTGGTACAAAGGCTAGTACTATCTCCAGCTGCCTATCAGAAAACCAGCACTTCTAGTGGGGAGGAATAGAGAAGCAGATGCCATAAGACAAACACTGATTGCTATATTGATAAATACTAGTTAAGACAATTAGAATTTGCTAAAACCTGCCTCTTGCAAGAACAAAGAACAACTGCATGTTCTTTAGAACCATTTCTTATTTGCTTTTCACTGTTGTTTTAAAGGCTATATTTCAAAGCAATGTGTGTGTTACTCATGAGTACCTAACTTTGTTTTAACCACTTTTTCTCAAGTCGAAACTGATTTTGGTTACTGAGCAAAATGAAAGACAGTGTGCAGTGGCAAGATGGTACTTTGTTTTCCCCACTGTTCAGAATCATTTGTACCTTAAAATACTGTGTCCACTGCTACTCAGTGGTGGACTAGTTATCTGCCATAAGCAAAAATGTCCTGCCTCAAAGCATTCTAGCAAAGGACAAAGTCTGGCATGTCAAGGTTGGGGTTTCAAAGGACATAGTAAAGAGAAAGCAGATAGGTTAGTCCAAGTCCAGTCTGGGGTTCAAAACAACAGAGGCAAAACCAGAGATTCAAGGGAGCAGAGGCAAAGAATAGTCAAGAAGCACACTAAAGTGAGGAAGACAGAGCAAGGCTGAGATTTAGCAAGCATCCAAGGAGGATGTGATAGTAAGCTCCTCCTCATGCAGACCAGCTTTTAAAAAAAACTATTATAGGAAGAGGAGGTAGAAGCAGAAACCTCCAGACATGTAGCTAGGAGAGATGGAACAGTGGACTCCTGGGAATCTTTTTTCCCACTGATCTTTTAAGAGACATTAGTATCAAGCAAGAGAATAAGAAAGTGGAGATTAGTATTTTGTTTTCATTATCAGAGGCCAGGACTGGTGATACTACTGAATAATTGGACCGGCCATGATTAAGATTTATAACAAATCCCCCTTTGAAGAATGGCAGAACTACATCTGTTTTTAATGCAGTAATGCTCTGAAACAGCTTGATACCATTGCAGATATTAATTTATTGGATTAAAGACAACTAAACAAATACGATAAAGGAAAGGAAAGTGGTGAGAAACTGAGAAGAGGGAAAAATGCCAGGATGGGGCTAGATTGTAGTCTCTTAGTTGTTTTCTTCCTCTCCTCTCCTCTGCAAAAGCTTTTTTATGATAACCCAACTTTCTGTGAATTGTATTATTAGGATTTGTCAATTTATCTGGTTTAAATGTACATTTCCCATATTATCTATTTTAATCAGTTTCTTCTGGGGCATGATTAGATCAAACAGTTAAGAATAGAAAGAGCTTGGTTTCAACCACATATGACAGGGCTTTCCAAAGTTTTTCCCGCGGCGACACACCAACCGGTGTTGGTGTGTCGCCACGGGAAAACCCGGAAGTGCGGCAGTGCGCAAAATCCCGGAAGCGCTGCTGCCGCTTACAGGTTTTGCGCACTGCAGTTGGTGTGTCGCCGCAGGAAAACCCGGAAGCGCTGATGATCAGTGGTTCCGGGTTGTGTGGCGACACACCAGACTGTGTGTGGCGACACACTTTTGTGTCGCGACACAGTTTGGAAAGCTCTGACATATGAGCTTCCAGTAATCTGGGGTTTTCCTCATACTGTGGAGTCCTTGGTGCTCTCTGAGCCTTGTTGTTTTCTTGCAGACGTTTCATTGCCAGGCTAGGCAACATCTTCAGTGCAAAAAGGGAGTGGGACTTGCTCTCTGTTTATATACCATGGCTTGTCCTGCCTGTGTTGGTGGGGGTGTTGTTCTCTCCTTAGTAGTTCCTTGATTGGGCTGTTGTTTGCTGCTTGGTTGATTGACTGAGTTAATAGTTCCTTGATTAGGGTATATTGTGCTGTTTGATTGTTCCTCTGGTGCTAATCTTGGTGTTAATCTTTGCATATCTGGATGATGATTTCCTCATACTATTTACACTGAGAAAACAAGTAGTATCTTGGACAGAATTATGAGGGAAAGTGGGAAAGATAAACATTCATTTGCTGCTCCTGACCATGGTGAACAAGATTACTGTTTCCCTACTACAATTAACTAGCGGAGAAACAGCTACTTTGTTTACAGGGTGGAAAGAGGAGAAGAAAGGCTTTCAACTACACCTCTCCAAGTGATCCTGATCAATGATCTTGCTCCTGATGTAAAAGAGGCTGTGACACAAAGGAGGAGAATGTTAATGGGTATGCATGAGAGGAGAGGAGTGAGCAGAGTGATTGTTGTTGTTGTTCAGTCATTTAGTCGTGTCTGACTCTTCGTGACCTCATGGACCATAGCACGCCAGGCCTTCCTGTCCTCCACTGTCTCCCGGAGTTTACTCAAATTCATGTTCATTAAATCAGTGATGCTATCTAACCATCTCATCCTCTGCCGTCCCCTTCTCCTTTTGCCTTCAGTCTTTCCCAGCATCAGGGTCTTTTCCAGTGAGTCCTCTCTTCGCATTAGGTGGCCAAAGTATTTGAGCTTCAGCTTCAGCATCTGTCCTTCCAATGAGCAGTCAGGGTTGATTTCCTTTAGGATTGACTGGTTTGACCTCCTTGCAGTCCAAGGGACTCTCAAGAGTCTTCTCCAGCACCACAGTTCGAAAGCATCAATTCTTCGGCACTCAGCCTTCCTTATGGTCCAACTCTCACAGCCATACATTACTACTGGGAAAACCATAGCTTTAATTATACGGACCTTTGTCGGCAAGGTGATGTCTCTGCTTTTTAATATGCTGTCTAGGTTTGCCATAGCTTTCCTCCCAAGGAGCAAGCGTCTTTTAATTTCATGGCTGCAGTCACCATCTGCAGTGATCTTGGAGCCCAAGAAAATAAAATCTGTCACTGCTTCCATTTCTTCCCCTTCTATTTGCCAGGAAGTGATGGGACCAGATGCCATGATCTGAGTTTTTTTAATGTTGAGTTTACATTACACTGCAGAGTGATAGTGGGGGGCAATCAATCTGCATAAGCAGCAGCCAACTACTCTATCATTTAAATCATTTTATCATCAGGAAGAACTCTACAGGTTCTGGAGAATGTTCACAAATGTACAAAACACATACATCAAAGACTTCATTAGAACCCCAATTACTCTGTTATTGGTTAAATAAATATGTTACACAGTTAAAATCCTCCCAAACGAAGATGATTTCCTACGGATATTTCTCTCTGGATTTTCCACACTTAAACACAGATGGAAATGAAAACAACTTAATTTTAGATGCAGAGCAGCACAATTTACTGGAAAAGACTCTTAATACTATTGATTGCCTAAGAATTTGTAAAAGCATTCCTCTGTTATTAACAAAACAACAGAAAGTACAGTTTTATACTAAACTGCATCATGGTTTAGTATACAAAAGGACAGCATTCCAGTGATGGGCACTGTTAAGATCTGAAGGTGGAACAAGCAATTCCCAGGTTACAGATACCATTATATAAACATATCTCAGCTTGCCAAGTATCTGTTAATTCAGAAGGGTAGAAGGAAGCAGCCTAGAATTTAAATTCAGAAGCATAGATATATAACTCCCTGATGTCTTTGCTCCACAGGAAGCAATCAACTGCTGAGTTTGAGGCTTTTAATCTAGCCGAGCAGTGTTTGGGAGTACTCTGCCAAATCTAGCAGAATTAAGGATCTGGAGACTTGCAACTTACTGCCGAGACTGAGCATGAAGCTGATAAACACTAAGATCTACAGCTAAAAAGGAAGCTAACACTGTCTTGTCATGTTTATGTCAATTATTTTTTAATCTTAGATATGATATTCACAGCAGCCTATAACGTAGTTTAAAAATTACTGTATAGACAATAAAATATCATTTGATCAGAGGCATACACAAAATGGATCAAGGAAAGCAAATTACGAAAGCAGTATTGTGCCACTGTGCCACACTAGCCTTGCTCCTTTTGTACATGTGTTGTGATGTCACAGGCATATATGAAAGGCTGCAGAGCTTGCAATGCAGGAAGGGTTGGGCAGAAGACCCAGGGGGAATTGCGTCACACAATGTCTATACAGAGGGATGGCTGACAAGATCTGAAAACGCACAACAAAAGGTGTTAAGCAAACTCAGCCAATTCCCTTCCTATCGCCCTCTCCCAGTAAAATGCTGAGGGGGAGAGAAGGGGAGAAAGGGGGGAGTTGGTAGCTAAGCAATGGCTGGTTGCTAGAGAATAGCCCTGGGAGGGAGGAGAGAAAGTGAGAAACTGAAAAGTTTGGACACTGTTGTAAATAGTTGTTTTTTCCCTAATTCCTGTAAATAGATTTGTACACAGTAAAATAAGCAAAAAACCTCCACCATCTGTGTCTCTGGGAAGCAACTGTCCTCCTTAAGGGCGCAGACACATCCAGCTATAAAAGAACCTACGGTCACACTGTGACAAGTGGGAAGGAAAGCTCAAAGGATGTCTGACAGGGTTTATTGGCCTTTTCATCCACAGAAAAAGCTACAACCCTGTGCTCGCTTCGGCAGCACATATACTAAAATTGGAACGATACAGAGAAGATTAGCATGGCCCCTGCACAAGGATGACACGCAAATTCGTGAAGCGTTCCATATTTTTGAAACATCATGCAAAAAAGAAAAAAGAAAAAGCTACAACCCTGAGACAGCCTTCCAGACACCCAGCTTGCCCTGGCAGAATGGGAACTTACATCTTAACTCTTAACTGTATTGAAAATATTGGAATTAAGCACCTAATTAGAATAGAATAGAATAGAATAGAATAGAATAGAATAGAATAGAATAGAATAGAATAGAATAGAACAGAACAGAACAGAACAGAACAGAACAGAACAGAACAGAACGGAACAGATAACTTTATTGTCATCCCACTATACACTATACACCAAGTGCACAATAGAATGAAATTTCACTTCAGCTGAAAGCCTTTTAACAAAACTTGATGTGCATAATTGGGATGAAAATTTATCCCAAATGTTGACATGGACCTATTTAGTTCAGCAGAATACATCAACCCAATTCTAAGCAGAAGTGTAGCCAATGAGTCCTGGATTGCAGCTGATACCTTTTAAGTAGTAAAACATTAACTTAAAATTAATCAATTAATTTTAAATGATCTACCTGTATGCTGATGGCATATTGGCATATTAATGGAGGAGGAGAGTTAAGATTTAACAAGGAAAAACATTATTTCTAAGCATTCATATTTTCATCACCCATACTCCACAGGAATATCAAACTATTTCTCCATGTCTTCAGTTCTCAGAGTAAACCGCCCAGGGTCCCTCCTTGTGGGGGAGATGGGCGGAATATAAATGTAATTAATTAATTAATTAATTAATTAAGAAAGAAAGAAAGAAAGAAAGAAAGAAAGAAAGAAAGAAAGAAAGAAAGAAAGAAAGAAAGAAAGAAAGAAAGAAAGCAAGCAAGCAAGCAAGCAAGCAAGCAAGCAGGACGACATTTTCTAATTCTTTATTATCAAGAAACATCTTATAGCTCAAAGGAAATTCTCTACATGGAAGGGTTTTTTTTTCTTATCAGCCTTACATTCCAAAACTACTGCATTCTTAAGGGTTTTAATTTAAGAAATTGTTTATTAAAGTAAATAGAAGTTACTGGTAACAAGTTATAGTTGCCTAGACCCACTGCTTTCTGCAGGCTATATCCAAGACTCAAGGAAATAAACCCTGCCCCTTCTTTTTCTTCCACAAAAACATTTGGTAATTGTAGTATTTCAAATATCTGCATTCTAGCTTAAGTCTCTTGAGGACCAACTGCATAAGGTATGTGAATGTGTATGCATTTGCATAAACCATGGTAATAAAAATGCATTCTTAAGCGAGAGATCCATTGGTGGAGGAGCTAGATTGGTGTGCACATACCCTACTGCTACAGAGGTTTTCGACTATACTTGCAGAGAACCTTCTTGATTTGATGCTTCTGACAGGCTATCTGCTTGTGACAGCCATCATATGAGTTACAAAATAAGAAAATCACAAACAGAGGTGAAACTGGGGTGACTTTCAATGAGTATGACTCAAAATGGAATATTTATTTATTTTATTTAGTTTCTATCCCTTTATTATTTTTATAAATAACTCAAGGCGGTGAACATATCTCAAACTCCTTCCTCCTCCTATTTTCCCCACAACCACCACCCTGTGAGGTGAGTTGGGCTGAGAGAGAGTGACCGGCCCAAGGTCACCCAGCCGGCTTTCATGCCTCAGGCGGGACTAGAACTCTCAGTCTCCTGGTTTCCCATTGGCTCCTTCCTAGGTCTGAGAGACAGGGACTGGCCCAAGGTCACCCAGCTGGCTTTCATGCCTAAGGCGGGACTAGAACTCTCAGTCTCCTGGTTTCCCATTGGCTCCTTCCTAGGTCTGAGAGACAGGGACTGGCCCAAGGTCACCCAGACAGCTTTCATGCCTAAGGCGGGACTAGAACTCTCAGTCTTCTGGTTTCTAGCCCGTTGCCTTAACCACTAGACCAAATATTCATTTCAACACCTGCAATCCGTATAGATATTGGGCTATATTTGTTGATGTGGAAACAATTAAACCTAGCCTATGTTATAAGATTGAAATGTTATATTAAAAAAAATAAATCTTAGATATTTCAAGAAAAACTATTTTTACTGGAATGCTGAAAACCCTGTTGGGCAATAAAAAATAAGCATGCACGGCAGTTGCACATTATTTTACCATCTCTAAATTTTGGGGAAATCACCTGAAAAACAAACATACTATTTTGCAACTGCCAAACATGTCTGAAGTTGAAAAATTTCCAGATGACTTTTTTTCCAGCCCACATCTTTGTCCCTCTCTGAGGAATATAAGAGTGGCAGAAGGGACTTAACTGATTCTTTGAGTTCAACCCCTGCACTATAGGATAGCTTATTAAACTGGCTTATAATTTTATCCTATGGCTATACAATTCTGCTGCATTGGACCTGTGAACTTCTGTGCTATTTTCACACAATGTGTCAAGAGACTTTACTGCTCTTGGTATATTTAGCTCCAAGAAATCTCTCACTGTGTGTTTTTCATTTGTTCTTTAGAACCAGATGGAGATAGAAATATGTCTGAATTTATGTTTTCAATCTTTCTTAAAAAGCTAAAATAAAAAGGGACAATGCTTTATTGAACTCATCTGTTTTTAAAAGAAAAGAATTTTCACAATTAATGCCCAATTATGATAGATGGAAGGAGAGTTGAGGAAATCTCTCTAATCTCAATGGTAAGAAAATAATTACTTTTATGGAGTTGAGAACTTAGCTCATCTCTTTAGCAGTTTTTAACAACTGTTATCATGTTACCCCATAATTTGTCCTATTAACAAAGTGGAATGGCCTGGGATAAATGTAATCAGCATTGCTTTTAAACACCTAAAATCAAATTATTCCTTTCTGGAGCTATGAGACCCTTTTTTGCTGCCAGATACTTAAGGAGGTATGTGATTATGCCTGTATACAATCAGGTTAGGGTGGGGATGAGACTGGATACAGCCAAACTACAAATCAAGATATAGCCATTAATCCAGATGTTGTGGTACATGCTTGCCAAGGCTTCTTGTTTTTATTCGAGTCATTACAGGGAACAGGGGTTTGTTCTTACATTTAAAGTCATATTCAAAATCCTATATATTATATTTAATGTCTTGGACTCTTAGAAACACACTTGTTTTCCATTATGGATCATCTCACTGAAGAGATTCCTCGGAACATTGCTGTTCCCAAAATGCAATAGCCTCCATTGATTTTCAAGTAAAAACAGGACTGGGCTGGGAGAAACAGAATTAATTTTGCTTCAATCAATAGTAGCACTGTAGCAAAAAAAAAAAAAAAGTAGGCTGGAGTCAATATAGCTCTATGTTTTGCAGAAGCAACAAGAAACAAAATGAAAAATGCTAGATTGCAAGAATCATTCAATTAAAACAAAAAAGCTAAAATCTTGGCAGTGCCATAGTACCTGGATATTTGTGATAACCCTCAGTGTCAGAATTCCCAATCAAGAAATCCCTCAGGCAATTACCCTAAAAGATTCATTTATTAAGGATCAATACACTTCAGGCGAGGAGAAGACTCAAAGATTTTCGCGCGTAAAGCTGCGTTATCAAAACGTCCCTCTGACATCAGCCAAAGTTAAGACATAACAATTCAGTTCCCACTCCAAGCAACCCTCCTCCCAACAGAATGTCAGTTGAAAGAGCAGGTGCTTATCGGAGTTCCTTGCAAGCTATGCCGGAATGCCGAGAGGGAGGCTAGCGTCTTGAAGCAATGAAATGCACGGCCAGCATGTACAGCATTCAATGAGGCATGTCAGATGAACATGCGAGGCTGACAATATTAATATACTGTTTCTAAAATTGCTGACATTGTCTCATGAAATATATTGGGGAATAATGGGTTAATATTTATTCATTCATTCAATGTGTATATTGCCAAATCCTATAGGACTCCTGACAGTTCACAATGCTGTACTGATAAAACATCTATGAAAGGTAAAAATAAAATCAGCTATGGTAGAAATTAAATATACAAAAAGAATGTTAAGAGTTAAGAAAATGCAAGGTTAAAAATTAAATGCAAACTACAAGAAGCACCCAACACAATAATACATACACCCACAGGCTTGTTGCATATATATTTTTATGTCAAGAAATATGGAAGGCTAGTTTAAAAAAAGCCAAGCCTTAAAGTTTCTTTTTGGGCTCTTGGGGAACAGGTGTTGTTCACCTTCCTCAGGAATGTTAATTTACTTGGAGCCAGCTAGCCTGGCTTACTTGAACCAATCAGAATTACCTGTTTAAGCTTTGCCCATATTGGGAATCTGTTGCCTAGGTGTTTTGGTCACATGCCAGATCCTGTCCACTTAGGTATGGCCAAGTTGCAATTGTAAAAAAAAGCTTTAAGAGTATTATCTCTGCTTTTGTTTTGGTCACTCTGCTCTCTGCTATCTCTTTGTGTTTAAAATGTAAGTACTTAAGCTAAGAGCTTCTTCTTCGGCTGAAGAAAAGCTTAGTTTCGTTTTCTTTGTTTTTAAATAAAGCAACATTTTTACTACAAGCTTGTCTCTTGGTGTTTCCATAACTCTGATCACAAGTTTTATAAAACAACAAAAAGGCTACCTTAGAGATATATGTACTGACAGCAGAATGTAGGGAAAATACTATATATATATATATTGATTAAGAATATCACATACTTTTTAGTAAGTCAACAGTGTGGGGAGAAAAAAAATGAATCAGTCATAGCTCTTACTTCCTGAAGAGCTACATCTCCTTTATATTAGATTACATCTCCACACATTCTTGTTCGCTTGATAACTTGAAGCTTTAGTTCAGGGCTTTCCAAAGTTTTTCCCGCGGCGACACACCAACCGGCGTTGGTGTGTCGCCGCGGGAAAACCCGGAAGTGCGGCAGCGTGCAAAAACCCGGAAGCGCTGCTGCCGCTTCCAGGTTTTTCACGCTGTAATTGGTGTGTCGCCCCGGGAAAACCCGGGAAAACAGAAGCGCTGATGATGATCAGCGCATCCGGGTTGTGTGGCGACACACCAGACTGTGTGTGGCGACACACTTTTGTGTCGCGACACACAGTTTGGAAAGCTCTGCTTTAGTTCAACACATCCAGTGAACATCTCACTGGGAAAGGCTGACCTAAACTATATGAATTCACTAGTGGCTATGCAGCAAATTAAACAAGGCAGTATTATTCAGCACATCAGGTCTGTGTGAAGCAACACATATTAGCTGGGTGCTTCAGTGCATTTGCTGGAGCCTCCCAGCTAAGAAGCACTTCAGCCAGTGCTATAGGAGTTGGCTTGTGTCAGCCTTCTCCCACAGTGATCCATGAAGGTGTTTTACCCCTTTCATACCTCTGCCTTCTCTCAACAGCTCCGTGAGAAGGTGAGCACTACAATTTATGAAATTTTAGCCATTTGATGAGCAGCTGGAGGAATTGGGCAATGTGGAAGGAGCTTTTCCTTACTACTAGCCTTCTTGAATTGCTAGTCCAGGGGTCGGCAAACTTTTTTATGCCAGGAGCCATTTTGACAGTTGTAAAATTTATATCATCACTCGAGGGCCAGGGGGCGGGGTTTGCGGGCGGGAGCCAATCGCGTGGAAGGAGGTGGGGTTTGCGGGCGGAGGCCAATCGTGTGGAAGGGGGCGGGGTTTGTGGGTGGGAGCCAATCGCGTGGAAGGGGGTGGGGGAGGTTTGGAAGAAGGAGAAGGGAAAGAGGCTCGACTGCTCCAGTCGCTTCTCTTCCGGTAAAGCTGGTGGGGAATCCAGCGCGGGAGCGGGGTTTGCGGGCGGAAGTTTGTGGGCCAATCGTGCACACTTAGGGCCTGCTGCCACCATGCCCGCTGCCGCGCCTGCCCCCGCCACACCCGCTGCCGCGCCTGCCCCCGCCACGCCCGCCACACCTGCCTGGGGAAGACCCACACTCAAGGGGCCAAAGAGCCGCATGTGGCTCGCGAGCCGCGGTTTGCCGACCCCTGTGCTAGTCAGTGCACAAAGAGTTGGAAAAAAGTGAGTGGCACATGCGAAGAGGACTCTGGGGATGGTTTGGTGACCACTTGGTGCTCCCCAATGAACTGCCAAGCTAGATACCCCCAATATGCCTTTGGGGTTCTCAAGCCACCCAAAACTGGGATTCCCCTGTCTTTTCCTCTAGTGCAGAGCTTTCCAAACTGTGTATTGCGACACAAAAGTGTGTCGCCACACACAGTCTGGTGTGTCGCCACACAACCCGGAAGAGCTGATCATCACCAGCGCTTCTGGGTTTTCCCGCAGCGACACACCAACGGCGACGTGCAAAAACCTGAAAGTGGCAGCAGCGCTTCTGGGTTTTTGCGCGCTGCCGCAATGGCGGCACTTCCGAGTTTTCCCGCGGCGACACACCAACGGCGGTCGGTGTGTCGCCACGGGAAAACTTTGGAAAGCCCTGCTCTAGTATGTAGACAACCCTGAGAGGAACTCTGAACCAGAGCAAAGTGAAGCAATGTGGTCGCTCTGCTTTGAACTAAGAAGCAAAGAGACTACTGTTGCTTTGCAAATCAAATGTAATGGGGTACTTTCTTAGACACATTACTGAAGTGAGGCATTATTTCAATGCTTTGCACAGCCCTATTATTCACATCTATCTTTTAACCAGTAAAGAAGGAAGAGATTCACACTGTACAATGCAACAAATGAATATGTGTAAGGATACAGACGGCTATAATTAATTCTTTCAGTAGCCAAAAATGTCAGGCTTAGACAGCACTTGTTGTGTAACTCTTTAAAAAAAACCAAAACAGTATACTACTTATTACAGAATGGGGATCTGCTCCAAATCCCAGTATAGAGCCGCAGGGTAAAGAAACACAAAACACTTTAAAAGAAATAGAACTATTCTGTAGACACATTACAATGAACATATGGAACCCAAAGATATATACCTTTATCCAAAATATTGGGAAGTTATAACGCCACAAATGCTGAGAAGAACAGTGAATTAATCTTTCCTTAACTGACAAAGCAGGATACCTGGAGAGAGAGCTACGCTTTAATATTTAGCAAAATATACTGTAATCAGAAAACATAAGATAAAAACTATACAGGCAAAGAGGAGCGTCACATGAAGATGAAAGGAAGTTTCTTATTCTGAAATGCAATACGAGACTCAGGAAGTCTTAAGTCCCATTTTAACTTAGAAGCATGTTCTATTTATCACAACTGCATGGAATATATTCTTAAAATGTTATTAAGCCATCTTAAGTGTGTGCGTGAAATGGCGTCTGTGCATTTGTGTGTGTAGAAGTGAAATGTCACTTTAAATTCCTGCAGGCAGATATTGGTTAAAACAAGTGGTGGGGTAGAGCAACACTTTCTTCTTTTGTTCCTATTTACTTATTTCCCTATGCTGATGTCAATAGATAAATAAATTGACTATGCTAGCTTCAAGCTACTGTGATAAGGAGACCTAATCTCAAAGCCTTCCACGAAAATGAAGGACCTTCAGCACAAATGAATCCAAGGCCGCCACCTATCTGTATCTGGAATGTCCTATTACAGGACCTAAAATAGTAGAAACTCAGCCGGTGCACACTTAGGTCCAAGGGGCTTTCCGTACTCATAACCCGGGTCTCTGAGGTGGATACCCATGCTTATTGCTGGAATGCTCACCTACCCCATTCTAACTCTCCAGACAGCAAAACTGGTATTACTATTACTAAGTTGTCCTCTTAATTTCCTGCAGAAATGCACTAGTAGAACTGACAAAGTAGAAGCTGCCACATAAACATAAGAATCTTCAGGACCTCATTCTTCCTCAAAAGTCAGCCCAACCAATTTGACCTTACCAGGAAAAGTTGCTGGTGGTTCCCCAGTTTCGGGAGGTGAAGGAGGGCGAGGCTCAGTGGTGCTGCTTTCCAGTAGCAGTACCAGCCCTCTGGAATGGTCTTCCAATAGAAATTAGACAGGCTCCCAATTTGGCTGCCTTCCAGAAGCAGCTGAAAACAGAACTCTTCCTGAGGACACATAGGATATGACGCTATCTGGGTTGTATATTGATGGCTGCTGGACTATTGTACCATGTTGGAGGTTTGCAATGCATTTTAATTTTGTGTTGATTTAGATGTTATTTGTTGTGGACTGTGAACTGTCAAGAATTCTTTGGGACTATGGTGGAAAATTAACATTTTTTTTATCAACAATTTTGTGTTGATTTAGATGTTATTTGTTGTGGACTGTGAACTGTCAAGAATTCTTTGGGACTATGGACTATGGTGGAAAATTAACAATTTTTTTAAAAAATCAGACTTCAGATTAAAAAGTTATTTGATTCTTTCCTCTTGCTGTGTAGAAAACAGATCCTTAAATGGCATTTGATTGCTTACTCCTTCCATCAAATGATCCCCTCTATTCTAATACTTTTTTTTATTACCATCCTGGAATTATTTTTATTCAGCTCTTCAGCTGAAAAAAACATGCATGAAAAAGCAGTTCTCCATGCAGGGTAATTCTACTAATGGCTACCGATACTTACAGAATATCTCCAGTATCAGGGGTAATATGTCCTGACTATAATTTGCTAGGACATATGAGTGGAAGGGTGCCATTGCATCTGTTTCCTGCTTATAAGATTGCCAGAGGCATCTGGCTGACCATTGTGGGAACAAAATTTTGGAGTAGATGGGCCTTTGGTCAGAACCTTCAGGTTTCCTTTATATTTCCTTCCCATTTGTTCCTAGAAACATTGCTCTGTTAATGTAAAGCTCTAGTAACTCTCCAACTGACTTTCTGTTATTTTTACAAAAGCAAAATAAAACATCCTCCTTTCCCAAGGCAAAGAACACTACCATATAGCCAGTACTCTGTGAGGCAAGAAGCACAACTTTTGAGTCAGAGCTTTCCAAACTGTGTGTCACGACACATTAGTGTGTCGACTGCAGTGTGTAGGTATGTCATGCAAACGTAACGAGAAACCTCTGAGTTGGACGCTCAGAGCCTCAAGCGCCTCGCTGCTGCTGCCTCCGAGCCCTGCCAGGATTCCGCGCAGGTCCTAGTGCCTGCCTTGTGCCTTGCTGCCTCCAAACCTGCTGTGGTTCTGCGTAGGTCCTAGTGCATGCCTTGTGCCCTGCTGTAAGAGGGGAGCTCTGTCCAAGCCTTGCCCTGCTGTAAAGGGGAACTCTGCATAAGGTATGCATGAGATATGTTGTGTCCCCATACATTTCGCTATTACAATTTATGTATGTGTCCATATCTCTTATAAGTTAGTTAGTTTAACCTCCGGTTTGCTAGTAAAACTGAATTACTGTGTCGCGAAATGATGCATGTCTAAAAAGTGTGTCACCAACATGAAAAGTTTGGAAAGCTCTGTTTTAAGTAATAATATCCATATTGGGGGCAAAAGAATGCATTGCCTGTACATTATCCACTAAAAAGGTAAAAATGCAGTAATACAGCAAAATTTCATCACACAAGCCTTGGACTTCATAAATCTCCACTACACAACAGTTAAGCCTATATTCCAAGAATTCAGTTCATATGAAATGGCAGTCATTCAAAGAAATTCCACAGAAAGTCAAAGTTACTATGACGGCATGTTTATGACTTGAAACAGATACTTCCTTGATGGTTTCTTGATCTCACCCTTGTTTCATAGTCACTGGCTAGGTTCACACATATTGCTAAGTTCTGGTATGCTCACTAAGCCATAAGGTTCTGATTCACAATATTGCTATTGTGATTAAGAAACCCCGCCGGCCAGATTCTCATACTAAGCTGAAATCAAACAAATCAAAATGTCCTTTTCACATGGTTCTTCTCAGTAATAATGCCTCAGATCTCCATTCACATTAGTATAAGCATCCCAAGTGTCAGAGTAAATGTCTACATGTTGCCACACCAGTATGCTGCCAATAAGCAATGGATAGTGAAGATCTGTCAGGCCTCCATCCACTGATGTATGGGTTGAAATTTATTTATTTTATTTATTTATTGTGATATTTATACCCCGCCTATCCCCTCCTTAATGGAGGACTCTAGGCTGCTAAATATTTCTGATGCTGCAGGACAAACTGTCTGGCAACCGGGAAAGCATTAAAAAGCCACCTCCAGTGACTAAAAGACCCCCATCCTGCCAAAAGTAATTCAGCTACTATGCATATCAGAGAATTTCAAAGAAGCATAGTATTCTCTCAAAAGATAGTTATTCTTGATCACTTTCATATCACTTTCACATCATACAAAGCCAGCCTCTTGCAGAATGAGACTCAAGACTTGGGGACTGTCATAAGAATATGTCCACTCACATTCCATATTACACACTTGTATCAACTCACACCCATAATATGAGAGAGAGAGAGAGAGAGAGAGAGAGAGAGAGAGAGAGAGAGAGAGAGAGAGAGAGAGAGAGAATGAGAGAGAGAGAGAGAGAGAGAGAGATTTTTGGTGCCTTCAAGTCAGCGTTGACTCCTAGCAACTGCCTAAGTCCATGCAGTTTTCTTGGCGTGATTTTGGAAGTTGTTTGTCATTGCCTCCTTCCTGGGGCTGAGAGAGGATGACCAGCCCAAGGTCACCCCACTGGCTTTGTACCCCAGGCAGGACTAGAACTCACAGTTTCTAGCCCAGTGCTTTAACTACTACACCAAACTGGCTGTCAAGATAGACAGACACTTTTTAACTCAGCCTTTCTAACAATGCTTTCCCAATATTTTGAATAGTCTTTTATCATCTTATAGTGCTACCTAGAGCAGGTGAGAGTGACCCCCACAATTTCCAGAAGTTGCCAAACTGGGAAGGCTTATAGATAATTTCAAATAATGACAGCTCTAATAAGCAAAAATATGTAAGCTGCTATGTAAGGCTTTTCAAAGAATTTTAAAATTCAACTGTGCAATATTTATATGATCACCTGCATCTACATACTTGTTATTGCAGTTCACACCATAAAAAAGTCCATCTCGGAAGACAAAATCATCTTGGAAGATGACAAGTCTGTAGTGGACATACATTTCTACCTATACTTCACCATAAGTAACTATAAAGTGAAGTATATTAGGACAAATAATTCTAGCTTCATATACAGGCTGACAGTGATACTTGACCAGGAAAGGGATCTTGGTGTTGTAGTAAACAGCTCTATGAAATTTGTTGACCCAGTATGCAACACTCTGAAAAAGGTGAATTCTATGCAATGAATCATATCAATGTTGTAATGTCTTTATAGAAATCCATAGTGAACTACACTTGGAATATTATGTTCATTTAGTTATCACACTGAAAAAGGAATGATAAAGCTGGAAAAGGTACAGAAAAGAGCAACCAAAATAATAACATGGCTATTGCAATTATTCTGCAAAGAAAGAATACAACACTTGCTGGCTATTTTATATATGGAAAACATGCTACTGATGTAGCCAATTATGTACCCAAGCAACTATTATATACAGTAAACAATCAGGTACAGATTTCCCATTATCAATTAAGAGGGCCACCTCCCTTCTGATGAATTGTATTTCTGTGAAAAAGAGGAAGTTTCTGCCAAATGAAGATATATTGGCTCCAACTTAGGCTGCCTATATTTCCTTGAGAGAAAAACGAGACCCTAACCTACCCACGGCTCGCCCGATAAAGTTTCAAAAACGGGACAAAATGGATATTTTTCTTAAAACGACGGGACAGTCGGGAATTGTTTGAAAAACGGGACTGTCCCGTTCAAAACAGGACATATGGTCAGCCTACTCCAACTGGAAAGTTAGTTCACTTGCTGGAATTCTTGTACCCTTACTCCTTCTATCTCAATCAATCTTGCTAAAGAGAACTCTGTGAGAATTGTCCCTGAAAAAGATTTTCTGCTCAGGCAGCTGACAAAAGTCCTGATAGTAATAATTAGCACCTGTAAATACAAGGAACTAGATGAGATCACTGGTGGGAGTAATATATGAAGTATTTCATTGCTAATTATCTTTAGGATTTGTAATCTGACACCTTTTTTCAAGTCCAAGATGATTATTTAAATAATGCATATTATTACCATCATTAAACAAATTAAAACATTATTGCATTGAATTGTAATCATATAATTTGACTGTAATGATTGTCAATTATCAAGAATTGTAATTAAATTGAAAGTTTCAATTTACATATCATACATAAGAAAAGATTTCTGTAAGATAATTCAGAGGAAAGCAACTGATATGCGGCAATGTTTTATGCCTTGCATCAATTAACCAAAGCACAAAAGTTCCCCTCTCCTGTTTAATCTGTTAAAAACAACTGAATCATGATTTACCAACATGAACAGACTAGAGAGAAACTATTTCAACAGAAAAACAAGCTATCCTTAAAGAGAAGGTAGGCAGCTGATACAGACAGCAGAGATGTACTGTTATTACGACAAAAATGGGTATCATAAATGGATCCCATGAAATGTAATACATCTGGAGGGAGCAGGAAGACCAGGCTGTGTATCTCCCCTGCAAATTAATGCTTTATGCGTAAGTAAATACTTAATCTTCTTATCTCTGCTGTTCCGTTTTGCATCCTCCCTTTATCCTTCCTATTTTTCTTAATAAAAAGAAAAAAGCACAACTTGAAATTCACAGAATAGTGCAATTCCCCCTTTTTTTCATACTGCTGTCACACTTTCCAAATATTCTGCATTCCTAAAAATTCATAGGATTAGGACTGGCATCCTAAACAAACTTACCAGGGAGTAAATACCACTTAATGTAAAACAATCTACTCCTGAGTAAATATAGCTAGAATTGTGTCTTAGGAAAACATCATTACAGATCTCTTCTCCCAACAAATTTCATGTTAGCTTAAGTATTTGGATAAACATACCAGCAAGCATTCTTATTAAATTAAATTTTAAACTATTAAATTAAAAGTTTTTTGCCTTCAGATTTTTATTTCTGAACAGTTTCTCTATTAGATTAATCTCTGATTTTCTAGCGCGGTGGCATCGCCATTCATATTTTAATACCCTTTCTGTATGTTTGCAGCGGTGCTGCTAGCCTAAACTTTCTCCCCATCATATAAATGCTACTATCGGTAAAGTCCATTTGTTAAATGTCAAGAGAAAACACTTTGTTTGCTCATGCTCAGATTACAGTCCACTGTCACATGCATGCATTCTGTGTCATCTATTAAGGAAAACACCTACCGTTGCTGGCAGTCATGATCTGCAGCAGTCCAGTGATGCTCCCTAATCTGAAAGCAACTGCACAGTGCGAGCCTGTGTGCAGCCTCTCATCAACTTAAAAACCAGTTCACTCTCCTCCCCAAGTCCTAGTGCAAGAAGCTAGTGCTACACGCTTCCAAAATAAAAGCTGCCTCTGCAGATCAAGAAGCAAGACTTGCTCTGTACAGCAGAGCTTTCCAAACTGTGTGTCGGGACACGTTAATGTGTCGGCTGCAGTGTCTGGGCGTGTCGCGGCTGCTGCCGCCTCTGACCCCTGCCAGGATTCTGCACAGATCCTACTGCCTGCCTTGTGCCTTGCTGCCTCCAAACCTGCTGTGATTCCGCGCAGGTCCTAGTGCCTGCCTTGTGCCCTGCTGTAAGAGTGTGTCACGAAATGATGCATGTCTAAAAAGTGTGTCACCAACACGAAAAGTTTGGAAAGCTCTGCTGTACAGCATAAATCGTCCCTCTCTCTGGTTTAAGAAAGAAGGCAGTAGAAATGCAGCATTTCCACACATACCCTGGATTAAAAACCCTCATCCATTAAGCTGCCTTTAGCAACTGGAAGGACTTCTATTGAGACCACTGCTCACCACCTTGGATTTTATATTTTACATTTTATATTTTTACATTTATGTATATTTATATTTTTATAATGAATCTGTTTTTAGCGATATTTTAATCTTTTATTCTTTTAATTCGCTTGTAAACCACCCAGAGTTGTTTGTACGAGATGGGCGGTGAAGAAATATGATTGATAAATAAATAAACAAACAAACAAACAAACAAAATTTCCATTTTGAATTGGTATGTGTGCTTCTCACCAAAGGGTTTATTGGAAAGTCTACTTAATTCAAGTGGACACAGATCATACAGAAGCAATATCTTTTTGTGTCCCACTCCTGGTTTCATTTATTCATTTACTTAAAATGTGGTACATTTAAATCCAAAAAGTAAAAAAGTTATCAGTCACAACAATTTCAGGAATTTGTGTTTTTGTTAAAATAAAATTGTTTTTCTCTCAAAATAGGCATGTCTCTATCAATTGTTATGCATATTGCAGTATTCATCTCTTTTTTGTTTTGTTTGTTTATTTATTTAATTTTTATCCCGCCTTTATTATATTTATAAATAACTCAAGGCGGCGAACATACCGAGTACTCCTTCCTCCTCCTTTTTTCCCCACAACAACAACCCTGTGAGGTGAGTTGGGCTGAGGGAGTGTGACTGGCCCAAGGTCACCCAGCCGGCTTTCATGCCTTGGGGTTCAGAGCTTCAAATAAGCATTCTATTGATTTTTGACAAGATCCAAGTAAGGCATATAGATTCCCTCAGCTTAATAAACCAAAACCCAAATAATTTTTGCCTTGCGGATTCCTTATAATATTATTGGTAATTAACTGTCTTTTCCAATTCATTCTGGATGGAGATGATAGTAGTCCAGCATAAAGGGAAAGCATCTACTGTATTTGGAAACCCTGCTTTTGTTTTGGTGTTTTAAAAAACCCTTCCTGGTGGGAATCACTTTCTCAGATATCTGCAGAGACCCATATAATTTAATTTCTTTTTCCTATTTCTATTGCCAAGAGTCATGGTGAAGAAGCTACCTATGTCCAATTTATTTATTTATTTACTTATTAATAAAGTGTATATGTCCCCCCCCCTCACCATCTTAATTACATAACTCTGTGTGGCTCACAGCAAATCACAAAAATACATTTAAAAAACTCGTAAAACATAAGCATAATACATCAACCAAAGCATTATGACACACTGCCAACGCAACTACACCTTTATTGGGCTCAACAGACAGCCCAGCACCTGGGGAAACAGCCAGTCTTCATGGCCGTCTGGAAGGGTACTGGAGGTGTTTCACAGTCCACATATATCTTAAAAAGCACAAATTCTGCTTGGTCTTTTGGATATTTATAGCCAACCTGCACAGCTGCATGAAAATATGACTTTGATGGATCAGCCACACAGATATTTACATGATTATCCAAAGTAGATCAAAACAGAGATATAGATCTGGTTGAGATGATCATTCATGAGTTAAGAAATTAGGTAAACTGGACAGTTGCTCCTGGTAGCTATAATGCTTCAGCTGACTGGTTAGGCAAACCATAATAAACCAGACTTATCACGTTCATATGTACAGGAAAACTGATTTCTTGCAAGTAGTTAAAAAAAATCACACATATTAAGGAGTACTTGGTCCAAATGCTCATTCTCAGTTTTACACTCCACAGTTTATGAAGCCTGGAATGAACTGAATATATTATCCCTTTCACTGATAATTTGAGAAAAGTATTTCATACTTCAATTATTCCATATATGGAACTGCAGTTTTAAACGGTACAATTTATTGATATCTGGAAAAATATGGACTACTGTTTCCTGATTTTGGGAGCATCACCTGGAATGATCAGCATGCACTGTTGTTAATTTGCATGCCTATAGACAGGGCTTTCCTTTATACTAACCACTGAAAGAAATGCTGAAAGAAAATAACTGTTGACTTAAACATCATCCTATACACTAGAAAATGAGGCTAATAAGAACTTCGGTTGCATAGTTATCAGACTGCAACACACTGCAGCACATTGTTGTAAATAGCAGAGGGCAAAGCAAACCTCAATGTGTGTGGGGGGGGGAATAGCTCCCTTGGAAAGTGAAGCTTTAAAGGTAGAAGCATAGGACTAGAAATTCATCTCAGTAATAATTCTAAAACCCTGTTTTTAAACAATGGCAATTAAAGCAACTGATATGTCTTCATTTTAAGAATCAGAACCAGCTGAAATTATAAAAAATACAGAATTGGTTCTAAAGCATAATATGCAAAGGTTTCCATCACCTCATTTCACATCCAGAAATATATTTCTACTGAAAGTATAGAAAAGGCTATTACGGAAAAATATTTAGCTGAGACCCTGAATCCAACCATTTGCAGATCTCTCTCACACACACAGATACAAACACATATGTACATCAGAGTATCAAGAATCAGTGAGAAATCCAGCATGCAGCTTAGCACCATTTTCTGCTATAAAAAACTGAAAAACCTTCCTGTAACCTAGCAACTATGGCATATCAGCAAGATGAAATCCTTCTTCCTGTTACATAAAGTAAAGCCTGCCTCAAATCACAATTTGTATCTAACGACTGACATTTTATTTATAATACTATTAAAACTTAAAGCCATTCTGGATAACTATCTTAAAGCCGGAATTTCTTATTATCTATTTCCTATGCCCTACAATAAAATGGAAGAGGAAAAGAAATATCCTCATATTTAAAGACTGGCCAGTTCATCTAATCCAAGAACAAACAAATATTTAAAGTATGATCTTTAATATATGAAGATCAATGATCATAAAACAAATATGAGAGTATCAAAGAGGAACAAAGATCAAGCTTTCCCACTTTCAAATGCTATTTATTAGAAACATTTTCAAGACTGCATAATCCATTTGGGGAAAAAAGGTAACAATTCAACAGTCAAAATTTAGAGCCCCTAAATGAGAACAAAGATTTTAGCAGCATTTAAATAATAGTCACACAAGGTATATATGTATCTCTAATTTTAAGGGCATATGAAAAGCTCTATAAAGATGTTAAATGAGAAAAAAGGAGATCTGTGGTCATCCAGTTGTTGTTAGCAATCCTAGCTAGCATGGCCAATACTGAAGGATGCTTTCCCTACTCCTGTTTTAAGAGCTATAGCATTTATTTAGCAATATTTATAGCCCATCCTAATCCAAAGAGACTCTAGGTGGGATGCAACAAAGCCTAAAGAAATGCACTAAACCATGGATAGATCAACATTTAAAAAACTAATGCATCAAAGGCCTCATTTTCTGGAATGGGAGGCATCAGTCATCCCTTGATGAGACTATTGCTATGAGCTCTACATAGGGCTGTCCTTCAAGAGCATTCAGAGAAATTACAACTGGTCCAGAACACAGTGCTCATGTAGTTTTGGGTGTGCCTTGCGGCACTTACGTAATGCCTCGACTGTAAGAGCTGCACTGGTTGCCAATTGTCACCTTTAAAGCCCTACATAGTTCATGGCTTGGGTATCTGCTGGATGGCTTTCTCCAAGTAACACTTGCCTGCTCAATAAGATCTAATAGAGTGGGCTCTTTATGTGTCCCCTTGACCAGAGGCTGTCATCCTCAAGAGCCACAGAAGCATGTTTTTTTCAGTCACTGCTCCTTCCTATGGAATGGTATTCTGCCCCCTATGACATCTGAACCACTCCATCCCTCCTGACCTTCAGGAAATTTGTGAAAATGTGGCTTCCATTAAGTTATGGAGTCCAGTTCGCTATAAATAACCCTCCTGAGGAGGAATTGGGTTTTTTTCTGATTACGTCTCCCAGTTTTATGTTACTACCAGTATTATAATGTAAAATTTGTTTTTAAATTTGATTTGTATTGTTTTTAATCCCAATTACATATTATGAATTGTATGCGGCATAGAGTGAGCTAACTAGAGCAGCCTATAAGGCCTGTAAATACATAAACAAACAACAAACATACATTGCCTTTCTATTCATTCATTCATTCATTCTATTCATTCATTGCCTTTCTATTCCTGGGGTCCAGGAGGCAGGCCTTCTCTGCAGTAGCGCCTGCCCTTTGGAATACCTTACCCCCAGAGCTTAGGCGGGTTTCCTTGCTCCCGACCTTTCGGAAAGACTTAAAGACCTGGTTCTGCCGGCTTGCCTGGGAGGGAAATGCCAACAGTTCCTCTTGGGAATGGCTGGTCCCATGAAGCCTCCCAGTATTACCATTTTTAACATCTTTTATACTTGGATTTTATATTATTTATTACATTGTAACTTTATATTTATGTTTTAACTATGTTTTATTGTGAACTGCCCAGGGTCCCCGATGGGGGAGATGGGCGGTAATATAAATTTAATAAATAATAATAATAATAATAATAATAATAATTCAGTTGAACATATTTTCATTTTGCAAAAGACGGTGGAGACTACTTTTTTCCTCATCACAATTTCTACATAATTTATTTACTGTGCACTGAGCACACATAAATCAACCAACCAGCTTTGTCAAATTACCTCCACCACTCAGATATCTCCACACACACACACACACACACACACACACACACTGAAGTGAGAACATAATACCAACTGTGCGTTTCCACTGACAAAGAAAAACTATTATTTCTCAACGAACAATTCCTTCACAAGATGATCCTCAGTGTCATCAGATAAACCCATATGGATCCATAAATTTCCAGGGTAGATCAATCTACCAGATCTGTTCCTCCAATGGAAATGTAAGTAGGTTACATTATCTCCTCCCTTTAAGTGAAACACTTCTTTATTGACCGCTGAAGACATCAAATCCAGCATGAGTCTCTTGTACCTAGCACTGTACTCTGGTACATTGTAATGAATGCCTGTAAGTCCTAAACTGGTCCTCAAAATCTAACATCTCTGTCCAATGACAAATATATTTCTTTGTCAAAGAAAAACATCCTATTTGCTACTTAATGTTAAACAAAACACTGAGAAGTTTAGATAGTCAAGTTCAGAATATCTACTATATTATGGTGGCATTTTTTAAAACAAGATTCAACCAGAAAAACCTGCTGCTCTGACAATGCAAGCGTTGACCCTTAAAATATTCCATTTTAGTCACTATCCATCTATACAACAGCAATCTTCCCCAATCTGGTATTCTTCAGAAGTTGGATGGGGCAGATAGGAATTATAATCCAAAACATCTGAAAGGCAACAGCTTGGGGAAGCTGACCTATATAATCTCCTAATCGTCATCTCTCTCTTTAGAAATTTTAAATAAGATAGTGGAGTATTTTGTTCAGATGTAGGTTCAGATGTAACATTAAAACAGAGTCCCCTTCAAACTATGAAATAATCAATTAAATGGAGCATGCAAACGTAGGAGAAAGCACATGAGCACAAGAGTTGCTCCTATAGTTCTGAACAATCTTCTAGTGTTGCATGTGGACTGACTAACTGGGTTTCAGCCAGATTTATTAATTTACCAATTATCATACATTACTAAAAACATCTATATAAATAATTAATATCCCCTAAAACGTAATATGCTGAATTAAAAAAACATGATACTCATAGTTTAAGGAATAAAATAAAATTGAAAACATATCACTTTTTAAAGACAGTACATCACTGATCTAATCCTATTTGAAGAAAACATTTCTACTCACCACCAGATCCCTGGATCATGGTGCCCGATTTCTGGACTTCATCAAATTTTGTAAAAATGATGTTCAGCCTGGTTTGAAAGAATGAAGAGTAATGATTTTGGCAGCATTTAAATGACAACCAGAGAAGGCACATTTGTGTCTCTACTTATAAACCCTTCTCTTTCTTAATTAAATGTAAATGTTAAATGAGAACAAAAAAAGGAGACCAAGATTTTAATGACTATGGAACTTCAAACCTGTACATAAACTGAACTGTATTCCTCTTACCCGGAGAAAGTTTAGTCCATTCCTCAGTCTTAGTTTTAATTTACTGAAACAGAAGATACATAATTTTCCAGGAACGTACACAAATAAAATGCCACTACTTAAGAATATGTTGCTTTTTAATCTCATGATTTTCAAGGCAGTATCATAACTGAGATTTGCTTTAACAAGTCCTTACAATAATCTGATTTCAACAACAACAAAACACAGGTGGACTTCAAAACCCAACAAATGAACAAAAACTCAGAAAGAGAAAAACTTTTTTACTCACCGAGACTGTGGCAATCCCTTTTTGCTGAGATCAGCTCTTACACGTTCACCTACATGTCTGTAGATTTCTACAAGACTATTTATTGCTGCATCACGAACCTAATCATTAAAGAATAACAAAGGAAAAATATTTTTATATGTTCCAGCTGCATAAAGAAAAAGCAATGATATCGCTAAAATAGTTGCTCTAAACACTGTCAAAGCCAAAGATCTAGTCAAGCTGCAAGGCATGGCTAGTTTAAAGTAGCTTTTGCAGACTTTCTCTATTTCTTGGCAAACATATTCTCCATTTCCAAACACTATGAACCAATAATGTCAAAACTATCCAAGCTGACTTACTTTGGTATCCGGTACGATTTGGACTCAGGTGGTCAGATTTTGGTATATTTTCTTTTTTTTCTTTTAGCAGAAACTATTTAATACTAAACTTACCTACCACAACTAAAGTTTCACTTTGTGGTTTCTGCAGCCATACATAGCCTGTGTTCTACATGCCATTGCCAAAGCATAGATGGATGATTTGGAAGCTGCAGAGTTTTGGCTAAAGGGTGATGCATGCAGACCTAGCATAGCACTTTTACTGCATAATCATTTAATGACTGAGTGTGATGTACAAGCACAGTTACTACCTAAGGCACTGCCTTCTATGCCAGAACAAGAGAGTGCAATGTCTTAGAAAAGGCAATTTGTAAGTCCTTGTAGTAATGTTATGACACACACACACACATACATACAAAGAGTGAGTGTATGTATGTGTGTATGCATGTACAGTATGTATGTATGACATAACTAAGGTCTCCACTAGAATTTTGCACCTGACACTCTATTTCTAGGACTTCAACTATACTGCTCACCAATTCTAATGAACAAGATTTGAATGTGACAGTAATCGCCATTTATTTAATAGGTTTATATCCTGCCTTTCCTTCAGGAGCTCAAGGCAGCATACATAACACTCGCTCCTCCTATTTTTTCCCCACATCAATAATCCTGTGAAACAGAGTACACTGAGAAAGAGTAACAGGCCAAAAATCACCCAGTGAGATTCCATGGCTGAAGGTAGACCTGAACCTGGGTCTTTCTGCTTCTAGTCTAACACCTTAACCACTACCTTACGTTATTTCTAGTTATCCAAGGGAAGGACCATAGCTGAGGTAAAACACATGGTTTTGCCTGCAGAAATACTCAAATTCAATCTTCAGCATCTCTATACAGGGCTAGTGTAAATTCTACAAAGGTGTTATCAGCAAATGCAGTATATTGAACTAGAGGATTCTATCAGTTGAGCATAAGCGCAAGTGTAAGGCAGTTTCCTATACCATGCTGTACAGACCTTAATTCATGGTTAAAAATAACTGGTTAATTTCAAGAAATTGGCTTTAGAAATCACAGTAGGTTCATCTTCATTTAGCTTCCTTGAAATGACCATAGTTAGCGTAAACCAGTATTTCAAATGACATCCAGGCAACAAATCATAATTAAACAAAAGCACAAGCTTTCAAAATTCTCCTGAATGTACCCAAGGGTTTTAGAAGCTTAGTGTTACTCATGCTAATAGCATATCTTGCTATATGATGGCTTACTAATCATAATTTCTATAGTGCAAAGCCTAGACTATTAATTTGTAGTAAATTCTCTAAGACATTTATATACTACAGTTCTTGCAGTTTTATGGGTAATGCAGGGAGGGGTAAGTCTCCTTCTGAATAAACCATTTCCACTATATCATATTGCATTTTCAAAGTATGTAAAGATACAGGTCCCAGGCACACCCTCATTTTCCATAAGAGTTATGTTCTGCTATTGATAGAGATAGCACTTAATTACCTATACTTCCTTCTAAAGCCAAAGGAGGACAGACAACAGAGGATTTTATAGATCTATTTCTATATCCATCTATCGGCCTCAGACTCTTACGGATAGCTCACACAAAGGCCCAGTTTTCATATTACCCTAAATTGATATTTAAAACTACTTCTACGAAGTGGGACAAAACCTCAAACTCCTATGGTCCCCCCTCTTCCTCCTCCTCCCTCTAGGTGGGAAGGAGATTCTTCTTGACTTCAACTTTACATAGAAGCAGGTTTGTTCATACATTTGAACCAGAAAAGTGTTTTAAAACCAGTTCCAGCCAGTTTGAAACAAGTTAACTACAAACCTTGATTGGTCTGCATATTTAGGCAGCCAAAGTTTGCTTTGAATTCCAGTCTCAAGCATAGCAAAAAGCCATATTTTGTGTAGAATTAAACTGGAAATAAAAAGGGAGGGGGAAACTCATGACTTGAGTTTTTACTGGGATTCATTTCTGCATGTATTTTTCCTGCTTACCACTACTTGAGAACCAGATTATAGTGGTGCTTCCACTACCATTCCCCCACATGATCTCTCCTGTCTACAGGGCATCGTTCAGAAAGCACGCCATGGTTTGATTGTGTGGTGAATTGTTCTATGAGAAAGAACAATTCCTGAAACAAGCTAATTGGCTCGGGACACCATGGCCGGTTACCCAATTAAACAAAACTTCATTGATTAACTGATATGCTTGTATATTTCAATCTGTCTTGGCAGGAAAAGAAATTTTCTCCTTGTTTTCCAATAATATCTACTCATAAAAGCCATTATTTTAAACCAAGTATTAAGTCAATCACAACTGAATGGATTCATACAACACAGCAAATCACAATCTACTATTTATCCATCCATCCATCCATCCATCCATCCATCCATCCATCCATCATTTTGCCTTCCACTTAAATGAGTAGGCAAGGCAGGTAGCAATGATTAAAACAGAAAATACAGAAAATTCTAAAATGGAAGTTAAAATCCAAGTAAAATTAATCAGCAAATAAAAGCCAAAAATCAATCTGATTATGGTAGGATATAAGTGGAATGCATGCATGCATGCATGCATGCTGGTGGAAGAGATACACCGTTACAGTTTTCTAAATATAATGAGAGCAGGGGCCAAACGCAACTCCCGAAATAGTTCACTCCAGGCCAGAGGAAGGACTTCTCCTATGCGGCAGATAAGCAAGTTTCTGAGTGGAAGCATCTTGCAAAGCATATTTTTTTCACAGTGCCCAAGCAAAAATCTAAGATTTTGAAAGTGACTGTCAACATTCTTCATCCAATTCTGGAAACAATTTCTGAAGGCTTTGAGAAATAATATCAGAGCATATTTGAGAAATATTTGAGAAATAATATCAGAGTAGACAAGCTGGAACTACCTAATGTATCTGAAGGAGTTCACAATCCATGAAAGCTTCTGTAGTAATAAATATGGTACGTAAGGTGCCACAAGACATTTTGCAATGTGTTGCTGCAAAAGATGCATCTGGCTAACTTTACGGTAATTTGTGTGTACGTACGGCAATTATCTGACTTTCAGTACAGACTTCAGTACAATCAATCACACCTCAACCCTTCCAGCCTTATACCCTGGCCTGCTAGCCATAGATAACAACAACAACAACAACAACAACAGTGCAGCTGATTAGTACATTAATGAAAAAGGACCACATCTTCCCTTAGCACTAAGACACAATCCAAGTGGATTCCTAGAGAAGGAAAATATCCTCCTTCAAATTCAGCATACCATTGCAGCAGATTGCTGCTGGAGGAATCAAACTCTGTTTGTCCTCTACCAACACCCACAGATTACTAACTTTTGTCAGTTTATTTACAATATACCTGCAATATAAACAAATCATGTTTCTTGCCATCATGCTTAATGGAAGATGTTAGACCAGTGCTTCCCAAAGTGCTGCCGTTGGCGACACACCAACGGTGGCAGCGGTGGTGGTGCGGGGGCATGCATGGCGGCGGTGCGGGGGGTGTGCGGGGGCGGCAGCGGCAGCCTCTGCTAAAATGCAGAAGCGCTGATGGCGCACCGCTGCCGCCGTGCACGCCCCCGCTGCCACTTCCGGGTTGTGTGGCAACAGACTGTGTGTTGCGACACACTAAAGTGTCGCAACACACCATTTGGAAAGCTGTGTGTTAGACAGTCTTTGAAAAGTTCATACTAGAAAAATATCTGACTTTTCTAAATTTTACATACAGCTTTGGATTTTCTACCTTTCCCAGAGACAGGAAATAATCAACATTATTTGGATTTTTTAAATAGAGGGAATGGGGATTAAGCAAAAGTAACAACTAAGACAAAAGCAAAATAATTTCTCACACTGAACAGCAACAGGCTTGGATTTTGATTTTGTTTTGGCATGATGTGTGAACCCAGCTACAGTGGTCTGTAAACATGATTTATAGCTGAGAGTTGTGTGTGAAAGAGGCCACTATAGCTTATTCAGCCAATGGTTAAAACAAATTTGATTTTATTGTTTATTAGATCATTTTAGTCTGGGCTGTCCATCCGATTTAATGTTTTTAGCTGTTTTTATGCTTTTTTTCTAGCTTTGTATGCTGCCCAGATTCCATTGGAGTTAGGCAGCCAATAAATTTAAATAAATAAGATAAATAAAATCAATAGAAGTGAACCTATTCATAGGCTGAATCTCGGTCCAATATACACTTTGTTACAGATTCAACATCCACTTTAGGCTCAAGGCCTGAGTCTGAAGCATTTAACCTCACTCTCTTCTACCTGTTTTAAAATTAAAATTTTAAAGAACAGTTTTGCTTAAGTTGAACTCTTGCATTCTGCACCATGAGCACTTCTAATACATTAGATGGTTATAATGAGAATATGATTTGACTGGCCTTATAAACGATGTCATAATAGGTCAATGTGGCTACCTGTCTTTGATCAGCACCACACACTGTTTCAGAAGAGAAGTTCCGATTTAAAAGGAGGTTAAAATCCAAAATCGATCTGGGGAGAACACACACAGGCATCCAGGCATTAAAAGTAGCATTTATAGAAATACTTTCCCCTTCTATATCTTTTTCTCACAGAAGTGCAAACTTTTCTAATCAATCCTCCATTCTTCTTTCCCATAGATCATATTCATCCTGCCATTAGGTCTCTATCCTAATCCCAAACCAGCCCTTCCACACTGTTCTTCCACCTTTCTGGGTTATCATGGCTGAAAGCTCTCTCGGTCTCCATGGTAACCACAGGTAAGCCACTGTGTTGCAAGACTAGGGGGAAACAAGGCTTTGCCACCCTGATGCCCAAACCCCTAACACTTTGAGGAAAGGAATGATTACAGGAGGGCCAAATATATATGTTAAAGGGTGCTTTTGTGCATCCTTCCACCAAATTACTCACCCATATTTTTTTCAACTGTCACTGTTCAAGGGTACAACTGCTGATAGGCAAAGGTTCTGGAACCTGGACTTCTGCTACTGGCCTCAAGCATTCTACCTATGCCCTGAGGCAGGAAGACATCAACCTCAGGATTCCTGGGCAATTCCTATACCTCACAAGTAGCCCGTCTCCCTCCCCAAAATAAATAAATAAATAAATAAAAAGACAGATAAACAGAGTATTGATCTCTTTGTGTGTAAATGAAAGGAAAGTGGTTTAAGATGACTACTGAAGAGTAGGGGCCATGCTGTTGGCCCCATCCCCTGAGATCCAAGTATTAGTGAAGAATTACCAATGAAAGAGGGTTATATGCATTCAGAAGTATATCACTCCAGAACCGAGGGAAGGAGAAATCTTGAATGTACATTTTTGTCACAGTTACTAGCATTTCCTTTGTACAACCCAGCAACTCATTTGCCTCACAGCAAACATGTAAAAAGTCTGGTTTATTCCCTTTCCTGCAGGGAAACTGGAGGAAAAAAGAAAGATAATGATCTAAAGTGTTGTTCTATATCAGTTTCTTCCAACCTGGTGTCTTCCAGATTGGTTTGGGCTACGGTTTCCAAAATTCTCTGCCATCTTGGCCAATTCTCAACACATACGGGGAGTACCAAGCTGGAGAAAGCAGTTCTAAATAAATTCTGAGTTATCACACATATACACTCCAGGAAACTATGCCTGAAAGAAGGCTTGAGAGCATTATAGTAATTCTCCCCATTTTCTTGCTTTCTAGGTTATGAATCGAGCCTTTAATAAAATCATTCAATACTTGATGTTTAGTTAATCATTATAGATTTCATGATAGATTGGGGGGAAAAGGAATGTATTCAATTAAAAACAGGCCTGCATTTTTATTTTTTCCCATTTAAATACAAATAAAGTAAGCCCCAGAGGCAAAACAATTTTATGGGTTTAGGGGGAACTATTTATTGACATATTTATCAAAAGCTTTTCTATAATGCCCAATTCGACGGTTCTGGGTAGGATACAATAATATAAAACAATATAAAAGAGGTATCCCAATTGCCTCAATTCATACAATTAAAATTCAATAATAAAATACACTATGGCCCCTAAAGACACCTTAGGCACTATTGCTAAGAGTCAGATCAAAATATAAAAGCATGGCCAAGGTTATACTTGGCTGGAATTTCTTAACAGTAGCCTTTCATGACACGTGATAAAGTTTATGATGTGGCATTTATTTATTAGTTCTATATTCAGCTCTCTACTCAAATGAGTTATCTGAGCAACATGGAAGTCTTTGCAGAAAGAAATTAGAAATCCAAACGCATTGGCTGTCTGGCTTACAACGCATTAGATCCTGGCCTCTATTCTAGGAACAGTGAATGAAGATAACAAATTGCTGCTATTCTTTACAGCATAATTAAATGTTATAATAATTACTATGAAGGAGGAAAGGAGAAGGTGAAAAATAGTGATGAAAATTAGGATTTAGAATCATACAGCAAAGGTCTGAAATATATTAAATATCAAAGCGTTTAATATTAAATATCAAAGTAATATTAGATAATTCTCTAAGGTTTCACCATTTAAAAAGGATACCCCAAGCAAAGGATACCACAGACAATCATTCAAAAGCAAACCAATCTAAAAGTAATGGTCTTTTCTATTTCGTTTCAACTAGGAATGGAACACTGTTATCCTTTCAGACTACACCAAATCCAAGCCAGTCTGGCAGTTTCTAGGATTAAATCCTCCAATCCAGAAGCAGTTTGAAGTGTTCCAAATGTTGGATTCCAGATGAAGCTTGGAGCACTCTGTTCCCAAAATGATGGATTTTGCACTCACAGTCTGTGTATTATAACTAACAGGACAGTGCTGATTCACTGTGGCTTTATAGCAGTTAGTGTTTTTTTATTATTATTATTAAACGAGCTTGCTTTCAATCAACTCTCAAGGAACATCTGCCTATGGAACTTCCTGAAAATGTTGAGGAACACTGGATTAAATTGAAGACTTCTATTATTTCAGCCTGTGAACAAACTATCGGATACCAGACTAAGAGACATCAGGACTGGTTTGATGAGAACGATAGTGAGATTGAACATATATTGACAAGAAAAGGAAAGCCTTCCAGATATGGCAAAAAGATATTAACTGTGCCGTTAAGAAAAAAATCTACGCCAGTGCAAAGGCAGAAGTCCAAAGAAGAACTAGCGAACTTAAGAACATATGGTGGATAAAAAAAGCCCAAGAAACCCAACATTTTGCAGATGCTCATGATGCACGGGGCTTTTTTAATGCCATAAAGGCCATCTATGGACCAACAAACCATGGTACAAATCCCTTACGCTCAGTAGATGGTGCTAAACTTCTAAAGGACAAAGAATCTATTGCACTGCGCTGGAAAGAGCATTACTACAATCTCCTTAATCGTCACTCTACTGTGGCTGATGAAGTGTTCTTGCAAATCCCACAAAAACAAATAAGAGATGAGCTTGCAGTACCCCCTAGTTTGGAGGAAGTCAGTAAAGCCACTAAACAAATGAAAAATAACAAAGCTAGTGGACCTGATGGGATTCCTGTTGAAGTCTTTAAAGAAGGCGGGCCTGAACTTACACAACTTCATAAGCTCATCGAAAAAATCTGGATGAGGGAGGAGATTCCAGCAGACTTTAGGGATGCCATAATTATCACTCTCTTTAAAAAGGGTGATAGAATAGACTGTGGAAACTATCGAGGCATCTCCCTTCTAGCCACAGCAGGCAAAATCCTGGCAAAGATCATCGCAAACCGTCTCCTATCTGTATCAGAAGACATCCTCCCTGAAACGCAAAACGGCTTCCGCCCTTCCAGGGGAACAGTGGATATGATCTTCACTGCACGACAGCTTCAAGAAAAATGCAAGGAGCAAAACCGCCCTCTGTACATGGCGTTTATTGATCTGACTAAAGCTTTTGATACTGTAAATCGTACTGCTCTCTGGACCATCCTTCTGAAAATCGGATGCCCTGATAACATCTTGCGGTTACTCCATGACGACATGATGGCAACAATCCTGAATAACAATGGCTCTCAAAGCGATCCATTTAAAGTGGAATCCGGCGTTAAACTGGGATGTGTTATTGCTCCAACCTTATTTGCTATCTTCATCGCTATGATTATACACCTTGTTGAAAAGAAACTTCCTACTGGTGTAGAAATTATATATCGAACAGATGGAAAGCTTTTTAATCTTAGTAGGCTGAAAGCAAAAAATAAGGTAATTACAACTTCTGTTATAGAACTTCAATATGCTGATGATAACATAGTCTGTGCACACTCCGAGGAAGATCTTCAAACTAGCCTAAACATCTTTGCAGAAGCATATGAAAAGCTCGGCCTCTCGATTAACATTAAAAAAACCAAAGTGCTTTACCAGCAAGTTCGAACCAATCCCTCCGCAGCGCCATCAATCCAGCTTAAAGGTGTGTCACTAGAAAATGTCGACCACTTTTCTTATCTCAGCAGCCATCTATCTACAAAAGCCGACATCGACGCTGAAATTCAGCATCGCCTGAGCTCTGCGAGTGTAGCTTTCTCCCGAATGAAGCGTAGAGTGTTTGAGGATCGGGACATTCGCAGGGAGACCAAAATGCTTGTTTCCAAAGCCATTGTACTACCAACCCTTCTGTACGCCTGTGAAACATGGACCCTCTACAAACGCCACCTCCAACTTCTTGAAAGATTCCATCAACGCTGCCTCCAAAAAATTCTGCAAATTACTTGGGAAGATAGGCGGACTAATGTTAGCGTATTAGAAGAAGCGAAAACCACCAGCATTGAAACAATGATCATCCAACATCAACTTCGCTGGACCGGTCATGTTGTTCGAATGCCTGACCATCGTCTTCCAAAGCAGCTACTTTACTCCCAACTTAAGAATGGAAAATGGAATATTGGTGGACAGCAAAAGAGATTCAAAGATACTCTCAAAGCTAATTTTAAAAAATGTAATATCAGCATTGAGAACTGGGAAGCCCTAACTCATGAGCGTTTCAATTGGAGGTCAGCCTTTATTAATGGCGCTATGGACTTTGAAGAAGCACGAGTACAGGGAGAAAGGGAGAAAAGAGCTAAAAGGAAGGCACGTCAGGCAAACCCTCATCATGACCGTCTCCCACCCGGAAACCTATGCCCTCATTGTGGGAGGTTGTGCGGATCCAGAATTGGCCTTTATAGCCACTTACGGATCCACTGTTAAAATTTTACCTTTGGAAGACAATCTTACTCGGCTACGAGTGATCGCCAATGATGATATATAGCAGTTAGTGAAAGATAGATTATCTTCCGGTAAGATTTGAATTATCTACCCCTTCTAGTAAACTCCAATTATTAAACTGACTGATTTATTTTAAGCCCAGTTCAGATCCATGAATAATTAGATTTATTTCTAATTATATATGGATCTGAACTGGTAGAATTCTATCTTGGTTTTCTGGCCTGATCAGGAGAATAACAAGATATTTGCAACGAATGTGGCTTAAAGTACCATGTGTAACTCATGCTCAAAAGGGTTAAGAGGAGGGATAATTTGGAAATGTCTACATTTTGGGGAAAGACTAATTACATCAGAGAGAGAATGAGAGAGAGAACAATTAGTACCTGTAAAACAACAGGAATATTTCTCCTTAAAGGTAAAGGTTCCCCCCGCACATTTGTGCAGTCATGTCCGACTCTAGTGGCCGGTGCTCATCTCCGTTTGTTAGCCGAAGAGCCAGCGTTGTCCGAAGACGCTTCCACGGTCATGTGGCCGCATGACGCACGCGGAACACTGTTACCATCCCACCTAAGTGGTACCTATTAATCTACTTGCATTTGCATGCTTTCGAATTGCTAGGTTGGCAAGAGCTGGGGCTAGTGCAGGAGCTCACTCCACACGCAGTGCTAGGGATTCGAACCTCTGAACTTGCAATCTTCCGATCGACAAGCCTGGCGTCTTACCCGCTGAGCCACCACGCCCCATAATATTTCTCCTTACTCTCTAGCACAGAGCTTTCCAAACTGTGTGTCGCGACACTTTACTGTGTCGCCAGCAGGGTCTGGGTGTGTCGCCAGATGACCCAGAAGTGCTGATTGGGGGGAAGCAAGAAGAAGAGGTACCCCCGCCAATCAGCGCACGCCAAAGGAGGGCAGAGAGGCGGGCTGAACAGTGCAGACACCAGCCGCTGCCACAAGAGTCCCCTTTGGAGTCCCACCGAGCTCTTGCCGCACCGCCAGAAAGCGCCACTGCCTTGCCTCTCCGCCCCGAGACGAGGAAGGCCCACTCGAGGTCAGGGGCAGCCGGCCAAGCGCGGGTTTGGTGTGAGCGGTTCACGCGACGCCATGTGGGCAGAAGCCTCTCCGCTGGGCAATGTGTTTGGCTGGCCAGAGGCCATGCCTCTCGCCCCCCGAGATGCAGCTGGAGTGCCTGGGGCTCGCGGTCCGCCACCTCCCTCACCCGGAACAGCCCTGGAATAATTTAAGAAGTAATTGGGTTTTCCTCCCAGGTTCGCATTTACCGAACTATTACTTTGCATATACAAATATTTATGGGGGGAGGGGACGGTTCCTGGTCCTGGGGTGCTGCGAGAAGAAGCGGCGCCCCCCAAAGAACACATGGGGCTTCGGGACGTTTGGAAAAGTCCCAGATCCGAAGCCCCTGAAGGAGGGAGAGAGGCGCTCCCCAAGACGCCCTTTCAAAACTCAATTCCGTGCAGCCAGCAGGACGCCGAGGGAAGGAATGGCGATTAAAGCATTTGCCCGGTGAGGGAGGCGGCGGAAAGGGAGCCCCAGGTGCCCCACGCCTCCAGCTGCATCCCGGGGGGCGAGAGGCGCGGCCTCTGGCTGGCCAAACACATTACCCAGCGGAGAGGCTTCTGCCCGAGGGGCGTCATGTGAGCCCCTGATCCCAAATCAGTCAATATCGAACCTTCTTTTCCATTTCAGGAGCAGCAGGCAGGTGAAGCTAAATCGCAACAACAGGCTTTAATCGCCATTCCTTCCCTCGGCGTCCTGCTGGCTGCACGGAATTGAGTTTTGAAAGTGTGTCTTGGGGAGCGCCTCTCCCTCCTTCAGGGGCTTCGGATAAGGGACTTTTCCAAATGTCCCGAAGCCCCAGGTGTTCTTTGGGGGGCGCCGCTTCTTCTCGCAGCACCCCAGGACCAGGAACCGTCCCCTCCCCTCATAAATATTATTTGGATATGCAAGGCAATAGTTCAGTAAATGCGGGGCAGGGTTTTCAGGCAGGAGCCAATCGCGTGGGCTGGGGGGCGGGGTTTTCAGGTAGGAGCCAATCGCATGGGCCGGGGGCGGGGTTTTCTGGCGGGAGCCAATCACATGGGCCAGGGGCGTGGAGCCCTGTTATTACTGTGTCGCAAAATGATGCATGTCTAAAAGGTGTGTCACCAACATGAAAAGTTTGGAAAGCTCTGCTCTAGCAATAGTTGCTCTTCAGTGTTGTTTAGAGCAATGGCTGCTTCAAAAATTATTTGAAAGAAATACTTCCTACCTAGACTGAACACAGCACCTCTCTGCTACTCATTATTGTGACTCTCTGCTATTCATTAAAGCATGCATGGCTTTTTTTTAAGCTTCCACACTAGACTGAAAAAAGATTGTTTTGCTTTAAGAGTCGCATTAGAGGCACTGTTTTAATAATTTGGTTCATTAAAGCGTCACATCAGTAAATTAGGAAATGAAAACAGGGATGGAAGAAGAGAGCCAACAAATTCAACCATTCTTTACACTCTCTTCACACATAAGCTTTCACACCCAAGCAACCTTCAGTCTAGGGATCAGCTGCAGGACCCAAAATATGCATTGCAAATGCCTCAGCTTTTTTTTTTTAAATTGTACACAGTTTAAACAGAAAATTTGGTCTTCTAGTAAAAAATGGTGTTAGCTTGGGCTTACGATTTCAGTGCAATATACACATTTGTCCTCTATAGCCAAAACAAATAGTTAAAAAAAGCAGCTAGATATGTATTACCAAATTCAAAGCAGAAGGCAAGTGGTGGGGTTTAGCAGGTCTTGAAACAGAGTTTCGGTGCCCTGCATAGCCTCCGTCTTACAAAATGCATGCAGGTTAACACAGAGAATTTCTAGACAATTGTAGAACACACTACAAAGTATACAGAATTCTAATTCAAATATTCCCTGCTTTTGTTAACAAAATTGCACAGATAGTATCGGAATATAATCAGCTGCACACAGAACTCAGCATAATATGGTTTGCCAGTTTCTCAACTTGTGCAGTGTGAATCCAGCCATTAAAGCTTATTCAGCAAACAACAGTTAAAACAAAACAGGGTTCTGATATATGAGTCTGTATACTGTATTAGTCACACTGTATTAGAGACCTCACTACCAGGAAGTTCCCCCCCCCCCCAATTTTGAAATAAACTTTATACCATGATGCCCTTGGTATTCGTGCTGCAACTTTTCACATCATAAATTTATACAACAATCTGCAGCAAGAAATATGGAAGTCAGGAAAATTAGGATGCTCAATTCCATTCCCCTGAAAATACAGCCACTTGTATGCAAGGACCTCCATTTGCATAAAATATGAAAAAACCGTAAATGATGAGAGTTGTATATTCATTACTATAGACATGATCAATGTTTGCAACATAATATTAGAATAAAGGCAAACTAGTCTTATTTATGTATTTTTGCAATTTGTGGGAGGGGTGCTTTCGAGTCAGTGTTGACTCTTGGCAACTACCTGGACAAATCCCTGTAGTTTTCTTGGCAAGGTTTTTCAGAAGTGGTTTGCCCTTGCCTCCTTCCTAGGGCTGAGAGAGAGTGACCAGCCCAAGGTCACCCCGCTGACTTTGTGCCTCAGGTGGGACTAGAACTCACAGTCTCCTGGTTTCTAGCCTGATGCCTTAACCACTACACCAAACTGGCTCTCTATTTTGCAAATATGGGAGGACTAATCTTGGAGACAAGTACACTGACCCCACTCTGCCAGATCGCCTGTCAGTTGAACAATAAAGTCTGTGTAAAAGTTTTTTGAGAAATTAGAACAGTATAAGCGGGATAGAAATGTTTTAAATCAATTAAATAAGTATGTGCTTTCACTCTGCACAATCGGGAATTCTGCTTTATCAAGGCCTCGAACTACTTGGACAATGCTAATATGGACAAATAAATATGGATAGAACTCCCTTTACAAGGTACGGTTGGAGAATTGAGAAGGCAGAAGCGAGAATGTATGAATGAGTCTTAATCCTGAGGTCAGTGCATCAATCTAGATTCAAACAGGAAAAAAGTGATTTTGCATAACATCTGTCAACATCTCTTAAATTAACTGCATTTTTCCTGGGATTGTGGAGTAGCAGCCATGTGAGTCCCAGAAAAGACAGAGTTTCCTTAAGGAGTTACTGCTTAAAGATGACGATACACATCTTAAAATGCACAGACATCTGCTGTCAATAAAAAGAAGTTAAAACTTTCCTAGTCACATGAATGCTACTTTGTGTGTGGTAAAGCTTTGAAATAATGAAATGAAATGAAATGAAATGAAATGAAATGAAATGAAATGAAATGAAATGAAATGAAATACTCTAGCACGGTTATTCTTCTCCAGGAAGGATATAAGTAAGGAAATGTACAACATTAAAGACTCACCTGGCTGTTTGGATCACCAAGTAAGTTACATATATGGGGCACAATCTTGCTCAAGGTTAAACTCTGAGCTCCAGATCTAAGACAGAGGAAAAAGCAATAGAAAAGAAAGCAAGCAGCATATCAGCTAAGTATTTTTCAAAGGAACTGAATGCAGATATAAATTAGGCATAACAGTCCAACTTACGCATTAAGAGTTGCAATAAGGCAGAGGCAAATTCCTTCTCTTGTCCGGAAATTCTTGTGTTTGAATCCTCCCAAAATTCTGTCCCACACGTACTATCACATAGATATAAGAAAGTAGGGGGGGGGGGGAACACCAAGATCAGTTGCATCTGCTTGATTCTGAACATCCTATTGTCACAAGAGAAGAAAGTGTGACGGGGTTGCATACATAGTGTGCATGTGTAGATGCACAAATGAATGAAGGCAGGCATAGATAAGTGGAACTAATTAACTACTGAAAAATATTTTTTAAAGTTTATTTTTATTGGGTGGGAATATACTGATATGGCCCTCATCATATTGACTTGCCTGGCTTCCTATCGTATCTACACATACAGGCTCTAGAAACTTATATTTTGAACATCAAAGCAAGGTAACTAAAAATATCTTGTATAAGATTCCACTGCTCTACTGATAGAATTCTAAACAACATTATATTATTTATACTATAAAATACTTCATAATCTATAAATAATTTTATTCAGAAGTTTTAAAGCAAGTGTGGGCAACCCAGCGTTACAGTCCTCAAGTGCATCCTAACCCCTATTCTGTAGTCACAGAATATTCCTAGATCATGACACGGCTTTTTGGTGGCAAAGTGGCTGATTTTCGGTGGCACAATTTTTTTGGGGTGGTGGTAGTGATTTTATAGCAAATATAAATTCTTATCCAGTAGACCATTTAAAGGAATAGACACTTAACCTAAGGAAGTAGTAAGTTCTAATGAGCAAAAAGCAAAGAATAATCTGTTCTTAATGAAAAAGTCACCCTGCTGCTTTAAGAATGGTCAGTCTCACGGATCTCCTACTCAGCATGGCAGATATGGGAATATGGTGGCTTAAATACTGACCTTTTCTCAGAGTTCTTAAAATATACTTAATGCTGTTTCTGGTATTAATCTGCTGAACATAATACAAAGTAGAATTTTGAATAGAAAGGGCTGAGGATGAGAATCTTCTTAAATACTGCTACCCAAACATAGATTATAAATGGAAGCTTTATGTTCAAGGAGTAGGATAAGGCTGATCAGCATCGCTCCCTCCCCATCCCCATTCCGCACATGGCTTGTGTGCCTGTTCTTTTTGGTGCCTGCAAAAGTATGCTTCCAATGTGACTTACTTTTGATTACAAAAGGAACACAATTACTCTGAACAAATACACAGGTTAGCTATTTGCTCTAGCTTCATCATACTGTATCATAAAGATGATTATTGATTCCAATTCTTTGGGTCATTTCAATTCAAGATATCATTCTGCAACAACCACTGATATAAATCCTGCTACTGTTCTGCTGGCTTCCCCATACTGTCTAAGTACTGAGAAAAATGTTGCTGCTACCTCTTCAATCTGCATGATTCTGCCTTTGATTGATCCACAGCACCCATCCTATTTGAATAATAGAGTTTATTAAACATAATAAAAATGCTCAACACAAATTGAACTCCCTCATGAGTGGTTTTCATGGAGCGGGTACCATAAGTTCGCCTGATTGTTGTACAATTCCAAGAACTCACCTGGGGGTTAGCAGCTTGCTCCATGATTTTTAACAGCAGGGCCTGATCCTGCTCTCGTACAGAGTCTTTTGAATCTCCCAGTCTGTCAATTAGACTAGGTAACACTGGGGACAAAAAGAAAGGCTGATTAGAAAGGAGGGCTCAGAAAAATAGAGTTGGAATTACAGATCAACACTAAAATATGTCTACCTTCCCAGGTGCCCTGAATGGTGGTTTTGGTAAGCTGCACATGCAGAAGAAATAAACACTTGCCTTGGACAACAGGTTCTGAACAAGGCCGCCCTGCCAATATGATGTTTACTTATGCTGCGACCAACATGATCTTTACTGGATAAAGCTTTCCAAGTATGTCCAAACAGAGTTATTTTAATGCACTGTATTAATGACTGCTGTCTGTAACTATCCCAGTAGTTAACACAACATATAAATATGCAGTATTATTTATTTATTTATTTATTTATTTAACTTATATGACCGCCCATCTCCCCCAACGGGGAACTCTGGGCGGTTTACAATAAAACTCATTAAAATAAAATATGAAATATAAAATCACACAATTAATACAATAAATAATTATAGAATCCAGTTGGTAAGATAGCTTAATAAAAGGAAGGACATTATGGAATTAACCACCCCCATGAGGAACTATTATTTCCTCCTTCCCATGCCAGGCGGCAGAACCAGGTCTTCAGTTCTTTCCTAAAGGTCGGGAGGGAGGGGATCTGCCTCAACTCTGGGGGCAAGGTGTTCCAAAGTGCGGGTGAGTGCAATTAATTATGCAGTATCCCTACCCTCAAGGAACAGGGCTGTGACTTGAGGTTCTTCAGGACTCATAGTTCCGGCTACAACAGCAGATGGAGGCTGTAGTCCGGGGGGGGGGCAGTTTCCAGCTTTGGTTAGTGCATCAGTTGCAACCCTAGCTGGGGTGGTAGGATCTTGCTACAGTGGCTCATGTCCTCATCACCATCACTTGCTCAGACTACTGAAACACACTCTACCTGGAGCTGTCTTTGAAGATCACTCAGAAGATGCAGTTGGTTCAGAGTGCAGCAGTCTGTATGCTGACTGGTATTTACCGGTGGGAACACATTATACCAACTATACCAATTATATGGGACCTGTATTGGCATTAACTTTTAAAGCCCTACATAGCTTGGTGCTAGTTATCTGCATGAGTAGATTCACCCATTGCAATTGCCCTGGTCAGTTCACTACTAAACCATTAGTAGTGTCTGATTTAAGGAAGGTAAAGAAAAGCACTACTTTTCAATGGCTGCACCAGTTCTTTCCCAGGCGCTATCCAGGACTGCCTTCCAGAAGCTGCTCAAAACAGAGCTTTTTCGGAAGGCATCTTGGTTCGATTAATTTAATTTTATTCTATGCTTTCATTGGTTTGTGGACGTTTATCTGTATACTTTTAGTTGACTGCATATTGTTTCTTATGTATCTTATGTGTAAAAGTCCTTAGGGATTCAGCAATCTATACTGTAAATAATAATAATAATAATAATAATAATAATAATAATAATAATAATTCAGTGTCATCAGACATACATGGGAATCTTTCACAGGTATTGACTTCCCTATGTCCTGTACAAAGATCAAAGGTGCATTATCCACTCAGCTGAAAACTAGCATTAGCAATGATTGGTGTTGAGTCTACAATTTCATTCAAGTGCCATTGCTTGCAGGATTCAGGACCTAATCATCTCTACTTTAAAAAATGACATACAAAGGTTTAATCTCTAAACCGTGGGGCAAAAAAAGCCTAAAAAGCCTGAAAAGAGAACGCGAGCCTGGATTTCCAGCAGGGTTCTTTGATTGCAAACTTAATTCCTTTTCCATCTTTTTCACAATCTACAGTTCTCAAAGGGAACTACAGTCTCTGCATGTTCTGCTCTGTATCCTCTTTGAACGTCATGCATGCTCTACAAGAAAGTCTCTTCCCTTCTTCTCCTTGACCCAACAAATGCGGACAGAAGCAGCTATTTACTGTTATAATGTGATGGCCATTAAAGAGAATCGTCAAGCTTTGGACTGCAAAATCTAGGCACTCTTTTTGTTGCTGGGTTCACACCACATACTAAACCTTAAACCAGGGTTAACACAATTGCTGTATTCATATAACATGCTATATCCAAACAAGCAAACCATATTATGGCTTAGCATAGTGGTCTACTTCATGTTGTTGTTGTTGTTCAGTCGTTTAGTCGTGTCCGACTCTTCGTGACCTCATGGACCATAGCATGCCAGGCCTTCCAGTCCTCCACTGTCTTCCGGAGTTTACTCAAATTCATGTTCGTTACATCGGTGATGCTATCTAACCATCTCATCCTCTGCCGTCCCCTTCTCCTTTTGCCTTCAGTCTTTCCCAGCATCAGGGTCTTTTCCAGTGAGTCCTCTCTTCGCATTAGGTGGCCAAAGTATTTGAGCTTCAGCTTCAGTATCTGTCCTTCCAATGAGCAGTCAGGGTTGATTTCCTTTAGGATCGACTGATTTGACCTCCTTGAAGTCCAAGGGACTCTCAAGAGTCTTCTCCAGCACCACAGCTCGAAAGCATCAATTCTTCGGCGCTCAGCCTTCCTTATGGTCCAGCTCTCACAGCCATACAACTTCTACTTCATACAACATGCTAAAACAATGGTTGGATTCCCACTACATCCTGAACCATCTAACTGCATTTTAAGCCTTAGTATATTGTGTGAATCCAGCCCATACATTACCAAATGGTCAGCAGGGAAGAGTTAACTGTAAAAAACAAAATAAACATACAGTTCGTATCTGCTAACATCACTGCAACACAAAGTAATTTCTGTGTTCATACCAATGGCAAAGTTCCTGACTTTTCAGCCATTGAAGGTTGCAATTCCTTCTTCCTAACAAGTTAAGAACAAGCAAGCCCACAGATGTTGTCCTTAATTTCAGCTTCAATTAAATATAATTTGAGGGCAAGAATAGCACATTGCAGCAATACAGCAACCTATCCCTTGGCTCTGATTACCTCACCTGTGCCAATTTGAGCTTTAAATCTATCTTGGAGCCGCAATACCAGTGCAGATAAGATGTCCAAGCCCAGCAGGACAACCTGAAAACAAGAACAAAAGGGGTAAAAAAGATGCAGGCAATCTCTGAATGTTGAAGAGAAACTTAAAGTGAATATGCAAGCTGAGCACCAAAAAGGATATTAAAGGAATGGGCTCTTGTAACTCCAAAACAGAAGGATGTTAAAACTTGCACAACCTTCTTTTTGATGTTTAAAGGGATTTGGAGCTGTTCCAGGTTAACCAATGCCGTAGATAAGGGTGTGTAACTAGGCAAATGCTACTAAAATAAATGAACCCAATTCAATGACTTAGATGGACAGAAACCAATGTACCGCCTGATGCTATGCACCTTTATTGGAGTAAATCCCTCTATTCAGTTATCCAACTTTGCTCAGGACAGTAGATGTTCCATTGTTTATTCTGTCCTTGTTTCCCAGATACTTAAATGGCAGATTGAAGACTCTGGATGATAAAGTGATATTAAAGTTTTAAGCTTGGTAGGTAATTATGATTTAATTAAGCCATGATAAGTCCTGACAAAAGAAGAGTGGAATGGAGGAATGAAGTCAAGCTATGTAGTTTTGTATTTTGTTTGTGGATGCTTGGTTGTGATGAAGCAAACCTGGGCCGATGTTTATGCAACAGCTGCAAGACTAAAGATTAATTTCCATAAAAGTTACCAGTACTGGTTTAAGATAAGCAAGGTTAAGCCATGTTGGTCTATGGGGGCGGGGGGAAATTCAAATCCTTATGGGGCAGTACATTTATGACTAACCAAAGGATTAGAGTCATTGAGAGGTAGGCAGCAGACAAGTTTAATAAATTATTAGTGTATCCAGTTATGGATTTTGAATACATACTTCAAACATTTAAGGTGGAGAGACCAAGTAATGCAATATTTACATTTAACCAATTCCCACTCTTGACACCATTGCTACAATTAGTGTGAATATATTGGCTTAAATGTAATGCACCCTCAAATTTGAGTTAAAGAATCAGAAAAAAATAACTTCTGCTACACATGATGTGCAAGATATAAACGTTCCCAAAATTACTTTTTAAAAAGGCTAAGTTAAAAAAAAAAAAAAACCTAAATGTTACAAAGCTATAATTTTGAAACAGCCTTTCTCCTTCCTTGAGCCCTGCAAATGTTCTAAGTACAAAGCTGGGGATTCTTGGAGTTGCAGGCACAACATATCTGCAGGGAACCAGGCTGCAGAAGCGTTCACACGAAGCATTCTCAAATGAAACAAACCTAATATATATTTTAGAAAGCCATTAAATACCAAATTTATGTAGTTCCCAGAATGTGCCTGCTGCAGAGTTCCGAGGTAAGTAGTCTCCAATTGTACACTAAACGCCACACACAGCAGGAATTTCCCTGCAGAGTTCTTCTGTTACAGGAAGCTTGTCATCTAGGGCAGCCTTCCTCATGCCTGTGCCTTCCAAGGCTGCTGGACTACACCTCCCATAATCCTCAGTCACACAATCCGGGTTGTGGAGGTTGCAGTCCAGTGATGGGGAAAGTAAGGTTGTGTCTGTTTGGAGAACAGGTCTGTAACATTATTAATGGCTTTAACTAAAAAAAAATTTCAGCAAAATCCTACACACTTAGAAATCCAAAACGCTAGATTCACTGAGGATACGCATAGGCGTGCAGCCTAAAAACCCTAGAGAGGATGTGAAGGATGAATTTCCCCCATCGGTCGGCAGGCCCAGCCAGGCGTGCCAAAAAAATCTTCGCAAACGAAAGGCATTGCCTCGAAGCTTCAGACCGCCCTCCCGCTGTGCTTACCCGTAGCACCGCCCACTATGCAAAGCGACCGCTGCAAGGCATTTTGGGTAACCTCCAAACTCACGATGAGGGGAGCAGGGAAGCAGCTTGCTTCGCAAATGCTTTACAAACGGGGGATTAATCATCACGCCGCCCACCCCAAAGCAGTCTAAACAAGCAAACGCGGGTCGCGCCTCACTATGACCTTAGTGGGTTTCCCGTCTACTTCCCCAGCCTGCCGTCTCCTCTTTTCCTCTCAACCGTCCTTATCTTGGGGTTGCGCTACTGTTCAATGAACGTGTAGTGAGAACAGTACTGCTAACACCTACACAACACGTAAGCATCCTTGGGGCTTGTCCCCCAAATGAGGTGCAATTTTTGGAACCTTCTTTTTAATGTACTCTTTCAGTGAGGCACTTAAACTAGGAAGCAATGCTGATGGGAGTTGTTTCCTATTTCATACTACATGTAATAAATGTTTTTTTTTCTCCCCCTGCAAAAATCCCTCTATTTCAAGTTGCCACCAGATGGTGCTACAGATCATTCCATGGTAGACCCAGAATAAGCAAAGCTGTGCAATAAGGACGGGAGAAAATATATATTATTCAATTAAAAAAGAAATCCAGACAGCCGTAACAGTAAAGTATCTTGAATCACCAAAAGCATCTGACAAATCAGAAAAGTTAAATGCTGGCTGTGAAAATATTGATAGATTGTTAGGGAAGATAGGTGGTTTCTTCCCCAATTCTTGTATTACATTTGCAGGAACAGGATGATCAAGAAGCTAATGCAGCGCTGTATTGGTTTTCAACTGTTTTATCAGCCTTGGACAAATCATCCTTTTTTAGGTAAGGTGGGATGCCCTTGAGTCAGTGTTGACTCCTGGCGACAACCTGGACCAGTCCTTGCAGTTTTCTTGACAAGATTTCAGGAGTGGTTTGCCCTTGCCTGCTTCCTAGGGCTGAGAGAGAGTGACTGGCCCAAGGTCACTATCTGGCTTCCTGCCTGAGACAGGACTAGAGCTCACAGCCTCCCAGTGTCTAGCCTGGTGCCTTCACCACTACACCAAACGGGCTCACACCCAAACTAGCTAAGTGGAAAAATTAGGATTTTTTTTCCAGAAATAGGAATGTAAGAGGAAATGTATTGTGTTACAGGTTTCTAGCCTGGTGTCTTTAATCACGACACCAAACTGGCTCTCTTTTTAGGTAAAGCCTCCCTTAAGTCAAGCTGAAGTCCTGGCAACTACATGGATCCATTCATGTAGTTTTCTTAACAATAACATGGAAATGGTTCAGGTCTGCCATCTTCTGAGATTTTTTTTTTCACCCCCCGTCTGGCTTAATGCTCTGAGATCTCCTAGTGGTCTCCCATCCAAATGCTAACCAGGTCCAGTCACCATTAGCTTTTTTGAGAGCAACCCAGTTTTGGCGAGAGGCTGCCACCTGCTGTGAACCATGCATTTCTACAAGGGGGAGTCAAGAGTGGCCCATTTTGCAAGGAAGCAGAGAAGAAAAGGGCTACCTTGCCCTTTCAGGACTCCACCAAGTGACAACCTCTCACAAGAGGAGCTGTGTAAGAACATTATTCAGAGAAGCACAAACACACTGCAGCAACCCAGAACACCAGAAGAAGGAAACAGACCGCCTATACAACATCTTCCAACGAAATGGATACCCATGCAACTTTATCAAAAAGTGCCTGACCACTCAATCCACTACAGCACAACCAACAGAAGCTATGAAAAGGATAACACTGCCATACATCAAAAACATCTCAGAAACAACCAACAGACTATTACAACCACACAGCATCACCGTAGCACACAAACCAACTAAAGCCCTCCAAAACTTCTTAAGTAAACCAAAAGACCCAGTAGCCCAAGAAGAAAAAACAGGAGTCATCTACAACAGGGGTCCCCAACCTGTGGGCCGCGGCCTGTTAGGAAGTAGGCCGCGGGGCTCCCGCTTGCAAACCCCGTCCCCCCAGTGCACGTGATTGGCTCCCGCCTGCAAACCCTGCTCCCCTGGTATGCGCAATTGGCTCCTGCCTCCAAACCCTGCCCCCCCCATCCGTGGAAAAATTTTCTTCCACGACCGGTCCGTGGTGCCAAAAAGGTTGGGGACCGCTGATCTACAACATACAGTGTAAGAACTGTAACAGCCACTATGTTGGACAGACAGACAGAAGACTAGCTGAACGCATCCATGAACACCAACTAGCAGTCAGAAGACACCATGAAAACTCCTTAATTTCACAACATATGGACAAACTCAACCATAGTTTCAACTGGGTAACTGTGAGCATTCTAGACCAAGCTAAACCCAAAAGTGCTAGGGAATTCCTGGAAGCTTGGCATTCAGACAAATCAGCCATCAATAGGCACATAGAGATGAACACATTTACACACCATTCAAAAGAGACAATAAAAAAACTATGAAGGAAACAAAAAGACCAGAACACATCCTTTCCAGCAACCAACACCCAGATAAGCAGGGATTAACACCAGACAAACAATAAAGCAGAAAACAGTACTCTAATCAAGGCACTACCAATGAGAAAAGCACACCCCCACCAATACTGGCAGGGCAAGCTACTGTATATAAACAGGGTGCAAACCCCACAGTCACTAGCACTGATGATGTTATCTAGTTGGGTAATGAAATGCCTGCAAGCAAACAACCAAGCTCAGAGAGCACCAAGGACTCCACAACTTAAGACTCTTGAGTCTTCATAAAGGATGCCCAAGTAGATCAGGATGTATATTACCATATAGCATAGCTTTCCAAACTGTGTGTCACGGCACTTTAGTATGTCGCAACACACAGTTTAGTGTGTCGTGAAGTGGCGGCACAGGGGCGCGCGCGGCAGCGCGGGGGTGTGCACGGCGGCAGCAGTGGCGCGCCATCAGCACTTCCGCGTTTTAGCGAGGCTGCCGTGCACGCCACTGCCGCTGCGCGCCCCCCCGCACCGCCACCGTGCACGCACACGCCCCCCCACTGCTGCCGTTGGTGTGTCACCAATGGCAGCACTTTGGAAAGCACTGCCATGTAGTCTTTCAAAATAAGAATATTCTTAATATGCTTTGCCTTTTCTGCATTTTGTCCCACACCATGCTTATTATTATTTTTCAAGAGAGCCCAATTTACCTCACAGGGTTGTTGTGCAGAACAATAGGAGGGACTGCTATGTGTGCCACCTTGAACTCCCAAGGAAAAGCAGGATCTAAGTCTATAAATCAGTAAACTATGTATATACAGTTCTTGTATTTTACAGCTGTAGTCAACCCTATTTGTATTGTCGAAGGCTTTCACGGCCGGAGTTCAATGGCTGTTGTGGGTCTTCCGGGCTGTGTGGCCGTGTTCTGGAAGTTGTGGTTCCTAACGTTTCGCCAGCATCTGTGGCCAGCATCTTCAGAGGGCAGGAGCACAGATAGAAGATTTTGCTTCTATCTGTGCTCCTGCCCTCTGAAGATGCTGGCCACAGATGCTGGCGAAACGTTAGGAACCACAACTTCCAGAACACGGCCACACAGCCCGGAAGACCCACAACAGCCATTCAACCCTATTTCTTACCACTGCTGTTAGAAACGCATCAACTGGTCAAGAGATGCTGGCAAAACATGAGGGTTTTCCTTCTCACAACTCTCGTTTACAGAATAAAACTGATGCAACCCAACTGTAAAAATGGGAACGTCAGGCAAACAGGTTTTACAATTGGGTAATCAGTTCAACCAGCAACTAAACACATTTGTAGGAAATAAGTACCACCTAACAATATACAAAATCTGGGAGGAGGAAATATGAAACGCAACAGAAGTAGCAGGACTATCTCCAGTGACAAATTCTGTTTTACAAATTCAGTATAGCAAGAGTGAAACCTACAAGGATCTAAATATAAAAGCAATTGAACTTACCAACCCACCCCCAGCTCCTGGGCTCAGACAACTGAGAAACAGTTAAGCCCTCTAAGATCTTTTAGCTATTTGTCAAATCGTAATTTAAAATTAGCCAAGAGGTCAAACTATTGCAGAGTATCAAACTTTTTCACTGGCGGGAGGGGAGGGGAGGGCAATCCAGGGCTGTTAGTATGGTATTTCACCAACTGGCCCTTCACCCACATTGTCAGATCATTAGCAGAGCTGTCACAGCGCTTATAGGTATAAGAATTTTGGTTGGCTTGGAAAACTTTGATGGATTTACTTCAAGGGACTTTACTCTTCAACATGGCTGCTTTGACTTGGCTAGCCAAGAAATACCGCACAAACTGCAAAAAGGAAATGTCAGATAGGAACAAAAGAAGTTGCCTTATCCTGAGCCAGACCCTGGTCCATCTAGTCTATTATTATTTAAACCAGGGGCAGGCAAGCTAGTGACCTTTTAAATTTTTAAACTACACCCACCACATTCTCTTGCCACTGATCATGCTGGCTGGATTTGATGGGAGTCCAAAACATCTGGAAGGTTCTAGGTTGATCTACAAGGATGGTTAGTCTCTCTCCAAATTTTCCAAGAGGAATTTATCCCAGACCAATCTGGAAATGCTGGGGACTGAAATAGACTTTCACATGCAAAATAGTTGTGCTATCACTGAACTGTGGCCTTTCCATTTATGACACCTATAAATATTAGACGGCACATAACTGAATGTGGAATGTGTTGCGTTTTATGGGCATGAAACATCAAGTCTGAAGTAAGAGGAAGTGAGATTCCCAGACAGTTTTCACACATATGTATATTTGCACTTCTTCTGTCTTATCAACTGCACTTGTTTACACATCTCTTTCTTGAAACTGAACCAAACATGGAACCCAAGGGTCTTCCTGAGCTACCTACTCTCAAAATAAAAAATACTCTTATTTTAATATGCCTGCCCCCACCTTAAATATATGCATGGATTATCAGTCTAAGAGTCTTTCCAAACAGCCACAAAAATGACCCTCCACAAACCTAAGTCCCACCTTGAGAGGCAGTCTGAGCACCCTGGAATTCAACAGCAGCCAAAGAAACTATTTTGTCTCTATTTGTGGGATGGCTAATGCTTTGGTGGACATAAATTGCAAAAGACCTCTCTGTTGCAACAATGAAAACTTTTTACAAACCTAAAGCCAACAGCCCCAGTGAACCCCAAATCGCAAAGGGTGAATTATTTCCTCCCTCCTGACCATGGAGATGGATACCTGGGCAGGAAAGATGACCTCCAGAGTTTTCCCTACAGAAGACACAAAGGTGCCACACGTCTTAGCTCAACTCGAGGGGGAGGCGGCAGAATGGCTTGTAGAGTTGCATGATGCCAGGTCGCCAGAGTTGGGGGACTCTGAGAGTTTTATGACCGCTTTGCAGACAAGATTTGAAGACCCCCTTTCTAGAATGTGGGCCAAGACAAGCTTACAGCATATCTAGCAGGGGGCTCGGTCCGTGTCTGAATATGCTATGGACTTCATAGTGGACCTGCCCGAGAGTAAAAAAAGGAGAGTGATTTGGGTGGTGACCGACTTGTTTTCCCAGTGTTGCTAGACTCCCACCCTCATCGGCTTTCCCTAGTAGGCTGGTGGTCAAGGATGACAGAACTGTAACCCAACATTTAAAAGGTCAGAGTTCCTCACCGCTAGAATATATCAGCAACTGATTTTTCAGATAGAAGTCTTTCATCACCCTTCATGGAAATAAGGGGATTGAATCTGGACCTCCTGTAATGTTTCCCTTTTTCTGGTGAATGCTAGCCTTTCTGCAATCTCTGAGGATAAGCAAGAAGGGGAAATAGTTGCCTTCTTATGTCGATGAAGGTTCTCAGTCATCCAGGTGGAACAGTCTGTGGCTTGAATCATGTCCTTAAATATTTAAGGATTCCCTTACTAACTTTACTCAGACTGAAGAAGCTCCTTGGATAAGGAGTGAAAAGTTTCTACTGAGAAAATAGAAATCCAGTTGACATGATTCAAGCCACAGTTGCCTTCTTAGTTGTAATCTTTTGCAAATGTAATACTTTATTAAATACTGCATATCTCTTTGAACCTTTGTGACCAAGTGTGACTATTACTGGCTGCACATGCATACAGTACATGTGCATGCACCACCACCAATTTCTGTTGCCACCCTAAATGTAAGAATTAGTAAGACTGTTTATTTTGTATCAGCAATCATGCAATTTTAGATCATACCTAAAGCTGTGGCTTATGAAGGCATGCAAGCTGCCCAGTAATGATACAAAGGCATGCATCACCCTATTTTTTTCCTAAGGAACAGCACAGCGTTCAGTGTACGGAAATCAGATATATAAACTCTTGTGCTTTCAGCTCCTCTGGCAAATTGGGGGAAGCTGCATTTTTAAAGGTTTTTTTTTAAATACTGCACAACAACAGGAGTCTGCTTTTATGCAGCACCAGAAGAATGAACTCTGGCCAAATGGGACGGATTGATTTATGAATAGAAATAGAAACGGAATCTTAATGAATGGTCTGACAGGCCCTATCCTATTATTTCCACAAGCAGCATTGACTTCATCTTCTGGGATTCTTCTAAAATCTTCTGCCAGATTAAATAAAAGCACTGGTAGGTTTGCAATCCCTTAAACCACTTGCCTGCAGACGTTTGTCTTGCCCTCTGTCTCTGCACTCTTCCACATGTCCCCAAATCTATTCTTTTTTTTAATAAGAATTTTTATTAAGTTTGAAACAAAGATAAAAACTACAAAAAAGAAAACAACGAAAAAAAAGAAAAAACTAAAAAAGTGTGAAACACAAGAAAAAAGAATTTTGAAGATTACATAAAGAGGTGACTTCCGACTTTCAACAACAAGAATATACAGCAATTTCCATAATCAATCTCTTGCTCTATATCAAACCAAGATCACATTATTTCTATAAATCATTCCATTAGCACATTATAAAAATCACTAAACACAATTGCTCCTTCCCTTTATATTACAAGAAAAAGAAATATATAAACCTCCAAATCAACTCCCCCCCAAAACCATTTATTTAATTATTTCCTTCCTACCACTATTCTATATGTTTCTGTCCACTATAATAAAAATCAGATTATAAAAACATTAAAATTTGTCTACTTTTATAATTAATAACGCTATAACGATCTTAACCTTATTTAAACCTAAAACCAAGGAATTATTATTATATTTTATAAATCTTAAAAAGCAAACAAACTTTAAAAGCAAAAGGCAATCCAGTAAATCTTAATCCAAATCATTAAAGAGAAATGGAATCATACAAGCCTTAAAATCATTCTTAATTCTTTATCCCACTTCAAAATATACCAAAGCATTTACATATCTCCATAATACACACAAGGCATTTTTCATACAGAAATCAAACAGCCCAACTGCCCCCCTTAGGGACTCAGACTTCTCAGTAAAAAACCTCCCACAGAACAGAGCCTCTTCTTTCCCACAACATTCCATCAGAAAAACAACTCCATTTGCAATTTGCAACTCAGATTGTCCCTTTAATCCAGAGCTTTCCAAACTGTGTGTCGCGGCCAGGGCCCAGGTGTGTCGCAGGGCAACCTGGAAGAGGAGGCCATGCACCACGTGGAGACCTGCCCATCCCTTGCTCCGCTCTGAACCCAGCTCTTCAGCTCTCACAGTTTGGAAAGCTCTGGCTTAAGCTAAGTGTCTTCTTAGTAAACACGCAGCAATTGTGTATGGGCTCCACGGCAGGAGAAGCAGCCTCCTGAGCCCCCCCTCCGAGTGCCGGATCTCTCTCTCTCACACACACACACATGCGAGAAACCCCTGGCTCGCCACTCCGGCAGGAGAAGCAGCCTCCTGAGCCCCCCTTCCGAGTGCCGGCTCACTCACACACACACACACACACACACACACACACACACAGAGAGAGAGAGACTGAAAACCCGCCAGAACAACAATAATTATGCTGGCGCAGAAGCTGGGGAAGGGAGAGGTTCCAAGCTAAAAGTCTGCCTTTCCAACAGACCCGACGCCTTGCCCTCCTCCGTTGCAAGTTAAGGCGCAAGGGAGAGAGATTCGCTTGGCAGATCTTTAGGATCCCCAGCTGGAGTAGGTGCGGGAGCAAGGAGCTGAAGTCAAATTCCCCGGGTGGGGGGAACCACTGCAATAAATGGGGAGGAGTTTTTATGCTCGCTTTTTCAAGGTTACGGCTTTCTATGGTATTTGTTGAGATAGTGACTGAATCGATGGCGGTGCCCCGATTTAATCATACGACCCACTTTTACGCTGCAAAGTCCATGGCAAACCTTGGAAATGCGGCGATGGTCGCTGTTTCTACTCCTGCAGTGAATTAGCTGCAGTTGAACCTGTTTTACTCCAGAATAAGGTACCTTAGCTCACTAACTTAATTCCGAAATAAGGGAACTTGGAATGCTGAGGCTATTCACGTGTTCAGCAGAAAGAGCACTCGGTGGCCTGGGTGTTAGCAGGACGCTCGGCAGCCTAGTGGCATCCCTGCACCCCCCAAACCCCCCCAGCCCAGAGCCTTACCAAGCAATGGACGCAGTTTTCCCAACATCTGGCAGTGTTTCTCAACCTAGGTGACTTCAAGAGTTGTTGACTTCACTCCAGGCTTGGCTGCCAGCTCGACCAGTCAGATTTCTCAGAGAAGCTGAGAACTGACTGAATTTCCCTTGCTTGCGTGGATTGCAGAAGTTGTGGTCCACTGAAGTTTTTTTTCCCCTGGAGAGGGGGAGACCAGAAGATTACTCGTGGGGCCATTGGGATTGCCTACCCTTGTTTTTTCTGTAGTTTTCCACCGCGGAAGGAACAGGGTAAGTGCAAGGCAATGGCCGAGATATATCAGGCTCTCGCAGGGGAAACAAGTCTCTTTGAAGAGACACAAGAGCGCCCAGCCGCTTTTAGATCACTTTAGGAATGTTTTTTTTAGATTAAAATATTTTTGAAATCTAAGATCTATCTTTTGGACTTTGTTGAAAATGTTGGCTAACTTTGTGCTTTCTTTGCTATAACTGATTCTGGTGGAAGTTTGATGGACTCTATATTTGCAACATAATGAAACGTCTGCATTTTTTTTTTACTTCTCTTTTGTATTAGAGGGATTTAAGAGACTCTGTTTGTAATTCTTCGCTTGATAAACTAAATGACTATTCATTTTTTGAGAAACTCTTTGTTTGGATTAAGCAGCTTGCAGCTTGAAGAACGAAAGCTCGCAGTTTGAAGAATAAAAACACAGGGTAACGTGTTTTTTTCCTTGTCTTCTTTTTCTACATCCTCCCTGGTTGGATTTTGCTTCATTTGGAATATATTTTTTATTTCTCCTTCTATAAACTGTTTAAAATATTATTCTCTCCTGTATTTTGGATTATTGGAACTTTCTTTTTTCTTTTGACTTTAAAAAAAAAAAAAAACCAACGACGTTCTGCTTAATAGATTCTGCTGGTAGTATTCCATGGACAGATTACATGATTATTGTTTTGACTAGAAGGGTTGTTGTTTTAATTTGAAGGACACAGGAAAGATGGCTTTCCAACTTGTACCTGAGGAGCTCAGAAGAGAGATTACTGAGGCTTTTTCAAATATTCAAAGGTCGTTGGAATTACTGTTCGTAACTCTGCAAAACAGAGAGAAAGAACAGAGAACAGAAACGGAGACAGAAAGGAAAAATGTTTTTCAAGTGGAGGAGAAACAGAAGGAGGAAATTTTGAGTATATTAGTTCAGAAGAACATTCTGAAGGCTTTACACTACAATCTTGGTATAGATATGTTGTGGCAGTGGAGACAGAGTGAAAATATGGGTGCACAGTTGGATGGATGTTGTGAAATATGTGGAAAGGGAGAGAAGGTTGCTCTGATATTCTATATGAGATATAGAAAAGAGCAGGCTGTATATTGCGAATCTCCCACAGTGTATTGTGATTTTGGCATAACCTAAACAGAAGATATGAGAAACTGTATGGATATAAAGGCTAATGAAAATATGGACTTGAATTGTTATGAGAAATTGTATGGATATATAAAAAGTGATATTCTAAATGTAAGATGCTAAATACAAACACAAGTTGATATTATAGAATATTGTTTTCCTTAGAGATATATTTATGAGAAGATAATGATATGATGGAATTAGAATGATGGTTACTACAGGATGATATATATCAATATGTATTGTATGAATATTATAAGAATTGATATATTAGCTATTAGGTTAAGTGATATGATAGATTATGCACTTAGTTTAAATGGACACTACTACAAGGAATGGAAATTACAGATGGATAATTGAGATTCAAGAATTCCTTTTTTATGGAGATATATATATATATTAGAATTAAATTATAGAAATATATATGTATGAACACTATAAGAATTGCTAAATTATGTATTAAGTTACATAACATGTTAGGTGATGAGTCATAATATGAATAGAATATATTGTAGTTTATTAGAAGTAAATAAGGCTTTTATTTGTTATACTAATTGGTCTTTATTGAAGATATAAATATGTAGTAATGAACATTCAACATTTAACTACTACTTCAAGGAGTGGAAGCCAAAGATGGATTATTGGGAGACAGTAAGATGAAGGTTAGAAGATTGGATTAAAGAAATCAAAAGGCATATGACAAAGAAAAGTTCCTGTATACTGTATGAAGGACTAACATTTAAAATCAATTGTTGTACTTTAAGTTCAAAGATAGATTGGAGGACATCTATTTTCTATATTTTCTTTGCTTATTATTTCTTGACTTCACTTTTTCTTTATCTTTTTCTTATTTTGTATTTCTGTTTCTATTTCTTTTTTCTACTTTAAATTTTATTATGTATTGTAAAACTTAATAAAATTTAATAAAAAAAAAGAAAGAGTCCCTTGCAAGGGAGATGGGCGGGGAATAAATTGAAGAGTTGTTGACTTCAAATCCCAGTATTCTATTTTATCTACAATTACATACAATACAATACATACAGTAGAAGACTGGGGGGGCGGGGGGTGGGGTTTGGAGCTGGAGCCAATCACGTGGGTCGGGGGGGGCGGGGGGGCCGAATCAGACAATGTGATTGTCTGGATTTGTTCTCTCATTTTGTCTCTCATAGTTGAGGTCTACCTATGATGTCAATTACAGGCCTCTCTCATCTTTTTAAGTGGGAGAACTTGCACAATTGGTGGCTGACTAAATACTTTTTTGCCCCACTGTAACAGCGTTCCGCGCGTGTCGTGCCAGCCACATGACCGCGGAAGCATCTTTGGACAGCGCTGGCTCTTCGGCTAACAAACGGAGATGAGCACCGGCTCCTAGAGTCAGACACGACTGCACAAATGTGCAGGGGGAACCTTTACCTTTACTTTTACCTTACTATTTAAATGGGAAATCAAGCCAAAGCTTAAAAAGATTTAAAAATTAATCCAGAAACAACAATAGGCACCAAGAGATATCGTTTCTCCTTGCTGTAGAAAGCCTCTCTTGGGGTACATAAACTTAAAAAATATAAATTGGGTGATTTAGAAATGGGGTGGCTTGACTTAGCGTCTCTTTAAGGCTACAGCGCAGCTTGGAAATGACGACGTGCCGGCCTCCCGGCAGCTCTTACCCGATCATCGCGAACGCTGTTTGCGATTCTCAGGCTGCAAGTCGCCGTGCGGAGGACAAATGGGTCGATTCCAAGCATTTCCCTTACTCCGGAAAAATGCTCTTGGGCTTCAGGAGAAACCAGCCTGAGCCCCCCCCCCAAAAAAAAACTGCCACAATGCCAGTTCTGTCCACTGCTCAGTTGGCCATATTCCCACCAGAAGTCGTCCCCAAATCTATTCTTGAGGTTTGCTCCACAGTGGCCCCCTGCTCTCCACAACCTGCTCATCTGTCACAGCAAGATGCAGCATTGGGAGACTTCTGTCAACTAAATCATGAGAGTGTGAGGAGAGGGGTCCAGGAAACCTGGACCTGGCCACATGAAGAGGCAGCAGGGAGAGAAATCCGATCTGCCAGTGGTGGCCATTCATCTGGAGAACAGATACAGCCTCAGTTGACAATACAGGCAAGTTCACCCCTGGCTATGACCCCATTAAATGTCAACAAACTGTATAGCAAAACCAAATCAGTTCCTAGAAAGGCCTCCAAATAGCTCCATTATTAGCAGCAGAAATAAAAATCAGATATATTGACCAACTGGGAATATCCCCATCTCGTCCTCAAGGTTGCTTTTAGGCTGTCTCCTCTGTTCTCATTCTACTGTTCGCAAGTAGCATGTTCCACTGAACAATCTTTGTCTCTTGGAAGACTAAGGTGCAATGGCTGCAGATATTATCTGAGCAGTACTGCCATTCCACCAAGCAGAAATACCTATTGATTTCTTCTTTTTTAAACAGCATCGCCTACTATCACTATCTGCAACACAGTTCTCCAACTTGTTCCTTTCTTGAATCTTGCCCAGATGTTTCAAAAGATTATGGAGCATGGGAAACTGAGTGAGGAAGTGTGAGGAACGGAAGAGGAACACCGCTCGCCCTACCCAGATCTGAAGAGGTGGCAGACCAGTTTATGCACTGGGTGCTCCAAACTAACATATATGGAAAAATAGGAACAGTGACCAATGCATTTCAAAGTATATTAATTTAGGTTCCCTACCAAGGCATCAGAATAAGAAACAGAAGAAAAGAAGATCTGCACATTATTAACTTCCACAATTTGCTTATACTTCCAAGCCTTGCAATTTTCAAGCTTTTTTTGAGACCAGTGTGGTTCTTGAGCATAAAGAAGGACGCATTTCAAATATTTGTGACTATGGTAAGCAAGCTCCTGGCATCTTTCAGCCCCAGAAACTGGGGGTGGGGCAAGGGAAACCAATGTCATTGAGAACCAGTCAACAAATAAGAAAACTAAGGCCTTTTCCTATTTACCCACCCCCCCATCGCAAAAAGCAGGTATTAGAGAAACTGAGGAAAAGCTCACCTTTTGGGAATAGCAGCGGCTTCCAAAACCTTTCAGAAGGCAGGCCACGTTCTCACTTCATGCCAGTTATTCTCCCTGAACATTTTCTGCAAGCCCTCAGGCTTAATCACTAGGCTACTTACTCAGTAAGATATCCCAGCCCAGAGGTGGGCAACTTTCCCTGGAATGTTTTTATCCATGCACACAAGACCTTAGAAAAGTGCTTTCCAAACTGCTGCCATTGGCGACACACCAACGGCGGCAGCGGTGCGGGGGCGCGCGCAGTAGTGTGCGCGTGCACGGCGGCCTCGCTAAAGCGCTGATGGTGCGCTGCTGCCGTCGCTGCGTACACCGCTGCCGCACGCGCGCCCCCACTTCGCGACATACTGAACCGTGTGTTGCGACACACTAAAGTGTCACGACACACAGTTTGGAAAGCTATGCCTTAGAACCTGAGAGAATTCTTGGAGCAAAATCTGAATGAAAGAATCCTCAAGTAACCTGTGTCAAAACTGCATAAATTTTAGAGGACAGTGCTCATGACAGGCTGTCAGCCCTCCCATCACACAGGCAGACCACAGCTCTGTACGACAGTTTCCTTATAGTAGAGTACACAAGAAGTTCTAAGCCAAAAAAGGTTGCACCAGTGAGTTACTGAACTTGACTACAGTACTAGTCCAGTTACTGAAGTTTTTTTCAAAATGTCTGAGGCCTCTCCGATATGTGCATATCTTCATAGCCAGAATAAGCTGTACATAAGCTGACAGATTACTTACACTCCTTAATAAATGTGATGGTCATCAACTACGGGAAAGTATAGAAATGCAAAGAGATGAAGAAAGGCTTCTTTTATTCCTCATTTGGGAGGTCTGATTTGCCTGAGGAATGTTTCACCAAATCAGTGCCTGTCTACTTAAGGCAGGAACCAAGGGTTGTGTTATGCCACCAGACCTAAATATTAGAATGAGCTAGGACATAAAACTTCCTCCATCCTTTGTTTCTAGCAACAGAAACAGTACTACAGTACTCTACCTGGGTGACTACAGTAATCCCCTTCAGGGTGCAACATTAAACTGCATATTTGGAAGTGATGAAAGATCTGAAACTCTGCCCTCCCATACCTGCTGCCCCCCAGATGAGTTGTATTACAACTCCCTTCATCTCCAGCTAACTTTGCCTTTGATCAGCCTGACTGGAGGTAATTTGGGCTGGAGTCAGACTCACCCGAAGGGCTGAACAGATTCCTTTGCTTCACTGCAAGTCTGAGATGGGTTGCTTAAAACAAACCCTGGCTTACGTTATAGCGGAATGCATATAGCCGCACACATCGCCAGCCCAGTCTCTCTCTCTTTCCAACCCGCCTTCCTTTCTCAGCTTTTCTTTATGTCTACCCATCAAAGACCTGGTGCTTCCCTGAGAGACCTCTGCAGAGAATCCGCCACCCCAAATGGTCAGGTGAAAACTCAGGGAGGAGGCAGGCAGAAAAACGGGGACAAGGTCAGCTAAAACTGCTTTCCACAGAACAATGTGCTTCCCAATCTCTGCATTTCTGTATGCATCTGCCAGTTTCTCTTGTCTTCTTACAACACCAATTACTTGCAAGGGAAATGTAGACTGACTGACTGATCATATTTATATGCCACCAGACTAAAAAAAGAACCCCAATGCTAATCAAGCATATTTCCTGTACACCATAGGATATTGCATCACTGGTCAATAAAGAGGAGATGAAGACCTGGAAAGCTTTCCCCCTCCTTCCCACTGTACACACTTTTCAAAGGGATAGTTTCGCAACATGGTGCAGAAACTGGAGGAGAGTTGTGCAAAATGCCATTAACTGCATCCCAAATATAAAGCCAAATCAGGACCCCTGGCACTTGGGATAATTACATGCAACACTAATAAAAAGTCCTGAGGAAATGATTACTTTTTTTCCAGGTACAAACATCGCTGCTAGAAAATACAACAACTGTGTACCATGGAAGTAAATACTTAAAAAAACTGATGAGGTTGCAAGCAAGAAATAGAAAATAAAGATGGATTTAACTGCATTATAAAGCAACAGTGTAGAAAAGCTAACTTTCATTTTAAAAAGGAACTTCTTGTGGCACATATTGCTTTAAAAAGCTACACTTAGGTTTCACTTTTCCAATCTAGCTATAACTATTTTTAACCTTCCTGGCCTTTTGCAGCGGAGTTGGAAGAATGACTAATGTCCGTCACTAGAGGCATAACCATGCATGCAAACTTTTTTACAGCATTTGATGGATCACAATTGGAGTGAACCTCGTACATAAGTAGCCATTTGACTGCAGACAGAAAGCATGGAAAAGGACAGGCATGGAAAAGAAGCCTCCTATTGCTGGAATCGCAACCTGTGCAAAAATTTCACAGCCATATTCAAATGCGAGGAATATCTTTGTAAAACCATAGAACTTCACCTTTATCCTGACATTATCTAACAGTAGCAGGAGACAGGGTTCTAACGAAGTTTAATGATTCATGAGTGATTTCAAGGTCACTGTGCAAGTGAGCCATCAGAAAGCCAGACATATTATATGCTGAGTTAACAGAATCTCTCTTTTTCTAATGGCAGTGAACCATCCTGTTCCTCTTGGCCCACAGGTTTTCAATGGAGATAAGTAACCTATCTGTACCACTTTACCATTAAAATGATATTTATGGAGCAGTGCCAGGCAATAATATCACATAATCCCCTCCCACATATGCTACAACACTAGAAGGATATCAATAAAACACAAGATCATTCTAGTCAAAGAAAGAAGATTATTTTTTCTCAGTAGCTCAATTGTCAGTCCTCAAAAAGCAGTAAGGTTCTAGCCCTTATGGCCATAAAGACAGACTTGCAAATATATTGATAAAGCTTGCCAAGAACTCAGAAGCCAGAAAAGTTATTCCACAATGCTAGCAAGTGCAGAAATTCCATATTTACCTGAAAGAAAGATGAGCCTGAATTTGAAAGACCTTTTCCTAAAAGAAAACTAAATGCTTAGACCAGGGCTTTCCAAAGTTTTTCCCGCGGCGACACACCAACTGGTCCTTGCGGCAGCGCGCAAAAACCCGGAAGCTGCTGCCGCTTTCGGGTTTTGCGCGCTGCAGTTGGTGTGTCGCCGCGGGAAAACCCGGAAGCGCTGATCAGCGTTTCCGGGTTGTGTGGCGACACACCAGACTATGTGTGGCGACACACTTTTGTGTCGCGACACACAGTTTGGAAAGCTCTGGCTTAGACAGAAAGAGTCATTTCCTGCTTCTACTATTTTCTCAGCACATCACAGAGAACCTTCCCATTTTAAAGATAAATTATTTAAGGGTGAAAAAAGACCACTCTTCCTTTTCGGGTAAATATTGAATGTATTATAGGAAACAAAGGAAATGTGCTGTTTCTACATAATTTATATGAATTACAGATTGCCGGAGTGTAGGATTTCAATCTTTCCCAATATGGAACATGCACCCTGTTGGTCATTTGCATTATCATTTCGTATGTAAAACCAAATCTGGTAACAGATAGCAAACACATTAAACACCCCAACTGAAAAAATGAATGCTGCAATAGAGAAGGTGCAGTTGGGAAGAATCCCTTGTATGGGAGATGGGTGGGGAATAAATTAAATAAATAATAAATAATAATAATAATATTCATTCTTTTGTCAGCTAGAGTTATTCATTCTTCCCCTTTGATGGAGAGGGAGCTGGCTATCATTTTCCCAATACAGGTAGTCCTTGCAATTGGGACCGGTAACTCGGTCATTAAGCAAGTTGGTCGCTAAGTGGGAAATCACATGACCGCGGCCGTGCTTACGATTTTACCCAAGACAACGCATACTAACTGACTGTAATGGCGAACACATGATAGAGAGAGAGAGAGAGACACTGTGAAGGTCGTAAATGCGAGGACTCGTCACAAAGTTACTTTTTCATCATCGTCGTAACTGCAATTGGTAGCTGTCCGAGCCAGTTGCTAAGTGAGGACTACCTGATGGAAGAATGTGCCAGGGTTCCAAGCTTGTAAGTTTTCCATACTCTAAAGAGGTAAACAACATTTACATACCATTCATAAGAGACAATAGAAAAGCCAGAAGACCAGAACACTGCCTTGCCAGCAATCAACACCCAGATATGCAAAGATTAACACCAGGATTAGCACCAGAGGAGCAACCAAATAACACAATAGACCCTAATCAAGGAACTATTAACTCAGTCAATCAACTAAGCAGCAAACAATAGCCCAATCAAGGAACTACCAAGGAGTGAACAACACCTCCACCAACACAAACAGGACAAGCCATGGTATATAAACAGAGAGCAAGTCCCACTTCCTTTTCGCACTGAAGATGTTGCCTAGCCTGGCAATGAAACATCTGCAAGAAAACAACAAGGCTCAGAGAGCACCAAGGACTCCACTTTCCATACTTTTTCCAGGGCTCTGAGGAGACCATTGCAGTGCACTTCAACTCTCACCATCTCCACTGAGACCCAGGATTAGCCCAGAATTATGGGTACTGGAGTTCAAGAATATCCAGGGGGTCACAAAAGTGCCCCGGGTCTGTTCTGCATGGATGTCTGCCAAGGCCATCTCTATCATTACAGGAAATAGAGTAGGCACTGGGACCACAGACATGACACCTGGCAAACTGAGCCAAGCCCCTATCTGCTGACCAATTTATCCACCATCTGGAGCAGCTGCTAGGTTGCACCTAAAGTACACAGCTCTCTGGGGCAACTTGCTTGCAGGCCTCCCTGCAGCCACCGCTCCAAGAAAGGTCAGCACCTGCATTCCAAAGTCAGTCACTGAAATGGGGGGGGGGGGAGAGGGAGTAATTCCTGACCGGTTCACACCCTGCAATAACCTAAAATGTGATATGTATGACTTGCTTAATATGTTCATGTAGACTTATACCCTTTGCAATGAAATAACAACCAATCAAGCCCCAATTACACATAAATCAATCAATATCAATAGCATGAATTCATGCCCCAAGGGCTCTCTGAAATAACTCAGTTTTTAGTAACTTAGAGAAAGGCAACAATATGGCAGCTGATCATGTTCCTGGGAAGAGGCTGCTCGGAAGAGTAGGTGCACCAACAGAATAGTACCACTTGCAAGCCTCTATCCCAGTGTTTCTCAACCTTGGCAACTTTAAGATGGGTGGACTTCAACTCCCAGAATGCAAGGCTGGCTGGGGAATTCTGGGAGTTGAAGTCCACCCATCTTAAAGTTGCCAAGGTTGAGAAACACTGCTCTATCCCTTCACCTCTCAGAAATGGGGAATAACACATAGGTTCTCCCAGGACATACTGTATAAGCAGGCAGTCAAAAGAGAGTAGCCATGAAATTTAAAGGCCAAATATAGCTTTTTTACCTACAACACATACATACCACACATATGCATCCTGTGTTTGTGTAAGATGGTCAACACTCAGCTTGTGTAGCAACAGACACTGAAATGTTATTTTATTTTTTTTATTAGCACTGCCCTTCCAAATACAGTTTTTTTAACAATCGCATTACCTTTGATCTAGCATCAAATAATTTGAAATAGTATTTGTGATGTAAGCTAGGTAAGCAGTCGCTTACAATTAGAACTAAAGGGTATTTTTTTAACATAGAAAACAAGTGCTTTTTATTTTTATTTTTTTTTTAATGTCAAAGTAAACTTAGGAATTCTATCATGGCTTCTAACATTTAAGTTTCAAATTCCCCCTTTTTCTTTTTTTCTATCCAAGGAGATTGTAGCTCACACACACCATGCAGTTTTCATACAGAGCCAGCTTGATCTCTAGCATCTCCAGTAAAAAAGGAGAGAGAGAGAGAGAGAGAGAGAGAGAGAGAGAGAGAGAGACTCCTAGTCATATAGATCAAAGGCAGGCAAGCTGGGGTCTTACAGATGTTTTGGACAACTTCCATCAGACTCAATCAGCATGGCCAGTGATCAGAGACTATATGAATAGTAGTCCCAAACATCTGGACAGCATCAGGTTGCCTCTCTTTGCTATAAACAGTACTGAGTTATATAAGAACAAGGATCTGCTTGGCATGAGGCAATTTTTTACATCATTAAAATCAAAGAGATAGAATCCTCTAGCTCTTTAGTGTTCCAACTTTTTTATACTGGAAGACACCCGTCAATCAAATCATCTTTGTGCAGGATTTGATAGAGTTGGAACCAAGAAATAATTTCTTTCCCAACCAACCAACCAACCAACCAACCAACCAACCAACCAACCAACCAAGCCATCTACCATAGTCTGATTGAAGAACAGGAAAGGAAGGATACCTTCCTCTAGATTACATAGAAGATATGTTTGCTTTTGTTGTCAGCAGTAGAGAAACAATTTTGTATATGAGGTCTTGTGCTTAATTCCCAACATTGCTATGGTTAATCTGAAGAAGCACAAATAACCCTTTAGAACAATCATCCCCATGAGTATCAACCAGAGCTATGCAACTTCTCAGATGACAATCATACTTGGCCTTCAGTTACAAGCCAGTGATTGTACTCCCAAAAGTAATCAAAGGAATCAAGACAGAAGCAAATGACATTTCATTTCCAATCAAAATTAAATATGATTCCTTTCCAATCATGAATTACATTATTTCCCCTTCTGTCACATTAAACATGACCATCTCATAACCATTTTGGGCTGGCTCTTAGGCCTGAACCCAAGACTTTCAGGACTATACAGGGTCCTGGAGCACCTTTGCCCTAAGTCTGATGTGTGCACACATATATACACCATTAATCACAGCCCAGTTCTATAAAAATAACTTGAAAATCACTCTTGTAATCAGAACTGGATGGCTCTGACCCAGCTCAAGTGGAAGCCAGGAACTCCATTTCTCAGCTCTTACATAAGTGAGGCATGGCACCAGAACAACTTTGATGATAGCCTCTTATACTTCTGAGTCTCATCTCCCTGGAAAGCCTGATTCCTGCATGGGCCTGACAAATGTTTTCAGAATCTTGGCTGTTGGAAACTTTTGCTTAACTAGAATTAGACTAACCTGGAACTATAGCTTGCATTTTTATTTCAATGGTGAGGGTGCAACCTTGGACTATTAGTGAGGTGACAGCCTCGTAGACCAGGACATGGTGATGTTGTGCTAAGCTATCCCAAATAACAAAATTGTGGCCTTCAGTTGAACTGATGCAAAGGGGAGACTGTGCATAATAATTTATCATATATATAGTTCAGTATATAAACTATCCTAGTTCCCTGGATGGAACAAATAGCAAATGACAAAACCTGTGCTATGATGTCAACTCCACATCTTTCCTGTTTGTATTACAATGTTGGATGCAACTGCATGAGGGGCAGAGCTTGCATCATGATGTTACGACACACGTTTCATCGTTTTGGGGAAATCTCAAGTAGCTGCACATGCCTCTGAAAAAAAGGCACATATTCTTTTATCTTATTAACTTATTAGAACATTCCATTGCTTGCTACACAGTTTTATATATTCATTCTACCGGATTCTAATGATCACAACAGACCAAAACACCTCTTCCACAAAGCCATGTTTATTTTTCTGACCCCTTAAGAGTTATTTCTGAATTCTTGAAATAAGATTTCCATTTCTCATTCCATTTCTCATAATTGCAATGACAAGAATCACACCGGCTGTCCAAACTCTCAAAGACATTGGCATTGTGAGGGAGTAACATGACACTTATACACAAGGGATATTTTATGTGTCAAATCCACAAAACAAAACAGTTTTATGTTGAGGGTAACATTTTGCAGAAATTATGTTGATTTTATAGGAATAATAATCATAAAAAAGTTTGTTCTTGATGGAGATGAACAAGGGAATAAATTAAAACTCACATTATACTTGAAATCCAACTGAGGCCAAAACTTTGGAGAAAACAAATCAGGTAATAAGTGTGTGAAGCATTTTTCCTATAACTCAAAAATATTTGAGAACACTGAGATTTCTATTCCCTTTATCTCCCTCAGAGATAAAGTATTATACTCTTCCCACATACAACTATAATACATCATTAAAAATAGCAGATAAAGGTCACATTCCACTCTAAGTCTTTGTGCACAAGGACCTTTCTTTGTCTTTCTTTCATATCTTTCCCTGAGAAATACACTCTGTAAGCTCAATATTCATAACAAGTTGGTAAGCTTTTAGGACCAGTTGATCTGCACTGTTGTCTAACTGGCTCATCCTTAGAAGCAAGTGCTTTTTTTTCTGCATATTTGAAAACTATCAAAAGGTGATATTCCCACCCTGTCTCTCCCTCACACCCACACCCTTCCATAAGCTGCTACTAACATACAGCCATTTTGCTGTATTGTTCTGCATTTCTTGCGAAGTAAAGCATAACAGCCCACTTTCTTAAATAGCTTAATAAATTTGTAAGAAGGGGCTTCCAACTAATATTGACTCTGACAGAGTCCAGCTGCTACAGCTCCACTTGAATGCCTTTTACCCTCCCAGTGACACTCCTCATATTGATAATACCAGTATAACCTCAGCAAGATTAAGTTACTGGATATTACAGATATAGCAAAGCAATAGACAAGTCAAAAAGTACAGAAAAGGGTGTGGAGCCACAGATTTCAGGCATCCCAAAGTCATATACTCACATTGCTTAAGTTGGAAACATTAGAAAACATTTGCCCCTTAAGCAAAAATGTCAAAATGATAGCACCATGATGGCACCCATCCTAGAATCTATTGCCTAAAGCAACTACTTCACATAACTTCACTACAGAGCTGGCCCTGGACTGGTATATGAGAAAATGAAGAAAGTTGAGGGAGGGAAAGGAAGCATTTAGTGAAAAGTATTTATGTATTTAAAGCGAATTTTGGATCGCTGTTAGCACTTTGCCCTCTTAATCACAAACTAATGAACGAACAAGAGCAAAGGGACAGCATCCTTAAGAACCATACTGGTAAATCAGAGAGGCTGCTGTGTAAGAAACATGCAGGCTTGTGTCAGTGAAAAGAACACTGTTTTAGCACCTTTAAAGCTAGTACTGAGAAATTAGGTCAGGAACTCCTGGAAAAATTACACCAAATGCAAATTGCACCAGTGAATTGTGCTTAATGCAAACACATGAAATCACAACCGCTGCATTAACATCTTCAGAAAGTGCTACTTTCGATAGCTGTCTACACACTTGCTTAGCATAGCTATAGGCTTAAACATCTTCCATAGGGGGGTGATATTTCACTTAGAATGAGTTATAAATAGAGGTGTACTCTACTTAATAAAAGGCTGTGCAGACTCCACAGATGTGTTCCGACACTGTCCCAGCTTTACTTAAGGTGTTCTGACCTCAAAATCCCCATATTTCAACCTCAGCCATTTCAAAGGTGGATCACTTTCACTGAGGTCAAGACAGCCTATTTTGAATTAAAACTCAGAATGTTCCACCTAGGAGGTCTGTTTACTATTCCATTTTTTAACGAATTGACATAATTTTTTGCATCTGTATAAACTTGTATTTCTAATCTGAAGTCTAGCATAACTTTTAGTCACCCATTGTTTGGTATATGACTGTGTATCTAACACATCATACTAAGCCAAGGGTCGGAAAAGGCGGCTCGCGAGCCAGATGCGGCTCTTTGGCCCCTTGAGTGTGGCTCTTCTGCAGCTGAACTCACCCCCGCCCCTTCCACGCGATTGGATCCCGCCCCCAAATGGCCGGCGCTGGAGGAGGGCGATTGATTCTTCCTCCTCCCGCCCTCGGGAGCCTTCCAACTTTCGCCAGAGTCGGGCAGCGCTTCTTCGAGGTCGGCGGGTGGGGAAGTTGGTTGGTCGCCGCCGCCGCCTCTTCCTCCGCCCGCGTTGCAACGGCCGCCGCCGCCGCCCCCCCCCCCCGAAGCGCTCGCCAGGCAGGCAGGAGAGCGTCGCCATGCTGGGCGCGCTGCGAGAGGAGATAGCGCAGCTGCTGGGTGACTACCTGCAGCACCGGCTGGGGGACGCGGCGCTGCCCCCCGGCCGCACGGCCGAGACGCTGCGGCGGGAGGCCGACGAGCTGGAGAGGTGCAGCGGGACGGGAGCATCGCCGGCGGCCCGCGAGGACCGGCCAGGGAAGGCGCGCGGGCGGAGCTGCCTGCCTGGCACTCGGGCGCTCCGGCTGCGGTGCAGCGGGACGGGAGCTCCGCCCGTGCGCCTTCCCTGGCCGGTCCTCGTGGGCCGATCGCGTGGAAGGAGCTGCCTGTCTGGCACTCGGGCGCTCCGGTAGCGCGGCCCCGCCGCCACCCTTTCTCTCCGGCTTGGATCCTGGGAAGGCAGCGGGGGGCCTCGCGGAGGGAGGCAAGCAGGCAGGCAAGCGGCCCGCCTCTGCCGCTCTCCGCTTCCACCTCGCTTGCTGGAACATATTGAAGGGGAGGAAAAGGAAACATTAAGATGAACCAGGAGCTTTGCGGAGAAGCGGAGAGCGGCAGAGGCGAGGTGGGCGGCGGCTGCTGCTTCCTGCGCCCGTGGCCTCTTCGCTGCCGCCCGCCTCGCCTCTGCCGCTCTCCGCTTCTCCGCAAAGCTCCTGGTTCATCTTAATGTTTCCTTTTCCTCCCCTTCAATACGTTCCAGCAAGCGAGGTGGAAGCGGAGAGCAGAAGAGGCGGGCGGCGGCGGCAGCGAAGAGGCCACGGGTGCAGGAAGCAGCAGCCGGAGGCTCGTCTGGCCCCGCGGCGCGCCGAGGGCAAAGAGCCACCTGCTCTCCCCTTGGCCGCCTCCGGTCGCTACAGTCGCCCTGGCATCTCCCTTTGGCCTGCTGTCCGCGGCCCCTACCCCCGCCCCAGCGCCCAGCCCTGTCCCCCCGCCTCCCTCCCTGCAGGCGGCAGACAAACTCGGCGAGGAAGCCTGCGATGGCGGCTTCCCTCCCGCACGCACGCCCAGGCTCGGCTGCGGAGCTCAGCCTCCCTCCGCGAGGCCCCCCGCTGCCTTCCAGCGCGCCTGGGCCTCGCGGAGGGAGGCAAGCAGGCAGGCAAGCGGGCGGGGCGGGCGGGCGGCCTCCTCCTTCTCCTCCGCCGGCGGGAGCAGAGGAGCGGCTGCCCGCCTGCCTCCGCCCGCCCTGAGGGGACCCACCCGGCGGCGGCAGCTCCCCTGAAGCGCGCCGCTTGTCGCCGCCCGCCTTGTTTCCCCCCCACACGGCCGCTCTTCGCCACAGATCCCGCCGGAGCTGATCTCCCTGGACCCCGGGCAGCTGGGCCGGGTGGACGCCGTCTCCCTGCAGCAGCAGCAGCAGCAGCGGAAGGAGCGTGCAGAGAGGCTGGTACCTGCCCGAGCAGGTGGGCACCGGTGGCGCTCCGCTGGCCACTCTGGGAGGGCGGGGCGGGGCGAGACGCAGCTCCTCCGGGTGTGTGGGCGCTGAGTCCCTGCCCCCCTCCCCCCAGCGGGGGCTGAAGGGCCAGGACTCGGCGGGCGGGCGGCTGAAGCGGAGGAGGAAGGTGGCAGCCGAGCAACAGCGGGTGAGTCCCCTGGTGCTCCCCGTTCCTCCCCTGCCCCGGCTCCGCCCTGGCTCCTTGGTTCGGAACAGCTTGGCTGCCGAGGCAGAGGCGCAGCCGGCGCCCTCCGAAGCTGGAGCCCCCACAGCCCGCAGATCGGCGCTGGATCACTTCCGGAAATAGCAGGGGGAGAAGGCCGGCGGCCTTCTGCAGGCAAGGAGGGAGGGGCGGGAAGCCGGTGGGGGGGGGAAACTGCTACATGGGCCCTCCCACCCGCCCCAATAAGCCACATGATTGGCTCCCGCCCGCAAACCCTGCCCCCTTCCACGTGATTGGCCCCTGCCCGCAAACCCCGCCCCCTTCCACGCGATTGGCCCCCGCCCGCAAACCCCGCCCCCGGCTCTCGAGCATTTCAAAATGTGCACGAGCATGTCAAAATGGCTCCCAGCATAAAAAGTTTGCCAACCCCTGTACTAAGCCATAGCTTGCCAAATTGCATCCACACAGCTACTCTGCTTTTTAAACTACTGTATGGTTTATGACTTATCATTGGAAGGACAGATACTGAAACTGAAGCTCAAATACTTTGGCCACCTAATGCGAAGAGAGGACTCGCTGGAAAAGACCCTGATGCTGGGAAAGACTGAAGGCAAAAGGAGAAGGGGATGGCAGAGGATGAGATGGTTAGATAGCATCACCGATGTAATGAACATGAATTTGAGTAAACTCTGGGAGACAGTGGAGGACAGGAAGGCCTGGCATGCTATGGTCCATGGGGTCACGAAGAGTCGGACACGACTAAACGACTGAACAACAAAAAAAATGGTTTAAGCCCTAGCTTTAATGTGAATCAATCATACAGATGATCAGAAAAGCCATGATTAAAACAAAATATGATCTAGCACAATATTTTAATCTAACTCAGAATGACAACTGCAGACTAAAACTGTTATCCTAGGAGTCATATTGCAAGTCTCTGAGGCTGTGGTCTAAGGACATCCAGTTTAGGGGACCATTGTCCTGTGCTGCACGACTGCACCACTCAGTAATAAAGGACCTGTTGTTTTAAAAGACAATCTACAGTATCATCACGATCTAACATCAGCTAAAAACAGAATTCTATTTACAGTAAATGTGTGCATTACTTCTGTAGAGCAGTTTCTTTGCTAGGCTTCATAATTAAAAAGTATGGCGACTTGTTTCCTCAGAAAAAAATATCAGAAGAGTTCAATAAAACACTGCCTGTTTCCTATTATTGCTTCTAATAACATTCTGCTAATTTCGTCCACTGAACTTCCACAGAATGGAAAGCGGGCTTCAGAAAGCACGTGTGCTTCTTAAGCTGCTGAATGATGACTGCTCAGTGTTATTTTAATAGACCCTGCACTTTAAAACTAAGCTTAAACCATCTGCTCCTTGTTTAGGAGGCAAAATCAACCTCCAGCCATACACAATAATATAGAATACCAATCTCTGTTTACTTAACTATGTACTTCATACAACGCTCACCCCCCCCCATGGTCTTTAAGAGCATCTCACGTGGCACCAAGAACAAAACTGGCATCAGACTCCACATTTGCACGATGCAGGCGGGTTTCTTCTTCCCACGTGATCCAGCCTGCCCAATGCAGTTTTGCCATTGTATATTTTCACAGACATGCAGGAATGGGTGGCTCCTTTATAGAATCACCCTTAGCAATAAAGGCCGAACTACCTGTTTGAGGACCCTGTGAAAAGTGATTTATAGCACACTATAGCCAATGTGTGCATGGCGGCACCCCAGAACAGATCCAAACAGAGGATGCTTAAAACATCCTGAAGCAAAAAAAGAAACAGCTGATTACCAAACTGAATGTGATTGGAAGGGACAATGCAAAGACAGGCTAGAGTATAATGGGAAGTAGGCAAAGTAAAAAAGGGACAGAATTTCAGATTACACATGGTACATTATGGCGTGGCAAATAAAGACAGCGAAACTTAGTTTTAACAGATAGGGAGAAGACGGTCCACTATTCACAATGTGAAAATACATCAACACAGTGATTTAAGTCATTTGTGTGCTGACACACAATTTTGCAGACATCACACTTTGTCCGAGTCTGGTTCTGTTGTTTGTTGTCTCTGTTATATTGTTTTTATATTGTTTTGGTGTATTGGGAGCTGCCCAGAGTCATTTGGAGTTAGGCGGCATCAAATCGAATGAATGAACGGATAAATAAATAAATCATTTGCATGATGATGATATAGTGATGTAATTACAAAAATGACATAAATCACTATGTAGTTTTGTCCACTGAATGCAAAGTCAGTTATATGAAAACCTGGTAAACCGAGACTTCATTATATATCAGTAAAGGATGCCAAAACCAAAAATCTTTCTTTGTGCCTATGCATTTTAATGTGCTTCTATGCTTTATTATGGCCTGCTTTTCTATAAAAGTATCCAAAACATCCTAAAATTCTGATACACAGATTTTGCCGCCCACAGATAAGCTGACCCGCATTTTTCATGGTATTTTGGTTAAAAATTCAAAGGTCAGCTTATCCACATTGGGCTTATCCACAAGAATATAAAAGAAATATGGGTACTTTTAAAAAGTATTACCATATATACTCGTGGATAAGCCCATCTGCAGATAAGCCGAACCCAATTTTTTGAGTGAATTTTGGTACCTAAAATTCTTGGCTTATCCACAAATATATACGGTATTTCCTTACATTTTATGTCTTAGGCATAAAAATAGGCTTTCCTTGATTTTAGGAGACCAGTAGATTAGAGAAGACCACATGAGGATACCTACAGTTGACAGAATGTCTATTGCACTTTTTAACCTTTGAGATTTAACTTTCTTAAAATATCTTCTATTTTCTCACAGCATCAATAAAATGAGTTCTGGAATCTTTTTATTATGGGAGAATCTTAACCAGGGCAAACAAGCTTCTCTGTATTAGAAGGGAGTTGCATCTTCATAACAATAATTCACAGCACTGCTGAAACTCTTACCATGAAAAATATGTGTTAACAACTGTAGCATTTGCCACAAAGAATTGGATAACCAAGTAGTTATAAATAGGGCCCATATGGCAGTGACCAATGCTTAAAGATCCCATGCTGTTAACTTTCCAGGGAAAGAACAATGTGTTTCAGATGGACCTAAAGCTAAGTTTTTTTTCTTGCTGTGACATTCTCCCTGAAATTCTATTAGGGCTATTATACAACTGCTGGGCCCCCTGCTTTTGAACTTTCCTTAAATGGTCGTCCATCTCAAATATCAGCAGGGAATGATCAAATGGGAAGATTGTCACTTTATTTATTTATAAGGACATTCGCAGCCTGGGATTGTGCTGCAGGTACACCAAACTCATCCCACATCTCTAATAATAGAAGCAGGTTCAGCTGGCATTGCATATTTATTTTTTTATTTATTTATTAATCAAATTTATCACCGCCCATCTCTACCACGGTAGACTCTGGGCGGTTTACAACAAATGTTAAAATTAAAGTTAAAAATCAATGATCATTAAAATGCAATAAACAATACAATAAATAAGAATATAAAAATCCAGAGGATGGTAGAATCTTAAAAGGAGGTCATTATTAAACTAACCTAACCAGGCAGCAGAACCAGGTTTTTAGGGACTTCCTAAAGGCCAAGAGGGAGGACGCCTGCCTCACCTCTGGGGGCAAGATGTTCCACAGGGCGGGCGCTATCGCAGAGAAGGCACGCCTCCTGGACCCCGCTAGATGGAATTCCTTTGTTGACGGGGTCAACATGTATATAATTATATGTACATATATGTATTATATTATATATATATTATATGTATATAATTATATGATGTATATAAAATTCAGTGGTGGTATTTAGGCACTGAATTAGCATTAAAAGAAGACTGGCAGTACAGTGTGTGGCTGAAATGTAGAAAGTCCTTGATCAAGCTTCAACATCTTTTTTATATATATATATATATATATATATAAATAAAATCAGTCGGGATGGGAATGAGCTACCCAAAACTGTAGTTGTTGTGGCCAGTCACAGGAAGAGATACAGGACTAGATGAAATACTAGTCTGACTCAACAGCTTTTATGACAATTTAGGGATGCTAACAGAGCAACTGTAAAATATCATGGGCATGACAAATATTGGGTTTAGGTTTCAAAACAGCCGCAGTCCAATTCCCAGCGCTAGATGGAATTATTTAATATGGCTTGTTCCAAGTCTCTGGCCAAAATTCTGACACAGCTCATTTCATGCTGCCATAAAGAGGCTACACCTGATAATTCAGTTACCAAAGTAGGCTGCAGAATCTTAGAACTGGAAGGGGCCACGAGGTCACTCAGTTCAACCTCATGGTCAGTGCCCAAGTTCAAATTAAAGCACCCAGACACGTGGCTTAGTTTCCGCTTGAACATGTACAGTGAATGGAAGCCCACCTCCACCTTGAGTAATTGGGTCTTCTGTCAAGCTGTTCCTACTGTGAGGAAGTTTTCCTAACCCTCCATTAGCTTCTACCTTCCTGTAACTTAACTCCATCACTCGGTGTCCAGCACTCTGGAACAAAAGAGAACCACACTTGACCTTTTATAGCAGGGGTCCCCAACCTATGGGCCGTGGGGCTCCCTCCTCCAAACCCCGCCTCCTGGTGCGGGCGATTACCCCACCCCCGGTGTGCGTGATTGGCTCCCGCCTGCAACCCCCAGTGCATGCAATTGGCTCCGGCTTGCAAACCCCGCCCCCTGGTGTGCGCGATTGGCTCCCGCTTGCAAACCCCGCCCCCCCAGTCCGTGGAAAAATTTTCTTCCACAACCGGTCCCTGGTGCCAGAAAGGTTGGGGACCGCTGTTTTATAGGACAGCCTTTCAAATCTTTGAAGAGTTTTCTCACTCTCTCTCAGCCCAACTCACCTCACAGGGTTGTTGTGGGGAAAATAGGAGGAGGAAGGAGTATTTGGTATGTTCGCCGCCATGAGTTATTTATAAAAATAATAAAGGCGGGATAGAAAACAAATTTTAAAAAATCCCCCCCCATTGAATTTTCTCAACGCTAAGCATACTTAGCTCCTTCCATCTCTCTTCATGTGACTTAGTTTCTAGACTCCTATTAACTGTTCAAATTCTCACCTCACATTGCCTCTCCATTGGCATTTGCCCCCCAGAACAAGTCAGCCTTGGTGCTTTGTTTTTATATTACTGTAAGCCATTTGAATGCATATATGTATGCAACAAGCATAGGAATAAACTGTGATAATGATGTCCATTTTAGTGGTGGGCTAGTACTCCGTTATTTCACAGAGATAAAGCAGGCTCCATATAAAACAGATACTGTTATTCTCCAGAATTTCTTTTATAACAGGCATGAGGAACTTGTGGTTCTGCAGATTTTCAGAAATACAATAACCACCGGCGCCAGACAGTATGGACAATAACAAATGATGCTGGGAATTGCAAATCAGCAATATTTGGGGAACCAGAGATTCTCCTGTAAAGAATCTAAGGCCTTCCACCACCCCCAGCTATATTAATACGTAGCCTCAGACTTACACCATACAATGCACAATCTCTGTTCTCTCTTAGAATTATGGATCCTTGATGTCAGACATTGTCTGACTAGTGACAGAATAAATTCTTCCTTTTTTTGACTTACCAGCATCATTCCTATTATCCAAGTCCAAATATCTTCCCTGTGGAAAGATGTTTATCAGGGTAATTGTATGCTACAGGTAGTCCTCGACTTATGATCACAATTGGGACTGGAACTCCCATCACTAAGCAAGGCAGTCATTAAGTGAGTCATGCCTGATTTTATGACCTTTTTGCCACAGTCATTAAGCGAATCACATGGTTGTTAAGCAAATCTGGCTTCCCTTCCCCCATTGACTTTGCTTGTCAGAAGCTGGCTGGGAGGGTCGCAAATGACAATCACGTGACCCCGGGATGCTGCAACCATCGAAACCCATGCTGGTTGCCAAGTGCCTGAATTTTGGTCATTTGACCAAAGGGACACAGTGATGGTCTAAGTGTGAGGACCGGTCGTAAGTCACTTTTTCAGCATCATCGTAACTTCAAACGGTCGCTAAACGAATGGTCGTAAGTCAAGGACTACCTTTATAGGAAATAATTTTATTTATTTATTTATCACATTTATAGGAAATGCTATTACAGTCTCTCCCCTCCTGTAACAAGCAATGGAACTTGATTGCCCAGCATTATCATGTTAAGAGTACTGTTTGTAGCAACCAATAAAGTTAGAAGGGGGAAGGAGGGATGGTTTCTTGGGAAAAAAATGCAAGTATTATTTTTATCCTCTATTTAATTCATTAGATGTATAACATTTCTTCTAGGCGGCAGCATGAAGTGTGCTGCTTCTTCCAACTGTTCCACACAACAATCCTGTGATAGTGCTGGCTAAAGTCAGCCAATCAGCCTCCATGACTTTGCAAGGACTTGAACCTGGGTTCCCCCAGTCCTGAACCAACATACATACACACACATAAGCGTGTGCTATACTTTGTCCATCCAGCTTGGATCACCATCACAAGCACCCAGCAATCAAAACCAATAACTTGTTAAATCCTATTATGTGGTTCCTTTTTTTTATTTTCATTGGAAAGTGCCAATGCCAACAAGTTGGTGTGAGTGTTCATATAAGAGGGGGGGGGGCGAGGAAATGCCACAAATGAAGACTTATCATGGATCAGGAAGAAATGTGCTGGGTCCCTAGGGATTTGCAACGTGACCTCGTTGTTCCAAAACTGACTAAAGTATCTGTGCAAATAGGCAAGGTCTCCCCCTTAACACTCCTGTCTCTGCAAATCAAGCTTACCTTATAATTGCTGGAATTGACCCACGAGGTAGCAAGACCATCAACCATTTTATCCAGCATGGTCTGATCATGTTCAAGATCAGCGGATTTCTGTTTATCTGTGAAATAATCTATCAGTTCTTGGCCAACCTGAAGTCGCTTCCCAACGTCTTTCTGCAGGACCTGCATCAAGCAGGACTCCATTGTGGGTTCCATAACGTTCTAGAAATAGAGCCCAGGCAAAAGAGAAGCTAGAGGGCAGCAGGTTTGAAAAGTCCTCCTGTAGATGTATCCTCGAGGTCGCCTCTTTGTTTGACGAAGGTTACCAAGGGCCTGGATTTCAAAGATGTGATTCTGGGAATGGCAACAATGCACCATGTGTGTCTGAAGAGCAGCTGGCAGGTTATTAAAAGTTCAATTTAAATAACTAGTAATAGATAAATAAAGCAGAAAGCAGACCAGCCAGGCTGTATGACCAGGTTTGTGATGCTTTCCAAATCAACAGTCCATCCTGAAAGAAATTTTAGAGAGGCAAAATTAGTGGCAAAGAATAAGCAGAAATCTATGTTGCACAAATGAGATATTTGACATTTCCATTTTTAAATAATTAATAGCCCTTGCAGTTCCCTTTCAACTAACTGCTATGACAACTAATTTGGGTTCTAAAAAGGGGGACTAAAAACTTGTGTATTTTTGTATCTTATGTAGTACTGAAGTCTGTCCCAAAATTAAAGCCCTAAGCTTATTACATAAGATGTCAAGTGTTCAGAAAATGCACACACACATATCACCCCCTTTTATTCAATAACCAAACAGTGAATCCAATATGGACTACCAGCAATCATATTTAAATAGAGAAGGACACTTTGTTACATTATCTGTGCACCCAAACCAGGTATTACTTGAAGAAAGAAGAGGGAGAAAAAGCACAACCAAGACTCCTGAACAGCAAGGTTTAGTATAGTCTTAAGAGAAATCAAGCCTGGGTGCTGGTTTCTAAATATTAAAACAAGCATCTTGTTTAGAATATGGCTTAACGGATACTGTGAGTGATGCTCCATAATCAGGAATGTCAGAATGCTATTCTGAAACCTTCTCTTACTGCAGGGCAAGCAATACAGCGGCATGGGTGATACATCATTTGCAACACTCTCAGATGGCATCTACAGGTCTCCATATATATTGCTCTGTAACAAAATCTTTCCCCCCTTTGGAATTTTCTGAATTTTGCGTATCTTTCCCACTGAATTGTATCAGAGATCCATGTGGATCTTTCATAGAGATGTGCAGCTATTTGGATCCAAAGAAGGAAAGCTTCTTCTTCATTTACACATTTATTCTATTTGTCAGCATCTTCTTAAAGAAGCCATGGCTTTTCCAAGGCTTGCACAGTAGCCACACATTCGCAAGAAAACATGTAAATTAAGGAGGTGTTAAGGAGGAATGCAACAGCCCTACAGCACAGCATTGTCAAATATCTCCCTGCTTGACTTGATATGAAGTTCTTATTGTAAAATACAGTGCTTGGTTTCTGCCAGACATAACACCCAAGACAACCCAAAAGTTACACATTTGATCCACCTGTGCACAGAACATTAGTCCAGAAGCCTGGAAGGCTATCCATGTGTTTTCTGGCAAACTTGAAATGAGCATCAATGTTCTGTTTAGTGAGCAATAGCTTCCACCTTAGCACTTTTTTTTAGATGTTTTATCCCTTTATTATTTTTACAAATAACTCAAGGCAGCGAACATACCTAATACTCCTTCCTCCTCCTATTTTCCCCACAACAGCAACGCTGTGAGGTGAGTTGGGCTGAGAGAGAGGGACTGGCCCAAGGTCACCCAGCCGGCTTTCATGCCTAAGGCGGGACTAGAACTCTGTCTCCTGGTGCCTTAACCACTTGAACAAACTGGCTCTTCAATGAATCTCATGTTTACCCAATGCTTTTTTTTTATGGTGGAGTCATAAGCATTTATTTTAGCCAAGGCAAGAGAGGCCTGGAAATCCTTGGATATTTTTCCAGGGTATTTTGTGACTTCCTGAACCATTTTACACCATGCTCTTAGAATGATTTTTAACAGGACAAACATTCTTGGGAAAACTGCCTATTGTCCCAAACCATTCAAGATGATATTTTTGTAGATCAGTAGAACTCCAAAGCAATGCTTTTTGTAAACTTTTCCAGACTGACACATGTCCATACATTTTTTCCAGAAAACTCCAGAAACTTCTTTGGAGCAAGGCATGAAAGGCCTGAAAGTCTGTGACAAGGGGAACCAACATTTGTGAGATTTCTACAGGGGCTGGCCCAAAGCAACCCAGATTGTTTAATGAAGCTGGCCTTGATTATTGGATTGAATTGACTGGACTAAAGGGACAATTAATACAAGTGGCACATTGCATGTTGGATTACTCTGTTTATGAAATAAATGTCCATGTCATTTATTTACTCGGTCTCTCCTTATAAATCAGCATCACTACATGAAGCTTTCATAACATTCAGTAACAAAGATATGCAAAACTTCAGAAAACCTGAAAGGAGGAGAATATGCTTTTACCAAACTGTGTACATGTATATGGTTAAAATCTTATGAGATCACCACATCTTGCAAGACTTTAGCACTCAAACCTGAAATCTCATGAGACAGTCAAAGTTTCAGAAAAAGAACACCGAAATCTTGTGAGAAGTTTGCGTAAGAATGCTGAAATCTCAAGATGTCAATCATTTTCATTAAAAAAAAAGTATTTTGGTGCCCAGTGCATGATACAAAGTCTTGTCATGGTGCTCTGCATCTGAAAAAGCTGCTGAATCTGCCTTACTCATATATAGATTCAATACAGGTTTGCTAATATAAAAACTGGATTAATCACATCAGTGTTGGAATATCTAACTGCTCAATTCTTCCCATGTCCAACCAAAAGTAAGCCTCACTGATTTCAAACTTATCTGAGAGCAAGCCCCATTGTATAAATTGATGGTATAAGCTGCAAAAGTATCATGATATCCGACTCGGAAGCGAGGCATGCTGGGACATGTAGTCCAATGCCTACGGAAGAAGAGTTGGTTCCCCTACCTCCTTCCTGTGCACGCGGTTAAATGATATGTATATGAATTGTTAAATATATATTGAAAATGCTGTAAGCCGCCTAGAGTCCTCCAATAGGGAGGGGATAAGCGGGGTATAAATACGATAAATAAATAAATAAATAAATAAATAAATAAATAAATAACCATGGGCAAAGTTTTCTAATCTCAGATATCTGGCATCCTCGAGGTTTCTTTCTGAAGGCAATTAAGCACCTAAATTGGCACACTCCTATTTCTAATGCTACTGAAGCCATGAAACCAAATACTGTGGATTATCATAATTCTACAGAAAAAAATTGGATTAAATTGTCAGTATGCAGACTCCCCTTGTTATGGCTACTAATATAATGATTTATCTGAGGTACCACCGAATAAATGCAGAGGCATTTTACTATATTGCCCAGATTATTATAGGAAGTGCAACCAAGGTGCAATCCACATGCTTATCTGAAAGAAATTTACATTGCAATGATTGGTATTTACATTTGCAGAAACTTGGCTTGACAAAATGTACATTCTTAATCTCTTAACTTGTTTCACCAGCTAAGGGGAAGACAAAAATACAACAGTGCAAGAAGTATAACAGATTGTTTAGTTGTAACTAAAAGGATTTTGTAAAAAAACTGACTGCTTGGTTTCTATCACTACCATACAACATGGTGCAATGGTGGAAAATGAGGTGTCCAAGCAGGGATATGGATTCCTAATCAAGAAACAGTGGAAGAAGTTTCCTTGGAACCATTTGAAGCAGCCTTACCCTTTCAGGCACCCGGTATTCCTAGGCTGCTACATCAAACAGCTTTGGATATGCTTGTTTTGGTTACTGCTTCTTAGAGTTATTCTGGAGTGAGTATGTAAGTAAGTAAGTAGGTAAATAAATAAATAAATAAATAAATAAATCCCTCACTCTACCATGTTCACTTTAAAAATGAAGTTGATTACATGACCTGGATTTTCAGCAAGATAAATGCAAAATCCTAACAGCTGGCACTGCTGCTAACATGTAAACATGTCAGGGATGGGTGATACACATCTAATCCCACATTTATGGCTCAACAAATATTACCAGTGCAAATAAGCATCATTCATGTCACACTGGGCACTGAAGCAACTTGAAATTCTGCATTTGCTTCTGCCTGTCCAGATAAATAGATTATATCTATTTCATTTAGAATTATTTGACTTCATATAAATGAGTATTCAGAGTAAGCAGGGATTATGGCTGCTAAACGCTGTAGAGCTAACTTTACTGTTTGCAATCTTATCATCATCATCATCATCATCATCATCATCATCATCATCATCCTACTTTTCATTCAGCAGTGCAAGGCTGCATATATAGCACCTCCTGCAAGAGCTGGACCATAAGGAAGGCTGAGCGAGGGAAGATAGATGCTTTTGAACTGTGGTGTTGGAGGAAAATTCTGAGAGTGCCTTGGACTGCAAGAAGATCAAACCAGTCCATACTCCAGGAAATAAAGCCAGACTGCTCACTTGAGGGAATGATATTAAAGGCAAAACTGAAGTACTTTGGCCACATCATGAGAAGACAGGATACCCTGGAGAAGATGCTGATGCTAGGGAAAGTGGAAGGCAAAAGGAAGAGGGGCTGACCAAGGGCAAGATGGATGGATGATATTCTGGAGGTGACCGACTCGAGCGTGTGGGAGCTGGGGATGGTGACGGCCGACAGGAAGCTCTGGCGTGGGCTGGTCCATGAAGTCACGAAGAGTCAGAAGCGACTGAACAAATAAACAACTTCCCATTACAACACTGTGAGACAGGTCACCCAGTAAGCCTCCATGACTGAGACTGGCCTTGAATGTAGGCCTCTCCAGCACTCACCCAACACCTTAACTACACTAAATAGATACACACAGACGTAATGCAGATTTTACTTCGTCCTTTTCCTGCAATCCAAGCACAAAAGTACTGCTTGCAAGCAGAACTTCCCATAGACACAAGGAAAGTACACACTGTAGGTTATCTTCCTGACAACATGGCCAGCTCTTCTGTATCACTTTACCAGCAGCTGCAATCTCGCTCTTCCCTGCCCCCTTATACTGAAATGAATTTCCCTCACACATATTCTACTCTATTAAGTCTGGCAGACACTGTACGCAATCTCCTCTCCTCCTGTCCCCCGGCCATGCTCCAGAGTCCTTCAACTTCACACACCATTATTTGGAAGAGAGGAGAAATGCTGCCTGCCTGCAGATAACATTCTCTTAGCTTTAAAGTACTCAACCCTTGCAAATCTCTTTGAATTTTATAAAAGGAGGGCAGATCTAATAATAATATGAATAATATGAAATGCCTCTGGTTCTGCAAAAAAAAAACTAGGGCACACTTGAAGGAAAATGGGTCAAGTTCAGCACAAAAGTATGTGAATGGAGCAGAGATTTTTAAAAAAACTTCTTGCTAAGTAAACAAGCAGAACAAGATCTAAAGGCATCATGTGTCCAAAACACTAGAGAAGTGCAGCCTAACTGACCTCTATCCAACCAGAGGAGCTTCTGCAGAATCCGTTTCCTCTCTCCCTTATCAGACATTATAGGAGGAGAGCCCCCTTCATCTGCAGTGCAAAGAATCAGGAGTCCGGTAGCAGCACCTTTTCCGACTAACCAATTTTATTAAAAGACGTAAGCTTTCATGAGCTGCAGCTCACTGATCAGACCGAGTGCCTTTCCGGGACATCATTACTGCGATCCTCTTCTTTTATGAAAAGCAGCTAGAGCCTGTAAAGTAAAACAATTCCTCCAAACAATTCCTCCAGCAGACTAGCTGCCTGTTACTTCAACGTATTTAGCCTGCCTTTCCATCATCTTGTTGGAAGGAAAGCTTACCAGGTTCATCCCAAGCAGGGAATGAGAATACACAAGCAGTTGCTGGAACAGAGGTTGAAGGTTTATTTTCCAAGAGCATGCACAGAGTAAAGAATACAGAGTATGCTGGTTGGAAGGTGGCCACACATGTTCTTCTTGCCAGCCCCTTATATATAAATGTGGCCCTTTGATGCAAGAGGAGGTGAGAAATGTTGCTTGATTCATATTTGTTATTTCATGGATCTTTCTCTTTAGGGTTTCCTGAAGAAGTCTTAATTGAAGAAAGAACAAAGGCATTCCGCCCCCTGCTGCTTTTGTGGTTTCTGGCTCCTTTGATAAATTAAGGCTTTACCTCTACCCTCTAGGGGGCGTGGTGGATCAGTGGGTAAAACGCCTGTCAATCGGAAGATCGCAAGTTCGGAGGTTCCAATCCCTAGCCCCGCGTGAAGGAGTGAGCTCCTGCACTCACCCCAGCTCTTGCCAACCTAGCAATTTGAAAGCATGCAAATGCAAGTAGATGAATAGGTACCACTTTGGTGGGTAGGTAACAGCGTTCTGCGTGCCTCATGCCGGCCACATGACCGTGGAAGCGTCTTCGGACAACACTGGCTCTTCGGCTAACAAACGGAGATGAGCACCGGCCCCTAGAGTCGGACACGACTGCACAAATGTGCGGGGGGAACCTTTACCTTACCTCTACCCTCTATCTCTACCGGATTGTGGATTATGTCTACCAGGTTTTTAGATTCTTTGATTGTTTGATATTCTAAGAGGGTAGCCCTTTCTTTACTTATGCTAAGAGAATGGTGGTTTCGAGGAGAAGGAGAAAGCGCTGTGGGTTTTCTTAAATTCTTCTAACAATCTTAACAAGACCATTTATTTTAAAAGAATAAATATCATGACAAATGTTGTTCATCCAACTGTCAGATACCAGTTGAAGTCTCAAGACACTGGACAAGAGAGTTCGCAGCAATGAAAAGAAAAAAGAAAGAAAAAATCCCACAGATTTTAATTAATGAGTTGTAGGATATTGTGAATGTAACCCAAAATATAAAAGGACCTCATGTTTTGTCTACTTTTTGCTTAATTTTGTCCTACCCTGGGATAATTTCTATGCAGCTGCCCCTGTATATTTGCTCTCTTCCAAAAAGGGATACCTTCCCTCTCCTATATTTTTTCAAAACAAGAATGAGTTCAAACAGTGGTGTTCCCCTCTTTTATTTCTTCAGCAACATTTAACAATACCACTGATTTTTTTTCCTATTTACCTTTGGCCTTGTTTAGTAAATACAGACTTTTTTTTTCTTCCAACCACATTCTTTTTTATCTGAGTTGCAAATCACACTGTGAACCCACAGCCAAACTTGACTTAGGCTTTTGTTTTGTAAAGCACTTACACCTGAATCTAAACAACCTATGAATGGGGTTCTGCTCACAGGATGAGTCCCTGGAAAACAGGAGAGAGGCACTTTTTAGCAGGCAGTTCCCTGAAAAGCTGGAGGGGGGTATATTTTAAGACCCTCCTGAACAACATGAGAAGGGTTCCTGGAGGCTGCAAAAGAAACAGGGAATTAGAAAATGAGTGTGGTTTTAAAATTGGAGGAAGAAACATTAATAACCTGCGCTATGCTGATGACACTACCCCAGGCAAACTTTTTATGCCGGGAGCCATTTTGACATGCTCGTGCACATTTTGAAATGCTTGAGAGCCAGGGGGCGTGGTTTGCGGGCGTGGGCCAATCGCGTAGAAGGGGGCGTGGTTTGCGGGCGGGGGCCAATCACGTGGAAGGGGGCGGGGTTTGCGGGCAGGAGCCAATCACGTGGCTTATTGGGGCGGGTGGGAGGGCCCATGTAGCAGTTTCCCCCCCCCACCGGCTTCCCGCCCCTCCCTCCTTGCCTGCAGAAGGCGGCCGGCCTTCTCCCCCCGCTATTTCCGGAAGTGATCCAGCGCCGATCTGCGGGCTGTGGGGGCTCCAGCTTTGGAGGGCGCCGGCTGCGCCTCTGCCTCGGCAGCCAAGCTGTTCCGAACCAAGGAGCCAGGGCGGAGCCGGGGCAGGGGAGGAACGGGGAGCGCCAGGGGACTCACCCGCTGCTGCTCGGCTGCCACCTTCCTCCTCCGCTTCAGCCGCCCGCCCGCCGAGTCCCGGCCCTTCAGCCCCCGCTGGGGGGAGGGGGGCAGGGACTCAGCGCCCGCACGCCCGGAGCCCGGCAGAGCTGCGTCTCGCCCCGCCCCGCCCCGCCCTCCCAGAGTGGCCAGCGGAGCGCCACCGGCGCCCACCTGCTCGGGCAGGTACCAGCCTCTCTGCACGCTCCTTCCGCTGCTGCTGCTGCAGGGAGACGGCGTCCACCCAGCCCAGCTGCCCGGGGTCCAGGGAGATCAGCTCCGGCGGGGTCTGTGGCGAAGAGCGGCCGTGGGGGGGGGAACGAGGTGGGCGGCGACAAGCGGCACACTTCAGGGGAGCCGCCGCCGCCGCCGGGTGGGTCCCCTCAGGGCGGGCAGAGGCAGGCGGGCAGCCCCGGGCCGCCCGCCCGCCCGCCCCGCCTCCTTGCCTGCCTGCTTGCCTCCCTCCGCGAGGGAGGGAGGACTAAATAGGACTAAAAAAGAAGATCAAATGAATGACAACAGGTAGAACAAGCAGCCTTGGAATTGACAATGAAGATATCGAAGTAGTAGATAGCTTCTGCTTTTTAGGAACAACCATCAACAGTAAAGGAACAAGCAGTCCAGAAATACGCAGCAGACTAGCACCTGGTAGAGCAGCCATGAAGGCCTTGGAAAAGATATTCAAATGCTGTGATGTTTTTATACCTACAAAGATCAGAATCATGCAAGCCATGGTATTCCCCATGACACTCTATGGAAGTGAAAGTTGGGACTTTGAAAAAGCAAGATAGGAAGAGTATTGGCCCTTTTGAACTTTGGTGTTAGAGAGGACTCCTGAGAATACAGTGGACAGCCAAGAAAACAAACCAATGGATCATCAAACAAATCAACCCTAACTCAACACATTATCCTACTTCAGACCATTATGCAAAGACTTAACTCTCTGAAGAAGGCTCTAATGCTGCGAAAGGTGGAAGAAAAAAGAAGAGGATGACCAGCAGCAAGGTGGATAGACTCAGTTACAGTAGCAATGAGTGCACTGTTGGAAGAGCTGAAGGACCAGATTAGGGCCAGCAACATGGAGAAAATCCACCAATGTGGTTGCTAAGAGTTGACAATGACTTGATGGCATGTCGTCATCATCATCATCATCATCATCATCATCATATCTCCCTTCCTTCCAGAAGCTTCATTCCCTTCCTCAATCTCCGTTCCTCAAACAAAGAATACTCCATTCACAAAATATTATGCTTGCATTCTTTCCTAAACAATACAATACCCAACCCACTCACATACTAAAAGGGTTTGCTTCATGCAGACCTGAAGAGGATTGTACAGACTAACAAATACTAAATGGTATTTGAATGTCAGCTACACATAGATCAATTAAAATTTTAAGTTCTCTAAGAAAGGAAGTTTCTTAGTTTTAAGAAGTTCTCTAAGAAAGGAAGCTGGATAAATACATTATCATATATTTCCTAAATAGTGATGCACAGCAGAAAGAGAAACAGTAATCCTTTAACTTAAAATGAAGACTCCTGCATTACTTTAAAATGACCTACTGTGACATATTTTATATGGACCAGAACTATTGTTCAAAATGCATATAGTTTTCCATATGCTGCTGCTACTACTTTCTTGCATTGCTTGATCTTTATTTCAAAAAAAAATGTAGGACAGCTTACAATAAAACTAAAAATTGCACACACATAAAAAAACCATAGCATGAGAAAATAAGCAGCAGCAGTTGCTTCTGGTCCCTCTCTCTTTAAGCACATATACTGTCTCTTCTCCTTTTTCCTCTAATATAGATATCAATCCACCTAACTACTTCATGATCTAATGAAGCAACTAGCTAAATTGTATACAGTAATGAACCTGCTGGTCTTTCACAAAGCCACACCTGCTTTTGCTGCAGCAGACTGAGGGGGGGGATCTTCTGGAAGTGGTCCCTCAAGGCTCACACATTTAAACAGAGTTGAAGATTTGTGTCGCAATAAAAAAAGAAAATACACAAGCAGAGATCCCAAATTTAACAATGGCTCAATAATATAAAATAAAAACATCGGTATAAATGAACCACATTGCATGTTTTATTCTGTAAGTCTTTTGCAATTAAAACATTTCTGCATTTTGTATTGATTGCTGGTATTCATACCTCATCCCTGCTGCCCAACTGCTGTCCTGGGGAACTACAGTAAGTGTGTTGCAGAATGAAGATATTCAACCCAGATTTAATACAGAAACTGCATGCACATACTGTATATCTAGTGGTGTGTTTTTTTTCCTAGCTAGTGAAGAGAGAAAGACGTATGATGTAATGCAGTGGTTCTCAGCTGGTGGTACTGTGTATATACGATGGTGGGACTCAGAAGCAGTCTTGATAGGACACAGGATTAGAAGCTGAATCTTTAAGTCTTTTAAGGTTTTTTTTAAACCACAAATTATAACAGAATAGTAGAATTCATGTACACATTTAAATGCCATTCTTGGAAAATATGAGTCTTTTTGTTTTTGGCATGGTGGAACCTAGGTTCTTCATGATTCGTGGTGGGACTTAAAACACAAAAGTACAGAGCCCCTGGTCACCTGGAAAGTCCTTGGTCCAGTCAAACACTCTCCTATATCAGTATTTCTCAACCTTGACAACTTTAAGTTGTATGGACTTCAACTCCCAGAATTTCCCAGCCAGCATGGGGGATTCTGGGAGTTGAAGTCCACACATCTTAAAGTTGCAAGGTTGAGACCCACTGTCCTAGATGGGGGGAAAAAACCTCGTGAATAAGCTTCAATGTGTTATCAAATGTATAAGCTTCAGTTTCTAGCAGGTTTGGCAATTGACCTGCCGAATAATAATTATTTCCAGAGAAATTAATGGCTTTGAAAAATGTACAATCTTGAAGGGAAAAAAACCCCCATGATTCTTCAAAAGACCTCATGTTAGATAATACCGAAAGCCCTCTTCACTACAGAAAATTTAAATGAATTTGATGAAGATAGTTCTCTCTCATGCATTTATGCCTGGAATATTGTTTCTATCTTTAAAAAAAATTGTGATAGCTAGTTCAGTTTTTTTTTTAACCACAAATGCCTCCAAAGTACAACTGTAGGAACCACCTCTTTCCCCTGTTCCCAAACTCCAAGTTGGGGGAGTAGGCTAGCTTCCATCAATCTTAGCTTTACATTTCCCAAAATATACCAGGATGTTTACTATAGACACCCTGGCAAAGAAGAAAACAGGTTTAAATAAACCACAGCTGGCAGAATTCACACAGTATCATAAGCAATAAACCACTGCAAACCACAACAGCTGTGTTCATACCATACAATAATTCAAAACCAAACAATGTAAGAGAAAGACTTTAGAATAAATGAATGCAAATGACTCAATTCTTTGAAAAATCATCTTTGACCATAAGGCATAGCATTTCCATTTTAAATATATAAAATGTCACACCTTTTCTATTAGGAGACATTCTGCCATAACTATTTTGGTAAATTAGAAACAAATAAAATGAATTAAAATATCAAATTATAGAAATGTCTCAGGCACTACTTTTATAGCTTTAGCTTTCTTAACAGATCAGGAGTCTGAAGGGAAACTTTTCCATAAGTTTCATTTTTCACGAAGCCTTCTTGCTGAGACAGATTTGTGGCTTTCCAAAAACATCATTCTGGATGACTCTGCGTTCCATTTTACAAAGCTACTTTGTTGCTGTTTTCCCTAGGTATTTTTCCATTTATCTTCATGATCTCACTATATCATCTTTAGCCAAATTCATACTTTGTGATAATAGCTGCATATGCCTAAAACAATAAATAATAATTGCTGGCTGATCAGCAAAATATATCATGTAGATATACAACTTGTTCATATAGAGTCACGATTAACCAACAAACATGGCTTGTTATATATGAACTTGGACAATTCATTCTCTCTCTCTCTCTCTCTCTCTATATATATATATATATATATATATGCATGCATGCATGCATGCATGCATGCATGCTGTTTTGTTTCATTTGGGAAAAAAATCTCAAAGTAGCTTCTGATTAAAACAACACACAAAAACAAAAATAAAAATACAGAATGAAAACATGTAAGGTAAAGCACTCATTGTATTTATGTGAATATATTTCTCACCACAACTGCTACAACTGAAGTGTGACCCCACCCAAGAAAGACTGAACTTCAGTTCTTGATTTCCAGGACCTCTGTATTGTCTGCATTTAAGTTTGTTTTCACTCACGAAGCCTGTTAATTAATTTAAGCAACATTCAAGAGCACTGATTGCTTCCATGGAGTTAGAGCATAGCTTTCCAAACTGTGTGTTGCAACACAGTACTGTGTCGCCTGCGGTGTGCAGGTGTGTCACGCAAAAACCCGGAAGCGCTGATGGCGCGCAGCAGCGGCGGCTTGCCATCAGCGCTTCCGGGTTTCGCGCGACACACCTGCACACCGCTGCCGCACGCACCGCCCCACCCCCGCCGCCACCACGCCCGCCGCCCCGCCGCCACCGCTGGTGTGTGTCACCAACAGGAAAAGTTTGGAAAGCTCTGAGATAGAGGGAAGCATTGTAGCAGTATTGATTGGTATCATCAGTCCATTGATGGCACCACCCTCCAAAACTCCAGATGACTGGTTCATATAGATACTGACTGAACAGAATAAACAACAAAAACAAACTCTATGGAAACCCGCAGGTCAACCCCGTTGAACTGTTGTCCCCACACCACCTTTTGGACCCAACCCAATAGGAAGGAATGGAACTACTGCAAACAGGGACCACAAGGCCCAATTCTGCCAGCTGTTTCAGAAGGATACCAGACTGCACTCCCCACCATCCAGCTTCAGTCAATGGCTCCTTTGGACATCTCATAATAACTCACCGAGCAGCATTATATGAATTAGCCCAAGGAAATTGATCTTCTGTGTTCTTCCCCTCCATTACTGGGGTTGTGAAGATTCTGGAAATTTTTATTTCCATGTTTGATTAATGACAATTTAATATTAGAACTAAGCCCAAGTTGTGGTTAATGTTAATTAAAATTGGTTGAAATTTCCATTTCATAATCCTTGGTTTGAAGTTCGTTTGCCTCAAGTAAAGATGATTATAGATTAAGTACAGTCTGTCAGATCGAAAAACGATAGGAGGAGGGAGAATGTGCAAAGCTCATATGAGCTTGCTGCTATTGTGATAAACCACAATTTTAGAAGCTGTCTGAAAACAATGTGTAATTCTATATTATGAATGGGATTTCAGGAGGTGTATTTTTTTAAGGAAGGAAATGGAAGGAAATGACTTTTAACAATGTAACTGGATTTTTTTGCAGAATTAGAGATTTGGGGCTGAGTAGATTTTATATAAGAGCCAGTTTGGTGCAGTGGTTAAGGCACCAGGCTAGAAAGTGGAAGAAGAAGTGGAAGGCCAGCTGGGTGACTTTGGGCCAGTTGCTCTCTCTCAGCCCTAGGAAGAAGGCAGTGTCAAGCCACTTCCAAAAAATGCTGCCAAGAAAACTGCTGGGACTAATCCAGGCAATCACCCGGAGTCAACACTGGCACACACAGACAAAAAAAAATTTTTATACAGGAAGAGAGAGAGCCCCCCCTCTGTGAAAAGCACTAATAGTAATTTAATAAATCTGCAATCCATTTCTGAGACTGAATGATCTGCAATCTGAATGAGTGTGAAATAAAATATTACTAACTGGTAAACAACAAATTTTCATGTTTCAAATAATCACCCAACCCTCATCCCCACAAAAAGTATGGATTAATATGAATTTTTAATTTGACAAATTATTCAAACTTGAACTATCCAAAGCAGTACTAAATAATACAATAGCTTTGGAAACCTGCAGAGGTAAATTCCCTTTATCACATTTGCCGATTCAGAAGACAGCCCTTCCAAGTCTGAACTCAACCCAATGCTTCCACGCCTCCCTTTTATCAATCAAATGAAGAACTGATGTCAACAGTGAGAACAATGAGCTCAACAAGAGAGCAACTACTCATCCTAAAATAAAGAGAAATGACTTATTGGAGATACTTGCAAGATGGGGAGGCCCTCAAAGATGTTGGGTAACTATGGGAGATTGCATATATATATATATATATATATATATATATATATATATATATATATATATACATACACACACACACACACACACACACACACACACACACACACACACACACCATATTTTCTTTCCTATTACATTAGGAGAGAAAGAGTGTGCCAGTCTGGTGTAGTGGTTAAGGCACAGGGCTAGAAACCGGGACACCGTGAGTTCTAGCCCTGCCTTAGGCACAAAGCCAGCTGGGTGACATTGGCCAGTCCCTCTCTCTCAGCCCTGGGAAGCAAGCAATGGCAAACTACTTCCAAAAAACCTTGCCAAGACGACTGCAGGGACTCATTCAGGTAGTTGCCAGGAGTCAAAAACTGACTCAAAGGCACACCAAAAAAGTGTGTGTGTGTTCTTGCTCTATGGCATTTCAGGCTCAACTTATTTCACAGAATAAGCATATTAAAATTCTTTCCAAAAGCTACCCATGTTTATCTGTTATAGGAAATGAATCCTTAAAAGCTCACACCATAATAAATGCATACTCTCTGAGATGCCTCAAGCCCTCAGTGGCAGAAACAGATAATACCTGGGGCTCTGGAGAAAGAGAGAAAAGTTGATCAATTACAATTCAGAGTACAAAAAGGAGCATCCCCTACAGTTATTGCAAGTTTGTTAAAGGTTTAAAGGCCCCAAAGGTTCTTCTCCACTAAATAAAGAATTAAGGAACGTTCCATATAATCCTCTGGTTTCTTCACTGGACAACGGCTCTTTTGTAAGTTGTTCGTTTACAAGGTTTAAAATATGACTTTAAAAGCTGTTCACATATTTCTCTGCCAGGCAGACCCCAAACACAATAAAGGCGCTAAGCAACCAAGAAGGACCTTAGTTACCAGCAAGACAGAAGTAACCAATGAACTTGACTGGATCACTGAACAAGAGAGGAAGACTCCAGAACATACTTTTCAGCACTAAGAGGGATCGATAAACCCTCATCTTTAAATACTGAAATAATCCTCCTTTGGACAGGTGAATATCATGCCCATACAAATAACTAAATGAAACATTTTATATTTTGTGTTTCTTTGAAAATGCAATCTTTTACAACTCCTAACTGTAAGCCTATTACTCATACCATTGTTCCATAGCAATTCCTATGACTGCTTTCTCTTATTTTGTTATTCAGTATTATTCTGATTTTGCTTCTCTTTTTATACCAGTTCCACCCTTTCTTTATAATTTGAGGGACATGTATATGGTTTATAGTTATTTAATGTTAAAACATTTTTATGTTTTATGTTGTGTATATGTTGCAACCTTATGCAGATAGACTGATATACAAGGGCATGTCTATTGTGCCTAATATTTTTTTTAAAAAAGGTTTCCGAACAGACTTGGTAAATTTAGAATTTAGTTCACTAAGGATCCACTTCAAAAGCAAAACTCAGTGAGATTCACATCCATGCTGCAAACAAGGAGTTAATTCAATGCTACTTTAACACTGTTATTTTAAGCAAATGCAATGCAGAAATGCCTATCTTGTCTCTCCTCCCTTTTAAACAAACTGGATAAGGAAGGATATTACAAAGCTTAAAAGCTTTTATTTTGCATTGCAATTAATCTTAATAAAAGCACCACTTTAGTACCCAATGGATTTCTACTGTAATAAAACCACAGAGGTCCTCAATTTTAATAAGGAAGTCGTGCAATCTAATGTTTAAAGTCCAGCCCTGCTCCAGGCAGGAGGAGGCAAATGTTATTTTATGGACCCATATACCTACTAGATATATTTGAAGGGGCGTGGTGGATCAGCGGGTAAGACGCCAGGCTTGTCAATCGAAGATTGCAAGTTCGGAGGTTCGAATCCCTAGCCCCGCGTGACGGAGTGAGCTCCCGCACTAGCCCCAGCTCTTGCCAACCTAGCAATTCGAAAGCATGCAAATGCAAGTAGATTAATAGGTACCACTTCGGTGGGTAGGTAACAGCGTTCTGCGCGTGTCATGTGGCCACATGACCGTGGAAGCGTCTTCGGACAACGCTGGCTCTTCGGCTAACAAACAGAGATGAGCACCGGCCCCTAGAGTCGGACACGACTGCACAACTGTGCGGGGGGAACCTTTACCTTTATACCTACTAGATGGCTCTGGACAAACCAGGTTTTGCATATCTACAGCCTGGCCAATATATGTTTATTCAAAACCCACTGTTCTCAGTGGGACTTGCTCCCATGGTACCGCACCCTTAGATTCCCCTACCTGAAAAAATAAGAAAAAGTTTCCCCTACCCCAAAATTAAAATTTATGAATTCATCACCTGCTTTCCCTTTTAGCAAATTCCTATATGAATAAGTCGCTGTGAGAACTTAGATACACATATTGGTTGAGCTCCTAGAAACGAGGAGTTCCTCTTTTCCCAAATTTAGCACAGCCAATTTGGAAGGACTGTGTTATCCCCCGTTCCTGCTGTTTAGAATGGCTACTGGGCTGATTTGGTTTGCATAGTCAACTTTCCACACGATCATAAAAATTGTAATGGAGCAGTTATATTTTATGGCTTTTGGCCCTAATATCTTTTTCTATTATGTTTAGTTATAATTGGAAAGTCTCTTGCAATTTTGATAATATAATGGGTTGGATCCAGAGATTCATCTATTTCCATTTAAAATAATTGGCACCCCGGCACCAATTTCCCCCTTGTTCCCTTATCGTGCCCCCAATCCATGAGTAACACAGCCTGAAGTAATCCAGTATAAATGTAATATTTCTCCCTTATTCCAATACCATCCAAAGACAGTCTCAAGATGCATATAATGTATTGTGCTTTGCCAGTCAGTAACCTGAAGAAGTCAACTAACACATAGTGGGTGTGATCACATGTTTATTTAGGGTATTTCAGGCTGATCCAGGCACAAAGCTTCCCCTCTGATCTCCAGTCAGCCTCTTCTGCCATTATTCTGCTCTTCTCTCCTGAAGAACCGTACAAAGCTTGGCATATGAAATACTGTAACACGATCCAGAAATGTGCACTGCTCTACAGAAGCAATGGAAGATGTTCTCTATCTATTGTTACTGACCCTTCAATACTGTGTGCTCAAAATTTGGAGGAACCCCCCAAATACCTGGGTGAATCTGTATTCCTGATTGGCCCAAAGAGAATTCCATCCTCCAATAAGCCACACGCTAGTTTATTAATCTCTGCCAAATGTATGCTGCTATTTGAAGAAGAGGCTGCTATTAGCAGCCTGTTAAGCTTGCACAACAAGACTAGAATGCTCACTGCACTACTGTGTTTTCCAAGCATGGGGGAATGAGGTTCCTTTGCCTTCCTCCTACAACCTTGCTCTGGTGGCATCCAAACGGTCCCCCTTGACCAGCTGTTGTGTCCATGTATAGCACAGTATGACATGTGGGTGTCGACACGTTACCACCTTGACCTGGCTGTTCTCATGAGCAATCAACAAATTTAAACGGTGGCCAATCAGAACTGTGTTAGACCGCTCTAACTCATTATATTGTAAGCATTTTCAGTTTTCTTTAATTCTGTCGAGTTTTCCAATCCACTTGTGGTGGTTTTGGATCATGAGATCAGCACTGCATTACTAAGCTTAAATGTCCTTGACTGTGGCATTCTCCTTGTGCTGGCTTAGCTTTCATTGTCTGCCTCTGTGCAATATCCAGTGTTCTTTCTTTCACATCAGTGCCCCATACAAGTACATTTTTGGAAAGATGAGCCAGCAGAGGGAATGATCAGTAGGGCAGAAGCAGCTCCATCTGATAACAGAAACAGGTCCTTGCTCTGCTCAACAACCAATCACTTTGATCTGATCACAGAAGAGATTTATATCAGCATCAGCTATCAAGTACATGCCCACCCTGCTTCTACAACAAACCAGCTTCTCTCCAGGTTTTCCACCACTCCAGTAAAGAGGGTCCTGGACTGCATTAATTCCAGATACTGTAATACTGGCATGGGAAAGGGAAGCAGTATTAATACAAAGCTACTTTTGTGCAGAGTTCAGGTAGTGGAATAGGAAAATGACAAAACCAAACACTGCCCCCCAACATCACCCAGAGAAATACTGAAGCTGGCATTTGTTGACCATGCATGTGAATATCTCTGTGCATGCATTTACATGCATGCAAGAGAGGTAGGCATTCACATGGGCAGACAAACTTGGGGTTATTCCTAGAAACACTACGGAGAGGGGAGGGGAGGGGAGGGGAGGGGAGAAGATAAATCCTAATTAAAGGTGCTCTTTCCTATGAACTGCTACTAGGGACTCAACTTCTTTCATGATTCCTGTTTGTTTCTTGCTTACACGTTTATTCAAGTTGTGAGGTCACAGAATGGGATGCAGAAGAGTGGCATACAAAACAGCCTAGAGAAGCCCAGTCAGAATAGCTCAATTTCATCTGACCTAAGCACATTTCTGCTGATGTGCTGTTACTGCTATAAGTTTTCCTGGCTGGCTGGCGACATGATGAAATGGAATGGCAGCAAAGCAAGAAGGGAAAACTAATCACCTTGCCTGTAATGAGTGGCATGCTCACTAATCAGGACAGCATCATTTGGCAGTCTTTCAGAATAGAGACAATAGAGGCAAGTTAGGGATCAGCAATAGGGATAGCAAACCATTATGCCAAGATTGATTCCTGCCAATTCAAGTTGTATCGAACTTTAACAAAGCAGCAGAGTACAAATTAGAATCAATCCAACTCCTTTTTTTCTGAATTATAGTGATGGAGTGGTTATTGTGCTAGACCAGAAGATCTAGTCCAAGTCTCCCTTCAACTGTGCAAGCTCACTGGATGACTCTTGGTCAAACACACTCAGCCCCACATATATCATGTAGTTATTGATGTGGGGGGAAATGATGCAGGGAGCACTTGTATGCCATTCTAAGATCCTTGAGGAAAAGCCAGAGACACATCAAACAAACAGATAAATTCATAGTCTTTGTGGTTGTCATTTTCTCAAGTAATAGATCTACTGCAGTGCAAAAGAAATGCCAACCTGCAAGTGCTGGATGTCCAATTTACATATCATAAATTTGACTGGTTCACAAGTATCTGTTTTGGTGCGAGCTCATTGGTTCCATAATGCAGATTGTTCCCCCATCCTCCTTATGTGTCGTCTTCTATGAGGGGAAATTACACTTCATATGCTTCTCTGATCGGCTTAAAAAAGAAAAAGCTAAATAAGTAACTACCTTCTCACATCACAGCAAATGACTTAACATGTAAACGGTGGACACAGACTCTATTGTTTGTTCTGCACCAATACAAACGTGTCTACTCAGATTTAAGTGAAACTGAGCTCAATAGATCTTAAATTTCTGTAAGCAAGTACAAGCCTGCAGCAGTCTTCTAAAGCTCATCAAACAGACATGAAGAATTGTTGCCTATTTTGGAAAGTGCCAGCTTTTTATATATGTGAATAATTGGGATCTTGGCTCAAAAGTGGTGCTGAGGAGGAGAAACATGACAAAATTGCTCTGTATAGTTCTGCCATTATGTCTAATAAGGCTAGGTGCAATACTCTGGAAAAGAGTGGGTCTTATGGGGAAAAAACTGAGTTAACTGATATCTATGGCTTGGAAAGCTAAAACATATAAGATACTAATCCAGTTCTAATCATGTTTCTTTACTGTCATTTACTGTCACAGATTTGATGACTGATTACGTTTTAGTAAATGTTCAAAAAACACTCCAATACATTGCTGAGAATTGGTTGATCGGAGTGATCTATAGATACAAAAATAAATCCTTAGGACATTAATTTTCCAGCATTCCACTTCAACCATTTTATCCCCCACAATCTATTTCTTTATAAAATATGGCCATGTTATACCTGCTAAATGAAAGTGAGACAGAATTGGAGATACTAAAAATAGAGATCACATTCAAATGAATTTAATGTAAAATATTTAACCTGAGGTGACATACCAGAAGCATAACTAAAAGGCACAAAAATGCTGACAACAAGCTCAACATTACCCAGAAGGTTTCCTTGAATACCAAAAGATAAAGACAACTCTATTTTAAACAATAATAGGCCTATATCTTTTTAAAATGTTGCCTTGCTAACGTTAATGCAGCTAATACTACCTGTTACAAATAAGAAGGCATTTTTCTTGCTTACATATTCAACAACTCATGGGTACGGTTTCCAATTACTTCCTCACTTTAATTGTTTTTCCAAATAATCTGGATCATAGCAGCAGGAATGTGAGAACTTGTTTGCATTTCATAACTGTATTCTGTCTTGAACTGTCATGAAAATCAAAGTATAAATTAATTGGAAGCATTTAAAACATATCCCAAAGCAAGACAGGTTGAAAGTATTTTGTCAATGTTGCCAGGAAACAATATAGTCTTCTGCTTTTCTACCCAGACTATCTGTCTCAATAGAACTAGTTAAATAATAGTTTTCTGGGGTACTATTTTGCTAGACCCATTTTAATTTCATTAACATTACATTCCTGAAACACAATTATGGAATAATACATGAAATAATCACTAACTATAATAAAGAAGCTAATTAACTGCAATCATTTAGATGTGGGGGGAGGTCTACGCATGTGAGCTCAGAATCCTAAAAGTTGTAGTTGCACCATATCTAACCGCCACCAGAGTTGGGGAAGGCTGGTTTAAGTGATCTATCTTCATTTTATATTTGAAAAGTGCTTTTTTTTACTTATATCCCGCCTTCCTCCTCCAGAACTTGAAACTAAAATAGCTATGCAAATACAAAGACCAGTATCCTAGATTGCTACAGCTCATATACAAACTCTTTCCAAGTACATGGCAGCCAAATTCTGGACTGCCTACCACAGCCCAAGTGGAGGCTCACCCAATATTTACCATAGTACCCCTATCTGACTGCAATTAAATCTAAAATATTTGCTATGTAAGTGCCCTGGGTAAGTCCATTCTACTGCTAACATCACTTAAATGACATCATTTATGCCAGCAGAGAAGTCTTCGTATATACAAGTATATATGCACAGGATTCCACATCAGCAAGGACCTTAATAATGCAAGATCCTGGCTCATGTGAAAATCAATGCATATAAAGCTGCATGTGTGAAAGTTTTCCTGTTGTAAACATCATTTCAGGAGTGTCACTGGAGTGCAGGGTTTTTCCAGATTGCTCACACGGTGCACCAGATTTAATAACACCATTTTCAGATCTTGCACTGGATCATTCCATGCCATTTCTCCTACTGACATGACCTCTTGATTCCTGGGGACCATCAAGCTTTTGAACCAAAATTAAATCCTTACTACTGAAGCACAGAGTAGCAGGGGGAAAAAGTTTGCCAAATATCTGTAGAAAAATATCCTAGCAGCTGCTTATTGTATTTTCAATAAATTATCAGCTATCTTTACTTTTCTATTAACTATGTATGTACATAGCTGTGGGGTGCTATCTAGGATTTGCATGTTGCCCTTTAGAAATCACTTATTATATTAGGCTCTTCCCCTAGGAGATTACAGATTGAAACAGACATACAGAAAAAATAAACAAGAGAAGGGCTAAGCAGACTTGGGTAAGTAAGGAAAGAACTGATCATTGTTCCAAGTGCATGAACTTTTAGTTATAGTAAGTGACAAAAGATGACAGCAGGTGGGAGCGGGGCAATCTACCGCCTACTGCGGTTGGCCCATACATTCTGTAGGAGATGAGAAGTCAGCAGTTTCTCCTCTTGTAGCACTGAAGAAGAAAAAAGGATTATCTTTTCTGATCTCCTTCATTTCTGGGAATTATGTCACATTCCCCCTCCCATAGAATGCTTCATTCTAAGGAGTCTGGTCTTCAAAGCAATCCACTGTGACAGTGACTTCCATGGGGACTTCACAGAACATGCCAAACCATACAGCTGGATTATTGTTGGCATGTTGTTCCAAAGCTTAGTAGCTAATCTATAAGGTATCATTTACAGATTACAAGTGCTTTGTTCACACAATATTTTAAGCCCGCATTCCCCTAACTGTGCACTGCAGCATCCCAGGGCACCACAGCAAACTCACAGGGGTGCTGCGGGATATTTTACTACTTAATACATGAAAATTAGTGAGTTTGCTGTGACACCCCGGGGTGCTGCAGCACAGTTTGGGAACTGCTAGGGGCATCGTGAACTGAGAAACTTTGGGAACCTCTGTGCTAAGCCATAAACAGTCAAATGACGTTACAGGTATGGCTTCACAGGATGTATGGACACAGCAACATGGAGACTCCTCTCAGAATAAGGCATGAGTCTTCAGTAGGCCAATTCTGACAAGTGCAGAGAAAGGATACTTTTTCCAGTCTGGGGAAAGAAAATGACCCTTCTCAGCTGAGAAGATAATGGAAGATGTAATCCTGAGAATTGCATGAGTGTCCAGGAGAGTATGGGTATATGTGTAAGTTGAGTGAGAGATTCTGTCTGCACATGAAGGGTACATGCCAGCAGTGGCCTAGTTCATTGCTGGCTTGTGGTCTCTAACATCACAGACAGGAACTAGAAATGATTCTCCATCCCTGGACCAGAATGATTCAAAGGAATCTGAAAAAAGTAGTTTTAAGGACAAACGTTGCATTAAAATGTTCTGCGAGGCAGTTCCTGACATAAGATATAGCAAGGGAAAAGTGTAACAGGTTCACAAATAAAGTTCACAAAATGACTACAATCCCGTAACATGTTCAACCAAGTTAGTTAAAGACCTCTTGGGTTATATAAACCCAATAGCTTGTTCCTTCCTGGGGCAGGATCATGCTCTCCCCCAAAATCGAAAGTATCGAAGCAGAGGGTTTATATAAGGGTAAAACTGAGGGTTAACTTGTGGTTAACATTATTTCCAGCATCTGGAAACACAGGGACACAGAGATAAGAGTCTAGAGCAGCATCTGCTTCAGGCATTTGATCCTTATGGTGTATTTTTCAGTTTTCACAAACACACATACACCCAGTGAATATTCCATTTGCCTCTGACCCTGAACGATCCCCCATTCGCTCCAACCCTGATCAAGCTCCCATGCATTTTAACATTGTTTGAGTTCTGGGGTGGGGAAACTTGTCAAATCAAAAGGTAGCTGGAATGCTAGTTGGGATGGCTGCTCTCTATTTAACAAGGACAGGTTCAGCTTTCTCCAGTTGTCTGCCTCTGGATCACTGGGTAAGTCATTGTACTTGGGAATAGTGATAGACTCAGTTGTGTTGTGCTAATGCAACCAATATGTTCCATCATTGTTATTTTCCATTATGTAATTAAGCCTTCTCACCATTTAGGTCTCAAGGTGCTGCTCAGTCATAGTATCAAGGAAAGTAAGTTATAGAGAGTCACAGATTACTTTCCTGAGAATTTCCTTGTAATTATACATAAAGGCTTTTGCTCAACTGGTCTTTCCCCGCCCCCCAAAAGCATATGCTCTAAATCAGTGGAACTTTTTTTCAGGATCAATTTGTGTCAGTACTTATGGAAACAATCCAAAATGTGGGGTCCTTGGTGCTCTCTGAGCTTGGTTGTCTGCTTGCAGATGTTTCATTACCTGACTAGGTAACATCATCAGTGCTAGTGAGTGTGGTGTTTGTTCCTTGTTTATATACAGTAGCTTGCCCTGCCAGTGTTGGTGGGGGTGTGGCTTTCTCCTTGGTAGTTCCTTGATTAGGGTATTGTTTTCTGTTTGATTGTTTGTCTCCTTAGTAGTTACTTGATTTTCTACTTGATTGTCTGTCTGGTGTTAATTCCTGCTTATCTAAGTCTTGGCTGCTGAGGAGAATGTGCTCAGGTCTTTTTGTTTCCTTCTTAGCTTTTTTATTGTCTCTTTTGAATGGTGTGTAAATGTGGTTTGTCTCTATGTGTCTATTGATGGCTGATTTGTCTGAGTTCCAAGCTTCCAGGAATTCCCTAGCATTTTTGGATTTAGCTTGGTCTAGGATGCTCAGAGTTTCTGAGTTGAAACAATGGTTGAGTCTGTCCATGTGCTGTGAGACTAAGGAGTTTCCACTGCTCACAAAGTTACATTTTATAGCTGATTTAAATTTTATTTATTATTTATCTTCAATATATTCTTAGTAACAGTTTACTAGATGTTTATGACTTAGAAGGCTATGGTCCTGAAAGTTGGGTAAAATATGGATTTCATTATCAAATAAATGCTGTTGTTGATATACAAAGAAAAAATCTCATCATTTTGAGATAATGTGGTTTAAGAAAAAAAATGACAATTTCAAAAAGTGACATGCTAGACACTATGATAGATTACCTCATGCCTTCAGATTTTTAGACAAAATTCCCCAGAAGACCACATATTCAGTGATCAAGATTATGAGAATTATAACACAAATACTTGGAAGACATCAACTTGTTAAAGTGATCATCAGAGATCACACATGTACAGCTACCTGAAAATAAAAATATTGTTGATGCAGAGATGTGTCATAATTGCCCAATTAAATAGCAACTGGATTCTCCTCAAGTCTTGCTATGCTGCCTCATCATGGCAGAGCACTGTTCCTGGGAAGGATGAGTGGAAAACAACAGCAAAGGTGTCATTTTATACTGTGCAGGAGAAAAAGGCAATGGTAAGCCACTTCTAAATTTTACCAAGAAAACCACACACAAGATAAAGTGATTGATGATATAGTGCCAGATGGCGGGCCCCTCAGGTCAGATACCACTCAATATGCTATTGAGGAAGAGCTGAAGATCTTTCAGAGTGTCAATGGTGTTTATGATGTAGCTAGATTAAGCTTTTTGGGATTTCTAGTTGTTGGTTCTGCCGTGCAGGAAAAGAAAATCTGAAGTTGCAAAGACAGAATTACAGTGGGAACATGGAATGTAAGAAGCATGAACATGGGAAAGCTCAACCCAGTGAAAGATTAAATAAATTGATTACACATTGACATCTTAGCATCAGTGAATTGAAATGGACTGGAATGGGACAGTTTCTGTCAGAAGATCATACCGTTTAATACTCAGGACATGAAAAACAAAGAAGGAATGTGTTGCTTTCATAGTCAAGAAAAAAATGGCAAAGACAGTATTGGGGTGCAATGCAGTCAATGACTGAATAATAACATGAGCAACTCTTTAATATGGTTAACGAAGTTTATGCTCCAACCACTAATGCAGAAGAAAGTTCAATCTGAAATAGACAGAACATATAAGCAAGATGTATTGCTTGTGGTTGGAGGCTGAGATTTCAATGTTGAAAATATTGAGGAATATGGAGTTGGACTGTATGGCCTAGGAAACAGAAATGAAGTATGAGAATGACTTATCGATATCTGCCAATCCAATGGTTTCTTCATTGCTAACACAGTCTTCCAACGTCCAAAACAATGCCTATATACCTAGGTATCACCAGATAGAGTACACAGAAATCAAATTGACTACGTTACTGGTACAAGGAGGTAGAGGAGCTCAATTATAGCATGAAAACATGGCCAGGTGGTGACTGTGGAACAGATCACAAACTGCTCATGTGCAAGTTCCAAGTTAAATTAAAGAAGAAAGCCAACCAGTTTCCATTATATGATCTTGAGCACATACCCACCATTTTCAAGAAGAACATCAGCAATTGCTTTGAATCCCTGAATCTCATTTATAGAGAACCAGAGAAACTGTGGAATGAAATCAAAGAAGTTGCTCAGGGAAATGTGAATAGAGACTGCCAAAAACCAAGACACAGAAAAAACCAAACTGGATATCTGAACAAATGGTAGAAATTGCCAAGAAGAGAGGAGAAGCCAAAGCCAAACAAATCTCAGGAAGGAATTTAACAAAGAATTTCAGAGCACTGATAGAAGAGACAAGAAGCGATATTACAATGACATCTGTAAAGACATAAAAGATGAAAACAGAAACAAAAACAAAAACAAGGAAAGCCTTCCAAAAGATCTTTGAATTCAGAAAGAGGTACCAACCTTGAACTGGTATACTAAAGGATGCCAATGGACAGATAGTAACTGATTCAAAGATCAAACAAAGATGGAAGGAGAATACTGAAATTCTGTACAGTAGAAATGACAACATCCAAGATACCTTAGAAAATATTCCCCATTTACAAGAAATGTAGTACCAGAAGGTGAAATTAGATCAGCATTCTGATCATTACCAAATCAGAAGGTTACAGAAATTGATGGAATATCTACAGAAATATGGCAAGCAACAGAAGAGGAATCAATAAAAATTCTAACCAAACTATGTCAGCAAATCTAGAGAATGACACAGTAGCCAACAGATTGGAAGAGGTCAGTCTACGTACAATACCAAAGAAATGAGATTTAACAGAGCATGCAAACGATCAAAGGTAAAGGTAAAGGTACCCCCCGCACATTTGTGCAGTCGTGTCCGACTCTAGGGGCTGGTGCTCATCTCCGTTTGTTAGCCGAAGAGCCAGCGCTGTCCGAAGACGCTTCCACAGTCATGTGGGCACATGACGCGTGCGGAACACTGTTACCTACCCACCGAAGTGGTACCTATTCATCTACTTGCATTTGCATGCTTTCGAATTGCTAGGTTGGCAAGAGCTGGAGCTAGTGCGGGAGCTCACTCCGCACGCGGGACAAGGGATTTGAACCTCCGAACTTGCGATCTTCCGATCAACAAGCCTGGCGTCTTACCCGCTGAGCCACCACGCCCCTGCAAACTATCATACAATATCTTTAACTTCACATACTAGCAAAATAATGGTTAGGATCATCTAATGCAGGTTACAGCCCTATATGCCAGATGTTCGAATTGGTTTTAGAAAAGGCCAAGGAACAAGAGATATTATTGTTGATGCACACTGGATCATTAAGAAAGCCAAAAAATACCCCCAAAAAATTTATATGTGCTTCATTGATTATAAAAAGGCCTTTAGTTGTGTTGACATGTCAAGTTGTAGAATATCCTTAAGAAAATGGGAATCCCAGACACTGTCCTCATGCAAAACCTATACACAAGACAGGAAGCCACAGTCCAGATGGAAAACGGTGAAACAGAGTGGCTCCAGGTCAGCACAGGAGATAAGGATGTATTCTCTCTCTTTATTCATTTAATCTATATGTTAAATATATACTGAAGGAGGCTGGATTTGAAGAAGATGAGCATGTTTTTAAAACTGGAGGAAGAAACATTAATAACCTGTGCTATGGCGATGATACTATTTTGATAACTGAAAATGTTCCAGTAATGAAAGTCAAAGAGCACAGTGAAAAGAATGGAACTAAGCTTAAATGTAAACAAGACCAAACTAATGACCACAGGTACTGAGCTGGTAAATAGGGTCTGTCTTTTAGGAGGGTCTACGAACAGTAATGGAGCTAACAGTCAAGAAATATGCTGCAAACTAGCACTTGTTAGGGTAGCAATGAAAAGATATTCAGATGCTGCGATGTGTATATATCTACAAAGATTAGGACTGTGAAGGCATTGGTTTTCCCTGTCACACTCCGGAAGCAGAAGTTCAACTCTGAAGGAGGAGGATTGAAAGAGTATCAATGCTTTTGAACTCTGATATTGGAGAAGATTCCTGAGAATACCATGGATAGCCAAGAAAACAAATAAATGGGTCATAGAAAAAAACCAACCCAGAGTTCTCATTTGAGACACAAATGATCAGGCTCAAATTATTGTATTTTGGATATATTATGAGAAGCCCTAGTTCTCTTGAGAAGTCTGTAATGCTGGGAAAGGTAGAAGGACAGAGATGAGAATGACAAGCAGCTAGATAGATGGACTTGATCGCAGTGATGATGGGTGTACTACTGGAAGACCTGAAGGGCCAAGTTGGGGACAGATCATCCTGAAAGAAGTCTATATATGTGGTCTCTAAGAGTCAACACTGATTTGATGGCACATAATCAATTATAGAAATTGGACACTTGCTGCATGATAAACTCATCATTTGGAAAGGGCAGAGGAAGTAGTTATACCAGTGACGTTTAAGAGAAATGGTGCAAATCCAACAATTTGTAAATTATTTAGTTGAACCCAAACTAAATACTTTACAAACTGTTTTCCACATCTTAGTATATTTAAGCACTACTCATAACCTCACATCATTTAAAGTTCTGAGGCTCAAATATAGTGAAATAACTCTGAGAAATATTATACAGCTTCATTTTATAACCAAGTAACAAATCCCAGTTAATTTATACACACAGATGCACAAAGAGCTAATTTAAAGACTGCTACAGAAATGTGACAACACATTTTGGAGAGGGAAACTGAAGCCAAAAACCGAATGTCCAAAAAGCATTTAAGGAAAGAGATCTCGCAGGAAGGTTGAAATGATAAATTTATGATTGTATATGGCTGTAGCACGAGTCTGAATCTCTGATTTAAACACAAAAGGGAGTGGCGGAGGTAAAACAAAAGCTGCACTTTCCCGGTAACCTTCTCTCTCAATTTAGATCGAAGACAGAAACACACACACACAGAGAACAGAGTCAGTAGGTCACCCAACCCACTTTCCGCCCGTCTATAGACATGCAGTTATAGTGAATGGATTTGCTTTGTTCTCGCATAAATCATCCCAAGGAAAGGAGGGTCGGCAGGAAAATCCCCCCACCCCGCAGATCACTTTCTGAAAGAGTTTCCCTCACCATTGCCCACCCATTGTGCAGGCGCTTCCGATCTTTCTCCCTCTCCCGCATCTGAAGCAAAATCAAACCGTGACCTTCGCGAGATAAACGAGGCGGCCACCAAGACCCGAGTGCCCGCACTTCTACTGCCTGCTCCACTGTACTCTTTTATCACCTAAGCCAGATCCCTCCCTCTGCTCATCAGCCGCGCCAGCCCTGCACACACACACATCCAAACAATGCTCCCTTCCCCCTCGCGTCCCGCACATCTCCTCTCCCCCTCCGGCCTTCGATTTCCCCTCCCCCAAGCCCACCACCCACCCATGCAGAAAGTCCATGCAACATGACAGTGCAAGCGCCGGGCGGGAGGGGGGTCGACTACCTGGCGGTGGCGGTGGCGGTGGCGGCGGCAGCGACGCTAACACTGGAGGAGGGTGCAAAGATATCTGGACCCCTGCACGTCCTGAAAGATACATTCAGACAAGTGGGAGCAACAGACATATTTAATCCGCGCTGCTCCTGCTGCCGCTGCCTCTGTTGCTCCTGCTGCAACTGCAATGCATGGCTGATGCTTTTCTCCGCCCCTGTGTTGCTGATAAAACTGCAGCTTGGGCTTGGTAAGAATGGAAGCGCTGCTACGCATGCGCACTTCGCGTTGGCTGGAAAGGCTGAGCGGACCGGTGACGGGCATGCGCAATAGGCCAGGGTCGAAAAAAGCTCAGTGAGCATGCGCTTCATATTCCTGGCGCTTTTAATGACCATCACGCATCTGCTGGCCTGCCGTCGCCTAGTTTATGTTCTCCTCGGGCTATCAGACCCGGGATGCCAAACTCCGGATGACCATGAGATGGCAGCAAAGAGTTGCATTTTCATTTAGGTCTTAATCGCCCCCCAGTGGGCATCGGGGGTTTTTTCCCCCCGATATATTGTAACCCCAAATTCCCGACGTCAAAGATAGTGTTCTATGGAAGACTAAAAAAGAAGGAGCGAACCAATCTATAGTGACGGAATCCGATCAGAACGATAGGGGGGGAGGGATCTGAAGCGCGCCAAAGAGATGATCTCAGCGCGTGAAGTGCGCATGCGTTGATGAGTCGTGTGCCGTAATGGTGTATAGGCGCAAAACACACTGCTGCATACCTTCATTAGTATTCCTACTGGGGGTGGTAATGACGGAAGGAGGCTTGGCGAATAGAGGTGCAGTGTGTGGTTGGAGATTGGGGTTTTCCTTCCGGGGTTAAAAGTTATGAAAAGGCACCAAAAGGAGGGGGGGTAGTCTGTACCTGAGATTACCATATGTGCGTTTTACAAACCGCATAGTGATTTAAAATTTTAGTTACGGGCAAGGCATGTTTGCATCATTAGAGAACCGTGTTCAAACCCATTTTACTGGCACTGCCTTAAAAATGCTCGAGAAGGGGAAAAAGAGTAGCATAGGACTCTTTATTCCATTTTTTGCCCACCCATGAGTTCCATAATCACAACAAGGATATCTTCGAATGCATGCTACATGATATAGTTCTGCAATATTCATGTAACTTTGTTGATTAATAAGTTTTTCCATTAGGCAAACACTTTTGGGACATTAGATTTTATCATTAGATTTTACCAAAAGGAGCAAGAGCCCAGCATAGGACTGTCCTATCAAGAATGGAGAATATGTGGCCTTCCAAAGGCTGTTGAACTCCCATCAGAGAGCCAGTTTGATGTAGCCGTTCAGTTGCTGAACTAGAAAGCAGGAGACGGTGAGTTCTAGTCCCGCCTTAGGCATGAAAGCCAGCTGGGTGACTTTAGGCCAGTCACTCACTCTCAGCCCAACTCACCTCACAGGGTTGTTGTGGGGAAAATAGGAGGAGGAAGGAGTATTAGGTATGTTCCCCACCTTGAGTTATTTGTAAAAATAATAAAGGGATAAAAAAAATCTAAAAAAACCAATAATTTTCAGATCTTGGTACTTTGTGATCTTCTCCAATAGAAGACAAAAAGTTGGAGAAGATCACAAAGTATCAAGATCTGAAAATTGAAGTTGAAAGATTATGGCATAAACCAGCAGTGGTGGTCCCAGTGATGATCGGCACACTGGGTGCCATTCCAAAAAGCCTTGGACAGCACTTAGAAAATCTGTGCATCGACAAAATTTCCATCTGTCAATTACAAAAGGCCACAATTCTTGGATCCGCACATATACTACGCCAATACATTACAACATCCTAGGTTGTTGGGAAGAACTCGATATAAATTAAGGCCAACACCAGCTAAAGAACTGGCAGCTGTGATTTCATGTTGTGTATATAATAATAATAATAATGTAGTCAACATGGCTAGTAATGGTTCATGATGAGAATTTGCAGTCTGGTAATACCTGGAAGTCTGTATACTGCTCACCTGGCTATTACCTGATAGTACGGGTTCTTATGCAAAAGTATGTCCTATTGAGCTCAAGGGGGATTCCTTTCAGTAGGTATAGACTGTTGCTTAAAAAGAAATTCTCTTGCAGATGAGAGCTTTCTTTGACAGATTGTTTTCAGAGAACAATTTTATATCAATTATGTTTTCATTTGTTATCTCTGTTCTGAAAGCTGATGGATTCAGAAAACTGTTAAATTGGCTGGTTGCTGATGTTATGTTTTAATAAACAGTTGCCATTCAAATGAAATTATCAAGAAACTGTGATTATACTTTGCCCCCTTATGCTATATTTATTTGTTTCAGCTTCTAAAAGTGGAAAGTCTTGTCTGTAATTCACCAGACTGAAGTGGTGATGCCAAGAGTGCACCATAAAGCAAAAGCATCACCTTTTGTTTCCTCTAACCTATTTTCCACTTTGTATAACAAATTTGTTGTTTATTCGTTCAGTCGCTTCCGACTCTTCGTGACTTCATGGACCAGCCCACGCCAGAGCTTCCTGTCAGCCGTTGCCATCCCCAGCTCCCCCACGGTCGAGTCCGTCACCTCCAGAATAGCATCCATCCATCTTGCCCTTGGTCGGCCCCTCTTCCTTTTGCCTTCCACTTTCCCTAGCATCAGCATCTTCTCCAGGGTATCCTGTCTTCTCATTATGTGGCCAAAGTACTTCAGCTTTGCCTTTAATATCATTCCCTCAAGTGAGCAGTCTGGCTTTATTTCCTGGAGTATGGACTGGTTTGATCTTCTTGCAGTCCAAGGCACTCTCAGAATTTTCCTCCAACACCACAGTTCAAAAGCATCTATCTTCCTTCGCTCAGCCTTCCTTATGGTCCAGCTCTCGCAGCCATAGGTTACTACGGGGAATACCATTGCTTTGACTATGCGGATCTTTGTTGTCAGTGTGATGTCTCTGCTCTTAACTATTTTATCAAGATTTGTCATTGCTCTCCTCCCAAGAAGTAGACGTCTTCTGATTTCCTGGCTGCAGTCAGTGTCTGCAGTAATCTTTGCGCCTAGAAATACAAAGTCTGTCACTGCCTCCACTTTTTCTCCCTCTATTTGCCAGTTATCAATCAAGCTGGTTGCTATAATCTTGGTGTGTTTTTTTTTGAGGTTTAACTACAACCCAGCTTTTGCACTTTCTTCTTTCACCTTCGTCATAAGGCTCCTCATCTCCTCCTCGCTTTCAGCCATCAAAGTGGTATCATCTACATATCTGAGATTGTTAATGTTTCTTCCAGCGATTTTAACTCCAGCCTTGGATTCATCAAGTCCAGAATGTCGCATGATGTGTTCTACATACAGGTTGAATAGGTAGGGTGAGAGTATACAGCCCTGCCGTACTCCTTTCCCAATCTTAAACCAGTCCGTTGTTCCGTGCTCTGTTCTTACCGTTGCTACTTGGTCGTTATACAGATTCCTCAGGAGGCAGACAAGATGACTTGGTATCCCCATACCACCAAGAACTTGCCACAATTAGTTATGATCCACACAGTCAAAGGCTTTAGAATAGTCAATAAAACAAAAATAGATGTTTTTCTGAAACTCCCTGGCTTTCTCCATTATCCAGCGGATATTGGCAATTTGGTCTCTAGTTCCTCTGCCTTTTCTAAACCCAGCTTGTACATCTGGCAATTCTCCATGAATTGCTGGAGTCTACCTTACAAGATCTTGAGCATTACCTTACTGGCATGTGAAATAAGTGCCACTGTTCGATAGTTTGAACATTCTTTAGTGCTTCCCTTTTTTGGTATGGGGATATAAGTTGATTTTTTCCAATCTGATGGCCATTCTTGTGTTTTCCAAATTTGCTGGCATATGGCATGCATCACCTTGACAGCATCATCTTGCAAGATTTTAAACAGTTCAGCTGGGATACCGTCGTCTCCTGCTGCCTTGTTATTAGCAATGCTTCTTAAGGCCCATTCAACCTCACTCTTCAGGATGTCTGGCTCTAACTCACTGACCACACCGTCAAAGCTATCTCCAATATTATTATCCTTCCTATACAGATCTTCCGTATATTCTTGCCGCCTTTTCTTGATCTCTTCTGCTTCTGTTAGGTCCTTACCATCTTTGTTTTTGATCATACCCATTTTTGCCTGGAATTTACCTCTGATGTTTCTAATTTTCTGGAAGAGGTCTCTTGTCCTTCCTATTCTATTGTCTTCTTCCACTTCTGCACATTGCTTGTTTAAAAATAATTCCTTATCTCTTCTGGCTAACCTCTGGAATTTTGCATTTAATTGGGCATTTAATTTGAATAACAAATACTTAAATACAAAATGGAAGGATAATTAACCATTCCATACGGTATAACAAGAAACCCTTTTAAAATCCATCTCAAGCATTATAGGCCCTCCCATTCAAGAACTCAGGTTGCTGCTATCTTCTCAAGGAATACAAGACATGGGTAGGGACTAACGGATTGTTTTATTGCAAGTAGATTGCAGCCAATTAAGACAATTGATCAACTCTAAGGGACAGTGAAAAACTCTCAATGCATAAATTGATTCAAACTGTTCTACCACACCACATATGTTTTCCTTTAAACCAAGCTTTATGTTTTTCTCGCACACCCTTTAGAGGGCTGTTGAATCTCCCTACTTTTCATATTATTTACAGACAAAGCATGGGCCTTGAACTGAGAAGCCTCCTCCATTCTCATTTCCACTCCAGTTGCTGCTTTGCTTGCACTAATGTGAACTGCTTGCTCCACAGGAGATTGTGTCTTCTTTTAATCCAAGTTGAGGCATACAGCTTGTTGGGACTCTTTTTACAAATCCAGGCTGTAGCGTAGAGATGGTTACTTGACGGTACTGATGGCAGTGATATACGCCATTATTTGTGACATTTTCATCAGAGAAAATGGGCCTTGATGTCTTTATAATACAGTAGCCAGATTAGATTATTGTACCCCATTCTATGTGAGATTCTTTGTCAACTGTCCAAAGACAATCATTGCTTCAAAATATTAGTTCTTTTTAAAACGTAGGTTGCATTCTTGCTTTTTCTTTTCCTTTTTCAATTCTCTGGTGGTCTCTTTCAACCCCGCAACTGCACCTGTTTTCTTATATCCAACGTCCCTCCAAACCAGCGGTCAGGTTACCCACCTTTGAATTCTGGTTTTTATTGGTTCTTAGAAAAGCTAATAAAAGTTGTTTCTTAACTCCACTGAACAAATGGTACCCACTCTGTGTGTTCTGGGTTATTTTCTGGTTAGAAAATCTAATAGTAGTTTCTTACGGAGTCATCCATTGTTCTTCTATCTGCATTTATAATAAGTATTCCACTATAGTGGAATTTTTGTCAGAATGTGTGGTTTGTAACAAATAATTCACTGCAAGCCACCATAGATTTTCTTCCCACTTACAATTTCCGCAAAAGAACCTGGAGCATAAGTAGGCTGACCATACGTACCGTTTTAAACGGGACAGTACCGTTTTTTTCACATTTCCCGACCATCCCATCATTTTAATATAACTTGTCAATTTTGTCCCATTTTTTGAAAAAATTAGCAAAATGTCAGGCATGGCAAGATTGATTCAGCCAAGATGCAATTATCATTTAAAAAGTGCTTGATTGAGGTGCCTGATGTTGGGTGAGACTAGAGAGGGGCAAGGAAGGCAGAAAGAGAGGTGGGGAGATAGAGAGAGAAGGGGAGAGAGATCTTTGCCACCGCCTCTGCTCTGCTCTTAGCTGGTCGCTCTCTGCTCTCTGTTTGTTTTATTAAAATGCATTCGGGATGTGATCCCGCCCCCTTTTTTCAAGAGTGAAACTGATTATTTCTCCAGTTTGGCAAGAGAGAGTATTTCATTTCGGATTGTGGGAGAGAGAGAAAGAGGGAGAAAAAAAAAGCAGGAGGTGGAGGAGGGAAGGCAGAAGGAAGAGAAGCCTCGCCGGGCATGGAGTTTTTGAATGCTCCCTTCCCTGCCTCTCTTCTCTCCCCCCTCCCCTCCTTCCTGCGATCTGTGATGTTACAAAGCCCGTGAGCTCTGCTTTCCCCATTCGCCTCCTGTCAAATACAGTCCCCCGCTACGTCTACCTAAATTTTTGTATGAGTTCTGTCCCTGAAGAATAATTGTTAGCTCAATATGTTCATATAATAAAACTTTTTCATTTTAATGAAAACAAAAATATTTTTATATATACAGTAATCAGTTTAAGGACCAGCAAATGGATCTTAAAAACTCTTTAAAACGTTTTTTATCGTCTTACTTTTTCATGAATACGGAATATTACATAAGTTTAATCCCGTCCCATTTTTGCCATCCCAATGTCCCGTTTTTGTCTCAAGGAAATATGGTCAGCCTAGCCATAAGCAAACCCAGCAATAAGCCTGTTTAAGTGGATAGGCATGTTAAGATTGTGAATGTGGAAAGCTGGTGAAGGTGACAGCGCTAAACTTGAGCATCAGTTTCATTGAGGCATTCAGTTACGTTGTTTGAAGACTGGCTGGTGAAAAGACCACTGCCTGTATTTCTTGCACTGCCTCCTAAGGCCCAGGTACTCCCTTTGAGAATCTCCCAATGTTTTAACAAGACCCAAAGATAACCAGGGAGCTTCCAGGCCAGAGGTGGGCTAGAAATGCGTCCATCGCTCAACTCCTACATCCCACTGGCTGTGTCAGAGAACACGCTTCCCTGAAAGTGGCAAGGTAGCAATAGTACCCATCGGTTTCCTGGTGTTCTGTAGTACATGCAAGATTGGCATTAAACTGCTTCAAACGTTGGTTGTGGGTGAGATAAAGTCAGCATCACATACTCAAGGGGGAATGCTGGAATCATCCTGGCATTTTTGTGTCAAAGTAAAGGAAGAGGCCTTTGAAAGCTGTGCATTCCTCATGTAGCTAGAGTTTCTTAAAGGAGACAAACAGCAGCAGCATTCATTTTTCTGCTGGAGCAAGAGTGTGCCCCACCTTTTCCAGATCGATGGGAGATGGTTACTGCAGCATGAGTAAGCTACCATAGTTTTATAATCAAGCGCTCTGCTATCTCTTATCTTATTTGTGAGATCATTATCGCTTTTGGAATGCAAGGATGCACATATAAATTATGGTGATCCAATGGATTCTAAGTGGGCACCCACTTCATAGGGTGCCGAAATGGCATGAGAATCTGACCTACATAAACTATGTCCGTCATGACAGGCACTCCTTGAATTTCACCACCCAAAACAGCTGCCTCATCATAATTTTCTCCTTGGAAAATGAGAATGCACATTCTGTTGCTGAGGAAGGACATGTCCCTCAGACATGGGTAATAAAACTTGAGAAAAAGTCCATAAAATCTCATGGGATTACCATGAGAAGCCATCTCAACCCAAACCAGATCTGCCATCTTCTGGACCTGTGTCTTAACACCACTTATTTCACATACAGAGGTGACTTTTACAGACAAAAACACGGCTGTGCCATGGGTTCTCCTGTGTCACCCATTGTGGCCAATTTATACATGGAAGAAGTGGAGAAGAAAGCACTCAACACATTCCAGGGAACGGTGCCCACCCACTGGTTTAGGTATGTGGATGACACCTGGGTCAAAATCAAGGCCCAGGAAGTACAGGCCTTCACGGACCATATAAACACTATAGATGCCAACATTAGCTTCACCAGAGAAGACACCAAGGACAACAGACTGGCATTCCTAGACTGTGAAGTCCTCATTGGGACCGGTGGCAAGCTAGAAATAGGGATCTACAGGAAACCCACACACACAGATCAATATCTGATGTTTGACTCCCACCATCCACTGCAGCACAAACTAGGAGTCATCAGGACATTGTCACACAGAGCAGAAACCATCCCCACCTCCATGGATTCCAAAAAGAATGAAAATCAGCACCTGGGAACAGCTCTGAAGGCCTGTGGATATCCAAATTGGGCCTTCACCAAATCTAAATCTACCAGACCTAAAACAGTGAGAGATAGGGCTGAGACTCAGAGTAAACGAAAGAACCTGGTCATTCCCTACATGGCTGGTGTGTCTGAAAAGATAAAACGGATATTTGGCAAACACCACATACCTGTATATTTCAAACCCACCAACACACTGAGACAGAGGCTTGTACACCCCAAAGATCAAACTCCAAAACACAAGAAAAGCAATGTAGTTTATGCAATCCAGTGCAGTGAGGAGTGCTCTGAACTCTACATTGGAGAAACCAAACAACTTTTGTACAGGAGGATGGCCCAACACAGGAGGAGCAACACCACAGGACCAGAGTCAGCAGTTTATCTTCATTTAAAGGAAAAAGGACACTCATTTGAGGACATTAATGTTCACATTTTAGACAGAGAAGATAGGTGGTTTGAGAGAGGGGTCAAGGAATCCATTTATGCCAACTTGGAAAATCCTTCCTTGAATAGAGGTGGGGGCCTCAGGCACAATCTTTCTCCCATCTTTCTCCCGGCTCTGTCTTCTGTGCCTAGGAAGATTAAGACCATTTCACAAGCTCAACAGCAGCATGGTGATCTTAACGATCCTCCTTTAGATAATAAAAGGACTTAAAATACATCTCAATATAACCATGACCCCAGGTGTAAGGTCACACAGCTACCTAGAAACATATTTAGGATTCCCTTACCAACTTTGCTCAGACTGAAGAAGCTCCTTGGATAAGGAGCGAAACGTTTCCACTGAGAAAATAGAAATCCAGTTGACATGATTCAAGCTACAGACAAACTACTATTGTACTGTTGCTAAGAAAAATGCATACTGTATCTGTGAAGTCACCAGGAGTCAAGCTCAATATGGAGACTTTGTAGATGTTTGCTTTGTAATTATTATGCAAAAATACATATTCCATATGCTTATGTGGTTTTAAAACTACATTTATAATTTTATTTATGTGTGGCTAGATTTAAAAGTTTATCTCTCTGGGTGTGTATACTTTCCACCCCCGACTTTAAAAAGGGTTTTTGTCTGTTTTTGTATATCCGTACATATACAATTATGTATGTATGAATATGTCTGTGTGTATATATGCAAGTTTGTGAGTGTATTATCTGCATATACCTTACCCGACTGCAAGTGTAGAGGCACCTGATTTCTTTCTGTTTGACAGTAAGAGTCCGACCCTCAGTTTAGAATTGGAATTAAGCACCAGTTCGGAGGTTCGAATCCCTAGCCCTGCGTGTGGAGTGAGCTCCCGCACTAGCTCCAGCTCTTGCCAACCTAACAATTCGAAAGCATGCAAATGCAAGTAGATGAATAGGTACCATTTCGGTGGGTAGGTAACAGCGTTCCATGTGCGTCGTGCTGGCCATGACATGACCGTGGATGCGTCTTCGGACAATGCTGGCTCTTTGGCTAACAAACGGAGATGAGCACCGGCCCCTAGAGTCGGACACGACTGCACAAATGTGCGGGGGGAACCTTTACCTTTACCTTAGTGCTGTTTGTACTGAGTCCCAGTGCAAAAGAGTGGTTTGAGTAGAAAGAGAGGTTTTGCAGAGTTCATCCAAGCAGTCTGATGAATGAAGAACATTCAAGATTGGACTTAATGGCCTTGTGAGATGGCACTCTGTATTGTTTGACTTCCTTTAAAATTAGATAGTGGGGACTGGTTGTTTGGAGAAGAGAACTCTAGATTTACTGCTTCTAAATCCTGTCTTGATAGTGCCATTACTCTAACATAAGGTACTGAACATGACCCCTCTAGTAGTTAATGCGAAATTCATTTAGCACTGGTAATAGGCCCACGCTCCACACTGCACCTGAAGGCAGCAGGCTAGCTGAGAAGGTACAGACCAAGAGGCAGGGCACACATAGAGCTCTGCTCTCCAACACCTGCTTCCTGATGAAATCTCATCCATCTCCCTTTATCTAATGGCAGGGCTGGTCTGGAATTTTGGGCACAAGTAGCTTATCAAATTAGAGATGTTTCCTTTTCTCTATGGACAGTATTTGCCTAAACTGTTTTCATGACATTTCTTCTTCTCGTCTGAGTGGCATCTCCTTTGACTTTCCAAAGTTTAGCTAAAAGCTGATCTTGTTCTTTCTTTCCTAGCCTCTCTAAGGGCATTTTCATACAGTCGCCAGTGTCACACCCCTGCCCCCAAACACGCAAAAACATTTTCAAATGTCCTTACTCGCTCCCCGTGATGCAACCAGTGCTCCCTCCAGGTGACCAACAGGAGGGCACAAAAGCCAGCAGCCAGCTAGCATTCCATCTCCTCCTCCTCCTCCTCCTCTTCCTCCTCGCAAGAGAAGGAAAGCTGGTCACAAAGAGGGGGAGCTGAAAAACTCTTCCATGTGAAGCATCTTGTGTCACCATGATACCTTTTCATTGCGGCAGTTTCTAGTTGCCAGGTGCAAGCAACTGATTATTGCAGCAGGCAATACAGAAGTGTATTTCAGTTTGCATTAATGACTAGGGCTTGATTCCACAACAGATAACAGGTGTATGACTATAATTCATTCCAGTTCCCAGGACTAAGCAGTAACTTGGCCGTTCTTCCTCTTTCCACATTCTTATCCTTAGGGGAATTGAAGAGCGGCTCAGAATCTTCAGGGACAGAGAAAAGCTTTGCTGGCATGTCATTCTCTTAGATTCAATAACTATTGCCTTACAACAGCTTTTTTTCACTCAGCTGGATATGGCATTGTACTTAAAACAATAACAGGGCCAAAGAAATGTTTCTTTTCTTCTTCTTTTTTCTCAGCTAGCTAAGATTTCTAGGTTAATAGTGGGGCAATGTTCCCGTGCCTTCAACTGCTTTGGAGAAGTAAATATTTAGGAAAGCTCTGTTTTTTGCCACTGCCTATGACATCATATAAGGAGAAGATGCAAAATTTTCCTTACTGAGCATGCAATAGGGGAGCTGTATAGAAGCCCCATCTTGTCCCAAAATTAAAAGATGACACAGCTTGGTGCAAATACAACATTTTCTTAAGTTTCACTATAATAATATAGTGAGCCAGTTTGGTCTAGTGGTTAAGGTGCTGGGCTAGAAACCAGGAGTCTGTGAGTTCTAGTCCCACCTTAGGCATGAAAGCCGGTTGGGTGACCTTGGGCCCGTCCCTCTCTCTCAGCCCAACCCACCTCACAGGGTGGTTGTTGTGGGGAAAATAGGAGGAGGAAGGAGTATTAGGTATGTTCGCTGCCTTGAGTTATTTGTAAAAATAATAAAGGCGGGAAAATAAATAAATAAATAAATAAATAAATAAATAAATAAGGGTGAAAAACATAACCACTGTGAGTTATGAGATGTGGCAAAGCATATACATTTAATGAATCTATGTCTTTGAAGATTTTTGTAGCCCAGCCTTCCACATAATTTATTTGCTTATGTTTAACCAACATATGAAGTGTTAGGAGAGCTTCCAGCCTGCTGGAATTTCACATCTAGCTCATACATACAGTATGTACCATTATTACGGTCACTTGACCAGAATCCAAAAATCAACAGTGGGTGGAACAAAATAAAACAGTTTATGACTAAGTCATTGATATGATCAAGGTTGTCTGCTTTCCCAGACAGTGGAACAGAATTTCTACTGTTCATAGAAACGGAATCATACTGGTCTGATAACAACAACTGTACATAAAACAAATCAGAATTGCCTGGGTACTTTGTCAAATGGGGAGCGATAATATCCTTGCATCATAAAAAATACAATGTAGTCAGGCATGGACTCCCATCTCACTGGCTCCTTGTTTATTTATTTATTTATTTATTTATTTATCATCATATTTATATCCCACCCATCTCCCCCGCAAGGAGGGACCCTGGGCGGTTAAGTTCAAGTTCCATCCTTAGGCTCCACCCCATTTTCCCAGACCTGCATCCCATTCCCCAGGACCAGGACCCATTTACCTAGATCAAAAGGTGAACGGCCTTATTGACTGTATTCACACAGAACAAATAAGTCACAATTGGCTTAGTTTGTTGTGTGAACTTAGCCCTTCTGGTTTATATACTAAGATTTACAGTTTAGTGGATTGCATGAACCTAGAATCTAAACAAGTACAGTTTATTCAACAATATGATTAACAACAATGAACCCAGCTATTATCTCCTGTCAGCAACTAACTAGACTTAAAAACTCTCCCCACCTTGAGGTAAGTCTTTAAATAGTAAGTAAGTGGCAGCTGTTTTACAAGCTTCGTATGAGATATTTTTGGGAGCGGGGCACTGATGGGAAGGAAAGGACTAATGCTTCTCTCACCAATCTCTGATTCTTCCCTCAAAAAAAAAAAATCTCCTTGTTGCATCAGAAATAGCCTCAAGTGACTCCTTTGGAAACTATTTTGAACCCTTGCTAGGCATGTGAATAGGCATGTGACTAGAGAGTGTGGCTGGATTTACACATTATTCTCAGCTTTGGTTTTTTAACCATGATTAACTGAATAAGCCATAACTGATAGGGTTCACAAAACATGCTAAAGCCAAGACCAAACAATCTACATATAGCATGACATAACCTCTCAACCTAACATGTGGCCTTGGCAAGCTCATTATTAAGTGTGATTTTCCTGCTTATTTGGGGTGCGCCCTTCACATGGTGTTCTGTGGCCTCTAACATGCTTATTTACCTGAACCCTTGGGCTCAAAGAGATTCCCTACCACTGTTTTTCAATAATGTCCACAGTTTTAATAGTTTGAAACTTCCTTATATCATACATAGGATTACCAAGTCATGTTTGTTCGTTTGCCTAACTGAATTGGTGAAATTTTATTTCCTGCCCTACATCACTGTGCCAAGAAAATATCACATATGGAGTGTCTGCCCATCAGGTACTTTTACAGGTTACAGTTCACAATACACTAGTACAGTTGGAAGATCCTTCCCTTCCCTTTTCTTTCTTTCCTGCAAAATAGTAATAACAAGGGGTGGAATCACTGACCTATTCCATTTCTGTATGCCGTATATTGTACCTGTTAAGAACACCAAAGCCTTTGTAAGAGGCCTGGTGACCTTATTCTAAATGTATTTCTTCTTTCACCATCCTCTCAGTCTTAACAACTGTGTTACTTATACCAATTCTAAAAGTGTTTTTTGGAAATAAGTAAATCCTATGAAGCCTTATGAATATACTTTTTGTCAGTTAGGGCTTTCTACACTTTCTAGTTCAATGAGCAGAATCTTCAACATGCACTCTCCCTGTCAGAAGCTGAAGAACAAATAATGGCACTACATGCCCATCCATTTGCTATGGAAACTATGTTTGGTTAAGTATCAGGTGTCTGGATTTTGCTCGTGTGCCTAGCTGGCAAGTTCTATGTATTTATAACCTAGGCAGCCCTAAAGGCTAAAACAGCAAAACAATTTCTCTCCAAGCCTTGAAGTTTATTTCAAAACCTGGCTTGAGCAATGATAATATATTAATTATTGTTGGTTTTACAGTGCCAGAAGAATGCAGAGTCCTTCTAGGCAAAGATAAATATGTGCCCAGTAAGATTAATATTCTAGATTAGACAGAACACAATGAAGAGTGATAAAGCAAAGCAAGAAAAAGACCCATGTCAATGCTTGAGCAATCCAATTTCTGTATCAGCATCTTGGCACTGTAAAAAAGTGGGATGACAGATGCTTGATCAGGGCTTGGGAACCTGGGGCCTTTATTTTTTTTTAACTTATTTTATTTAAAACAATTGTATACTCACCCAAGGGGCGTGGTGGCTCAGCGGGTAAGACGCCAGGCTTGTCGATCGGAAGATCGCAAGTTCGGAGGTTCGAATCCCTAGCCCTGCGTGCGGAGTGAGCTCCTGCACTAGCCCCAGCTCTTGCCAACCTAGCAATTTGAAAGCATGCAAATGCAAGTAGATGAATAGGTACCACTTCGGTGGGTAGGTAACAGCGTTCTGCGTGCGTCATGCCGGCCACATGACCGTGTAAGCATCTTCAGACAACGCTGGCTCTTTGGCTAACAAATGGAGATGAGCACCGGCCCCTAGAGTCGGACACGACTGCACAAATGTGTGGGGGGAACCTTTACCTTTATAGTCACCCATCTTAAAACCAACTCTGAGCAGCTTATAACTAATAAAACAATACATACAATCATAAAACAAAAAAATAAAACTAAAAATAGAAAAACCTGGCACCACAACACACTTCCCTGATGCAACCCACACTTTCATCTCACCCTGACTTCACCCTATCCCAGCGCTTGGGGGAAGAGCCAGCTCTTGAGTGCTCTCCAGAAGGATAAAAGGATGGGGGCCTGTTGGATCCCAGGGGGGAGGGTATTCCATAGGGCAGGGGCTGCAACCAAAGACACACTTCTGAGGACACACAAGATGCCTATGCTTAAGGGAAGGGACCTGGAGTGTAGATGTAGCTGAACTACAACTACCAGCATCTTGTTGCCCTTTGCTGTATTTGCTTGGCTACTGAAAATGTAGTTCATTGATGTCTGGAAGGCCACAAGTTCCCCCTCCTTGATCTACAAGAACACCTTAAACTAGGAAACACCTTAAATTAGGATGCTGATCAAAGTGGAATGCTCAAATCAGCATCTTTCTGTGATACGATATGCCTTCTCTGCCACTGCCTCTGCCCTGTAGACCAGTATTGCCGCAGAAATCCAAATGGCCCTCATTTTGTTGGACTTTTGCAAGGCTTTAAAAACTTGGATGCCTCCACAGGCATTTGGGCCAGGAGGTTAAGTAAGCCCCATTGTCTAATTGTATTGTTTCAGTGATTTGAAGGGGAATGTTTTTTGATCCCAGGCATATGTTATACATACATATATACGGGTTGGGATGTTATGGCGGGAACCAGAGGGCAGGCCATCGTTGGGGAAGACGCCCCCGGTGTTTGTTACCGGTGGTGTGTTCCGGCCCTCCAGGTTCAAACCGAGGCCCTGGTCAGCAGATCCTTGAGGGCCCTGGATTCCGGCTGTTGTTGCTTAACGCCAGGTCGGTTAATAACAAGGGCCCCCTCATATGTGATTTGATCGTGGAGGAGGGGGCTGACCTGGCGTGTATTACTGAAACCTGGCTGGGCGCAGGGGGAGGGGTCACCCTCTCGGAGATCTGCCCGGCCGGGTTTCAAGTATGGCACCAGCCGAGACATCGGGGTAGGGGAGGAGGGGTGGCAGTTGTCATCAGAGAGTCTATGGTAGCCTTCAGGGGCGCGGCTCTACAAGTGGCCGGATGTGAGACCCTGTTTTTCAAGTTGGGTTCCCGAGAGCAGTTGGGAGTGTTGCTGCTGTACCAGCCTCCCTGCTGCGTAGCAATCTCCCTGCCCGAGCTGCTGGAGGCCGTCTCGGGGCTGGCGGTGGAATTCCCCAGACTTATGGTTCTGGGGAATTTCAATCTGCCGTCCCTGGGACGTGCATCGGAGACAGCTCAGGAGTTCATGGCTACCATGGCAGCCATGGGCCTGGTTCAGATTATTCGGGACCCAACTCGAGACAGTGGCCTCACTCCGGACTTGGTGTTCTTGTCGGAGCAGTGGCAAGGTGATCTGGGGGGAGAGTTACATCTCTCCCCATTGTCATGGTCAGATCATGCCCTGGTGGCCCTGAGATTCTCATATGCTGCCCCACTCCGCAGGGAGGCTGGACCTATTCGATTGGTCCGCCCCCGGCGACTAATGGACCCAATAGGGTTTCAGAGGGAGCTGGGGGTTATACCCGAGGATCTACTGCACGGTCCAGCGGAGGTCCTGGCCGCAGCCTGGAATAAGAAAGCAGCCGGGGCCTTGGACAGGATCACGCCTATGCGCGCCTCTTGCCCCATCCAACCTGATATTCCCCGTGGTTCACGGAGGGATTGAGGGTTCTGAAGAGGGTTAAGAGATGTCTAGAGCGCCGCTGGAGGAAGACAAAGACCGAATCTGACCGAACACTAGCTACAGCTGCAGTTAAGGCCTACCTTGTGGCGGTAAGAGTGGCGAAACGTCAATATTTCTCCACTCTTATTGCATCTGCAGAATGCCGCCCGTCGGCCCTGTTTAGGATTACTCGCTCTCTCCTAGGTAAAGTGGGCCCAGTGACCCACCTTCAGGGCCGTGCGGAGGAATTTTCGGAGCATCTGATGGATAAAATCGCTCGGATTCGTTCTAAGCTGGACTCCAAGCATGATGCATGGTCTGGGGAGATGCCAAGGGAAAGTCTGTGCCCGGTTATCTGGGAACAGTTTGATCCTGTTGAGCCTAAGGAAGTGGACAGGATCCTCCGGACTGTAAGGGCCACTACGTGTCATCTTGACCCATGCCCTTCCTGGCTAGTGAAAGCAGCCAGTGAAGTGACATGTGGTTGGGTCCATGCGATGGTTGCTACATCCTTGGAAGAGGGAGTGTTTCCGGCTGCTTTCAAGGAAGCACTGGTGCACCCCCTCCTCAAGAAGCCATCGCTGGACCCTACAGTGTTGGACAATTTTCGTCCCATCTCCCACCTCCCCTTTTTAGGGAAGGTGGTTGAGAAAGTGGTGGCATTACAGCTCCAGAGGATTCTGGATGATACGGATTATCTAGACCCCTTCCAGTCAGGATTCAGGCCGGGATATGGGGTGGAAACTGCATTGGTCGCACTTACAGATGATCTCTGGCGAGAGCAGGATGGAGGCAGTGCATCCTTCCTGGCTCTTCTTGACCTCTCAGTGGCTTTCGATACCATCGACCATGGTATCCTTTTGGGGCGGCTCGGAGAGTTGGGGGTGGGCGGCGCAGTTTTGCGCTGGTTCGCCTCCTTCCTCCGAGACCGGTCCCAATCGGTGGTAATAGGAGATGAGAGGTCCGACCCTCGGCCTCTACTTTGTGGGGTGCCGCAGGGTTCGGTTCTCTCCCCTCTCCTATTTAATATCTACATGAAACCACTGGGTGAGATCATCCGCCAACACGGGATGAGGTATCATCAATATGCTGATGATACTCAATTATATATCTCCATCCCGGGTGAGTTAAGTGATGCAGTGGCTGCCCTTTCTCAGTGTCTGAAGGCTGTGGGGGTCTGGATGGGGAACAACAGGCTTCAGCTGAGCCATGGTAAGACGGAGTGGCTGTGGATTGATGGCGCTTCGGGATCCAAGGAGTTGTCATCTTTAGATCTGGACGGGGTGGCACTACCCCGTTCAGACTCAGTGCGGAACCTGGGGGTCTTTCTGGACTCACGACTCCTGCTTGAAGAGCAGGTGGCAGTCGTGGCCAGAAGGGCATTTGTGCAACTTCGAGTTGTACGCCAGCTACGCCCTTTCCTGGACCGAGATGCCCTCCGTACAGTCACTCATGCCCTGGTCTTCTCCCATATAGACTATTGCAATGCACTCTACATGGGGCTACCCTTGAAGAGTATCCGGAAGCTTCAACTGGTCCAGAATGCAGCTGCGCATGCAGTTATGAGTGCCCCAAGATCGGCACATGTGACACCTCTGCTGCGTGAGCTGCACTGGTTGCCAGTTTGCTTCCGGGTCCAATTCAAGGTGTTGGTTGTCACCTTTAAAGCCCTACATGGCATGGGACCAGGTTACCTTAGGGACCGCCTCATCCCCAGAGTATCGACCCGCCCCACCCGGTTATGCAGAGAGGGCATGCTACGGATCCCATCAGCAAAAGAATTTCATCTAGCGGGATCCAGGAGGCGTGCCTTCTCTGCAGTAGCACCCGCCCTTTGGAACATTCTGCCCCTTGAGGTGAGGCTAGCCCCCACACTCCTGACCTTCTGAAAGCAATTGAAGACCTGGCTCTGCCACCTCGCTTGGGATGGGAAGAGTAATAGCTCTTCTTGGGGATGGCTTGCGCCGTAGAGTTCGGCTCGCAAACATTATATAACCGCCTCTTGGATTTTATATTTTAATATTTAAATTGTATAATGTATTTTATATGTTTTTAATTACTAACTTGATTGTAAACCGCCCAGAGCCCCCTTGTGGGGGGAGATGGGCGGTGATATAAGTTGGAAATAAAATAAATAAAATAAAAAATATTCTTTTTACATATTGATTTTATGAATTTTGTTGAGTTTTTGGATTTAATCTTTGTACGCTGTCCAGTCACCTTTGTGAGATGTACGTCTGTTCAAAGGCTGGATTCAGAAATGATATTTCAGAACTGACAGGCTCCGTTCGTACCCAAAGGGATCTAGAGGCAGTGGGGGAAGAACAGGTAGGTGGTAAATAATTTTCACCATTTTCCCCTTTTCTTTATAGCCCTTTAGAAAGCTGCCCCAGAGGCACAACACTTTGAAACACATGATACCTGGGGTCTGGGGGCTGCAAAGGCAAAGAGCAATAGACAGAAAAAATATTTTCTTCCTTTCTTCTCCAGCAAGCATCTTGTGAGTGCAGTTCAATTCATTTTTAAGTTTTGATTAATCCATTATCAGAAACTTGGCAGAATCCCCAAACATGGAGTTCCATTGTTCATCATTAACTGTTTTCATAAAGGACCAGTGGCATTCCTATGCTTAAACTGCAATTGCAGTTATAAACTACATTTCTCATCATACGTAGAATGTGTTATTTCACTGGGAAAAGGCAAAGGTTTTGATGGTAAAGATTTCCTTGTGCAAAATGTACTGCAAATGAAAAACAAATGTATACTGATGTAAAATAAATGAAACATTGGTGCAAGATGAAGTCTTGCTTAAGCAAATGAAATTTACTGCCCCCTGGTGTATCAAAAAGTTAAAGGGACTAGTCTATGAAGGTTCTCAGTCATCCAGGTGGAATTGTCTGTAGCTTGAATCATGTCAACTGGATTTCTATTTTCTTAGTGGAAACGTTTCGCTCCTTATCCAGACTGGCATTCCTAGACTGTGAAGTCCTCATTGGGACCGGTGGCAAGCTAGAAATAGGGATCTACAGGAAACCCACACACACAGATCAATATCTGATGTTTGACTCCCACCATCCACTGCAGCACAAACTAGGAGTCATCAGGACATTGTCACACAGAGCAGAAACCATCCCCACCTCCATGGATTCCAAAAAGAATGAAAATCAGCACCTGAGAACAGCTCTGAAGGCCTGTGGATATCCAAATTGGGCCTTCACCAAATCTAAATCTACCAGACCCAAAACAGCGACAGATAGGGCTGAGACTCAGAATAAACGAAAGAACCTGGTCATTCCCTACATGGCTGGTGTGTCTGAAAAGATAAAACGGATATTTGGCAAACACCACATACCTGTATATTTCAAACCCACCAACACACTGAGACAGAGGCTTGTACACCCCAAAGATCAAACTCCAAAACACAAGAAAAGCAATGTAGTTTATGCAATCCAGTGCAGTGAGGAGTGCTCTGAACTATACATTGGAGAAACCAAACAACTTTTGTACAGGAGGATGGCCCAACACAGGAGAAGTAACACCACAGGACCAGAGTCAGCAGTTTATCTTCATTTAAAGGAAAAAGGACACTCATTTGAGGACATTAATGTTCACATTTTAGACAGAGAAGATAGGTGGTTTGAGAGAGGGGTCAAGGAATCCATTTATGCCAATTTGGAAAATCCTTCCTTGAATAGAGGTGGGGGCCTCAGGCACAATCTATCTCCCATCTATCTCCCGGCTTTGTCTTCTGTGCCTAGGAAGATTAAGACCATTTCAGAAGCTCAACAGCAGCATGGTGATCTTAACGATTCTCCTTTAGATGGTAAAAGGACTTAAAAATAACATCTCAATATAACCATGACCTAGCCCCAGGTGTAAGGTCACACAGCTACCTAGAAACATATTTAGGATTCCCTTACCAACTTTGCTCAGACTGAAGAAGCTCCTTGGATAAGGAGCGAAACGTTTCCACTAAGAAAATAGAAATCCAGTTGACATGATTCAAGCTACAGTTAAAGGGACTAGTTTTCCCTCCTAAAGAACTGCACACTTTAGATTTAGATAGTGTTTAGATTTGTACATTTTATAACTGTGCAAATGGGGGGGGGGATTTAAAAGCAGGGGTGAGCCGCATGTACTCCAGTCCACCAATGCCCTGCCTGGGCTTCTGTGCAGTTCTCTGAATTCCTGCAACAACAATTGGGTACCCATTTCCAGCTGTATCCCTGATCTGCCACTCAAGTTCTGTACAATCAGATAAACTGTCCCTGATCTGCTGGAGTCCTTTGTGCAGTTTTCAGGTGAAGTGTGTGTAATTTAAATCAACATAAATTTTGTGACATTAAACATTTTTTAAGGAGACAGTGGTGTCAGATGGAAATACAGCTTCAGTTATGTCTTTAAATCCCAAAGAGAAAGCATTAAAGTTCCCTTAGAGTTTCTGATTGTCTTTTTCTTCCTGTTTGGCAACATGGCTTTTGAACAGCTTTCACCTTCTTAAGAAAGTCTTTTGTTACATGAAATGATTTGCTTGATTTAAAGGTAAAGTAAAGGTAAAGATTCCCCCCGCACATTTGTGCAGTCGTGTCCGACTCTAGGGGCCGGTGCTCATCTCCGTTTGTTAGCTTGGACCCTGAAATTGGTTTTCAATCTGTGGAACTATCATCTCCTTCCCAGTCAACCTGCCTAAGATCAAACAGTAATCAAGAAAATCAAGAAATTCTGGTTCGGCTCTGTGCAAAAATTTAGAACATTACAATTACTGCTAAATTGTACTCTGATCATAAATTCAATTTTCCCTTCATCAATTACTAAGGTATTAGATTTTTTATTAACTAAAATCTAAATACTAGATTTTACTTGTATTTTAATACAAATGCCCATACAATTATCTAAAGTAAACATAATTAAAACATTTTAAGTAAAGCAATCAAAATCAATTCAGTTAAATTAGGATATAGAAGTACCAAAAAAAAAATATGCTGCCATTTTTTTTCTCTTGGTAGGTCACCATAATTTTAGGTGAGGAGTTTGGATGCTCTAAAATCATTCAGGTTTTGCTTGACCTCTAAAAATCTCATTGGAACAGGGGAACTTCTCAATTAATTCTAAAGCCTCTGAAGAATGGAATTGTTCCAATAGGTTTTAATGACTAAATTGCTGTTGTGGAAGAATGTAATAATAAAGTGATTAAGTTCATATAACATATTAAGCCCTAATATGGTTTGTGTTGACTAGTGTATTATGTGAGTCCAACTAATTGTGCCATATACAACAAACTGAGGTTAAACAAACCATGGGTTAGCACAATATGTGCAGCAGACCAAACCGCGCCGAAAACGAGAAAGGCCCCCGCTCTGTGGCCGCTGCCGGCCGAGCCAATCTCGCAGAGCCCAGCCTGCGGAGCAGGAGCGCGCGTGACGCGCAGGAAGCCAAGCCACGGAGCCCGACGAGAGCCTTTCGCAGCCACAGAAACTTCCCGGGCCTGCTGCTCTGGGGCCTTTCCTCTCGGTTGGAGCCAGAACTGAGGAGCGGAAGCGAGTGACGATGCTCGGGCTGGGGCTCGCCCTTCTCGGAGAGGCATTTGGGGAGGGCTGCCTTGTGCTTTGCCCGGGCAGCGCGGAAGGTTTCTGCCTGGGGACGGGCGCGGGCAAAGCAGCCGGTCGTTGGGAAAGGCAAGCCAGCCCTCCCGGGTCCTCAGCAGCAGCCGCAACAGTAGCAGCCTGCTCCCGCGCGCTGCAGTCTTTTTGGGGAGGCAGCTAGCCGGGCAGGCTCGTGCGACGGCGGCCGAGAAGGACCCTTTTCTGCGGTGGAAGCGACGGGAGCGCGTGGCAGCCCGTCCGACGAGCCCCAGGTCCCAGGCGGTGCGAGTCTTCGTCCAGGCGCCCGAGCCATGTCCGTCAGCGAGATGTTCATCACCTTGCAGGGGGTGCTCACTGCCGACCAGGATATCCGCGAGGTAAGAGCAGGTGGGGGGGCTAGGGCGCCCCCTCCCCGGGTTCGGGACTGCAACTCCCAGGATTCCCGGCCGGTGGCTGTGAATTTTGGGAATTGCAGTCCTTACCCGTCGGGTAAGTAATGCTAATTGCAAGCAAAAAGGGAGGCTTTTTTTGCCCTTTTGTTGCCGTTCCTGCGCGCAAACACTTTGCATGGGTTCAGGGAGCTCGCTCCGAGTGAATAATCATGGTCCAAACCAGTATTTCTTAAAGTGTGGTTCGAGGACCCCTGGGGGTCCCCGAAATCAAAATGATTTGCCAGATATTGAAGATATTTGCAAAATTTTAAAGCAATGTCACTGTTCTCATTTTTTATTTATTAAAACAAAAATACAGGGTTTTTTCATGAAAATACTTTGTTAATATCTAATGGTTTAATATTACTTTTATATGATTCAATGAATAAATATTCTAGGAATACATCAATTTTAATTTTTAATACGGTAAATATTGATCAGTATAACCCATACAAACAAACATGCTCTTTTAGGGTCCTCCATAATTTTTAAAAGTGGGAAGGGGTCCGGAGAACAAAAGGTTTAAGGAACACTGGTCCAAAACATGGTTGCATTTATATTAAAAAGGGGGGAGAGAAAGAGAAGCAGATATTTTAGTTATGTTTTGTTGGAGAGGAAGATCTGGTGTATTCTGCCCCCGTCATTCATCATAACTGTTGACAATAGGGGTCTTGTTTGCCTTACATTGCCTTCCCTTTTTTAGTTTTGTTTAGTTTGTTTTTTTAAGGAAGTGATGATGTCACTGGTACAACTCATCTTCAAGGCAATCTACTTGGAAATACTAATCAATCACTTGCAGATCAATGAATTATATTTATTATATATAATTATATTTATTTACTTTCTATTTATATTTGTTGGCTGAGTGTAATTTTATATTTTTTATATTTTTATATTTGAATGGTTTTTAATTCTTGTTTTTATTGTAAACCGCCCAGAGTCCCCCTTTTGGGGAGATGGGCAGTGATAGAAATGTGAAAAATAAATAAATAAATAAATAAATTTATAAATGCTTCTCATCCCTTTGGAGGGTTCCCAGTTATTAGCTCAGTCATTCTAGAAGCATGATGGCTTTGATTCTTCTTTTCAGCTCCATATAAATAATACAATTACAGTTAAGAGCCTCCAATTTACCCTGGCTTGAGATTAAACAGGGAGTTGAACCTAGTATGTTGAAGCTAAACTGCACAGAAGAAAATGTGCCTCAAGTAACTGCAGCCCCTAATTAATACATTTCTGTGATAATGTATGTTTGTTACACCCACTTGGTATTTTTTGATGGTCTTAGACCAGGGGTGGGGAACGTCCGGCCCGCAGGCCATATAAGGCCCACGAAATCATTTGGTCTGGCCCTGCCAAGGCAACTGCAGGCGGGACTCAAAATTCAATAAATCTAGGAGCTCCCGCCCGCAAAACCCCCCCCCCGGTGCTTGTGATTGGCTCCCACCCGCAAACCCTGCCCCCTTCCGCACGATTGGCTTCCGCCCGCACCCCGAATGATGTTATAAATATACAAATGGCCCTTGGCAGAAAAAAGGTTCCCCACCCCTGTCTTAGATGGTCAAAAGATTCAAACAAATTACTCCTACTGCAGAGTGGGTGAGTATAGATGTGTAGATGCAGTGGAGATGATGATCCTCCAGATTCCAAAATAAGAAAGTCACCTTTCTGATTGTAGTTCTAGAAACTGCTTCCTGTAAAACATTTTCTGCAGTCCTAAATACTGTATGTGGTGGCAATGGTATTTCAGAGGATTGTTTTATACATGTAATTTAAATTGTGTTGCAGCTGCCCTAGGTGCTCAGGGGCAGCTGGTATCAGAAATCTAATGGAGGAGGAACTATTATTAAATACCTTTGGCAGATTTAGTGACAGCTGAAGAACAATTACTATCATTGTAATCTGTGATAGAAAAAAAATGTAAAATCCATAGCTAAATAATATCCTTAAGACCAGCTAAAATGTCACAAGCGAGTGTACCACATTTCTGTGCTCCAGTACTGTTCACCAGGCAAAATTTTACAAAAAGCAATGGGGGAGAAGTAAGGAAGTTGAAATGTGGTTTGAAGTCCTTTTTTTCATAGAAGTTGTGCACTAAATGTGTGTTTCCCTCTAGATCAAAAATCACAAAGCCCATGAATCTCCAGTCTTACGTTTTGTGAAGGGCAATGTATACAGGCAACTTAAACCAAGGAAATAACAAAAGTAAAGAGACATCAATAACAAAGCTAAAAAGTAATATTGATTATTGCTGATGCAGTAGGTACAAAGTCAGATAAATTGTATCATATTACAGGTAGTCCTCGTTTACCAACTGCCTCATTTAGCAACTGTTCAAAGTTACAACAGTGTTTAAAAAAAAGCTTTGTGACTAATCCTCGCATTTACAACTGTCGCGGCATCCTGCAGTCACATAATCACCATTCGGGTGTTTTGCAACCAGCGTGCATTTACGACCATTTGCAGTGTCAAGCGATCGCCATTTTGGTGCTTTGCAACTGGCTTGCAACAAGCAGAGTTAAATAGAGAAGGCAAAAGTAAAATCATAAGTCGCAGTCACGTGATGTTTCACTTAACAACCAAATGGGAAGGGAGGTTGTAAGCTCATCACGGTCGTGTGATTTTCTGCTTAGCTATTGTGGCGCTTAGTGATGGAGTTGCCGGTTCCTATTGTGGTTACTAAGCAAGGACTACCTGTACTAGTGATGAAGGGAGTTGGGTCCTCAAAATGCATAGGCCCTCTAAATATTTATAAAATCCTCTTCCTGTTGGAATAAGAAAATCAGATAGTTTCTTAATAGCTTATGAAAGTGTGAAGGGGGGGACTTAGTTGTCTAGATTTCCATGTAGATATGAAGAAGGATACTTCCATCTTTCTCCCAGCCCAGAATCTCTTATAATGTGATTATTCACAAAAGCCACAAAATGTAACCCATTGTACTGCTCTTTAAAGTAATACCTGTCTGGAAATCCCAAATCCAAGAGTTTATGTTGTATCTTCAAAGTGATTTGATTGCTTTCGGTGAGCCAGGTGTTGGCTACAACATTAGAAAGGAAGCCAAAGAAAATTACACCAGTCTTGTGTGAAAGTGTTGTTGTTGTTTTTAACAATCATGCTCAGAGAGTTTATTATCAAATACAGGAGATTAGGAAAGTTGTTCAAGCTCTGGAGCAAACAGCCCGAGAAATTCTGACAGTGCTTCAAGGAGTCCACCAGGGTTCTGGATTTCAGGACAGTAAGTCCAGCTTTGTTTGTTGTATTCGGTATATCACACTACTGGGGAAAGAGTGGAAAATGTATTGAGGATGCGACAAAAGCAGCTGCCACCAAGTTAAATACCTGATACATCATTTGAATTGTGTAGTAGCACAAGGTTTCTTGATCCTTGAAAATTTAGGATCGGAATGGGCAGGCTGCATTTGGTTCCCGATCCCTTCTTTTGTAGCGTCCCCAAATCATGCAACTGAATTTCAGTGGCAAATCCCCGAGAAACACAAGGAAGATTTGCCCTGCTCATTTTTGGCAGAAAATCTGTTCAAGGTGTGCAAAAGTTCTTTTAGAAGTAATATAACAATGTGCATACAAACAAACCACATATACCTTAAAACTTTCTTCCTCAGAAATCCTACTCAGCCACTTAGGTGCTGTCAGCACCTGCCTGCTGTAGCCCTTAGCCACCAAAAAAAGAGGGAAAGAGAAAAAATTAGGCTGCTGGCTACAAAAGGTTTTATAATAGGTTGGTTAATTCAACCTACACATAATAGGTTGGATCCAAATTAATCATCACTAATTTGTTCCATTTATTTTAGTATGACTAAAACTTTATTTAGTCTGGACCTATTCCTTGTAATTCTGAATTTATTTTGTTTCATTTTTTGCAGCTCATGAGTTTATGCCTGAAGCCATATAATTTCAATTGTTGTTGTTGTTGTTGTTGTTTTTAACTTGTTACTTTCTTTTAATTGCAGTACCAAAGAAATGTCAGAAGGCTCGGGAACACTTTGGTACTGTTAAAACACATTTGACTTCTCTGAAAACGAAGTTTCCTGCAGATCAATATTACAGGTTAGTGAACTCCTCCCTTCCCCTTCCTCAGTACAAATTTGATACAGGGTAGATTGGAAAGGGAAAATAAGTGATCTGCTAAAAGGTAGAATTATTGTAAGAAGGAGCTAAGTCTAAGCAATTGCTTACTGTATTAATCCTGAATGTTTGTATGCTAAATAGTTAATGTATTTGATGTGTAAGAAGGATTGTTTGGAAAAAATGGGTTTTTGCGGGGGGTTATACTATATGAGACAAGAATAATTTGGAGATCTGGGGCTAATCACTACTATATACTCTAATGTTGCATCACAAAGTGCATTGACCACCTTGAATAGAAGGGCAAGATACACATACATTTTCTTATTGATGTGTTTGGTTATAGAGCCATTTAAACTTTGTAAGCATGACCTTGATATCATTAAAAATGCTCATAAAATGCCTATATTTCAATCAGGTGTTTTTCCATACAGATTTCATGAACATTGGAGGTTTGTGCTCCAACGATTGGTATTTTTAGCAGCCTTTGTTATCTATCTGGAGACAGAAACCTTGGTGACACGGGAAGCTGTTACTGAAATTCTTGGAAGTAAGTTAATGAGAAGACTTAGAGGAAGGCTTAACATGGTGTGGCATTAGGAATCTCATGTTTGTTAGTTGAGAAAATAGTTTGTCTAATTATTATTGAATTCATATTTATTCCTTTTCAGTTGAAGCTGATAGAGAAAAAGGCTTTCATCTGGACATTGAGGATTATCTTTCTGGAGTATTGACTCTTGCAAGTGAGCTGGTATGTAGAGTACTGAATAGCTTTAAAGCTATACTGTTTGCCTAATTGAATTGAAGGAAATAGCAAATTAATGCATAAATAAAGCTAGTTTAGTCTCTTCTGACCAGGTACTCTCTAGTTGGATGGGGTGATCTCAAATGTTGGCTAAAAATTCTGGGAAGTGTAAAATCTCAATTTATTTGGAGGACAGAAAATTTAAGAAGGTTCAGCTAGATGTCATTATTTATTTATTTATTTGCTTGTTGGCTGATTGATTGGAGTTGCTTGTTAGTCTTTTCTATTGCCTGATAGGCAAGATTTTAATTGGTGAAGATTTTAGATAAAATGCTTGCAAGATTGCAGATTCATTTAAGGCAGCATCTCCCAACCTAGGTACCTTCCAAATATCTGGGTTTCAGGTTCACACATTCTGAAAATATCTGGGTTGCGAAGAGACTGCATATTTGCATCTTATTAACATATGGGTATTACAGTGGAACTCTAGTGAGGCAAAACAGGCTTTTACACTTCAACTTAGGCCCCATTCTGTTTTATTTAATAGTCCAGGCTAGCAGTGAACAGTGTAACAGCTGGGGACTACTCTCGGCCACTCCGCATCTCTGTTTTCATCAATGAGTTGGATTCGGGATTCCGCCTTCTCAATTTGAAAAATGACTCCCTGAGGAAACGCTATGATGGCCTCAAGTATGACGTCAAGAAGATCGAAGAGGTGGTTTATGATTTGTCAATCAGAGGACTCAGCAAAGCGGCAACTGTAGGTGCTGGTGAGGAGAAATAGAAAAGGCCTCACTGAACTGCATCCATGATTACCTCAGTAATGTGGCCAATGAAAGAGAAGCTCTAACTGAGCTCTCTAGCAGTAACCTAGAAGAACCACAAACTGCAAACTATGTTTCCCCCCAACTGAACACTTAGTATGTCTGACTGAAAACCTTCAAAACTGTTCTGTGATTGCCTATCTAGTGGACTCTGTTTGCAGTATAAGTTACCATGGTATAAACTATATTTGTGAATTATGACCATTGTTGTCTAATAGTCCTGCAGTCCCAAACATGGAAATCAGTTGCTACTGTATCCTAGTGCCATGCTGAGCTGAATCTTTCTGGATCTCCCCATAATTTGCATTTAGTGCAGTGAATGCTCATTTAAAAAGAAGTACTTGACTCCAACATGGTTAAATGTGTTAATCATTAAAATGAGATCAGGATGCTTCATTTTCTGTTTGTGTTAGTAAGTCAGACTGACTGTAAGAATTCAGATTTAGCATTAATTGGATAAGTAAAGATGTTAGAAATTTATTTCTAAAGAATCATTATTACTGTACAGAGACATCTATATTCTGAAGCAAGCTGATTCTTAGACTTTGGAAAGAACAGTGAACTATTCCATATCTCCACAGGGAGATATGCAAGTAACTTGCTTGGAATCTCTGTTCAAATCAGGCAGCTAGCAGGCCATTGCATTCTAAGTGGCCCATTCAATGTTTCTTTTGTTTTGTGTTGCATCTTTTAAAATAAGATTCTAAGTGAACAGACATAAGTAATCCAAATAAGAGAGATAAATTGTTATCTAAATCCTAATTATGCTTATCTGAATGCAGGTTGTTTTCATTCAACTCATTTCCAGCAGGCATATATAAGATCACAGCCTTAGAACAGTAAGGTGCAGATGTTAAGTAAACTGACCTTATGCCACCACTTATTCTGCTTCCTCTCCTATGTTAATATTTGATTCCCATCTTCACTTCCATTCAGGCATAAACTACATGCTGTTTCTGAAATGTATGATGACGTGTTTCTTATCTGATCATTTTCCATATACCATGTTTTATCTCATCATTCTTTCTCCATTGTCTGAAAGTTTTTTTTTTTGAGAAAGATTATCTCCAAAGAATAATAAAATCTTTGTACTTTATGATAACTGTTGTAAGTATCCGTGTTTATAAAGCTTTTCCTTGCAGTTTTTGAAATGTTCACTGAGAAGCAAATACTTCCTTTGTTAAAGTTGGTAAATAAAAATAGACACTTTTTAAACATGGCACATGCTTGTAAATCTGTGACTTACACTTCATCCAAGATAATGCCCATAAACACTCAAGGTGTCAATAGTTTTTGTAATTAGAATGGAATTTGCTATAATCCTAAATTCAGGATTCTGTGTGTCATCAGTCACCTCTTCAATTATGCTAGGTTAATAAAATTTAATAAAATTTGTTACTCAGAAAAGGTGCTCCCTGATTTTTATTCTCCAACACAGCTCTCCCCTACTATAGTTACATTAGACCAGTAAATAATTGATTGATTGATTGATCAATCAATCAATCTAAGGGGATGTCACCGCACAATGGTATGTGTTTTAACATATCTCTGAGAACATGTCTGTCCAGTGATGAATTTAGTCATTTTTTTAAAATCTTCCTTTCTTTCCCAGCCCTTTCTACAACTGGGCTAAAAATACCATGAAAAATTGGCTAACTAATTACATTTGTTAATTATATATGGCTTTGATGGCTGAGCTAAACAGATCTATTCGTATAGGAATCACTAGAATGTTAAATTCCATTAGCAGAATCACAAATTCAAGTATGTAAGTTGATGGTGTCACAAAGTGTCAAAGGTAATACTTTTATATATACAGTACATCAAGCTTAATTCACATACAATTGTGTATGGTTTGGGCTTAATGCTTTGTTTGAAGCCGGTTGTGTGTATTCAGCAAACCACTGCTTAATACAGTGTGAAAATCCAAAGCAGCTAAATTCTTGGGCTTTTGTATCCATGCCTCATGCTTATACGCTCCTATTCTCTTCCTTGAACAAGAACTAGTTATTGGAGATGAACCCTGCAAACATTATATGTTGCCTACAAGCCTGAACTGCAGACTTGTTTTAATTCTATCGTTTTAGTCTAGAGCCAAGAGGGCATTGACTGAAAAGAAGTAATTGAAAGAATAAGAAAAATAAGTTTGAGACATTGTAACAATGGCTAACTGGGTTTGTTTGATACATCTGAATTCCTCAAATTCCTCAGAGTATGTATATACTATAGATAGTATAGATGTATATAATATATATATATATATATATATATATATATATATACACATACATACATACACACACACACACACACACACATACTCAGTATATATATATATATATATATATATACACATACATACATACATACATACATACATATATATATACAGAGTATGTATATACTATAGATAGTATAGATGTATATACTATAGATAGTATATCTATACTATCCTAAGTATAGTTGGGGTTTATGAAGACTACTTAACTATTACTAATAACAATGGGTTTCCAGAAGGTCAGAAGGATTTGAAAGAATTATAACCTTGTTGCCATAAGATAATTTAATACAAATTTGTTAAATATTTTGTGACATGGAACCACAGAATTTGAGAATCCCTGGTTTAAATAAAAATGATATATAGGCAGTCTTCATTTAGCAACCATTCGCAGTTACGACATGGATGAAAAAGTAACTTTGCAACCCATCCTTGGATTACGACCTTTGCAGATCTGTAAAGCAAAGGAAACCTGAAGTAAGATCATAAGCACAGTTGTGGTTTCACTTAGCGACTGCTTTGCTTAACAACAATTGCTGGTCCCAATTGTTGCTAAATGATGACTACCAGTAGTTAAATTAGGGTTTTGGAATCAGCCCTTGATATGCCATGGAAAGGCCAATCCCTCAGATTAAAACAGTTTTATGCATTCTAAGCTTAGTGGGATATGTGAACTCTGCCACTATGGCTCTAAGTCATAGCTTTCCAAACTGTCGCGACACATTAGTGTGTCGCGACAAAATCCGGAAGTGCTGATGGTGTGTTGCTGCCGCCCCTGCGGCGGTAGTGGTGGTGTGCGCGGCGGCAGCAGCGCGCCATCAGCGCTTCCGGGCTTTAGAGCAACACATGAGACCGCTGCCGTGCCGCCATTGGTGTGTCGCCAACGGCGGGACTTTGGAAAGCACTGCTCTAAGTTGATGTGTGAGGCTGTAATGACTTGTTCAACAATCCATAGTTGATATTCCTGGCTTAGCATCAGGAAATGGCTTAACCCCAGCCATTTTGCCATTCAGAATACTTTGCTACATATCCTTGCTCTGCAGGAAAAAGCTCTTAGTTGATTTTAAAGAAATCAGAGAGAAACCATTCAAGGTTTGAGATGGATACGTCTCCAAGCTGTAAATGGTGTCTACATCAAAGCCCAGAAACATGTCAGCAGGGCTGTGAGTTCACAGAGGACTTGAAAACAATGGCTTGCTGGGCTGGGAAGTCATTTGCTTCACATTACCTAAGCTTTTATGACACCTGATTTTATTGCCTTACTGAACTCTACTTAGGGCCAATTGTATGCATTCCCTCCAGTCTTGTTTTCTTGTATTGTATTCTTAGACTTGTAAATCCCCAGCATAAATAAGATGTTCAGCACCAGACACCACATTGGAAAACATTAGACTGCAAAAGTGCCAGATTCATAACTAACTGGCAGTAAAGGGAGTCGTCATCATTGGCGATCACTCGTAGCCGAGTAAGATTGTCTTCCAAAGGTAACATTTTAACGGTGGATCCGTAAGTGGCTATAAAGGCCAATTCTGGATCCGCACAACCTCCCACAATGAGGGCATAGGTTTCCGGGTGGGAGACGGTCATGATGAGGGTTTGCCTGACGTGCCTTCCTTTTAGCTCTTTTCTCCCTTTCGCCCTGTACTCGTGCTTCTTCAAAGTCCATAGCGCCATTAATAAAGGATGACCTCCAATTGAAACGCTCATGAGTTAGGGCTTCCCAGTTCTCAATGCTGATATTACATTTTTTAAAATTAGCTTTGAGAGTATCTTTGAATCTCTTTTGCTGTCCACCAGTATTCCGTTTTCCATTCTTAAGTTGGGAGTAAAGTAGCTGCTTTGGAAGACGATGGTCAGGCATTCGAACAACGTGACCGGTCCAGCGAAATTGATGTTGGATGATCATTGTTTCAATGCTGGTGGTTTTCGCTTCTTCTAATACGCTAACGTTAGTCCGCCTATCTTCCCAAGTAATTTGCAGAATTTTTTGGAGGCAGCGTTGATGGAATCTTTCAAGAAGTTGGAAGTGGCGTTTGTAGAGGGTCCATGTTTCACAGGCGTACAGAAGGGTTGGTAGTACAATGGCATTTTGGTCTCTCTGCGAATGTCCCGATCCTCAAACACTCTACGCTTCATTCGGGAGAAAGCTACACTCGCAGAGCTCAGGCGATGCTGAATTTCAGCGTCGATGTCGGCTTTTGTAGATAGATGGCTGCCAAAATAAGAAACGTGGTCGACATTTTCTAGTGACACACCTTTAAACTGGATTGATGGCGCTGCGGAGGGATTGGTTCGAACTTGCTGGTAAAGCACTTTGGTTTTTTTAATGTTAATCGAGAGGCCGAGTTTTTCATATGCTTCTGCAAAGAAGTTTAGGATAGTTTGAAGATCTTCCTCGGAGTGTGCACAGACTACGTTATCATCAGCATATTGAAGTTCTATAACAGGAGTTGTAATTACCTTATTTTTTGCCTTCAGCCTACTAAGATTAAAAAGCTTTCCATCTGTTCGATATGTGGGCCTATTCCCATTAGCTGTGTTAAGCATAGAGACTTTCTCATTTCTCATGAGCTATTTTCTCAAAGGAAGGTATCTCTTTACCTTAAAGGTAAAGGTAAAGGTTTCCCCTGCACAGTCGTGTCCGACTCTAGGGGGCGGTGCTCATCTCCGTTTCTTAGCCGAAGAGCCAGTGCTGCCTAAAGATGCTTCTGCGGTCATGTGGCCGGCATGACGCGTGCGGAATGCTGTTACCATCCCATAGAAGTGGTACCTATTTATCTACTTGCATTTGCATGCTTTCGAATTGCTAGGTTGACAAGAGCTGGGGCGAGTGCGGGAGCTCACTCCGTCACGCGGCACTCAGGTCTCGAACCGCCGACCTTCCGATTGACAAGCCTGGCGTCTTAACCACTGAGCCATTGTGCCTCTTATATAGATATAATAATAATTTATATAAAGAGATATTATATATCTCTTTACCTTACATAGTTGTAAAACTTACCAGAAAACCAACATTCAGGTTTCAGAAACAAATTAGAAAAATATTATTTGAAAAAAAAACTCCAATATTTTAAGAGTTATGGTTGTAGCAAGCCCAAAACTACTGTTATTCCTTCACATAACAATATTAATATTTGTTTGTATATATTGTTTTTAGCTTTGTTGTATGCCACCCAGAGTCACTTGTCTGTGAGATGGGCGACTATATAAATATGACTAAATAAATAAATATACATACATACATAAATAAGCCATTCATTTCAAGCAGAATGGCAGTTTGCTACTGGCAGTGTGAAACCAGCAAACGACACCAATTACTGCTTCCCAGTTGTTTCCCACAGTAAATGAAGAGGTAACTGGGAAAGAAACACCATCACTAGTGTAGTGTGATAACAACAGGAACTGCTGGGACTGTGGAAGAACTCTATTCAAATGGAGAACCTTACCCCCAGTCCCCTAATCTCTGTGTGGCCATCTTTTAATTACAGGCAGGTCTCGTTTAGCGACTGCCTTGTACAACGACCGTTCAAAGTTACAACGGTGATGAAAAAGTAACTTTGCGACCAGTCCTCACATTTACAACCTTTGCAGGTCTGTAAAGCAAAGGAAAGCTAAAGTAGGTCAATCCAAAATAAAATATCTCATTTAGGATCCAATTGTAGATGGAGGGGTTGAACTAATATGTATAACAGAGACCTGGGTGAATGAACTGGGAGGAGTTAGCCTCTCCCAGTTGTGCCCACCTGGGTACTCTGTTCATTACCAGCACACACTTAAAGGTTGGAGAAGGGGAGTTGCTGTGGCCCATTGGGATTCCATCTCCCTCTCCAGGTTCCCTGTACAGTTGAGTATCAATATTGAATGTGTAGGGTACTCAGGACAGATTGGGGATTCTGTTCGTGTATCACCCACCATGCTGCCCATTAGTCTCCCTGCCTGAACTGACAGAGTATAATGGTATGTGGGAATGACCTTGGGAGACAGGGCAAAGAGATGCAGCCAAGGAAATGGTCAGATAAAAGTCAGCTGAGCCCACACCAGGAATGTGGGCGGGGCAAGAGGCTCAGAAGAGACTCTCCCTAGTTTTGGGGCTGTAAAGGGGACGGGAGAAAAGTACTTTCAGACTTGCAAGATTCTGTTAATGTAGCTTTACAATAAAGCAGAATTAGCTCATCTGGTCGTGTTTCCTGTCTGGTCTACCTCATAAGGCTGACACAGAGTTGGCCTTGGACCTGGTGTTGAAGACTCCAGACTGATTGTCTTGAGGGACTTGAACATACATGCCAAGGATGCTTTTTCTGGAGTACCCCAGGACTTCATGTCTATCATGACAACCATGGGACTGTCCCAACATGTCAATGGCCAATACTTATTTATTTATTTATTTTTCAAATTTTGCCACCACCCATCTCCCCCCAAAAGAGGGACTCTGGGCGGTTTACAATAAAACCAACACGTTAAAAACAATAACCATAAATAGTAGATGATAAAATATAGATACAAATACAGGATATAAATATTAAAAATAAATAAAATCCAGATGGCGGTAAAGGATCTAGTTCAGTTCATATGTGTGTGAGAAACACTCTAAAGCGCCAGCCATCCCCAAGAGTAACTGCTCCCTTTCCCACCCAAGCGAGGTGGCAGAGCCAGGTCTTCAGGTTCTTCCGGAAGGTCAGGAGCGATGGGGCTTGCCTCACCTCTGGTGGCAGAATGTTCCAGAGGACGGGAGCCACTGCAGAGAAGGCCCGCCTCCTGGACCCCGCCAAACGGAATTCTCTTACAGACGGGATCCGTAACATGCCCTCTCTGCATGATTGTGTGGGACGGCTCGATGTAATGGGGTGTTTGGAGGACTTCCTGATCCAGGAAAGGACGTAACTGGCGCACAACACAGAGTTGAGCAAAGGCCCTCCTGGCCACGACTGCCACCTGCCCTTTGAGCAGGAGTCATGAGTCCAGAAGGACTCCCAGATTCTGCACTGGGTCTGTCTGAGGCAGTGCAACCCCATCCAGAACTAAGGATGACAATTTCCCGGATACAGAGGAGTCAACCCACAGCCACTCCGTCTTACCAGGGTTCAGCTGAAGCCTGTTGTTCCCCATCCAAACCCCCACAGCCCCCAGGCACCGAGAGAGGGCAGTCACAGCATCACTTACCTCACCCGGGACAGAGATGTATAATTGGGTATCATCGGCGTATTGATGATACCTCAACCCGTGGTGACGGATGATCTCACCCAGTGGTTTCATGTAGAGTTGTAATCGAAATTATTCAACTCCCATTGCAAATCAGGTTTATTGTCAAAATTGACAGACTTTCAGCTGTTTGCAATAAACAAATCAAACAAAAGCATTTGAAATAGCTCAACACAACAAATGTTTCAAGTGGGTTCCCCAAATTCAACTGAAAATGCAACTTTCAACATGCAAGAAAGAGGAGCGGAGAGAGAACTGAACCCTGCGGCACCCCACAAAGGAGGGGCCGAGGGTCAGATCTCTTGCTCCCTACCACCATTCATTGGGACTGGCCCTGGAGGAAGGAGGTGAACCAGCGCAAAACTACGCCGCCCACCCCCAACTCCCTAAGCCGTCCCAAAAGGATACCATGGTCGATGGTATCGAAAGCTGCTGAGAGGTCAAGAAAAGCAAGGATGGATGCACTGCCCCCATCCCGCTCCCACCAGAGAGCATCCATAAGTGCGACCAAAGCCGTTTCTGTTCCATATCCGGGCCTGAAACCTGACTGGAAGGGGTCTAGACAATCCGTTTCATCCAGAATCCTCTGGAGCTGCAACACCACCACTTTCTCAACCACCTTCCTTAAAAGGGGAGGTGGGAGACTGGACGAAAATTGTCCAGTACAGTAGGGTCCAGCGATGGTTTTTTGAGGAGGGGGTGCACCAGCGCCTCCTTAAAGGCAGCCGGAAACGCCCCCTCTCTCAAGGATGTATTAACCATCGTCTGGAACCAACCACATGTCACCTCCCGAGCTGCCTTCACCAGCCAGGAGGGGCATGGATCTAGATGACAAGTGGTGGCATTTACAGTTCAGAGGATCCTGTCCACTTCCTCGGGTCCAACAGGGTCAAACTGTTCCCAGATAACTGGGTAAGTACGTTCCCTCAGCATCTCCGCAAACCATGCCTCATGCTTGGAGTCCAAACTGGAACGGATCTGAGCAATTTTATCCTGCAGATGCTCAGAAAACTCCTCTGCACGGCCCTGTAGGTGGGTCACTGGGCCCACCTCCCCAGAAGGGATCAAGTGATCTTAAACAGGGCTGACGGGCAGCATTTTGCAGATGCAATAAGAGCGGAGAAATATTGATGTTTTGCCGCTCTTACTGCCACAAGGTAGGCCTTAATCACTGTTGCATATATTTTTGTGTCTTGAAAGAAATATGGGAAGCTGAGTTTTAAAAACCAAGCCTTGAAGTTTTTTTTTTTGTGAGCTTCAGGAGAGAGCACACGTGTTGGCTCCCTCCCCTCAGGAATGTTGATGGCTGTTGCCACAAAGTCTGGGGTGCTTACCCAATCACAGAGCTACCTTTTAGTTATTTCCAAATTGGGAATGTGGTTGCCTAGGTGAGTGGTCACATGCCAAACCCTGTCCACTCAGGTACTGCCAGGTTTAATGGTAAAAAGCTTTTAAATTGTAAATCTTGGTTACCTTGCTGTTATCTCTCTGCTTTTGTCTTCATTGTGTTGCTACAATGTGAGTACTTAAGCCATGTGCTTCTCTTCGGCTGAAGAAAGCAAGATTCAATTCTGTTTCTTTGTTTTAAAATAAAAGCAACGTTTTTACTGCAAGCTTTCAGTTTTGCTTGTCTCTTAATATTTCTATAACTCTGATCACAAATTTTTATAAACAACTAAAATCACGGCTCTAGCTTGTGTTCGGTTGGATTCGGTCTTTATCTTCCTCCAGTGGTGCTCTAGACTTCTCTAAATCCTCTTCAGAACCCTCAGCTCCTCCGTGAACCACGGGGAGAGTTGGGTTCGATGGGGCAAGAGAGGTCGCACAGGCACGATCCTGTTCAAGGCCCCGGCTGCCTCCCTATACCAGGCAGCAGCCAGGGCCTCCGCTGGACTGTGCAACAGATCCTTGGGTATAACCCCCAGCTCCCTCTGAAACCCTGCTGGGTCCATCAGTCGCCGGCGGCGGACCAATCGAATGGGTCCTGCCGCCCTGCGGAGGGGGGTGGCGTAGGAGAATCTCAAGGTCACCAGGGCGTGATCTGACCATGACAATGGGGACAGATGTAATTCTCCCCTCAGATCGCATTGCCACTGCTCTGACAAGAAAATCAAGTCCAGGTGAGGCCACTGTCCCGAGTTGGGTCCCAAATAATCTGGGAAAGGCCCATGGCTGCCATGGTAGCCATGAACTCCCAAGCCGCCTCTGAGGCATGCCCCAGGGATGGCAGGTTGAAGTCCCCCAGGACCATAAGTGTGGGGAACTCCACCGCCAACCCCGAGACAGCCTCCAGCAGCTCAGGCAGGGATGTTGCTATCCAGCACAGAGGCTTGTACAGTAGCAACACTCCCAACTATTCTCGGGAACCTAACTTGAAAAACAGGGTCTCACAGCCAGCCACTTGTGGAGCAGTGCCCCTGAAGGCCACTAGAGATTCCCGGATGACAACAGCCACCCCTCCTCCCCTGCCCTGGCATCTCGGCTGGTGCCATACTCGAAACCCGGCTGGGCACATCTTCAAAAGGGGCACCCCTTCTTCCGGGCCCAGCCAGGTCTCGGTGATACACGCCAGGTCTGCCCCCTCCTCAGTGACCAAATCACATATGAGCGGGGCCTTGTTGTTGACTGACCTGGTGTTAAGCAGCAGCAGCAGCCAGAGACCAGGGCCCCCACGAGTCTGCTGTCCAGGGCCTGGGTCTGAGCCCAGAGGGCCAGAACACGCCACAGGTAACACCGGGGGGGCCTTCCCCGAAGATGGCCTGCCCTCTGCCTCCCATCATAGCATCCCTGGCCCGTCACCACCTAAATAACATGAGTTATTGCATGACATACTCAGAATGTGGTTTTCTCAGATGGTCTGGAAGAAGATAATCTGAATGTGGGAGACCTAATGGTTACCCCCCAGGTCATGGTCAGATCATTTCCTAGTGAAGTTTAGATTATCAGCAGATTTTCTCCCCTGCAAGGGTGGGGGTTTGATTAAGATGATCCATCTCCAGAGACTAACGGATTCTTCTATTCAAAATTCTGAGGGAATTTTCTCCTGGTATGGCTGGCACTCCTGTTAATGCCCTGGTTGCTTTGTGGAATACAGAGTTATCATGGGTGATTGATACAATTGCTCCAACTTGGATGGGCATTTCCAGAAGGTGGTGCTGGGGGATTACTCTTCTGCCTCATGGGAATTGGGTTATTGGAGTCCCTCAGGGCTCCATTTTATCTTCTATGCTCTTTAACATCTATATGAAATCACTGGGAGAAGTAATCTAAGGATGTGGTTTGAGGTACCATCAATATGAAAATGACACCCAGCTCTGCCTCTTCTTTTCATCTAAGATAGGTGAGATGGTTGATGTTCTGAACCAGTGCTTAGGCAGGGTAATGGACTGGATGAGGCCCAATAAACTGAGGCTCAATCCAGACAAGATGGAGATACTGTTTGTGGGTGGCGCATCTGTCCAACTGATTGATGCTCTGCCTGTCTGGAGGTTCTGCATTCGCCCTAAAGGAGCAGGTTCACAGTTTCAGGGTGTATTTAGATCCATCACCACAGGCCCAGGTGGCTTTGGTGACATGGAGTGCTTTTTAACATCTTTGGCTGATCAATCAGCTGCAACCTTACCTGAACAGAGACAGCCTCACAACAGTTATTCATGCTCTGGTAACCTCCCTTGGATTATTGCAATGTGTTGTAAGTTCAAAATAGAGCTCACTGGGGCTGACCGATACAACCTCATTTTGCCAATTCTTTGCCAACTATGCTGGCATTTCAGTGCTGGTTTTGACCTTTAAAGCCCTAAATGGCTTAGGACTAGGTTACCTTCTCCCATATGTATCTATATGGACCCTAAGATCATCTAATGAGGACCCCCTTCAGGTCCCATCACCAAAGGAGATGATGTGGGCCTCTACAAGGGAGAGAGCTTTTTCTGTAGTGGCACCACATTTATAGAGTTCCCTCCCCAGAAAGGCTTGACTGGCTCCCCCATTAGTATTATTTTGGCACGAGGTTACAGTCTTTTTATTTTCTCAGGCTCTTTAATCGAGGTTTAGCTGTACTTTATCAAAGACCATCATGTTGCTGCCTAGTTTATATGGTGTATTCATTTTATATTTTATTGGATTTTATCTATATGTTTTTATTCAAATTGTATTTTCAATGTGTTTTATTGTAAACCAACCAGAGACAACCTGTTCAGCTACTGGACAGTTTACAATAAATAAATAAATAAATAAATGGTATCTGTTTCTTCCATTTTCCTGGTAACCATGCTTAAAATAGTTGGGAAGGAAGATATTCAACAGCAAACATTTAAAATTCTGATGCAGGGAAGCAAATAGAAAGTGTGCAAAATGTTTAAAATAACCAAGGAAATAGGATTATTAAAAATGTTATATTATTGATCTAGAGTGTAATGTAACAGATCCCTGTTTAATTAAAATTTGGAGATACACAGTTTTATATATTTAACTAATGTAACCACACACTAGAAGAGGTAACTGAACCTTATTAAAAGAAGACAGTTCAGAACTAATTCTGATATATACCATGTTGGATTTCTACAGTCGTTCTTTAATTCATTTACAAATAAGTCCAGTAATGCTTAAAAAGAGACTATTGCTTATCCACAGGATTCTATAGATATTCAGGAATATTTGTGGGTGAATGACAAATATGTATTTGGCTTCCCTTTCATTTTACATATTACATGCATTCTGTGCAATGTAAAATTCAATAAACTGGCACCTACATGGTCTTGAAAGCAAAAGAGGGCAACTCATATATTTTCTTTATGAAAAAAACCCCTCTCAAACAGCAAAAACAACTCCTAAAGGTAGTATTTCCTGGGACAGCAAGCTAAAATGTGAAAACAATGATACTGTCTAAACATTCTTTCTTATTGGATTAATACTGCTCTAAATTTGACCTGGATGTTACCTAACACTATTATACATACAATGAAATCTCTATTATATATTCCCAGGATACCTTTTCCCAGCACAGTCATGCAGTGTCAAATAGCAAACATTCTTTATCTTATCTGCACAATATTAACAATATTAGTTCAATATTTCTTAGAGACCTGCTCCTTAAGATCTGGTACCAATGATAGCCATTACCATACAGGAAGGTATTATCCCCAGTAGGTCACAAACCTGAAAGACCTGCCCTCTCCCACTCAAGCAAGTCTTCACAAGATGAGCCACCCCCACCCCCAGTCAGACAACATTGATTTTGCTTTCACTGCTGTTGAACCTATTTACAAGAAGTGCAAAACTTTCCCATTGTCCAGAATCTGGATCTGGACACTCTACCACATAAAAACCTCATCTGTTACTTTTCAGACTGGTTGTCAAGAGCAGAATGCCCTATACAGTATTCCTTCTATTCAGACATGATCCCCAACAATAAATCTTTATTCAGTAGTTATAGGAAATTCTCAAGCTAGCAGCCCTTTCTTTCTTGCTACCAGCTCTGTAAATGATGGGTTGGTTCTCAATATGACGATAGGTACAGCAGTTTTACTTCGGCAGAGCTTTTACTTTATTACTCCTCCAGACAGTGTTTTTCAAAAAGAATGCAGGTCCCCAGGAAAGGGGGGCAGAATTCTGTACATTGAATTGATGGCGGACCTAAAGGGAGGGTCAAGATTTCCCCAAAGTGGGCTTCTATGTGAACAGAACTGCTGAAGCTGAAAGGGAGCATTAGAATGGCAAGGTCCCTAATTGTTCTGTGTTATCTAATCTCAGAAGGTCCCAGGGGTGAGGACTCTGTATTAGCTGAGAACTAAGAATGCTGTAAGAGGACACTCTGTCTATCTGTGTATCCAGGTTAACCTTCCACACTGAGGTTTCTAGATTAGGTCATAAGAAGACCTAGCAAGTTTAAATATGGACACATTTTTTTCTAGAATTTATTAAAAACACTGGTTATGGTTCACACCGCATGCTTAACCTAGTTACTGAATTATTCCACTTTCTGGGTTCGCACAACACATGGAACCATAAACCAGCTAATGGCCTGGGTTGCACATTTTGCTAAGCCTAATCAAAGATAACACTAATCAAGCTTACCATGTTGTGTGAATACATGCACTATGCCTTTACCTGACTTAGTTAAGTCTGCTGTGTGAAAATAGCACTACATAGCACTTGTTAGAAAGTCCTTCTTAGTAGATAATGGTCATAGGTAGCACCAATGCTATTTGGATAGATGAAGTTCATCCTTTGTGCATTTATGTTGTCAAGAGAGATTCAATTCCAAGCAAGTCTAGTGGAGTTTCAGAGCTCAGCCAAGTCATTTCGCAGGGAGCTGTTCTCATGACCTATTGTGAGATGCACTTATCATGATATTGGGCAAAGCATTACGACGCTTCTTCCAGGAGCCCAGCTCCCGAGAGTACCTCCTGATCTGCCTAAACCAGTGATGAGTCCGTGCCTTGTCACCATCTCGAAATATGAAGGATTCCCGCCTTATCTCAAGCAGTTCAAATGTATCATCACAGTTGGGATCCACAGAGACCACACAGTTGCTGAGTCTCAAGGGTTCCCTGAGCAAACTGAATTTCCCATTGTTTTTATCCCGAATAAGTACCAATACTGCATCTTTCACAGAGCCTGGCTCCCCTGGTTCAAAACTGGACTCCGATGCACGCCTGATATTGACCATAAGGAGTACTTGCATCTTCTGGAACTTTAAGGTCTTACTGCCCTTTCTCACCCATTGTCCATCAGGTGGCTGGGCCAGCTGTAAGGGTCCTTCCATCACAAACCGTGTTTCTTCCCGCAGCCAGCCCACTGTCTTGAGAGCAGTTTCCCTCATTTCAATGTTGATAACCTCCCTGTTCTTCTTGCTGTCCTGGCGGAAGGAGCGCAGAGTCCACGAATTCCCTTCCTGCTTGGTTTTCATGTTGATGTGTTCCAGATGGGATTCGATGCGGCTTTTGGCCTCCAGCAGACTGCTATAATCTGGGTGGTACTCCATAGTGGCTTTGATGATACGACTCAGAAGAAGGGGATACTTTGTGACTCTCTGCAGTGGAGCCATGAGGAAGGACCGCAGATTCATGCGACGAAGTGCTGTGTTGTCGTTCTGCGAAACGTTGAGGAAAATCCTGCAGGCCATGGAAATGAAAAAGCATAACTTTTTCATACATGCAAAGCATAATTATCTCTAATGACCATGTGCCTTACCAATGCATTATACTGGTGCTCAGTGGAACTAAATTATTTTTCCACTCATCCTTCTGGATAATCGCCCAGCCTATTTCAGAGTTTAATTCATTATATTAATTATGCAGCATTCAATAAATAACAAGAGTTCTACTCAAAAACAAACTCTTACCATGAGGCAACTTTCAGATGGAGTAAGGATTGAAAAGACAACCCTACTGATTCACTCCTGCCAGAGACGCAGAAAAGGCCTATTGAGGCCAAGCTCTTCATCTCTGCATAATGGCAGCATAGCAGGCCGGCCCAATTATTACACAGACTTAGGCAGATGTTTTGGACAAGACAGCTGTGTGCAGCATAGGCTATCCTGTGCCCCTGAAATTAGCCTGCCATTCATAGGTATCATAGGTGGTACCAATGATAAAGGAATACTTAATTACAACTTGAGTTGGCTTTTGTACCTGGAATGAGAGAGGGCAGCCCATGGCTCTACTAGCTTACCAAATTACTACTCGGCCTTCCATGACAGACTCTGCCCCCAACCTGCCCTTTTGCACATCAGTTGCCTGTTCTCATTTTTCTAGAATATCTCACATACAGACATGAAAACGGAGAAATGTATACGGGCCAAGAGCATCTGTTTCTCTTTATGTCTAGAGCATGGAGAAGAGATAGTTAAATAGCCCACGTTTTCTGTCAAAAGAAATCAGCTAAAATACACTAGGCCGGTAGAGTCCTTAAACCTTAGGGTGATATTATGGGTTAGATCAGAGGTCCCCAACCTGTGGGCCGCGGCCTCTTAGGAACTGGGCCGTGGGGCTCAGGGCTCCCGCCCACAAACCCCACCCCCTTCCATGCAATTGGCTCCTGCCCGCAAACCCCGCCCCCAGTGTGCACGATTGGCTCCTGCCCGCAAACCCCACCCCTGGTACGCGCAATTGGCTCCTGCCCGCAAACTCCACCCCCCGGTCCGTGGAAAAATCGTCTTTTGAAACCGGTCCCTGGCGCCAAAAAGTTTGGGGACCCCTGGGTTAGATAATAAGGTTTGTTGGGGCCAACTGAACCCATGCCAGTTGCCTATCCCTAGGGTCTGCTTCTAAAAGCTCAGTAGAAAACAATACTGAAAACAGCAGCAGATTAAATACTGAAATAGTCACTACAATTTTATTTCCAGAATTTTATAAACATATTCCACTTTCCTTCAAATATATATTTTGGTTTCTTTGTTCTATCCAAAATTAATATAACTGGAAAAAATTAGCATTTTGAATTTCCTAAATCTGATTTATCCAATAGGGAGCTGAGGACTAGTTTTCTAACCCTTACCATGTCTTAGCTGCTAAATAATACTAAGGGTATGCAAATGTGGATTTATTATCATCTATAATGTTAAGGCTGTCAGAATTCCTATTCTTAACAAATTGCCATTTCACAGAGCTCATGACAGTGATAATACAGCTAAATTGTAAAAGAAAGTGAGCAGGGATAAACTTTGGCTACAGTATAATGGAGGTGTGAGGAAAGTTTGTCTAATGAATGGAGCAGGCTAAATCAAATTGAAACATAAGGAATGTGCTTTGGCCTTGAAACTAGCTTTTCACTTCAATTTGTGGCAAGCTTATCTAGACATTCCCATGACAACCCATGCCAGATGCCCCGGAAGAATGTATCCTCCTTTCTGCATTTGGCACCCCTAAATTACTTTCCCCCACCTGCTTATTTTCTTTACTAAGACAATTGCTTTCTTTGAAGCAGATAGCAGAGGGGGCAGGAAGCAACGGAGAGATCTATTGCTCATTAGTATGCATGCATCACCTTTCCCTTTCCCATTCTCAGAAATGTATAAGTACTAGTGCATTCCTTTTGTTGGTAGGGGGAAACACCCACAATCATTTTGCAGATTTCCTCCCCGCCCCCCAGTATCTACTGAATCATCTGAGCCAATAAGAAAAAAATATATAAAAATTAAAAAAAATACTGCAGTTTGCCTTATTTTTGCTTTGAGTCCTGTGTTGATTCCACAGACGAAATACTAGTAGAAAGACAATTTCAACTGACATTTCTTCATTTGCAGAAGCTGTATTATCCCCAAATCAGACTGGAATACTTACATCCAAGTCATACGTTGGACAAGAATGCGTATTTTCTAGAGAACATACTAGTCATTGTCTTTCATCTCCTTTCTCCTCACCAAATACTCAGATTTTTTGGCTTCTCAGGAGATATCAGTTACCTTCAAGAATCCACTTTGCCATACTTACAAACTTCTACATAGGGAGTCATGAATTCAAATTAAACCTTAGGTTGGTTCAACAGTTTCAGTCACTCTGTTCAAGTTTAGCAGGGTAATAGGTAAAGGTAAAGGTTTTCCCCTGCACAGTCGTGTCCGACTCTAGGGGGCAGTGCTCATCTCCATTTCTTAGCTGAAGAGCCAGCGCTGTCTGAAGATATTTGTTACCATCCCAAAGTGGTACCTATTTATCTACTTGCATTTGCATGCTTTCAAATTGCTAGGTTGGCAAGAGCTGGGGTGAGTGCGGGAGCTCACTCTGTCACGCGGCGCTCGGGTCTCAAACCGCCGACCTTCCGATCAACAAGCCTGGCATCTTAACCACTGAGCCATCACTCCCCCTTAGCAGGGTAATAGAATCTATCTTAATGACTTTTGTGTGTGCCTTTGAGTCAGCATTGACTCAAAGTGTTGACTAGTCCCTGTAGTTTTCTTGGCATGATTTTCTGAAGTGTTTTGCCATTGCCTCCTTCCTAGGGCTGAGAGGGAGGGACTGGCCCAAAGTCACCCAGCTGGCTTTATGCCTAAGGTGGGACTAGAACTCATGGTCTCCCGGTTTCTAGCCTGAACCACTACACCAAACTGGTTCTCTTAGTGACTCAGGGAAATCATTAATAGATGAGTAAAGCCATCTCATTGTTCCAGTTGCCAACATGCCTCTGTTAGTACAAGCTGAGAAACCTCTGTTCCTCAGCTCTAGTCAACAACACTTTCTCTGAAAAAAGCCTCATCATCAACAGCACAACTGTTTCTAAGCATGTTTTTCTGTTCTTGAACCTCCTGCCTGTATATTACCTAGTTAAAATTTAGACCCCTCCTCACCTGAGTAACTCTTTTTCTTTTTCCAATGCATTGAGCATGTTCACTGAGGATGACTGCTGGAGACAGTATGTCTGGAATGCTGGCAGCATGTTCACAAACTCCAGGAATATTTCACCAATGCACACAGTCATGAGGTCATCATCACCCTGTCAACATACAAGATGAAAGAGGCATCAGCCAGGGAAGCAGAAATATCTGGGGTCTTCAAGTCACCAGCCTAATAGTATTGCCAGTTGATTGTAAAACACATATAATCAATGTACCTTGTGATAAATGCTTCAAGGGTAATTTCTTTGCCACATTTTGTCTGTATATTAACATTTTTTCCGGGATCCCTTTTTAATACTTTCTATTACAGTGGATTAGGATATAGAGCTAAGAGACAAGACCTATTGGCCGGTGGTTTCACAACTGCAAAACTTGTGCCTTATCCTTTCTGTACAGAAATTCAGGGAAGCTTAATGTTGTCTTTAATCTGAAATTGTATTTAGCTACTTGGTAACAGTTTTGCAAGATACTCCACATGCTTGTGAACATGGCAATTTTCATCTTTCTTTTTTTATTTTTCCACTTGATTGTAGGTTACTTTGGGAGGACAAGACTTTTAAAGTTGTCTAAATATACTTCAAATGATGAACTTTGGGGGGACAAGACTTTTAAAGTTGTCTAAATATACTTCAAATGATGAACTGAATGGGGAGAAGATGGCATGTTAAGCTGATTATTCTCCTCCCAACCCAGCCTTTCCAATAATTTCCACTATCCATTAATTGGCCATATTAGTAATAAAAAGGAAGGTAATTCCCCAAAAGGAAGAGAAATTAAGGCTTACACGGATGATCCAAAAGCAGCTGAACCAGCACCCCACACTAGTGATAAAGACAAAATGGCGGCAGTGCTGGATGTTATGATACAGCATGTGAAAATCAAGCACTGTTCAGGACGTTTTGAAACTGACCCAATAGGAAATCTAAATAAGCAAGTCAAAAAGGAACTAAAGGTGGAATGGGATAAAGTCAACTAATAAGATCTGACAGGACTTGGCAGTATGTTTGAACAATGTAACTAAACAACTAACAACTAAAAGAATGTCTTCTCAAATTTCAGAGGTTGCCCAGACTGCTAGCAAAGCTTATCTTGCTACTATGAAAAATGAGTTTGATATTGGATACTGGGAAGAGTTATTACAGACATTTGACTGGATTTGGCTGATATACAGGATTGGAACAGAAGAAATATTTGAGAATTAAAGGAAGTGGAGACAATGTAGAAAAGACCAGTTTTGTTGGATATCTCAAAATTTAATGACCAGTTACTAGATTTAAAGCCTTCAGATAAAGATGTGGTACATGCCCATAGAGTTTTTACTCCTAGGTTCAATTGGATGCAGAAACCAAGATATACAGTAATAATGCTTAGGTGAGAGATAGAATTTTGCAAAAGTTTGTGGTCCGGAAAATATAAATTGAGATGAAGATAAATGGATATTTTTTCAATATATTAGCCCAGCTACTCTACAAAGTAAAAAAGCTTTTAGGCCTTTGATGGAAGAATTATCAAAAAGCAGAATACGGCATTAATGGGGGTTTCCTTTTAAGTTAGTTTTATTTTTCTATCTTTCAAGAGATTAATAGAGTCTTAACAAACCTAAATAATATTTCTATATTTCAAGAGATTATAGAATCTTAACAAACCTAAATAATACTTTATGAAGTGCTAATAGAGAACAAGCTTTAAATAATTGATATTTCTTAATAAGAAAATATGATAAAAAGATCTTTTGATAGCCTTTTAAAATGTGATTGATTGTTACACAATTTTGTCTCATGTTAGACAATATAAAATAGTTGGAAAATAAGATGAACTACAAAGAATGGCAAAGTATCATATGGAAATTAACATAGGGACAAAAGGAGCTGGGAATTGGGGAACAAGAGTTCAAGTTCCTTAACTAGACCAATCAGAGGATTTAATGAATCTGAATTTGTGGTCTATGTGGATTAAGCTCATCAAAATGTTGGAGGAGCTGTAATCAGAAGGGAACATTTTTCATATGTGGCGAACTTGTGAAAAGATTGTACTTTTCTGGAACAAATTATTTGAAGAAGTCAAAACTAACTAAATAAAACTTAATTTAACTAAAAAAAATCAGAATGTGTTCCAGAATTGGGACTGATATTTTTGAGGGAGATAACTCTAAATTAAACAAAAAGGAATTTATTACATTTTTACTCCTAGTTGCTAAATCAATAATTAATCAAAAGTGAAAATTCTAAGTTATAATTGGACAGTTGGCACACTAAGGTATGGTCAATTGCTTTCTTGAAAAAGTCACTGATAAAATGTGAACATTAAATTCACAGAGATTTAAATTGTATTTTTATCAGATCTGGAAATATTATATATGTCATGTTAATAATAGTAACTCTAATTTTGATGAATCCAGTGATATAAGGGAACTCACTCTGGAGTTTGAGATATACTGTTCTTGGATGTTATCTTGTATTTTTGTTTCTCTCTTGTTTTACAAAATGTTCAAAGTGAAAAAATAAAGTAAATTAAAACAAAAAACCGTGAATAAGTGGAAACGAAATCATTTATACCAGTTCCAGGCTGGGATAAACAATCAGCCCTATGGCTTCTCTGAAGAGGGAGTAGTGGATCCAACACCACTTCTTCAAGCCTGAAGGTCTTATTCTGGGACCAGCTGCTGGTCGAAATGCCACTTGTATCCCCTTGATTACAGTGCATTACTGTATTATGACATAACAGGGCATTACTGTGTCATGACATAAATGATCACTTTAGAAGACCAAGATTCAATATAGTTTACTGCTATGTAATAACTGGTTAAGAATAGTTAAGAGCAGAGACATCACACTGACAACAAAGATCCACATAGTCAAAGCAATGGTATTCCCCGTAGTAACCTATGGCTGTGAGAGCTGGACCATAAGGAAGGCTGAGCGAAGGAAGATAGATGCTTTTGAACTGTGGTGTTGGAGGAAAATTCTGAGAGTGCCTTGGACTGCAAGAAGATCAAACCAGTCCATACTCCAGGAAATCAAGCCAGACTGCTCACTTGAGGGAATGATATTAAAGGCAAAACTGAAGTACTTTGGCCACATAATGAGAAGACAGGATACCCTGGAGTAGAAGCTGATGCTAGGGAAAGTGGAAGGCAAAAGGAAGAGGGGCCGACCAAGGGCAAGATGGATGGATGATATTCTGGAGGTGACGGACTCGACTGTGGGGGAGCTGGGGATGGCGACGGCCGACAGGAAGCTCTGGCATGGGCTGGTCCATGAAGTCACGAAGAGTCGGAAGCGACTGAACGAATAAACAACAATAACTGGTTAGCAGAAATAGAAAATCTGGAAAATTTGGAGAAATTTGTTAGGTCTGAAAAGTATAAAATTTGTTTATATAAAAAAGCAATACAAATGGAACAGGATTAATATTATTTTGACAAATATACTAGCTTTCAGAACTACTATTTTCATTTTCACCAGCATGAGGTGCTGTGAATTCAGTGATTCATTTCATGTTGTGTACTTTTTGTTAATGGAGGAATTGTTATTACTGAAACAAACAAAAAGCAAAATTAATGACACATGACATCTGTATCAAGGCTATCTGTGTTTCTGTGTGTCAAAGATGGGTTTCATGGACCAATTTTTTTTTGATGGTTTGAAACTTGAATCTCTACTACTTCTACCTAGAATCACTGGGATCCAGGCAGCACAGAATTATTATTATTATTATTATTATTATTATTTATTCACAACAATGTGAAATCACAGCTGCCAGTGCTTTAGCTGGTGTTGGCCTTCATTTGCATCGAGTTCTTCCCAAGAACCTAGGATGTCGTAATGTGTGTCGCCAACGCCGGGACTTTGGAAAGCACTGTCGTAATGTATTGGTATAGTATATGTGCGGATCCAAGCATTGTGGCCTTTTGTAATGGACAGATGGAAATTTTGTTGATGCTCAGATTTTCTAGGTGCCATTCAAGGTTTTTTGGAATGGCACCCAGTGTGCCGATCACTACTGGGACCACCACTGCTGGTTTATGTCCTAATCTTTCAACTTCGATTTTCAGATCTTGATACTCTGTGATCTTCTCCAATTCTTTGTCTTCTATTCTACTATCCCCTGGTATTGCCACATCAATTATCCACACTTTCTTCTTTTCAACCACAATTAAATCTAGCGTGTTATGCGCCAAGACTTTATCAGTTTGTATCCCAAACCTCAAAGTCAATATATGGCAAATATAACAATTTATAAGGATAGAATTCTTAAACTCTAAATTTAATTTTTACTATATTCTTTAACTTTTTTTTTAGATCTATGCTGTCTTGCAGTGCACTGCTTCCATATATGATTTTATATGTTCATTTTTAAGAACTACTAGACAACCCATGACCTGTTGGGTCATCGTTTCAGAAATATTTCCTTACCTAAACAGAGAGTCAGAATGACCACAGGCAGATTGCTATTGGTTTGGTTTAAAATTAAAGAAGAAAACATCAGTTTATTAAAGAAAAAATATGCGTAGCAAGAGAAATATAGATGTTTTTTGTTTAACAAAGGACACTTTTCTGGTTGATCTGCCATCCTTTAAGAATACTCTAATGCAGAGCTTTCCAAACTTTTCATGTTGGTGACACATTTTTTAGACATGCATCATTTCGCGACACACTCTTACAGCAGGGCATCATTTCACGACACACTCTTACAGCAGGGCACAAGGCAGGCATTAGGACCTGCGTGGAATCCTGGCAGGGCTCGGAGGCAGCAGCAGCCCCGACACACTAATGTGTCCCGACACACAGTTTGGAAAGCTCTGCTCTAATGTTTTCACTTCTTTTTCCCTGGCTTAAAGCGACATACAGCTGACCATGCTGGAATACCAGTTTCTCCAGATAAATCAGCACATTCTCCATGGTTTGTCCTTGCGCTTTATGTATAGTGAGAGCAAAGAATGACTGTATTGGGAACTGGGTCCGCTGAAGAGGGACATCTTCACCTTCTGATAAATTGAACAGAATTCTTGGAATCACGACAATGTCATTTTTGAACATCCCAATGTTTATCTTTGCTACGATGAGATTCTTTTTTCATATAAGAATTTTATTAAGTTTGAGACAAAGATAAAAACTACAAAAAAGAAAAAAACTACAAAAAGAAAAAAAAGGAAAAAATAAAAGTGTAAAACACAAGAAAAAAGAATTTTAGAAATTACATACAAAGGTGACTTCCGACTTTCAACAGCAAGAATATACAGCAATTTCCATAATCAATTCCTTACTCTAAATCAAACCAAGATCACATTACTTCTATAAATCCTTCCATTAGCACATATACAAATCACTAATGCAATTGCTCCTTCCCGTTATATATAAAAAAAGATAATATATATATGAGTTTCTAAATCAGCTTCCCTCCCCCATAAGACAACATTTATTTAATTATTTCCTTCCTACCACTATTCTATATATTTCTGTCCACTATAATAAAAATCAAATTATAAAAACATATAAATTGTCTGCTTTTATAATTAATAATACTACAACAATCTTAAACCTATTAAACCTAAAAAACCAAGCAATTATTATTATACTGTATCTTATAGATATCTTGTAAATCTTACAAATCAAACAGACCTTAACAAAAATCCAGTAAATCTTAATCGAAATCATTAAAGAGAAATGAAATCATAATAACCTCATTATCCATCCAATTACACATTCTTAAATTTTTACCCCACTTCAAAATAAACCAGGACATTTACATATCTCCTTATTACACCCAAGGCATTTTTCTTGCGGAAACCAAACAGCCCAACTGCCCCCCTTAAAAACTCAGACTTCTCAGCAAAAAAAAACTCCCACAAAGCAGGTTCTTTTCTCTCCCAAGACATTTTCTCAGAAAGCCATAACATTCCCACAGATAAACAAGTCTCCTTGTAATCTGCAGTTCAGACTGTTCCTTTAACTCCTTCAGCACCAAAATATAGTCTTCATCTGGCATTACTCCAATCTCGCCGTCAACAGAAAGATCTCCATCCCTGTCAAAATCTCCATCTTCTTCCATCACATCTTCAGCCAGACGACACACTTTAGAAATAATATCTTCCCCAATGTCCTGAATATTCTGCAGAATAGCTTGATGGGTATCATAAAAGATCTGTTTAAAATCAGAGTGAAGCTCACCATGGAATTCTGAGAGAATCTCCTTGAAATCTTCTACGCTACAGGCAGTAGATTATGGCGCCCCCAAATACTTGACTCGTGCAGATAGAAGTTAATGAGTTAATGAAAGACTTCCGAGTGAAATTGAAATAGGAGAAAGTGTACTAACAAGCAGCTCTCAGAGAAAGTAAACATAGGGCTAGAGATTCAAAACAGCAAATTCAACGTGTAGGAAAATATTAAATCCTTCAAATTCAGTACAAAAATAATAGCAGGGAGGCAATTATTTATCTTCACTTCTCCTTAATCCAATGGGGAAACAAGCCAAAACTTAAAAAGATTTTAAAAATGATAATGATATGATATTAATGATAAGCACCAAGAGAGTCCGCTTCTTCTTACTGTAGAAAGCCTCTCTTAGGGTACAAAACTTAAAAAGAAAAATAAATTTGGTGGTTTAGAAATGGGGTGGCTGGACTTACTGACCCTTTAAGGGCTGCAGCGCGGCTTGGAAATGGTGAAATCCCAGGCTCCCAGCGAAGTCTTACCTGTCGATCGTGCACGCTGTCCACGATCTCCTGGCTGCAACTTGCCATCCGGAGGACGAATGGGTCGATTCCCAGCATTTTCCTTAGTCCGGAAAAAAGCTCTGGGTTACAGGAGAAACCAGCCTGAGACCAAAAAAGAAAGCCACAATGCCAGTTCTGCCTGCGGAGCTCGGCACAGCTGCTCAGTCCGCCATATTCCCACCGGAAGTTGCTACAATGAGATTCTTGTGGGGTTCTTCCACGGTCATCTGCATTCCATTGCAAAGCCTTGGAAGATCCAAGTTCCTCATTAAAATGATGGGAGATCCTATCTTCAATTCCAGTTTATGTGGTGGCAATCCAGACAGTTCAAGTGAATCAAGGAATTCTGTTGGAAAATGAGTGGCATTAGCTCCTTTTTGGAAGGACTTCTTTGGCACCAAAAGATGTCATTTTGAAGAGGCAGTTCTATGTCTGATGTTCTTCCTGAACTCATTTACAATAGGTTTATCATTGCTGTATAAATTGAGTAGTTCATTAAGTAGAGGTTGCAAATTGCCTATTCTGACCTTTTCCTTCATACAGCAGAAATTGGTGGTTTCTCCAGGGAATTGGAAGGCACGACAGTGAGGGCAGACTTTGGCCATGGCACCAACATCAGCAGAAATATTACGCCATGCGAGTCATGCATTTTCCTTTGCCCTTTCTGTTGAGGTCTTGTCGACGAAGGCTGGTATTGTCGTGTTGAGGAACTCTCGCAGTAATTACTGTTTGCCACATATCTCAAGTTGATCTTCCCTTTCCTCTTCTGTCTCTTCTTGTGTCCTCATTCTGTGGCTTTCATTGTCATTCTAGAGAATGCAGACCTTTCATCCTCCGTTCGTTCATATCTTTTGCTGTTTGTTCTTTGTCTCTGATCCTGGAGACATGCATTTCTCTGCTCCTTTGTCTCTTCCTCCTTCTGTGCCTCTTGTTGTCATTCTGGAGACGTGCATGCCTCTTCTCCTCTGTCTCTCCTTCCCTCATGTTATTTGTCCTGTTTGATCCTGGAGTCATGCAGCCCTGGCCTCATCTGATTCTTATTCTCTCCTCCTCCTTGCTGCTTCCCGATGACGTTTGGTGTCATCTGTTGACCATGATGTTCCCCCTCTCTTTCCATGCAGCATAATTAGGGTGATGATATTTTTTTAATTTTAATTTTATTTTTTGGCTGTACAGTGTTGTCATCACTTCAGAAGAGTTCAGACTTCCTGCTGGCTTACTTTGCCAATTTTCAAACCCTGAAGTATATGGTGCCATCATCACCTCAGAATAGTTCACATTTCCTGCCGGCTTCCCCATTGACTTGTGGGAAGCTGCCAGGGAGGGTGGAAATGATTATCATGTGATCGCGGCGGCACTGAAGCAGCAACAACTTTTCCAAATTTCAGTCCCACAGGAGTAATGGGTCCCAGATTTTGGATGCATTCTTTGAGTTCACCCATTTGAAGTATGTTGATTCAAAAATTGTTGCCCTATGATGCACCATTTTACCCAACTGAAGGTTACAAACACACACACAGGAGAGTTTTAGTAGTACATAGATGATATTTCAGCTTTTATAATGGAGAGGGGCTTAAATAATTCTGGCATTTAGAATACTATGTACAGAACTTCATTTTCAGCTCTTTGTCCTTGATTTCCCTGTTTGACTCTCTAGCATCATCATAGTACATAACTCAACATGTCATATTATCACATTGGCTCAATTCACATACTCCTATCTTGGCTTATAAAGGGTAGATAGGTTTTTGTGTCCCATGTTCCATTCTTTGCTAACCTCCTCCTTTCTTCCTTTTTAGCACTGTGCAATAACAAGGTCTGAATGTGGTTTAAGATTCTGGCTTGTTCTAAAGCAGGTGACCATATTGTTCTTCAGTGTGGGCATGGTAAATTCAAAACTGTGTTCTGCTGTTAAATGAATGCTCTTCCCCAAAGTGATTGCCCAGTCTTAAAATAATAATCTCTGCCCCATCTGATTTATGAGGTTAACCAACAGGGTTTACAGACTGTCATAATGAATGTTTAAGAAATGCCTTTCCAACCCATTATAAATAACCTTGAATACTTTCGGGAAAGAGGAACAATTTGGAGTTTGGTTTGAATAATACTTAAGAAATTAACTACCCTAATGTTTATTCTTTGATAGCGCTAATTGTTGGCAAAGCTAAGCTGCTTTTAATTATTCCTCTAGGAGCAAAACTACCCCATTTGGATGGTGCTGTAAAAATGAATTTCTGTAGGAAATTATATGGGTTTTTACTCCTTTCAGAGGCTATAATGAAGTACAAAATATAAACAGGCAGTAGTCTTCACATTACATTAACTTTGTTTAGAAATAAGCATGGCTAGTACACATCATTTTCCTTCAGCCAAAAGAAATGTGCTCATATTTGTAACTGATGGCAGATCTCACTGTGCAAGTTTACTGAAGTTTGAGCAATGAATGTGGGTTTCACAGGGAAGAGCTGACACTCAGTTGACTAAATCAGGAGCTTATGAAGCATATTTCATGCGCCTCTTCCAGGGATTCAGAACAAGTGAGCAGAAAGGATTTTGAGATACTTGTCCACCAAATGTTCTTGCCCTAGGTTTACTGAATCTACTCTGGGTCTAAAGCTACCTTCCTCAATCTGATGCAGTCCAACGATATCTGGAGGGCACCCTCCCAGAATTCTGCAGTTCTCAATGCATCTGGATGTCAACAAGCTGAAGAAGGCAGCTTTGGACATAGTAGCTCTCAAATGAGTGTTACAAACTGACATCTTTAGAAACAATTAAGAAATAATTTGATTGTTGCAAACAGGGAGATGTGATTTGAAATCAAATACTACCTGCTCAAAAGCCTGATCAATCTCTTCCTGAAGATACTCCAGAAAGTTTTCATTGAGGTCAATTAGCTCCTGGATATTGCTGAAAACCACCAACAGCTGTTCTTGCGTTAGGAGGCCAGCTGCTTGCATGGGGAGATAGAACTCCTCCTTGATGATGCGTAGGTCTTCCCCATAACTAGCTTCAGTGTTGACAAATTCCAGCACCGATTCCTTCCGCTCTGTCCTGCACTTCAGGCACTTCTCACAGAGAGTGGCCTGTCTCCTGTTTTGATTCTGAACATCTGTTTCCAATGGAAAATCTCTCCCACCACAGTCAGCACAAGGTTGATGGGCTTCCCATGCCTGTGGAGATGTTAACGCTTCTGAGGCCCGGTTCCTCCACCTCCTACTCAACACCTGGCTGATACCACTATCTGCTCGCTCCATCTTGGATGACCTAATCCTTGGCACCCCTCCAATGGTGATGTCAGCATTGTCCCTCTCGTCATTCCCGCCTGCAATGCCACTATCTGCGCTGAGACTGCTAACGTTGCTCCAGCGGTGCTTGGAACGAAAGGAGCTGCTCAGGACATGGTGATTCTCATCAGCATTATTTCCATAGTTGACAGTGGCTTTAGTCAGTGCTGGACCTGATCAGAGAAACAAAATGAATGGACATCACTGTCTATCAATAAAAAGTTTCTCCTGTGATGATACAGCATTATTTTCACTGGAATCTTGTAATCACCTGACCAATCCTGTTTGGGCTCAGAAGCTAAGCAAGATTGGACCTGCTTACCATTTTGGATGGAACATCACCAGGAAATTCTAAGGCTGTACACTAAATTAGGAAGTTGGAAACACTTCTCAGAATAAGGAAATGGTATGCCGTTACTGAGAAAACTGCAAAGATCTGTCCATGTATTCACCAGGAGTCAAGTTCAACCTGAGAGTGTCTTTACTGTTACTTTTAAGTAGAAGAAAAAATAAGTTTTTGTCATTGTGTCTATAGCTAAAGTAAGCAACTCCCCCATCTCTAAACCAACACCATTTCCTTAGAAAATTAAATGATCTATGAAAGTGGGGCAGGAGATTCAGCCATTATTAAGCCAAATACACCCCAGCAGTTATGTGACTTGCTAAGCATTTGTCAATATTTGCAATTAAGAAAGTTAACAAAACTAGAAGCTTCATCAAACTCCTAGTAGATAAGCACCCTTGGCTGGAAGGTTAAATAGTGCTTCGTGGATCACAAATTGCTCAAGTCTATTACTTCGGCATTCAAATAAAACATTCCACTTCTGAACAACACCCCTGTTCTTAAGTTGACCACTAAGAAAGAAAAGTCTCATTTGTTGCATGGCTCAACTATGTTTGAAAGAACTCTCCTCTTCCCTGTCCTAATAAATGGGACTTCTCGATTCACTCTGGATGCTCCTGCAGGGCCAGTTGTTTCAGGTTTATCTCTTGTTCTATATAAGACTAAGTGCTAGATTAATGCCTGATGCTGTGATGGTATCACCTTCCTTTTCTAATTATTGCACTACGAGCAGCTTCAAAACACTGAACATGCAAGATGTTTGCTTGCTCTAAAGGGTCTGTTATAAAGGGCAGGGAGTACTGACAAATCAATTGCTGCTGTGTTCCTTCTCCTCTTGCAGACCTACAGCAAGAGTCAGCAATGCAGCACCCTAAATGGCACGTGTGAACCCATACAATTAAATGTAAATCAATTTAATTTATTTAATGGTGACACATTTCATGAGATCATGAAACTTCAGTGTTCTTGCCTGTGACCTCATGAGAGTTTTGCTTAGCTCCTGGTGACACATGGACAACAGTACAAAAGTGGTTTATCATTGCCTTTTTCAGATCTTTCTTCAAGTTCCCCGGCTAGGCTACAGCTCTGGGATTTCTGTGGTCTCCAGTCCCATTATTAATCAGGTGCAATCCTGTTTAGGTTTTCAAGATCAACCAAAGTCAGCTACTGTATATGCTGCCATCTAGGCATGACAACCATTATAAAAGTGGAGACAAAGACAGGGGATTTACTGGGTTCTCTCTCTTGACGGCGTTTCTGGGCATGGTGCCGGGCTGCTGCAGCTATCTTCAACTCCAGTTGTTTCCTCTTTACAGCATCTGTTGGCATTGGGTCACTGAAATGAGGCCGTAACCGACACTCCCGCTGAACTTTGGTGCCGGCTGAGCTTTTGTAGGCAATGTCAGAGCTCGATCTACGGCAATTTGAGCTGGAGCTCTGGAAGGAAAAGAAGTGGATTCAGGAGCAAGTTTTACACAGGATAGCCAAATATGCTTCAATAGGGGTGCTCACAGCAAGCTGAGATTTTTGTCAAATTCACCAAGCATGCATCGTGACATCACATTGCTAGCCCCTTAGGTACATGTGTCCAACGTTGTAATGTGGTTACAAAAGCAGAAGAGTTTGCATCGCAATGTTGCCATGCATATTTCGTAATTTGCTCCTCAGTGCCCATGTGGCAGCAGTGTCCATAAGAAGCCATGATCACATCAAAATGATGACACCTGCATCATGATGTCATTGCTCAAAGGACACCAGTTAGTACTTGCATCACAAAGTCTAATGCAAGTACCTAAGTTGCATCATTGACACCGTGATGCATATCTTTTAATTTGCTACCCCTTGCCAAAGCCACATAACTCACTGTGGATTGATGACAGTCTTCTACAAAAGTGTGATCTGCTTTCTGAACTTCACAGGATTTTGGGGAAGGGAGATCAGGGGTAGTTTCAGCACTGCAGCTGTGAGAAAAGGGACACAATCCAATTAATACCATTCACAAGGTGGAGAATAAAATACCTGGTTTGAAAAATACAACTGATTTACATTTAACTACTCCTGCAATTAACTGTTGTAGGAACAGGTGGCTACACTCAAAATGTAAACTGTTATTTGTACTGGCTGATGAAACAGAGAATGCCTTATCTCTCTTCTATATGGGTTATTCAAACAAGGTACCTCTGGTGATGTTACTAATTCAAATTATGTTAATTTTTTAAAAGTTGGATCCTTAAGCAGAATGGTAGCAAACTAACACATATTCTCTTCCTTTGTTACTCTTAGATATTTGATTTACCCTGAGAAAGGAGACAACATTCTGTTCCATCATCACAAAGTGCCCCCTAAATCATGGGATGTCATGTATAATTTCTCATCCATAAATTATGAGGAAATAGTATACCAAGACCCAAGGCAGGGAAGAGTGAGGGTAAGAGAGTCACCACTCAGAAGATTAGGAACAGCAGAAATAATATGAATGCTTAGTAAATAGCAGTGTAAGTGTATCCTTTACTCATTTATTAACAGGATTCAAATATACCGTTCTGTTTTGGAAACGTGCTTGTGAATAAGAGAAAGAATTTAAAAATATAGGGGTTTTTTATTCCATGTCAAATAACCACATGCTATTGTAGACAGCTGCCCTCTATCCATCTCTGTAGAATATTTTAATAATTCTCATGCAGATTTTCACACATTATGAGTGTTCAGTGTATCCTAAAATATTGCCCACACTGAATCAAATAACATAGGAAAAAAGGCTTAATGGAGGTTAAGGGTCCACTGCAAAGAATGCTTATTTTATTTATAGGACACCCATAAAAGCCATAGATACTACCATTGTACTAGAATTGTACAAACTAAAGCAGTGCTAAATCTACAAGAACCAGAAAAAATATCACATTCTTTCTAATTTTATAATTTAGTATATAAAATATTTTAGAACCCTTATATAGATAAGGCTCATCTGGGGGCTGCTGGGAGCAATTTAGGCATATTTAAAGCAAATACACTTAAATCAGGATTTCAGTTACTCATGACTAACTCAGGTCTCTTTCATTTCAAAGGATCTACTAAGGTCTTGAGTCCAAATTATTGCTACTTTTCCAAGCATTTCGCACATAGCTTACAATATAAGAGTATTATCTCCAGCAGAGAGAATGTACACATACATGCACATTCCCCAAATCTAACAGAGTGGAGCCAAAAGCCAGATCCATCTTTGAGAGTAAAGAGTCTTCACAATGCAAGGAAGGCAAAACGTGTGGCATATATAGTTCCCAATTAGCTGAATCTGGCATATAAAAAGCTGTGTTGCTCATGGAAACCTGCTTAGCCTTTCAATAAATTGGATTTGGAAGAAAGACCTCTTTTGTAGATCTTAATTGCTGAGAAAGCGCACATATGAGGCAGTGTTCCTTGAGATAATAAAAAAATCTGCCCTTTCGAACTGCAAACATAATCTCCAGTTGCGCCTGGAAATATGCTGGCTGCCAATAAAGTCACCTAATGTACTTGGCCAAGTGAGCACTTGTGCCCCAGAAAGTTATCCAATGCTCAAGTACAGAAATAGGCAATGCTTTGCACTAAAGCTCTGAAAATTTTTATTACTGGCTATATTGGCTATATTGCTTGAAGTCCAGAGCATCTACAAGGCATCAGGTAGACCACCAAGGCATGGACAAACAGATAAAGAATGCACAAGAGAGGAAGTACTTTAAATCAGGGGTACCCAACCTTTTTGGCACCAGGGACCAGTCATGGAACACAATTTTTCCACAGACTGAGGGGGCGGGGTTTGCAGGTGGGAGCCAATTGTGCGGACGGGGGCAGGGTTTACATGCGGGAGCCAATCGTGTGAAGGGGGTGGGGTTTGCAGATGGGAGCCAATTGTGTGGACCACCACCGCTCACCTGCTGTGCGGCCCACTTCCTAACAGGCCGCGGCCCACTAGTGGGCCACGGCCCACAGGTTGGGGACCCCTGCTTTAAATGATGGCCAAGTTACTTTATTAACTACTGATATAGGAAACTGTTTTGCATTTGAATAACTCTATCTGCTTCTGTATTCAAGCAGATGCCTATATATGCACAATTCCATATTGACTGGATACTGGCTCACTTATCTCTGCATATTATTTCTCATTATATTACATCCACCATCTTCTGGCTGTCTTTTCATCTATTCTCTCATCTTCTTAGATCACCAAATGTTGTAATTGAGCAAGGAAATTGATGACTTCTGGATGAGAAAAAATAAATAAGGTTAGATACACTATCTGGCATGAGTGATCAGTTTAGGAGGGTACTAACTGGGAAAAAGCTGGGGTGATTATAAATGAGCTAATGATCTTATTGTACCAGAGCATTGCCACTGTCTTCTATTTTACAGAAAACATGGCTCCCAAAAATCTGTTTTATCAATCAAATCTGCCCTAGTTATTTCCTTTCATGCTGTAGATCCTCAGTGGCCCACCTCTGTTCTTTATTTATTTATATAATCTTCTGTAGTCATCTATCAGCCAGATTTTCCTCTGGAAGCACACTTCTTCTAACTTGCCCAATAGTTAAAAGTACTTTCTCTGGAGTCCTTGGTGCGCTCTCAGCTTGGTTGTTTGCTTGCAGATGTTTAGCACTAAAGATGTTGCCTAGTTGGGCAACGAAACATCTCATTCTTTATCCATCTGCCACTACCATGATGGTCTAGCAAATGCCTTTTAGATGCTCTTGACTTTAGGCATTATCAGCCCTGGCCAATATGGTCAGTAGCAAGAATTTATCAGAACTCTGGTCCAAAGTTGTACAAACTGGGCATTTCTATAACTAACAATGTTGACACATCCTTCATTTCTTCCCACTTTCTCTGTAATCATGAAATAAACGGCTATTTTGACCTTTTTGTGTAATGAAGCCATGTTGCATGAGTCCAAAAATTTTTTCCTTGAACTCTTCCTTTTTCAATCATCTTCCTGATTATCCTAATATATCTTGCCTTATTCCTTTGTATATGTGATAGTCCTTAGAGATACACTGATAGATATAATGAAGCTCTGCTTCTCTACCCATTTATTGAGATTCATTCCAGCTTCCATCCTTTTTTTTTAAAAAAACCACTTTTTATTGAAGAGTTTAACAGTACTAAAAGATAATATGAACTGAAATCAGAAAGAAAAAAGAAAATAGAAAGAAAAGAAATACAAAGTACAAAAAGGAAAGGAAAGAAAAGAAAAGAAAAAGGAGAAAAGAAAAGAAATAGAAAAAAGAATATTTAAAGAAGTGACTCCCAATCTTCCTTGCAACAAGTGCAGGCAAATTTAACATTTCCCCACCCCTTATAAGATTACATACATAATTCTCTTCTTCCCATAACACCCCCACCCCGCAGCTTCCATCCTTCTCCAAGTCTTGCTCGCAGAATTTGCATTGGTTAGCTTAGCTTTCCTCAATTGGCTCTTCTCCAGATATGGTTACTATAATTCACTCCAAGTAGTTTTGCAACTCACAATACCTTCAACCAGTATGCAAAAGAGGATGATTAGCAATTGGTTCAACAACTATTGAGAGTGATTTAGATAGTCTGTACAGTATACAATTCAGATTTAAAACACAAATAAACTAATATCCCCTTTCAATCATGATTTTTACTGTTTACTATTAGTAAATCATGCTCTTTACTATTCAGCAATTCATCAGAGATTCTATGAATTGAATTCTATGAGAGATTTTCTATGATGATAGATGTGACAAATCAGTGATTCAGAACAAACACATTAAGCTCTTTACTCTTGAGTAAGCAAAAGAAGATTATTAGGAACACCATTAATTTTTTTTTTGAAAAATATAGAGTACCATCTGTAATACTAATTTCAATTTTTAATTTTAAGATACTTAAAATGCTAAAATAAGTCACGAAGTCTTCCCTTTGGGATCCACTTCACATAAATGAATGCTAATTGAAATGCAGTCCATTCAGATGCTGCTTCAAGTAGACATCTGGTTATATAGAGGAACTTACCAGTTTTTCCCATGCCATAGATAAGAATTCTTACAATAGCACTGGGTCCAACCATACAGCAATATGGATTTACATTATGGCTATCTTCATACAATCACTAAACCAAAATATACTCTTTTAATTTGGGATCCGCACAATATATGAACTCAGCCACTTTGGCTTGTAAACCATGACAATGGCTTAGTGTTATGTATGTTTAGCAAAACATAGTAAAAATGCAATGTGAGGAAATCAGTCAGTAAGACACTCTACATGAGTCTTGCAGGAACAATTTCAGTTTCCCTGCCCCATGTTACTAAAGTTAACCTAAGGCTTCTTTTTTTCTTAAATATAATTTTATAGAAAGTTGTAAAAATAAGAGTAAAACTTAATACAAACTAAATAAAGTAAGAAGGAAAAAAGAAAAAGGAAGAGATAAAAGAGAAAGCTAAAGTGCAAAAAAGAAAAAAAAGGTTATTGTACGCACAAAGATGGAAAGATTTGGCTATACCTACAATGGAGGAATGGTTGGTAAAGATGATAAAACTTGCTGAGATGGGCAAATTGACCTGTTTGATTATAGAGAAGACAATATCTACAGTATGTTTATGGCTGACTGGAAACCCCTTCTGAATTTTTTGCATAATACAGAAAAAAATGAAATTATGAAGTATGTTTTGACAATTAGATAGGATAGATTATAGAAAGAAGAGAGTCACAATGTAACTTTAGAGAAAGAGGTAAATCTACAATTGTATTTATAACTGCTGTAAAGAAGTGTGGAAGCCACTTCTTTGTATCTTTTTTCTTTTCTATTTTTCTAAGACTTCCAACTTTGCAATTGTTTCTATCCTTATCAAAAGGCAAACAGTGAAGCATGAGAACATTTTAACTCCCAACTCTAGCAACAATCCAGCTGCTTAAGTCTTACCACCAATTCTCAAGACTCCTGCTCTGAACTGTAAATTGCTGGAGTACCAACAGCTAAATTCTGAGTAAATCCTGACTCAATTTTATAATTTCAACAGAAAAACTGTATTTTGCTTTATGCAGTCTTTTATTTATTTATTTATTTATTTAAATTTATATTACCGCCAATCTCCCAATCAGGGACCCTGGGCGGTGCACAATAAAACACTTTTGCACCAAATATGCATATTTGCTAATTTACTATTAATGCCCATGAACAATCTATTATTGAATCACTGTCCCAATTTCTCTAAAGTGATACTCTCACATCCACTGAGGGTATTTCATATAGCTGACAGTAATCTATATGTCATTCCCAATGGCTCACTGTTTAAGGCAGAAATTAATCCAGTTTATCGTAAATTTACTTAAAGCAATTTCAAATAGAATAAACAAGCAGTCATAATGAGCAAGGGACACTGGCTGGTTGTCAGAATAAGACTGGCCTTTCTCTAGGCTCTCCTGGGACCCCCAGCATCTCTTCCTCCAATCAATTTGGAAGGTTTCAGGAGGGTTTTTAAACTTTGTCTTGCCATGTTATCCAGACCCAAAAAAAATGCAGTTAATCTTAACAGTGATTAAGACACTGATAAAATCGTATTTATGAAGTGGCTTAGTTTTACTAACCATAGCTAAGATTTACTACATTCCAGGGTTTGAATGGTAACATGATATGCTAAACTGTCCTGTTGATGAAGGGGAAGGGGACAGCAAGAAGCTAGGCTCCTCTGCACAATGTTCAATCATAGTGTAGCATTATATCAGCAGCATCTTCAGGGGGGCAAAAAAAAAAGTCAAAATAGTAGCCGCAAAAACACAAATTGAAGTTCCGCCCTTATTTATGTGCACTGCACACAATACACATAAAAGTAGTGGGCCTTTGATTGCCAGGTCATGGCCCCCTTGGCTTTTTTTATCCCCCCGTCCCCACCTTCTTGGAGACCCCTGCATTATATCCCAACATAGGCCATGAGTATTAATAGGACACAGTCATGTAATAAAATCCAGTTACTTCAACTTGCTCAAGCAAATAAATAGATGCACATAGAGGAAGAGAAGATCTAATCCCACCTCTACCCTTTCACCTCAGTTAGGAGGGAAATCCTTCCTGCATCAGATAAAGACTGGATTCACAAACTATGCTAAGCTGTCATGTATATTAACCAGGAATGCTAAACCAGAAGGCATGGTTTACACATCATGCTAAACTAAAACCAAGCCTCTTTATGCCTTGGCATCAAGTGTGAACCAAGCCCTAGTAATCTGGTACAAACTTCACGTTGAAGCACAATTTGAAGCCCTTTCTTTGAAACAAAAACATTGTTTTGTTATATACAGTAATATACATTCACATTGCGCCATTGTTGCTTCTTGTGTTGAAGTAATCTGTTATCTCAGAAGAAACTTCCCAAAGGCCTAGAATGCAGCTACCCAGGACATCAATTTTCACACCAGTCAAAACCTACTTCACCTCCACAGCATACAAAGACAAAGACAAAGTTTTAGAAATTACTGTTTCCTCCAAGTTAACTTCCCTCAGATCTCTAACAGAAATGGTTACCTCTTTTTAATGAGGTCCAGAGCAGTACCTATAAATTCATCCTTCATTTTCTGAAGCTTAGCTCCGTAACTGGAGATATCGGTTGCTTCTAACAGCAGCGGGCAGCAAGATGACTGGCTTTCAGGCACCAGAGACTGTCCAGCATGGTGAAGGGCTTCACTGAACTTTCTTGCATCCAATCCCTGCTTCTCTCCTTCAGCAAAAGTTTTCTTGCCCTCTTCCCTAAATATTGCAGCGGGTTGCAGAGGTGATCTTGGAACTGGGCTAGAACAAATGGGAACTGGCATTGTTTCTGATGTTGGGGCTTCAGAAATCTTATCCCTGGCCACAGGCATATTTATTAGGCAGAAACTTCTGTCCCATGTGGATGAATTTTCTTCACAGCCAATAAACCTGGAAGTATTCTGGCTGTTTTCATGAAACACATCATCATCCTCATCTATTGCTGAAACCACTTCTTTAACATGATTCTGATGGTCAGCTGAACCAAGGTTTTGACTTCTTTTCCCCCCCAACTTTGGGATTCCTTCCTTTGTATCCTTCATTATTTCACTACTGCCATTGAGAAAAAGGGTTGCCTTGCTTCTCATCCTCTTGAACTCTTCAAAAGTTGGAATGTAGAGTCTCTCTTTGCAGTCACCTTTTTTGCTGGGTTCTGGAGTCATTTTGCTGTCTCCTCTTTCTCCATCTCCTTTTAATGATCCCGTAGTTTGGGATTTGACCACTTTCTGACTGTCACTGGCACAAGGGAGGGTCAAGTTGGGGGAGCTGTTCTGCCTCCTGATCTGTAACCTTCTCTGGGCTTCTTGCTTGATGTCTTCTGGGCTTGTTAGCCTGCTATTGAAACAAGGCCGTTGCCTCCCCAATGCCACCCATGGGGCATGAGCAAGGCTGGCATGCTGCACAAAAATGGTGCAACAGTTAGGGGAGCAACCATTCTTATATTGCTGGCAGGCCTGACATTCAGAACATTCCCTTGCAACCGAATTGTTCAAAGAAGCCTGAGCTCTGAGTGGCTTGCAAATCTCAGGAGCTTTACTACTGTGAATCCTAAGTTTTTCTTTCAGAATTTTTTTGGCATCCCCACTGATGGAGGAAAGAAGCCATGGAGGCACTTTGGCACAAGAGGAAAGAGCTATATCTTGTGCTGAAGGAACCCTTTGCTCTGATGGAAGGGAGAAGTGTCGGCAGCGTTCAGGTGAACTGGGAGTTAGGGACTCTTCCATGGAATACCTGGAGCAATGTGCTGTGCCTTTGTAATGAAAGACAGGTTTATTGTCTACATTGCCACAGTGGGGATGGCAGTGGGGATCAGCTACTGTGGCCCAGTGTAGATTCTCCATGCTCTGGTACAGATGTGTTCCTGCATTACTGCCTCCTTTGTTTACAGGATTAAAGTCTCCAGTAAAAATATGAGTGTCCATGTTCTTTAAGGGATGCATGTTGCTAATTGAGAACTCCTTGAAGCCATGTTGCGCATATAGCTGATTATTCTGGCAGCTCAAAATTACCCGAGAGTGTTCCTGCCTCTCATCAACGCTGATGTATGTCATAGCAAATCGACATGGGTGACTGGACAGACGGATAATTTTAGAAGGAAGAGGGCAAAAGGATGAATGAGTTGTCAGACCCTTCAGATGACGTTCAGACGTCCTGGCCACAGACAGCAGAGGGCTGCTATCTGGGTACTCACATTAAAGAGCAGAGACTTCTCCAGAGTCATGATTACGAGTCCTCAAGCAGAAGAGAAACCTGATCAAACAAAGAAGAAAAAAAGAAGTTACAGAAAAGAGTTGATATTCAGGAACAAAGAGTGCAGTCATTAAATAGGCAGCCAGTGATCACAGCGTCAGACTTCGCCCAAAAAGCAAAGAATGGAACCAATTAAGCAAGCTCACAAGAATTCAAGAACTCCTGATAAGTCCTGCTTTACTGAAGAAACATTTGAGTCCCTACCGAAAGAATTCCAGGGACTGCTGAGTTTCAAGAGCAAGCACCCTTTTTACAAAAACAGCATTCAAACCCTTTTGCACCTCTTCTTCTTGCCTGCCCTATGTAACGGAATGCTCGGTCCCCCTTTTTTGGAGATAGGGCCCAGTTTCCACCTGTCTCTTATTTTGGCAATGATCAGATTTGCTATCGTTGTTTTCCACTGACTGTTCAAGAACTCTCATACAAAGAAAGTTGCCCACCTTCTGCTTTGCAACTGTACTTCTAATACTAATCTATGTCTTAATAGACAGTGGAACAAATGATCAAAGAAACATCAGGACAGCATAAGTGAAAAGCATTTTAAATGAGCAGCTATCCATTATGGTCTAAAATTGTCATCTGCTCTAGTACAATTATTTTTAGTAGGTACAAAGTATCGCATGTACTGTATGATGGTGTTAATAATGATTATAGATGTTCTTTATTACTTTGAGTATTGTTCATCACCGACTTCTGGTGAGAATATGGCTGACTGAACACCCTGCTCGCGATTCAGCGGGCAGACCTGCTAGCGTGGATCTGGGGGGGGGGGGGGCGCAGGCAGTTTTTCCTGTTGCCCTAGAGTGTTTTCATGGACAGAAAACACTCGGAATCACCCCATTTGTACTTTGGAACGTCACCTTGTAGTCTGAGGAACGTCAATGGTGCTGATCCGGTGAGAGGAAACGGGACTCAGGGATGCCAACATTTCCAAACCACGCTGCAGCCCCATTGGGACACTAGGTCGAGCCTTTCTCATTTCTAAATCACCCAATTTGTATATTTTTACGTTTTTCTTATCCCAAGAGAGGCTTTTAACAACAAGAAGATACGAATCTCTTGGTGCTTTTTGCTGTTTCTGGAGGAGCTTTTTTTTTCTTTTCTTAACTGCTAGCTTACTTCCCATTCAAAATTTAAGGAGGACTGAGAAACAATCATCTCTCCGTTATTATTTTTGCATCTAATTTGAAGGATTTAACATTCTCCTACACATTTAATTTGATGGTCTGAGTTTTTAGTTTTCTGTTCACTTTCTTTGGACGTTGTATTTACTGGTTTGCATATAGGACGTTAGATTTTGTTGTTTGAATTATGGACGACCATAAGAAAGACTTTAAGAAAGCATTCTCTGAGCTCCGTGCTGACTTTGAAGAAATATGCCATAAAACTGCTCAAGTTCTCTTGCAAGATGTTCAGGATATTATTTCTGAAATGTATCAACTGGCTGAGAATTTTATGAAGGGAAAAGAAGAGAAGGGAGAAGAAGAGACTTATCAAGGGGGAGATATTCTTCCCGATTCTGAGAATCCAGACCATGAACTGCCAGCTGATGAATACATGTTGGTTATGAAAGAGTTACAACTTGATTTGCAGGGGAAAAATGGTCTGTTTACTTTAACTTATGTTTTGAGAACCAGATGGTGTTTTGGCTATGTGGGAAATCTTCTGTTGGCTTTTTAGGAGGGGCAATTGGGTTTTTTGATTCTTTTATAAAAAATGTCCAGTGCATAACATGGAGACAAATAAATGTTTTAGTTTACTTTGAGGTCGGTTAAGAAATTAAGAATAAGTATGTGGACTGATTTCAAGGCTGTATGATCTTATTTTTTTATAATGATTTAAAGTCTGTTTGATTTTTTAAGGTTTAATAGGGATAAGATTGTTATAATATTATTAAGTATAAAAGTAAAAATATGTATGTGGATTGATATTGTGCATAATATGGAGATAAACAAATGTTATGACCCTATTTTCTACGATGATTTAAAGTTGGTTTGATTTTTTAAGGTTTAATGGGGATAAGATTATTATAGTAGTACTAAGCATAAAAGTAAGAATGTGTATGTGGATTGATATTAAGGTTTATATGATTTTATTCTCTTTAATGATTTGGATTAAGATGTATTTTATTAAGATGGATTAAGATGTATTCTATTGTTTTTAAAGTTTGTTTGATTTATAAGACATAATAACTAAGAGTTTGATTATAGATTTAATAGGGTTAAGACTATTACAGCATTATTATTACTATTAAACATTATTATTATCAAGTATAATAATACTATTAAGTACAGAATTTAAATATAATTTGATTTTTTTTATAGTGGTTAGAAAAATATAGAATAGTGGTAGGAAGGAAATATTAAAAAATGAGTTTTGTTTTTTGGGGGAAGTGGATTTGGAGGTTTATATATCTGTTTATTTCTTTATATAAGGGGAAAGAGCAATTGCTTTTATAGTTTTATAATGTGTTAATGGATTGATTTATAGAAATAATGTGATTTTGGTTAGATATAGAGTAAGGGATTAATTATGGAATTTGCTGTATATTCTTGTTGTTGAAAGTCGGAAGTCATCTTGTAATCTTAAAAAATATCTTTTTTCTATTTTTTCACTTTTTCTTTTTTTCCCTTTTTTTGTAGTTTTTATCTTTGCTTAAACTTAATAAAATTCTTATTAAAAGAGTATTGTTCATCACCAAATGATCAAATTATTTAACGTCAATAAATGCAAAATAGGAATAATACATAAATGGAATATTAAAACAATATGACTAAACTGTCTGTAGCAGTCAAGAACAAATGTATTGGGAAACCCATGTTTCATACATCTTCAGTGAAGGTACCACCATTAGAAGCCCCTGACTTTGGGAACATTTGCCTTGGTATCATTTCTTTTTCTTTCTCTCATGTAAGGGAATAGTCACCATTTATTCCTATTAAAAAATATCAAAGGAAATATATATATATATATATATATATATATATATATATACACACACACACACACACACACACACAACTGTATATATGAATTTTGATTATAATAGTAAAATCTAATACAAACTAAAGAAAGAAAATAGAATAGAAAGGAGTAAAAAGTGCAAGAAAAAGAAAAAAGAGAAGAAACAGAAAAGTAAGAATATAATAAAGGGAAAAGGAATATATAAAGAAGTGACTTCCTTTTTTAAAGATAATTTTTAAGATAATTTTATTAAGAATCATGAATGAAAAGAATAAAAACAAATACAAACTACAAAAAATACAAACAGAAAAATACAAAAAAAGGAAAAGTGTGAAAAAGAAAAGAAAAAGAGAAGTAACTTCCTACTTCATCCCAGCAAGTAAAGACAAATTTAAAAGCTTATCACCATCTCTAAGTACAACATAATTTCTCTTCACCGCATAGCTAATCTCTTAAGTAAAAAACCAAAATCCAAATGCTTCATCAATCGTTCTTTGTCAGCAAAAGTCCACTAAGGAACAGTCAGCATCCAGCCACATTTCTCCTTGTAAATGTGGTCCTGCTGCCAGCAGGACATCAGCTCACCATGGCACTCACAGGAAGTCTCACCTAAAGAAGTGACTTCCAACCTTCATCACAACAAGTATGAACAAATTTAGTGACTCTTCACCCCCTCTAAAGTTACAAACATTTTTTATTTATTTATTTATTTATTTATTTATTTATTTATTTATTTATTTATTTATTTTATTGGATTTATCACCGCCCAACTCCCCCAAGGGGGACTCTGGGCGGTTTACAACAGAATTAAAATCATTGATATACATTTCTAATAAAAACATACGTAATAAACCATAATTTAAAATATAATGAGTAAAATAGAATCCAAAGGCAGAGTATTCTTAAGTTATAAAAAGGGCCCCTCAGAGCGAATCTAAGGTGCTAGCCATCTCCAAGTATCTCCAATCTCCTTCTGACCCCAAGCATATTGACAAAACCAGGTTTTGAGTCTTTTTCGGAAGTCCAGGAGTGAGGAGGACTGTCTGATCTCCGGGGGCAGAATGTTCCAAAGGGCAGGGGCAACAGCAGAGAAAGCACGCTTCCGAGACCCCACCAGGTGGAACTCCTTAACCGATGGGATCCGTAGCATGCCCTCTCTGCATGCCCGGGTGGGACGGGATGAAGTGATGGGGATGAGACGATCCCTTAGGTATCCTGGTCCCATGCCATGTAGGGCTTTAAAGGTGATAACCAACACCTTGAATTGTACCCGGAAGCAAACTGGAACCCAGTGCAGCTTGCGCAGCAAAGGTGTTACATGAGTCCTCCTTGGGACACCCAAAACAGTCCGCGCAGCTGCATTCTGGATCAGTTGTAGCCTCCGGATATTCTTCAAGGGTAGCCCCATGTAGAGCGCATTACAGTAGTCTATGTGAGAGATAACCAGGGCATGAGTGACTGTTCGAAGGGCCTCTTGTTCCAGGAAGGGGCGTAACTGGCGCACAACCCGAAGTTGTGCAAAAGCTCTCCTGGTCACAACTGCCACCTGCTCTTCAAGCAGGAGTCGTGAATCCAGGAGAACTCCCAAGTTACGCACCGGATCTGTCTGGGGTAGTGCAACCCCATCCAGAATTAAAGATGACAATTTCCCAGAAGACAAGGAGCCATTAATCCACAGCCACTCCGTCTTACTAGGGTTCAGCTGAAGCCTGTTTTTCCCCATCCAGGCCCCTACAGCCCCCAGGCACTTGGACAGGGCGGTCACTGCATCACTTACTTCACCTGGGATGGAGATATACAACTGGGTATCATCGGCATATTGATGATACCTCACCCCGTGGTGTCGGATGATCTCTCCCAGCGGTTTCATGTAGATGTTAAAAAGGAGCGGAGAGAGTACCGAGCCCTGTGGGACCCCACAAAGAAGGGCCTGCGGGCTGGATCTCTCGCTCCCAATCAACACCGACTGGGTCCAGCCTCGGAGGAAGGAGGCGAACCAGCGTATAACCACGCCGCCCACCCCCAACTCCCTAAGCCGTTCCAGAAGGATACCGTGGTCGACGGTATCAAATGCTGCTGAGAGGTCAAGAAGAGCGAGAATGGATGCACTACCTCCTTCTCGCTCCTGCCAGAGATCATCCATAAGTGCGACCAATGCAGTTTCCGTCCCGTAACCCAGCCTGAAACCTGACTGAAAGGGGTCCAGATAATCCGTTTCATCCAGAATCCTCTGGAGCTGCAACGCCACCACCTTCTCAACCACCTTTCCCAAAAAGGGAAGGTGGGAGACTGGACGAAAATTATCCAGTATAGTAGGGTCCAGCGATGGCTTCTTGAGAAGGGGGCGCACCAGCGCCTCCTTGAAAGCTGCCGGGAACACCCCCTCTCCCAAGGATGCATTCACCATCACTTGGGCCCAACTACAAGTCCCCTCCCGAGCTGCTTTCACCAGCCAGGAGGGGCATGGATCTAATTGACAGGTGGTGGCATTTACAGTCCGGAGAACTCTGTCCACTTCCTCAGGTCCAACAGGATCAAACTGTTCCCAGATAACAAAGTGAGTACGTTCCCTGGGTATCTCTCCGGACTCTGACTCACGCTCGGAATCCCACTTGGAGCGAATCCGAGCAATTTTATCCTGCAGATGCTTCGAAAATTCCTCAGCACGGCCCTGCAGATGGATTTCCGACTCCCCTTTCCCCAAAAGGGATCGGGTAATCTTAAACAGGGCCGTCGGACGGCATTCTGCGGATGCAATAAGAGCGGAGAAATATTCACGTTTCGCCGCTCTTACCGCCACAAGGTAGGCCTTAATAGCGGCTCTAGATTGTGTTCGGTCGGATTCAGTCTTTGTTTTCCTCCAGCGGCGCTCTAGGCGTCTCTTAATCCTCTTCAGAACCCTCAACTCCTCCGTAAACCAGGGGGAGTGTCGGGTTCGACTGGACAAGAGAGGCCGCACAGGCGCGATCCTGTCCAAGGCCCCAGCCGCCTCTCTATTCCAGGCAGCAGCCAGAGCCTCCGCTGGACCGTGCAGCAGATCTTCCGGTATAACCCCCAGCTCCCTCTGGAATCCTAACGTGTCCATCAGTCGCTGGGGGCGGACCAATCGAATAGGTCCGGCCTCCCTGCGGAGGGGGGTAGCATAGGAGAATCTCAAGGTCACCAGGGCGTGATCTGACCATGACAGAGGGGAAAGATGTAGTTCTCCCCTCAGATCACATTGCCACTGCTCTGACAAGAAAACTAGATCCGGGGTGAGGCCACTGTCTCGAGTTGGGTCCTGAATGATCTGGGACAGGCCCATGGCTGCCATGGTGGTCATGAACTCCCGTGCTGCTTCAGAGGTTCGTCCCAGGGAAGGCAAGTTAAAGTCCCCCAGGACCATAAGCCTAGGGAGCTCAACTGCCAACCCTGAGACGGCCTCCAGCAGCTCAGGCAGGGAGGTTGCTACGCAGCAGGGAGGCTGGTACAGTAGCAATACTCCCAACTGTTCCCAAGAGCCAAACTTAAAGAACAGAGTCTCACACCCGGTCACTTGTGGAGCAGGGCCCCTGATGGCCATTAGAGATTCCCGGATGACAACAGCCACCCCTCCTCCCCTGCCCTGAAGTCTCGGCTGGTGCCAAACCCGAAACCCGACCGGGCATATCTCAGAGAGAGCAACACCGCCCTCCGGGCCCAGCCAGGTTTCTGTAATGCATACCAGGTCTGCCCCCTCCTCTATAATCAGATCTTGTATGAGGGGGGCTTTGTTATTAACCGACCTGGCATTGCATAGCAGCAGCCGAAAGTCAGGGCAACCACGAGTCTGCTGACCAGGCCTTTGGGTTGAGCACGGAGAACCAGAACACGCCACCGGTAATAAACACCGGTCACGTCTTCCCCTACGATGGCCTGTTCTCCGGCTCTCGCCATACCATCCCCTACCCATCACCACCTCAATATTCTGCCCAGCCCTATGACCCCCAGCGTCTCTAAGTCCATTAGCCTCCACTCCTGGACTCCCGAGATTCCTGGATAAACTCAGTAAACCCTCCATCATTCAATCAACAGACTTACAACACTCAATTCAAGTGATGATGGGCCCCCACCAGTGCACCAGCCCGTGCTCTCGGCAATGGCTGGGCCCACTCACCACTCTTTTTTACCTCTTCGTCCCATATCCAATCTCTTGTCTATAAACAAATCCATAAAACATAGCATGGCCAATTGTAGCTCAAGAACATCTTGAGAGACTCATGTTCCCCACCATTACCCTAGATCATAGTGCTGTTTGGCACATTTCTTAAGTATCCTACTGTACAAAATAATTCAAAATAGAGACCAAACCTATTTATTACATTCAACCACAATGTTATGACTAGCAGAATCACTACATCACACTAGGTTTGTTTAATGTTTACATATTATGTACAAGGGTATCTATTCCTCTGCGTAAAAGCATTCTTCAGGAAACTAAGCATCATTGTCACTTCAGACTGACTACAGTCACTCTTCAGAGTTAGCAGGAAAAGCACTGCTGACCATATCTAATGTGTGTAAATAATGTGCTCATGCTTTTTCAAAATGTTTCTGTAATCAGTCCACCACCTCACGTCGTCGTCATCCCATCTTGAATGGCTTATTTTCAGACACTTGATTTTGTTCATACTTTAATTATTTCTCCTCTTCTGTTCTATTCTATTCGGGGAACATCACAGGTATTGGCAAAGAAGGATTTCTTGTGTGATCAAAGGTTACAACATGTTCTGCCGTGAAAGAGTGAATAAATACAGCATGAGAGCACATTTAGCAGGGAATTGTGATGATTCACCTCAGAACAGCAACATCCCAGAAATAACGCTAAGAGAAGGAAAAGTAAAAACAAGTATTCATGGAAAACATTTACAGCACAATTTTAGGCATATTCATGTGGAAGATCATGTTCAACAGGGTTTACTCCAAAGAAGTGTCTGCTGGATTATAGCTAATGGAGCAACCACATGGATTCTTCTCCAACAACCTGAACCATAGTTTTCCTCTCCCTAAGTACAATTTTAAAGACATACATCTGCCCTTACCCATACCCAAGTTCATTTCTGATAATAAATAAAACAGGATTTTGGGAAAAGGGAGTAGTAGCACTAGTGTTGTCACATGTATTTGCCAATAGATACTGTCCACAGTTGCGCTCAGCACTAAAAGGAAGAATGAACTTTTCTGAAATCAACATAAAACCATCTAGAAAATCTGTATATTCTCCTTTCCCAGACAGCATACATCAGAACCCCCAAAATGTATCACCACTTTAAGAGCAGTGAACATATTGTATTCCTTGGCTAATTTTCAAACAATAACTGAGTTCACGTACAACAATAAACCTGGAATCCTGGAATAATGGACAGTAATAATATGAATGACCAAAGAGTGAGTTATAGGTAGTCCTTGTTTAGCGACTGCCTCGGACAGCGACAATTCGCAGTTACGATGGTGATGAAAAAGTAATTTTGCAACCAATCCTTGCATTTACAACCTTCACAGGTCTGTGAGGCAAAGGAAAGCTGAAGTAAGATCAAAAGCACAGTCATGGTTTCACTTAGCAACCGCCTAACTTAATGACTAAGTTGCCGGTACCAATTGTAGTCACTAAATGAGGACTACCTGTAATGTAGCCCATTCACTCCTGCATCCCTTTATGTACTAGGAAGATGGAGAATGTGTGTGTTGTCTAAATCTGCAATTATAAAATAAGCCCAAGCAAATCAGAATCACAAGCCAGTTTTAAATCAGGGCTTATGGTTTGCTTATTAATGCTAACTTATTTGAATATATTTAATCATAATCATAGGTCCAGATCATGCAAAACTGTTCCCTTCCTTGTTTGCTTATGCCCTCATGCAAAGTGAAGAACATACTGAAAGCAAAAAGTATGGATGCATCAGGGCACAGTTTATTAAGCCAGGATTTATGGCTTAGTTTTACATAATGTAAGGCTTAGATTTCACCCAAGTTTCAGAATCCCAAATAGAGACTTGAGTCGAGGCTTGGATTCAAAGTAAACAGCATTTATTTCGGCCAAAACAAAAGGCTGGGTGATTCTCTACGGACACCGTGACAATGAGTGTCCAGTAAGAGACCACACCCACACATTGCAGCTTCAACAATTATATAGGGTTGCCAAACTCAGTAAGAAAGCATAAATGAACTCTCTCCTAGTGAGACAGAGTGCAAGGTCTCTGTATTTGCATTTCCAGCAGTCTCCGTGTCTCCTGGTATTCTAAACAACCTTGTCGTGCGTTATCTAGTTCCCTAGTTCCCTTTCACCTCATTCCTTTCCGCAAGCATTTTCCAGAAGCATAATGGCGTCGGTCATGCTAACCCCTACAATAAAAAACTTCACCCTGCCTTCATCTTAAAGTAATGGAATTCAGAAGGAGGCTGAGAGCTTTGACACTAGCTAGGAATCCCCTCTCTTATTGGTATCGTCAATACTTCTAACTATATGATTTCATATCCTATGAAGCAAACTGAATATATTCAGATACAGCATGGTTTACTATATCTAATTCATGTTTTGCCTATCAAGATAGTTGGCAATACATTTGGAAAGGCTGCTGCTTGCTTGCTACTACTGTGAAAGGTTTTTCTAACTAATTGCTGGTAACTTGCAGGCTGAATTATGCTTTCTAGTTTCTTAAGCCTGGCCTTTCCAACACAATGGACCACAATGATACAGACACAAGTACCTAGTTTATCGGTACATCTTATCTGGCAATGCTATTTCAGGATACAAAATCAAGCATATTCTTCAATTCAGTACAAGCCACCATCTGTCAAACCCCCCTCACATATCTTGTATTAGAAAAATGGGCCAATCTCTATACGACAGAATAAACGGACACAAATCCAGCGCCAGCAAGTGCACTATTCAAACACCCCAAAACATCCTGTTTTGAGAGAAGGAATTACAAAGAGTGATTACATTCCTAAACAGCTAAGCTCAAATTCATTAGAAGAGATGGCACCATTTCCCATGGATTAAACATAGATCAAGACTTTCAAATGACATATGTTGGTGCACCCCCTCCTCAAGAAGCCATCCCTGGACCCTACCATTCTGGACAATTTTCGTCCAGTCTCCCACCTTCCCTTTTTGGGAAAGGTGGTTGAGAAGGTGGTGGCGCTGCAGCTTCAGAGGACCTTGGATGAAGCGGATTATCTAGACCCTTTCCAGTCAGGTTTCAAGCCGGGATTTGGGATGGAGACTGCATTGGTCGCGCTTACGGATGACCTCTGGCGGGAGCGGGATGGAGGTAGTGCATCCATCCTGGCTCTCTTAGATCTCTCAGCAGCGTTCGATACCATCGACCATGGTATCCTTTTGGGACGGCTTAGGGAGTTGGGGGTGGGCGGCGTAGTTTTGCGCTGGTTCACCTCCTTCCTCCAGGGCCGTTCCCAGTCGGTGCTGGTAGGGGAGGAGAGATCCACCCCGCGACCACTCCTGTGTGGGGTGCCGCAGGGGTCAGTTCTCTCTCCTCTCCTATTCAACATCTACATGAAACCGCTGGGCGAGGTCATCCGACACCATGGGATGAGGTATCATCAGTATGCAGATGATACTCAACTGTATATCTCCATCCCAGGTGAAGTAAGTGATGCAGTGACCACCCTGTCCCAGTGCCTGGGGGCTGTGAGGGCCTGGATGGGGAACAACAGGCTTCAGTTGAACCCTGGCAAGACCGAGTGGCTGTGGATTGATGGCTTAGCGTCTTCTAGGAAATTATCATCTTTGGTTCTCGATGGGGTAGCACTGCCCCATTCGGAACCAGTGCGCAACCTGGGGGTCCTTCTAGACTCACGACTCCTGCTCGAAGAGCAGGTGGCAGTCGTGGCTAGAAGGGCTTTTGCACAGCTTCGGCTTGTGCGCCAGTTGCGCCCATTCCTGGATCGCGATGCCCTCCGAACAGTCACTCACGCTCTTGTCATCTCCCATGTAGATTATTGCAATGCACTCTACATGGGGCTACCCTTGAAGACTATCCGGAAGCTACAGCTGGTGCAGAATGCAGCTGCGCGGGCGATTTTAGGTGCGCCAAGATCCGCACATATAACACCTTTGCTCCGCGAGCTGCATTGGGTGCCGGTCTGCTTCCGGGTACAATTCAAGGTGTTGGTTATCACCTTTAAAGCCCTACATGGCATGGGACCAGAATACCTGAGGGACCGTCTTATCCCCATATTATCGACCCGCCCCACCCGATCGTTCAGAGAGGGCCTGCTACGAGCCCCATCAATTAAAGAATGTCATCTGATGGGGGCTAGGAGGCGGGCCTTCTCTGTAGCAGCACCCACACTATGGAACATCTTGCCCCCAGAGTTGAGACAGATCCCCTCCCTCCCGACCTTTAGAAAAGAATTGAAGACCTGGTTCTGCCGCCTGGCATGGGAGGGAGGAAACAATAGTTCCTCATGGGGGTGGTTAATCCCGTAATTTTATAATGCCCTTCTTTTATTAATACTATCTCCCACTTGGATTTTATTTTAAATTATAGTAATTGTATAAATTGTTGGTTTTTATATTTTATGTTTTATGCTTTTATTTAATTTTATTATTGTAAACCGCCCAGAGTTCCCCGTTGGGGGAGATGGGCGGTTATATAAATTAAATAAATAAATAAATAAAATAAATAAATATGTTCACTCTATTCAGGGCTGGAATGTCTGTCTTACACCTAACTGCTGTCTGCCCCCTCATCTTTCCCTTCACCATTTCTGCCTCCCACAACAGCATGAAGGATCCCTTTCTCAGAATACTAAACTGGATTTTATTCATTTATTGTTTTTTGAAGATGTCTTAGAATTCTGGGCTGTTTTTGCTGCAATAATCTGACACAGCTACTTCCTTGGAAGCAATATTTTTTGGTATATATTTGTTGTCAATAAGTTATTCCCTCTTTTAGTCTCTAACAATTCTTGTCATTTTCTCCACCCAACAACTCTGCCTACTCAAAATATTTCTCTCTCGAAATTGCACTCCATATATGTAATTAAATCAACAGTAAGTCACAAATGCTTCTGTGATAATAAAGTCTTCAAGACACTTTTCATTGACAATAAAACCAAGTATCTCCCTATCTGAAAGTGCATTCTCTGCTACAGACAGAACTATTGCATGATCAAAGAGCACCTCACATTGCTCTTCACTGGAACCAATTCATACATTTAGCTGTGATCCATCAAGTGCTGATGACTCACTTAGGGAAGATGCACGTGTGAAGCAGCCCTCAGTTGGCTACATTTGACATCTACAGTATCTCTCTCTCTCTCTCTCTCTCTCTCTCTCTATCTATCTATCTATCTATCTATCTATCTATCTCTGTATTTTACACCATTTTTTAAATTAAAAAAACCTTATACACTGTTGAAAAATGCTTTTCAGAACTAGTGATGTAAGAAACATTTAAAATTAAATAGTCCAAAAGAATGAATAAATTATCCATCAATGGAACAAATAGCCTTTTTTCAATGACTCACACAAACCTGTAATTTCAGCCTACACAACTCCACTTACTGAGAGGTCTGTTTCGAGGGACCATATACTGCCCAACAAAAATTAGAGAATTTTGATCATGTTACTGTTGGTTGGTAGCTTGCTTGGTTATGTGCCATCAAGTCAGTGTTGAGCCTTAGCAACCACATAGATAGATTTTCTCCACAACGATTGTCCCTAACGTGTTCCTTCAGGCCTTCCAACAGTGAATTCATCGCCACTGTAACTGAATCCATCCACCTTGTTGCTGGTTGTTGTCAGGATGGAGGCTGAGTCCGATGAGTCCGATTTCGAAATAGAAGGGCCGTTAGCATTTGAAGCGGGAAAGGACGAGTATGGCGCGAATTTTGAACCAGCTCCTAAACAGCTGATTGGAGGCAGCCCAGAAGGAAACTCGCCTCCACCTATTAGCGCATGAGAACAGAGGTGGGAAAGGCGGGCAGAGCAACGCGAGACCCGATCGGTCCCCGCTCACAAACGGACCGAAAATCAAAGGGATAAAAGGCGAGCGAGTGGGCAACCATTGCCAGAGACAACCGTTCACATTCCATACCACACCCTGAAGTGAATCGAGATTTCATAGCCGGGCCAGTACCTCCACTCGGACCTAGCCCTGCTGCCACGCCAAGGAAAGCCTTGCTTTCCAGCTCAGCCCAGCTTCACACCAGAGCCCTGCCTCGCTGGCCAGCCGAGCCTCATGACTGAGCACAGTCTTGCCGCCGGGCCGAGCCCCGTGCCTGAATCCCGCCCTGCCTTCGCACCAGGCCTTGAGCCGGAGATTCGCCTTGCTGCCGCCACGCTGAGCTCTGTGCCGGAATCCTGCCTTGCCTTCGCACCAAGCCTCGAGCTCCAACCCCGCCTTGCCGCCACCACAGAGCCCCGCACTGAAACTGTTACTCGTCGCCGCGCTGAGTTCTGCGTCGGAGCCTTGTATTGCAGCCACGTGGTGGCTGCCCACGTGCGCGCCAAACGAGAACGAACCCCCATACGCCACATGAACTCTGTGAGCACCTTGTGACACTTTTGCTTCTCTAGTTATATTTGTGTGCCTTATTTGTAAATAAAGACTTATTTCACACCTTCCCTGCTTCGGGTCTTAGTCGGGACAGGACAGTTGTCCTCTTCTTCTCTTTCCTTCCAGCTTTCCCAGCATTAGAGCTTTCTCCTGAGAGCTAGGTCTTCACATAATGTGTCCAAAGTAGGATAATTTGAGACTGTCATTTGTGTCTTGAGTGAAAACTCTAGGTTGATTTGTTTGATGATCCATTGGTTTGTTCTTTTGGCTGTCGATGGTATTCTCAGGAGTTTTCTCCAACACCAAAGTTGAAAAGTGTTAATACTCTTACTATCCTGCTTCTTCACAGTCCAACTTTTGCTTCCATAGTGTGTCAGATGGAATACCACTGCCTGCATTATTCTGATCTTTGTAGATGCATCACGGCATCTGAATATCTTTTCCAGACCTTCATGGCTACTCTACCAAGTGATAGTCTGCAGTATACTTTTTGATTGCTCGTTCCTTTACTGTTAATGGTTGATTCTAAAAGGCAGAAGCTATCTACCACTTCAGTATCTTCATTCCCAATTCTAAGACTGGTTGTTGTTGTTTTTTCTATATTTCATTTTAGTCTCATTTTTGCAATGTACTCCTTGACTTTTATTATTCGAGCTTGCAGATCCTTTGCATTTTCAGCTATCAGAGTATATTTTACTGTTAGAATATTCAAAAATCTGGCTATATTTTCTAATCTTCTAAGGAAGAGCTTTCCAAACTGTGTGTTGGGACACGTTAGTGTGCCGGCTGCAGTGTCTGGGTGTGTCGTGGCTGCTGCTGCTGCTGCCTCCGAGCCCTGCCAGGATTCCGCGCAGGTCCTAGCGCCTGCCTTGTGCCTTGCTGCCTCCAAACCTGCTGTGATTCCACGCAGGTCCTAGTGCCTGCCTTGTGCCCTGCTGCCTCCAAACCTGCTGTGATTCCGCACAGGTCCTAGTGCCTGCCTTGTGCCCTGCTGTAAGAGTGTGTCGCAAAATGATGCATGTCTAAAAAGTGTGTCACCAACATGAAAAGTTTGGAAAGCTCTGTTCTAAGGGCTGATTCAAGCATTCATTTCTTGATGTTGTCCAGAATACTCAAGTACTTACATTCACAAGGGGGCTGCTTTTATGAAAACATTTTCAGGTTAAATTATCACTGGAATGGAAAAGAATGGTATAAGCCATGTTCTCTCTGGTGTTTAAGTTTTCACAAGGGATGCAATTTTGATGGGGCAACTTAGTAAGAAACCCTCTAAGTAGTAAAGTTGGAAGGATATTATGGGGATCAGCCCACAGGACTCCTACCATCAAGCCCAATCTCAGTTTTCTCTTACAAGTCAATGTATGAGAAATATGTAACATATCCCTCTCTCCCACTCTCCAAAGGATTTAGTCTTTTTGGAATTAATTATTTTCTACCCAGCTTGCCTGCCTAATTCTTGCCTCAGCAGTATTAGGAGACCCATCAGGAAGATGAAAACTGATGGACACCAGAAAGAAAGATCTGAATATTTCAGTACACCTTGGGAAGGACCATATGAAGCCAGGGAATGGCCAATTTTAAAACAGACCTCAACTGTCATGGGCTTAAGTAATAGAGGTATTGCAAAGTACCAGTTGTTGCTTTTTAAACGCAAGATAGGCTGTTCATTCTAACTTTGTAGGGCAGACAGAAATGAGCAGATGTGATGTTTGATTCTGGAGAAATGTAATTCATAAGACTGTTGGAGGGAAAGCAGCCCACCAAGCTTTACAGAAAACCTCCAGGAGTGCCTAGCTAGTACTTTTCCACTTCATTTCACACCTTGGCCTGACCCCCCTCTACTATTTTTCACTGAGCTTTTGCTAAAGTGGTGCAGGCCCAAGGGAGTTGTGGGGGTGGGGGAAGGCTGTACTACAGCACATTGCCTTCTTCCCCATCTACTTCCTGGAATAATAGCTCCCAATTAGCAGAGAACAAAGCACCTTGTGACTTATGAGATAATGCCAAATATGACTCCAGGGAGCAGACCTATGAAGCAGAGGCCATGGGGAATAGGTTTGCTTGAGCACAGAGTGATGGTAGACAGATAAATTGAGCACAGTTTCCTACCTCCCTAATACCCACAATTGAGGCTCTTCAAATCTCAGCAGTAAATTGGCAGTGGGTTGGTATCACTTTAGAACATCCAGCAGGGAGCCCCAGTTTTATGATTCTCCCCCTAGAAATTGAATACATCTGATAGACTTATATGGTACACAGAATAAACTATATCTCTAAACATCACATCCTGGGCAAATACATCAGATTGATTTTTATCAAAATATGGTATGATGCACATAGAAGTGGATGATATCAATGATCTAGCGGCATTTGCAAATCCCTGTTGTGTAACTTGTTACAAAATACAATTCGATGGAAATTACACAACACAGGGTTATTTGCTTCATGGCTGGTAAAGAAGTACTGATGATCCAGTCCAGATATTTTGTACCATAAACTGGTTTTGTTACTGTAGCTTGAATCATGTCAACTGGATTTCTATTTTCTCAGTGGAAATGTTTCGCTCCTTATCCAAGGAGCTTCTTCAGACTGAAGAAGCTTCTTGGATAAGGAGCGAAACGTTTCCACTGAGAAAATAGAAATCCAGTTGACATGATTCAAGCTACAGACAATTCCACCTGGATGACTGAGAACCTTCATAGACATATGGTTTTGTTACTGTTCTTCTCATTGAAGTGACCACAATAAGTACAAGAAATACAATGCAAGGTATGAAGGGACTTCCCAGACATAAGCTCCTAGGTAACAGAAGGCATTGCACAGCTATTCTGCCTTTCCCTCCTTAATGAATTTTCTACGGAAAGCAAAAAATATGGAAGAAGTTCTAGAAAAAGATGGAGGATTACTCAGAAAGATGACGCCATGTGGACTCTTTATAAAATTTAGGGAATGAGAGAAGGTATGTAACAAAGCCTTTTTGGGGAACAGTATTAGGGAGGCAACTCTGTGATATCATTTTATAGGTTACTTTAAGTAGAGTAGGAATATAACCTAATTTCTGCCCAAGCTAAATATCCTAAACTGCTTTTTGCTACATTCAAATCTATTTTATGCTATAGAAACTTTTTCTTCACTTACCTCTGAGGTCTTTAGAGATGTTTTGTCTCAAATTGAAATGTTCCAGGTTTCTATCCCCATGCAGGGCTCAACTGCTCTTTCAATTACTCCAAGTTGTCTGTCTAGTTTTTCATTTTGTCTAGTTGGTGAAGCAAGGATAATCAAAATAATGTCAAAGGCTTCCTATACTACATCTCTTTTGGATACGTTTTCTTCTTTTCTTTATGCAACTCGTTTTTTTTCCTGTCATTTTTAACTAGGTTGGTCCATTGTTCTTTTACGGGAGCTATTTTTCCAGACTCTGAAACACACCATCTTCATCCTCTCTTTTTTTTAATTATTGGATGCTTTGGTGAATTCTAGTTTTCATCTTGTGTCTTTGCCTTAATTTTTGTCTATAATTATTGAACAAGTTTCTTTCTCCCAGTTTCTTCCTTATTTGTCATCTCACCAACCCCTTTTCAATCAGAGTTTAGTATAGGTTTAGTTTGTCAGGGATTTGATGGTGGCTAAGGCAACCCATCAATGACTGGTCCTGATGCTGTTGGATTTGTATGCAACAATTGACACCCTTGATCATCCAATTTTATTGTCTTCTCTGAGCTCATTAGCTGAGCTGCTGCTGATAGAGCTTAATGTTGGTTTCAGCCCTATATTTCCATCACACCTTTTTGGTTATGTGGAAGAGTCTTTGCTTTCAGCACTTCCCTTTATCTCTATGTGCTCCTCAGGGTTTGGTTTCAGATCCACTTTTGGATCTGGATGACCTTGGACATTTGGTCTTTGAGTTCTCTGATTTCTTCTTTTCAGTTCAACTGTCATATTCATGCTGATGTCATCCAGGTGTATTTTTATGTTTCCTCTTAGGTGATCAGTATGGTTTTCCCTCTCCAACTATCTTACTGGATTTCCAGTTAGTATGTTCCCACCACCTTAAACTGAATTTGGACAAGACTGAAATTACTGTCTTTCATCCCTGATCTTCCTTCCTTCCTTCCTTCCTTCCTTCCTTCCTTCCTTCCTTCCTTCCTTCCTTCCTTCCTTCCTTCCTTCCTTCCTTCCTCTATTTATTTTACTTTTTAGGATTGCCAGCTGCTACCTTTGTTGCTGGTAGAAGATTTGGGAACTCTTATAGTTATAACATTTTCTCTAAAGACTTTCCTCTATGAGCATCCAGAGAATTTGACCATTTTGTACTATTGAAGTACCCAATCAGTTCATGCTCTGACTGTGATTCGTTTGGATTTTTCTGATGCTTTGGTTCAGGTCCAGGATGCTTGATCCACGTGGTCCTGAATTTTTCCCAATTTTCCCCTATTTTTCTGCCAAATTTTAAATTGGATGGTCTTTGGGAACATTACCAATTTAGTCTGCTGGTGCTGAATGTCCAGGCCTTGTGGACATTCAATCTACCCAATTACTTGGATAATTTTATTGCAATTCATGTTGCCATGTGCTTGGCTTGACTGTACAACCTGGGTAGCCTAGTTTTCCCATGTGTCAAAACAACTAGCTCATGTTTTAGAACCTTCTCCCATCTGGATCCTACTTTTTGGAATCAGCTGCTCACCAACCACTTTTGGAGTCTGATCTCTTAAGGTTTAAAATGGCCCTTAACGCATGTTTATTCCAGAGCTTTATGAAGTTATGAAGTTGCTTTTAAGTTGCAGAACCCAATACTGGTTTAATTTGTGATAATGCTAGTTAGATAACATTTGTTCATTTATTTATTTAATTTTTATCCCACCTTTATTATTGTTATAAATAACTCAAGGCGGCGAACATACCTAATACTCCTTCCTCCTCCTATTTTCCCCACAACAACCACCCTGTGAGGTGAGTTGGGCTGAGAGAGAGGGACTGGCCCAAGGTCACCCAGCCGGCTTTCATGCCTAAGGCAGAACAATTGCTGGGTAACATTTGTAATGTTATATATTATTATACAACATGTTATAAAGAATATATTCTGTAAAGTATTGTTTAATTTATTTCAACAGCTTATTCATTTTATGGACACCTCAAAGAAATATCAGTGACCAACAACAAAATTTGAAGGATGGATACTGAAGCAGGAGGACATTAAAGGAGATGCCAGGACCAAAACAAACAGCATCATGTTTATTTAAATTACCCCCATTACTTAAAGCACCAGGGGTCCTTCCCTAACTGCCATGGTGAGCCCAAGTGGCAGGGATGGTTTCCAGAATTTGACTTGCAAAGAGGTTGCTTTCATTAGGCAATATTCACAGGAACTAAAGATTAAGACTTTAAAGAAGTAAAAGGAAGGAATATAAAATTGGTTTATTTGATCAAGGTTAAAACAAGGTAAGTTGTTACTTCTGCAATCCTTTATGGACTTTTTGCTGATACCAGGACTGAAAAGATGATGTTTTATGAATTTGTTTATAGATAAGAGATGGGATATGGGAAGAAGAGATAAATGTTTGTAACTTTAGAGAGGGTGAAGAGTTACTAAATTTGTTTATACTTATGATGAAGGTTGGAAGTCACTTCTTTATATATTTCTTTTCTTTTTCTTTATTATATTCCTTCCTGCCTGCCTGCCTGTACTCTTTAACTCCTTCTTTCTATTCTATTCTCTTTTCTTTCTTTAAGTTTAGTTTGTATTAGATTTTACTATTATAATCAAAATTCTTAATAAAAATTATATATAAAACCTCTGTATAGAAATGTATGTAGTTCAATGTATAGTGTGTTAACAAAGGCCACTATGTATAATAAAAAATCAGCACAAATTATTGACTTGAAAAGCGCTGTAACAGTAAACATCACTGTAAATTGGGAAGAACAGTATGTGCGCATCAGGAAAGTTCCTGTCGCTTTTCCCACCCACTGGCATCTCTTTAAGTCTTTGAATGTATATTGTAAAATGGCTAAATCTGAGCTGAGACACGTCAGCAGCATGGCCTCACGACAAGATTATAGAATGATTTTTATAACAGGGAAGTGACTCTACCCCAGAAAGATCACAGAGCCGAAGGTGTTCAGGATTTCAAACAGGGGTGGGCAGATTGGGTTTCCCCATAGTCAGTGTCCCACACAGTGATTCCTTGTTACTATGACATTATTGACTGACAGACTCAAGACAGCAGGGAGTTAAAAGGAAGCCATCATAAAAATCAGGACACAAAACCCTTTGGGTTTTGATGAAATTTGTCCACAGCTGGGGTGGAAGCTGACAACTGAGGTCTTTTATGACATTTCGTAACTTTTAGCTTACTATTGTCATTTTTAAGCGAGATCTACAGCCAATATTCAGACATTTATTTAATGTGTGAGCTTATAGCAGCCAAAAATAATAGCTGTGTTTACCTGTACATGTATGCCTAGTAGTATATGCCTATTGTACTCCACTCTACCATTCTTGCATACATAGTTTTGCACTTTGTCCATTATAAAAGATTCAGGCTATTGTACAACAGCAATATTAACTTAGGACAAATCATTAAAGTTTACCCATGCTGTTTCAATTTTGGTACTGTTCCTATTGGGCCATCTTAGGATTTCCTTTTGCTAAGATAACATAACAGAAATCAGAAATGGCCATACATAAAGGCCTGATTATTTGAAACTTAGTTCTATGAAATTCAATCCAATTAAAGAAAAACAAGAAAAGAAAGCAATAGACTCTGGTGAACATACTGGCCCTATACGTTACTCAGTAGGAATGTTTCTTTGCGGAGTTTTCTTTTTAAATCTGAATCACTGCTCTTGAAATGGTGAAATAATTATATTCATTTCACTTTAAATATGTCAGCAAATACATTTTAAAAACATGGATCACACGTGATAGATTCTCTACACTGGAGCACTGAGATTCCAGATGAGAGATGTCTAATGCTTAGGTATTTAACCCTCGCCTTCCTCCTAACATGCAATGCCACCACATGCTGTGGGGAAAAATCAAGAGCTTAGTTCATGCTACCTCATTCAACCATATATATATATATATATATATTTATATTTATATTTATATTTATATTTATATTTATATTTATATTTATATTTATATTTATATTTATATTTATATTTATATTTATATTTATATTTATTGTTCAATTTATATCACCGCCAATCTCCCCCCACAAGGGGACTCTGGGCGGTTTACAACAAAATTGATTAATTAAAAGCATATAAAATACAATACATCATTCCAGTTTAATTAAATATAAATATATAAATATATAAAATCCAAGAGGTTATATTATTGTTTAAAGGAACTCTATGGTGCCAGCCACCTCCAAGAGGAGCTATTACCCCCCCCATCCCAGGCGAGGTGGCAGAGCCAGGTCTTCAATTGCTTTCGGAAGGTCAGGAGTGTGGGGGCCTGCCTCACCTCCAGGGTGAGAATGTTCCAAAGGGCGGGTGCCACTGCCGAGAAGGCCCGCCTCCTGGACCCCGCCAAATTGAATTCTTTTATAGATGGGATCCGTAGCAAGCCCTCTCTGCATAACCGGGTGGGGCGGGTCGACGTTCTGGGGGTGAGGCGGTTCCTTAGGTAACCTGGTCCCATGTTATGTAGGGCTTTAAAGGTAACAACCAACACCTTGAATTGCACCCGGAAGCAAACTGGTAACCAGTGCAGCTCACGCAGCAGAGGTGTCACATGTGCCGATCTTGAGGCACCCATAATTGCACGCGCAGCCGCATTCTGGACCAGCTGAAGCTTCCGGATACTCTTCAAGGTTAGCCCCATGTATAAAAGCACATTGCTCAGCCATGGAGTCCCAAGCAATGAAATGGATTGCATATGTTTGTCCATCATCAGCTCTACTGGATTACCAAATAATTAGTCCTAGATAAATGGCTATTGCATGTGTGAGCCAACACCACTGGAAAGCAAGCATCTGAGGCAACGAATAAATTTGGTTTGTGGTGTTATACCTCAGATGGACCATTCACAGAGAAAATAAACATGATTGCATGTCTGGCGGCTTCATCAGGCAAAAGGGGGGTTGGGCTCCTGCCCAAAGGGAACAGGACTCATTTTAGTGGACTGTCTGACTGGCATAGGCGGGCAGGCATGGGGCTAGAATTATGGCTGCAATATGCTGCGCAATAGGAGAGTTGTTGAATTTGTGAACCCTCGGCGCTCTGGCTGCAGAATGCTCCTCTTAAAAATCTGAACCAAGATTTCATAGCTAGAAACATCCTCAGAGAGCAGGGAAATAAAAACGTGTTTTTTTAAAAAAAAAAAACCTATAAAATGAGCCAGCATGGAAATTAATAAAAAGAGTAGGAACAGAAAGGAAGGCAATTTATATTGGATATATCTTTCATGCTGCTGTCACACCCGTTGCAGAAGAACTCTCTCTGAATGCAAAATCAGGAAGAGCTTCTTTTTTTTTGAGATGGGGAAATTCTGCATTTAAGAAGAAGCAGGAATTCAGTTTTACGCTGAGAAATACTAGCCAAGATTAACTACCTTTTTTTCCGGCTGGTTTGATTTTCCGTAGATATCTGTCACAAAACAGCCTTTTCAAATTCATAATGCAGAGCCTGGTTATTTCTGCATTCAACTGCTGGCCTCAAGAGCCAGAGGAGTAGGACCCCGTTCTTTTCAGACCCAGCGGGAGGGTGGAAAAGAACAGATGGGAAACAACTGGAGGCTGGCCTTACTACAGGAGAAAGAAATAACCAGGGAGTGAGGATAGAAAGATGGCAATATTTCTTCACTAACACATTGCCTTTATTTTCCCCAGTTTAAAGGCATCTCTTCAGAGACTCTCACTCGAAAAATCACTCTTTATTATTGTTGTGATACATGGCACACTTAGGGTGCTTTTTCACTTTTTTCCGATTACACACCTCTCAAAGCCATTACACACTGCCATTAATTGGTGAAGAATAATTTCCCAATCACAAAGGTAAGGAAGAACCTCATCATCAGAGACTGCCATCAGGGAATAAGCGTCTCCATTTATACATGTCTTCCTCTATAATTTATTTATTTATTTATTTATTATTTTTCAAATTTTGCCACCGCCCATCTCCCCCCAAAAGAGGGACTCTGGGCGGTTTACAACACAGCTAACAAGTTAAAACAGATTAAAAACAATAGTCATAATAATATATAAAATATACATACAAATACAACATATAAATACTGTATAAAATTGAGACACGTGGGACCAGGGAGATAAGAAGAAAAGATAATAAGCCACAAGGAAAGGAACCACTAGACTCTGGATGCTTATGCACTGAGTGTACACACCAGGAGGCAGAGAAGGAAGGACAGGAGATTGGTTTGTGGGACCCTGAATGTTTATGCTATAGGTGTAATGCCTTTAATCAGGCTCCATAGGTGATAAATTTAACTCCCACCCCCTATCCAGAGAGGCTAGGATCTTAGTTTAGCTTGACACCTTAAGTTGATTGAGGAAGAACAGAACACCTTCCCACCCTGGGATCCTAACCTGAGAGAGACCCCAAGTCGATTTGCATCCTAGGAGACACACCCCTTGAGCAGCCTTAATGGAAATCATAGAACATTTATTTTATTTATTTATTTATTTATTTATTTATGTTTCAATTTATATACCGCTCCATCTCCCCACAAGGGAACTCTGGGCTATGGGATAGTATGTAACATGTGGAGCCACTGCGCAACTGCCAATTTGAGTGGCCAATGAGAAACTTTTGATTGTTATCTTAAACTGATGTAATGTTTTCCTAAAGAAATGTATAAAAGACGATGTTCGCTGTCCGTTCAGCACTTCCTCTCTTGCATGGGGAAGTCCTTTTATTCCTGGTGCCCTGAATAGAGGAATCCGATTCTCCCGCCTCGTGTTGTGATTGACTTACTGCACTGGGCGACGAACCGCACCATGGATTTCGCAGAAAACAAAATAACAATCCAGATGGCAATAAAAGATTGTATAGATGTGAGGAGCACTCTAAGGCGCCAGCCATCCCCAGGAATAACTACTCCCCGCCCCGCCCCAAGCGAGGTGGCAGACAGAGCCAGGTCTTCAGGGACTTCCGGAAGGTCAGGAGCGATGGGGCTTGCCTCACCTCCGTGGGCAGAATATTCCAGAGGGCGGAAGCCACTGCAGAGAAGGCCCGCTTCCTGGACCCCGCCAAACGGAATTCTCTTACAGACGGGGTCCGTAACATGCCCCCTCTGCATGATCGGGTGGGATGGGTTGATGTAATGGGGATGAGACAGTCCCTCAGGTAACCTGGACCCATGCCATGTAGGGCTTTAAAGGTGATAACCAACACCTTGAATTGGACCCGGAAGCAAACTGGTACCCAATGCAGCTCACGTAGCAAAGGTGTTACATGTGCCGATCTTGGGGCACCAAGAATTGCCTGCGTGGCCGCATAATGCCCAATTACAGAATGGTAGGTTGCTGCATTCAACCAACAACCCTCCAGGTTTTGCAATTCCTGGAGTTCAAGATGTCCTTACTGTTGGAATCCGGCAAATCAGGCATGCCTCATTAGCATATGGGTGATTGCTCTAGGAGGCAAACTCTGTGCTACTAGAGGAAGCTGCTTGTTGCCCCTCCCACTTCCTCTTCTCTCTCTCTGATCTCTCTCTCTTTGATCTTACTTTCTTTGAAACTGAGCAGCAAGATCTATTTACTCCTTGAGTCGGATTATTCTTTATCTGGATGCTAAGCAACAGAGTAGATTTCTTTTCAAACCAATAGGAAGAATTGATTTAATGATTTAGGGCAGGGGTACCCAACCTTTTTGGCACCAGGGACCGGTCGTGGAAGATAATTTTTCCATGGACCGGGGTGGTGGTGTTTGCAGGCGGGAGCCAATCGCATGGATGGGGGGTGGGGTTTGCAGGCGGGAGCCAATTGCACGGCCCACCACCACTCACCTGCTGTGCGGCCCACTTCCTAACAGGTCACGGCCCACTAGTGGGCCGCGACTGACAGATTGGGGATCCCTGATTTAGGGCACAATTTATTCACCAAACAGGAAGATTCCATAATCATTTTTAGTATAAGTACTAGATTGTTGTTTTGCTATAACCTGAATATGCTCTGGCACTCAGAGAGAGGTGTAGCTTTCACTTTTTACAAAGCACACACTAAAGCTATTATTTAACCAATCTTTTTCAGATTAACTTTCATAAAAAATTGAATGGTGAGATTACTACTTAGCAAGCAGATATACTGTATACCTGTAAAATATTAGGAACCAGCTTTGATTAAATTAATCTTTGTGGTTTTTGGAGGATACTTTTGCCATTGGAGAACAATGATAATCAGCTTCAAAACTCTAGTAATTATTGTTTTTGTCTCTTCATTGATTTGCTTTGACTTCCCAGTTTTAGAAAGAAGCCAGGTACTAGATCTATTAATTTACATCTCACTTCCATACTAGCAAACAGAATAGAATTAAAAATTATGTGTTTAATTATACCTTTGAGCTATTTTTAGAAAACATGTTAAGAAAAGTCTTAAACCGATTTCAATTTCAAAAATCCAATTTTACTTTTAAAAAATCATCATCATCATCATCATCATCATCATCATCATCATCAATTTTTATCCATTTTGCTGAGAAATTTTCCAAAATCATAAAAATATTAAGTAAGGTTTTAGTAGCTTCACAGAAGACTCAGTACAAAACTAACTTGGAAGTTAGTTTACTTCCAAGAGCTGTCAGGTTATCTACTTGGTGAATTTTTTTCACCTTTGCAGCACCTAAATGAGCTGGAGACATGGTGGTAAGGGGGAGTGCAGAAGTAGTACCTGGTTTCAGTAACTGGGCAGAGATTGAAAAGAAAGGGAAGCCACATGACATACGGGTAGGTGAGGCAGCTGGGTCTGGGCTGGGCAGATCTGCAAATCAGCACCTGTAAGGAGTTGACCCAGCAACCCCCTGGCTCTCCCATGTCCATCCCTGGTCTCAGCTGAATGGAACTGGCGGAATACTTGTTCTTCTTTGCTTAGGGCACATCCACCCATCTCCCCAGTTCTGGGTCATAGACACCTCGCTAACAGTTCTTGAAGAATGCATCTTCATGGCGCACACACACTTCCTCTCACTCCCAAGTTGTAGCTGAGGCCAATTAACTTTGGGTTTTTCTGATCCAATGTGGAAAGAATGTTTTCCATCTTTGCAAGCACACTTCCTTCTCTCCGGTCACTGCCGACTTCCCTCCAGACCATTTTGGTTTGTGCTGCTGGAACGACATGACAGCAGATTGCTAGAGACAGTTGTAGTCCAGGAGCTCAATAAAACACACTGCATTCCAGAGACACGTATCCCAGACACACAAGTCACTTTGCAGGCCGTTGAAGTGCCTCACAGAGCAATCTTCCACGGCAATGCCTTGCAGAGCCACCTGCATGTCAGGCATTTGTTTCTGTAGAGACTTGGCAGGTGGGTTACTATACAGAAGTCCTGGTCTACCTTTTTTTTTTTTTGCTAGAGACAGTAGACCAGGTGAACTACTGCTGCTACAGTGACCTGCAGAACAACCTGTGTATCAGGCATTTGTTTTCACCCAAGCATGACAAGCAGGTTGCATCAAGATGACTTGAAGTATGCTTATATTTAAAGGTTCAGTTAGGTGGCTAAACCTGTCACTGTAAGGATCTATTCAGAACTTGCTTCTCCTTCCCCCCACCGCCAACCTCTGTCCACATGCCCCCCCAGCCCCCCAGACTGAGATTGGTGGATGTTTTTCCCACGGGGGGGGGACACCGGGGGGGGGACATTTACCAACTGCTGCCCTTTAACTTGCCCTGAAGGAAACTGCTAGGATGGTACTACTCACTGCCCTCATTACTGAGTGAGAATAGAGACCAGCTATGTAGACAGAGTAAATTAAGCCTGCTTGCTTTTGCACCCCCTCACAGATTGGAGGAAAGCACATCAAACTGACTGCCTAGATGTACCGTTAAGGGCAGAATTCTCATAACTCAGCAACCCCAGGATGGGATTTTGGTAGCATTCATAGATTCTTGCAGCTTCTTATGATCAATAAACACCCTCGCAGAGGGTGGTTAATTTGTATAATTTGTCAGAATTCCCAGGGGGTCAGGGTACTTCTTTTAAAGCAGAGATTATGTGCAAAGCCCCCCAGCAAAAGCAGCTGTATGGATGAATGTGTGTCTTTGTGCACATGTGTGCATAAAGAATAACCTCTGAACATCAGAAAAAGGTTTTCTCCCATTTACAATTGCTGCCTTACCAGTTACCACTATGTAGAGTCATAATATCTCAGAGAATGTAATGATCACTTATAGAAATGCAAGAGGAAAATAAGTTGCATGACCTTTGTCATCCCATATCCTGTAGGTCAGCATTATTTACAACAACTGGGACAGTCAGGAACTGAACATTAGGCCTGCCAGTTGAACAGATGGATGAGGGAAAGCCAGCGCAATGCATCTTCCTGCTTCTCTCTCCATAGAGCTCTCTGACATTCAAACTCATCTATTTCCTCACAGAGACAAAAATAGTATGTGATTTTCAACCGCTCTTCCATTGATGTGGAACTGCAAGTTGCTTCACTATATCATTTTAATGTTACAAGGAAACATGTAAATGACGAACAGCACCATGAAAAGGGTAAACAGTCAAATGTCCAACAGATTTGTGTCGTAGCAGACGGAGACCCAATACAGAATCCATTTCTTTTTATCTTCCAAACGTTTCAAGGAAGTTGACCTTTTGAGCAGGATGTTATGGCCAAAAGTACACATTATGCCCCACACGTATGGGGGCTAATTTTCTTTCTTTCTTAAATTAAAAAAAAATCCAATCTCAGAGATCAAACATAGGAATGGTGGAAGTATGCTGCCTAACCTTTTCTCCAATGGTTTTTCTGCAGGCCTGAGACAAAATGTTGCATCTATTCCTCCACAGCATAATAATTTGGAGCAGAAAAACAGGCGGAAGAAAAAAAGGCCAAGGAGCTCCTATTCCCTTCTGTTGCTACTTTATTGGAACTTACAGCCATGACTATTCCGAGGGGGGGGGGGAAGATCAGAAACTTGATATATATATATATATGACTGCAAGTAAGGCTTAGTCTATGAGAGCCAGTTTGCTGTACAGGTCAAGACATCAGGCTAGAACCCGGGAGAGTTCCAGACCCTGAAGACCTGGCTCTGCCACCTCTCGTTTGTCCCGCCTGGCTACTGGTGATGTTTACATTCTGCATAGGAGCTTGCTGTGCAGATCAGGCAATCTCTGCCAATCTACTCAAATAGATGAATAGCTGAGGGATTAGTACAGGTCATTCTGCACATAGGAAGGAAAGCAACCCCTGACTAAGCACCATAGAACACTTTGACCAGCTTCCCCTAATATGGCCAAGCCTGCAATGAATGGCTTCCGTAAGTTTTGTCTTTGATCAATCTAATTTCAGAGTCCCCCCCCCCCCAATTTCACGATTGGACCTAGAAGCTTCTCTTACAAAGTTCTACCCATTTCACTGGCTGTTGCAGATACGACTATAGTATGTTTCGTGCTGTATGGTACCCCTCTTTCATGTGCTATTCCCACAGGCCCGTTCATTAAACTCCCCTAATGGCTAAGTCCCTTTAGCAAGATCTCTCTTTGATACATCAATCAAACAGATCCACAGGGTCAAGCCTGCAGGTGACCTGCTCAGCTTTGACTCTCCTTGATGGCATATTCATTGACAAAGCAGGGAACAGCACACTGGAGATGGATGAAAGATTCATGAGGAAAGCAGCAGGTTGGAACTGACGGCACATGGCAAAATGTGTCTCTGTTACTAAACAGTTTAAGCCACAAACTTCTATTCCAGTTTACAGTATTCTCCAATATTTATCATGAATGTCTTTTTCTTTTCCCTTCAAAGTTCCTATTTCCTATTAAGCTGCCTATCTAACATAATACATACAATATATAATGTATATTAGATGTACAAGCTGGGTTTAGAAAAGGCAGAGGAACTAGAGACCAATTTGCCAATATCCGCTGGATAATGGAGAAAGCCAGGGAGTTTCAGAAAAACATCTATTTCTATTTTATTGACTGTTCTAAAGCCTTTGACTGTGTGGATCGTAACAAATTGTGGCAAGTTCTTGGTGGTATGGGGATACCAAGTCATCTTGTCTGCCTCCTGAGGAATCTGTATAACGACCAAGTAGCAACGGTAAGAACAGAGCACGGAACAACGGACTGGTTTAAGATTGGGAAAGGAGTACGGCAGGGTTGTATACTCTCACCCTACCTATTCAACTTGTACGCAGAACACATCATGCAACATGCTGGGTTTGATGAATCCAAGGCTGGAGTTAAAATCGCTGGAAGAAACATTAACAATCTCAGACATGCAGATGATACCACTTTGATGGCTGAAAGCGAGGAGGAGCTGAGGAGCCTTATGATGAAGGTGAAAGAAGAAAGTGCAAAAGCTGGGTTGCAGTTAAACCTCAAAAAAACCAAGATTATGGCAACCAGCTAGATTGATAACTGGCAAATAGAGGAATAAAACATGGAGGCAGTGACAGACTTTGTATTTCTAGGCGCAAAGATTACTGCAGACGCTGACTGCAGCCAGGAAATCAGAAGACGTCTACTTCTTGGGAGGAGAGCAATGACAAATCTCGATAAAATAGTTAAGAGCAGAGACATCACACTGACAACAAAGATCCACATAGTCAAAGCAATGGTATTCCCTGTAGTAACCTATGGCTGTGAGAGCTGGAGCATAAGGAAGGCTGAGCGAAGGAAGATAGATGCTTTTGAACTGTGGTGTTGGAGGAAAATTCTGAGAGTGCCTTGGACTGCAAGAAGATCAAACCAGTCCATACTCCAGGAAATAAAGCCAGACTGCTCACTTGAGGGAATGATATTAAAGGCATAACTGAAGTACTTTGGCCACATCATGAGAAGAAAGGATACCCTGGAGAAGATGCTGATGCTAGGGAAAGTGGAAGGCAAAAGGAAGAGGGGCCGACCAAGGGCAAGATGGATGGATGATATTCTGGAGGTGACGGACTTGACCTTGGGGGAGCTGGGGGTGGCAACGGCTGACAGGAAGCTCTGGTGTGGGCTGGTCCATGAAGTCACGAAGAGTCGGAAGTGACTGAACGAATAAACAACAAACAATGTATATTAAGCTGGCTATCTAATATTCCCAACACTTTTTCATTTTTTTTTCTTGCCACATAAAAATCATCAAGCATCATGGATCCTGCAGGTACTCTTACGTTTTGCCGACTTTTCATACTTTTTAGCCCATATGCTTTCAGTCAAACACCTACCAATAACAACCAGCTCCTGTGTATCCATCTTTTAGAAGTCATTCCCATTCACTTAAATGGGACTTATTTTCCAGTAAGTGGGCCTTTAGGTATAATGTTCTGTTTCACACACATATGTCCATCTAGTCAGAAATATGCCCCACTGAGTTTAAAGGAATATAAAGCACATTCCCATCCAGACCAATGTGTTCAGTAGGACATTCTTTCATATATTTACTGTATATGTCCTACTGCAGGCTAATTTCCAGATTGGAATACCAGGATTGAAGCTTTTGGACCAGTGTTTCTGTTTGACCCAATTATCCCTTCTCCCTGTCTCAAATGATGTCATTAACACCTCCCACTAAAAAACCAAAAAACTCCCCAGACTCTTTTGTTTTACACAAGCATCTCAGCAGTGGCAGTCCCAAACTGGATCCTCAGTTTACAAACAAGCGATTACAAATTGCTCCATTACTTGCAGGATATGCCCAAAATACCCTCTTGGGGGTAATTACCCCCAGTTTAAGAACCACTGCTTTAGGCCAAATAGCTCCCTTTAATCTCGGCTGTGCATATTCTCTTTCCTTCTTCCTTCTTCCTCCTAAATTCAAAACCTGCTCCACTTTTCTGCTCAGAAAGCACTAACTTAGAGATTTATTCCTTGTTTATAATCAACACTTTGGATCTAAAGATTTCATTTTGTAGAGTATTATAAAACTACTATCCATGACTGTACCCAATTTTGCCTTTCCTATAATTTTATTAACTATTTTTAAAAAGGGAGATAAAAACTAATACAAATTAATATAAAATAAGAAAGAGAAAGAGAAAGAGATCAAAGAGAAAGCTAAAAATGCAAGAAAAGCGAAAAAAGGAAAAGAAAAATAGAAAAGAAAGAAAAACAATACAAAGAAGTAGCTTCCAATCTTCTTTACAGCAGTTATACGTATAATTATAAATTTACCTCTTACTCTATGATTACAACACAACTCTCTTCTTTCTATAAACTACCCTGTTTAATCATCAATACCATAAATCATAAGTTCCTTTTTCTGTTTCATGCAAAAAGTCCATAAGGGGTTTCCAGTCAGCAATAAATGTAGATACAGTATTCTCTTTTCTCTGATCAAAGAAGTCAATTTAGCCATCTCAGAAAGTTCAATTTTCTTCACCAACCATTCCTCCATTGTGGGTAGTGCCTAATCTTTCCATCTTTGTGCATACAATAATCTCGCTGCCCAATTTTGCCTTTCCAATGAATGCCAAGCATTGTGAACTCATGGTACAAAGATTGCTGTTTTGTCACAGAGTGTGGTCCAATGAGAAATCTGAACAAATGTTGCTCAAGAAGAAAATCATTTTATGAGTTTAAGCTTTCATGGCTCTTCTTTCAGCTAGGCATTCACATTACGATACAATTTTGAAGAAGTGTACATTTATCCAACAAAAAAAGAAATATCACCATGGAACAGATGCAACAAGGTTCAAAGTGGCAACCTGTTCCTTCAGATACACTGGAACACATTTCCCATAATCTTGTCCTTGGACATGGTGGATACTGTAAGACAAAAACATCTGAAGGGTAACACATTGGCAACTACACTCTGTGTCTTGTACATGGTATTGGAAGTGTCCCTTCCTGTATATTTATTTATTTAATTTTTATCCTGCCTTTATTATTTTTATAAATAACTCAAGGCAGCAAACATACCTCATACTCCTTCCTCCCCCTATTTTCCCCACAACAACAACCCTATGAGGTGAGTTGGGCTGAGAGAGAGTGACTGGCCCAAGGTCACCCAGCCGGCTTTCATGTCTAAGGTGGGACTAGAACTCACAGACTCCTGGTTTCTAGCCCAGCGCCTTAACCACTAGACCAAACTGGCTATATCAGAGACATTACTGTCATGCCTGACAAACTAGGTATAGCAATTGGCAAAAACCTAAATCCATACATTTCAGAAACACTTTTGACAGCAATTGTACCAAACATCTGGAATCCACATATACTGAGTGGCAACAATTGCTGGGTTTCAGCTTTATCTCTTAGTCTAACAGCAAGAGGCCCATATTTCCCAAAGTGAGGCAAGACTATGTGGAACATAAAATGGACCACAGGGACTAATCCAGCAGCAGACAAAAGCTGCTACTCTAAAGGGAATGGTCAAATTACAGAAGCTGGGATCAAGAACATAAAGTGTGATATATGTATCAAGAACCAGCACAATGCAATAGTTACAGTGTTAGACTAGGACTGGGAAGACCCACCCAGTCTTGGAAGCACAATGGGTGACTTTGGGCCAGTCACTCTCTCTCAGCCCAATATACTATATAGTTGTTGTGGGGAAAGATTTAGAGAAGGTAATGGCATGTATGTTGGCTAAACGTCCTGAAAGAACCCAGATTATACATCTAAAACAAAATTATGGCATGCTTCACTTTATCTCAGCTTTTACTCCTTCCTATGAACTCCAAGCATAACAGAATAATAAGGTCCATCAATATAAGCAAGGACAGTACCACCATTAGGCAAGGCAACTTACTGTAGTTTCATTCAGGCACATATTCGGGACATAACTAAATAGTTGCAAGGGGCCTTGTTCAGAAAATTTTATGTTCAACAACATAAAACATAAGTACTAGATTCCTAAAAATGTTTCAGTTTGGATTCCAACTCACCTATAGGGCAGAGATGACACTTGACAGAATAACAAATGATTGGCTGATGATTTTAAATTAAGGACAGATGGCAACTTTACCTATGCCGGACCACACAGACTATTTAGCAGTATTGAAAATGGGCTGCTTTTCCAGACCTAAGGGATGTTGGGGTTGTGGGGAGGGAGAATGTGGGGGGGGGGGAACCACAGCTGCCAATATCAAATGTACAAGATCTGAATCAGTCAACGGTGATGGATGGTTCTTAATTGTCCATGTGGGGCTTAAATGTGACATCCCATGAAGCTGCAATCTGTGGTCCACATTGAACACATTCCATAAGTGGTTCTGTAATAGGCAAGAAGAGGGATCCAGGATGCTGATGGCATTCAACTTGCTACAGAAGAATGCTTGGATGCTACCACTAGCTGGATGTTTTATCTTCAGTAGGGAAGACTGTAATTTGTTGGCAGAAAATTTTCTGTGCCTCCCCCTAGACCCAGCAAGTTGGGAGTACCCAATTTAAAATGGCAGAAAATCATATTGGCTGGCACTTTGACCACTTCCATATGGCATGCATATCCAAATACTATGCCTTAACTCTTAGTGGATACTTTGGTAGATCCTCCCCCCCCCCACCAGTAAATTAGCTTGGAGTAGCATTTTCAAATCACAAATTTCAGTGATGTGGTTCAAATAATACTAGTGATAGTTTAGGGTTGGAGTGATGTTACTAATCTCAAAGCACTTTCCATAATACTTTCAAGATCGTACTAAGCAAGCTGGCCGATACTGCCCTAGTCTGTGTCCTGCTAACCTAAGATACAAGTGTCTGTTTTTTCCAAAAGTAAGAGCACAAAACAGAATTAGGGAAAATAACCACTCCATGCCTGAGCCAATAGTCCTGGCTAGCTTAAAAGGGCATTGTAAAAACTCTGCCCTTAATTTTAATGAGGAACTCTACTTGTTCTTAAATAATTCACTGTTGCCGTCAGCTACTGCAGTAACAAGAGCTCAGCAAGACACTGCTTCAAGAAACGACACCACCGTGTCTTATGTCCAAAACTCACTTGACAAAACAGTAAAAAAAATAAAGGGCTCAATGATACTGGATGTGTTTTTCCATGCATGGTCACAATAGACCAAGTTGTAAATGGATATGCTAATACACCAACTGACTGGTCTAGTAATTGTTAGCACACTTCTTGTTTGCAAAATGTTCCTTAAAGGCCATTCTTTTCTCCCAGGTAATCCTGCAAGCAATGTGGAGAAATAATTCAGCAGTGGTGGGATGGTGGAAACTAGGAATCTCCAGCACAGAACAGTCAACACCCACACTATTACCGAGCTTACTGAACATTACAGTTGGAAAGAATTATCGCTGATCTTATTGGGAAAACAGTATGAAAGCTTTATTGTAAAATCAGAAAGTACTGTATGTGTTCCTCACTGTTTTTACTCTTAGCTTTTGTATTGAGTAAGAGCTGGAAAGGCCTATTTAGGTCAGTGAGTCTAATCCCCTGCCCAGTGTTGGAATCCAAATGAAAGCATCTATGTCAGATGGCTGTCCAACCTCTCCTTGATCTCCACTGAAGGGAAGCTAACATCAGAATAAATAATGTGACTATAAATATCCATAATTTTCATCAAACTGGATAACAAAAGCAAACATTCCACAAGACACTGCAGCCTTCTATCAAACCTTCTTCAAAACAGAAAAGTTACATCAGATAAAATGGCCAACAGAAAACTGCAGATAGTGAAACTATAAGGACTATAAGGAAGGCAGATGATACACGAGAATTGTGTAGAAAGTCTTATTAGCAGTAAGATTCTGCAATTACAGTATATGTAAGTTATAAAGAAGACTTCAGTTCAATGATCTGATGATATAACTTTTTCATGAGATATTATTAACTGGAAGAGATTAGTCAAAACTGGGCACCCATGTTTCTTTCAAGTTGAGTTCACCACCTAGTTGATGAAGGTTCTCAGTCATCCAGGTGGAATTGTCTGTAGCTTGAATCATGTCAACTGGATTTCTATTTTCTCAGTGGAAACGTTTCGCTCCTTATCCAAGAAGCTTCTTCAGTCTGAGCAAAGTTAGTAAGGGAATCCTTAAATATGTTTCTAAGGTGGCTGTGGGACCTTGCAACTGGGGCTAGGTCATGGTTATTTTTAGATGTTAATTTCTAAATTAACCTAGTAATTTCAGGGACAGGCCCATATATTTTCCTTGGCTATTTTATATTAATCAATGTCAGCTACAGAAGCTCAGTAATCAGATCCACCCATATTTAAAACTTGAAACTACTCACGTAGAAGAGATTAATTAGGCAGCCAAGTTAAGGGAGAGGGATATTTATTTATCTGAGTCTTTCTCAATGGAAATCAATATTATCCTTCTTCCCCTGCCTCAAGCTACTAATTCCCTTTTCTGAGAGAAAAAGCCACAAAAGGGGAAGCATATAATACAGTAATAATAAAAAAGAGTATGAAGGAAAACATTAATATTACCTTCCCAATATTGTTATTCCATTCCAATTCTATTCCTTTCGGCTGTTTTTAATGGAGGAGAAAAAACATGTACAGAGCAACTGTCAAAGATCTCACATGTCATATATGGGTTCATCTTTTTCTCCTTTGAAGCCACTCATTCTTCCTTCCTGAAAACTCAATCAAATTTTCCATCCCTTCAGATATGGATGAAGATGAAATATCCTAAAATTGTCCTATGAAACTCTTGATAAGCATAGCTGCTCTTTTAAAACAGGTATAGCTGAAATACCCCTTTGGGCATCTATCCTGGTATTACCAAATGGTCCATTCCATGCCAAGGTCCATTCCATGCCAAGACATCTTTTATGACTGTGCTAGTTGGTCAAGATGACAGTTGCACTGTGGAGTCCTTGGTGCTCTCTGAGCCTTGTTGTTTTCTTGCAGACGTTTCATTGCCAGGCTAGGCAACATCTTCAGTGCGAAAAGGGAGTGGGACTTGCTCTCTGTTTATATTGTTATAGTGTTGTTCTCTCCTTAGGAGTTCCTTGATTGGGCTGTTGTGTGCTGCTTGGTTGATTGACTGAGTTAATAGTTCCTTGACAAGCCAGGGTATATACAGGCAGGACAAGCCTGGGTATATAAACAGAGAGCAAGTTCCACTCCCTTTTCGCACTGAAGATGTTGCCTAGCCTGGCAATTAAACGTCTGCAAGAAAACAACAAGGCTCAGAGAGCACCAAGGACTCCACAGTTCAACACTGAGCTACAAATATTCTCTTCGATTGGTATGACAGTTGCAGTCCAGCACTGGAGAATATCATGTTAGGGAAGGCTGGTTTATATCATAGTTCCAATTAAGATTAAGATGGAATCCTAAACATAGGCTCCTTTTGCTGCTAAGAAGGCAGTGGTCTTGGCAGTGTTTTATAAAAATGGGGGGGGGGGAGACGACCAGTGGAATCTGTGATGTCTTGTGAACTACTCCTCAGACAGGCTGGCCTATTTTATTCTCTCCCAGGTTGATATATGTACACTTGCATACTTTCATAGCTGGTGTTCTGTGGTCTACACAGAGAATATATCACATGCTGTTTGTAAAAAAATTGGTTCTTCTCCAAAATAACAAAAATACTAGGAAAAATATTGTGAGTTCTAAACTGAAATCAACAGATGATTTTATTTATAACATTATAGCAACAAAGATGATTTTATGCTTCCCCTATTGGATTCATAGCTCAGAGCAGAGCAAAAAAGAGACTGTACTGTACCACCAACTTAATATTTTACAAGCCCAGAAAAGAGTCTTCCCGATTCCTTTTTTTTAATAATAACTTTTTAATTAATTAATAATAACTTTTTAATTAATTAATACATTTTTAAGCAAGAAAGATAAAAACTAACAATGTTGAAGAGGAAGGAAGGAAGGAAGGAAGGAAGGAAGGAAGGAAGGAAGGAAGGAAGGAAGGAAGGAAAAAGTGCAGGAAAGAAAGAAAAAATAAAAAGAAATTACTTCCGCTTTTCTTTTACAACAGTTATAGGTACAAAATTAAATTGAATTCTCACTCTATGATTACAACATAACTTTATTTTTTCTATCATCTACTATTTTTTCTAATCATCAGACCCATATATCATAATTTCATTTTTTTCTGTTTCACCCCAAAAGTCGAAAAGGGGTTTTCAAATGGCATTAAACTTAATCAGTGTCTTTTCTCTAATCAAGGCTGTCAATTTAGCCATCTCAGCAAATTCCATCATATTCACCATCCACTCTTCCTCTGTGGGTAATGTAAAATGTTTCCACTGTTGTGCATATAAAAGTATCGTTGCTGTTATCATATATAAAAACAGAAATAGCGTGCTTCCACCTATGTAACAGATTGGTGAATAGACAACTTAATGTTCAGTTTGAAGGTATTAGACTTCAACGTAATACGCACCCAAAATATCTCGGGGTAACTTTAGACAGGACACTTTCTTACAAGAAGCACTTAGAAAATACCGCAGCTAAGCTGAGAACTAGAACTAGCATCCTTCATAAGATATGCGGTACTACATGGGGCTCTTCTGCTGACACGTTGCGCACTTCGGCTCTTGCACTGGTTTACTCAACTGTGGAATATTGCACTCCGGTGTGGCTCAACAGTGTGCACGCAAAGAAGGTAGACATACAGCTCAACAGCACGATGCGAATTATCAGCGGAACCATCAGGTCTACTCCTACCCAGAGGCTGCCCATCTTGAGCCATATTCCTCCACCAGACCTCCGGCAGAGGAAGGCTCTCCTCCGAGAATATAAAAGGATAGTTGATAACCCCAAGCTCCCCATACATGTCGATATAGCGGAATTAGGAATAAACAGATTGCGATCTAGGCATCCACCTATGGCTACTGCCAGGGAACTGGCTTTAAAAAATTTTCATCTCCTCAATTCCTGGAAGCAATCTTGGCAAAAAGCCTGCCCCCAGCATTGTCAAAGCCTACCCTGCATTACAACAAAGCCCCCTGCTTCCGATCAGCCACGCAGAATATGGACAGCTATCAATAGAGTGCGCACTAACCATGGTAGGCGCACAGATTCCCTACATAAATGGGGCAAGATACTATCTCCAAGGTGTGACTGCGGGGCTGACAGGCAAACTGTCAAACACTTAATACAAGAATGTAAGACCAGAGCCTACGATGGGAACTTCGCTGATTTCCTGATGGCAGCTGATGCTGCAAAAGACTGTATTTGTAATCTTAATGTTTGTTTTTAGTTATAATTGCTCTAAGACCAATGCACATATTCATATGTAGAATCTATTTTCTACATACCTTTTTATATTTCCAATTTTTAATATAATATATTTGTAATATGTATGATGTGCTCCCATACAATAAATAAATAAATATATATATAAAAACAAAGTTCCATGGTTTTTTTCCAACTTTTTGTCAATCACTCCCAAAAGAAACATCTCTGGTTTCAGTTGTATATTAATCTTTAAAATCTTCTGAATTAATGTGTGTATTTGTATCCAATTTTTTAAAGCTTTTTTACAGTCTTCCTGATTCTTAATGCCCATCATGACCAGATTTGGAATTCATTCGTTATTTTCTCAAATAATGATTCTATTTTATCCTAGTAATCGACAGCAACCTCAGCCCTTACCCTTAGCATTTTACATGCCATTTTACAAGGCAATGAACTTCCTATCAGCCATATTCTCCCAAGATGTAATGTTTTATACAATTTAAATTGTTTCTCTAGCAGGAAATCATCAATAATTTAGAGTATGTCTCCTGAGCAATAAGGCTCAGCTCCTCCATAATGAGCATCTGGACACTATGAAATGAATTAATGGTTTGGAAAAATCAGAGAATAACCCTGTAGCTTGAATCATGTCAACTGGATTTCTATTTTCTCAGTGGAAACGTTTCGCTCCTTATCCAAGAAGCTTCTTCAGTCTGAGCAAAGTTAGTAAGGGAATCCTTAAATATGTTTCTAGGTGGCTGTGTGACCTTGCACCTGGGGCTAGGTCATGGTTATTTTTTTAACCAAGGTCACACAGCCACCTAGAAACATATTTAAGGATTCCCTTACTAACTTTGCTCAGACTGAAGAAGCTCCTTGGATAAGGAGCGAAACGTTTCCACTGAGAAAATAGAAATCCAGTTGACATGATTCAAGCTACAGACAATTCCACCTGGATGACTGAGAACCTTCATAGACAGAGAATAACCCTGTTAGTATCTGCTCAATGCTAAGTTGAACACAACACTAAACCATTAGGAGTTGGTTCACATATCATACCAAGCCCAAACCAAGCCACACTATGACTTAATGTTATATATGTACCAGACCATTTTGATAATGCAACAACACAGCAACAAAACTACTTGAACGTCCAACTCTCCCAGTACCAAAGACTTACATGAAAATATTTTTAAGAATAAATTCAGTAATGTGGTGTAATAACTTGTTAACCATGTATAACAAATGGAACATCATTTCCCCGGAACTTAGATTGGCAGCTACCCTTCTGACCTTTAGGAAGGGCCTGAAGACTTGGCTTTGCCAACTTGCCTGGGGATCCAGTACTGGTGGTGTTGAACCTGCTAAATGGCCATATTGTTAGTAAGTTGGATTGCAGTCTCACAGATTGTTTTTTGTGTTTTCAATAGTTTTTGTTGTACAATTTTGGTTATTGTGTATCAAGCACACCCATGGCCCCCTCTCAAGCAGCTTTTCCATGTTGGATACAAGAATTTCTGTATCTCTAGTTTCTATATGTCTGAGTCTGTGGCTGGATAAAAAGAACAAGAGTGCTTGAGGTGCTTTATGGCTCTCCTTGTGACATACATCCTACTTTATAGAGGTTTATATGGTAAAAAAGCAGATGGAAGAAAGATATTGGCCTTGAAGTTGCTCATCAATAGTAGTCAACTGGGCAGCAAGCTGATGAGGCACAGAGGTCTCCTCAACAAAATCTTCCAAGCTATGTGGAGATATGCCAGTGAATAAAATTCACCTAGAAAATATGTCTACATTTGTAACTAGCAATAACTTTTCTCAGGTGATTTTTATGTAAAAGTTTTTGCAATTCCTTTCCTTTCCTTTCCTTTCCTTTCCTTTCCTTTCCTTTCCTTTCCTTTCCTTTCCTTTCCTTTCCTTTCCTTTCCTTTCCTTTCCTTTCCTTTCCTTTCCAGTGGCCATCCTATAGTTCAGTTCAAATGAGCAGAGTTGTGGCTGGGACACTTCCTTTGTCTCAGTGCAGTCAATTGAAGGAATGTTTAATGAACCGGGACCTGCCAGGCATTTTTAGGGAAAAGGTATGTCACACTTTACCTGGCCACTCTCCCCACCCGCCACCAGTTACCATTGTTCTGGCAATCATTCAAAAATTATGGAAATTTTGCCTCAAGGACGAACATGCTCTAAACAACATTCATTAATGAAAAACAAGGGGATGAGTGACGTCTGTCAAACAAAAGTACCGGCCATCAACCAAACAATTTTGGACCTTCTTAAGTAGTGTTGGGGCCACAGAAATTTTTAAAGGGCACACATTAAATTTTTCCATGTTTTGGGGAGCACACCTCCTCCATTTGCTGGTAATCATTTTGATTTTTATAGCCTTGAGTAAACAAATCCGAGAATGCAATGGACAGCAATGTAGGCAGGACTCCTGGGATATGAACTCATATTGGTGAGTAACTGGTAGAAGATGAAACCCAAGCAACAAAGGCAATGGAAATAATTTATTCAATGAATGAAGTCACTACAAAGGCAGAAGTGAATGGAGATAATTAGCAACAAGGGAGTTAAAAATGGAGGCAACTGTGAGCACACCTCCATAGTTTATTTACAACATACATTTTCAGTAAATTTGCAGCTAAACCTTTTCACCACATGTGATAACAGTTAAAACCATTGAGACCATATTAAAACTTCTTCATTTTCTGATTAAAAATTTATAATTAGATGGAAAACTGAAGTTGTTTTCATGCTGGAATCAACAAGAAGAACGCTAGAAGCCAGTAGTCTGTTTACCCTTCGCCTTCTCTATCTCTTTTATCACTCTTATGAACATTTGGGGAAGAGGACAGCACACACATCTATAGAGGGGGAGAAACATTTCACAGTTGAAATGACTTCTCAGGCTGGTTCTCTTTTGAATTAATAATGAATAGCTACTGCTACTGACCTGACAACCTAATAAAACATATATCCCAAAGATACTGATGTCTCAATTACTGAAGCTGTGTGGTTAATGACAATATGAAGAAACTCAGAGAAGACAAGTAGTCTTCTGAATAATGTGAGCATCACCCATTTATGGGACATCTTCTAGTCTTCTCGATGTTTGGGTGTAAGTAAAAAGAGGACCACCAGCAGGAAGGTGTCTTGTAAACCGCCCAGAGTCCCCTTCGGGGGAGATGGGGCAGTAACAGAAATAGAGAAAGAAAGAAAGAAAGAAAGAAAGAAAGAAAGGAAGGAAGGAAGGAAGGAAGGAAGGAAGGAAGGAAGGAAGGAAGGAAGGAAGGAAGGAAGGTGGATGGACTCAATTACAGAGGCATTGGGTGCACTGTTGGAAGGCCTGAAGGACCAGGTTGGGGTCAGATTATCCTGGAGAAAATCTATGTGGATGCTAAGAGTCAACACGGACTTGATGGCACATAATCAATCATAAGTAAGTAATCATAGTGAAGAAGATATGTAGCTCAGGGTTGAATTGCTGGATTCTCGATATCCTCTTAGCTTGCTTCTCCATCCTAGAGACATTTCAGTATCAGACTACCGGTAGATAGCATCATCAGTGGACAAAGGGGTGGAGTTTGCTGGCTGTTTATATGTGGTACCTTGTCCTATCCACCTTGATCAGGATATCCTCAAATGTTTTTTAGGTGAAGTATTGTTTCTTCCTTGATTATTCTTGTTTATCTAGTCTTCTTGCTTATCTGGGTATTGGTTAACAGGTGTGTGATCAGGAAGGATGTGTTTAGGTCTGTTTCCCTCTTTTCTTGACCTTTGGTTGCTTCCTTTCTTGAATAGTTTGCAGATGGAGCATATCTCACTGTCTGCAAATGGATTCTCTAGGAACTCTCTTGCATTTTTGGGTCTGGCTTGGTCTAAGATGTCTACAGTTTCCCAATTGAAATTGTAGTTGAACATGTCAGTGTGCTGTGAGATTGAGTTTTCATAGTGTTTTCTGACTACCAGTTGATGTTCAAGGATGTGTTCTCTCAATTTTCTGTCTGTTTGCCTCACATAGTGATTTTCACAGTCCTTGCACTGTATGTTGTAGATGACTCCTGTTTTGTCTGGGTCTTTGGGTTTGCTTAGGATGCTTTGGACAGACTTTGTTGGTTTATGGACTACCATAATTCATAGGAATTGTAGTAACATGTTGGTAGTTTCAGAAATTTGAATGTGGTAGAATTTTCCTTTTCATGAGTTGCGTAGTTGCCGGTTCCATGGTTAGACACTGATGAAGTTATGCTGGTATTCATTGTATTGAAACAAGTTCTATAGATGGCCTATTTCTGCTTTTGGAGTTCTGGGTTATTGTGGTGTGTTTTTGTTTGTCTGAAGAGCAAATCACCCATCTCAGGATTCATAGCAGAAACAGTGATGCAAAGTCTGGAAACAATAGTTCTCCCAAAGATACAACCCCAAATATGGATCCATTATGGGGATGGTATGTTTGTCATCATCAAAAAAAGATGAACTAGAGAACTCACATAGAACTATCATCACCACAACTTCCACAGAATCAGATTCACAAGATAAGAAGAGAACAATAGATTGCCCTTCCTGAACATATTCATCAACAGAGAAAACAATGGCAAACTACAAATCCAAGTGTACTATGAAACAACCCACACCAATCAAGTACTCAACGATCAACAGTCAAAGAGCACACAAAATAAGACAAGCAAAAACATTGCAGTATAAATTGTTTAATATAAATGCTAATATATAAAACTATGGAATAATAGCTAAAAATAAATATATATATAACACAAAAATAACATCATTATATCACTAAAATCTACCAGTGAAATAATATTAATATTGAAACTATGAAAACTATATTATGTAGAATACAATAGTGCGGCATATAGAAAACAACAGTAGTAAAACAAAACAACTAAAAATAAACACAGAATACAAAATCATAGACATGGTCTTCCTTAGTCTCATAGCTCTAATGGCTATGAATAAATAAATTGGTTTAGTTTGGTCAGGGATCTTGATGTAACAAAATAGGCAGCTAAACTTATTTAGAGAGCCAGTTTGGTCTAGCGGTTAAGGCAACGGGCTAGAAACCAGGAGACTGTGAGTTCTAGTCCTGCCTTAGGCTTGAAAGCCCGCTGGGTGACCTTGGGCCAGTCCCTCCCTCTCAGCCCAACTCACCTCACAGGGTTGTTGTGGGGAAAATAGGAGGAGGAAGGAATATTAGGTATGTTCGCCGCTTTGAGTTATTTATAAAAATAATAAAGGCGGGAAATAAATAAAATAATACAATAATACAATAAAATAATAAAATAAAATAAATAAAATAAAATAAAATAAAATAAAATAAATAAAATAAAATAAAATAAATAAAATAATAATAAAATAAAATAAAATAAAATAAAATAAATAAAATAAAATAAAATAAAATAAAATAAAATAAAATAATAAAATAAAATAAAATAAAATAAAATAAAATAAAATAAAATAAAATAAAATAAAATAATAAAATAAAATAAAATAAAATACATCATTGACTATTTCTACCTGTAGGTGGAATTTCCACTCACAGAATTTTGCAATATTTAGAGAAGTAAAGTTATTTTTGTAATCTAGTAAGTAGTGTAAATAAAACATATCTAAGTGTCCCAGAAAGTTGGATGAGAGAGAGATTATCAGCTGGAGATGGATGTCCCTGTAGAACTGGCAACAAAGGAAGACCTGCACTATGGTTTCTATGCATCCATGCCACAAGTACAACTTTGTGCTGCAATGTGTTGGAATATGACATGTTGCACTCACTTGTTTTAAGGATACATGCAGGGATGGAACTAGGGTCTGTGTCATCCGGGGCAAACATGGGTTCCGTGCCCACGCATGGGTTATTTTGTCATTTTGGTGCCCCCGGGCATCATTTTGGCACACACACCCCAGCGCGGCGCCCAGAGCACATGCCCCGCTTGCCCCCCCCCCCCCAGTTGTGTCCCTGAAGAAATATTTTATTAAGGAAAGATTACTTTGGGTATCAGATGATTAAATGGGATTGAAGAAGGCAATCTAATGCATTGAACTTAATACAGATGAAACAGTTTCTCAAACTACACTTTGAACAAGTGGGCTCATTAAACGGTCACCCATAAAAAGCAGAATAAGAAATTGTTCAGTGTGCTTGGAGGAGAACCGAAACAGTATGTCTGTGCCCAGAAATGCAAACAGTAACAGTCTGAATTCAAGCTGTGCTTCTGATGAATTAGTTCTTTTTGTGGAACCAATTAGCATTGTGGAACAAGACTCATGTTTGAAAAGTAGTTCTGCTTCCCAGGTTACCCATTCATTCAAAATGATTATATTATCACATCATTTAGGGTTAGTGGCTTTTATGTGTTTTTATTTTCATATTCCTTCCTGAGCTACATATTAATATTTTCACCAGTGTTACTGCTCTATTATTTTAAGCCATCTTGGAATAATAATAATAATAATAATAATAATAATAATAATAATAATTTATTTGATTGATAAAGCTGCCAAATTGAAGAGATGCAAGGTAGCTTACAATTAAGAACTAAAACAACAGCAACAATGAATCAAATATAGAAAACAAATAACAGTTTCAACCATCCCTCATTCCTCTGCTGGATCACAAGATATTTCAGCCCATGCCTGTTTAAAAGTCAAGTTATCAATGCTTTGCTACAGCAGATTACCGAGGGGACCAGACAGATTTCTGAAGTCATAGTATTCCGGAGGGCATCAACAGTGACAAAGGAGGCAGAAAAATGCAGAAACATAACTCCAGTTATTGGTTAGATTTCAAACATTCAAAATACATAATTTTGGTATGCAATCACTTAAAGCAGTTTGGGGGGAGGGAGATAATTAAGTATACTGTTGTAATACAACAGCAGCCAGAGTAGTAAAAATAACTTTTGACTGGTCATCAAGATGAATTCAAGAGCTAATTTACACATTACATGGAAAAATTTGTAAGCGAATACAATGTATTAAGGATGCAAAATGAAAGGCACCTTCACAGGAGGAGCCTTGTGAGTGGGAAATTAGTGCAGGGAAAGGGTTTTTTCCCCCCTCCATTGGCTGGTACTCCCATTCTTATACTGAGGACAGAAGATTTCATAACCTTTGAAGAAGAGTGATTTCAAATGTACCAAACACACAAATGCATCCGAGCAACAAAATTAAAAAGGAAAGGCTATCTAGTCCATGGGTCTAGAGTGCCTTGAGGACCTGCGTTATTTCTATTAGTTCGCATCCAACTTGATGAAAGACAATTTACTTCCTTTCTTTTTTTAAAGAAAAGCAAAGAATTTTGGTCAAATCTCCATGGGTGGAGTCTGGGGCTACTGCGCTGAATTAAGTATAAAGCTGCCAAGGGGTTCCCATGAACGTAATGCCTTTCTGCTCTCCAGCCCCCTCTGGCTTCCCAGGCTTCAATTAAAGTCCCTGGAAGATACCACAAAGGACTTGACCTTTTCAGATTGGGGAATATATGGAGCCCGGAAGGCTGGAGAGAAACTTGTGCAACAGAAAACAGTGGCACCAACCCCTCCCCCCAGTCTCTCTCATTTCCAACAACAAAAGCCCCACCAAGAGAAATGTGAAAAAAATTCTCAAGCACACTGAGAATAACAGAGAAGAAAAACATCCTTTTTGCATGGAGACAAAATGAGAAATTGCAAGGCAGGTTTCAGTACAGTATTATCTAGAGCAGATCCAGTTACTCATCCCTTACCCAAATAATCTCTTTCACTTTAAAAAAAATGGAGCTGAGACTAGCTAAAACTCTTCAGTGCACTGTGACCATGGAGGATATTCCCCCTAGTAACGATCACAGTACTCTACCTTGCAAATAACAGAGACTAAATGCTATTACACCTACTTTTAAGTAAACATACATAGAATTATACTGCAAACCTTGCAGTTTTGTAAGATATACTCAATCACGTACATAGTCCTGGGTTAGAAGAATGGTATTCATATTAAAACTCAGTTATTGGAGACATGCTTGATACCAATATTATAGTGATACATCCAAATAATGTTTTTAATGCTATTGACAAGACTGTAGAATTAGGACATGATACAAATTACACCAATATGAGTGGAAGAATCTGGACAATCTTACAAAGCCGCAGTGGAAACTACCATCCATTTATCATGTTACAGTATATGCTATTCCCCTGGAGAGAAAAATAAAGCAGATCAATAGTAAAAGTTGTGAAGGGACAGCTAATCTGCACCAGGAGCATTCCTGCAATTTTGAAAGAAAATGCAGTCACCATGGTTCTCCTGACTGTTGCTACTATTCTATCAGATGATAATTAAAATCCACAAGCCAAATCCAATCTGGACAGAATTGCAGGCGGCCAGAAAAGATTCAGCCAAGATCAATTCACCTTGTTATGTTGAGCTCTGAATGCAAAGTGCAGTCGTAGCCCAGCAGGAGGAGGAAACCTCTATTTAAAATAGCAAAGGGGTTAACTCCCGCTTCCTTCATATATGGGCTAGAATGGTAGGGGATGCTTACTGCTTTGGTCGTCCAAGAAAGACTTCCTAAAACTCATATCTTAAGGCTAAACTCTTCTGCTGGTAGCTCAGGAAGACTTCAGTGTTGTTTAATGATCCTTATCAAAACACATACAACACTAATATTAAAACTATTGATACATAACCACACATATGTTTGGAAGACGGTATCAGTTCTTCCCTCTAATAAATACATCCACTTAGGGTAGAGCTTTCCAAACTGTGTGTCGGGACACGTTAGTGTGTCAGCTGCAGTGTCTGGGTGTGTCGCGGCTGTTGCTGCCTCCAAGCCCTGCCAGGATTCCGCGCAGGTCCTAGTGCCTGCCTGGTGCCTGGCTGCCTCCAAACCTGCTGTGATTCCGCGCAGGTCCTAGTGCCTGCCTTGTGCCTTGCTGTAAGAATGTGTCACGAAATGATGCCCTCCTGTAAGAGTGTGTCACGAAATGATGCATGTCTAAAAAGTGTGTCACCAACATGAAAAGTTTGGAAAGCTCTGACTTAGGGGGTATGATGCCATGAATCACCAGGAGCCAGCTCAGAGCTTGACTCACAGTCGGTAACTGCACTTGAGATCAGTTCATTACTCTCACTTGTAGGAGTCACGTTGTTACTTGGACTATCACTTGGTTGCTTCGATGAGCCAGTTTTCAGCCACTGTTCTATTCTTGTGAGCCAGCTGGCTTCAGCACATGTGGGGAAATGGGGCTGAGGCCGCAGGTGGGCTCTGTGCATGAGGGAAAGCTGTGGTGGGCCTGCATGAACCACTGGTTGTCCATGAATTTGGAGGGCCCCTGAGTGCCTACATCCTATCAAAAGTGGTTTAGCTTCCACAGCTGAAGCACACGCATCTGTTGACCTCACTTTCTGCAGTAAAAGCTCCTATAAACAAGAGACAGGTGCCTTTTACAAACTATTTTTGGTAGTGCTAATCACCAAACCTTCCGCTTCCTCTGCTCCATACGCTGTGCTGGGGCCATGAAATGAAACATCTCAGCTGGATTCAACACTTCCTTCTACTCAGCGAAAGGAAGCACTTTTCAGGCTACAGACTGTAGATCTTTCTTCCCAGCAGGGTAGTCTCTACCTAGCAAATCAGGCAGCTCTGAATGAAGACACAGTGGCATCAAGGGACAGTGGTGCAAGTAGGGGGGATTTAATGAGAGATGTGAGCATGAAAAGAAAGAAAGCCCAGTGACTGGTCTGTGGATCCCTGGTGTGAAAAGTGCAGTTTGCTCTGATTTGCAAAAGAGCTGAAATGAGGTGAAGGGGATGGAGGAGGGATCATATTTTCCCAAGGAGAAGACTGAATTGTTTCCTCAATTACTTGTGAACTGGGGGGAGGGTGTCGCCCTATATTCAGGGAGAAGTCAAATATAGACAAACGGGGCAGGAGGTGGAAAATGAAGGCAGGTTGTGCTCAAACAAAAGCTCTCCACGACAATGACTCTGGAAAATCGGAATCCGCACAGGGATGCCATGGAAAGAAAGGCTCCTCAGGGCAGATACTCCTTCACTCTAGGTGGAGGGAAATGAGAGCTGCAGGAGGTGAGTCTACTACTGTCTGAACAAGACTCCAAGTCCTAAGCATACTTACCTGGGGGGAAAGCACCACAAAATCAATGGGACTTACTACAGAGGACAGTAAGTAACAAGGATAAGCATCCCTGTGCTTGCAGCTTACACAGAGGAGGCTACTCAGCTCTTTCCTTTTTGCAAACAGAAGGTAACGATGGCCAAGTGCCCCAAAGATCTCTTCCCCAGTTTTCACCCCAGCTTATATAGAGCACGTTAGGGAGGCGGCGGCGGTGGCACATGAAGGTAAATAGATAAATATAAACAGATCCATCCCCACACAGCAGCAGCCCCTGCATATTTGCTTGGGAGTAAGAGCCACTGAACTTAATGGGGTTACTGCAGAATATACAGGTGTTTGCTTGCTGTGCCTAGATTTCCCAGATTTCTGTGTGGTTGCATATGTCTGTGTGCATCTACTTATGTGGGAACACAAATGCCGGTTGTGTGAAAGAGAATAGTTTACAAGTACAGTATGTATGTGGGATCAGTTAATTTAAAAAATGGAGTGCCTTATCTTATTGGTAATACACACACACACACACACACACAGAGAGAGAGAGAGAGAGAGAGAGAGAGAGAGAGAGAGAGAGAGAGAGAGAGAGAGAATACACACACACACATTTTATTGGTAATTAATTTTAATCGGTCAACATTAAATCAATGTTTGTTCTTTTTGTTATTTTTTTATCCATTCAATTGTGTCCAATTCTCAGAGACTGCCTGGACAAGTCCCTGCAGTTTTCTTGGCAAGGTTTTTCAGAAGTGGTTTGCCACTGCTTCCTTCCTAGAGCTGAGAGAGAGTGACTGGCCCAAGGTCACCCAGCTGGCTTCATGCCTAAGGTGGGACTAGAACTCACGGTCTCCCGGTTTCTAGCTACACCAAATTTTTGTCATGGTCTCATCCTTTTTCTGGAATTTGGCCTCTGGCCAGTGCAGACAGGCAGGCAGGCAGGCATACACAAATATAAGCATGTCACACACACACACACATCAGAGTGGGAAATCTCCATGAGTTTCAGTAGGAGTTAGAAACCTTTCTTGACAAAGCAGGAAACTGAACAGTGTACATTTATTACCTTTTATATGTCTCAATCTTTCTTGGCATGAGAGTCAGAATCATCTTAAATTCAGTGTCATCTTCCTTTCGTGTAAATATGGCATTTTACTTTGCCATTTGAAAGTTCAACCATACTCTTCAGGGATTATAACAGGAATACTTTCTGCTGCAAAATGGGAATAAAATCTCTGAACCTCAGTGTATATGACTACCTTTTGCTACTGGAACATTTTAAAAGGAATTCATAAGACTATCCACAATGCTGGTAGGCTAATTCCCATGACTTCAAAGCCTTCCTGGGTATACAGTGGTTTCCAGTTACAATCATCTGGATGGTGGGACTGTATTCAGACATTTCTGTCAAAGGGTCAGTCCCATTTTCAGAATATATTACTATCAAGCACTGAAAGCTGATCCAACCCTGTGTGGCAGATGAGAAGGAAGCCATGACAACATTGACATAAAATCTTAGGTCCTAAACAGGTGAAACTGAATTTGTCTCAGTTCTCACACAACCAGAGTCTGAAGTAAGCACGCCTGACTTCTTTGGTTGAATACAGATTCTCCAATGGATTCTTCTTTTAGAAATTAAATGATATCATTGGCGATTACTCGTAGCCGAGTAAGATTGTCTTCCAAAGGTAAAATTTTAACGGTGGATCCGTAAGTGGCTATAAAGGCCAATTCTGGATCCGCACAACCTCCCACAATGAGGGCATAGGTTTCCGGGTGGGAGACGGTCATGATGAGGGTTTACCTGACGTGCCTTCCTTTTAGCTCTTTTCTCCTTTTCGCCCTGTACTCGTGCTTCTTCAAAGTCCATAGCGCCATTAATATAACAGTGGCATCACTCAATTAATGCTAAAATGGAAGTCCAAAAACAAAACAAAACCTCAGATAAGCAAGGACAGAAATGAATTGTGAAGAGTCCTGACAAGTGGGATTGTCAGGCTGTTGGAAATGGGTGACGAAAATCAATGCAAAAGGGAGGGTGTGTGTGATTTCCAATGGGTACATCACATAGATTACTACTCTCTTGTATTGAGAAGTATCTCTACTAGATGTTTGCTACTATACTAATGTTGCTGGTTTACCATTGACATTATTACAGTACAAATGCACTTATTAGAAAGTTACAAATTTAAGAAGACTCTGATTGGATCAGACCAAAGGCTTATCTAGTCCTGGTTCTGTTCTCAGAGTCAACAGTCAGACAGCTATGGACTCATCCAAACTTTTGTTGGTTTTGTTGGCATTACAATATCACCTAGCAAGGCTTTGACTATTGTTTTATGCTACTTCTGGATATTACCAATGACAACAGTTAATACAAAGAGCCTTTATTACAGAACTGTTGCATTGCTTTGCAAAAGTCCCAATTATTTTCTCTTATCCATTTTATGGGTCCAGGAGTTAACCTTTAAGTCATATACTGTATTCCCTCCTGCACATTCCCACTGGCATTGATATACAGCTTAATAAATATTGTATGTGTAAGTGGTGCTAGGTAAGTACTTCATCACTGTGATTTTTAAAAATGTTTTTGCATAATTCATAACCTGATATAGATTTTTTTCTTATAAGCAGGTCATTCTAATTAATTATGATCTATATTATTGTTATATACAGTGATTATAGACATACATTGATAACAGGTACTTTCAAAATACTTGAAACTCCAGTATGTCAGTTATCTAAGCAGTCAGTCAATCAATCAATCAGCAGACATCTCAATTTGCACAATCCACACATATTGGCAACACTGCCAAACAGAGGAGTAGGGCATCAAAAGTACTTCTAGTTCAGGAGGCCATTTATCCTAAAATCTGAAAGCACTGCTAAAAACTCCAGACTGACCAAGCAAGTGGACACAGACTCTGTTCTGGGCTTTGTGTTTCCCTCCCTATGACACAAGTTAAGTAGGTTTTTGAACAAGCAGTAGGAAGGTGTTGGAGGCAGAGTTCTGTGTGCCAAGCTAGCCTGCTGCTCTCAGATGTACCAAAATTTGCTTCTTTGCCAGAACTTAAGTAGCATTCAACTGCAGTATGGTCAAGTTTCAGTATAGAAAGTTGTCCAGCAAAATATCTTAGGTTGGCCAGTACTTGCCACTATTACTTATCTTTTCAAGTAAGGACTCCCAATATGTTTCCAAACAGAAGAGGATTAGTGAAAGAATTTTAAATGTATAAGGATAGATCTTTGCAGGGGAAGCAAATGATGTGACTTACTTAATTGCATCAGATATCATGACATTATTATATACCAGAGCTTTCCAAACTTTTCATGTTGGTGACACACTTTTTAGACATGCATCATTTCGCGACACACACTCACAGCAGGGCATCATTTCGCGACACTCTTACAGCAGGGCACAAGGCAGGCACTAGGACCTGCACGGAATCACAGCAGGTTTGGAGGCAGCAAGGCACAAGGCAGGCACTAGGACCTGCATGGAATCCTGGCAGGGCAGGTTTGGAGGCAGCAGGGCACAAGGCAGGCAGCAGGACCTGCGTGGAATCCTGGCAGGGCAGGTTTGGAGGCAGCAGGGCACAAAGCAGGCACTAGGACTTGCGTGGAATCCTGGCAGGGCAGGTTTGGAGGCAGCAGGGCACAAGGCAGGCACTAGAACCTGCATGGAAGCCAGGAGGCAGCAGCAGCCGTGACACACCCAGACACTGCAGCCGACACACTAACGTGTCCTGACACACAGTTTGGAAAGCCCTGTTATATACAGTAATTACACCACTTGCATGAAGATGTTATGGTGCCCATGACATCATTTTGATGTCATCACAGCTTATTATGTATGTCACTGTGTACAAGCTCAGTATCCAGATTGAAAGTCAAAAATCCCAAACCTTCAGAGTTGAAGCAAGTATAAAAGTAAATGATGATCAACAAAAATGTCTGTTAGTTGTCTTTTATCCAGAAGACTCCAGCTGGTGGCACTTATGGTCAAAACTTCAGAACATGGAATTTGATGGCTTTAATAGTTAGACTGGATTCTTTCCCTATTCAAAAACCTTGCTAGGCTTGTCTTCATCTATTAATTTTCTGTTTAGAAATGCCTATATTTTACCAGTGGTTTAGCATCCCTGGAAGAGAGATTCACAATCCCATAGTGAAAAAATTGGCAAACAGATCAGGTTTAACAACTGAGCCAAGTGTCCTGTGCAAAGCTCTCTTTAAAACTCAAATCTGTCTATACTACCATGACACCTCTTGTCACAATATTGCCCATATTTCAGGCAAGATTTATGTAAGAAATAGTTTAAACCAATCTTCCCCAGTCTGATGCTCCCAGTTCATTGGGATTAAATCACCCAGAATAATCAGCCAGCTGGTTATAAAAGCCACACTGGCCACAACCTCTGGGAATTGTGGTCATAAGACATTTAGAGGGTCCCAGGTTGGAAAAGAGTGGAGGTTATCTTATGCTTGCTGCTGCATAGGGTATATCCCTGGAAAATGCTTTTTGGCAGTCTTTATTTGTGGACTATCATACTTAAGGGGCGTGGTGGCTCAGCGGGTAAGACGCCAGGCTTGTCGATCGGAAGATCGCAAGTTCGGAGGTTCGAATCCCTAGCCCTGCGTGTGGAGTGAGCTCCCACACTAGCTCCAGCTCTTGCCAACCTAGCAATTCGAAAGCATGCAAATGCAAGTAGATGAATAGGTACCACTTCGGTGGGTAGGTAACAGCGTTCTGCGCGCGTCATGCAGCCACATGACCGTGGAAGCATCTTCGGACAACGCTGGCTCTTCGGCTAACAAACGGAGATGAGCACCGGCCCCTAGAGTCGGACACGACTGCACAAATGTGTGGGGGGAACCTTTACCTTTTTATCATACTTAATCAGCTCCAAATTTTAAGTGTCTTCCGCACAAACAATGTCAGGTTTTTGCATTAATGCTCCAAAAGGCAGCATCAAGCTACTGGATAAATAAGGGTAGCAAAGTTTCAAGGAAAATAGTGCAAATCCATTCAAAAGATTCTGCAAGGCACCTGCACTTTGGGGGATTCTTTTGAGGAATTATAGATTCTCAAGGACTCTCATTAATTCAGAAACTGCAATTTTGGCCTTAGTCGTAATTAATTGGCTGGGGACCAGGTTACTTGAGGGACTGACTCTCACCAGTTGTTTCTACCCATCCAATCCAGTCAGGAAGGATGGGCATAATTCGGGTCCCATTGGCTAAGGAATGCTGGCTGGCGGGGCCTAGAAGGTGTGGCTTTTCTGCTGTAGTGCCCGCCCTATAGAACATTCTCTCTCTCCCCCCCCCCCCCGAGATCAGGATGGCCTTGGCCTTGGCCCTGCTGACTTTTCATAAGTCTCGTAAAACCTGGCTCTGTGCCTAGGGCCCCAAGTGTGTGCAGGGCCCCGTTTCTTGGTTATATTAGTGAATATGGTGTATGATTTATTCTTGGCTGCTATGTATTTTAAATTTTGTATTACAGTAACTGCTTTTATTTTTAATTTTGTTTGCCACCCAGAGTCACTTGTTGAGATTGGTGGCCATACAAATTAATTAAATAATATTAAACATATGTCATAATGGGGGATTTTTAAAACTTCTCATGTCCCAAAGACAAGACAAGCCTGAATACGGTGTAACTGCTATGGGAATGGAGCTTTCTGCCACAGCTAATATAGTTTAATAATCTTGTACCCTCCCAGTTGCAAGCAGAAAGTCGATGACAGATGACTCCAGCAACATTTTGTAATGGAGGGACAGAGTGTGTCAATCCTTCACACTCATTAAAGAGCCAGCTCTACTGCATTAGTCATGGCAGAGACCATTATTATCCTGAGAAGGTAGTGCATCTTGGGCATCAACTCTACAGAACTGACCATCTCAACACTGGTTAAAAATATCCAATGTCTCAGAGTAGATCAATAATTTGTTTTACAAAAAGAAGTATTCAACCCAGATTAGTTTCCTCCAAGAATACCTGGAGTCATCTAATCATGCAAGCATTTTGCCCATATCATGACAAGGATACAGTATAAGCACCTAGCTTATAATTCTTTGTATCTTCTGGGTTTCTAGGTCAAGCTAAGGATTATTGAGAAAGATCCCCCTCATCAGCCTCTTTCAAAAAGGCTGCTATTGCTCCATTTCTTATAATCTCTCCCTATTAGATGTAAGTTAGAAAAAAGTCAAGCATATAGATGACTGACATTGCACACATTCTCAGGCCCCAACAGGTAGAATTAACCCAAGAAAACCACAGATCAGATGGTACAACATTTCATTAGAGTAATTGATTTAAGATGAGAAGTTTTAAGTTGTTATGGAGGCAAGCAACTTTAGCTTCAAAGTGTATCTCAAACTTATCACAGTGGGCTAAAGAGGCATCTTAAACTCTTTCCAAGAGCCTCCAAACATCTGAAGCAGCTTCAGTGGACAACAGTAAGATACCGCAGCGGTGGAATGTGTTTGTGTGTGTTTGTGTGCATATGTACCCATAATTACTGCCATTGAATATAATGAATTCAATTAATTCAACTTGTACTTGGTTGAACTCACTACAAAATTTCCTCCAGCTATAATTCAGACTACATCTATCTTGCTCATTGGCCCCAGCTAAAGTGGTCTGAGTTCAAACACCACCCAAAAGGAAAAGGCACTTGGGCATAATCTCTGTAATAATCTCACTAGCCATATTAGCAAATCTCTCTGTAATCAATCCATTAGCCTCTGGAAGTAACATTTTAATAAATTTCTCACTCATTCGGAGAGAGAAAGCTTCCAATATTTTCCCCAGAAGTATTCTGACAAAAGGAGAGCTGTTAAATCCCCCACTTTCAGATCACCATCCTCTGCTTGGTTGTGGAAACTAAATCTAGAATGAGTCCTGCTACACACGTCAGGACAATATCATGCTGAGATACCTCAAAATTGTCATGGTGGCCACAAAGACCTAAACTGTCTTGAATCTGACAACCTTGATTTATATGTTAATATCCCCTTACCCTGGAAACCCTCATTTCAAAGTCTGAGGTAATCTCTGTTAGCTAAAACAGGGAGACTGATGGGCAAGTGGGTAGGTGATTCACCAGTAAAATTCCCATTGCCCAGCACAGTATAAACATTCTAGGCTTCCAGAGGAAAAGCTGAAAAGGTACATACATTTCTTACAGGTTGCAACTTTTACAACCCACCATTCCTAAATCTCTTGTCTCCTACAACCAACATCCTTGATCATATTTCTAGCACTTTTAGGTAGCAGAATCTCAAATGTTTCACTGCTGATGTGACTAACATGCATACTTACTTTTAATACATAACTGTTCTCATAATTTTTACAGCTGCCTAACTCACCTGCCTTTGACTCTGTTCACACATTACACCATGATTATATGCTATAATTGCATGGATTTACATGTAATACTAATCCACAAATTATGGATTACAAACTGCAATGGCTAGGTCCGCACATCACACAAAGCCAAAAATTAACAAGCACATCATCATTGGTAGTGTAATCATGGCTTCTTTGCCAATTCCCAGTTAGTTCTCCCTTCTTTTTTAGTTGCTCTTTCCTGGGAGAAATGCAGTGCACATACACTAACCAGGAAACAGCCAGAACCCACCAGCAAGCCATATGTTTTCTTGGATTTAGACAGGCACTTGACCCTTATCATCAATATTGTGCCTCTGGATGGCTTTATCAGTATCTCACCTCTCTGCACTGTAGTCATGCATCTGTTCCCCAGGGCCAGTACCGCAGGTGTCCTCTTTACAGGCAGAGAAGCAAAGTGAGCACAATTTCCCAATTTTGCAAAACACAAAAAAAAAAACAAAACAAAAAAAAAAACCCATTAATGCTAAAATGGTAAATCTGCAATTTAGGACAGCCCGAGTGTTGGTATAGGAAAGTCAACATGTGCTATTAAGAAAACCAATTGTTCATTCAGAATATGGTGCTCTGCCAAAATTCCTCACCGAAAACCCTTTACTAGTCAAGCAAAGGACATCATCATTAATTAGGAAGGCTGTTATGATGTCATGCAGGTCTGACCGTCGGCTATCACTCAATAAAACATTCAAGAGGCTTGATTTGGGAAACGCCAGATCAGGAAGAAACTGTTTCTCGTGGACCTCACAAAATCCTACGGAGGCTTGTATATCCTCTTGACGAACAATGGTGAAAACCTTAACATGATTTGGATTTTATATTTAATGCACTGCTCTTACAATGGCTTAGTTTGCAATTATGGCCCAGATAAAATGTGGTCCCTTGTGGAGGACCACACAACCACAACCCATATCCTTTCAGATGAGCAGTCTGCCTTTTGCACAGAGAAGGGAGAATTATAGGGTGGAGAATATTGATGCAGACTTCTCAAGAATCTGTCAATATTCCTTGTTAGATAAAATAAAATGCCTAGCCTCGTTTCTGCAGAAAGAAACATTGTTCTCTCTCTGTCTCCCCTGCCCTCCAATAATACTTGTGTATACATTTGTACCAGAGAACACAGTATAGAATTAATTTGATTGCCAAAATGCAACCTTATAAAGATTTCCAAGGATTGCAGTGTTGGAGGGGGAAAAAAAATTCAGGCAAGGCCAGGCAAGAGCAAAGCGCTTGACAGTTTTGTAATGAGAGACACCTTTTCAGTCATCTAAATGATGCAACTTGAACTGCAAAGAAAATAATCCAGTCGATAATATCAGCCCAATCACAAAACATCCGCCTCACATACTAAATGAGGGATAACATATGAGAGGGAGCTGCTTTTGTTCCACTCTGACAAAAGCTCTCAAGGGGTGGCTCTTCTGCTCCAGAAAGCTATGCAATCCTAAAAGATGAAATGTATATGCTTAATTTATTGCACAAAAGTGGTACCAAAGATGTCATTGAGGGGGAAACTCCAATAAATTCCTCAGTATCTTCTTGTCAGTTCCAATCCCTAAACTTCATTGTTTTATTTTTTAAAAAATACTATTTTTTTTTTGTCATGGAGGCCATTGCTTGCAGGAGCAGCTGTTTTTTGTTTTTTTTTATTATTCCAAGGTGCTTCAGGGGTAAAATATTATGCTGGCTCCACATTTAAGCTCAGCTCTTAACTATTAAACTAGCGAAACATCCTAAAAAAAAGTATCGAGGAAGAATTTTAAGAAAGGTTTGAAATTACTCTTTTCCCCAAAACAGTATTTTAAGATATAGGACTAAACTATCGCTTCAGCCAGTTGACTAACAAGGTACGAAAACACCTTTTACGTTTAGTTTAGAGGAAGAACAGGCATATCTTTTGTGGCTAAAGCCTACAGTTTCTTGTTAATCTACTTTTTGTGCAAATACTGAAAGGGATGTAGCTGGTATTGACCACAAAAGGGAGCAAGATCTGAATTTTTTGCCTCCTTTTTAAAACAATGGGGGTATTTTAGATTTACTAAAATAGATTTATTAAGCCTATTGGAGGCTTGATGCTACATATTCTACTGCTTATTTATTGCCCTGGTGTAATCTGGCAGCATGTCTCTAAATTTGGAGATGATAATCTTGAGGGGAAGAGGGCGCGGTGGCTCAGCGGTTAAAATGCCAGGCTTGTCGATCGGAAGGTCGCAGGTTCGGAGGTTCGAGACCCTAGCCCCGCATGACGGAGTGAGCTCCCGCACTGGCCCCAGCTCTTGCCAACCTAGCAATTCGAAAGCATGCAAATGCAAGTAGATGAATAGGTACCACTTTGGTGGTAGGTAACAGCGTTCCACGTGCGTCATGCTGGCCACATGACCACGGAAGCGTCTTCGGACAATGCTAGCTCTTCGGCTAACAAACGGAGATAAGCACCGGCCCCTAGAGTCGGATACGACTGTGTGGGGGAACCTTTACATTTTAATCTTGAGGGGAGAAGGAGGAAGTGCTTTGAGACACAAACTTAGGCTACAGGGCCATGGGGATTCCTAACAAGCCAGAAATCCCAATTAGGATTAGGGCATTACTCTGAACAAAACATAGAAGGATGTTTAGTTAAGTTGGTCCCCATGGCAGAAGAAGTCAAGAGAGAAAACCTGAGTGATGATATATAAACATGTTTGTATGACACAGCCATATTCAAGGCAAAACTTAATGGACTTGAGTGTCCATGGGGTGGGATGGGAGGAAGAGGGAGAAGCAATGCCATGCATACCATGACATAATCACTCAAATGGTGCAGATTATTTGCATTATGTTGTCATGATGCCAGTGATGCTACTGTGGCTTGTTCCAGATGCCTATGTTAATGGATATCAAATTTATTACTTGGAATTTAAGAAATGTAAAAATAGTGAGATTTGGTCATGGCTACCAGCTTTTTAAATGGTCTGGTTGCACTTGCTTCCTATTGCACTTGCTTCTGCTATATTAGATAATATTTTTATTAAGTAAGTGGGTATGTGATGACTTCATTATGACCAGCATTGAAGTTTTCTTACATTTCTGCATGCATGTATTAATTAGCATCTGACTAGCTTTTCATCAGAGAGTTAAATATGCATTTCTTGATTTAACATTTCTTTATCCTGCATATAATGGTATAATTATATTTAAAAGGATATTCAGATACATTTGTTAGGAAGTAAGTTCCACTGAGCTGGGTGAGACTTATTTCACAGTGAACACGAAAAAGAACAGAATCCTAACAGGATACTTCATTAGTCCTTTTTATATAATAACCCCTTTTATTTATAGGTGCTCTAAAGTGTTGATATACACTGTTGGATTTACTATTATGTACTTTAAAAAAACCCTACAACACAGTGGATCTTATCTTAAAATATATGAAATTATTATAAGAAGACCATTTTTTTCTGAATATTTTCTAAAAAGACAAGATTATACTGTCTTTTCTTCAGGAGCTCAAGACGGTGGTTCTCCAATTTTTTCCCAGAACAATAATCCCTCAGTGAGCTTTGTGGACTTCAGTCTAGGGATTGCTGGAGCCAGCGTAACATCTTAATCACTATACTACATTGGCTATTTTTTAAAACCTTTCTAATATATTGTTTTTTCCCTTACATTCAAGATGACCCGTTGGTGATTGTGATTTCATATATACGTTCAATGTAACTATTACTTGATCTTTTGGATAATTCCCAACAAGAATGTATAATAGATTCATTGAATCAGAGTTGTACAAAGTCAAAAAAAGTCATATACAGTACTCCCTTGCATTCCCCATAGCACCTGCATCTCCCAGTTCAAAGTACACGATACAGAGTACCAAAAGGGTTATAAAATGCTGTCTGTAAAGTTGGCTGCCTAGCTACCCTTGGCTGATTGGCTGCTCTCTTGCTGCTCTTTAAAAAAAAAGAGTGAACTAGAGTTTGACCTGGTTGGTATTTGAATGGGAGGCCACCAGGAACCCACCCACTCCAGAAAAAAAAAACTCTGATAGGGAAACTGAAAAAATATCCCAGGAGAAAGCAATAGCAAACCACCTTGATATTGTTGTCAAGATAACTACATGGACAGGTCCATGAAATCACCAAGAATCAGAAGAATGTATCAAAGGAAATGACCCACTCTACAGTTTCATTTCCAACGTTCTGAAAAATTATCAAAATATAGGCAAAGCAAATTCTCCCAAATAAAATGTAAGAGGAAGTGTGAAACATGATTTAGTTCTGCCTTAGAAGAGTAAGGGGAAATTGTGCTGGAAACTTTTTTTTCTCTTTCGCTGGAAACTTTGTATTTTCTGAAGCTATTGTACATCTCTGTAAAAAAAAAAAAGTGCTGTTGGTGTGATGTTGAAATGTCTATATGCCCTGGTATATTTTGAGGAGGGGTAAAAAATTAAGAATATTTAATTGGACTGATAATGAGGTTAATCTGATTTATAGGATTTTTGATTTCTAAGACTTAAAAGATATTTTTTATTCTGGTAATATTTATATTGTTTTTTAAGCATAATTAGGGTTAAGATAGTTAATTATATAAGTAGACAATTTATAAAAGTTAAGAATATATAATTGGATTGATAAAGAGATTAATATGATTGTTTCATAGGGTTATAGATTTATATAACTTAAAGGATATTGATAAGATATAATGTTTTATACTGTCTTTGAGATCTAATAGAGTTAAGATTGTTTATTATAAAGGCAGAAGATTTATCTGTTTTCATAATTTGATGTGTATTGTGTAGACAGAAGTATATAGAATAGTAGTAGAAGGGGGAATAAAATTATTAAATGGATTATTTTTTTAAGAGGAAGGGATTGAAGTAAAAAATTAAATGTGTGTGTGTGTGTGTGTGTGTGTGTGTGTGTGTGTGTATATATATATATATATATATATATATATATATATATATATATATATTTATTTTGTAAGGGGAAGGAGCAATTGTATTAGAGATTTATATATGTGCTATTAGAAGGATTTATAGAAATAATGTGATTATGGTTTGACTTAGAGGAAGGGTTTGTTTGTAGAAATTGTTGTGTATTCTTGCTGTGAAAAGCGGGAAGCCACCTGTGTATATGTAACTTTCTAGAAGTTTTCTCTTTTCTGTTTTTGCACCTTTAATGTTTTTCTGTATGTAGTGTTTTTTTCTTTTTTGTAGTTTTTTATCTTTGTTTTAAAAAAATAATAAAAAACTTTGTAGTTAAAAAAAAGAAGAGTAAGGGGAAATTACTCTAGTAAGGCGCTATCCAGATGTGTGAACTTCAAATCCCAAAGTTTCCAGCCTACATGGCCATTACTAAGAACTGGGAGCTAAAATCCACACATCTGGAAGCTGCCCATGTTGAGGTAGTCTGCCCAAATCCACCTAGAAATGAGAAATACCTTTCTGATTAAACCCAGGATCCTATTTATTTTATTTATTTATTTATACTTGTATTTATACCCCGCCCATTTCCTCCCTAACGGAGGACTCTGGGCGGCTTACATACATCATTATACATTTCAAATTATACAATGTTTTTTATCTAATCCGCGCGTTTTTTATCTAATCCTATACTTTATACATTACAGATAAGCAACCTCATCCTCTTCAGAAGCTTTGGACCAATTCCCATCAGTTCCAGTCAGCATATCCAATAGCTAAGCATCTAGAAAGACATTGGGTTGCCTACTCTTAGAATAAACGTTGTCAGCCAGTGTCATGGGGGGCTCGGGCTTGCAGTCCATGCGGGGTTCGGGCTCAGAGTCAGAGTCAGAGTCAGATGACGAGGACAGGCGGACAGCCTCTGACGTAGAGATAGAGGGCGAGCAGACAGCTCTAGATAAATGGCCGCCTGAGCAGTCAGAGGAGGCGGGGCTGGTCAGCGAGCAGCAGGCACAGGTGCCGCTGATTAGTGAGGACAAAGACACAGAGCTGCCGCCCCCTCCCAGTGCTCGAGAAAGGAGAGAGGAAAGGAGAGAGGAACAGCAGAGGTCGGCGAGGCTACGCATGAGAAAGTAGCCCTGTCCTCCTAAATAAGCTCCACCCGGGTCTGCCCCTATAAAAAGGGAGCCCCAAGCCCAGACCGGTCGTTGGAGACAACTGTCTGCTTACCGGACTCCATGTGCCTTGACTTCTGATTAGAAACCTCGTGACCTGACTCTTGACTCTTGGACTCGCTTGACTAATCTTGTTTCGAACGTGAAAGTCCCTTAAGGCAAGCTCGTGGGACTTTTGGGGCTTGTTTTTGTAGAGAGTGTGCATTTGCACTCAGACTCCCTTGCTGTTTGTTACCTCACAAGTTTACCTCACAAGTTTCTCAGTAAAGTTTTACAACTGCCTCCCTGGTGTATTGCGTGTGATTGGGCTAGGACAGGACAGCCAGCATATTTTTTAGATATATGCCTACAATATTTAAAAGAGCATCTTATAATGTAAAGTGTGGATGTGATCAAGATAGGTGCACTCAACAGGAAGATTTGGCTGTCATCAAGAGGATGCAGGACAGGAAACTGCAGACAAATTTGCAACTGTATTTTTTGTGAATTGGGGCAGATTCTTTTTTAATCCTGAACCCCAACAACTGCTAACCCACCAAACCATTTCTGTACTGTTCCCATGAGAACTGCATGGATGTGACCACAAAGTTACCATGACTTGAGCCTCAGACAGATACACTACCTTTTAATGTTTTCCTACAGGTTACATTGCATCCTTTTATTAAAGGAATTCATTAGCTGCATTTTAATTGATAGGGTCATTAATTTGGTTCCTTTATTTTTTGCAACCAACTTTTTTGGTCAAAAAGTCATATTTGAGTAACTGTTGATTTTAGTAGCAACTACACAGGTAACTCTTTGCTGCCATTTAATGATTGTCCAGATATTTACATCCCAAATCTGGCAGCCTTTATAACTTTTTTTTTTAAATCATTCTGCTTTGGAGTATAGGTTTTCCTAAACTCACCATATATGCTAACTCAGCATATGATCCTAGTACATAGAATAGAATCATGGTACCATGAAATTGGAAAGGGCCATAAAGACCATTGAGTCCAAGCTGCTGCTCTGTGCAGGAATCCAAATTAAAGCATCCCTGACAGATGGTTGTCTAGCTCCTCTGGAACACACTGAGCAAAGGGGAGCCCACCATCTCTCTTGAGTAATTGCTTCCTCATCAACCTGTTTTTACTGTTAGGAAGAACACATACTACTCTTCTTATTTCCATTTGTAAGTGAGATGTCCTTGCCAGCAATCCACTGTAGTAAAACTACTGACCCTAAAAGCCCTACACCAGACGGTGTATAATTAGAACATGGCAATTTAGATAGCATGCAAATGTGTATTTACTGTACATCAGCTTATATTTAAAGAGAAGCTTCAGCTTCTTACACAACACAGGATATGATATACAATTCATAAAAAACACATGAATTTTGGAACATGGAATATACGGACACTGCAAGACAATATGGATAGTGAACGACCTGAACGTAGGACTGCCATTATTGCAAGGGAGCTGAGACGTTTTAATATTGATATAGCAGCACTCCAAGAAACTTGAAGAGCAGGAGAAGGACAGTTGAAGGAAGAAAAAGGAGGTTATACCTTCTTTTGGAAAGGACTGCCTGAACAAGAATGACGAATACATGGGGTAGGCTTTGCTATCAAAAACGACCTTGTGAAGCTCTTGTCAGAAGTTCCCACTGGGATTAACGAACAACTCTCAACTCTCTGAATAAAACTCGCCAAAAACCAACAGGCAACTATCCTAAGTGCTTACACACCAACACTAGATGCAGATGAGGATATCAAGGAAAAATTTTATACCCAGCTGGACACCATCTTATCAGAGATACCAAAGGAGGATAAAATTATCCTCCTGGGCGATTTCAATGCAAGAGTTGGGCATGACTTTGATTTGTGACCGGGGATCATTGGGAAAGAAGGAGTTGACAACAGCAACACGAATGGAATCTTACTTCTGACTAAATGTGCAGAGCATAACCTTGTCATTACTAACACACTCTTTCGCCAGAAAAATAAATTTAAAACATCATGGAAGCACCCACGGTCGAAGCACTGGCATCTTTTAGATTATGTAATTGTCCGTGCTAGAGATCGCCGTGATGTACTTCTCACCAGAGCCATGACGAGCGCCGATGACTGCTGGACAGACCATCAATTAATTCGATCCACGATGGCCATAAAGATTGTCCCTCATCGTAGGCTCCAAGGAAGAAAACCAAGGCGTAAAATGAATATACTGGCCCTTCAAGATTCTATTAAACGAGCTTGCTTTCAATCAACTCTCAAGGAACATCTGCCTATGGAACTTCCTGAAAATGTTGAGGAACACTGGATTAAATTGAAGACTTCTATTATTTCAGCCTGTGAACAAACTATCGGATACCAGACTAAGAGACATCAGGACTGGTTTGATGAGAACGATAGTGAGATTGAACATATTATTGACAAGAAAAGGAAAGCCTTCCGGATATGGCAAAAAGATATTAACTGTGCCGTTAAGAAAAAAATCTACACCAGTGCAAAGGCAGAAGTCCAAAGAAGAACTAGAGAACTTAAGAACATATGGTGGATTAAAAAAGCCCAAGAAACCCAACATTTTGCAGATGCTCATGATGCACGGGGCTTTTTTAATGCCATAAAGGCCATCTATGGACCAACAAACCATGGTACAAATCCCTTACGCTCAGTAGATGGTGCTAAACTTCTAAAGGACAAAGAGTCTATTGCACTGCGCTGGAAAGAGCATTACTACAATCTCCTTAATCGTCACTCTACTGTGGCTGATGAAGTCTTCTTGCAAATTCCGCAAAAACAAATAAGAAATGAGCTTGCAGTACCCCCTAGTTTGGAGGAAGTCAGTAAAGCCACTAAACAAATGAAAAATAACAAAGCTAGTGGACCTGATGGGATTCCTGTTGAAGTCTTTAAAGAAGGCGGGCCTGAACTTACACAACAACTTCATAAGCTCATCGAAAAAATCTGGATGAGGGAGGAGATTCCAGCAGACTTTAGGGATGCCATAATTATCACTCTCTTTAAAAAGGGTGATAGAACAGTCTGTGGAAACTATCGAGGCATCTCCCTTCTAGCCACAGCAGGCAAAATCCTGGCAAAGATCATCGCAAACCGTCTCCTATCTGTATCAGAAGACATCCTCCCTGAAACACAAAACGGCTTCCGCCCTTCCAGGGGAACAGTGGATATGATCTTCACTGCACGACAGCTTCAAGAAAAATGCAAGGAGCAAAATCGCCCTCTGTACATGGCGTTTATTGATCTGACTAAAGCTTTTGATACTGTAAATCGTACTGCTCTCTGGACCATCCTTCTGAAAATCGGATGCCCTGATAACATCTTGCGGTTACTCCATGATGACATGATGGCAACAATCCTGAATAACAATGGCTCTCAAAGCGATCCATTTAAAGTGGAATCCGGCATTAAACAGGGATGTGTTATTGCTCCAACCTTATTCGCTATCTTCATCGCTATGATTATACACCTTGTTGAAGAGAAACTTCCTACTGGTATAGAAATTATATATCGAACAGATGGAAAGCTTTTTAATCTTAGTAGGCTGAAAGCAAAAAATAAGGTAATTACAACTTCTGTTATAGAACTTCAATATGCTGATGATAACGTAGTCTGTGCACACTCCGAGGAAGATCTTCAAACTATCCTAAACATCTTTGCAGAAGCATATGAAAAGCTCGGCCTCTCGATTAACATTAAAAAAACCAAAGTGCTTTACCAGCAAGTTCGAACCAATCCCTCTGCAGCGCCATCAATCCAGCTTAAAGGTGTGTCACTAGAAAATGTCGACCACTTTTCTTAACTTGGCAGCCATCTATCTACAAAAGCCGACATCGACGCTGAAATTCAGCATCGCCTGAGCTCTGCGAGTGTAGCTTTCTCCCGAATGAAGCGTAGAGTGTTTGAGGATCGGGACATTCGCAGGGAGACCAAAATGCTTGTTTACAAAGCCATTGTACTACCAACCCTTCTGTACGCCTGTGAAACATGGACCCTCTACAAACGCCACCTCCAACTTCTTGAAAGATTCCATCAACGCTGCCTCCGAAAAATTCTGCAAATTACTTGGGAAGATAGGCGGACTAATGTTAGCGTATTAGAAGAAGCGAAAATCACCAGCATTGAAACAATGATCATCCAACATCAACTTCGCTGGACCGGTCATGTTGTTCGAATGCCTGACCATCGTCTTCCAAAGCAGCTACTTTACTCCCAACTTAAGAATGGAAAACGAAATATTGGTGGACAGCAAAAGAGATTCAAAGATACTCTCAAAGCTAATTTAAAAAAATGTAATATCAGCATTGAGAACTGGGGAGCCCTAACTCATGAGCGTTTCAATTGGAGGTCATCCTTTATTAATGGCGCTATAGACTTTGAAGAAGCACGAGTACAGGGCGAAAGGGAGAAAAGAGCTAAAAGGAAGGCACGTCAGGCAAACCCTCATCATGACCGTCTCCCACCCGGAAACCTATGCCCTCATTGTGGGAGGTTGTGCGGATCCAGAATTGGCCTTTATAGCCACTTACGGATCCACTGTTAAAATTTTACCTTTGGAAGACAATCTTACTCGGCTACGAGTGATCGCCAATGAAATGAATGATATACAATATTGCATACAATGTATATGGATGCATCCATAACAGAATCTCAGATCAGCAGTTTGCCAGAAGAGTGGGTCATAATTATGTACATAAGAATCAGACAAGAGCTTGAAATTTCCCATGCTAATATTCCTCTCATCTACTATCTAGAGGGGGAGGGGTGTTGCAACAGTGCAGCAAATACACAGATACCAGAAGGATGGCTGGCTTTAGATTTGAAGCATGAACACCTGCAAATCTGCTTTTTCATTCTGCAGAATACACATATTTGTGTACAGGAAAAGACTCCCTAAAGTTCAAGCTTCATTCCTAGTAACTTCATGGACAATCCATGTTGTTCTCGTGGCAACAATATGGAAGCAGTTTGCCATTGTGTTTTTCTGGGATATTTTTTTAACTTCAGTGAACATGCCCAAAATGTTCTTGTGAAGCTTTTCAGGTTAGCATTAGAGATGGGGAAAATCAGCAGCCACCAAGGATGTCTTTTTGACTATCATCTTTCATGTGTAAATAAAAATAGAAAGCTGCCTTGTATCAAGCCAGACTGTTAGTACTTCTAATAAAGTATCATGCATTCTGACTAGCCAGATTCTACACAAAGCATTCATAAAACCTGACTCTATTAATCAGGGATATTGAAGACATTTTGCTGCTCAAGTCAACATAACCCCCATTTTCCATCTATAGAAGCTAACTTGACTAGCATTTAAAGTTACTTGGTGATGGGTCAATATTTTTGATCAGTTGTCTGGAATTTGCAGGAGCACCACTCCCTGACAGCACTGCTAATGATGAAGGATGCTTAGTTCAACAACATCCAAGGGTCACAGTTTCCCAACTTAAGAAGATGTAAGGCAGATTGCCTGAAATATCTAGCTGTTTGTTCTCTATCCAGCATCTGCCAAATTTGTTTTTAAGTTATTTAAATACCAAGAATCTTAACTTGGGATCTTTTGTATCAGCCTTTGAGATTTGTTAGACTTCATTTCCCCAGAGTTAATGGCAATGACTATAGATTACAGGTGTTAAATATCTAGCACATGTGGAGAGCACCTGGTTGGGGAAGGCTGTTCTATATGTGCTCTGTTGCTGGATTACGGTCCTCTCCCAGGAATGACATTGAATACTGTGCTAGCCAAAATATAATTAAAGTGCTGGAAGTGAGTTTCCTATAGATCTGTGCCATGAATTACATGTCACACCTAGAAATACTACTAGGAGAAAAGTAATACAGATTATCATCATTATAAATCTCATACATTATTTTAGTATGCCAAGTCTACCCCCTTTTATTCCAATCATACAAGGGGATCACATTTAAGCCCTTCCTATATGCCATATGCAACAGCTTAGATAGTAAGGGTAAGAGTAAGTAAACCTCTCACAAGACCAATTTTGATGTGATACTTGAATGAGGTGTTTTAATCCAGATTTTATCCTTATGGAAACGTGACCCTCACAATTTCTTCTATCATTCCAACAAACACCAAACTCTGAAGGAACATTAAATTAATAATTAGGCATCTACAATACAATTATGCTGAGAAGCTGTTGAGAAGCTGTTCTGGTTTTGGTTGGTTATTTATGGAATCACCTTGGAATTTTATTTATATTTAATATATTTCAATAATTTAATGAAATATCTCCTTTCTAGCCCTCAGATGGGTGACCTTGCCAACACATTCCTGTCTTTAAATCCACACATAGAAAAGAAAATACTCAAAAATAAAGGTGGGATATAAATCTAATAAAATTTATTTATTTATCACATCTACATCCTGCCACAGTCATGAAAAGACTTACGGCAGATATTATGAATGAGAATGGAGACAAGAGTTTGAAAAAATGAGTCACCCTGACTCAAAGGATGAATTCATTCAGCTTGTTTTCTTGTCTATATAAACTCTAGCCATTAAAGTACAAAATCAGCTATCCCACATGGGAAATACCATCCCTAAATGCATACTCCCCCACCCCTGCTTTATGAATACTTAGTATTCAGACAGTCTATATTATGATGCTGAGCTACAAATGCTTCAGTGACTGATTGTGAAGCACTGAATATTTTCTTTAAACCTTTATGAGGGACGTAGGCAAAATTAAAAGAAAGAGCGATTTTCATATTGTTGATTCTAATGTGAATAATAGATGAAGGACAGCAAACACATGCTTGTAAATTGTCTCAAAGGAACAAGCCTATCCATTGTCCATACGTAGTCATTTCAGCTCTCGGTTTTGATCTACAGTATATAATCTATGCATTCATCAGTCTAGGGATGGTATCAGAAAGTATCACCAGGAAGAAGACAATAGATGTAGAAAAGGCATAGTGAGTCTCTAGACTACAGAAACAGTCTGTTGAGCATCAGACGCAGTCAGAAAAGGAGTTAATCCATTTTGGAACCCCTGCCTTGCCTCTGCAATGTGACAGTGTGAAAGAGATGCAGTCCGAGCTAGTTGCTTGGCAGGTTAGTAGCAAACAGGAGGAGAGAGAACCATGATGATCCAAGAAATCATCATCATCATCATCATCATCATCATCATCATGAAGTGCTTTCTATTTGCTATTTGAACAGGGAAAAGGCTGAAAAGCATGCAAAAGGAGAAGGCACTGCCTGCCCACCAGCATTTGCAGCTCTCCAATTCACTCTATGCAGCCATTTGCTTTTGTAGCAAAGCCTCTGCTATAGCCTTGCAGGCTTAGGTCAGTATAGGCAGGTTTGGTTGGAAATGCCTTCCTCCCAGCTTTCCTAGCAAAGCAATTTTTTTTCAACTTGCAGAAATCCTTCTCTTTTACATCTTAAATGACCAGCTACATTGGAATGAAAATTTGAAAATATATATACTCACATACATGGTGCTATGTGATAATTACTCAAAAATTTACTCAAAGGGATAGGGTGTTCATTCGTACAGGAGAAAGAAACATTTTTAGCAGGAATAGTAAAGTGACTCCTAAACTGAGCCTGGTCTGATCTATGCAAGGTGACGTTGCTGTTGCTCAGATCATTCATAAAAACAGAATCATCCCGCTTAATGACAGCTGTTGAAAATGCATTGGGGGATTTACAGATGACAACTGGAAGGTGTAGCTTTGGCTATCAGATGTTCTTTTATTATTTTAAATGGTTGTGGGTGTCTTTCCAGAACGCAGCAGTCCTCTACACCACTACGGAAAGCCGGGACGCCAAAAACCCTAATGCATTTTGGTGAAGGGGTTTTAACGCGTTTCTGCACCATTTATAATAAAAACCATCATCCGCATACAGGAGTTAATCATGCAAAATACTCCACAAAATCCAAGCCCGAGGGATAAGTTTCATCTCGTTAGCTCGTTCTTTCTCCATCGTGCAGCGCAACGCCTTTACCAAATCCTTGCTCTCCCTTCAGATGAAACTCAGACCCAACTTTATGCCATTTCCAGCGGTCCACATACACACACGAAGCACGCCACACGCCAGCTGGCGAGGGGGAAAAGGAAGGGAACCCGCAATTACTGGGATGCGCTTTATTGATTGCGTGCAAGGGACACAAAAGAGAAAAGGAAGCTCCACTTCCGATCAAGACAACCATCGCGGCTGGCGTTGGGAGAGGATCCGCAAGCCATGCCACAAAACTAGAAATTCAATCCACAAACTATCCCCTCTTCTATTTTGACATATCAGCCTCCGCCCCTTTCTCGCCTTGCCTCCCTCAAAAACGGCTTTGGTTGCTCTACTTTCTTGCGAGCCTCACGTTTATTACCTGGAGCGTTTGGCTGGGTACCTTTGTTGCGCACGGCTCCGACTCCGGCTGCGGCTCTGACTTTAGCCGCTGCAGCACCTTGTGTTGCACGGTGAATAAATCAACCCTCCTCCCCGTTCGCGAACTGGCGGAAAGCCTCTGCTTTAGTCCGTCACCACAGCAACCCCCGGCGAGAGGCGCGCGAGAGAGACAGGGGCCGAGCTGATTGGGTAGCAGGAGCCTATATGTAAAAAGTCGAGGAGGCGGACCCTAGCAGACAACTGCTTTCCAAGCGGAGCGGGGTGGGCGAGGCAGGCGTGAGGGATGCACTTGCTGAGCTCGACACGGCGTGAGGGCGAGGCCGAGATATAAGGGGATTTTATAGAGCGAGTCACATAAAATGCAAAGGCAGCCTGGTTGCCCATTGGGGGGGGGGGGAATCTGTACTTTATACATATGCTGTACATGACGAGGTCTGAGCTAAAGATGATATCTGGGAAAGAAACCTTGGGGCGACTTTCAGTGAAATTCAACATGTAATGTAAAAAAAATTGCATATTGAGGATCATTATGTAAGGAATTAAAAATAAAACTGCCAATACTGTTAGGGTAGGGCTAGGGTTAAACTTATTCTCCAGTGTCAAATTCTGTCTTTGGACCCTCAAAAAAGGCTGAAAATTAGATGAAATCAAGGTGTGATGATAATTGAGAGACTAGTGAGACTTTTCTCTGAGGAAACTGGAGCTTTTTAGTGTTTAAAAAAGTAAGAGGAAGTAACACTTCAGATTGGGCTATATTCCCTGACCAGAGCTCTAATTTGCTCAATTAAAATATTCTCTTCATGGTCTTTGACAAGTAGGCAGGCTTGACAATGCCACCTTCCTGGGAAATTCCCTTTCATTTAATTATGTAAGGAATCAAGTTCACCTTAATTTAATCAGTGGAGAAGATGCATAAATAATACGGCTCTTAGTCATTTCAAAATACTTCTAGCTAAGGATTATATTAGAAAGCTCCAGCTAAAGCACTTGAGTAGTAATAAGTATACTTAGACACTGATCCAAAAACTATACCTTAAGAATGGGCACCTGAGGCCCAAGGACCACATATGGCCTTTGAACACCTTTTTTTTACACTCAAAGCCCAGAGTTCCAGCACAATCATAATTACTAAAAATACTGAAAATACCAGTCTAGTTGAAAATGAGAGACAGAGCTGTTTGTCATCAGTTCATGGATGACACTGACTGTTTTGTCTTCTCACCTATGTTCTCATATCTGCATTATACTGGAGGGAAGACAAAATGGCAATCTGCAAAAGATCCACCCCACTGTCTAGAATTTTCACACTTGAAACTGAGCAGAACTATTCAAGGTCAGCTCTCCAGATTCTCACATCTTCACACAGCTATTTCACTAATCCGTCTTGATCAGCCATACCAAAAAGCTGCAGAGTGATCTCATACAGAGCATCGTTTCTTTATCACTACCTTTTTTTCCCCTCCCTCTTATTTTAGAGCTATCTAGATGGAAATGGTTATTTAGGATAACAAAGAAGAGTTGAGGGCCTTACTCATGCAGAACTGAAAGCCCAACTAGAAAGTTGATATTTAATTAGTTGATTAAACCATTGCCCAGAAGGTTTAGGGTTAGAAAATCATTATATATTCCTGCAAGTATTTTGTCTGAGATACAAAGACCTTCAATAAGCTTATACACCACTGTGTGCTCACTGGTTCAAGTTTTCCAAGCAAACCTCCCTGTACTATGCTGGAGGCTATACTTAAAACTCTCCAAGTGTTAAGACTGGAAAGTCAGGCGATTTGGGGCACAGCCATCTGAAGTAAATGGATTCTTCCCTCCTCCCCCAAGGTCACTCTGTACCTATAAAGTTTGGGATCCTCAGGTTACATCTGAAATTCTAATCTTACATTTTCTTTGTTTTCTGTAACGAAAATAATACTTAAAAACAAATTAGGTTATCTTTCCAAGCTAACGTTGGCCAGCCTCAAACATTCCTCTGCTACTACTAAGAATATATTTTTATTTAGGTGTGTGTCCCACTCATAGCACACAGGATATATTTGAATCTAAAAACATCATACATAAAACTTAAAACCAGTGAAACAGAATATGTTAAAATGGTAGCAATATGCAAAACAGTGCAAAAACAGATCACAATCCCTAATTTATTTCCGTATCATTTCATATTTATAAACACTGCTGCCCCAAATGCCTTGTGTTGTTTTGTATGTCACTCCAGGCCTTTTAGAATTGATTACCTTATTCATGCTAATAGCTGTAACCACTCATTTCACAGCCACTTAAATCCTAAAATCATCCGGCATAACCCTCAATGTAGCCTGATCCAAAGACATCCTTGTAGGACTCCTAGGGAATCCTCCACTAGATGTGATCATTAGGGCGGTTAGTTCAACTGAAATCACAATCCTTTTTTACCTTAGCATTCTTTATGATCTGTCCTTCATTTCATCATCTCATCTTTTTCTACAATCAGAATCTCCTTTCAGTTCAAAGGATTTTCATTTTCATTTATCATAAGCCAACTACTCTTTAGCTGTCCTTGTCATAAAACAATAAACTTATTTTATAAGAAAACATTTGAATCATATGAGTTAATACATGTTCATCTCATGAAGATCATGAAAGACCAGCATTGCCCAACTACTGGCCAATGACCTGCCTCCAAGTCCTATCAGGCTTCATAGCCTCCAAGCTGCAGGACCATATAGGCCAGTACATGAGCACAGTTCAGAAGGGCATTGGGAACAACACCAGAGGCTCCAAACACCAGTTGCTGATAGATAGAGCAGTCGCCCAAGATTCAAGGTCCAGACAGACCAATCTGAGCACAGCCTGGATTGACTACAGGAAAGCCTATGACTCAATGCCACACACATGGATCTGTGAATGCCTGATGCTATACAAAGTCAACAGGACACTAAGGACCTTCCACAAGAACTCAATGGGCTGTGGAAAACAACACTGGAAGTCAACTGAAGACAGCTCACACAAGTGGCCATCAAGTGCAGTATATACCAGGTGATGCACTGTCCCCGCTGCTGTTCTGCATATGTTTGAACCCCCTCGATGTGATGGAGCTCGGAGCAGAAGAAGGAGGGGGCACATTCCATCAGGGAGATAAACGTTCTCACAGCACTGAGAGCCTCAACAGGCCGGCTAAGAAAGTTAGGCTGGCCCCACCCCTAGTCCCAGGAGTATTTTTCCCCTTAGATCAGTTAGGGTACCTTTAGTCTGGCAAGATTCTGTATATGGTAGGAACAATAAAGAAACTAGAGCTGCAACTTCGGCTCAGCATGGTTCTTCGCCAGTTTCCCTGACATTCAACCAGATAGTCACAAAGACTGGATATGGATACAAGTTCAAGAGTGGAACTACCATCAGCCACCTCCTCTACATGGATGACTTCAAGCTGTATGCAAAGAATGAACGAGACATCGACTCGCTGATCCACCTGACACAGATCTACAGTGAGAACATTGGGATGTCATTCAGACTAGAGAAGCGTGGCCGGATGGTAGTAAAGAGAGGGAAGGTAGTCAAGACTGATGGGGTGGAACTACCAGTGGACCACATAGCAGACCTATAGACCAGCTACAAGTATCTTGGTATCCCACAGTCACATGGAAACCACAATGAGGAGCTAAGCTCAGGTTCCCCGTTGGGGGAGATGGGCGGTGATATAAATTTAAATAATTAATAAATAAATAAATAAGCAAGCAAGCAAGACAGCACCATCCAAGTACCACCAAAGGATAAGACAGGTCCTGAAGAGGCAGCTCAATGGGAAGAACAAGATCCATGCCATCAACACGAACACCCTGCCAGTCATCGGATACCTGGCCAGTATAGTGAGCTGGCCAAAGGAGGACATGGAGGCTGCCGATGTGAAGACCCGGAAGCTCCTCACAATATATGGAGGTTTCCACCCCAAGACCAACACCCAGAGACTGTACACCAGTCGGAAAGAGGGCGGGCGGGGTCTGGTGAGTGTCAAAGCCACTGTCCTGGACTCCAAGCCTGGCTGGCAGCTCGACAAGTCAGGGTTTCTTCAGAGTCCTGAATAAGAGGCTAAACAAACATTCAGTTATTTAAATTATGGGTCTCCGTTGTAGGAACCAGGGATACAAAAGGACCCTTTTCCTTCTTATACTTGATGAGATTAATGTTCCAGATGTGTTCTGTGACTATTTGTTGCTTGAAGCACTGTGTGCAGACCACTGCTTATTATTCCTATTTTTTAAACAATAATTTTATTAAATTTTTTAAAATACAAAGATAGAAAACTAATACAAAGAAATATAGAAAGAAAAGAAAGAAAAAGGAAGTGAAAAGAGATAGAAAAATAAAGTAAGAAAGAGAAAAAAGGCAGATATACTGTATAAGATGACTCCCCCTCCCTCCAGACAAGTGTAAACAATTTCAGTAACTTAACACCATCTCTAGTATTTTGATAAAAAAGGAAAAAAAATCTTCTTCCCATATCTCATCCCTTAACAATAATCAAATGATAAAAACTCATATTTGAGTCCTAATCAGCAAAGGTCTATTAAGAGCTACCAGAAATAGTAATACAGTATATGTATTTTAACCTTAATCAAAAAGATCCATTTTATAATTCGACTTATCGCTTTCTCTAAAAAGTAAAACAAAAGAAATCTCTCCCCAATAAACAAATCTTTAAAACCTCATCACTCAGTTCTGGTCAAAACAGAAATCCCATTAATACGTGGCACCACTGCTTATTATTCCTAATTTGTGTCCTTCAGGGGCTCACCACTTTGATTGCAACAAAAATAACTTAGCAGTGCTTCCAGTGATGTGGAAAGTGTGAGGGTGTACATGGGTGACAAATTGTATCAGCTGATAAAACAGGGAAAGCCTGCAGTTTCTCTAAAATGCCCCCACATCTATTTTTGGATTTATATCTACTTGGTAACCACTTTTAGAGTACTTGCTTGTGTTGGAAAAAAATGAAGTTTTGACTCTGGGTTTTAGTGATTAAATGGTTTGTTTTAATAGAAATAATGTTACTATGGTTTTGTTAGAGTTCTTGTGTTGCCCTGGCGAATTATTTCTGTACAAAGCAAAGCAAAAGCATTCTCATGGTGACGTGAAGTGCAGGTGCAAGATAGCAACAATCACGTGTGTATTGTTTTGACTAGATTGCATGGGAACAAGGTCTCCTGATATCCTTCCATGGGAAGCCTTCCTCAAGCCCCCCCTGAGCAAGGAGGGGCAGAACTCAGTGCGTAGATGCAGCACTGCCATCCAATAGCAGGTCATGCTATGTGCTTTGAGGCCTAGTGTGTGTAACAGCTAACTTCCAGCCAATCAGAAAGCTAGAAGGTCTGAATATACAACCATGCAAAATGGTGTTCTATGTCTTCTTGATTTCTAGTGTCTCTTAGTCATGTAGTTCTTCACGTGTTCACTTCCCATGGACTGGGCAGAGTGAGCTATACCTGGCTTTGGGTATAGGCCATGGCAGGAACTCTGGCCCTGGGATCAATACACGGAACTCTGCTTATAAGTTCTAGTTTTGTTTTTCCTTTTACAATGATGTATCCTGTATATTCATCTTTTTCATATTTGCGATAATGTGATTGTATATACATTATTGCCCTATGCTAAACAGTAAACACTGTTGGCCCTAAAAGGCTGCATTCTTGTCTGTTTATTCTCAAGCCTCGGTTTTTCCCCTTTAAGCCAGCATATACCCCATCAGGTTTAACTAATGGTAAGAGATTATATTTGTAAATTTATCTATATCTGTATTGGAGAAAGTCGGAAGTCACTTTCCGTTTCTGTTTTCTGTCTATTTTCACGCTTGTAGTTTTTTCTTTTTTCTTTAGTTCTGTTTTCTATCTTTTCTATACTTTCTATTTTGTATTTTAATTATACTTTGAAAAATAATAAAGTTCTTATAAAAAAAATGCCCCCACAGGCCAGTTTGGATATCTTCTCTTGTTACAAAAATATTGGCTAGTTTGAGGTGCATGTTTCTGGTATGCAACAGAGGTGGTGAAACTGAAATTTCTTGGTCTTTGATCTTAGAAAAACTTTGTACTAGTGTTTTAGTGAGATTCTTGTGTGATTGGTTCAATAGCTCAGATTGAAAATAAGGCATTTGCACTGGTGGAGCACTTGAAGTAAAAATAATATGGGATCTCAACAGGCTGAATTACATACCATTTGCCTATGGATTCCTAAAAAAGCACCTATCAAAATGATAGCTGGGAAGGGGCAGTGACAGTCTACAGAGCAGTATTTTGAATGTTTCTCTTCTAACATCAGTCTCCTACATGCTCATAATTGCAGTCTGATGATTGGGTGGAGGAACTGCTGATCTAAGTAAGGTAACACTGGGCACCCCCTCCCAGTTTATATTCCAGAGAGAGGGGAACTGTGAAGTGAGGGATTTGGGAGGTGTGGGCGAAAGGAGAGGTTTGAGGAAGGCTCAGTCCCAGCATTGGAAACCCTCTATCTGTCAAGAGACAGTAACAAGAATGAAGTTACTACTAGGGATGTCAAGTATTGACATACCATAGAAACATTGTAATATTAGGGCCAGTTTCGTCTAGTGGTTAAGGCACTGGGCTAGAAACCAGGAGACTCTGAGTTCTAGTCCCGCCTTAGGCATGAAAGCCGGCTGGGTGACCTTGGGCCAGTCACTCTCTCTCAGCCCAACTCACCTCACAGGGTAGGGTGGTTGTTGTGGGGAAAACAGGAGGAGGAAGGAATATTAGGTATGTTTTCCACCTTGAGTTATTTATAAAAATAATAAAGGCGGGATAAAAATAAAATAAACAAACAAACAAATAAATAAATAAACATTAGACCCTCTATAACCTATTTTAAGCCATCTACCAGAAGTTGCTAACCAAGTGATGTGCTGTCCTATATCTTCCCCACCTTCCACCTAATTACCTTACCTCTGAGATATACAGAGACACAAAAGAATCTCTAAGCCACAAAAGGGTTTGGTGGCAGCAGCAAGACAAATAGATATTTTAGAGATCTCCCAAGTTAATGGGAAGAACAAAAAGACAATGAGAACACTCACAAAAGAGAAGTTATGCAATACAAGGCCAGTTCAGACACAGTTGGCCTTAGTATGCTGGGAAATGGGGGGAAAGCATCAATCTACATTGTCCCGTATGCAAGTGGCACATACTGTATCCCTATTTAGCTATATACAGTACATTTTGGGATAAGGCTAGGCAAGAAAAATGTGAAGGCTGAAGTTTTCCTTAGTTGTGAAATGCTTCCTAATGGCTTACAAACCACTGTGGCTAATGCACTCTATAGCTCACCTTCCCTGAAATAGCATCCTTAGAAACTTCGACATTATACCTTTCAGAATTTCCATTCAGTAGAAGCTGGTTATAATTTCAAAACACTGGGAGGAGGCAGATTGCAAAAGTCTGCCATAGTTCTTTAAAGATAAAATAATCTTGTCATCACTCTCCCAACTTCACCATCATGATTTGTCTCCAAAACAATACAAGTATATGTGTTCCAGCAAGAATGGAATTTGCTGGAAATCTCTGCTGAAAATGTGCATGTTTGAATGTTTCCCTACAGCAGGGCTTTCCAAAGTGCCGCCGCTGGTGACACACCAGTGGTGGTGGCGGTGGCAGCGCGATGGTGGCACGCGCGCGCGCACGGCGGCGGCGCAGGGGGGCGCACGTGCACGGCGGCGGCGCGGGAGGGCGTGCGGCGGCGCGCACGGTGGCGGTGGCAGCGGCGGCAGCCTCCGCTAAAACGCGGAAGCCGCGCCGCGGCCGCCGTGCACGCGCACACCGCCGCTTCCGGGTGGTGTGGTGACACACCACGCTGTGTGTGGCGACACACTTTTGTGTTGCCACACACAGTTTGGAAAGCTCTGCCCTACAGAGAACAAGTACATGCAGGAAATTCACATGTAAAGGACAAGAACTTTCAGGATCGAACAATAGTAAGAAGAAATGTTATTTTTGTGACACACTGTGTTTGAATGTGCAGATTTTAAGACAAGTGTGTGAGAGAAAGCAAAGTATTCAAATAATGCAGGGGTCCCCAAACTCTTCAGCTCATCAACCCCTTCATGACGTTTCAGATTGCTTATCGACCCCTGAAAATTTATTATATGAAAATAATTAAATAAATACTACTTTAACTAATAGTTCTATGAATAACAACAACAACAACAACAATGGATAGTCCCACCGACCCCTGGGGGTTGATATTACTTTGGGAGAACCCTGAAATAACGTGTCTCCTTCCTCAAGCCAAAAATAGCATAAAGGTAAAGTCTCTTTCAAATCAAGCTTGACTCTTGCTGACTACATGGATACATTTGTGCAGCGTCCTTGGAAACAGCATGGAATTGTTTGCTTTTGCCTTCAGTAATGTTGGGTGGGTCAAAAAAGTCATGTGGGCAGGTGTGACAGTGTAACCAAAGCCCCACCCCCTTTTAATAGGCATGCAATGTGTGTGACATATTAAAAGGAAGTGGGGCTTGATTGCACAGTCATGCCTGCCATCTTGACTTCTTTGATTCCCTCACCCCCAGGGATGCCCCAATTCCCTTTTTGCAGGATGTTTATTCCAGTCTCGCCTAGAGCCCTAATATTTCCTGTGGTCTTCCATTCAAATACTAAGCAGGTCTAACCCTGATTAGCTTTGATGAGCTAAGATGAACCAGGTTTGAAGGATTCAGAAGAGAAGACGGCCTTGTATTTAGAGTCTACGTGTCAATTTTTTAGACAGTGCTACTTCCTATTGTCAATCCTAAAGGAAATCAACCCTGACTGCTCATTGGAAGGACAGATGCTGAAGCTGAAGCTCAAATACTTTGGCCACCTAATGCGAAGAGAGGACTCACTGGAAAAGACCCTGATGCTGGGAAAGACTGAAGGCAGAAGGAGAAGGGGACGGCAGAGGATGAGATGGGTAGATAGCATCACCGATGTAATGAACATGAATTTGAGTAAACTCCGGAAGACAGTGGACGACAGGAAGGCCTGGCGTGCTATGGTCCATGAGGTCACGAAGAGTCGGACACGACTAAACGACTGAACAACAACTTCCTATTGATGGAAAATTCAGCACTGTCCAGACTGGTATCCGCAATGTTTGTTCACTTCTTACCTAAGCTCCAGCATGTCTTGTGGAATGTGCCATAGGAGGTGTTTAATGCACACGATTAAGTGCTCTGATGAAAATACCAATATAGCTGTAGTTGCTCAGATAGCCATAACTGAGGCTTCATAGAATCTATGGAGGAGTATTTCACCTAAATGTCTGTGTGTGTCTTCATCATTTCATTAATAGCAGTTCCAGATCAGAGCTACTACTGTGGCATCTGCCGAGGAAATGTTACAGTGCCTAAACAAACTGTGGAAGAGCTTAATGCTTGACTATGTAGGGCAAGCCTTTTTATTTGTCCCTGGAGGGAGAGCTCCAGTCAGGTAATCAGAATTAAATTGAAATTCTGTTGAAAAGAAAATTGGCCTGAGAATCAGAAGCCATAGGAAAAAAAATCTGGTTGGATCCAATAAAGTGGAGACTGGGTGAATGTGATTCACAATGCAAAAGAGATTTGGATATAGTAGCTTCTCTCACTCACTCTAGTCTTCCTAACCTGCCCAAGGTCCAATACTGGAAACTATTCAAGGATAGTTTCCTGTTTTCCCGTGCCTTTTTAAATTCATCTCTTATACTTTAAATTCTATACTTCTTTTATTACTTGCATTTTTTAGTGTTAGAAACATCATTTTCTGCCTAATGTTCCAAGGAAAGCTAATGAACCTAAGAACCTCACTGAATTAAAGACAAATGCATTGCTGAAGATTATTGCATTATTTCTTTCTGATTTCATGACTGCACAGTTATGGCCCATTAAAAATTAGGGGCATTTTTAAAATTTTATTTTAGTCATTGCATCTCCTGAATTATGGCTTTGCTTTCCCTGAAGCATCAGCAAGAAATGGAGTACTTGGTATTTTGAAGGTGCACTCAATAAATTTCCTTTGGGTTTTGAACATACTCAGGATTCTAACTGACTTGTTAGTGACTGAGGATTTTTCTTAGACCAAGCTCCCAGTAGACTATATTTATTGAGCACTTTATGAAGAGAAGGAGAAGAAATTATTTGGCCAGAATCTGAAGCTGCTAATTATTCAATGAATGCACAGCACTGATTTTTTCTTCTGTTCTACAACAGCTCTTCCTGCAGCATCAAATGTTGCTCTGCAGGATTTGCATTCTGTAATAAGTTGCAGCAGGAAGAGTTTCTACCACCTTGCTCAAGTATTCAGTAGAATAAAACCGTGACATACAAATCAAATCAATCAATAATTTGTTGATGTTCCATCAATATTCTTTTGAAAAGAACTACAAATGGAGAAAGATTTGTTCCCTGATTGGTTAGCAAACTGATATAAAACAAAGAGCAAGAAGTTTGGTCTTGAAAGGAAAAGGGCTCTGGCTGAAACTGGACTGCCTCAGGGGATGATGGGCTGACAGTGCTTTACAGAAACATGAAGTAGTTACTCAGTAGTTTTGTGATAAGATGATGGGATGTATAAAGGTAAAGGTCCCCCCCCCCGCACATTTGTGCAGTCGTGTCCGACTCTAGGGGCCGGTGCTCATCTCTGGTTGTTAGCCGAAGAGCCAGCGTTGTCCGAAGACGCTTCCACGGTCATGTGGCCGGCATGATGCGTGTGGAACGCTGTTACCTACCCACCGAAGTGGTACCTATTTACTGTATCTACTTGCATTTGCATGCTTTCGAATTGCTAGGTTGGCAAGAGCTGGGACTAGTGCGGGAGCTCACTCCGTCAGGCGGGGCTAGAGATTCGAACCTCCGAACTTGCGATCTTCTGATCGACAAGCCTGGCATCTTACCCGCTGAGCCACCATGCCCCCTAGATAGCCCAAATGTACTGGTATAATATTACTAGTTATAAATGGGTGGCTCCTAGCACTAATACATCTTTGTTCATCTGCTGTAAGCCTCATATACAGTTGCACTGGATATTTCATGTGATTGAACATGTATGTATTTAAGGATCCCTCTATAATCATTGCAGCACCTTAATGATACCTTGCTATCACCTCATCTCCCTACTAAAATGAAACCAAAATCCACAGTACTGACAGGACAGAAGCCACATCTTCAGCATGTTTTTGTGAAAGTACTGTGAATCTCAGTGGCTTCAAAAGAGCAAGAGGGTGTGTGTGACTCATGATTGCTCTTCTGTTCTGTGGGCTACTAAATTCTATGAGGATGCAAATGCCACTTATACTTAGGAGGTAAATTATGGCAGTGAGGCAGGCAGGGGATTTTTGTGTTCCCCAGGATAGAGGCCCCCTCTCTTTCACTGATGCTCATTCTACTACTGCATCGTTGTTGTTGTTGTTGTTGGTGGTGGTGGTTTTGGAAGCTAGGTGGGGGGGAAAAAGGGTAAATCTGCAAGCAAACCTTTAAATACTGTGGTGAAAGGAGACAGTCCATATTCCTGACTGTCTGCAAGATTAGTTTTAGAAGAGGTTTATTATTAATGGACTGACTGCAAGGAATTTAATATTTTCTGCCAGGATGTCCTCTTGTGCTAGAGGAGGTAATTAATTTGAAAGGGTGGTACCCTGCCAAAGAGATCGAACACAGAGAACCAGCCTACTTCACCTCGGATTCCTTTCAATTAGAAAACTTATAAAAAGGTAAAGGTTCCCCCCGCACATTTGTGCAGTCGTGTCCAACTCTAGGGGCTGGTGCTCATCTCCGTTTGTTAGCCGAAGAGCCAGCGTTGTCCGAAGACGCTTCCACGGTCATGTGGCCGGCATGACGCGTGCAGAACGCTGTTGCCTACCCACCGAAGTGGTACCTATTCATCTACTTGCATTTGCATGCTTTCGAATTGCTAGGTTGGCTAGGATGGGATGTATAGGAGCACCTTAACAATTATTTTGCCAAATAACAGATAAAACCTGGATTTCTTCATGTGTACAAAGCTTGCTTATAATGGGGTTACCTACAACACAGCAAATTCAAAATGCAAGGGAAATCTAGTTAATATTTCAATAGCCCATATTTGTATTAAGAACCATTGTCTCAATTTGCATTGGGTTGGCTGGATAGAACGTAATTTATTGTGTAATGGAAATATGATTGTATGGATCATATGGTGGCTGACAACAGAAAATTATTGATTACTGAATGTGGCTATCTACAGATTAAATGGTAGTAGAGGCATTTCCAGCACTGGAGAATAGCAAATCAGGTTTATGATGATGAAAAACAGGTCCTGTAAGGAGAACTCTACTGACACTTTGGTACCTTTAATCAAGCACTGAAAGGTGGTTTAAAAATGGAATTTCCATTATCCCGCTACTGTGCATTGCCAAAAAGTTCATAATCTAGTTCAATGGTAATAATTGACAGAGGCCATTAGCATGACAATAACTGGCCTTTTGGTAAGACAGCTCTATAATTCACCAGCTATTTTATACAGAGGCTCATTTCTTTTGAAGGAAATGCATTATGTAGGACACCTTAGAGAAGATCTTATGATGAAAGAATGCTATAATGAGGACAAGTTTGAAGATTAGAATACCTAGTACTGAACCTCAGTAAAGATATATAAAACAAGGGAGACTATGTGTGGAGTATCAAAAGAAAAAAAAAGCAGCCAGGTTTATAGCATAGCACTGGAGAGCTCAAAAAGCAGAGTGAGGCGTCAATCTGCTATAGACCTTCCTCCAGTCATCTCTCAAAAAGTTTTTACATGACCTAAAATATAATTAAAGTAAGTTGCTCTACTGTTTTAATTTGTCTCAGTGATTTGCTCTGCTTCTGGAATAAAAACTGTGCTTTATTTATTATATTGATTTATACAGCCACCCATCTTGCAGTTGTGACCCTGGGTGGCAAACATTGGATTAAAACCAACAGAACAAAAATAAGTGATGTATATTACACAAAAGAAACACTGGAAGTAAGCTTGATACACTCCAGCAAAGGAGATCGTTACCTTGTCGTGGTGCTGGAGCTTGAGCACCTCAATGAAACCATGAGCTAAACCGTGAAGGGACACCCAAGACGGGAAGGTCATGGCAGAGAGGTCAGACTAAATACGATCCCTGGGGAAGGTAATGGCAACCCACCCCAGTATTCTTGCCATGAAAACTAAATGGATCAGTACAACCAAAGATATGTCGGTATACCATCGGAAGATGGGACTCCCAGGTCGGAAGATGGTCAAAATGCTACTGGGGAGGAACAGAGGATACGTTCAACTAGCCCCAGATGTGATGACGCAGCTAGCTCAAAGCCGAAAGGACGGCTAGCGGCCGACGGTGCTGGTGGTGAACGACGAATCCGATGTTCTAAAGATCAACACACCATAGGAACCTGGAATGTAAGATCTATGAGCCAGGGCAAATTGGATGTGGTTATTGGTGAGATGGCAAGATTAAATATAGACATTTTAGGTGTCAGTGAACTGAAATGGACTGGAATGGGCCACTTCACATCAGATGACCACCAGATCTACTACTGTGGACAAGAGGACCACAGAAGAAATGGAGTAGCCTTCATAATTAATAATAAAGTGGCTAAAGCAGTGCTTGGATACAATCCAAAAAACGATAGAATGGTCTCAATTCGAATTCAGGGTAAGCCATTTAACATCACAGTGATCCAAATATACGCCCCAACCACAGATGCTGAAGAAGCAGAAGTAGATCAGTTCTATGAGGATCTGCAGCACCTACTAGATAATACACCAAAAAGAGATGTTATTTTCATTACAGGAGACTGGAATGCTAAGGTGGGTAGTCAGACGACACCTGGAATTACAGGCAAGCATGGTCTGGGAGAACAAAATGAAGCAGGACATAGGCTGATAGAATTTTGCCAAGACAACTCACTGTGCATAACAAACACTCTCTTCCAACAACCTAAAAGACGACTTTATACATGGACTTCACCAGATGGTCGACACCGAAATCAGATTGACTACATCCTTTGCAGCCAAAGGTGGCGGACATCTATACAGTCGGTAAAAACAAGACCTGGAGCTGACTGTAGTTCAGATCACGAACTTCTTATTGCAAAATTTAGAATCAGACTAAAGAGAATAGGGAAGACCCACAGATCAGTTAGATATGAGCTCACTAATATTCCTAAGGAATATGCAGTGGAGGTGAAGAATAGATTTAAGGGACTAGATTTAGTAGATAGGGTCCCAGAAGAACTATGGACAGAAGTTCGCAACATTGTTCAGGAGGCGGCAACAAAAAACGTCCCAAAGAAAAAGAAAACCAAGAAGGCAAGATGGCTGTCTGCTGAAACACTGGAAGTAGCCCAAGAAAGAAGGAAAGCAAAAGGCAACAGTGATAGGGGGAGATATGCCCAATTAAATGCAAAATTCCAGAGGTTAGCCAGAAGAGATAAGGAATTATTTTTAAACAAGCAATGTGCGGAAGTGGAAGAAGACAATAGAATAGGAAGGACAAGAGACCTCTTCCAGAAAATTAGAAACATCGGAGGTAAATTCCAGGCAAAAATGGGTATGATCAAAAACAAAGATGGTAAGGACCTAACAGAAGCAGAAGAGATCAAGAAAAGATGGCAAGAATATACGGAAGATCTGTATAGGAAGGATAATAATATTGGAGATGGCTTTGACGGTGTGGTCAGTGAGTTAGAGCCAGACATCCTGAAGAGTGAGGTTGAATGGGCCTTAAGAAGCATTGCTAATAACAAGGCAGCAGGAGACGATGGTATCCCAGCTGAACTGTTTAAAATCTTGCAAGATGATGCTGTCAGGGTGATGCATGCCATATGCCAGCAAATTTGGAAAACACAAGAATGGCCATCAGATTGGAAAAAATCAACTTATATCCCCATACCAAAAAAGGGAAGCACTAAAGAATGTTCAAACTATCGAACAGTGGCACTTATTTCACATGCCAGTAAGGTAATGCTCAAGATCTTGCAGGGTAGACTCCAGCAATTCATGGAGCGAGAATTGCCAGATGTACAAGCTGGGTTTAGAAAAGGCAGAGGAACTAGAGACCAAATTGCCAATATCCGCTGGATAATGGAGAAAGCCAGGGAATTTCAGAAAAACATCTATTTCTGTTTTATTGACTATTCTAAAGCCTTTGACTGTGTGGATCATAACAAATTGTGGCAAGTTCTTGGTGGTATGGGGATACCAAGTCATCTTGTCTGCCTCCTGAGGAATCTGTATAACGACCAAGTAGCAACGGTAAGAACAGAGCACGGAACAACGGACTGGTTTAAGATTGGGAAAGGAGTATGGCAGGGTTGTATACTCTCACCCTACCTATTCAACCTGTACGCAGAACACATCATGCGACATGCTGGGCTTGAGGAATCCAAGGCTGGAGTTAAAATCGCTGGAAGAAACATTAACAATCTCAGATATGCAGATGATACCACTTTGATGGCTGAAAGCGAGGAGGAGTTGAGGAGCCTTATGACGAAGGTGAAAGAAGAAAGTGCAAAAGCTGGGTTGCAGTTAAACCTCAAAAAAACCAAGATTATGGCAACGAGCTTGATTGATGACTGGCAAATAGAGGGAGAAAAAGTGGAGGCAGTGACAGACTTTGTATTTCTAGGCGCAAAGATTACTGCAGATGCTGACTGCAGCCAGGAAATCAGAAGACGTCTAATTCTTGGGAGGAGAGCAATGGCAAATCTTGATAAAATAGTTAAGAGCAGAGACATCACACTGACAACAAAGGTCCGCATAGTTAAAGCAATGGTATTCCCTGTAGTAACCTATGGCTGCGAGAGCTGGACCATAAGGAAGGCTGAGCGAAGGAAGATAGATGCTTTTGAACTGTGGTGTTGGAGGAAAATTCTGAGAGTGCCTTGGACTGCAAGAAGATCAAACCAGTCCATACTCCAGGAAATAAAGCCAGACTGCTCACTTGAGGGAATGATATTAAAGGCAAAACTGAAGTACTTTGGCCACATAATGAGAAGACAAGATACCCTGGAGAAGAAGCTGATGCTAGGGAAAGTGGAAGGCAAAAGGAAGAGGGGCCAACCAAGGGCAAGATGGATGGATGGTATTCTGGAGGTGACGGACTCAACCATGGGGGAGCTGGGGATGGTGACAGCCGACAGGAAGCTCTGGCGTGGACTGGTCCATGAAGTCACGAAGAGTCGGAAACGACTGAACGAATAAACAACAACAAAGCTTGATACAACTACAGTTAAGGGTGGTATTATGCTGTGGTTTTCTGGATTTAAAACCAGTAGTAATAGTGTATACCTTTTTTGTATTGGGCTGATCAGATAAGGGAAATGCTGACTCACCGGAAGTGACGTCATAGTCCCTCCCCTCCCCCTCCCATGATCCTCTGCGTGTTAGCCACCCCTCCCATCATGCAATGCGTGTTTTGCCGGAAGTGACGTGTCAGCCACCCCTCCCTGGACCAGCCGCATGTTTTGCCGGAAGTGGAGTGTGCCCCTCCCCCACCCGCGTGCTAACCCAAGGCATGCCCAGGCATGCCCATGACCACATGTCTGTGAGGGAAGGGGTGGTTGCCTCAGCTCCACACTGCCTGTGTTTAAAGCCTTATCAGTTTCTAAGCAGAAGAAAGAGAAAGGGGGGGGGGCAATGCTTTTTCAAAAGGGGAAAAAGTTTTTCTTTCCTTAAGCCTGGCTGCAGGAGTTAAAATGCCACGGCTGGCATAGATGGCCAGGCCTGATTAGGAGGGAAGCATTTTTTAAAAGCAGGGTTTTCTTCTTCTCCACACATGCCAAACTGTTTTTAAAAGCCCAGGGGTAGGCAGCTTTCCTTTTCCCTAAGCAGGCAGTCACCCTGAAGGAAAATGTTTATAAGCATTTCTAATGCAGCAGTAAACAAGGAAGGGTCTAAACAAGGTTTAACATAAGTAAACACCGGGGTCTTTGTACTCACATGGGGATCTGGAGGTGTTAGGCAGACATAACAGCCCAGTTCTTAAGAGGAAAACTTTTTTTAAAAAGCCGAGGTTTCTCCTGCACACAGCCACAAGTCCCGATAGCACGGGCAGCTTGACTGACAGGAAGTCGCATGCAACAGCAAAGGCCTGAGGGGAAGGGGCATCCCCCACTCCAGCCAGCTCCTAGATCTCATTGGAGTAGCCGTTGCAATGTCCAGCTCGCTGGCTGATAGCAGAAACTGCTGGCAGCAGGAGTTGAAATGGCATTTTTAGCCTCAAAAATGAGCCTGCACACCAGGCCTAGATTTACAGTTCTGAATGTGGAAAATTAGGCTTTAAATGCACAAAGTGTTGCCCTTAAGCAGAAACTGTGCCCAGGCTGAGGAAAAAAGAAACCTGTAAGGGGCCAGGAGAAAACTGGTTATTAAAAGCACAACAGAAAAAAGAGAAAAAACATGGGTATGTGCATGTTCAGGCATGTCCGCAGGCGTGGCTGTGACACGCGGTGTACACGTGACAGGGGCAAGGCTATGCCCAGGCATGTCTCCACAGCTTTTCAGGCTATATACAGATACATCGTTAAGTAGCGGTGCCCATTTGAAAAATACAGACACGTGCTTTGAAGATGGCAAACTCCGAAGCCCATCTGTTTGAAGACAGCTTAACGCCAAAGCCGCCAAAACGAAAATTTAGGGCAAGGAAAACGTCCGAAGCTCCTGGACCGAGCGACCTATTTGAGGAAAACGCTCAAGACGCATGTCTAATACCATGTTACTGTAGATTTTGTGCCTCAGATGGTGAGTTAAACATTGAAAATTAAGAAAAACACTAATTTAATTAGATAAAATTGTGAGTCTAATCCAGACTTATACTCTTTTCTTTAAGAAACAACATATCCATATGATTCGACCGTCGTACAGATTCTGAGAGCCTGTGTGATAAAAGTATTGCATCATTGTTTCATGGGGTGCATGCAAGCAGGAGGAGATCAGGTGGATTCCCGGCCACCCACCGAGGAAGAGCTTCTTAAGGCCTTATGCCCCAGAATATCGAGGGGCGAGATCCTATGGGTCATTATGAACATAGCGTGTAAGCTAGAGAAATTATTTGTGACATGTGATACCCTTGATGAGCTTGTGGAATTCATGGAGTATATTGAGAGCAGCCCTAAGCCACAAGATATAATGGCGAAAATTGGTTCTGAATTACCAGTGGCTTTGAAGAGGCTTATTTGTCAAAATGTAACAACTATTAATTACCAGAAACTGTTAACCTCTACCCAAGGATTGTAATAATAAAATATTTTTACAAATAACATGTTGCCTGTTTTTCTTTCGCTGTCTGATAGCAGTAACTGCTGGCAGGATGAGTTAAAATGGCGTTTTTAGCCTCAAAATGAGAATGCACTCAGGGAGAAAGCAGAAAAAAGAGAAAAACATGGGGTATGGACATGTTCAGGCATGTCCGCAGGCGTGGCGGGAGAGCGCCGTATCAGGCTGCGACACGCGGGTAACACGTGACGGGGCAAGGCTATGACCAGGCAAACCTCCGCCACATTTCAGGCTATATACAGACCTGTCTTTTCCTTGAGAGTCAATGGACACAACTTTTTGTATTTACTATATTTTGGCATATTTAATTTTCTCCAGCGGCCGAGGCTCAACCAAATCCCAGGCAGAGAAAAGGTTTCTCTTTTGAAGAAACATGGCAAGAGCTGCTTCAAAAAATTTTAATAGAAAAATAGCGAAACCTAGTGCCGTATGCTCTAGCACAAGGCCGGTGCCAGTAGAATGCAACAAACTCTGTTGTCAGGATTTTGGTGAAGAAAACAAAGAAAATTTTATATTCAGACCTGTTTTGTATGGTTGCGGTATGGCATGTTGTGCCTTTACTGATGAGGCGGAGAGCGAAACAGAAGACTTCCCTTGTGATACTTACCGGGCAGCGTGTGAAATGGTGAGCTCCGCACCAACACCTTCCAGCAGTGGTAAGTAAATATGTTTTTATTGATGACAATGTAAATGTTGACGGGGCCCAGTTAGGGGTGCTAATAGGTTATGTTTTATATTTTACAGTACCTGAGTTACCAAGTCCTAGAAAGCAAAGATACCGAAGGAGGGCCGTATCGTATACCGGCGGCCGCACATCTTCTGACGATTTATCTGCTCCTGAACATGACAACACCTGTAAATTATGCGAAGACCTGTTAGAATGTGGCAAAGGGCGCTGTTGGGAGGGTACAGATGAATCAGGGTTTTATGGCTCTTTATCTTCTTCTTCTTCTTCTTCTTCTGATGATGATGATGATGATGATGATGAGGGATATGTTTCCGGATCCCTAGACAACCTCTCTCAAAGCTGTATCACCAATAAAGCATTGTATTAAAGACAAAGTGTGATCATTTTGCCACAGACCCTTCGTCATAATGAGGTATGAAAATATTCTAAAAGAGATCTATTACACACCGGGTAGGGTAGGGAGCTATGCTGGGGTAAACCCACTTTTTCAGGAGGGAAGAAAACATGATAAAAACCTGTCCATGAAGCAAGTCAAGACATGGTTGTCAGGACAAGATGCTTATGCGCTTCATAAACCGGCAAGAATTAATTTCCCTCGAAATAAAACAGTGGTGTCGGGTATAGATCAGCAATGGCAGGCCGATCTCATAGACGTGTCCAAATTTTCTAAGGAAAACCATGGAAAAAAGTTCATCTTAACAGTCATTGATGTGTTGTCTAAATATGCATGGGCATACCCTCTGACTGATAAGTCGGGGAGCGAGGTTGCTGCCGCCTTCCAGAATATCTTTGAAACAGGCCGGGCACCCCGAAAAATACAGACAGATGCCGGCAAAGAGTTCTTAAATACGCCTCTGAAGAAACTTTTAGCACGTTATGGTATTCAGCATTTTGTCACTCATAGTGAGACTAAAGCTGCCGTTATAGAGAGGTTTAATCGGACCCTAAAAAATAAACTCTGGAGATACTTCACAGCTAGAAACACCCACCGGTACGTAGACATCTTGGCAGCCGTTCTTCAAGGTTACAATGACACGTACCACCGTAGCATCCGGACTGCTCCTAGCACTGTAAATTTGTCTAATGAAAGGGTTGTATGGTTAAGACTGTATGGAGATATTTTAAAAAGTAAAAGAAAGGAAAAACATCTTAAGGTGGGGGATCACGTCAGGATATCCAGACTGAAGGGAAAATTTGAAAAGGGCTACCAGCAAACCTACACGGATGAAATATTCATCATCAAAGAACTGTTAACAAGAGGGGAAAGAGGGGTGTATAGATTAAAAGATTACACAGACGAGCCAGTAAAGGGCACTTTTTACCCTGAGGAGCTCCAAAAGGTTCCTGATGATCAACAACGTGTATACAGAATTGAAAAAGTGATCAAAAAAAGAGGGTGGGGAAAATATAGAGAGGTTCTAGTCAAATGGGTCGGCTGGCCAGACAAGTTCAACAGTTGGGTAAAAGAGGCTGAAGTACAAGACCTTTGACATGGCTGGCTTTTATATCACCCTCCCCAGCAACGCATCGGCAACAGCCTTCCCCAAAAACAAAAGTTCCAATTTTACTGTTCAACTAGCAAGAGCTCTGGACCTGCCGGGGTCATGGGAAGTGGGGCTGGTGGAGATACAGTACCCACACAGCTGGAACACGCTAACCACAGGTGGATATTTTGAAATTGCTAACGAAAAAAAGAAGTGGGAGTTTTCTTTGAGAAATGGGTACTATACCAGCATCCAGCAGGTATTAGAAAATATGAACAAGCTTATGACAGACGCTGAGAATCCGCCAATGGCGACCCTGCGATACGACCCAGTTGCTCGAAAAATTAAATTTAAAGGAGATGGGGCGTTTAGCATACTAGCTAGTGATGAACTAGCGAACATATTAGGTTTGAAGCCCCAAGCCCGCTTCAAAAAATTCCCCTTTGCGGCCGATGTGACAGGAGGATTCAGTACCATATTTATTTATACAGACATTGTGGAGCTGCAGATAGTGGGTGACTTCTATGTGCCGTTACTGCGCTGCGTGCCTGTGCGGGGGCAAGACAACGACATCATCACGGTAACCTATGACCAGCCCCATTATGTTCCAGTCAGCAAGCACGGCATCAGCACAATTACTGTAGAGATCAAAACAGATCAAAACAAACACATCCGTTTTAACCACGGGAAGGTTGTCGTCAAGCTTCATTTCAGGCCTCAGAAAAGTGAAGGATGGTTGTGATCAAGGAGTACGGGAGTCCTCAAGACTACGTGGCCTATTACAGGGCCCAAGCCGGAGCCGGTCTTGCGGGGTTCCGGGGAACACCCGTCATGTATGGGACAGGCCTAGGCGGTTTGTTCCGTGGACTTTTTCGAAAAGCAATGCCTCTTCTGAGGAAAGGGTTAGAAATCGTTAAACCCCACGTGAAATCTGCAGCTAAGAATATTGTCAGAGATATGGCAGGGCAGCTTGTATCCCGTGTTGTAGGGGGCGGCCAAGAGGGCTCGGGCTTGGTCGTGGCCAGAAAGAATTACGCCTTGGGACCGCCTATTCCCTCTAAAAAGAGAAAGAATGTGAGAAAGCGCCATCATACAAAGAGGAAACGTGCTCAGAAGAGGAAGCGCTGTGACAGCCGGGACATATTCTAATACAAAATGGCTTTTATCCACGAGGCATCGCAGGAGTGTGTTAAATCAGAACTGGACCTTTTTCAACTGTCACCTACTCAAACCAGTATTGAAAATAGCACGTATGTCGAGATCCCTCCTTTATCAGCGCTAACGCCCAATGCGCCCCTGGAATTTTTTATCACAGGACACGGTGAGCATTACACAGATCTAAATAACACCCTGTTGTATGTGAGTTGCAAGATTGTAAAGGCTGATGGCACAGATATTGATGACGGTGCAAGGGTGGCCCTGACCAACTATCCTATAGCTTCGCTGTTTAATCAGCTGGATGTTACCCTGGGAGACCGGCTCGTAACACAGAGCCACCACTGCTATTCTTACCGGGCCATGATTGAGCTGATTCTGAACTTTGGGGCTGATGCTCTGGGAACCCAATTTACAGCTGGGGGTTTTTATAAAGATGAATCAGCGCTTATGGAGAGCACTGTGCTGGCAGCCACGGGCAACGCTGGTTTCAGAGCGAGAGCGGCACATACAGCCAGGAGTCGTAAATGGGACCTGCTTGGGCCTTTGCACAGCGATCTGTTTTTTCAAGACAAACTGCTAATTAATGGGGTTGACGTGAAAGTCAAACTCACAAGAAGCAGAAACGAATTTTGCCTAATGAGGGATGGCAATGAGAATTACAAAGTGCAGCTCCTGTCGGCGTCTCTCTTTGTAAAGCGTGTAAAAGTAGCAGCAGGCGTACGGCTGGGCCACGCAGAAGCCTTGCTCTCCTCCAACGCCAAATATCCCATTGATCGTGTGGGGATGAAGGTTTACAGCATTCCTGCAGGCAGCCTTGTGTGTAATCAGGAAAACCTATTTCTGGGCCAGCTACCTAAACAGCTAGTGATTGGATTTGTGGACAATGCCTCTTTCAGTGGAGATTACGAAAGAAACCCATTCAATTTTCAGCACTGCAATGTTAATTTTTGTGCCCTGTATTGCGACGGCGAACAGGTCCCCGCCAAACCTCTTCAGCCTGATTATGCTCGCGGTGTTTTTGTGAGAGAATACATGCAGATGGTACAAGTTTCAGGCAAAGGCATGAAAGACAGACCTCTCCTAATCAGCCGTGAAGAGTTTAGTCACGGATATAATTTATATTGTTTCGACCTGAGTCCTGACCAGGGGTGCTCGGAGCACTATTCTTTGATCCGGAATGGCAACCTCAGAGCGGAAATTAGATTTGCACTACCTCTCCCCAATACCGTCAATATGATTCTCTATGCAATCTTTGAAAACCTCATTGAAATAAGCCACACCAGGAACGTTCTTTTTGATTATATGTGAGGATGGACACCCTGCAGCTCCTCCGGCTGTTCTCTGGAAATCCCGACTTTCTAGGGGTCTACCCCTGTGATCTGCTACCCAAGAGGCAAATCTCCAAAAGACCTTTCGGCATAATTGTAAACACTCATCCTCAAACTCTACCTGGCGAACACTGGCTGGCTGCCTACTTCCCATCTCCCGGCTATGGTGAATTTTTTGACTCTTATGGAAGGCCTCCAGACAGCCCTGACTTTCCTGGAGCCATAGCGATATTCTTAGAGCGGCAAGCTAAGAAGTACACGTTTCACCAACTTCAACTGCAACACCCCAGCGCTGTAACATGTGGGCATCACTGCGTGTTTTTTCTACTGAACCGGTCTAAAGGCATGGACTATGGAAATATTTTAAAGATGTACTCCGATGATGCTGTTAAAAATGATCAAATGGTAAAGCTGTTTGTAAAATGTATAAAGGTGGGGAGGGGGATTGGAGCCTGTAACCATCACCAGTGCATGCAGACATGTATGCCTTACTGCAAAATAAAGAAAAAGACTTAAACGTTTTACTTCTTTCACTGTGTTTTTATTCATTTTACAAGCTGTACATACAACATTGCATGGCCAACAGGTTGAAAAGCATACGTTTTACAAATTGAGCCAGTTACCAAGCCTGATACTGCTTCTAGGCTTTACCATCAGGGGTCCAGAGGGCGAGACAGCAAACAGGGGCTTCTGAGTTCCAAAAGGGGCAGTCATAACAGAGTCAGGGCTAGTAGCAGCCTCCCCCTTAATAACCAGAGAGTCTTTCAACATTTCTAACTGCTCTTTAACAGCCGTAGAACCCAACACAGAGGTAGGGACATTCACCTCGGCCATAGCAGTCATAAATTCATCCCAGCCTTTAGGTTTCCGCTTCTCAGTAAGGGAGCGATGTTGCGAGGCGCCTTTCACCAGGTCTAAAATGTTAGTACCGGGAACAGGCATGCCCCTGTATAAAAACGTTCCACGTGTATCCCAGGATGATATGTCCTGGTGCTGTTTCATTTTTTTTAGCAAAAGTTCTGCATTTTTCCTATACCGGGAGCTGACGCCACTTAGGATCTCAGTCATGGCGGCGTCCTGCAGAGCGGCATGTGGAGGCTGTTCTGGCAAGCCTTGGGGTTGATGAGTCTCTTCTGAGGGGTAAATGAGATTCAGTCTGTCTTTTTCAGACTCGTTTTGTCTGGTCAGTCGTAGAAACCTCTGCAGCACAGAATTGTAGAGCTTAATCTTTTCCTCCTCGCCCAAATCAGCTCTCTGAAGAACGGAGCGCATCTCAACATCCAGCCGATTAGCAGCCACAGTCCCCATAGTAGGAGCCCTGCCCTGTAGTTGCCCCATCTGGTGGCGTGGCACCAGAAACATTTTCTCAGCATAGTCCATGGCTTATCCGGCTATCAGGTTAGCCAACAACGGTATAGCAGCCCCCAGCAGTGAACCAACGAAACCGCCCGACTGGCGAATGACCTGCTTCTTCTTTTTGAGGGATACCTTTCTATCGCTCAGTTTTTTGATGACACCTTTCTTCCTCTTTAAAGTTCGGTATTGTGAAGGCTTCAAAGGGAGGTTTCCTTTTAAGGTGTTCAGGGCTATTTCTGCTATTGCCCCCACCAGATCGTTATTAGCCTTGCATAAGATGGCCTTTCTCTGTTTTGGCCCAGCCCTTACTAAGATTTTTAAAACCGCCAAATTTCTGAGCACCCTCTCTGACATCCTGAATGAACTAGTGCTAAGGCATTCAGTCTAATGCTTTTTACTCTTCTTTTTCATAGTGTAAACAGCAGGCCAATCAGGGGGAAAGAGGCCTGTTCTCAACCGGTAGGTTTCTGGGGTGCTGGCTGCCAAATCTACCAAAAGGTACCCGTGCGGTTTGTGAGTGGCATCTTGGAACACTTCTAAAAAATACTGGGTGTTAGTGGGGTACATCTGGCGGCCCAGTGTGACAATTTGCAACTGATCATGAGGGCTGCGGAATAAAACCAAATATTTGGAATTCAGAGCTATAGTTCTCATCTTCTTACCTTGAAAAAACAGATTTTGAAGTATGAGAATAATGCTCAGGTTTCTGTGGTGAACGTACTGTGTAAAAGCCTTCTCTATTTGATCGCTGTCGCCGGCTGAAGCCATGAGGTCGTCTACCACAGCTAAATTGGTTTGGTTTGGTGGAAACAAATCATCATCTTCAAAGGAAGACGGGAGGCCCTCCATAAACTTAATATAAGGGAATTTATTAAGCAGTTCTTTGTACAGAGGTTGCCAGCAGCTATAAAACCATACAATATTTTGTGGCATTTGAGACATCACAGAGGTACCATGCTCTAACATTTGCTTGATAAAAAAAGATTTGCCAGAATTGGACGGCCCGCTTATAATGCAAGAGAAAGGGTGTACAAACTGTACAAGGTTTTCCATAATGTTCAATAACCGTACGGCAGTGTGCAGTAATCCTCGCTCTTTAGAGCCCTTTTATTATAGACGACCTTCAGGGTTTTCCTGAGGACTCTTGTTTCTAGGGCCCAATGTCTCTTAACCCTAAAAATACCCGTCTGTTCCACTTTGATCGATTTCTTTCTCTCTGGGCCGGTCAGGCAGTAATCATCCACCAGTTCTTTCAAGCTGTCAAAATTAACCTTTTCAGCATTGCCACTGTTTAGCGTAATACCCTTCACCTTTAGCACCGCTTCTCCGCTGGACAAGGCGTATCCATATGTTTTGGGTCCGGCTGCCACAAACTCTGTGATTGAGGTGTTTGGTGGGATCTCGCTTGTCAGCTGCCCTAAATAGTCACCCAAAGGTGGTGTCCACGCCCCCTGTCTACTTATAAAAATGACTGAATCAGTGTCATGGTACAGGCATCTATCTCCCAATCCATCCAGTAGCCTGTATAATTCCAGCCGGGCATAAGCCGTTGTAAAACTGGCGATGAATATGTTAGTACATGTGGCTTTGGTGGGTTGGTTCTTGGCCATTTTCCACGTCACAATGGCTGTCTCTGTATCCACAAACTCGCATGAGGAAACATCATAATAGGGCACAAAAAGATATTTGAATAATTCCTCAGGTTTTGTCACCACTGATGTGGTCAGGTGGTTGGTGTTCTGACCAAACTTGCCCCACAGAGAGTTTAAAAAGAGTTTGGCAATCTGCCTTTTAGCAGGATTTACTTCGATATGCTCACGCCGTAAGCGGACACCTTCCATCTTCTCATACTCCTGAATATATTTATCTTTATCCTGTTCTGTTTTGCACCAGGACGGGTAACCGCTGGCCTCCTGCTTCTGTCTGAGATGGGTGTTCATATACCCTGAAAATAATGTGACTGATGTTCTTTCAAAATGCCAGATCTCATAGATCTCAGCAATTCTGTAACCCTTTTCTATAGCCACATTCAATTCAACAGTACACCATGTCCCCGTCAGAGCCCTTTCTTCATCACTGTGTTGACAGGGGGCGGTTTGCAGACTTTCTGTGCAGGTTGCACACAGGCTAAACATTAATTTGCCCCCTGATTTGTGGGGTAGGACTGGGAAATAGAGGTTCCTTGGTGGGTACACTTTGACTTTGGCAAGCCCGAAATACTGCTTTATGTCCCCAAAGTTTTGATAGATGATTTGGGGGTGTCCAATCGGGTACTCCTTGTTCTTGTTCACAAAGGGGTACAAACTGGTGAAATCGTAATATAAGATTTGCTCCCCAGCTTTTGGCTTGTAGTACAGGCATGTGGCATTTGTTCTACCCCCAAAAAATGCATCTCGGGGGTTCAAAGGGGTTGGGAGCTTGTTCTCCATTAGAAACTGCTTCAAAGCGGGGTCGTTCTCCAGCATGTCCCGCCATTCGTGTTCCCAGATGCTACGTATGGCATACCCCTGGTCCCTGAGGTACTCTTCTTTAATCCTGGTACGATTGTGCAGACCCCCGTATGTTGAATCAAGTAATTTGTTGAAGTCTTTTTCAGAGTAGCAGACAGGACAGCCGTGAAAAAAACAGCCGTGAAATTCAAAAGCAGTGGGGACCCCGTTTATGACAGCAAACCCGTCCAAAAAATATTTGCCTACTTGCTTTTCACCACCCTTCAGAGCATGCTGGATATTGAGATTCTCAGTGTGCTCTATATGCAACAGCCATTGAATCGCTGGTGCTGAGTACCTTTTCTGAGTCTTGTGATAACTGTCTAAAGGGGCTAACGCAATGGTATTCCTCTTCAAATACATGAACAGGTACTGGGCCATGCAGACAGAGGCCAGTGTAATATACTGGAAGGGGTCAATGCAACGGATCTCTATCTCCTCAACAATCTCTCCCCCACCATCTCTGAGGCACTCGCGTTCTGTCATTTTCATGACTTGGTCCCTGAATCGAATACAGGCCTCCCTCAGAATCTCCACATCTTGTCTGCAGTAGTAAGCCAGGGCCTTCTTTAGCTTAAACACCGTGCCTGCATTATCTGCGTGCCATTTCAGGAATTCTTCTCTCTCCCCGGGCATCATGGTTTCTGGACTGTAATACTTGGCTTCAGGGAGCGGCCCCACATAGTCTTGATTGTCCATTGTGTTGAACAAATGGGGGAAATACCCCTTGTTGCCCCAAAAACCCATAGCTTTCGGTAGCTTGCTTAATTTAAGGGGCAAAAAGGAGAGGCTGTCAATAAACCGAATCTTATAATCCGGTAGGAGAATACACAGCAGCTTACCCCCTTGACTGATCAATTCAACACGCACTTTTTCCCGTATCAGCTGTCTCAGCACCAGGTACCCGTCATAACCTTTGGAATTGTGAGCGATAAAGGTACACCTTTTAAACTTGTGATTTATAAACTTCTTCACAAATTGCTCCAGGCAGCTAACGCCATGACAGCCCCAACTCACAGCCTCTTTGCCATCACCTTCCTCCAGCATATCCGTGGCATACACGTAATTTGGTATATGCACGCCCGTCTCTTGACAACATTCAAAATCATAAATGATGTATCTTTCACCAATTTGCGGGCGCTCCAAGGGCTTCAGAAAGCATAAATGCCCTTCCAAGCTGTCAACCTTCTCAGAGCACTGACCACACTTTGTTTTCTTGCATTTTGTGTGGGGAGTGAAGACATAAAGGCCACACTTTTCACAATATACCTTATTCTTACAGTCAACTTTCCCTTCCAATGCCATCTGTGTATGGCTTTCAAGACAGGCCTTAGACCGGCAAAACAATTTGCATATGCAACATCTTACCCTCTCTTCTGCCACCTCCTGGCAGTCTTGCTTCAGGCACGCTCGACAGAGGTATTGGCAATCGTGACTGAATTTGTGATGGTAGGCTGTGTGGCAGAATTCACAGAAATAACGCTCGCCCAGGAAGCCCTTGATGTTTTTGATTCCGTAGTAATGCTTGTCGTGTAACAATATAAACACCAATTTTTCTCGCTGTGCTCTGCCCGTGACAAAAAATCGCCACCCACCTTCGTTGTAAAACAAAATTTTTATGGTTATACCTAAAAGCTCTTCAAAGAGATGTATCTGTGAAAAGCCAATCCTGTTTTCTGTGGAAATGCCCAGTCTGGTGTGTAGGGCCCTGGCTCTAGTAGCAATTTCTTGATTTGTACCTTCTCCGCTGTCAAGCAAATACAGCACACTACCTGTGAAACACAGAAATTCACCCTCCACATTGAAATCCACCAGGTGCTGTCTTTTTGTCTCCAGGACTTTGGTGAATATCACGGTGCTTAACTTCCTACGCCCGCCACCCTCTTTGTATTTCACGATAGTGACCACTAATTGTAAACAGCCCCCCCACATCAATTCTGCTTTGCTCTGTAGAAGGTTTTCAACACGGGTCAGAAAGTCATCAGCATTTAAATCATGCATATGTCTCCTAAGGGTAAAGAGGGGTCGATTTAGACCATCTGCATCTAGGCGTAGTTGAACAAAATCATTCGGCTCTATCACCCTAGAAACATTATTCAAAAAGGTCTGTACCACATTATGGATAACACCTATAGCCTCTACAAATGATCTGATACGTTCAAGATTAGCAAATCTATACCGTTGGTAGTATTCCACAGCTCTGTAATATAGGATAGGCCTCTCCCACTCCTGTATCATTTCTAGATACACATCATGCACATTCTGAGAGTTAGGGGTCTGTAGCTGTGACATAGAAGGCCATAGCTCCTCTTCCGGTTGAGGTTCTGACATAGGCTCATCTGTACAGCTATCGCTGTCTGTAGGGGCTGTGGAAAGGGCACCGCCAGACATATTTTTTGCTTTTTTTCCGGGCGGTTCTGGATTAAAAACAAGGGGAAACAATGCTTCAGTAACATTCTTTTTAATGTAATACTGCCCCTTACATTCTAAAACAGGTCTCAAGTAGGATAATACACTTGGTTATTTTACCTCCTAAAAGCATTCGCGTTGCATGGCTTGTACATGGCTGTGGGGTAGAGTTTATGCTGTCAGCCTCCAGAGGCTCTGGGGAGTTTGTAAACACTTGCTCATCTTCCCAACCTGAGAAACAGAGACATGAGAACCATTACAGCTGCTGTAGAAATGCCTCTATAACTAGACATTTTGTTTCTGAGGGCAAAAACAAAAGCAGCCTGATCTTAATACCTCCTAGGTCAGGCGGTGTTCCCTGTGGGGTCTCTGCAGGTATTGTAAAGTTTGCATACTCCTCATCATCTTCTACTTCTGTATTAGACATTTGACAAACATTACAACTGCTGCAGAAATATTTAAAAGCATCTAAGCCATACAGTTATTTAATTTGTATGAACTAAAAAATGTACCTAATAGAGCCTTCACACATTGCGTATCTGTTACAGAACCCTGGTGGAAACACAAGAACACCAGTAGTTAAATATCGTCACAAATGGGTACTACCCCCCCCCCCCACCTTCTGCCTCTCAAAACTGCTTGTGAAATTACTTACATTTCGGGCAGCCATCCCATCCATGTCATTACGTTCTAGGATGGGCTGTGTGCCTTGTGGGGGGTCTGCAGTCATCGTAAGGGCTGCATACTCCTCATCATCTTCTACTTCTGTATTAGACATTTGACAAACATTACAACTGCTGCAGAAATATTTAAAAGCATCTAAGCCATACAGTTATTTAATTTGTATAAACTAAAAAATGTACCTAATTGAGCCTTCACACATTGCGTATCTGTTATAGAATCCTAGTGGGAACACAAGAATACCAATAATTAAATATAGCCACAATTGCTACAAACCCCAGCCTTCTGACTCTCAAAACTGCTTGTGAAATTACTTACATTTCGGTCAGCCATGGTGTCCAGGTCATTCTTTGCTGGCAAGCTGCTCCGTCTGTGGGTCTAGATAAGGTCCCAACTGGACGCTGAAAGGGACCTCGCCCACCATCTTTACGTCACCATTTGAGCCCCCACCCACCAATACATGGATAAACTGGTGTTAGCAAAAGAAAAAAAGCAGACAACGTATTATTTGTAAAAATATTTTATTATTACAATCCTTGGGTAGAGGTTAACAGTTTCTGATAACTAATTGTTGTTACATTTTGACAAATAAGTCTCTTCAAAGCCACTGGTAATTCAGAGCCAATTTTCGCCATTATATCTTGTGGTTTAGGGCTGCTCTCAATATACACCATGAATTCCACAAGCTCATCAAGGGTGTCACATGTCACATATAATTTCTCTAGCTTACATGCTATTGTCATTATGACCCAAAGGGTCTCACCCCTCGATATTCTGGGGCATAAGGCCTTAAGAAGCTCTTCCTCGGTGGGTGGCCGGGGAGCCATCTGATCTCCTTCTGCATGCATGCACGCCTTGAAGCACTGCTGCAATGTTCTTATCACACACGCTCTCACCATCTGTACAGCGGCCGAATCATATGGATATGTTGTTTCTTAAAGAAAAAGAGTATAAGGCTGAATTAGACTCACAATTTTATCTAATTAAATTAGTGTTTTCTAAATAATGTTTAACTCACCATCCGAGTCGCAGTATCGACAGTAACATGGTATTAGACATGCGTCTTGAGCGTTTTCCTCAAATAGGTCGCTCGGTCCAGGAGCTTCGGACGTTTTCCTTGCCCTAAATTTTCGTTTTGGCGGCTTTGGCGTTAAGCTGTCTTCAAACAGATGGGCTTCGGAGTTTGCCATCTTCAAAGCACGTGTCTGTATTTTTCAAATGGGCACCGCTACTTAACGATGTATCTGTATATAGCCTGAAAAGCTGTGGAGACATGCCTGGGCATAGCCTTGCCCCTGTCACGTGTACACCGCGTGTCACAGCCACGCCTGCGGACATGCCTGAACATGCACATACCCATGTTTTTTCTCTTTTTTCTGTTGTGCTTTTAATAACCAGTTTTCTCCTGGCCCCTTACAGGTTTCTTTTTTCCTCAGCCTGGGCACAGTTTCTGCTTAAGGGCAACACTTTGTGCATTTAAAGCCTAATTTTCCACATTCAGAACTGTAAATCTAGGCCTGGTGTGCAGGCTCATTTTTGAGGCTAAAAATGCCATTTCAATTCCTGCTGCCAGCAGTTTCTGCTATCAGCCAGCGAGCTGGACATTGCAAGGGCTACTCCAATGAGATCTAGGAGCTGGCTGGAGTGGGGGATGCCCCTTCCCCTCAGGCCTTTGCTGTTGCATGCGACTTCCTGTCAGTCAAGCTGCCCGTGCTATCGGGACTTGTGGCTGTGTGCAGGAGAAACCTCGGCTTTTTTAAAAAAAGTTTTCCTCTTAAGAACTGGGCTGTTATGTCTGCCTAACACCTCCAGATCCCCATGTGAGTACAAAGACCCCGGTGTTTACTTATGTTAAACCTTGTTTAGACCCTTCCTTGTTTACTGCTGCATTAGAAATGCTTATAAACATTTTCCTTCAGGGTGACTGCCTGCTTAGGGAAAAGGAAAGCTGCCTACCCCTGGGCTTTTAAAAACAGTTTGGCATGTGTGGAGAAGAAGAAAACCCTGCTTTTAAAAAATGCTTCCCTCCTAATCAGGCCTGGCCATCTATGCCAGCCGTGGCATTTTAACTCCTGCAGCCAGGCTTAAGGAAAGAAAAACTTTTTCCCCTTTTGAAAAAGCATTGCCCCCCCGCTTTTCTCTTTCTTCTGCTTAGAAACTGATAAGGCTTTAAACACAGGCAGTGTGGAGCTGAGGCAACCACCCCTTCCCTCACAGACATGTGGTCATGGGCATGCCTGAGCATGCCTTGGGTTAGCACGCGGGTGGGGGAGGGCACACTCCACTTCCGGCAAAACATGCGGCTGGTCCAGGGAGGGGTGGCTGACACGTCACTTCCGGCAAAACACGCATTGCATGATGGGAGGGGTGGCTAACACGCAGAGGATCATGGGAGGGGGGGGGAGGGGGGAGGGACTATGACGTCACTTCCGGTGAGTCAGCATTTCCCTTATCTGATCAGCCCAATACAAAAAAGGTATACACTATTACTACTAAAACCTACTCCCTCTCTCTTGATAGGTCGATTAGAAAAAATGAAGTATTTGTATTCAGCAGGAGACGGCAATCTTTTGGTTTTGACCTGTTTGAGATCTATTATGGTGAAACCAAAGGCCAGAATCTATGTCTATAATTCAGTCTCATTATTTCCAAGATCCTACCAAATTCCAATCCAGAAATGAAGTATTGAATTCTACCATCTTTAATGAAGCTAATCCAGTTTTATGCTGGAAAAGTCGTTTTACAAGGGCTGTTTCTGCTTTTCTCTTCAAACAGCATTAACACTTGTGGTACCTTGACTGAGCGTTGGTCCTTGACAAGTGATGGGTGTGTAGTAGAGATCATGGCTCCACTACCTCTTCAGGCCGCTACAGGATACTCATCCTCTATCACATGAACTCACCTCAGGGGTGGAATAGCATCTATACTGAATTTAGGGAAGTCTTGATTGGAAGGTTTTTTTGGCTCATAGCTTTTAGGTTTAACTTAGTTTACTTGGGTTTTCACTGACTCGGTTGGTATGTCCCACTTCTACACATTTGGTCTGTCAGAAAGCTTGTCCTCTGGTGGTGGCAGATCAGATAGTGTTTTGATGTGATATGCTGGTGGTGGATGTGGTGTAGCCCCTGGGTTAACCCTGACTGGCCAGGTTCCCTCCCACCATACAAATACCTTAGGGTGGTTGCACTGGCATGTTTCCACAACACCCAGAGGTCTGGAAACTGTCAGCTGCTGAACCATCCCTCCCATTGCCTTTATTATCTTAAGTCCCATTAGAATGACATCATCACAAAAGGGGTCAGGTAGTTGGGTCATGAACTGTTTAAATCATGTGAGCCATTTAATGACCTTGACTATATTGGCTCCCACATGCTTGCATCAGGTATCATATACTCTTTTCACTTTGTGAGCAAGTATCTGATCTTCCACTACAATGTCCAGAAGTTTGTTTGGTACTTTCTGGTGCCAGTCCTATCTAGGACTTCACCATGGTCTTGAAGAGTGCAAAGTTCTCCACAGCAGCCAAGCTACTTCATAGGCCACAGTCAGCAGGGAACCCATTAAACCCGGTCTCAAAAACTGCATATACTAAGTTTCCCCCCCCCCCTTTGTAGGTATGAGTCTTCAAAATAGTCTAGAATTGGTCTGCATCCCTACTGTCCCTGTATTCTGGAAACTTGTACTTTTCCGACACTGCTTGGGAGTGTTGGACTGGTTGCAGAAGATACTTTACTCTTCAACCTGTTTCTAGCTAACATGCATGTTTCTTTTATTCTTCACCAGCTTATCTTTTAATTTTTCTCATAGCTCCATTCTTTTAGGTTTCTCCTCTTTCTTCTATTCCTTTCTATTTAAATTCCATCTTAGCTTAGACTTCTCATGTCCTGAGCTCAAGCAGGTAGACGGATCCCACTGGAGTGCTTGAGATGGCTTCCTTAGCCTTTGGCATATGTCCTGAAATCTGACATCCTGCAAATATCTTCTACTAGCTACACAGGAAAAGGTGTGTCCCCATTTCTCAGTAGCATACAGGGGTTTTTTTGCCCCTTAACACTAACCTAACTATCCCATCAAACCTGGAAGTTACTGCTGCCACCACCTATTTTCCAGGCAGTGCTTTTTCTGGTGTCCTCCCCCTAAACTCAGTTTATGAGAAAGATAGAGGCTCTACGCTTTATTTATTATTTAAATTTGTATCAACGCCCATCTCCTCCATACCTGGGGACTCTGGGCGGTTATACTGTACTGCCTTTCTGGTGAATAAGAGGTAACATGGAAAAAGTTAAACAATTTCTATCATACAACCTCCTGGCCTTGTAATATAAGTGTAACTAGTGGTTTCAACCTTTCCTTCCCCCTTTAGGAGATAAATCAATCTCACAACAAATTAAAAAAATGATTTTATTTAAGTAACTCAAAGGCTATATGAGCTTGATTTAAAAAAACACATACAACGCTCTCAGCAAACACAATATGCTCCTGGTCGACTATAATTAGAGAAAGAGATGGCTTTCAAGATACATCAGCATCCTAGACATTAGTAAGTAAATCTTGAACTCAGTCTGAAATTACACAGAATACCCTAAATGTGCAGAGGAAAGAAAGAAAAAGAACAAGGTTTGTACACAGACAGAAGAAAATAAAACAATGCAATGTCAACTCAAACAATTCCTGATTTCTTAGAGATAGTCTGAATCCTTCTGGGGAGTGTACTATTTTTTATACTATATTCAGTAGTATTTTCCCAGCTCAGGCACAGAAACCGCTTGCTTCACATGCTTGGAAATCTGTTTTTGTCTTTTAAAAGAATAAAGCTTCTATCTGTCTACGAGAGGAGGGGTTGAGGAATCTCCAGGCACATGTGATAAAGCACATGCCCAAGAGGATATATTCAAACTCAGATGCTGCCTGACATTTAAACAGGCAGGAAGGTTGTAGTATTATGAATGCAGGGTGTCTAGTCATAAGAAAAGCTATTCCCCAATACATATACATACTCCTATGGTAATTTGGTATCTCCCTCCTTGTTCATTCTGAACATCTCAAGTTCTAAATCCACAACATCCAATTTTAAATCTTTTTTAAAATCAAAATTATACAATTCTTAGTGTATACAACTGTATACAGTACAATTCTTCAGATCATCTGAAATGATCAGAGCAGTCAAATTCAGACTTTCTACTCAGAGTTCAGTCTCTGGAATGTAGAATTCTATTATCAATTCAGTGGATAATAGCTATACATGTAATGACAAATTAAGTATCTGAATGTTAATATACTTTGGGAAAAAATGCATGGAAGAAAAAGTGCACAATTACTTAGCTACAATGTGTTTTACAATAATCATGCTTTGCTTCCACCAATGAACAAAGTCTCCAATTCAGCAGTCAAAAGATCCACTGAGTCAGCCTCTTCTTTAAAGAAGTCTTCTTCAAGCTTCTTCCACCAGGGCCACTGTATGTATTTCAACATAGTATTATGGGACTGCTTGGCTTTGGCTACCACAGGAACTGATCTGCTCATAAAGACATTTAGATCCCTCATGGTACATTCTGAGAGACTTGGAGCACCTATGGCAAAAGTACAAGAGTTTCTTTAGAAGACTTGGTTAACCTTCTCCTCATTTGAAGCTTTTATCATCTAGGTTTCATACCAGCATTCTACAATTGTGCAATAGTAAATACATATAGAGGCACAGCAGCTAAAGCACACAGAAGCAAGTTCTAACAAGTAAGGAAGTTCATGCTATATATAACTTATGAAAGCAAAGAAATAAAAGACAACAGTGAGAAGCATATAAAGAGGAGATAAGTTCAATAGTATTGTCTTGCTCTGGCTCAGATATATACCATCTTTAATATTGGAGGTAATATATAGACAATGTATATATTTTTGGTTACTTTGTGGTTTTCCGGACCAAAATAGATATAAATCATAATGCTGTTTCTTGGCAGTTTGAAGTGAGATTGAATAGTAGGAAATTTAGGATTTATTATTGACTGGAAACCCCTTATGGACTTTTTGCTGAAAGAAGAGAAAAATTGACTTGTGATTTATGGGTTTGAAGATTAGAAAGGATACCTTATGGAAAGAAGGAAATTATGTTGTAACCTGAGAGAAAGGGTAAAATATAAATGTATTTATAGCCGCTGTCAAGAAGACCGGAAGCAGCTTCTTTATAATCTTTTTCTTTTCTTTTCCTTTTCTACTTTTTCTATTTTCTTTTCTCACTAGTCATTATTTTTCTTCAAAAAAGATATACTGTATGTATGTATGTATGAATGTGTGTGTGTATGTATGTGTGTGTGTGTATATATATATAGTGTGTCTGTGTGTGTATATATATATATATATACATACACATACACACACACACACACACTAGAACTGTTCTAACTGCAAACTGAAGGCATCTGTTGTACTTACCAAAATATTCATACTAATACTTTCAGCACCTCCAAATGCATGGGTAGGACTGGGCTAATGGCCAATGTGAAGAATAGAATTTTAAGAGGAGTACAACCATAATAGTTCAGTATCAAGAGGATACATGAATTCATAATTTACACAGCAATGATGATCTCTGAAGAAAATTCAAGCTGGGAGAAGTAGTGTCTAGTAGCATAATTCAGGTCTGATATTAATGTTGATTAGCATTCACCACATCAAAACTAACCTGGGAAGACAATCTAAGCAAGACAAAAATGAAATGGACACATACTTAACAATTGATCCACATCTGTGTGAACTTGGGCTAGCAAAGCCTCTCGATGTTGTTCTGCCTTCTGATCCTCTCTTTTTCTTAGCAAATAGTGGGCTAGTTTTTCCTGGGCTTGATGATGAAGTTCTCTGCTCATTTCTTCTGACATCTCAGAAGCCTGGAGAAAAATTATGGTCTGTCACTGTTAACGGTTATCAGCTTCAAACCTTTGTGAAGGTCTGCAGCACAACATTTGCATTCCTTGGGTACTGGCAAATCTAATCACCGTGCTTCTTCCTCTGTTTTCTCTCCGAAGCCATCGATCCATCACTGAATAAATTTAGTTTCTTAATTAGGATTCAGGAAGAAGCAAATTCCTATTATTACATTAATGGTAACAAAGAAAAGACCCAAACAACCTTACCAAATATTTCATGTTTCCCACATCAAATAAAAAGAAAGCAAGTATAGTTTCAGTTTATATAGCTATAAAAATTTATGCATTTCTGGCATGTTTTATTAGATAAGGAGAATAAAATTATAACAAAATATGTATATGGATTATAACTTTTCAAGATTTGAAGGCAATGTTGTAAAGCCATTATCATCTCCGGTTCTTATCCATTTTTTCCCCCATGTGAGAGCTTCTTGCCAAACCAAGAACTTAAAGTTTCTACAAAATACTGCTATTTCCCAACAGCCCAACTGGCACTCCTGCAACAAATATGCATAAGACACCTGTCAGTCAATGGCATCTGTGACAGAATGGTTGTCTAATAACATATTTATTTATTTAATTTTTATCCCGCCTTTATTATTTTTTTAAAATAAATAACTCAAGGCGGCAAACATACCTAATACTCCTTCCTCCTCCTATTTTCCCCATAACAAGAACCCTGTGAGGTGAGTTGGGCTGAGAGAGAGTGAAACATCCTAAATCCTGGAGCACCTTCTTCTATTCTAAAGAATGTATGTCTTTACACACAAACTTTCACATAGCTGTATGGTCTGCTATTTACACTTATTTTAGTTTACTTTGAAAAAAAAATAGATTACTTCTTCACTGACTTCATTTAGTATGGGATTAAAAAGCACATTTGTAGTTACCATTAAGAATTAAGAGGTTTTTTTAAAAAAAAGTTACTAAAATGTCAGTGATTGAATTAAAACTACAGGTAATCCTCAAGTTACGATGGTAATTGGGACCGGAATTTCTGTTGCTAAGTGATGTGGTCATAAAGTGCGATGTCACGTCACTTCATCACTTAGCATGGCAATCCCGGCAATCCCTGTTGCTGTCATTAACTGAATCCCACCGGTCATTAGGTGGGGACCCACCCCGTTCCAAGCCACTCCCAGATTGGTCCCTCCCAGTCACAAGTCTCGGTAAGATAAGGGACTGCCCCCTCTTCAACTCTCCCCCACCTATCTCCCCCCCATCTCTGCCATTTCGGCCGCCTTGCACTCTGCCGCCTCTGCTGGCCTTGCCACCCTGTGCTCGCTGGCCCTGCTGGTCCCAGATGACCTTCACCATCTTTTTCCCACAGCTGGCTGGGTGACCTTGGGCCAGTCACTCTCTCTCAGCCCAAATCACCTCACAGGGTTGTTCTGGGGAAAATAGGAGGAGGAAGGAGTATTAGGCATGTTCACCGCCTTGTGTTATTTATAAAAATAATAAAGGAGGGATAAAAATTAAATAAATAAATGCAAGGCAGCTGCTGGCCGTGCCAGGCTTTATTCCTGAGGCTGCTTGCTGTTCTCACGATGCTTCGGGAGGCTTCTGAGGCCTTCTAATACCTTGTCCAAAGGCCGCGCCCGCCATTCTCCAATCGCACATGCTGTTCTCACAATGCTTTGAAAGGCCTCAGGAGCTTTCCAAAGGCTTTCTGAAGCATCATGAGAATGGCGAGTGGCCTCAGGAAGAAGGCCTGGTGGGGCCAGCAGCTGCCTTGCAGAGACAGGCTGGGTGCACCTGATCAGCAGTGGGAGGAAGACAGCACAGGTCAGCTGGGGCCAGTGAGCACAGGGTGGCAAGGCCAGCGGCATGCAGACTGGCAAGGCTGGCAGGCCAGCAGGGCGAGTGGAGTGCAAGGCAGCAAGCCCAGCAGGGCAGCAGGACAAGCAGAGGGGCAGGGCGGCAGGGTGAGCGGAGTGTGGTGTGGCAGGGGCAGCCTTTTTTTTTTGTGGCTGGCTGAGGCACGGGGCTTGAGGCAGCACTCCTTGGTGGTGCTGGGGCTGAAGTAGAGGCCCAGGTGGTGGTGGCTGGCTGAGACTGTTGAAGGCCTTGGGCCTCTACTTCAGCCGAGCTGCTGCCAAGGAGTGGTGCTGTGAAGGGCAGCCAAAAGGGCATAGATTGGGGGGGGGGACGTTGAAGCACACCTGTGGTTGCAAGTGCAGGTGGGCTGTCAAGCACCTGAGTTTTGATCACTTGACCACAGAGGTGCTTCAATGGCCGTAACTGTGGGGACCGGGCGTTAAGTACATTGTTGTACAACAGTTTTCTAGTAGTTTGAAACCAACTTAAATTTACAGTGGTTACTCTGGTGTAGATATTAGTAATGGCAGATGAGCAATGAGCAATGACACAATTCCAAATTTCCTCCATAATGTAGAATGTAATGTAATGTCATTGCAAAATGATATTGGACCATTCTAGCCTACACTCAGTTAATTTGGGACAACTGCAAAATGTATGGCTCTAGACATTGCTGTGTGTAAATGATAAGTCTGCTAAGAATCTTTTGCAATATTCAGGAGTCTTCAACACGCTTGAGAAGAGAATCCAGTGAATAGGGGTGTAATGATGACGTACTGGGTGCAGTTTGATACAGTTTTCCACTTTTTGCTGCAACGATATCCTCTGTTCATCTGAAAGAGATTCAGGTGGCTTCCAGAGAGAATATGCCTTTCTTCTTTTCTTCTCCAAGAATTTAAGCACCTATTGAAACAAAATATTAATATAAGATGTTAACTATTTACAGAATCTTAATTTTTACATAGGACAGTACTTTGAATGCCTTCTTAGTGAGCGTGGAAACCTTAGAAGAAGAAATGTTGCATCATCTCTATCTTCAACGCAGATCAATTCTGATGGATCGCATTTAAACAGCAACATACGTTAGAACATTTTCAGTGTATCTTCTTAAAACAATTGCCACATCCTGAAACCCAACAGTGTTCTCCACACCCTCTTAATGCATGGGAAGGCAGATGGACCCCGGAATGCTGGCCATGAGCCCTAATCCTCCATTGATGACTTTCATACATTACAGCTCACTGTAGTAAGGCCTGAAATTGAACTGGTGGGCAAACATTACAGCTGTACATGCAGCTAAAGTTGAGCCTTCACACTTTTTAAGAAAGGTATTGAGAAAGGACTTACATGAACCATGAAGCAATTACAGAGATTTGTTTTAGATTTGCCACTGATTACTGGGTTGAAGAAGAAATACTAATTATATTATTTGGGCTTTTCTTCAGCCAATAGGCCCACAAGCCCATAAGAAAAAGAATATCCTTGGTAGAAGACATCAAGAATCAATGTAGCTCAGTATTTTGCTCTCTTGTGAGTTTCTACAGCATGTGGTAATTACTGTTGCTGTTAAAAATTGTGACAAAAATATAGCAGTTGTTTCTCCTCTTGATCCTCTCTTCAGGCAGATACTGCTAGAACAAGGCTTACTTCAACACTGACAGTATGGTTCACACAACTTATCTTGGCTCTAGACCATCACTGAGTCAAGGAATAATTTGATTAACTGGTAGGAAGGATTAGAAAAATAAGAACAGTATACAACTGTGTTATTGAAATACTATTCTAATTTAAGTCTTGCAGACCAGACTTTCTGAAACATTGCTTTTAATGAATCATTCAGGTTTTTGCAGACAGCAGTGTTCCATGTACATCCTAATTTACAAATTTAAGTTAGAAGATGTATTGGAGGTCCTGAATTGGAAATGTTTTTTTAAAAAAAATATACTGATGCAAAATATTTCATCTCATGCCAACACTTGGTTTGCATACTGACCGCTCTCTGAATGAGGACAGCTGCTTTATATTCCTTGAGAGATCTTTTTTGCTGATGAAAATTTCTCCTTGCTTTAAATGCTCTCCAGTAACTTTGGATAGTTAGGGCTGCCTTCTCTTTCATTTCATGTATATGCTTATCTACCTGACCTAGGAGATAAAGGGCATATATTCATTATTAGAAAATCAGAATTCACACAAGCAGATAGTATTTGAATTTCATTCTAGCTAGATGAAAGATGCAGAAAGAAACCAGGCATTGCATAAAACTGTTCAGGGTTAGAGTTAGGCAGAACATTTTTTGTAGAGCCCTTGGTGCTCTCTGAGCCTTGTTGTTTTCTTGCAGACATTTCATTGCCAGGCTAGGCAACATCTTCAGAACATTTTTTAAACCAAAAGCCACTGTAGACACTTTCAGGATCATTTTGTAGACCATAGGTATCTTGGTACAGCATGTTTACCTGCTATCTCAGGGGTGTACAATATGTCACAGAATTGATATGGCTCCCAAATTTGTACTCCACCCAGAGATGTCAGCTGAAATCTGAGTTTTAATATGACAGGAAGGGAAATATACTAAGATGGGAAATAATCGCATTCATGATACTTAATTACTTGATAATACATTGATTGTTATTGTGCTAGTCCTGCTATGTATTCGTGCATTACATAGATAGGATCTTACACTAAATACAATATTGAACTGTTACACTATTATTTAACTAGACATATTATTTATTTTCACTGAACATTTCTGGCTCAGCCCTAAGCAGCACTCCTGGTCTGGGTCATTAATAGTCAAAGGAAACTTACTGAAAGAAAAGGATGAAATAAAACATGGGTTGCTATCTTTCTCCTAAGAACTGATGGCAAGGATTTTATTTATTTATTTATTTATTATTCAAATTTATCCCCGCCCATCCCCCAGTTTTCCAGTACAACTGAGAATGCAAGCAAACCCAAGGCCTTCTCAGGCTCATTCCACAAACTGTGTTCTGGGGGCAAAATAATGCACAATATACTGCATGATTCATACACATTTAATGTAGCTACACTGAATTATACCTTTGTTAGTCGACTTTTATGAGATACAAATTACAACACATCTTTGCCCTATCCTTTGGTTGATATATCCATGATAAATTACTGGGTCATTATAGAAGAGTCCTTTAGAGCATCAATGATGCCACCTTGGGGAACAAAGTAAAGACAAAAAAGTCCAAGTGGGGGGGGGGGGGGAAGGATATCTGTCCCCAAATGGAAATAGTTCTTCATGGTTCTATAATAACGATACCTGCATGGACAATTTCCAATAGTGTTAGCTGCCGTTCATGAAACAGCCTCATGGCTCTCTGTCTCTGAAGCTGCAGTTGTTGACGAAGGTGCTCTTCTTCTCTCTGTCTTTTTAAACTTTGCAACTCCTGTTCTCTTTTAGCTCTATAAAAATAAATTAAAAAAATACCCTCTGAAGATGCTGTTTCAACATTTAAACTGTTTCCAGTTTTAGCCACTGTTTAGGGCTGAGCCATGAGAATTTCTGCCATTTATTCTTCCATAGCATAGACCAAATTTGCATACCCATTTGTACACGCAAAGAGTTAAGGGATTTCAAATGTCATGTAGTCCAGCTTCCTGCCATTCCAGGAAACTGACTACTGTAGCCTTCCTGAGAAGTGGCCATTCAGCTCTGCTTAAACTTCTTTAATGAAGGACAATTCAGCAACTTCAAAACCAGTCTGTTCCAACGTTATTTGTTTCTTACTGTATTACTGACATTCCCTCTTAATTTCCTGATGGAAGTAAAAAGGAAACAAATTTGCTCCACAAGCCATGGCCAACACAAGACCCCCCGAGTGGGAAAAGCCACATTTTTGGGACCTTTTTATATTTTGGGAGGTTTGGGCTATTTTTAAAGGGCAGAGTTATTCTTGATTAATCTCTGTAATCTCTATGTAATACTTGTGTTTTTTCAGGCCACTGTTGAACACCTATTCTAAATTCTGAGTATCAAAAATAAACTGATCAGTAACTGCCTAGACTCTCTCCCCTCCATGCCCTTCCATTTTGAATACCTGGGCAGTTTCTCCCTCTGGTCCTGTGTTATTTTATAGCACTAATAATGAATGTTGATCACTGCTATGTGAAAGCAAACATTTAGTTTTCTTAGTTGAATATAAAAGCAAGATCTAATTCAGCAACTGTTTTCAGCAATGGCAATCAAGCACTTCTGAGATAAATAAAGCAAAGAGTGCACAAGAGCATTCCTACCTTGCTTATCTCCAGGTACCTAAGAATTAGTAAATCTTTCCTCCATGTATTCTTCAATTCTCTCTCTCTATGTATATATGTATATGTATGTATGTGAGAGCCAGTTTGGTCTAGTGGTTAACGCCCCAGGCTAGAAACTAGGACACTGTGAATTCTAGTTCTACCTTAGGCATGAAGCCAGATGGGTGACTTTACGCCAGTCATTCTCTCTCAGCCCTAGGAAGCAGGCAAGGGCAAATCACTCCTGAAAATGTTGCCAAGAAAACTGCAGGGACTACTCCAGACAGTCACCTGGAGTCAAGAGTGACATACCCCAACCCCCCAAAAGAGGTATGTATGTATACTGGGATCAGGTCCAGGGTTTAGGAGTGAAGCATATAATTTTGATTTTGAAAATAATCTGCAGGCTGAAAACCCATGTGTGAAATCTGCCCTCTAGTGGATTTCTCAAACAAGTATAATTAAGAAGTTTTTGCATTTTTACAAATATGAATATATATACACTGTATATACACACGTATATATACACACACACATGCACGTATGTCTGTGTGTATATGTATATATATGTGTGTGTGTGTATATATATGGGCGGTGATATAAGTTAGAAATAATAAATAATATATATATATATGTATGTATGTATGTGTCTGTGTGTGTGCATGTGTATGTATGTGTGTGTATGTATGTGTGTGTGTGTGTATATTGCACTCCCTACCCCGCGGTATGGTTACAGCACAGTCCAACCACAATAAAAAAAATTAACAAAAGAAAAGTTGGGATCTAAAACCATTAAATAATTCCAATTTAGCACCATATTTTAACCAAAATATCTGTCAAATATTGAATGTAAAGGAAGGAATTAAGCATAGTAGTATTAACAAAATATTGTATAAGCCTCAGGCAACAAAAATGGATGAATACAGAAAGAAGTGAAAAAATTCTAATCTAATTCTACAGAAGCAAGTTACTTCTTAGAAGAACAGCACAGAGTGATTATGCCTACTGTGACTTTACATATAGGCTTATTTCCCCAAAGCCTCCAGACAACTTCATGTTAAAAAACACAAAAATGTAGATTCTATTCAGCAAATACATACCTCTGTTGATGTCCCTGGCCAGATAGGAGATCAGGAAAATTCTTATATTGTAGCTCTATTTTCCAAGCCATTTTAACAATACAATACTCATTATTTTTGCTATATATAGTTTTACCTAAAATTCCTTTGCAAGATAGTTATGGCTTTTGGAAGCTGCCTTAATCTTTTTCGTGTCTGAAATCCTCTCCAAGATGCCTGGATTAAGCAAGCTGCTTGTTGCAGTCTCTGAAATCAACAAATTAGAGCATATTCGTTTTTCTATTTCATGTGGTGATAATAATTAGACAGCTGTACATGTTAGGAAATGTATACTAATATTGACAGCCATGGGCCTGTCCCAGATTATTCGGGACCTGACTCAAGACAGTGGCCTCACACCGGACTTGGTTTTCTTGTCAGAGCAGTGGCAATGTGATCTGAAGGGAGAGTTACAGCTGTCTCCTTTGTCATGGTCAGATCACATCCTGGTGACCTTGGGATTCTCCTATGCCGCCCCCCTCCACAGGGAGGCAGGACCCATTTGATTGGTCCACCCCTGGTGACTGATGGACCCAATGGGGTTTCAGAGGGAGCTTGGGGTTATACCCGAGGATCTGCTGCACGGTCCAGCAGAGGCCCTGGCCGCTGCCTAGAATAAGAAGGTGGCGGGGGCCTTGGACAGGATTGCGCCTGTGCGACCTCTCTTGTCTGATCAAACCCGTCACTCCCCATGGTTCACGGAAGAGTTGAAGGTTCTGAAGAGGATTAAGAGATGTCTAGAGCGCCACTGGAGGAAGACAAGGACCAAATCCGACCAAACACAAGCTAGAGCCACTATTAGGGCCTACCTTGTGGCAGTAAGAGCAACAAAACATCAGTATTTCTCCGCTCTTATTGCATCCGCAGAATGCCACCTAGCGGCCCTGTTTAAGGTCATTCAATCCCTTTTGGGAAAGGTGGGCTCAGTGACCCACCTTCAGGGCTGTGCAGAGGAGTTTTTGGAGCATCTGCAGGATAAAATCGCTCGGATCCATTCCAAGCTGGATTCCAAGTGTGAGGCATGGTCTGTGGAAATGCCTGGGGAATGTATTTACCCAGTTATCTGGGAACGGTTTGATCCTGTTGGACCCGAGGAATTGGACAGGATCCTCCAGGCTGTAAATGCCACCACTTGTCAACTAGATCCATGTCCCTCCTGGCTGGTGAAGGCAGCCTGGGAGGTGATGTGTGGTTGTGTCCAGGCGATGGTGAATTCATCCTTGGGAGAGGGGGTGTTCCCAGCTGCCTTCAAGGAGGTGCTGGTGCACCCCGTCCTCAAGAAACCGTCGCTGGACCCTACTGTACTGGATAATTTCTGTCCAGTCTCCCACCTCTCCTTTTTAGGGAAGGTGGTTGAGAAAGTGGTGGTGTTGCAACTCTAGAGGATTCTGGATGGAATGGATTATCTAGACCCCTTTCAGTCAGGTTTCAGGCCCGGATATGGGACGGAAACAGCATTGGTCGCTCTTATGGATGATCTCTGGCAGGAGTGGGATGGGGGCAGTGCATCCATCCTTGCTCTTCTTGACCTCTGTGGCTTTCGATACCATTGACCATGGTATCCTTTTGGGGTGACTTGGGGAGTTCGCAGTGGGCGGCGTGGTTTTGCGCTGGTTCACCTCCTTCCTCCAGGGCCGGTCCCAATCGGTGGTGATAGGGAGCGAGAGATCTGACCCACGGCTCCTCCTTTGTGGGGTGCCGCAGGGTTCAGTACTCTCTCCGCTCCTTTTCAACATCTACATGAAACCACTGGGTGAGATCATCCGGCACCACAGGATGAAGTATCATCAATATGCTGATGATACCCAATTATACATCTCCGTCCCGGGTGATGTAAGTGATGCTGTGACCACCCTCTCTCGGTGCCTGTGGGCTGTGGGGGTCTGGATGGGGGACAACAGGCTTCAGCTGAACCCTGCTAAGACGGAGTGGCTGTGGGTTAAGGGCTCCTCTGTATCCGGGAATTTACCATCTTTAGCTCTGGATGGGGTTGCACTGCCCCAAACAGACCCGGTGCGGAATCTGGGGGTCCTCCTGGACTCATGACTCCTGCTCAAAGAGCAGGTGGCAGTCGTGGCCAGGAGGGCCTTTGCTCAACTTCGTATTGTGCGCCAGTTACGCCCTTTCCTGGATCGAGAGGCCCTCTGAACAGTCACTCATGCCCTAGTCATCTATTCAATGTCAACTGGCAGGGTCCAGGAAGCGGGCCTTCTCTGCTGTGGCCCCAGCCCTTTGGAACACCCTTCCCCCAGAGGTGGGACAAGCCCCCTCTCTCCTGACCTTCCAGAAAAGACCTGGCTCTGCCATCTCGCTTTGGGTCGGAAGGGGGGGTAATCATTCTTGGGGATGGCTAGCGCCTTAAAGTGGTTCTCACATATGTATTAATTGAATTAGAATTTTTAACTGCCATCTTGATTCCATTTTATAGTTATATTTTATATTTATATTTTATGTACTATATGTTGTTTTATTGTATTTTAATTTTTTAGCTTTATTGTAAACCACCCAGAGTCCCTCTTTTGGGGGAGATGGGCGGTGGCAAAATTTGATAAAAAAATAATAAAATAAAATAAAATAAAATAAAATAAAATAAAATAAAATATAAAATAAAATAAAATAAAATAAAATAAAATAAAATAAAATAATAAAATAATAAAATAAAATAAAATAAAATAAAATAAAATAAAATAAAATAAAATAAAATAAAATAAATAAAATATTCTCTATGAGCCTTTATTGGTGTGACAATTTACTAGCCTACATTCAAACCAAGGCATAATCTAATCAGAAGGAGAGCTGATCCAGGCTTGGAGATATGGCAAACTCCTTCTTGCCATATCAATTCTGTGAAGAATTAAGCTCACAATTTCAGAATACTTCTACACTAGCTCTCCCTCACATAGCCACCTTCCAATTATGTGAATGGGTTAGAAGCTATGAAACACATATGAATACACTGATGAAATCTAATGCAAGCTACCTCCACCATACACAGCATTCTATAAAACGTCCAGTATACCTGTGTTTCACAAGCATTGGAGTTTTCTGCATCCAGCGAGTCCAGAAACTGATTGAGATCCTTGTCAAATCCTTTGCCAGCCCACTGCTTGCTTAGAAGAGACTGTAGTCCTTAACAAATGAGATGTGCTGAGATAAATATGCTACTTTGTAAGAAAAAGTGCTAGTTTGTTCATCCTACAGATGTTGATTATAAATTAATAGTGGTACAAATACCTAGATAAGAGTTAGAATTTTCCACACTAAATACACCAGTGGCAAGAAGGAGTCCAAGCTCCAAAGAAAAGCTTAAACAATTAATGGATTCATCATACAGGACATGGTAACAAAACTCATACTGCCTCTAGCTAAAGTCTTTTAGAGCATGGATTATCCATACTTGTAAATGTACAAATATGACAAATTTCCACATGCACACATACAATGTATATGGACAGGCCATAAAATGCTGTGTTGAAACAATGTTTCACCTTTACAAATCCACTGAGAATAATTATCCCTGCATAAATATAATGCATGCATTGGTCATGTATCATACATGTGTGCATATTTATTTATTATTATTTATTTAATTTATATGACCGCCCATCTCCCCCCATGGGGAACTCTGGGCGGTTCACAACAAACAAGTTAAAATAAAATCTAAAATATCTAAATATCTATTTTATATCTAAATATCTAAATATCTATTTTATATCTAAAATATAAATAAAAAAGCAACAAACATTAAAAACAACGCATGTAAAAAGCAACACAATACACACTCAATGCCTACTTACAGTATCATGCAAGAAAACTACATACTAACTCAGATTTACTTAACTCACAAGTTTGCTACATAAAGGTAAAGGTTCCCCCCACACATCTGTGCAGTCGTGTCCGACTCTAGGGGCCGGTGCTCATCTCCGTTTGTTAGCCAAAGAGCCAGCGTTGTCCGAAGACGCTTCCACGGTCATGTGGCCGCATGACACGCACGGAACACTGTTACCTACCCACCGAAGTGGTACCTATTAATCTACTTGCATTTGCATGCTTTCGAATTGCTAGGTTGGCAAGAGCTGGAGCTAGTGCGGGAGCTCACTCCGTCACACGGGGCTAGGGATTCGAACCTCGGAACTTGCAATCTTCCGATAGACAAGCCTGGCATCTTACCCGCTGAGCCACCATGCCCCTAAGTTTGCTACCTTGATATAATATGGAATCTTTTTGCTTTGATAAATAATATATCTGCTATTCAATTCACTCCAAAGAAATTTGAAGGGGCTACACTAAGCTTAAGAGCCAGTTTGGTGTAATGATTAAGGTGCTGGGCTAGAAACCAGGAGGCTGTGAGTTCTAGGCCCCCCTTAGGCATGAAAGCCAGCTGGGTGACTTTGGGCCAGTCCCTCTCTCTCAGCCCAGCCCAGCCCAGCCCAGCCCAACCCACCTCAACTCAAAGGGTTGTTATTGTGAGTAAAATAGGGAGGAGGAGTATTAGGTATGTTTGCCACCTTGAGTTGACCAAAAATATTTTTTAAAAAGGGTGGAATAAAAATATAATGATAATGATAATGATAATGATAATAATAATATAATAATAATAATCAGCTTACTAAGAAATAAATGCTATCCAATGTCCCCAAAATAATCTAGAATTTAACCAGGTTTAAGTAACCTGAATATTTATGGGAAACTATATAGTAACTCAGGAGAGTGCTAACACAAAAGTAAAATTTATTTTATACCCATCAGTATTGTAATCCTGCAAGTTAGCTAGCCAATTTCAGATAGGCCTTTATCTTGAGAAAGTTACTAAGTCACTTAAGGAACAGATGAAGATATCTTTAAAATTCCTACTTAATCATGAATAAGCAACTGCTGATATATACATATGGCTCAACTACAGGTTGATACATCTATAGCTTGGCTGGATGATTGCCCGTTGGATACACCTTAGGACATCAGCTATATTTGGATGTCACATTGAGTTCTAGTGCATGCTCTTTCACTTGGTCACAATTCAAACCACAGACATTTCTGGATCTGATTAACCATTCCTGGTGGGAGAAAGACTAACAGGACCGACATATGTTGATTAACAATTTGATCAGAATTAGAAAAGGTTTTCACTTAATACGATTCTAGCTGTTAGTACTGGACTAAGACCAAGCAGACATGGGTTCAAGTCCACCCTCAACTACAGAACTTCACTTTGCGACTCTGGACCAGTTACTTACTCTTAGCTCAACCTACCTCACAGGTAGGGGAATAACTAGAATAACTATGTTATCCTGCACTGAACATACAGTAGATGAAAGGTAGAATATAAATTCATTATGAATGAATGAATGAATGAATGAATGAATGAATGAATAAATAAATAAATAAATAAATATGCCCACTATCTTTCCTACAATGACATCATAGCATTATAAGATGTATATAAATATTATGTACATCAATTATAAATATTTTACTATACATACAGTAGTACTAGATTCCATGACAGGACTTCATCCATAATATTCACTGTTTCAAAATGTGCACAGTTAATACATTTTGCAATCAATAACGTGAGTGCTAGGTTGGAGAACTGATACATGTAATAAACTGTTTGAATTACAGTTAACTTCTCCCTAAGGAATGTTCAATGCCAACATTTATTATTCTAGAATTTTTCCAAAATCCAAAAAAAATTGACAAACCTTTATAGCGGGCAATCACTGTTGTGACAAGTTGGGCATTAGATTCTGTGATCAAAAGTAAGAGTTTAATAGTTGCTTTTCCTCTGGCAGGATTGGTAGTAGAGGAAATCTTGTAAACAAGTTCATCCAAAAGGAAGTGTAGGGCCTTTTCAGGTACTTGAACTAATGCTTTACTGAGAAAACAACAAAGAGATGAAATCATATTGGAATAAAAATGGTGGATGAGAGATGGGCAGGATTACAAGAACTACAACCATATTGTATATAAAAGTGCACTAAACCAGCTTGGTCTAGTGGTTAAGGCAACGCGCTAGAAACCAGGAGACTGTGAGTTCTAGTCCCACCCGAGGCATGAAAGTCAGCTGGGTGACCTTGGGCCAGTCACTCTCTCTCAGCCCAACTCACCTCACAGGGTGGTTGTTGTGGGGAAAATAGGAGGAGGAAGGAGTATTTGGTATGTTTGCTGCCTTGAGTTATTTATAAAAATAAAAATAATAAACGCGGGATAAAAAAATCTAGTAACCAATCAAAGAGAATATTTGTAGCTCAGGGTTGAACTGTGGAGTCGCACTGAAGACGTTGCCTAGCCTGGCAATGAAACGTCTGCAAGAAAACAACAAGGCTCAGAGAGCACCAAGGACTCCACAAAATCTAGTAAATAAATAATACATAAAAATAAATAAATAAATGAAGCTCCATCAACTTGAAAGTCAGAGGGCTCCAATGTAATCATAGACCGTTTCTTTGATGCATGTCAGGCTCCCCACCGCATCTGCCTTTTACATTTTAAAAAACATTGGAATACAAAAATGAGAAGGTGGCATGTTACAAATGGGTCCTGTAAGCATTCTTCAAAAATAGAAATAATGGGTAGCTGCAGATGCCTGATGCTTCATTTGGTAATGTTCTAAACTGGCTCCCAAGGGCTACACTGAGAAAAAATATAGGAGCATCTCAAAGACAGCACTAGCAGGTAGCATTTTTTTCAGCTGGTGCTCTGTAACTGGCTATTTCCCTTTAATAATCATTTCATGAATAGGGAAGCACCTCTCCCAGCACTCATTTTGTGAAAGCATCCACGTTTCCAACATTCCAAACATGTCCACCAGTCAAAGAAGTGGAGTACCACCTGCTTTAAACTATGACTGTAATCCTGTACCTCTGTTTTAGAATGATGAATATGATGTTATGAAGATGAAAAGCTAATTAACCTAGATAAATTATTCATATTTTAAGATGAATTTCAATCTATTTTTTTAATGTTAAAGATACAATTTAGTAAATATTTACCTATTGGTCCTTAAAATATTCTGCAAGAGTGACAGAATCATGGTTGATGTTTCATCATCATCAGTTGGCAGCAATTGCTGGAAGTGTTTATTCTGAAGCACTAGGGCAAAAACAGGAAATCTATTTCAAGCAGAATGTAAATCTATGCTTAATTTTTTTTTCAGGGGAGGAGAGTGGCAACTAACAGCAACCCTCTAAATGCAGATCACAGGTGAAATATTTGATCAGAAACCACAACAACATTCATACACAATGAAGAATTTCCAGGCTTTTCTTCCCTTACCATTTTCTACTAGATGAATGTGACCTCCACACAACCAACAGATGGCATCAGTTACTGTCCTGAAACAATGTAGAAATTCATTTCTTTCTTCATCCTGAAAGAAAACATAAAGGAAAACTTACAATTAAAATCCCTGAAACACGTAAATTAAACAGTGATTATACCTCAAGCTACATTTGCTGAACAGATAATATTCTTCTAAAGCTGGGAGAGGGTGGGGGGAAGCAGGACTGGGGGAAACTTAAGTTACAATGCAGGCACAGTAAGAGAAAAAGAGAATAACCTTTTTCCTTCTTATTCTGAAACTTCTCCAACCAAGAATAATCTATTTCTTTGCAGGATCCAGCATGTCTCTTAGTGATAACTAGTGAACAAAAATGTACTGTGTATCACAATGTTCTTAAACACTTGGAATATTGTGTATTTTTACTCTTACTGAATTTGGTACCCTCAATATGCTTTGGACAGCAACTTTCATGATTCCTATTAGTAATGATACTGAGGTTGATGAGAAATGTGATCCATATTAGGTTTGGGAAAGCTGATATATGAAACTAAATTAACAGATTTGGTTAAGTGTTAGGGGAGGAAGAAATGTTAATGATAAATCAATTGGAATACTTTTATTATGCTTTGGAATCGGAAGCTGCAGGACTCTGTGCAGCCATAAATTGGTGCAGTGTGAGGATTTTGTGAAATCTATTATTTTGTATGTATTTTCCAGGTATTGAAATGAAGTGAATTATGCTGTTTTATTAGTTTCTGTTCGTTTTATCACAAACATGCAAATATATGGGCAGGTTCAATTATTTGAAATTACAGTATTATATATCAAGTACTCATATGACTTGAAAATATAAGTATGGATACACTGCAAAAAGAATAAAAACACATAAAGAGACAACAGCAGAACATCTGCCTTGGCAATATTAACTGCGGCATCAGTCTACAACCAGAGGCAGGTCTAATAATTGCCACATTTCCATGTTCCTTGTTCTATTATTCTGAATAAATGATTAATGAAGCTGTGTGCTGATGCATTCTCAAACTAGCCTAAGTTCAACATTTTCCTAGTCCCTATTATCAAGCAGAGTATTATCAAGCATTATCAAAGAGGGACAGTGCACTGCGTTGATAAGAGTCTTGAGTCCTGACACCACAAAAAGTATGCAAACCCAGGGTCACTTATGCCAGGAATTAGAAGAAGTGGAAATCTTCACCTGCCCAAATTAACAGTTTTGTACATTAATATGCCAAGGTATTACAAAATGGCTCAAATACCTTGATTGCCCGGATGAATCGTGCTTGCAAACGCCTTCCCAAGAAGAGGAGGCTGTCTGTAGCAGAAGGAAGCAGCTTATTGTAAAACTCCTCATGTTCTGTTTTCACCTCAAGACCTACACAGCATTGACTGAGAAGGAAAAAAAATGTTTTTCTCCTCTGTAGTTTGCAAGTATTATAGCCATAACCACGCTGTATTTTTACCTTAATATCTCTGCTATCTGGGCAGCCGTAGTCCAGCCTCCAGGCACTTTTGTATAATCTTGCTTAAGGACTAGTAGACAGTACTGAACTAGATCACAGTAGTATAAGTCTTGTTTAATTTTCTTCGATTCATTACTTCCAGGGGATGCACTCGTTAAAATTTCTAAGAAGAAAAAAATTAAACTGCTTAGGTTTTGATCCCTCTACAAATAACAAGTACAGCAGGCTGCAAGACAGGTCAAAAGGGAGCATAGCAAAAACCACAAAATAAGGCCATAACAATTTGGAACCTCAGTTACTAAAGCAGAGGTGACCAGTTCCTAGATAAAATATAAAAAACAAGCTATACAATTCACATCAAAAAGGCTTACAAATTATTTTAGAGTGAAAAGGAAGGCAGTCAAAAAGTCAAAGGGATGGTATAAAATGAATCAAGAGGCAATAGAATGCAAATAAACAAACACTTAGTGTTTAGCCAAAGAGAAAATGCTTTGAACACATATGAACAGTGTCCACAAGACTGTAATAAGGGACTAATTTTGAGTTGGAATTTGGGTAATCAGAGGGTAAGACTTCCTTATTCTGCACAGCTAGAAAGAACCAGCTTTGGCAATAACTTCCTTGACTGGAAAGCAGCCCTCTAAGAACCGATAGTTCCTCTAACTGAAATGCTACTGTGGTTTATTCTTTGTCTCATTTTGTTGATACTATTTGCATAACGTGCTTACCATGATTAAAATAACCCTGATTTACTTAATTCACCTGATTTTCTAGGCTTGTGTGATACTCTGAGCTATAAATTCACCATATGGACTGAGTTTGCACAGCACGGCCACAGCTAAAACGTGGCTGACCAGTTTATGGATCAGTGTATCGAGCCAATATGTGTCTGACTGTAGCTTGAATCATGTCAACTGGATTTCTATTTTCTCAGTGGAAACGTTTCGCTCCTTATCCAAGAAGCTTCTTCAGTCTGAGCAAAGTTAGTAAGGGAATCCTTAAATATGTTTCTAAGGTGGCTGTGGGACCTTGCACCTGGGGCTAGGTCATGGTTATTTGAGATGTTTATTTCTAAGTCCCTTTATCATCCAAATAACCATCTCAAATAACCATGACCTAGCCCCAGGTGCAAGGTCCCACAGCCACCTTAGAAACATATTTAAGGATTCCCTTACTAACTTTGCTCAGACTGAAGAAGCTTCTTGGATAAGGAGCGAAACGTTTCCACTGAGAAAATAGAAATCCAGTTGACATGATTCAAGCTACAGACAATTCCACCTGGATGACTGAGAACCTTCATCGACAATATGTGTCTGATCTGCTAACATATTGGATACTAATTTTTATCAGAAGTCTGGTATACTTTTTCTGAGTAAAAATTTTATTAAAAGGTATAAACTTTCATGAACTGTACTCACTTCATCAGGTGCATGGAGTTGATCAAGCTTATGACTTTTAATGAAATTTGTTAGTCAGAAAAGGTGCTACTAAATTCCTCCTAATTTTTCACTACCATATTCCGCTTTCCTTCTACATAATTCATATCATACAATTCTTTCTGGGAAAACTTAAAGATACAGAAACCCACTCTAATTCTTACCCCATGATTAATTTATGGATCAGTGTGTCATATGAATATTGTTATAAAATAAATCCATTCTATTGAATAAGAAACATATGGATAGCTCCTGCTTCTTCCTTTTGGTTTCCAATCTTAATGCCTGAAGTGTTATTTTTTTTCCCTTTTCCTAATTTGCCTCCAGCATCTCATGTCCTGCATAACAATATTAATTTTGTAAATACACAAAACATCAAGATTGATCATGTAAATTAAAAACACATATTAAAATCAAATTAATCTAATTTAAAACAATGGGGGACAAAGAAAAAGAGAGGTTTATGTATCCATAGAGGGTTTTTAAGGGGTGTGGTGGCTCAGCAGGTAAGACGCCAGGCTTGTCGATCGGAAGATCGCAAGTTCGGAGGTTCGAAACCCTAGCAATTCGAAAGCATGCAAATGCAAGTAGATTAATAGGTACCACTTCGGTGGGTAGGTAACAGCGTTCCACGCGCGTCATGCAGCCACATGACCGTGGAAACGTCTTCGGACAACGCTGGCTCTTCGGCTAACAAACGGAGATGAGCACCGGCCCCTAGAGTCGGACACGACTGCACAACTCTGCTGGGGGAACCATTACCACTATTAGAGGGTTTTTATGTCAACCTAACTTCTTAAAAAATATTTTACAAGTAAGATCTTGAGCAAGTTCATGGTCCCTGTCCAGCAGTACATTCATTCCTATAGCTATTGTATTGAGAAGATTCACAACAACCTCATAATTCCCATACTGATCAAGTCTTTCTTCTCTGTAATACCAGAATCTCTTCTCTGTATGTACAAATGTCCTTTCCAGAAATCCCAGTGGAAATACCTCTACATTAACAGAATACTGAACCTGACGTTCAATCATGGCATAGCAGGCTCAGCACATACAACACCTTTACCTTATGCTGCTGTGCCTAAAGGATCTTACTCAATTTACCTTTCAGCTTTAGTAGCAACACAGGAATATCCTGATCAGGGCTTTCAGTAATCTGAGCAGTCAGAGACAATATTCTAGAATCCACAGGAAGTGGCTTCATTTCACATAACATTAACTACAGAAAGAAAGGAAAAAAGGCTGACAAGATAATGATCTTCAGTAAGTGACAACACCACAGATATTTTATGGCAAGCAACAGTTTAAGCAAGATGCAATAAATAGATTTCATCTAATAAAATCCACATCCGATTTCCATGAGAGATATATTTTAACTGAAGCTAATTTTAATATCAAATTCATACACATTACTCTTTCTACTAAAATATTATCTTCCTTTGGTAACAGCAATACTGGTTTTGATATTTTATTATTTATTATTTATCCAATTTATTTATGATATATTTTTATCTCACTAGTATAAATCAAAGGCTAGGGTTCTATGTTCACTCTCAGGCATATATATATTTTGTGCATTTTGCAGATCATAATCTCCAAATGCTATGTTAAAGACACAGCCTTCATTACTCTGTGGAAAGATAGGAGTGTGGGGCTAAGGACAGCATATTTCACAGAGGGGCAGCAATTACTAAGGCAGACTACTTGGGGGCCCATCCTGTTAAATGATCAAGTAAAATGTATAGAAATATCACTATCTGAAGAGAACTGTTATCCATCAGACTAAAGAAACACAGATTAAATAGGTCATTGCATTATCCCAAGCAAGCAGCTCCTTATATTATAATCAATCAGCAACAATTATGAAGCAACATTGCCCACTAAAACTGAAACTATATCACTCACAAATATCAATTAATTTGGTCCTAATTAGATTATGGTTGAAAATAACAGGATACAGGTAACTTTAGAGAGAGAGGGCAAAATATAAATGCATTTATAACTGCTGTCAAAATGATCGGAAGCTGCTTCTTTATAATCTTTTTCTTTCTCTTTTCTTTTTCTCTTCTTTCTTACTTATTCACTACTCTTTCTTTTCTAATATTTGTATTGTTTTTATCTTGTTAAAATTTTCTTCAATAAAAATTATATTAAAAAATGAAAATAACAGGATGCATGAAAGTAAATTAACTAATTTACTTAGGGAGAGCCAGTTTGGTCTAGTGCAAGGGTTGGAAATGGCGGCTCGCGAGCCAGATGCGGCTCTTTGGCCCCTTGAATGTGGCTCTTCCTCAGCTGAACTCACCCCCGCCCCTTCCACGCAATTGGCCCCCGCCCGCAAACCCCGCCCCCTGGCTCTCGCACTGAGCGAGGCCCGGCGCGGCAGGGAGGCGCTGCTGGCCCGGGACGCGGCGCTGTCGGAGGCGGCGCAGGAGCGGCTGCAGGGGCTGCTGCGGCTGGAGATGGCGCTGCTCCGCAGCATCCAGGAGCTGGGCGAGGGCGCGGGCCCGGGGCGCGAGCGGCAGGGCGGCGCAGGGCGAAGAGCCGCCTGCTCTCCCCTTGGTCGCCTCCGGTCCGAGCCTGGCTCGGCTCCCCTGGCCGCCGCAGGGCTCGGGTTAGCGGGGGCAGAGGACACCGAACGGCGGGGTGGGGGGATTGATGGGGCGGGAGGGTGCACCCGGAGGGCCTCCCGCAGCCGCTTCTCCAACGCGCCCACGGGAACCCTCCAGCTCCGCCAACAGCCCCAACAGCGCCGCCCGCCCCATCCTGCCGCCCGGCAAACCTCCGCCGGCTCCGTCACCCCGCCACCGCCCCGGCCCCCTGCGCTGCCCTGCCGCTCACGTCCCGGGCCCGCGCCCTCGCCCAGCACCTGGATGCCGTGGAGCAGCACCATCTCCAGCCGCAGCAGCCCCTGCAGCCGCTCCTGCGCCGCCTCCGACAGCGCCGCGTCCCGGGCCAGCAGCACCTCCCTGCCGCGCCGGGCCTCGCAGAGACGGGCCTGAAGGGGCGCAGAGGCCGGAGAGGGAGCCGGCGGGGAAGGAGGCGCGGGTCCCGCCCGGTGGAGAGGGCGCAGCCTTCCGCTCTCCCGCGCCCGTCCTGCCGGCCGGAGGGTGGCAGCTCTTTCTCCGCCAGTCCCGGTGGGGCGGCCGGGCCGGGTTCGCGGAGCCGCTGGCTGCGCGGAGCCGCTGGCTGCGCCCCCTCCCTCCGTGAGCCCCCCCACCCCCTTCCACGCAATTGGCTCCTGCCCGCAAACCCCGGCCCCTTCCACGCGATTGGCTCCCGCCCACAAACCCCGCCCCCTTCCACGCAATTGGCCCCCGCCCGCAAACCCCGCCCCCTGGCTCTCGAGCATTTCAAAATGTGCACGAGCATGCCAAAATGGCTCCCGGGATAAAAAGTTTGCCGACCCCTGGTCTAGTGGTTAAGGTGCTGGGCTAGAAACCAGGAGGCTGTGAGTTCTAGTCCCGCCTTAGGCATGAAAACCGGCTGGGTGTCCTTGGGCCAGTCGCTCTCTCTCAGTCCAACTCACCTCACAGGGTTGTTGTTGTGGGGAAAATAGGAGGAGGAAGGAGTATTAGGTATGTTTGCCGCCTTGAGTTATTTATAAAAAAATAATAAAGGTGGGATAAAAATTAAATAAATAAACTAATTACTATTCTGAGGTGGTAGCAGGATTAATAACAATTTGTTAATAACTGGGATAGATTTTTGGAAAAAAACAAGGAAGAAAATAGGAATAAATAAGAGCTCTACAATTTAGGGCCATATTGAAACTCATTTGGTTATTATCAATTTCATCAGTTTGGAAACTGATTTCTCATGTGATAATGCTTCTCATTGTGATATCAGAACGATGGTAGATGTTTTAATGCTAGCTTACCCCCATGTGTTTCAAAGAAGAAAGAAAAAATCCTAAATATAATACAATATTTTCCTTGAAGATCCAAACACTGAAATCAAAAGGGGCAACCAAAGTGATAAGAACTGAAACAGTTCCCCTATAAGGAAAGATTACAATATTTGGGACTGTTCAGCTTATAAGAAAAGCAAGCAAGGGGAGACATAATAGAAGTAAATAAACTCAAACAAGGCATGGGAATTGTGAACAAAGAGGTTTAACTTATGTTACAGCTTTGATAATTCATTAATGAAACTGGGAGATTCAAGACTGACAAAAGGATATTCTTTACCCAACACATAGTTTAATTATGAAAATAGGAACAGTAGACATGGGCATCCATTTAGGTTCACTGTTAAAAACAGTGTTAGGCAAATTCATAGAGGAGCATATTATCAATGGCTACTAGTCTTGAAGGCTGTTCACTATCTCCTGAAAAATAACAAGCTTTAGCTACTAACTGTAGGAAGAAAAAGGGGAAGAGGACAAATGCTTTACAGTTGATAGTTGTGACAAGCTTCTTGGATGACATCTGATAAACTTCTGTAAACTAGACAAGCACTGGGTGTGACCCAACAAAGCTTTTATGTTTTTAAAACTGGTGTAATAAAACATATCACTTCTAATATAAACTGTATTTCTACTTTTTCTTGTTGCAAGCTTTATTATCTTAGATGTTTGCATCAGTCTTCCCAAATTCAGTATCTTCTTTGTATTAGCTATATGCATATAGCATACTGGTCCTGGGCCACAAGTGGCTAGTTATATTTTAGTTCAGCATGTTGTATGACCTCAGCCCATGTGGCTAGTTTAGCAGTCAGTGAGTAAGCTTCTCATGCAGTCATACCCATATTGGGACTACCACTTCTATATTCCTTCTAGAGCCAACAAGGCGGAATATTGAGATACTGGAGGGGGAGACCCAGGTTCAAATCGCCACTGATCATGAAGTTCACTAGGAGATCTCCCATCAGTTTCTCTCAACCACGTGGTTGTTAGGGATACAGTTACCCCTATGTAAGCCACCTGGGGGGATTTAAACCCCACTACTGTACAACATTGTAAGGTAGGTTGGGGCAAGGAAAGCAACTGACCCAAAGTCATCTCCAGGAGTGCCCTGCTCATAGCCAGTGGCAGTACCTAGACAATTCTGGCTGATCTCATAGAAGCTAAACAGGTTAGATTTGGTGAATACACGGTGATGGAAGACAACCAAAAATCCCTGGGTTGTAGAATTGTTGAAAAAAAAAATCAAAGAAGGTAATGCCAAGTCATCCCCACGCTGTTGACAAGAAAACCATAGACGCATCCATGAAATCATGGGAATGGCGCTCGACTCGCGGGAGACAGCGCTTTTTTTAAGCCACCTGGAGCTCTTAAAAAACAAAGACGGGACATAAAATGCAGAAAACAAATGAGTAACCCCATATCAACTTTGTAAAAGCCAGTTCATATTATTTCCCCCTCCCTCTGACCAAGCATCATTTCAGCAACTGTCTGCGTCATAACGTCCTCATTGTGGGCACGACGTGGCCGCTCAACCTCCCCAAAACCACTCACTGAACCTCAGCATCCCTTCTCTCACTCTCCTCCTCCTCCTCTCCCGACCGGAAACGCTCTTGTGCCAACGGTTGTGAGATCACAAGCGCTTCCAACCAATAGAATCGGTGCTCTCCCCTCCTGTGGTTCACTTTCACCACCTCCCATTGGCAGGCCATTTCCCAACCGTCCTAATTAGCATAACACGTCTTTCCTCCTGGAAAGCAGAGTCCCACAGGCTGGGGCGGCTTTAACGGACGGCTACCAGCAGTGGGCGTGACCCCCTAGACCGTCGCAACCAATAGGGAGGTAAGCCCTTCCTCTTGCGTCGCCTCTCGCTTAGGTACCCTCCCCAACCTCTCCACTTCTAAGAAAGGAAGGCGGCGCTAAGAGCTCCCCATCCAGTGAGGAGAAAGCGGCGTCTGACACAGGGCGTGGCCTCGCGCGGCGGCTCCGTCCCTTCTCCCACTGGCGAGCGCAAGAGATGTACCTGGGCAGTGGAAGCGGCGTGGTGGCGCGCGAGGGTGCTGGAGAGAGGCGAACGACAGAGGAAGGAAGCGGCAAGTGGGTGTCTCGGGATGAACGGGGCGGCCCGGGCGCTCTTCGATAGCAAGGAGCGCGTCCTGCTGCTGGGCGAGAGTTTCGAGAAGCAGCCGCGCTGCGCCTTCCACACCGTGCGCTGTGAGTTGAAGCGGGAGCTTTAGCTGGGGGCTGAAGCAGGTGGGGAAGGGGCTGCGGGGGGGGGGGGGGAGAGTTGAGGCTTGCTTGAAGAATGCGCAAGTGAGGACCGAGCTCTGGCTCACGAGCAGCGGGGACCCTCGGTTGTTAAAGTCAACCCATAAGGCAAGAGGGGGGGGGAATCTTTGGGGACTGAGACGTAGCCTTCATGATCTGTGCCACGAGGAATGTGCATTTTCCAGGCACATTGTTACCGCGGTTGTTGGCGTGCGTGTCTGCTTAAGATTGTACCCATGCTGACGTTTTGAAAGCCCGGAGACTTTCGAGGGAGAAGGGACAGTGTTCTTTGTTGCGGGTGTTTATTTATTTTAGATTATGAAACAAACTCAGAATGACACCCACGCTGCTTTTCTGCAGGAGGATTAAGGAGAAAGGGCATGCTCAAGGGGTATTTAAGTGGCACGATGCCTATTTCATTTTCATATCCAGTAAGTCACTGGAAAACTTTCTTGTAATAGGGGTTAAACACGCTTACATCGTCACATGTATCAGTTTCATTCCCTGGCTTCTCAGCTAGTCAGTTTAAGAGGCCATCTGTTTTTTAAGGGAAGGGGACTTTGAAAACAGGTAAGGAGAATCTGGTGAAGCTAGCTGGAAGGTGATCGGCGGCAGTGAAGCGAAGGAACAGCAAAGGGATTGGGGCGTGGCTTGGGGCGAGAAGGCTTGGGAGATAAGCTGAGTTTCCAGAGGTTGCCCAACAACCTTCACACCTGCTGAACAATAGTTTATGAGCGTGTGAGCTTTTATAGGTGAGAGCATATTTCAATATCTCAGATGTAGAACAGTGTATTTTTAATGGGTTTTTAAAATAAAATAAAGTTTGTTCATATATGTGTTTTACTTACTTTCTTCTATAGACTCCACGTTTCTTCTTTGTGCTTTTAAACATTTCACATTCAGCCCATAGAGGAATAAAAACCAGTTATCACTACCCAAATCATATTTTCTAGGACAGTATAGCTGGACAAGATCCAATTTTTAAAACATTTTTATGCATTTTGGGCTATGTGACGAATGATAGCATATTTTGTACAATTCAGTGCAAATTTATTTGGAAGTAGGTCCTGCCATATTTATTGCAACATTCATTATTAATGTTACAGAATTGCAACCTAAAGATTTACATTCACTTTAGAAAAGATCTGCTAAACTTCAGCTTAACTTGATTGTTTAAGTGCTTGCAATATGGAAACGGGAGGGGGGATACATTTATTTAAAACTTACTTGAGCACTCTGCAGTGTCAATAATTAACAGGACCAGTTAACAGGATCAAGGGCACACTAGACATTTTTAGAAAAAAAATGCAACAGTATCCTGGCGGTACACAAACTAGGTTTGTAACTTTTTAGTCTAATGAAATACCTGGTAAGAGTAAAATATTTCTTCAGCTAATTTAAGGTGCACTGTATTATTTAGTAAAAGAAAAAAAGCTGACATCTAGTGGCTTGAGATCACCTTTCCACAATTTAAAGCCCTGTATATGCATTGGATAGTAACTGTCATCATCCCTAATCAGTATACTTTTGGAGAGCCACAGGTTAGATTAAAACAGTGATTAGTTCCACTGGATAGGAATACATATTACCACAATTGTAACTCCCATGTTACATGGGCATGGGAATGCACATCTGGGATATTATTTGGATTTGTAACCTGAAATAATATCTTTCTTTCTTTCCTGAATCTTAGTTCTGTATTTTCTCTTGAATGTGACAATTAGTTGGAAATGGAGATCTGTTTCAAATTGAATGACGTATTTTTGTAAAAGAGTGCTGCTCAGAAATGTGACAAAAAATGCTCCTTCTCTGTAGCAGTGCCTGTCCTCTGGAATAAGGTTCCACCAGAGGTTTGAACGCTCCCCCCCCCCACTGGTGTTTCAAAGGGCTCTAAAGACCTGGCTCTTCGCCTAGGCCTTTGGCAAGCATGATTGAACCCCCTTTTCTTCCTTTTCTTTGTTCCCATCTGGGTTTGTTATCTCTGCCATCTTTGATCTTCTTTGTTTTATGTTGTTTTCTTGTTTTAAATGTTTTTAACAATTTGTAAACAGCCCAGAGTCACTAGGAGTTGGGTGGTATATAAATTTAATAAATTATTATTAATTTATAATAAGTAGTGGATTACTCCTATGGGCTCTTGAATAAAACTGAACAGGATAGTTAAACTAGTAGTACAAAAGATATCCACTGAATAATGTAGCTTTTCCATTTATCTTGTAAGTTGCTCAGTATTTAAGGGGTCATAAGTATTTATGATTTTATTCAGATGACTTCAAACCTGCATCAATTGATACATCTTGTGAAGGAGACCTTGAAGTTGGTAAAGGTGAACAGGTGACAGTAATGTTGCCAAATATTGAGGTAAAATTTCTGTATTCTTTAAAAAGGCATAGCTATATCTATGTCTTAAAGCATGATTATTTTTATGTAAGTGCATGAAGAATATAATTATCAAGGTAGTTAGATTATGCAGATGTGCTGTTATATTAAGGGGATGGATAGTTTCCTAGATGCTATTGAACTGCAATGGTGAAAAATAATGGAAGTCTTAAAATTTGTTTTTTATGTGCTTACTATGCAGATCTGTATTCTGTAAGAGATACTGGTTGCATGTGAGAGCAATAACAATAACAACAACAACAACAATAAAGAAGTAGTAGCTGCAAAAAATGATTGAGGATGACAAGACAACAGATCTGAAGTAGACATATGGGAAATAAATAATCCTAATAGAAAATAAATAAGGAGTCATTGTCCAGCCTCTTGCTAGTATGGGGATCCAAATTAAAGGAACACCCAATAAGAGAGCCTTTCTGATTATTTTGATTGTAAAAGTTCTATATATTTTCACCAAATTTCTATTTTTGAATCTGGTCCTGAGATACAGAATCTATATTGATGTCTTAAAAACCAACTTTTTATTTAAATGTTCATGGTTTTTTATTTCTGATTAAATAACCTCCCCCATGGTTTGCAGCTTTTGCTAATGTCAAGCACAGGCAGGATATCTTCTACTCAATAATTAATTCAGTATTTGTGGAAGATTTTTTTCCCTTTATCTTCTCATGGTTTACTTCTCAATTTCTAGTGTATCTTTTCTCTTACTCACTCTTTAGCCAAAACCAATACCATATTCTTTATTATCCTTTTAAAAAAGTCTCTCTAGAAGTTTGGTTTGTCTACATTTCTCAGATGTGCAAGCCAAGTTTCTGCTGTTTTTTTCATCACAATAAGCCAGAAACCTTCAACTTTCAAACATTCTGATTGAGCAAAGGTGCTGTTGCATACTATGCAATTGCTCCCACTTCTTGTCCCTACCAGTCCGAACTTCTAAAAAAGCAGAGAATATTGTATTACCTAATTCTTGTGGCTTGTTCCTCTTCTAACAAGCCAGAGTCATAAGTCAAAAACAAACATTGCTTATGTTTTTGCTTGTTAAGGGTGGTTTCCTGGTTTGTTTAGCCACTCCTGATAGGAGGAGCTGAGGGGGGATGACCAGACACTGATATGATTTGTGTTTTTTGTGATGTATGAAGTGGGCTGAGATTGATTTACTGAAGGGCATACATATAATGGTTCTTTCGATGAGAGATACTCTTCTTCATTCTGTTCTTCATTCTGTTAAGATATCAAAATATTTTCAGTAAATAACTAGTAAGTTAGAAAACCCAAATAGTTATTCTTCTATGATAGAACAGAACTGGAAAATTGCTGTATGTAACCTTGGAGCAAACTGGAATTATCTTCAAAAGTTGCTTGTTGCACTGCAATTTTTATAGAAATTTCAACTGTAAAAAGAGAAAGGAAAGAATAATTCAATTCATGGCAGTAATGGCTTGCAGTTGCTGATTCAAACATAAACTTGCTTTTTTAACCTTCATAACTAGGGAGGTATGTTAATTAAGGAGATGAAAGAAATTCTTTGTGGTTATACAATAAACAAAGGCAATGAATTAACTGAGCTGGGCTGAATTCAGTGTTCTCTGAAGAACTCTGAAAATGGAGATACATTTATTTAAATGATTTCATTATGAGACATGAATCCTGCATAATTGGCTTCCCTTTTTCATTTTACAATGAAATAGACACTCTTGAGGCTAAGTGTGAAACATAAGGGCTTTTAATTATAAAATACACAGCTCTGCCCTAATGGAAAAAAGCAGTGTTGATACTAGTAATTCTTTTCTGATTCAAAATAGGGCTCTACTCCACCAGTAACTGTTTTCAAGGGTTCCAAGAAGCCATATCAAAAAGAATGCATCTTAATAATTAACCATGACACTGGCGAATGTAGACTAGAGAAACTTAGTAGCAATATCACTGTGAAGAAAACCAGGTGGGTAGAAAAAATTAGCAAAGTTGTTTCTTCTTAAAATGTTATAGTTGCTGTGGGAAAAAGTTCAGATAAGCCTTGGTCTCATATGTCTTCCCTCCCGGTATCATTTTCCAGCATGAGTATCAAGTGCAGTGCAAAAGCTGTTCACTTCTGCTTCCGATTTTAATATTAACCACAGCTTGCAATTCAGATGTAAATTTAAACTATGATTAATTGAAACTGAAACAGCAGCAGCGGCTTTCAGTTTATTCCTTACTGCTATGCCAGAACAGAGGAGAGAGCATGCAGGTTCAAAGCCCTTCTAGTTTCCTTTCTGTTACAGTGAACTGTGTGTGTGTCCATACCTCAGCCATTTTAAGATGTGTGGACTTCAACTCCCAGAATACTGCAGCCAGCAATGCTGGCTGGAGTATTCTGGGAGTTGAAGTCCACATATCTTAAAATGGCTGAGGTTGAGGAACCCTGAACAGTATATAGTGACTATTGAAATGTACACCTGTGTAAGGCATTTATTTTGGAAGACTTGAGGCCCTGGATGGGAATCTATTTCTTCTGTGCCTGGCCTACTCTATTCAGTCTCTGGGCAGCTCCTATGCGCTTTCTTTAATTCCATTTCTGAGGCACGCTATATCTCTTTAAAATTATGCACTGGGATAAACCTAACTACTTTCCTGTAGATAAGCAAGTTTAGGGGTGTTTATTTTAATAAAAACTTCAGCATACTTTCATGAAATAACTAGTTGATAAATTGTATTATGGTAGGAACTATTATATTCATACATGTCTCAAAAATACACCTATTTTGTATTTTTTTAAAGAAGTGTTGAAAAAGCAAACTATCAGAAGAGAATATATGTAGCTCAGGGTTGAACTGTGGAGTCCTTGGTGCTCTCTGAGCTTGGTGGTTTGCTTGCAGACGTTTCATTACCCGACTAGGTAACATCATCAGTGCTAGTGAGTGTGGGTTTGCTCCCTGTTTATATACAGTAGCTTGCCCTGCCCCACACTGATGATGTTACCTAGTCGGATAATGAAACATCTGCAAGCAAACCACCAAGCTCAGAGAGCACCAAGGACTCCACAAAGCAAACTGTTACATATTTTTCAAGAATGGTTGTTTTTTAATGATCTGATGCAGAGGTGAAGGAAGCAGCAAGGTGCAGTCTCGTATTGAGCAGCAGCAGCAGCTAATGAAACATGCTAATAAGATGCCAAACAACAACAAATCTTCTCCACCAAAAGAAAAGTTGTCTCCGCCTTCTCCCATGGATGATATTGAAAGAGGTAAATTATAGATATATTCCTTGAGACACTAATCCTGAGGAGTGTTAAACTGAGTCTGTAATTTGAAGATGTTGAGACTGAAATTCTCATTGAGAAGGTAAGTTGGTCCAGGGTACACACCTTCAGACTCTGGTGGGATTCATATGGTTACATATCCACAGCACATACCCTGCCTGTATGTAGAAAAATATATAATGTGGGAAGGTTTTTAATTCAGCTTTCCACTCAGTTTGCTGGTTTGCTGTGTTTATTTGTGTGTAGAGGAGGATATTAAATAAGTACAGTATATAAATTCATACCCATATATTGAAGTACTAGAATCCAGATGTATTGCCTCTGAAACTGATCTTGTCTTGACCAAGTATTTTTCAGCTACAGATGACTACATAGGTTTTTTCATGTGGCTTTCCTGGTAGCCTTATGGAAATGGTTTCCCATTGACATTTTCAGATTTTTTTTTTCTAATTTCCCAATCTAGTCTGCAGTCCCAGGATTTCCTACTGAGTATCCAGGAATTAACCAGATCTGATCCTGTGTAGCTTTTTCAGGATCTGCCAAGGTCATCTAGGTGCTGCACAATATAGAACATATTCTTCTAAATAAGCCACATGATTGGTGTTTGTTTCTGCTTTGCCAATCCCTTTCATGAGCAAAGATTTGGCTGGTGCAACTTTTTGTAGACTTCGGAGGAGACTCCCTGTATTCTCCATCAGCTGGCTTGTTTTTCAAATGCATAGAACAGGGCTTTCCAAACTTTTGCCATTGGCGACACACCAACGGCTGGCCCACAAAAACCTGGAAGCACCGGCGGCGGTGCTTCCGGGTTTCCGCCACGGTGGCAGCAGCTGCCCCTTCGAAAAGGCAGGCTCCGGGGACCCCGCAAATGCCCTCGGTTCTGGCAAGGAGGCGAAAATCGTGCGCGCATGCTGCTGGGCTGCTTCCCTGCTGCACAGCTGATTGGCGCAGGGTGGAAATTCTCCGTGCCGATCAGCTGTGCGCCGGGAAGCCTGGCAGTGTGTGCGCGCGATTTTCGTCTCCCTGCCGGAACCAAGGGCATTTTTGGGGTCCCCGGAGCCTGCCCTTTTGAAGGGGCAGTGGCAGCAGCGGCGTCCTGGAACCCGGAAGCGCTGATGGCCTGCCACTGCCGCCCCTTCGAAAGGGCAGGCTCTGGGGACCCCGAAAATGCCCTCGGTTCCGGCAGGGAGGCGAAAAGTCTCGCTGCGCGCACATGCTGCCAGGCGCTTCCCAGCGCACAGCTGATCGGCGTGGAGAATTTCCACCCCAGGTGGCCCGGCAGCATGCGCGCGCAATTTTCGCCTCCCTGCCGGAACTGAGGGCATTTTCATCAGCACTTTGGGTGCTTATCTAGCATAGAAATGCAATGGATGAGGAATGGTGAAAGCCATGGAGTTTACCACTGCCCCCATTTGATTTCCATGCTTGCTGTGCATAAGAGATTTCACTCTTTTGCATCTAGTATAGGAAAACAATGGACTAAGTAGTCCTGGCCTTCCATTGGCTCTCCTTTTTTATTATCATAATAATAATAATAATTAATTCACTTCCTCTGAGCCAGCATGAAAACCAAGTAAGTTGACAGATGAGGGCAAAAAAATCTATCCTCCTTCTGCAAGACTGCTGCATTTTCATGTTGGTTGGAAAGAAAGCAGCTTCACTTCGGCAATTCAGTGTTGGCTGAAAAACAACAGAACAACTTACTCCTCTTCTGTCAACTTGCTCACTTACCATTATGAAATTCCATGCACCTCTGTCGGTCTACATATCTTCCTCCATGCCTCCTCTTCTTCAGATTAAAATTCATATAATCTCTAATTATTGTCTATGGTTCCAGAGGTTTATGGGATCTATAGTACAAGGTTTTTTTTATTACTGTTCCGTTACTGCACTGGATGCAGTATGCTGTATGTCATCCTTCCCTCTGATCCTTTATTCCTGCCCGCAGTAAAAAGAAGTATGGTGTGATATAACAATACAAAACTCCATGCTACACTACACAAATATACAACTGACTCTGTCTGTCTGTCTGTCTGTTACCTGGATTGTCCAGCCATGTCGGTCCTGAAACTGGTAATAGTTTATATATTCTCTTGGTCTCTGTCCTGATTCTTTTCTTTACTTTCTTTAATAACAGTCTCTAGTTCCTTCCTTCTGTTAGATTATGGCCTCATTTTCACTAAGATTTTGCATGGAGATATGCATGTAGTTGCCTAGATCTCAGGTGCCTTTTTCTGTGGATGCCGCTTTTCAACTTGGGTCATACTGAATTTGGGTTTTGCTTCTTTGAATGGCTTGAAAGTCATGCCATCCTTTTCCTTTCTTCTGTTAGTAACAGTGGGAATATCGTATGATGTAAAGTAAGATAGGATAAGCTTCCAGCTAATAACTGTGGCAGATGACTAGGAAGAACTTGGTTGGGTGGTGAATTAATGTTGAAAGGTGGTAGCTCGGTGTATTGATGGCTAAGGCATCCTTCTCAGGCAAAGTCCTTGAATACCCAGGGGAGGGGGGGAAAGCCATACAGGCAGGTGTTTCTTTTGTGACTCAACTCTGACTGGAAAGTCTTGTCATTTAGTTTCCTGAATAGCTGCTTAAAAAGTACCCAGTGCTGCAGGGGAGGGTGTTCAAGATTATATTAAAATGGAGAGTTTCTTTTCTAAGGGTGATTGCTTTGTTTAATATCTTTTTCTGAGTCACACAGTTCCAAAGAGGTTGCCCAGCATTCTGCCAACTTGACAATTACCCAGCAAGGAAGGACCTCCGAGGGGTGGGGTGGGGTAGACAGGAATGACACAGGGAATCATTACTATTTTGCATTGCCAAGTAGATGGCACCGGGTGGCAGAGCACAGGGTGGCAAAGGTCTCGGAGTGCAGAGTGGCGAAGGTGACTGCAGCTGGGACTGGACTGGGCTGGGGCGGCTGCGGCTTCCTGGGGTGTGGCAAGCAGCCCCAGAGCCATGCGGTTCTGGGGCTGCTTGCTGTCCCACAAGGCACGGTGCAGGGTGGCCAAAAGGGCAGAGATGGGGGTGAGATAGATGGATGGGGGGAGTTGGAGGAAGTCCCTTACCTTACTGAGGCTCAGGGCTGGGAGGAACCAAGCCCTGAATGGCTTGGATTGGGGTGGGTCCTCGGCTAACAACCGGTAAAATTCGCTTAATGACGGCAATGGGGATTGCCATCACTAAATGATGCGGTCATGTGACGTCTCACTTTATGACCGCATCGCTCAGTGACCAAAATTCTGGTCCCAGCTGTGGTCGTTAAGTCGAGGACTACCTGTATATACAAGTGAATGGACTTGGAGAAAGGAGTGGATGTCTCTGATCATTCTCCAACCATTTTTTGCTCTTTGGTATTAAAATAATAATCATGGGGTTATAGCTTCCTTTAACAGTGTAAGTCGGGATGGGGATTTAAATCAGCCCTGCTGAAGTTTTAACGCAGTTTGCCTAGAATCTGAGTGAGGTTGCATTAACAGTTGGCAGTGCTCCTGCTTGAAGGTCATCAGCAAATCCCATACAATATAATACTGCTGCTGTTTTGGGTTCATTAGAACTGGCAACAGTAGCACAGCTTAGTCTGGCTGAAGAGTACACCTCAAAACTGAAAATGCTGCATGGCAAATAGTGTTGCAAAAGTCGACTAGAGCCAGAATAGGAGTTTTATAGAACTGCAGAGCTTTACTGGGGAGCTGCTGAAGTCCACTTACTGGACTTTGATACAGACGTAGTAATTTTTTGCATTCCAAAATGAAAATTATTATACAAATAATCAGTGCAGAATTTTGATTTGAGTACAATTAATGTAAAAGGAGCATTTAAAGAAAGACGGGGTAACAACATTTCTTTAAAGCCTACAGCTTACTGTCAATGATATATGAAAGACTTAATTTATTAAAATGCTGACATATCTGATTTTAAGCTGATGCTATCCTCTGCTTTTGCTTTGTTTTATATAATGCTGTTTTATTATTTTATTGAATGTTATGGCATATTCTGATTCTGTTGTCTGATATCCCAAGGTGAAAGGCAGATTAAAAATGCTATTAACTAATAATGTTATAAGTGCATTCTCATAACCTTTGGAACCTGTGACTGCCAGATTTGATTAGTCAAGCCATGCTAACCCTTAATGTGATTGAATGAACTTGGTCTGGCGAGCCTGCCCAGACTGTTGCTAACCTAGAAGAGTATTTTGTTTGCTGCTGCAAAAACCTTGGAAAAACTCTTGTCAAAAGTTGATCTACACTTAACCTATGATCAGCAGAAGGATTTGTTTGTCACAAGTCAACTTGGCCCTTTCCAGTGCAGGTAGATCTACTAACAACAGCAGCTGCAGTGGTTACAGTCATTCGATTAAACTCTAATACTCGTTGCCTAATGGGGTACAGAGGAGTGGGGTACAGGTCTTGCCGTTTTATTTCTGCTGCTGCCGCTTGAAAAACAACAACTATGAAGCAGGTTTATTCATACGTATTTTGCATTTGCTCCTCAGGGCTCTGTATCCATATCGAAGATTGCTCAGAGAGAAGTTTGAGGAACCTTTTGCCAGGTTCTTCTCCAAGAGCATTTGTGAACCATCAGTATCAGTTTTGTGCAAAGAGGCCAGGACTGTTATTAATTATTGAAGAATCCCCTTGAGGTTATTATTGAGTTCTGTTTCAAAAAAGCTGCTTATACATTTGGAGGTTTTCTTCCTTTTTTAGAACTGTTATCTCCTCTCTTTATTTTTCTTCGAGTAGGGATTTCAGCTTTGGGAGTATCTGATCCAATTTTAACCTGTATACCACATAATTCATTATCTCCCATTAGGTTTGTGAACTGATTATGTGTGCCTTAGTCTTAAATTCTTTTTTCCCTTTTAAATTGTATTTTTCAGAGCTAAAAGCAGAAGCTAAAGTTATAGAGCAAATGAGTAGCTCTGATAGTTCGTCGGAATCAAAGAGTTCATCCTCTTCATCGACTAGTGAAAATAGTTCTAGTGATTCAGAAGAAGAAGCAAAGCTATCTCATCCCTTGTCAATGCCACACCTACAGCCACAGCTTCCTATGATGACAATGTCACAACAGGCCTTCCCAGATGTGGATATTGGATATCACAGAAGTCAAGAAAGAAGTGGCCGTTTGATGAATACACTGAGTAAGTAATGAAACAAAGCATGCTATGATAGACTTAGGCATGAGGAAACCACATGCTATTAGTTACAAATTTCCAGGCTTATTTTTAAGTTACATGGCAGCATTTTGGATTAGAAGCTGGGATAAAAGCTACATTGACCTCTCATTATGCTAAATTAAAATTATGCTATAAACAATATAGCACAGTTGATATCATCTACTTCTGATTTCAGAACATGGGGTTTTAAAACAATTTGTTCTAGAAGCATTATTAAATTTCAGAAATGATTTCTGCAATAGAGTTCACATTTCACTGCAATAAAATGTTTATTTTATCTCCAGGGCTGCTTTGCTGAGAATGATCTATGATCTGTACAGGATATGACATTTTTGCCTTTTCCCTATAGCAAATAAGTTACTCCTATTTGGTGGTCAGTCCTGGCCTTTATCCCAACCTTAGAGGCAGAGAAGGAAGTATGAATTATTATAGAATTGTAGGGCAATTACTGTTTTTTTATACAGTTCCCAAAACTGAACATTTTAGTTAAAACGCAAAGCATGTTGGCATGTCATATGTAAGTGGTAGATTCCCACTGTATTTTCCTGTTCAAAAAGTAGAGCTAGAGAGGGAAGCAAAGGAGTTTTCCTGCTTAATACTGGGATATAATATGAAATCAGGAACACGGGGGGGGGGGGGGGGGATAAATTGTAGCTTGGCTGTCAAAGCCAGCCAGAAATGATGGAACCTGATCATTTGTGTAGTCTTTGCTAATAATCTGCATGTATCTATACAGCCCATGTTTTATTCAGTTACACTATTATCAGACTTCATTGTTAACTCCAGCCTTCTATGGAAAACTTTTTTTTGGTTCTGTAAATATACGCCTTGGATTATACAGCAATTTATACTAATAAGAGTTATTAATTTTTCCAGCAATTTCTGTAATCTTACTGCTTCTTTGAGACTTTTTTTTTAATAATAAGGAAATCTTGATGCTTTTGTTAAATGTTTAGTTTGACAAAATTAAATTTTGGAAAGAAAACTGGCTTTCTTAAAATGTTTCTCTGTATTAACAAGGTCAGATCCATACATGTTAGTTTATTGGAATCTGGCGTGTGTCATGCATAGAAGATAAAACTGTTCATTAGCGTCATAGATCTTAATATCTATGACATCTCCTTGAGGGGGAGATGGGCGGTCATAGAAATTTAATAATAAATAAATAAAATATGCACTCAATAAGGCAAAAAACTTAACAAGGCTGTAGGCCTGCAAAAGATTTTATAAGGTTAAACAAGCATATAATTGTATGGACGCTTCCTGGGTCACATGAAAAACTATTTTTTAAAGCTTCCAATGATGGAATTGACAGTTGCATACAATAGCCAATGAGAAATAGCAAGGTTTTGATTTAGGTGGGATTAGTACCATGTGTTAACTTTACACCCCAAATTGGTGAAAAATCACCAAAACAGCCCAAGAGGACTGAACATGCTTAATGGTATGATGAGTAACTGGGAGGAAAATGGAATTTTGGAGAGTGTGAGAGAATATGATTGAATGGCTAGAAACTTGAACAAAATAATTGCATCATTGAGCATTTTGTTTGGGCTCTTTTAACACTATAAGGTTGATGAAGTAGAATTGTTCCTATGATAACTCATAATGCAGTATTGCCTTTTGTGGCAACACGAAGCCAGTTTATTATTCTTGAACTTTCTACAAGAATGTTATATAATTAAACATAATATGAGAAATTTCAAAGAAACTGTTAATTTTTAGTATTAACTGCCTCACATTTTAAAATTTAAATGCCTTCTTTTATTTAAACTTTAGTTTATATTTGCCTGGCTTCTAGGGCAAAGAAATGCATTAAATGTGTCCTTAGGTATTATGTACTGGTAGCAAGTTTTAATTAAAGAAACTTGATTCAAATTGCTTCTGCCTCAAATATTTATAGCCCAGTATAGATAATTGATGACCCCTCAATCTTCTGTTGTTGATTTCATATCACAAATTGCCATTGAAACATTTCTAGAAAAAAATCTTTTTTTTGCTTTGCATTGAAATAAATGGAAATTGCATATGATCTCATTTATGTGTTTGGGTGGAATATATTATTTGCAAATGATGCTTCTCATGTCTACACTTACGATAAAAATGGGAAAAACGTCTTTAAAGGATATTTAAAACTTTACTATTTTAAAGTTTAAACATTGAAGCCACATTGAATGCAACTAATTCTGCTTCAGGTCACCTTGTTAGGAGAGGTTTGTACAGTACCATAAGATGGATACTTGAATCTGACCCAAGTTTATAGAGTTACATAAGAGCTATAAACACCTCTGGGATATATATTCTCTTCTGAACCTTTCCCCCCAAATATTACTGTATATGTTAATATACTTCCAGTTTATAATCTTGCTCATCACTAAGTACACCTATGTGTCTGGCCAGCTATCCTTTCTTTCTCAACTGACCTAAATATAAGAAGACAAACTCTAAATTGTTTTTCCCAAAATGACTAATACTACCATCCTCCAAACAGTATGACAAGGACACCAAAATATGACATTATGCCATTGCCCATTCTGTTGCCTCTGGTGCTGTAGTCCCATTCTTCATACTTTTTATGAGGGCTAAATTGCAATCAGTTGTAACTGGTTACTTTCCCTCTGGAAAAGCTGGGCTTTATTTTAATTGGCAGGTTCAACAGGAAGGTTGAGTAATGTTGAAAGTTATTGAAAGCCTGGTGGATCCTGTGTGTTAGGAGTACAAGACACAATCAGAGATCTGTGATTGGAAACCCCATCCCTTTATTTAAAAAAAGAAAAGCAGCTGATGGAATGGAGGGAACAGGATCCAGATTCAGATTATGGTGTTGGGTTTGATTGCTAATACCTCTTTACTATGGTATAACTTGCCTTTTTTGATTTTAGGAAATGATCTCCAGTTGAGTGACTCTGGAAGTGACAGTGACGATTGAAGATCGTTTGACGTTTTAAAGATGCATTATTTCCCTTGTTGAAGATGAAAAGACATTTGTTTTGCACTAAGTTAAAAGTAATAAAATTGGAAGCATCTTATCAACTTTGATAATGAAGTTGACTTAATTTTTCTGACATGAAGTTCAGCATTCCTTCTGCCATAACTTTGTATGGCTCTTCTAAATGTCTGGATATTGGGTATTTTAGCCGGATCCAGAGTAGCTTCTACTACCTCCTTTACTTAAAAGTTAAAACAGTTAACTATTCTGTGTAACTTAAATGTGGAGGGAATACTTGTTTATAATATACATATTTTGGGTAAAACTTTTACTTGAGAACCTTGGCATACATATGTATAAGTAAAAGAAAGCAAATAGTTGATATCTGTTACATTTTTATTATTGGGAACTAATGGTATGAAAGTACTTGCTAATCAACAATATGGCACTATCCAATTTTGTGTAACTATTGAGCAATAATCAACACAATCTGAATTTCTAAATCTTTTCTAGCCAGTAGTTTTTCTGATATGGGTGTTACTAAAATTTTTGTCTTTGGTAATAAATTTGAATCAATTAATAACTTTAGCATCTTGGTAACTAAAGGTGTATCATTACATAACATGAATTTCCTCTTAAAATTCTGTTAAGATCAATGAATTGCTTTTGATTGGCTGAGAAACAATAAAATATTTATCATTTCCTTGATAACTTCTGTGCATATTGGAAGCATTTGTGACCCCTTTTGCCCTTTAAAACTGATATAATATAGGGAAATAATCTCTGACCTCATAATTACAAAGACTTTATGAAGCACGCAGACAAGCAAAACTATATAATAAGTGTATGCAGACCACTCCAATATTTCACCACACCAAAGTGAAATATTTTCCTATGTCTATGTCCCAACTGTTACTGTCATATATATAGCCACAAATAATTCTAAGGTAGGGGCCAGTAATTTACTATACATATTATCAGTGTGAATTCTAATACTTCGTGGAATAACATCTTTATGAATCAGTAAGAAATCTGGTTCTCAGCACTAATCTGGTCTTTTGTCAAAAAGATAATTGTCATTCTCAGAAACTTGTCTTGCACTAATTTAGTTTTTCATGAGCTGAATAAGCATGTGCTCAGGAGTTAGAACAAGATATGGCAAGTATGCTCAAGGTCTGGCAGCAGGAATATAAACATATTCTTAGATCGGGTGGGGAACCTTTTTTCTGCCAAGGGCCATTTGGATATTTATAACCGGGGACCGGGGGGTGGGGGGCGGGGTTTCTGGGATTTCCGCGGACCGGGGGCTGGAGTTTGTGGGCAGGAGCCAATCACAAGCACTGGGGGACGGAGCCAATCACAAGCACTGGGGGACGGGGTTTGTGGGCGGGAGCCCCGCGGGCCTTATACGGCCCGTGGGCCTGACGCCCACCCCTGTCTTAGATTCAAGAGACTTTCACAGTGCAAAGTCACATTGTTTTGGAGCTGTTTGGCACTACAGTGTTTGTTAGAAACAAAGAAAGAAAACTGGAATTTGATGGAAGTTCTCAGCTGACCAATTACGTCTTGTTCAGAAACAGAATAGCTTCCATAATGTTATCTGTTGAATTTTTATTTCCCTTCAGCTGCATAGAAGCTACTTTTTTCTTGTTATGTGAACACTTCTGGCACATAGTTTGAGGAGGCAGACAAACAATTGGCACCAGGTGTCATTTCGCATGGGAAAGTCCCAGGTGATTTGATCTTCTCTAGCCATGTACCTATTTAATTCATATACAACTTGTAGCCATGTAAAATCATAACCATACAAATGACTTTTCAAGGGGGGGAGAGGCTGAATAAAAAAAATCCTTGGAAGTATGGTTTGCTTAAGGTGTTGCTTTTACTTGGCACGTCTAGCAATAATTACTTGACAATTATAACTGCTTTATGGATGTGATTATAATATAATATATAAACAAGCTATTTCTTTACCCTACAAAGTGATGCAAATTGTATGAGTCTTGAATATTGCTTTCTATCAGTCCCTCCAGGGAGTGCCCATGTGCATATCTTTTCTCACACGATGAAGGTGGGGAATGCCCTAGATTTCTCAGTCTTGAGATGATACTCTATCTTAGCTGGATACTGTTGTCCCATCCACCACTCCTTTACTGAAGAGTGGTGGATGGGAAGAGGGCACAAGCCATTTATCAGCATACCACATTTCTCTATCAATGCAGCTGCAATAGACTGAGACAACATGTGATGTTGCATGTTTCCTGAAATTTGTACAGAACCTTCCCATTTATTCCCAGTGGACTGGCTGTAATTTTCCCAGTCCTTTAAAGAACCTTGAAAGAGATTCTGCAGTAGAGAGGAACAAACCCTGAAGCTTTTGTACTCTTTCCTGAATCCCTTTTAATATTGTTTCTGAAAGAGACTGTTTAAATAATTTAGGCACAACCAAAGTCAATGAATATGGAAGCAAACTTGAAGTTAAAAGGAATACAGCAGTGGGCGTCACGATTACAAGATTTGGTTGAGGTCTCTTGGTGTAACCCATCTCTGAATGTAATTAACTGTTAGGAGTGGCAAAAGTGGGTGGATGATGTGGCATAAACTGCAGGAACAGAGATCCTTATGCATTAAGGAAAAAGCAAGTGCACCTGTTTGTCCTTAATTTCGTTCCTTTTTTTGCTGTTTTGTTACAGTGGGGCAAAAAAGTATTTAGTCAGCCACCAATTGTGCAAGTTCTCCCACTTAAAAAGATGAGAGAGGCCTGTAATTGACATTATAGGTAGACCTCAACTATGAGAGACAAAATGAGAAAACAAATCCAGACAATCACATTGTCTGATTTGGAAAGAATTTATTTGCATATTATGGTGGAAAACAAGTATTTGGTCACCTACAAACAAGCAAGATTTCTGGCTCTCACAGACCTGTAACTTCTTCTTTAAGAGGCTCCTCTGTCCTCCACTCATTACCTGTAGTAATGGCACCTGTTTGAACTTGTTATCAGTATAAAAGACACCTGTCCACAACCTCAAACAGTCACACTCCAAACTCCACTATGGTGAAGACCAAAGAGCTGTCGAAGGATACCAGAAACAAAATTGTAGACCTGCACCAGGCTGGGAAGACTGAATCTGCAATAGGCAAGCAGCTTGGTGTGAAGAAATCAACTGTGGGAACAATAATTAGAAAATGGAAGACATACAAGACCACTGATAATCTCCCTCGATCTGGGGCTCCACGCAAGATCTCACCCCGTGGGGTCAAAATGATCACAAGAACGGTGAGCAAAAATCCCAGAACCACACGGGGGGACCTAGTGAATGACCTGCAGAGAGCTGGGACCAACGTAACAAAGGCTACCATCAGTAACACACTACGCCGCCAGGGACTCAGATCCTGCAGTGCCAGACGTGTCCCCCTGCTTAAGCCAGTACATGTCCGGGCCCGTCTGAAGTTTGCTAGAGAGCATTTGGATGATCCAGGAGAGGATTGGGAGAATGTCATATGGTCAGATGAAACCAAAGTAGAACTGTTTGGTAGAAACACAACTCGTTGTGTTTGGAGGAGAGAGAATGCTGAGTTGCACCCAAAGAACACCATACCTACTGTGAAGCATGGGGGTGGCAACATCATGCTGTGGGGCTGTTTCTCTGCAAAGGGACCAGGACGACTGTTCCGTGTACAGGAAATAATGAATGGGGCCATGTATCGTGAGATTTTGAGTGGAAACCTCCTTCCATCAGCAAGGGCATTGAAGATGAAACGTGGCTGGGTCTTTCAGCATGACAATGATCCCAAACACACCGCCCGGGCAACGAACAAGTGGCTTCGTAAGAAGCATTTCAAGGTCCTGGAGTGGCCTAGCCAGTCTCCAGATCTCAACCCCATAGAAAACCTTTGGAGGGAGTTGAAAGTCTGTGTTGCCCAGCGACAGCCCCAAAACATCACTGCTCTAGAGGAGATCTGCATGGAGGAATGGGCCAACATACCAGCAACAGTGTGTGCCAACCTTGTGAAGACTTACAGAAAACATTTGACCTCTGTCATTGCCAACAAAGGATATATAACAAAGTATTGAGATGAACTTTTGATATTGACCAAATACTTATTTTCCACCATAATTTGCAAATAAATTATTTCCGAATCAGACAATGTGATTGTCTGGATTTGTTTTCTCATTTTGTCTCTCATAGTTGAGGTCTACCTATGATGTCAATTACAGGCCTCTCTCATCTTTTTAAGTGGGAGAACTTGCACAATTGGTGGCTGACTAAATACTTTTTTGCCCCACTGTATATATTTTGCATTTACCAGCATTGACATAAGTTAATTGAACCACTCAAAGCTACTTAGCTATATCAAGTTGATAAAAATGGGAGCATGCCATTCTTATAATAAGCAAAATTTAGCTTTGTCTAGTATGAGGCATAAAACAAACGTATTAGATGTAATATTTTTATAGGGAAAGTTAGTTATTTAAAGCCAAGAACGGCTCAGTCAGGTTCCTGAAAGCTACAAGATAATTGTTACCCATTAGAAAAACATTAACTTTTGCTTTGATGCATGCTAATAATATGTTTAATACTTTGGCTCCTGCCCTAGGCCAGCCCAAGGTAACTTTCTTGTTAGTAGATAATCTTGTTCTGTAATTCAGTCTGTCATGCTTTTGAATAACAGAGTACTCACAGCATAAAAGTAAAGGTTCCCCCCGCACATTTGTGCAGTCGTGTCCGACTCTAGGGGCCGGTGCTCATCTCCGTTTCTTAGCCGAAGAGCCAGCGTTGTCCAAAGACGCTTCCACGGTCATGTGGCCGGTATGACGCACGTGGAACGCTGTTACCATCCCACCAAAGTGGTACCTATTAATCTACTTGCATTTGCATGCTTTCAAATTGCTAGGTTGGCAAGAGCTGGGGCGAGTGCGGGAGCTCACTCCGTCACGTGGGGCTAGGGATTTGAACCTCTGAACTTGTGATCTTCCGATTGACAAAGGAGAAAGAAGAGGCTTGTGTTAAAAAAGGAGGAATGAGCTTCTGGCCCTCAAAGTTATGTTGGCTCTCCAGCTTCCAAATGGCCAAAGATTGCTAGGATTTGACTTCAGGAACATCTACAGAGCGACTTAGCTAACAGGAAGTCTGCTTAGTTTTAGCTGATTGTATGCACCACATGCTATACCAAAAGCCCAGTTAATGAGTGCTTGCACATTGACAACCCCAACATACTGTGCCTGGCTTTTAAATTAGAATTTGAAGCCTAAATGTACTGTTAAAATTGGATTTTCCAAAACTGGAAAATTTAAACATGCAGCAAGTTTGGGTTACAAATATTGGGTTTTATTAAGCCAAAATATAGGAAATGTTGGCTGCTAGATGTTTGATTTACTTTGCCTTAAAAAAAAATCTCTTGCTGTTAGTTCTTCAAGAAAAATACAAACCTACATTATTTCTACAGATTATAGGATTAGTTTATTTTAAAACAACATATTCCTGTCTTCCTTTCTACCTTCCTGCCTTCCTTTCCAATGTGAGACATTTGCTTTTTGAATGTACTACATTATATCAACAGCAACAGGGTCTAAAAAGGTACAGTTCTGAACATTTGTTTCTGCCTGCAGCCTTCTGAAACTGAAATATAATTCAGATCATATGTTGCTCATTCTCATTTCTGATCCTAAATTTGTTGTGACAAGGGATTACTGTCTGAAGTGGTAATTATAACACTTGTTCCTATAAATATCTCATACAGTGTTTTTATTATAAAAAAATCTTTGGGAAGGGATAGCCTTGTTTATAATATCTAGATTAAGAAATATAACATGGAAAAGAAGGTTCAGCTTGGGTGTTAACAGAAGAGAAATACCTTCTTTCCCAGTCACAGATTTGGGAAGGAAAACAGTGAATAAGATGATGGTAAGGGGAAAACCCAGTATCTACACTGTTCCCTCTTCCTTCTGCTTTTCCTGAATTTATTACCATGGCTTCCTCCTGTGAAAATATGCTTAACTAGTGGCTTACACACTCTACTGACTTCAGCAAGATTAAGCATTAAGCATTGTTAATCAGCATCCTACCCAAAGTGATTGAAGTTTTGTGTTGTTTTAGTTAGTTTTGAAACTGAGATCTAGTCCCCATTTTTAAAGTCTCTGATGAGCTCAGCAATGCTTGAGAAGTTGTATTTGCCATGAAAAGCTGTGCCAATAAAGAGATATCTACCCTACTGAAGATTTTTATTTTACATATTTCCCCTTGATTATTATGGATAAAAAGAAAAGAAATCCCTAATGGATAATGAGAGCTAAAATGTAGTGGTGGACTAAAGATGCCAGCAGCTTTAGAGCAATTCTCCTGTATTGGCGTTGAACTAAGGGGTTAAAATACTATATTGGGAATATGTTTTAGTGTACAGGAACCACATATGCTACAGATTTAATTGTGGGGCTGTTTATGAATTAGAATCAGCTATTATAATCATGGGGCAGAAAAACACAGGAACACCCAGGGGAAAAATGTAAAAGTAGATGTTTCCAAAGTTCTAAACTGCAAGCACCAGTAGGTCTGATATTTCCATGGAAAGCTCAAATGCACACAAATCAAGTACAGTTAACCTTCATGGTGGAAGCTGGGGCTAATAAAATGTTTTAGTTTATTGAGCTGACATCTTGTCCTAAGAAACGGATCAGACTCAGTTGCCACTTCTTTTGAATGCTCCCTGTTTTAAATTGCATATATTTCATCTTCACATGGCAATATCAGGTTCAATTGTTTCTCAGTTCTATTTCATGAAACTAACTACAACCTGGCTCTCAGTACCTCCATACATACAGTATGCATGACTTACATACAATCCAGTCAATTCAGACAAAATAGTTAAATCTAAACCTTGTGCTCGATAAATGTGCTTCTTCTGAAAAGTAGACTTGAATTGTTCTTAACAGATGTGTGTGCTTGCTGCAAGATGTTGGCCCATTGCGGATTTTGTTTGGATGGGCGGTAGGAAGAGAATAGCCTTTTTATTTTTATTTTGGCAATGCTTATACGTTTCTCCCTCAGCTCCTTGAAACCTGGTCCCCTGTTATAAAGCAAATATAAAGAAAGAAAGCTAGGATCCCCACTGTGATTGTCAGTGTGGCAGATCTGAGTTGAAGCCATTGGATGGTCTAATTCAGTTTCCCCTCGCCATGCATTGGTTTCTCTTTTTATTATTTGGACTGCAGGAATTCAGGCTTCCTCAAGCTTTTATCATGCAACTCTCATGCTTCATTGATATAGTGAATGGTGGCGTCACTCATAAATGTAAATAATGGGCTCCAGTAATGTGATGTTCCGTCTGTGACCTCCCAGTGCTTCTTCCCAAAAAAAATAGAAGGAAAAAATGGAATAGTTGCACAATAGTGTTATCACAGAGAGCCATCTGGGAACTCTGTAAAGGGTGTCCCTCTATTAAAATAAGTTTTAATAGAGCACTTTTAGGGTACCCTCCTATACCAATCCCACAGGAGTGTAAAAATTGTTATCTCAGTAAATATAGGATTGCCCTAAAAGGAGTCTGCCGGCATAGTGGGATGGATATACTGTACTTCTAGGCATAACATTTGGGCTTTTAGACACCAGCTGCAGCTTGAAAGTACAAACTAAGTACAAATGTAATTTCAGTTCTTAGTCAAAAGATAGACAGGTAGCAAAATGAATACTAACAAGGAGTGGCAATTGAAATTTTCATGTGGTTACATATGCCAGGAAAAACATCTTTCATTAAGAAGAAATAATTACATCCAGCCTGCCAATTTTATTCACAACTGGGAGACATTCCAACCAAACGTGGACTAGACATTTAATCCAAGGGAAGGCTTCCTTTCAGCAGGCAAATTATGTGTCCTAGGAGAGTTCATAGATGACTCACTGGGATCTGTAGGGCAGGTCTGGTGAATGCATCTGTGTGCCACCTTTTTATTTGCCTTCATTTGAACGTCTGTTTCATGTTTCAACTCGAACCTTCTCCAGATTTCAAGCCTCTTGTATGGGATTTGGAAAAGGCTTTGGCACCTTTCTTTTGTTCTCATCCCAGCTGTATTGTCTTTCTTCTGCTCCTTCTTCTCCACAGAGGTCATCCAGTGAATAATGTCCCTTGCTCTTGGAGACTCCAGTTTCACATTTCTGTGCCAAGCATCTTGCTCTACCAGTTCCCAGAATTTTCTAGAAGCAGTTGCACAACTACCCCCCTGGCAACAGTTAGGCACAAGCACCCTCTTCTACTTACTGCCTCAGAAAAAGGCCTAGATCAGGTGTGACAAGAAATCCTGGACGATGCCTCCTTATGGGATTTACAAAGTTGGCTGGTGAAAGCTTTGAAGACTCCTTTTGAATGCCAAAGGCTGATGAAAGATCAAATCCTGCAATGCCATTGGAATGATTTAAAGGTCACGATTGTGCAGAGCAAAAAGAAGGAACATAAAGTTGGACTATTTGACCAGGGATAAACTATTTGTTTGATATTTCTGGTAACTCCTAATGAACTAGGATTAAAAGATGATGATTTCTGGATTGCATGTAGATAAAAGTTAGGCTATGGGGAGAAGAGTTTTTTTTATTTGTAACTTTAAAAGAGGGTGAAAAGTTAGTATATTAGCTTATGCTCGATGTTGGAAGCCACTTTTTTATTATTGTCTTTGTTGCCTTTTTTCCCTCTTTTTCTCTTTTTTCTTCACTTTTCTTTTTCTTTTTTCTTCTAGTTTAGGTTGTATTAGTTTTTACTATGTTTATAAAAAACGTCAATAAAATTATTAACAAGAAAAAGCCCTAGATCCTTCCTAAATGTGTTCCAGGCTGAGGAACAATGCCTTTTCTCAACTCCAGGGGTAAATGCATGGAGGCCATAGTGAAAAAGTATGTTGTTGTTGTTGTTGTTGTTATTATTATTCCCACCTTTTTTATATAACTCAAGGCAGCAAACATACCTAATACTCCTGTCTCCTATTTTTCCCACAACAACAACCCTGAGAGGTATGTTGGGCTGAGAGAGTGACTGGCCAGTAATGGGGGACAGAAGAGCTCTCCATACTTATAGAAAAACTGAACCAAAGGTCCCTTCTTTTTCTTTTTTTTAAAGCTGCATATCACAATCTATGTTTGCTCTTCATCAAAAATATATGAGTTTTTTTTTAAAAAGAACTTTATTTTTCAAAGCAGAGTTAAAATACAAAATAGAGTATAGAAAAGACAGAGTATAGACCTAAAGAAAAAAGAAAAACTATAAAAGTGCAAAGGTAGAAAGAGATAGAAAAGGAAAGTGACTTCTGACTTTCTGAATCTCTTACCAATAGTTAAACCTTAGTAACATTATTTCTATAAAATCAGACCTTTTAATCATCAAAGCCCAAGATTAAAGCTTCATTTTTTCTGATACGAGCAAATAATCCAAAAGTGGTTGCCAAGTAGAAACAAATCCAGAAATGGTATTTTCTCTTATCAACGTTGTTAACTTGGCCATTTGGGCCAATCCCATCAGTTTAATCATCCAATCCTCCACTGTAGGGATTTGTGGATCTTTCCATCTCTGTGCATATAAAAGTCTTGCTGCTAAGAATATATGAGTTTTAAAATGTTTTCATTATAGAGGGTTGTATCTGAACTGAGTTTACCTCACTGAAATTGGTGGGATTTTGTTCAGAGACGATTATCGTGTCTCTCTGGCTTCAATCCGGCTGCTTTTGAGCATGGTTCAGCCTAGATTTAATCCACATCCAGCTGTGCCCTTCTTTCATGGTTCAGCCTAGATTTAATCCACATCCAGCTGTGCCCTTCTTTCATGGTTCAGCCTAGATTTAATCCACATCCAGCTGTGCCCTTCTTTCATGGTTCAGCCTAGATTTAATCCACATCCAGCGGTGCCCTTCTCAACCATGGGCTGAGCAAAAGCTGCTCCCCCAAGTCAAATGGATTCAGGGTGGGAGGGGTTGCAGGACAAAGGATTGTGATGAGAGGAGAGGAAGGGAAAGTCTGTGTGCAAATAGTTCCACTTGCATGCAGTCTGATGAAACTGAAGTACAACACCTAAAGATGCCTGCACATTTGCACACTGCTTTCTTAAAAGACCTCTGTTATGGTTAGCCTGACCTATCCAGATAGCCATCTCCAACTGGGTTGCAGCCTTCCTTTTATAGCCGCAGAGTCACAGGATTTGATGGAACGTGAAAAGGTCACATTCAGCTCCACCTTCAATCTATATAATGGTATGCATGCCAGATGAAAGAAGTTACTTTGGTGTTTTCTAGCTAGCAAACAAAACAACTTTAAAAGTATCACAGACCACCTACCTTTAGATATCAATTTGTAATAGTGCTAAAACAAACATTGAAACAAACTTTGTATTTGTTGCATTTGAACACTGGGTATTGTGTATTGGGTATTGAACACTGGGTATTGAACACTGGGTATTGTGGGGCGTGGTGGCTCAGTGGGTAAGACGCCAGGCTTGTCGATCGGAAGATCGCAAGTTCGGAGGTTCGAATCCCTAGCCCTGCGTGCGGAGTGGGGTTTCTGGACAAGCATGTCCACCCCTAGGCTAACACAGCTGCCACTGAAGAATAAGCCCAATAGTATACATGTGCTAAGCTGTGGATTGTTTAATCATGATTAATTGAATAAACTACAATTGGTTGGGTTCATACAACCCAAAAACAACTAAGATGTACGCTAAGATGTACTAAGATGTAATGCAAGAGAGGTGGTCCCTCAGATAGCAGGACCTATGCCATGAAAGGGGGCGTGGTGGCTCAGCGAATCCCTAGCCCCGAGTGACAGAGTGAGCTCCCGCACTAGCTCCAGCTCTTGCCAACCTAGCAATTTGAAAGCATGCAAATGCAAGTAGATTAATAGGTACCACTTTGGTGGGATGGTAACAGCGTTCCACGCACGTCATGCGGCCACATGACCGTGGAAGCGTCTTCGGACAGCGCTGGCTCTTCGGCTAACAAACAGAGATGAGCACCGGCTCCTAGAGTCAGATACGACTGCACAAATGTGCGGGGGGAACCTTTATCTTTTTAGGATAGGAAGATGAGGTGGGATTTAAATGCAATGAACGTTATTGGAAATCTTTGTCGCCTAGTCTCTCCTTCAAATTGAGCTCAGCTCCTAGTGACTTGCATCTCCATGTAGTTTTCTTGGAAATAAGAAAACATAGAATTGGTTTGTTGTTCCCTTCTGGGATCTTATTTTTTTTTACTTCCAGTTTAGTCTACAGCCTGAGATTTCCTGGTGGCCTCCCATCCAAACATTAAGCAGGTTTAAACTTGCTTAGCTTGCTTGAGATCAGCTAAGGTCAGCTGATATGCTACTTTACAGAAAAGTATAATCTAGCAGATATAATGCTAAGATTTTTGGTTACAATAATTTTCTATACAGTAGTATAGCACATTGCACAGTAGTACTGGTAATTCTACATATATTTATTATTGCCAAAATGTTGATATGTAGGAGCAAGAAGAGTCAGTGCTAATGTGGCTGAATGCATTATTCTTTATTTTTTAACAACTTTGGTCATACAGAATTCATTAGTCTTTCTAGGTCTGGTATTTACCAACTACCTTAGACTACAGCTTCTAGCATGTCCTTGGTCCACGTGTCAAATGCGATGGGAAACTTGTCTAACCCATTTGGAGGGCACCAGCTTGAGGAAGATGAAAGGTCTCATGTATCTGTAGTGTACCTTATTAGCCAGAACACACGGTGTTTATTCTCCCCACGTGGTGACCATTGGCCTGCTATTTCCTGGTGTCTTCATCCCGTTACCAACCAGCTCCATCTTCCTTATTGATTTGATAATATTGATTTGTTGAACTCCTAATTAATGCAGCATGATAATGGTTGATAATGTATGCCATTGCTCTGTTGAACTTTTTTAAATGTAGCATGAGTTAATGATTGATGCTGTATGATAACACATGACTGCTAAGATTTGACCGGTAATGCTCTGTTATATGTGAACATATGCTAGATAACAGATGCAGTATTATTGTCCCTTAATTCTCCCTTAAATATGAGTATGTGTTAGTTAAATAGCTGTAGTATTATTTTTTCTTAATTTTTCTTTTCTTGATTTTATAATTTATAATTTATTATTGAGAGTTCTTGCACCGAAGACAAGTTCCTTGTATGTTTAGTCATACTTGGCCAATAAAGTATTCTATTCTATTCTATTCTATTCTATTCTATTCTATTCTATTCTATTCTATTCTATTCTATTCTATTCTATTCTATTCTTAGCTTCTCAGGATCAGCTGGATGTTACTATTTAGCTGGGCCTTTATGAATGGAGCAGAATTCTTTTAAAATCTTTTTCAGCATGTTATTCAGAATTGGCCCTAGACGGCACATATTAACATTATATTATAAAGTGCAACCTTTCAAGATTTTATTGGGGGTGTTGTAAACAATTAGGTAAATTTGTCATCTTTGATGACAATGTCTAATTGATTTTTTGCAGAAATCAGGAAATCAACACGAAGTCTTCAACAATAATTCCTACTGTTGGTAGGCTATTTTTCCTCTGGCTTCTAAATTGATGCAAATTCCTGTTGTTATTTATTTATAGCCTTTCTGTGCTGTTTCTCATTAAAGGAAATTCTGAAGCAATTTATTTTTCCATTGTTTTCAAATAAGTACATCTTTGTTTGCATCAGTAGTATTTTAAAATGGGGAAAATGACTTTGGCTGAAAAATGAATACAGCAGCAAAAAGCTTTGAAGAATTTGACAGTTAAAAACAGGTTTATTCAAACATGATAGTTGTTCTTAATAGATTACCTTCTTCTATACAAATGTTTTTCTGGGTAAAAATATTGAACATGCATGTTTAAAATATTTATATTTTTCCTTAAAATCAGTTACTGTATGTCTTCTTCTATATTATATATTATGCATACAGTATGTGCAAGGCTTTTTTTGAGGAGGGGGCTCCTTATAGTTTTTTATTTTCCTTTTTAAAACACTATGCCGTTCTATTTTTGTCTTGATGTTTTTTCAATATATTTTTAAAAATATTCTCAAACCTTGCAAACTGACGAATTTCCATTGAATGGCAAATATAACATTGAAGCATATCCGTAGTACAATTTTAGTTCCAGAATTTTATTTCTGCAATTAATTAATTGATTATCACCTTTCCTCTCAAGAAGCCCATAACAATGGATTATATATATCTTTTAGGGTTAAAATTCATTACAGTCCCCCTATGTTACAGATGATCATTACTCCCTTTTACATTTGAGCCATTGAACCGTATGGTGATTTATCCCATTGAGCCCAAGGCTGAACAGGGATTAAAATCCAATTCTTTCAAGTACATCAATAAAAACTGACATTTAACTGCATTCTTGTTGAAATGTGCTTGTTGAATTTGCATCCCATCTTTCTTCCAAGCAACGGTTAGCTTTCCAAGAAGCTGTGTGAAGCAGGCTTTCCCAGGCTGACATCCTTCCAGAACTCCTACCCACCATGAGAATACTTCCTGTACACTGGGAGGGGGGCAGGTTGGGGTACAAATAACTGACTTGGATTTGAATATGTGTGGGTTATCCAAGAGCAGTCTCAGTTGATACCATTTAGGGCAAATGCTGGACACACATTCTTGTTGCTGGCTCTGGTTTTCTGGTTTTCAAATGAGCCTTGCAATGAATGCCTTTTTCTTCCTCTTCCTCTTCTTCTTCCTCTTCCTCTGGTTGGACTCACTGTCTCCTTGTGCCTATGCAAGGAATTCAGGACTGCCCATTTGTTTGCCTGCTAATGTGGCACTAAATGCTCTCTTAGGCTGCTGCCCCATCTACAACAGAGCTGGATATCTCACAAACACCATTCATGCTTGAGCTTGCCTACTGCAATGGGCTGTGCACCCTAGAAGATATTCATATTGCTTACGTCTAGATTGGAGTACAGTAACTTTCTCCACTTGGGCCTGCCTTTAAAGATGGTTTGGAAGCTTCTATTACCTTAAAAGCTCCAGTTGCTTGAGGGGGACAAAATGATCAGAGCATGTCAAATTTATTCTTTATCTGCAACAACAGTGGTGATTGGCTTTTTTACCCTGTTTTGAGTGCTGTGGTCACATTTAAAAATTAATCTCTAGGGCTAAATTGATTGCTGGACCTGGGGACATGCATATACATATACATATTTGTTGTAAACCGCCCAGAGTCTACCGTGGTAGAGATGGGCGGTGATAAATTTGATAGATAAATAAATAAATAAATAAATAAATAAATAAATATACATACATGTCTGTTCATGTACTTCTAGATGCACAATCACACATGCACTGTATCAGTCTACCTGCTTCCATCCTGCAAGAGCTGGTTCTCACATTGATAAGAAGCCTAGTAGCTATTTACAAACCAATGAATAGGGAGCAGCCTACCTTGCTTTCACAAAAGAGACCAGCATCTTCCCCTTCATATTAAAAGAAAAAAGAACCAGAACCTTCCCGCCCTAATTTGCCTTTATATAGGTTTCTTATTTGAAAGTAGAGTACTTGCTGGAATTCTTGTGTTGCTACTTTAACTGTCTTCCTAATAAATATTAGGTAAAGGTAAAGGTCCCCCCCGCACATTTGTGCAGTCGTGTCTGACTCTAGGGGCCGGTGCTCATCTCCGTTTGTTAGCCAAAGAGCCAGCGTTGTCCGAAGACGCTTCCACGGTCATGTGGCCAGCATGACGCACGTAGAACGCTGTTACCTTCCCACCGAAGTGGTACCTATTAATCTACTTGCATTTGCATGCTTCCAAATTGCTAGGTTGGCAAGAGCTGGGGCTAGTGCGGGAGCTCACTCCGTCACGCGGGGCTAGGGATTCGGACCTCCGAACTTGCGATCTTCCGATCGACAAGCCTGGCATCTTACCCGCTGAGCCACCATGCCCTGATCTAATAAATATTACTATATTACTAACCAGGACCTATTCTTTGGGATTAGCTGTTTCCAGTCCAAGTTGCTACGAAAGAAGTCTTACACACACCCTTGTGGTGCTCTTGAACAAGGCCCCTGGGAGGAAGAGGAAAATAACAAGGCTCTATTCCTCCAGGACCTGCCCTTAAACATCACTGATTCTTTGTTGTTGGAATTTAGTGTCTGCCTTCTACATTTAGCAATTTTGAGCAATGTAACTGGGAGGGAGAAGAGAAGCATAGTCTCCTCTCAGGGAGGAAGATCTGGGGGGGGGGGGGCAGGCCTTCCTCTCTTTCTTTTAACTCAGTAAAAAAAGGTAAAGGTTTCCCCGCACATTTGTGCAGTCGTGTCTGACTCCAGGGGCTGGTGCTCATCTCCGTTTGTTAGCCAAAGAGCCAGTGTGGTCCAAAGATGCTTCCACGGTCACGTGGCTGGCATGACGCGCGCGGAACGCTGTTACCTACCCACCGAAGTGGTACCTATTCATCTACTTGCATTGGCATGCTTTCGAATTGCTAGGTTGGCAAGAGCTGGGGCGAGTGTGAGAGCTCACTCCGTCACGCGGGGCTAGGGATTCGAACCTCCGAACTTGCGATCTTCCGATCGACAAGCCTGGCAGTAGTACTGCTCAAAAGCACTGGTTTCCACTGATCAGTAGAAAAAGCAACTGAGATGCCTTGCACCACTCACATGAACGTGTATGAAGTCTAGAATCAGTTGCAGAGTGCCTGCTCATAGACTTGCCATTGAAGTCCTCAGCATTCTCAGAACAAGAGTATCTTTGTGGTGATATTAGTAGCACGATGACAAGCTTTGCAGGATAGCAGAGAGGTCCAAGCACATTGGTAGATATTGCAGCAATATGGAGCAGCTTTACTTGGTGCAGCTCTGGGGACCCTTCTAATTTTATCACTGCATTTCAGATGTAGAATTGTTGGGAAAAGGTATAGCAGTTCCCCTCTATTTGGAGGTGGGAAAAATGTAAGAACTGTAAGTGTCAAAATAGACCATGCACTATTCACCACCACCAAATTGGAATAAAACTGAGAATTTTGCATTATTGGCCCAATGACGGTGGCTACTGCATTCATAGAACAATAGTTTCCTAGTCAAAAGAAAAGATTGCTCCACTCAATTGTCTGGTCAGACCTCGGGACCCCAATTCTACATGTTGCACTTTTAAAAGGTGTAGGCAAAGAGAGCCAGTTTGGTCTAGTGGTTAAGGTGCTGGGCTAGAAACCAGGAGACTCTGAGTTCTAGTCCCGCCTTAGGCATGAAAGCCGGCTGGGTGACCCTGGGCCAGTCACTCTCTCTCAGCCCAACTCATCTCACAGGGTTGTTGTTGGGGGGCAAAATAGGAGGAGGAAGGAGTATTAGGTATGTTCGCTGCCTTGAGTTATTTATAAAAATAATAAAGGCGGGATAAAAATAAAATAAATAAATAAATGGGAACGGTTCAGAGAGCACCTGAAATGTCAGCTGTATGGAAAACAAATCCTATCGGAAAGGTAGGAAGTTACTGGAAAGGCTTAATCTGTAGAAGACTACATATATTAGGAGAATCTTCTTGACTGTAAAAATTGTTCAGGAGGGGGGAATAAGCATTGTGTGTTGATGGCTTTCCTTCACTGGAAGTCTTTAGACAAAGATTGGATAGCCACCTATGGAGTTTGCTCTAATTCAGAATGTCCTATACCAAGTGTCTATGAAGGTTCTCAGTCATCCAGGTGGAATTGTCTGTAGCTTGAATCATGTCAACTGGATTTCTATTTTCTCAGTGGAAACGTTTCGCTCCTTATCCAAGGAGCTTCTTCAGTCTGAGCAAAGTTGGTAAGGGAATCCTAAATATGTTTCTAGGTAGCTGTGTGACCTTACACCTGGGGCTAGGTCATGGTTATATTGAGATGTTATTTTAAGTCCTTTTATCATCTAAAGGAGGATCGTTAAGATCACCATGCTGCTGTTGAGCTTGTGCAATGGTCTTCATCTTCCTAGGCACAGAAGACAAAGCCAGGAGAAAGATGGGAGAAAGATTGTGCCTGAGGCCCCCACCTCTATTCAAGGAAGGATTTTCCAAGTTGGCATAAATGGATTCCTTAACCCCTCTCTCAAACTTTTTATAACTTTCTCTCTCAAGGAATCCATTTATGCCAACTTGGAAAATTCTTCCTTGAATAGAGGTGGGGGCCTCAGGCACAATCTTTCCCCCATCTTCCTCCCTGCTTTGTCTTCTGTGCCTAGGAAGATGAAGACCATTTCACAAGCTCAACAGCAGCATGGTGATCTTAACGATCCTCCTTTCGATGATAAAAGGACTTAAAAATAACATCTCAATATAACCATGACCTAGCCCCAGGTGTAAGGTCACACAGCTACCTAGAAACATATTTAGGATTCCCTTACCAACTTTGCTCAGACTGAAGAAGCTCCTTGGATAAGGAGCGAAACGTTTCCACTGAGAAAATAGAAATCCAGTTGACATGATTCAAGCTACAGTCCTATACCAAGTTTGCTTAAGGGGAAAAAGGCCCCCTCCAACCCTGATTCTGTAAGCAGAGTACATCTTACAGGGGAATAGGGTCCCTGAGGACTACAGCAACTCTCCCTTCCCAACCGTCGGGCCTAGGCAGCATTTTGCTTGCCTTCTCTTCCAGTTGTGCAAGCAAAATAGGGATGACATCATGAAAGGCTGGTGCCTTGATGAGGGTGTTCTTTCTCGTTTCTGAAAATGAGATGTTTACAGCATTTTTATATGCTGAACAATCTCAATTTAGAAAGAGCCATCTGGACAGGATGTCACAAATGTTCTGGGATTTAAGCAGAAACAAAACAAAACAGAACAAAACCCCAAAACCAAACATTAGACATTTGAATATTTGTTTCTCCACAGTGGCTTTGTTGAACACATTGTGAAATGCTTTGGGTTTTTGTTTCTCCTGAGTGCTTGTTCTTTTATTTGATTCCCTTGCTGGTGATGATGAAACACTGGCTCCTCATGGGTACGTAATTGAGCTCTCTGAGAATGAAACTTGTTAACATTTTAATAAGACTCTCCACCTATTTATAGGGTTGTGGAGCTAAGCAAGAAGACAAAAACAATTATGCTGCATCAGAACCTTTCATATTGACTGAAGTAGCTTTAGAGTTCCTATGCTTCCATCTGAAAAGCATCCTCTGAAAAGAAAAGTTTGTAAAGAATACTCGATGGGTGAGTCACCTACTCTCTGTACAGGAGTTCTCTTTATCACTCATGCCCATGGTTTTTGTGAGTAATTGGAATAAATATAGTTCTCAGCTTGGTGTGAGTAGTTGGTTCTTCAGCCACTCCTGATCCAGTGATCTAAAGATTGTGTGGCAAGGATTCAACCTCTGTGCTACCACTGAACTTTAGCAAAAGGACCAAACTTCAAAGGGAGCCTGCTTAAATAAGAATAGATCACAGTTGGTCAAGTGATAAGTCTTTCCACTTTAGAGAAAAAGCTTCCTAGTCAGGCATGATCTCACCTGAGCAAAAAGATATTATGCTGAACCTAGTATGTCTCCACCTAAGCCTGCCTTCACCATCTTAGCATACTCTGGAATTCCCAGTCAGTCAGAGTCCAATAGTCATGCCAGCAACAAATTTTGTGAGTTACAGTCCCAACTCATTTAGAGGGCACACACTAGGACAGTTAGTGTTCCCTGGAAGCAAAGAATGGAGAAACTTGTCCCTGGTTATCTTAGGAAGGATTCGGGGGGACTTAAACCATAATCGTCAAGTTTTGTAGGCCCAGAATCTATTTTGGATAACCATTACTTTAAATATAAGAACTGTTTTTAAAGAAAGGGAAAGTTAATGGATTTAAGTTACAGGAAGATTCAAATTGAATGTTAGGAAAAGACACCCTAAAAGTGAGAACTATCTAACAGTTCCCCCAGAGAGTTTGTGGGTTCCCCTTCACTGGATGTCCTCAAGTAGTACCAGGCAGCCATCTTACCTCAGGAATCTGGATTCATTATGACTTCTGACTTTCAACAACAAGAATATACAGCAATATCCATAATTAATCCCTTACTCTAAATCTAACCAAGATCACATTATTTCTATAAATCATTCCATGGACACATTATAAAAATCACTAAAGAAAATTGTTCCTTCCCCTTATATATATATATATAAAATATAAACAAATGTATTAACCTCTAGATCAAGGGTCGGAAATGGCGGCTCTTGAGCCAGATCTGGCTCTTTGGCCCCTCGGCTCTGTCTCTGTCTGCCACCCGACATCCGGAAAGCCGGTCTCCGGAAGCAGCGCAAACCCTGGGGAAGAAACAGACGCTGATTGGTGGAGGCTCAGAAGGAAGGACGCCTCCACCAATCAGCGCGCGCCAAAGGGGAGCAGAGAGGCGGGCTGAACAAGGTGAAGCCCGATTGGCCCTGCTTCCCAGAGGCGCGAAAAAAAGACCGGCGCGGGGCCTCGCTCAGCTGCGCGCGGAAGCGCTCCAAAAAGACCGGCGCGGGGCCTCGCTCAGCTGCGCGCGGAAGCGCTCCAAAAAGACCGGTGTGGGGCCTCGCTCAGCTGCGCATGGAAGCGCTCCAAAAAGACCGGCGCGGGGCCTCGCTCAGCTGCGCGCGGAAGCACTCCAAAAAGACCGGCTTGGGGCCTTGCTCAGCTGCGCGCGGAAGCGCTCCAAAAAGACTGGCGCGGGGCCTCGCTCAGCTGCGCGCGGAAGCGCTCCAAAAAGACCGGCGTGGGGCCTCACTCAGCTGCACGCGGAAGCACTCCAAAAAGACCAAAAAGTCCAAAAAGTCAAAGCTGGCGGGCGGGTACGCTCCCCTGCCTGCCCGCACCCGAGATGCCGAGAGAGCGCATCGGGCCCGGGCGGCACTGAGCCGAAGGGTCTGCGCCGTCGCTCCGCTGCCGCCCCGCGCTCGTCCTCCCGCTCTTCCCTGGGGGCTGCATTCTGGCGAGCAGCTGCGCTTGGCCAGGAGAGGCGGGGGTCCCAAGCGGCAGAGCCTGGGAGCAGCAGGGCCCGGCCGCGGCGATTTTCCCTCTCGGAGGAGGAGGAAGAGGGGGGTCTTCCTGTAGCCCTGAACGGAGGTGCCGCTTCCCCGCCTGGACCGCCGCGCTGCACGGGCTTTGCGGGCATCTGGACTGTCTCCCCGCACAGGCCGGCGTGGCGGGCGTGGCGGGGCAGGCACAATGGCAGGCATGCTGGGCGTGGCAGCCAGTGTGGCGGCAGGCAAGGTGGGCATGGCGGGGGCAGGTATGGAGGCGGGCATGGCGGACGTGGCGAGGCAGGCACGGCAGCGGCATGGGGTGCTTGGCGGTGGGCATGGCAGCAGCGGGCACTGCAGTGGGTGTGGCGGGCATGGCGGCAGCAGGCCCTAAGCATGCGTGATTGCCTCCCGCCCGGAAACCCCGCTCCAGCGCTGCATTCCCCACTAGCTTTACTTTGCCTGGACTGGGGGCTTGAGCGGCTCTGGAAGAGAAGCGACTGCAGTCGAGCCTTTCTTTCCCTTCTCCTTCTTCCAACCCTCCCCCGCCCCCTTCCACGCGATTGGCTCCTGCCTGCAAACCCCGCCCCCTTCCACGCGATTGGCCCCCGCCCGCAAACCCCGCCCCCTTCCATGCAATTGGCCCCCGCCCGCAAACCCCGCCCCCTGGCTCTCGAGCATTTCAAAATGTGCACAAGCATGTCAAAATGGCTCCCGGCATAAAAAGTTTGCTGACCCCTGCTCTAGATCAACTTCCCCCCCCACCCAAAGGAACCATTTATTTAAATCCTTCCTTCCCAACACTATTCTATATATTCCTGGCCACTATAATAAAATCAAATTATAAAAACATTTAAATTGTCTACTTTCATACTTAATAATACTATAACAATCTTAACCCTAATAAGCCTAAAACACCTGTTCTTGTATCTTATAAATCTTAAAAGATCAAACAAACCTTAAATCATTAAAGAAAAATAATCTCTTTAAAAATCCTTTATTTTCTGTTTTCTCACTTTTTTCCCTTTTTTGTAGTTTTTTTATTTTTATGTAGTTTTTATCTTTGTTCTAAACTTAATAAAATTCTTATTGGAAAAAAAAAGGAATCTGGATTCATGCAGTGAGCAGGGGGTTGGATCTGATGGCCTAAATTTTCCTGTCCAACTTTTTGATTCTATTTTATGAAATCTACCAAGTCTGTCTCTCCTATGTAAAAGGTAAAGGTTCCCCCCGCACATTTGTGCAGTCGTGTCCGACTCTAGGGGCTGGTGCTCATCTCCGTTTGTTAGCTGAAGAGCCAGCATTGTCCGAAGATGCTTCCACAGTCATGTGGCCGGCATGATGCACGCGGAACGCTGTTAATCGGAATGCTTTTGAATTGCTAGGTTGGCAAGAGCTGGGGCTAGTGCGGGAGCTCACTCCGTCACGTGGGACTAGGGATTCGAACTTGTGATCTTCCGATCGACAAGCCTGGCCTCTTACTCGCTGAGCTACCATGCTCCCGTCTCTCCTATGACTTCTGTACAATTTAAGAAATGCATAGGAGAGGGAAATTTAGTAATTCTTGGAGTTGCCATCTAAAGCATCTGAAAGTTGAGGAAGACTTTATCCTGGACTTCACTGCCCAGCATTTAGCCTTGCCTTGTGATGCAGCAGGAGCTGGAGCTGACACTTGGCCAACCCAGCTGGTGGATGGAAGAAGTATGTGTATCCAATGTTTTTCTTTTTCCATATTAAGGGGATATTCAGCCAGAAAGGTTAAGTTTTATGAAGAAAGCTATAGTCTGCTTGGATGATGATATACAAATGGATTATTGGCTTCAGTTTTTGCAGTGGTTGTAAAAATAGACAGTCTGTATATGGAAATTCTAGAGTTCCTGCAAATGTGGTAGTTCAAGAATTAAATTAAGGTCCTCTTCAAATGACTGTTGGCAATGTTGACTTTAGCAACCATGTTAGCTGCCATTTTCTGGCACACCCCACACACTCAAAAAGAGCTAGGTTGTGTCAGAAGCTGATGGGGTCTGAGTTCTGTCTGCTATAGCAACATGTACACAGAAAACTCACCACAGGCTGAAAGACAGCATGGCCTCGGCTGACTAATCACAACTTCTCTGGACAGAAGTGGGCCGTGTGACTAGGTCTATATTTCTCCTTATGACTTCTAAGAGAGGAGGACATCTGCCTGCAATTTAGGCTGAAGAGAAAGAATGGAATTGAGAAGATTGTTGTTAAATAGGTGTGTTTGTTATAATTCAAGCAATACACTGAGTGGGTTCACATATCATACTAAACTACGGTTTGTTTCCCTATATTCTACTGAATAAACCAAAATAGCAAGGGTTTGCACAACATGCTAAACCATGGTGAACGTGGCTGGGTTACTCCAAAATATTAACCTAAGACGAAGCAAACCACATTATGATTTATAAGTCAAATGAACATGTTGTTTCCTATGCTTAGATTATTACAATCTTGTTCTTCTCTCAAACAACCTTCATCTGATTTTTTCTCTCTCATCTAACTTGAGAGAGAGAAAGAGAAAGAGGGGAAAATAGAGATATTTGGTTGAGCAACGAAAGGAAGGGTATTTTACTTGTGATGGCAGAACTGCTTAAGGATATGTTAGAATATTAGTGATGTAAAATCTCAATGATCACAGTGCAATATCTCAGGTCTACAGGCTCAGTTTGTTCTTGTTTCTTGTCATGCTCACTTATCTCCTTTTCTCTCCCTGCTATTTCAACTCCCCATATAAAGCACGGCTTCTTTGTTGTCAAGTTGCAATGATCAGGAAGTGGAATACAAGCCAAATGTTTAAATTAGTTTTCAAATGGTGAATTGTTTTGTTTAGGGAGGTTTTTTAAACCCACTGTGTGCCATCTTGAGATGTTTTGTTTAGGTGGTCCTATGCACTAAATATATAAAAATAAATAATTTTCCCACTCAACTCTGAGGGGAAAGAGGGGAATCTGATATCACTCCTCCCTCATTCTACTTCTCTGCCAGGTTCTGTGATTATCTTTTTCTTGAGTTTCAGAAATTCTGATAAAGGTGACATGATGGGGATTAGATAGAGAGCAACAGGAGAGGTTAAGGATCCTAAAAGTCCTAAATACCCCCATTCTTCCACCATACCCCAGACTGATACGAGTGGTCTCATTATATTCCCTCCCATTATATGCAAAGGAAGGGAAACAACAGCAATAACACCCAGGAGGTCCAAGTGATATGAACAACTCTTCATCTTAATTTCCACCCTGTGGTCTGCCCTTGGCAGAACACAGGAACCTGAAGAGGCAACAGTGGGTAATTTGCAGGGAAGGTTAGGGTTATCTTGGATCATCAATTCTTTACATTTCCATTTAAAAATGCACCTTTTGAATTCAGAGGAACACATTCCTAGGGAAGTTACCATAGAACTGATGTGAGAGACCAGATGTATCCATAGGGTATGGTCAAAAAGGTCCATACTGCAGCTGCAACAGTGCAATTGAAACTCCATTTGGAGTTCATGTGTGTCATGTGTGATGCACATAAAAACCAGGCAGAGCTTTGATCACACTGGTGCATCCACGATCTTGACTTTTTTGAGCATACCCTGTGGACATCCTTATGAGAGATTGTAGGGAGGCTGGGAAAGGAAGGGAAGAGAACACAGACATAAACAATCAAGAGATAGAGGACATGTCAGTTGATAGCAACAGCCCAGGTGAAGAGAAATCTGGGAAGAAACATTTCAAAGAGATTCCTCCTTAATTAAGTCACTATTAATGAGGCTGAAAAATTCCTATTACAGGTTCCAAGCTTCGGTATTTTCCCCAGACTAGTATTAAAGATACCTTCCTGGAATCAGTATAGTACTTACTTCTTTGATCTTATCCAGCTGTGTACAGCTTGACAATTATAATACCAACATACACTGCAGCCATGAAAGAGGCACTAAAAAGAGTGCCTTTTAGTTTGATTTTTATTATAGTAGACAGAAATGTATAGAATAGTAGTAGGAAGTAGGAAGGGAATAATTAAATAGATGTTATATTTGGGGAGGGGAAAGTTGTTTAGGAGGTTTATATGAATTTTTCTTTTTTTTTCCTTTTAATATAAGGGGAGGGAGAAACTGTACTTAGTGATTTTTATAATGTGCCAATGTGGAATGATTTATAGAAATAATGTGGTTTTGGTTTAATATAGAGTAAGGGATTGACTATGGAAAATTTTTGTATATCCTTGCTGTTAAAAGTCGGAAGTCACACTTCTTTGTAACTTTGAAAAAAAATTCTCTTGTGTTTTCACTCCTTTTTAGTTTTTTTTCTTTGTAGTTTTTTGTTTTTCTGTAGCTTTTATTTTTGCTTGAAACTTAATAAAATTCTTATAAAAAGAAAGAAAGAAAGGCACATGCAACGTTTGGGACTCTTACAAAAGATTTAGGACAGTGACATAAAAACATCTACTTCCAAGACTCTCTGGAATAGCCAGGTTTTAATGGCTTTTAAAAAAGTAATAGGCTGGGTGCTACTTTGATCTCAGCAGGAATGCTGTTCCAGAGAAGGTGAAGACTGCAGCTGAGAAGGCCATCTCCCCAGTCCCAGGAGATGACATTCTTAAAAGGAAGGAATCTGGAGAAAGCCAACCTTCCTGATCTTACTGGGTGGGCAGAAGCCACTGGGAAAAGGTGATCTAGAAGTAATCTAGATCCTAAGCCACAAAGGGCTTTAAAAGTGATAACTAGCACCCTGAATTGCACCCAGTTAATGGCTCATTTTTGTTTCTCCTACTTTTTGATGTCTGAGCAGCTGCTTATCCATAACTGATGTCCTTCAATCAGTTGCAGGAAGTGAGCAAACTACCTCTAGCACCTCTATTTGCTAGAGAAAATAAACATTTACTTCTGATTTCTCCGCTGATCTATTCAATATGATCTATGTAATACGTATTCAGGACCTAACTGTGTTAAATTACCATCAATTTCTCTGCTGTATAATTTAGACTGAGGTTTAAACAATAACAAAATGGTGCCATCTGCTGGGTACTGCAGCAGACTTTTAATTGTTTAATTGTTTCTGAGATGTTTTTGATGAGTACAGACGCACTGCAGCAACCCAGAACACCAGAAAAAGGAAACAGACCGCCTATACATAGAGAAGACACATGAAACAATCAACATCTTCAAAGGAATAAAACTCACAAGGGAAGAAGAAAACAACAACACACTACCCTTCCTAGATATCCTCATCAGCAGAGGAAATGGCGGCAAATTAGAAACACAGAAACAGTCTATTGAAAAACCACCCACATGGACCAAGTGTTCCACTACCAAAGTAACAACCCAACCTCCCACAAGAGGAGCTGCATGAGAACATTATTCAGACAAGCACAAACACACTGCAGCAACCCAGAACACCAGAAGAAGGAAACAGACCGCCTATACAACATCTTCCAACAAAATGGATACCCACACAACTTTATCAAAAATCCTGACCACTCAATCCACTACAGCACAACCAACAGAAGCTATGAAAAGGATAACACTGCCTACATCAAAAACATCTCAGAAACAACCAACAGACTATTACAACCACACGGCATCACCATAGCACACAAACCAATTAAAGCCCTCCAAAGCATCTTAAATAAACCAAAAGACCCAGTAGCTCAAGAAGAGAAAACAGGACAGGAGTCATCTACAACTTACAGTGTAAGGACTGTAACAGCCACTATGCAGAACAGACAGACAGAAGACTAGCAGAGCGCATCCATGAACACCGACTAGCAGTCAAAAGACATGATGAAAACTCCTTAATCTCACAACACATGGACAGACTCAACCATAGTTTTAACTGTGAAACTGTGAGCATCCTAGGCCAAGCTAAATCCAAAAATGCTAGGGAATTCCTGGAAGCTTGGCACTCAGACAAATCAGCCATCAAGAGACACATAGAGGTAAACCACATTTACGCACCATTCAAAAGAGACCATAAAAAAGATAAGAAGGAAACAAAAAGACCAGAACACATCCTCTCCAGCAGCCAAATAAGCAGGGATTAACACCAGACAAGCAATCAAGAAGAAAACAATGCCTAATCAAGGAACTACCAAGGAGAAAACCACACCCCCACCAACACTGGCAGGGCAAGCTACTGCATATAAACAGGGAGCAAACCCCACACTCACGGGCACTGATGATGTTACCTAGTCGGGTAATGAAACGTCTGCAAGCAAACCACCAAGCTCAGAGAGCACCAAGGACTCCACAGTTCAACCCTGAACTACAGATATTCTCTTCTATTGGAATACGGATTGTCTCTAAGTGCAGCAACTTTCCCCCTTTAAAATATGTAAGCCACTTTGCCATTTCTAACGAGACCTTCTCTTGTAAAGATTAAGATCAGATGAAGTGTGCAATACTTTCACCATATGTATTTCTGTAAATATACAATGTACCTATACTTTACAGTTTGTTTTGTGGCTAGACCTGGAGTGGTGTTTAGCACAACAGTGCCATCAAAGGCTTTATCCATGTCTCTTTTTATATATTTCATTATCTGTTTACATGGAAGAATTTTGCTGGGGAGAGAAATAGTTTGCTGTAGATTTTTTACATACTGGAGAAGGCATGACCATTCCAGCTCATTGGAGACCTTCACCTTCTACTGGAAAATGTTGGCCAAATAGTGAAAGTTCCCCCAAATATCTGCAAATGTTTCAGCCACAGTTGAAAAAAGGAAGCGTCCGGATGGCTCTATTTCCTGGTCCTAAGGAAATCTTTTTCACCCAGCACATCCTCCAGATGTGCTGTGACAATAATGCCAAGTCAGATGAATTCTGGGGGTTGTAGTCCCATGGCAACTGGAGGGGGCCAGGTTGGGGAAGCCTGGCCTAGAACATTGCTGCAACCGTCATTACTAACTTTTGCTGATGTTGCTAAATAGCTCAACAGGGTCAAATGAACCCGAGTGATAGCAGAACATTCACTTTCCGCTAAGAAGGCTTGAATTTGGAGCCATTTTATCAATATAATCAATGATTTACTCTGTGTAGGCTGTGCTAACACATGCGGCCTCAGGGAGGCTCGCTAAGAAAAGAAATGCTGCCATGTAGGAAGAAACCAGGCAGTTTTCAGTTTTCAGTGATAACCCTGCAGATGAAGTTACAGGCCAAGAAACCAGCTAAATAGACTGTATGCACTTGTCACTGTCGAGCCTGCCAAGGTCCCTCATTGTATTATCTCAGACAAGCAAAGCTAGCTGTTTCTTTTTCCTTGCAAACTGCTTGAACCAGTGTGTGTTTTATTGTACCAACTGGGTCATCATTGCTTGGGAAGAAAAAAAAACCCAATTATGCAATGCTAATGCATAAAGGTTCATGTTGTATACTACATGCACATGCTGATGTCATATTGCAGTGGAAAGAAAGAAAGAAAGAAAGAAAGAAAGAAAGAAAGAAAGAAAGAAAGAAAGAGAAGGAAGGAAGGAAGGAAGGAAGGAAGGAAGGAAGGAAGGGAAAAGGAAGGAAGGAAGGAAGGAAGGAAAAAGAAAGGAAGGAAGGAAGGAAGGAAGGAAGGAAGGAAGGAAGGAAGGAAGGAAGGAAGGAAGGAAGGAAGGACCCCCCCTCCATGAGAACTCAAAATCATCCAGGTTTTCCTGATGTATAAATGGTGAAAGGGGGCATGACTTGGTTGAGGCCTTTGGGAAAGGGGTCAGGCTTTGTGAACAAGCCTACTTCATAGGGCTGTTGTTGTAGGGAATAATAGGAGGAGGGCGTGCTAGATCTACTACCTTGAGTTCCTGAATGAAAGTCCAATTAGAAATCTAACAAAGAAATAAATAAACAACAGCAGGGCCAACCCAAACTGCCTACAGGCTAGATGGGGAACATCTATCAGTCTGCAGGCTAATGGTTTCCCACCCCTGCATACACAAATGTTTGAAAAATTGCCAATAGGTTCATATAAGCATTAGTTAAATGAGATGACATTTCTTTAGGACTTGTTTTTGGTCCCAGAGCAATGTTGCTACCCTGGTCTAAAATGCTTTGCCCTGTTCTTTGAAATAGCTGACACCATGGCTGATATTCATGGCTGACACCATGGTTGATATTCATCATCTCCAGGGTGGCTGTTGGCCAGATAAGCACTAAATATCCAGTGCTTTGTCTTTGTTTTTTGTTTTAGGTCTCCTTCTGCTTTTCAGCCAGGATCATAGAAAGCAAGGGTGATCTATCATGTTTGGTGGGTGGTGGAAAAAGCATTCTGCATATTGATCACTCATCCTTTCAAGGAATTGCATTTCATTGTCATTACTCATCCAGAAAACAATATAGCCAAAGTGTCCTTGAAATGTTTCCTGATTTAATTCAAGCTGCTTTATGACGTCCATCAGAAACACCGTAATCATAATAAAAAAATAAATGCATGTTCAATATTTATACTTTGGAGCAAGAGGTAGAAGAGACTGAAAGTCTGAATTGGCTTGATCCATCTGTTGCTACTATCCTGCTTGCAATGGTCATTCCATGAGAGAGTGTTCAGATTAGGGCTGGATTTTAGAAATACAAGCACTGGAAAAACAACAGACTCTGAGATATATTATCATGCACTTAGAATGACAACAGTTTGGTCCTGGCTGGCAGTGCTGACCTTTTGGAACTTGATTTAAACAGCTTATCAGTAGTGGATTTATTCCTTTCATGCTCAGTGCTTTGTCGATTTCTCTCTCTTTAAACACTGACAAGTTTTCTGTTTTAATAATTAATGCAACTTCCAGATGAAAGTCATCAGATGGTATAAGGTTGATGATGACTATGGACAGTCAGAGATTCCAGCAGGCAGGCAAGTCTCTAGGTGTTTTGTGTAAGTAAGAGGAAATCTTTCATGAAGCGGTGTGTGGCCAAAAGATAAGATAAAGATAAAAGGTTCCCCCCGCACATTTGTGCAGTCGTGTCCGACTCTAGGGGCCGGTGCTCATCTCCGTTTGTTAGCCGAAGAGCCAGCGTTGTCCGAAGACGCTTCCGTGGTCATGTGGCCGGCATGATGCACGGGGAACGCTGTTACCTACCCACCGAAGTGGTACCTATTCATCTACTTGCATTTGCATGCTTTCGAATTGCTAGGTTGGCAAGAGCTGGGGCTAGTGCGGGAGCTCACTCCGCACACAGGGCTAGGGATTCGAACCTCCGAACTTGAGATCTTCCAAGCCTGGTGTCTTACCCGCTATACAATATTAGTAGACTCCATTTAATACTGTTGCCTGTGATGTAAGATGAAATTCATTCTGAAAGATCTTGCAGATTTACTCCAGGGTCTAGCTCAATGGGGGGGGGGGCACTTTTGCATAAAACCCATCCACTCAACCACTCAGAATTGAAGCTTGTTTCCAAAATATAAGATCAAGGCATCAAGGCATCAAGGCAAGACTGCATTCAGAGGGTTCCTCACAGGAGTTCCTATGTTGCTGACTATTAAGCCCCAAAGCATTAGATCAGAATAAGCTGGTTCTTTGGGTAATTCTAGTTCCCCAGTGTAGAGGAGAAAATTGGGGAAAATGAGCCTAGTGCCTAGGGAGCTTGGTTGTTCCCTTAAAAAAGCATTTTCTCTCTTTTTTCTTTTAGCTGAATTTTTACTGAAATGCAGGATCAGACCAGACTAAATTAGTTTTTAAACACAATATTCATATACACACACTGCTCTGCCCATGCATTCTAAATACAAGTGTGAGAGATTTTGGATTGTGACTTAACACATCATGCTGGGTATTAGCGTCATGCACAAACCAGGCCTCTATGGCTTCTTTTCAACAAAACATGGCTTTCCAAACCTGGCTGGAATGCAGCATAACCTTCAAGCAGGGATCTGTTTCCCCATCAAATTTCTCACAGAATTCATAGTAATAGTAATAGTAAAGTTTATTGTTGTAACCACAGGTCATAACATAAGAATGCAATACAATACAATAAAATATAATAACATTAAAACAATAAAATGAAATTATAAAATAAAATAATAAAATAAGCATTACATATATAAGAAAAAGGTTACAGCAAAACAGAGCCAGAGCTACAACTACGAGCTTAAATATTTCTTCCTAAGTTTAAGTGAGAGCAGAGCAAAAGTAGCAACTTGGTTGCTAACAGTTGGGAACACATCTGCAAGAAGATAAATCAATTTTTCAACATCAGAGCCCTTGAGTTCATCAGTCATTAACAATTTAGCCCTGATCTCGTTATAAATGGGGCAGTGGAGGACATAATGGATAACATCCTCCACTTGACCAACACCACAAGGACAGAGGCGTTGTTCGACAGGGAGCTTACAAAACCTCCCTTGGAGATATGCGGAGGGCTTGGTCTGCAGGCGGAGGGATGTTAAAGCCCTTCTCAGTGGCGCACTGGTTATGTTAACCAGGTACTGGGAGAGGCTTCTATGTTTTTTATAATGATAGTACCAGGATGAAAATTTGGATGATTGTACTGTAATTGCATCTTTATTGGCATCCCTTTCGAAAAGCCAATCTCTAATGTTTTCTCTATTCCAAGTTCTGAGTTCTCCCAAAGATGGTAGGGAATACATTTGTAAAATGGGTGACAAAAGTTTAGTCCACTGATTTCCAGCTGTGTAATGGATAAAACAATTTGGCAGAATTCACAGTGCTAAAGAAGCAAAGTTGTCTTTCTCTCTGCCTTTTAGACTCCAGTTCCAGCACAGATCATTTCCCCACTGTTGACTGATAGCATCTTCTAGAGCCCTCCAACCATCATTGTGCCAAAATAACATTAACGGGGAACAGGCTTTAGATCACTTCAACAACAGCCAGGTAATACAGTGAAGATGCTCTAACTCACTAGAGGGAAAATGGCCATGGACTAGTTGTGATGCCGCTCAGCTTTCACAAGATTAACAGCTGCTTCCCGGACGGAATATCCATCTCTCTGTCTTAAGCAGGATCTTCTTAGAAGAGAGGCTTACTTTAGCATGTGGCCAAAGGAGGGATTCCCCGCAATCCTTCCCTCTTTTCATGGAAAAGCTTGTGTTCTTTTGGAAACTGAGGCAGGAGAGAAACAAGCCAGCAGCTGTGTGTTGAGGTGGGGAGGAAAAAAGAGAGAGTTCAGATTTTCCACCAACCTCTGATTAAAGTTGGAATTTGCAGGAAGAAGGGTTTTCCAGGTAATAAATTGGCACAGAGGTAACATTTGTCCAAGGGACGTCTATTTTCTAACGGTATAGGAAGAGGTTAGCTAAGAACTATGCCAAGTTTAATTTCTCTTTCTCCTTTTTCAAAAGGAGAAGCATGAACTACCAAGCTGCACATCAGCCATGCTGCTACAATGACTTCCCTGTTGCACACGAAGAGCTAATGGATCCTTAGCTGGATGCTGAAGGGGGGCAGGCAGGGAAGATGGCTAATTTTAACCCACTACCAGACATTCCAGCAACTGCTGCATGCTGCCTTCTTCATTGCAACACAGTCACAGCTATCAGCAGATATTCCCAGAGTAGGTAACATTATCAGATAACAAATACAGTCTGGTACGCAGACTTGAACTGCATATATTCTCCATTATTGCAAAGTCCTGTCTGTCATCTCTCTCTCTCTCTCTCTCTCTCTCTCTCTCTCTCTCTCTCTCTCTCTCTCTCTCTCCTACCTACCTACCTACCGTGGATATAAAAAGTCTACACACCCCTGTTAAAATGCCAGGTTTTTGAGATGTAAAAAAAAATCAGACCAAGATAAATCACTTCAGAATTTTTTCCACCTTTAATATAACATACAAGCTGTACAATTCAATTGAAAAACAAACTGAAATCCTTTAGGGGGAAAAATAAAAATAAAAAACTAGAATAACGTGGTTGCATAAATGTGCACACCCTTAAACTAATACTTTGTTGAAGCACCTTTTGATTTTATGACAGCATTCAGTCTTTTGGGGTAGGAGTCTATCAGCGTGGCACATCTTGCCTTGGGACACTTTGCCCACTCTTCCTTGCAGAAGTGCTCCAAATCTGCCAGATTGCGAGGGCATCTCCTGTGCACAGCCTTCTTCAGGTCACCCCACAGATTTTCAATTGGATTCAGGTCCGGGCTCTGGCTGGGCCATTCCAAAACTTTGATCTTCTTCTTGTGAAGCCATTCTTTTGTTGATTTGGAGGTATGCTTTGGGTCGTTGTTGTGTTGAAAGGTGAAATTCCTCTTCATCTTCAGCGTTTTAGCAGAGGCCTGAAGGTTTTGTGCCAAACTTGACTGATATTTGGAACTGTTCATAATTCCCTCCACCTTGACTAAAGCCCCAGTTCCAGCTGAAAAAAAGCAGCCCCAAAGCATAATGCTCCCACCACCATGCTTCACTGTGGGTATGGTGTACTTATGGTGATGCGCAGTGTTGTTTTTGCACCAAACATACTTTTTGGAATTATGGCCAAAAAGTTCAACCTTGGTCTCATCAGACCATAACACATTTTCCCACATGCTTTTGTCAGACTTGATGTAGGTTTTTGCAAAATGTAGCCGGGCTTGGATGTTTTTCTCTGTAAGAAAAGGCTTCCGTCTTGCCACCCTACCCCACAGCCCAGACATATGAAGAATATGGGAGATTGTTGTCACATGGAGACAACAACCAGTACTTGCCAGAAATTCCTGCAGCTCCTTCAATGTTGCTGTAGGCCTCTTGGCAGCCTCACAGACCAGTTTTCTTCTTGTTTTTTCATCAATTTTGGAGGGACATCCAGTTCTTGGTAATGTCACTGTTGTGCCATATTTTCTCCACTTGTTGATGACTGTCTTCACTGTGTCCCATGGTATATCTAATGCCTTGGAAATTTTTCTGTACCCTTCTCCTGACTGATACCTTACAACAATGAGATCCCTGGATGCTTTGTAAGCTCTTTGCAGACCATGGCTTTTGCTTTAAGAGGCAACTGAGTAAATGTCAGACAAATCCTACTAGAACAGCTCAACTTTATATGGGCTTGATCAGAGTCACTTTAATTGATGGCAGGTGTGTACTGACTACTATTTAACATCAGTTTGAATGTGATTGGTTAATTCTGAACACAGCCACATCCCTACTTATAAGAGGGTGTGCACACTTATGCAACCATGTTATTCTAGTTTTTTTCCCCCCGATTACAGTTTGTTTTTCAGTTGAATTGTACAGCTTATATGTTATATTAAAGGTGGAAAAAATTCTGAAGTGATTTATCTTGGTCTGATTTTTTTACATCTCAAAAACCTGGCATTTTAACAGGGGTGTGTAGACTTTTTATATCCTGTCTATCTGTCTATCTGTCTATCTATCATCTACCTACCTACCATCTCCTCTATCATATTTTTTTAAATACAACCTTCCTTCTTTAAAAATCAAGCTATTTTACAATTTTTAGAAATATCGAGCCCTTGTAGAAATACAGAAGATGCAACATGGATGTCTTTGGGAGTGACCCCATAAAAGCAATATTAAAACCATATCAGTTTTAATAATGCAGTTGTTTATCAGGTAGCCAGTGACAAGCACACTCTTCAGATCCCCTTCTTCTGTGCAGGGTGAAAATAACTGGAATAAGTGGCCAGAACAGAGAATAGAAATAGGCAGGTAATTGCCTGGTGTCTGTTGTCTTATAACACTTTGGTGATTCCTTTTTCCTCCAAAGAGCTCTGGGCGTTTCTTGTCCACATAACAATTCTGTGAAGTTGGAGAGGTCAAGAGGTCAAGTGGGTGAGGTCAAGGAGAGACAGGCAGGCAGTGTAAAGAGTTTTCTGACAAAGTAGAATTTCAGTTGGGATCTTCTCAGTCGTAGGTGATTGCTCTAACAGTGCAACACAATGGTTTTCTTTGGAAAGTGTTGGAAGAAGTGTGCTTACAGTATGTGTATGCAGTGCTCTCTTGGGTGCTTTAAAATTACAGCATGATTCCTCCTGATGGGAATTGTTTAAGAACATTAGGACTTAATTTCAGACTCCCATTCTCGATCAGTTCCTTCCTTGAGGTTGGTACAGAGTAGATAAGAGGGTTCTGATGCAGATGCAACAGACTGAAACTGGGTCATCAGAGAGGGCTAATTGCTGCAGATTGTTGTATTAATTCACTGATTTTCACAGTTGATTAACTGACCAATTGAAGAAGTGTTCGCTGGCACCCTTATATTTTTCGTACAATGGTTTGACACTTATAGGCATCTTGGGTGGTGGGATCTTGTCTATAAAGTATTATTGAAAAGATGACCATAGGAATCCAGACAAGTTCAGCCAGGTACTGCCACCTACTGAGATGTCAGTGCATCTATTCTGACTGACAGCAGTGCATTTTCTGACTGACAGCAATACTTTAGAGCAGTGTTTCTCAACCTTGGCAACTTTTAAGACTTCAACTCCCAGAATGCTGGCTGGGGAATTCTAGGAGTTGAAGTTCACATATCTTAAAGTTGCCAAGGTTGAGAAACACTGCTTTAGAGACTTAGACAAAGTTTGTCCTCATAATCTGTCTATGAAGGTTCTCAGTCATCCAGGTGGAATTGTCTGTAGCTTGAATCATGTCAACTGGATTTCTATTTTCTCAGTGGAAACATTATTGCTTTCACAGGGAATGTTCACATGGACTTTTCTTGAGGGAAAGCATGTGCTCTGCTCTTAAGCTCTAGCCTTGCTCCCAGTGGAGGGACATACAAGCACACACATACACCCACATGTATGTATGTATGTATGTATGTATGTATGTGTGTGTGTGTGTGTGTGTGTATATGTATGTATGTATGTATGTGTATGTATGTATGTATATATATATATATATATATATATATATATATATATAAAATTTATTTATAAACGTATTTATATCCCGCCCATCTCCCCCGCAAGGAGAGACCCTGGGCGGTATATATGTGTGTGTGTGTGTGTGTGAGAATGACTCAAGGGGATGGCAGCAAAGACACCAACTTTGTATTGCAAAGTTTGAATTCCATTATGAGTTACTATTTCCTGACTGTGATGGAGAGTTATATAGCAAAACTTTTAACTGAAAGTTTACTTGATTGAAATCATCAGGGTGTCCACAAGGTATGGTCCAAAAAATCAAGATAATGGCCATGACAGTGCAATCAAAGCTCCCTCTGTTTTTTTTATGTGTGATGCACATAAAAAACAGGTGGAGCTTTGATCACGCTGTTATGGCTGTTGTCTTGGCTTTTATGACCACAGCCTGTGGACACTCCCGGAAATGATCTTGTAGAACATTGTGGAAAGAAAATCTTAAGTACCGTTATGAGGGATTCTGTCGACAGACAATGACTAAGAATAATATTTGACAGATGAAAAAGTTGGGAAGAGCAGAAAGAATTACAGGGAGGTTCAGGATGGTGAGATGCTCAAACTCTGTCTTCCATTCCTACACAATTGTTGTTGTTGTTCAGTCATTTAGTCATGTCCGACTCTTCGTGACCTCATGGACCATAGCACGCCAGGCCTTCCTGTCCTCCACTGTCACCCGGAGTTTACTCAAATTCATGTTCATTACATCGGTGATGCTATCTAACCATCTCATCCTCTGCCGTCCCCTTCTCCTTTTGCCTTCAGTCTCTCCCAGCATCAGGGTCTTTTCCAGTGAGTCTTCTCTTCGCATTAGGTGGCCAAAGTATTTCAGCTTCAGCTTCAGTATCTGTCCTTCCAATGAGCAGTCAGGGTTGATTTCCTTTAGGATTCACTGATTCGTCCTCCTTGCAGTCCAAGGGACTCTCAAGAGTCTTCTCCAGCACCACAGTTCGAAAGCATCAATTCTTTGGTGCTCAGCCTTCCTTATGGTCCAACTCTCACAGCCATACATTACTACTGGAAAAACCATAGCTTTAATTATACAGACCTTTGTCGGCAAGGTGATGTCTCTGCTTTTTAATATGCTGTCTAGGTTTGCCATAGCTTTCCTCCCAAGGAGCAAGCGTCTTTTAATTTCATGGCTGCAGTCACCATCTGCGGTGATCTTGGAGCCTAAGAAAATAAAATCTGTCACTGCTTCCATTTCTTCCCCTTCTATTTGCCAGGAAGTGATGGGACCAGATGCCATGATCTGAGTTTTTTTAATGTTGAGTTTCAAGCCAGCTTTTGCACTCTCCTCTTTCACCCTCATCAAGAGGCTCTTTAGTTCCTCTTCGCTTTCTGCCATTAGGGTGGTATCGTCTGCATATCTGAGGTTGTTGATATTTTTCCCGGCAATCTTAACTCCGTCTTGTGATTCATCCAGCCCGGCATTTCTCATGATGTACTCTGCATATAAGTTAAATAAGCAGGGTGATAGTATACAGCCTTGTCGTACTCCTTTCCCAATTTTGAACCAATCGGTTGTTCCATGTCCAGTTCTAACTGTTGCTTCTTGACCCGCATACAGGTTTCTCAGGAGACAGGTAAGGTGGTCTGGTACTCCCATCTCTTTAAGAATTTGCCACAGTTTGTTGTGATCCACACAATCAAAGGCTTTAGTTTAGTCAATGAAGCAGAAGTAGATGTTTTTCTGAAACTCTCTTGCTTTTTCCATGATCCAGCGAATGTTGGTAATCTGATCTCTAGTTCCTCTGCCTCTTCGAAACCCAGCTTGCACTTCTGGTAGTTCTCGGTTCACATACTGCTGAAGCCTAGCTTGTAGGATTTTGAGCATAACCTTTCTAGCATGTGAAATGAGCGCAATTGTACGGTAGTTTGAACATTCTTTGGCATTGCCTTTCTTTGGAATTGGAACGTAAACTGACCTTTTCCAATCCTGTGGCCACTGTTGAGTTTTCCAAATTTGTTGGCATATTGAGTGCAGCACTTTAACAGCATCATCTTTTAGGATTTTAAATAGCTCAGCTGGGATACTGTCTTCTCCGCTAGCTTTGTTGTTAGTAATGCTTCCTAAGGCCCACTTGACTTCACTCTCTAGGATGTCTGGCTCAAGGTCAGTGACCACACCATCGTATTTATCAGGGATATTAAGATCTTTCTTGTATAGTTCTTCTGTGTATTCTTGCCACCTCTTCTTAATCTCTTCTGCTTCTGTTAGGTCCCTGCCTTTTTTGTCCTTTATCATGCCCATCTTTGCACAAAATGTTCCCTTGATATCTCCAATTTTCTTGAAGAGACCTCTAGTCTTCCCCATTCTATTGTTTTCCTCGATTTCTTTGCATTGTCCATTTAAGAAGGCCTTCTTATCTCTCCTTGCTATTCTCTGGAAATCTGCATTCAGTTGGTTATATCTTTCCCTTTCTCCCTTGCCTTTTGCTTCCCTTCTTTCCTCAGCTATTTGTAAAGCTTCATCAGTCAGCCACTTTGCTTTCTTGCCTTTCTTTTTCTTTGGGATGGTTTTAGTTGCTGCCTCCTGTACAATGTTACAAACCTCCATCCATAGTTCTTCAGGCACTCTGTATACCAGATCTAATCCTTTAAATCTATTCCTCACCTCCACTGTATATTCATAAGGGATATGATTTAGGTCATACCTGATTGTGTTGCATATATTTTTTATGTCTGTAGAATATGTGGCTGAGTTTTTAAAAAGCCAGGCCTCAAAACTTTTTTTCTGTTTGGGCTCAGGAGCACATGTTCTCCCACTCAGCTCAGGAATGTTAATTTGCCTTTAGGAGCCAGCCAGTCTGAGAGTTTTGACCAATCAGGATTAGCTGTTTGAGCTTTGCCCATATTGGGAATCTGTTGCCTAGGTGTTTTGGTCACATGCTGGATCCTGTCCATTCAGGTGCTTGTCAAGTAAAGGTTTAAAATGTAAATGCCTTTTGTCCTCTGCACTCTGCTAACTGCTCTGCTATCTAAATGTAAATAGCTATGTTAATCAACCATGCCATGCTTTGGCTAAAGAAGAAGATTCAAGGTTTGTTCCTATGTATTTGTTTTAAATAAAGCAACATTTTTACTACAAACTTATCTCTTGGTTTTTCCATAACTCTGATCACAAATTTTATAAAACAACAAAAGATTGGTCTAGTGGTTTTCTCTACGTTCTTCAATTTAAGCCTAAATTTTGCGATAAGAAGCTCATGATCTGAGCCACAGTCAGCTCCAGGTCTTGTTTTTGCTGATTGTATAGAGCTTCTCCATCTTTGGCTGCAAAGTATATAATCAATCTGTTTTCGGTATTGACCATCTGGTGATGTCCATGTGTAGAGTCATCTCTTGTGTTGTTGGAAAAGAGTGTTTGCTATGCGCGCTGCCACAACGGCGGCACTTCCGGGTTTTCCCGCAGCAACACACCAACGGCGGTTGGTGTGTCACCGCGGGAAAACTTTGGAAAGCCCTGCTCTAATTGGATTACCCTCCCACCATCCCTCTCAGCACAATAATTCTGAGAGTAGCAATTTCTACATATATGAAGGTTGCCAGGTTGCGGAAGGCTGGCATACATCATTTTCCAGCTGATCTGTTTTGAACGCACATGGAGCTAATTTCTGGAAGAGTGGGGTGTTAATGGAGAAAAACCTGGTCGCCTTTGCTGATACCAGATATAGAACTAAAGTGGTTGCTGTCAGCTGAAGAACTGGTGGATCTGACACCTGAAGGACAGGTCAATGCTTAGCTGATGTGTCTAAGACTGTTACTGAGAGATCCTTGCTCCATAAAGCTCTCGGAATCTATATTATATTATTAGAATGAACCTCATCTTCAGCTTGATTTCTTTACTTTTAATCAGAAGCCCACTATGTCATTGTTGGAACATTACTGCAGCTGTCACATCTAAAGAAAACAGGCTATAAAACAGTTTGGCCCATGGATCAGCATCTTTGATGTGACCTCAGCACTTCCAAAGGCACCTTCTCGGTTGCTTACAGTGGCTCTTTCATGTGCTTTATCTTCCAGTAAATTGCATCTCTTCATAAGGTACAGACTAGATTGGTGTAAATGGATGGTTGTGACTGATCAGGTCACAGCTGTCATGTCCAGTGCCAAACTAAAGTTGGTGAATCAGGGAAAAAATGTCTGGTTGCTCATTTGCTCTCTTATTCCTCTGTGTATTTGTAGAGTACTGTAGCGACTACAGCATATTGCTATGTGGAGACAAACATTTCATCTAATCACAGGCTCTGGAAAGGACCTGTGATTTCTGAGCTCTTTTTTAAGGTTAATTATGAATATCAAGAGAAAGGGTAGGCAACCATATAGTTGTGATGACCTTGGGTTCAAATCCTTAACACACACTTCTCCATGCAGTTCATGTGAATTGCAGAATAAGATTTATTAAGGATACAGGTAACTCAAAGCATTTTTAAAGACCTGAATGAGGATTCCCGCCAAAAACATACAGTTTAAAATTTCCCTCCTCTCCACCGTGCCAGCCCTTTCTCCAACAATGATGTCAACATCCAATTTCCCACTCTGCAGAAACCCCCTCCTTTCTCCGTCTTGCAGGTGCGCAACCTTGACAGTCTCTAACAGCCTCGGGCTTTTGCTGGAATGCACTCCCCCTTCCAAGTGCTGAACTCTCTCTCCGGCTGACACGCATCTTATCCAATGTCCCAAGCGTGTGTTCGTAATGGCAGGATTCGCATCAATGCATCAATGCGATCCTGACAATAGTGTCCAGAGGTTGTATTTAACATTTTTTTTTGGAAAGGATGAGAGCTGTAGTGGGTGCAGCAGTGATAAATAGTGGGAGGGCCTATGTTATGCATATGGGTGGGCCCATGGTTTTATTTTTTCCCCCATGGATTTTGGGGGGAAGTCTTTAGCTTTTGCTTAACTTCTTTTTAACATCTACATTAACCCTATTTTAGGGCATATAATAACTTCTTGTATGATTGTGCCTCAAAATATTAGGAAACCATACAGCTGATTTTCCTCAATTATATTTGGAGTGGATTCCAAAGGTGCAAAAGGAGGTGCCCTGGCCCCCAAACCTGCTCATCGATGGTCTCATTAATCATCAACAGGCTAAAAGTGGGACTTGGATTCAGTTTTGCTTTATCAAGAACCGTGAGTTGGTCTTTTACCAGAAATCGAGCCGTCCTATGAGAACAATTTCAGTTTATTTTATGGGTGAAAGGCTGTGCATAAATGTACAGTCTTTGTTGTGTGGAATCCAGGCACCCCTTTTACGGCAGCGTTTCAGGTTCATTTTTCCTCAAAGTTGTGTGGGAGCATGAATAATATGTGGAGAAATGTGGCTCTACGAGAAGCTCATCAGCATTTGGATAGTCCCCCAGACAGCTTCAGTGGAGAGAAACAAAGCTCTCTTCCTGCTCCCATCTAGTCTCACTTCCAAACGTTTAACAGATGTAGTTTTATGTCTTCTTTTTTTCCCAAAGGCAAGTGTCCTTCTGATTATAATGCCATTAAAAAAACACACACACAAATATTGCATAAAATTGCTTTCTTTTCCTGCAATCTAAGGTTGTTTGGTTTTACCTTTTGATAGTAAATTTCACCTTTGGGAGTGGGGGCTGGTTAATTTCATGGGTCCTTGGTTTCTGTCCTCCACAGTGAGGATTTATCTGCCCATCCCACACAAATCAAGGGTCATTCTGAGTTTGGATGAACAGAAAGGAGGGAGCCAAGAGAATCATAGGTACATAGTTGTGTGCTCTAATAGATATTAGATACAAATTTAACACTCTGCCCTGAAAGCATCCCACCTTTGGCACCTTTAATAGTCTTTGATGGACTCTCCTGCTCTGTTGCCATGTGTCTAAGGAAAAGGCTATGTGTGAAGGGGACAGGGTTAAAGTTTGAAAATACTGTATACAGTTGGGGTACAGAAGGAGTGACCTTTGACTGCTACCCTCCGGAAGGACTGGATGGGCAGGGAAGTCAGATGATATCGTAAACCCTTTCTAGCTAGGATGGTTATGCAGCCCCTGACCCCCTTTTGGCAGTACAGTATAATGCAGTACTTTTTGGAGTTCACTTTGACTGCATTATCACTGCTCAATTCATCACCACTATCAGGCAGAAAACATAGAGGAAGATAAAAATAGGCTTAACAACATTAAAAAACAAAGAAAAGCCTCACTCCTTCCAAATCCAGCAAAATAGAGAAAATCCTGGCTCCACAATGTGCATGTGTATTTACTTACTTATTTCAACATATGCTGCTCCATTTTCAAATACCTGGAGTGACTTACCAGATATTTACACAATAAGGTTAACATGAATAGAAAAAACAAGAATAATAATCAATCTGATGTGCACCATTTGGGGGGAAGCAGATCTTTCAATTGTCCCCAAGTGGCTTTCTGGAGCCATGTCTTCTTGGCTCTTTGAAAACGTAATAGGGAAGTGGTTGGCCCAAATATCTGGGAATTTTCTGTTTCAAAGCGGGGGGGGGGCATTACTGGGAAGGCTTGACTACAGGGTCCCTGTAGATGACATTTCTTTAGCAGTGGGACCCTCAGCAATCTTTCTATCCCAGATTTAACTAGATGGGCAGATTCAACTCAGAAAGGGTGGCCATAGAAATCCAGGCACTGAGCTATGTGGGGCTTTACAGGTGATAACCAGCACCTTAAATTGTACTTGGAAGCAAACTGGTAGCCAGTGCAGCTCTTGGAGTAGGCTGACCATATTTCAGGATGGCAAAACGGGATGGGGTCTTATGTAATATTCCATATTCATGAAAAAGACAGGGGTCCCTGTCCCCCGGTCTGCACGATTGGCTCCCGCCTGCAAACCCCGCCCCGGTCTGTGCGATTGGCTCCCGCCTACAAACCCTGCCCCTGGTCCACGTGATTGGCTCCTGCCTGCAAACCCCAACCCCTGGTCCGTGCTCCAGCTCGGACCCTCCTTCCACGCCATTCCCACCGGGTTTGAAAAACGGACAAAATAGAGATTTTTATGAAAACGATGGGACGGTTGAAAAATGCTAAAAAAAACGGGACTGTCCCATTCAAAATGGGACGTATGGTCAGCCTACCTTGGAGTCATGTTATTACATGTACAAACCTTGGTCTATACATAACTGCCTGGGCTGCTGCATGCTGAACTTTCCGAATGGCCTATAAAGGCAGCCCCATGTCAAACAAATTGTGTTTGTCCAGCATCAAGGTGACGAAGGTGTGAGTCACCATGAGTAAAGCCACCTGATCCAGAAATGGCTGCAACTTGCACACAAGATGTAGTTGTGCAAAGACCCTCCTGGCCACAACCCCCATGTACTGTTCAGCCAGGAGTGCAGTGGACATCTAGATTGCAGGCCAGCTCCACCCAGGGGAGTATAACCCCATTCAGACTAAAATATCAACATCTCTCTGGACAAAGTTGGCTTCTAAATCCACAGCCACGCCATGTTGCTGGGATTCAGTCTAAGCTTGCCTTTCTCCATCCAGGTTCTGACATCTTCCAGGGTCCAGGCGGGGCCCATTTCCACATCTCCTGCTCAGCCCAGGGTGGAGATCTATACCAGTACGGTATCATCAGCATATTGATGGTGCCTCACCCCGGGCTGACAGATGATCTCTCCCAGTGGCTTTATGTAGATATTAAACAACAGGGAGGAGAGAACTGATCCCTGTGGCATCCTATACCAGAGTGCTCAAGGGCTTGACATCTCTCCACCCACAACTACTGACTGGCACTCAGGAATGGGTGCCCAGGAAGAAGGAGAACCACTGCTAAACATTTATACTCCCCCACTCCCAACCGTTGCAGCCAGTGCAGAAGGATACCACACACTCAATGGCACTGAAAGCAGGCAAGAGGACCAGCAGGATCAGAAGTGTTGCACTTCCCCACCCCAGTCCTATCGAAGGCCAGCAACAAAAATGACCAGTAGTTTTGGCCCCACACCCAGGCCTGAATCTTGACTCAAAAAGGTCCACACAATCCATTTCATTCAGGGCTCTCTGCAGCCGCAGTCCAAACACCTTCTCAGCAAAGTTCCCTAAAAAGGAGAGTTTGGCATCTGGTCAATAATTATCCAAAGTAGCTGGGATGAGTAATGGTTTCTTGAGAAGGGGGCAGACCACTGCCTCTTTCAAGGCAGAGGGCATTACCCCTCACTCAAGGGCAGAAAGCTAATTGATAGGTAGCACTCTTGACACCACGATGAATCCTGTCCATTTTCTCAAACTAATCCCAGATAATCTTGCAAATCTAGGCCTCAGTCATCTCAGCGGGACTTGTCAGCTAGTGTCCAGCTGTGACTGAATATGAGAGACTATTCCTTCAAATGCCAAGCAATTTCTTCACCATAATCTTCCAGCTCAGTTTCCCCTAGGACTTTAAACATGACCCTACCCTCTTTGTAAAAACTACTAAAGACATATTACGGCTAGCAAAAGGCAGCACAACTCTAATTCCCCTTCTTGGATTTTATGTAATTTATTATTATTATTATTCGATATATTTTAGATACTGTTTTTGTATTTTTAAACTTTCAATTGTTGTAACCCGCCCAGAGTCCCTTGCAAGGGAGATGGGTGGGGAATAAATTGAAATAATAAATAAATAATAATAAATAAATTCATAGCCTGGGTGGACAGCTTTTTTATGCCTGAGGTCTGTACTTGTTCTTTTTTTTTTTAACTTGAGGGTTGCATTCTAGCATTATAACATCATAGTGACAGCTCCATGTCAGTGGGTGAGGCACTGGTGTCATCATGCATATGTCTAGGGGAAAAATAAATTAAAAGAAGAAAGGCAGCCTGCAAAAACACAACAAAAGGAATCACACTTAAAAAAAAAAGTTATTAGAAACTCTAAAATGTGTACAGTGGGGGGAAAGACCCTTAACGTGATGGTAAACTGTGTTGCTGGAATTTGGCAGTCTAATGACAACCCAGAAGCCCCGTGGGCAGGTGGAGCCTACTGGCAGCCCATCCCTGCTTTACCAGGCAGCTCTCTGTAGCTGTTCTTCAGAGCTTTCATTGCCAGAGTACCTTCTGCTGTCTCTACAGTAGGAAAAGCAGCTTCTGAATCTCCTCCCTGTCCAATTCAATAATATTTCATTTGAATGAGCCACTGGGTAAAAAGATTGGTCAGATTGCCTGCCAGAAGCAGCACCACCATTCATTTGGAAGGATGATTTGGTAGAATGTGCCAGGCATAGTCATGAAAACCCTGGGACCACTTTATGGCAGCTATTTCCCTTCCCAAACACCATTCATTATTTTTCTAATAAGCAATTACAGTTTCAGTGAAAAAATGTTAGAGCTGTATTTTTCCCTCAATGAACTGATAAATCACTTCCTCCTTGTCATTATGCCCCATGGCCTGGAATTCTTTTCAGGGGGAGCAATTGTCCCACACTCCACAAACTTGGAATATCTCGGAGTCCATCTAAAGTCTGGCTCAATATTTGGAAAAGAAACCAACCCTCCCAAACCAGTTGGGTTGATACCTTTCATTCAAGGCATTAAAACTAACCAAGGAAAATTAGGTACCAAGAATTATTTCAATATTTTGGACTATTGACTTCAATGGACAGAAAGAATGGAGAGAGAGAGACAGAGAGACAGAGACAGAGACAGAGACAGAGACAGACAGAGAGAGAGAGAGAGGGAGGGAGGGAGGGAGGGAGGGAGGGAGGATGCAGTGAGAAGAAAGGTATGAAGGTAAAAAAAGAAATCTGAATATAGTAAAATCTATTTCATGGATATGCCCATGTAGCTTTCTGGACAATGATATAGAAATGGGTTGTTGGTACCTTCTGTGTGGATGGGTAAACTTTGCTTTCTTATTTTTGACTTTACAGTCTAGCTTAAAGTCCTGCCATCCCCTGCTAGTGTTCCATGTAGCATATTAACCAGGTTTGGCTGCTTAATTTTTTGAGATCAACCAAGGTTGTCTAGATGCAGTCACATAGCTGGCTGAGGGGTGGGTGTGTTTTTGCAGTGGGACAGGGCTCAACTAAACCCTTTGCCTTCACCTCCAAACCCTTGAAACCTTAACTAGAGCCCCATGGCCTGATAGCTTCATATGCCGATGACATATAAGTCAAGTGGCTCTCAGTTTGGTTCCAAGTCAACTTTGCCTTAAATCTTGGGAATCCGGAACTCCTCCAGGTGGACCACCTGAAATAAGCTGAAATCTGTTTCAGAGCCTCTTCTGAAGGGAGTTTTGTGGATGGGTGGTTGTTGGATAGAAGGACTTTTCTCTACCTGTATCAAAACTGAGTTCCTCTTTCTTTATCTTTTAGATGTTATGCTTGTGTCATTTAACAACTTTTAACAATAGTTGTAATGGGCCGTGAGAATAACTTTGAGAGACAGGAGGGAGAGCCGCAGCCTAGACGACAGTCCGATAAATGAAATCTGAGCCCAAGCCAGAAATGTAATTTGAGAAAGCACCCCAGAATTGACCTTCCCCCGTTCTCTGGAATGTAAAGGCAGGGGAGGGGGGAGGCACTTTCAGACTTGCAAGATTCTCTCACTGTAACCTTACAATAAAAGTAGTATTAGCATTTGTGACTTTGGTTTCCTGGTCTGGACTACCTCGAAGGGTTGACACGTTGGGAGCAGTGGTGTGCTGGTAAATGTTTAAGAACAGGCTTTGCCCACTCCATTGCTGCTGCCACGCTGCTAGCCCCAGAACAGCTGATTGGCACACTAGGCATAGAGGCTCGGCTCTGCTCTCCTCTGAATCGGGCTCGCAAAATTCCAGAAAATTTAACAAATGGCTCTTGCGAGCTGGTGCGAGCCAGCTTCAGCACACCACTGGTTGAGAGTCTTTTATTGCCTTTCTGTTCTTTGATTGATAGTTGATCTGGTTATATATCTGCTGGTCCTCTTGTTTTTATGTGCTGATTTTATAGGATTTTAACTTGTTTTTTTAATTTTCTAATTTGTTGATCTTTTATTGTGGCTTACCTTAAAGCTATTTGCCCATAAGGGGGAAAAAATAAAGACTAGAAAAAACACTTCCCTTTCGTTATTACAGCAACCATTTTGCAGAGACGTATGGTGTTCTGAGCAGAATCCATTTTCTCTTTCGCTGTGTAGAATTTATTCTCCATTCAGCCAGTTGAACTCAACAGTGTACAGATGGAGTTACTCATTCTCGTTCTACCCATCTAGGACTTCTATGCATCAGTGGTTTGTTAGAATATTTTTCTCACAGATGTCCCTGATTTCCAATTTGGTATAACGCCCATATGTGGCCAAACTAGCTGCTGCTAACCTACCACGGTATAGCCATTCTTGATATTGATGCAATTCTTTTCAAGGTTTTAGCATAGCATTTAGGCTAACCATTCTCCCCTTACACCAACTTTGTAGGCTAGGCTGAGTGAGAATAAGAAAATCAAAGTATAGTGATTGGATCTCCTCCATAGGTTGCTCCTGCTGGTTAGGTAGGGAGTCTCCAGACCCAAGGCCTACATCTGCTGTCGTACCCCAGCCATGAGGATTTTAACACAGATCTTCTGGGGCCACACCTCTGCACATCATCCAAAACACTGCTCATACAAAATGAAGAAGGAAGGTCAATGCACGGATCAAATAACACCTTAAGTAAACAACACAGAAATAGATTGTTAATTTAAAGAAAAAGATATGTACACTATATATACTCCTTAAAAAGTTTGGTCTAGTGGTTCAGGCAACGGGCTAGAAACCAGGAGGCTGTGAGTTCTAGTCCCGCCCGAGGCATGAAAGCCGGCTGGGTGACCTTGGGCCAGTCCCTCTCTCTCAGCCCAACTCACCTCACAGGGTGGTTGCTGTGGGGAGAATAGGAGGAGGAAGGAGTACTAGGTATGTTCACCGCCTTGAGTTATTTATACCATGGAGTGCCCTTCCCATGGACTTAAGAAGATTCTGCCATTTGGATTTTACTATATTTATTATATTTATAAATTGTTAATTAAGATGTATTTTAGTCTATTTATAATTGTATTTTAACGAATTATACTCTGTTGTAAACCGCCCAGAGTCCCCCTCGGGGGAGATGGGCGGTGATAAATCAAATAAATAAATAAAATAAATAAATAAAATAAATAATAATAATAAAGGCGGGATAGAAAATTAAAAAAAAAAGAAATCATGAAGTAATTTGTGCAGAATCCAAAAGGGCATAATCACAGGATGCCCATCAAACAGCTTTTCCTGTAATTACTAGCCAGTTACAAAGTCAGGTCTCATAACATCACTTATCATACACTAATTAATCACTTAGCTTTTCTAGCATACTATTTTGTGCTACAACAATTATTAGGTACAGATTTTAAAACATACAATTTGTTGGTACTTAGTAGAAAAATGAACTCCTGTCTTCACTGATGAAGAATATTTATTTTCAGCAAGGGACCAGATCTGTTTCCCATTCAGTAAAAGTAGCATCTTCAGACAGAGTGTGTTCATGAAGATAATGAAGAAGTTTTTAAATGCATAAATTACCAAGCTTGCATATAGATGCAAATGATCAGATTTTAAAACAGATTATGAGCACAAATCAAACGTATTTATTAGAAAGATTATGAAAATAATGCAAGCATATTAAGAGCTTCTGCCATAAAATATGCTAAGTCTTCTTTGACTGCTTTTTGACGATGACGTAATCGCTAAGGGAGATTTGGCAAAACGCACCATGTTACTGTTGAAGAGAATCTGAGCAGTGGAGAAACCTCACCCCTTAGGGGGCCATTTTGCACTTCTCCGAGCGGAAAGCCATTGCTGCTGCTCAGCAAAGTACTGTTAAAAGAGTCAAGGTGGCACAAGGTGGGACAGATCAGAGCTCCACCGTTTATATTAATTGGTGACACTGATGCATGTACAAAAGGGGCCGGCCTTTGATTGTGTGGTTATAACTCTCATCTTTACTTTCTGGACCTCCCCTGTGGATGTGGCGGCTGCAATTTGCATCAGCCATAGCAAATGTAGGCCACCAAAAAGGGGAATTATGGAAAGAAAGCAGGCTGTGTCAAAACTGGCTTTGGATCTAACCAGGACTCCCCTTTCCTCAGAATGGCTAATTTTGGACCCCTAAACTGTCCAGGATTGGAGTTGACATAGCTACATTCTCCCCAGTGTTTTCTAGGTAAGGTTTCCTTCCAGATGAGCTTGACTTCTAGTGACTTCACGGACATACCCATATAGCTTTTGGGGTAACAGTACAAAACCTGTTTACCAGTGGGATGTTTCTTTGACTTCCCAGGCTAGTCTATGGTAGGTCTACCAAACCTGAGCTGCAAAAATCTGGACAAACATTAGACGGCAGCAATCGGCCCTCTGTATCTCTGTGTGGTCCTCTGTGAGGGCATTAGGACTTGTTGCTGCCCAAGTCTGCCTACAGTCCTGGGATTTCCTAAAAGTTTCCCATCCAAGTAGTGACCAGGTCTGACTTAGCTTTTGGAGATCAGCCAAAGTCAGCTAAATGAGAAGATTAAACATTCAGGTATTGTTTATTTATATGCCACCCGACTCCCAGCAACTCTGGGCGGTTTACAAAATGTAAAAAACCCCACACATTTAAAACAAGAAAACAACATAAAACAAAAAAGAGCAAAGATGGCAAAGGTAACTAACCCAGATGGGAAACATATGAAATACGAAAGGAAATACCTAGGTAACAAAGGACTTCCTCAGATTTTCATACTTTCTGCTTTCATGTACTTTCTGCTAGAGTGAGTCAGCAGAGAATTAGTAGCAGATCTGCCATTTCCCCCCAATCCCCATCCCACAACCTTTCTTCAAGTTGTTCTCTAAAACAATAACTTAATGGACAAAAGTGGAGAAAAAAGTAGTAAGACAAAAATAAGCCCCCCACCACAAACCCGTATGCTAAGAGGGAACCATTAAAAGAGAATCCAAATGTTATACAAGTACATAGTCTGTAGTCTACCATAGTCTGGTAGCTTGACCTGTATTTTTCTCTTGACTTCACTGCCACCTGTCACCTGCCTTCTGACATACCACAATAAACACTAGCCATTATGGGAACAAGTGGGAACAAAAGCTTCCATTTCCATTTTCAGTCTTGTAATGTTTTGGCTCCCAAATAGGGCCAATTACTGTAAGCCGCTTTCAAGTCACATTTTATCTGACTTGCATCAATAAGCCATAATTAAAATTAATCTGCAATTTCCAGAAAGAGAAAGCTTTTTTTAACCGAAGTGAATTTCCCACAATTTGGGGACTGATTTTTAAGCAACTGGGGACAATATTAGTAAAATATTAGCAGATCCTCGTGGCCTCCGGTCTCCGACTGCTGCTGCTGAACGCCAGGTCGGTGAACAACAAGGCCCCCCTTATAGGTGACTTAATCACAGAGGAAGGGGCCGACCTGGTGTGTATTACCGAGACCTGGCTGGGCCCAGAGGGGGGAGTAGCCCTCTCGGAAATGTGCCCAGCCGGGTTTTGGGTGTGGCATCAGCCGAGACACCGGGGCAGGGGAGGAGGGGTGGCAGTTGTCATCCGAGAGTCCCTTGTGGCCTTCAGGGGCGCTGCTCCACAAGTGGCCGGGTGTGAGACCTTGTTTTTCAAGTTGGGTTCACGAGAACAGTTGGGAGTGTTGCTGCTGTACCAGCCTCCCTGCTGCGTAGCAACCTCCTTGCCTGAGCTGCTGGAGGCCGTCTCAGGGTTGGCAGTGGAGTTCCCCAGACTTATGGTTCTGGGGGACTTCAATCTGCCACCTCTGGGACGGACCTCGGAGGCAGCCTGGGAGTTCATGGCTACCATGGCAGCCATGGGCCTGTCTCAGATTATTCGTGACCCGACTCGTGACAGTGGTCTCACCCCGGACTTAGTTTTCTTGTCTGAGCAGTGGCAATGTGATCTGAGGGGAGAGTTACATCTTTCCCCATTGTCATGGTCAGACCACGCTCTGGTGACCCTGAGACTTTCTTGTGCTGACCCACTCCGCAGGGAGGCGGGACCCATTTGATTGGTCCGCCCCCGGTGACTGATGGACCCAGTGAGGTTTCAGAAGGAGCTGGGGGTTATTCCCGAGGATTTGCTTCACGGTCCAGTGGAGGTCCTGGCTGCAGCCTGGAATAAGGCTGCGGCCGGAGCCCTGGACAAGATCGCACCTATGCGGCCTCTCCGGCCCTGTTCGGCCCGTCACTCTCCGTGGTTTACGGAAGAGTTGAGGGCTTTGAAGAGGGTTAAGAGACGTCTAGAGCGCCGCTGGAGAAAGACGAAGACTGAATCTGACCGAACACAATCTAGAGCCGCAGTTAAGGCCTACCTTGTGGCGGTAAGAGTGGTGAAATGTGAATATTTCTCCGCTCTTATTGCGTCCGCAGAATGCCGTCCGACGGCCCTTTTTAAAATTACAAGATCGCTTCTGGGTCAGGAGCAGGGGGAGACCCATTTAAAGGGCCGTGCGGAAGAGCTTTCCGAGCATCTGCAGGACAAAATTGCTCAGATTCATTCCAAGTTGGACCCCAAGCATGAGACAGGATCTGCGGAGATGCCAGGGGCTCGTACTTACCATGTTATCTGGGAACAGTTTGATCCTGTTGCGCCTGATGAAGTAGGCAGGATCCTCTGGACTGTGAACGCCACCACATGCCAGCTTGACCCATGTCCCTCCTGGCTGGTGAAATCAGCTAGTGAGGTGACATGTGGTTGGGTCCAGGTGATGATTAATTTGTCCTTGAGTGAGGGGGTGTTCCCGGCGGCCTTTAAAGGAGGCGCTGGTGCACCCCCTCCTCAAGAAGCTGTCCCTGGACCCTACCATCCTGGGCAATTTTCGCCCAGTCTCCCACCTTCCCTTTTTGGGAAAGGTGGTTGAGAAGGTGGTGGCGTGGCAACTCCAGAGGATTCTGGAGGAAACGGATTATCTAGACCCCTTCCAGTCAGGTTTCAGGCCGGGATATGGGACGGAGACCGCATTGGTCGCGCTTATGGATGATCTCTGGCGAGAGCGGGATGGAGGGAGTGCGTCCATCCTGGCTCTCTTAGATCTCTCAGCGGCCTTTGATACCGTCGACCACGGTATACTTTTGGGACGGCTTGGGGAGTTGGGGGTGGGCGGCGTAGTTTTGCGCTGGTTCGCCTCCTTCCTCCAGGGCCGTTCCCAGTCGGTGTTGATAGGGGAGGAGAGAGCTGACCCACGACCCCTGACTTGTGGGGTGCCGCAGGCAAGAAAGTTGTCATCCTTGGTTCTGGGTGGGGTTGCACTACCTCACTCGGATCCAGTGCGGAATCTGGGGGTCCTCCTGGACTCGCGACTCCTGCTCGAAGAGCAGGTGGCAGTCGTGGCCAGGAGGGCCTTTGCACAACTTGAGTTGTGCGCCAGTTACGCCCTTTCCTGGATCGGGAGGCCCTCCGAACAGTCACTCATGCCCTTGTCATCTCCCGTATAGACTACTGTAATGCGCTCTACATGGGGCTACCCTTGAAGAGTATCCAGAAACTTCAGATGGTACAGAATGTGGCGGCGCGAGCAGTTATGGGTGCTATGAGATCGGCACATGTAACACCTCTGCTACGCGAGCTGCATTGGCTGCCAGTTTGCTTCCGGGTCCAATTCAAGGTGTTGGTGATTACCTTTAAAGCCCTATATGGCATAGGGCCAGAGTACCTGAGGGACCGTCTCGTCCCGATAACATCGGCCCGCCCCACCCGTGCTTGCAGAGAGGGCATGCTTCGGACCCCCTCAACAAGAGAACTCCATCTAGCAGGGTCCAGGAGGCGTGCCTTCTCTGCGATAGTGCCCGCCTTATGGAATATCTTGCCCCCGGAGGTGAGACTGGCCCCTTCACTCCTGGCCTTTCGGAAGGGCCTTAAGACCTGGCTCTGCCGCCTGGCCTGGGACGACGTAGGTGGTAGTGCCTCCTGGGGTTGGCTGGCCCCGTAGCACCATGATCTATTCTACGGTTCCCAATCCATCTTGGATTTTATTTATTTTATATTGGTTGTGTTTTTTAGATGGCTTGTATTTTGTATAGCTTTTATATTTTAATTGTTGTAACCCGCCCAGAGTCCCTTGCATGGGAGATGGGCAGGGAATAAATTGAACAAACAAACAAACAAATAAATAGGTAAAGGTAAAGGTTACCCCCGCACATTTGTGCAGTCGTGTCCGACTCTAGGGGCCGGTGCTCATCTCCGTTTGTTAGCCGAAGAGCCAGCGTTGTCCGAAGACGCTTCCGCGGTCATGTGGCTGGCATGACGCATGCAGAACGCTGTTACCTTCCCACCGAAGTGGTACCTATTCATTTACTTGCATTTGCATGCTTTCGAATTGCTAGGTTGGCAAGAGCTGGGGCTAGTGCAGGAGCCCACTCCGTCACACGGGGCTAGGGATTTGAACCTCCAAACTTGAGATCTTCCAAGCCTGGTGTCTTACCCGCTATACAATATTAGTAGACTCCATTTAATACTGTTGCCTGTGATGTAAGATGAAATTCATTCTGAAAGATCTTGCAGATTTACTCCTATAGAAATCATAGGGTATTTCTTTGATATCCCTAGTGGGGAGGTGCTCATGAAAGCACCTTTTTATTCCAACATTTGAATGCATCTATTTAACATCTGGATCTTGTTCCTGCTACTTCAGCAGTAGAATCTCAAGTTCTTCTGTTTGATTATGGAGCTCAGGAATAAATTATCACCAGTGAAAGCTGGTGCTAAATAACAGCCTGTATTACTAATTAGGGTAAATGTCGTAGCAAGAGCATGCTGACATTGTTACAATTAATGGCCCAGTGCATTACAATTGAAATGCCTTTGGAAATTAATGGAATGGCATTAATTGGGCTGTTGAAGAGATTGAAGGAGATGGAGTCTATCATTCCGGAATGTTCTGGAGCAGCACCTCCTGTCATCACATTAGAACTGGAGGCCATGCCAGTTCTTTATGCCTTAAAGAGTTTCTTTGTTCAACTAGTTCTCAAATGAATATGACACTGATGTGCTTATTTCAGGTGGAAAAGGGGAGGGGGGGAATCCAGAGGCATTTGTACACTGAAGCAGAAAAAGAAGATCACATTCTGGTATTTACCTACTGTATAGCATTTGGCTATATAGTAGGGGGCGTGGTGGCTCAGCGGGTAAGACGCCTGGCTTGTTGATCGGAAGATCGCAAGTTTGGAGGTTCGAATCCCTAGCCCCGCGCAATGGAGTGAGCTCCCACACTCGCCCCAGCTCTTGCCAACCTAGCAATCCGAAAGCATGCTAATGCAAGTAGATTAATAGGTACCACTTCGGTGGGTAGGTAACAGCGTTCCACATGCGTCGTGCTGGCCACATAACCGTGGAAGCGTCTTCGGACAACGCTGGCTCTTCGGCTAACAAACGGAGATGAGCACCGGCCCCTAGAGTCGGACATGACTGCACAAATGTGCGGGGGGAACCTTTTCCTTTTTATAGCATTTGGCTGGTATTCTCCTGCACTATTAAGCTCAATGTCAATGTCCCTTCTTTCTTCTAGGCTCTTTTGACTTTGTATTCTGTCATTACAATCCTCCCCAGAACAGCAATGTTAGCTGCCTTGAATACCATTTTGCTCCATTAGAAAAATGGGACACAAATTATATTAACATATTGCCAAAATCACACAGCTCGGGCAGCAGATAAGTTATGCAAAGTACCTAGGGCACTATCTTATTTTCTGCCTTATCTGGAGGAAAGTGGATGAAGAGATGTCAAGAATTTTGTACTCACTACTGTTTCCTTCATCTCCTCAATTTCTCTTCCTGAGCTAAGGGCTCAGGCACTTCAAACTGCTGTAAATCTTGCAGTGGTGACAAATGAAAATAATTCAAACAGATTCTCGGCAGCATGATTATCCTTCTTTATGAATGTAATGGGCAGTAGAGCAGGCAACGTTTCTTGAATCTGAAATATTTTGAGTTCAAAATGGTTGCTTTGAGTTTGAAAAAGGTGTCTCTGACATTACCAGAAGTGTTCTGATACTGTTCTGGCCACTCTGAAAATACTCTGAGCTTCAGTTAGCTCCATTTTGGATATGAATACATTATTTTGATCTTGGAACTCTTTCAGAATGGTGGAACAACACTTCTGAATTCAAAACAAAGTGTTCTGAATTTGAAATTGGGCTTTAAATGTTTTGAATTGGGGTATGTTGTGCACCAGTGTTGTTACCTAATGGGTCCATCAGCTTGCTCCTGCTTTGGATATTCAAATATCTATATCTATATATCTACAGTATATCAACAGTATCTGTATCTATATCTATATCTATCTCTCCATGTTATTAGTCTTAAGATTATTGCTACAATATGTTCCTCAAAATCTCCTTTCTCCTACCCTTTGCATTTCTTTTGTAACCCTGGCTGAATATGATTTTGAATTCAGGATTTATCTTCTTCATCACATTGGCTTTGATCCGGTTGCGAATACAAGGAAATCCAGTTGTTGGTAGCTTGGAACCGTTCTCTGTATATGTCGTTTATCATTTTTAATTTCAGCACACCTGTCTTAGGCTTGGCATAAAGTAGCAATCACTGGTTTTGCTAATGGAATGTCTATCACAAGTGATTCAGTTGCCAAGTACACTGTTAATGATATTTCCTTAAGCCAGTTAATAGGCTGATCTAATAAAAGAGTTGCCTCGGCACCGTTCTTCTCTGCGGCAGCAGAGAGAGAGATTTGATTTTTGCTAATAGTCACAGATATTTGGACCTTGCATGAAGCCCATGTGGTGAGCAGGAGCAGCTGCGCTAGACTGTCTTAAGCATGCAATGCATTTTAAATATATTGGCTGAGACCCTTTGGAGTCTTACCTTACAGCTTCTGTGACAATAAAGAGGGCACTTGGGTGGAGCTTTATCCTGAAGGGTAGCGATCCATTGAATTCCAGACAGGTGAACTTGGAGCAAAGATAGCCAACCCTGTGGATGAATCTTTGCCCCTTCTAATTTGCTTCTGGTCAGCCCAGGGATTTATTTTTAATTACCAAGACACACATTTTCTCTACAACCCTCGCACCATACAGAGCAAGGGAATGAAATATGGGCAAGAGGCATATTCCAAGGAGTTACTTATTAAGAGATAACTGCAGTCATTCACTCTGAATGACTCTGCTATGGGGCACCAAGTGGTAGGTAAAAAGATGTGAAAGCTCAGATCATACCTACTAAATGCACAAAATAAAAATGCTGAATCTAAGACAGTTTTTGAGTTAGATAGAAAAGAGCAGCCTTTCTCAACTTTTTGAGCCTGGAGAAACCCTTGAAATATTGTTCAGGCCTCTGGGAACCCCTGCACTTTCAGGCTCATATATAGGCCAGAAGTTAAAAAATATTATATTCGTTTCATGGGTAGGCCTGTATCTATGCATTAACAGTGTTCTTAAATTAAAAATAAAGAATGAAACTTACCTCTTTAATGTGAAGTTGCCCGAATTTGAAATAATTTTTAAATAAACCATGATCTCCCAGGGAACCCCCAGTGGCCTCTCCGGGAACCCTAGGCTTCCACGAAACCCTGGTTGGAAAAGAGGATAGCAAGGCAGCCACCCACGAAGGCCCTGGTAGGTATGCTAAGCCAACACAGGCTACGGGATGTGTTTTTTTGCACATTTTTACCCACAGTTTGGCAAAACTGCATTTTTAAAAAAGCAAATGGAAGGAAAAGGATGTGTACCTGCATTCAGATAGGTGTTTGAATGCATATCCTAACATGGCAGAGCTTTAGCCAGCCAATAGTCTTCAGTGAGAACTAGTTCCTGTCCTCTGCCTCAAGAAGTAACAGGTTGGGGGTAACAGTTGCTGAAAAAATGGAAAGAGGTTCTTTTTTTTAAAGCAATCTTCCCTCAAATGGTTCTCCAATCAATATTGTATTGAAGAAAATGTTGGTGTAGCACTTAGTGATATTTATGTTATACAAACAAAGTTGAGTCTATTTAGCCATTTCTGGTTTTCTCTTTATATTTCTTTTCAAAACACTGATCGGGAAAGCTGATATAAGATTCCATTCAAAATGAAGGCTATGCTTTCTCTCCGATTGTTCTTCTCACCCTCCATTCTTCCGCTCCATCATTGATAGGCAGGTGTCCTTCCTTCCTACAAGGCAAGGAAAACTGTGGCAGTCAACTTCTAGTCATAGTAATGTAACTTTTAATTGCCCCATCATGTCCCTTGCCTTTAAAACAAATTGCATGAAACTGAGCATGGACTTAAGAGACCTGATTTGATTTTAGGTTCTGGAAGAAGCTGGCTGCCTTTATCAGCAGACTCAGCTTCCACCACTGCTGCATGGACAACAAGGGCTGAATGTCCAGGTCAGACAAGATGCCAACACTATTAATTTGATTTCCTGCATGGTTTTATTCTCTGATTTCAGAACTGCAGACCTTTCTTTACAACAGCTGGTGAACAAACAATAAGTACTCCAGAAAACTCTGAATCCCTGTTCACACTTCAGGTTATCTCTAGACTCAAGTCTCACTATTATTCTTTGTAGTGAGTCACTATGAATAAAAGTATCCCTGGTGTGGAGATATTGGTTAGCAAAAGGTTCTTCCTCCCACTCTCATAAAATTAGTGCTTGGGAATGAATCAGTCTAGCTGAATAGTGAGTAATTCAGGTCATATGAGAGCAAACGCTTCCTTACACAGCCCATTGCTAAGCTGTAGGATTTGCTATGACAAGAAGACCACCAACCTAGATAACTTTAAAGGAGAATTCAACCAATCCATGGAGGATAAAGTTATTAAAGGCTACTAGTCATGGTGTATTAAGGATATCAGATCTGAACAGCAAAAATATGGATGTCAGTATGTATGGCTGTGAGAGTTGGACCATAAGGAAGGCTGAGTGCCGAAGAATTGATGCTTTCGAACTGTGGTGCTGGAGAAGACTCTTGAGAGTCCCTTGGACTGCAAGGAGGTCAAACCAGTCAATCCTAAAGGAAATCAACCCTGACTGCTCATTGGAAGGACAGATGCTGAAGCTGAAGCTCAAATATTTTGGCCACCTAATGCGAAGAGAGGACTCACTGGAAAAGACCCTGATGCTGGGAAAGACTGAAGGCAAAAGGAGAAGGGGACGGCAGAGGATGAGATGGTTAGATAGCATCACCGATGTAATGAACATGAATTTGAGTAAACTCCGAGAGACAGTGGAGGACAGGAAGGCCTGGCGTGCTATGGTCCATGAGGTCACGAAGAGTCGGACACGACTAAACGACTGAACAACAACAAAAAGATGGTAGCAAAGAGATTTAGAAACTCTGCTGCCCTCTAGTGGTCATCTGGAATTTTGCTGCCCAGATCTGGTAGCCCAAGCTGTAAGTTGATCCCATGTTGGAAACAGTTACCTCTAGACATCTTTCTTAGCTCCATGTACAGATGTTGGGGACTGAACCTAGGACCTTTCATGTGCATGTTAGGTGCTGTTTCACTGAGCTATAGCTTCTCTTCCACTGGTGTCTAAAGCAGGGCTTGAAAAGTAATACATTCTTTTTTCTTCAGGATAGATAGCTTTCCAGCAGTGGATTAATCCATCTACTCCTCTCTTCTCCTCCCTGTGCACTCTGCTAACCCTGGCAGCTTCTCGCCAGGCTTCTCAATGCAATTAAATCCAGCCCTCACTGAGTCAAATTCTCTGCACAACTGAATTATTTTAGCTGGGCTTAAAGCTGAAAACCCAGTACTCCTCCCCACTCATGTTCACGAAATGAAACTAAGCTTAGATCAGGATGTTTGACGTATAAACTCATTCCATTTTTTTGTAGGCACGTTAGTCCTGGTGATAAAAGTTCCTAGCCTGTCTGATTGCATTTCCTCTGAAGTTCGCAGAAGAGCTAGAGTATTAAGATGGGCATTACATAGATCTGAAGATCTGAAAATGACCCTGGTTCTATAATGCAGCTCTTTTATAGTATCAAAAAGAGACCATTGCCTTTCATAGACTTGCTTCTACTGGTGTTTGAAAAATCTCCGTGCTTTATTACTGACTGTTCTTTGAAAATCCAAGAGCCTAACGGAATAATCCTCCCACTGGGAACCGGGAGATCCAAAGGTGGAGGAACTAGCAGGGCAGAACAGAAGAGCAATCTTGCTGGCTTGCTTTCATCCTCTTCCCCCTCCCACTGCAAGCAAAGGGATGGGGAATTAGTTGTGTATACCAGTTCCATGGCTGGGAGAAGGTTTCCTCCATATAGGAAGACTCTGCCAAATATATTCTTCCCCTTTGGGCTCCCTTTTTGCTCTGACATCAAAAAAGCAGCAGGGCCAAGGAGACGTGGGACAAAAATCCTAGAAGATGCTAGAAGGGGCATCTGATGTCAGATCTCTTTTTCCAAGGGGAGACCGCTGTGCTCTGAGAAGGAGAAAACTATATTCCCTTCCCCTCAAGGTTATTTGATCCCCAACTGACCTCTTGGAAGAGCAGAAGAAATAGTACTCTCTGATCTTTTGGCCTGTATAGGTTTTAGATAAGCTGTTTAATTAGTTGCCCTCATGACCCATTTTGCCCACGTTTGAAAATCGAAGTAACATCCCCCAGAGCTAGTGGACAAATGGCAGCCAGATCAACAGATCAGTGCATCTGCATGGTGCACTATAAATTAGAGAATATTCTAAATGGTATTCAGAGGTATCTGCAGGAGGGTAAAAAAAGTCCAGATGGTGGCCACAACCATGCAATCAAAGCTCACCCCCTTTTTTATGTATATCACACTGTAAATAATCATAATAATAATATTAAATCTCATAGTTGTGGCCACCATCTGGACTTTTTTTGAATCCCTTCCTGCACACACTCTGTTAATGCATTTTCAGTATTGTTTTCACATAGCCTGATAATGAAACTTAGATCTTTGAACAAATTTTGGCTCCTTTTCCTTTTATCTAATAATATTAGGTGATTGTTGTTGCATTTAACTATGGAAATGATACAGAATGTAGCACTTCTGGACAGAACTACAAGTTCTTCTAGGATGGAACTGGATAACAAGCAGCCCTCGCTGTGCTCTTGAGTATTCCTAAGGACCCCTACTCATATTCCTATCAATTTTTGATGGAATGGTTTGCCACTGAAAGTAGGTTTTGATGTGATTAGATCTAATTCTCACCAGCTCTTCATGCCATCAGTGCTGAAAGAACCTATGAGACTGATCTAGGAAGTTGCCAGCCCTTCGAGGTAGTCCAGACAAGAAACCAAAACCATGAGCAGTAACACTACCTTTATTGTAAGGTTACAGTAACAGAATCTTCCAAGTCTGAAAGCGCATCTCTCCCGCCTTGCTTTTACTTTCCAGGGAAATAGGGAGGGTCCCTTCTGAGATGCTTTCCACGCCCCCATTCCTTCTGTGGGCTGAGATGTCTCTTATCTGACTGTTGTCCTGGCTGTGGCTCTTCCTTCTCCTGTCTCTCAAGGATATTCCCAGAGACCATCACAGAAGTACTACTCACATGTTCTATTGCCTTGATTTAATATAAAGATCTTGCCAAATCCAACTTCTTTTGTCGTGGTACTGCCCCTTTCAACATTTCAGTCATCTATCTAATTTATCCAGGAAGGAGAAAAAGCAAGCATGGGGGGGGGGGGGAATTACCAATGCATCAGTAGCTAGCAGAAAGAGCATCGCTATCCAGGATTAAACCACCACCACCACCACAAATATTGGTCAACGTTTTTTGCTTTTGTTTCTTTCATCTGAATAGCTATTTCTCCAAATCAAAACTGGAAAACTCTCACATAGTTCTGAGCATGCTCACTCCATTCCATGCAGAAGTCAACTTCTGAAATATAACAACATTGATTAAAATCAAATAGCTCAGTCAAAGTCCATTTAACCCATTATTCGTTCTCTCACAGGATATTTTTCATGGCAGCCTCCTTCCTGCTTTTGTGATGTGTATGAATGACTATTAAAACAGGATAGAAGTTGAAAATAAATTGGAATTTGCATTATCCCTCCATGTAGGTGCTGATTCTATACAAAGCTGTGGTAGTAAACTACAGAGGGCATTCAGAGTGTAAGCCACCCGGAGTCACCCTGTATGAGTTGGGCGGCCATATAAATTCATTTAATAAATTAATAAAAATCAAAAACAACCCTTACAGTGGAGTCCTTGGTGCTCTCTGAGCTTTGTTGTTTTCTTGCAGATGTTTCATTGCCAAACTAGGCAACATCTTCAATGCGCACTGAAGATGTTGCCTAGTCTGGCAATGAAACATCTGCAAGAAAACAACAAAGCTCAGAGAGCACCAAGGACTCCACAGTTCAACCCTGAGCTACAAATATTCTCTTCGATTGGAACCCTTACAGTTCTCTGTCCTCCAATATGAGGTACAGGCAGGCATTGATTTTTAAGGCACAGATTGAGTTTAAAATTAACACAGCCACTTACCCTTAAGGCCCTATTTTTACAAGCTCAGTATGCCTGCAACTATCCCAGGATAAAGCCCTGTTTCTCCTGTTTGTTGAAATTCCATCCTGGGCTAAATCAAGCTATGGGGCTTGAAAGAAAAAGCTCCAGATCAAACCAAATTGGACAATAAGTATGCAGGCCAGCAATAATATTAATAAACGTATAATGCCATTATAATTTATAGCCCAACTCACTACAGTTAAAGCAGTGAAGCCATATTAATAAATAGTAACTCATAAATGCTACAGTGTAATATTCTCTCTAACAAGATACTACATTGATCTACAGCAGCAAATTACAATTTTTTTATTGTTAAATAATACTGTGCTTTTGAGTTTATGAGGTAATTTAAAACTTCCAGAGGTTTTGCTAATGCTGACTGAACAGAAGCAGTTCAAAGTTTTAGTTATTTTACATATCAATCGGGAAAAGTTATTCTTTCAGCATCTTTCTTTGGCTTTGTTTCATCGAATTTTGTCAGCATAGGTGCAAACATGGCTCCAGGTTCATAAATACAAAACAGACTCAATTGTTTTATGTATGTATGTATGTATGTATGTATGTATGTATGTTTCGACTTCTATCACCGTACCATCTCCCCCAAGGGGACTCTGGGCGGTTTACAAACATAGAGATTAAAATTCTGTTATAAAAACACATAAACATACAATATACAATTTATTATTATTATAAATTAAATAGAAAATCCAAGAAGGCAGACCATGATCTTTAAAAGGGCTCTATGGCACCAGCCATCCCCACGAGGAACTATTCCTGTTCCCATCCCACGCGAGGCGGCAAAACCAGGTCTTTAGGTTCTTCTGGAAGGACAGGAGTGATGGGGCCTGCCTCACTGTTTTAATTAGAATATGGTTTGCTAATATGGTTGTGTTTGTTCAATCTAGGAAGGGAGGGAAGTTCCAGAGTCGACTGGGCATAATATTCAGCTTTATCACCATTCAACTGCAACCACCTTTGAAAGTCTTCACTAATTAAATGTAAGCGTGTATCTTTTTAAAATATATGGATCTGAATTCCAGTGTGTTCTGTCAACAAGTTTAATTTTTGTCCTGACCTTTCACCTTTGTCCTGGCTTTAAATCATGGTGTTTGCAGAAATGTGATTTTTACAATATTCCCTTTTGTGGGGGAAAAAGGAATCAGATCTAATTCTGATCCACATTTTTTATTTCAACTCTCCAGAAACACATTTGTAACAAACATAAAATGACCTCTAGGTGGCAGCAGCTTAATATGAATGTTAGGATTTCGAAAATGGGAGAAAACAAAGCTGTTTGGTGAACTGTTTTCTTTTGTGAAGTTTTGACCTTTTTCTGTGCTGATGACTGTAGGGATGTGTGTTTATGAAGTTTCAAGATCCCTAATGTGGGATATCAGACAGTAAGGAAGAGAAGCAGTAGGTATATGAACGGATCTAAATGTCAAGAGCACCGTTGCAAATTTCAAGTTGGAGGCCCCAAAGATGAGAAGATAATGAGTTCATAGCAAAGTTTGGGTTATACTGTATTAAATTGAAAAACAAAATTGCACCAAAATTGTCCCCTTAAACACTGGCTTTTATTTTGTAATTGACAAAATAAGTAGAGTGGGAGAAGGATAGTAGAGGCACTGCTACATTTGGAGCCCTGCTACATTACAGCGCTTGAACTGGGTGGCCTCTTAACATGTTGGATTAGTACCCAGTCCCTGATTATTTGCCATGCTAGTTGCAGGTTATGGGAGTTGTACTCTGAAACATTTGGTTTATACTAGGTTGTATATCTCTGGACAAGGCCAGGAAATGGGGGTGGGGAAGATTTTCAGCTTTGTTTCCTGCTCCCAGTTAAAATGTACAGATCTCCCCCTCAATGGTGAAGCCAATACTAGGGAATGAAATACTATGGGCATAGCTATTTGGAGATGGGTTGAAGGAAAAGTGGGTTGCATCCACAAATTCCCCCAACATATTCTGAGGATGTCTGTCATGGGGGGTTCGGGCTCAGAGTCAGAGTCAGAGTCAGAGTCAGAGTCAGACGACGAGGACAGGCGGCCAGCCTCTGACGTAGAGATGGAGGGCGAGCAGACAGCTCTAGATAAACGGTTGCCTGAGCAGTCAGAGGAGGCGGGGCTGGTCAGCGAGCAGCAGGCACAGGCGCCACTGATTAGTGAGGACGAAGACTAAGAGCTGCCGCCCCCTCCCAGTGCTCGAGAAAGGAGAGAGGAAAGGAGAGAGGGACAGCGGAGGTCGGCGAGGCTACGCGCGAGAAAGTAGCCCTGTCCTCCTAAATAAGCTCCACCCAGTTCTGCCTCTATAAAAAGGGAGCCGCAAGCCCAGACCGGTCGTTGGAGACAACCGTCTGCTTACTGGACTCCATGTGCCTTGACTTCTGATCGGAAACCTCGTGACTCGATTCTTGACTCTTGGACTCGCTTGACTAATCTTGTTTCGAACGTGAAACTCCCTTAAGGCAAGCTCGTGGGACTTTTGGGGCTTGTTTTTGTAGAGTGTGCGTTTGCACTCACACTCCGTTGCTGCCTGTTTGTTACCTCACAAGTTTACCTCACAAGTTTCTCAGTAAAGTTTTACAACTGCCTCCCTGGTGTATTGTGTGTGATTGGGCTGGGACAGGACAATGTCCCATTAAAGCCCCCTTTATCATAGAACAAACTATGAGAGGGGCTGCAATGGAGTCTTCTACCACCACCCTGGGAGGCAGGGAGGGAGCGGGTGGGAGACCCCTATTCAGAGAGCTCCTCTCCATTCATAAAGAGAGAGGCCAAGCATCCAACAGTCACTGATAAGATTGCTCAGTTAAGCAAGAATTCATTGGATCTTGCTATGAATTCCATATCCTGGCCTCGAATAATCTTATGGCACATACTTCCACGTCTCCATAAGCAAAGTTTTCAGTGCAACCTTATTTATTTTTAAGCAAGAGATCAGGAATATTTAATATGTGCACCTACTGAATGAACAATTTAAGTTTCAACTGCTGACTGCTGACTACCTGGACATAGCCATGTTGTTCTCTTTGGTAAAAATACAAAGGTGGTTTATCATACTTTTGTTCTGTGATGCCTTTTTGGCTTCCCAGCCCTGGGATTCTCTGGTGGTCTCCCATCTAAGTACTGGCCAAGCCAAATCCTACTTAGATTTTTAAACAGGAGGTTGGCTAAGGTTGTCTAGAAGCTGCCACTAAAGGTAGGCTATGCTGAATGCGCTAAGTTCCTAAGCCTGTTTAATTTTTATAATGATAGTCACATAAACCAGAGTTTGATCATACTCCATTACAAACAGTAATTGAGATAGACTTGTAACAGTGTCCCTCCACCTTCTCTCTTCTGCAGTAATGTTTAATAATGCAGGGGGGAGCAGTGTGAAAATCTGCAGCACTTTGCATTGCTAAATGTAATGAGAGAGGAAGAGATGGAAGAATGGAGGCAGGAGACACAGGGCTGCCGTTTTCAGTATCAGACACCAGACCCAGTTCTGCCTTCGGTAGGTAGAACCAGATTTTACTATATTTCCATAGCATCTGGCAGAATACAGGTGAGTGTGATAGTCAGCCATCTAACCCCTTGTTATATAGCCAACTTGGTATCTTAGAATCCAAAGGACAATGCATGTGTTAATTTTCTAATGGGAAGCGTCTGTAGCTTGAATCATGTCAACTGGATTTCTATTTTCTCAATGGAAACGTTTCACTCCTTATCCAAGAAGCTTCTTCAGTCTGAGCAAAATTTGTAAGGGAATCCTTAAATATGTTTCTAGGGTGGCTGTGTGACCTTGCACCTGGGGCTAGGTCATGGTTATTTGAGATGTTTATTTCTAAGTCCCTTTATCATCCAAAGGAGGAACGTTAAGATTACCTTGCTGTTGTTGAGATTGCGAAATGGTCTTAATCTCAACAACAAACAGCAAGGTAATCTTAACGATCCTCCTTTGGATGATAAAGGGACTTAGAAATAAACATCTCAAATAACCATGACCTAGCCCCAGGTGCAAGGTCACACAGCCACCCTAGAAACATATTTAAGGATTCCCTTACCAACTTTGCTCAGACTGAAGAAGCTCCTTGGATAAGGAGCAAAACGTTTCCACTGAGAAAATAGGAATCCAGTTGACATGATTCAAGCTACAGACAATTCCACCTGGATGACTGAGAACCTTCATCGACTAATGGGAAGCAACTTCCATCTATCTTCATCCACCAAAGATCTTCATGACAGTCAGCCGTATAGTAAGTTCAATATCCATATGACTCTCCTGCTGTCTTGGACAAACTGATGTATCAAAAAAGCTGGGCAGGGAAGGCATTTTAAGGCTGTTGGGTTCATGTAATCATAGTTGGTCTGCATTTCCTCCTCAAGAGCAACCTATCAAAACCTGGAGCTAATATTAAGAAAAGGCACAAGTGAACTCACTGTTTCTCTATGCTGTGAACCAGTCTGTTGTAAATAGCATTTTCCATTTATCGTGGTGTGAAAACATCCAAACATTTTGATACCTTCCTTTTTAGCTGTTCTTCTTCCCCTTTGGAATAAAAACAGTTAAGAGGGATTTTAGGGCTGAAACCAAACTTACAATAATGTTTGTAAGTTCTCTGACTGGCATCAAATAAATATCACTTCTACTTGTATTCTAAAGCTTTTTGTGTAGAGCATTGTGGGATGGTTTTGTTTTATCAGCAGCTTGCTTTCTTCCCCCTGCTACTTCAACTAATGCTAAATTCAATAGGCACTTACAGGTTAATCCTCCTGATTGCATAGAATCGGCCTTAGGGACATTGAAATGTATTTATCATATCAGTGTAGCAGCTTTTCTACAATAATGCTGGGGATTATTCCATTTTAACTTCTGCCTTCTGATAATGACTAGCCTAAAGACCTTCATGAAGAGGTGAAAATAGGAAATGAGGGAGGGCTTCTTGGTCCAAGGGTGACATTTTGTCCACTATCAACCTGACAGTTGACTTCAAGAAACAGTAGTTGTGAGGCAGGGAGAAAGTTGATGCACTATCTCTTTGGAAAGACACAAATGACTCCTTTATATTGGCTATTTATTCACCTTAGGAACTTAATCATGGATTCTGAGGAAAATCTCTAATTGAAATCTGCACAGTGTCTTTGCATTCTGGATTTAACTCCCTTTAATGTCCTCACAGGCTTGCATTAGAACATGATCCTGGCACTCCAAAATGTGACAGTTGTACATTGCTTTGCTGCACTGTTGTAAAAAGGCTCAAAATCAGGTACAATCAGCTAGGTTGGAGGTTAACCTCCCTGGTCTAATTGGAGTTGTTCTTGTAATGAATAGAAATGTTTCTTCTCATCATTATTACAGGACAGAGGGAAACGGGAGAAATCTTTCAGTGCCTCCCCCCTACTTTTGTGGGAAAGAAGCTGCTTTCCCTTCTAATAAAGCCTGTTTAAATCAGCAGTTAATTGAAAGATTATCTTCCCTCTGAAAATGGGAATGGCGTTCATATAAAAACCCTGTATAATAACTTAATAGCTTTGCTGCAGTGACTCATGTCTGTAACAGAGGAGGGAGGTAAGGAATTGTAGCTGTTGAATTCACGCTGGTTCAGAAGTACCTCCAGGACAAGAAGAGAGAGAATGACACTTCTACTGTCTTATGCTTGTCTGGGGGGATCAGAAAAGCCGCCAGGATTGATCTGTCTCTATTCTGGTTGCTACCATAACAGCACCACACTTGATATATGAGGCAGGCAGGCAGGCAGGCAGGCAGGCAGGCAGGCAGGCAGGCAGGCAGGCAGGCAGGCAGGCAGGCAGGCAGGCAGGCAGGCATTCTTTGCTGGCATCCGGAGAAGGCTGCGGAGGGTAAACTTGTGATATGCCTAAACCAGATTAAGATTTCTGCAAGGTTTCCCCTTTAGATGAGATTACAGATACTCATTCTCTGAGATTCCACATACTTCCCTCAGAGCAGGGATGGTCCACCCACAGCCTATGGGTCAGTCCCCGGTGGCCTCTGATTATGCCACTGAAATTACTCAGGAAAGTGCATACATTTTGGTAGTACAATTCAGGAGAGTTTAGAGTGGGGGAGGCCTCCCACTCTCATTTCCACCATAAAGTCCCCCAAATAATGTAGGGGAAAAGGCAAAACCTCGTCCCTGCCCTTGACATCATTAAGTCTCCAGATATTTATTGTACCCTTCTGCAAGGTCAGGAAGTTGTGTGGCAGCTCTCAGCTGCCTAGTCCTATCAAGTGTTGTTCAACCCTACTATAAATTGCTTGCTTATTGTATAATTATCCAACCATCTGTGTTGCTTGCAGTTCTTTCTTATGACCCAAGGGGGCATAAGCCCAATGGTTTAAACAACTCCAGGAAATTAAGGAGAAAATATGTATCCATATAAATATTCCTGGCTTGTTGGTTTTTTGTCTTTTGTTCTCCTTTGTTGGATGCTAACAGCTTGATCTCATTCTGGCATTGGTGCCAGCTTCACAAGGATGGATTTGGCAATCAAGTTATTACATATAGCACCATTTTCCTTAATTTTTGTTCAGCCAAAAAGGAGTGAACATTATTTCCTGCCTCAAGGATTGTAGTAAGAATTGACATTTATTTACTTCTTAGGCCAATGAAGGTAAAGGACATACCCTTGATCCAATCCAACATTTTTTTCTGTTTGCTTCAGTATTTTAGTGACTTTCAAGAGAACCCTAGAGCTATTTAGGCTGTTGAAACCTACTTCCCGTTCAGTTAAGGAATCCAAATTAAAGCATCCTTGATAAATATCTATCAGTCCATCATTGAAGATCTCCAAGGAACCATTTTAGCTAATTGTGCTCAAGACATGGATGTTAGAACACAAATTCAGGAAAATAGGTGAATTCTCTTTGAGAAACAATGTGTGGCCTGCAAAACTGGCTATTGCCCTGTTTTCCTTGAAATCCGTGAAGAAGTATATTTTAGAATTTATGGGGACACAATCCCCAGCATTGTCAGCATTCTTAGTGGGCTAGAACATGTATGCATCCCAGTCTCCATTATGACTCTTATTATGGATTGCCATCTTGAAAGCTGTTCAGTAGACACTGACTTTTAAATGTGTAATATTAAGGGTGGGGGGGAGGAAGTCCTTGCTTCTCCAGGACTCTTCTCACTCCTCCGGTCCTCTGTTAATCACTTAATTGCTTGAATTGATTGATTATGTACCATCAAGTCTTTTTCAACTCGTAGCGACCGCATAGCTAGATTTTCTCCTTGGTGATCTATCCTTAACCTGTTATTTCAAGTGTCCCAATGGTGCACTCACCACTACCATAACTGAGTCGACCCACCTTGCTGCTGGTCATCCTCTCCTTCCTTCCTTCCTTCCTTCCTTCCTTCCTTCCTTCCTTCCTTCCTTCCTTCCTTCCTTCCTTCCTTCCTCCTTTCTCAGCATTCTTTTCCAGAGACCTGGTCTTTGCATAATGTGCCCAAGGTAGGATAATTTGAGCCTGGTCATTTGTGCCTCAAGTGAGAACTCTGGGTTGATTTGTTCAATGATCCATCGGTTTGTTTTCTTGGCTGTCCACGGTATTCTCAGGAGCCTTCTCCAACACCAACATTCAAAGGCGTGAATATTCTTCCTATCCTGCTTCTTTAAAGTCCAACTTTTGCTTCCAAAGGGCGTCACAGGGAATACCATGGCTTGCACAATTCTGATCTTTGTAGGTATAGCCACATAATGGCATTTGAATATCTTTTCCAAGGCCTTCATGACTGTTCTACTGAGTGGTGGCAGAAAGAATACAGCAAAATACAGGTAATCAAGATTGCATAAAATATGACAAGAGTATTTTCCATAAGGCAGAGGGAGAGAAAACAGCAGAGTTGTTCCAAAGGCTCTCTTGAGAGATTAGCTGCCTTTGGTTCTTCCCAAATGTTATCCAGCTGGCTGACACTTTTTCTTTTTTAGAAAGTATCTCTTTTTTTATAGTTTAAACTTTATTGATTTTCAGAGTATAGATAAAACAGAAAATAGAAAATACAGAAAATCATGAAAATAGAACTAAAGAAAAAAAAAACTATAAAGTGCAAATAGACAGAAAACAAAGATGGAAAAGTGACTTCCGACTTTCTCCAATACAGATATAGAGAAATTTACAAAAATAATCTCTTACCAATGATTAAACCATAGTAACATTATTTCTATTAAAATAAACCAATTAATCATTATAACCCAAAATCAGAACATCACTTTTTTCTACCACAAGCAAGTACTCTAGAAGTGGTTGCCAAACAGATAAAAATCCAGAAACTGAATGTTCTCTAATTAATGCTGTCAATTTAGCCATCTGGGCCAGATCCATTAATTTAACAAATTTTAATTTTAAATAAATTTAGAAAGTATGTCTCAGGGCTTATTTCTAACCTGCTCTGGAAACTTTCTAGTAATTGGAAAAAAAAAAAAGGTGGACAGAAGGATGGGATTTCTGATGTTGGATTCCCCACCCCCTACCCCTCAAGACTGGAACTTTTGCTTCGATATCCCAAGTACTCTATCATTGCTGGGATACATCTCATATATCTGGGGTATATGTTGTATTCTGATATAAATGCATCATGGGGTTCACTGTAGAAGTATGCTACTTTCTCATTCTGGAGTTACAAAGCAGGACTAGTCAAGATGGTGGAAATGAAAACCCAAGCAGGGATTCAATCATGAATTCCAAGTGCTAGCAGGAGTTCAGATCCAAGCCAGATGGCTTGATACAAACAAGCTTTCAGTCACAATGGGTACCTTGGACTGCTCCAAATGAAAGTCAGATAGTATGCTAACATGCAAACAAGATTCAGATGTTATTTCAGTAAAAGTCTCTTCTCCACAGAGGTTTTAAATAGGCTGCAATTTTGTCCAGATGGCTAGCTCCACTCTCTCCATGATTTTTGACTTAATTTCCGTGCCAAATTTTGTTGGAGTTGATACTAATGGCATTGGAGGGAGAGATCAAGGCTTAATTTTAATGGATTCCCTTGTTGTTCATAATCCAGGAATATGGATAAAATGAATGAATGAATGAATGAATGAATAAATAAATAAATAAATGGTGGTAAGAATAGAAGTTACAGTGTATACTAATTTATTATGGGAGCTTATCAGGAGTTTTAATCAGTGACATCATCTGAATAAGCTATCAAAACCCATGTGGACAAAACCGACTGGATATAATGCATTGGCCAATCCCATCTGGAAAGACATTAGTGCCAGGTCATGAACCTCCTACTGGATATGACCACATGGGTTTTGATTTTTCACATTGATGACATCACTTTGATTAAAACTACTGATAAGTTCTCATTTTAAGTTAGTATATACCATAACTACAGCCATGGTTGCTATACCTGGGTGTACAGTCAGGGTAAATCCCTCTACCATTCGGACTTTTCCTCACAGTTTACGGCACAAGGATTGCAATTCCAGGGTTATGACAAGTAGTGACATCACTACTTTTCAGCAGTTAAAGCTGACAGCCAGCTTCTGCATTAAACATACAAAACTACTGTAGTTTATTTGGAGGTCGTTCTTTGAGAGGAGATTTATAGATATGCACAAAATGCAGTGATTGTGGGCTCCCTGTTCAAATCATGTATCTGGGTGCATTCTTCTGTTCTGTGGAAACAGCATTAAGACTGGAATGAAACTCAGGTCTACTACATAGCAGATGAGAATTATTGTGAATTATACTGCAGGACAGCTTGATAGAGGAGAGGTGATTTTAAATCAGCCAGGCCAGGAACCTTCTTTCTTTCATTCCACCCATTGCATTTTGTTTATGTGCCTTCACTTTGTTAGATAATTCTGCCCCCTCTTCAGAATTTATATCTTAATACTGCTACCTTCTCCTGATCTAATAATCTCTCCAATAAGTTCTATAGCAATATTTATCTCTTTCAGTCTTCCTATTATAAATCAGTTGCTCTTGCCTCTGGTAATTTTTAAATCTTTTCAGGGCATATTGCTCAACCAGCTAGCTGCTACTAGGCTTTTATTATGGGAATATAGACCTCTAAAATGTCAGTTTCCCAAATCATGCCTTCACCAACAGCCTTCTGTACTATTTACCCCCAAATAAGCTTCCCTGATAGGCAGTGGCACGTGTCTCTCTCTGTGTGTAAAATAAATCAGTCTGATGAAAGCAACTTCATCCCATTGTGCCATAAGTCCCACCCCTTTTGCACATGGCTTGTGATGTTCCACACACATCTAAAAGGGGCAAGCTTGCAACGTAACAGGGCCATGCTGCTTTTGTCATTTTGATGAAAGTAGCAGTAGCCTGCTAATAGGATATTTATCTGTCACTATTTATAAACCCTCCCAACAACTCTGGGCAGTGCACAAGTTAAAAAACAAAACCAATACAATAAAACAGATAAAAGATGGAGATAACCAGGTGCCAAATATACCCAACTCATTAATGCAACTCATTAATGCAATTTCACTTCAAGGCACATACTGTATCTCACCTAACCCAGGGTCTGAAAAAAGCCCTGGGTTTGAAGGCCTGTTTCAAGGACAGCAGGGTCAGGGTTGAACCTTCAGGGGGATCCTGTTCCAGAGGGCAGGTATTGCAACAGAGAAGGCAAGTTTCCTGAGGGCCATCAGATGACACTGTTGTGCTGATGAGACCTGTAGCACATCCACTTGTCAGCTCTTATCAGATGGGCAGAGACAATGGGAGACAGGTGTTCTCTTAAATAGCCAAGCCTGATGTCATGAAAGGCTTTGTAGGTAAGAACCAGCACCTTGAATTGCACCCAGAAGCTTGCTAGTAACCAATGCAGCTTATAGCAAAAGTGCTATAAAACTGTTGAAGCTACTGTTTTCTGGACCAGCTGCAGTTTCCGAGTGGTCCTCAAGGATAGCCCCCTGTAGAGCTCATTGCAATTGTCCATGCATGAGGCAACCAAGGCATTAATGACTGTGAGAAAGGATTCTCAGTCCAGGAAGGAGTACAGTTGTATCAGGTGAACCTGGGCAAAGGCCCTCCTGTGATGGAATGTGTCTCTGAAGGGGAAGGTGATGTGATGGACTTCAGTAACACTGCTGGTTCTCAGGAAGGAGCACATTCCAAGGAGGGGAGCAAGATAAGAGAAAACACAGTCCGGAGCTGGAACATGGGAAGACTAAGAGGTTCAGAGTAGCCCCGCCCTAGAGCCTTCCCAGGTTATTTCCCCTTAGGTTAGGTAGAGTAGCTTGAGTCTGGCAAGATTCTGCCTATACGGGGTGAGCAAATAAAGAACTGAAGTTTGGCTGGATTGATTCCTTGTCATTCTTGGATGGAAGCTATGGTCAGGCATCTCCTGACACCTCCTGACCATAGCTTCCATCTCCTCTTTGAGAGGAGCTCTGAGTCCAGGAAGACTGTAGATGTTAAACAGGAGGGGTGAGAGCTTTGAGCACTACAGAGGCTCAACCTCTCCCACTCTGTCAACACTGACTGGAACTGGCCATGGAGAAAGGAGAAACACTGCAACACCATGCCTCCCAACTCCTAATCCCTGCAGTCTAGTAGGATACCATACACAGGGGCGCGGTAGCTCAGCGGGTTAAACTGCTGAGCTGTTAGTCTGCTGACCATAAGGTCGGCAGTTCGAATCCGCGTGGCGAGGTGAGCTCTCGTCACTAGCCCCAGCTTATGCCAACCCAGCATTTTCGAAAGCTATAAGCAAGTAGATAAATGGGTACCACTCACGTGGGGCAATATGCTGGCGTCCTGTCAATGAGTCGCCCTCGGAGTCGAAGACAAAAGATCTGGAGAAGCCCATGATGGTGGCTGAGGATGGAGGCTGAGGACGACGGATCCAATTACAACTTCCGGGACGTCAGCAGCCGGCTCGGAAAGCAAAGCATTCTGGGGCTTGTAGCTCCGATGCCTGAAAAAGAAGAGTCGGTTCCCTTACCCCCTCCCTAATTGCGCGCGGTGCACTGCAATGTATATATATGAATGTATAATTAAATATGTATGAGGTTGTAAGCCGCCTAGAGTCCTCCATTAGGGAGGGGATAGGCGGGGTATAAATAAGATAAATAAATAATAAATAAATAAATTTATGGCATCAAAGGCTCTTGGAGAACCAGGAGAGTCACCCTACCTCCATCCTGGCTCTGCCAAAGGTTATCAACAAATGTGATCAATCCCATCTCCATAATATATTCAGGCCTGAAACCCTACTGAAAGAGGTGGCTGAAACATGAGAAGGTTGGGAATGGATCCATGTTCCTAAACCATTTCCCCCACATTGGTTATGTACAAATTTGGTCTGCCCAAGACCTGAACAAGTGAATAGAAGGGATTGGTTCCGGCATTCTTTCCTCCTGCCTTGCTGTTATATAGAAGGAAGGTACTAGGTTGGCTCTTGCCAAACTAGCAATTCGAAAGCATGGAAATGCAAGTAGATTAATAGGTACCACTTTGGTGGGTAAGTAACAGTGTTCCACATGCGTCACATCTTCGGACAACGCTGGCTCTTCGGCTAACAAACGGAGATGAGCACCGGCCCCTAGAGTTGGACACGACTGCACAAATGTGCAGGGGGAACCTTTACCTTTACCTTTACCAGTAGGGTCAAGATCAACAGTGTAAAGGGGATAAAGGGATCATATGGGATCCAGTCTCCTTCTTTCCTATTTTGCTAAGTAGCAACAATCACTATGAAGCACTTTATTGCAGTATTATTCTCAATGTAACATTCTGCTGTCCCTCAATTTTTTAAAAAAGCACTCTTAACAAATGATTGGTTCATATATGCATACATTATTTTTTCCACTTTATGCTGTACTATTTTCAATTAGAATTCCATCTTACTTTAAAGTGAGTGGAAACTGAATGTGGGAATTCACTCCACTGAAAAAATATTCTGGAGGTGGCATTTGGACATTGTTGTCACAATGAGAGAAATCTTTATCCCATTGTGCCATGAAATATGTCAAGCTGGGGGCTCTGTAAGGTTTTGCAAGCATCTATTTTGCCATGATTTACAAGCAGTCTGCAAAGGGGAGTAAAGGGGGATTGAAAAGAACCGCATGTGAAACGGCTGCATTCCTTTGCTGGCTGTTTGGGTGAAGAAGAAAAGCCAAGGTCATACCATCTGGAGCGAAGGACTTGGAAGGAGTAGGGGTGCACCCACGGGGGAGAGATGGAAAGTTACCAACAGTGCCTGCTTGGAGAAGAAGGGGGGTTGCCCAGTAGTGGGGGGGGGGGTAAGGACTGCTTTTAACTGCTGAACTGAAAGTGTGATGCTAGTTGTGACTTCGCTTTGGAACTGGAAGCTAATCTTTATTAAACAGAACTTATTCATATCCTATATGGCTTGTGTTTAAGTTGCGTTTAGAAGATTTAGTACTAGGATCCTCACAATTGTCAAAATTCTGTGGAGTTGGATTTAGGATGGTTCATTCATACATGCAACTCAGACCTAACTGCACACTCACTGAATGACATACTGTTGTGATGGAGATCGTGGGAGAGGAAGGAGGGGGCTCCTTCCAAGGTGAGAAGCGCTTTCACAGCCTAGAAGACCTTGGGCAACCATCCAAGGCTGGACCCGCCTTAGCCTGCTTGGGGTTTTTTCCCAGTGAACTGTTCAGTGTGGCTTAGTTTGGCAAGATTCTGTGTAAGGTAGAGAATAAAGATCTAGAGCTTATCTCTGGGGCTCAGCGTTGTTCTTTGCCTAACCACGACAACTGTATATATATGAATCTATCCAGAACCAGTTGTCTGATGGAACATAGGCCTGGAAATTCTATTATTGAAGTGGTATACAGTAATATGAGTGGCAAGGCTGTTACTTGAAGGAAAGAACAAAGTGAAAATGACTGTTGAATCCCCCCAGGGAATGCATTTCTCCTGCAACTTCCACCCACAGACTCTACCTAGCTGGGTTTGCTGACCTATATTTGCTTCATGGCATAGGAACAGGAGCAAAGTACAGGGGCAAAGGGCAGCCAAACATTTATTCCTTGAAGATCAACTCCTATAATATTTAGTAGTTAGTTGTTCAATGGGGATTGGTTTTCAGACATGCATTGGACATTGGATAGCCATCTTGGCTTAAAATTCTTACCTGCATGAGGCAGAAATGTCTTGCTTACATTTCTCCTGGCAACCACTTGCAGCTCTTTAATCAAAGAGGCAACATTGATGGAATCCAAAGTTATGTCAGCAGATATCATTTATGGAATCAGATTTCCTCTCTCTCACCTTCATCTTGTAACCCCCTTCCCCCATATGACCTCAAAATCTGTTCTGGCTGGTGGGATCCTGCAGAGAACATGATGAGAATGTGAGAGGCTACAAGTGATGGGAGAATTGGCTTCTTATTTTGTGAGTAGAAATTACTCCTGCCCATCAAACAGTACCATTGGATTCGACCCCAAGTTTTTATCCTTTGTGTGACATCACTGTCATTGTTCTCTTTGTGGAATTTTGATACAGCTCAATAGAAGTTTCCATTCCATGGACTGTTGAGAATAATAAGCTCTGTTGCCTCTGACTTATCATTTTTCCCAACCACTCTATTCAAACAGCAAACTTCTGTTTTAAAAACATAGTTTTGTTTCATAGAAGGACATTTGTGCTCACAACTCCGAATATAAACATTTGGCTTAATAATTGATACATTGATCATTCTTATCAGCAAAGGTAAATGCTATAATTGTATTACGCCAAACAATATTAATAAAATAAATTTACATTTTTTTATAAATAATAAGAAACTGAAATCATCACTCTTTGATGATAACATACTTCTTTTAAATAGTGATGCAGCACAATTGAGTTAGTTAATGTTATAAAGCATGATTGTCTTTACTTGCTGCAATCAGTGTTTTATTCACAATTTTACAATAGGTGTAATTTTTTATCTTTTGTTAGGCAGGCAGAAGAATGAATTGAACATCAAGAAAATTACTTAAGAATTGGCTACAGTGTCTAATGGAATAATAACTGGTTGAAGGACCAACCATTTGGCAGAAAAGTAAGTATCATATAAAATACAAAAAGGGTCAGATGGTTAAAAAAGGGAAGAAAAAGAAAAGTCTGCAACTAGGAATCTACTGTACCATATCAACAAAATGGCTATGAGTTGAAGGATAAAAAAGAAGGCTTATGACAAAAGCTTCAGAAAAAAATAAAGTGTTACATCCTGGACTTCCTTTTTCATCTGTAAGAAACAAAAATAATGTGAACAAGACAATGACTATATGACTAATAGAAAACCAGAGGTTTAATTGGGTATAAATTCTACTACATAAAAGATTTTGGCCTAGAATTTTACCAGGTAGTTAAATTATGTCAACAAGAAAATTAAATTCTAAATACACTGAATAAACCCAATAAATCTGGCAGGTACATATGGATGCACATTTACTAAAGTGGTAGCCCTTTTGAAGCCACTGAGATTCACAGTACTTTCACAAAAACATGCTGAAGATGTGGCTTCTGTCCTGTCAGTACTGTGGATTTTGGTTTCATTTTAGTAGGGAGATGAGGTGATAGCAAGGTATCATTAAGGTGCTGCAATGATTATAGAGGGATCCTTAAATACATACATGTTCAATCACATGAAATATCCAGTGCAACTGTATATGAGGCTTACAGCAGATGAACAAAGATGTATTAGTGCTAGGAGCCACCCATTTATAACTAGTAATATTATACCAGTACATTTGGGCTATCTAGGGGGCATGGTGGCTCAGCGGGTAAGATGCCAGGCTTGTCGATCAGAAGATCGCAAGTTCGGAGGTTCGAATCTCTAGCCCCGCGTGACGGAGTGAGCTCCCGCACTAGTCCCAGCTCTTGCCAACCTAGCAATTCGAAAGCATGCAAATGCAAGTAGATTAATAGGTACCACTTCGGTGGGTAGGTAACAGCGTTCCGCGCCCGTCATGCCGGCCACATGACCGTGGAAGCGTCTTCAGACAACGCTGGTTCTTCGGCTAACAAACAGAGATGAGCACTGGCCCCTAGAGTCGGACACGACTGCACAAATATGCAGGGGGAACCTTTACCTTTACTTTACATTTGGGCTACTGGGGACATTGGATAGTATTTTGGTTTGGTTTGGTTACTAGGAAAAGGTATAAGGTGCAATTGGGGTACTTTGTCTTGGATCTCTTTTTGTTTATGCACAATTTTTTTTAGGTACGCACACAAGGAAGACATAGCTACACCACAAATTTACATAGATTTTTTTCTGATTAGGTTCCATAATGATGACATGCTATGTCATGGGGCAAAGTATGCTCCATGAATGATGGGGAAGAAACCCATGTTGGAGAGGTCATGGAATTGCATGCTCAGGCATCAGCTCCAAATTAGAACATCACATCTTTTGCCCATGAGCAAAATCTGTCCCCACTTATCTCAAAGCAGTACAATGTACGTGCCCTCTCATTGTATTTTCAGGTAAAGAAACCACTCTCATATCTGGCTGCAGTTATTTCTCATCTTCCCTGCTAGCCCCTGCACTGGATGGATATCATGGTGGATTACTACAAAATTTTGGATGTTCCCCAAAGTGCCTCCATGAATGATATTAAACGAGCGTAAGATAAATCCTTCAAATCATCTTTTTCTCATAGAATCCCAGCTACCCAAACATTACATTTTTTTGCTTCCCTGTGAATATTGGCTCACTGGGCTCAATAACAAGTAACTGGTTCCTTTTAGAAGTTTTGTCCTCTTCAAGCTTGTTCATGATTCATGTCTATAGCAGTGATAGAAAAAAGAACATTACTGTGGTAGGATTCCTCCATGAATAATTGAGTCAGAAATCCGATCATAGTCTCATCCCTATTACTATGGCAAGTTACTCTCTTTCATGTGAATAATGAGAAGCTGTCTGGAATAATGATATCAAAAACAATTACTTGCTTCCAGTATATGTGGATGGTTGTACAGATGTCTGGATCAGTAAAAACCAATAGGTTTCACTGTCTGCCTTAGCAAGACGATATTCCATTCTGGCAACTTTTTGTATGGATTAAAAAAAAAGTAGAAAAATCATTGCTTAGATTTACTGTCATCTAACATACATAGCTTTAGTATGCCTCTTCTCCTGATTATGTAATTATTAATGTAAATTGCTTGAAAACCTTTTTTTAAAAAAAATACCATTCACCTGTCTTCCAATCTTTTATGTGTATATTTATTTGATGCAAGCTTTTTAATGCAAATTTCCCCAATCTACATTCTTTTTCTATTCCTGTGGTACTTGTGCCATGGCAAAGTCCAGCAGAAATATCCAATTTTTTTCCCAACATAATTCATGGTGGAATTCTTTTATATCCTAACTGGTTGATCACTAACATTGTTGTTGATGAAGATTCTCAGTCATCCAGGTGGAATTGTCTGTAGGTTGAGTCATGGCAACTGGATTTATTTCTTTTGGTTGAAACGTTTCGCTGCTTGTCCAAGTGGCTTCTTCAGTCTGGGCAAAAGTTGGTGAGGGGACCCCATATATGTCTTCCAGGGTGGCTGTATTGACCTTACACCTGATTGGCTTGTTAATTGGGCCATTGAGGTGTAGACAGTCTAACCCTAACCTCAATGGCCCAATTAACAAGCCAATCAGGTGTAAGGTCAATACAGCCACCCTGGAAGACATATATGGGGTCCCCTCACCAACTTTTGCCCAGACTGAAGAAGCTACTTGGACAAGCAGCGAAACGTTTCAACCAAAAGAAAGAAATCCAGTTGCCATGACTCAACCTACAGACTAACATTGTTGTGACTCTCTTATGGCTCTAGTTGTTTGGTAACTAACACTTGTTGCACATATGTGAAACTATGCAGGTACCGGAGTAAAGTCCTCAGATGGCATCCAGATAAAAATCCAGATAACAGAAAAGAAGCTGAGCAGAAATTCAAGGAGGTTGTTGAAGCTTACAAAGTCCTTTCAGATCGTAAGACCCCAGTTCCTCTCTTACACCCTTCTCTCTTTGGGTCTTTGAAAAGATTCAATAGCTCACGCCCATTTATTTTTGATCAAGTAATCCAAAATAGAAAACTTTTTTAGCATATATGATGTCCTACTCTGGAATAAATTTAGATGAAAGGCAGCATGCAAGTGATTAAAATAAATAAATGTAAAAAAAGAGAGTAAATCAAAATAGCAACATTCCATTCATTAGGTCTCCTTCCAATTATGTATAGTAAAATGATACACCTTTCTTTGATTTCCTCGAAATGCACATTACTAGTTGGCTTTTTGTTCACATGATCAGGTTGCTTAAAGCACAAAGGGTTCATTCCCTTCCGGTTATACTCTGCACATACTTATTGTCCCATTTGATCTCTTTTGGTTTTTCCTTTAACAGATTAAATGAATGGGCTTCCACCAATGAGACAGAATGCTCTGCTTCTTTCCTTCCCCTTGTAATTCCTTATGCATCTTCAAAATCAGCTCTGGAGGCTTGGGTGGGGGTGGGGGTGGGGTGGAGTGAGGTGGGCAGTTCCCTCAGAACAATTTTTTAGTGCAGGTTTCACAGGGAAGAGGAAATTGCACCACTCCATTTTGCCAGTATTGGAATTATACAATTGAATTTTATCTTTTATTCTTACAGCTTCTTCTTTGTGTATCTATCTATCTGAAAACATATACCTGCTATCACTGGTTTTGTTAGTCTTCTTATATTCTTAGAACAGCTTTCTATTATCTATGGTATCTCATTATACAGTGTGTGTGTATGTGTTTTTTTTCCATTCAATTGTGTCCGATTCTCAGAGACTGCCTGGAGAAGTCCCTGCAGTTTTCTTGGCAAGATTTCAGAAGTGGTTTGCCCTTGCCTCCTTCCTAGGGCTGAGGGAGAGTGACTGGCCCAAGGTCACCCAGCTGGCTTTGTGCCTGAGGCGGGACTAGAACTCACTATCTCCTGGTTTCTAGCCTGATGCCTTAACCACAGTATATAGTGAACTGCTATTTAGGGGGTGGAGAAATGAGCAGTTGTCATGAGAACAGAGCTGAAATAAGGGTCACCCATTGAGTTTATGGAACTTCCTAGTTCACAGATGAGTCCTGATGGATGTTATTCTCATCAGAAACAATGACCCCAGAATTATTCAAAACTAGTGATGAGGCAGCTTTAAATTCCCATAGGTTGTTGTCTCTTCTATTCCAGAAAGTACACGTGACCACCATGATGGGAGTAGCAAATATACTTCCAAAGGAACAAGTGAGTACTCTAGAGAAGACATAGGGGCTTTTTAAAATCAAATCCAATTATTTCATTAAGGGCTTGATACCTCTGCTAATAATAAATATACACCATTGATCTTCTTATATCCTCAGATCTTCAATAAGTTTAATACACACTTGCTGATTTATAAGACTATGGAGGGAACCAAAATTTGTTTCCTTTTCCCATTCAAATGTGAGCTACTATCACTTACAAACAGCAATAAGGAAATATATATATGCGCATCCTAGCTAGGAGTTCTGGAGGCTACTATCTGGTAGGTGAGGTATCAGCTTATAGCAGGGCCTGTTTTAGAGGTGGGGGCATCCAAATTATGTCTCAGTATTTGAAATTATCAGATTAATTGATACTTTTCATTGAAAGCAATAAAACCAATAGTTAAGATACAATTCCAAGAGTTTTTTCCTCAATATCTTGGCTCAGAGGTTAAGAATATCTAACAGAGAATGGTATAGTCAAGTTTTGTTTTATTTTTAATCCAGGCAAGAATAGGCTAGAGTTTTTTTCCACTGCTTTGCAAACATAATTATCAGAGACAAGCTATTCTGTGCAAATGGAAGGAATCAATCTCTGAGCAAAAATCTCTACTGATTGCTTTCATTAATAACCACATAGATCATCAAAAAAGAAAATGCAACAGTTTGGATGATAGTATTACTTGTTCAAGTGATTTTCTTTACTTGGCCCTCAATGCATATGTATGTAACGGTCTCATTTTGTCTTATTTTCTTTCCTTAGAAAAACCTGAGGATGAGAAACACTTATCAGTGTTTGATCAGGATGGCATCAAAATATTCTTCACAGGACAGCGTTCCTCTTCAGGTAATATTATCTGGGAAACCAATCTAAACCCTTTCTCCACAATTAATCTGGACTACCCATAGTTAAACTTCTTTCTGCAATGAATTAGCCAGATCTTCTTTTTAGTGGTCAAATTTGAAGGATTTTGCCCAAACTGAAAATTTAGTCTAGCAAGAAACAAAGCAGAGATAAATGATGAAGTCTGCATTTATCAAAAAATAAAAATAAAATATTTTTCATCATGTGCAGACAAAATTTATTGTTAGTTTAATAGTTTGGTGATTTGGCCTTTGGGCATTTAATTCTTTACTTAGCAAATTTATATCATTGCCACCAATCTTAACTAAATAACGCTGGGTGGCTTATAAAACACTTAAATAAGAACACCGTGTCAAAGCTGTAAGGCAACACCAAATTAAAATAATTGAGGTACTCTGTGTTTCAGATTTTTCTGTATCATTCTTCAATGCTCCTAAAAGATTCCACCACTTTTCTATCATGACCGCCTTCATCAATGGCAAAAAGATCACAACCAAAAGGTAAGAGTAGAAAGTGAATCTCTTCCTATGACTCCTTCACTTGAGACTTAGATCTCTCTGTACAGAAATGTTAATGTTTGGGATGAAAAAGCATACCCAGAAAGCTTATTTGTATTTGAAGACCTTCACACTCCAACAATCTAATACAAATATTAGGAGGGTGGGGATGACCTCCTGCATTTCTTTCTACCAGTTCTCATTCACTTTGATAAAAAGAGAACTTGCTTTTGAAAAAAAAATATTTCAAAGGAGAACAGAATTTTGGAGAAATTATCATCCCTAGATTTCAGTGGTTTTAACTAGTAACCTTGCCAAGAGAAGGGTATGTGGGTGAGTGTCTTGCCTTTCATTGTACAATTATGTTTTCAGTTATCAGTAGCTCCATTGGTTTCCCATGCTTCAAGTAAAACCCAAGGGAGGTCCCAAAACTGGACATTTTTTCTGTTGTGAAGCCACTATTTCTTAGAGAAATTCTCCTTCTCCTGGAGAAGTTGGAAAAAATATCCACCCCATTTCTCTACCACACCGTTGGTAAAGAATTTGTGCCCAGATCTCATTTTCCCCCAATATGTGACATGATAATAGTCAAATAACAGTTTTTGCCTTTTACATAAGTATTATGAAATGTGAAATATGGTGATATATAGATGTGTACTTTTTTTTCTTTTGTCATTTTTATGGTGATATTAATTCACTGTAGATCTAGCTTTGTCACTATTCATTGTAGAGTGGGGGCAAAAGAAATTACACTTGTGAAAGTCTGAGTAATTTGATTTTTAAAAATTGAGAGGGAATATTATTGAGTATGTGTGAGACAACAAAACATGAGTTGGTAACATTATTTCTCAGTCTCTCTCATGCTCAAACAGTTTATCATCTCTTTTTTAAAAAAACATGCAGAATCGCCTTCGTAGGAAAGCCACATACTGTACATGTAGAGAAGTTTTAACATTAGAATTCTCCTGGGGAATTTTGGGAGGATCAGTTTCATCTTCCCAAATGAACCTGAACTTAAAAGAAATTTCTGAAGTGTTCATGTCCAAATCAGTCCTGAGGAGAATTCTTGTATATAGGTGAATATTATGAAAAATGAGAGGCAATGAGATCTTTATATTGCTATATAAATAAGAAGCTCACAGTCTGAAGACTTAATTTATTCTTAAGTAAAGTCTCCTTTGAGTTGAGATCAACTTCTGATGACATTTTGGATACATCCTATAGCCCTCATATTCTCTGCTGGTCACCCATCGAAGTACTAACCAGGTCTGACCCCGTCTGTCTTCTCAAAATCAGCCAAGATCTGTTAGATCAATGGTTCTTAAACTGGGGGTAATGGAGCAATTTGTAATTGCTTGTTTGTGAGTGGAGGATCCAGTTTGGGACTGCTGCCGCCAATAGAGTCTGCTTTTTTTGTGGGGGTAATTACGTTATTCAAGACCAGGAAAAGGGGTAAGTGGGTCAAAGAGTTTAAGAACCACGGTGTTAGATGCTGCCAACTCCTTATGTAGAACAGTAAATAACTCTTTCAGACTGTCAAAATGCATAACAAACAAGACTTGTAAAGTTTGTTTGAAGCCTAAGAAAGAAATCCCAAGTGCCTTTCCTGGAACTAAGTACATAAGAATAATAATGAAGTAACTGACTAATACCTCTCCTTTCAGGCATCTTGAGAATGAAAGCAAGTACTTGGAAGTGGAAGAAGACGGGAAGACGGTATCTATCCATGTTAATGGTAAATTTGAATGGGTCAGATTACACCTCCTGGCCAGCGTTGAAAGTTGTTTTTAGTGTTCATAAGGCTTCTTGAAGGAACCTGATTTTCAGAAAGCACTCTGGGTGCCTTAATGAAAATTGTGACCCCAAGACAGTTCCATGGCAGACAGGAAGGCAGGCAGATAACAAAGAAAGGGCAGTATTCTCTTCCCATAGAACTCAAGATGAGTTGGAGGGACTTATGTACCTTTCTTTTTTCTGAATTGTAGGCATGAAGACAGCCAATAAATAAAATAGGTGAACAGAATTCTTCCCAAAGAGAGTCAAATCTAAGGAAAAAACAATAGAATTGAATTTTTTTTTTCCACCAGTTTATATAATCTGCATATGTTCTGCTGCAGTGTTGTGCCATATTTCCAGTTTGTCAGTATGTCTGCAACAACAGAAATCAAGAAAGGAGGTTAATCAAAGGCATTGTTTATTATGAAATAAATTTCTTTCTGCAATACAAGCTAAAGTAATTGTTTAAATATTACTGTACTACTTTCAATTAAAGGCATTAATCCTTATTATCTGTCCTACAGCTCTTTTAATGGTCTGGCTGTTTAGTTTTGGTTTGGAGCATTGTGCAAATCCAGATACTGTGGCTTGTATACCATAAATTATGGCTTAGTAAATTGTGCAAATCTAGCAAATTGCGATTTATTAAATAAGCTATGGTTAAATACGCTATAGCCTGGAGTGATATAGAAACCTAGCCAATAAGAGTTCTCTTTTTCTCTTACTGAATTTCAGCTATGTACATCTATATTGCATATATATGGAATAGATTCTAGAAGTTATAGAAGCTATAATATAAATGATTTGACATTGCTGTTTTGGGGGGAATTCTCTTAGTTTGAGTAGCATTACTACCACTCCTGTAAGTGTGGTTTAATTCAGGAATTGATACTGGATAGATTACTGGGTATTTTGACAACCATTGACCAACCGTTGGTTGGACAACTGCTACTTGTTTAGATTCTTATAAAGTATGCTAAATTTTGACCTTAGGATACTTAGGGTCTTTTGCTACATATTATTTATGTTAAATGTTAAAAACACAGTCCATTATGCTTACACAGAAGCAAGTTATGCTGATGGAAAGTAAGGTCTACTAAGTGGAAATTACTCTTTAAGACATGAGTATGTAATTGCTACCTAAGGGACCCTGACCATGAATATACATTCTTGCTGTAGAGGGTTATGTGTATGTTTACAGTTGGCCATGTGTGTGAATGAGAAAAGAGCATAGTAGGACTGGCTCAAGATATTTGGCTTGGTTGTCCAAAGTAAAGGACAATGATTCACCCGCTTGCCACCTACGGAAGCTAATTCAATTCCCCAGGAGAATCATGTCTCAATACTGGAATATGGCAGCATCCTATACTGCATCTGATCACTCTCTCCTTCTGGGGAGAAAGGGTCAATCATGTTGCACACACTACTGCCTCTTTGAATACCAATATTTTCTTCCAGTAGTGTCCCAAGTGAACTTGGTCTGTCACCAACCCTTAGCCAAGGCTGCCTCAAAGGATAAAAGGATAAAAGTCCATGCATGCCACTTTGAGCTCTTCCATGCAGGAAAACAAATTATAAACAAATAAAAACATGGTGGATCATTTTATGATTGTCAAATTACTTTTGCCTGACATTTGTAATAGAAAGCCTAGGCCAGGTAAACTAGACATTAATTCTTTCTCTCATTTAGTGACTAGGAAGGTTAAAAACTCTCCTATCCACAAATTCTGAGCCATGGAGTAAGGATGAGTCTTGATCATATACCTATTTCTATGGTTCTACTGGTAGAACAGTGCTCTGGTTGATTAATGTATTCTACTTCTTGCAGGTATTCAAGTTTATGACAGAGAATTTAATGGATCGGCAGGAAGTTTGGATTGGAATTGCAGGATGGACAAGGGACGCTATCGTCCGGACAAGTGGCGTTTCTGGACATGTGAAAGACGGCGGTGGGCAGATGAATGGCGGCAATGGGCAAATAAATGGCGGGACTGGGCTGAAGAGTGCCGTGATTGGGCTGAAGGAAGGCACAAGACAGAAAAACAGGATAATGCTGGGCATCACCAGGCAAATGCAGCAGAACATCCAAAAGCTAGTCAAGAGCATCTCAAGTCAGACAAGAGTTGTCCTAGGCCGGGAGGAAAGCTTCATGGATTTCCCATGCCAGGAGAGGGGAAATGTGATTCAAAAGAAGGCCATAGCAAGACAAATAAAGGACCATCTTGGTCAGAGGAGGAACACTCCAAGCCAGATACAGGATATTTTGTTTTTCCAAAACCAGGTGAGAGAAATTCTGGGATGAATGAAGGGCATCCTAGGACAAGCAAGAGGCAACACAAACCAGAGGAAGGGAACATTTTGCCAAATGTTGTTATTGCTAGGCCAGGGGATGGACCTGCCAATCAAGATGAGGGACATCATAGAACAAAATATGGGAAACCAAGGTCAGAAGATGGTCAGGCCAGGCCAGGGAAACTGCATCGTGGATTACAGAAGTCAGATCAGGAATTTTCTAATCATAAAAATTCCGAGGCCATGGGCAATGACATTCCTAGGAAACACATTTCTGAATGCAACTCTCAGGCTGAGATAAGTGAACCCCACATCGAGAAACAGGAGCCACAGTCTGAAGGAAACAAGAGCCATGAAAAATTGGAAATGGAAGGCCAGAAAGGTGGGACTCCATTAGAGTCTGAACCAGAGAAGGGAGTCAAACTAAATTCTCAAGAGAAAAAGTATTTTGCTGACCCCAAACAGGCTCCTGAAGCACAAGTGGCTGGCTATAGTACCATAGGGTTGGCCCTGAAAAGGAAAGAGTTCCAAATTCAGACAAGAAAGCTATATGCCAAAAGAAGCAGGTCTCAGGCTAGGAACAAAAGGTTACACAGCCTTAGGAGGAACAAATCTCAGGCAGGGAAACATAGGATTCCCGATGGGCACAGTAGAAGAGAGTTGGAGGGGAAGTTCTCCTTTAATGAGTACATAATGACTCCTGATGGAAAGAAGCCACCTGCAGGGAATAAGTGTGCTCTACCAAGTAGAAAGAAAGGCCCTCTGCCACCCCTTCAAAAGGCCCTCTGCCACCCCTTCGCTTTTCCCCAGGCAAAAAAGAGACTGCCCAGAAGAAGGGCATTCCCTTTATCTGAAATTCAGAGTGGAAAGCTTAGTTCTATCTCTGAAACCAGCCAGCCTGTGAGCATACATGGCCAACAGCAAAGGAAGCTGATGAAACTGCCTTGGGTCAGTGCACAGCTTCCAAGTATTCAAGGCCGGAAGCTTGGAATGAATCAGCTCCCAAATGTGAATCGTTGACCATTTGATGGATGCAATCAAAGTAGCACTGAGCAAGGTCGGTTTCCATGGTTCACAAATTGTGATCATCCAGATTTCTGCATTCCGGCCAGGTGATGCAGAACGCTACATTTGCTGGTCTGCAGTAGAAAGGAGAGTTCTAAGGGTTCATGGCCAGTGAAGGAGGTATTTTCCCCCCAATAAAGGAAATGTAATGTAATTCTTACTGTTCTCCAATATGTGTATGTTATTGGGTGAGAAACAAGAGCTTTCTGGAGATATTCATTCAGACCAAATTTGTTTTAGATTTCTGCATTCAGTATCTCTGTATCAGCATTCCAAAATCAGAATATGTTTTGACTTATTACTCTTTTGTCCACTTTTTACATTTCTTGATGTATTCCAAAGCAAAATACGTGTTTGTAACTTGTAGGGGAGAAAGGCAGGGATTTACATGCTATGCCTATGTGAAGCTTCAGTGCAACTGTAATTTAAATTTAATCTTTGAATCAAATCATTGAATAGATTGGATATGTCAAGTTGAATCAGGGGTGTTCAAATAAAAAATCTGATGGACTTCTGCATGTGTGCACATGCTTTATCCAAATGTAAAATTGAGTCAACTTGGTTCTTTGAATCAAGTTATATATTTGAACTGAACTGGATATTGGTTGATTTAGATATCACTAATAAGGTGATAATAAAATGGATTATGTTTTTCTAACAATGGATTAAAATGCATAGTAAATCCTGAAGGTATCACGTAAGATAGAAAAATCAACTGAGATTTGAATATGTTCATTAGTCACATTGGCTTCCAGTAGAAACCACAATGATGTCATATGCATCATGATATCATCATGTAAATTACTTGAGTTATGTCATTTGCATCAGTCCCATCATGATGTCATGGCACAGATGATGTATAGTATGTCATTTGCACAATGATGTCATAGTGTGCATGATGTCAATTGCTCCCCTGTAGACACCCATGAGTAGCTATGAAAGCCCAATTATGAAGTACAGTATATGTCCTCATGTCCTCAGAGCACATCCAGTGCAATTATTGGCAACTCAGCCAGTTATCATTAAAGTATAGAATGCCTATACTGTATATCTCACATTTTAAAAGAATGTTAATTATGGAAGTTCTTTTTTTAACCTTGAGAATGCTTTTTCAAACCATAACTTGGCTAAACTTTAGTGGTGCTTCATAAGATGACATTGTTTTGCAAGCTGAATTAAGTTCATAAGCTGCCAATGGCAACCCCCAGAATAACCAATACAATAAGATCAATGGAATATCTCATTTCAAATGAGTTTGACTCACTGGACATGTCAGGCAGTTTTCTTAGCAATAATATGGAAGTGATTTGCTGTCTCTTCATCTTTTCTCTTTTTACCTCCCATAGTTTAAAAACCGGGTATTTTCTGAGGATTTTCTATTCAGATATTAATCAGGTCAAACCTTGCTTAGATTTTTTTAAAAGCATCAGCCAAGGTGATGCAGATGCTGGCACCAAGCCAGGCTACCAATATTAAGATAAATATTAAGATAAATGCGTTGGTACTATCTTTGAACAACAATGTCTTTTCGATGACCATACACAAAAGGCTTTTTGAGATATCAGCCAGTTAAATTTAATAGTTTTTGTTTTCTAAATAATTATTTGCTATGCAAATGTCTCATAGTGTCTCTCATTTCTGCTTTTGTGTTCTGTATCACCATCACATGATGAAATAAAAGCATTAAACATGAGATACAACAAACCAGTTTAACAAAGGCAATGCTTGTCAGCAATCTTGTTTGCTATATATTATGCCTTGAACTTTTATGTGAAATTTGCTATTTCTTTTGGGGCAAGCAATGTTATGCAAAATGCTGAAAAAAAGTTAGAAAGAGTGAGCAAAAGAAATTAAAAACGTAAGATAAGAGAAAAGGAAATACAACTAAATCTGGTTTACCCAAACACTATTTCTCTATACCTCTCCATATCTTTCTATGCTTACAAACTATCCCTGCTTCTACCATATCTGCACACTGTTTCATAGATTAACTTTTATTCTTAAACTTCTCACTTCTTTCTTTTTAAGGATCTCATTAACTCCATCCAACCATGACTTTTTTAGTCCTCCCCTTTCTCTCAACCCATTTACTTTTCCTTTATATATTTGTTTTGTGATTTGATCTCCTACATTCTCTTTACATGACCAAAACCCCTCAACATTTTTTTCCGTACTGATCTCTCAATTTTTTGTTCAATCCACATTCATTGAGCACCCATTCATTCCTGATTCTATTTCTTCTAGTTTTAACACCTACTGCATTCAACATTTTTATGTTTCTCCTGACAAACAGTTCTCACTTCCATATAATCAAGTAGGCAAAGTGTACAAATGATTAACTTGTTATTACAAAATTTACAAAGATCTATAAAATGTTGTTACAGATTAATTTAGAAGATGAACAAGTTAAAGAATGTATGATTAAATGGGCTAAGAATTTTGGATATAATATTATGTTGGAGCAATGGGAGAAGATGTGGAACAAAGATTTGAAATTTACTTTGAATTATAATTTAAAAGAGAATTTTTATAAAATGATGTATCATTGATATTTAACTCCTGATTGTCAGAAATGTATAATGGAGTAATAAATGTTTGTTGGAAATGTTCTCTTGGTGAAGGAACTTTTTATCATCTTTGGTGGACTTGTGAGAAGGCCAAAAATTCTGGGATCAAATATGTGTTAATATTCAAAGGATCCTTAAAGTGGACTTACAAAAAATACCAGAACAGTTTCTTTTGGGACAACATGGGACTTTGCTTTTATACATGATTACAGCAGCAAGACTTTTATATGCACAGAGATGGAAAGATCCTACAGTGGAGGAATGGATGATTAAACTGATTGAACTGGCACAAATGGCCAAGTTAACAGCATTGATAAGAGAAAATACTGTGTCTGGATTTGTCTGTATTTGGCAACCACTTTTAGACTATTTGCTTGTGTCAGAAAAAAATGAAGTTTTGATTTTGGGTTTTGATGATTAAATGGTTTGTTTGATAGAAATAATGTTACTAAGGTTTAACTAATGGTAAGAGATTATATTTGTAAATGCATTTATATCTGTATTGGAGAAGGTCGGAAGTCACTTTCTGTTTCTGTTTTCTCCCTATCTCTGCACTTATTGTTTTTCTTTTTTCTTTAGTTCTGTACTCTATCTTTTCTATATTCTACATTTTGTACTTTAACTATACTCTGAAAATTAATAAAGTTCTTTTTTTAAAAAAAACATGTTATTGCCAAATGTATAAAATTTTACTGAAATTTGAAACAGAATAACAAGTGAAAGAATGTATGATAAAATGGGCTAAAAACTTTGGTTACAATATACAAATGGAGCAATGGGAAAACCTGTGGTTGAAAGGATTGAAATTTACATTATGTTATAACCTTAAAGAGAATTTTTATAAAATGATGTTTTGTTGGTATGTCACCAGAGAAATTGTCTAGAATGCATAAAGGTACCTCAAATTTATGTTGGAAATGTGAACAACATGAAGGGACATTTTATCATGTTTGGTGGATGTGTAAAAAAGTTAGAAATTTTTGTTTACAAATACATACACTAATTCAGAGGTTCTTAAAGATTAACATACAATTGAAACCGGAGGCTTTTCTTTTGGGATTGATGGACAAACAGCTGGAAAAAAGCCATGGAACTTTGTTTTTATATATGATAATTGCAGTGAGATTATTATATGCACAAAAGTGGAAAGATTCAGCACTACCCACAATGGAGGAAAGGTTGGTGAAGATGATGGAACTTGCAGAGATGGCTAAATTGAGTTCCATAATTAGAGAATAGACAGTATATTTATTGCTGACTGGAAACCCCTTATACACTTTTTGCATGAAACAGAAAAAAAGGAACTTATGATTTATGGGTTTGATGATTAGAAAAAAAAAAGATAATAGGAAAAAGAGAGGGTTTTTTTTGTAACCATAGAGTAAGAGGTAATTTTGTATTTGTACTTATAACTGCTGTAAAGAAAACCGAAAGCTACTTCTATTTCTTATTATTCTTTCTTTTTGCACTTTTGGCTTTTCATTTGTTTTATTTTTTCCTTTATTTTGTTACTTTATATTAGTTCTTGTTAGTTTTTATCTTTTAAAAAAATCTTAATAAAAGTGTACTGTATGTATGTACGTGTTTACATGTTACGTATATAAAAACCAAGTAGGCAGAAGCACACTCTTGTACATAGCCGTTTTCACTTCTTTCGTCAAGCATTCATTCCTCACAATAGACCACATACTACCCATTATGTCTTTACCGATATTTACAGATCATAAAACTGCTCCATCCATTTCCCAATCTTTAGTAAATACCAAGTTTTAGTAAACTACCAAGGTATACAACGCTGACTACAGCCAGGAAATCAGAAGACGTTTACTTCTTGGGAGGAGAGCAATGACAAATCTCGATAAAATAGTTAAGAGCAGAGACATCACGCTGACAACAAAGGTCTGCATACTTAAAGCAATGGTATTCCCCATAGTAACCTATGGCTGCGAGAGCTGGACCATAAGGAAGGCTGAGTGAAGGAAGATAGATGCTTTTGAACTGTGGTGTTGGAGGAAAATTCTGAGAGTGCCTTGGACTGCAAGAAGATCAAACCAGTCCATACTCCAGGAAATAAAGCCAGACTGCTCACTTGAGGGAATGATATTAAAGGCAAAACTGAAGTACTTTGGCCACATAATGCGAAGACAGGATACCCTGGAGAAGAAGCTGATGCTAGGGAAAGTGGAAAGCAAAAGGAAGAGGGGCCGACCAAGGGCAAAATGGATGGATGATATTTTGGAGGTGACGGACGTGACCTTGGGGGAGCTGGGGGTGGCGACAGCCAACAGGAAGCCTGGCGTGGGCTTGTCCATGAAGTCACGAAGAGTCGGAAGCGACTGAACGAATAAACAAAAACATACAAATTCATCTACTTGCTCTATTTTTTTGCAATTTTTGTATAACCTGCATTTGTTCACTCCATTTTCTCTGTCAAACACAACTACCTTTGTCTTTGATACATTCATTTTCAGACCTATACTTTTCATCCCATCACACAATCTAACATTTCCTGTAAATCATGTCAGATTACCCATATGAGAAGTGTTTTGGCAAATTGCATCCTTTACCAGCAAAGCGTTCTCATGATGACGTGAACGCCAGGTGGCTAGATAACAAGCATTCCCATAATTTTGAATGGCGTTGTCTGTAGCTTGAATCATGTCAACTGGATTTCTATTTTCTTAGTGGAAACGTTTCACTCCTTATCCAAGGAGCTTCTTCAGTCTGAGTAAAGTTAGTAAGGGAATCCTTAAATATGTTTCTAGGCTGGCTGTGTGACCTTGCACCTGGGGCTAGGTCATGGTTATTTTGAGATGTTTGTTTCTAAGTCCCTTTATCATCTAAAGGAGGATCGTTAAGATTACCCTGCTGCTGTTGAGCTTGTGAAATGGTCTTAATCTTCCTAGGCACAGAAGACAAAGCAGGAAGGAAGATAGGGGAAAGGTTATGCCTGAGGCCCCCACCTCTATTCAAGGAAGGATTTTCCAAGTTGGCATGAATGGATTCCTTGACCCCTCTCTCAAACCACCTATCTTCTCTGTCTAAAATGTGAACATTAATGTCCTCAAATGAGTGTCCTTTTTCCTTTAGATGAGATAAACTGCTGACTCTGGTCCTGTGGTTTCAAGGAATCCATTCATGCCAACTTGGAAAATCCTTCCTTGAATAGAGGTGGGGGCCTCAGGCATAACCTTTCCCCTATCTTCCTTCCTGCTTTGTCTTCTGTGCCTAGGAAGATTAAGACCATTTCACAAGCTCAACAGCAGCAGGGTAATCTTAACGATCCTCCTTTAGATGATAAAGGGACTTAGAAACAAACATCTCAAAATAACCATGACCTAGCCCCAGGTGCAAGGTCACACAGCCAGCCTAGAAACATATTTAAGGATTCCCTTACTAACTTTACTCAGACTGAAGAAGCTCCTTGGATAAGGAGTGAAACGTTTCCACTAAGAAAATAGAAATCCAGTTGACATGATTCAAGCTACAGACAATTCCACCTGGATGACTGAGAACCTTCATAGACATTTTGAATGGCGTTGTTTACATCTTCATGAGATAGGGAGCGAGAAGGTACCATGTTATGGCTAGCAATGGAAATCTTCCCATGAGAGCGAATCCTCCTGATTTCCTTCTGTGGGAAGCCTTGCCCAGGCCCCCTAAGCAAGGAGGGGGGGAACTCAGTGCTTAGATGCAGCACTGCCACCCAATAGCAGGTCATGCTATGTGCTTTAGGCCTAGTGCTTTAGGCCTAGTGTGTGTCACAGCTAACTTCCAGCCAATCAGAAAGCTAGAAGAACTGAATATACAACCATGCAAAATGGTGTTCTATACTTCTTGATTTCTAGTGTCTTTTAGCCATGTAGTTCTTCACGTGTTCACTTCCCGTGGACTGGGCAGAGTGAGCTATGCCTGGCTTTGGGTATAGGCCGTGGCAGGAACTCTGGCCCTGGGATCAATACACGGAACTCTGCTTATAAGTGTGTTTTGTTTTTCGTTTTACAATGATGTATCTTGTGTATTCAACTTTTTCATTTTTGCGATAATGTGATTGTATATGCATTATTGCCTTATGCTACCAGTAAACACTGTTAGCCCTAACAAGCTGCATTCTTGTCTGTTTATTCTCAAGCCTCGAGTTTTTTCCCCTTTAAGCCAGCGTATATCCCATCAAATCATTCTGTTCTGAGCCAACAATAGTACCAAGACATACAAAAATATACACACATATCCCAAGCAGCACACCTTAAATGTTGCTACAATCATCCCTTTTATATTTATCCATAAATATATTAAACAATCAATGTGATGTCACATTCCCAGGTGTTGAACTATTAACTAAGCATTCCATTTATTCTCATGTGTGCTTTATTTCATCATATACTGTTCTTAATGCATTCAACTACAAACTTTCAACTCCCTTGTTCAAAACATCCCATAATTCAAGCCTACCATGCACTTTTTCTGAATCAAAAAATGGACAATAACATTCCTTTTTCACATTCATACAATTCTCAAAGACCTGCTGAAGAGCAAAAATTTGATCTGCACAACCCATATCTGACATGAAACCAAAGTACAAAGTAACCACCCAGAGTCTACTGTCGTGGAGATGAGCGGTGATAAATTCGAATAATAAATAATAATAATCGTTTTCCCAGACACACAAAACAAACAAATCCTGCTATTCTTTTTGCATTCCCTCTTAATATCTTTTCCTTTGTATACAGGAACAATAACAGCATTCTTCCAGATGTGAGGTACCGATGCAGTCTTCATACATGTTAAAAAATATCCCACTCCCGTTCCATAAGCAAATCACTCATATTTTAACATTTCTCTATTTACACCATCTACATCTTACTAGTTTTCAACACCCTTACAGCATTGACTTCATAAATTTTTCCTTGGACACTATTGCTTATAGAATTCATTTCAATTCCACTCTTTGACATATAATTGTCATTTATATACAAATCTGTAAAATACTCCTTCCAGCATTCCCTTACTTTGGTTTCAACCTAAATATTTCATCTCTTTTATTTTTAATTCTATTCCATTTATTTTTATATTTATTTATTTACTTGTACCTTTGAGTCGGTGTTGACTCCTGGTGACTACCTGGACAAGTCCCTGCCATTTTCTAAGCAAGGTTTTTTCAGAAGTGGATTGCCCTTGCCTCCTTCCCAGGGCTGAGAGAGAGGGACTGGCCCAAGGTCACCCAGCTGGCTTCATGCCTAAGGCAGGACTAGAACTCACCATCTCCTGGTTTCTAGCCTTGTGCCTTAACCACCACACCAAATTGGTGTAATATGGTAGCAGCTACAAGTAAGAAAGGTGGGCAGAGAAGAAAGCTTGCAGATTGAGTTAGGTCAGATACTGTAAGTTGCTTCTCAGGTGATCGCAAACGTTTCTCCCCAAAGAAAGACTTCAGCTCGGATATTGGGTAGTAAACGATGGTTCCCGGGCTCTCGGCTTGGCTTTTTAAACCCTCCCGCCAGAGCGCCCGCCCCCTCCCTGCTGAAGGCTTCCCTTTGGTCCTGTTGCAGGCTTCCCTTTGGTCCGCTTCCTGTCAGGTTGGGTCAGTGTCCTTGAGTTCTTTATCGCCCCTTATCTAGGAGGCGTGGTTGGTGGTTGTCTTTTGTTTCCTTTGTCGTTTCCTTATACCCTTAAATACTGGGTGTGCTTAGGGAATGGCGGGACCCTGGGGGCATGCCAGGGTTCTGACATGCCACCACCCCAAGATCTTCCCCCTCCCCTTTTTCTTCATCTTGCACCTGTGAGTTCCTGTCTGCCGGTGACCTTGATATCTGTAATAAAACAACACTTTGTTAGTGAGAGATTCATCGGGGTTTATCGGGAAATTTTCGGTGAAAGTTCCTGATTAGGTCTGGTGCCTGCATGTGCTCAGCTGCTACCCATTCTCTGAAGCCTACTGGTAAATGTGACCACTTAACCAGGTATTGTAATCGCCCCCTGTGTTTTCGTGAGTCACAGACTTCCTCTATTTCGAAGTGTGGTTCCCCGTTCACTACTGTTGGTGCTGGTTCCGGGGCTTCTGGGTGCCATTGCCCTGATGGGTGGTACTGTTTCAGGAGACTTATATGAAATACTGGGTGGACTTTTCTCAGTGCCTTTGGCAGTTGTAGCCGTGCTGTCACTGGGTTGATGACTTTTACTATTATGAATGGTCCAATGAATTTTGGGGCAAGTTTGCGGGACGGCTGTACAGACCGTAGGTTCTTGGTGGACAAATATACTTTGTCCCCTTCTTTTAGTTCCCATTCTGCTGCACGTTTCTTATCCGCGTATTTTTTGTTGGTGGCCTTCGCTTCCCGTAGTGTCTGTAGCATTATTGGCCAATTGCTTGTTAGTTTGTTTACCCATTCATCCGCCTTCAGGGGTGCGTGTGCGTCCCTCCTTTGGATCATGTCTATTTTTGGGATTGCTGCAAAGTCTTGTCCCGTGGCTATTTTAAACGGTGTGAAACCAGTGCTGTGGTGTACTGAGTTGTTATATGCCACTTCTGCGAATGGTAGCAGTTCAGCCCAGTCGTTTTGCTGGTAACTGATGTAACATCTCAAATATTGTTCTAATATGGACACTAGTCGTTCTGATGCTCCGTCCGTGCACGGGTGGAACGCGCTGCTCAGTCCTTGTTCGGATCCAATTAGTTTCAGGAATGCTTTCCAGAACTTGGACGTGAACGTGCTTCCTCGGTCGCTGATGATTCTTTCCGGCGCACCGTGTAATCTGTATATGTTTTGCGTGAAGAGTTTAGCGAGTTTGGGTGCTGTTGGGATTCCTTTGCAAGCGATGAAGTGGGCTTGCTTCGAAAACAGGTCTGTGATTACCCAAACTGCCATTTTCCCTTTACTTGGGGGTAGGTCGACTACAAAGTCCATGGCTATTTGCCACCATGGCTGCGAGGGATCTGCTACTGGTTGCAGGAGTCCTTTGGGTTTTCCTGTATTTCTTTTTGCCGTTGCGCACACCGGGCATGTTTTCACGTAGTCTTTAATGTCCTTACATAAGGTGGGCCACCAGAATTTGCGCCTGGTGAGGTGTAGGGTTTTTACAAACCCAAAGTGTCCTGCTGCTTTGTGGTCATGATTTTTCTCAAGTACCCGCTGTCGCATGCTGGCGGGTACGTACAGTTTGTCGTTGCTCCACCATCCCCCATTGTTTTCTTGTAGTAGTTCTTTGTTTTCACTCCACCATTTGTCGTCTGTTGTTGCTGCCTGTATATCTTTTTCTAAGGGTTTTTGTATCCTGGACCCCTTTTCCTGCTCCCTTGCTACCGCCATGTTTCCTTCCTGCTTATTCTGCGGTTCTTGGTCGCCCAGTGTGGTTTTGGTCTTGCTGGGGAATAGGGTTTCTGTTATTTCTTCCGTTTTCCCGTCATGTTGTGGCAGTCATGACAGTGCGTCTGCCAGGTAGTTCTTGCCCCCCGGGAAGTACTTTAAGGTGAAGTTAAAGCGGCTGAAAAATTCGGCCCATCGGAGTTGTTTTGGGTTTAGTCTTCTGGGCGACTTCAGCGCTTCCAGGTTCTTGTGGTCCATCCACACCTCGAACGGGACCGATGCCCCTTCCAGCAGGTGCCTCCATGTTGCTAGGGCATGCCGGACGGCGAATGCTTCTTTTTCCCATACGTGCCAGCGTTTTTCTGTGTCCGTGAATTTCTTGGATATGTATGCGCAGGGTCTTAGTTTGTTGCTCTCGTCTGCCTGTAGTAGGATCGACCCCACTGTGTTATTCGACGCATCCGTATGGATGATAAATGGCTTATCTACTTCTGGATGTTTCAGTATAGGTTTTGCTGTGAATAGCGCTTTAAGTTTCTCGAAGGCTTCCTGGCACTCTGGGGTCCACTTTATTTTGGAGCATGGCTGTTTCGTCTGTCTTTGTCTGCCGTTTGTTTTTGTTTTTAACAGGTCCGTTAATGGCAGTGCTATTTGTGCGAATTTTTTTATAAAGTCTCGGTAGAAATTGGCAAAACCGATGAACGCCTGTAGTTGGCGTCTGGTTCGTGGGGGTTCCCACCCCACAACTGCTTGTACTTTGGCGGAGTCCATTTCGATGCCTTTGCTCGAGATCCTGAACCCTAAGAAGTCCAGTTTCTCTTGGTGAAATTCGCATTTTTCTAGTTTGACATATAATTTCGCTTCAAGTAATTTCTGGAGGACTGCTTTCACTAGTTGTGTGTGTTCTGCCATGTCTTCTGAGAAAATTAATATGTCGTCTAGGTAGACGATGACCCCTTGGTACAAAAACTCATATAAAACTTCGTTGATTAATTTCATAAAGATTCCCGGCCCTCCAGCAATCCCAAATGGGAGGACTCGGTATTGAAATGAGCCGAGTGGGCAGTTGAATGCGGTCTTCCATTCGTCCCCCTCCCGAATTCGGACCCTGTAATATGCCTCCCTCAGGTCCAATTTAGTGAAGATTTTCCCTCTTGCCAGCTGTGCCAGCATGTCCTTCAGTAGGGGTAGGGGGTATTGGTTTGTTACCGAGATGGCATTCAACCCCCTGTAGTCCGTGCATAGCCGCAGTGTGCCGTCCTTTTTCTTGTGAAACAGTACGGGGGCCGCCAGGGGGGAGTTTGCTGGTTCTATGAAACCTCGTGCTAAATTTTTATCTATAAATTTGCGCAACTCCTGGAGCTCCCTTTGAGTCATGGCGTACATTTTCGGTTTGGGAAATGTGGCCCCAGGGATCAACTCTATGGCACAGTCCATTTTTCTGTGGGGCGGTAGCTGGTCACACTCCTGCTCATTGAAGACTTCTCTGACAGGTATGTAGTTTTTTGGGAATGTTCTCTTTGCCTCTTTCTGTGATTCTTCCCCCCTTACAGTTCCTGCGGCCCCTGATTCTGTCCCTTTTTCTTCAGTGTCCGTAATGTCATTGTAGTATTTTCCATCTATAAATTCTATCTCCCCTGATACCCAGTCGATTTGGGGGTTTCTTTCTTTTAGCCATTTGAGACCTAGGATGATGGGTTGCGTGGAGATGGGGGCCACAATGAACCGCAATGTTTCTGTATGTGTGCCAATTGACATCTTCACTGCCTCTGTGAAGTGCTCACTTGGCCCCCCCTTCATTTCTGTCCCGTCTAATTGGCAGAATGTAATGGGTGATTTTAATTTGAAAAGCTTTAGTCCCATGTCTCTGGCTATTGATGGGTGCATTAAGCATCTGGTACACCCTGAGTCCAACATATCTGCCTCCACAACCTGCTCCCCCCCGTTCAAGGTTTCCAATTTTACCTTGACTTGCATTGTGGGGCAGTCTTCGGTTGTTAATGTGTCGCTGCGCCCTTTACTGAAGGCCTGTCCTGCGGCGCACTTTCGGGCAGGCCGATGTCGTTTCCCGCTTTCTCTGGCACTCTCAGCGCCGTATGCTTCTTTAGTTTGGCTGTCCCCGTGTAGTGTGCCTTCCTCTCTTTCTCGATTCTGGGGGCCTCTCCGCAAGTTCTCTAAGGCAGTCTGGATTGCCGTTAGTTTGGCATCCATGCCTTCAAGTCCCATTTCCATTTTCGCTGCCCGTTCCTCGAGCGCCGCGACTCTCTGGGCCTGGGAGATTCGTGGTTTTGCCGCTGGTTTCCCTTGTACTGGGGCCATGCCTCTTCCCACCCCGATTGACCACTCAAATGCAGGGTGGCTTGCCTGCATGGTGGGGGTGTGAGGGGGTTTGTTTCTCTGCCCCCCCCGTCCTTCTTTTGCTTACGCCGTTCTTCCTCCGCCAGCATTGTTGCTGCTTCTGTCACCCCGGTTGGGTGCGTAGTTATTTCCTCTTCGCTGTGGCTTGGCTCGGTCTGCTCCATTGTTTTCACCCACTTCGTTGGTGGCACACTTTCATGCTTGCTGCTGGGGAGCGCTGGCCGCTGCTTGTGCCGCGGTCTCCGCTGCCTGCTTGCTGCTGGGGGGCGTTGGTTGCTGCTGCCGCTTTGCCGCCACGTGGTCTCCGCAGTTGTCCGCCGCGCATGGTATCCGCCGCCTGCCAGCTGCTGGGGAGCATGGGTCCCTTCGGTTGCCACGCTGCCTCCGTCTCTCCGCTGCTGGGGTTCGTCGCCTCTCCGCCGCTGGGGATCGCCGTTCGGTCCTTGCTGCTGCTGCGCCGTCGCCGCCTCTCAGCTGCTGGGGAGCGCCGGTTTCTGCTGCCGCGCTGCCGCCACCTCTCACCTGCTGGGGGGGAGCCGGTTCCTGCTGCTGCGCTGCCGCCGTCTCTCAGCTGCTGGGGGGGAAGCCGGTTCCTGCTGCTGCACTGCTGGGGAGCGTTGATTTGCCCGGTCTCCGCCGCTTCGTCGCCGGACGCCTGCCGCCGCCGGGAGCTGCCGATGCCTTCTGCCGCCGCCGCCACCGTGAGCTGCTGCGTGCTGCTGGGGAGCGTCGACTTGCCCGGTCTCTGCCGCTTCGCCGCCGGACGCCTGCCGCCGCTGGGAGCTGCCGAAGCCTGTCGCTGCCGGGAGCTGCTGAAGCCTGTCGCCGCCGCTGCAAGCTGCTGCGTGCTGCTGGGGAGCGCCGATTTCTCCGGTCCCCACCGCCTTTTCCGCCGAAAGCCTGCCGCCGCCGCGAGCTGCTGGGGAGCGCCGGTCCCTTCGGTCGCTGCCACTTCGCCGCCGGCCGGTCATTGTCTTCGCGGTTTGCTGGGGGGGGGGGGTCGCCGGTCTCTTCAGTTGCTGCTTCCTTGTTGTCGCCTCCAGCCGTTGCTGGATCTCTGCTGTCGGTGGGAGCCGATCTCGACCGTGGGGCTTCCTACAGGGTCACTCCCGGGATAATCGGCTAGTACTGATCCGTGCCTTTATGTAAGTTGCTTCTCAGGCGATCGCAAACGTTTCTCCCCAAAGAAAGACTTCAGCTCGGATATTGGGTAGTAAACGATTTATTGCTGTACTTAAGTAAGCAAGCGAAAAGGCACGGATGGTTCCCGGGCTCTCGGCTTGGCTTTTTAAACCCTCCCGCCAGAGCGCCCGCCCCCTCCCTGCTGAAGGCTTCCCTTTGGTCCTGTTGCAGGCTTCCCTTTGGTCCGCTTCCTGTCAGGTTGGGTCAGTGTCCTTGAGTTCTTTATCGCCCCTTATCTAGGAGGCATGGTTGGTGGTTGTCTTTTGTTTCCTTTGTCGTTTCCTTATCCCCTTAAATACTGGGTGTGCTTAGGGAATGGCGGGACCCTGGGGGCATGCCAGGGTTCTGACAGATACTAATTTTTGGTAGAAATTGTAACAGATTCAAAAGTGTTATTCAGGCTTAGACGTTATGCTGTCTGCTTGAGGAATCTCCCTGCATGAACTACTGTATGTGGTCACTGCATATTTATAAATAGATTATTTATATTATATGTTTATAAATAAATATAATAAATGTACTATGTAGTACATCTGTACTACAATATGCTCTATCTTTAAAAACACACACAAAAAAGAGTCAATTCCTGGAATTTCATACTGCTCAAGAATGCAGAGTGAGCTCCCCTGTTGTAACTTACATGAAGGTTAACCATCCTTATCTAAGTGCCATTGTACTATCAGGAGGAGGAGGAGGGAAGGAAGGAAGGAAGGAAGGAAGGAAGGAAGGAAGGAAGGAAGGAAGGAAGGAAGAAATCTCAAAAGAACACCCAAATCTCGTCACAGTCAATGTCATGAGCGTTTCACAGCTTTTTTTGAGGTGACAAGATGCACGCTGAGGGTACAATGAGTGCAGCATTTCTGACTACTGCAATACCAATATTCCCTTTCTCTCATGACATAGGCATTACTTCAGGGTAGATATACAGTATCATCTACCCTACATCATTATTGAGCAAATAGTTTTAATTATAGTTTATCTCCTTCATTTTAATCAAGTATGATTATTCCAGTGTTGTTGCTCTTGTGTCATATTATGCTACATTTGATATGAAAAGCAGATTTGGGGACTGTTAATTCTAGTTTCTGGAGACCAGGTACTCTGTAGCACCTTACCTTCTGTAATGTATTGGGAGGTAGTTCATCTTTAATGGCTTGTTTATTCATTAAACAGTTATTAAGACGTCACTCTTCAAAGACCTTATTATATAATTAATATGCCATATGTGGCTTAGTAAGTGAGTAATTGAGCAGGAATTTATTAGATGGACAAAACTCATGTTCTGAATGGAGCTGTACATTTGCTTTTTCCTGTCAAGAATAGGTTAAGGTTAGGTTTTTGGTTTTTCTGGGCTTTGTTTTTTTCCCTTTTATTTTATTATTTTATTTTATTTTATTTTATTATTTTATTTTATTTTATCATTTTATTATATTATATTATATTATATTATATTATATTATATTATATTATATTATATTATATTATATTATAATTCCCTTTTATTATTATTATATAAATTTTAATATAGATACTAATCTCTTCTGGGGTTTGACAAGCCTCAGAAGAGAGTAGAAGTACAGATTCCAACATTAGGGATCTTCAGAGTTCTCCTTTTTTCTCCTTTTACAAATTACAAATAGGACAAAAAAGTTAATATTCTAGCACAGAGGATAAATTTTGTTTGAATTTCCACAGACAAGTGTTTTGGGGAAGAAATGGTGAACTGAAGACAGCTCCGCTAAAAGCGGAGCCAATGACCGTGGCAGAATGAAGAGCCAGTGAGTGGACCAGCTCTTTGTAATTCCTCTCTGGACAAGGAGAGGACTTGAGATCGCCCACAAGTGCTCCAGACAGTTGCTCCTCAAGAGGAGACTGCAAGACAGCAGTCTCCAGCAGGTTTAGAGCTCTGGGAGACGAGGGAATAGCCATCTTGCTCAAACCACGGTCAGCGCCTTTAAGGACACTGGGTTCACCTACTTCCTTTTCTAATCACTTTTGGAAATTGCTTGTTAACTGCTTTTCAGCTATTAGGAACCTTTGGATCAACAGGTTTTGCAGCACCGGGTGAGTTTCCTTCAATCCTTAGTGAAAGATGTTTTACATACAAGTTTAAGGACTTTTTTTCCTTTTGGAATAAACAGCAAAAGGGTGATTAGAACTTTGATTTTGAAAAGTTACAATTGGACTAAGGGTCCAGATGGATTTGAAATAAGATTTTGGAATTAATTATAAGAATCCTTCCTGTGGGAAAATGCTTTTGTTTTGAATTATCTTTAAAAAAAACATGATAGGATGAGACTTTGAAGGTTGGACACTAGAGGGAACCAGAAGGGACAATTAAGGAGAAGAACTCTTAAATTTGACTTACTAATACAGAATGAAGGAAAATATTCTAACATTGGATATATTGAAGGATATTTTTAACAATAGTGTTAAAAGATGTTATGAAAGAGGAACAAGTTTTACCTGACAAGATTGGGACTGATCTGAAAGTGGATTTAAAAATGACAGGCTACAAGAATGATACGGAAAAAGATGCTACACTGGACATACAAAAGAAACGGGCTGATGTCTTAATAATTAAAAGGGATATACAAACAACAAACCAAGAGAGTGACCTGAATAATTTTCCTATATTGGATTTACAAAAGAGACATGTTAAAGCTTTGAAGAATTTTGTGAAAAGAGGCAAAGAAAAAATGAAAGGAAATCCAGTTTGAAAAGAAACCAGGACATTATTTGAAATAAAGATCAAGATGGTTAAAAGTAAAAGGAAGGAACATAAAGTTGGCTTATTTGATCAAGGTTAACATAGATAACCTTCCCTTCTCTTAGAACATTCCCTAGAAAATACTCCACTGTTAAGTGGAGGTGTTTAAAGCATTCTGATTGGACCGTAGAGAAGGGGAAAATACAATCTGTATGTTAAAAGTGGGAAAACTGGCCTTTCAAATTTTGTTGAAGATCAAATGTCAGAATCCTTTATCATTGATTACCTGGAGCTGCTGAATGCTGTAGTTTAGCAACATCTGAAGAATCACATCTTCTCCACCCTGATCTATAGATTTACTCAGAAATAATTTATGATATATTTAAGAGAAAATAGTAAAATGTTTTGGATTGCAGCCTTTGTTATAAACATTTTTTGTCTTTAAAATTGCACTTCTTCTCCCCACCCAATCTTCACTTTTAGCGAGGTTATTTGATTTTCATTCTGCAGTCCTTTATTGATTGTGCCAAGTTGTTTTGTATTAAAAAATGGCTTAAATGTGTGTAGTGTTACTAAATAAAAAACAGTAAAAAGGAAACAAATTGAGAAGGTGGAATCACAGTCTGTTCTGTTGCATGAACTTTCAAACAATATTCAAAGGACAATAGCCCAAACGTACTACATTGATTTTATGTTTTAAGGTCAGAAGCAAGCCTGAGTGCTTTTTTTTAAAATAAACACATGGCTTGAGGGGGTTCTTTTGGAGAGTATAATTGTGTTGAATTTTTATCAGGGAAAAACACAAGCTGAACAACAAAAAAGGAATATTACCATCATAATTGTAACAGCAATAATGACAGCAGTGACAATGACACCAATAACAATATTAACCCCCAGTCCAGCGTAAAAAATGTAGAATTCTAAAATAATATAATCTGGCTTCACCAAGTCTTACCAGACTTCTTTGCCTTTTGTTACAACATAGTTTTGCACCCAGAATAACTCTGAGAGAACCCAATTAATAATAATAATAATAATAATAATAATAATAATAATAATAATAATACTGAGGACAGTGTTGTCCATGCAATATCAGTTTGTTTTTGAGTAACTGTAGTACTCAACAACTTTCTGGAAATTGTCTGAGTCACCCAGCTTAGATGCTATTAAATGAATTAAACAAGATATTGCAAGCAGATATTTTTCAAAATCACTCTTTAAGGTAGAGAATGCCAATTTTAACTTTCAATAATGGCCAACATTTTCCCCCTAGAGAACTGACCTATATGTCTCATCAGAAAAGCCAAGGGGTGTTCACAGGTCATGTTTGATTAACATGCCATATTTCAAACCACCTGGCAAGCTTACTGTCATAGACCAGGGTGGGCAACTCTTTGGTGACCAGAAGCCAGTTGGAGTAGGAGTAGCTATAGTGGTTGGGGGGATGATGATGATGATGATGATGATGCAAAGTTACTGGAGCCAGGATTTTCGGGTGGGTTCTTTTGAAGGGGATCTTTGTTTTTGGAATTGACCCAAGCCTGTTTCAGGTGTATTCTATAAGTCGTATATGTTTCCCATGCCAATATAAAGTAGTGTTTCCCAAAGTGTGGTCCAAGGACTCCTGAAGGGGCAGTGAAATCAAGTGACCACAGCCTGTTTTCCATCCTCCATTTCACAGTCCACTCTGGGAATAGGACAGATCTATGGTGTCTATGGTGAGGTGGCTGTGGCTATGGCCCTGGGAGTAGGAGTCCTGGCTGACTGGAGGACTCAGATGCCCAGGCGGATGGCGGCAGTGGGAGCAGGAGTGGGCGGTGCTGCTGTGGGAGAACTGACCTGTATTCTGTGGCTGCCACCTGGATAGCCACATGGTCCAGCAGCCATCTTGGTAGCTTGTTCTTCCCTCTTTGTGGGATTCAGGACTTGGATGGACTGTTTTGATTTGATCGTGGTGGCTAGTGGCCTGAAGAGAAAATCTGGACCAGCAAGGGCATTGTGAGTTTTGGACTGTTTGGTGGAGTGGGACCAACAAAATGAAATGTGCCAACATTTGGAAGATCTACAGAATTCAGTGAACCAATATTTCCAGATAATCAAAGCATGATATTACAAAATAAGGCATGGGTAAACGATCCATCTAAAGTGCAAGACAGACCACTAGGTTTTAATGTAACTGAATATGAAGAATTCATTGATATGTTAGATTCCACATTGCAACTAACTTTTGAGAAACTACCACTTGTCGATATGTCTATGAAGGTTCTCAGTCATCCAGGTGGAATTGTCTGTAGCTTGAATCATGTCAACTGGATTTCTATTTTCTCAGTGGAAACGTTTCCACTGAGAAAATAGAAATCCAGTTGACATGATTCAAGCTACAGACATACCACTTGTCGAATTTTGGTGTAGTATCAGAGAAGAATATCCACAATTATCTGAAAAGGCTGTCAAAATACTTCTCCCTTTTCCAAGTACATATCTGTGTGAAGCCAGACCGTATCCTTCAACTAAAATAACATATCACAATAGATTAAATGCAGAACCAGAAATGAGAATCCAGCTGTCTTCTATTAAGCCAGATATTGAAGATATTTGCAAAAATTTAAAACAATGTCACTCTTCTCATTATTTTTTTATTTATTAAAAATATAGGGGTTTTTCATGAAAATATTTATGTTAATGTCTAATGGGTTTAATATTGTTATTTTTACATGATTCGATAAATAAATATACTATGAATGTGTCAATTTGAATTTTTAATACTGTAACTATCAATAAATGTAACCCATAGAAACAAAATAGTGGGGAAATGCAATACTCAGTCACAAAAGTCTCTGGACCACACATCACCATGAGTTTGCAGATGGACTACCTGTTGAAAAAAAACAACAACAAGCCAATGTAATTGTTAAGGACTGAATGATGAAACTCTTTTTTTTTGAAAAAATGTTCTTTTTGGTTTTTGCTTTTTCCCCCAGTACCCAATGTGGGAGAAAAAGAGAAAGTTGTGTTGAGTGGCTTTGGAGAAAGTGGAAAGATTTCAAAGTGGGGGAAAATTGGCAGGGACAACAACTCAAGCAGTGCTTCTGTATTACTTGCAATACTAGTTGTGCACTAGTTGTGTACTTGTATTACTAGTTACTGAAGGCATTTATCTATCTATCTATCTATCTATCTATCTATCTATCTATCTATCTATCTATCATCCATCTATCTATCTATCTATCTATCTATCTATCTATCATCTATCTATCATATTTATATTACCGCCCATCTCCCTTACAAGGAGGGACCCTGGGTGGTTCACAATAAAACACTTTAAAATTCAGTAAAAATCATAAATATCAGTAATCAATAAAAAATATATTACAATCAAATCCAAGTAATGGCAGTTGTACTTCATCCCATGAGCAGGTAAGACCGGTCCAGGGCAGATCTAAGGAACCAGCCAACCCCAAGAATAGCTATTTCTCTCCCCACTCCAAGCCTGGTGACAGAACCAGGTCTTCAGTTTTTTTCCTGAAGTCCAGGAGAGAGGGGACCAACCTTACTTCTGGGGGAAGAATGTTCCAAAGGGTGGGAGCTACTGCAGAGAAGGCCCGCCTCCTGGACCCCGCCAGATGAAATTCTCTTACAGATGGGGTCCGTAGCATGCCCTCTCTGCAGGACTGGGTGGGACGGATTGATGTAACAGGGATGAGACGGTCCCTCATTAAAAATAAAATGTTTGAAATATGCTGGAAGCTCAAATACTTTGGCCACCTAATGCAAAGAGAGGACTCACTGGAAAAGACCCTGATGCTGGGAAAGACTGAAGGCAAAAGGAGAAGGGGACGGCAGAGGATGAGATGGTTAGTTAGCATTACCGGTGTAACAAACATGAATTTGAGTAAACTCCGGGAGACAGTGGGGGACAGGAAGGCCTGGCGTGCTATGGCCCATGAGGTCACGAAGAGTCGGACACGACTAAATGGCTGAACAACAACAACAAAAACGGTATCATCTCCGATCCATCAGACAACAATTTTGTTTTACATTTCACTATACTGTATTATTCATATTGATATCTCTCCCTGTCAGCCCTGAAATATTTTCCTAACTACCTCCTCAAATTTTGAAATGGTGCTTTAATAGTGTCTATACAGGGGGCAAGAGGGCAAGTGGCATCATATGCATCAAGATATTATTGCACAAGTGATGTCATTTATGTAATTTGCATCAGTTACATCCTCAGCTGTGCTATGATGACATTATTTCATTGTGGCTTGTACTGGATCCCTATGATGCCACCATTTTTCTACTACCCATTAGGTTTCACTTTGTATTGTGTCATAATATGGTTTCCTTCTTTTTTATTTATTATGTAATATGAATCCAACCACTGCAGATTGTAAATCATGGTTTTATGGCTTCATGTAATGTGCAAATTCAGCCTGCTTTGTGTCATGTGTTTACCCAGTAAATTACGGTTGTTAAACAAACCACTGATTAGCAGTCCATGATCCTGGCCACTGTGTCAGCCCTCCATCTGGAGGAGAGTGGGTAATAACTAACCTTATAAGTAATAATTTCATAGGCATTCAGTTGAAGCCAATATGACATCCCACATACATCATGACACCATCATGCAAATGATGCAAATAATATAATTTAAGTCAGTAATCTCATTACATCATCATGCAAATGATGCAGATAATACAATTTGTGTCATTTGTGCTATGATAGGGTGACCATACGTCCCGTTTTGAATGGGACAGTCCCATTATTTTAGCATTTTTCAACCGTCCCGTCGTTTTGATCAAAATCTCAATTTTGTCCCTTTTTTAAACCTGGTGGGAAGGAGGACAGGAAGACAGGAAGGAGGACTGGAGCTGGACTTGCGATTGGAGGCAGCCCGGAAGAGGCCCTATCAGCGTGGCAACTGGAAGCCCAGTTGTCACGTGTGAGCCCAGCAGCAGACACAGCACCACAGTCCAGGTTCCTGCCTCCTTACCTGATCCTGAGATTGTCTGCCCAGCAGTGGTGAGGCCAGGGAAAGCAGGAACGGGAAGGTTGTGGAAAGAGTGTGTGTGTGTGTGTGTGTGTGTGTGTGCGCACATGCAGATTACTTGCTCAGAGTAATCGCACACACACATACTCACACATGCACCCCACACCCTCTTTTTCCAGCCCCCCCATGACCAAATGCACCTGCACCTGTTGCAGGGAGGCTGGAGAAAGAGGGTGTGGGGTGCGTGCGTGTGTGTGTGTGTGTGTGTGTGAGTGGTGTGGCTGAAGCCTCCCAGCACGGCCGGCTCCTGCCGAGGGCAGTCTGTCCTGTGAGTGTGTGAGTGTGTGTATGTGCATCTGATCGGGCTTGGCCAAGGGAGGAGAGTTGTTGGGCCGCCGAGCAGGAGAAGCAGGAGCCGGCCACCCTGGGGAGCTTCAGCAGGCAGCAAGGGGCGGAGTGGTGTGGCTGAAGCAGCCGAGCGCAGCCGGCTCCTCCTGCTTCTCCTGCTCTGCGGCGGTGGCAGCAGCAGCGACTCTCCTCCCTCCCTCGGCCAAGCCCAAGGGGGATGGGGCAGTGGTGGGCCTCCATCCCCTCCATCCCCACCCCTTGTTCCCCGGCCGATGACGGTGCTGTGTGCACAGTGTGTGTACTCTGGCCTCCCCCAAACACACCAGCTCTGCCGCACCATTTACTGCTAGAAGAAAAGAAAAAAACCTTTAAAAATCGGAAAAAAAAATTAAAATCCGAGTCAATCACGCTGATGGGGGCGGGGTTTGCAGGCGGGAGCCAATCTTGTGGGGCGGGGGCGGGGTTTGCAGGTGGGAGCCAATTGCGTGGACTGGGGGGCGGGGTTTGGAGGCCGGCATGGTGGCATAAGACCCTGTCCCGTTTTGCCATCCCAAAAGTCCCGTTTTTGTCTGAAGGAAATATGGTCAGCCTATGCTATGACATCATGCTGCTCTCCCCCCTCCCCCGCTTCGTGGACAGTCATGAATAACTTATAAGACTACATATATTATAAAACATGTTTTCCCCTTGATCTGGACAAGATTTCTCAAATGTGAGTAGGTTATAATGTTTGGAAATAATGGCACCCCTGTATGTTATCTAGAAACAGGAATATAAGATGGTACATTTGGACTGAAAGAAGTTTCTTTTTCTGTCACGTGGATCTACTAAATACCAGGTTCCCAGTGGGTGTAAAATGGCTTCATTCATTCAAGATGAAGCAATCTGGACAATTTAAACCAAGCAGTGAACTTGGCCTAATTAAGCTACACAGACATGAACCCAGCCCTATTTAAACACTACAACAGTTGTAACTAATGCATTTTTGAAGTGCTACTCTCAGAAACAACATTAAAAAAAGCTTTCACCAACAGACTACTTTTAAATCCAAATGTAAACTCTCTAGGCTTTTTAAAAATTGCTATCCAAGCTGGGAATAAATAACTTCAGTTAATCATATAGTTAAATACTCTAGCTGAGGAAAGGAGAGGTATTTGTGAGTGTATGAGCACACATGCATCCAGAGGTTTGCATGTTTTTTTAGTCCACTAGAAGTAAAATATTAACAAGTCTTGGAAGAGAGATAGTCAGGATATCTCAGAGATAATCTTACTTTGGCAACCCACAGCTGGATTTGCAGGGTTCAAAGGAAATTATAGAAATGCCTGAGAAGGAAAGCAGAGCAAAAGAAAGGAAAGGAAAGGAAAGAGGTCAGTAATTTGGATCGATTATCCCCATAATTGTCTGTTCTGTCTGCAATCTGATTTGTGCCTTCTTACAAAGGACTGTATTTGAAGAACTGTTAGTCCTTTCTTGGCACATGGTCCAAATGAGGGCCCCTTAAAAAAAAAGATGGGAGCGAAAAAGCTCTGAGACTGCCAACAGTACTAAACAAGCCCATGGGTCTCCTGACCACTGTGGTCTTCCCACTACAGTGACACACTGTATATATATTTCATTTCTATTTAAATTACAACCATGGTAACCCTGTGCAGCATCGTGGCTTAGAACACAGGCTCCTTCGTTTGCATGAAGCTGCCATATGGATGAGAAAATGGCCGAGAGGAATTTTTTAGGAGGCTGAGAAGAGAATTTTAAAAGAGCTAGAGGAACAGAGGAAAATTACAGTTGTTGGCAGACCAACAACGTGAGTGAAGAAGGAAAAGATACTGGGGGCAGCCATTGCTATTTTCTTTTGACCATCTGATAGTTTTGTCGCACTAAATGAGGGCATGTTGAGCACGGTATGTTGGAGGGCACAACTTTTTCTGTGTTGAGGACCACGTTTGGCTTTGGAGTGCTATTCTGAAGGCCAGACCTCCAAAAGCAGTTGGTGGGACTAGGACTAAAACTAAACTCAGTTTCATTTTATTTATACTTTATGCCTAATTAACATTAAATAAAATGAACATGATTACTCTATTATAACATTGAATAATGAGCTCCTCCTTATCCCATTAAACATGACAATGTGGTAACTAAATTTGAAAGTCTCTGAGGACTGCATCTAATGCCTTGGGGGGGATTTTGGTTGTGTATCTCTGCCTTACAGCCATCCAATGCCCAGCCAGATATTAGTATTTAAATTATTTCCATTTGACAGTTCCTTGTTTGTTTTTTTAAAATTCCTTGTCACCTTGCTTGTTAAATAAATCCTAGTGCTTGTGCTTCGTATTCCACCATATTTGGGAAGCACGAAACTCCCTTCCAATTATTGTGAGATCAAAGTCCCATTGTTCCCACCAATACAACAGGTAGCTGGCAGGAAAAGTTACGCAATTATTTCTTATTTTACATCGGTGATATAAATTAATATGTACAAAGTTTATGCTAATCTGTATCCTCTTTGGGGTAATGCATGAGTGCCTATAATTATATACAAATGGCAGTCTCCTGTCAAATAAGACTGCTCATTTCCTATACAGTTAAGGGCTGAATACAGTGCACATTATTTATCTGTGGAACTACCTTTCACCACTGAAAATTAAAGTTTGTGTGTATGAGTATGGTCTAGCAGCAAAACTCCTATATCCACCATGAAATATTGGATTATGGTATATGCAGATACAATGGAAATATAAAACGCATTGCACTGGATCAACAGAAAAAAAGGACTTTGGATCAGTCACCTCATTTGGATATTATTATTATTATTTTAATTTTTATCCCGCCTTTATTATTTTTATAAATAACTCAAGGCAGCAAACATACCTAATACTCCTTCCTCCTCCTATTTTCCCCACAACAACAACCCTGTGAGGTGAGTTGGGCTGAGAGAGAGTGACTGGCCCAAGGTCACCCAGCCGGCTTTCATGCCTAAGGTGGGACTAGAACTCTCAGTCTCCTGGTTTCTAACCTGGTGCCTTAACCGCCAGACCAAACTGGCTCTCAGTGTTAATCAATCAATCAATCAATCAATCAAATTGATCAATCAAAATTTATTTATGGTCCAAAACCAAACACAATTAAAGACCAACAAACAATACAACAACTATAAATAGACATTTTAAAAACTGCAAGAAAATCCTATAAGAATTTTAGCAGCTAACAATTAATAGCATGAGGGATGAACCAGGCTATTACCATTCTCCTGGGTGACCATTCTTCAGAAACTTCTAAGCAGGTAACAACATTCTTATCAATAGCTATAGTTGTTAGAAAATGCAAAAGACGGGAAAAATTTGCTGAAAGCTGTATAGCAGCTAGGATGAACAAATACATTTGTCACAGATCTGCATTCAATGTAGATGTAGAAGAAGGATTTCAGCAGTGTAACTTGCTTACAAGCTGTAAATACTGAAATCCCCTCTTCCACACTATTATTAAAGGTACAGGAGTCCCGTTAGTTTTCTAGTCTAATATCAACAGAGCATCTTGCATAAGTGTAGTTCTAGGCAACAAAAGGTTTTGCTGAAACTTTTCAATTTTAAAATTGTGGGGGGAGATGGGCGGTGATAGAAGTTGGATAAATAAATAAAAATTTAAAATAATTCAATAACCAAAAAAATTGATCCAGTTCTGTACTTGAGTCTAATGTATGCTATTAAACTATTATGTGGAAACAATTTGCAAGTTCATTTTTGAAATCATGCCTTCCTTTGTCCAAGCAAATTTACCATCTCACACAAATTACTGGAGTCAGTTGTAATATAATATATAACAGAAAGCATAGAAACTGACCTCACATTTTAAAAACAAAAGCATATTGTGCCACATTATGACATAATTATAATGAAGCATAGGTAAAAGTTTCCCCCGCACATTTGTGCAGTCGTGTCCGACTCTAGGGGCCGGTGCTCATCTCCGTTTGTTAGCCGAAGAGCCAGCATTGTCTGAATATGCTTCCACGGTCATGTGGCCGCATGACGTGCGCGGAACACTGTTATAATAAAGCATACTAAGATAATTATAGATAGTTAGAATGTTTATTGCTAGGGTTAAAAAGATCAGCATACAAAATATTAATAAATCTGAAAATACCACAAGATAATACTACCTGTACATCATGAAACCCAAAACAAAAACTAACTGGGGACAGAAATCTCTACCAAAGATTGAGTGCCTTAATTGCGCTAAGCAGTTGACAATGTGTAAGTCAAGCAATGGCCCAAAACTTTGCTATGCTGCTGGAAATGCTCAATCTTTCATCTAATAGGAGATAAGAAATATAGAATTCAGACTCTGGGCCTGGAAAATTCCTTAGAAGGGGTGTAATAAACATCACACACACACACACACACACACACATATTAAACAGACAGCATAGAAGAATATTTCTACCTCATCAGTAGTATAATGGCATAAAAGTGAGCTAGTGTAAAAGCGAAGAGCCATTTTGGTGTGGTGGTTAAGGCACCTGGCTAGAAACCAGGAGATGGTGAGTTCTAGTCCCGCCTGGGCACAAAGCCAGCTGGGTAATTTTGGGCCAGTCCCTCTCTCTCAGCCCTAGGAAGCAGGCAAGGGCAAACCACTTCCGAACAACTTTGCCAAGAAAACTGCAGGGACTAGTCCAGGCAATCATCAGGAGTCAAGACTGTTTCAAAGGCACCCCACCCCCAACAAAAGAAGTGTAAAACCCAATGATGTTCCAGCATTGTGATACTGGAAAGGTAGGTGACAGAAACGAAGCTATTATTACCAGACACACAAGGGTTTGGAAATTAAACTCCTATTCCATGGTAAGGATGAGTCCTAACACGCTGCATGATTGTTCTTTTGGCTTTTTCGAAACCCAACATGGTAACCAATCCTGAAGAGAAGCCACTGAACTGGAGAGGGTATTTTTCTCTAGGATTCTCTTCCATGTAGATTAAACTTGTCTTCTAGAATTAAAGAGGATAAGGCAGTTGGAACAAATATAAATTTTAGCAAAGGCTGAAGAAAAGGAACCAGATACATGTTTCCACTGAAAATGGTCCTGACACTATCACTTTTGACACATTCATGGGATCTAAAAGAATAAAATGTGAGAATTTGGAATACACCACCTCTGTCATTCCTGTGTTCTATAGGAGCATATTTGGACTCCAGCAGCTGGAGAAGCAGCAGGGTCTGCTCACTAGCATAAAGTTATAGTGATCTGGCTCAATAAGATATTTCTTTAAGGAGTTGATGTTATAAATGGAAAGCAAACTTCCTAAAAGGCACCCCTGCATGACCCATTTCTGTATGGGGTGAATCTGAGAGATGCCCTAACAATGGCAGCGACTCTTAAGTAAATGGTTTCATGGAGCCAATGAATCAGCAACAATATGCGTCCAGTCAATGGAAGCTAATTCAAGTGTCTTCCAGAATCTATCCCTGAAGATCATAATGAAAGCTATTTTGAAATTAACAGACACTGCAAAGAGAATCCTACATGAGGAAGAAGGATCTCTTTTAACAAGATGATGCATAGCTGACTCTTGATCCAAGGTTGCTCAATCTGTCCCTCCCCCCCAATTGTTTGTTCACTTGCTAAAATACCTTCACTATCTAGTCCAGAGCTTTCCAAACTTTTCATGTTGGTGACACACTTTTTAGACATGCATCATTTCGCGACACACTCTTACAGCAGGGCATCATTTCGCGACACACTCTTACAGCAGGGCACAAGGCAGGCACTAGGACCTGTGCGGAATCACAGCAGGTTTGGAGGCAGCCAGGCACAAGGCAGGCACTAGGACCTGCGCGGAATCCTGGCAGGGCTCGGAGGCAGCAGCAGCCGCAACACACCCAGACACTGCAGCCGACACACTAACGTGTCCCGACACACAGTTTGGAAAGCTCTGCTCTAGTCAATGAAGAAATGTGCAACAGAGACGTACAATTACACTGTAATTAGATTTGGGTCTGTGTTATGCTGGTTCAGCTTCTCTCTCCTTTGTGTAAAATCGAATCATTAATGCATTTTATTCACTGATCTAGGTAAGAAATGCTGCTACGACAGATGCATACCAATTTGTATGGTCTACTTACAGTTTGTGGGGTGGATGGAAGACAACACCTCAAAATTTATTTTAGGAGCTGTACCTAGAGGCCAATCAAGTATCTCACTTGAACCTGGTCCAGAGTGAGATGTGCAGTCAGAATCCACCACATAAATAGACCAGAAGTGTGTCTCCCACCCTTCTGCTGGAATGAGACAGTCCCATTTGGGCTCATTGCTAAGTAAGTACTCATCAGTTATGCATGAAAAAATTGCTGAGCTCCTCAGCCCAGGGCCTAGGCACTGCAATTAACTACTTCAATCCTCCCCTTGAGAAATCCCCCTCCCTTCACTAAAGCTTTAGGTTGACTTTTTTATGAATACAAAGATGGCAAAGAGAGTCAAGCACTTTCTCTGTATGACGTGTATCTAGCCATTAAAGTGTTCCTTCCCTTCCTGTCCGGGACCTGGATTTAAGAGATGAGGTCTCTTAACATTATCACTGGGCACAATTGTCTTAAAGCTTGGTATTGGTCAAAAGCCTGGGCAAACATCTGTCATTATTGTGGAATGGAGCTGGAGAAGATCTAGTCCGGTCTAGCGGTTAAGGCACCAGGCTAGAAACCAGGAGACTGAGCATTCTAGTCCCGCCTTAGGCATGAAAGCCAGCTGGGTGACCTTGTGCCAGTCCCTGTCTCTCAGCCCTAGGAAGGAGCCAATGGCAAACCAGGATACTGAGAGTTCTAGTCCTGCCTTAGGCATGAAAGCTGGCTGGGTGACCTTGGGCCAGTCCCTGTCTCTCAGCCCTAGGAAGGAGCCAATGGCAAACCAGGATACTGAGAGTTCTAGTCCCGCCTTAGGCATGAAGGCCAGCTGGGTGACCTTGGGCCAGTCCCTGTCTCTCAGCCCTAGGAAGGAGCCAATGGCAAACCAGGAGACTGAGAGTTCTAGTCCCGCCTTAGGCATGAAAGCCGGCTGGGTGACCTTGGGCCAGTCCCTGTCTCTCAGCCCTAGGAAGGAGCCAATGGCAAACCAGGAGACTGAGAGTTCTAGTCCCGCCTTAGGCATGAAAGCTGGCTGGGTGACCTTGGGCCAGTCCCTGTCTCTCAGCCCTAGGAAGGAGCCAATGGCAAACCAGGATACTGAGAGTTCTAGTCCCGCCTTAGGCATGAAAGCTGGCTGGGTGACCTTGGGCCAGTCCCTGTCTCTCAGCCCTAGGAAGGAGCCAATGGCAAACCAGGATACTGAGAGTTCTAGTCCCGCCTTAGGCATGAAAGCTGGCTGGGTGACCTTGGGCCAGTCCCTGTCTCTCAGCCCTAGGAAGGAGCCAATGGCAAACCAGGAGACTGAGAGTTCTAGTCCCGCCTTAGGCATGAAGGCCAGCTGGGTGACCTTGGGCCAGTCCCTGTCTCTCAGCCCTAGGAAGGAGCCAATGGCAAACCAGGAGACTGAGAGTTCTAGTCCCGCCTTAGGCATGAAAGCCGGCTGGGTGACCTTGGGCCAGTCCCTGTCTCTCAGCCCTAGGAAGGAGCCAATGGCAAACCAGGAGACTGAGAGTTCTAGTCCCGCCTTAGGCATGAAAGCCGGCTGGGTGACCTTGGGCCAGTCCCTGTCTCTCAGCCCTAGGAAGGAGCCAATGGCAAACCAGGATACTGTGAGTTCTAGTCCCGCCTTAGGCATGAAAGCCGGCTGGGTGACCTTGGGCCAGTCACTCTCTCTCAGCCCAACTCACCTCACAGGGTTGTTGTTGTGGGGAAAACAGGAGGAGGAAGGAGTATTATCTATGTTCCCCGCCTTGAGCTATTTATAAAAATAATAAAGGCAGGATAGAAAATCTGAAAAAAAGGTACGTCTGAAATTTCCTTTTCCAGCCTCGAGGATGTAATTATAATAACTACACAAATATAACTGTAATAATCATGAGATATGAGTACCAGTGAAAACAAATCTCACCAATCTTGAAATCCTTCTACATGCTACCTGAGCAGGCAGTGTACAAGCTTGACATTTCACAACTGCCTGAGTAGGATAAATGGAAAGGTTATATGATGTACATATTGCTACAGTTCTCTATCTGCGCATTTGATGCCTGCCTAGTCACTGGTGTCTGCAGAAGCTTGCTGCTTTCATCAGAATGACAAAAGCAATGCCAGGCCAAGCTGTGCCTCTTTTGTAGGCGTGACAGCAGTTTGCTTTCCTTGAATGTAGAATCGAAACTTTTATGGGGGAATTTCTGTTGCTAAAAGACCAGCCATTGCACAGGATAGGGCGGTGATCTTTGTTCCTTCTTCTCAGGATTTCTGTGTTGGTAGAAAAGAAGAGAATTTTGGTCATGCCCAAGCTGCTTTCGAGGGGCCGGGACCAAAAACGGTGGTAGTGTGGAAGTGTCCAGGATATCAGCATTAGCATACACATCCATTATTAGAAGCCCCCCTGCCCCTCTCCATAGGTCCATCCCGGGCAAATTTGCAGAACCACGGCAAGGGTTTCTAGACCCAGTTATTAAGAATGAAACAACCACATTTAGGCTGTTGAAAAAGAATGCTTGGGAGAAATCCTGGAATAGAACTATTTTTTATCGAAGGCCCTGAATTTGCTTCTCATATTGATCATAAATTCCTCAGCTGAGTGTGTGCTCTTAGCATGTGTCAGTTCATCTGAACTGCTATGCAGCACTTAGTCTGTGGTTGTTGGATCTCAGGATTCTAATAAAAACAGACTAGATCTAAAAAGAGGAAAATCTAAATCTTTTCCTATAAAGACTTTATTAGAGTTTCAAAATACAGATAAAATCCAAAGTATAGAAAAGCTTGAGGAAAGAGCTAAAAGAAAAAAGAAAAACTAAAAAAGTGCAGAAATAACTAGAAAGAAATACAAAGAAAGTGACTTCCAACCTTCTCCAACACAGATACGAATACAAATATTGATACTTTGATCTCTTACTCTTAACTAAACCTTAATAAACATTATTTCTATCGAAAATAACAATTTAATAATCAAAACCCAAAATCAAGACTTTGTTTTTTTCAGTTAGAAGCAAATAGTCCAGAAGTGGTTTCTTCATAGAAACAAATCCAGTCACAGTATTTTCTCTTATCAATGCTGCCAATTTTGCCATCTCCTCCAACTCCAATAATTCTATGATCCATTCTTCCATTATGGGAATTTGTAGGAAAATCTAAATCTAAACAACATTGATTTTGCAATGCTGGAATTGCTGTCCCAGTATTTATTGAGGGTGTCAAGTTGAGAAAGACTGTTTTAGATAATTCAAAGAACACTTCAGATTCATTATTTTCAGTGAACACTATCATAACCCCATAAAGTAGACTTGCAAGATATGAGTTGAAGTCAAAATATAGGGCCATCTAAGGCCATATGTTAAGTTTATGGCTAAGGTGAGAACCAATTCCTTGCATGTTCAGACACTATCCTATACCATTTCTGCATTGCAATAGATAACCTGTGGCACCTCTGGCAGTGATGGTGTCAAATGTGATAATATTTAACTAGAAATACCTACAACCAATGCTATCAGTGGTTCTGGTATAGTCAACAAGACTCAAGGCTTAACAATAAATAGCTTTAGTGGTATGATGTTCTTTTCCAAGAGGCCAGTCAATTAGGCATTGTTATCCCCAATAAGCAGTTAATTACACCCTGCCCCAATGGAAATCAAACCCCACATTCTCTGACCTGAGTTTGTTTATTAAAAACATTAGGAACAGAAGGACTCAGGGCTTCTCTTTCCCTATGATTCCTTGCTTTTCATTTCTTTTCTCCCTTTTTTCTATCTGTCGTGACAATAATGCTGAGAAAAGGTGAATCAATCAACCAATTATTTTTTTCAGTGCAAGCAAAAATGAAGGATGAGATGATTCATCAAAACTGTGTGGAAGGCATAGACAAAGATATCATTATGTCGAAAGGAATGAGCAATGGAGGACTGGACAGTTTCTGGAATTTTCTCTGAAATACTATAGTCAAGTTTTCTTTACTTCAATTATAGCCTATTGAGAAATAATTACCTTTTAGGCAGAAGACATTTGCTTTCCATGCACCACGGTGGACCATCTTGTCAGAAGCATCCCACAAAACATAAAGAGAGCGACAAAAGTGCTCTGCAGTTATCTCTGCTGAGGGGTCTATGAGGAGATTCATTTCCTACACTAGTTGTGGCATAGGTGCTTGTAATGATAAGAAGCTATTAATTAAAAGATATTTAGAGAAGAATACAAGAAGCTCTTCAGAATTTATATTGTAAATATTGTACAACACTGGTGAGATTCCAGAGCCATCCAGGGCATGCACATACATAATAAACAAACAGTAAAAAACCCACAGTGCATCTTTGCTCTGAGGCCTCAGTGAATTTTTTTGTTTCAGCCAGCTCCTTTTAAATAGGCAGAGAAGTCTTTGCCCCCTGGTAGTTAAGCCTACTATTAGCAAAAAGATGGCCTGAAGACACACGTTTTGCAGCTAATTATAACTTTCAGCTTTTGCAGGGCAGATTATCGTTGAGTATGCAGTTTGCTGGACATGATGTGAGCATAGAAGAGCACTTGAGGTATGTTATAGCAAGAAAAACTGCACAACTGTGCCGAGAGGTGTTGGAGACAGCCCTGTGATCTTGCTGATTTAAGGACGGCTCACTCCATCCAGATTAATTTTGCTCTTGTCCGTCGTCTTCCTGCCTCAGCATGGCAGAAAGGTGCACAATCAGGGTTAACATAAAAGTGAACTAAACTCCAAGCCACACGGTTGGAACCCTTCCCAGCCAACTCACCATGACAGCAAGGAGTTATATGAGACAGATTAAAAAAAAAAAAACCAATAACAGGATGGACCTCTCACAGAAAGAAGACCCTAAGAAGACTTTATTCATTTCTGTTTCTGCAGGAGCTGATCCTCCAAAAAGAGTTTGCCCTCCTGAGAATATATCTCCGGTATGTATCTGGAGGTTTTTTTTTCATTATTTCTTTTAACTTCATGAAAGCTTTTGTTATTTTTGTCACTGCTGTATCCTGGTCTCAGAAAACAGTTCTTGCCTAGAATTGATGTTAGCTTTAAAAATTTGGAATGAAATGCTTCCTTGATTAATCTACTAAAAAGAAAGTTAAAAAAAGAAGTGAGGGTGGGGGAAATAGAACCAGCAGCTTCTTTGGAATAATCACTGCACTTGCAAGAAAGCGCACTCTAGGAATTTGCATCCAAGGCATTTTCAGATGGAAAATACATTCCAAGAATTTTCACTCTTGAAGTATGAAATATATCTAGAAGGGAAGCTGATGAGATCCTAAGTCATGATGTAGTGTATTTCAACAGTGGAAACTATACCCCAAAACAGCTGTACCGCAGTGGTATATTAAGTTAGTGCTACGTTCACATTTTTGCTGCTGTTGTTAATGTTGTTTGAGATTGAATTTCTGGACCTTTCTAGATCCTGATTATGAAAAAAGAATGGGTTTATTCTTAAGGGTATGTTTGTATCAGTCCTGATCCAGCACCAGTAATTTGATACTGTGCCTTCAGGTAGTGAATGAGCAATTTATAGAAGCTTCCTCTAACCTGTAGCCCCAATACATCTGGAGGATATGAGGCTGGAGAAGACTAGTTTTTAAGCAGCTGCAAGTAAAATTCCCCAGTAAAATAAATAACTATGTAAAGGAGATGTGTGGTCAAGCACTAGAGAAGGAAATAATACCTATACCAGATAAAACAAATGTTAAATACATTTGTAAAAGGCAAAGGTTTGAGAAGAGATAGGACATTGTTTCAGATAAAGAAGAAGGAATAACCTTCTTCTTAATTATGTCTATGAAGGTTCTCAGTCATCCAGGTGGAATTGTCTGTAGCTTGAATCATGTCAACTGGATTTCTATTTTCTCAGTGGAAACGTTTCGCTCCAGGAGCGAAACGTTTCCACTGAGAAAATAGAAATCCAGTTGACATGATTCAAGCTACAGACTTCTTCTTAATTAATTAATTAAATTAATAAATTAAATTAAGATTTCAGTCTTCATTAAAAGCGCTCAGTGAGAGCTTATAGCCCAAAGTAATATAGCAGGGAACCATTCTGCTTCTCAATTAAAAACATTAACAACTTTTAAAAACTGTACTATTTTAAAGGAAAAAAACCTGGTAGGCATAGAAGCATTCTCATGACAAGGAGTTTTTAATTGTTCTGGGAAAATGCAAATATCTCCCGAGTGCTTCCCCAAGGAAACCTGTCCTGTGTAATAAATGAGTAATTTTACCCATTCATTGCATGTACAAATGAACATTTTGAAACCCCCTCTAATTTAAAGCTTGATCAGATCAAACCTTTTAATTCCATATAGTTTGTTATTTGCACATTTATGGATTAACGGAGGAGAGCATTAAATCAGTCATTGGTGTGAATGTATAGATCAATGCTGGAATTATCTCAAAGAATAGATTATCAAGTGTTTGTACTGCTTCTCCTAAGGCCAATATCCATGGAAGAGGCTATAAGCTAAGAACAATTGCCTTACAGAAATAATCTTTAACTGCTATTTTTCTCACATTCATCTTTTCCCTCTAATTCTCTTTATGAATGATAGGGAAGAGAGATTGCAACTTTAAACACATCCACACATGCACATAAGAAAATTTGTGTATAAAATCCAATATACAGTATGTAATGGCTGAATGGCATGTGAATTTTCTTATCAATTCTGGGCAGTAATTAAATGCTCTGAAACCATATATACCGCAATTTTTACATCTCTGCTGTATTTGAAAGCTATGCCAGGTGTGGATATTACATAAAACAAATATACCAGAGGAGCTAGTGGGAACACTTGATGGGTAGGCTGGGAAGATGCAATCTGACAGGGTTGCAGAAGAAGATCAGAGAACAACTTCATGTCAGAATTTTAGACAGTACCTATTGCAAGTTAATAAACAAGAGTAATATAATAATAATATTAATTAAAATATTACTATTATTAAAATAGTAATAGGGGCATGGTGGCTCAGCGGGTAAGACGCCAGGCTTGTCGATCGGAAGGTCGCAAGTTCGGAGGTTCAAGACCCTAGCCATGTGTGACGGAGTGAGCTCCTGCACTAGCCCCAGCTCTTGCCAAGCTAGCAATTCGAAAGCATGCAAATGCAAGTAGATGAATAGGTACCACTTAGGTGGGATGGTAACAGCGTTCCATGTGCGTCATGCTGGCCACATGACCATGGAAGCGTCTTCGGACAACGCTGGCTCTTCGGCTAACAAATGGAGATGAGCACTGGCCCCTAGAGTCAGACACGACTGCACAAATGTGTGGGGGGAACCTTTACCTTTAATCTTGAATCAAACATACAAAAATGTTCTGGATTATTAGGGTTTTTTTCTCAGTTATTAGAAGTGTGTCTTTTGTGTCTTGTATTTAATCTGTAAACATAATCTGAGCTAAGAGAAAACAGTGTCTGAGAAGGGACTTCAAAGTGGAAAAACAGTGGCCAAAGGAAATACAAAGCACCCTTCCTACAGCTTCTTTGCCAGCCCAGTAATTTTTCTTTGCATGAAGAACTAGTAATTGGACTTTGAAACATAATTGCTTTATGGAGTTGTATCCTCATCTGAAGTATGAACGCTCTGCTTGATTAGGAAAGATTCATTCGACTTTTCAGTCCAGTTTTGATTTTCAGTTCTATTTTTCATGCTCTCTAAATCCCACTATCATCCTGAACCTCATGCTTCATTCATTATAGTTAATAAGTAGGCTAAAGTTAAAATGGATGAGCGTGTCCAAAAAAAAGTATGTACATATACATGTAAAACTGAAATTGAGTAAAAGATATAAACTTTTACTGGAACAAAAAGGTCCCCCCCCCCCCCACAGTTGTGCAGTCGAGTCCGACTCTAGGGGCCGGTGATCATCTCCGTTTGTTAGCCGAAGAGCCAGCGTTGTCCGAAGACGCTTCCACGGTCATGTGGCCGCATGATGCGCGCGGAACGCTGTTACCTACCCACCGAAGTGGTACCTATTCATCTACTTGCATTTGCATGCTTTCGAATTGTTAGGTTGGCAAGAGCTGGGGCGAATGCGGGAGCTCACTCCACACGCAGGGCTAAGGATTCGAACCTCCGAACTGGTGCTTAATTCCAATTCTAAACTGAGGGTCGGACTCTTACTGTCAAACAGAAAGAAATCAGGTGCCTCTACACTTGCAGTCAGGTAAGGTATATGCAGATGATACACTCACAAACTTGCATATATACACACAGACATATTCATACATACATAATTGTATATGTACGGATATACATGTCCAGACAAAACCCCTTTTTAAAGTCGGGGGTGGAAAGTATACACACCCAGAGAGATAAACTTTTAAATCTAGCCACACATAAATAAAATTATAAATGTAGTTTTAAAACCACATAAGCATATGGAATATGTTTGTTAGCCGAAGAGCCAGCGTTGTCCAAAGACGCTTCCGCGGTCATGTGGCTGGCATGATGCACGTGGAACGCTGTTACCTCCCCACCGAAGTGGTACCTATTCATCTACTTGCATTTGCATGCTTTCGAATTGCTAGGTTGGCAAGAGCTGGGGCGAGTGCAGGAGCTCACTCCGCATGCAGGGCTGGGGATTCGAACCTCCGAACTTGCGATCTTCCGATTGACAAGCCTGGCGTCTTACCCGCTGAGGGACCACGCCCCCTCTTTTACTGGAATAACTGGAAATAAATGCTAAAAAAAAATCAAGCTTTTCCATGGTGCGGGAGGAGCATGTGCATATTTGGGGGCTTGAGGAACCAAAAATGTTATTCTCCATATGGTGTTAGCATAGTACAAAACAGAAGGCAGATTTTTAACTATGGCTATAAAAAAACCAAGGCTTTTAGTAACAAATCAATGAATTGGGGTTTTAAGTCTATTGTGTAATGTGTATTAAATATTTTATTTGTTAAACTTTTATCTAATGTAAAGTTTAGATTATATTTGTAACTTGCTTTTGGGCCTTTTGGCCGTAAATAAAATTGAATTGAATATGGTGTTAGCAATAGTGCAGAACTTAGCTATAAAGGGGGCTCTCGTCTACCAAATAGCATAATACTTTCTCTACATCTGACCTGCCAGAACAGTATGGTAGCACTTGGGACCATTAATTACCAAAAACCAGCTCATGTAGAAAAGACAGCACAATAACACATGTGTGACTATCTCAGTGTCACCCAGTTGCCAGGGGCACGTTCAATCTTGACCTGGGATGTTGTTGTATCTCCTTTCTAGTATTATTGAAGGCATTGAGGTATTGAGCCCCATGAAGAAAGTTCTCCAGTGACTGTAGAAGGTGTGTTGCCTTCTTACATGTCAGTGTACGTAACCAAAGCTGTGGGGACTTTCATGTTGAAATAAAGTTATTATTCAGTCAATTAAAAAAAAAGGAATGAGCCCCAATAGGGTACAAAATGGGAGTTAGGGTTCAGCAGTTAGCTTTGGTATGAAACAATGTTGACACTGGATTCATCCAGTTTTGATAGCACAATAACATGCATCTTATAACACAGATATTCTTTATAGAAGCTCTAATGAATGCGTAGAAGGGAATGACTTTGTAGCAGCAAATTCCAGCCTTTAAATCTTCCTCATTTAACTTATATGGAAAATAGGAGTGGGTAGGAAGTGTTTTTCGTTTCCATTTCACTGCTGACTTACCTAATTCACATTTCCCAAATTAATCAATGAAGCGAAACACAATTATATTTTGATATGATATGCAGTGCAGTACTCCAGTCATAAAACTTGAAAAAAATGTGTGCACTTTACTGAACAGAATATATGATAGTACACTATCCTGTTGGAAATTACTTCCACAAATATTTATATTGAAAAAATGATATACAAATGGCATCTAAGAAATGCATAATACACATGCCCATTTTTTGTGTGGACATTAACGTGTTTGCAAAGTGGTGGGGAAACAGGACAGAAAATGGCTAAGAGGAGGAAGGAAAAAACCAACAAACCTGAAACGGACAGATTCATCCATTGCTAATGGAGAGCTTGCATTGGAGGCATATTTCTATGTGCTCAGGAGCTCTACCCCCCCAAAGGTTTCCTGAATGTAAAGAAAGAGCCATTGGTATATTTTGGCATTCTCTATACACAATCAAACCCATGTAGGTTGAAACAGAGCCTTGTTGCTGTGATTTGCCTTCCCCGCCCTGCCCCCATTTCCCTGCCCCTTCAGGGAAATGTCCTTGAGTGACGGTAATAGGCCTACCATGTTTCTTCAGGAGCTTTTTCTTGTCAGGGACCATTAAAGCATGAACTGAGAAACCACAATTTGTAGATTTGTATCTGACTCCCATTTAAATAACCCCTTCCTGGAAGACTCATCTGATTGGCCCTGGAAGAGTGAGGATTTCTCACTGTCAAATGGGTTTCTCCCTCTTTGCAGGCTCCGTTGCCCCTGCATGTCCTGGGGTAGCACTGCAAAAGTGTTGTGGGAAGGGGAAATGCCAGCCTGCTCTGTTTTCTTATAGTGCCGTGAAGCTTCACAAATTTGAGAACAAAATGAAGGCTGGACTCTGAAAACAATAATACTGCCATTATGTACTTATGCACGTGGTTATTCTTTGGTGTATGACACTCGGATCCTCCTGACGCTGAAATTGTTAGGTTCTTTTTTCCCATATTTTCTCTGATGACACAACTACTCTGTACAAGCTGGAGGAAGAAAAAGAACATCCCTGTTGGGAGTTGTTTCTTGATTACACCAAGAACTTGGATTAGTCATAGAAATTTTATGGAAACCTACAGACATTCGCTAAGCTCATCCAAGTCACAGAAAAAGCTTTTTGCTCTATATCTTCTGATGAGAGAAATTTTCATTTTTTCCTTTGGCACCTATTTGTACTTCTCTAAATATTTTTATGTAAGGGTCCAAGCCACACAAAAAGGTAAAGTTTCCCCCCGCACATTTGTGCAGTTGTGTCTGACTCTAGGGGCCGGTGCTCATCTCTGTTTGTTAGCCGAAGAGCCAGCGTTGTCCGAAGATGCTTCCACGGTCATGTGGCCGCATGACACACACAGAACGCTGTTACCATCCCACCGAAGTGGTACCTATTAATCTACTTGCATTTGCATGCTTTCGAATTGCTAGGTTGGCAAGAGCTGGAGCTAGTGCGGGAGCTCACTCCGTCACACGGGGCTAGGGATTCGAACCTCAGAACTTGCAATCTTCCAATCGACAAGCCTGGCGTCTTACCCGCTGAGCCACCACACCCCTTCTAAAGCCACACACTGTTATATCAAAAACAAAAAGGCAGGAGTATGTATGTATGTATGTATGTATGTATGTATGTATGTATGTATGTTTGCTTTTTAAATTCTATTTGATATTGAATACACACACAAACACACATACACTCATAATATTTATATAATATTTTCAAGCTTTTAAAATTCTACTTGATATTCGCTCAATGTGTTGAACTTCACTCTTTGAAACATGACTTTATTGGCTTTAAGCATTCCATTGAATTGTTTCTTCACGGTCATACCTGTCTTTTTTGCTTTGTTATATAGGTATGTGTATTGGTTTCAAAACCTGCTTTCTATGTGTACCATTGTATCAATTGTGCAAATGATCAAAGGACATGCTTTTACATAACACTGCAGTACCTCTTTCTGCTTGGTTTCTTTAGAAAATATGTGGCACCCACTATCCTCTCAGCATTGCCTTCATTGTAGTGAATGAATTTTGTGAGCGCTTCTCCTACTATGGAATGAAAGGTGGGTTTTTCCAGCCCTTTCTGAGGAAAACTCAGATGCTTTTTCCATTTATTTAGGTAGAAAAAGGGCAGGGAGAAATTAATGGCTGGAATTGTTGAAAAGGTGTTTTGCTTGATTTCTCACCCAAGATCTTGATCGGATTTATAAATCTTAATGGTGTGTGCTAAATGTAAATGCTAATGTGATAGACAGAAGACGGGTCATAAATACAGAATGCTGGCGGCAAAATGTAAAGGTTGTTCTAAAGAATGTTCTGCAGAAGATGGGAACAGAACTGAAGTCTGAGGAAGAAACTGTTGGCCTAGCCAGCCTTTCTCAACCATGTCTATGTCTGTAGCTTGAATCATGTCAACTGGATTTCTATTTTCTCAGTGGAAACGTTTCGCTCCTTATCCAACCTTTCTCAACCATGGCATTTTCCAGATGTAGAGACTTCAGTTCCCAGAAGACTTCAGCCATCATATCGTTGCTCAGAATTGTGGGCATGGAAATCCACTCATCTATGGCTACCAGATCTAGGCTGCAAAAATGCAGATGACTACCAGATGGCAAAAAAGCATTAGAATTTTCTATATCTCTTTGCTGTCATCTAGTGGTTGTCCAGAGTTTTGCAGTCCAAAACTGCTGACCCATCACACATCTGGGAGAGTGCCTGGACTGAGAAAGCTGTCTTAGTATCTAATTTCGCCAGATTTTCTCCTGTGGCAGGCAATATGATTTTATCTCTAGGATGATGGTACAACATTCAGAAAGGCCAGTTTGTTCATCACTATATTTTTCTGCCACTGATAAACTTTAATGTTTCTTTTGTTACTGTTAAAGACACAAAGCTATTATCAAGTGGCAGTAGGTAGAGAACCACAGAGATGACCCTGGAGGAGGAATGTGGCAGTTAGCAAAACATGATTTCAGTACAGAAAAGGAAGAAAATGTCAGAAACAAACTGGAATGGAGTCTGACTTAACCCTCTTTGGTGTAAGAGGAATACAGGGACAATGCTGTCAGGTTTTCAAGATTCTGTTACTATAGTGTATATCAATAAAGTAGAGTTCCAGTGTTTCTTGTACAGTCTGTTTTCTGATGTAGCGTACCTGAAAGGGTTGACACAATACTACCAACAGCCTCCTACAGCATTACAAACTGGACCTGAATACTATCATATTTTACTGAGGCCTGGATGGGCATGGAAGGGGGAGTTCCACTCTCAGAAATATGCCTACCAGCATTTTACGTGTGGTATCAGTTAAGAGCCCAGGGCAGGGATGGTGGAGAAGCTATGGTCATCCAGAATACTCTATTGCACCACAGAAAACTGGATGTGAGACCCTGTTTGTAAAGTTGGGCTCTAGGGAACATTTGGGACTGTTGCTGCTGTACTAGTCTCCTTGCTACATAGCAACCTCCTTGCCCGAGTTCCTTGAATGTGACTAGATTGGTGGTGGGGTTCCCCAGGCTTAAGGTTTTAGGGGAGGGGATGTCAACATGCCTGCTCTGGGGGCACTACCCCAAACAGAACCAGTGCACAATTTGAGGGTCCTCCCAAATTTGCAACACCTATTTGAGGAACAGGTGGTAGCCATGACCAGGAATGCTTTTGTACAACTTTGTCTTGTGTGCAGTTGTGCCCTTTCCTGGACCAGGAGGCACTGCTCATGGTTATTCATAGCTTAGTCACCTCCCGAGTGGACTACTGTAATGTGCTCTACATGGGGCTGCCCTTGAAGAACATCCAGAAGCTGCAACTGGTCCAGAATGCATTGGCACCAGCAATTATGAGCACACCTCAGTATGCCCATGTTACACCTCTGCTCCATGAGCTGTACTGGCTTCCAGCATGCTTCCAAGTGCAAATCAAGGTGCTAGTTGTCACCTATCAAGTCCTTCATGGCATAGGGCCAGATTTTGTTTGTTCCACTAGGTCTGAGAGGCTTGTTTTGAGTTCTAATCAAAGAAAGTCATCTAGCAGGATCCAGAAAACGGGCCTTTTTTGCCACAATGTCTGCCCTTTGGAATCCCATACCCATTGAGATTAGATTGACCCTGACCTTGCCAGCTTTTCAGGAAGCTCTAAAGACTTGGATGTAAGCATGGAGATCAAGCAGTTGGTTGGAGCCCATGAGATGTCACTTTATTGTTGATTGAGCAATGTCCTCGGCTGCCATTATAGGCTTTCTATACTGTTGTTTATTTATGTTTACTTTGTATTACATTTTTATGTGTTAGCCTCCCAGAGTCACTACAACAAGATGGGCATCTATGTAAATTAGATTAACAAATATTTGTGATATCCATTATTTTGTGTTTTTGTTGTTGTTGTGTTTCTTCCCTCAGCTGTCCTGACTTTGTATTTTCTCTACTTCCTGCATTGGGATGAAACAACCTCCACATCTGTATACCATGCTTTCTCAAGTTTGTGTTACTTCACACCAGTCATTGGTGCCTTCATTGCTGACTCATGGCTGGGGAAATACAAGTAAGAATTAAATATACTATTTACAGTATTTAGACTTTCTCTCTCTTATAGGCTACCCCATTTGGATTGTCAGGAACAATTCAGAGGAACCCTGGGATCCAGCAGGGAAGAGAAACTGCCAATCTTAAGTGGAACCATAGTGTACTTAGCATTATCTCACCCTTCTGGTTAGCAATAGCCTTTTTTCCAACACTTAGAAGAGCAACAGACAAAGAAGAGTTGTAATTTTGGTAGATATCCCAGTAGCAGAAAAATGCTTGTCTCTTCCCTATCAGAAACCACAGACATGTATTTGGCTTTCTGATTATAAATGGAACTGTATTTGGCTGATAATGCTTCCCACTTTTTCCTCTTCTCCTCCACAGAACAATCATTTATCTCTCCATTGTTTACGTTATTGGGCACGTGATCAAGTCAGTTGGGGCAATACCAAGTGTGGGAAACCAGACTGCTCATGTGTAAGTAATGAGGAAATCGGCCTGCTGTGTTTTGATAATGTTACTATTAATTAACTTGTATTAATGAGTAGTGCATTCAAGTGCACCTTGCAGTAAGCATTATGTGGCTCTGTCAGACCTCTTGTTATCTTGGCACAATGTGTTTTATCCCTGTCAGGTCTGGATATCACAGCCTTGACAGCTGCCAGTGCCTACCTTTTGAAAATCTGCCAGTCTTGACTCTCAGGGTGCAAAGATTTGTTCCAGACTAGCCTTCATGTGTTTCAATGGCAAGAGCACTGCTTGGAGTTCACCAATCAGCTGCTGATTAGTCTCTATGCATGACTGAGGGGCCCTTGGCTACAGCCGTTCATTATATTTAGACTGATAAGGAGGATTTTGTTTACTATTGAAGAGCAAACATAAATATAAAATGAACCACAGTGTTTTCAAGTGTGGTTCGTTTCTCAGAAAGTTGGATTTGTAGGATTCTGAGGTGACTTTGTAATGCTGCAAAGTTAGTTGTGTTACAATTTTGATTCTATTAAATTTAAATTTTATTAAAATTAAACAATGTTGCTCTGTATGTGATGTGTATGTATGCAAATTTCATCATGGAGATCCTGATCTTGATGGTGAGTATATGGCATAAAGTCTACAGACCAGCTTTCAATTATTTATAGTTGGAAAGCTTGTTAAATGGTTCAGTCCACCTCCATCTCCTAATACTTAATTCATGAATTGCAGTGGAATTTTGTAGTATGGGAAAGAGCTATTATGTACTGGATGGGAATATATTAAATTCTGACAAATTTTGAATCTGTGGTGGTTAACTCTGTCTTTTGAGGAAATATACATTTGCTGGGGTTGTTGTCTAGATCCTAGAGAGAATATCTTATTGAGATGTGTGCCATAAACACAATTTTTAAAAAATTCAAGAAGGTGATGCATGTACAAAATACAATAGAAAGCATGCAAATTACATGTTGTTACTTTGTATATATCTTGCAGTCTCACTAAGAATATTGTTGTGCACAAATAGTCAGAGAAGGTCAAATGGTATTAAAATGATGAAATCTGTGTTTTTAATCATAGCAACCATTTAGTCTTTAGTTAAAATGAAAATTAAACCATAAGCCAATTGTACAGTTCTATAAAATTGATTTAGAAAGCAATTTCAGCCTGCAATCTAGATAATCTTTTTTCTTTTACTTGACAAAAAAAAAAGAAGGAAAATTGTGATCCATCACCTAGCATTCTTTAAATAATTTTTAATCTAGCCAATTCAAATGTTTATGGAAAACACTTTTAATATTCTCTTGGGATTGTTTTACTCCAAAAGCTAGGTGTGGAATCACAAAATTGAATATTCCCTGGTATCAAAAAATTCTACCTAAAAAGAAAGTAACAGTGCCAGAAAGAGACCTGGGGAAAATGTTATTTCTGATGTACTAGCTTTCCACATACATGGAGTTGTAGTCATGAGGAAGCAGTGGTCCTGAGGGAATCGATTTATTCCAACCCAGTTCTCAACAACCCTATGTATGACTGTATTATTGTGCAGCTGTATTGTGCATATAAACCTGTGTGTTTCTATGTTGCCTGCTTAGCTTCATCTGCATGCCACACCCCTCTGTAGAAGTTCTTTGTATTCAAGAATAGCTTTGTGAGTGAAACAAGGGGCTGCAATAGGAAAGGCAATAGAAAACCTCAGTTGGCACATAAAACAGCTGGGCAGCTTTTGTTTTTGCAGATGTATTATTTCCCAGATTGATTCATTATTCAAGGAAACAGGAATCAATCAATCAATTACAATCACATTTATCTGATACAATAGTTTTGTATTTTATATTTTTTAATTGTCTCTGCACTGTTCAGGAGTTTTCAGTTATTGGGCAATTTCAACACACAAACAAATAAGTGCTAAAAAACAAAATAAAAAGCAATAACACCAATTCAAATGCCACCTAATAGGTTAACCCAGTTAATAACTTGGAATACTTCAGCTTTCAAAAAGTTGCCTAAAGAAATAAAATTTGTACAGCTTCCTTAAACTCATTAAAAAGCACATTGACAGGCTTTCTTGGCAACTGTGTTCTGTAGTCTCATTCCAGAACAATTAAGTATGATTTTGTTGTGTATCTGAATTGGGCTCAGGAATTTACTGTATTTGCATTTCATATTTGTTGGTGGGAAGCAGGTTCCAGATGATCTAGTCCCAGGTTCAGCTTCAAATTCCCAATAATCATTCCTCTAGAATGTTGAAGCACCATCAATGTTGCTTCTGAGTATCTTATACATACAGTAATGGTGCTAGAATGCAACATCTGGGGGCATTTGCTAGCACCCACTGTCCCATCAGCATCACCAGAGCAGATGTCTTATTCATTCCCCCTACCCCCATCTCCACCCATACAGTGCCACTTGGGCCTCAATGATGGCACAGTTTCAGCAGCCAGCCTTTCCTTTGCACACCTTCGAGAGAGTGGGTTTACTTAATGCCAAGGGCGGTATAAGAGTCAGGTGGTTGTTAGATCATGGCCCATTCCTGCAATGTTAGCATCGGGAATGCCTATTCACTGGGAGACAAGAAGGCTGGGGGTTCTGCCACGTTCCCTTTTTAATGGAAAAAATATCCCTTAGTGGCATTAACTGGTGATGGCATCATAATGAGCCATTAACTGAGTGTCTGCTGGTCTGCCCCTCAAGAATTTACAAGCGAAGGGAGTAGCTCAGTTTTGGATCAGGGACCAAGTATTTGCTTACATCATCAAGCAAGAGAAATGGATGGGAGAATCCAGGCTTCACAAGACTGCCTATTCCAAAAGACACTAAGCTACAGATCCACCCAATATTGTGATCTCATTTCAACTTCTCTTCTAGCCTATTTTGAGACTAAAGACTTATAAGACATTACTGATCCGACCTTGATTTTGCTCATTTTGTTGGCTGAGAATCCATTGGATAGAAACGGGAAAGGTGGCCTCCCTGCATGGTTCTTATCGCAGGATTTGGTCTTGCCACAGCATAGTCCCCTCTAACCGCCCAGAGTCCCCTCTGGAAATGGGGGGAGATGGGCGGCGATATAAGTTAGAAATATAAATAAATAAATAAATAAATAAATAAATAAATAAATAAATAGTGTTTATCAGTCCTCGCTAACATGCTACAAAAGACTCTGTCATGGAGTTAGCAGCTCTACCCCAAGTCTTCCTCTGCTATTCCTCCAAGTCTTTTTATGGTGCTGAGATTTTCCTCCCTGTTTGAAGGATTTTGTCAATGATGGGCCTGTCTCTGATTGCTCTTGGAACGGGAGGAATCAAACCCTGTGTGGCAGCATTCGGTGGAGACCAGTTTGAAGAAAAGCATGTAAGAATTGTGTTTCTTTTCTTCCATGTCATCTCTTTATCGTTATAAGACATTATATTTATTTTACAACAATCTATTGCAATGAAATGATCAATGGGCCAGAGTTCCCATAGAAAGGGTAGTTTGGGATGTTAACTTTAGAAAGTTTTGTCCAATAGTGGGCTAGATAGAAATATAGGGTATTTGCTCATCTTCCTTTGGTATGTGCAAGAGATAGAGGCTAGATAGATGATAGACAGATGAGCAAATACCTTATATTTCTATTTAGCCCACTATTGGACAAAACTGGCAGCAATTCTACCAATATACCAGGTAGAGAAACGTCAGCTACCTCTCTTACTATACCCATGGTAAGAGAAGGAAGATGGCTGAATTTAAAACAACAAGGAAGAGTAGACAGAAAAAGTATATAAACACAGAAATTCCCTGTGCAATTCCCAATTTCCTCATCTTGTCAATATAGGTTGCCAGCTCCAGCAGAAATCAGTCCAGGGGATTCAGCAATAAGTGTGTGTGCCTGGTATCGTTAGGTGCACATATATGTATGTGCTAATATACTTGCCAGAATCTATATTCCAAAAAAAAAAAGGCAGGGCAGGATAAATAAATACATGAATAGTAATTCAATTAACAGCTACAAATTAACATTTATTAATAAAATAAGGTGCCTATTTATCTAATGATTTCATTTCCCCACCTTTGTATACCAACTGTTCCTTCTCTTATGCCCAGAAACACACACCTGTGCATTCCCTCAACCTTCTAACTGAAATAACAAAACATAATAAGAAAAAAAAGCAGGATAGGGCTGGGGTACGGTTAAGGCAGAGCTTTCCAAACTTTTCATGTTGGTGACCCACTTTTTAGACATGCATCATTTCGCGACACACTCTTACAGCAGGGCACAAGGCAGGCACTAGGACCTGTGCGGAATCACAGCAGGTTGGGAGGCAGCCAGGCACAAGGCAGGCACTAGGACCTGCGTGGAATCCTGGCAGGGCTCGGAGGCAGCAGCAGCTGCGACACACCCAGACACTGCAGCCGACACACTAACGTGTCGCGACACACAGTTTGGAAAGCTCTGGGTTAAGGAGTAACTGCACTGGGAAAGGGTGAAAAGAGAAAGGAAGACAAAAGGGAAGGAATGAAACTGGTTGGAGAGGAACAGAGGCATCCGCAACAATTCAACCACCAGTCAATCAATTCTTCTCTTTAAAATGGGAGAGGAAAAGCATCATATCCTTCCCATTAGACAGGCAAATATTTTGAGCAAGCCCTGGCTTAAAAAGCCAGTATTGTAGCACCGGGATTCATTGAACTTCCACCTCTTGAACTGCAGTTGCCAAATAACTTGGTAAACCAAGCGTTCAATATCCCATTACCTTCTAAAAACTTGTATACTTGGCTATTCAAAGGATGGGCTTTTCCCTCAATTTCTTTGCTAGCCTTTTCTTTAAGCATTTCCCCTTTAACACCATTATTGAAGCAAAGCTCCAAACAGTATCTTTACTCATAGCTATTTCTTACATAGCATGTGTAGTGGACTCCTGAGATGATACATAAGCCTATAAGTGTTCTGGTCTCTTATGAGGAGAGGAAGCCATTCTTCTTGATTTGTCTTTACTGGACCACTGATTCTCAGTATATCATGAGTAAAATGAAATTTTACATGGAAAGGCATCACTTTATTCTTTGTTTCAGGCCAGCAAAAAGATTTGGACCGTCCCCACAAGTTACCCTACATGTGGGGTAGGATAGGGGCACTTGATACAAAGCTTGTCTGTGGAATGGAATTAAGAATAAGAGAACACACAATATAAACCCTCCCAGTGGTAAACTATAAAAGTCACTTCTTCCCCTTTTCTCCTATTGCATTTGGAGATAGATTTACTGTGGGTGGACTGAGTCAGCCTAGTCCCCATTAGACTTTATGAGGGGTTAGCCTCCAGAGTTTTTTAAATTATTGGAGTAATAACCTTGAAGTTATCCAAGTATACTGATACATTCCTCTTGTTTCTCGGCCATAATGTTTTGGTCACATTTCTGTCAGTGGCCACCATCTAGGGTCACTATTAAAGAAAATGGCAGAAGTAGTAAGGATGCCCAGGTTTCAGATCAAAGTCATGCAGAAGATTGGCCTGTGCTAGCGCCAATGGTGTCTCTGTGTGGGAAGCGATACCTGCTGGGACAGGTATTGTGCTAGCACCAATGGTGTCTCTGCCTGGACTCACCACTCCTGCTGGAACAGCAGGTAGAAGAAGTGATCCAGGGAGGCTTTGCCCAGCTTTGGCTGGTGCACCAGCTGGGGCCCTATCTGAGGTGAGAGGAGCCAGCTACAGTGACCCATGCCCTGGTCATCACTCATTTAGGGTAGAGAGTAAGAAAGGCGACCTTGAAGGAGATATGCAGAAGCTGTTGCCTAGGCAAAAGGAGCCGAAGCAAACATCTGGATGATATTCGGAAGTGGCTCAGATTCCGAATCTAATTCACTGAACTATAAGGAGGAGGAGGAGGAGGAGGTACAGCACAACCAGACTTGCAAGATTCTGTTATTGTAATCTTAATAAAAGTAGTTTTAACCTTCCTATGGAATTGATGTCATGGTCTGGTCTACCTAGTGGGGCTGACACCTAGACTATTGCATGCCCTCTCCATGGGGCTACCTTTAAAGACCACTTGGAAGCGTCAGTTTGTTCAAAATGCAACAGCCGGTATACACTCTGGCATTTGCCAGTAGGAACATATTAACACCTGTGTTAGGGGGCCTGCACTGGCTTCCTGGTGCAATTTAAAGTGCTGGTGTTAATGCGTAAGACCTTGAGGACGTGGCACCAAGTTACCGTTAGGATTGCATTCACCCACTAGAACTGGCCTGACCAAATCAATGTTTCTAGGAAAAGCCACTGATGGTTCTCCACTCTTGGGCGGTGCAGGAGACCGAGGCTCAGAGGGACCACTTTTCCCTAGCAGCACCAGCCCTGTGGAGTGGCCTCCCTTTGGAGCTAGGCTAGCTCCAGCTTTAGCTGTCTTCTTGGAAGCAGCTGAAAACAGAGTTCCTCTGGAGGGTGTTTGAATTTTGATGCCCGGCTTTGGATTTTTAACAAAAAATTATTATATATATTTTCAAAGTTTTCATTTTAATTTTAATCTGACCTTCGATGTATTTCTGTAAACCACTGAGAATCCTGTGGGATTGTGACAGGATATAATTAAAACAGACAAGCAAACAAACACATCAAGCATAGGAAACAAAGCCAAGGAGTTTTCTATCTGCATTGTGAAAGTGACTAAGAGATTTTGAAATTGGATGGTTCTCAGATAAAACAAGGGTGTGAAATTGACTAGAGAGCAGGCAAAGCGGGAGAGGGAGCCGGTATCCCAATCTTTACTTTTTCTAAGAATTTGGCAGAGGGGAAAGGTTATGTGGGTGTCTGTCTATAAACTCAAATCAAATGTGAAGAAACTAAGAAACACATATGCAGGCAGAACCCTGGGTTTGAGCAACTTCCTAAGCTTGTAAGTCCTACATTTTCTTGTCATGTATCTACTGAATAGCAATAGCTTTTTAGAAAGCTTCCATCATTGTGGTACTTGACATAGGAGAGGAATTCTTGATAGCCCTTCCCTTCTCCTTTCTTTCTCTTTTTCTGTACATTCCTGTACATGGAAACTTGTTAAAATGGTAAATGAGATCAGAGTTACTAAAGCTATGGAAGAGGAGGAATGCTAATGCATACACACACACACACACACACTATACACAAACACAAACAACTCATACACATGCATGTCCATGTGTGGATATATATGTATGTATATATATATACAGTATGTATATATATATACACATATATGTGTGTGTATGTGTGTTTGGATATCACCCTGTCCCCAAATCTCTTACGGAGTGTACAATAATAGGATAAAAAAGATAAATAGACAGCAACCCCAAATACATGAAAATAATAAATAAGGGGCATGGTGGCTCAGTGGGTAAGACACCAGGCTTGTTGATCGGAATATCGCAAGTTCGAATCCCTAGTCCTGAGTGATGGAGTGAGCTCCCGCACTAGCCCCAGCTCTTGCCAACCTAGCAATTTGAAAGCATGCAAATGCAAGTAGATTAATAGGTACCACTTCGGTGGGATGGTAACAGCGTTCTGCGTGCGTCATGCCGGCCACATGACCGTGGAAGCGTCTTCGGACAACGCTGGCTCTTCGGCTAACAAACAGAGATGAGCACCGGCCCCTAGAGTCGGACACGACTGCACAAATGTGCGGGTGGAACCTTTACCTTTTTATACACATATATGTCTGTGCGTATGTGTGTTTGGATATCACCCTGTCCCGAAATCTCTTAGGGAGTGTACAATAATAGGATAAAAAGGATAAATACTGAACATGCAATTCAGAAAAAAGCTTTAAAAAGAAAGGAAGGAATAGTATTTGAGAAATTGGAAATCTTGTATTAATTATAGCACGGTAACAGCACCTGAGGGTTGTATCATTCCCCTAAGCGCAACATTTATGAACAATAATAATAAATCATATTTCGTAATCATCCTTTAATTAATAGATCATTAGGATGTGATTATAATAGCAAGAATACGCAGCACTTGTTTTTTTAAATGCTTTACAAATTTCCTCCATGTTAATCACTGATCTTCTCTGAGTGGTTAAATATTATCTTTCTTGGCTAAGCAGTTTCCTAATGGGTTGCTGAAAGCTAATGCTTAAGCAGGCCAATAGACCTTTGAATCTTCCCAACCAAATTTCCAAACTCTGAGTGAAGAAACAGTTTCCTTTCTAGTAGATCAATATCACCTGGCCACTGCCTGAACCAACTATTCCTTCACTAAAATGTACCAAAGTTAACCTCTTCAGATCAATATAGGAAGAGAGCCGTGTTAATTTAGGCTAGCAAAAAATCAGAAGGAATCTGGTAGCACCTTTTCTGACTAACGAAATTTATTAAAATAATAAAATTTAATTAATTAATTTTTATGCATTCATCCAATTTTGCCACCGCCCATCTCCCTCCAGAGGAGGGACTCTGGGTGGCTTACAATAAAAGTAAAAAATTTAAAATACAATAAAACCATAAATAATACATCAAATATAAATATAAATACAAGATATAAATATAAAATAAAATCCAGATGGCAATGAAAGCTCTAATTCAGTTCGTGTGAATATGAGGGCCATTTTAGGGTGCCAGCCATCCCCAAGAATGACTACTCCCATTCCTGCCCCAAGCGAGGTAGCAGAGCCAGGTCTTCAGCTTTTCACGGAAGGTCAGGAGAGATGACGCTTGCCTCACCTCCGGGGGAAGAATGTTCCAAAGGGTGGGAGCCACTGCAGAGAAGGCCCGCTTCCTGGGCCCCGCCAGACGGAGTTCTCTTACAGACGGGTTCCGTAACATGCCCTCTCTGCATGACTGGGTGGGACGGGTCGATGTCATGGGGATGAGACAGTCCCTCAGGTAGCCTGGACCCATGCCATGTAGGGCTTTAAAGGTGATAACCAACACCTTGAATTGGACCTGGAAGCAAACTGGTACCCAATGCAGCTCGCGCAGCAGAGGTGTTACATGCACCAATCTTGGGGCACCTAGAATTGCCCGTGTGGCCGCATTCTGGACCATTGCCACAACTGCCACCTGATCTTCAAGCAGGAGTCATGAGTCCAGAAGGACCCCCAGATTCCATACCGGGTCTGTCTGGGACAGTGCAACCCCATCCAGAACCAAAGATGGTAAGTTCATGGATACAGAGGAGCCCCCAACTCACAGCCACTCCGTCTTACCAGGGTTCAGCCAAAGCCTGTTGTTCCCCATCCAGACCCCCACAGCCCCCAGGCACCGAGAGAGGGTGGTCACAGTATCACTTACTTCACCTGGGACGGTGATGTATAATTGGGTATCACCAGCATATTGATGATACCTTATCCCATGGTGACGGATAATAACATTAATTCAATTTATTAGTCAGAAAATGTACTACCAGACTCCTTCTAATTCTCTTCAGATCAAGGAATGTAAGTACATTAGTGAAATATGAAGGCTCCACATGGAGAAGAGGGGATATTTGTCACTCACCCAGTTTCTACCAAGAAAGTAGGTTTAGAATGAATGGGAAAGCAACCTCCCCCAACTTGGTTCCTGGTAGGAGTAGAAGTACAATGTGTGCATTTCACATGGGTAGATAATCCTTCTCCAATCTTTTAGAAGAGTTTGCAAGAATGGGAAACCAATATATCTGAAAGGCACAACCATTTGGGAAAAGTTCTGAGAGTTACATGACATCTGGCGAAAACCTAGTTAAGGAAGGCTGGTGATACAGAAGAAGGATAGTGATCTATAGCAGTCTTCCATAACCTGATATCTAGCAGGAATGCCTTGGCTGTTCTAGCTGCCAGCTCCAACCTGGTGCCTTCAAGATATATTGTACTTCAAGTCCCACAATCCATATAAAGAAATCTGAGATACTATGGAAGTCAGCCAAAACACCAAGAAGGTACCAGAAAAGGAAAAACAGGAATTTTATTGTAAACCGCCCAGAGTTCCCCATTGGGGGAGATGGGCGGCTAAAATAAATAAATAAATAAATAAAATAAAATAAAATAAATAAAATAAATAAAATAAATAAAATAAATAAAATAAATAAAATAAATAAAATAAATAAAATAAATAAAATAAATAAATGGAAACTGAAATAGATGGAATAATAGGAAGGCAACTCTCTTTCCCAAACTCCTGCCCTCATCCCCACCCCATCTTGCCTGGTGATGATTAGGGTTCAAGTTGAATAAATACAAAGGACACCAAATTGGACAGAGTTGGTTTTAACAGGAGGGCTATATTCCATAGGATAGGCAATTACCTTCAACGGTTGTCCTGCTCTTTATGCAGACCAGTGGCGTCCTTCAGAAGGAATCTTAACTCTCATAGTTTCACTGAATTTTGGGATAATTTTAAACCTTTTTGTGCCAAGTCATCTTTCATCCAATCATCCAATACTGAGAGTCATGTGAAAATTCTGTGCATTTTAAACTGTTTCTATTCACTCCAGTCTGGATCAGATAATTAAAATATGAGTCTATGATCTCCCCTGTCCTATGCAAATGATTAAATGCAAACCTCTCCCTGGACCATGAGAATATCACATTACACTCTTGCATGCACAAAAATAACTATTTGTGCAGCATTAAGGTTGTGTTCCATGGTGCAATATAAGCTCAATTCAAATATATGATTGTGAAAATGATTACAAAAATCCATGACTGAGAGTGAAGATTTCTTTTGACGTCTGGCTCAGGAAGCTCAATTTTTGTCCCAAGAGGTATATCAGATATTTATAACCCAATTCCTACATCCCAAAAGAAGAATTCACATATGTATGGGAAGCATATGAAGGTTGGTACTAGGGCAAACTGAAAGGGGATTCAGTGTAATTACATCTACTCAGAAATACATACTGGACTTCCTGGATATTGCCACTCAATTTTGAAGATCATTCAGTGGCCTGTTAGAACCAGTGAATGGAGCAGAGCTTAACGTTGTGTAAACTCACGCATAGAAAAAGGAATATTGTTTAAAAACACAGCCTGTGAGCACGTTAGAGAGATTCAGGTTCTTATTCTTACACTTTTAGCCCACCCAAGCATAAAGAAACACATGCTTAGACATTGCAGGTACAAAAAGTAAGTACAAAAGAGTTCTTACATTTATTTTGTCCAGGTACAGCCATTTCAGTAGAAAATTGGTTTCAGTTCTTCTTTCTGTTCCCTAAACTGTATACCCCTGGCCCTGTTTGCTGCCAGAGGCTGCGTGGAGAAAGGGGGCTTGAGGCCTAGGCATGGCCTCTCCATAGAGAGGAGCAGCCACATGCTGCTTCCTCCTTCGATGGAAGAATCAGAGAGAGAGAAGTGGAAGTGGGAGGGGCAACAAGCAGCTTCCTCTAGCACAGAGTTTGCCTCCTAGAGCAATCCCCCATATGCTAATGAGGCATGCTTGATTTGCCGGATTCCAACAATTTTGAAGCCTAATGAGATGCCCAAGTCACCAATCCAATGCAGCAACAATCACACTTTCAAAAGTTCAGGAGTTACCGTATTTTCCGGCGTATAAGACGACTGGGCGTATAAGACGACCCCCAACTTTTCCAGTTAAAATATAGAGTTTGGGATATACTCGCCGTATAAGACTACCCCTCTTCCAACGCACTGGGGAAAAAAAGCTTTCCCAATGCATTGGGAAGCGGAGTAGAAAGTAAAAAACTGCAGGGAGAAAACAGGGAAGCGGAGTAGAAAGTGAATAGTAATGCGAAGCGCGGCAGCGCGGGGTGTGTGTGTGAAGGAGAATATTGGGGGGAGGGGTGAGAAAGCTTTAATTACCTGGGCAAGGCAGAGGGGTGAAGAATACATTTCCAAGCTTTAGCGGAACAAACCATGAAGGAGGAGGAGGAGGAGGGTAATGGGGGGAAGTTTGAAAAAGCAGATCCAAGCGCAAAAGTTACTGAGTCATTTCAGCGGTGGCTGGAACAGTTTTATTGACTCCAGCCTCCCTCCGTCCCTCTCACTCTCTTTCCCTGGCGATGGATCAGTGCGGGGGGGGGGGGTCGGGAGGGAAGGGAGGAAATGGCAAGGGAGGGAGGGAGCGGAGGGTGGGACCAGAGGGGGGAGCGTTCAAGAGGAGCGGATTTAAAAGAGCGGGGGGGTGGCTTTAAAAATAAATCAGGGGCGTGAATCGCATCACCGCTGGAAGAATTAACACGCGGGCATCTGTATACAAAGCCCCACCCCGCTCTTTTAAATCCACTTCTCTTGAACGCTCCCTCCCTTGCCTTCTCCTCCCTTCCCTCCCCCCATACTGATCCATTGCCAGGGAAAGAGAGGGAGAGAGGGAGGGAGGCCGGAGTCAAAAAAACTGTTCCAGCTGCCACCGAAATGACTCACTAACTTTTGTGCTTGGATCTGCTTTTTCAAACCTCCCCCCATTATCACCACCACCCTCTTCCTCCTCCTCCTTCACGGTTTGTTCTGCTAAAGCTTGGAGATGTATTCTGGGCGGGGGGGAGGGCCCAGGTGGAAAATCTCCGCGCCGATCAGCTGTGCGGCGGGGATCAGCTGTGCGGCGGGGAAGTGGAGTTGCACCCCTGCGGTGCGCCATCAGCACTTCCGGTTTCAGCACCCGCCCTATAAGACGACACCCGGCGTATAAAACGACCCCCGACTTTTGAGAAGATTTTCCTGGGTTAAAAAGTCGTCTTATATGCTGGAAAATACGGTATTATTGATGCAGCTTTAAGTTACAGGCTTCTTCATGTGGTGTGGCCCTAAAAAACAATAAGCATCTTCAGACAAGCTACATTCTAAGAATCCCAAGTGATTTGATAATCCCTTGAGTCAGTCTCAGAAACAGGTAAGCAAGCAAGGTATATAATTAAAACATCAGGAGATAACACAAAGCAAGTATTAAATCCTGGGAAACTGCCATCAGTCAGCTTAGTCTCAACCTCCACAAGGCAGCTGCTGAAAAATAACAATTGCAAACAGTGCTTGCTCAGACATGAGTAAAAATGTAAGCAACCACTGACTGAATTCTAACAAGATGTTGTAGAATCCTGACTTTGGGGTTGACCTCTGTGGTGCCATCAGTGTACCTTTCTGGGCAACATGTACCTGGAAGGGCTAATGGATAGGTTAACTGTGGGTAAAATGTTGGAACCAGCCAGATTCTGGGGTGGGTGGGGGGGAATCAGCAATAGCATTTGCCTCCTAACATTAGAGAATCATAATAAGACAAAAACTCTTTAGAATACTTCAGTTTATTTTCATTTCCTATACTTGTCTGTTTCTTCACGTGCATATAATTAGTAAACCCAATACTAAATAAAACTAAATTATATTTGCTATATTTAGTTGGGCACTAAGTTTCAGTATATACTAATTATGGTCTATACCTTTGGCAGCCCTAAATTTTTATATTTGAGCTAGAGGATAGGGTTGAGCTTTTAAGAAAATACTGTTAAACCACACTTACCTCTCAAGCTTACTTTGTTCTTTCAAAAGGAAATTAGATGGGCTAATTTTGGGAATCCCCATTCCTAACTGGCCCCATCTCTTTTGGACAAAGACAGGCTGTTTGGCCAATAATACTTCTGCAAACAGCAGGAGTTCAAATCAGCTGGTATCTTAGATGAACAAGGGAGAGCAGCAATAAAACATTGCAAACATTGCTTTCTAGTGACAGTCTCTTGTTCTAGAGACTGTTTTGAGAGCCAGTTAACCATGTTCTCTAGCAAGGGGCAGTGGCAGCATTCTATCGCTACCCTCCAGTTTTCCATGGCTCATTTCTAGATGAGCATTCATGGCTGCTGAATCTGCTTAGTCTACATTTTGATGGCCTTTTTCCGCCTTGTCTTAAAGAAACAATTGATTTTGGCCGATCCCAGCATTCCTCTGTGCAAGCTAATAGCTTACACTTGTTACCTAATGACCCTGTTTTGGCTCCAATCTTATTGTACTCATCACCCAAGTATGACATTAAAGAGAGTGATTGTAATTAAAACAGTTAGTTTATATCATAATGTAAAAATAGTTGCAAAAGCTATTCGGTAAAAGCAGAAGTAGCATCAAACCCCCCTGAAGAAGAAGAAAACCATCCAGTTTCTTTCTAAAATCATCCAATGAAGGGACTTGCCAGTGGGATGAGCAGTAGAAAGGAATTCTAGAGGCCATGGAATTCTGGTTTTTTTTTTAGAAAACTTTTTTAAAGCATTTTCAAAATATACATAAAAACTAAAAAGATTGAAACAAAGAAGCCTACAAAGAAAAAGAAACAGAACTAAAAAGGTGTGAAAAACACAAAACAAGCTACTACAAAGTGACTTCTGACTTTCTATAACAAAGATATACATAAATCAATATCAATCTCTTACTCCAATTCATATTATAGTAAACATTATTTCTATAAAGCATTTAAATTCTCATTATTACATTGCCTTCTAAAACAAAATTACCCTCCCAATTAAAGAAAAACATATAAAACCCTTCAAACATAATTTGGAACCTAATAAAGTAACACTACCCTTCTTCACTATAATTTGCTCCTATCTTCCAACTAAACTAACATTAACCAAAAATATAAAAATTATCCATACAGCATAAAAGGGACGCGGTGGCTCAGCGGGTTAAACCGCTGAGCTATAGACTGCTGATCGGAAGGTCGGCAGTTTGAATCCACGCACAACGAGGTGAGCTCTCGTTGCTAGTCCCAGCTCCTGTCAACCCAACAGTTCGAAAGCTTAGCAAGTAGATAAATGGGTACCACCTTAAGTGGGAGAATATGCTGGTGTCCTGTCGGGGAGTCGGCCACCAAATTGGAAGATCTCTGGAATGGCAGCGGCAACGACAGATCCCGGAAAGAAGCAGTTTCATCTACAGGACGTCAGCAGCTGGCTCCGACGCAAGGCATTGTGGGGCTTGTAGTCCAAGCCACGGAAGAGTCGGTTCCCTTACCCCTTTCCTTAGCGCTTGGTTTAAATGAAATTGTATATGTATGAAATGTTAATGAAATATATATATGTATGTAAGCCGCCTAGAGTCCTCCGTTAGGGAGGGGATAGGCGGGGTATAAATACGATAAAATAAATAAATAAATAAATAAATAAATAAACATTTATCTAAACCCTTAAAAAAACATCCTGATAACCACATTTAAACAATAACCTAGGCATTTACCAAAAATGTAAGAATTTTCAAAACAGCATAACCATTTATCCAGACCTTTAAAAAACCATCCTGATAAACACATTTAGACAATTATCCCACTTCAAAGTAAACCAAGGCATTTACATGTCTCAGTATTATATACAGAGCTTTCTTCTTGTCAATTTCAAATTCTACAACCTGCTTTAAAAAGCCCAAATATTTGTCCAAAATCTTCCAGCCTCTAGAGTTTAATTCTCTTTCTTGATCATGATGTGGTGGCAACATTGTCTTCTTATCTTCAACTTCCGACAACTCAATTTTCCTTTGACTATTTAAACGTAAGTCACCAATTCTCATCTTTTTCTTTGGAGAAACCACTTTACTCTTAAGGTAGTTTTCAGCCTTATCAGTTTCTCTCAATTGTTGTGACAATTTGGAGTCCACAAATTCTGAGAAATGCTCCAAGACTTGAATAACAGCATTGTAGAGATATTTAAATATGAAATTAATTTCCTCCATATTTCTTAACAGTAAGATAGATTATGGCACCCTCTAGTGCCTCAGGAAGGTAAAGTCATTAACGCTGTAACTGAGCACTCTCTCCAGCCTTTTTATCTCCGGTGTGGCCAATCAGGAAAATAAAAAGTAATAACAAACAGCATTCCCATGGGAAAGTGAAAGCAAATAGATCAGAACTCCAATCCGCAGATTCAACGAAGAAGAGAAAATTTTATATTCCTCAAAAATCACTTTAATAAAAAAGCAATAAAAAACAAAATTCTTTAAATCTCAATTTAACAAATTATATATAAAAAGCTAAATTACCAAGTTAATAATTTTCAAAAATAATGACAGTCACAAAGAGATTCCACATTTCTTTGTTGTAGAAAGCCTCTCTTTGGTAAAATTCAAACAAAAAAACCTTAGTGCTGTAGAAATGGGGTGGGCAGCTTTAAGGTCCATTTTGGCTTCAGAGTGGCTTGGGAAGATGACGGCCCCACCTCCCAGCTGATTACTTACCAGTCAATCGCGAAACGCCATATTGCGGTCTTCTGGCTATGACCAGCCGTCTGGAGAACACATGGGGTGATTCCTGGGGTTCTCCTTAATCCAGAGAACGCTTCTGGGCTCCAAGGAAGCCTGCCTGAGCCCAAGAAAAAAAGCCACTCTGACAGGTCAGTCCGCAGACAGTGGAAAAAACCAGCTCAAGCCACCATTGTCCCCACCGGAAGTCCTAGTGGCCATGCCTGGTGATTAATGCCCTAGCATCCATGCAGAAGCTAGGAGCAGTCAGAGAAGATAGTAATCATTAGGTCATTTCACATGAAAGCAGGTACTCCTTCAATGTTTTCCTGATCAGCTATAGTAGAAAATCAGCTTTTCACCCCTGAAATATTATTGATACAAATGAAGCTTAGTAACTAAAGATGGAATTGCATATGGGACATGATGTAATACTACCTGCAAGATTCCAGTGGCTTCTGGGAATATGGGATACAAACCCTGGTGGCAGAACAAAATCCTGAGTCGAGATTTGCAACATTAGGATGATTTTTCAAAATCTTCTACCTTAACCCCAGTTTGCAGAGTGCTGATAGTATAGATTTCTTTCTGCATCTTTCATTACTATGAGCCAATGGGAGGGAATTGCTTTCAGTATGGCTTCATTAGTGCATATGCAATTCAATATCACAATACTAATTTTCAAAGATATTTACCGCGTTAGAAGGATCCTAAAGAGAAGGTTGTTTTTAAATAATTGTATTTTTATTTTCAATTGTTTGTATTGCTTGTACATGGATTCCACGGGATTGTTATCCTTGTCAGACTTCACCCAGCAGGCAGGATAGATAAGTTTACGAGAATTCAAGAACTGCTGATAGTAATTCTTTTTTGAGGGAAGGTTAGGAAGCCATAATCAAAAAATTCTAGTGACTCCTCTGTTCTTGATCTTGATCTCTATTCAATCTTCAAATCGTTCTGCACCTCTTTCTTCTTCCCACCCTATGTAACAGCCTATTGGGACCCCTCTTTTACACAAAAGGGTCAGTTTCCATCTGTGCCTTGTTTTTGCAATAATCGGGTTTGCTACCTTGTTTTTCAGTGACTGTGTGAAAACTAACTCTCATAATCCTCTCACATTCTCAAGCCAGAGTGTAAACAAGATATTTTCCCCACTGTTAGTTTATAGGCATGGAATTTTCATTTAACCCTGCATGGTTTCACTATTCACAAGATTAAATGTACATGGATCTTGTTCAAGGATTATATATTTACCTATTGATAGGCCTTAGTCTGAAGGAATGCCTCCGTCCCCAAATTGTCACTGACCTGTAATGAGCATGTTAAATAAATGATTTTCTTAACTCTCCACTTCTTCTGTTCTCCCCCTATATTTGCATGCATTGATTAGCATAACAATTTCTTTATTTTTCCCCCATTCCCAGGGAGATCAGGATTAATGTGGATGGTATGAAACCATATTTTCTTTTCAGGAATGAGCAGAGCATATAAAGCAATCAGCTTAAACACTGCCTAGTAATTCAGATCTTTTCTAAGTATTAGATATCAGTGTTCATTAATATAATTCAAACCATTTTACAATGACAATTGGTTTCTAGTTTGTTAAGCCACAATGAGTGTTTAATTCCTTTATGCTATTTAAATAATTAGGCAACTCTATTCATCTTCATATAGACAAGGCTTACATTCCATGTGGAAGAATAAGAATAAGCCATTTTGTACTTGCTTTCTGATTCCCTCTGAATTTACTAACTAAATCATTGGAACTGTCCTTCCCCAACTCTGCTACTATATTTTTGCAGATCTATAGTGAAGATGGGGCGTGGTGGCTCAGCGGGTAAGATGCCAGGCTTGTCGATCGATCAGAAGATCGCAGGTTCGGAGGTTCGAATCCCTAGCCCCGCGTGACGGAGTGAGCTCCCGCACTCACCCCAGCTCTTGCCAACCTAGCAATTCGAAAGCATGCAAATGCAAGTAGATGAATAGGTACCACTTCGGTGGGAAGGTAACAGCATTCCCCACCCGTCATGCTGGCCACATGACCGTGGAAGCGTCTTCGGACAACGCTGGCTCTTCGGCTAACAAACGGAGATGAGCACCGGCCCCTAGAGTCGGACACGGCTGCACAAATGTGCGGGGGGAGCCTTTACCTTTACCTTACAGTGAAGATGCTATTAGGCAAAACCGACTCTGAACAGGGGCTTTGTGACTTCAAGGGTATGGGTGCATTGAAAATAACTGCATCCCAGCCTCAGAAAAGGTGTGGTGTAAATGTTTCATTATCTTCACCATTCACTTCTTCCAATGCCTTCCATTCTTGCCTATTAGCACAGCCCGTTTTTGAAACTCCACAGTCCTTGGTGCCAAATAATAGTCTTGCACATAAAAAGATAATTTGTGGTCAACTCAGTTAAGATTAAATAATCCTTGGAGAACTCACAACATTTCTAGGGATGCAAACGTTTAAATATATAGCTTTCCTTCCCACCATCCTTCTCATGCAGTTGTTATATGTGATAATGAGTATGATATGTGATAACGATAATGAGTCCCCCTCGGGGGAGTTGGGCGGTGATAAATCCAATAAATAAATTAATTAATTAAAAATAAACAATAGAAGCAAAAAAAACCTGGTTTGGTCTATCACTTTTGTTAATCAATACAAAAGTATAATGGCATAGCAGTGATCTGGCAAAGGCTTTCAATATCAGGTTGAGTCTTGAATTCTTTTATTTCCTTAGCAATTCCTTGCTCTGCTCTGTCACTCACAGTTGAATAAGTAATCATGAAATCTGAATATTTAGACTCTTATGTGGATAAATTTGATTCTAATTTCCTGAGCTGGGTGTATGGAACATAATCAGTCTTGATTTCACAGCTGACTTTGAATTGTGCTTTGAGTAATCAAAAGGTGCAGCCATAATATTTTATGTGGCTTTGAAAACTTATTTCAGAAAACCTGAAGGTAACTTCAAATATCAAGCAAATATCTGTGCTGTAAAAAAACTCGCTAATTCTTCTCTTCAGTCCCTATTATCAGCCAGAGCTACCTCATAAAAATCTGGGTATTTTCATCGTCACTAATCCTATTGGTGCAAAATCAATATCTTATGCAACTCATTTCTTCATCTACTTTCATCTTGCAGTTCACATATTCGATCTTGAATATAACCAAAAGGAAACAAATGAAAGGGCTGCTGTTCACATAATCCTACACATTAAGAGCAAACTCATCCTTTGAGTGTAGAACTTTATGTAGCTAAAATAGCACCATCCATACAGAAGAGGATGAAATTAACAGGCATCAAGAAATTACAATAGTGTCAGTTCAAGTATTTAAAAGGAAAATGCTTTAAAGGTTTAATGGACCTTCCTTTTAAAGGGTCCTTCATGGGGTGGAATGTTACCAGCCCCTTGTCTTTCCCCCCTCCCTACTGACGTCAAGGAGCTATGGTGCCTCACACTTGTTTCATGGGGCATTTTATTTTTTCCAACCCAACAGAATGCTGGAAAGCAATTATATGAGGGGCTCAGAGTATCTTTCTGTCAATCAGCAAGATTAAAATTGAACAGAATGGGACCAAATTTGGTAAGGTGGGGGAAGCTGGCAAAAGACTGTCAAGTTCAAAAATGGTCTGGCTCTGGCTAGGAGATGCAGAGAAAAACATTCCAGAGGTGGTGGTGGGGGGAAAGCATTGAATCCTATGGGAGAGGAGTTGGGCAGTGGCTTGGAATACTGCAGACGGTTCCATTCTAAGCCTGCCTTGCTCCTCAGTCCTGGTCACATGACCCAAGACAGATCTGTTATTAAGACACCCAGAAGTTGCTCTGCAGGCTTTGTCTTTCTTGTTCACTTAAGGAAAGGGGTGGCTTTGCAGCTTCCACTCACAGTGAAGAGGGTTTTTTTTTCTTTCTCCTCTCCATGAAAACATCTGCAATCATGAAGCTGGAGGAACTGACAAGACAGTTCTGGTGCAATATTTTTGATGTTGCAGACCCCACTTATATCAGCGTAATTAACAAATAGCAATATTTATTCTTCCTTCTGGTTGTTGTTGTTCAGTCGTTTAGTCGTGTCCAACTCTTCATGACCTCATGGACCATAGCACGCCAGGCCTTCCTGTCCCCCACTGTCTCCCGGAGTTTACTCAAATTCATGTTCATTACATAGGTGATGCTATCTAACCATCTCATCCTCTGCCGTCCCCTTCTCCTTTTGCCTTCAGTCTTTCCCAGCATCAGGGTCTTTTCCAGTGAGTCCTCTCTTCGCATTAGGTGGCCAAAGTATTTGAGCTTCAGCTTCAGCATCTGTCCTTCCAATGAGCAGTCAGGGTTGATTTCCTTTAGGATTGACTGATTTGACCTCCTTGCAGTCCAAGGGACTCTTAAGAGTCTTCTCCAGCACCACAGTTCGAAAGCATCAATTCTTCGGCGCTCAGCCTTCCTTATGGTCCAACTCTCACAGCCATACATTACTACTGGAAAAACCATAGCTTTAATTATACAGACCTTTGTCGGCAAGGTGATGTCTCTGCTTTTTAATATGCTGTATAGGTTTGCCATAGCTTTCCTCCCAAGGAGCAAGTGTCTTTTAATTTCATGGCTGCAGTCACCGTCTGCGGTGATCTTGGAGCCCAAGAAAATAAAATCTGTCACTGCTTCCATTTCTTCCCCTTCCATTTGCCAGGAAGTGATGGGACCAGATGCCATGATCTGAGTTTTTTTAATGTTGAGTTTCAAGACAGCTTTTGCACTCTCCTCTTTCACCCTCATCAAGAGGCTCTTTAGTTCCTCTTCACTTTCTGCCATTAGGGTGGTATCGTCTGCATATCTGAGGTTGTTGATATTTCTCCCGGCAGTCTTAACTCTGGCTTGTGATTCATCCAGCCTGGCATTTCTCATGATGTACTCTGCATATAAGTTAAATAAGCAGGGTGACAATATACAGCCTTGTCGTACTCCTTTCCCAATTTTGAACCAATCGGTTGTTCCATGTCCGGTTCTAACTGTTGCTTCTTGACCCACATACAGGTTTCTCAGGAGACAGGTAAGGTGGTCTGGTACTCCCATCTCTTTAAGAATTTGCCACAGTTTGTTGTGATCCACACAATCAAAGGCTTTAGCGTAGTCAATGAAGCAGAAGTAGATGTTTTTCTGGAATTCTCTTGCTTTTTCCATGATCCAGCGTATGTTGGCAATCTGATCTCTAGTTCCTCTGCCTCTTTGAAACCCAGCTTGCACTTCTGGTAGTTCTCGGTTCACATGCTGCTGAAGCCTAGCTTGTTGGATTTTGAGCATAACCTTGCTAGCATGTGAAATGAGCGCAATTGTACGGTAGTTTGAACATTCTTTGGCATTGCCCTTCTTTGGAATTGGAACGTAAACTCACCTTTTCCAATCCTGTGGCGACTGTTGAGTTTTCCAAATTTGTTGGCATGTTGAGTGCAGCACTTTAACAGCATCATCTTTAAGGATTTTAAATAGCTCAGCTGGAATACTGTCTTCTCAGCTAGCATTGTTGTTAGTAATGCTTCCTAAGGCCCACTTGACTTCACTCTCTAGGATGTCCGGCTCAAGGTCAGTGACCACACCATCGTATTTATCAGGGACATTAAGATCTTTCTTGTATAGTTCTTCTGTGTATTCTTGCCACCTCTTCTTAATCTCTTCTGCTTCTGTTAGGTCCCTGCCTTTTTTGTCCTTTATCACGCCCATCTTTGCACAAAACGTTCCCTTGATATCTCTGATTTTCTTGAAGAGATCTCTAGTCTTCCCCATTCTATTGTTTTCCTTGATTTCTTTGCGTTGTTCATTTAAGAAGGCCTTCTTATCTCTCCTTGCTATTCTCTGGAAATCTGCATTCAGTTGGTTATATCTTTCCCTTTCTCCCTTGCCTTTTGCTTTCCTTTCCTCAGCTATTTGTAAAGCCTCATCAGACAGCCACTTTGCTTTCTTGCCTTTCTTTTTCTTTGGGATGGTTTTAGTTGCTGCCTCCTGTACAATGTTACGAACTTCCATCCATAGTTCTTCAGGCACTCTGTCTACCAGATATAATCCTTTAAATCTATTCCTCACCTCCACTGTATATTCATAAGGGATATGATTTAGGTCATACCTGAGTGGTCTAGTGGTTTTCCCCACGTTCTTCAATTTAAGCCTAAATTTTGCGATAAGAAGCTCATGATCTGAGCCACAGTGAGCTCCAGGTCTTGTTTTTGCTAATTGTATAGAGCTTCTCCATCTTTGGCTGCAAAGTATATAATCAATCTGATTTCGGTATTGACCATCTGGTGATGTCCATGTGTAGAGTCGTCTCTTGTGTTGTTGGAAAAGAGTGTTTGCTATGACCAGCGTGTTCTCTTGACAAAACTCTATTAGCCTTTGCCCTGCTTCATTTTGTACTCCAAGGCTGAACTTGCCTGTTATTCCGGTTATTTTTTGACTTCCTACTTTAGCATTCCAGTCCCCTATGATGAAAAGGACATCTTTTTTTGGTGTTAGTTCTAGAAGGTGTTGTAGGTCTTCATAGAACCAGTCAACTTCAGCTTCTTCAGCATCAGTGGTTGGGGCATAGACTTGGATTACTGTGATGTTGAATGGTTTGCCTTGGATTTGAACTGAGATCATTCTGTCGTTTTTGAGGTTGTACCCCAGTACTGCCTTTCCCACTCTTTTATTGACTATGAGAGCTACTCCATTTCTTCTAAGGGATTCTTGCCCACAGTAGTATATATAATGGTCACCTGAAGTAAATTCACCTGTCCATTTTAGTTCGCTGATTCCCAAGATGTTGATGTTCAATCTTGTCATCTCATGTTTGACCACATCCAGCTTACCTTGATTCATAGATCTTACATTCCAGGTTCCTGTGCAATATTGTTCTTTACAGCATCGGACTTTCCTTCCACTTCCAGACACATCCACAACTGAGCGTCCTTTCGGCTTTGGCCCAGCCGCTTCACTCTTTCTGGAGCTACTCAGAATTGCTCTCCATTCTTCCCCAGTAGCATTTTGGACACCTTCCAACCTGAGGGGCTCATCTTCCGGCATCATATCTTTTAGCCTTTTGATACTGTCCATGGGGTTTTCTTGGCAAGGATACTGGAGTGGGTTGCCATTTCCTCCTCCAGCGGACCATGTTTTGTCAGAACTCTCCATCATGACCTGTGCGTCTTGACCTGACTTCATTGAGTTATGCAAGCCCCTTCGCCACGACAAGGCAGTGATCCATGAAGGGGATCCTTTTGGTAGTATAACTAAAAACTAATTATCTCTTGAATGCATCTGGTAAAAATATTGTTTGTTTTTATAAGTAAGTTCCACTGGAATAAATGAGCTAACAGTTCCAAGCAAATGGACTTATGACTGAGTTGTTATTGATTCAAAATAGCCAGTCCACTATTCTGAGATTACAACTGTGGTTGGTAATGTCTTATCAATTATAGTTTCCCAGTGACAGTTGATTTTTCTTATTATCATGTTTCTGAAGATATAATGAGCTGTCAAGGATTGCCAGGGTAGACCGATCTATTCAATTAAAAGGCTTGCACTGAATGAGTGACTATTACTCTCCTTGCAAATCCATTCACCATGCAGCATTGCTTCTAGCTACTTATGTATATATATATATATAATGAGGGAGATAGAACCCATGTCTAATCTCTATTTTAACTTAGCTTTTAAAAATGTAATCTTATGCTAATTGTTAAAATTTTTATTTTATGTCAACTAATTTTTTTATTTTATGTCAGTTTTTAAGATGTTAGGTCAATGTTTAATTTAATTACCGTAATTCAGTGGGATGGTTGGAATCCTTTTTATGAAACCAATGCTCATTTTCTAAGATGTGCTATAATATCAGACTGATGTGATCTTGTCTTGTTTTAGGTCCAGGAAAGGAACAAATTCTTCTCTGTTTTCTATCTTGCCATTAATGCAGGAAGCTTGATCTCCACTTTCCTTACTCCTGTGCTAAGAGGTCAGTGTTGGTTTAGAATGACCATGGGGACTGGAATTTAAAATTCACCCTTGGGAAACAAGATCAGTTAAAATGCCACAGATTTTACACACAACGTTTGAGCTCATGATGATTAGATGCATCCCCACAATGCCTATCTGCTTCTAGCTTCTCTTCTGAGTAAAGAAATTAAATACCGTAATGTCTTCCCTTTTATTTGAAATCAATTTGCCAAATTTGGGTTTTATATTTATTTATATTATGCTAATTTAAATTGTAATTTTATATTTGTATTTTAAACTTGATTTTATTGTAAACCACCCAGAGTCCCCCGTTGGGGGAGATGGGAAGTCATATAAATAAAATAAAATAAATAAATAAATGCTCCTTCGGAATAACTTCACTAAGCCATTGTAATTACCCCTCATTGATTCTGAAGAACAGCAATGGTTACAATTTTTTAGAAGATTGTAATTTGGAATATATCCAAGAATGTAACTTTGAAAACATCAAAATACCACTTGTTCTTTTACATTGTTGGAACCTCTGCAGATTGCTACAGATATGCACAGGTTTTAGTAAAAGGGAGTGGGTTTGAAATCTTTTTGTTTTGTTTTGTTTTTTGTCACAGATCGTTTGAAGCCTCAACAAAATCTTGATTGCTAATATGTCTACATTAGGGCATGTGTCTTTTCCTGCTTGCACATTTTAACAATATTTTATGATGAGAGAATAGGACTATCAATGCACTGAAAACAGCTACTGTAAGTGGTTTAGGTCAGAAACAATGTGTAGACTCCTAGATATGGAGATAGGCAGGGGATGCAGGATGTTCTATGACTTTCCCTGAAAGCCAGAAGAAATTGGAATGCAGCTTTAGCAGAAGCCCTTGATGAGAGGGCAAAGTTCTACACTTTTGTAAGCTTCACTGTCATTGACTCAGTATGATGACCGACCCATCAGGTTCTTGGGAGATTTAAACTGGCACAGACCTTAGGAAGCAAACAAACAAACAAACAAAAGGTGGGGGAGGGAAGCCCAAGTGCCAGTACAAAAGATTTTATTGTTGCCCAATGTATTTCACAAAATATTCTTCTAAGCGCAAGGGGAAAAACCCTTAAAAGGAATGCATCAGCTTATAAAATATACAGTACATTTGTATATGTTACATTTATATTCTTTTTAAAAAACCCACAGATAAGGACTAGTAGCATCATAGATATGCATAATAGAACATTTATAAAGCATTAAAAAGTTATATCCCCAGCTTTCAAATAGCCCATAGGTTATTTGGGTTACTTAGGAGTTGAGGAAAACAGATATATTAGTCTCTGTTGGCAAAAAACCCCCAGGAGTCTGGTAACACCTTTTTCGACTAACAAATTTTATTAAATCATGGAAGCTTAAAACAATTTGTTAGTTGGAAAAGGTGCTACTAGCTTCCTGATTGTAGGATCTGAGAGTGAAACCCTTTTACATCAGGTGATTGGAAAAGTGATACAGCAGTGCATCATGGGACTTTATTTTTTTTTAAAAAAAAAGCACAGGGAGAAGTAGGAAATTGAGGGAAAGAAAAATAATAATTAACAGCAGCAACAAAATCCTGCTGAGTTTCAAAACCAGCAACCTTCCATTTGTAAGACAGTATCCGTAGACATTGTGCTATTAGAACATCTGTGGTAAAAGGCAGCTTTAAAGGCTATGAAAGGATGGTAAACACTGACTCAGTTGAAGGGAATTTCCTTACTCAGCAAAGAAGTCAATGAACTGCTGGGGTTAGCCTGCAACAGATTGAAGCGTGCCATCCAAAATAGAAAGGATCCCTGGGGGCAACTCAACATGGAAAAGTGTATTTTGGAAGTAGTACAGAAAAATATGTCCTGAGGTACTTCGATGAGTGGGGGATTAATAGAGGGCAATATCTGTTTCTGCTGTCCAAAAAGTGTTGCCTGCTCTTTCTGGCAATGGGGCAGCCCTAAGTCTCAAAGGTAGGCTGATTGCAGACAGAGGAAAGCAAAGTTACAAGCTAGAAACATGACTATCAGAAACATTGTAAGTTCTACTTTATATATTAATAACAAAAACCCTCAAGAGACGAATACATTTTTGAATAGATGCATGTTATTAAAATACCAAAGAGGATCTTACCTCAATCTTTGAGTGTTATTTGCACTCCTATTTATAAAGCAAAGAGAATACAGTACATTGTAATATTTACCTATGTGCATAAATCAAATACTGTTGCTGAATAAGATGACTGGGAGCAGCTGTTATGATCTGTGAATAAACAAATAATCCTTGATTGCAAGGAGAGGCTCTCATTTTTAAAGGGAAAGATTGCCACTGGGTGCCCGGTATTTGATTGTTATACCTGCCTTCTTCCTCTTTCATCAACAATAGGAAAACTATACAAAAGTTCCCAGGCTGTCCTCCAGGCACTGACCAACTCCAGATGAGCGTAGCTGCAGCATATGGACCATGACTTAAGATGCCAAGGATAAAGGCAGACCAGAGCTTGCCTTCCCATTTCACAGAGCAGTTCAACAACATGTGCATAAATCTTTTTTATTCTTTCCCCTGTGAACCTCTTTAACAGCTGGATGGAATCTGAGGACCTGCTAGTCTTCTGCATTTGTTCTAGTATACAATAGAGAAAACAAAGCCATTCAATTGGGTTAACATGGATTAGCTTTTGCTCCAAACATGAGGAGGAGGGGAAAAAAACAGGCTTTTTACATCTACATAGATCATTGTTGGGAAAAATAAAAACAGTGGTATATTTTGGAGTAGAACGAGGATACAGGACTCTTAAAAGCCTTTTTAAAAGAAAAAAAGAAAATGACCCTTATTTCCTCAGAAATTTGGCAGCTGTATGTGACCTTTCAGGTTTCAGTACTGAGCAGCTTCAAATGTCTCCTGCTGTAGATCAGAAGTAATCTGCTTGTGGGCAGAACACTTCCTGCCTGGACTGTAAAATGTTGGCTCATCTTCTGGAAAGAAAAACAAATAAGCTCATATCAGGCATGAAAGTGAACTTCAGATAGAGATGCTGCACAGTAATCATGATCAATATTTTATCAGCAATATTCTACCCTGTTGGTTGTGCAGCTGCGTCAGGATTTTGTTTTCATTTGCTCCTATTTTCTGTTGTGCAGAATATTTAATGGGGGTGGAAAAATCCAAGCTTTCTGAAGGATATGCCTCAGTTTGGTCTGGGTGTGTGCGTGTGCATGCATGTGTTGTACCATACAACAGAAGCAAAGACCCGCGTGTGGGTTTCTTTCAGGCCTTTTTCTCTGTTGTAGCTTGCAATTGGGGCTCCAACTTCAATGCCTAATTAGCCGTCCCCATCTCTCCCCCATTCCACCTCACAAATGCCTCTGGTAAATATATCTCCATGCACCCAGTGCCGCTGTTTGGTAAGCCTTCCTATAAACAAAGCCATGTAGCTTTCAGATCAGGCGGAGTCATAGTGTTGGCTCAGATCTGAATGTCATCTTCCAGCAGCATGACGACCGTATCTTCTTGACTCTTCTCCCTGCCCGGTGTTCCAATACTTGCAGAATTGGATTGTATTTTCAAAAGTTACTGGTTTGAGTCTTACTTGATATGAGATACCAGGATTCTCAAACTGGAGATCCACCAGCAGGAAGATGCAGACACAGTAGGTGTCCAAGAGAAGCATGCAAGTTGCTGGCTTGCTCTCCCCCGTGTCCAATGTTATCACTATAAATGTCCAGAGTGGATTTGCAGCCTATCATCAGGTGACCAAAGAAAAGAAAAGGATTCTACTTCTCTTAATGAGCCCCTTTTCTGGCACCTTAGTCTGAGAAACTCTTTTCTGTCCTCAGATTTTGCTTAATTACCTGTTTTGTCAGGGCCTCCTATAATGCAAGAAGCCAATTCACTGAGAACATGGCTTAGAGAAATCTGTGCATAGTTCATAAATAATAATAATAATAATAATAATAATAATAATACATTGTATGCTGTGATGGAATTTTGAAATTACTTCACTGCAGGCTCAACAGCCAGAGTCTTTAACTCACTAATATTTTACAATGTCACTTCACATTTTCAAAGCTGAAATCAGTTCAAGTTGCACAGTGGTGGATTGGTACTGCAGCGTCCTTGGGAATGGTTTAGCACATTCTCAGAATGACACATTCTCCAAAGAGTATTTGAAAGTGGGTGGACCCTGGACCCGTCCTTGGCTGATCTGCACACAGATGGAGCCACTCACAAGAGAGCCTGACGATGTGCATGTGGATCTCCTGAGAGAAACTTCATCCTGTGCTGTAGGGAAAAAAAGAGTAATCTCAGGAAACCCCCTCGTTTTACAATATAGCAGTGGATGGAAAGGATGGAAAATCTTAACTGAAACATAATCACTTGTTTTTCACTGTCTTAGGGTCCGTGCAATGCTTTGGAGGGGACTGCTATGCTCTGGCTTTTGGGGTTCCTGCTGCTTTAATGATCATAGCTGTTGGTAAGTAGCAGGTGTAAAAGAGAGAGGTTGAAAGGGAGAGGAGAAGGGAGGGTAACAACAGGTCCTGTGAACAATTGTGTTACTTAAAAGAGATGACGTTTCTTCTGTGTACCACGGAAGGAAATCTATGTGACCCCCCAAAGCTCCTTTTGTTTGGTTCTCCTGTACTGGAATCGCAAGGCAGAAATGATGAGCCCCAGAAGCTCTTTGTCTCCAAACAGCAGGGAATTTCAATAGAAGTCCAATCGTTACCATTCTGAACAGGCCTTTCTACCGATCTGTGATATCTTTAGTTCCCGCAAGCCACAGCACGTTTTTGACATACCCCAAGGAGGCAGCTTCAGAATAGTTCTGGTTAATAGCCTATTTTATAAAATGAAAACCATTTGTCCATCTTGCTCTGCATTGTCCAAAGGGGGGCAACACATGGGTTGCAGGCCACATACGGCTCCGTGGTTGCATTTTCCTTGCCTCCCAAGGTCACATCACTGAAATTCAGCAACAAAAATTCAGCATGATTTTAAAGGGTTTGGTTTTTTTTCCCCCAAAGACCCCAAAGCAGGTGCATTAATGAACCTATTTTGGGTGAAAATACCTCCCTGAGCCTTCTCACAAATGAAAAAAAAGCCCAATATCTGCCCCTAACTTTTATGGTGTATCTCCAGAACACCCCATAGCCCATGCAGCCTTCTAAGTCAGCTTTTTGAAACCAAAGACAAAACAAAACAAAACCCCCCAAAGGGAAATAATATGCTCATCCCTGGTTTACACTGCTATTTCAAAGAAGTGAAGCTGCAGCAGAGAAGGTTCAATGCTTTGGATCCTGACAATGACAATCCCTAATGGAAGGGATCTGGAGCAAGCATACTCTGCTCCAGTGTTTCTCAACCTTGGCCACTTGAAGATGTGTGGACTTCAACTCTCAGAATTCCCCAGCCATCATGGGTTCCCCCTGGCTGGGGAATTCTGGGAGTTGAAGTCCACACATCTTCAAGTGGCCAAGGTTGAGAAACACTGCTCTGCTTGATGGGCAGAAGCCACTGGAAGTCAGTAAATATCCAGGCCCATAAATATCCAGGCCCTAAACCACATATATTGGGCAGAGTGCTGCAGGATCTGTAGCAATTTCAGGCTAGTTAGTGATTTTGTCCTCAGCATTTCTAAGTCAGCAGATGTGAAGGTAATCCTTAGTTTCCAAACTGGTGGCAATTTGGTGGGGCCCTCACTCTAAGCATTACCTGACCTTAGTAACCTTTCTCTCAAAGCTGGTAACTAGAGGTAAACTATATTTTATCCAACCTTGACTGTCAGTTTGAAATGTTTGAAAGATCTTATTGTGCAACACAGAAAGTAATAAAATGTGAATATTCTACAAATCAAATAACAAAAAGTCAGACCACAAATGTGGAATAGAAATAGTACAGCCGATTAAAAAAAACCTGCGGTGGTTGAGTCCCCGAAATCAATAAATAAAAACAGCTGTAAACCCTTAAAAACAAAATGGCCTGATAGCTTTTTTCAGAGAGAGACTTCCTTAGGGAAGACATGACCACTGACCTTCGTTCTTGTCCATCAGTCTGAACTTAGATGACAAGTGAATCTGGAGCTAGGCTATATTTGTTCAGGCAAATGAATAGGACAGGGCTTTCCAAAGTTTTCCCACGGCGACACACCAACCGCCGTTGGTGTGTTGCCGTGGGAAAACCCGGAAGTGCCGCTGTTGCGGCAGCGTGCAAAAACCCAGAAGCGCTGCTGCCGCTTTCGGTTTTTGCGCGCCGCCATTGGTGTGTCGCCGCGGGGAAACCCGGAAGCGCTGATGATGATCAGCGCTTCCGGGTTGTGTGGCGACACACCAGACTGTGTGTGGCGACACACTTTTGTGTCGCGACACACAGTTTGGAAAGCTCTGGAATAGGAGTTGGTATTCCTTGCAGTATCTGAACCAAGATTGGGACTAGTGTTAGCTTCTTCCATAATGAGCAATTGCCAGGGGCTCAGGAGAGCCTACGGCAGTTGATATAGTTCTGAGTCCCTGCTGGCTCACATCTGCACCCCAGCATCCTTAACAAGGCCACACTGGCCAATAAATACATGTGGGCTGGGAATTCTTCTTGTTGCTAACAACAGGCCTGGGATACATTACGTCTTGGCAGTGGGACCCATGCAAGAGTTCTGAGTCTACATACAGTAGGTATACTGGCTAATGCCAATCCTAGCACATTGGAAGTGAAGTGGCATCATTTAGTAAGCAATACCATGTGAGCTCTGTTTGGTGTCACACTCTACCTGCTATCTAGTAAATGGCAAATGGCAAGTTCTAGAATGGGGATGCCACAAAGGAAGCACTTTGTCAAGGCTTGATCAAACCTAGAGCCAAGTCTGTACCACTTAAGGCTCTAAGTAATCCAGAGCCTTAATCTGTATGGAAATTGAATCTATCTCCAGAATCATATCAGGCAGTAGCTGGGAACAGGAGCCCTTAGATTCCTGGTCCTCTACCTAGCTGTTCTCTGCTAATACTTAATTGTCCTCCAAGGTTGTCCTTGTGTTGCTCAGCTCCACAGAGGAAGCGAAGAGGAAAGAGAAGGGTGTGAATTGGCCTGGGAGTGTTGTTTTTCCCCTTTCCACCACTTTTCTGCTGACACTTAGTTAAGCTGTTATTTGTGTTTCTTTTTCTCCACACAGGAGTGATGCCTGTGGTCAGCAAGATAAAGTTGAATCATATAAGCAAATAAGCTCAGAGTGAGCCAAGGGACAACTGAGAAAGGTGGAAGTGAAACTGCTGCTGAAACAGCCCTCTATCTTCCCCAATCATGGCTGCCTCATTTTCAGGGCAATTTGCCATTCAGTTTAAGAATTCATCCAAACCAGCCTGCATTTTTCATCAATAGCTGCCAGGGACAACATGCATAGTATTCACTGCTACCTAGGTTTATTCATTGTCTGAGGCTGCCTAATGGCTGAACTGACCCTGAACAGTGATCGGCTTTTAAAAATCAAGACATTGAGGCAACAGCCATTCCTGTCTCCTGTTATTCATCCACAAAGGGATATTACAGACAATATTGTTTGTTTTCAGAGATGTACAGGTAGCCCTCGTTTAGCAACTATTCAGTTATTACGGCAGGGCTTTCCAAAGTGTTTCCCGCGGCGACACACCAACCGGCGTTGGTGTGTCGCCGCGGGAAAACCCGGAAGTGCGGCTGCGCGCAAAAACCCAGAAGCGCTGCTGCTGCTTCCGGGTTTTGCACGCTGCAGTTGGTGTGTCGCCGCGGGAAAACCCAGAAGCGCTGATGATGATCAGCGCTTCCGGGTTGTGTGGCAACACACCAGACTGTGTGTGGCGACACACTTTTGTGTCGCGACACACAGTTTGGAAAGCTCTGTATTACGGTGATGAAAAACTAACTTTACAACCAATCCTTGCATTCATGACCTTCGCAGGTCAGTAAAGCAAAGGAAAGCTGAAGTAACATCATAAACAAAGTTGCGGTTTCACTTTGCGACTGCTTTGCTTAATGACCAAGTTGCCAGTCCCAACTGTGGTTGCTAAACGAGGACTACCTGTATTATCTCAGGATTGCAAGTTCCTCTTCTCTGTCATGGTTGCTAGTCACTGAGTGTCCTCTGTATATTTTCCTATTTTAAAAAATAGCTACCAAAGTTATGAGATTTGGGCTTCTGGAAAGGGACCACCATGAAGTCCTTCTCAAATGGCCTCTAAGAAAAACACCTTAGGCCAGGGCTTTCCAAAGTGCCGCCGCTGGCGACACACCAGTGGCGGCGGTGGCAGCGCGGTGGCGGCGCGCGCGCACGGCGGTGGCGCAGGGGGGGTGCACATGCACAGCGGCGGTGCGGGGAGCGTGCAGTGGTGTGTGTGTGCACAGCGGCGGCGGCGGCAGCAGCCTCCGCTAAAACGCGGAAGCACTGATGCCGCGCCGCTGCCGCTGCTGCCGTGCACGCGTGCGCCACCGCTTCCGGGTGGTGTGGTGACACACCAAGCTGTGTGTGGCGACACACTTTTGTGTCGCGACACACAGTTTGGAAAGCTCTGCCTTAGGCCCTCTTCTCTCTGAAATGACATGAAGTTCTGAAGTGTATTCTTTGCATACACAAGGTCTTGGACCTGCTTTCTGACATTTCCAGATTGAAGCTAAGAAAGATAGCATTTTTAATTTCTGGAGAACCAGTTGGTGTAGACCAGGGATCCGCAAACTCTTCAGCTCATCAACCCCTTCATGAAGTTTCAGGTTGTTAATCAACCCCCAAACATTTATTTATATGAAAATAGTTTAACTAATAGTACTACAAATAATAACAATAACTAATATACAAAGAATAACAATAACAAATCATAATTACAAATAATAACAAGAACACCGACCCCTTGGATAGTCCCACTGACCCTTGGGGGTCTATACTGACCACTTTGGAGAAGCCTGGTATAGATAGTTCTAAGCTAGAACGGCCAGTGACTAACTTCAGCAGTTTTCTGCACCTCCAGGTTTCTATCTGCTTTATCAAGCTGTATGATTTGCAGTAGGAAAAGGGTATTGCCAGCTGATAGATGGCTAAGTGTTAGCAGTGGAAAGCAGCTGATGTTACAGGAATTTTATTTCCATTTCTCCCCCTTCCCCACCCTTCAAAAGGCCCAAAGCTTCCTGTTTAATAAGACAACTGTTTTGTGCTTAGTATTATTTTTAATTGGATGTCATCTCATGAGTAGAACATAGAGATAGTCAAGGGAAAAGTTGCTAGCAAATGCTGTTGTTCCTTTTTAAAGTCTACCAATTAATGAAATAGTTTTTATTGGATTGGAGTGGCCTATAAGCCCCATCAAGCAAGCACATAAATAAATAGACAAACAAACAAATAGATACAGTAGATAAATGAGGCAAATCCTTCAGTGGTAATGGAGTGGGTATACACTACAGGATTTCAAACCACTCAGTTAAAACATGAACATGCTTTTCAGGGCTGGACCATAATTTGAGATACTAGTTCCCTCCTGTACTGTGTGGAGTACTTACCAAGGGAGAGAAATATTTAGAACAGGAAAAAGGTCAACCACAAAGCATGCTTATGTTAGCTTTGAGCATTTGTGTCCAGTGTGTCCAGGACTATGCATATTATTTATTTAAATTTATCAATCGCACCTTCTACTACCAGGTGCCTAGCACCATGTACAAAATGTATCCTAAAACCTGGAAAAACAGGAGCAAAACCCAGAGAATGACGTTTGAGAGAAACATTAAAATCAGTGAGCAACAAATCATCATAAGAACTTGATGCTAAGAAAAAACAAACAAACAAACAAACAAACAAAAAGTTTCAAGCATTTTAATCTAGCTCAGCTCCAGCTCACTCTGGTTAACAGAGATAGAGACAGAGATAGAGTATCTGCTGAGACAGAATGAGGAAAGTAAAGCAGGACAGAGGAGGAATTCTGGCCCCTTCACCCACACTTGCCTCCTTTTATTTTAGAAGAAAAACATGGGTGGCCCTCAGTGTCCTGGAACTGGTCTCTATGTATTTTCCATATATGCATAGATCAGAGCTTTCCAAACTTTTCATGTTGGTGACACACTTTTTAGATATGCATCATTTCGCGACACACTCTTACAGCAGGGCACAAGGCAGGCACTAGGACCTGCGCGGAATTGCAGCAGGTTTGGAGGCAGCCAGGCACAAGGCAGGCACTAGGACCTGCGCGGAATCACAGCAGGTTTGGAGGCAGCCAGGCACAAGGCAGGCACTAGGACCTGTGTGGAATCCTGGCAGGGCTCGGAGGCAGCAGCAGCCGCGACACACCCAGACACTGCAGCCGACACACTAACGTGTCCCGACACACAGTTTGGAAAGCTCTGGCATAGATCATAATTTGCAATGGATTTTGAAGGACATGTAGTCAACCCCCATGCTCAATGCAAGATTTGTAATGAAGCACCCCCTCTTCCAAATTAGGTCACTGGAGGAAGTCAAGATTGGATAGAGGTACCCTTTGCTGGCCTATAGCAGTAGAGAACAGCCGTACTGATGAAAGAATCTGTCCTACTGACAATGGCAGTCTTCTGCCTGCAGAAGATTGCATAGCAAAACAAACAAACAACTAAATAAATACAGCCTCCCTAATCATTATCGCCTCTGGCTGGTGTGACCTAACAGTTTTTGAACTATATCACTTCTTTCCTCTTTTCTGATCCCACGTCTGTAAAACGGAAGCTAATTTTTGGTGATCCTCCATAGTTTCTGCAGCCCTCCTCAACTTATTCTCTGGTGCATAGCTTTCCAAACTGTGTGTCGTGACACTTTAGTGTGTCGCGACAAAACCCGGAAGTGGACGTGCATGGCGGCAGTGCGGGGGCACGCGTGGCGGCGGCGGCGGTGTGCATGGAGGCGGAGGCGGCGACGGCAGCGGTGCGCCATCAGCGCTTCCGGGTTTTAGCAGAAAACACGAGGCCGCTGCACACTCCGCCGCTGTGCGCGCCGCCGCCCCGCCGCCACTGCCGCCTTTGGTGTGTCGCCAACGGCAGCAGTCTGGAAACCACTGCTCTGGTGGTTTGGAGAGTCCTTCAGCACCAAGGACCAGGGTTCTGAGGCAGGAAGATACAGAGGACAACAAGAAGACTGGTGAAAATCAGCGCCCCACCTTGTGGAAGAAGTTTTTTTATTGCTACTGTTAAGTTATTGTTGACTATAATACCCCCTTATTTCTATACTGAAATTACAATTTTTTTTCTAGTTGTATTTATTGCTGGAAACAGACTTTACAAAAAGACTCCACCACGAGGAAATATCTTGCTGAAAGTTTGCAAGTGCATTCTAGTAAGTATGTTTTTTAGTTTCCTTTTTCATGCACAGAATGTAAAATGTATTTTCTATTGCATGATCATGTATTTTAGGATTAAAAACACAAACATATTGACAAAATGCTCATTGCTTTTACAATGAAAATCAACCAGATTTACTCTAGAAAAATATTGATAGGATTAGGGTTCTGCAAACTAAGAGAAACTCTTTGCTGATTATAGTTTCATAGATTTATATAAGAATTAAAACAATGTTTGAAGCCAGAAGCACTTTTATTCCTTTACTATACACAAATATTCTAGTACACATTCGAAGATACATTCCATTCTAGTTGATAAGAAAGAGTTTGTGGGTGCATCTTATGACTTTTGTTGTATTTTTTTCAAAGTTCATCTATTAACATTTACAGTATTTAGTATTTATTTAAAATGACAAATTATCTGCAGAAAATCAGGGAGATGACCTTGAGGGAAATAGGCAAGAAGCATTATATGAGCAAAGAGGGATGAAATGTTCCTCAAGTCCTGAGAAACAAGATAGTGTTTGGAAGAGGCTCAGGCAGGCTCCTCCCTGATTCAATGGGGTATAAGAAGGAGGGGAGGCAGAATCAGGTTTGCAAGATGCTGTTATTATAGCCTATCTCAATAAAGTATGGTTCTAGTCTTCCTGTGGGGTCTGTTTCCTGACCTGGTCTACCCCAAAGGGCTGACAGTATCTACCTTTCCAGTCTGCCTTCCCAATGATCTAGGATTACAACTTTCAGCATCTCCAGTTGGGACAGGCTTCAGCCATACTAGGGTTTATTATCACTTGGTGAAAAGATATGCTGTCTGATTAAGTGGGGACATCTTTGTAGTTTATTAAAAGTTTTCAAACTGATTAATATGATTAATATTATACCCTATTAGCATGCATGTGTGTAAGGATATGCTGGGTGGCTGCTCAGTTTAAAAAAGGCCGCCATCTTCCCTTGGAATTCAGTTGTGGAATGGGAAGCCAGGGAGGTTTCAGACTGCCTCAGCACATCTCTTGGACAACGCAATGCCACATTTCACCCATGAGAACAGCCCCCCACAATGAAACCAGCAATTTCTCTTTCATCAGATTGAATTAGAATGGTAAGGGAAAAAATGCAGGATACATTTTTGACACAATGTTAAACTATAGTTAATCTGCCACTTGAATTTCTCAGCAGGTTCCTAATTTTGCATAATGTTGCACTATGGTGGGAAATCAAAGTGGCAGAACCCAGCTACATACTGTACTGTAGGTTTATTTCCTAGTTTTGCCTATCGCCAATGCTTGATAATCCTGGCATGGTCTTCCATTAGAGAAAATGGCCTTGAGGAAATAACACAGGGAACCCTCTCAAAGCTGGAGTTTGAACTCCACCTCTATAATAAGGAGTTAATTAGTACACTCAAAGAAGCAGTTAAATTATTTTTCCCCAAGTGCCACATACACTGAAACTATGTGCAGATCAACACATGGAAGTCAGGAGCATGGCTGGCACATATGAACTCATTCACATACATTGATTATCCCTTCATTGCAGTCATCTGCATGGGTTTTTAATACTTCATTATAGTAATTTGCATGGGGCTTTTTTACTGCAACTCCAAGATCAGTACCAGATTTGATCTAGGGGTGAGACTTAATCTCAGTAGTTATTCAGCCTTTACATTTGTTCACGGGATAATTTTGCCAATTGCTTTCCAAGTATTGGAGCTACACAGGAGGCTTTGGGTTACAATGTACAGTATATTGGTTCCTTCCCATCTTTCATCCTCTTTAGCATTACTGTACTGCAGCATACTGTACTGTGATTTCATCAACATTAATAAAATTCTGAATAGTGCAGAGAATGAAAAAAATATCTTTCTCTCCCCCCCCCCCCCCAAATCTGTGAAGCATAATAGAACTCAGGGTCATTCAGTGAAATTGATTGGTTCTACATTCATCAGTACAGACAAAAGGAAGTATTTTCTCATATAATAGTTAATGGACAATTATTATATGAAGTTAATTAACATCAGATGCAGGGATACTATTAACTTAAGATAGTTATATTTTAATGAACTGATATCTTAATAGAAGATGGGTCATTTAGGTTGCTGTTCTTATCCACCTATAGGGGAGACAAAGTCATTTAAATCACAGAGACTTGTGAAATATGCAGTAGATTAATCATCACAACTAAATGGAACAATGGAAGATTATGTTACTGGCAGTTCAACAAGTCTAAACAGGACCAGTTTGGGCAAATCTAGATTAGATATTAGAGAGAAGCATAATCATCATGCACTTTTCATGAATATTTGTTTCATTACTAACAAAAAGTTGGATTATGAAACTTGCATTAATCTAGTAAAGTGGTATTTACGGTATATACTTCCTTGTTCAGAGTGGAATCCTTTTGCTTATAATTCAGATTTCCTGCTTCATATATATATTTTTAAAAAAGATGGATATTTTATAAAGCATACCTCTATGGAAAGGGCTCATACTAGTTCAGGCCTATAGCCTACCTACTGAGTTCTGTAAAATAGATCCAGAAGTAGCTATGCTGCCTGTTTTGAGGATGGGTGGGCAACTCCTGTCACCTCCCAGGAAATAAATTCAAAGCCAAACCATATAATTTGGATTTGTTTAGGTGCTACAGATGGGTGTTAATCCAGGGTTCTATGCATAGCTGTCCCTCAAATAATGATGTTATGTCTTCTGAAAGTTGGCCAATAAAGCAACAGAAAAGGTGGAACTACATTTAAGACATATTTATAAAACCAAGAACAAGATGAAATTGTTTTAAGTAATAATGCAAATCAGTGTGACAGCCTTTAGCATTGGAGTAGTAGAAACAAATGTAAGGTGCTTATGTTGGATAAACTCTTATTCACACATCTCCTTTAATTGTTTGCATTCATCTTCAGTTTGCTTTGAGAAACCGGATCAGAAATCGTTCCCCAGAGATACCCAAAAGAGAGCATTGGCTAGACTGGGCATCAGAAAAATACTCAGTAAGTGAACTTTGGCATTTGAATAAATTTTATATATATGTTAGAGGTTTCTTATTAAAATTCAATGAAAAGCACTATCAGTGGTGACTTATCCTGACTTAATATTCAGATTTGACTGAAGAATATTCATTCTAAGTAGCATTCAAGTGATAGGTTTCCATGGGACCTGCTGTATGATGTATTAACCTTCTCTTCTCTCTTTAGCTAGTGAGAGGAGCATAATCTATGGGAAAAGCAATAATTTGCCCACTGAAAAAGACACAAGCCCACTTCGGATGTTATGCCTACCAACATATCTGGGATGTAATACCTGATTTCTCCACCACAGTTATGTTTCTGCTAGTTTCATATATTACTCTCTGTATAGTGGTGAACAAAAATCTGCGTTGCCTGTTTATCTAATTTAGAACTTACTTACTTACTTAAAATTTCTAAATCATACAGGATCAGTCAACTTCGGCTGCCTGTCAGAGTGTTTGACTTTAACTTAAATTGTTAAATTGTTCCTTTAACTTTGTTGCACTTACAGAATTGTAAGCAGGGCCAAATCTGTTCCACATTTGAATGGGAATGCTAGAAAACCCAAGGGCAATAGACTAGACCAGGGCTTTCCAAAGTTTTCCCACGGCGACACACCAACCGCCGTTGGTGTGTTGCCGCGGGAAAACCTGGAAGTGCCGCTGTTGCGGCAGCGCGCAAAAACCTGGAAGCGCTGCTGTTGCTTTCGGTTTTTGCGCACCGCCGTTGGTGTGTCGCCGCGGGAAAACCCGGAAGCGCCGCCGTTGTGGCAGCGCGCAAAACCCCGGAAGTGCTGCTGCCGCTTTCGGTTTTTGCGCGCCGCTGTTGGTGTGTCACTGTGGGAAAACCCGGAAGCTCTGATGGCACGCCATCAGCGCTTCCGGGTTTTGACGTGACACATCTGGGCCCCGCAGGCCCCACAGGCGACACACTTTTGTGTCGCGACACACAGTTTGGAAAGCTCTGGACTAGACAAATACTGTAAGTTTTTTTAAAAATCCTGGTAGAAGATAATGGCAAGCTGCTTCCATATTGCTGCCATGCAAACTACAGAAACTCTGTCCTTCTTATGAGTAAACTGTCTTCACTCACAGCTGCATGTCTAGTACTTTCAGTCTTTTTTTCTTTAACACCATTAAATGATTGTTTCTGCCAGCAATGGATGGGTAATCTTCTGCCCATGTGGGTCCACCACATTCCTGCCCTCTATGATAACTTCTTACTCACACCTACACAAAAAAACACCCCCACACCCTCACACCCCCAGACACTGTTTCATCACTAGTATAGCCATGCCACACACACATCCAGATTACACCCCTTAAGTTCTTTGAGTAAGTTGTTTGCATGGGTCAGAAGGTCAGACTGGGTTTCACTTTTCAGTTACTGCAAGTGATTGCAAAGTTTAGCATTCTAATCCGAGGCAAGAGTGGGGAGAGAAAGGAACAGGTCCTGGGGAACTATCTCTAACAAAGTTTCCAAGGTGGAGTGGCTTCCCTTCTTCTGACTTTATTCATATACTGTATTTGATTTCTAAGGCTGCCCACTTGTCAAGCCACTCTGGGTGGCTTATGAAAGGATTAAAAACATCAACAGAGGAAGGAAAAGGAAACAAAACAAAACAAAATAATCACAGCAATAAAAACACCATGCCAGGGGAAGATAGGCTCCAGAAGTCTCACCATTTATTGTACACTGCTCAAAAAAATAAAGGGAACACTGAAACAACACAATGTAAGTCCAAGTCAATCACACTTCTGTGAAATCAAACTGTCCACTTAGGAAGCAACACTGATTGACAATCAATTTCACATGCTGTTGTGCACATGGAATAGACAACAGGCGGAAAGCATAGGCAGTTAGCAAGACATCCCCAATAAAGGAGTGGATCTGCAGGTGGTGACCACAGACCACTTCTCAGTTCCTATGCTTTCTGGCTGATGGTTTGGTCACTTTTGAATGCTGGCGGTGCTTCCACTCTAGTGGTAGCATGAGACGGAGTCTACAACCCACACAAGTGGCTCAGGTAGTGCAGCTCATCCAGGATGGCACATCAATGCGAGCTGTGGCAAGAAGGTTTGCTGTGTCTGTCAGCGTAGTTTCCAGAGCATGGAGGCGCTACCAGGAGACAGGTCAGTACATCAGGAGACGTGGAGGAGGCCGTAGGAGGGCAACAACCCAGCAGCAGTACCGCTACCTCCGCCTTTGTGCAAGGAGGGACAGGAGGAGCACTGCCAGAGCCCTGCAAAATGACCTCCAGTGGGCCACAAATGTGCGTGTGGCTGCTCAAACGGTCAGAAACAGACTCCATGAGGGTGGTATGAGGGCCCGACGTCCACAGGTGGGGGTTGTGCTTACAGCCCAACACCGTGCAGGACGTTTGGCATTTGCCAGAGAACACAAGATTGGCAACTTTGCCACTGGCGCCCTGTGCTCTTCACAGATGAAAGCAGGTTCCCACTGAGCACATGTGACAGACGTGACAGGGTCTGGAGACGCCGTGGAGAACGTTCTGCTGCCTGCAACATCCTCCAGCATGACCGGTTTGGCAGTGGGTCAGTAATGGTGTGGGGTGGCATTTCTTTAGGGGGCCGCACAGCCCTCCATGTGCTCGCCAGAGGTAGCCTGACTGCCATTAGGTACCGAGATGAGATCCTCAGACCCCTTGTGAGACCATATGCTGGTGCGGTTGGCCCTGGGTTCCTCCTAATGCAAGACAATGCTAGACCTCATGTGGCTGGAGTGTGCCAGCAGTTCCTGCAAGACGAAGGCATTGATGCTATGGACTGGCCCGCCCGTTCCCCAGACCTGAATCCAATTGAGCACATCTGGGACATCATGTCTCGCTCCATCCACCAACGCCACGTTGCACCACAGACTGTCCAGGAGTTGGGGGATGCTTTAGTCCAGGTGTGGGAGGAGATCCCTCAGGAGACCATCCGCCACCTCATCAGGAGCATGCCCAGGCGTTGTAGGAAGGTCATACAGGCACGTGGAGGCCACACACACTACTGAGCCTCATTTTGACTTGTTTTAAGGACATTACATCAACGTTGGATCAGCCTGTAGTGTTCTTTTCCACTTTAATTTTTGAGTGTAACTCCACATCCAGACCTCCAGGGGTTGCTTACATTTGATTTCCATTGCTTTTTGTGTGATTTTGTTGTCAGCACATTCAACTATGTAATGAACAAAGTAATTAATACGAATATTTCATTCATTCAGATCTAGGATGTCTTATTTCAGTGTTCCCTTTATTTTTTTGAGCAGCTTACTTTGTCAATCCCTCAGAGGCAAGGTCAGGTGAAGAAGGAATGCTGAAGAAAGTGGGAACCAACTGGCTGATTTATTCCCCCAAGACCAAAAGTCTTTCTCTCTTTTCTCTCTTATTCTGCATGTCTCCCTTTTCAAAATGTCTTTTGGAGTTACAACACTATGATTCTACTTCCCATGGGTTCTTCACCACACTTTCCCATATTCAGGATGTCCCTTTTTTCAACTTTTCCAACACACAAGCATGCATCTGTTGGTGTTTCTTTAGGGGTAACGATCAACTTCTATTTTCTTGCATCTCTTGACAACCCAGTATCTGGTGTCAGTTTCTCCAGTGAAATCTAAAGACCGTATGAGAGGGTGTGTGTAAATAAATAAGTTAGAGGCTATGTCCCTTTTGCAAAGTTAAAGCAAAGCTTTACAAATGTTAAAGCAAAGCAAAGAATCGTATTATCAATATGATAATTAATTATATAATTAATTGAAAATTGATTATATTACCATATTGCCAATGCTTCTAATATGGCTTCATTCATTATATATAACATACGATCATCAAGAGTCCACCATAAGCCATAGTGGACAGGAAAACTGATTCCCAGCAGCAGAGATAGTAGACAATTATTGTAAATTCAGATGACCCCCTTATAAAACAAATCATCCAAGAATAATACAATGTGTTATTGTATCATGGAGGGAGATCAGCAAAAGAACCCAATTTTGTTATCATGTCTATAGTGTTAAGAAAGTACTTCACGTCTACGTTCATTAGGAAGGTACTTCATGTATTATACTGTACATCTGAAACTATAGAATGTTCAGGGATATCAACATTTTTATTAATGACTTGGATGGAGAAGTGGAAAGAATGTTTATCAAATGTGTAGATAAGATAAAACTTAATATATAGGCATCAGGGGGGACAAGGAGGGCAAGTGACAAAATGTCTCACAATGTTGCAACATAAATTCTAGTCTTTATGTACAATACTTGCATGCACTTTACAATGCAAGTATGGAAGCATGGAGCCTGCATCACAATGCATGCTTCACTTTGGTACCACTGAGATTAGGAACAGATACCTATGACTGAGTGGAATAGCTAGCACCCAAGAAGACAGGTATACAATTAAAAACAATCTTGACAGGCAAGAGAAATGAGAAGAGTTTCACAGAGACAAATGCAACATTCTTCACTTAAGAAACATAAATCCGATTCATTGGACATGTTCAGACAAAGGCTAGCGAGCCACCAGTGTAGGGTGCTTTAATTTGGATTCATACACTGCACAGGGGCTGAACTTAATGGCCCAAATGGCCTCTTCCAACCCTATGACTCTATCACTGGTACATAATGTCTGCTAACCATGTTACGTTTCTTTGTGATTCATGCCATATTAGTCTACAAAAGTTGATGCCTGAATAAGAGAGCCAGTTTGGTGTAGTGGTTAAGGCACCAGGCTAGAAACCAGGAGTCTGTGAGTTCTAGTTCTTCCTTAGGCCTGAAAGCCGGCTGGGTGACCTTGGGCCAGTCCCTCTCTCTCAGCCCAACTCACCTCACAGGGAGGTTGTTGTGGGGAAAATAGGATGAGGAAGGAGTATTAAGTACGTTCCCCGCCTTGAGTTATTTATAAAAATAATAAAGGTGGGATAAAAATTCTGAATTCTAAAAAAAAATGTGTTATGTGTTTGCTATCACAGTTTGACATGAGTACTCCTCAGAAGTATTTTAATTCATCCTGCTTACTGTATATTCACATTGCTTATACCAGAATCGCTCCCACATAAGATGACTATCCTGGTGTGCAGATACGATTACTCAATATGGTTCTGAGTGTGCCAATACCCTCCTCTCTTTTTGTCATTCTCCTATGTCTTGTGTCTCAATGCCCAAACAGGCATTGAACACTGAGGTATATTTTTTGCAACATGCATTTGTGCTTCCTTCCATAGAACCAACTGATCACTGAAGTTAAAATGGTGGTGCGGGTCCTTTTCCTCTTTATCCCATTGCCAATGTTCTGGGCACTATTTGATCAACAGGTAATGCGCAAAAATACTAAGCAAGGTTTCACTATACGCAGCTCTGATTTTGGGACTCAAAAGCTGGGTAGACACTATACACTGAACCTCGGTACACTAAAATAGGGTTATGTACTTCACACATCAATGTGTTATGGGAATCCAGCCATCTTAGCATGCTGTATGAACTGGTCATCATTTTAAGCCATTGAGGTGAGTTATTTATTTATTTATGAATAGCATGTTATGCAAACCCAGCAACTGTGTTTTCTTAATTGAGCTTTATGTTTTCAACATTACCTGAATCCAGCCAGTAACTACTGTCATGGCTGACTTCCGCTAAAAACACATTTGTATCAGTAACGTTGAGATTCTTTGTTTGATTGAAACGTTTATTTCAATTTTGAAGGACAGTTGCAATGCATGTGACCATTTAAGTCAAACAATGTAAATGTCCACACTAACTTAGGAGTCCATTCCATTATATTCAATTTATTTATTAGATTGATTCAGAAAGAGAATAAGGCTGAATATTGTTGGTCACATATTGCTGATTTTTGTCCTGATGATAGAATAAAATTAATTTCATCTTCAATCTGTGAATTCTTTTATGTTAGAAAATTATGTACAGCGTATTTCTAAGGAATATATGAATATGTGAACACTGATAATCAAAATGGTGCCAGTACAAAAAAAGGGAAAATATATTGTAAAAAAAAGCAATCTAGATGACTGAAACAAGTAAGCATTTGTGTGACTCAATAAATAATATTAATTCCCGAATGATCACATACAGTATATGTCAAGAATTGGGTATTGTGTGGGAAATACTGTATTTGATTCCAATTTAAGGCTGTTCTTCCTTTATCTACTGTGTAAAGCAGAGCTTTCCAAACTGTGTGTCGTGACACAAAAGTGTGTCGCCACACACAGCGTGGTGTGGCGACACACCACCCGGAAGCGGCGGCGCGCGCGTGTACGGTGGCAGCGGCAGCGGCACGGGATCAGTGCTTCCGCGTTTTAGCGGAGGCTGCCGCCGCGTGCACACGCGTGCCGCCGCACACCTCCCCGTGCCGCCGCTGTGCGCACGCGCGACGCCGCCACCGCCACTCGTGTGTCGCCAGCGGCGGCACTTTGGAAAGCCCTGGTGTAAAGGATGACAGCAATCTTTGTCTTATAATAGACAAAGAGAGAATGTATAATATTTTAGCTGAGTGCAGTAACTCTTTCAGATAAAGATGTGAATTTAAGCTATATTTTCATATACAAATGTTATATAGAAAACTATCATTTTAAAATATTTTAATTGCTTTTATTAGTGTAAGAATTTTTTAATTTAATTTAACATTTACTTAAATTAATCTAATTTAATCCAACATTACCTTTTTAATTAAAGGTAATGTTAGATATATTTAAAATGTATGGCAGATGGGAGAAAAAGAAGACAAAGAATGAAATACCATTACATCAAACTAGCTTTAATATAAATATTAGAATAGAATAGAATAGAATAGAATAGAATAGAATAGAATAGAATAGAATAGAATAGAATAGTGTGGGGTAAGATCAGCACATAGAACACCCTTGCTCCGCGAGCTGCATTGGGTACCGGTTTGCTTCCGGATTCAATTCAAGGTGTTGGTTATCACCTTTAAAGCCCTACATGGCATGGGTCCAGGTTACCTGAGGGACCGTCTCATCCCTGTTACATCAATCCGTCCCACCCGGTCATGCAGAGAGGGCATGCTACATACCCCGTCTGTAAGATAATTCCATCTGGCGGGGTCCAGGAGGCGGGCCTTCTCTGCAGTAGCTCCCGTCCTTTGGAACATTCTTCCCCCAGAGGTAAGGTTAGCCCCCTCTCTCTTGGACTTCAGAAAAAAACTGAAGACCTGGATCTGTCACCAGGCTTGGAGTGAGGAGAGAAATAGCCATTCTTGGAGTTGGCTGGTTCCTTAGATCTCCCTGGACCGGTCTTACCTGCTCATGGGATGAAGTACAACTGCCATTACTTGGATTGACTGTAATTTATATTTTTATTGATTCTGATATTTATGACTTTTATTGAATTTTTAAGTGTTGTATTGTGAACCACCCAGGGTCCCTCCTTGTGAAGGAGATGGGCGGTAATATAAATATGATAAATAAATAAATAAAATGGTTAAGGTGGTGGGGACTACAGCAGGGAGATCCAGGTCCTAGACCTGCCTTAGGCATGGAAGTCAGCCTAGTGACCTTTGGCCAGTCGCTCTCAGCCCTAGACTGGAAATCTGGAAAACATCCATCTACCAACCCCACACTGGACTGGCATGGTAGATTACAGTCCTTAACCTTCAATGAAGAGGGCTTCATCCTTGCAGTGGTTTGATTTGTGCTCACACACACACTAATTCTATTTGTATAATTTTTATCATAGCAAAAAGGAAAATGGTATAGAAAAATACTCCCTAATCTTACTCATTAATTCAATAAAGCATCACTTAAAATTTTAAGAATGGAAAACAAACGCATTGAAGATACATTGTTTTGACAGATGTTATTTTAACAAGTAACACAGAAATCTACTGCTCTATAAATTTATCTATTAATGCTTATTCTTTCTACCTGTATAAGCAATTATGTATAATTTCAGGTAGGTCTGTTGAAGTTCACTGTATCTCATTAATAGAATAGATCAGGGTTTCTCAACTTGGGCCACTTTAAGATGTGTGTTGCTGGCTGGGGAATTCTGGGAGTTGCAGTCCACACATCTTAAACTGGCCCAGGTTGAGAAACCCTGGAATAGATGTTTGAGATAGGGTTCATATTGGCCACAGCCAGTAGTGATGAATTATGGGAGTTGTAGTCCAGAAACTTATTTTTCTTTCCTGTCCATAGGGGTCTAGGTGGACTCTACAAGCAACTAAAATGAATGCTGACTTTGTAAGTGGATAAGATTAGTTCCAGACAGTGATATTTCTTCCTTTGAACATTTGAGCAAATGTAATTGTGTAATGGGGCATGGTGGCTCAGCGGGTAAGACGCCAGGCTTGTCGATCGGAAGATCGCAAGTTCAGTGGTTCGAATCCCTAGCCCCGCGTGACGGAGTGAGCTCCCGCACTCGCCCCAGCTCTTGCCAACCTAGCACTTCGAAAGCATGAAAATGCAAGTAGATGAATAGGTACCTCTTCGGTGGGTAGGTAACAGCATTCTGCGCGCATCATGTCGGCCACATGACCGCGGAAGCGTCTTCAGACAGCGCTGGCTCTTCAGCTAACAAACAGAGATGAGCACCGGCCCCTAGAGTCAGACACGACTGCACAAATATGCCGGGGGAACCTTTACCTTTTACCTTTTAATTGTTTAATAAAGATTACACCTTTATTGAGTTTTAAATATGTACATTTTTAATTACAGCCCTATTGACCAGATAAAATAATTCCACAAAGTGAAAGCAGTTTAACATGGAACAGGAGAGAAATAAAGAGTATCCCAAGACTTATAATGTGTCTTGGCTTAGTTAGATCCCAAGATTTCTTAAAGCATTATATTTGGATTTTAGAGTTGCTTCATCATCATCATCATCATCATCATTGTCGTCATCATCATAATCATCATATTGTTATTGTTATCATTATTAGCAATACATTAAATTCAGCTTGAGGAAAAGCTGTAGCCCAATGACAATAAGATACTTTCTACACATAAATTTCAAGTTATGCTTATCCGTTCCTGCTAAGAAAAGGGTGTCAGATAATGGAACTATTAGAAAGCTGCTATTAGGTCAGAGTAGCCTAACTTTCCAAAATTATTGTCTTTCAGAAGAATTGGTTCTATAGTCGTCCTAGCCAGCATGGATTGGAGATTTATTCTGGAGGATATTAGGTTGGATAAGGGTGGATGAGATAATATTGGGATTTGTTGTTTATTCGTTCAGTTGCTTCTGACTCTTCGTGACTTCATGGACCAGTCCACGCCAGAGCTTCCTGTCGGCTGTCGCCACCCCCAGCTCCCCCAAGGTCGAGTCCGTCACCTCCAGAATATCATCCATCCATCTTGCCCTTGGTCGGCCCCTCTTCCTTTTGCCTTCCACTTTCCCCAGCATCAGCATCTCCTTCAGGGTATCCTGTCTTCTCATTATGTGACCAAAGTACTTCAGTTTTGCCTCATTTCCTCAAGTGAGCAGTCTGGCTTTATTTCCTGGAGTATGGACTGGTTTGATCTTCTTGCAGTCCAAGGCACTCTCAGAATTTTCCTCCAACACCACAGTTCAAAAGCATCTATCTTCCTTCGCTCAGCCTTCCTTATGGTCCAGCTCTCGCAGCCATAGCTTACTATGGGGAATGTTGGGGTTTGATAAACCCAGGAATTTACTACTAGATATAAATTATACAGAGAGGCTTGATTTCTAGGTAAAAGGTGAAATATTCTGCACAGTCACCCAATTAGCAGCCATTGTTGTAGGAATGATGTGTCATGTGTGACTCATAACAACAGGTGCTTAGAGTTAGGTTGGGTGTGGTGAATAACGAGAGTGACCTATAATGTGATTGGTCAGGTTCACTATATATGCAGAGACATTCTCATTTCCCATTATTCCCATTTTACCTCGTGAAAGCTGTATCGTTGATGGTGTATCATTTGTTACTTGTGGAAGTGATCTGTAAATACGTATGTATATAAAGTAAATAGGATATTCGATATAACTTCTGTTTGGAGTCTATTTACTGCATAGTACGTGGATCACTGGTGCCTAGGACAGAGGCAGGCCACTCTATCCGCGCTCCCTCTGACAGGGAATACCATTGCTTTAACTATGTGGACCTTTGTTGTCAGTGTGATGTCTCTGCTCTTAACTATTTTATTGAGATTTGTCATTGCTCTCCTCCCAAGAAGTGGATGTCTTCTTGTTTCCTGGCTGCAGTCAGCATCTGCAGTAATCTTTGCTCCTAGAAATACAAAGTCTGTCACTGCCTCCACGTTTTCTCCCTCTAATTGCCAGTTATGAATCAAGCTGGTTGCCATAATCTTGGTTTTTTTGAGGTTTAACTTCAGCCCAGCTTTTGCACTTTCTTCTTTCACCTTCGTCATAAGGCTCCTCAGCTCCTCCTCGCTTTCAGCCATCAAAGTGGTATCATCTGCATATCTGAGATTGTTAATGTTTCTCCCAGCGATTTTAACTCCAGCCTTGCATTCACCAAGCCCAGCACGTCGCATGATGTGTTCTGCGTACAAATTGCATAGGTAGGGTGAGAGCATACAACCCTGCCATACTCCTTTCCCAATCTTAAACCAGTCTGTTGTTCCGTGCTCTGTTCTTACCATTGCTACTTGGTCGTTATACAGATTCCTCAGGAGGCAGACAAGATGACTTGGTATCCCCATACCACCAAGAATTTGCCACAATTTGTTATGATCCACACAGTCAAAGGCTTTAGAATAGTCAATGAAACAAAAATAGATGTTTTTCTGAAACTCCCTGGCTTTCTCCATTATCCAGCAGATATTGGCAATTTGGTCTCTGGTTCCTCTGCCTTTTCTAAACCCAGCTTGTACATCTGGCAATTCTCGCTCCATGAATTGCTGGAGTCTACCTTACAGGATCTTGAGCATTACCTTACTGGCATGTGAAATAAGTGCCACTGTTCGATAGTTTGAACATTCTTTACTGTTTCCCTTTTTTGGTATGGGGATATAAGTTGATTTTTTCCAATCTGATGGCCATTCTTGTGTTTTCCAAATTTGCTGGCATATGGCATGCATCACCTTGACAGCATCATCTTGAAAGATTTTAAACAGTTCAGCTGGGATACTGTTGTCTCCTGCTGCCTTGTTATTAGCAATGCTTCTTAAGGCCCATTCAACCTCACTCTTCAGGATGTCTGGCTCTAACTCACTGACCACACCGTCAAAGCTATCCCTGATATTATTATCCTTCCTATACAGATCTTCCGTATATTCTCGCCACCTTTTCTTGATCTCTTCTGCTTCTGTTAGATCCTTGCCATCTTTGTTTTTGATCATACCCATTATTGCCTGGAATTTACCTCCAATGTTTCTAATTTTCTGGAAGAGGTCTCTTGTCCTGTCTTCTTCCACTTCCGCACATTGGTTGCTTAAAAATAATTCCTTATCTCTTCTGGCTAACCTCTGGAATTTTGCATTTAATTGGGCATATCTCCCCCTATCACTGTTGCCTTTTGCTTTCCTTCTTTCTTGGGCTACTTCCAGTGTCTCAGCAGACAGCTATCTTACCTTCTTGGTTTTCTTTTTCTTGTTCTCCCAGACCATGCTTACCTGTAATTCCAGGTGTCATTTGACTACCCACTTTAGCATTCCAGTCTCCTGTAATGAAAATAACATCTCTTTTTGGCATATTATCCAGTAGGTGCTGCAGATCCTCATAGAACTGATCTACTTCTGCTTCTTCAGCATCTGTGGTTGGGGCATATATTTGGATCGCTGTGATGTTAAATGGCTTACCCTGAATTCGAATTGAGATCATTCTATCATTTTTTGGATTGTATCCAAGCACTGCTTTAGCCACTTTATTATTAATTATGAAGGCTACTCCATTTCTTCCGTGGTCCTCTTGTCCACAGTAGTAGATCTGGTGGTCATCTGATGTGAAGTAGCCTCTATTACCCTCTATTCCTCCCCAGTAGCATTTTGAACATCTTGCGACCTGGGAGTCCCATCTTCCGATGGTATACCGATATATCTCTGATTGTACTGATCCATTTAGTTTTCACGGCAAGAATACTGGGGTGGGTTGCCGTTACCTTCCCCAGGGATCGTATTTAGTCTGACCTCTCTGCCATGACCTTCCCATCTTGGGTGTCCTTTCACGGATTAGCTCATGGCGTTGTTGAGGTGCTCAATCTCCAGCACCACAACAAGGTAATGATCTCCTTTGCTGGAGTATATGAATATGGAATATTCATATACATATAATATGGAATATTAATATGGAGTATATTAATATGAAATATTGGGATAGATGGATCATGTGGATTTAGTCTAAAAAGGCTTCATGTCTTCATGTTTATATTCATTTCCTCATGGAATTCCAGTTTTATGATACCTATAACATTCCTATGCGGTCAGTTAAATTAGGATGTGCATTGAGTTTCATAGTTAAGTGGGGATCTGAATACTTTTTTTCCTTCTTATTATATTGTCTTCCCTAATTCTCAGAGGAACAGTGTTAGAAGGATAAACATGTTCAGTGCTGGGGGAACCTATATGTGAGTGAATGATTTCTCTTTTCTGTGGATATATGGGATCAGCCATAACCTTGGTATAAGAACCAGTTGATTGCTTCTGCACTAAAAGAGCCATGGAATGCTTGACAAACCATAATGTGTAAGAAAGACTTTAATTGGGCTCCGCAAGGATAGCTCACTCAAGTCAAGTCCCCTGTCCCAAAGACCATTTTCCATTCACTAGATCACATCCAGATTACAAAGCAGATTACTAACTCAGGATATTAGACAGAGCAAGATTAAGGTCAATGTCCCTGTAGAACAATATTGAAGCATCACATCAATGCTTCAATATGCATCAATGCTCATTATGCACCATGTCATTCTGAAGAAGCAGAAGTAGATCAGTTCTATGAGGATCTGCAGCACCTACTGGATAATATGACAAAAAGAGAATGCAGACCTGTTTTAAAAACAAGCATTCTTTCTCTGTGATTAACACCACCACCACTCTTTACAGATATAATTACTAAAGAAATAATATGTTCTTCCGTGAGATCTCCATTATGTTCTGCCAGTGATTCGCTTCAAAAGCATTGGTCCTTTCATGTCAAGGAGAAGGTGACCTCAACCATAAAAATAAACCTTTAGCTATAGAGAAGTCACTTAGGTCCCCCACCCCCAATACCATATGTTAGCTACCTGCTTCACCAATGCCACTTCTGCCACTGTTGCCTTATTCTGTTTACTAACCTTTTTTCAATGTTGTTGTGTTTTAGGAAGGAATTGTCCTTCAACCTGACCAAATGCAGGTAAACCAAAGATATTTCCCACTCTGTCTGTTCTCCCATTGAATATTCTGATAGGATTGCAATGATTCATTGAGAAAAAAATTATGGGTGTGGGGGAAGTGCACCATTACAGACTGTATCTTGGAATTCAGTCAGCAGCCATTGGGAATGGTATGACCCTGCAGATATTCATACTGTAAATCAGGGGTGTAAAAAATGTTTTCAAAATTGCCTTATTTATTTATTTATTTATTTATTTATTTATTATTTATTAAATTTCTATGATCGCCCATCTCCCCCCCCCAAGGAGGGACTCTGGGCGGTTCACAGCCACAACATCATTAAAATACAATAAAAAATACAATAAAAATACAAATACAATAAATATAATAAAAACCAAGTGGTAGATGGTTCAAACAGTGAAGCAAAACATATTTAAAATATTTGAGGCGGCTCTAAGAGATCACCCATCCCCAAGCTTGACCACTTTCCTTCTTGCCCCAGGCGAGATCACAGAGCCAGGTTTTTAATTTTTTCCTGAAGTCCAGGAGTGAAGGGGCCTGTCTTATCTCTGGGGGAAGGATGTTCCATAGGGCAGGTGCCGCTGCAGAGAAGGCCCGCCTCCGAGACCCCGCTAGATGGAGCTCTTTCACAGAGGGGGTCCGCAGCATGCCCTCTCTGCAAGATCGGGTGGGACGGGACGATGTAATGGGGATGAGGCGGTCCCTCAGATAACCTGGGCCCATGCCTTATCCCATTCATTTTCCTTAATGAATACATTATTATTTTTTACTTCATCATTCTTCTAAAACAGCTTCTTCAAGTGGTCCTAGGACCCCTGGGGGTCCCCCAAACCGCAAAATCAAAATTATTTGCCAGCCTATGTTGAAAAATAATACAATATTAAAATCCCATCAAACAATTGTGAGAAATGGTAGTGGCAGTGAAGGCGTCAATTTAAAATTTTAATATGGTAAATGTTGATAAATATAACCCATGGAAACAAAAGCTCTTTTGGGATCCTCCATAATTTTTAAAAGTGGGAAGGGGTCCTGAGAGAAAAAAAGTTTAAGAAGCACTTCTCTAAACTATTTGTTTTTTTTTTATTCTGTCACTCAAGTGACATTCATTTTCTCTACTTAATGTTCATTTTGGTTATCCTTTTTCATCTTGACCTGTCTGTATTTTTTTAATTTGGTAGTGATTCTGGCATGTGACAGGAGAAAATGGCAGTGGCCCCAAAAAAGGGCAGCTCTTGTTTTCTCCATGATATGCCCAAACACCTTAGACTGATACATAACCCATGAGATTCTGTGAAAACAGTGGTAACTTTTCAACTCTGACAGATGATCGTCCAGCATCTGTTTGAAGATCTCTAATGAAGGAGAACTTACCACTTCATGTGGCAGCTTGTTCCACTGACTGGCAGCTTGTACCATCAGGAAGTTCCTCCTTGTTTTACTCTAAAGCAGGAGAAAGTAGGAATTAAATTAAGAGTTGTAAACATGAGGTTAGATAGTTTGCCTGTGTTTTCCTTCTTTGCTTCAGAAGATCAGTATTTTGTAGTAAATATGCTATTGAGATATGATATGACTGTGTAAGGGTGAGAGTGTCCTGAAGGAGTTCTTGATAAAGGGCTACTAATTATGGAATTCTGTTGGATCTTAATTTAGTTAATTTTTTGCATCAGCTAAATATCTCTCAAGAGAGCCAGTTTGGTGTAGTGGTTAAGGCACCAGGCTAGAAACCGGGAGACCATGAGTTCATCCTGTCTTGGGCACAAAGCCAGCTGGGTGACCTTTGGCCAGTCACTCTCTCTCAGCCCTGGGAAGCAGGCAAGGGCAAACCACTTCTGAAATATTGCCAAGAAAACTGCAGGGACTTGTCCAGGCAGTTGACAGGAGTCAACACTGACTCAAAGGCATAAAGAAAGAAATATCTATCTTTTCGACCAGACTTTTGGTAGACCTTATTCTGCTTATTCTTATGTATATATTTCTCTCAGTGTTGTCATAGTCCTATGATCCATCTTTATGGTTTTAATTTTTGTAATTTTGGATGGCTCTAGCTTTTTAACTTCAGATAGTATTATTTCATTATATCCAACTTTGGGATTAATTTGAATGAAAAGCAGGAAAGAATGAGAAAGAGATCTAATTATCATACTTTGGACATATTGTGACTAGACCTAGCTCTCTAGAGAAATATGTAATGGTGGGAAAGGTAGAAGGAAAGAGAAGAGGATGACCAAGAGTGAAGTGAAGGGACTCAGCAGTGGGTGCACCTGAAGGACCTGACTCGGAACAGATCCTCATGGAGAAAACTATCTATGTGGTTGCCAAGAGTTGAAAGTGACTTGATGGCAAATTATCTCTATCTCTATCCATCTCCATCTCCATCTCCATCATCTCCATCTCTCCATCATCTCCATCTCCATCTCCATCATCTCCTCTATCTCTCTATCACAGCAAACTGGATTTGAGGAGGAAAGGGTTATTTGAAGCCAGTGTAGGTGCTCATAGCTGCTGTGTGAGTGCACACATTTGGAATCACCTGTTCCCCTTCAAATATGGATTACTGCACATTCCTACTCTGTGTGTATCTGTCCGTGTAAATTGTTTCCTCAGAATAAGTTGTTCCCAAGTCCCATAAGCACCAGGATTTGCAGGGAGGATAACAAAATCTGCAAGCTGGCATTGCAATCCAAACCCCTTCCCTTTTGTATATACATCAATGTTAAACATACAAAACGGATGGGGCCGGGGCTTTGATTGTGATGTTGTACCTGCCATTTTACAGATTTTGCACACACACACACACACACACACACACACACACACACACACACTCTCCTAATGCCCTGTTGCCTGTAAGGTTTATTCCCTACTAAATTACTTTAGGATTGTATCCTTACTAATAATGAATTAATAATTTCCTGCAATCTTTGGTATTTCAGTTCTTAAACCCTCTCTTGATCCTTGTCTTCATCCCAGTCTTTGACTTTGGACTGTATCCCTTGTTAAACCTGTGCAAACTTAATTTCACGTAAGTACCTAAGAAGAAAACTCTGTGGTTCCACTGGTGCCCGCTGAACATATTGGGTTACAGGTCCTATCATCACCAGCCAAAGTATGGCCACAGTTGGTTAGTGCTGAGGAGACCTTGCCCAACCTACCTTGAGGCTGCCAGACTGGGGAGAGTGGGGTAGTGTCTCCTTTCTTTTAAAACTTACAGAGCAAATTCATGCATACTTGTACACTGGAAATATCTAAACTTATTAACTATAAAACCAGAATATATAAGAAAGTGAAGTAACAGGAAGAGAATTTACTTTAACTTCTGCAAGGTATATGTTTTAGAAAAACATAAATTCTCTTTCAGCTTCTCTGCAATAAAAAAAAAAAGTCAGGCAGGCTATTTTGCAGGTTTTAGGTCACAGGTTCACACAACCTGCCAAGATAAGATGGTTTGCTTAATTTCAGCTCAATGTATTATATGAACCCAGCCATTATGCTTTGTAAACCATGGTTGATGGCTTCTGTATGCTCTGTGAACCTAACCAATTGTGGTTTAGTCAACAAATAACAAGATTAAGGAAACCATGGCTTATTGTGAACTATGAACCCAGTTATTCTTTTGCAGCTATGCATGCAAGCAGGCCCTGCAACCCCAATTCATTTTAGTTGTCTGCACAACAGGCCCCAATATTTTTCTTCAAGGGCAGGAAGTCTTCATGAATTAAAGCATCCTTTTAATATGCCCTTTACCAGTTCTGGGATATTCACCTGCAAATCCCCTCTTTTGACTCTTTCCATCGTGACAGAAATATTTGGAGATGTGCACTTTATTTCTAATATCCTTTCAGCTCAATAATCCCACAAAATTTTTCTGTCTCACTTCTCAGAAGTGAACTGGCCCTAAATCATTAGTTGTACTTTCCTCCACTTCACACATTAACTAAATGCCAAGCTCAGTTCCCTCCTCAAAGAGCTAAGAGGAACTTAATGGGAAACTTGCAAGCAGGGAGCATTTTAAAAAATAGCAAATCCATCTGAATAGACCTTGAAAATGTTCCATATATATTATGGAAACATTCAATTCAAGGATTGCTTGATTCAGCTGAATCAAATGCATGTGGCTTAAATGCAGTGATCTCAGACTTGGAGGGATGCTGTACATTATTCTAATTAAGTTGTATTTATTTACTTTCAGGCCCATTAAAAAGATGGCAACTGGCATGATCCTGGCCAGTCTGGCATTTGCAGCTGCAGCTATTGTGGAACTCAAGATAGAGGTAAGTGCTGAGTAGCGTCTATAGGCACAGAGGTAGAGATGCAAACTTTCTACATTCATGCACCATTGGCCATTTTTCTGATTTGCACTGTGTTATTAATTGCTCATCAATGTGCTAAAAAAGAAACTGGCTTCTGTACTTGGAAATGAGGCTGAAGGGTAAAGAACTTGTGACTCTGTGGACTCTAACCAATCCACTGAAATCTCAATTAGTAACAATTTACACTCACATGACCCCAAGTTTTATTTTGCTGTTGGCACACTCTTTTCTCTTAATTAGGAAAATGTTATGCCTATCCCAGTTCCCAAAGAAAGCTACATTCAAGTCCTGAATTTGGCAGACAGCAATGTTGAAGTGACTATTGAGGGTTATGACTTGTTCTGGCAGCCGATCAAACCTTTTCAGGTGAGCTGGTGCATTATATGTTTATTTTCCGTTTACCTCAGCAAAATCCAGTACAAATATTTTTGTTTATGTCAACAGACAAAGCCATTCAAACATACTTACAGGTAGGTCAATCCTGGTTTTGTTGTGATTATCACTATTCAGTACTTGATGCTCTAGATCAGGGTTCCCCAAATTGGTCAATATTGACCCCCAAGGGTCAATGGGATTATCCAAGGGGTCGATAAATGGCTGGGGGTCAAAAGAGGGTCAGTAAGTGTCTGGGGGGGGTCAATAGGTGATCGATAAATGATAGAAGGTCAATTGGGGTCAATTAATCTTTTGGGGTCTCTGTAGAGCTCCAAGCCAGTCCCTAGTCCTGAAGGTGAGGTGGCTAGGGTGAGACAGTGTTACCCAGGACTAGTGTAGAAATGCCCTTGATTGAGCCTTTGTTGTATCTGTGGTTCAGACACCAAGTACCCATCTCCTTGTCCCCAAAAGGATACACATTCTGCACAAGGAATGTCGATGAAGGTTCTCAGTCATCCAGATGGAATTGTCTGTAGCTTGAATCATGTCAACTGGATTTCTATTTTCTCAGTGGAAACATTTTGCTCCTTATCCAAGAAGCTTCTTCAGTCTGAGCAAAGTTTGTAAGGGAATCCTTAAATATGTTTCTAGGGTGGCTGTGTGACCTTGCACCTGGGGCTAGGTCATGGTTATTTGAGATGTTTATTTCTAAGTCCCTTTATCATCCAAAGGAGGATCGTTAAGATTACCTTGCTGTTGTTGAGATTGCGAAATGGTCTCACTCCTCACTCTGAGCTCTACATTGGAGAAACCAAACAACCTTTGTACAGGAGGATGGCCCAACACAGGAGGAGCAACACCACAGGACCAGAGTCAGCAGTTTACCTTCATCTAAAGGAAAAAGGACACTCATTTGAGGACATTAATGTTCACATTTTAGACAAGGAAGATAAGTGGTTTGAAAGAGGGGTCAAGGAATCCATTTATGCCAACTTGGAAAATCCTTCTTTGAATAGAGGTGGGGGCCTCAGGCACAATCTCTCCCCTATTTTCATTCCTGCTTTGTCTTCTGTGCCTAGGAAGATTAAGACCATTTCGCAATCTCAACAACAGCAAGGTAATCTTAACGATCCTCCTTTGGATGATAAAGGGACTTAGAAATAAACATCTCAAATAACGTATTGTCGAAGGCTTTCACAGCCGGAGTTCAATGGCTGTTGTGGGTCTTCCGGGCTGTGTGGCCGTGTTCTAGAAGTTGTGGTTCCTAACGTTTCGCCAGCATCTGTGGCCAGCATCTTCAGAGGGCAGGAGCACAGATAGAAGCAAAATCTCTGCATTTTGCTATATAGATTTTATATATATTTATATAGATTTTGCTTCTATCTGTGCTCCTGCCCTCTGAAGATGCTGGCCACAGATGCTGGCGAAACGTTAGGAACCACAACTTCCAGAACACGGCCACACAGCCCGGAAGACCCACAACAGCCATCTCAAATAACCATGACCTAGCCCCAGGTGCAAGGTCACACAGCCACCCTAGAAACATATTTAAGGATTCCCTTACAAACTTTGCTCAGACTGAAGAAGCTTCTTGGATAAGGAGCAAAACGTTTCCACTGAGAAAATAGAAATCCAGTTGACATGATTCAAGCTATGTACAAGGAATGGTTCTTGCTCATGTCCACAAAGAGGCAGATCCCAACCCCTCTCTCTGGGGAGACAAAAGATGTGAGTCCTTAAAAAAAAACATGGCAGAAGCTGCAAATGGAACCTGGGAAAAGCACAGGACTAAGGTCTCCTTGTAGCCTTATATTAAAGTGTAGAATTTCCAGGAAAAAGGGAAAATCCAGTAAGGGAATCAGAAGATTCTTTTGCTATGGAAATCCTGCTATTTTTGAAGAAATAGGTAAATATTCTAGCTGGTAGTTGCTTAAGTCTTTAGTTTCTGTTGTATTATGCTCACGCAAAATTAAGACTCACTGCCTTTACAGTATCTGTCAATACAAATCTCAGGAAAATCTGTTTCAAGTTAGCCTGAATCATATTTAATTATTTTTTAGCATTATAGTTAGGCTGACCATATTTCCTTGAGACAAAAACAGGACATTGGGATGGCAAAATGGGACGGGGTCTTATGTAATATTCCGTTTTCATGAAAAAGACAGGGGTCCCTACCCCACGGTCCACACGATTGGCTCCTGCCTGCAAACCCCGCCCCCGGTCCACGCAATTGGCTCCTGCCTGCAAACCCCACCCCCCAGTCTGCCCTCCTCTCTGCCTCTCCGCCTTCCTTTGCCACACGCTGATAGGCAGGAGGGCTTCCTCTTCCGGGCTGCTTCCAATTGGCAGCTCCGGCTCAGATCCTCCTTCCACGCCATTCCCACCGGGTTTAAAAAACAGGACAAAATTGAGATTTTTATCAAAACGACGGGACAGTTGAAAAAGCTAAAAAAACGGGACTGTCCTGTTCAATACGGGACGTATGGTCACCCTAATTATAGTCTACCTTTCTTTCAGGAATTCAACACATTTTTCTTCTTTAAATGTCCTCTCTCTCCCCAGGGCTGAAACTTCCAGTCACATGCTTCTAAGCTACATAGCCAGGCGGTTGCAATATAGATCTTTTTTCCAACTTTTATCATTGACGTTTTAATCACAAGAAAGGCACCACTGATTGTGAATGCCCTCTCCTCTCATACACCGGGTTAGGAGAGAAGACCAGGGAAGGCACCCCTTAGAATAGTGTTTCTCAACCCTGGTGGCTTTAAGATGTGTGGACATCAACTCCCAGAATTCCCCACATCTTATAGCCACCATTGTTGAAAAACATTGCCCTAGAAGATAGGTGATGGCAGTGGCAGCTACCAATCCCTACCCTAAAGCAGGGGCAAGACCAGCGTGAGAAAATCCAAAGGGCTTCTGGGAGGGAAGGGCTTATTTTTTTTAATTTAATTTTTTTTAATTTATTAATTTTTATCCCGCCTTTATTATTTTTTATAAACAACTCAAGGTGATGAACATACCAAATACTCCTTCCTCCTATTTTCCCCACAACAACAACCCTGTGAGGTGAGTTGGGCTGAGAGTGTGTGTGACTGGCCCAAGGTCACCCAGCCGGCTTTCATGCTTGAGGCGGGACTAGAACTCACAGACTCCTGGTTTCTAGCCCAGCGCCTTAACCACTAGACCAAACTGGCTCTCCAGCTCCAGTTGACACCTCCAGCTCCCCCCCACCCCTGGGCTCAACTGTTCCACTATACCCTTATTATCATGCATTCTTCCCACAGGATAGACAATATTTTAATAACTGCTTTCTTCCATTACTTATTTTTCTTAGAAGTGTATTGATTCTGAAATATGGGGACAATATAATTGATTTATTCAATGATAATATTAGATTTTGAATGAATAAGGTCATACATATGAAACACTTTGAATGGTATAATGTTATAGAAAATACGTCATTTGATTTTAAATATTTTTTAATAATTTTTTTCTGTTTAGCTTTGATATGTTTGTATTATTGTATCCTCCTCCTCCTCCTCCTCCTCCTCCTCCTCCTCCTCCTCCTCCTCCTCCTCCTCCTCCCATTTGCTGTGATCCACCCAGAAATGTTTTATTTCATGGAAACTACAGATACAGGTCACCATCTCAGGATTCTTCCTTTCATCAAGGCTTGAAAACGTGTATGGATACACTGATCTAGTTAAATTCAAATTTTATTTTTTAATGGAAAAATGCAAAGTGTGTTTGAAATTTATTCTTCATTACTAAATGAGAAAAACTTTATTACATATATAGATTAAAATGTATTTCTTTTTGCTCAGGATCCTGCGGAATACTCCAAATTAATCCTCAATAGTGATCAACAACAACTTCATTTTAAGATACAGTACCAAGGATTATTTTCCACAGTTAATCATTTGATCCGGGAAAAGTCAGTGAACAGCTTAATTATCTACAAGAGAGAAGGAAACCTAACAAGCAATATAGTAAGTTGGAAATCAAATGGGGGCAAAGTCAGATATATGAGAATACAGGCATATAAATAAGAACTTCTTATTTCATAGCAAAAGGAAGATAGATGCTTTTGAACTGTGGTGTTGGAGGAAAATTCTGAGAGTGCCTTGGACTGCAAGAATATCAAACCAGTCCATACTCCAGGAAATAAAGTCAGACTGCTCACTTGAGGGAATGATATTAAAGGCAAAACTGAAGTACTTTGGCCACATAATGAGAAGACAGGATACCCTGGAGAAGAAGCTGATGCTAGGGAAAGTGGAAGGCAAAAGGAAGAGGGGCCGACCAAGGGCAAGATGGATGGATGATATTCTGGAGGTGACGGACTCAACCATTGGGGAGCTGGGGATGGTGACAGCTGACAGAAAGCTATGGCGTGGGCTGGTCCATGAAGTCACAAAGAGTCGGAAGCAACTGAACGAATAAACAACAAATTTCATAGCAACAGTCCACCAAATCTTGGATAATAAATCCATTAGCTGTGTTAATTCAGTTTCCCAGCTATAATAGTTGAAATTTTATATAATTCTAATCTTCCAGAAAGCCCTTAAAACATGGTTTTTCCAGCAACCGTGGGGATCCCATGCGAACAGGGAGCCTGCAAGATGGTTGTGTTGTGATTAGAATGTTGTCCACTCTCCCACAATCTTGGTTTTTTATTTATGTCAAAGTGTTTTTAATAGTGGTTTATATTTGTTTTTAACTTTTTGTTTGTTGTATGCTGCCCAGAGTCATGTTTGTGGGATGGGTGGCTATATAAGTTTGCTACATAAATAAATAAATAATAAAAGCATATCCAGTGCCATAAAATCCACAATATTCCCAAAGATGGCAGATTGCCTGAGATTTATTAGAGGAAGCTATCACTGTTGTATAATCAAGCACTTAAGCACAGCATCTTTTGAGGAAGTATCACAATACTATCACTAAGAGATAACCAGTGTTTATCTGGTAAGTCAAGATGGACATATGATTACTCTTTTTGCCCTTACAAGTAGTCTTAACTGCATCTGCCCTCACTTCTGAGCTGCTAGACCTAATTTAAGCTGCCAAATGTGACGTTGGGAAATCAGAATAAAGCCAAGTTGAATGGCAAAGCCTAGAAAAATAGTACTAGACGAGAATGTTTCCTCCAAAACAACTTCCCAAGTTTGCAAAAAAGCTTTAAAATGGTAAAGAAATAAAACAATTAGTGATATGATTATTTATTAATTCCCTTACCAGAAGTTTCCAAAAAGATCATATCAAAGCTATCAGAATAATTACACTTACATTTGACAACTGGGAACAGCAAAACATTAATGCAAAGCATAGTTCTAGCTTTTTAACAAGTTATCACAACAAACCATATTTCTTGTATTAAAGCCAATCCTCATTTCAGCAAATTAAATACTTCTGTTCACATCCCAGTTTTATTAAGACTCTTTACATATGAACTTTATGTTGACAGAATAGGTCAGGTGATTAAGAGAACTTCTTGCTTTCTACATATAAGCAGCAAAATAGAGCCAAAATCATGACAGCATCTTTTCCACTGTTCGCCATTTTTGCACAATAGAATCTGCAGAACCAAAATTTAATTTTTCTTGCCTTACCTTTATATAATTTGCTCATCAACTTCACAAAAGTAAATATTTAGACCAAACCATTTGATCTAATAAGATGTTTAAAAGAATTTAAGGAGTGTTTATTTATTTATTTATTTATCACATTTATCACCACCCAACTCCCCCAAGGGGGACTCTGGGCGGTTTACAATGAAATTAAAATCATTAACGTACAATTATAAATAGATTAAAATACACAGTAAATAACAGTTTAGAGCAGAGCTTTCCAAACTGTGTGTCGCGACACAAAAGTGTGTCACCACACACAGTCTGGTGTGTCGCCACACAACCCAGAAGCGCTGATCATCATCAGCGCTTCCGGGTTTTCCCGCGGTGACACACCAACTGCAGCGCGCAAAACCCGAAAGCGGCAGCAGTGCTTCCAGGTTTTTGCGCGCTGCCGCAAGGACGGCACTTCCGGGTTTTCCCACGGCGACACACCAACGCCAGTTGGTGTGTTGCCGCGGGAAAAACTTTGGAAAGCCCTGGTTTAGAGTATAATAAATATAATAAAATCCAATAGCAGAATCTTCTTAAGTTTGTGAAAAGGGCACTCCAGGGCTAATCTAAGGTGCTACCCATCTCCAGGTATATACATTCTCCTTCCTGCCCCAAGCATACTGACAAAGCCAGGTTTTGAGGTTTTTTTTGGAAGTCTAGGAGCGAGGGGGACTGTCTGATCTCTGGTGTTACAGGTGTCCTCCTTGGGACACCCAAAATTGTCCGTGCGGCTGCATTCTGGATCAGTTGTAGCTTCCGGATATTCTTCAAGGGTAGCCCCATGTAGAGCGCATTACAGTAGTCTATGTGGGAGATAACCAAGGCATGAGTGACCGTTCGAAGGGCCTCTCGTTCCAGGAAGGGGCGCACAACACGAAGTTGAGCAAAAGCCCTCCTGGCCACGATTGCCACCTGCTGTTCGAGCAGGAGTCATGAGTCCAAGAGGACCCCCAAGTTATGCACCGGATCTGTCTGGGGCAGTGCAACCCCATCCAGAATTAAAGATGACAATTTCCCAGATGCCGAGGAGCCATTAATCCACAGCCACTCCGTCTTACTAGGGTTCAGTCAAAGCCTGTTTTTCCCCATCCAGCCCCCTACAGCCCCCAGCCCCCAGGCACTTGGACAGGGTGGTCACTGCATTGGAGTGTTCCTTCTCCAATATTGTATTTGCTTTCTTCATAACTCCAGATTTCATTCTACTGAACCCGAGAACCTTCGTCCCTTCCCTTCCTTGCCTTTCCCATGAAATTTTGAAGCAAACATTTGTCCTCAGGACCTCCATACAATGGATCCTGCATAAATACTAGATCATCATACATGTTGATGTTTCTCTTATTTACCTTCCTTGTTCACTAATAGAGCATGATAGAAGTTAATATATCATCTGTTTTCTGTTTCGGCCCAACTGTTTTTGTGGGGGCTTTAGAAAGAAAATGGGTTCAGTAATTTCTCCATGTATTTCATGGCATCAGAGTTATTGATGAAAAATTTGTCTTTGTCAGAGAGCATCGATAAGCTAGCTTGGATGGATCCACTAGTGAGATGCTAATCAGCTTGAATTCATGATCAAGGGAATGTTGTTGCTGACTCTTTACAAACTACTTGTTCATTATTAATTATGTTTACCTACTCTTTGTTTTATAACACATTATCTGCTTACCAATATCTAGCCACCATAAAACTCCAAAGCCTTTTATGCCTGGAAGGAAAAAAAAGAAGAGAAAAAGAGAACAATTTTCTTCCTCTGGAGAACTATAATCTAAAAAGCATGATGATTAGTGGGAGGAAACATGTTACGATCTGCCATCTTATATTATGGACCTCATTATCTATCACCATTATTATTAGCAGCATCACCATGGCCCTTTCACTTGTTCTGTTTGTGTGCCTTTACATTTTCTCTGCTGCACATGCCTCCTGAATTACAAAGGTTGTTTTTAAAGGGGCCACCATCACTAGGAAAACCTAAACATTTGCCACTAAATAAACTTGTCCAAATTCCTTTTGACTAACATATAAGGTTCAGACTGACAAACCTCTTCCAAGTCCTTTGCTACCAAAAATGAAAATACTTTCTAGTCTCACATCAGCTTTCTATTCCTATATCAGCTTTCTTTCTATTTTTCTGCTAAATCTTTTCCTCCTGACTTTCAGCAGTGTATTTGTCAAATATCCTCCCTCTTTTTGCACCTTATTTCTGAATCACACAAGATGTTGGACTTGATGAACAAAACATGATGATGATGTCTTCCGACTGTTGGGTTTCCTAGGCCAGTTGAATTCTGTTGATAGTTCTGTGGGTGACACAAACAGAATGGAGTATTAGCTCCATTCATGGCTCTGTGTAGGTCTGTCCTCTCTGTATACTCTTTTTCAGTTCTTCTTCCTCTCCAAAATCTGTGGTAAGCCATGGTTTGTTTTAAGCATGGTTTGTTCACTAAGCTGAGATTACACATTAACAAGCCATTAACAAGGTTTACAAACCACAGCTTGTTTGACAAAACCGATTGTTATAGGGGTTCTCAAATGTGGGTTAGGATGCCATTAGGGGTAACAAGCAACTGAGAAGAGGGTCATAATTAATTTTTAAAAAACTAGTCAGGCTTGCATGGACAAAGTAGGAGTACTGACAAAACTGGCTCTGGGCTTTGCTTCACATTTTGCCCATGGAATCCCACAGTGGGCAGTTGTCATACCTCATAGTTTGAGAACCTTAGCGATTAAAATTTAATTGTTAAAAGTAACTGGTATATTTATCTCTTGCCCAACCCAAACACCAATTAAATCATTAATTTTATTCATGGGGGGCAGGGAGCACACAAATTCATTTACAGGTAGTCCTCAGTTAAGAACGACAATTGGGACCGGAATTTCCATTGCTCAGCGATGCGGTCATAAAGCGCAACAACATGTAACTGTGTTGCTTTGCAATGGAAATTCTGGCGTTTCCGGTTGCTGTTGTTAAGCAAATCACCACGGGTCATTAAGGGAGGATGTCACGTGGTCGCCATTTGTGACCTCCTGCCAGCTTCCCCATTGACTTTGCTTGTAGGAAGCCGGCAAAGAAGGTTGCAAATGGTGTTCATGTGTCTGTGGAATGCTGCAACTGATGTAAGTACGAGGACCGGTTGTACCTACCACTCATTCAGCACTGTCGTAAGTTCGAACGGTCGCTGAACGAGTGGTTGTTAAATGAGGACCACCTGGTACTGAATCATTTTAGAGGATTACATTGAATTACAGTTTAGAGGGGTGTGTAAACTCAGCTCAAGTTTCATAAGCTCATCTGCTTTTGTCAGTCAGTAGGCCTAGTTCAGAACAGAGTAACACATGTTGGCAGAACAAGTTCCCATTGCAGGCAAGAAAGTAGAGGGTTTTGGGCACATTGGAAAAATATCCCACTTGCTTCATACACCAAGGAGCCTGACCATCTTTGATCTCTCTTAGGGATCTCTCTAATGGAGTTCAAGCCACTTACAACTTGATATAAAGTTTCTTGAAAGCATCTCCCTCCATTTACCAGGTTCACATTCTGGACTCCTGTTTTTCATTGTGGATTCTTTGCTAGTTAGGAAGTCTTCATGTAGGCAGAAATTGTATATTGATTTTCTCTCTCTTTGGTTTTAGATTGAAGACCTGCAGAAAAAGCCATCAGAAGGAATGGCAGCTGTGAGGTGTGGACTGGCTTTGAATATTGGGGGGGGGGGGGATTCTAGATATAACTCCCCAGTTTAACAGAAATTATTAGCTCTGGCTCAGCCAGATATTGGGCTTCATCAGTGCATTTTGAGAGAGACAAAATGTAATTAGGTGGTAGTTATGTTTGTCATGGCTATGCCCATCAGCACAACACACAACAAGGTGGCACAGTAAGGAAAGAATATCATTATGCTGTTCAAGTGCAGGCTAGACCATCATCTGCTGGGAATGGTTAATCTGATTCTTACATTGAATAGGAGATTGGATTCAATGGCTTAAATACCCCTTCTAGCCAATGGTCAAAGAAGGGAGGCTCTCCTAAACCAACAGTGTGGAGTCAATGTCCTTCTATAACTTGCTAAGCTGCAGATCTCAGCAGCTCCAGCCAGTGTGTCCAATGGTGAGAGTTATTAAGCATTGTAATATACTGTAATATTGGGAGGGCCACACATCCCTACCTTATCCCATGCTGTTACTGGCAGGAAATACAAGGTTGTGATGAATGCAGGGAATGGCTGGAAATAGTTCTTAGTAGAGGTGCTACTGCCTGGAGTGTCCATTGCAGACAAGGTAGCAATATGCACTAGACACTCCAGGACAACAGTCTGCCAAGCATCTATGCAGCATGTCAGTGCAACCACACCAGCTTCTGTACCTGTCCCTGTGAAGGGCTTGGATGTTGACTCAGTGATTTGGTGGTATAAACACATGTAGTTGTGGGGATCTGGTGGGAAACTTTAAATCAACTGAGCTGCAGCAAAAGCATTTGCCATCTAAAGGGTTCTGAGAGAAAGCAAATTGAGGAATACTGTCTCATTTAGACAATCATGCAGATGATCCCTCCACCTCTCCAACTCAAATCTAGTATGGGAATCAAGTGGAATCACAGCAGACAAGATTAGTCTAAGCAAGTAAAGCCTGGGCCAGACAGACAATATGAAAACATTTTTCTGAGTAAAGGGTAGACAAAAGCAGGGGCTTGGGCAATTCCAAATGAACTCTAGTTGAAGCTCTCTTCTACTATGGGATGTTGTCTCAACAGCAAGGGAAAGCCATCTAAAATTTTACATGGTTTGGAAGGCATTACCCAGGTTAATCCGTCTTCCCTAGAGGACTGGGTTGGGTTCTGAAACAACTCACATCTGGTTATTGCAGGAGGTAACTCCTGTATGATGGGAAAGGCAGTGTTCAGTGCTGTATCGTGGTTAAGGTACTGAGGAGACTAGGATTCTGATCCACCTTCAGCCATGGAAGTTCATTGGATAACTTCGGACCAGTCACTCACTCAGCCCAACCTTTCTCACAGGGTTGTTGTTGGGTGGAGTGTTATGTACACTAGCTTTAACTCCTGAATGAAAGGTGGGACATTGATCTTCTCTATCTGTCTATCATCTATCATCGATCTATCTATCATCTATCTATCTTTATCTATCTCCCTCCCTCCTTCCCTCCCTCAGCAGGTTTTTGTCAAGTGGTTGAGTAGTAAAAAGTTCCTAAATAAAATATTGATTAATCTCCCATCCATCCCCAAAAAGAGAAGCCTAGTTCTTTGTCACATTTGAGTCTTCTGTTGCTCAGTGTAACTCTTAAAATTAGGAGAACCATGGAACTCCTTTTTAACAGAGTGAATGTTTACTTAACATAATGATTAGGAAAGAATAATTACATAATGATTAGAGAAGAGTCATAAAGAAGAATCATGTTTAATCTCAACCCCCCTCTCTCTCTGTGAAAGATCATGTTTTTCCTTAGTCAATGTTCTTCTGAATGTTTTTAGATGAGAGAACAAGCAATTTTCATTTTCTTTCTCCTAGAAAGGAAGGGCATAATACTGCATTGTCTTGAGGGTATTAGATATATAAGGACAGGGAAACAATGATTAGTTTGTGGTCTTTTGTTTGGCTAGCTTAGCATAAAAATTGAGAGGTAGATGAAGCCCTCTTTAACTGTATGCCTTCAGTAAACTATTGGATGCTTTATTTTACGTTATTCATTTTCTGTCATGATGAAATCAAGTTTACTTACAGGTTCATTAATACATTGGAATGGGATGTCAACATCACTCTTGGTGATGAGGAGTTCACCACTGTTAACAAAAGTTACAGTGTTTCAGACTACAGGATCCTACCAAGGGGAAGGTGAGTATGAGAGATTTTGAGGGGCTAAAAAATAAATAGGAGGAATTTTAGACATCGCAACCAATGAAAGGGACAGGAGTTCATTAACTGTTTGTGTCATAAACAGCAGCTCAGTCCAGGCTACAAAAAGCCTGGAAAGAAGAGACTCAAAAAGTTCAAAGAGATTGTGCCTTAATGAACTCACTAAGAGGGCTGAGGTACTTCAGTTTCCAAGGTTCTGTAGCTTACCCTTAATTCTTGCATTAAAACTCCTTATTGACATCTATGTGTTTCTTGCTTCCTTGCTAGGCTGACCATACGTCCCGTTTTGAACAGGACAGTACCATTTTTTAAACAATTCCCGACTGTCCCGTCGTTTTAAGAAAAATATCCATTTTGTCCCGTTTTTGAAAGTTCCTGCGGCGAAGCTTTGGCCACATAATGAGAAGACAGGATACCCTGGAGAAGATGCTGATGCTAGGGAAAGTGGAAAGCAAAAGGAAGAGGGGCCGACCAAGGGCAAGATGGATGGATGATATTTTGGAGGTGACGGACGTGACCTTTGGGGAGCTGGGGATGGTGACGGCCAACAGGAAGCTCTGGCATGGGCTGGTCCATGAAGTCACGAAGAGTTGGAAGCGACTGAACGAATAAACATCAAAATAGACATTAGTGTCCATACAGACCATCACAATCTCAGCACCTGGCATATTTACTTAAAACAATTAGGTATTAGTTAATACAAAAAATCTCTAGAAAGTCACCACTATCCAGATGCACTGTATTCAATAGATAAATGCTCTGTCCTATGAATAAAACAGCAGGTTCATGTGTCTCACTTGGAATAATTGTTTTCTAACATGATTGTCCTCCCAATATGTTGAGGTATTTTACTTAACTCAGACTTCCCTTCACAAGTGGTAAAGAAAAGGATGAAGATTGGGGAGAGGCTGTTTGCTACAGTTCACTGCTTCTGTTTGCCCTACCAAAAGAAAAGGTTAGGATATACAGGAAAGGATATTGAGTATTCGATTCTTTGCAGGAAGATACAGGGCTAGATTTTCTAGCTGATTGTTTCCATCATTATAACCATTCTATATTTGAAAAAGGAACACAAGAGAGACTGTGCTGGAAGAAATATTGGGAGAGGTGCACAGATGTTTTCTTAGACCAGGGGTGGGGAACGTCCGGCCCGCGGGCCATATAAGGCCCACAAAATCATTTGGTCTGGCCCTGCCAAGGCAACCGCAGGTGCCCGCAAACCCTGCCCCCCAGTGTGCGTGATTGGCTCCCGCCCGCAAACCCCACCCCCCAGTGCATGTCATTGGCTCTTGTCCACAAACCCCGCCCCCGGTCCGCAGATGTTATTATAAATATCAAAATGGCCCTTGGCAGAAAAAAGGTTCCCCACCCCTGTCTTAGACAAAGTATATCAGTGGAGGCTACCAACTGTCCTTCAAAGCTGTTGCCCAGCGTCATTTATCAATGTTGCTCTCAGTTTAGGTCTCCTAACCGGAGAGGCCCCTAACTGAACCTAGGACCACTTGTCTGCCAAAGCACTGAACTATATGCTCTTCCTCTTTCTGAGAGAAGTGTGTGCATGATGTACGTCACCTAGCTACTTAATATTCTACTACATTGATAGGGGACCTGTTACTCTTCCAAAGTTGAATTAAAATTCCCATCAGTCCCAGACAGCCTGCACCCTGGCCAGTGTGCTGGAAGAATACTAGAAAACAGAGAATTTTATGTCACCAGGATGTTGTTGTTTATCCGTTCAGTCGTTTCCGACTCTTCGTGACTTCATGGACCAGCCCACGCCAGAGCTTTCTGTCGGCTGTCACCATCCCCAGCTCCCCAATGGTTGAGTCCGTCGCCTCCAGAATACCATCCATCCATCTTGCCCTTGGTCGGCCCCTCTTCCTTTTGCCTTCCACTTTCCCTAGCATCAGCTTCTTCTCCAGGGTATCCTGTCTTCTCATTATGTGGCCAAAGTACTTCAGTTTTGCCTTTAATATCATTCCCTCAAGTGAGCAGTCTGCCTTGATTTCCTGGAGTATGGACTGGTTCGATCTTCTTGCAGTCCAAGGCACTCTCAGAATTTTCCTCCAGCACCACAGTTCAAAAGCATCTATCTTCCTTCGCTCAGCCTTCCTTATGGTCCAGCTCTCGCCGCCATAGGTTACTACAGGAAATACCATTGCTTTAACTATGCGGACCTTTGTTGTCAGTGTGATGTCTCTGCTCTTAACTATTTTATCAAGATTTGCCATTGCTCTCCTCCCAAGAAGTAGACGTCTTCTGATTTCCTGGCTGCAGTCAGCATCTGCAGTAATCTTTGCGCCTAGAAATACAAAGTCTGTCACTGCCTCCACTTTTTCTCCCTCTATTTGCCAGTCATCAATCAAGCTCGTTGCCATAATCTTGGTTTTTTTGAGGTTTAACTGCAACCCAGCTTTTGCACTTTCTTCTTTCACCTTCGTCATAAGGCTCCTCAACTCCTCCTCGCTTTCAGCCATCAAAGTGGTATCATCTGCATATCTGAGATTGTTAATGTTTCTTCCAGCGATTTTAACTCCAGCCTTGGATTCCTCAAGCCCAGCATGTCGCATGATGTGTTCTGCGTACAGGTTGAATAGGTAGGGGGAGAGTATACAACCCTGCCGTACTCCTTTCCCAATCTTAAACCAGTCCGTTGTTCCGTGCTCTGTTCTTACCGTTGCTACTTGGTCATTATACAGATTCCTTAGGAGGCAGACAAGATGACTTGGTATCCCCATACCACCAAGAACTTGCCACAATTTGTTATGATCCACACAGTCAAAGGCTTTAGAATAGTCAATAAAACAGAAATAGATGTTTTTCTGAAATTCCCTGGCTTTCTCCATTATCCAGCGGATATTGGCAATTTGGTCTCTAGTTCCTCTGCCTTTTCTAAACCCAGCTTGTACATCTGGCAATTCTCGCTCCATGAATTGCTGGAGTCTACCTTGCAAGATCTTGAGCATTACCTTACTGGCATTTGAAATAAGTGCCACTGTTCGATAGTTTGAACATTCTTTAGTGCTTCCCTTTTTTGGTATGGGGATATAAGTTGATGTTTTCCAATCTGATGGCCATTCTTGTGTTTTCCAGATTTGCTGGCATATGGCATGCATCACCTTGACAGCATCATCTTGCAAGATTTTAAACAGTTCAGCTGGAATACCGTCGTCTCCTGCTGCCTTGTTATTAGCAATGCTTCTTAAGGCCCATTCAACCTCACTCTTCAGGATGTCTGGCTCTAACTCACTGACCACACCGTCAAAGCTATCTCCAATATTATTATCCTTCCTATACAGATCTTCCGTATATTCTTGCCACCTTTTCTTGATCTCTTCTGCTTCTGTTAGGTCCTTACCATCTTTGTTTTTGATCATACCCATTTTTGCCTGGAATTTACCTCCGATGTTTCTAATTTTCTGGAAGAGGTCTCTTGTCCTTCCTATTCTATTGTCTTCTTCCACTTCCGCACATTGCTTGTTTAAAAATAATTCCTTATCTCTTCTGGCTAACCTCTGGAATTTTGCATTTAATTCGGCATATCTCCCCCTATCACTGTTGCCTTTTGCTTTCCTTCTTTCTTGGGCTACTTCCAGTGTTTCAGCAGACAGCCATCTTGCCTTCTTGGTTTTCTTTTTCTTTGCGACGTTTTTTGTTGCCGCCTCCTGAACAATGTTGCGAACTTCTGTCCATAGTTCTTCTGGGACCCTATCTACTAAATCTAGTCCCTTAAATCTATTCTTCACCTCCACTGCATATTCCTTAGGAATATTAGTGAGCTCATATCTAACTGATCTGTGGGTCTTCCCTATTCTCTTTAGTCTGATTCTAAATTTTGCAATAAGAAGTTCGTGATCTGAACTACAGTCAGCTCCAGGTCTTGTTTTTACCGACTGTATAGAGGTCCGCCACCTTTGGCTGCAAAGGATGTAGTCAATCTGATTTCGGTGTCGACCATCTGGTGAAGTCCATGTATAAAGTCGTCTTTTAGGTTGTTGGAAGAGAGTGTTTGTTATGCACAGTGAGTTGTCTTGGCAAAATTCTATCAGCCTATGTCCTGCTTCATTTTGTTCTCCCATACCATGCTTGCCTGTAATTCCAGGTGTCGTCTGACTACCCACCTTAGCATTCCAGTCTCCTGTAATGAAAATAACATCTCTTTTTGGTGTATTATCTAGTAGGTGCTGCAGATCCTCATAGAACTGATCTACTTCTGCTTCTTCAGCATCTGTGGTTGGGGCGTATATTTGGATCACTGTGATGTTAAATGGCTTACCCTGAATTCGAATTGAGATCATTCTATCGTTTTTTGGATTGTATCCAAGCACTGCTTTAGCCACTTTATTATTAATTATGAAGGCTACTCCATTTCTTCTGTGGTCCTCTTGTCCACAGTAGTAGATCTGGTGGTCATCTGATGTGAAGTGGCCCATCCCAGTCCATTTCAGTTCACTGACACCTAAAATGTCTATATTTAATCTTGACATCTCACCAATAACCACATCCAATTTGCCCTGGCTCATAGATCTTACATTCCAGGTTCCTATGGTGTGTTGATCTTTAGAACATCGGATTCGTCGTTCACCACCAGCACCGTCGGCCGCTAGCCGTCCTTTCGGCTTTGAGCTAGCTGCGTCATCACATCTGGGGCTAGTTGAACGTATCCTCTGTTCCTCCCCAGTAGCATTTTGACCATCTTCCGACCTGGGAGTCCCATCTTCCGATGGTATACCGACATATCTTTGGTTGTACTGATCCATTTAGTTTTCATGGCAAGAATACTGGGGTGGGTTGCCATTACCTTCCCCAGGGATCGTATTTAGTCTGACCTCTCTGCCACGACCTTCCCGTCTTGGGTGTCCCTTCACGGTTTAGCTCATGGTTTCATTGAGGTGCTCAAGCTCCAGCACCACGACAAGGTAACGATCTCCTTTGCTGGAAGTCACCAGGATACAGGCAAACAAATAATTAAACAATAATGGCAATTTAGGGTACTGTGTAAAATAAATTCTGATCAATATCCTGGTTCCTAAAAGACCTTGTACATACTTACTATAGACTGAAAGCATGTCCCCAATTATTCAATTATTCAGTGCTTTGGCAGGCAAGTGGTCCTAGGTTCAGTTAGGGGCCTCTCTAGTTAGGAGACCTAAACTGAGAGCAACATTGATAAATGACACTGGGCAACAGCTTTGAAGGACAGTTGGTAGCCTCCACTGATATACTTTGTTCAAGAAAACATCTGTGCACCTCTCCCAATGTTTCTTCCAGCACAGTCTCTCTTGTCAGCTTAAATAAGTTTTTTTTAACAGCTCTGGCCAGGAGAAGCTAACCAGGAATGATTGTTTTCCCTTTTCATATCAAGGTACAACCATGCAAAATTCCAAACGAGAGAAGAAGCATCTGTCCTGCAGCTTGGTCTCCTAGATTTTGGAGCTTCATACACAGTTGTCATAACACATGTAAGTTGCCTTTTGAATATTTATGTCTTTTCTATTTCAGCATAAATTCTTGCATCCAGCCAGCTACTGAAACCAATCCGTTTTGTTTTCCCCAAGTAAAAAATCTTAAGGTCAAGGAAGTAGGTTGAAGACAAATGAGACCTACGTATTACAAGCATTATCCAAAGATTTTTAGGCAAACACAACCCCTGATATACCCAAAGTTAGGCACTTCTAAGTCCCATAGAAATCAAAGAGAAAGAGGCCACATATATAATTCTCCTGCTGTCACCAGTAAGAGTCTGGATGAAATTCTGAGCACACTTACTTGGGAATGCATCAAATGCAGGTCAAGTATGATCATCTCTCAAGGATGAGCAAATGTATAGATCCATTGCCCCAGTCTCGTTGTTTTAAATATTTCATTTTATGGCCCAACTCTCTTAATAGACATCACAACGGTCACTCCAATGTTAGGCCCAGAACATTCTGAGAAAATTCAGATGACAGCCATTATCACATTGCTTTGCCTTCATTTTTTATTTTCAGCATTGGGCTTCCAACAATTTCTGTCTCTTGTGCTGCCCCATGATAAAATCAAATGGAGGGGTCCCAAGGCAAGCATTGGGAAGGCCTGGAGGACAGCTTGACCAGGGCCTTTTCAAACTTGGCAGCAGCCATGAAGAATATCAGTTTATTTGCATTATGCTTAAACCTTGCTCTGCCATTAATAGGAAAGGCATTAATTTTATTCATTTGGTTGTTTTGTTGATTGAATTGAAATACCTAAAGTATAAAAAAGAATGGCATACTAGGACTATAATCCTTTGTCTATCCAGGAGCAAAACCCACTGAGCATAGCACAGCAGGACTATTTTCTGGGTAAATATGCCCTGGATTGAGTTGCAAACCTATCAGTTTATGGGGAAATAAACAGCTTGATGAACAGATGAATGGATAAACACATGGGTAGCTAGATACGATAACAGAGTCTCTTTTAATAGGAAAACTCAATTCTGACTTCAACAGATGAATATAAAAAAGAGGGAAAGATGAGCAAAGGCTACCTGGCAAAAATTAAACTTCCTCCTAGAAATCTTGTGGGTCTGACAAAGATTGTCCTTTCTCTTTCTATTTTCTCTAAATATTTAATGATTTACTATTTGTCATCCAAAACCTTCTAAACTGCTTCCAAATTCTCAGAAGAGAATTTGAACCTGGCCAATCTCATCTTCTAGTTGAAAACCAGCCCTGCTGCTTTATTTGAGTATTTATTCATTATTGATAGAATTTACTATTGAGGTTTGGCAAACAGAGCCTCTTGTTACAAACAAATCCCATATATTTCAATAAATGTTTGCCAAGACCACAGGAGAAACCATTGCACACAATGTATAAGACTGGGCAGTCTGACTATATGAAGACTAGAGGCCCAGAAAAGGGTTTAAAGCACAATGGCATTTCTGTAATATATCAGGATTTAGATATTCCGAGTACTTTTGGAACCAAGCCCTGCAGAGTTCAGTCTGGCTTACTCCCAATCATGCTAGCCTATTGTCGGATTCCTAAATAAACCCACCGATTAGGGTTAGTTCTATTTGAATTAATGGAAATTTTAAAAGAAAGTCTTGAAATTATGGATTCAAGAAAAGTCTTGACACTATAAATACCCTTACTTTGAAAAATGGCCTTAGGATTCAGTGGAATTTAGGATCTAACAAGAGCATCAAGGGAACATTATTGAATCAAACTAAAGAAACCTAAGCCAAATGACAATCAATACAGCCTTGGGGCAATGAGTTGAATGAAGACATATTTTTTGACTGGCTGGACTTTCCTGTCAATCAATTTCACTGCAGGTTTCCAAAATTTAGTATTATGCAAGAGGGAGAAATATTTCTCTATACGCTTTCTACACACAAGGCCTTCTCCGATAAACTCAAATAACTCACCTTTATTTCCCCTAAGCTCTGAAGCTCTAAAAGCTTTGTCTTTCATATAGAAATATATCTCTCAAATTGCAAAAATTAGATATTTCGTACAGAAATTGTTCCCTTGTTGGACATTAGGTCTATAATACTTTACAGAAGCTGCAGTATGAACACATATTATACACATGTGACCCATAAAAGGTTGTTGGATTCTAACTTCTATCAATGATTAAGGATAATGGGACAACATCAGAGAGAAAAAATGTATCCCATTATAATATATTCAATATTCATTCATTAGTAATTTAATAAGTATTATTATTTCTATTGGTCGTGAGGCAGCCTTTACCTGCAAATAATTATATTCTGGATTGGGCAAAAATTTGAGAGATTTTAAGCAAATGTGGCTTAATTTTTGTGACATATGTGTATTGCACTCAGAGGAAGGCGGGATCTGGATTACAAAACTGTGATTAACCAAGAGTTCATCAGCATATCTCAGGATAGTAAAATTTGGCCCATTTTTTAATTTTCTCTTGGCAATATTTCATTTCATTATATACCTGCTCTTATTTACCAAATCACTGATTTTGTCCAGAGCTACCTGCTATAATCAATTGTATGCTTCACTCTGCTTGTAGATCTATTGTATTTTATGAGGTACGTACAAAGAAGCAGAATGATGCATATGGTGCAGCAATTTGGATAAACCGCAGAATGTAAATGATTAGGAGTGTTCCAATGACCAATCTTTCTGTCAACTCCAAACTTCTTTGGAAAGGATTTCTGACATTTTTTCCATAGCCCAATGAGTAATGCAATTACTGCTCACCCCTTTTAGCTTTTAAAAGAAACCTTGTTATCTCTCCCTATATGGTGATTAAGTACATCTCAAACAATGCCAGCACCTTGTCTATGAAGGTTCTCAGTCATCCAGGTGGAATTTTCTGTAGCTTGAATCATGTCAACTGGATTTCTATTTTCTTAATGGAAACGTTTCGCTCCTTATCCTTATTTGCTCAGACTGAAGAAGCCCCTTGGATAAGGAGCGAAACGTTTCCATTAAGAAAATAGAAATCCAGTTGACATGATTCAAGCTACAGAAAATGCCAGCACCTTGCCAGTAAAAGTGGAGTTTGCTGATGCTTTTAAAATGACTTTATTTCAGTCCAACCAGCAAGTACACAATTCCTCAGTGGGCCCAAGAGGAGAACACTGCTACAGTTTTCAGAACGAAAGCTTTCCCCCACTGCATTCTAGCTTCTGCATTAACTCGGATTGGCTACTCCCTCTTCTCATCAACATGACTTTTTTTTCTCCCAACCAGGCTTCTACAGAGACACGCCAAGCATGGAAGACAGAAGATATTCCAGCCAACAATGTCCATATTTCATGGCAGGTTCCACAGTATCTATTAATATCAGCTGGGGAAGTGATGTTCTCCATTACAGGCCTTGCCTTCTCTTACTCCCAGGTAGAGTTCTTAGGACTTCATACCAGGAGGACATCCTGAATCTAAAGTCCTTGGTAAATAAGATGCCAAGGAGGAAAGGTTGCAAAAAGTTGTCTGCCAAAGGCCAAGTCCAAAGATTAAATGGCAAGTTCAGTGCAGTGTGCACCTCAGTCCAGGCCCCATTTACTCTTTGTGATCTGTGAATAAGAATGCCTGAGATTATGGCCTAGGGACCATATTGCCCACTTCTCTGACTAATATTTCTTTCTGTGAACAGGACTGCCCTGCTCAGGGGATCTACATAAGTCAATGTGTTAGTTCTCTATTGAAGGTTGGGTCAGAGGACCCCTGAGCCAGCCATCTGGTGGCTCTGCCAGCCTCTTAGGGGACGGTGGAAGCAACCTCTGCCGATCAATCTAAGTACTGCTTTTTGGTGCTATCTTCATCAAAGCAACTGGAGATGCCTAGTTCACAACTAGTGTGGCATGTTGTATGCTCTAAGAATACCTCCCACAAATTTAATGCTAAAAACCCCATATTTGATTTCATACTTTTAAAACAAAATGGATTTGAAGTTAATTGTGTACTTGAAAAAACATTTAATAAAACATAGTTGTGACCCTGAGGCTAGAAATTGGTCCTCTTCATTCAATACACTTAACTCTGTTAAATGTATTGTGCAAACCTCCTAACCCAATCAGTGAACCCTCTGCAGGTTATTTTTAGCCTAAAACAACCCAAGAACTATTTGTGGCTAAAATAGCTCCCACCTTTTGCACTATGTAAGATGAACTACTTCCTAGAAAATTAACTCTCCTTTCTTAGTTTTGAGATAAATTTGTAGAGAAGCCCTGCAAAATTGGGACTTCTCTAGGCATCCTGTCTTTGACTCTTTTTTATTTCCCTTCCTCTAACACAGAGCTTTCCAAACTTTTCATGTTGGTGGCACACTTTTTAGACAAGCATCATTTTGCGACACACTCTTACAGCAGGGCACAAGGCAGGCACTAGGACCTGCGTGGAATCACAGCAGGTTTGGAGGCAGCAAGGCACAAGGCAGGCACTAGGACCTGCGCAGAATCCTGGCAGGGCTCGGAGGCAGCAGCAGCAGCTGCGACACACCCAGACACTGCAGCCGACAGACTAATGTGTCCCGACACACAGTTTGGAAAGCTCTGCTCTAACACAACAACAGGATGCTGGTGAAAAGGAGATAAAAAGGGGACAAGGCTGAGACAGACTTTCTCCCAGTTCTGTCCATGGTGTTACCAACCCTGTAGATTTTCAAACTTTTTTTCCTGTTAAAAGAAAAGACAAATGAGTATACTAAAAGACCAAACAATCTGCCACAGTATGCTGCCAGTACACAGAAGTAAGCAGTTACTTGGACTCAGTTGCATCATTCAAACGTGGCCATGATGTGGCTTACTCTCTGGAAGACATGCGAGGGACAAGAGTTTTTCCATAGAAAGAAAGCAGAAATGGCCTTCCTTTCAGATGGGCTTGTGCCCAGTATTCATTTTATCTGTTTTCTAGTCCTCTTAATTACTTTCTACTCAGAATTATCCTTTCAACTTGTCTCACCTATAAGTACAATACAGCCACTCCTCATTTAGTGACTATCTCAGTGTCAGAGTGAGGGATTCCACGCCAGCTTTGGTTTCCGAGGCTCGCCTTGCCACTTTGGGAAACCTGTCGCCCGCGCCTTGTCCGGCCGCTGCACCTGAGTCTGCCTTCGAGCCTTGCCTTGCTGCCGTGTGAGGACTCTGTTTCCAAGCCTTGCCTTGTTGTCACACGTTATACCAGTATCAGCTTGTTGAACTGTTATTACTTGCTATTGTAAATAAAGAGTAAGTTCACCACTGCATCTGAGTCCCGCCTTAGTCGGAACAGGACACTCAGTTAGTGACCATTCGCAAATATGGCGGTAATAAACAGTAACAAACGGTAGTAAAAAAAATCATTTTCTGACTAATGTGTGCACTTACACCCACATTTCTGCGCCTGACAACAATGCACGCCGGAGTGAGAGTAATGCTGGCATTGCTGCATGAGATAACTTTATCTGAATGAGATGGCAGCAACCAGTGATCTTTGCAGCATCTCTCTCTCTCTCTCTCTCTCTCTCTCAGTCACGTGGTTCGCTTAGCCACCATTTCACTTAATGACAAAGTCACTAGAACAGATTGCAGTCGCTAAATGAGGAATGGCTGTATATAGCAGCATTGTTTGTGTGCAGACATGGCTATTTGCTGATGCTCAGTTTTGATATCTAAATAAGGTATTTTTTAAAAAGAAGCAGAAAGGAGATATTCTTTCTACAGGTCATAAGGGGTGAACATTTGGAGTAAAAAATCAAGATCTGATTCAAAAATGACAAACAATGTTTTGAAGTATAAATGATGTCACATGGAGAGAAATTATGGTCCACACAAATCCAGTGGGAGCAATGGCCTCCTGGGAGAACACTGTATCTTCCAGGAATCAGTAGAAATATTAGCAACTCTCACAATAAATGACTTACAGTTTATTACACAATTGGAAGAACTGATCTGTGGTATGCTAAGTAATCCTGAATGACCCTTTTAAATTTAAAAATTTAGTAATGTACAAGGCTTATAACCACATGGCAGGAAAGATAATTGGAAGCAGGTTTCTGTTGGGCCATGTGCTCTCTCTCAAACGTTTCCTTAACCGCAGTGTTTTGTTGTGCTGACATATTCGTGGATCAGTTCCTATACATGTCAGGGGCAAGAGGCAGGGGCAGAGCACATGCTTTACCTGCAGAAAGCCCATTTCATCCTGATATCTCCAATCAGGAGGTGAGAAAAACAAACCAACTCTGCCTGAGACTCCAGGAAGCTGCTGCTAGTCAGCACAGTACTGGGATAGGCGGGCCAATAAATGGACCTGTGTTGACACACGTGATCATTGGAAACATGTACACGTTGCAGTTCTCTGGCAAGCAGAAGTCAGCTCATTTAAATAGCTATTTAGCAATCTGGATGCCAGCAATAAATACAGTAAAGGAGCTATAAAACATTAAAACAACCTATCTTAGACATCCAGTTCTACACCAGGAGAATGAAAAAGCAAGATTAAGGATAGATTGGTTCAGGGGCTATCTGGGATTTCTCCAATTTCAAGACTCTTGTTGCAGGTCCTATGAGATTCCAAACAGAATCCTCATAGGACATAGGGAAGAAGGATGGGGGAATACTGCTGATGTGAGCATAGCCAGAGGGCAGAGAAACAATGCAATGAGTCTCAGAATCCTCCTCCTTTTTGGGTGCCATATTCTGATATGGTTTGAAATGAATTGGCCCACTTATCTTCATCCCTTGATGACTGCAGCATAAAACTGTGAGGTTCAGGGATGTATAAGTGAGCCATTGGGCATCATTCTCCTGATTAGTATGGGCAGATCACTTAACATTGCCCCAGAATGGTATTTTTTCCCACTGAATCCATTACAGAACTTGACTGTGAGAATTATTGAATGTTCAAGAGACAGTCTGCTCAGAACCACCATGTGTTTTGTGTCCTGTTTGACAAAGTGGGTGGGCTAGTCCCAGGATGGTACTGAATGGTAATATTGAAGGAATTTTCCAAATATTTGGGAATGTTTTATACTTTCTCCTTTTCAGGCTCCTGTTAGTATGAAATCCGTGCTGCAAGCTGGCTGGTTGTTAACTGTGGCCTTTGGAAATGTTATTGTGCTCATTGTTGCTCAGTCTGCACCTCTGGTACAGGTATGGCTAGCATATATTATCCACTGTCCTAGAGAACTGAGATACAGAAATGAATTTATCACATTTTCTCCCTTGCAGCAAGAGAATATGAGTGGGCCAGGAGAACATGATTGACCCAAGGTCACTTAGTGAGTTTTATGACTGAACAAAGATATTAACCCAGTTCTCTCTGGTCCACAGTCAGATTGGTACACTTCACTGTTTTCTTCCTGTCCTTTTGAGCAATGCATCTCACCAGTGTTCAGACTCTTCCTATCTTTCTTACAAATTGATATATTTTTACACTAACTAACTTGATTATTCAAAGACAGAGATGACCAACATGTCAACCAGAAGTTCCATACCTTTGTGACTTCTACACAGAGAATACCCACTGTGCTGCTTCTCTTGCTAGTGTGTTGCAAGAAATGAAAAACATTCCCTTGCCCAAATGTCTCTTCCTTCACTGAATGTTAAAATGCAGGAGCAAACAGTTTGGCTATTCTACCAGGATTCACATAAAACACATTGAGTTGCAAATTAACCAACCATATTTTAGCTGAACATGTTACATAAAACCAACTCATGGGATTAACTGATTGTTTATAGTATGTTGTGTAAGCCTAAGCATATGGATTAATTGAGTAAGCCATAGTTACATTAACCATAGATTAATGTGTTGTGCTTTTGTTAGGGCCCTATCCACATTTGTCACAGGACTACTATAAAACTGGAGTGTTGAGTTGTTGAGAACAGAGTTAGCTCTAATATAGTGTGTGTGTCCACATATCTGACAAATTTGTATTCCAGAACATAGGTATGTAATAGATAGAAGTGCACACACTGGAAATCAAGTTCTTACAAGAATAACTAAATTAAAATTGCCAGGCAGAGAGACTGATTGTCTACACTGAAAAGCATGATTAGGATACTTGACTTCCAAAGATACTTGTAATAAATGCAGAAGTAACTTTGTAAGTAACTTATACTGAGAGGAAGAGAAACACCTCAATAGTAGCTGATTAACCTGCACAGATGAGAAAGGCCATTGAACAAATGAACAATTAACTAATTAAGCAGTAAAGCAGATGTTACAATAGAGCGCTATTAATGCCACATCCAATTGTATCCTCTCTCACAAATTCATAGTTGAAAAAAACCGGGGTTGAGCATATATGCTGTTACAGTTAGTACCAGTAACAATGGATATTTATTGGTCAAAAGAACCCTTCTCAGAAAGGAAACTAAAAACAGGGGAACTAATTGATCTAGACTTCTAAGAGCCAATTTACATGTGTGTCAATGACACTAAATTACTCCTAAATTGCAGAATCAGATTCACGTATCATAATTCTCCAGCCTGTGAATGCTCTTTGTTGCAGAGAGGACACGCCATGCCCACTAGACTTTGGGCCATTTCTGTATGTACTGCAGAGATTCCTGTGACCTTCCAAAGGGACATCCATCCCAGCATCCAATTCTGTTGTTTGATGAGACCTGCTGAACTAATTTGTACTTCTATTTACAAGAAAACCACTAGATAGCAGGAAAGGGAATGTTCAGTATCTGTGACCATCTGAATTTTTGTTGCCCGGATATGACAGCCCTAAATTACTCCCAATATATCCTTGATGTGATCTCTGACACTCTTTCACATGATTTCACATGAAAGAAACCATTACTGCCCATCTGAAGCTGTTTTTCCTATCTAATAGCATATCATAATCATTTGGGAGTTATATGTGATGCAAAGCAACCCTCATGTGATGTAATGTTTAACAGACCTGGCAAACAGAGGAGGGAGCAAAACCATTACATAAAACATTTTTTCGTCATTCCAGGAAATATGAGCAAAAAATTCAGAACTCCACCTTAATTCCACTAGATATAAGTTGAGCTGGAGAATTGCTTTGGCAGGTTTTCAAGATTCTATTATGTCACCCTACTAGCAATAAAGATCATTCCAGAATTCCAAGTAGGTTTTGTTCCCTACGTTTGCCAGCTTCAAAGGCCTTGACATATTATGAGATAACAGTTTGTTCTGCATGTTCATTGTTCATGCCAATTACCTGGTTCACACAGCACATTAAAGCATAATGTGGCTTGTTTGATTTTCATCCAGAGTGTTGTGTGAACCTATCTATTGCAGTTTATAAGTCATGGTTTATGGCTTACTGTGTTGTGAGAATCCAGCCAACTGTACACTTATTTAATGAATAATGGTTAAGCAAACCCATGGTTTAGTATTAATCAGGTCAACCCATGGTTTAGTATGTTTATTAATCAGGTCAACAGTTAAACATAGGTGGTTATATGTTAAGAACATTGCTTGCTACTCCTCCAGATAGTTTTGCAAAGGTGTTCCAGAATATGGAAAGCCATGAAATTCAGCAAAATGTCTTATACTTGAGGTTTATCCTCATCTCCTTCTTGTCCCAACATGAGGGTTATCTCTTACCAATCTGTAAGGCAGGAATAAACAGTGTTGCTCTTAATATCCCCATAGCCCACCATGAAGGCAACTTCCACCAATCTTTTCCTGTTCCATGTCCAAAGTAGTGTTTTCCAATCTCTGCCAGCACAAGCAATGCTCTACAATCTATCTACTATGCTTCATTTGTTGCAGGCAATGCCTTTGCTCCAACTGGATAGTTTGTACTCTGGCACACGTTCCTTCTCTGGTCACTGGTCACTGCCCTCTTCAGCCATTTTGTCCTGAGTTGCTGGACCAGAGAAATGGTGAATTATTTTTTAACCAGTCTACTGGTGAACTGGTGAAACAGTGCTCCTTCCCTCCCTTCCTTCCTGTTGTTTTTTAACCCGTCCACTGGTAAAATGGTGGGCCTTTCTTTCCCTTTTTAATCATCCTATCTAAATGACCTAAAAGCAGGGAAATGGAGGAAGGATAGAAGGGTGCAGTGGATGATGGAGAGAAAGGAAGGCTGCAGGAAAGAAAAAAATGAGAGAAGGAAATGTGTATATGTGGATGAGCTCTTGTTTGCATGTACAGCAAATAACTCATCCTTCAGTTTTTAATAATTGGGGTCAGAGGGGGCTAGGTTAGTCCTAAAAAAGATGGTTGATGGCCACATGAGGTTCTCCGAGCCACAGATCATCCATCTTGTTCTTGGGCCAAGCAATGGAAATGTAAAATTGTTGTCTAAAGAGGAGCAAAGTAATTTATCTCAGTGTTTCTCCAGGGACAATTCCTTAGCTTAAGTGGTCCTTAATTGCTTTCAGGAACAGTCTTTATAGCTGAAATGCATCAGATGAAAATGAGCAAGATGGAGAACAAGGGTTTCTAGTACAGCCACTGGACATGTGGTACTTAGGGGATAGTCTTTCAAAATATAGGCTAGCTAGCTATGTGTGTTCATATATTTGCTATATTCCTTGCTTTTGGCACCCATCTACAAATGCTAAAATGTTCTCCTAATCAGAAATTTCATGCTGCTGTGCTCCAAGTTTATGTCAATTATCTCAGAACACTAGCATCACCAGAATCAAATAAACATATCTTCACCACATCAACTTGTACTACAAAGTGTTTACTAAAACTAAACCAGTAAATAAAGACATGTTTTACAGAGTAAGGAAAAGGGATCAGGCTCAATAGATTATCTTGCTAAGACATTTTATGACATTAAAGGTTCTACATGCAATAGGCTGACCATACGTACCATTTTAAATGGGACAGTACCTTTTTTTCACATTTCCCGACCGTCGCGTCATTTTAATATAAATGTCAATTTTGTCCCGTTTTTTTTTTTTTAATTAGCAAAATGTCAGGCATGGCAAGATTGATTCAGCCAAGATGCAATTATCGTTTAAAAAGTGTTTGATTGAGGTGCCTGATGTTGGGTGAGACTAGAGAGGGGCAAGGAAGGCAGAAAGAGAGAGAGACGGGGAGACAGAGAGAATCAGGGAGAGAGATCTTTGCCACCGCCTCTGCTCTGCTCTTAGCTGGTCGCTCTCTGCTCTCTGTTTGTTTTATTAAAATGCATTCGGGATGTGATCCTGCCCCCTTTTTTCAAGAGTGAAACTGATTATTTATCCAGCTTGGCAAGAGAGAGTCTTTCGTTTGGGATTGTGGGAGAGAGAGAGAGAGAGAAAAAAGGGGGTGGGAGTTACATATTTGAACCACAACACAATATTCTTTTGATCCAGAAAATAATCTGTATTAAGCCCACAATGGAATTCTAATGCTGAGGTTAAACAGGCCTGGCTCTATAAACTGCTTGAAGATAAAGGGGGCTCTGACCAGGAACCCCAGACAAATAACTTTTCATTGTTTCATAGTGCAGAAATTTAACACCAGCATTTCATTACAGTACTGCTTACTAAGAATATACTACAGGTATCAATTCTATATGTACAGAATTTCACTAATCATTCAGGAAATACATTTTCCCAGAACCCAGATGCTGATTAAATCTCCCAGATGATTTGCAGGCAGACTTCCCCTTCTGTACAACTTATATGTCCAGGCAAACGGGTCAGAAGTGAAATATATTTGCATTGTGTTATTAGAGAAAAAGCAGGACAGAAGTATTGTAAGCAAATAAATAATGGAAGTAATGTTTTGTTTAATCTTTTCTTCCTCCAGTGGGCTGAATTTATCCTTTTTGCCATGCTCCTTTTGATCGTCTTTGTAATTTTCTCCATCATGGGATATTTCCACATTAGCACAGACCCAGAAGAACTTGCTGATAAAGGGAATGAAGAAGAGACATCAAGCAATAAAAATATGATTGGCCTTGTTACCAGGAAAACAGAGCTATAAAGGGGCTGCAAACACTGGAGTTAAGTTTGAGGGGCTTTTTCTTTTAATAAGATGGTGATCTGACAGATTCTTTCTCATGCTATGATCTCATCAGATATACTCTGAGGGAAAGAGCAAACTAAATTTCTGTGCCCCAATACATCAGCTGAATAAATGTATGTAAACTCCTGGAAAGCTGCCTTATTAAAAAGTACATATAATGTAGTTTTATCTCTTCTGGCTCCATCATGCACTAGGAGTAATTCTTTTAAAGTTCTATATTTAAAGCACGAGTCTGTCTGTCTGTCTGTCTGTCTGTCTGTCTGTCTGTCTGTCTGTCTGTCTGTCTATCTATCTATCTATCTATCTATCTATCTATCTATCTATCTATGTACTGTATTCATTCCACAAGTGAGTCTTCAAATTAAATGAAACTTATTTACGGTTAAATGCGTATATTACTACATCGTAAGTCACCATAAATCCAGTGGAGAATTGTGGGTTGAGAGGGTCTTTGTACACGTTAATCCATTTTAAAATATTTTCATTAATCACTCACTTGAAACAATGCTTTGATTTTGTATTTTTTACTGTAATATAAATCAGCTTGCCTTACTGTGGCTCTGGCATATTTCTGTTCTGCATATGTGTAAATCCTTAAAGCATGATAGAGTTCCTATACAGAATATATTTGCAAAGAGGAAATAGCATGCTAACTTCATGTGGGATAGTTGATGTTCATCTATGTCACTATGTCATATCAGCCTGGCTGTTTGTTTGGATTGTTGGACCAGATTCAGTGTATTGAATAAACCTGAGTCAATCTCAACTGCTGTCCTTTGAGACAGAGTACTGCTATATCAGAAAGGGCAGGAAGTAAATAGAACAAAAGTAGAATAAAAATTAGATGGCTGGAGAGATCTCTAAACACTGTTCTATAGATGGCAGAACCTATGTGAAAGCTAAATGACTTTCAATGAAGATTTTCATATAAGAATTCTGGCCATTCATGTGTACATGGATGCACATTCAATGTTTCTTCTATTTGTCAGCTTCCCCATTTATTGTTCTTTTATTTTGAACATATCTGAAGAAGTCCTTTTTGCTGTTCTTAGTATCCTTTGCCAATTATAAATTATTTTAAGCGTTAACTTTTCTGACATCTTCTCTAGGTTACCCATACTATATGTACCATTCCCTAGGGATCTATCATTTATTCCACTTCCTTGATGCCTTTGATCCCCTTTCTTGCTCTCTTGATTGAATGAGGGCTGCCTAGATGTTTATTAGGTATGAACAGAGTATCTATCTAATATTGTTCGGTATTGTTTTGCAAAGGTTCTTTCTCATTCCTAGGTTCTGAGAATTTCTCCCTCCCCACAGTCCCTGCCCTCCTCCTCCTCAGACACCACAGTCACAGAGGTCTCCCCCATCCCAGAATGAGGAGTCAGGCAATCTAAATCAGGTCCTCATTCCTCATAGTCAGGAAGGTAAGGGCTGTGGGAAAAGGGCCTCCTTCCTACTCTTAAGTCATGGGAATGCAATAAGGTTGTAGGTGTTAGAGATCGGGTTTCAATCAAGCACGTCTGAGACAGCCTCTGCTGTAACCTGATCTCACTTGCTGTGTGTGGGAGGGGCCATATCCCAGTTTCCTGTTTCCTCCTTCTCTCTCTGCTTGAATCTCCCACCAAGGAGGGTGGCCAGCCAACCATGGCTGCTGCCACGTGTTTCTCATACTTCCAGACAGCAAGGCCGCATTAGAAGCATGCGGGTTTGGTCAGAACCACTTGCTTGCATGCATGGACCGTTTCTACTAAGGAACTGTGAGTTACAATAAACTTGTAAACTCTTTTTTTTTATGTAACTTTACATTTAACGTGTGAAGTATGTTTATTTTGTGTTTGAACTGATTAAGCCTTGTGCAAGTTTATGGGAATGCTTCTACTCTGCTATATACTAATAAGAAGCTGCGTGGAGTTCTGATACTACCATATCAGAATTTCCTACACTGTAGGTATTGTGGGGACAGAGGCAGACACCCCTCCCCTCAGCAGTCTCTAGTTCAACAGATATAGAGTGCATGAACATCAGTAGAATGTTCCTAAGACCTGTCAAGGTAGATTTTCCATGGAATTAGTCAGTTCCTTCTGTCTAGCATCCAAAATGTGCTTCCTTCAAATTGGAAAAGAGTCTATGGAGCACAAAGGACACAGAGCGGTGGGAAGATTTGCACTGAGGCTGGCAATTTTAAATGAAAAGCTACCAGGCTAATGTGAGCATCTACAGGGAGGGAGCCCCAAAAACTTGGAATCCAGGTTCTTGGAGGGCATGATGAGGGTAAAAACTTAGTGGAAAGTCAAAACATGATTCTTCAATGCAATAGAATCAGCAGCATGTTTGTAAGAAACCCTGGCAAATGTCCAGTTGTTCCTTGAGAACTAATTGTGTTGTTTGTAGCTCTTCCAAGAATGTGGATGCCTCAGAACAGAAGGAAAAGAGGACATGATGGGCAATCAGTGAGAGTTAGTCATAAACAGCCTGGAAAGAGCAGAATTGAATGGAAGGATGCTCTGAGTTGTTATATGCACATTCAGCTAGCAGTAATAGATTAGGTCAATTGCCTTGTTGGTCGGTGATATAGCATTGTAGGTATTGCTCAAGAGTCTTATTTATACCTTCCATTTCACCCCCTGACTGTGGATGATGGGCAGAGGAAAAATGAACCAAAACACTGAGTAATTAGAACAGAGCTTTCCAAACACCTGAGGTAAATTGAAGACTGTGATCTGAAATGACAAGATTAACCATCTTACTGTACTGGAAAGAGCCAGTTTGGTGTAGGGTTAAGGCATCAGGCTATAAACTGGGAGACCGTGAGTTCTTGTCCTGCCTTAGGCGCAAAGCCAGCTGGGTGACCTTGGGGCAGTCCCTCTGTCTCAGCTCTAGGAAGCAGGCAAGGGCAAACCACTTCTGAAAAACCTTGCCAAAGAAGCTGCAGGGACTTGTCCAGGCAGTCACCAGGAGTCAACACTGAAAGCACACACATGCACTATACTGGAAAGTATATGCAAAAATAAAGTGCAGTGGTATCTGGTTCAAAGGAAAGCCTTTACAAGGAAAGTGAGCCATTTTAGTCAAAAGATGCATAACAACCAAAATAGTGGTCAACATTTGGGAAGTCTGTACCAAATTCTAAAGAAACAGTATCCCCCATGACACTGTGGGAAAGGGAAAGAATTGTAACAACGAGGCAGTAACAACTCTGGATGTTACTGGCTTCTCCTGACAGCCAATGTGAAAAGGTGAAATATTTGCTTTTACATTTGTTCTGATGTGAGGCCACCAACAATCTTGGAAATGAGATGTATGCATACTTCAGCCATGCTTTTACCAGCAAGTACATTAAGGCAGGTCATCCTTGATGCCTTTGGTCTTCTTCCTCACTCTTTCTTAATTTGAGGAGGGGCTGGCTGCTTGCTTATGAGATATAAATGGATTGTCCATCTCTTCTGGTTCTGCATTGTTTTGCAAATGTCCCTTCCGATTCCCAGGCTGAAAGAACTCCCTCAAGCCTCTGACTGTTTTAACCAGATGCTCTCTGCCAAGTTCATTCACTTGGATTTCAAAGGAGGTGCAGATACTTCTGACATACAGCATAATTTTTCCCCATTCTTTTGCTTGTGTTCCTTTACAACAAAAAATTGTATCCTTCAGTTGTTATACAGTATTCCAATCATGAAAGATATTCACTAAGTCTCTGTTGTATCCACAGTATATCTGTATGTCATACTTTTCTTCCTATATCGAGTTCAAGCTCATTTTGTTTATTTCCCATTCTTTGAACATTAGTATACAGACAGCAAAGGTGATGAACTTTATTAGTCAATATTCTTCCTGGTTTTTTATTGAGTAATTTAATAGGCCTCATTAAAGCAACACTCTTTCTACAGTTCACAAGTCATTATTTGAGGTCCTTGCTTCAGGGTTTTCAGCTCCAACTCCCTCAGGATTAATTTTAAAGTCTTCCTATTTAAGCTCACCATCTTTTGATGAAATACATTTTAACGAGATCTGTAAATAATTGTTCTATCAGGGCATGTTATGAGTTGGGGCATAAGAATTCCAAAGATTTTCAATTCTTCAGGCTGAGAAGAGAGCAGATAAGAGTATAAATGATTCCTTTTGCTCCTATAACAGAGTTAATTAGGGATATATCTTTTTCTGTGCAAAACCTAGAAGTACAGCTTTTAGTGGTGCTTCAGTATAATTGTCCAACTTTTCAGTATGTGCAATGGTAATCCTGTAGTTATCAGTTCAACTATAATATATATAATTGATGAGTAGAGAGGGTTTTTTTTACATCTTTGTGGTTTAAAAATACATGCTTTGGTCTATATCAAGTGTGGCTGATTGTCTAGTGAGAAATCTCATGAAATGAGATGGAGAACCACAGCCTGTGGAAACTCACCTAAATGTGTGGACCGTGTTCTGCATGAGTTCATTCTGAACAGTTTGACCCCAAGGTAGTTATTCTAAATCAAAGCTGATAAAACCTGCAACGTATTGTCGAAGGCTTTATCAGCTTTGATTTAGAATAACTACCTTGGGGTCAAACTGTTCAGAATGAACTAATGCAGAACACGGTCCACACATTTAGGTGAGTTTCCACAGGCTGTGGTTCTCCATCTCATTTCATGAGATTTCTCACTAGACAATCAGCCACACTTGATATAGACCAAAGCATGTATTTTTAAACCACAAAGATGTAAAAAAAAACCTCTCTACTCATCAACGGAATCCACCCCAATATACAATTCACTATGGAAAAAGAAACTGACGGCAAACTTCCATTTTTAGATACGCTGGTCATACGCAAACCGGACCTCAAACTAGGACACAAAGTATACAGAAAACCCACCCATACAGACCGGTATCTACACAAAAGTTCCAATCACCACCCACGACAAAAGAGAGGCATGATCAAAACCTTGGTGGATCGTGCTAATCGAAACTGTGAAACCCAATTTCTCAACAATGAACTTAACCATCTGAATTGGGTCCTACAGGCGAATGGCTATTCCAAGAATGAAATAAAAAGAGCCATCAAACCAAGAAAACAACATCCAACTGAAGAAAAACAGCCCCACACAAACAAAGTATTCCTGCCCTACATCAAAGGAGTCACTGACCGCATGGGAAAACTGATGGAAAAACACAACTTTCAAACAGTCTTCAGACCCACCAGAAAAATACAACAAATGCTAAAATCAGCTAAAGACAAAAGGGACCCCTGCACCGCTGCAGGAGTATACCGCATACCATGCAGCTGCGGACAAGTATACATCGGAACCACAAAACGAAGCATTCACACCAGGATAAAAGAACATGAAAGACACTGCAGACTACAGCAACCGGAAAAATCTTCAGTAGCTGAACATGCTCTCAAGCAAACAGGACACAAAATCCTATTTGAAAACACAGAAATACTGGACAACACCAAAAGCCACTACACCAGATTATACAGAGAAGCCATTGAAATTCACAAACACCAGCACAGTTACAATAAAAAAGAAGAAAGTTTAAAAATTAGCAAAACCTGGCTACCAGTCCTGAAAAACACAGCCTGCAAAAGGTCAACGAACTCAGTCCAACCACCAGGTCATGGGAATACTTCTCACAATGAACATGCTAATCACGCTCATCAGCCACTCGTTAACATTTCAACACAACAAAAAACCCCACCTAATCTCCTATAATTTAGCTCTATAAATAGAACATTGCCACTCTACCTGGGCACAGAGATTTTGCTTCTATCTGTGCTCCTGCCCTCTGAAGATGCTGGCCACAGATGCTGGCGAAACGTTAGGAACCACAACTTCCAGAACACGGCCACACAGCCCGGAAGACCCACAACAGCCATAAAACCTGCAACCTTCCACATGTTCCTGAATGGGAACTCTTAATGTTCCCCATTGTTGGGCTACTGGGACTTGAGTTCAGCACCATCTGGAAAAGTACAGGTTTCCAACCCTGTGGTAAATCCAGTGTTTCTCACTTGATCCTCCCCCCTCTAATTTGTGCTCTGGATTTAAAGGAGGGGAGAATGGACATGCAAAACAAGGCAAGATATGCTTCAATATTTTAATACCTTGTCAATGAATCAGTGGAGTGAAACAATCCATGTGCTGGGAGAAGGAAGTAGGGGGAGTTTAAGGAAGTCTCTATGTTAGGCTGCAGATGCTTGCCTGCTTATCTAAGGTTTATAGTGCTATGAACAGAATAGAGGAATGTCACTCTTTCCTTATGGCATTTTGTCAGATGTCTGAATTCCTGAGCAGTGAGCAAAAGGTGGTTGCATCTCAAGTGGCTGTCCTTCCTCTATTGCCCTCCAGATATGATGCAGATCAACTCTCACAATTCCTAGCCAGTATAACTCCATTATGTTGCTGTCTCCATATAGCACACTATTTGTATGTGAAATGTCACTGCATAGATTGGGGGTATTCACAATAACACAAACTTAACTTATTTAAAAACTGAAATGAGGTGGAGAAGTCAGTCCATGACACAAATTGCTGAACAGATAACAAGGGCTAAAAATGCTTTTTAAAAACCTGGTCATCAAGTTTTTAGTGCCAGCCTTCTTCACTATAAAATCTGATGGAACCATACTGTCTCTGAAGTGTGACATCCCTGCAGGAATCCAAAGAGGCTCATATAAAAAATTACTGGAAGTATATTCTGAATATTTAAATGATATGGAGAAAATGAGAAGTATCTTCATTTACGTTTAACTATAAAAAAGACTCTCAGATTAAGCAAACCATAAAATAGAAACTGAAGCATGATGGAGGATTGAGACATTATTTTGTTGTCTTTCAACCATGTAAATTGATTTTTATCATTAGTAATTTCAAGAATGTTCTGAGATTGCAGACAGAGTTAGCATTGAACTCTCTATTCATTCGGTCAATACCATACCTCCTTGACATTAGTAATATCTACAATCTCAAACCCATATTGTGGTTTGAAAAAATTAGAAATAATTTTTGGCTCCTGGCCATAGGTGTCTATGAAGGCAGGTGTGCAGGGAGTGATAAAATGTGCATCACAACACTGTGCATCACAACACTGCAATACATGTACCGTAAGACATAGTCCCCATTTGACATTGTATTTCATCATTTTGGCATCATTGTGGTTAGACACCCTATGCCCCTAGCCTTTCTCCTCCTCTCCCATTCCTTGATCATCTTTTTTTTAAAGTTTATAAGATAAATCCAATCAATGTGAGAACTGGGAACACAAAGGATTTTATAGAATTAGTGTCTTAATGATGTCAGGGCCAGCCAAAGAACAAGGACGAGTCAGTGCATTCAAAAACCCCAGTTCTTTATTTGCTCTCATAGTACAGACAGATTCTTGCCAGACTAAACCTATCCCAAGTAACCTAAGGGGAAATAACCTAGGAGAGTCTAGGGCAGAGCTACTCTGACTCTCTTTGACTCCCTGCCAAGACTCTCCAAACTGTGAGTCCGTCTATCTCCTTTGAATGCACTCCCTCCTTACTGAGAACCAGCGGCAGCTTCGAAATCCACCACAAATGATTAATAAAAACCCTATTATTGCTGCAAATATTTTGCAAAATAATGGGTTGTATGTTCCAACTCAGTTTCAGATTAGTCAAGTCCAGTAATTTCTTTGTAAACTAATTCTTATCAACTGTGACAGTTAGTAACATTTGAATAATTTACATTTACTTCATTTAAAGGCAAAAGGATTTTGACAGCATTATATAAAACTCTTATTTTAAACATGAGATATTCCCTTGAATCTCCAGGATTTGAACTTGAATTTCATTGGCACTTTTGTGACATAAGTCCTTTAAAATCTTTTTCACTGAGTCATCAGCAATTGATTATGAAAAACAATGGTAGGTAGCACTGGGAGCCAGTTTGGGGGAGTGGTTTAAGGCACCAGGCTGGAGAACAGGATTTCCAGTCCTGCCTTAGGTATGAAACCAGCTGGGTGACCTTGGGCCAGTCTCTCTCTCTCAGCCCTAGGAAGGAGCCAATAGCAAACCAAGAGACTGAGAGTTCTAGTCCCGCCTTAGGCATGAAACCAGCTGGGTGACCTTGGGCCAGTCTCTCTCTCTCAGCCCTAGGAAGGAGCCAATAGCAAACCAAGAGACTGAGAGTTCTAGTCCCGCCTTAGGCATGAAACCAGCTGGGTGACCTTGGGCCAGTCTCTCTCTCTCAGCCCTAGGAAGGAGCCAATAGCAAACCAAGAGACTGAGAGTTCTAGTCCCGCCTTAGGCATGAAACCAGCTGGGTGACCTTGGGCCAGTCTCTCTCTCTCTCAGCCCTAGGAAGGAGCCAATAGCAAACCAGGAGACTGAGAGTTCTAGTCCCACCTTAGGCATGAAACCAGCTGGGTGACCTTGGGCCAGTCTCTCTCTCTCAGCCCTAGGAAGGAGCCAATAGCAAACCAGGAGACTGAGAGTTCTAGTCCCGCCTTAGGCATGAAACCAGCTGGGTGACCTTGGGCCAGTCTCTCTCTCTCTCAGCCCTAGGAAGGAGCCAATAGCAAACCAGGAGACTGAGAGTTCTAGTCCCACCTTAGGCATGAAACCAGCTGGGTGACCTTGGGCCAGTCTCTCTCTCTCAGCCCTAGGAAGGAGCCAATAGCAAACCAGGAGACTGAGAGTTCTAGTCCCACCTTAGGCATGAAACCAGCTGGGTGACCTTGGGCCAGTCTCTCTCTCTCAGCCCTAGGAAGGAGCCAATAGCAAACCAGGAGACTGAGAGTTCTAGTCCCGCCTTAGGCATGAAACCAGCTGGGTGACCTTGGGCCAGTCTCTCTCTCTCAGCCCTAGGAAGGAGCCAATAGCAAACCAGGAGACTGAGAGTTCTAGTCCTGCCTTAGGCATGAAACCAGCTGGGTGACCTTGGGCCAGTCTCTCTCTCTCTCAGTCCTAGGAAGGAGCCAATAGCAAACCAGGAGACTGAGAGTTCTAGGCCTGCCTTAGGCATGAAACCAGCTGGGTGACCTTGGGCCAGTCTCTCTCTCTCTCTCAGCCCTAGGTAGGAGCCAATAGCAAACCAGGAGACTGAGAGTTCTAGTCCCGCCTTAGGCATAAAACCAGCTGGGTGACCTTGGGCCAGTCTCTCTCTCTCAGCCCTAGGAAGGAGCCAATAGCAAACCAGGAGACTGAGAGTTCTAGTCCCGCCTTAGGCATGAAACCAGCTGGGTGACCTTGGGCCAGTCTTTCTCTCTCAGCCCTAGGAAGGAGCCAATAGCAAACCAGGAGACTGAGAGTTCTAGTCCCGCCTTAGGCATGAAACCAGCTGGGTGACCTTGGGCCAGTCTCTCTCTCTCTCAGTCCTAGGAAGGAGCCAATAGCAAACCAGGAGACTGAGAGTTCTAGTCCCGCCTTAGGCATGAAACCAGCTGGGTGACCTTGGGCCAGTCTCTCTCTCTCTCTCAGCCCTAGGTAGGAGCCAATAGCAAACCAGGAGACTGAGAGTTCTAGGCCCGCCTTAGGCATAAAACCAGCTGGGTGACCTTGGGCCAGTCTCTCTCTCTCAGCCCTAGGAAGGAGCCAATAGCAAACCAGGAGACTGAGAGTTCTAGTCCCGCCTTAGGCATGAAACCAGCTGGGTGACCTTGGGCCAGTCTCTCTCTCTCTCTCTCTCAGCCCTAGGAAGGAGCCAATAGCAAACCAGGAGACTGAGAGTTCTAGTCCCGCCTTAGGCATGAAACCAGCTGGGTGACCTTGGGCCAGTCTCTCTTTCTCTGAGCCCTAGGAAGGAGCCAATAGCAAACCAGGAGACTGAGAGTTCTAGTCCCGCTTTAGGCATGAAACCAGCTGGGTGACCTTGGGCCAGTCTCTCTCTCTCTCAGCCTTAGGTAGGAGCCAATAGCAAACCAGGAGACTGAGAGTTCTAGTCCCGCCTTAGGCATGAAAGCCGGCTGGGTGACCTTGGGCCAGTCTCTCTCTCTCAACCCTGGGAAGCAGGCAAGGGCAGACCACTTCCGAAATCTTGCCAAGAAAACTGCAGCCTTGTCCAAGCAGTTCCCTGGAGTCAATACCAACTTGAAGGTACCAAACAAACAAAAAAACAAAATAAACCAACCAAAAAACCTCCGAAACACTCTATCCAGTTAAAACGGCACTATGTAAATTGCAACTTTATTAGGTTGTATGGGTGGGGTTGTACAAATTGGTACATGTTACAAATTTCAATGGCAAGGTCCAGTTAATCACCCATTTTGATGAAAAGGGTTTGAGAAAATTAAGTAAATCATTCAACAAACTTTTGCTATCAAGTCCTGCTTTTAGTTTATTATCCATATTTCTAACAGTAGAAACTGAGACAACAGAAGGAATTGATTGAGTTCCTGTCAGTTGCCAGGTTTATTATCATAGAATGCTTGACAATTAAAATACATCTTTCATTGGATTAATTATATTTAAATGTGTGGGAAATTGCTCTGGCTGAACGGGTACCGCAACAATAAAGTCAATGCCTGGCTTAGGGTTATTATTTATTATTATTTATTTATTATTTGAATTTATCCCCGCCCATCTCTACCATGGTAGACTCTGGGCGGTTTACAATCAATATAAAAGATAAAACCTATACATTAAAACTACTATAAAAATAAAAAATAAAAATCCAAGAAATGGTCTGTTCTTAAAAGGAGGAAAACCACTAAGCCAACCACCCCCAGGAGGAACTATCATTTCCTTCACTCCAGGCCCGGTGGCAGAGCCAGGTCTTCAAGGACTTCCTAAAGGCCAGGAGCGAGGGTGCCAGTCTCACCTCAGGGGGCAAGTTATTCCACAGGGCGGGTGCTATTGCCGAGAAGGCACGCCTCCTGGATCCCGCTAGATGGAATTCTTTTACAGAAGGGATCCAAAGCATGCCCTCCCTGCATGATCGGGTGGGGCGGGTAGATAGGGTCGGGAGAAGACGGTCCCTCAGATACCCTGGTCCCATGCCATGTAGGGCTTTAAAGGTGATAACCAACATCTTGAATTGAATCCGGAAGCAAACTGGTACCCAATGCAGCTCACGGAGTAGCGGTGTTATATGTGCTGATCTCATAGCACCCAGAATTACCCGTGCAGCTGCATTCTGGACCAGCTGAAGCTTCCGGACACTCTTCAAGGGTAGCCCCATGTAGAGCGCGTTGTAATAATCTATATGGGAGATGACAAGGGCATGAGTGACTGTTCGGAGGGCCTCCCGATCCAGGAAGGGGCGCAACTGGCGCACCACCCGAAGCTGTGCAAAGGCCTTCCTGGCCATGACTGCCACCTGCTCCTCGAGCAGGAGTCGTGAATCCAGGAGGACCCCCAAGTTTCGTACTGAATCTGAACGGGGTAGTTCCACCCCATCCAGAGTTAAGGATGACAACTTCCTGGAAATCAAGACGCCATCAATCCACAGCCACTCCGTCTTACCAGGGTTCAGCTGAAGCCTGTTGTGCCCCATCCAGGCCCCTACAGCCTCCAGACACTGAGAAAGGGTGTCGACTGCAACACTTACTTCACCCGGGATGGAGATGTACAACTGGGTATCATCAGCGTACTGGTGATACCTCATCCCATGGTGATGGATGATCTTACCCAGCGGCTGCATATAGATGTTAAATAGGAGAGGAGAGAGAACCGAACCCTGCGGCACCCCACACAATAGGGGCCGAGGGTCAGATCTCTCCTCTCCTATCACCACCGATTGGGAACAGCCCTGGAGAAAGGAGGCGAACCAGTGCAAAACAACGCCACCCACCCCCAATTCCCTGAGCCGCCCCAAAAGGATACCGTGGTCGACGGTATCAAAAGCTGCTGAGAGGTCCAAGAGAGCGAGAATGGATGCACTCCCTCCATATCGCTCCCGCCAAAGATCATCCATAAGCGCGACCAATGCAGTCTCTGTCCCATATCCCGGCCTGAAACCTGACTGAAAGGGGTCTAGATAATCCGTTTCATCCAGAATCCTCTGGAGTTGCAGCGCCACCACCTTCTCAACCACCTTTCCCAAAAAGGGAAGGTGGGAGACAGGACGAAAGTTGTTTAAAACAGTAGGGTCCAGGGAAGGCTTCTTGAGGAGGGGGTGCACCAGGGCCTTCTTGAAGACCATCGGAAATACCCCCTCCCCCAAAGATGTATTAATCATCGCCTGGACCCAACCACATGTAACCTCCCGGGCTGATTTGACCAGCCAGGAGGGACACGGGTCTAGATGGCATGTGGTGGCATTTACAATCCGGAGGATTCTGTCTACTTCATCAGGCCCAACAGGGTCAAACCGTTCCCAGATAACAGGGTAAGTACGTACCCCTGGCATCTCCCCAGATTGTGCCTCACGCTTAGAGTTTAACTTAGAATGAATCTGAGCGATTTTGTCCTGCAGATGCTCGGCAAACTCTTCCGACCGGCCCTGTAAATGGGTCATTGTATCTTCGCGACCCAAAAGAGATCTCGTAATCTTAAACAGGGCTGTCGGGCGGCATTCTGAGGACGCAATAAGAGCGGAGAAATATTCATGTTTCGCCGCTCTTACCGCCACAAGGTAGGCCCTAATAGCGGCTCTAGATTGTGTCCGGTCAGATTCAGTCTTCGTCTTCCTCCAGCGGCGCTCCAGACGTCTCTTAACCCTCTTCAAAACCCTCAACTCCTCCGTGAACCACGGGGAGTGACGGGTCGAACGAGGCAAGAGAGGTCGCATAGGCGCGATCCTGTCCAAGGCCTCGGCCGCCTCCTTATTCCAAGCTGCGGCCAAGACCTCCGCTGGACCGTGTTGCAGATCTTCAGGTATAACCCCCAGCTCCCTCTGAAACCTCATTGGGTCCATAAGTCGCCGGGGGCGGACCAATCTAATAGGTCCCTGTTAGAGTTCTTGTGTTGCCCTGACGAATTATTCCTGTACAAAGCAAAGCAAAGCCTTCTCATGGTGACGTGAAGTGCAGGTGCAAGATAGCAACGGTCACGTGCGTATTGTTTTGACTAGATTGCATGGGAACAAGGTCTCCTGAATCCTTCCGTGGGAAGCCTTGCTCTGGCCCCCCTGAGCAAGGAAGGGGGGGAACTCAGTGCGTAGATGCAGCACTGCTAACCAATAGCAGGTCATGCTGTGTGCTTTGAGGCCTAGTGTGTGTAACAGCTAACTTCCAGCCAATCAGAATGCTAGAAGAACTGAATATACAACCATGCAAAATGGTGTTCTATGTCTTCTTGATTTTTAGTGTCTTTTAGCTATGTAGTTCTTCACGTGTTCACTTCCCGTGGACTGGGCAGAGTGAGCTATGCCTGGCTATGGGTATAGGCCATGGCAGGAACTCTGGCCCTGGGATCAATACACGGAACTCTGCTTATAAGTTTGTTTTGTTTTTCCTTTTACAATGATGTATCCTGTATATTCATCTTTTTCATTGTTGCGATAATGTGATTGTATCTGCATTATTGCCCTATGCTAAACAGTAAACACTGTTGGCCCTAACAAGCTGCATTCTTGTCTGTTTATTCTCAAGCCTCGGTTTTTCCCCTTTAAGCCAGCATATACCCCATCAGTCCCGCCTCCCTGCGGAGTGGGGCAGCACATGAGAGCCTCAAGGTCACCAGGGCGTGGTCTGACCATGACAATGGGGACAGATGTAACTCTCCCCTCAGATCACATTGCCACTGCTCTTGATTCATGATTCATGTTATGCATGAATCCAGCCATTCAGTCAAGTCCTTTATCAAATGACTAGTGGCATTGGCACACCTTAAGGGGGAAGTTCTTCTCAGAGTAGAAAGTGCAAAGTTATGGTTTGAACTGTGAGTGCCAGGACTGGAATCATTCAGATCCTTTTCCCTGGGTATGCAAAGCAGAATGATCCCGTAGCACAGGGGTTAGGAAGTGGGCCGCGGGGCTCCTGCCTGCAAACCCCGCCCCCGGTGCGTGCGATTACCCTGCCCCCGGTGCATGCGATTGACTCCCACCTACAAACCCCGCCCCCGTGCGCATGATTGGCTCCCGCCTGCAAACCCCGCCCTCCCGGTCCATGGAAAAATTTTCTTCCACAACTGGTCCCTGGTGCCAAAAAGGTTGGGGACCGCTGCCGTAGCACATAGAAGCATGCCCACTGCACAGAAAAAAGACTTTTGAAAGAGACTTCATTATCATAAATCTTGAGTTTCACAAGTGATAACTATCCTATATTTTGAGTGAGAGTAAGTCATGTGGGCAAAAGTCTGAAAGAGGACCTAGCAAATACTTTAACCAAATGAGGTTGGAGATTTGGTTCCTTGGGTTCTGTTTTATTCTTATCCTGAGCACTGCCTGTATAAGTTAGTCCAAAAAGACAGAATTGTTGTCCTTTTCTACTTTTAATGCACATGATAGCCACTGAGTTTATTCTCCAAGGAATATGTCTATGAAGGTTCTCAGTCATCCAGGTGGAATTGTCTGTAGCTTGAATCATGTCAACTGGATTTCTATTTTCTCAGTGGAAACGTTTCGCTCCTTATCCAAGGAGCTTCTTCAGTCTGAGCAAAGTTAGTAAGGGAATCCTAAATACGTTTCTAGGTAGCTGTGTGACCTTACACCTGGGGCTAGGTCATGGTTATATTGAGATGTTATTTTAAGTCCTTTTATCATCTAAAGGAGGATCGTTAAAAGAAGAGAAGCTCCTTGGATAAGGAGCGAAATGTTTCCACTGAGAAAATAGAAATCCAGTTGACATCTCCAAGGAATAGATTTGTTTCTCCTACATCCTGCTTTATGATAAATACAAATTAGCTCTGTCACAGCTGAATTGCATGCATCTGCTGATTTCTGAGCTGCTTTGAAATTGAACCACAAATAGACAATTAGGCCTCTTACTCTTCCAAACTTCTCTGCCTAAAGAAACAGATGAATTCCAGCATGGGTAAGCACTAGCAGTCATGATTTTAAATTACTGTAATTTAAAAAAATTTATAAGCCTTCAATTTGGATACTTGGCACCGAAACATATATGGCATCAAGTGGATAAAAATTATTGGGAAGTTTTATTTAGCAATGAGATTGCCAAGGATTTAACAACTTTATTCACAGACAGCAATGTTGCTGGAACAATGAGATATTATTTAAAATCATAGACTGTATTTTCCAAACACATTTTCTTTACCTATGCATACAAAACACGTACATAATAGTCAAAGCCAAAAGTATAAAAGAGAATGAGTAAGGTTAGCACAGATTGTCATTTATTCAGAGCTTTAATTAAAGGAATCTTGTTCCAAGATCATAAAAAAGTAATTTCATGTGTAACATGAGTCTTTATTTTCAGTTCACATTGCCAGTTATCCTTTGCCTCAGCTTTTGTACATTGTCATAGAAGAGGAATTAGTAACAGGCCTCTAAAAATAAGAACCGGGAATCAAATTCTGACCAATCAGACTCAACACATTAGAAAATCAGACTCCATACGGCACATGATCACTGTCATGAAGCACTTTATATATACTTCCTGTTTCAAAGTCAAGATTTCTATAAAGTGTTTGAGCCATCAAACTACAATAGATAGGATTAGAGATTTTGCAAAACCACTGATGGATGGGATTCACATATCATGCTAAATCATCATATAATTTGTTTGGTTTGGGCTTACCGTACTACGTGAACCCAGCCATGGTGGTTTGTAAACTATGGCTTATGGCTTAGCCTTCCCCCCAGATTCCTTCAATTACAAATTATACTGCTGTTTCTAGCATAAAGGATTAGAAGGTGGGAGGGATGTGGAAATGTCCTTAGAATCATCTTGCTGGAGATTTGGGGAGTCATAACCAATACTTCTGGCAGGGACCAGGTTTGGGAAGCCTGAAACAAGAAGATTGCCCCTGCTTCCTACTATGTGACTGTCCATCTCTTTTGTCTGTCACCCCCTCTCTTTCCAGCAAAAGCCCCCACCGAGATAGTCCTCAAAATGAGGAGCCTTCTCGTTTGGAAAGGGACTACTATCACGCAGTTTATACAGGAGACATCTACTTATAGATAGGTGCTCTGAAGCAGAAAGGTAACTCTAGTGGGACTACCCTTTTCAGCCCTTGCTCTGAGAAGCCCTCAAGACACTGAACAGCCAGCTGCTCTGAAGAAGTGCCCTCATCTCAGTGCCTCATTCTAAGAGGCCAGCAGAGACATACCGGAATCCAGTGCTTCCCTTTGAGAGGTCTTCAGTACCATCCTTTGTGGGCAAGGTGGTTGTAGACCACCTTGTGCCCCCACAGCACATTTCACCTACAACCATCTCACTTCCAATGCCTCATTTCGAGGGCCTTCTCAGTGAGGCTTTACCTGGCAAAAAGGGGTGGTAGGAGGGAGTCAGCAGAGATGGGCAGTCAGGCAGACGAGACGGCAGGGTGGCGAGATAAGTCAGCAGGGGCAGCCCTTTTCTTTCAGAGAGCAAGTCCTCTTCAGCTGCTCTGCCTTTCCCAATTCATGTCAGATACAAAACAAATTGTCCTTGGACCCCTCTTTTTAAATGCCAAAAGACCTTTTTTATGTGAGTGGATATAGTACAGATTTACTGCAATCATCAATAACAGAGGTGGCAGCATTTTACACTGAAAGGGTTTTCAGCGTCCCAGATTTGCTAGGTCAGGATGGACAGCACCATTTTCTTTTATGAAGTGTATCACCTATTTACATTCATGGAAAATGAGCAGCCTTTCCTTGATGATGCCCTTTAAAGGTACAAAATTAGCTCTGCTGCGAAAAACAAAACTCTGTGCTATCCTGGCTGCAGCTCTTGCTGGTTTTATATGACCGAAACGACTCAATTCCCAGGTGTAAAAAAAAAAAATGAAAAATACCAAGAACGTTTGGACTATTGGAGGATCAGACTGACTCCCCAAATAAATTTGTGCCAAATGTTGGCAAGGTCAAATTCGCTGTGGCATATTAATTTAAGAGAAAACTAGAGTGTGCTTTAGCACATTAAAAAAAATGTGCAGCACAGGCCAAAATGTGCCACCCAGGGAATTCCAAACCATGCTTTGACAAGAGACGTTCCAGAACAGAAGCAACAAGGAAGCCATTTCCACCTACAGCACCAGATCCAAGTCAACAGTGCTAGCCTGTTGAGGTTACCTGGTTGTCCCTGAACCACTCCATCAATTTACACCAGCACCGTCATGATATCCGCTGGGCAGGCAGAAGAGGAAGGATCAGCGTCTCTCCCTGTTCTGTAGATTTATATCTACCTCCAGTTGTCTTCTCTTGATTTAAAGTAATTCAGTGGTGGAGCACACATTCCGCAGGTGGAAAGTCCCGGGCGGAGCCTTTGTGCTTCCCAGCAAGAAAAAAGGGGCCTCAGGCAATAGATCTCTTCCTGAGATCCTGGGAAGCCACTAATAATCAAAGTACACAATTTTTATTTACTTGTTTGTTTGTTTGTTTATTTATTTATTTTATTTTATTTTCTATCCTGCCTTTATTATTTTTATAAATAACTCAAGGTGGTGAACATACCTAATACTCCTTCCTCCTCCTATTTTCCCCACAACAACCACCCTGTGAGGTGAGTTGGGCTGAGAGAGAGGGACTGGCCCAAGGTCACCCAGCCGGCTTTCATGCCTAAGGCGGGACTAGAACTCTCAGGCTCCTGGTTTCCCATTGGCTCCTTCCTAGGTCTGAGAGACAGGGACTGGCCCAAGGTCACCCAGCCGGCTTTCAGGCCTAAGGCGGGACTAGAACTCTCAGTCTCCTGGTTTGCTATTGGCTCCTTCCTAGGGCTGAGAGAGAGGGACTGGCCCAAGGTCACCCAGCCGGCTTTCACGCCTAAGACGGGACTAGAACTCTCAGTCTCCTGGTTTCTAGCCCAGCACCTTAACCACTAGACCAAACTGGCTCAATTCTTGGTTAGTTGGACAAACAGTGGGACCTGCTATAAGATAACTTCCTATAATCAAACTCCACTGTATTTTTTTTCCAGGATACCAGTAAAATTTCCTCTAGAATGATTCACAGGAGCCTGACCGGAAAATTTCAAGTCATGTCATACAATTAAAGTTCTCCTTACCTCACTTCTGATAGGTAAGGAAGGAAATCCAGGGCACTGTCATCTCCAGACCCAAAAGTGGCTCTTGGATCTTTTTGAGTTGTCTAGTACTGAAATATTTGACAGCTGTGTTTTTTTTTCCTGAGATCTGCACTGGCAGGATAAGTTTGCACTCTCCGTGCATCCTTATTATAACAAGTCAAGGTACGGCTTTTGATTCCATCTGGGACTTGATTGCTTCCTGTTTCCAAAGATCTGGTATTTATTTCCTCCTACTCATTCCCCTTTTCCATGTATAGTAGCACCTTTCTCTCCATATTTAGATGAATTGGGAAACTGTGTAGAGCAAAGCACCTGTCACATCATGCATCTTCATCTCCCCAAAGGGCCTCTGAGCTCAGAGTGCCTAGAGACCTCTCGAAGGCTGAGTGTGATGGCAACCCTCCCCTCCTCCTCCTCTTTTTATGGACTGTGAGCACTATATTCAACACACACACACACAGGTGCACACTCACACACAAACACACAGGCTTCAAGTTGTATCTGTAGATCTATAGGGTCCCCTTGGCTACTTCCATATGAAAATAATTTATATGAAAAAAGTATTTGTCAGAAATATGGATAGAGAAAGAATTTATTTCCATTTGGTATCTGTTCAATGTGTGTTTTTTTTCATAAATTTGCCCCATCTATCTTTGAATCATTCTGTGATTTTTTTTAAAAGAGTACATATTATTTTGCTCTCCCAATGCCCCAAATAGGCATATAAAATATAATAATATATAATATAAACTATATTTTTGAGCCAAGAGTTCCACTGCAAAATCTGAACAAACGTAGAAACTGAAGGACAATTGCATTACCGTCTAATTGTCCAGAAAGTGTGGATAACTTAATTCAGATAAAAATGCAAACTGCAGGAAATTCTCAAGCAGCCTTTGAGCACATGAGTATTGTGTTCTAATGTTGTGTGTATACCCATCTCCAATCTCTCAAATTTTCCAAATTATTCTTTCTTATTATATGATTATTATAGCCCATTATTATTATAGGATTATTATAGCCCACACCAATCTTTCTAATGCTGCATTGTTAAACATACAATGTTGTCAGCTCCCTACAGATTGGGTAGAACCTTACTACCCAGATTATTTAAAGTCATGCTCTGGCGGGTTGATTATTCATGCAGAATATAAGTTTGCATTCAAGATTTGTCTCGCTTGACTGGTAGCATTTGCCCCAAATTTATTTCATAACTTCTCTCTTTTCTATTGTTCTGTATTCTCCTTGCACTATCTCCTAGATAAAGCTGTCAACAGCTGTCATGTCCATCTTCTCCATCATGGTTTCCCATAATGGCCCCCATGAGTTCTCTCAAACTATGTTCATGGTGCTTTAAGCAGAATAAGCTGAGTAAATCTTTACAGCCACGCTTCCCTGCATAGACACCCTTTACATCAAACAGACAGATTAAATTAGGCTCTCCTGATAGATTGATTCGATGAGCCAATTTGGACAGCGGTGGAATATTTAGACTATTCCAAAGAGATCAGAATATTTGTTTAAAATTAAGACACTAGAAAGCTTTCAAGATGCTACTGGTATGTATCCACTGCTTTTTATGATTTTGTCCCCTTTCCCCCCTACCTGAAGAAGTAAGAGTTTCCCTTCAGCATCTTAGAATTAAACTAAATGTTCATTACATGCATAACTGCACTTTACATTTGTGTTAATAATGGTGAATGCCATCCAGGGAGAGAGGACTAGCCCTTTCTCCTATCACAGCTTGATTACCTCCAGGCAGGAGCTAATATTAGCATAATGGAAATTGACATCTTGACCATGCATGGGAGTCCTTGGGGCTCAATTGATGCCTGGTAGCAGGTAGCAGACGGGATCAGGACACAGTGGCTTTTCCCTGTCTGATGCCATCGGATTAAGGGGTTAGATATGCTCCATTGCTCTTTGTCCCTTGTTTATCAAGAGGACAATACTCCATTAGCACAGGGTTAAGTAGCAATGGAGGTGGGATGGGACGTGCAAGGACTACCGCGAGGCTCTGCTTTTTCCATTGCTTTTGGGGGGGGGGAACATCTCCTCTCCCCCTCCATTTTAATCCCAGCATTTAATATAGCACAGTGGTCTGAACATAAATTTATCTTGTTTTTCATCTGAGAAGTTTGTTCCGCTCCTTTCCCCTCTTTATGATAATGAATGTGCCACTGACAATGGCCAAGGAGCAACGGAGTGGCATCGTGCATTGTGTGCTGAGCATCCTACTTCAGGTTTTCCTTCTTCTGCATTATTGATGCGACAGTTTGAAAACATTTAAGAAAGCAAATGAATAGGCTCACCTTTTCTTCTTCCTGGGTTTGCAGTTTCAATCTTCTTGGCAGCTCGAGCTGCAATTAGTAATGATCTCACTTAAAGCATTATTTGGTCATGGGCAGTCATGTCTTGTATATCCACAGGTGCAGAGGGAATAAACCCTCTGGACAAGCTAAATTAAATCCAAGATCCCTGCTGCTGATGGGGAGGGTCTTAATCACCCCTATTTAAAGGCTTCTTAGGCTCAAAGTTTTCTCCACTCTGGGTACAAAGAACAGAAATAGTCTGGTCCCATAATAACTTGAGTAGAATAGTTTTATTTGATTATTACCAAACTGGCATTAGATGGTGTTTTGTGTGTATCCATGTGTGTGTTGGTTGGTTTAGTTGGGCTGTGGCACTTACCTGCTTTGTATATTGGGGGCATATACAATATACAATATTATATTAGGAGGATTATATCGTTGGGCAACAAGCAAGCTCCAGTGTAGTGTAGTGGTTAAGATGTTAGATAATTCCACCCTGTCAAAGAAACTTACTGGGTAACTTGAGCCAGTCAGCATCAACTTCACAAAAGTTTTGTTGTACAAATAAATTGGTAGAAGATGCACTATATACACAGCCTTAGACTCCTGCAGGAAAAGGCTTTTTTTTTAATTAGGTAAAAAGGGAATTCCAAAAATGGCCACTTCTAACAAGGGATTGTTTGGGTGTGATTGGATCTTGGGGCCAGGGGCTGGCAATTTTGGCCCAGGAGGGTCTCCTTCAGTTTCAGCACCCAAATTCTATAGACAGCGACAGAGAGGAAAGTGCACTATTTTCAGTTCAGAGCTGGACGACACTCACTCTCCTCTAGACAGTAAGCAAAAGTGGCATCACCTTCACAAGTGCAATTGTTTTCCTAGTTAACGCTTTATCAAGCATCTCCCTCTTTATTTCAGGGCATAATAGATACAATCCAAGTATTGACACATCTGAAGGAAATGATTCTCAATGGATTCTGAATGGGAAAAATATCAGAAAAAAACCCTAGGATGTATTAGTGTTTCTTACTTATTTGGTTGGGAAATGTACTCTTGGTCCCACCCCAAATAACCCTTTCAGGAGTCCCTCCAAGCACAGCATTGTTTTCCCCACTCTGCATTTTTCCAGTAGGGCAAGGTGATTGTAACCACAGAGTACTAGGCAATATGGAAAGCAAAGTCCCTATTTCTTCCTATGAAAACTGCTTTGATGGTGCTGGATGAGGGAGGGATCAGCCCCCTCATTTTGTTACCATAGACAGAGGCTGCCCACCTTTTCCTGTAATGAAAACGCATGATGTCAGGAGATGGGGATGATTTTTGTCTGAGTGGGTATGGAGCCTCCCCTCCTCAAAATGTGTGCCTCCCGTTCTTACAAAATGTGGTTTTGCATGAAGGTACCATAAAGCTATGTTTGCATGCTTTTCCCTCACTCTGCAAACCCTACTGCTAAGCTTGATTGTCTCTGCAGGGACTTAGAGGTCCATTAGAACAGGGATCGGCAACCTTTTTGGCACCAGGGACCACTTCCCTCAGAAAAAATTTTCCAAGGACCGGGGGCGGGGTTTGTGGGTGGCAGCCAATTGGACGGATGGGGGGCAGGGTTTGCGGGCCTGCCGCTCCGGGCAGCATTTTTTTCCTGGCACCGAGGGCATTTTCGGGGTCCCCGGAGCCTGCCTTTTGAAGGGGCACCCCGGCGGGACACGGGACGGACTTTTCCTCCCCCCACTTTTGTTCCCCGTGATTTTTTTGGCCCCTACTGGGGTAGCTCGGGCACGCCTCCGCCTCCGATGGGGAAACACAATGGGGAAACCGCGAAAAAGCCTCGGATCATCGGAAAAAGTGATGGTGGGGGGGCGTCCCAGGGTGGAAAATCTCCACACCGATCAGCTGTGCGGCGGGGAAGCAGAGACGCGCGGGAGCTACCCGTAGGGGCTGAAAAAACGGCGGGGAGCAAAAGTGGGGTGGAGGAAAAGTCCACCCCATGCCCCACCAGGGTGCCCCTTCGAAAGGGCAGGCTCCAGGGACCCCAAAAATGCCCTCGGTGCTGCGAAAAAACGCTGCACTGAGCAGCAGGGAGGCGAAAAGCCTCACTGCATGCACATGTGCACGCTGCCTCCGTGAGGGGAGGCTGATTGGCAGGGTTGCTCCTCAGCCCACCTCCGTCCTTCTTTGCCGCACGCTGATAGGTGGAGGTGTGTCCCCTTCCGGGCCCACACCAATCAGCTGCTCCGGCTCACCCTGTGGCCCACTTCCTAACAGCCCACGGCCCACCAGTGGGCCACGGATCACAGGTTGCCGACCCCTGCATTAGAAAGCTTGGAAATACCAGCATGCATTGAATTTTCCTCACAGACCAAGAATCACTGTTCCTTTTTGGTCTTCTTTGGCAGATGTAGCTTCCAAAGCCATCCTGGGAAGAGAGGGATGAAAAGTGGGGGAAACAAACTTTGTCAGGAGTTTCAAATGGCAATTTCCAGCCAGATACAGGAAGAGTAGTTACCTGTTATGTGTTTATGGGCAGCAACCAATGTAGATTAGGAATCAAACCAAACCAACCACAAGGAAGGAAACAAGGAAAGCTGCTCTGTTATAATCATTAATTATGAAGATATCATCATTCATGTTTATAATCTATGAAACGTCCTGGCGTAATTGATTTTTGAAGTCCAATGAATTTTAATGACTAGGCTACAAACAGTGCTAGCGCTAGAAGTCATTTGAGAGCACAAGGGAGGGGAGGCACCTGCCCTCCCTTTGATCAGCCCAGGCTGCTCCTAGTTTGAGAAAGGGGGAATAGCTGCATCCTCCCACATCTCTAGAGGTCAATCTTCAGTTAGAAAATTGACCGCATGCTCCATTTGTTAAGAAGAACCAGTGTAAGGGCAGCCAAGCTCCACCTCCAGGCCAAAGGACATTGGCATACTTCATGGATGCCTGTAATTGTTGCAGCCTCACTGGTTTTATTGAGAAGAGCTCTATGTAATTGGAAGCACAGCTTTACACTTGCAAGAAGCCACCCATGTAGCATCCAACCACTGCAGATATTTCCCAGGCAAGAGTGAACACATGGCTGGGAACCTTTCGTGCAATTTCAAGGCTATTGCAAAATATGGGAGCAGGATTATTGGCACATTAGGACAACTGCTGGGAAGTTATGTCTGAAGTTGCCAATATGACATGAGCTAGCCAACCTAGCAATTCGAAAGCATGCAAATGCAAGTAGATTAATAGGTACCACTTTGGTGGGTAGGTAACAGCGTTCCGCGCGCGTCATGCCGGCCACATGACTGCGGAAGCATCTTCAGACAACGCTGGCTCTTCAGCTAACAAACGGAGATGAGCACCGGCCCCTAGAGTCGGACACGACTGCACAAATATGCCGGGGGAACCTTTACCTTACCTTTAGCCAAGGAGACTGCTTGTTTTGTATCTGGTTTTCAAGCCAGTGGTCAGGAAGGCAAGAAGCATAACCTCTTCTACCAGTGGTGTATCAATAAGAAATAACTTCTGACCTTAGCTACCACTCCAAACCATTTCCCTTCCCCAGAACTACCAAATACTACTCCCTGTTTAATCACAACCAGCCAAAATTGTAGCTTGCAGTATTAGTAGCGAGACACATTTCTGTGTCTTTCAATGCCTCTGTATTCATACTGTGCCTAAACTAGGTCAGCACAAATTATGGCTCACTGTGCCACAGCTGCCCAACTAGGGCAGTCCTGAATATGTCTCCATTCTTATAGGATAAAAGAGGATGTAAGGATACGTATAATTTACAGATTCAATTTTATGTCTATGCTGAAAATTTGTATTGTAATTTAAATAGGAGCAGTATTTGGAGAAGACCAAGGCCAGGTGGTCTGAATGCCTGCTCACTGTAAATTGATGATGGACAATTTCAAGGCTTTTCAGTGCTGTCTGTTTGTTTTGTGCTTTAACTTTTAAACCACTTCGGACTGGACAGCCCTTCAAAACAAGGCAGCTTCCAAGAGAGAACAATCCTTTCACATCTCTTCAAATGGAAGACTGTCTTCTATGAAGAAGGCAACAGCCACCCCAACAGGCCAGGACTTATGACTGACCATCCTCTCACCTTGCCGACAAAGGTCCATATAATTAAAGCTATGGTTTTCCCAGTAGTAATGTATGGCTGTGAGAGTTGGGCCATAAGGAAGGCTGAGTGCCGAAGAATTGATGCTTTTGAACTGTGGTGCTGGAGAAGACTCTTGAGAGTCCCTTGGACTGCAAGGAGGTCAAACCAGTCAATCCTAAAGGAAATCAACCCTGACTGCTCATTGGAAGGACAGATACTGAAGCTGAAGCTCAAATACTTTGGCCACCTAATGTGAAGAGAGGACTCACTGGAAAAGACCCTGATGCTGGGAAAGACTGAAGGCAGAAGGAGAAGGGGACGGCAGAGGATGAGATGGGTAGATAGCATCACCGATGTAATGAACATGAATTTGAGTAAACTCCGAGAGACAGTGGAGGACAGGAAGGCCTGGTGTGCTATGGTCCATGGGGTCACGAAGAGTCGGACACAACTTAACGACTGAACAACAACAACAAGTTCACAAGAGTGAGCAACAAGTTCACTCTTGAGTTCCCCATTGGGGGGAGATGGACGGTCATATAAATTAAATAAATAAACAACAAATCCTCTCATTTGGGCAATCCCTGAGCCAACTATCCACACCTTCTCCCTGCAGTGCCCCCTCACCAGCCCCAGAGGCTCCATTATAAAACCTATATGCCTTTCTCTCCCTGAGTGCCCAATAGGCCTTCCACTATAACTCATGCATCAGCCCAAGAGCACTTGCATTTTATGTCAATGATCTCATGTCTTTGTGTAGCAGCAACACGGAAGACCATTGTTATTTTGAGGAGTTTAAGTGACATATTTTGATTTTTCTCCTTCACACGAAGAAGCTTAGAGTTTATTTTGAGTTATACTAATGTTTAGCTGGCTTGTTTTTTATTTCTGTTTGAAATGTGGGGGAGAAGAGAAAACCCCAAGATTGTTTTTGTTAAGCACTAGCTTATCTGTATAGTTTCCCAGGCTCTGGGATTAAAGAGGTGCTCCAGACCCTGGGAACTAACCAGTCAAGGTCAGATCCTGCAGCCTCTGTACCATGGAAACAGGGTCACGAGGTTTTAGGGCCAGACTTTGATAAAAACCTTAGGTTTGCCTTTTGAGTTTGGGAGCTTCTGCACAGACCTGAGCGCTGGGTGCTGTGGAAATTGAGCCGCCCTGGGGTATCTCCGCTGTCATTATTAAGCGGCTCCTGGCAGCCTATGGGAGATTGGGTATCAACTTGCTTGGTATGTAATTATTTTTCTTTCTTTATACCATGCTTTTTATGCTTCTGTTTAATCTGCCTAAACTGTGTTTCTGTTTAAATCTGTTTGCTTGAGTTTATAATAAAACTATTCACTGGTGTGCTTATTGTCTCTGGATCTAAAAGAACCAATTGTCTGAATACCTGATCACTGCTTGGACACTTGGCAGAACACTTTGTCACTTGTGATTCACATGATACAAAACCCTATCCTGTCCTTCTGTCATTATTTTCCCTTCTGCTGTCCCTCCCCAACTGCTTTTTGGGTGTTCCTTTTTTAACTATTGCAAATCCTGAGGCCCACACAATTATATTTGTTCCATTCTTGTAGGAAACTTTCAACTGGGTAGTTCATCTGCTTAACAGGAGACAGAGAAGAGACATGAGCAGAATAGAGCCATCTGCTCTGAAGGTAAAAGATCTCTCAAGACAGCAGCAATACCGTCCTTGATTGCCCTTGGTGAGCGCATCATTCCTGTGCCTTTGTTTATGGAGAGAAGCAACTGTCAACATCCTTTTTTGCTCATTCTGGGTAGCTCATGTACTAGAGTGAGCACCAGCTAAAGTTTAAGGATTAAAGGTTTAGATAAGCTTTAACTCTTGGAAGAATTAAGAGTTAAGATAAGCTTTAACTTAGACCAAGTGGCATAGGGGAGAAATGAGTGGAGAGCAGGCTAAGGAACACATGAAAAATAAATAGAATATCCTGTTCCTTCACAGATGCAGATGAATACATACAATTAATAGATGGGTTTTTTTTAAAAAAAAGGCAGCATCAGTCCAAACCTAAAATATAACATTTGTGTGCTGTAAACAGTGTCATGTTCTGAGTAGCAATAAATCCCAGTGTTCCAGTACAGATCCTGCCTTGATAATTGATCTCAACCTAGGACATAGTGGCCAGTGATGTTGCATGCAAGATTGTAGGATATAACTAGGGGAGTGTCAGACTCGCTTTGCTTGCCTGCCATGTATTTGAGACAACACGTGTATAGAAGCGGACTCGTGTCAGCCTTCTTTGTAGCCAGATAATGTGCACCAAAGAGAAATGCCTGCCTCACATTCCTTCGCTGACTGGGGAAAAACCAAGGACACTGATAAGCCACCTGGACTCTCATTAAACTTAACAAGTTGGGAGGGGGGAAGATCAGGAGTGGGAGAGCGGTTGTTTCGAAACTAACAAGAGATGAAGTCAGAGGGATGTTTTTAACTTTGAATGCTTGGCGCCAAATCTGGTATTCAGAGCTTTGCAGCCGTTCCATGTAGCCCTATTTTAATAAATGAATTCTTTTAGCATTCTGATGAATTGTCTGGAGAATTTCTTAAGTTAAGATACTGGCACTGGGACCATCACAGGGAGTTCCTACAGGTTCACGAAGGGGAGTAGAACAGAAGGGTGATGTGCATTGGCAACTGTGGGGATTGACCTCACAACTGCGTCTTAGCTCTTTTCCCTGACCCACTCAGCCTTCGTATCTTCCCTATGCCAGCAGTGTTCTTGTTTTGTATCACAGCATGGCAGTATGGTTCATTTTATTTTAGCTCCACTAGCCTGATTCATTCCTTGTGTTTGTTTTCCTCACTGATGAATAGATGTGGCATTAGCAAGATGTTCTGTGCATCTAAGTATAGAAAGAATAATCAAGGAACATTGTAAGATGTTGCATCTCTGTGAGAGAAATATTGATAAACGCTGGACCTTGTGGGGTGGAGTGCTAATTAAATAGAAGTTGTATCATCTGCTAGCTGTCAAGATCTAATTGAATTAGAATTGAGGAGGTGAAATTTAAAGGCAGATAATACAAAGGCAACATGGCTTCACTTGATACAAAACTAATTCCCATTTTTTACTTTCTTCTCTGAAATAAAAGAATGAAACTTCTCTGATTTAAGGAGGCAGTCTAAAAGCACTGTGAATTTGGCCAGGAAAGGCTCACCCATATAATCTGCTTACTACATCATGAAGACATCTCACTTTCCATTTGCTGAGGACATGTCCTCACAACCAGGAATATCTGCTGTGTGTGTGTGTGTGTCAAAGAAGTCATGACACCTGTAAAAAAATAAGCAGGGGTTTGATTGTGTGCCTGTGGCTGCCAGCTTGACTGTTTGAGCCCCACCCCCCCACCCCCCGAGGATGGACCTTCCATGTCATAGGTAGCCCATTGCTGAGGCAGGCTGAAGCCAGCCAAAATATTCTGGCATAAAATTAGTGTTTTCTTGGGGAAAGTGGAAGAAGACAACCATGCCACATGGAAGAGGAGGCTTGAAGTGGCACTGCTGAAGGCAGATATGTGCTCAGCTGCAAGTGCTCTGGCAGGTCTACTGGGGGACTGCCCCCTTCCCTCAAGATCTTTTGCTCAGCACCTGCTTTTCAGATTGTGGGGGAGACCAGAATCCCAGTTGTTGCAGCCACTTCCATCCCCCCCCCTTTTTTTTTAAATGGGTGAGTTGACTGGTCAACCTAAAGCCCATGAAGGCCTGAAACTAACGAGCATAATTGAAAGGAACTTTCAGGGAAGCCCTGTCTCCACTATTCCTCTTCTTATGGAATGTTTATTCCCTTGTAGAATATAACCTGTGCAGATATGACTCCAAGATTCAGTTATGTTTTTTTCCTCTCCTACTCTTTTAGATCCTCCCCCCAAATCCTGATATGCTGCCTCATTGTGGGGTGTGGGTGGGTATTTCCTTGTGAAGAATGAGTGAGTATATAATCCCAGCAGGTCACTCAAGGTGTGAAGGTCATCCCGGCTGCCCAGCTACAGCAAGCAGGCACCTATATTGAGCAGCAACATTATTGGAAGATTCTGGAGGTAGATGATCACTTTAGTAACAACAGCAAAGGTATCATTTCATACTGTGTGGGAGAAGACAATAATAAACCATAAATAAATTCATAAATTCTCTTCGATTAATAATAAACCACTCCAGTATTTTACCAAGAAAACCACATGGGTAGAAAATATAAAGTGATTGATGACATAGTGCCAGATGATGGGCCCCTCGGGTTGGATGGCACTCAACATGCTACTGAGGAAGAGCTGAGGACCTTTTGAAGTACTAAGTACTAAGTACTAAGTACTGCTTATGACATGGCTAGATTAAAGCCTTTGGGACATCTAGTTGATGATGTTGCCATGCAGGAAAAGGAAATCCAAAGCAGTAAATACTGTGTTACAATGAGGATGTGGAACATAAGCATGAACATGGGAAAGCTCAGCACAGAAAAGATGAAATGAATCAATACACATTGACATCTTAGGCTTCAGAGAATTGAGATGGACCGGAATTGGACACTTTCGGTCAGAAGATCACATTGTTTATTACTTAGAACATAGAAAACAAAGAAGGAACAGTGTTGCTTTCATAGGAAGGATATAGCAAGAGTGATACTTGCTTGCAATGCAATCAATGGTCAAATAATATCAATTAGAGCTTTTGGACAACCCTTTAATATGACTATTATCCAACCCCACCACTGATTCTGAAGAAAAGGAGGTTGATGAAATTTATGATCAAGTTCAGTTTGAAATTGACAGAACGTTGTCAATCAGAATATTGGAAGTCTGATTATACTGTACCTCCTCCTCCTCCTCCTCCTTGTTATAGTTGAGTAAATTAGGGAGGTTTCTGTCTGAACTGCTTCTGAATGTTATCTGGATGTTCTGGACTTTAAAAATGCTTTAGCTCCTTTTTGTCAGGATGGAGGCTGAGTCCGAGGTGGAGGAGGGGGAGCCGACCGTTGAAAAGGCGGGAAAGAGTGGGGAAGGCGCGAAAATCGAACAAGGGGAAGAGGCAACACAGAGCTTTGGGTGGCAAGATTCAAAGCCACCGATTGGAGAAAGCCAGGGGGCAGATTCACCGCCACCTATCAGCACACGAGAAAGGAGGGCGGAGAGACGGGCTGAGCAGCGAGAGGTGCGATTGGCCCATACGTGAAGATGGCGGGAAAATCGAAAGGCTAAAAGGCGCCGAAACCAGAACAGGTTGCCAGAGACAACCATTCACGCAGCCCGACGCCGACGCCTGTTCCCGCTGAGGGGAGCCAAGATCACGAGCCTTGCCTTGCTGCCGTGCCGGATCCTGCTTACGAGCCTTGCCCTGCTGCCGTGTCAGACTTCACTCCCGTGCCTTGCCTGGTGACCACGGTGGACCCCGCCTCTGAGCCTTGCCTTGCTGCCACACCAGACCTCCCTCCTGTGTCTTGCCCTGTTGCTGCGCCGGAGACCGCTCCCGACCTTTGCCTTGCTGCCACGCCAGATTCCGTGTCCAAGCCTTGCCTTGCTGCCATGCAGGACTGCCTTCCTTCTGAGCCACGTCTTGTTGTTGCTCCAGATTCCGCTTCCAAGCCTTGCCTTGCCACCGTGCAGGACTTTCCTTCTGTGCCTCGCCTTGTTGCCACGCCGGTCCCCGCTTCCAAGCCTTGCCTTACTGCCACACGGGACTGCATTCCCGTGCCTTGCCTTGTTACTGCGTCAGACTCCAATTCCAAGCCCTGCCTGGTGGCTGCACCAGCCTCACTTCCGGACCTCACCTTGCCGCCACGTGGACTGCCTTTCCATGCCATGCCCGTCGCTGCATATTGCCACAACTGCGTGCAAGTGAGCTATCAGCCGGCGTGAATTTATTGTATATATTGCTGATAAATAAAAGGATTGTTTACTCATTGCTTCCTACGTCGAGTTTTAGTTGGAACAGGACACTTTTGCCTAGGCAACAGCACTGTTGGTGTATTATTCCTTGAGGAGTAAGTCAGAGCAATAAAACCTTGTTAGTTAAGCACCTGCAAACTTTAAAAGGTCAGGCAGCCCGTGATCCAGGTTGAAGAGTATAAAGGAACCTGCCTGCTCCTGCCCCACCCCGCTTCTGTTTCTACGCCTGCTTGCTTCTACGCCTGCTTGCTTCCTACTACTTCTTATCTTTTCTGGTGTGTGGATTTGTAACACTTCCAGGGATCTGGACGAGAACTGTAAATATTATGTTTGTATGAGTAACTAATGCAACTGCAACTGATTTACTACAATGACTGGCGTCATTTATTGGTCTCTAATGCCAAGCGCTTTCTGAAACTCTGCATATGCAAGAAAACACACCAACAAGCACCTGCATATCTCCATCAAGGTCAACATCCTTACTCTTCTCTACACAGACCCAGTTGAAAGACATCCATCTACATACCAACACCAAAGAAAGGAGACTTAACAGAGTGTGCAAACTATCATACAATTTCCAAGCAAAATAATGTGTACGATCATTCAACCCAGATTAGAGTCCTACACAGAAAGGGAGATGCCAGATGTTCAAGCTACTTTTCGAAAAGGCTGAGAAACAAGACACATTATTATTGATGTACCCTGGATAATTGAGAAAGCCAAAGAATACCCAAAATAAGTCAGTATCTGCTTCATTGATTATAGGAAGGCCTTCAATTGTGTTGATCATGTCAACCTGTGGAATGTGTTAAGAAAAATGGGAATCCCAGAACATCTTATTGTCCTCATATGAAACCTTTATCTAGGGAGAGAGCCACAGTATGGACAGAACATGGTGAAACAATCTTGCTCCAGGTTGGCAAAGGAGACAAGGCTATATGCTCTCCCTTTATTTATTCAGCCAATATGTGAAATACTGTATATATTGAGGGAAGCTGGATTGAAAGAAAATGTGTGTGGTTTTAAAATTGGAGGAACAAACATCAATAAGTAGTACTATATTGATGACCTTATTCTGATAGCTGAAAATGCAAATGATCTACAAGCTCTAGTAATGAAAGTCAAGGAGCATAGTGAAAAAAATGGGACTAAGATTCAATATAAAAAAGACCAACCTAATGACAACAGGTACAGCAACCAGCCTTAGAATTGAAAAATGAAGATATTGAAGTGATGAATAGCTTCTACCTTTTAGAATCAACTATCAACAGTAAAGGAACCAGCTGTCAAGACATGTACCATGGACTAGCAATTGATAGAGTAGCAATGAAGGCCTTGGAAAAGATATTCAGACACCGTGGTGTGTCTATACCTACAAATCATGCAGAATCACACACACAGTGGTTTTCCCTGTGACAGTCTATGGAAGCAAAAGCTGGATGTTCAAAAAGTAGGATAGAAAGAGAGTTGAGCTTCTGAACTTTGATGAAAGCATGGCAAACTAGCTGTGTATATGAGACTCCAGCAAAGGAGATCATTACCTTGTCGTGGTGCTGGAGCTTGAGCACCTCAATGAAACCATGAGCTAAACCGTGAAGGGACACCCAAGACGGGAAGGTCGTGGCAGAGAGGTCAGACTAAATACGATCCCTGGGGAAGGTAATGGCAACCCACCCCAGTATTCTTGCCATGAAAACTAAATGGATCAGTACAACCAAAGATATGTCGGTATACCATCGGAAGATGGGACTCCCAGGTCGGAAGATGGTCAAAATGCTACTGGGGAGGAACAGAGGATACGTTCAACTAGCCCCAGATGTGATGACGCAGCTAGCTCAAAGCCGAAAGGACGGCTAGCGGCCGACGGTGCTGGTGGTGAACGACGAATCCGATGTTCTAAAGATCAACACACCATAGGAACCTGGAATGTAAGATCTATGAGCCAGGGCAAATTGGATGTAGTTATTGGTGAGATGGCAAGATTAAATATAGACATTTTAGGTGTCAGTGAACTGAAATGGACTGGAATGGGCCACTTCACATCAGATGACCACCAGATCTACTACTGTGGACAAGAGGACCACAGAAGAAATGGAGTAGCCTTCATAATTAATAATAAAGTGGCTAAAGCAGTGCTTGGATACAATCCAAAAAACGATAGAATGATCTCAATTCGAATTCAGGGTAAGCCATTTAACATCACAGTGATCCAAATATACGCCTCAACCACAGATGCTGAAGAAGCAGAAGTAGATCAGTTCTATGAGGATCTGCAGCACCTACTAGATAATACACCAAAAAGAGATGTTATTTTCATTACAGGAGACTGGAATGCTAAGGTGGGTAGTCAGACGACACCTGGAATTCCAGGCAAGCATGGTCTGGGAGAACAAAATGAAGGAGGACATAGGCTGATAGAATTTTGCCAAGACAACTCACTGTGCATAACAAACACTCTCTTCCAACAACCTAAAAGACGACTTTATACATGGACTTCACCAGATGGTCGACACCGAAATCAGATTGACTACATCGTTTGCAGCCAAAGGTGGAGGACATCTATACAGTCGGTAAAAACAAGACCTGGAGCTGACTGTAGTTCAGATCACGAACTTCTTATTGCAAAATTTAGAATCAGACTAAAGAGAATAGGGAAGACCCACAGATCAGTTAGATATGAGCTCACTAATATTCCTAAGGAATATGCAGTGGAGGTGAAGAATAGATTTAAGGGACTAGATTTAGTAGATAGGGTCCCAGAAGAACTATGGACAGAAGTTCGCAACATTGTTCAGGAGGCGGCAACAAAAAACGTCGCAAAGAAAAAGAAAACCAAGAAGGCAAGATGGCTGTCTGCTGAAACACTGGAAGTAGCCCAAGAAAGAAGGAAAGCAAAAGGCAACAGTGATAGGGGGAGATATGCCCAATTAAATGCAAAATTCCAGAGGTTAGCCAGAAGAGATAAGGAATTATTTTTAAACAAGCAATGTGCGGAAGTGGAAGAAGACAATAGAATAGGAAGGACAAGAGACCTTTTCCAGAAAATTAGAAACATTGGAGGTAAATTCCAGGCAAAAATGGGTATGATCAAAAACAAAGATGGTAAGGACCTAACAGAAGCAGAAGAGATCAAGAAAAGGAGGCAAGAATATACGGAAGATCTGTATAGGAAGGATAATAATATTGGAGATAGCTTTGACGGTGTGGTCAGTGAGTTAGAGCCAGACATCCTGAAGAGTGAGGTTGAATGGGCCTTAAGAAGCATTGCTAATAACAAGGCAGCAGGAGACGATGGTATCCCAGCTGAACTGTTTAAAATCTTGCAAGATGATGCTGTCAAGGTGATGCATGCCATATGCCAGCAAATTTGGAAAACACAAGAATGGCCATCAGATTGGAAAAAATCAACTTATATCCCCATACCAAAAAAGGGAAGCACTAAAGAATGTTCAAACTATCGAACAGTGGCACTTATTTCAAATGCCAGTAAGGTAATGCTCAAGATCTTGCAAGGTAGACTCCAGCAATTCATGGAGCGAGAATTGCCAGATGTACAAGCTGGGTTTAGAAAAGGCAGAGGAACTAGAGACCAAATTGCCAATATCCGCTGGATAATGGAGAAAGCCAGGGAATTTCAGAAAAACATCTATTTCTGTTTTATTGACTATTCTAAAGCCTTTGACTGTGTGGATCATAACAAATTGTGGCAAGTTCTTGGTGGTATGGGGATACCAAGTCATCTTGTCTGCCTCCTGAGGAATCTGTATAACGACCAAGTAGCAACGGTAAGAACAGAGCACGGAACAACGGACTGATTTAAGATTGGGAAAGGAGTACGGCAGGGTTGTATACTCTCACCCTACCTATTCAACCTGTACGCAGAACACATCATGCGACATGCTGGGCTTGAGGAATCCAAGGCTGGAGTTAAAATCGCTGGAAGAAACATTAACAATCTCAGATATGCAGATGATACCACTTTGATGGCTGAAAGCGAGGAGGAGTTGAGGAGCCTTATGATGAAGGTGAAAGAAGAAAGTGCAAAAGCTGGGTTGCAGTTAAACCTCAAAAAAACCAAGCTTATGGCAACGAGCTTGATTGATGACTGGCAAATAGAGGGAGAAAAAGTGGAGGCAGTGACAGACTTTGTATTTCTAGGCGCAAAGATTACTGCAGACGCTGACTGCAGCCAGGAAATCAGAAGACGTCTACTTCTTGGGAGGAGAGCAATGGCAAATCTTGATAAAATAGTTAAGAGCAGAGACATCACACTGACAACAAAGGTCCGCATAGTTAAAGCAATGGTATTCCCCGTAGTAACCTATGGCTGCGAGAGCTGGACCATAAGGAAGGCTGAGCGAAGGAAGATAGATGCTTTTGAACTGTGGTGTTGGAGGAAAATTCCGAGAGTGCCTTGGACTGCAAGAAGATCAAACCAGTCCATACTCCAGGAAATAAAGCCAGACTGCTCACTTGAGGGAATGATATTAAAGGCAAAACTGAAGTACTTTGGCCACATAATGAGAAGACAGGATACCCTGGAGAAGAAGCTGATGCTAGGGAAAGTGGAAGGCAAAAGGAAGAGGGGCCGACCAAGGGCAAGATGGATGGATGATATTCTGGAGGTGACAGACTCAACCATGGGGGAGCTGGGGATGGTGACGGCCGACAGGAAGCTCTGGCGTGGACTGGTCCATGAAGTCACGAAGAATCGGAAACGACTGAACGAATAAACAAAAAAATATGAGACCAAAGATAGAGGGAGGAAGTTTGCTAAGCCAAACATGGTCTGATCATATGGCATGCAGGCAAAATCACTATTGTGAGTTTGGGGTGGGAAAGATGTGCTTCTGTTGTTAGGAAACTTACAAGCTAGATGTTGCCATGGAAGCTAGGGTGGCCAAGAAGATGAGGCTATGAGAGAAGATGATTCATCTGGATTTCCTCCTTTAGGAAAGGGGAGATAATATCTACAGTAAGTGTGAAAAGAACAAGAGACTACAGTTTTGATCAGAAACAAAACAACAACAAAAAATGAGGTTTTAGATTCTGTAAACTAACATTGTTTTGGGATACTTGATATTTCAGTAGACATTTCATATGCCTATCTAGTGAAATGTTAAAGTTTATGACTTCATCAAAGAGTCCAAACAAACATAAATATCACAAAATGCCAATGAGAACAAATCTGATTAAATGTTATTGTTCTGAAGTTTTTTATGCTGTTTGCAGAAGTGAAATGTATGTGATATGCAGGTCTTCTCATATACTGTATGAGGCTGGACCAATAGAGTGCCAATACATTGATGTGTTACATGCTTGCAACACATGGATACTTTCGGAAGGATGTGCCACAGCAAATCTACAAATGTTTCACGTGCTGGCATTTTAGAGGTGCTTTTTTCCTTCCATGATTGCAGGGAGTTTTAGCAAGTTTATTCAAGGAAACTACCAGCAATATGTTATTTTCCCCAAACCTCTGTTAACCTTTATTATGGAAAGAGATGGAGGAACATCTTGAATTAGCAATTTGCATGTCTACTGTAATCAGGTAGTGCTTTTGCTTTTGGAAGACTTATCATGTTCAAGATAATACTAAAGCAATAACAGTGAATGGCTCATCCAGCCCAGTTATGTGTTACCTAGAATATGTAGTCATATCAAAGGTAAGGGGCCATAATCTGACAGTCCTTTTGAAATGAACCTGAATGCTGAGCATGACCACTAGCACGGGTTTGAATAGCTTCTGTTCATTTCAATGGGGTTACAAAAAGGTTTCAGGTGGATTGTGCCAGTGTTACAATCAGAATGTCAATATTTGTGGATAACTGCTCACGCACCATTGAATCCTTTTTGCAGAATATGCAGGACAGCGCTGGCTCTTCGGCTAAGAAATGGAGATGACCACCGCCCCCTAGAGTCAGACACAACTGTGCAGGGGAAAACCTTTTTTTTAAAATAGGCAGGAATATGTTGGACAGTTCTTTATGGCAGTATGCCCAGCAGTTGTGGTCCTGATTTTGTGTGTGTGGAAATACTCCTAGACAAAATGAAAGGCTTTCCCTTGGCACATCTTCATAAAGATTTGTTTTGTTTTATAATTAACTGAATTGATACATGGGCTTTACTGTGCAATACATTTATTTCCAATTTGACCTGATTTATATTGCGATACCAAATGCAGGTAAAAACTTTAATTAAGTATTGGTTGACTGTGATGTAGCACGTGAAGAAATTTGATTCCAAAGGTGATGCATCATTTTGAGCATAAAATATATTAAATGCATTGGGCAATATATTTCCTAACTTATATATTACTTATGCAAATGTGCCAACCTGCTGTTTCTATAGACTTCTTGAATGTTTTCTAAATCACTTATTGACTTAAACTATTGAAATAAAGTGCAATATATGTATGGGATAAAGTATTGTTAACAATGCCTTTGAAGCTGTGCAAATCTGAAAAAGATACTCAGAAAATAGAACAGGGGCAAACATAAAATATTCCTAGAATTTATATAGAGACTAATTAGGGCTATCAAGCAGAGCTTGACTCTTGATGGTTGCATGGAAAAATGCTGGCTATTTTTACCTGTTTCAGGTAATAGCCCATAACTCATCCACAGGACAGTTCTGTAGTTTCTTTAATCCAGTCCAACACCTTTATTCATTGTCTTCCTCTTCTACTTCCCTCAGTCTTGCCAATCATGGTTGTTTTTCCCTAGTCAGTCATGCTCTTGCATGAATATGTCCCAAGGAGTTCCTATTTGATGATCATTGCTTCAAAGGAGTAGCAAGTTTTTATTTGGTCCAAGATCAATTGATTGGTTTTTCTTGCAGTCCATGGTGCTCTTACTACTGTTGGTGCACACAGTGGAATTTTGTGTGAGAGCTTCAATGAAATAGAAGGAGAAGAGGGAGAAGAGAATGGAAGAGCCAAGTGAGATGGAACAGAGGCATCCTCCCCTAGTCATGTAAAGGTAAAGGCTCCCCCCGCACATTTGTGCAGTCGTGTCCGACTCTAGGGACTGGTGCTCATCTCCGTTTCTTAGCTGAAGAGCCAGCGTTGTCCGAAGACGCTTCCATGGTCATGTGGCCGCATGACGCGTGCGGAACGCTGTTACCTACCCACTGAAGTGGTACCTATTAATCTACTTGCATTTGCATGCTTTCGAATTGCTAGTTTTTTGCCCCTAGTCATGACAATGCCAAAATTACAAAACGTGTGTTGTGTCCTTATGACACAATGACCTGGATGAAGGGGTTGAGGGAAGAATATTAAATGTACAGATGACTCAAAACTAAGAGGTGGGATGAGAGAAGATTCAAAAAGATCTAGACAGGCTTGAACAGTAGATGAAATGAACAACATGAAATTCGACAGAGAGAAATATAAAGTCCTGCATCTGGGGAGAAAAAGAAAAAAAGACCTAAGTATAGGATGGGGGAGACATGGCTTGGCAGTAATACATGTGAAAACATTGTGGGTATTCTAGCAGAGTACAAGTTGAATATGAGCCAGCAGTGTGATGCAGTTGCCAAAAAAGTAAATGCTATTTTGGGATTTACTAATATGGCCATAAAAAAATAATTGTTCCAGTCTAATCTTCCTTGGTCAGGTCCCACTTGGAAAGTTCAGAGAAGAGCTATCAAGATGGTAAGGTTACTGGAAACCAAGTCCTATAAGGAACACTTAAAGGAACTGGGTATGTTTATCTACAGAAGAGAAGATTGAGGGGAAATGTGATGGCAGTATTCAGATTTCTGAAGGATTATCATACAGAGAACAACCCAGAAACAATTTGTTTGAAAGCTTAGGAAAGTAGATTCTGGTTGCTATTAGGAGAAATTTCCTAATGGGAAGCACTAACAGGCAGCAGAATAGGTTACCTCATCAAGGGTTCTCTTTCACAAGAGGCCTTTAAATAGGGTTTGGATAGCCATCTGTCTGAAATGCTGTAGTGAATCCTGAACCAGGCAGGGGGTTGGCCCAGATGAAGTCATTGCAACTATATGATTCTATGATCTCCAGATCTATAATTCGAAGGCTTCTATCTTCTTTCTCAGTTCCTGACTTTCAGTGCTGTACATTATTACTGGAAAGACCATTGTTTTAACTATTCTAATATCTGTTGTCATAGAAATACCCTTAACCATCAAGATCTTATCTAAGTTTGTCATTCCCTTCCTCCCTAGGAGTTAATCTCCTCTTTACTTTTCCAGCGCACTGCCCATTCTTGAGCTGAAGAAAACAAAACTATCTACCACTTTCACTTCTTCACTGTTAACTGTAAGGTTGCTAAGCATGCTAGTTGACATCACCTCTGCCTTCATCATATTTAATAACCCAGATGTATCACTTTCCGTTTTCACTTTCGTAATGAACCCTTCTGAATCTTCTTAATTTGGGGCTAGCAAAGTAGTGTTCTCTACATTTTTGTAATAGTTAGTCTTCTGACCTCAATTTGTTCTCCAATCTTGCCATTCTTATAATGTATTCACTGTACAAATGAAATAGATTTGGGGACAATATGCATCCTTGTCTCACTCCCTTCTCTGTTTTGAATCACTTTATTTCTCTCAATTCAGTTCTTATAATAGCATTTTGTTTATTGTAAAGGTTCATAATAATAATAATAATAATGATGATGATGATGTAATTTATTAAACTTGCACACATCCCAACTCTCATCATTGGCGATCACTCGTAGCCGAGTAAGATTGTCTTCCAAAGGTAAAATTTTAACAGTGGATCCGTAAGTGGCTATAAAGGCCAATTCTGGATCCGCACAACCTCCCACAATGAGGGCATAGGTTTCCGGGTGGGAGACGGTCATGATGAGGGTTTGCCTGACGTGCCTTCCTTTTAGCTCTTTTCTCCCTTTCGCCCTGTACTCGTGCTTCTTCAAAGTCCATAGCGCCATTAATAAAGACTCTGGGCAGCTCGCAACAATCAAACAAAGAAATCACAGTAATCAAGTGTTCTGAGTTACAGATTAACCTTAATACGTTTCACATTCTGGCATAAAGTACACCAGGGTTTCTGAAACTTTTTCCTCTCAGGACCCTTCCCACTTTTAAAATTTACAGAGGACCCCAAAACAGCTTTTGTTTGTATGGGTCATATTTATCGATATTTACCATATTAAAAACTAAAATTGATGCATTCGCTGCCACTACCGCTTCTCATGATTGTTTGATGGGATTTTAATACTGTATTATTTTTCAACAGAGGCTGGCAAATAAATTTGATTTTGAGGACCCCTGAGAGGGCCTTGGGGGACCCCCAGGGGTCCTAGGGCCATACTTTAAGAAATACTGGTTTGCACTAGCAAAGACCTTGCTGTAATCAAGAAAGCAAAGCTAAAGCTTCCTCTTATATACTCTTGCTCTCTTCATTATCCATCTTATGACAGTTACCTGATTTTGTGTTCCTCTGTGTTTCCTGAAATCAGCCTAGTTCTATTCTTCCTAGTTCTATTCTTTCTTATATTCTAGCATATATAAGTCTATATAGCTAACTTTTCCAATCTTGAGGCCATATGGTTTTGTTCCATATTTGCCGACACAGAACTGTTTGCATTTTGACAGCAGCTTTAAGCACTTCAGTGGATATTTCATCAGTGCTTGGTCCCTTCTTCTGACAGCTGGTCTAATGTCTGTCATACCTCACTTTTAGTGGAATCAGTGCCCAAACCCAGCCTCTCTTGGAAAACATTTCTGTCATTCTATACTCCTGTATATAATGGAGTCAGAGATGGAGTCTTTCCATCTTCCTTTAACCTCCGTTACCTCTATCAGATCTCTTCTGTGAGTCCTACTTTAGCTATGATTTCTCTGATTTCTCTGATCTTTCAAAAGATCTCTTTTTTCTTTTCTTGTTAATTTTGTCTATTGTTGACAGACTTGACTGAAGTTCCTTTCTTTGTCTTTTCTTGCTTGACACTGGAAATCTGCTGTGCCACTGTTGGGCATCCTTCTTGCGGTCCTCCGTCTTTCCTTGTCTATTCTGATAGCTCATTCTGAATGCCACTTGGACGCTTTTCTCTTTGAAATTTGGGGGTTTTTCCCCGGCTTTTCTGTTTTTAAAAAGTCTCTTACTCTTCCCATAGCTCCTCAGGTTCTCTTTCTGTTGGGGTTTGATAAACCCAGGAATTTACTGTTAGATATGAATTATACAGAGAGGCTTGATTTCTAGGTGAGAGGTGAAATATTCTGCAGTCACCCAATTAGCAGCCGTTGTTGTAGGGATGATGTGTCAGTGTGTGACTCATAACAACAGGTGCTAAGAGTTAAGTTGGGTGTGGTAGATAATGAGATTGACCTATAATGTGATTGGTCAGTTTATCTATAAAAGCAGAGATATTCTGTATTCCATTTTATTCCCATTTTCTCATTCAACCTCTTGTATGCTGTATCGTTGGTTATCATTTGTTACCTGTGTGGAAGTGATCTGTAAATACGTATGTATATAAAGTAAATAGGCTATTTTATATAATCTCTGTGTGAGTGTCTATTTGCTATACAGACTAAGGATCACTGGTGCCTAGGAGAGAAGCAGGCCACTCCATCCGCTCGCCCTTTAACACTTTCCCATCAGTTAAATGTATTGAATCTGTTCCTTACACTGACCTTACCTTTTGATCACATGTCTTCCAGGTCAAATCTTGTTGGCATACACAGGAGCTCTCTTTAATTTTCTAAGTTTAATCCATGTATTAGAGATGAATGATTCATGGTCTGTTCCACAGTCTGCAAATGGAAGTGTCCTGCCTGACTGGGTTTTACTCCTTCATCTTCTCTTTCCTGTTAAGCAGTCAAATCGATTCTAATCCTGTGCATCTGGTGATGTCCCTCTGTAGAATCTGCATTTATGTTGCTTGAAACAGGTGTTGGCAATAAACAATTATCTTCACAAAATTTTATTAACCTATCTCCTGCATTGTTGCATTTGCCCATGCCAAATATTCCTCCAATTTCTTAATTCCTTAATTTCTCCAACTTTTGCCTTCCATTCATCCATTAGTAGTATTACATCCTTTCTTGATATTGCATTTAACACCTCTTGAAGGTTGCTGTAAAATTCCTCAGTATCTTCCACCGCTGTATCTGTAATAGGTACATATGGCTATGTAATATTTAAGTTCACAGGATATCCATAAATTCTAATCAATGTAATCCTGTCATTTATTCAGTTATATTTGAGCACTGCTTGAACAATGCTCCTTTTGCCACTTCATTCCCTCATATGGTCTCGTGCTCTGAATAATGTACCATGTAATCATCAGATTTAAAGTGGCCTATTCTTGTTCATCTAAGTTCACTTATTCCTAAAGCATCCAGTTTAGTGTGCTTCATTTTTATTCAAGTTTTCTTTGCTTCATGCTTCTTGCATTCCATATTCTAATTCTATGAGTCTTTGTAAAACAAAGAATTTCTCTTTCAATATGGGCACCATCAGTGAACAGACTAACTTTCAGCTTTGGTCTGGGCGTACCATCACTTCCAAATCTAGTTGTGAATGTTCAACATTCTTTCCCAATAACTAGAGAAGTGATTTCTCACTTGGACATCTCATCGTCTGGTACTGAAACTCATCTAAATGTTTCAACCTTGCCCGTCCCATTTTTTTGGCAACAGTATGGAAGTGGTTTGCTTTTGCCTTGTTCCAGGTTTGATTTTTGAATTCCTTCTCCTGGATGCCTTGGCTTCCCTCATTCTTGCAGAGCCCTACCTGTCCTCACCCTATTATGGATTACCCTTAGCCTTGCCACTCTCTCTTTCATCTTACCAGCAAGGGTGACCCTACCAGAAGCTTCCACATATGCAAGCATCCCTTTCAGGATCATTGAAGCAACTAAGTCTTCCATCCATATCAAAGTGGTAATCCCCTATGTGAGTGTATATAGAACAATGCAGCTATTCAAAGCACACCCCATGTATAATCTTACTGTTTCTCAGAACAGCTTTATAAGACAACTCAATGTTCTTATCACATCTTGGAGAAGAGGGCCTGAGATATAAATTCAATGTCTTTATCAAGGATACCCAGACAGCTTGCAGAAGTTTTTATATTAGGTAAGATGTACATCTTACATGCACCAATGTCTACGTGATAGCCTGTTCTTAGAACATCACAAGAAAGCATTGCAACAAATACATAAGAGACAGAATTCATATTGCAACAAATGCAATACACATTTCCTCACTTGCCTTCCTTCTGACACCTATCTATTTCAAGCCCATTACACTATATAGTCAAAGAAAAAAGACCCAAGAATTTGAAGCTTGAGTTCTCTGTAAATAGGGTTTGCTTCTGATACACAGCAATCACTGAAATGCTTTCCTCATAGCTTTTCTACAATCAATCTCTAAAACTTTGTCCTTTGACATCTGTCTGGCAAAGTTTCATGCCTAGCTGAATAAGAGAAGTCTATAAGCCAGAGCTTTCCAAACTGTGTGTCGGGACACGTTAGTGTGTCGGCTGCAGTGTCTGGGTGTGTCGCGGCTGCTGCTGCTGCTGCCTCCGAGCTCTGCCAGGATTCCGCACAGGTCCTGGTGCCTGCCTTGTGCCTTGCTGCCTCCAAACCTGCCCTGCCAGGATTCCGTGCAGATCCTAGTGCCTGCCTTGTGCCCTGCTGTAAGAGTGTGTCGCGAAATGATGCCCTGATGTAAGAGTGTGTCACGAAATGATGCATGTCTAAAAAGTGTGTCACCAACATGAAAAGTTTGGAAAGCTCTGCTATAAGCAGTTCTCTTAAACTACATTACCTCAAAACACTGTTAGAGCACATACTTCATAAGGAAATGGTGACATCACGAAGCCATTCTATTATATGAGTATCAAGTTATAGAAGGAGTTGGCAACTTGGTGCCCAAATCATCAAGCATCATTCCCACCCTCAAATGGCATCTGCCAACCCCCAAAATTATTTTAAAAAAATAGTCTCAGTGGGCAGCAGTAGTAGGCCAATCTTTTCTTGCCTCAAAAACTATGTAACTCTTCTACTTCTGCTGATTCTACTGAAGGATAACATTTGCTAGAACATGTTTTTGAGATATTTGTTTCTATTTTGCAGTCAGGCTCCAAGGTGTCCCTACCTAAGATAGCCTCTTGAACCTGCAAGGGGAAGGGGGAAGTATACAACCTTCTTCCAAATCAGAGCTGACCAGCCAGAGTTTGTTGTACAGTCGTTTAGTCGTGTCCGACTCTTCGTGACCTCATGGACCATAGCACGCCAGGCCTTCCTGTCCTCCACTGTCTCCCGGAGTTTACTCAAATTCATGTTCATTACATCGGTGATGCTATCTAACCATCTCATCCTCTGCCGTCCCCTTCTCCTTCTGCCTTCAGTCTTTCCCAGCATCAGGGTCTTTTCCAGTGAGTCCTCTCTTCGCATTAGGTGGCCAAATTCATGTTCATTACATCGGTGATGCTATCTAACCATCTCATCCTCTGCCGTCCCCTTCTCCTTTTGACTTCAGTCTTTCCCAGCATCAGGGTCTTTTCCAGTGAGTCCTCTCTTCGCATTAGGTGGCCAAAGTATTTGAGCTTCAGCTTCAGTATCTGTCCTTCCAATGAGCAGTCAGGGTTGATTTCCTTTAGGATTGACTGGTTTGACCTCCTTGCAGTCCAAGGGACTCTCAAAAGTCTTCTCCAGCACCACAGCTCAAAAGCATCAATACTTTGGCAATCAGCCTTCCTTATGGTCCAACTCTCACAGCCATACATTACTACTGGAAAAACCATAGCTTTAACTATACGGACCTTTGTCGGCAAGGTGATGTCTCTGCTTTTTAATATCCTGTCTAGGTTTGCCATACCTTTCCTCCCAAAAAGCAAGCTTCTTTTAATTTCATGGCTGCAGTCACCGTCTGCGGTGATCTTGGAGCCCAAGAAAATAAATTCTGTCACTGCTTCCATTTCTTCCCCTTCTATTTGCCAGGAAGTGATGGGACCAGATGCCATGATTTGGGTTTTTTTAATGTTGAGTTTCAAGCCAGCTTTTGCACTCTCCTCTTTCACCCTCATCAAGAGGCTCTTTAGTTCCTCTTCACTTTCTGCCATTAGGGTGGTATCGTCTGCATATCTGAGGTTGTTGATATTTCTCCCGGCAATCTTAACTCCGTCTTGTGATTCATCCAGCCCGGCATTTCTCATGATGTACTCTGCATATAAGTTAAATAAGCAGGGTGATAATATACAGCCTTGTTGTACTCCTTTCCCAATTTTGAACCAGTCGGTTGTTCCATGTCCCCAGCCAGAGTTAGAAGCATCCTATTGGTCAGTTGTTCTTTGAGGAAATAGTTACACTTCCTAAGACACCAAGTTGTCCTTTTCAGAATCAAGAGGTCCTTGACTGTGGGGACCCCCAAACCTGGAACTAACATATTTCTCAGTTGTTCATGGTTAGCTGGACCCAACAAAAATTTCTTTGGCACAGTCAGGTCCAAAAGATACAAATACAGTAAGTGAAAAAATGGATTCCAACAAAAGTTTTCACAAGAGCAGAATGTCCAGAATTGGCACAGAGAACAATGGCCTGTTTGGTTCATGAAATTCTTGAAGACAATACAGGAAGCTTTAAAAAAAAACAGTGGACAGCTGTTTCTTAGTGTTCTGCTTGAGAAGAAGGGCCAGTGGATGTGAGCAGGTGTGCTCACTGAAAAACCACACTTACATTTTATTGCAGAAGAATGTAATGTGATATTAGTGGCATGAATGCATCCCTGATACATTAACATATTATTTAAATAAAAATAGGAAGGCTTTACCTCCAGCATCCTATTTTCAGGAATAGCTTTATCATCCCAGAAGTCTTAGCAACATGAAAGGCTAAGTGAGCTTTTGTTAAATGGGTGTTCTGTGACTGGCCCTGCTCCCTGTGGCAGTCAAGTTGTGAATAAGCCAATCACAGGCTCTACCTTCCAAATGGATCCTGTTCCAAGAGGCATCACCTGAACCATCTGGTGTTCAGCAGGAGGAAGTGACCTCTCCCTGCCTAATGGTAGGACTGGCTCTGCAGAAAGAAGAATCCGTTGATATCTTCTGAAATGTTGCTTATTTTCCAAAATGCATAATATGTATTTAAAGTAAAAATAAGGGAAACAATAACAGACATAACACTTAATTGAGCAAAATGTCTATGCTGGTGTCGGTTCTTTAAAAACACACACACAAGGATTTGGCCTTCTAAGGAAAATTGAAAACTAAAACATATGACTCAAATTAATAAGTTGCTATTCCATCACCTCAGGATCAATGGAGCAGAATAATATCTGGCCTCTAATAACAGCTTAGTAAAATGAATGGCTTCGGCCTCATCATGAATTACCTTAAAGCAGGGGATTGAGGAATGGCAATAAAAACAATCATTGATTTCCATCACTGGCCCCTTCAAGAAAGTACAGTATCAGAAGTAAAATATGATTCCATTCTGTCTATAATTGATACCAGGCACAGCTGTGCATCGCTGACAAGATGGGTCTGAAGGGAAAGCAAAAATTGAACATTTGTGATCCTGGAATAGAGATGAGATAACTGGAAAAGCCAGCCGTGGTGGTTACAATCTTCCAAATCCCTAGCATAGTCTCATTAATAACTCATTAACCCAGACTAGCTAGTTCAGCTCCATTAATTGAAATAATGTGATTAATAGCATTAAGGAACCTGGGTAGACTTCAAAAAACAAACATCAGTGGTACTTCTGTCTGTTGCTAAGGATGAAATTCTTAAAACGGATGTTTAGCTACTCCCGCAGCTTGACCTGATGCATGCTGGTCCAGAAATGGCTTCAGCAGGACTTACTGACCAGAGGGTGCAGTCTGTACACTCTCACTGGGACTGTGATTCATGGAACTCAGAGGGAGTTATGTTTGAGTAACCAGCCTGAAACACAACTTGAAATATAAAGAATGGCTGCATTCCAATGCAGAGTTAGATGTAGTTCAGCTATGCTGCTGCTTTGGGTAGAACTCTAATACATGTAAACAAGGCTGGTCCAACCGAATAGGGAGAGTGAGGCAATGGATGCAGGAGGTGAAGATCATTCAGTGGCCTATTCTTACACTTTTAGCCCACCCAGGCATAAAGAAACACACACTTAGACATTGCAGGTACAAAAAGTAAGTGCAAAAGAGTTCTTACATTTATTTTGTCCAGTTGCAGCCATTTCAGTAGAAAATTGCTTTCAGTTCTTCTTTCTGTTCCCTAAACTGAATACCTTTGGCCCTGTTTGCTGCCAGAGGCTGTGTGGAGAAAGGGGCTTGAGGCCTAGGCATGGCTTCTCCATGGAGGAGCTCAGGCACGTGCGTCCTACTCCATCGGTGAAAGAATCAGAGGGAGAGAAGAGGAAGTGGGAGGGGCAACAAGCATCTTCCTCTAGAAGCACAGAGCAATCACCCATATGCTAATGAGGCATGCTTGATTTGCCGGATTCCAACTGGAGGAAGATCCAGGGGAGGGGGGAAGCAGTGGGGAGTCAAGCAGCTTCCCTGATGTTGTTCCTGAACTTCATAACTGTTCTTCTCTCCTGCACAGTACGACTATGTATTCTCTATGACCTGTTTGGGTGCCTAAAATTATTCTGTCACCAATGTTAAATGAGAATGGCAGGGTGTCTGCAGGATATGGTGTGAAAAATCAAGGTGGCAGCTGCAATGGTGCAACTGAAGCTCTGCCTGTTTTTTATATGCATTGTGTGTGTCACACACATAAAACACAAGCGGAGCTTCAATTGCACTGTTGGTTGCGATGCTCATAAAAAACAGGCAGGGCTTTGTATGCCCTGTTGGTATGCAATACACATAAAAAGCAGATGGAGCTACGATGTGACCACCATCTTGACTTTTTTTTACCATACTCTGAAGACACCCCTGGAGAAAGGATGCATTTATTTCTTTGCCTTAGGGAGTTAAAGTTTAATATAATTTTTTTGGAAGATTACAAAAAATAAACAAAATACCAGAATACAAAAGATAACCAATGGAAAAGAACCATGCAATACTAATAACAATTAATAAAGAACAACAACTAATTTAATTAATGTATTATTATTCAAAAGATTTTAAAAGTGAATATACAAAAAAAGCCGGAACTGTTCCTTTTGGGTTTGATGGAGAAGTTGCTGGAGAAACAATATGGAGTTCTGCTTTTATATATGATCACAGCTACAAGACTTTTATACGCACAGAGATGGAAAGATCCACAGATACCTACGGTTGAAGATTGGATTGTTAAATTAATGGATCTGGCCCAGATGGCTAAATTGACAGCATTAATTAGAGAACATTCAGTTTCTGGATTTTTATCTGTTTGGCAACCACTTCTAGAGTACTTGCTTGTGGTAGAAAAAAAAGATATTTTGATTTTGGGTTTTAATGATTAATTGGTTTATTTTAATAGAAATAATGTTACTATGGTTTAATCATTGGTAAAAGATTATTTTTTGTAAATTTATCTATATCTGTATTGGAGAAAGTCAGAAGTCACTTTTTCGTCTTTGTTTTCTGTCTATTTGCACTTTATAGATTTTTCTTCTTTTTTTTAGTTCTATTTTCATGCTTTTCTGTAGTTTCTATTTTGTATTTTATCTATACTCTGAAAATCAATAAAGTTTAAACTAAAAAAAAAATTAATTTAATTACTTTAATTTAATTTACTGTATTCAATTTAGGTGCTGCCTGACTCCAGAAGACTCTGGGTGGCTCACAATTAATAGCAATAAAATACAAAATGAGTAATCAGAGACAAAATAAATAAAGAACAACAACAACAAAGGACAATAAACCCTCAAACTCTTTACATCTCTAACAAAGAAAATCTGATGTCTGTCCTTTCAAATGCATTCTAGGGGAGTCCAATGAACTCAAAATACAATTTTTGGAAGAATCAATTTTAGCCTGTCCTTTCAAATTCATTCTAGGGGAGTCCAATGAACTCAAAATACAATTTTTGGAAGAATCAATTTTAGCCTGAAATCCATTTTGAGTTTTTTAAGGATTTGCAGCCATCATTGGGGCATTATTGGAGATTTCGGTTCTTTAATTTTTTAAAAAATAATTTTTATTAAGGATTTTTTTCAAGCAATAGAAGACACATCTTAAAGAAAAAAAGAGAAGGAAGAATAAAAAAGAAAGAGAAGAAAAAGAAAGTGGATAATGGATAGTCATTAGAAAAAACTCATGGAAGATTGATTTTATACTTTGGCCACCTAATGCGAAGAGAGGACTCACTGGAAAAGACCCTGATGCTGGGAAAGACTGAAGGCAAAAGGAGAAGGGGACGGCAGAGGATGAGATGGTTAAATGGCATCACCGATGTAATGAACATGAATTTGAGTAAACTCCGAGAGACAGTGGAGGACAGGAAGGCCTGGCGTGCTATGGTCCATGAGGTCACGAAGAGTCGGACATGACTAAACGACTGAACAACAACAACAACAAAAACTGCAGCAAGACCATTATATTAGGCTGACCATATTTCCTTGAGGCAAAAACATTGCCGGACAAAGTGGGCATGCGGGCACGTGCGGGGGGGCACGCGGGGGGGCGGGGGGCGTGCGGTGGGTGCGCGGGGGGGCATGCGCATGGGCGTGCGGCGTGCGTGCATGTGCATGTGTGGGGGGCAGGGGCGTGTGCGTGCACACACGCACTTCACCGAGGAACTTTCAAAAATGGGACAAAATTGAGATTTTTACTATAATGAGGGGACGCTCCAGAAATGGTGAAATAACAGGACAGTCCCATTCAAAATGGGACGTATGGTCAGCCTACATTATATGCACAACAGTGAAGGAATACTGGAATTCCCACAATGTAGGAATAGATTGTCAAGATGTCAAAATTGTCAGAAATAGTGAAACTGACCTGTTTGGTGAGGGTCAAAACAATAGGTATCTTTTTAAAAGACTGGAAACCTTTTATGGACTTCTTGCTGAACATAGAGAAAAGTGAAATGATGATTTATGGATTTGATGATTGAAAAAGGACTAAACAAGGTGCTGTCCCCTGCAGCCATTTGCATCTCTGAAAACCTACTCTGGAAGGTTGGAGGGTCCCTACAACATGTTTTTTGGAGGGTACAAGCAAGTGAAAGAGAAGGATGGAACAATGAAAGTCCTCTTCCTTTTTTTACTAGTGGGACCTCCTATCTGCTGGATCAGATACCTTCTGGGGAAAGAAGAAACCATTCTATCCACATGACTTGAAATTGGAATTTGGGGGTTCAAAATAATAAGAATAATTGTTCTTCATATTTGTTTCCATTCTGATTTCTTCTATTTGGGTTCAGAAATAAAAGTTGGAACAACTTTATCACTAGCTCAAGTAAGCATGCATATTTCTCTCTGACTTTCCTTTCTGTCTCCTTTATCCAAAAGGGAATCCTTTAAGTTTGCTCAAAGCAACCCAAATCCCAACAATCTGTGTTTCTGTTTACAGCAGATACAACTACTGTGTGGAGGGAAAGCCACTAATTAAGGCACGTATGCCTTCTAAGCCGTACGCTCTGCAACATGAGAGATCAGGTTTGGTGGACTGTTTGTTTTCCATTTCCTTGGCTGGCTCTCCCACTTTTTGTTTTTAATAGGACACAAATTCTGGTGAAGTAGTTTATGAGTTAATGTGCTGCAGATTTCCACAACAGGCCAATAGGCAAACATACTTGTTTGTCTTGATTTTCCCCTTCATTCTGGAAGTTAATTGCTTCTTCTATAAATATTTTTTTCATCTTTTCCATTGATGTTTGCAAAAATGAATCTGGTGGGAATATTACTTCCATCACGCTCTTCCTTTATTCTCTCTCTCTTCTTCTGCTCTCCAGTTCTCCTGTCTTGTTTAACATGAATAGTCATTTGCACTGGAGTGATTTGATAGTTATCTGTTGATTTGAATGTGAATATTTCCTGGCCCATTAAGATAATTACTCCCCTTGCTGAGATTAATATTAATATCAAAGAAGGATGGATGACTCAGTCTATTTTTGACCTGTGTAAGACTTTCAAGTCTTGAGTCATGTCTGTTCTATCTGATTTCCTCATCAGCCTGTAAATTTAAAATATGGTTCAAGCACCATCATTAGTATTTATTTTCATATGCCATTTGCCTTAACAATACATTTTTCAATGCAATTTCTGCAATATACTGTATTTATATATTGAAGATGTGGCTCTTCGCCCAGGTCTTTGGTGAGGACAATTGTTGCCCCTTTTCTTCCTTTCCCTTGTTCCTATCCAGGTTTGTTTTCTCTGCCATCTCTGTTCCTTTGTTTTGTATTCTTTTTGTGTTTTTTTGTATTGTTTTTTCTTGTTTATTCGTTCAGTCGCTTCCGACTCTTCGTGACTTCATGGACCAGCCCACGCCAGAGTTTCCTGTCGGCCGTAACCATCCCCAGCTCCCCCATGGTCGAGTCCGTCACCTCCAGAATATCGTCCATCCATCTTGCCCTTGGTCGGCCCCTCTTCCTTTTGCCTTCCACTTTCCCCAGCATCAGCATCTTCTCCAGGGTATCCTGTCTTCTCATTATGTGGCCAAAGTACTTCAGTTTTGCCTTTAATATCATTCCCTCAAGTGAGCAGTCTGGCTTTATTTCCTGGAGTATGGACTGGTTTGATCTTCTTGCAGTCCAAGGCACTCTCAGAAGTTTCCTCCAACACCACAGTTCAAAAGCATCTATCTTCCTTCGCTCAGCCTTCCTTATGGTCCAGCTCTCGCAGCCATAGGTTACTATGGGGAATACCATTGCTTTAACTATGCGGACCTTTGTTGTCAGTGTGATGTCTCTGCTCTTAACTATTTTATCAAGATTTGCCATTGCTCTCCTCCCAAGAAGTAGACGTCTTCTGATTTCCTGGCTGCAGTCAGCGTCTGCAGTAATCTTTGCGCCTAGAAATACAAAGTCTGTCACTGCCTCCACTTTTTCTCCCTCTATTTGCCAGATATCAATCAAGCTGGTTGCCATAATCTTGGTTTTTTGAGGTTTAACTGCAACCCAGCTTTTGCACTTTCTTCTTTCACCTTCGTCATAAGGCTCCTCAACTCCTCCTCGCTTTCAGCCATCAAAGTGGTATCATCTGCATATCTGAGATTAATGTTTCTTCCAGCGATTTTAACTCCAGCCTTGGATTCCTCAAGCCCAGCACGTCGCATGATGTGTTCTGTGTACAGGTTGAATAGGTAGGGTGAGAGTATACAGCCCTGTCATACTCCTTTCCTAATCTTAAACCAGTCCGTTGTTCCGTGCTCTGTTCTTACCGTTGCTACTTGGTCGTTATACAGATTCCTCAGGAGGCAGACAAGATGACTTGGTATCCCCATACCACCAAGAACTTGCCACAATTTGTTATGATCCACACAGTCAAAGGCTTTAGAATAGTCAATAAAACAAAAATAGATGTTTTTCTGAAACTCCCTGGCTTTCTCCATTATCCAGCGGATATTGGCAATTTGGTCTCTAGTTCCTCTGCCTTTTCTAAACCCAGCTTGTACATCTGACAATTCTCGCTCCATGAATTACTGGAGTCTACCTTGCAAGATCTTGAGCATTACCTTACTGGCATGTGAAATAAGTGTCACTGTTCGATAGTTTGAACATTCTTTAGTGCTTCCCTTTTTTGGTATGGGGATATAAGTTGATTTTTTCCAATCTGATGGCCATTCTTGTGTTTTCCAAATTTGCTGGCATATGGCATGCATCACCTTGACAGCATCATCTTGCAAGATTTTAAACAGTTCAGCTGGGATACCGTCGTCTCCTGCTGCCTTGTTATTAGCAATGCTTCTTAAGGCCCATTCAACCTCACTCTTCAGGATGTCTGGCTCTAACTCACTGACCACACCGTCAAAGCTATCTCCAATATTATTATCCTTCCTATACAGATCTTCCGTATATTCTTGCCGCCTTTTCTTGATCTCTTCTGCTTCTGTTAGGTCCTTACCATCTTTGTTTTTGATCATACCCATTTTTGCCTGGAATTTACCTCCGATGTTTCTAATTTTCTGCAAGAGGTCTCTTGTCCTTCCTCTTCTATTGTCTTCTTCCACTTCCGCACATTGCTTGTTTAAAAATAATTCCTTATCTCTTCTGGCTAACCTCTGGAATTTTGCATTTAATTGGGCATATCTCCCCCTATCACTGTTGCCTTTTGCTTTCCTTCTTTCTTGGGCTACTTCTAGTGTCTCAGCAGACAGCCATCTAGCCTTCTTGGTTTTCTTTTTCTTTGGGACGTTTTTTGTTGCCGCCTCCTGAACAATGTTGTGAACTTCTGTCCATAGTTCTTCCGGGACCCTATCTACTAAATCTAGTCCCTTAAATCTATTCTTCACCTCCAGTGCATATTCCTTAGGAATATTAGTGAGCTCATATCTAACTGATCTGTGGGTCTTCCCTATTCTCTTTAGTCTGATTCTAAATTGTGCAATAAGAAGTTCGTGATCTGAACTACAGTCAGCTCCAGGTCTTGTTTTTACCGACTGTATAGATGTCCGCCACCTTTGGCTACAAAGGATGTAGTCAATCTGATTTCGGTGTCAACCATCTGGTGAAGTCCATGTATAAAGTCGTCTTTTAGGTTGCTGGAAGAGAGTGTTTGTTATGCACAGTGAGTTGTCTTGGCAAAATTCTATCAGCCTAGGTCCTGCTTCATTTTGTTCTCCCAGACCATGCTTGCCTGTAATTCCAGGTGTCGTCTGACTACCCACCTTAGCATTCCAGTCTCCTGTAATGAAAATAACATCTCTTTTTGGCGTATTATCCAGTAGGTGCTGCAGATCCTCATAGAACTGATCTACTTCTGCTTCTTCAGCATCTGTGGTTGGGGCGTATATTTGGATCACTGTGATGTTAAATGGCTTACCCTGAATTCGAATTGAGATCATTCTATCGTTTTTTGGATTGTATCCAAGCACTGCTTTAGCCACTTTATTATTAATTATGAAGGCTACTCCATTTCTTCTGTGGTCCTCTTGTCCACAGTAGTAGATCTGGTGGTCATCTGATGTGAAGTGGCCCATTCCAGTCCATTTCAGTTCACTGACACCTAAAATGTCTATATTTAATCTTGCCATCTCACCAATAACCACATCCAATTTGCCCTGGCTCATAGATCTTACATTCCAGGTTCCTATGGTGTGTTGATCTTTAGAACATCGGATTCGTCGTTCACCACCAGCACCGTCGGCCGCTAGCCGTCCTTTCGGCTTTGAGCTAGCTGCGTCATCACATCTGGGGCTAGTTGAACATATCCTCTGTTCCTCCCCAGTAGCATTTTGACCATCTTCCGACCTGGGAGTCCCATCTTCCGATGGTATACCGACATATCTCTGTTTGTACTGATCCATTTAGTTTTCACGGCAAGAATACTGGGGTGGGTTGCCGTTACCTTCCCCAGGGATCGTATTTAGTCTGACCTCTCTGCCACGACCTTCCCGTCTTGGGTGTCCCTTCACGGTTTAGCTCATGGTTTCATTGAGGTGCTCAAGCTCCAGCACCACGACAAGGTAACAATCTCCTTTGCTGGAGTTTGTATTGTTACTTGTTTTTAAATGTTTTTAACAATTTGTAAACTGTCAAGAGGGGCATGGTGGCTCAGCAGGTAAGATGCCAGGCTTGTCGATCGGAAGATTGCAAGTTCGGAGGTTCGAATCCCTAGCCCTGCGTGCGGAGTGAGCTCCTGCACTAGCTCCAGCTCTTGCCAACCTAGCAATTCGAAAGCATGCAAATGCAAGTAGATTAATAGGTACCACTTTGGTGGGTAGGTAACAGCGTTCCGCGCAAGTCATGCGGCCACATGACCACGGAAGCGTCTTCGGACAGCGCTGGCTCTTTGGCTAACAAACGGAGATGAGCACCGGCCCCTGGAGTCGGACACGACTGCACAAATGTGCGGGGGGTACCTTTACCTTTTTTTTTTTAAACTGTCAAGAGTCTCTGGGAGTCGGGCGGCATATAAATTTAATAAATTATTATTACTATCATTATTATTTACAGTAATGAACATAAATTTCCTGATATTTTAGACATTTCCCCCTAATTTTTGTATTCAGCCTTTTCTAATATGCACATTTTTCTATAATTTTTTGCTAAGAATATTGAACACAATATTCAAAGAAATGCACAATGTGGATGCTCTACTTTAATTGACACGTTAGTCTGCAGTGCAGCTTTATTTCATTTTATGTGTATTACTTTTTGTAAACTTTTGAATTTATTTATTTTTTTGTAACAGTCATGATCTAACTGAGAGATATTGAGGTGTAATTTTTGTGGCCCTGTGTTCCAAGTTCTAGGTTGTTTGAGGTCCTGCTCAAGAAGTTATTTTGGCCTAAACACAAATAGATGCATAGGATTCTAGTAGTTACTCATTTTGGATCCTTCCATAATGCAGTGGGATAGGTGACTAAAAGAGAATAGCCCACAGTTTATGAAAGTGTTCTAGTAAGCAGAAGTCGATTGTTCAAAATGCTGAAGCACCTGACATGAGGTAAAGTTCTGATGCTGAAAATCTGTCATCAGGTATCTTGGTTAAGAAGATTAAAAACACAAAACCCTGGAGCAGTCTAAGAATTTGCTTACAAATTGTGGTTAAGAGAGATTAATGAATTTCTATTCAAACTGTATAGGCCATGGGTTGGTAGAATGGCTTCCACAGCACCAACATATCTGCGGCAGTCTTAGGTGATATCCACAAAGCCCCCAAAGGAAATAACATTTTAAAATTACAAACAATTTAAGAAATGCCCAACATCTCTAAACCCCTGGAGATTTCAGTGTCCCTCTGTATAATCTCCCAAGATTTAAGGAAAGCACACTGAAATTTCATAATACATTCTTCTGTGATATTGCAGACATCTTGATATATCTGGTGATCATTATGATTTATTTATTTTTTATTTATTTAATTTTCTTTAGCCCACCTTTATTATATTTTATAAATAACTCAAGGCGGCGAACTTACCTAATACTCCTTCCTCCTCCTATTTTCCCCACAACAGCAACCCTGTGAGGTGAGTTGGGCTGAGAGAGAGTGACTGGTCCAAGGTCACCCAGCCAGTTTTTATGCCTAAGGCGGAACTAGAACTCACAGTCTCCTGGTTTAAGGCAGCTTCCTGTATTACCTTTTCAGCCTGATTGCATTTTTTACAGGATGCCAACATAATATCTAGGTATTAAATTACTATTAGAAATATGAGAAGAATTCTATCAACCCAAGATTGATAAATTCAACCAATCTAAATAGCTAAATAATCTCAATAAAATAAAAATCTGTGTCTATTCATATCAAGCTAAAATCCAGTGCAAAGCCTTTGTATGGTGGCAGGAGATTCTAGAAGTTGTCCCAAAAGCCAAGAAGGCTGTAGCTTGACCTGGTGTGAAGGAGCTTCCTACTATATCTTAGGGCCTCTTTGGAAAGCGTGCTGTGCTGAAGTCTAAGTTAAGTCTATGTAAGTCAATAAAAATCATTATATTCAGACCTTCCGCTATTGTGTACATCATCCAATCACTATAAACAAAAGTAATTCCTACTAGTGCAAGTGTCTGGATGCAAAAGAGATTGTGAATTTAGTTCTGCTTCAAAGCAAAAAAGACATTCCATCATTCTGGAACCTTGCTCATTCACAATTCCATCTTCAGTTTCTCTCCCATATCTCATCATTTCAGCACACTGTATCAAGAATCAAATTTATTGAGCTGTCTGCGATGCCCGGGGCCCATAAATAACCTCGTATAAAATTAAGATAGATTTTAAACACCCACACCCATAGCTGCGGAGAGAGGAAGCCTGCACGTGCAAGAAATGTGTAAATATTTGTACCAGGGTGATAAAATGGAGAAAAATAAAATTGTCTGAAATGAGATACAAGATGAAGGTTTTCTGAGCATTCCATTATTCTGCTCACAATAAGAAAATATTTTAAAATCATAAATAAAGTCAATCATACACATTACTTTTTTAAAATTTATTTTTATTATTTGAAAAGTAAATACAAATAGTCACAAAGAAAAGAAAGAAAAAATGATATTGATAGACAAGAAAAAAGGAAAAACATAAAAACCAATAAAAACATTATTCATAAACTACTTGGTTACAAATTATACTCTCCCCTCCCATTGTGTCCCAACTGATAATCGCAGTCAATATATTTATAAGCATTAGGAATTGTTTCCAATTTCGATTTAATTCCTTTCATTTATTTATTTTTTCCTCAGAACCCATACTCTAAGAATCTAAATTTGGAGTGCTGCTGGAGGTTGACGAGAGATGAATTCGATTGAACACGGGAGAGAGCCACTATTAAGGCCTACTTTGTAGTAGTAAGGGTGGCAAAATGACAATACTTCTCTGCCCTTAGTGCATCTGCAAATAGCTGCCCCACTGCCTTGTTTAAGGTAACACAAGCCCTCCTAGGGAAGGAGGACTTGGAAGTTCACCTACTGGGTCTTGTGGAGGAATTTGCAGAGCATCTATGAGACAAAATTGCTCAAATTCGTTCCCAGTTGGGCGCCAGTTTTGATACAGGTCTGATGGATATGCCCAAGGTACAGCTATGCCCAGTTATCTGCGAACGGTTTGAACCTGTTGGGCCTGAGGAAGTGGACAGGGTCATTATGACTGTGAGCTCAGCCACCTGCTCCTTAGATCCATGCCCCTCCTGGCTAGTTAAGGCTGCTGGAAAACTGGGGAAAAGTGGGTTAAAAAGGAGAGAAAATGGTAAACTCTAGTATAGTAAGTCAGCAAGGCAGGAAAAACTGTTAGTATTGAAAGGTAACAACTAAGCATTTTGCTTATTAAAAGAAAAAATAAGAGCAGAGGTTTGAATCATTTAAATCTGTGTATAAATTTAGTAGAATTCTGATGGTGTACCGACTTACATAGATGATTGGTCACTGTGTGCATAAGTATTAGCATTCACTTGTAAATACACTTTGCATTAAATTTATATAAGAATTAACATCATTATAATTCCCTTGTTAGCTGGGCATATGTGCCCAGCTTCGTTCCTATCCATACCCACCCTCTGACAAGGGCACAGGAGCAGAAGAATTGTTCAGTGAGAGGACATGTTAGCCTGTTCTCTAGACTGAATGCCTTGCAATATTGGCTTAGATTCAAGCCGACAGGAGCACTGGACAGGAGCAGCTTAAACAATAAGGGCAGATGTGCCTTTAACTGCCATGGGTATAGGACAGGGTCAACTTAAAAGTGCAGAGTGGTATGAAGGAACATCCGATGTCAGTGTTTAGCATATGGGTGATTGCTCTAGGAGGCAAACTCTGTGCTTCTAGAGGAAGCTGCTTGATGCCCCTCCCACTTCCTCTTCTCTCTCTCTGATTCTTCCACTGATCGGGTAGGATGCACGTGCCTTAGCTCCTTCCATGGAGAGGCCATGTGCTAGGCCTCAACTCCAAAGGCTTTTCCCCCTTTCTCCACGCAGCCTCTAGCAGCAAACAGGGCCAAAGGTATTCAGTTTAGGGAACAGAAAGAAGAACTGAAAGCAATTTTCTACTGAAATGGCTGTAACTGGACAAAATAAATGTAAGAACTCTTTTGTACTTACTTTTTGTACCTGTAATGTCTAAGCATGTGTTACTTTATGCTTGGGTGGGCTAAAAGTGTAAGAATAAGAACCTGAATCTCTCTAACATGCTCACAGGCTGTGTTTTTAAACAATATTCCTTTTTCTGCCCACGAGTTTACACAACGTTATGCTCTGCTCCATTCACTGGTTCTAACAGGCCACTGAATGATCTTCATATGCAAAGTGGCATACAATTCCATTCAAGGGTCTGGACCACCATTTTCTTTTTTCTTGCTTTTAAGTGGTAACTGCCCAGTTCAGCATAGGACTTTCCACTTGCAAACTCTGATTTCAGAAACACACACTAGGTCATGGGGATTTAAATGTCCTTTAAAAGACATTCTGCCTTTAATTTTGATAACTGCAACTTCTTTATTTGTTTTCTTTGTTAAATTACACTTTAATAGAAGATGATTACCCCTGGGGTCAGAAGTTGATACAGGTACAGCCTCACAGAATAACTGCAGCCTTCCTTCAGACCTACACAGCTACCATAGCTCACCAGAACGGAGTACTGTGGAAAGTCCTTCCCTTTTCATTATGAACAATGTCCTAAAGATTTTCTTTTATCATCAAAAAGGGAGAGGGAAATTGATGAAGACCAGTTAATGCTTTATTGAATAGCCAACAGGATTCCAATACAGTGTCCTTGTCATTTTGGTCAGATTTGTACGTTTAAATATTCCCATTGGAAAGAAGAAATGACCATCTGATTTATTTCTTAGCCAGTTTCTTTCTGGTCCTTGTATAATTGCTTGTATAATTTCATTCCAAGTTCTCTGATGGCCTCAATGCTCGGAATGATATACGGTAAACTCTGCTGGGATTTGCAAATCCTCTATCTGTTCATTCCCATTAATATTTTCAAGTCAATGAATTTGGCTGTTTCCTACCAATGTCAAATAGAGGAAACACTAACATTTTAAATGGGCATGCACAGCCTCTTATAGTGTCACCAGTCCATATTATTTTGCAAGAACATTGCAGGGCAGGGGTGGAGTACATACATTGTTCCAGATATTCTTGGACTGTGATTCCTATCAACTATTACTATTGGCCATATGAACTTGGACTGACAAGATGGGTTTAATGACATCTCATGGTCCATTCCTGTAGTACAGGCATGTATCTACATTCATATTATTTCATATCTAAAACTCACTTACTCTACAGGGCACCTCTGGGGATGGTGCAAATATTGAAAAATGTTTTCTTTGAGTGGTGATGGCTCTGCATTCCTTGACACTGGTGATGAAATATATGAGTTTTGAAAGAACAATACTGGTATTGTACCTAGAGCGCATTTGGCAATCCTGGGCTGGTTCACAAAGTCAGTGGCATCAGCACTGTGCAGTTCCAGATAAGGTTCTGATTGACTTGTTTAATTCCTATTTTTGGACCTGTTCTAGACAACTCTGATATGAATTTTATTTTCATTCTATTATATTCTCATTTGAATATATTTGGGGAGAGCTATGTGTATGAATAGAGCAGTGCTTTCCAATCTGCCGTCGTTGGTGACACACCAACGGCGGCGGCGGCAGCGCAGGGGCATGCGCGGGGGTGGGGGCATGCACGGCAGCGGCGTGGGGGGGCCCGCGGCGGCAGCGGCGTGCATGGCGGCGGCGGAGGCCTCCGCTAAAACACGGAAGCGCTGATGGTGCGCCGCTGCCACCGCCGCCATGCACACCCCCACCACCACTTCCAGGTTGTGTGGCGACACACCAAACTCTGTGTTGCAACACACTAAAGTGTCGCGACACACAGTTTGGAAAGCTGTGGACTAGAGCATGTGTACTGAAAACTGAGAAAGGGTAAAAGATGAACTTAACAGTTGTTTGGAATGTGACCCATATGGTTAGGCTCACTAATTTGTGTAAACAAAGTCAGGAACAAAGATAGTTTAAAGGAAGATGTGTTTGCAATATACTGAAATGGGGGAAAAAATCAAGCTGATGTACAGTTTTTCATGTGTGATTGTCTGTATCTCTCTGCATGGATATTTCTGTTTGCTGAATGCTTTAAAAACTAAGCCTCTTTAAAAGATTTCTATCACAAATTCTTTAGGAAAAGAAATGCATGTCTGTCCTTTCAAATGTTCACGGAAACATGTGAATATACAATAGTATCTTCTTTTCCCAACTGATTTGTTTCTTGTTACTGACTGCCCAGTTTTAAGAAGACATGTTGTGGGGTTGGGGGAAGCCACCCAAAGGTGGCAGAATTATAGATGATTTCAGAGTGGTTATTGAGAAATACGTAGGTGTCTTTAAAATGCAATTTTAAACTGGAAGTCTAAAGAGAAAAATGAGCTTCTATTTCAAATCAAAGACAATAATGTTGTGTATTATCATTTAATTACTGAGACTGTAACTGTAAATGAATTCACATGTTTAGTTCTAGTCTATTTAAATTGCTACTTACATTGCTATAAACTCTGCTTTGAGAAGATACTGTATCGGCCTAAAGCATATTTACAGGATATAAAAATAATTAGCATTTTAGTCATATTTTATCACAATGATTTGATATTGCATAGTATTGGGAAACAATTTAGATGGCAGAGAGCAGTGTATTCTTGACCCTTGTTTTCCATTCAGGTATTCCAGCATAATGTCACAAAAATAGCAGACCTCACTATTACACATAGCAATATGTCTTCTCAACTAAAACCTTTGGACTAATCATACTGGTTGAGAACAACTGTCCATCTAAGAAATATCTTCCAACAGACATAGATTTAGGCACTTTTTGAACAAGTGGTTGTCTCTCTTCCCCCAGAATTACTTTATCTACTACAGAGCAAATTGATTTATAAAAATTGAGAATTTGCTACATGGATATAATCAGTGGAGCCCAGTGCTTCATGTGGACCAGAGAGTACAAAATTTTACTCACTTTCAGCACACAGATCTACCAGTGAGTCTCAGGCAGGATCATTTGAGGATTCAGGCAGGATTCTGTGCCTAATGGCAGTGTTAATATGCAGTTGGTAAATTGTTGCCATTTATTACAGTGGACCTTGTTCTATTACTGAACTGAAGTATTCTTTACCCATCCTGTACCAGAGTGAAGTTTGCTGGGCCCATTTTTGATCCCTATCCTACCTCTGTTGCCTCTTTTTTAAATCACTGCAGTCATCTGATTTCCCTCAGAAGCCTACCATATTTTACACACCCCGAGGCTCCCTTTGGGTGGTGTCAGAATAAATGGGACAATAATTCCCAAAATAAGTAGAGGTCCCCAAACAACTTAAGCCTGTCTCACTCATGGAATGGGCATGAGATGAAGGTAACAACCGGGAGATATGGCAGAAAAAAGATGCTACCAAAGGATGCTTCTGCCATGGTCAGAGAAAAGTGGGGAAAGACCCAATGTCTTGCTGCGGCCATAAACACAAATGACTACTGATACATGTGAACTTGATGGATGGCTGAAAAGTCTCTTCTAAATGCTAAGCTCTTCTGAAAAATCTCATGGGATGTTAATGGATAATTCTTCTTTGGCAAATGGTAGATTCCTGAAGTGGTTTCCCCATCGCTGTCTTTTTATTCACCTCTCTTCTTCCCTAAAGCAAATAGCCATAGAGTGCCAATGCCACTTGTCCAAGTAATAAGTCAGGTGGACATGAATTATGGGCTTTCAGACCAAAGAGATCAGCAGATAAATGGACCCAGTGATAACTGTCTGATCTCTTAATTAATTCACTCTTAATGTTACTAATTTTCTCCACATTTAAGCAGGCTTCCTGGCTGTTAATATTTCCAATGATATTATCAATAGGCATAATTCTTTGCTCTGATTAGAAGCTGCCATAGCAATCACATTAGGACGGGAAGTGCATTATGCCAGAATGGAAAATGAAGACAGTAATAGAATGCCAGTAGAAGGTCTCTCTGGGGTGTGGTGGCTCAACGGGTAAGACGCCAGGCTTGTCGATCGGAAGATCACAAGTTCGGAGGTTCGAATCCCTAGCCCTGCGTGCGGAGTGAGCTCCCGCACTAGCTCCAGCTCTTGCCAACCTAGCAATTCGAAATTATGCAAATGCAAGTAGATTAATAGGTACCACTTCGGTGGGAAGGTAACAGCGTTCCGCGCGTGTCATGCGGCCACATGACCGTGGAAGCGTCTTCGGACAACGCTGGCTCTTTGGCTAACAAACGGAGATGAGCACCGGCCCCTAGAGTCGGACACGACTGCACAAATGTGCCGGGGGAACCTTTACTTTTTTTTAGAAGGTCTCTCAGCTTCTCAGCTTGCAGAAAGGTTTACCTGAACCAAGAAGTAGGAAGAAAGTAATAGATTGTTCTTCTGGACCACTCAGAGGAACATTACAAAAATTAGAAGCAAGAAGACAGGAGATCTAGCTTTGGATCACTTTTAGATTCTGGGGCTAGATGTGATTGGAGATGAGTAGCTACCACCAAAACTCAAACATTTCTATTGCAAGAGTGGGCAATCTTTTGGCCTTGAGGATACCAAATGGGATGTTAGAGATAGTGCACAAATGAATACCCATTCTCACACAAACACTATTCTCTCATGCATACACATATAAAATTTACCAACCTCTATTCTACACTCATACCCTTCTTGTGATCTATTATACTAATGATTTCTGGACATCATTAGTAGTGGGAAGTCAGTGCTCTACTTCCTACCTGCCAGTTAATTAAATTACTGTATCACCTGACTGGCAAAGTGCAGAGTTTATTGCTTCCTATCATTAACAGTTATCTATGTTCTGGTTGTTTCCTAATTATGCTGATCAAAGGCCAGTGGGAAAAGTGGGCAGGGCTCTTCACGGCTCCATAGATCACATATTTTAGGTGTCAACTTGCTTGCTAATGTACAGTATCATTTCCTCCTTCCTGCATTCCAGAAGACAGAAAAACAGAACATGCAATGAGACATTGTAATAATGGTTGGTGTTTCAATGGCTGCCATCTACTTCAAGTAGCTTGCCTCTACTCTAAAACAGATAAGCATTGATTCTTGAAATCTGCATGTGAATCTAACAAAATGTTTTTAAGACAGAAAAACTGTAGTTAAATACTGGGAAAGAGACAAGAATGAGCCTTAAGAGAACAAGCTTCTTTTCAGAAGGTTGGGCTAAACTAATTGAACTAATTGAATCATATAAGAATTCAGGAACTTCTGATAAGTGTTTTAGAAGAGAAAAGCTAAGAAGCCATTATGAAAGAATTCCAGTAACTGCTTAGCAACATCTGCAACTTCTGTTTATAATAATCAAAGATGACATTTCTTGTGTCTTTTTCTCCCACACTCTCTGTGTAAAGGGCTAGAAGCAATTATCTTCGCGGCAGGAGATACAGTTTCAATCTCTTCTTTGTTTCATTGATGTCTTGTATCAGATTTCACTTTTGACAACGGGAAAACTTTCATCCAGTATCCAGTTTTTGTAATGGTGGGCTGCCTCTTAGGATCTGTTGAAGCAGGATCTCAAACTCAAGTTGTCACAAAAGCTGCATTTGTGATCAGTTTGTTCATTAACCCAAGAGCTGGAACATTGAAGATTTTTCACACATCTATAAAAAGTCTCTTGTGAGTCAAAAATAAAGAAGATGAAGAATATCAATACATGCCATTAAACATACATTTACTGTATTAAATTAAAAACTTCTGTAGAACAGCCATTTGATTTTGGCCACTTCTGTGCCAGTATTTTTAATTCACCAATATTTGGTTTTATTACTGGGATGATATATCATTCTTTAAAGATCAGTAGTGAAGTAGTGTTGTGGGCTACAAAAAAATTGGAGAGCCACATGCAGCTCTTAGGCCATGAGTTTGAGACTTCTTGGTTAAAGGCAATGGATTAGTTGAGTCTAGGAATGTTAAGCCACTTGCTTCCACTAAACTCAGTCAGGAGTCCTTGGTGCTCTCTGAGCTTGGTTGTTTGCTTGCAGACATTTTATTACCCGACTAAGTAATATCATCAGTGCAAGTAAGTGTGGGGTTTGCTCCCTGTTTATATACATAATTTTAAACAGCTAAGAAGGAAACAAAAAGATCAGAACACATCCTCTCCAGCAGCCATACCCAGATAAGCAGGGATTAACACCAGACAAATGATCAAGCAGAAAACAATACCCTAATCAAGGAACTACCAAAGAGAAAATCACACCCCCACCAAAATGGGCAGGGCAAGCTACAATATATAAACAGGGAGCAAACCCCACACTCACTTGCACTGATGATGTTACCTAGTTGGGTAATGAAATATCTGCAAGCAAACATCCACGCTCAGAGAGCACCAAGGACTCCACAGTTCAACCCTGAGCTACCTATATTTTATTCTATCAACTCAATCTGTATATTTATGGATATTACAGAGACACACTCTGTTTCCAGTTATTCTCCTCAAGAGATTAACAAGATCCAGGAAAGCACTGTTCTGGAATTAATGGGAAGCATGTCAAAGCATTGTTGCTGGGAAAATGAAGTTTCCAGCAATTCTAGAGACAGCTTAGCAGACCATTTCCAGCTTAGCTGAACTGGAGGAAAGTGCTTTCCTATCTGCAAACGTGACATTTATGCAGGACTAGAATTGCATGAGAGCAACTGCCTGCTGAGCCTCCATCCCTCTTCTCCTACCCAGGAGAAACATTATTTAATCAATTAACAAATGATGACCTTCACAAATAACACCAAGGGCTGATTGACACATTCACACATGCAAGGCAGTGCTTGAAGACAAACAGGCCACTTATTATTTAGATGCTTAGGAATCAGCTCCGAGCAGGAGTGTTTTTTGCTCATCTGGTGTGTCTGCTGCATTCATTTGTGATACAGGCATGGTTCTACATGCATAATTTGGTCCTACAAATGGTTCGAACTTCAACTCCCATTAGACACAGACAACATGGCCAATATCAAGGGATTAGGATAATTGTCCAAAATAGCTGAACATCAGTTTGCACAGCTCTGTGTTAGTCTATAATATGCTCCAGATGGGTTGGCTCCAAAATTTCAACTAGTGCAGGGGTCAGCAAACTTTTTATCCCGGGAGCCATTTTGGCATGCTCGTGCACATTTTGAAATGCTCGAGAGCCAGGGGGCGGGGTTTGCGGGCAGGGGCCAATCGCGTGGAAGGGGGCGGGGTTTGCGGGCGGGAGCCAATTGCGTGGAAGGGGGCGGGTTTTGCGGGAGGGAGCCAATCACGTGGAAGGGGGCGGGGTTTGCGGGCAGGAGCCAATCACGTGGAAGGGGGCGGGGGGCTCACGGAGGGCTCACGGAGGGAGGGGGCGCAGCCAGCGGCTCTGCGAACCCGGCCCGGCCGCCCCACCGGGAGTGGCGGAGAAAGAGCTGCCACCCTCCGGCCGGCAGGACGGGCGCGGGAGAGCGGAAGGCTGCGCCCTCTCCACCGGGCGGGACCCGCGCCTCCTTCCCTGTGGGCGGGCGAGGCAGGGAGAGAAGGGGAGACGGAGGGGCTCCCTCTCCGGCCTCTGCGCCCCTTCAGGCCCATCTCTGCGAGGCCCGGCGCGGCAGGGAGGCGCTGCTGGCCCGGGATGCGGCGCTGTCGGAGGCGGCGCAGGAGCGGCTGCAGGGGCTGCTGCGGCTGGAGATGGCGCTGCTCTGCGGCATCCAGGTGCTGGGTGAGGGCGCAGGCCCGGGACGCGAGCGGCAGGGCGGGGCAGGGGGCCTGGCCGGGGCGGTGGCGGTGGTGGCGGGGGGATGGAGCCGGTGGAGGTTTGCCGGGCGGCAGGACGGGGCGGGCGGCGCTGCTGGGGCTGGTGGCGGAGCTGGAGGGAGCGGAGGGACCAGGCGTTCCCATGGGCGCAGCGCGCGCTCTGCAACCCGCCTTGGAGAAGCGGCCGTGGGAGGCCCTCCGGGTGCACCCTCTAGCCCCATCAATCCCCCCACCCCGCCGTTCGGCGTCCTCTCCCCCCGCTAACCCGAGCCCTGCGGCGGCCGGGGGAGCCGAGCCAGGCTCGGACCGGAGGCGGCCAAGGGGAGAGCAGGCGGCTCTTCGCCCTGCGCCGCCCTGCCGCTCGCGTCCTGGGCCCGCGCCCTCGCCTGGATGCCGCGGAGCAGCGCCATCTCCAGCCGCAGCAGCCCCTGCAGCCGCTCCTGCGCCGCCTCTGACAGCGCCGCGTCCCGGGCCAGCAGCGCCTCCCTGCCGCGCCGGGCCTCGCTCAGTGCGAGAGCCAGGGGGCGGGGTTTGTGGGCGGGGCCAATCGCGTGGAAGGGGCGGGGGTGAGTTCAGCTGCGGAAGAGCCACACTCAAGGGGCCAAAGAGCCGCATCTGGCTCGCGAGCCGCCATTTCCGACCCTTGAACTAGTGCATAATGCTTAGAATTTAGTATGGGACTACATGACCAAACTGTAGCTGTGAATGGCTGTCAGTATATTTCCAAATGTAAATCAAGCTACTAGATACCACCTTTCAAGCCCTACTCAGTTTGGGGTGTGATCATTTGAATGTCTGCCTTTCCTTTCCTGTGAACTTGCCCATCCACTAAGATCAGTTGCTGCACCATTCTTGTGTATGCTGGCACCTTCAGAGACACAGTTGTAAGTTATGAGAGGGCTTTTTCAGTGATGGCACCCAATATGTGTTGGTACATGTGATGGTACTCAAGTGTTAGTCACCGAAACTAATTTAGCAATGTTTTATGTAAAACAATGGTTAGATCCTGCTGTTCTTTAATCATGCTGATAGTTTTGAGATAAGATGTATGTGCTGCATTTGGCTTGTTGAAAATGTGTCTTGGTAATTGTGTATTGATTTTGTGTCTTTAATATTGCCTTAGCTGCTTTAAGTGAAAGATAGTAAGAAAGCAAACATGATATTATCACCTTTAATATTAACCTTCATGTCTCCCAGGCATAAGTAACCCTTGTCTAAGGAATCAGGAGAATGGTTTGCCATTGTCACAGTGACTTCCTTTTTAGTATTTTCAGTACTTTTCAATACTTGCTTTTCAGTACTTTCCTCCAATAGTTAACAACAACTACAATAACCAGATTTGCAGGTGCAGTCACTACAACAGAAAAGAGTGTGCTGCACCTTGATTTCCCAGACATGATTTTGTATATAGCCAGGATCATTCAGATGCAGAATATAATTCTGTACTGACTTCATGATATTTGATCCCATCTCCATAGAGATGTTGATCTGTAGAACCATTAGCATTCTTGCACGGCTGCACAGGGTCAGCTTTGATGATCAATCAGCAATCTGATTTTCACCAAGGTAGGCTGCAATTAAGATCTATTACTATCTTTTATGTAAGTTTATGTATATAGATTCAGAAATCAATGGTGCTAGATGCACTAAAGTAAATGTATGGAGTCTTAATTCAGGAACCATCTACTTGGATGCTAAAGCAAAATAAATTTATTTGTCATCCTGAGAAGACTTTTCCTGAATGTCATTGAGATGCCAAGTGTGATTGTAAATTGAAGGCTTTTAATGTGCTAGTCTGCACTTACAGAGCTCTGAGAATCGAGGCAAAATAAATTTATGGGAGACCTAAGTTACAATCATTCATGTCACTTGGGATGCCTTATTTCCTGGGATGGGGCAGTAAAAAATGTAAAGGACAATTCTCCTAGGTTAAGAACTGAATTTATTTTGTACTGCCACCTTTCTACATCATGACAAATTCCCTCTGCTGCTTCCTCCTTTTTTCCAGTCCTATCATAGCAACCCCTGGACTCATCATTTTCAGCCTTACTTGATACTGTCAAAAGCAAACATGATTGCATCCAGTTAGCACCAGGAAGCCTGAAAATTGTAATTAGTATGCTTCCCAGTAGTAAAGGATCTTCATGTCTGGAGCTGGAGGGTTTGGGAAGCTTTGCATTTCTCATGGTTCCAAAGCTTATTCTTCTATACTTCACAGGCTGACAGTAATAATCAGGCCTTGTCTGAACTCCACAGTGTCCCAAACTTCCTCTTCCTTGTTCCCCTTCTATAAGGTGTAATTTCCAAATGGGCAAGGAATGGTGATAGGAGAGTTCTGTATGACCTGGGTCCAGTTTTCAGAGGTGTTCAGGAACTGAACTGCCCTTTTGAGTCCCCCTTTTAGTTCAGGAGTTGCCACCCATTATCAGTTGTGATCTAATTTGCTACATCACTATAATCTAATATAAGTTTTTCTGTACAAACTGAATTCATTGGGGATTCATTCAATAGTACAAGAGTCTGGTTTGCCCCCAAACTACCCTCATCTGAATGTTCTTTTATTTTGAAAAATAAATTATATAAATCAAGAACTTGCCTGCCAAGTCTTATTTGCAGCATAAAGAAAAATTTTATGAGCAGGTACTAAAATGTTAGAAAGCTAGATTTGCAATTGGATTGCTGACATCACAGGAATATCTTGCAGAAACATTCTCTCTCTCTCTCTCTCTCTCTCTCTCTCTCTCTCTCTCTCTCTCTCTCTCTCTCTCTCTCTCTCTCTCTCTCTGTATATATATATTGCAAATATAATGCAGCATTTCAAAACCACTATAAATCAATAGCTCCCTTTGCTCAATCAGAGATAGGCTGAGAGTGATTGGATGGTCAGATATAATGGCTATATTCTTTCACTTGCTAGATTATGAGTGAGCATTTCTCAGTGACCTTTTACTAGCATTCAAATGGGAATCGTGACAGTATGCTGAACAGAGAAGACATCCATCTAAAACACTGAAAACTGAGGGAGGAAAAAGAATACAAATGTCCATTATGTAGTGAAATGTGGTCCTAATCAATGAACTGGAGAAAAAAGAGCAAACACCATATACAGTATGGCGAGAAAGAACTCAGAGAGAACAAAGCCGGAGTTAGCTATGGAGTGCAACCTTCTACTGAAAAAAACAGACTAAAAACTATAAGCAGTTCCTACATTTCAGTTATTGTACATACAGTATGTTAGGCAGACAAGCAGCAAGCTGGATGGACTTGATTAATGCACCTCAAAGAGACCTAAACAGCCAAATTGAAGACTGATGATCCTGGAGAGAATCTATCTGTGTGGTTGCTAAGACCAGACAATGATTTAATGGCACTGAATCCATCCATCCATCCAGTTCAGCTAATGTAGTTTAGCAAAAACTCTTGGACCACTTAAACAAAGAGACACTTGGGAAGTATGCATTTTTGGGACCTGGGACGCCTTGCAAGAATTCAAGCTGAACATTTACAGACTGCCCTCTATTGTATGAGATATAGCCTTTCCTAAAATACATTCATATAACCTCTTCATTGCTTTTCTTCCTTTTGGGACTGATATCCTGCCTCTCTGCTCAAAAAGATGTCCAAGGTCTCTAACAATAATAAAGATAAAGATAAATACAGAATCATAATTAAAACATCATTGAAACTACTATTGAAATGCTTCAATTGAGATTTACAACCAGCCCTCAACCAAGAGTGTTGATAGAGGAGGGGGCTCACATCATTGGCCATGTTTCCTCAATGCTCTTGTACATACAGATGATATCTTTGCCAACTACATATTGAACTGGCAGGTGGTTGCACACAGAGATGCACTCTTTATTATACTCATGCAAAATGCAGCAATGATGAGTCAACATTACATCATGGGAATTGTAATTCTCTGGGTTGAATTTCACAGCAGTCCCTCAGGCAGAAGGTCATGTGGATAAATTATTTGACCAGGAAATAGTAAAGTGAGCTGATTCTTGCTTGAGGTCATTTGGGATTCCATTTGGTTTTTTTAGAATCTCATTTTGTTAGGAAAATATGGGATTGTGGAGTTTCATCCTATATCTGTAGCAAGCCTGGTGGAATTGTCCAGTACATTTTAAGAGGCGCTGTTGCTTGGTGGAATTGGACAGAAGATGAAGGGCCAAGCCCTGGAAAGGAAAAAAAGAACATAAATATCATTATGGAAGTAATATCAGTCTACGATATAAATAGTAATAGTGTATACCTTTGTATAAGGGCTGTAAACAATAGTTTTGATTAGTGGCATCACAAAGTAAACAAACCCCATGTGGTGCTGATGTTACCAAGCCATGAACCCGACATGATTAGCCATCATCTTCTCAGGAAGCCTGAAGTTAATTATTAAGAGCAATAATCTCACCTGTGTTGACTTGATCTTTGGTAATGTAGTACATATCTTTTGAGGTTTTTAAAATCAGTCTCTTAAATTAACATAGTAAGCAAGTCCCGGTTTTGAGTGTTTTTGAAGCAAATAAATTCAGTACCCAATTCTCAGATGAATCCCTTTCTTCTTTTCATCCCAGTACCATTTACCATTTACCATTTACCATTTACCATTTACCATTTACCATTTACCATTTACCATTTACCATTTACCATTTACCATTTACCATTTACCATTTACCATTTACCATTTACCAGTCTTAGACCTTGTTTGTTTAGCTTTTCAGCTAACTCCCAAGCAGACTTTAGAGCAGAATTTCTACAACATGTTGAGGTTGTTTCACCTCAGTCTTGTAGTATGGTTGCCAAACAAGCAATGTTATAATCAAACCAATGTTTCTCTGCTGTAAAGCAGATTTGGATCATTAGTTAGATATGGGTAGCCAGAGAGGAAATTGTGACAGCACGTATACAAACTCCTCTCCAAGGATCAAATTCTTCCATCATTTATAAGTCAAAGTCTGCAAGAACATCAGCATACAGGGCCTGTATGTACCATAGGACCATTGTTCAACCTGATTGTTGGGGTAAGTAGGAAACACGGGCTGTATGATTTTTGCTATAATAGCCTTATCCATTCTAGTGCCCTCCAGATGAGTTAGGAATATGACAATCTAAAATGACCATGACGATACTGGCTTGGAATTCTGGGACATCTAGTCCCCAACATCTCTGGGAGGGACTTGGGATACCTACACTATAATAGCATATAGATATTGAGCAGCAAATCCTACCATTTTACAGTTCAGGACTCACCAATCTGCACCTGGAAGCTATTTCTAGCAATTCACATATTCAAACAGTCTGTCCTATGCTTTCCCAGCACATTTGAGGTAAATGCCATTTAAAAGATGGTACTCAAACAGAATTGCTTTTCCAATCAACTTGAATTGCTGCCATTCATAGACAAGGGACAATCTAACCAGGATCTTAAGGAAAAAGACTTCCAAATTACTAACCTACCCCTTTGCAATACCTTGTAATTAATTTGGAATCAGAGACTGGACTTTTTCACAGAACAAATTAGTTTTTGCTAGAAAATCATTACACCAATCACCGTTATTGATTTTAGTTTATTCTACAGAAATGCTAAAAGATATTAATATCAGGCTCTGATGATCTGGAAGGATGTACAAAGGGTTTGGCTCAAAAAGTTTTTTTTTCCAACACCCCCCCCCCTCATTATTGATAAGCACATGTCCAAAGGAGACCTGAAAACTTATATTCCTAGGAATTTTGGGGATATTCTTTTGATATTTTTAATTTAAAAAAAAATCTCTTGCATATACTTGTTGCTCCAAAATTATTTTTAAAGGCTATCTTAGTACTTATTTAAACAGTGATATAAATTATTAATCTCCTTTCAACCCTTTTTTGAAGTCTTCAATGTAAGTAATTTATAGCGTAAACCAGTAAGGATGAGAATCAGATGAGATGTGATGCTTTTAAATTCCTCTCCTCCATCCAGATGGTAAATTTACTTCTGCAAGAATAGAAGAATAAAACAGCAACATGATCATAAGAGATAATGATAGTTACTTAGATTACACTGAGGTCTTTAATGGTCTCCATGTCAACTCCTCCTCTTCTCTATTCAGATTGACACAGACTCTTCTTCCTCTTCCTGTACCATATTTACTTTATAAAATATCACTTATTACAAGTGATAGCACCTACTGTAGCTGACCTTGCCTGATCTTAAAAAAGCTAAGCAGAGCTGGATCTAGATTTGTATTTGGATGGAAGACAACCAAGAAGTCTCAGGGTTCTGGGCTAGACTGGGAAATTGAAAAATATCCTGAATAAAGCTGTTGCAAAGAAAACTACATGTGGCCACATAGTCAAGAGGTGAGCATAGCTTGAGGGAGGCTTGAGTTGACTTTCACTATAACAGGAGTTTAGTCTAGAGAATTTGTCCTTTAGATCCCAACTGCAGAGAAATATTTGAGGAAGAAAATAGTTCTAGTAACCCCCGTCATCATGCTTGTTAGCACAGAATATGTTACTGTAAATATTTCAAATATGAAACTTCAGGTTTTTTTAAAAAACTTTGAGAGATCTTTCATATAAGATGTGCAAGCTTCTATGTTCATACAAACTGTATGGATATTCCATGCCAGGAATGCCAAGCTTAAGGCCTCATAGTCTTATGCAGTCACCCTAAGGGCTGGAATACACCCCCGAGAATTCCTCACAAAGTTGCTCCCATATTACATTAATTCACTTATATTTTAATTTCAGCACAACTATATAAACTTAATTTGCGTTTTCTTCTGCTTGTACCTACTTCCTTGACCTCGTTCTGCCTAGTTTTTGAAATGCAGTCTCTGGTGAGCTGTTAATGGCCAAATTCAGCCTTCAACTTCAAACATATTAAATATTCAAAAGTGTAGAGCATGAAGCACAGGAATAGAGCTTACAAAGACATAACTTGTAAATGTATAGCAATATTCATAAGGTAATGTATCAGTGCTTTCCAAAGTGCCACTGTTGGCGACACACCAACGGCAGCAATGGCGGCGGTGCGGTGGCGCACGGCAGCGGTGGCATGCATGGTGGCGGCAGCAGCGGCAGCAGTGGCAGCGGCGGCCTCGCTAAAATGCGGAAGTGCTGATGGCACGCCACTGCCGCACACAATGCCGCTGCCGCACACACTGTCGCTGCCGCACGCGCCCCCGTGCTGCTGCTTCACGACACACTAAACTAAAGTGTCGTGACACACAGTTTGGAAAGCTATGTAATATATGAAGGGATTTCAGTCTCCAGACCTAGATGGACTGTATCCTGGAATTCTGAGGGAACTTGATGATGGTCTCTCTGAATCTTTATATTTGAGAAATGTTGGCAAGCTGGTGAAGTGCTAGAGGACTGGAAGAAAAGAAGTGTTGAGCTGTCTTCAACAATGGGGAAAAGGACACTCCATGCCTCTAGAGCAGATCACAAAGAGATCTATCAGTGACCTGCTTGAAAACAATTTAATTACTAGGTCATGGATGGATTTGTCAAGAACAAGTCTTGCCAGACTAAAAGTTTATTTCTGGTTGGGCAACTTCCTTAATACATTGGGGATGCTGTAGATAAATATATATTTTGATCTCAGCGAAGCATTTGACAAAGCGCCTCATGATATTCTGATTAGCAGGATCTGGAAGATAGTGCCGATGGGCTGACAGAATAATCCACTTGCTCCACATCTCATTTTATTCCATTTGATTTATTATACTCATATTTTATTTTACTTTGCTAGTCAGTTTGAACTACTTTTACTGTTCCCTAAAGATAATTAAGTAGTCATAACATCCTGAACATCTTGGAATTTAATCCAACCCCTCAAGAAAAGAAGACCAAATGGGGAAAAGAAAAAAATATCAGAACAACTCCAGACTCTCTGACTTTACCTAAATCTTCAAAGCAGTAAAAAATCAACAATGATATGCCAGACAAGAAATTCATAAGTAAAACTAAAAATTAAAAAAACTATGTACACCTCAAATAGATATGACACCCTGAATTGGGATTTGGAAACTGAACTAGAAAAACAGTAACTTTATAATCTCTCTTCCTCTCTTTATTAGGAATTAAGCCATCTGAAAAAATCTCTGTTCTTTATTAGCTTCCCCCTTTCAAAAAGCTGTTGTTTCCCCAGTGCAAAATGAACAAGTCATACAGCCTTCAAAGGAATTTACAATGGACATTATTGTCAGAGAGTGTTTACTGACTGCACAAACAATCATTTCTCTCTCTGAATATTTAACATCTATTCTGATTAACAAAGAGTTTAACTGTCATGTGTAATGGCATGACAATTAGTGGATATGTAGCTGCCTTGAAAATTGTATTCAAAGATGTTTATTCACTGTTCCTCATCAAACTGGATGAGGAAACAAGTAGGATGCCACAAGATGAGGTCCTGGGCCCTGGCATCATGGAATGAATGTTTATAAATTGGCAGATGATACAAAACTGGGAAGGATAGCTAATAGTTTAGAAGGCAGAGGAAAAAAATGAAAATGGTCTCAATAAGTTTGAGGAATAGTCTGAAAAGAATAGAATGAAGTTTAACAGAGACAAATGAAACTGAGAAATAGAACTCAGATGCAGAGGTATAATATGGGGAGATACCTGGCTAGGCAATAAAACTTGAAAAAAAAGATCTTGAGATAGTGGTCAAGAACCAAGTATGAGCCCACAGTGTGTTGTGGCTGCGGAAATGCACGGAAATATAGCTTCCAAATCATGGGAAGTAACAGTTCCACTTTATTCTGCATTGGTCAGATCCCAATGCAAACACTGTGTCCATTTCTGACACCAAACCTTAAGAATGATTTGGAGAAACTGATTTAGAGAAGGGCAAGGAAGATGATCAGGAGCTAGAAACAAAGTCTTATGAAAAGACATTGAAGGAACTGGAATACTTAGCCTTCAGAAAAGAAAACTTGATCAAACTCTTCAAATACATGAAGAAATATTATACAGAAGAAGATTAAGATCTATGTCCTATCACCCTAGAAGGCAGGATACAGGATAATGAATTCAAGTCCAAGAAGACAGATTTTGAATGATTTTTTAAAACTTCCTAATAATAAAAGGAGTGTGACCATAGAACCAATTACCCAGAGAGTTGGTGGGCTCTCCTTTATTGGATGTGTTCAAGCAGGGGCTAGATAGCCATCTGACTCCAGGGTGTCCTTACCACAAGGCACATTGAGGACCCTGAGTATAGAAAATAGTATTTTTTGCTAGTGCAAATGTCTTCTCTCTGCTGTAGAGAGACAGAGATGGTAGAGTGCTGTGATGGAGAAAGGAGGACACATGAGATACAACAGGCAGGCAAAGAAGAGGGATGAAGGAATAATAGAAAATAGCAGGAGCTGCTGGGAGAAAAAGGAGGAGGAGTTTCTTTTTTGCACATCTAGCTGGAGTGACGAACTCCAGCTTTGCAAGGAGCCTTCAGTTTCTTGCTGCTTCCCTGAACCCAGTTAAGGAGAACAGGCAGTCTGCTTCCCAGAGACAAAGGAGGAACTACAAGTAGGAGCCATTGGCTTCAACCATTACTTATATGGAGGGGAATGTATTCTCACTGCTCATCATCACCTCCTGCTATCAATCTTCAGTCCACAAAAATGGATTCTGTTTACAGCAGTCATTCAACTGTAGCATCATACTGTGTTCCTTGGAGGACACAAATTCAATTAAAATGTGTACAGATTGTCTCCTTACATCATCTATAGGATAAATAGATCTAAAAAACCCACATCAGATGGGGATTCCTTTATATTATTCTTTTAATCTATCTATCTATCTATCTATCTATCTATCTATCTATCTATCTATCTATCATCTATCCATCCATCCATCCATCCATCCATCCATCCTATCTAATCTATCATCTATCTATCTATCATCTATTTTATAGTATTTGTAACCTGCCCCAAGACTCGGGGCTGTGTAGAACAAAGGAAGGTATAAAGACATAATAACAGAATTCAAACAAATCACATCAAGCCACCCTAGATGGCCATGCCCCAAACTAATTAGGGCTAAATGCATGGTGGAACAATGTTTTATGGAATGCCAAAAAGTAGGGGCTAAACACACCTCCCTAGTGAGTTCCAAACCACAAGAGCTACAACAAAAAATACCTGCCATTTGAGTCACTTTCCAAATACCTCTTGTGGGGGTGGGGGTGTTACCTTGCATTGAAGTTTGGACTTCTTCAAATTTAATTTAAGAAGTGTCCATGGCAAAGAGCTGAAACAAGTTGGGCAATCCTCTCCCACTGAAGCATAGTGCTTCCCCATTGTGCAAATTGTACCTCTCTCCTATATTGTAGAGATTACTCCTGATAACATAATTGTTAAGTAGCAAAGAAACAACATCCTCAAGTCTAGTGTTCAAGCCACATTGGATTCTACAAGGACAAAGGAAAAGCTGGCTAGAAATCTGGCATGCCATATGGAGGCAGCAAAGCACCAGAAAGCATTTCATAGGTGGAAAGAGCTTGAGAAAAGACAACGGCCACCACAGATGATCAGCTTCAAGAGAAGATTGTACCATTTCTCTAGTATACTGGAATGCACACCTAAATCAGCCATATGGAACAAATGGCTTTAATGGTGCATTTTGTAACAACAACAGAATCTAGAGAAAATGTGACTGTCAGAGAGTATGATACAGGAGCTGCTATGACAAATGGGCTTCTTAAAAAGCTGAAAGAGGTCAGGACTATAATAATGGTGCCAACACAAAAAGAAAGCACAGAGGAGCACAGATACAGTTCCAAGAGTTAAATCCTTGAAGTTGTTTGCCCCATGCATTTCCCATTCATTGAATTTGGTGCTCAGTGATGCTACTGCATCAGTTTTTAGTGAGGCTGATGGATTTTTTAATGTGAGTCAAATTGTAAGTCAAACCAAAGGGTTTCTTTTTCTGCGTTGACTCATCAGTGGCAAATATTGAAGCATCCTGTCTGACACTAAAACCACTGAATGCCACACAGTGAAAAGGTCAAGCGGAGGTGATAAAGCCTATCCAATTAGGAAGATAGATGATGCCATACTTGCCATCAGGGAGGATAATGCTTTGACTGGAACTGTTCATTTTTGTAAAGTATATAGAGGTGCTTAAAAGTTTGTGAACCCTTTTGAATTTTCTATATTTCTGCATGAATATGACCTAAAACCTGTTCTCCACACAAGTCCTAAAACCAGATAAAGAGAACCCAATTAAACAAATGAGTCAAAAACATTATACTTGTTCATTTATTTATTGGGGGAAATGATCTACAGAATAAATAAAGCTACATATTGATGAACTGAAAGCCCCTTCCAGATACATTCAACAAGAACAATTCCAAAGGCTGTTCTGGAATGCATGTCCATAAATAGGATGACCATCCTCTTTCTAAACGCTTTTGTTGGTCTGGCCATATTGCTGACACTTCCTGTAACAGTTGCCAATGGAGAGCACAACTTCTCCAAGCTGAAGTTGTAACCATCTCAAAAGAACATTAGCTGGCCTATGACTGTAGACCTTTAGGAAGCAATTCAGATCTTTGCAACCAAGAAGGAATGGAAAGTACCACTTTGCTATCCCAAAGGGTTAACATGCCACTCTTTACTATGCAGACAAGAAAAATTAGATCCCATGTTTCCAAATTCTGCTCCGTGTACTTACTTTGGTTGTGTGATCAATGCTACTGTTTCAAACTTCTTTTATTTTATGAACCATAATTATGAACAAGATTTTGTGAAGACCCAAATCCCCATGAATTCAGAAACATTTTTAAAGTGATTATAATGAAAGACATAAGCTAAAAAGGTCACTTGCACATATTTCTTCCAGTGTTCTATACCTCATCTCTTTTATGCTTCCAGGTGACTATCTCCCCTTCCAGATTACCTAATGCTCACAACATCCCTTGCATTTTCCCTTCCCTCATGTCAAACAATACAGCTCTGTAACTTGATGGGCTGTGTCCATATTAGACAAAAAAAAAACACATGTGAATTAACTGGGTGTTCAGCAATAGTGCCACTAAAATGAATTCAGCTATTCCAGTGTAAGTACTTCAGGCCTACTGATCTTTAAATGATGGGGTGAACTTTTGAATAAACATGAGTAACTCCAATGCCTAACAATAAGCTGGAGAAAGAAAACCAGGGTTTGGCACAACTGGATGCAAAACTGAGCACACTGACAAATCTGTCAAGGGGTTGCTTGGCCCAAGGGCACTTTTAATGATGATCAATTTCAACAGCTGTTGGAACAAATGTTTAATATATTGGCATCATTTATGTTCATTTGTAGCAAATAATTACATTACAGTTGCTGATTTTCATTCAGGTTGCTTAATTCCTCTAATAATTATAGATAAAACTATTTATAAGATTGTGTTGAGGAATGCAGCTGACAATAGTTCTTTAATTGCTAAAGAAGATCCAGGCAGATGGCAAAGAGATGTACGATGAAGAACATAGCGGGCTAGTTAAGTTTTCTTCAGCTTCCAGGCAAACAGATGTGTTGGGCCTGCATCTCCCAGAATCCTGCCTGGGAGTTGCAGTCCTAGCACAGCTGGAGAGCCCCACCATGGGGAAAGCTATTATAATTGAACCCTGAATTGCAGTCCATGAATGAGAACATAAAGAGGAACAAAGCTGGATTAAACTGAAGGCAGCATCTAGCTGACCTTGGCTGATCTCAAAAGTTAAACAGCATAAGGCCTAACATAATCACGTAGATGGGAGACTTTCAAGGAATTCTTGAGCTGGAAGTTAGGCTAGGAAATCAGAAAAAAAACATATTGGAAAAAAGCAATGGCCAACCACATCTGCACTGTTGCCAAGAAAACTACATGTATGTGCCCACTCATAATCAAACTTGATTTAAAGAGACTTTACTATCTCATTCAGCCTTCTCTTCCTATATTGGCCAATCAGGTGCCTCTGAGAAGTCCAGAAACAGGGTGTGAGCGCAATTGTACCTTCATGTTTGCGTACATACTCAGTATCAGTATCAACAGTATTCAGAATCATTTACCTCTGAAGATGAAGGCTGGATAAAGTCATCATGATTACTACCTTTTGATAGAGGTTTGTTTGTTTGTTTGTTTGTTTATTCATTCAATTTATATAGCCGCCCATCTCAAACCAGTGACTCTGGGTGGCTAACAATCATAAAAAAAAAACAGTGAAACAATTATAACTATAGACTTCCAGTGGGAAATGGCGGACTGGCCAGCTGTGCCCGCAATATCCGTGGGCAGAACTGGCATGGTAGCAGTTTTTTCGGGCTCAGGCTGGTTTCTGAAGCCCAGGGTGTTTTTCCAGATCAAGGAAAATGCTTGGAATTGACCCATTCGTCTTCCAGATGGCGAGTTGCAGCCAGGAGATCATAAACAGCATCTGCGATCAATGGATAAGACTTCGCCAGGAGGCTGGGAAGACATCATTTCCGAGCCGCGCTGCAGCCTTAAAGGGACATTAAGTCCAGCCACCCCATTTCTAAAGCACCCAATTTATTTTTTCTTTAAGCATCCGTACCCTAAGAGAGGCTTTCCACATTAAGGAGAAACGCTCTCTCTTGGTGCTTATTGTTATTTTTGTGATTAATTTTTTAAATTTTTTTTAAAGCTTTGGATTTTGCTTTCATTCCAATACTAAGGAGGGTTGAGAGTATGTTATCATCTTCCTGTTATTATTTCTGCGCTAATTTTGAAGATTTTAGCATTTTTCCTACACGTTAAATCTGCTGTTCTGAAACTTTCACTTTCCTGCCACTACTTTCTCTGGGAACTGTCTGTGATCTTATCTTAACTCAGTTCAGAGATTTTCCATTACCTTTTACTTCTGCCGGTTAAGTAACTAGGGGGTACCATAACTTACTGCTTCAGAAATGGAGGATCTTAACCAGGCTTTCTCCGATTTTCACCAAGATATTAAAGCAGATATAAAGCGATTTTTTTTCTGATTCCTGCCAAGCTGTTGTGCAGGACATTCGGAGCATTGTGGAAAATATGTGGTCTGAAATGTGCCATTTGATTGGGGATGATGTAGATGAACCTGAAGAATCTAACAGCGATGGAAATGTTTCCCCCAAGCATGAGATTCGGGCTTCTGTTGAAATCCTGGATGAAATTGGCAATGCTAAATTGAAGAACTTAAACGGAGAACTTGAGCTGCAAGATATGAGTGAATTTGACTTTCTGATGGAATGTTATGGAAAAGAAGGTGTTATTATGTATGGGAGGTTTTCTGAAGAGAAGTCTGTGTGTGTGAGGGGAGCAATTGGGTTGTTCAATTTCTTTAACAAAATAGCTCTGTGCTTGTTATGGGGATATGTAATTTCAAATTCAAATTTCCTCCCTTCAGCACTGTTTCCCGCTCTTTCTAACGTCAGTTCGTCCTCCTCCCCCTCAGACTCAGCCTCCACTCTGACAAACACCCACTCAAAGGCATAAAACAAAAACAAACCCCCAACAACTCTTCGTATTGCACACATGCAAGCGCTAATACAAATCCCCTAAACGTGTATGTTGGCATCTGCCCTTGCAAGAGGGATCAATGGCAATTTCTCGTTCAACAAAGGAACCTTCTCTTTACCTGCCTGTGTCTTCATTATTAGAGAAAATAATATTTTCCACAACATGCAACCCTGCTTAACGTTGCTGCTACTTAAGCAAACATAGGATCTGCCACTTCCAGAGAAAACAGGTATCCTTATTTTGAACTGTGCATACAAATCACTCTAATCAGTCCTAGGCAGGCTATCCAACCGATCCCAGCCACTCCTGATTTTCCCTGTAATTCCATGTTCATAGTTGTTTTTCCTCCGGCATCATCATTGGGAAGCAGTGGGTTTTAGGAAAACAGCCCATCTCTTTGCTTCAGAAGGATCAGCCTTTAGCAGGATCATGTGCAAATGTCAGGCTTTCACCCAGACCACTGCACCACTACAATAAACTTCTCTTTGAATTCCAACCTGCCCCCCCACCCCGGAGATTTCACAGGAACCCCAAGACAAGGCAAAGATAGAATAGTAAAATTTATAACACATACAATTAGCCCTAGTCATGACAACATTCACCTTGTATAAAGTCTAAGGACCTTGCCAGGGCAAGTGGCCTCAAGTGCATCATGACATCATTACACTGATGATGCAAATGACATATGTTTTTGTGTCATGATGTCATCATACCCATATTCAGGACAGGAACCAAAAAGGAGTGTCCTCTATCTAGATACACAGCATTAAAGCAATTTCAGAGTGGTTTGATCCGAGTACCCCTCGCTCAGGCAATGAATGGATTTACGGAATCTCTTGACCTACGGCTGACTTTCTCAGTTTCTGTTTTGCCAGATTCACATGCTGAAAACAGAAATGAGTTTCCCAGCCCCGGTGCCTCTGCATACAGCATTGTGGCCTATTGCGTGCCTGGCCAATCTCCATGTGCTGGCAGTCCAAACAGGGAGAATAGCTGATAAATTTCAGGGCAGCTTCCATAATGGTAGAAGACTGCATTTGCAGCTCACAGATTGCGTAACTCAAGAAACAAACAGCCAAGAGATCTTCAGATATGGGGGCATTTTGAATGTTAATATTAATCCTCTCACTATCCCAAGCTTTTTCATTATGTTACTCCAAAAGCAGGTTAACCTTTAACTGCCTACTTCAATTCTCTGAAAGTAAACCTTTTGACCACCTTGCAGCAGGAAACGGGAAGAAAATAAAGAGCATGCAGGAATCTTGAGGATTTCACAAAGTGGAGTCCTTGGTGCTCTCTGAGCTTGGTTGTTTGCTTGCAGACATTTCATTGCCCGACTAGGCAACATCTTCAGTGCTAGAAGGGAGTGGGGTTTGCTCTCTATAGTAGCTTGCCCTGCCAGTGTTGGTGGGGGTGTTGTTCTCTCCTTGGTAGTTCCTTGATTAGGCTGTTGTTTACTGCTTGTTCGTCTGGGGTTAATCCTGGTGTTAATCTTTGCTTATCTAGGTGTTGATTGCTGATGAGGAGGTGTTCTGGTCTTTTTGTTTCCTTCTTTGCTTTTTTATCGTCTCTTCTGAATGGTATGTAAATGTTGTTTACCTCTATGTGCCTGTTGATGGCTGACTTGTCTGAGTGCCAAGCTTGCAGGAATTCCCTAGGGCAGTGCTTTCCAAACTGTGTGTCACGACACATTAGTGTGTCGTGACAAAACCCGGAAGTGCTGATGGCGCGTCGCCGGTGGTGTGTGTGGCGGTGGCGGCAGTGGCGATGGCAGCGGCGCGCCATCAGTGCTTCCGGGTTTTAGTGCAAAACACGAGGCCGCCGCCGCTGCTGCCGCCATGCACGCCGCTGCCGCCACCATGTCTTCTGAGTGCTAGTTGGTGTTCATGGATGCGCTCTGATAGTCTGTTCTGCCTGTCTGTGATGGGGTATATGCTGGCTTAAAGGGGAAAAACCCGAGGCTTGAGAATAAACAGACAAGAAGGCAGCTTCTTAGGGCCAACAGTGTTTACTGTTTAGCATAGGGCAATAATGCAGATACAATCACATTATCGCAAATATGAAAAAGATGAATATACAGGATACATCATTGTAAAAGGAAAAACAAAACTAGAACTTATAAGCAGAGTTCCGTGTATTGATCCCAGGGCCAGAGTTCCTGCCATGGCCTATACCCTAAGCCAGGCATAGCTCACTCTGCCCAGTCCATGGGAAGTGAACACGTGAAGAACTACATGGCTAAGAGACACTAGAAATCAAGAAGACATAGAACACCATTTTGCATGGTTGTATATTCAGTTCTTCTAGCTTTCTGATTGGCTGGATGTTAGCTGTTACACACACTAGGCCTCAAAGCACTAGGCCTAAAGCACATAGCATGACCTGCTATTGGTTAGCAGTGCTGCATCTACGCACTGAGTTCCCCCCTCCTCCTTGCTCAGGGGGGGCTTGGGCATGGGCAAGGCTTCCCACGGAAGGACATCAGGAGGATATCTCTCATGGGAAGATTTCCATTGCTAGCCATAATAATGGTACCTTCTAGCTTCATTATCTCATGAGGATGTAAACAAAACCAAGGCTTCTCTGTTGTCCAGCCACCTGGCATTCACGTCATCATGAGAAGGCTTTTGCTTTGCTTTGTAAAAGATGCAATTTGCCAAAACACTTTTGCATTGAAAAGAAATCCAATTTACCAATATCATATAGTATAAGAAATCTGACAGTCTGTTCTACATAGTGGCTGTTATAGTCCTTACACTGTATGTTGTAGATGACTCCTATTTTTTCTTCTTGGGCTACTGGGTCTTTTGGTTCACTTAAGGTGTTTTGGAGGGCTTTAGTTGGTTTGTGGTGATACTGTGTGGTTGTAATAGTCTGTTGGTTGTTTCTGAAATGTTTCTGATGTATGGCAGAGTTATCTTTTTCATAGCTTGTGTTGGTTGTGCTGTAGTGGGTTGAGTGTCCAGGCACTTTTTGATAAAGTTGCATGGGTATACATTTTGCTGGAAGATGTTGTATAGGCGGTCTGTTTCCTTTTTTTGGTGTTCTGGGTTGCTGCAGTGCATTTGTGCTCGTCTGAATAATGTTCTTACACAGCTCCTTTTGGGCAAGCTACTGTATATAAACAGGGAGCAAACCCCACACTCACTAGCACTGAAGATGTTGCCTAGTTGGGCAACAAAACTTCTGCAAGCAACCAACCAAGCTCAGAGAGCACCAAGGACTCCACAGTTCAACCCTGAGCTACATATATTCTCTTCTATTGATTTCACAAAGTATTTTGCCTATGTAAAAAACACTGGATTATGCTTGAGGGCTGAAAATTGTTTCCCCTCCCCCCAGGGATGATTACAAAGTTATGAAACATCTTTCCCTAGAATACAGTACGTGCCTATATGTTCTTGCTATCTTTTAGACTCCATCCTCTTCTATGACTGCAATGGCTTCAACAGTCTTTAATGCTTCTTTTTTAACACTGCAAGGAGGAATAAACCTTATTCATTGCTTCATTTTTCAGAGGAATATACTGTTTAAGGAATTATGCAGCTGGCAAAGGATTTTTATTTATCTTTAAACATGAGGGGCTGATTTAAGAGATTACAAAGGACAATCTGGCCATTGTAATTGAAAAGTAATATATTTGCTTTGGAAAAAAGACTTGCTACTGTTCGTGGGAAGCATAGAATGATTTTATATGTTGCCCCAAACTTTTTCAAAATTGGAATCTACCATAAATTCAACATTATGAATCAGAAATGCTTGTTGTAGGTGTTGCTTTTTAATTGATTATTATCTATCTTCAATGGCTCAAAATTTACATAGTACTACAGATTTTATGTAAAGAAGCAAATGCAAATGATAAACTATCTAGGAGAAAAAAGATAAAACGGTTCCAACTTATCCAAACTCAGTGATCCAGAATCACTCACTGCAAGCATATCTCTTCACTGTTCATAAAAATGGACACATCTGAAGTTGAACCATCAGATATATGAAGCTTATTTTGCTCAAGCATTCCTCACACTTTAATAATTCAGTCAGTTACTGCTGGAATTGATTCTTTCTGAAGTCCATGACCTAATTCAACCAAACTGAACTGAACCTGCATGGCTTGAGTTTGGCTGAAGCAATTTTGCCCTTCCAGAAGCAACAAAAAGCAGAGCAATTGCAGAGAACCTATAGTGATGTATGATGCCTAGGATGGATGACTGTACTACGGCTTTGGGGTTTTCTTAGTTAAACTGATGTAATTTTAATGTTTACTATGGAAGTTTTATTGCTTTATGGTTTATTACTGGAGACCCCTGAATGTTTTGTGTTTGTAGAAGGTAATAATAAACAAATAAAATGTTTGAGCACTTGAGTCAAGAAACCATGGTTTATTTTGGTAAAAAACTAAAGTAAATCAATGTTTGATTTTTTAAAATAATAAATACTAGCTTATTTTAATCATAGTTTTTTTGTAATGTCTGAACCTGTTTTGTTGTTTATTCGTTCAGTCACTTCCGACTCTTCGTGACTTCATGGACCAGCCCACGCCAGAGCTTCCTGTCGGCCGTCACCATCCCCAGCTCCCCAAGGTCATGTCCGTCACCTCCAAAATATCATCCATCCATCTTGCCCTTGGTCAGCCCCTCTTCCTTTTGCCTTCCACTTTCCCTAGCATCAGCTTCTTCTCCAGGGTATCCTGTCTTCTCATTATGTGGCCAAAGTACTTCAGTTTTGCCTTTAATATCATTCCCTCAAGTGAGCAGTCTGGCTTTATTTCCTGGAGTATGGACTGGTTTGATCTTCTTGCAGTCCAAGGCACTCTCAGAATTTTCCTCCAACACCACAGTTCAAAAGCATCTATCTTCCTTCGCTCAGCCTTCCTTATGGTCCAGCTCTCACAGCCATAGGTTACTACGGGGAATACCATTGCTTTGACTATGCGGACCTTTGTTGTCAGTGTGATGTCTCTGTTCTTAACTATTTTATCAAGATTTGCCATTGCTCTCCTCCCAAGAAGTAGACGTCTTCTGATTTCCTGGCTGCAGTCAGCATCTGCAGTAATCTTTGTGCCTAGAAATACGAAGTCTGTCACTGCCTCCACTTTTTCTCCCTCTATTTGCCAGTTATCAATCAAGCTGGTTGCCATAATCTTGGTTTTTTTGAGGTTTAACTGCAACCCAGCTTTTGCACTTTCTTCTTTCACCTTCGTCATAAGGCTCCTCAACTCCTCCTCGCTTTCAGCCATCAAAGTGGTATCATCTGCATATCTGAGATTGTTAATGTTTCTTCCAGCGATTTTAACTCCAGCCTTGGATTCCTCAAGCCCAGCACGTCGCATGATGTGTTCTGCGTACAAGTTGAATAGGTAGGGTGAGAGTATACAGCCCTGCCGTACTCCTTTCCCAATCTTAAACCAGTCCGTTGTTCCGTGCTCTGTTCTTACCGTTGCTACTTGGTCGTTATACAGATTCCTCAGGAGGCAGACAAGATGACTTGGTATCCCCATACCACCAAGAACTTGCCACAATTTGTTATGATCCACACAGTCAAAGGCTTTAGAATAGTCAATAAAACAAAAATAAATGTTTTTCTGAAACTCCCTGGCTTTCTCCATTATCCAGCGGATATTGGCAATTTGGTCTCTAGTTCCTCTGCCTTTTCTAAACCCAGCTTGTACATCTGGCAATTCTCGCTCCATGAATTGCTGGAGTCTACCTTGCAAGATCTTGAGCATTACCTTACTGGCATGTGAAATAAGTGCCACTGTTTGATAGTTTGAACATTCTTTAGTGCTTCCCTTTTTTGGTATGGGGATATAAGTTGATTTTTTCCAATCTGATGGCCATTCTTGTGTTTTCCAAATTTGCTGGCATATGGCATGCATCACCTTGACAGCATCATCTTGCAAGATTTTAAACAGTTCAGCTGGGATACCGTCGTCTCCTGCTGCCTTGTTATTAGCAATGCTTCTTAAGGCCCATTCAACCTCACTCTTCAGGATGTCTGGCTCTAACTCACTGACCACACCGTCAAAGCTATCTCCAATATTATTATCCTTCCTATACAGATCTTCCGTATATTCTTGCCACCTTTTCTTGATCTCTTCTGCTTCTGTTAGGTCCTTACCATCTTTGTTTTTGATCATACCCATTTTTGCCTGGAATTTACCTCTGATGTTTCTAATTTTCTGGAAGAGGTCTCTTGTCCTTCCTATTCTATTGTCTTCTTCCACTTCTGCGCATTGCTTGTTTAAAAATAATTCCTTATCTCTTCTGGCTAACCTCTGGAATTTTACATTTAATTGGGCATATCTCCCCCTATCACTGTTGCCTTTTGCTTTCCTTCTTTCTTGGGCTACTTCCAGTGTTTCAGCAGACAGCCATCTTGCCTTCTTGGTTTTCTTTTTCTTTGGGACGTTTTTTGTTGCCGCCTCCTGAACAATGTTGCGAACTTCTGTCCATAGTTCTTCTGGGACCCTATCTACTAAATCTAGTCCCTTAAATCTATTCTTCACCTCCACTGCATATTCCTTAGGAATATTAGTGAGCTCATATCTAACTGATCTGTGGGTCTTCCCTATTCTCTTTAGTCTGATTCTAAATTTTGCAATAAGAAGTTCGTGATCTGAACTACAGTCAGCTCCAGGTCTTGTTTTTACCGTCTGTATAGATGTCCGCCACCTTTGGCTGCAAACGATGTAGTCAATCTGATTTCGGTGTCGACCGTCTGGTGAAGTCCATGTATAAAGTCGTCTTTTAGGTTGTTGGAAGAGAGTGTTTGTTATGCACAGTGAGTTGTCTTGGCAAAATTCTATCAGCCTATGTCCTGCTTCATTTTGTTCTCCCAGACCATGCTTCCCTGTAATTCCAGGTGTCGTCTGACTACCCACCTTAGCATTCCAGTCTCCTGTAATGAAAATAACATCTCTTTTTGGTGTATTATCCAGTAGGTGCTGCAGATCCTCATAGAACTGATCTACTTCTGCTTCTTCAGCATCTGTGGTTGGGGCGTATATTTGGATCACTGTGATGTTAAATGGCTTACCCTGAATTCGAATTGAGATCATTCTATCGTTTTTTGGATTGTATCCAAGCACTGCTTTTGCCACTTTATTATTAATTATGAAGGCTACTCCATTTCTTCTGTGGTCGTCTTGTCCACAGTAGTAGATCTGGTGGTCATCTGATGTGAAGTGGCCCATTCCAGTCCATTTCAGTTCACTGACACCTAAAATGTCTATATTTAATCTTGACATCTCCCCAATAACCACATCCAATTTGCCCTGGCTCATAGATCTTACATTCCAGTCTGAACCTGTAACACCAGCTTATTCCTATTTTCTGTTTGTATCCCATGCAAACTTGGTTGATTCTTGCTGTTTCCTTCCCCAATATAACAATATATATTGTTTTTTGCTTTTACTACTACTTTCCAGTTTGAGAGCCAGTTTGGTGTGGTGGTTAAGGCTCCAGGCTAGAAACCGGGAGACTGTGAGTTCTGCCTTAGGCATAAAAGCCGGCTGGGTGACTTTCAGCCAGTCGCTCCCTCTCAGCCCTAGGAAGCTGGCAATGGCAAACCACTTCTGAAAAACCTTGCCAATAAAACTGCAGAGATTTGTCCAGGCAGTCACCAGGAGTCAAGAATGACTTGAAGGGACCCCTCGCCACTTTTTACCTGTTTTATCATTTTACTCTCTTGTATGTTACCTACAGTTGGACAATTGAGGCAGCTTATAAGTTGAACAAATAAAAATAAACGAACAAATTTATTAATCCAGAGACGTACAAGTAGGTTTTAGGCAAAAAGCCTGACTCTTTGCTTCAGAAAGATCAGACTTCAGGAAGTAAAGTAAAGTAAAAAAAAAAAAAAAGGAACTGCTTCTCAGAATAAATTGTCCTCATTTGAGTTCTCCCTGAACTCTTCATAACTCCTCATTCTTCTAAGCAACAGTCTTTATTTCATACTCATGTTTTAGGCAGAATTCTGATTTTCTTAATGTTGAAGATTTCTGAGAATTCCAGGCATTATTAATGCAGACCAGCGGACAACAGCAAGAAGCCTGAAGACTTGGGAAATTCCATGCCAGTCCTTTCCAGTTTGGGAGCAGTTGGAAAACCACCCTGGCAATGGTGGAAGAGGCAGAGGGGGAAAAATTTTTGCTGAAAAGAAAGAATGCCTTTGCTTGTCTGAGAGACTGATTTGGGCTTTCTCAGCAAGCCACGGTCAAACCCATGAGCATACTGTATGCAGCTGGCCTAGCTGTTCATATTTTGGCAGTTGTTAATCAATGAAACAGTTCCATTTGTGAGCTATTTTCCAACTCCTCCAAAACAGAGTTGATGCTCTGATGTATATACAGCCCTATTGAACGCTTTTCTTCTGACTTCAAGAAATTCCTTCTAAAACTGTATAATTGGGTAATACACTTCAGTATTATTATATATACAACACTTCCTACCCACATTTCTATGCGTGTTTCAAAGAAACAAAGAAACAAAAATCCAAGGTATGTTGTACTCGTTTGGAAGATTAATAGTGGCCAAGAATAAAATTCAAGTTTTGGAGTATGGATGATGTTCTTCTCCTATTCCTTCTAGAGAGCTGCATATGGTTCCGGATATATTATATAAGTAGAACGAGCACATGCACACTCACAGGCATCTTGAGAGAGAGGAGGGGGGTGACAGCAGGACAAACTCTGACCCTTACATACTTGTGTGTAACATCATGAAAGGGCAAAGTGTGCACTGTGACTTTTTCATTGCAGTTCATCATTCTGGGGTCAGGGTGATTAGGAATGGGTGCCTCTACTGTATACATGTTCTACATGTAGAAGTAATGGATTCACTCTGTTATTTTCCTCCAAGAATTTTTGGCTTCTCTATGCCCCATCCTAGTGCTCCATATTGGTAAAAATGGTAGACAGTAACTTACCACAGTTCAATTCTACATTGAGTAGGGAAAAAATGTATACAGTATTAGTAATTGTATTTATAGTATGCACAAGTTGGGTGCGTGCCTGATGATGATTCAAAATATAAAGGGAACACCTGCTTCTATAGCTGAATATAGCAAAAGAAAAACAGCCATGATCAGTAATTATCAGGATTGTAGGAGCTTAACTTTATGTTCCTCTTTAGCCATGAAGCTGGCTACGTCACCTCAGCCCAGCTGGTCTCTTTCCGAGTCTCATATATCTTACAGACTTACTTACTGCAAGGAAAACATAGCAAAAAAAACCCCATACAGTATTTGGGCCCGAGCTCCATGGAGGTTGGATAACTTGGGGAAGAACAATGCATGTTCTCTGCAAAAAGCTGAGCTGAAAAACGAGGCAATAAACACAGAACCAACACATAAATAAAGGTGGAGCCTGCTGGAAGGTTTCTATGCAAGAAATTGATTTGTTAAAATCAATCATTTCCCTATCTCTCAAGACCATTATGACATTCTGTCAAGTGATAAAACGCAGTGTGGAAAATTCATCAATGTTGCTATAAAGGTATACATATTGATTGTGTGTCTTTTTGTTCTCACTATAGATTTAAGCTACATATCCTTAAATTCCTTTAAGTGGAAAGGGCCATTAACAAGGAGAACTGCAGCAGATGTCTTAGGAGCCACGTTCATAGACAAACATGTGTTATGCTTATCACAGAAAGAAATTTGAGCAACAGCACTTGATGTCAAGTCAGTCCAGCTTTTTCCATGGTTCCTTTGCTGCTTCCACACTCAGCTTTGTTGTTGCTTTCATGGCTACATTATTAATCTAGCTGTGGAAATCAAGTTATTTTCTGGTTCGCTAAACTAATGCTGGAAAACAGGCATATGTTTCCCTTCCTTGATAGTTGCTTGCTAGCATAAGGAGGTTTTTTAAAGTGGGTTTTTAAGCATTTAGTGGTAACAAAATTGTTAACATCCCAAACTGTTGTAGAAATGAACAAGGTTTTTAAAGTCTCTTAGTTGATGGTTTGTCAGTTTTATTTATTTTTGATTACATTGTTTGAAGAATGCTTTTTTAATCTATATGGTAGTCCTTTGCGTTCGAAGAAGACACACTGTTGTGCAGTTCATCTGTGAACACGGAATGGCTCTGCAGTCCCAGTCTGGAAGCACAGAGTCTAGCACAACGGGGGCACTGGAAGTCCATTGTTGTAGTAACTGTGGGTGTTATTCTGTGATGCTGCTCACAGTGTTCTATCAGTTTTTGGCAACGCCTGTCTTCAAAGCCGGTGGAGGCTTCATAGCACAGGGCTCGCCAGCAGGTTCTGTCAGCAGCCGCAGCTTCTAGTTCCCTTGGCTGGACGTCACAGTGGCGTAGGGTTTATTTCACAGCGTCTTTGTAGCGCTGCTGTGGACGACCTCGAGGTCTCTTCCCAGACTCCAGTACACTGTAGAGCAACTGGCGAGGCATATGGTGGTCATCCATTCTGATGATGTGTCCCACCCACCACATCTGGGCTCTGATAATCAGGGACTCAATGCTGGTGGACTCCATGAGATCCAAGACCTCCAGGTGGGAGACACGGTCTTGCCAACAAATGCCAAGGATAGAGTGGAGAGTGTACATGTGAAATTTCTCCAGTTGTTTGATGTGCCTTCGGTACAGAGTCCAGGACTCACATCCATATAGGAGAGAAGGGATAACCACAGCTCTGTAGATTTTCAGCTTTGTGGAGATACGGATGTTGTGTTGATTGAGCACTCTGGTTCCCAGCCGCCCCAGTGCCTATACATGCACACAATGGATGTATCTGATCTAGTCCACTTATCTGTTATGAATATGGAAGCATCAGTGCATATACTTGCTTATGGTAGCTTCTTCATTCATTTCAGTAGTTATATCCAAGCCCATATCCCAGATCAGTATAGAGATCCCTCTGCTGAAATGAATGAAAATCCTCCTGTAAATATATGCACTCCTGATCTCTGAATTACATATCTATATATGTAAGGACCATTATCTGAAGTTTTTATTTTAATCTAGGACATGATAGAGCAGGATGAGTTTTATCATTCTTCTGTTAACAACTCATTTCCAGAGCTGTACCCATTAATTCCATAAATATAATTCAGCTTCTCTCATTAAGCAGCCACACCTGCCCATCTAAACATTTCCAGTCAAGGAAGAAAGTAGAAATGGATCACTAAAGATGTCCCATCATACAGACTACCTCAGTGCTCTAAATCACAAGCAGTGCTAACAGAGTCTCAAATATCTTATAATAATAATAATAATAATAATAATAATAATAATAATAATAATATAATGATGATGATGATGATGATGATGATGATAATAATAATAATAATAATATATTAAGGAGTTTGATATATTATTATCATCATCATCATCATCATTATATTATTATTATTATTATTATTATTATTATAAGATATTTGAGACTCTGTTAGCACTGCTTGTGATTTAGAGCACTGAGGTAATGATAATATTAATTATTATTAATAATTAATAATTAATAATTATTAAATTATTTATTTATTTAAATTATTAAATTATAAAAATAAAAAAATAATAATTAATAATAATTAATAATAATAATAATTAATAATAACAACAATTAATAATAATAATAATAATAATATATTAAGGAGTTTGAAAGAGATTAAGAAGAGGTGGCAAGAATACACAGAAGAACTATACAAGAAAGATCTTAATATCCCTGATAAATACGATGGTGTGGTCACTGACCTTGAGCCGGACATCCTAGAGAGTGAAGTCAAGTGGGCCTTAGGAAGCATTACTAACAACAAAGCTAGTGGAGAAGACAGTATCCCAGCTGAGCTATTTAAAATCCTAAAAGATGATGCTGTTAAAGTGCTGCACTCAATATGCCAACAAATTTGGAAAACTCAACAGTGGCCACAGGATTGGAAAAGGTCAGTTTACGTTCCAATTCCAAAGAAAGGCAATGCCAAAGAATGTTCAAACTACCGTACAATTGCGCTCATTTCACATGCTAGCAAGGTTATGCTCAAAATCCTACAAGCTAGGCTTCAGCAGTATGTGAACCGAGAACTACCAGAAGTGCAAGCTGGGTTTCGAAGAGGCAGAGGAACTAGAGATCAGATTGCCAAAATACGCTGGATCATGGAAAAAGCAAGAGAGTTCCAGAAAAACATCTACTTCTGCTTCATTGACTACGCTAAAGCCTTTGATTGTGTGGATCACAACAAACTGTGGCAAATTCTTAAAGAGATGGGAGTACCAGACCACCTTACCTGTCTCCTGAGAAACCTGTATGCGGGTCAAGAAGCAACAGTTAGAACCGGACATGGAACAACCGATTGGTTCAAAATTGGGAAAGGAGTACGACAAGGCTTTTTGTCACCCTGCTTATTTAACTTATATGCAGAGTACATCATGAGAAATGCCGGGCTGGATGAATCACAAGCCGGAGTTAAGATTGCCGGGAGAAATATCAACAACCTCAGATATGCAGACGATACCACCCTAATGGCAGAAAGTGAAGAGGAACTAAAGAGCCTCTTGATGAGGGTGAAAGAGGAGAGTGCAAAAGCTGGCTTGAAACTCAATATTAAAAAAAACCAAATCATGGCATCTGGTCCCATCACTTCCTGGCAAATAGAAGGGGAAGAAATGGAAGCAGTGACAGATTTTATTTTCTTGGGCTCCAAGATCACCGCAGACGGTGACTGCAGCCATGAAATTAAAAGATGCTTGCTCCTTGGGAGGAAAGCTATGGCAAACCTAGACAGCATATTAAAAAGCAGAGACATCACCTTGCCGACAAAGGTCCGTATAGTTAAAGCTATGGTTTTCCCAGTAGTAATGTATGGCTGTGAGAGTTGGACCATAAGGAAGGCTGAGCGCCGAAGAATTGATGCTTTCGAACTGTGGTGCTGGAGAAGACTCTTGAGAGTCCCTTGGACTGCAAGGAGGTCAAACCAGTCAATCCTAAAGGAAATCAACCCTGACTGCTCATTGGAAGGACAGATGCTGAAGCTGAAGCTCAAATACTTTGGCCACCTAATGCGAAGAGAGGACTCACTGGAAAAGACCCTGATGCTGGGAAAGACTGAAGGCAAAAGGAGAAGGGGACGGCAGAGGATGAGATGGTTAGATAGCATCACCGATGTAATGAACATGAATTTGAGTAAACTCCGAGAGACAGTGGAGGACAGGAAGGCCTGGCGTGCTATGGTCCATGAGGTCACGAAGAGTCGGACACGACTAAACGACTGAACAACAACAACAAGGAGTTTGAAAGCAAAACCTTCTGGGCTTATAGAAATAGACCTCTGCTAGGGATTAAAAGAAGTAAACCAGGTTAATAATCATGTTACATGGAACATTTGCCTTATATTACTAGAGAAATTGCATCTTCATTAATTCGTTTTGATTGCTTTGCATAGCTTGGGTTGTATTCTTAACTTTGGCATCTCAGATAGCAATGGAGTGCAGCTGATGAGCAAACCCTCATCAGTCTGGCTAATTAATTCCCTCAGGAACTGAAGAGATGGCAGTGTGGCTACAGCCATCTTCCCCTTTTCTCCTTCTAGCTTGCCCAGCTAGAGACATTCTGTCATCTGACGAGCTTGATTACCATCGGTATTTGATTTTAGGAGGGGAAGAGGATAGATTCCTCCAGTAGCACTAAATGGGAAATCTGCATTGCCAGCATGTATGAATATTTCCAGGTTTTCATATTTGATTTGCAGTGTCTGGATGCTCCCAGGTGGATGGTTCCTCATGTTACTAATCAAGAGGCATCTGGCAGATATTCTATACTTTCTACCTTAACCAAGGAGATCTGTCTTCTTTGTCTCACTTTAAAAATTGTAAATTGGGTGTACCACTAGGAAAACAGGGAGCGCTACAGATGGAAGTCTGTGATATTTGGCCCTTCTTTAAAACTCCATGAATGAGAGGACTGCATGATAAATACCTTGTCTTGATAGGACTCTTTGGCTTCATTCATACACAACACTAAGGCATAACATGGACTGTTTGGGTTTTGTTTAGCATGTTGTATGAACCCATCTAATTGTGGCTTATTCAATAAACCACAGATAATCCATGGTTTAGCACAATGTATGGACTTTGTCTTTAAAAGACTGCCCTTCCTCTGGAAATTCCAACTGGTTGGAGTACATGAAATACAGGTAGTCCTCGCTTAGCAACCACAATTGAGACCGGTATTTTGGTTGCTAAGTCATTACGCGAATCTGACCCAATTTTACGGCTTTTACGGAAGTCATTATATTTTTCTACCCACAGCAGTCTTTCCAGGTGGCTCAGGAAAGGCTTTTTCGTTAATTGGAATGGATCCTATTGTTAGAGGTAAAATAAATTGTGTTATTGGTACAGGAGAGAAGCATTTTTCAGTGTCAGGTGAAACTTGGAATATTTGAAGGGGCTGTCAAGAGTAAGAGGAACCAAAAGAACACTGTAGAGGATTAGGGGGAAATGACTGCACAATTTTTGTTAGAAAGAACTCCATCTGGATTCAAGTATCCTCAGAGGGATGTGCAAACAGCTGTTTCAAGTGTTCTGATCAAAAAGAAAATAAGCACATTTTGAAAGTGTTGATGTTCTGCCCTCAGAACAAAATCTGGCCATTCTGAGAGGTCTTGTTTTGAGTGCTCTGCCTGTTCCGAGTCCTGTGATTGGGCTGTCATTTTATTACTTGTGAATGGGTTGATATATACTGTACACACACACACACACACACACACACACGAGTTTCCAGCCTAGCTAGCACTGCAGTAGTCGTGTCTCTGCTGTTCTTGGCTTAAATTGGATGGAATGATGTGGGAGGGAAGTGGTGGGAAGGAGGCAGCAGTTGAGCACACGGCTAGAGTACTATTGCTTTCTACGCCTGATTTGTAACTCATCATTCTTATGCTGTGCCAGCATTCTTATCATATATTTAGATATAAAATATCTAAACAACACTGTTCTTGGGGATCTTTCTCCCCTTCCACTTCTATTCTAAATAAGCAATCCACTTAAACCTTTGCCTTTGCCACTGCTAATAACCATTACACTGCTTGCATTTGAAATATTTCAGGTAATCTTTTTTGCGGTTGAAAATTCATACCAATCCATAAAGAGATAGGAAGCCATATCATTATCTATCAAAGTGGAAGATAGTTTACTATTACAGGGCAACATTTTAGAATCCATTTCAATTCACAGTCTATACAAAATCCATTAAACCCAAAATATCTATCAAAATAGACATTTGAAGCTAAATAGTGTGCTAGTAGAATTTGACAAGCTACTTGAAACAAAAAGCAAACAATTTTCTGAGAGTTCATGTGAACGTGCTTCAGCTCCCATGAGAAAATGGTTGAAGGAGATGCACCCATTTATCCTGGAGATTATTAAGATGTGAGCCAGTTTGGTCTAGTGGTTAAGGTGCTGGGCTAGAAACCAGGAGTCTGTGTGTTCTAGTCCCGCCTTAGGCCTGAAAGCCGGCTGGGTGACCTTGGGCCAGTCACGCTCTCTCAGCCCAACTCACCTCACAGGGTGGTTGTTGTGGGGAAAATAGGAGGAGAAAAGAATACGAGGTATGTTCACCGCCTTGAGTTATTTATAAAAAAAATAAAGGCAGGATAGAAATTAATTAACCGCCCAGAGTCCCCTCTGGAAATGGGGGGAGATGGGCGGTGATATAAGTTAGAAATATAAATAAATAAATATAAATAAATAATTAAATAAATAGCACAGCCCCCTTCAAAGATATGGAAGGTGGTCACAGATATAAGAGAGCAAATTTGTGCTTTGCTGCTTCAGCACGTAGGGTTCAAATGAATGAGTTCACTGCAAGTTCAGTTATGGTCCCTATGTGAAATTTGGGTGGAAAGGCGTAATTTTGCCCTTTGCATTAGGCAGCAACATTTTTGGATCAATCCTGCATTTGTTGGATGAGCTGGAGATATTGGACAAATGATTAAGCAGCAATTTATAGGGGCGCAGTAGCTCAGCGGGTTAAACCGCTGATGCTGTAGGACTGCCGATCAGTAAGTCGGCAGTTCGAATCTCCGCGTGGCGAGGTGAGCTCTCGTCACTTGCCCCAGCTCCTGTCAACCCAACAGTTCGAAAGCATATGCAAGTAGATAAATGGGTACCACCTTACGTGGGAGAATGTGCTGGCCTCCTGTTGGGGAGCCGGTTCCACCGGAGAAAAGATCGGAGGAAGACTGAATGCTGCCGGTGAGGACAGACAGACCCGGAAGTGACATCAACAGGATGTCAGCAGCCGGCTCAAGGCATCCTGGGAATTGTAGTCCAGAGCCTTAGAAGAGCCGGTTCCCTTACCCCCTCTCCTGCTGCGTGGGTTAATTACACTTGGTGATATTGTATAATGATAAAATGTATATAGATATGTATGTAAGCCGCCTAGAGTCCTCCGTTAGGGAGGGGATAGGCGGGGTATAAATACCACTATAAATAAATAAATAAATAAATAAATAAATAAATAAATTTAAACAGAATCTTGCCTTTCATATCTAACTGGGGTGGCTTCTTAAAAATATGTCAAAATGATGCTTTATGGAAGGGTATTGTCAAAATCCTCATCTGAAATGATTCCAAGTTTAACATTAGGAGCATAATGATTTATTTGAAAATTAAATTATTTGAAAATGTCTCTGGGAAGAGACATTTATTTTTTTTAATGCAAGGTAAGGCATATTAGGATTATTATTGCTTTAATCAGTTACCATAACTGTGGTGGTGATGGTTGTGCAAGTTCAGAACTAATTTATAGTGAATTTTATTTATTTATTTTTATTTATATTTCGACTTTTATCACCGCGCCATCTCCCCCAAAGGGGACTCTGGGCGGTTAGAATAAAAAATCCTTATAATCTTAGGTAAAGCTGGAGAACTTGTGGCTTTCCAGATGTTGCTAAACAACAGCTCCCAGCATATCTCACCATTGGCTACGCTGTCTGGAGCTGGTGAGAATCGTAGCACAGAACATCTGGAAGGCCACAGGGTTTCGGTCATGGCCCAATGGCTTGTAGATACATCAGATAAATACAATGAGCTAAATGCCATAAGACAATATAGTTGGAGCAAAAATTAAACTAGAGGCAACTTTGAGTATTCAATAATTAATAAAGAAGAAAAAGAAGTGAGGCAGAAGCAGCAGCAATAGCTGCTGCTGAGATTTGTGGAGAAAAATCCGTTAAGAAAATATTTTCCTCCCTTCCTCCAAGAAGAAGAAAAACAATTATAATAGATGTATTGGAATACTCACCCAATAAGTCTATAGAACATTTTGTGTGCTGAGTACTAATGAAAGTGTTTGCCACCCTCCAAGAGAAAAATCCAAATTTATAGCACAAGCCTATTCACGTTCATTCAGAAATAAGTTCTGCTATGTACAGTGCAACTTACTACCAGGTACTATATAGGACAGTAGCCTTACATGGTAATTACTAAAAAAAAAAGTAAAGGTTCCCCCCGCACATTTGTGCAGTTGTGTCCAACTCTAGGGGTCGGTGCTCATCTCCGTTTGTTAGCCAAAGAGCCAGCGTTGTCCGAAGACGCTTCCACGGTCATGTGGCCAGCATGACGCACGTAGAACGCTGTTACCTTCCCACCGAAGTGGTACCTATTAATCTACTGGCATTTGCATGCTTTCGAATTGCTAGGTTGGCAAGAGCTGGGGCGAGTGCAGGAGCTCACTCCATCACGCGGGGCTAGGGATTCGAACCTCCGAACTTGCAATCTTCCAATCGACAAGCCTGGCGTCTTACCCACTGAGCCACCACGCCTCTTACGGTAATTACTACTGAGTAATAAATACCCACATCGGGTATGTATAATGACTAAAGTCCAATTTAGCAGAAAGAAAGGCATCATATAATTTCAAACTAGGATGCCTCACATAGGTGTTAAAACGTTCCTTATCTCTTTTCTAAATTATTCCATACTGTTGAAATTCCTTTTTCTTCCATGACATACATGCAGTAGGCTGACCATAAATATATGCCTGGCCATCCCAAACAGGCATTCAATAGTCTGATTGTCTAGAATACAAAAAAAACCCAAAACATTAATAGCTCATGGCCTGAAAAAGTTGCTGACCCCTGGGTTAGCCTTAGAAAACAGCTTCACGATCCATTGGTGAAAGTTGGCTTGTTAAGATTGTCAGAATTTATTTTAAATTGGGATCTTAGTTCAAACGTAGCACCAAGCAAAGAGTCACTTCTTTAAAAGTGGAACAAAACTCGGCTGAAATCTTTTTTGACTACATGAATGGGATCCTTTCTTGGGTTATGTTTTGAGGTGTTCCAATAATGCCAAGCCGTGATAGATTGATTTGGGAGTCTAATTATATATTGGATTGTAATCAAGTGCTCTGAATGGCTCTTCCAAACAAAACTGAACAGGATCAGTGCTGAAGCCTAAAGCACTACAAAGAAAGGACTTTAACCATTTTTTAACATCCCTGTTTGGTAATGCTACTGAAAACACTATTCAGTTAGTTAAGTACCCAAAGGAGAACAGCTCACAACAACTCAGTGGGCATTAATCTTCATATTTTAGGACAATCAATGTGGCTTGGGAACAAATCTTTGCTCTAGGCACAGGCAATAAAAATACGTCTTGATCTCTTCTGCCTATTGATTTTCACCTCCCTTCTCTGGCAATGCATGGGCGTCACAAATCAATGGGTTTAATCCACAGACTTGGGAAGATTTTTCAGGTTTTCAGTGCTCAAGGCAGCATCCAAAAGGGAAAGGCCTGGAGTATATAGAAGGGAAACCTAAGCTTGTGTTTACATCTTAGGCAGATGCTTTGTGCATTTACTAATTGGAAGTTGTTTTGCAAAGATGCCAGCCAAGCAGATACTAGTGGTGAAGCAAAAGATTTGAAAAGATAATACATTTTGTGTGTATGTGCATACCTAATAAAGTGCTGCTGATTTTAGGGGTCAACTTTACTGATTTTGTTGATATTTTACTTGCTTTTTTACTTTGCATTTTATTGGTCCTTTATTTTATGTTTTAAATTATCATCATCATCATCATCATCATCTGTTGGATTAAAAGGCAAGATAGAAATCTGTCAAGTATATGCTTGTGTGAAGCTATATTCCCTCGACAAGTTTCAGCAGAAGTAACATAATCAGTAAATAGCAAAATGGTATGCTGAAGTTAATTTTTGTGGGTAGAGAAGATGTAGCATGCAGCATATTACCACAGCCTTACACAAGGGGGATGCTGGATTTTGTAGTCCAAAATATCTGGATGGCATTGAATTGAGAAAGGATGGAGTGTCTGTCTTTAATAAGAAAGGACAGCTTTATTTAGGGAATTTAATCAACAAGCAGTATGTTTGGGAGATGTCTTCTGTGGAAAATGGTAACACAGTGATCAAGAACCTTGATCTAACAGCGCACCCTTGCTTGTGCTACTTTGTAACTAATGTTTGCCCATCCAGGTCCATTTCTTTTGCATAGAGTAGATGGAAGGTAGTGGACGAAATATATGGCAAATATTAAATTCATTTATTATAGCACAGGTTTTGGGAGACTAGAGTCCACTTGCTATGTGGGAATTAGATGTCTGGAAGGAAAATATTTAGTCCCTGAAAAATAGATGCAACTGTCCCCTACTTCTTTTCAGTTAATTCTGTAAGAACATGAGCTATCGGTTGGAAGTTCTTTTTTCAACATCACCTATTGGATTACTGGCTTTAGATAAATAATCTCTCTCTCTGATTCAGGAGCCACATCTACAATATAGGAACAATAATGCCTAACTGATAGATCTATTCAAAAGTTCCTATGATGATACAGTACTGTGAAAACCTATGAGCGTTTAGGAGAAATGTTTATTTTGATTACTGCTACTGTATACAAGACCGTATACTGCTACTGTATTGTCTTCCCTCTATTAACTTTGACAAGCTTATCCATTACACTATTTGGAAGTCTACATTTGTTCTTTTAAAACGTATTTCAGTTCCACAGTTCAGGACCTTCCAGAGTATATTTTGTCATTGCTTTTTTATTTCAATAGATTTTAAACATTCACTTTCTCCAATAAAAGACGAGCTATTGAACCCACAACTTGTGGGTTCAATGCACAATCCAGCAAATCATTTGTAGAAAGGACAGTTTGTGGCGAGGTGGTCATGCATTCTAGATCCTCCACAAGTGCTCCAGAATCACGAGTCATCACAGATGTCTTCCCAGCAGGGTGTAATTTTTCGAAATGTCTCTCACTTTCACTGAAAAGGTCTTTATAGTCACGTTCGGCTCCTCCAGTTGGACAAGTTTCCTGGGATTGCGGTAAAACCTGAAAAAGGCTCTGTCCGAAGGGAATTGTTGTCAAGTTTTCTGTTTCAATTACTGTTACGTTAAAGTCACCAGGTTTAGATTTTATGCACTCAGATTCTGTATTGATCTGTACTTTCCTCCTCTTGTACGGCTCTTGAAGAATTCCATCAGCACTGTGGATTTGAGGGACCTGGTTTTTAATTGTACTTGTCTTCTGATGTTCTAAATAGGCGGACACTGCTTTGTTTAAATACTCAAGGTTGGTATCATGGGACGTTACCTCAACCTGGGGGAAAAAAGAAAATAGAATTCAAGCTTGTATCTACATGACTGTTTGAATTTCTTGAAGCAGTTCCCCCTAAGAAGCTATTATCATTACTTTAATTTGTTTTGTTCTTTATCTTTTGAGGTTTAAATACATGCACATACACAAACACACATGGATACATACTGTACATATATTCTATTTATCTCTGCTTCTTTTTCAGCTGTAACTTTTTTATTTTCACAGTCCTTGAATTTGAAAAGCTGTAGTGGTTTAACTTCCATTCTATTTAATCTATTTCTTTTGGGGGGAAAAGCATCCCTGCATTTTTTGTAAACATCAGTTAAGCAATGTCTCTATTGGGACCAATCAAAATATCAGAAAATAGCATATCAGCTTTTGAGTTTTTCCAAACTCTTCATCAAGGTGGGGTGCAGAACAAGTGAGGGATGGGAAAAAATGTTTTTTAAAAATTATAATTTAAAAAAATAAAATAAAATCAATGGGCTAGGTGTTGAGACTACAAGGTCTGCCTTTTAGAGCAAGCCTCAAGCAGCCTGAAAACAATTCTGTGCTAGATGCTGCAGGCACCACCCAAGACAATAGAACAAAGAAGCAATGGTTGACTCCTATTTCTGAAAACATACAGACTGGATGCTATCTAAATCTGTCTCTTGTCCTTAAAGGGGTGCTATATTTAATTTTAGAACTTTTCTACAGTGCCTCGTTAAGCTGAAGAACAGTGAGCATAAATTCTTGGTCAAGAGTTCACACAGTGTTACTTTCATTTAAAATATGTTGTGCTATATCCCAAGTCATGAGGTTGACTTCCTCCTGTCCACTCGAGCTTATCTGGGGTCATGGGAGAGAAGAACCCAATCTGCCACCTGGGTTCAGCTGAATATACACCTTTATTTTAAAAACTTATATCTCACCTTTTTTATTATGAACTCAAAGTGGTTCACAAAATAAAGCAGTTTAAAAAGAAAATTTTCATAGAGCCCCAAATTAAACAACCACAGAAAATAAAGGTATCAAAACGTAAGAACCAGCATGCAAAAGCACCTGGAACAAACTGAAATGATGTAGTCGAAGACTTCCAGAAACCCCCATGCTTTAGGCAGGCACTTGAAGGCACTATACAACTCTGGAGCCCCTTTACCATTTAAAACGCAGGAAGTGTAAGTTAGTTGTTGCATATTATTTTTCCCTCAAAAAGCAATTTCTCCATGCTATGGTTGAGGCATAAACATAAATCCAGCTATTACATGCAGCTGTGGGAGCACTAAAGAACATGTGGGGCACTTCCCAAAGGTATTTCCATTCCCATTAACTGAGATGGGATGACAGCAGCTCCCAAGGAAATGCATACCCACAGCAAACCACTCCAGTGAAGGAAAAGAGGGAGCTAAACGCCAGCTCCATGTTCATGTTTGATTTGCATGGAGTTGCCTATAAGAAGGGAATGGTGTGCAATTCAAAGCTCTCCCTGGCCAAGTGCTCCTTTCCCACAAATGCTGTACTCTCCATAATAATATATGAAGTTATTAAGGTGCAACTACATTCAAAATAATTGCATCCCCAAACATACAAAATACATTTACTGTTGGAGGAGGAGGGGCTGATGGCTGAAACTATTATCACATAACTAATATTTTGATGTGAATTGCTGTGGTTCTTCTTTATGTTATATTCAGCTTTGGATGAAAAGTTAAATAATCTTATGCTTGTAACGTTGACATCCTAAATGGCAATTAATACTGACAGAATTTTTACTTTTCTTTTTTTATTTTCAATACTTTAAGCCAGAGCTTTCCAAACTTTTCCTGTTGGTGACACACACCAACGGTGGCAGCGACACACCTGCACACCGCAGGCGACACAGTACTGTGTCGCGACACACAGTTTGGAAAGCTGTGTTTTAAGCTTATAATAATTATAATAGAATGTTAATAATTTTAAATCATATTATATAAACATTGCTGCATTGAAATATGCATTGAAATAATACAATGTATCAGGATTTATAACATTACAAAAAAAAAAAAAAACCACCCAAAAACATTTACTGTTCTCTGAGTGCTCAATCCTTATACACAATAAAGATTGATTGTGTATAATATACAAAAAGAGATAATAGCAAAATCCGTATCTTGGAGTAGGATGTAGTAGTGTGTCTGTGTCAGTACCACGTTTTTGGCTTAGTACCAAACCTAAGATTGGAGCAGCCATAGATATTCATGTTTAGTCCCACTAAGATGCTAATCACTGCTGTGTACAACAGGGGCAGGGAGTGGTAACCTTGCATTAAAGTTTACAATAATATCACCGAGGCAAAAATGGACAGAAACTTTGGAGGATAAAATGAAGAGGAAAACCTCTGTGGGGTTGAGCCAAGAATCTGTGGCATTGGGGTTTTCTGCAGACTTGATTGCACATATCATCATTCGAGTTATTGCCTCTTCTACGCGGGCTTCGTGATCTGCCTCCTATAAAAAAAGGAAGGAAAACATGAGATATTTTGAATATATGGAAGGATGTTGGTTATCAGGACAGGGAACATTTGGATATGCTGGGTCCAATGTGTTTTGAAGCAGTGACTATTCCTTTGTGTATTGGTCTAAACGGTGGGGTGTGCAGGTGGGGAGAAGTCTATGCTTAATTTTATAATAGCGCTATGAAGGATCTCTGATACTGTGAAGAATCAAAATTTATCTAGCAGTTCTAGAGGTTTCATGATGCTTCCTTGTATTATACAAATCACAGTACTCATGTTAAAAAGATCTGTGACTTCCAAAACAGGCAGACAGGGTAATTAACATCCCATATTATTTTATCTGGGATTTCATAATTTCATAAAATGCCCATAAAAGCCACCCGATCAAACAATTATATAATTTTTACTAATTGGCAGTCGTTCTATTGCATTAGTGTCTTGTTAATTGAGACTTATGAACCTTAATTTATACCAGAGGGATATCATCTAACATATAGAATCTTTAATTTAGGAGGATCAGAAAGGCACGTCCCAAACTGTATCTCTCAATGATTTAAGCTCTTAAACACTCTCTCTCTCTCTCTCTCTCTCTCTCTCTCTCTCTCTCTCTCTCTCTCTCACACACACACACACACACACACACAAACACACACACACACACACACACACACACACATTACTATGAGAATGCAAATGCCTTGTGAGCTATTACTAAATTATTTTAAATTCTAGGGAGCCTGCTGTCATCTGACAGTATCACCATCCCACTAATGCATTATTGCAGTCTTAAACAGCAACAGAAGGGCGAAGAAGCCAATGTTGTCGTTAATGAAGGATACCAGCACACAATATTTAAAGATGAAACAAGAATCCCGTAATTGATTCTCACATGCTACAAGCTGTCATGTTTTTCTTGGGTGCCTTTAGGCGGTGAAATACAAAGACTAATTTAGGATTTCATCAAGATGAGCTGCCTAGGAAAGCAAAGCCTTCATGTTTAACTGAATTGCTTTGGAGCTGGGGACAGTTCCAGGGGCAGCAAGGAACAAAATCACTGCATGAAATGGTACTTGTGCCCCACAGGGCTGGAGGTAGAATGAAGAAGTGGGGCTTCTTTGCTTGAATTTGCATATGAAAACAGAGATGTAGCAAAAATAGAGCAAGATGCGACCTTTGCTCTTGAACAGTAACTTGCAGTTTCCCCACGGAAACCCTTCATAAAACCCCCCTTTCTCTCTTCCTATTTCCTTTGCCCTTCCTCCTATCATTTATTTATATCGTGGCAGACTTAATAGACCATTTGCATTTCTGATCATATCTGACTGAAAGAATTCAAGTTATAATTTGCAGATTAACAGAGCTTTCTGGTAGGCTGAATTCTGGTTCAGTTCCATCCAGACTTCAGCCTCCTGCATTCGAGGCTGAGGGCTGTATCATGTGGTAGGATTGCTTGAAAGCATTCAAGGGAAGCACCTGTACTTTTTTTCCTACTAAAAGCGCACAGTAAGCACAGAAAGTGATCTGTACTGGCAATGTGGTCTAGGCGGACCATATATCAATCCCTATCACTCATGGATAGTAGCTCAAGCTAAAGCAGTGCAAGAAAGTGCAGACCTCCCTTATATTAGTGCAATATAGTGTACTACAGAGAGCCAGTTTGGTGCAGTAGTTAAGGCACCAGGCTAGAAACCGGGAGACTGAGAGTTCTAGTCCCGCCTTGGGTGACCTTGGGCCAGTCACTCCCTCTTAGCCCTAGGAAGCAGGGAATGGCAAACCACTTCTGAAAAACCTTAGCAAGAAAACTGCAGGGTTAGGGTTAGGCAGTCGCCAGGAGTCAACACTGACTCAAAGGCACAGAAAATTAAAAAGAAAAGTGCACTATAGTGCAATATTAGAGGTATGAGGCAATGAGCTACCCTTTTTTTTTTGTTAAGTGTCTTTCATTAATAAATTGGATAATTCTAGCTCTGGAGGGCTCAGAAGAAACCCTTGTAGAATTCAGAATTGCAATATGTCTTATCAATTTTATTTCAAATGTTATTGTTGCTGCGTAAATAGTTAGGGAAGCTCTAGTTACTGCTTCATTTTTCTCATGACCACAAGGTAAGTCATGCAGTCAGGAATATATAGAATTACTGTACGGAATCTTAAAATAAACTCAGAGTAAATGGACATTCCACAAAAATTGGTACCATTCAGGGACAAGAGGCTTCGTCTTGCAGGCTTTTAATATAGTTCCCCACAGACTCTTTATCACAACACAGCTTCATGAGACTAAAACATTTAGCCTCACCTTTTAGCATCCGAAATAATGCCTATTTAGAGCAGCTTATCTTAACCATATGAAAATTGTCAAGCATTTCAGGGTACTGCAACCCTGGAAAGTTCATTCTGTCTGATGAAGTCCACGAATAATATTAATCACTTATCTTAGGATGCAAGGTTTGGCATGGTCTCAATGTATCAGAAGCAAACTAAACCCTTCTCCTCTTATTGTAAAGTCTGAGTAGAATAATTAATTGTATCAGGAGGACGGCTGAAACTGGCAAGGCACACACTTATCACATCAATATGATAGCAGCTGGTTACTGCCATAAGCCAGAGTACCGCTTGAGTGAATACTGGAAATGTTCTTGATATTACTTTTTAACATCTATGTCATGCATTATTTTTCCAAGATGGATAACCCTACATCTAAAAAGGAATGTAACCATCATCTCTGGGGATAATAGGATATAATCAGCTGTCACCACAAAAAGTAGTACTAGCAATCCTCAAGTTAAACAATCTCCATGTTCAACTTACATTGTTTGTGAGGTTTTTAATTTGGAAAGAAATGTTATGTCAAGCAAAACTGGAATGTATTCAACTTGCTTATTTTAAACTCTTAAGTATATCAGCTATATTGAGAAGGGGGGAAACAATATATAAGGCATCCTGTATAATAGGGATGGGGGAGTTCTGGCCCTCCAGGTATTGCTGTACCACAATTCCCAGCATCCCTCCTGACTGCTTATGCTGGCTGGAACTGCTAGGAGATGTCACCCGACACCACTGGAGAGCCACCAGTTTCCCACCCTATTGTACCCAGTATTATCATGCCTGATTTCTTAATGTATCAATTCAGTGCCAACCTATACTTAGGAGATCATACTAATCTGCTCTCTCAACAAAGTAAAAAAGCACCCTCTTTATCTAGTAACAGTATTTCAAGTTTCCTCCTCCTTATCCTCTGCAAATGATCTGTCTCCTGATCAAAGAATGTAGATTTATTGGCTCTGTGCTAAAAAAGAACTGCTCTGAGATCTGTCAAAAATGTTGAAATACATTTATATAGATTTTTAACCACACAAGCAACAGAGCCTAGAATGATTTCTAATCCCATCAAGCTTCAATAATACTTCTCCTCTCCACATATTTGCAATTGTATGCATGAAGAGAGTGGGTCTATGTCTGCTACAAATCATCCTTTCAGGTCTCATCTCTACCTACATAACTTTTTCTATGATTTAAAATTTATGCAATCAAGATGTTGAATTATACAGCATAATTTATGCATATGGTATGTTACAGATTATAAGTGGATGGGCCTCTTGTGGAACTTCCATCTATGATTCAATGCTAGGGAAACAAAAGGGAACGGGAGGGGAATGGAAGAAAGGGTTATTCTAATAACTACTCTGCAATTATTGTACCTGCATATGCATAATACTAATTAACAATAGGGTAGACAGAAGTCATGGCCAAGAGTGTAGCTTGATAGTAGCATACATGCTTTCCGTAATGAAAGTTCCTAATTTAATTTCCAAGATTATTATGTAGAAAATTCCAGCACAAAATTGTGGGAAAGTTGTGGCTATTGAGAACTGCCAGTAAGACATCCTTTCTATCATCAATCTTTGTTATAAACTAACCCAATATAATTTATGCTATTGGTGGGTTGTTTATGAATATGCAAGTTATGGTACTCCATATGGTTTGCAGCCGACAGTTTTAACAGATAAAACAATAATTTTAAGAAATGGAGAGAAAAAATGTACCAGTTCAATCCAAGAATTAACGCTAACGGTGATGGGGTCAATGGATTCCACATAATGCCACCAGTGTCTAGGAACCAACAAGACCTGAAGCATAAAGAAATGCAAACTGAAAAGTTGTAACATTCTTTTCTTACAAGCATGTACTGTATGTTGCATGAGAGCATTACATTGTAAACATAAAGGGTTGAAAATAATTCTTTTTAACAGTAGTTTAAAATCTTTTATAACTGATCTCTACTTGCATTTGATACATCTAAGGAATTATGACTTTTATTGTTAATATATTCTGCAGTAGTTCTACCCCCCTTCCATACAAGTGAATACTCGGGTACCTTACAAAAAGTGAAAGGAATAAAATACGTCCTATTAAAATCACAGACTTTATTAAAAGCTACAATCATGAAATCAAACAATGAACTAAGTGAAACAGAGATTAAAGAAATGAAATTGTAGAAACTTGTCAAATTACAAATTAACAGATCAGTAGGACTGGATAGTATAAACTGAGAGTTCACTGACTATCATCATGAACTAGTTGCTGGCCTAATGTAAGCATACAGTTTGTTGTTCGAATGGTCTTTTTCATAAAAGACCGACAGGGGAGATGGGCGGTAATATAAATTTAATAAAATAAATAAATAAAAATAAATAATTAATTAATTAAAAAGCCATAGGTTTTTTAAAAAATAGACAGATCTAAATATAACCTAGAAATAAGTTAGGCATAAGTAATTTGACATCAAGCTTGAATGGGAAGCTGGACACATTTCTTCCACGCTGACCAACTACTGTAGATGCCAATGGGAAGTCTGAAAACAGGGCATGAGGTCAGTAAGCCCTCTTCCATACTTTTCTTCTGGCAAACGGTGTTCAGAGTTGTGGAACTCCTGGCCCTGGAAGCAATCTGGTCATCTTGAATTTGGGAGTCCTGAAAGATTTGATGACATGCAAATTCAAGCAAGCAAGCAATCCATAACCTTCGTGATCAGCAGCCTTACTGCTGAATAGCCTAGGCTGCAAGGAAAGTGCTTCAGGGCCTCAGTGTTTCACTTTCTCTTGCTTTTTAAAAACAGCCTTATCTCAAGCCAAACCAAAAACCTTTCATTGTCTTGTTCAACCAATATTTACTACAGAGGGGAAACAGCCACTGATAAGAACATTTGGGATGAGAGGTTATCTCCAACAGGGTTTTTAAGCCTGAACTCTTGCACATATAAGCAAGTGTTAGAATTTTCTTTCAATTCACTGGGTTTAGGAAGGCAGAGGCAAAATTTAGCCGAATAATCTTTCAAGAGCTTTTCTAATGCAACAGTCACTTCAAGCTGCAAAGAGTACATGGATCCCAACACAACATTTTCTCCTCTATAAATACTTCTGAAGAAGACACATACAGGACATTCCTTTACACATGAAAATCCACAAAGATTTTCCAGAAATTGTTCATCAATGATATGCCAGGCTTCTGCCAAATCCAACTAATTTAACTATTAAAAAAAATACTTGTAAATCTGGTGTATGATTTTCTGCACTATTCCACTGAACAGAGAATATCATGCTGGAGAAAGCTGATTTATCTAGAGTCCCTTTCAATGTGATTATCCTATGTTTTATCAAAAATCATGTCTTAACATTCATTTCCCCATACACCACCCATAACGTATAGGGTGGTCACATGAGAATGACATAAATATACTTTTGGCTTATGATAAGGATGCCATCAATTATTTAGAAACAGATGTTCATCTTCCAAGACATATAAAACGCATTCCTGTAAATAAAAATTCTTAGAAACAGTAGGAGAAACATTAGAAAAGACATCTGGGAACTTCAACAAAATGCTGCTGCAGAGTAGGGTGTCGTTGCTCAGGAATCCAATCACCAATCCCAATTCAATCTACAAATGTCTTATTTTGTAAAATAAGATTTAGTTTGTACACTGCATACCTTGGGAAATAATCACATGAGATATACAGTATATCTTCCCAAAACATCTTCAAATCAGCTGGAAGGCTTACTATACTGTTTGCAGAAGTAAATAAACAGTAAAATAATATATAATATCCAGCAAAGGCCGAGCAACAACTGTTCCTGTACAGTTTCATGCTGAGCTGCTTACGAATTGTGAAAGCAAGTGAAGTATCATAAATAAAAAGCCAAGAGACCATAAAATGTACATAGAAGCATACTGATGTTACCATCGGAACTTATATTGGGAAGGAATACAAAGTTATCAAAGGCGACACAGAGAACATTGCTGGAGGAGTGGGATGCAAATTTGGTACCTAATAATGGGATGCAAATTTGGTACCTAATAATCACCAGGGCACCTAAATGTATTCAGATAAGAACTGGACTGAAACATCAGATAAATGCATAGTCCACTGGCCTGCCAAATTCCAATCTATACTTTAGTCTGGCGAGCACAGATCAGATCAGTTCAAAATCTTAGAAGAGTGACACTGTATCAGAACAATGGCCTATTTAATCCACCATCCTGTGGCCATAAACTAGGAATGAGGACACTAGCTCTCTCCTGGTTATCTTTCCCGGAAAGCACTATTTGAAGGGACAAACTGGCCTATCTCACAGATCACACTAAGCTACTGTTATTGATGTACTGTCGAAGGCTTTCACGGCCGGAGTTCGATGGCTGTTGTGGGTCTTCCGGGCTGTGTGGCCGTGTTCTGGAAGTAACACGGCCACACAGCCCGGAAGACCCACAACAGCCTACTGTTATTGAATAAGACATATTTTAAAAATTTATTATATGCATTCCTATGCCACCTCATTAATGATTCTAGGTGGCTTACAGGAATAAAAACAGTAAAACAATGCATTTAAAACAACATCTATAATAAGACCAGAAAAAGTCAAACTTATCACATTAAAAACCAGATGCCACTAAGATAGCAGTCCCCAATTATGTTGCACCTTCTGCTTCAAAGACTACAGAAAAAAAATCTTGGCTTCCTTAAACTCCCCACTGGAGTTGGGCAGCTAATAAACAAACAAAATTAGAAAGGAGGGAGCCATCCTAATCTGGGGGTTAGGAAGCTGCTGTAGAGCAAGGGAACTGTGACCAAGAAGAATTGCCTCTGGATCCTCACCCGAGTAGATGGTCTTGGAGGAAACAAGGACCCAATCACAGTTGATTGGATTCACCCAACATGCTAAGCCATAAACCATGGTGTACAAACCACAAACAAACCCTTGGTTCAAACAACACGGCAAGTCATATTCAAACCAACCATACTCTGGCTTAGGGAACTCTACATACCTGCATTTCCCAAATTGGGCAGAGAAATCTGTACTTACAGTACATAGGCCCATTTATTCCTTCTCTCCTCCATGTATTTCTTTATTATATAGATCTACTGACTTGTCATGAGAGAAGGGTTTGGGTACGTGCGTGTGTGTGTGAGCGTGCATGTATGGGTTTAAGCCTTCAAAGATAGTCATGGTTCTTTTTAGGATTATGATTTTACCACTGAATTAGCTTCTCTTACCCTATTGTGATTGAACCTGTAACAGTAGAAAATATGAAAGGAGAAATATATTCAATAGTATATTGAATATTATAATGTACTTCTGAAGCTTAAAAAAAAGCTGATGCAGTGGCTGAATAAATTTACAGCCACTGAATTGGGCCTAGGCAATTGAATACAACAAAAACTGTAAGTCAACCGTCTTCAAGCTGGCCTCTTCCACGTGGCTCCTGAGTCCAGCTCCCACAATTCCCCATAAACTGGTTGCCCAAAGGCAGGGCCTCTTGTCATGTCTTCTCACTGAAGAAGTAGGTTGTTACACCATATTAAATCTGCCCACAGCTTTTCCATGTTTATTCAGAGGATGGGTGTGATTTTTCTGAGGTGAAAAAGTCACCTCTGTGCTGTGAATGTAATCACAGCATGCGAGAGAAGGAGATTACAGTCCCCTTTAATGCCCCATCAAATCATTTCTCCATACTGGATGACAGCTTTTGATCTACACTTTACATTTGTGCTCCACAAATGGAAAAAGAAGAGCTATGAATGTGTGAAAACGAGGCCACTCTGCTGGTAGCTGTCTACATCTCTCTCTGCTGCTTCTGGGGGCCTGTGGTTTTTCTCAATACTCCTTTTGGAGTCAGTCAGGTAGCTAGCTGAGGCTAATTTACTACAACAAAAACAAAAAACCTTCAGAGGCTCACAAAGGAATCTTTCAAATTGCTCTCCTGTCATTTTAAGAAAGCAATTATAAACCCACAGGCTCAAATTACCATTTGCAGGTGCCAGAGTGAGACAGAAGGAACCCTACCAGAACTTGGCTGTCGGTAGAAATCATACAGATGCTTTAAAGATAGGGGACATGTCAAACATTTAAGTGTGGGGTAGGATTTAGGAAGCCACCTTATAATTTCCCCCAAAATTCAGCCTACATAACTGACTAGATGAATCTTCTAAAATGAGTGAAATTATTTTCCATTGGCTTCTGTTCATCCAAAAGTAAGACCAAGGTTGCATTAAGAAATATATATGGAAACCAAGATTCCTCACTGCCATCAATATAAGAATAAGTAGTGAAATGAGACACCGTGGCCAGAAGATGGCATTAGGTACATTAAGTTTCTTTTAATATTCACACCCAGTGTCCAACTACACACAGCTGGTATGCTGAATACCAAAACACACCTTTATTTCAGTTTTCCAATTCTGCATTGTTGCAATATTTTAATCCATGGCATTACAGTTCCTGGCCAAACAAGAATAGAGAATAGTGTAGAATTACCACAAAGTAATGCTGACAGGAAACCTTCAAGTAGCTGTATTTGCAGACATAAATTTTTGTATTCTGTTTTAACAATATCTATTAAAAGAATGTCTTCCTTTACTACCAAAGGATTTTTTCATCAAACTGGATCATCACATCCCTTCCAACACTAGACAGATTAGGTTTTATCCTCTAGTAGGACAGACCTACCCTAATGAAGCTTGGATACATTAAAGATAATTCTTTGCCTTACTTCATCCAGAAAGTTAGGGAAATCTGACTCCTCCTCAGATTGTAACCCTTCAGAAGACAGGGAAAAAATGGTGGCCACGTGCTTAAATATGCCACAACTCCTTAATCTTCCTGGGTCACATAGCATGTTGAGGAAAAGATTAGGTCAAAACTTCTTGTCACTTATGCTTCCATGGTTGGTTAGGAGCTGAACTGTATTCAATCATGTATTTCTGAAGTGACATCCTTGGAGAATCTTAGCATAAAATTCTTTTGAAGATATAGCTTGGTTTGAAACCATTGCTTTCTGTGATAGCAAGGAAAAAAGTATATCCCAACTTCTGCTTTGTTTGGTAGAATTTTGGAAGCTCTGCTACAAGTCTTCTATTCTGAACAACATTTGACTTCTAATTAGTTTAAGCTTAATTAAACATTGTGATACTCCAGCTTCATTGCCATTTGCAATCACTGAAATGGACAGTCTGCATTGGATTTCCAACCTTAATGCACGGCAATATCCTAATGTCATTAAGAACGAACAGAAACATAAAAAAAAACCCAAAATGAAATGTAAAGGACAACAGAGAAAACTCAGAAGTCAATTCATTCAGGTTTTGGTATCAGTAAGATATTTATCAAGGTGTGTAAAACATTTCAAATCTGAACTGCTTCAAATTCTAAACACCCTGTTTTGAGTGTGAAGCAATAGTTGTGAGTCTGAGACAGGCCATTAGAAGCATTTTGGAAGTATTCTGAGTTCAGAACAGCTGTGTTTCAAAGGCAAAACACAGTTTCAAGTTTAACCTGCTAGAAGAACACTCAAAATAACCCATTTTGCAATTGAAATAGCTGTTTCTCACTCAAAAGAAAGGATTTCAAGCTAAAAAATGGGGTGCTTCAAACCTGAAAGGGTTTTAATGTGGAATGTTTTGCATATTATAGCCATTTTTCATGCCATACAGAATGCAACATAATGCAATGACAAGTGTTTGGAAGGACATCAATGCAATTCCAGACATGACTACTCTGGAGTCCATCCAAGAAAATACCAAAAGTGAATAGAGGTGGGTAAGTATAGCAGGGATAAGAACCTTCTTTGGTCTGGGGGTCATACTGACTCAAAAGGACACGTTCCAGGTACTGAGTGACATCAGAGACAATAGGGCTACAGCCTAAATCTAAGTTAAGTAGTTCATTATGTAATGCAAGCTATACTTAGAATAAAAAGTGAGTAATTAATTTGGAAGGCATCAAGCTGATGGGGCTGAGTTCCTAGAATTCTGGCAAATAGAAAACTCCTTCACAAGGCTGCTGTTCACTTATTGTAGCCCTCTCCTCCAGTAAAGTATGATTAATCAACTTTCACATGACTGTTAAAAGTACTTCGAAAGCTTCCATTCGAATGCTAATGCATACGGTAAACACAAATGAGACTGCTGCTGGGCAAGTGTTTCCATTATGGAATTATCCATCAAGATGAAAATGTAAAACTTTTCAGCTGGTTCTGCATAACCATTTCTGAAGCCCAAACTGTGTGAGTTACTACTCTCAAAACAGAGGTAGCTTCTACTGTAGCTACCTTAGAAACTTAAGCAGAAGATTCAAAGATCCTTGCATACCAAAAAAAAACACACACCCAAGATCTTCTTTCATTTATTTCAGAATGTACAATTTTCACTTGAAAGACATGAAACTACATAAACCAGGAAGATTTTACTACCCGTCCCCCAAGCACTATATAACAAATAAATAATCTATTGTGAACCACCCAGAGTCCCTCTTTTGGGGGGAGATGGGCGGTGGCGAAATTTGATAAATAAATCAATAAGAAATTAAATTAGACACCCCAGCTCACACCCATTCACATTCAGTTCATTACTTCTATTTCATATTTAGTGAAACAGCAGACTAAAGTAAGGGTAGAGAAAATACCTGGCCAGGATCAAGTGTAATCACATGGGCTCGGGCTTTTTTAAATAGCGGATATTGCCTCAGATTTGGATTAAGCACATTGACTTTGCTGAATACACTAGATTCTTCATAGGGAATTCTGGTAGGATAAAGTAGCCTGGAGTCTTCAGGTGGGTACAGATGCCACCTTTTCCTGGAGACAGAGATAATGGAAACTTGCACCTTGAAGTTTTATATGGTACAATTGTAAATAGACAAGACTGTGCCTAAATTCACACATCATGATAAGCCATGGATTGCATATCTGTGCTTTACTGACAAAAATCACAATTGGTTGTGTTCACCCAGCATGCTGTGCCAAGCCAAAGACACTATAGCTTAGCATGATGTGTAAACCCATCCTATACAGCAAACTGCCTTTTGGGTTAAGACCTGAACCCAAATCCAGAAAAAACACATATAGCATAAATGCTGTAAATCCATTTTTTCTAACTTGTCCTCCCTAGATGTGTTGGCTAGCCACCCCCATAATACCCAGCTAGCATGACAAATGGTCATGGTGACTTAAATCCAACACTTCTGGGTGACCCTAGATTGGGGGTGTCTGCAGTAAATAGTTAAGGAACATTGTAAAGAGACTGAAGTGTTTCAGTTCAGATTATAAATTAGGACCAGACGTGCCTGGATAATATTGCAAAGAAAAACAATACAACAATATAACAAATTTCAGTCAGTTGTTATTGAGTTTTACTTTTGATAAATCAATTTTGTATAGAATAGAACACTACTCCTCAAACTGGTAGCATTCTCTATGTATTGTTACTTATTCTGCAAGTTATGCCACAGAAATAGTTGGGTCACTGTGGAAGATTTCCTATTATTTTTGTATTTATATATCTGTCCTAGTTTGAATGCCTTTATTTAACACATTACAAAATATTTTGTGTAATCTTCTGCATCTCTTGTAATTTGGGATGGGAGAGAAGATCTGTTCATTTTTCCTGAGGGTTATGCTGCATGAAACAGCCACCATATTTCAGCTAAAAGAGACAAGGTGCCCAAAATTGTAATTGTCAGATCAGGTCTTTCCTGTAAACAACTAAGATACCTAGCCCTGTTCCTCAGATTGTTAGAGTTTAATGGGATATTTGAGAAGCCTAGCTTTGCTTCTATTCTGATGGATTTCTTTTTTCAGTGTTAGAAGCACCACAGCACTTCTGTAGTGAAAGGATTTGCCGGTGACATCACCATTGCCTGGGAGACGCCCAAGGAGGCTCCTTTCATGTCCCTGTGATTTTTCCCACTGGAGTGGTACCTAATATATTTAATTGCATTTGCATGCTTTTGAACTGCTAGGTTGGCAGGAGCTGGGACTGATTTTTACTAGTTGCCGGTAGCTCACTCCAGCACACGGCTCACACTCTCGGGTTTCGAACTGCCGAGCTGTCAGCCTTAATGGCTTCTGACTCAGCGTCTTAGCCACTGAGCCACCGTGGTCCCCATTCTGATGGATAAGCACATGCTGCTTCTCTTTGGGCCAGAAGATCTGTCACCAAAAAACTGCACCATCAACTCTAGTATAGCAGGATGCTATAGGCTGCAGAGGCCGCATGTTTTTGCATTTACTGTGCTCAAGCCTTGGCACTCCTAGTTAAAAGCTTCAGATTGCAAAACTGTAAAAGGCTTCTGTCTGACAGATCTTGAAGAATATCACTTATCAGAGCTTGGCTCAAGAGACAAACCGTCTAACTTTGTAAAAATCAACTTCCTACATTCCCATTTAGCTGAAAGCAAGTCTCTCTACATCCAATGGGGCTTCAAGCCAGGTAAACATACTCAAGTAAAAACATCCAACCTGATTTCTGAGATCTTGGGGTACTGGCTACAATCCTGTCATCAAGCTGAAGTGCTATAGCAGAAGAGGATTACCCAGGAAAGGAAGTTTGAGTGATCTAGTCCTTCTCTGTGCTTTCCAGTATAATTTTTTTTTGGTATGCCTGTGCATAGAATAGCTTAGATTTATGAAAACAAGCTTCTGCACCCCTCCAGTTGCTTCCCATAATTAACTGTTCTTTCATTCAGCCTATCTCAAAACTTTCTTTTAATTCCAAGGCCAACTATCTGCAAATGACCTGGCACTGTTTCACACAAGCTTTGGATAACTACTACTCAAGAAGTAGAAACAATAACATGTCTTAAATTAGAAGTATGAACAAGTGCAATTGCATACTATATAAGCTGAGAAACCTACCCATGGATTAGTTTGAGCATAGACCTGAGCCTAAGAGTGATGCTATGCATTAGCTGGAATAATCTGGGGAATGTCCACTGCTGCTTTTGACAACGATGAAGCACTTCCAGAAACTAAAGGGCTATGAGAATCTGTCTTATATTTATATTCCTCTATTCAATGTTTCCTTGGCTGTAAATATTTCCTGTCTATATTATTCTTTGCAGTTAAAGTTACTCTTTCGGTTTACTTTGCTCAATAAATCCTTTCAGCTTCCTCCTCATTGTGGATTCACTGCATTCAAACCCACGAACCTTCTGCCCACATTTTAATGTGGCAAAACACAAGCTTTCTAAATTGTTTGTGGGTATGTGAGTTTATGCCATAATGCTGTATTTTCAATTTGCAAGCCAAAGCAAAACAAGCACATAAAGGAGTTTTATAAATTATAACACAGAGAGCAAATTTATAAGAAGACACAAGGGAAGGATGTTCCCAAATATTTATTAAAGCCAAAACGTTTTGTGGAATGGGCAGTAAAATGAAAAACAACATCCAATGCATTAAGAGTAAAGTTGTGCACTTTGCAGGAAAACTCAACTTGGTGGGGTCTCAATTGGCAATGATGAACTGGGAAAGAAATCTTAAGTTATGAGTAGACATCTCAATTGAAAGAAACTCTGTGTGCATCAATAAAGAGAAAGGCAATTTCCAAGCTATTTGAAATGTGATTTCTAATATTACTATGGAATGCTGTATTACAGTTCTGGTCACCCCATTAAAAAAATCAAACTGGAAATGCACAGAAAAGGGGAAACCCGAATAACCAAAAATTAGAATTATCTTCCCTACAAGAAAATAATAAAATGATGCAGGCTCCCATGTTCCTGTTGGTCAAGTGGAAATCATCTGGATTCACCAACCCTGTATGTTGCCAATATTCACATCATTCTTCACAGTTCTTGCTTGAAAGAGTGGGAGATATAAAGGCTTCCATTTACTCCAGGTAGATACATTGGGGGTCAAAGGCCACATTTAACTTCTGAATAAGGTGCTGGGGGTAACAGTCCAAAAAAGTGGCATGATTAGGGCAAACATGGACTGTAATTTAAAGTAAATACTTGAAATAGGATTGCTACCCACGTGTTTAATGTGTTTCTCCTTCTCAGTTTATAAATGACAAGTCAGCAGCAATGTTTGGAGGGCATTCTGGGGAGTGCTGGAGCCTCAGGTTGTGTAACCCCTGAGACAAAAGGAAGCCAAGGAAAAAGGAATGATCACAATGAAAAAAGAAAGTGTGTTAGATTGGTCCCCATTTTAAATGTTCAACTCTGCTTATTACTGGCTGGTAGCCTATCTGCCTATCTTAAGCCTGTCTTAACTTTTAATGCATGGGGCCCCTGTGAATGGAGCACTCATGCCAGGATTCAGTGTGACCTAGTCAGAATGGAAGAACAGAAAAACACAGTAGCATTATTCCCATTCCTTAGTATGTACTTAATGCATATGTTGTTCTTCAGAAAAGGAGCATCCTTGTATATGTGTGAAAACAAGGGACTGTACACCCAATAAGCATAATTACTTGTTCCAGAATTAGTAAGATTTTATATGTATATTAACTACAGAGATTTAATTAACACTGATACCAATTTTCTCATTTAAAAATATTTCTCTTTCTTAATGATGAGGCTAGGCACTATGCACCATTAAAAAGCCCTGAAAATTAGAACAGTTTAAAAGTAAAAACAAAAAATCAGGGATCCCTCCAGCAGAGTGGTAAATAGGGCAACAGTCTATTTCTTCTTACCTGCCTTGCACCTGCAACACTAAGTTGCAGCCGTAGGAGTCCAAATGACACGGTGTGTTTGCTCCTCTGGAGCCAATCCACAGAGTGCTCTCCCTTCCATTTCTTCCAGGAAATCCGAAGTCAGACCATCTAATGTCCTGTTGCAAAGATAATACAGTAAAACCTTGATTTCACAGGTTCCCATTTAGCAGACTTCAGATACAATGGACAAAATGTTGGTTTGGACATCACCCAATGCATATCCTAAGGCGATCCAGACAATTGACAGGTTATCTGAGGGACCGCCTCATCCCCATTACATCGTCCCGTCCCACCCGATCTTGCAGAGAGGGCATGCTGCGGACCCCCTCTGTGAAAGAGCTCCATCTAGCGGGGTCTCGGAGGCGGGCCTTCTCTGCAGAGGCACCTGCCCTATGGAACATCCTTCCCCCAGAGATAAGACAGGCCCCTTCACTCCTGGACTTCATGAAAAAATTAAAAACTTGGCTCTGTGATCTTGCCTGGGGCAAGAAGGAAAGTGGTCAAGCTTGGGGATGGCTGATTTCTTAAAGCTGCCTCAAATATTTTAAATATGTTTAGCTTCACTGTAAGAACCACCTGCCACTTGGATTTTATTGTATTTATATTTTTATTGTTGTTTTTATTGTATTTTAATGGTGTTGTTGTGGCTGTGAACCGCCCAGAGTCCCTCCTTGAGGGGGAGATGGGCGGTCATAGAAATCTAATAAATAAATAAATAGACATAATTAACATCATTTGTGGTGCTTGTGTTGTAACATTACAATGTTTGTTTGACTATTCTAATGTCATTGTTCTTGGGCATCTTTGAGGGGGGGTGTCAAAATATGCAAGACGGTAGGTGTGGTGGCACAATCTAAGTCCCTTCCCTTTTGTACATATGTGATGTCAACATCCCTAGAAAAGGAGTGGGGTTTGGATCATGATGTCACATATGCCACCTTGCTGTTTTTACCTCCCCCCTCTTCAGGAGCTGCTGATGGTGGATGGTGGAGGTTGCCTATTGCCAAGGTTCATTCGAAAACGTTCTTGGAAGATGGACTAAGAACTGCCCAGATAGATAGAGAGTGACAGGAAGATCAACCTGGGTGCTTGTAGCCCACTGTGATGATCTTATTTGGGTACCCTTGCAGGAAAGATTCTGCCACTGGGTTTTTAAGATTATCTCTTCTTCCACTTTGTAACATATCAGCATACTTCTATTGCTAAATGTACAACAAATCTAAGAAATAATATCCTATAATGCTGCTTGTTTGGGGGAATTAATAGTGGCATACAGTATGTCCAGAATCCCCAGAAGTTAATTTTGAAATGAAAGGAAACCAATAAGCAAAATGTCATTCCAATCTGATGAGTGTATCAACGCCAACTTCTTTGACGATGAGGACACCATTAATGCCATCTATTTCTTCTTAGTTAACTCTCTAGTTGTGGTTTACTTTTAGCTGTATACAAATCAATGGCATCTTTGTAACTTTTCTCTTGATTTCTTTTTGGAGGGTTGCCAAGTATGATGGCTTGTACACGGCATAGGCATAAGGCAAGGCACAGAAATGCAAAGGCGCAGGCAAACCAAAGCCACCTGATGACCCTGGAGAGAGAGAGAGAGGAGGCAGATAACAGAAACCAGGCTGCTGCCTTTCCTTTGGTGTGAAGCGAGGCAGCCTATGGGCCCAATGAGTGCCACTGTTGAGGGTCCATGGTGTTAGTATCTGTAATTAGGGCGGTTAGAGGCCCGTTAGCAGAGAAGAAGGTAGAAGTGCTGGGATAGCCATGGTGAGGCCATCCCATAGTATTATCAGATGTTATGTTCAGCTGTAAAGGTCACTGTATGGTTTACATTGCTCTCTTTATTATCCCCATGCTACATTTTGGGTAGTTTGGAGTTCTTTTGCATTCTTTTGGCCAGGAGCCCGGTGGTCACTGTAAATGTGCTTGGCAATAAAAGAGACTTTGTTGCATCTATCTCCAAATGTTTTGGTTCCTTATTTAAGTGGGCAACAGTTTCTTGAAAGAAATGATTTTCTATGCAATAAATACAGAGAATATATCAGTTTTCTCTACCCTAACGCCTTCCAAAAAGTTAGAACAAAAACACCCAGACTTCTCAAGTGACATGGGTAAAGGCTGAATTCTGGGAACTGTGATCTAGCTTCTCAGGAGACAGAAAATATAGAATACATAATAGGTGAACAATGTCAAGATCCTGTATATTTATGTATGTATATACTGTATGTATGTATGTATGTATGTATGTATGTATGTATGTATGTATATACTGTATGTATGTATGTATATACCGTATGTATGTATGTATGTATGTACTGTATGTATGTATGTATGTATATACTGTATGTATATATGTATGTATATACCGTATGTATGTATGTATATACTGTATGTATGTATGTATGTATATACCGTATGTATGTATGTATATACCGTATGTATGTATGTATGTATATACTGTATGTATGTATGTATGTATATACTGTATGTATGTATGTATGTATGTATATACCGTATGTATGTATGTATGTATGTATATACTGTATGTATGTATGTATGTATATACTGTATGTATATATGTATGTATATACCGTATGTATGTATGTATATACTGTATGTATGTATGTATATACTGTATGTATGTATGTATATACCGTATGTATGTATGTATGTATATACTGTATGTATGTATGTATATACTGTATGTATGTATGTATATACCGTATGTATGTATGTATGTATGTATATACCGTATGTATGTATGTATGTATGTATATACTGTATGTATGTATGTATATACTGTATGTATGTATGTATGTATATACTGTATGTATGTATGTATGTATATACTGTATGTATGTATGTATGTATATACCGTATGTATGTATGTATGTATATACCGTATGTATGTATGTATATACCGTATGTATGTATGTATGTATATACCGTATGTATGTATGTATGTATATACTGTATGTATGTATGTATGTATATACTGTATGTATGTATGTATGTATGTATGTATATACTGTATGTATATATGTATGTATATACCGTATGTATGTATATACTGTATGTATGTATGTATGTATGTATATACTGTATGTATGTATATACCGTATGTATGTATGTATGTATATACTGTATGTATGTATGTATGTATATACCGTATGTATGTATGTATGTATATACCGTATGTATGTATGTATGTATATACCGTATGTATGTATGTATGTATATACCGTATGTATGTATGTATGTATATACTGTATGTATGTATGTATGTATATACCGTATGTATGTATGTATGTATATACCGTATGTATGTATGTATATACCGTATGTATGTATGTATGTATATACCGTATGTATGTATGTATGTATATACCGTATGTATGTATGTATGTATGTATATACTGTATGTATGTATGTATGTATGTATGTATGTATTTACACCACCTGAGCTTCTGCTGAGCTTCCGCTGAGCAGAGTTCTACTCACAGATGCTCCAACCAGAGAAGGAGAGAAGCAACTTTTAATGTTACATCTTTCCCCTTGTAGTCTCATGTCCCATGAAATCTGTTCTGGAGGTCTGAAGGACCTTGAAATGTAGGAAGTGTAAGGTCATCTTGATTCTTCCTCTCCTACTAGTTATGTCCCTGAGCAGAAGACCTCTTTCTGCTCCCGGGCACCCAGTTAGAATCCAAGCCAAGAAAAACAAATATAAAAAAGGCAACCATAAAATAATTACATATACTTTTGCAAATTGAACTGGAATAATTTGGAAGTGCTGTCAAATAACCTTTAACATCCTTGGGTAAATAATTATTGATGAATTTGAATACAAAATATAATAGGATTGGTAGCAAGTTGGCTGTAAACCAGTGTTACTATAGGAGTCATTCAATTAAATTGGAAAAAAACTATAAATGGGGTCCAACCCTGTGGCTTTTGAAAGGGACCCGTTTGAAGCGCCAGCTATCACTCTATTCCACATTTATTTAGGATGAGTTTACTGTATATATCTCTGTTTTAGTGGATCCTACCACATTTTTACTTTTCTCTTGCAGCTGCTATAATTACTCTATAGGGCTGGAGGTTCAAGGCCAAATTGCCTAAAACAAGAATTTGGGCCACTTATGTGTTACATATTTATATATAAAATATATTTATAAGAACAGTTAGTATTCTCCTCCCCAGTACCATGCACACAAATATGTCCATACAGGTGTCTTATATAAATTCAGACTGGACTGCCTATCCCAGTACTATCAACATCACCCGGTAGCTGGTCTCTGAGCAATTCTTTTGTGCAGGACCCAATGATATACTGTACATTTACATTCTTTTTTATAGAACTTTATTAATTTTCAGAGTATAGTTAAAAAACAAAATATAGAATATAGAAAAGATAGAGTACAGGACTAAAAAGAAAAAATGAAAAACTAAAAGTGCAAAACAGACAGAAAACAGAAACAGAAAGTGACTTCTGACCTTCTCCAATACAGATATGAATGCATTTACAAATATCTCTTACCATTAGTTAAACCTTACTAACATTATTTCTATCAAATCAAACCATTTAATCATTAAAACCCAAAATCAAAACTTCATTTTTTTCTGACACAAGCAAGTAGTCTAAAAGTGGTTGCCAAATAGCAACAAATCCAGACACAGTATTTTCTTTTATCAACGCTGTCAACTTGGCCATTTGGGCCAGTTCCATCAATTTAATCATCCATTCCTCCACTGTAGGAATTTGTGGTTCTTTCCATCTTTGTACATATAAAAGTCTTGATGCTGTAATCATGTATAAAAGCAAAGTCCTGTGCTGTTTCTCGAGCTGCTTCTCCATCAATCCCAAGAGAAACAGTTCTGGTTTTTTTTGTAAGTCCACTTTAAGGATCTTTTCAATATTAACACATATTTGATCTCAAAATACATTTTACATTCTTGAGTCAGGATATTTTTTATTTGATGCTGCCAATGGAGAAATAAACGTGCATATAGTTCACTCTACAAGTTCTTGTTTGGGGGAAAAGGGATGCCATATATTTCCATCTTCTATTATGTTCATTTTATATGGCTTCCACAACATCTGCAAATTGAACAATTAATTCTGAGGGGAGAGCTACACCTTTCCCCATTGTCATGGTCGGACCACGCCCTGGTGACCCTTAGACTCTCTTGTGCTGCCCCACTCCGCAGGGAGGCGGGACCTATTCGATTGGTCCGCTCCCGGCGACTGATGGACCCAGTGAGGTTTCAGAAGGAGCTGGGAGTTGTTCCCGAGGACTTGCTTCACGGTCCAGTGGAGCTCCTGGCCGCGGCCTGGAACAGGGCCGTGGCTGGAGCCCTGGACAAGATCGCGCCTATGCGACCTCTCCGGCCCTACTTGGCCCGCCGCTCTCCGTGGTTTACCGAAGAGTTAAGGGCCTTGAAAAGGGTTAAGAGACGTCTAGAGCGCCGCTGGAGAAAGACGAAGAATGAATCTGACCGAACACAATCTAGAGCCGCAGTTAAGGCCTACCTTGTGGCGGTAAGAGCGGCGAAACGTGAATATTTCTCCGTTCTTATTGCATCCGCAGAATGCCGCCCGACGGCCCTTTTTAAAATTACAAGATCACTGTTGGGTCGGGAGCAGGGGGAGACCCACTTACAGGGCCGATCGGAAGAGTTTGCTGAGCATCTGCAGGATAAAATCGCCCAGATTCATTCCAAGTTGGACTCCAAGCATGAGACAGGATCTGTGGAGATGCCAGGGACTCGTACTTACCATGTTATCTGGGAACAGTTTGATCCTGTTGCGCCTGAGGAAGTGGACAGGATCCTCCGGACTGTGAACGCCACCACATGCCAGCTTGACCCTTGTCCCTCCTGGCTGGTGAAATCGGCCAGTGAGGTGACATGTGGATGGGTCCAGGCGATGATTAATCTGTCCTTGAGTGAGGGGGTGTTTCCAGAGGTCTTTAAGGAGGCGCTGGTGCACCCCCTCCTCAAGAAGCCGTCCCTGGACCCTACTATCCTGGGCAATTTTCGCCCAGTCTCCCACCTTCCCTTCTTGGGAAAGGTGGTTGAGAAGGTGGTGGCTTGGCAACTCCAGAGGATTCTGGAGGAAACGGATTATCTAGACCCCTTCCAGTCAGGTTTCAGGCCGGGATATGGGACGGAGACCGCATTGGTCGCGCTTATGGATGATCTTTGGCGAGAGCGGGATGGAGGGAGTGCGTCCATCCTAGCTCTCTTAGATCTCTCAGCGGCTTTCGATACCGTCGACCACGGTATACTTTTGGGACGGCTCAGGGAGTTGGGGGTGGGCGGCGTAGTTTTGCGCTGGTTCACCTCCTTCCTCCGGGGCCGTTCCCAGTCGGTGTTGATAGGGGAGGAGAGGGCTGACCCGCGCCCCCTGACTTGTGGGGTGCCGCAGGGGTCGGTTCTCTCTCCTCTCCTGTTCAACATCTACATGAAACCGCTGGGCGAGATCATCCGTCACCATGGGATGAGGTATCACCAATATGCTGATGATACCCAGGTGTACATCTCCATCCCAGGTGAAGTAAGTGATGCGGTCGATGCCTTATGTCAGTGTCTGGAGGCTGTGGGGGCCTGGATGGGGAACAACAGGCTTCAGCTGAACCCTGGTAAGACGGAGTGGCTGTGGATTGATGGCCCCCCTAGATCCGGGAAGTTGTCATCTTTGGTTCTGGGTGAGGTGGCACTACCTCGCTCGGATCCAGTGCGGAATCTGGGGGTCCTCCTGGACTCGCGACTCTTGCTCGAAGAGCAGGTGGCAGTCACGGCCAGGAGGGCCTTTGCACAACTTCGTGTTGTGCGCCAGTTACGCCCTTTCCTGGATCGGGAGGCCCTCCGAACAGTCACTCACGCCCTTGTCATCTCCCGTATAGATTACTGTAATGCGCTCTACATGGGGCTACCCCTGAAGAGTATCCGGAAGCTTCAGCTGGTTCAGAATGCTGCGGCGCGAGCAGTTATGGGTGCCATGAGATCGGCACATGTAACACCTCTGCTACGCGAGCTGCATTGGCTACCAGTTTGCTTCCGGGTCCAATTCAAGGTGTTGGTGATTACCTTTAAAGCCCTATATGGCATAGGGCCAGGGTACCTGAGGGACCGTCTCGTCCCGATAACGTCGGCCCGCCCCACCCGTGCATGCAGGGAGGGCATGCTTCGGACCCCCTCAACAAGAGAATTCCATCTGGCGGGGTCCAGGAGACGTGCCTTCTCTGCGATAGCGCCCGCCTTATGGAACATCTTGCCCCCGGAGGTGAGACTCGCCCCCTCGCTCCTGGCCTTCCGGAAGGCCCTCAAGACCTGGCTCTGCCATCGAGCCTGGGATGACAGAGGTGGCAGTGCCTCCTGGGGTTGGCTGGCCCCGTAGGAATACGATCTACACCATGGTCTCCAATCCATCTTGGATTTAGATAATTTATTATTGTATATTATTATTTTATTATTATTGTATTTTTAGATGATATTTTTATAGTTTTTAACTTTCAATTGTTGTAACCCGCCCAGAGCCCCTTGCAAGGGAGATGGGCGGGGAATAAATTGAAATAATAAATAAATAATAAATAAATAAAATAATTGTATTCATTTGGTAGATTGAAAAGCCTGCCTTTCTTCAGGAGCTCAAGGTAACATACGTGGCACTCCCTCCTGCAATTTTCCACACAATAACAACTCTGTGAGGTGGGTTGACCTGACAGAAAGTGATTCACCCAAAGACACTAAGTGAACTTCATGGCTGAGGTGAACTTGAACCTGGGTGTGCCCAGTCATAGTCCTGCATTTTAACCACTAGACCACACTGGATCTTTCAATACACCACAGCTATCAGGAAATGTGCAGCAGATATAACAGAAGATAATACTGGATCTTTGATGTATTCTGTTTTTTGCAGAGTTGCCAGAGCATTTTGATATGTTCAAGACCTCATTTACTTCTCCTTCCATTCCCCCCCCCCCCAAAAAAAAAGAATGGATTGAAGGTGGAAGAAGGAAGTGAGAAGTGAGGACTGCTCTTTCATGAAATGGTGAGACTGTGCCTTTGGTTTCCTGTCTGGAGAACAAAATGGCCTCTGAAAACAAGACTTGTTTCTTCAGAGAATGGCCCAGAATCCAGAAATACCTTTTCCTCCACAGTTTGACCTTTCAATACTGCCTCAGGCTTCACTGTAAATTTGATGGAATCTAGCACAAGAGCTTCTCCAATATGAAGCACTATATCAACATATGCAAGGCATATGACATATAAAACCCCACTGTTCCTCCTAAATTCATTCTTTTAGCTTTCTTCCTCCAGCTTCAGGGTAAACTTTTGCAACATTTAACGTATCCCAATTCTTTATAAGGCAGTTTTAACTCCTTGTAAGGGTATATCTATTTTTCTGAGACTCCATACTGGAGAATCATGCAGGTGAACGCTTAAGCTGCCCACTAATGAGGTAACAGCAGGGTTTTACTTGATCTACAAGAAAGAAATACAAAAGCCTAATGCAAACATTTGTCAGAAGCTTCAAGAAACCTCAAAGGAAAAATTGCTCTTCCAGCTTTCCACAGCCATAAAATTTTAAATCCAATACAACTATTTCACTGATAAAGTTAAGGGTAATAACCATCTCCACACTTTAATCTCACACTTAACTGGTTTCTGCATTCTGTTGAAACTTAAGGAGAAGGAGAGAGAACATAATCAATATTAGATTAAAAAGGGGGCCTTTAAAAAATGCTACAGCCTCAATAAATATCTGACAGATTATGGGCAAAATAGTTTTTACCCAATGAACTGAAAAATAATTGGTAAGTACTGAAATCCTGACACAATAGGCTGCATTCTCTTTTCTTTTCTTACAATAAAACAGATCCACAGCTGAAACAAATGCAGTTTGTAAGTATCCCAACCATAACAGATGGCACATTACTTCTGAATTACATTTATTTTGCTTGCTACTTACAACAGAGCTAATATACCCATATGTCACTTTAAGAGCTCTCATTTCTATTTAAGCTGTATACATTTATCTTGCTTTTGATTTATTGGTCAGAATCTGTAATGTAATATCAAGTTAACAACAAAAACAACAACAAACATTCTGGATGACATGAAATACTGTTTGCCCATTAAAATAATAGAATCATTACCTTAAGCCACACAACTGTAAATGATAAACAATGCAATCTAAGTTTCAAACAACTTCTAAATGGCTCAATTAATCATGATGAATAGAAAAAGGTAACTGTCCTTCTTGTACCTTTCAAGTCACCTTAGAAAAATACATAAATAAAAGCTAGATGAAAAGCAGCAGATCACCATGGAAATTTAGAAAAGACAAGTTATCAATGGTAGCAAGTTTCTCGGCTGGTAAAGCAACATTGATAATGCTCAGTATCTTAATCAGATTTTTTTAAAGGCCTGTTTGTGCTGTAACCAAATCAGATTACAATAGACAGTCAGGCATTTTTAAAGCATGTGCTATTTGCTATGTGTGAGAAAGGGAAACGGGAGATGTTTGCATAGGTTTCACTCCTGTTGCCATTCTGTCTGCCGCTCTCTTGGTTGCTGTTGTCATTGTTCAGTCATTCCGTTGCTTCGACTCTTCACATCATTTTGCCAGCACTGTCTATCAGAAGTTGCTTTTCTGAATGTTTGAAAACTCACATTTGTGTCATTAGCATCTAGTTTCCTTATCTTCCATTGCCCTCTTTTTGGTTGCCTTTGAATTTCCCAAGCATCAGTGTCTTCTCCAGTGACTCTTGCCTTCTCATTATGAGTCCAAAATAAACTTCAGTTTCATTATTAGTGCTTCCAGTGAGAAGTCTGGGTTTACTTCATCTAGTTTTTTATTTTTTTTGCAATCCAGTTCTCCATTTTCTCCAGCCACCCAACTCAAAGGATCATAATTTTTCTTCATTCATCTTTTTGATGGTTCAACTTTTACAGTCATACGTTACAAGTGAGAAAACCACAGCCTTGTTTGTTCTCAGTGTGATGTCTCTTCACTTTTAATATTTTGTCTAGATCTGCCATAGTCTTTCTCCCAAGCAGCAGAAGTTCTCTTTATTTCATGACTATAGTCACCATTCCTGTGCATTTTGAGCTTAGAAGATAGCGTCTGTTACTACTTCAACTTTTTTTCTGCATATCTGCATTGGGTTGGTACTGCCTGTTGACATAATTGTCATTTTTTTAAAATAATGGGCACCATGGGGAGCTCATCTTCCAGAACCATACTGACATGAAACTATTTGTTACTGTCCATTTGGCTTCCTTCATGGAATACTGAAGTTGGTTGCCATTTTCTTCTCTGGTAGATTGTATTTGTACTGGCCCCTCTTCTATGACTGTTTGACTGCTCATCTTGGGTGACTTTTGGGGAGTCCTTATAGTATATATCAGAGCTTTCCAAACTGTGTGTCGCGACACAAAAGTGTGTCGCCACACACAGCGTGGTGTGTCGCCACACCACCCGGAAGCGGCGGTGCGCGTGTGCACGGCGGCAGCGGCAGCGGCGCGGGATCAGTGCTTCCGTGTTTTAGCGGAGGCTGCCGCCGCCGCCGTGCATGCACGCGCCGCACACCCCCGCGCCGCCGCCGTGCACATGCGCGCTGCCGCACCCCCCCATGCCGCCGCCATGCGCGCGCCGCCACGCGCCCCCCTGTGCCGCCGCCATGCGCGCATGCGCTGCCGCCGCCGCCACCACTTTGGAAAGCCCTGGTATATATCATTGGCATGCATAAGCTTCTTCATCACTAACAGCTAATGAGGTATCTTTCTCTCTCTCTCTTCCTCTGGTTGAGTATCTGTTGAGCAGTGTCTGATTTTCCAGTTCTTTCAATGTATTTATTGAAAGCCTTTCTATCCCGCCTCTCTATAAGCTATAATTATTCTTGCCGCTTACCTCAGGGACAGGCAGCATGTAGTCCAGCAGTGGCTCTTGGATTACAGTATGCATTACAGCTCCCCACAGTTCTGTTGACTATGGCCCAAAAGAGCTCGAGGGCCATGTGTTGTGTATTCTTTATTCACATAGTGTTTCATTGAACATATAGTGTTCAACGTATATAGTGTTTCATTTATTCATCTAATGTTTAATTGAATAGTATAGCGCTTAACATTGAATGTATCAGGAATATTTACAACAGCCCAATAAGATAAGCTAGTATTGTTATTTTACAGCTTGGGAGAGGTAGAACAAAGTATGAAAACATAGCTATGCCATAAGGCTATCTAGCATGTTTGTGAGATCTAAACAATACAGCGTTAACTCATAGCTAGTATGGAAGAGTAGGCTGCAATCTGATAAAGCTGGACATTCACTGGGTGACCTTGACTTAATTATTGCCTTTCAGCTTAATAATCCTCACAGGGCTGTTCTGACACTGCATTAAGTTCTGGAAGCAATATTGTAAGAAGAGGCCACTATAGCTAACTGAATTGGACTCAGAAGAATGGAATGGTTATTACTGATTAGGGAAAACAAATGCTACAAGGAATTTGTGAAGGAAGTGAGTGTGTCTAGCTTGGAGAAGCCTGGTTGGATGTGATAGTCCTCTTCAAGCGTACTTGAAGGGCTTTATACAGAAGGTAGACTAGATCTAATGAGATTGAGTTACAGAAGAATACCATCTGGAATTCCAGAAATCTGGATACCAGAAGGAATTCTTGATGGTAAGAATAGTTTGACGATAAAATACATTCTTCAGAAAGATGGGGGCCTCTTCCTTAATGAAGACCTCCAAACCAAGACTAGATAGCCATTTACTGGGAAAGTTTTCTCTTCAGATTTCCATATTAGAGCAGAAGGTTGGACTGTGGCCTATATGGATCCTTCAAACTCTGTGATTCTATGAAAACAAAACTGTAAAGTTCATATATACTGTGCTTGAGTCCTTGGGAAGAAAACTAGGAATGAAATTAAATATTTTTAAAAAACCTCCACACTAATTTTCAGTACACCAGAAAAAAGTTCTATAATAATCAGGATTTCCTGAATCACCCCATCATTTTGATGAGATAAATAAAGGACAAAGGAAGATAAATGTACCTGAAAATGCTCTGGCTTGTCTTCAAATAGCCTAGCAATGTACTTATAGTCAGCATACATCCAGTATTTACACAAATCATAACTACTAAATGGTCCAGAAGGGCAAGGTTGCGGTCTTCCACTCCAGGCCAGAAAATCATCAAGCGTAGCCTCTGCATACGTACACTCTGTTTCAAAGAGAGGAGCTGTAGAGACAACATTACATGCACATTAAACACACCACCAATAATAAAAGACAGATATGAAGCAAAGCACTTTAGGAGAGAAAGCAATAACTTTCTCTACCAGCTCAGGCTGCTGTTAAATGCAATATAAAAACACAAATGAAATTACAGCAGTTTAGATGTCTCCGCCGAAAATGCAGCACATATGACAACGCTCATGCGTAACTCTTTACTGCTGGGAGCCTTTCTTGTACCTAAGTCTGTAGAAGAGGTTTTGCATTTGCCTTTACATTATATCTAGCTCTTGCAATAAGTTTTTGGCCCCTTTTGGAGTGTCTGAATTTTTCATAACGTTGCCACCAAATCTCAGCAGGGCTTCACGTGGATCCTACTGATATATAAAGGGAATCTAGATGAACAAATAACACCAAAACCTGCTGCTTGTTTTATGTATTTCATAAAGAGTCACTGAAAATGCAGAGTGCCAGTGTGGAAAGGGAACTGCCCTCTTAGATTCAATAACTGGTTACACCGCCTGTAGCTGTGAGAACAGCAATCCAATCTTCCAGTAATTGCACATTTGTTTCCAGGATCCAGACAAATTTTTGAGCCTTACTTGCATATCAGTTTTTTTGAGCCTTACTTGCATATTAGAGGGACTGAATTATGTTTTTATTTCTTGCATTTATATAGTCAGAATTAGAGATCTTTTTCACTCAAACTGCCTGTTCCATTTTTCTGAGAAAGGGAAATTAAATAAAAAGCTGGAGGATCAGCAGGACCGTCGTGATTTAACCTCATATAAATGAGATAATGCACCTATTTTATGCAATGACATTTTTTAAACCAAGGGTCTAGAGTTCAGTTTGGATTACAAGCAGCAGGTTCCTCATTCCCCAGAAATATTTCTCTTTCCTCCTGCTATAGTCATCAGCAAAAAAACATATTGCTCAGCTCACAAGTGGGGATATTTAGTATGTCAGGATTTTAACAGGTGTTGAATCTGTATGTTGTCAAACCAGTCAGTATCCCAGCATTCGGAGACTTAAATACGTACTCTAAATAAATAGCTAGTAGATATTCTTCTGCCTTTTCTCCTAGACAGGATTCATAAAAGAGAAGAAACTGTTGAACAGAGATAGATAGATAGATAGATAGATAGATAGATAGATAGATAGATAGATAGATAGATAGATAGATAGGACAGTCAGTCAGTCAGTCAGTCTGGGGGTCGCCTATGTTGTTCCAAATAAACATTTTAAATGCCTTTTCCTAGACTGTTTAGATGAAAATTCATTGGGTTATTGCCACAACTAAACAAGCTATCATTCCCCCCTTAAATGTATAAATACCACTATATATTTTTTTTATCGTTTTACCCCATAAAAAGATTTAATTGTTCATCTGGGAAAGAGTTTTATTCTCAAAAATAATTTTTTAAAGAATAGTAAGGCCAAATAGATGTAGATGATGCTACAGTGTATTTAATTCTCTGAAACCCTGGTGTTTACAAATTCCTTGATAATTTATTTTCTATCCTGCCTTTATTATTTTTTATAAATAACTCAAGGCGGGGAACATACCTCATACTCCTTCCTCCTCCTATTTTCCCCACAACAACAACCCTGTGTGGTGAGTTGGGCTGAGAGTGAGTGACTGGCCCAAGGTCACCCAGACGGCTTTCATGCCTAAGGCGGGACTAGAACTCTCAGTCTCCTGGTTTCTAGCCCGTTGCCTTAATAGTATGTCTATTTACCCCCACCACCAAAAGTCCTGCTATGCTGGCTCCTTGTTGTGGTGGGGGGTGTTCCTGGGACAGATGAGCAAAGAATGCTGGATGTAGCCCAAGAGTATATATTCTCAGCTGGGTCACCCAAGGCATGAAGGTCATCCTAGCTGCCCAGCTAAAGCATGCAGGCACCTACATTGGCCAGCAGCAATATAGGAAGATGCCAGAGGCAGATGATCACTTTAGTGACAATGGCAAAGGCATCAATTTATATTGTGCACAAGAAGGCAATGGTAAACCACTCCTGTATTTTTACCAAGAAAACCACATGGATAGAAAATACAAAATGACTGACGATATATTCCTGGATGATGGGCCCCTCAGGTCGGATGGCACTAAACGTGCTACTGAGGAAGAGCTGAGGATATTTCACAGTACTAATAGTGTTTATGACATGGCTAGATTAAAGCCTTGGGACATCTAGTTGCTGATGTTGCCATATACTGTAGGAAAAGAAAATCCAAAGCTGCAAAGATAGAATTACAGTAGGAACATGGAATGTAAGAAGCATGAACACAGAAAAGCTCAACACAGTAAAATATGAAATGACATGACTACAAATTGACATCTTAGGCATCAGCGAATTGAGATGGACTGCGACTGGACACTTTCAGTCAGAAGATCACACCATTTATTACTTAGAACATGACAAACAAAGAAGAAACAGTGTTGCTTTTATAGTTAGGAAGAGTATAGAAAGAACAGTACTTGGCTACAATGCAATCAATGACCAAATAATATCGATTACACATCGTGGACAACCCTTTAATATGACGATCATTCAAGTTTACGCTCCAACTACCTATGCAGAAGAGGTGGCTGATGACTTCTATGATCAAGTTCAATTTGAAATTGACATAACATGCAAGCAAGATGTGCTGCTTGTAATTGGAGGCTGGAATGCCAAAGTTGGAAACATGAAAGAGGAAAATGTAGTTGGATTGTATGGCTTAGCAAACCAAAATGAAGCAGGAGACTGACTTATCAATCCAATGACTTCCAATGATTTCTTCATAGCTAACACTGACTTTAAACAACCAAAATGACACCTCTATACATGGAAATCACTAGATGGAGTATATAGTATATTGACTATATCATTGCTAAAAGGAGGTGGAGGAGCTCAATTATAGCATCAAAGACATGGCCAGGTGCTGACTGTGGAACAGATCACAAACTGCTCATGTCAAGCTCCAAGTTAAACTGAAGAAGAAGAAAGCCAATCAGTTTCCACAATACGATCTTGAACATATATCCACCATTTTCAAGGAGAACATTAGGAATTGCTTTGATGTCTTGAACCTCATTGATAAGAGAACCAGAGGAATTATGGAATGAACTTAAAGAAGTTAAGAATGAATGTGAAAAGAGACTTCCAAAAATGAAGAAAGAGAAGATGTCAAAACAAACCATGGAAATTTCCAAGAAGAGAAGAGAAGAGAAGAGAAGAGAAGAGAAGAGAAGAGAAGAGAAGAGAAGAGAAGAGAAGAGAAGAGAAGAGAAGAGAAGAGCCAAAAATTCCAGAAAGAAACTTAACAAAGAGTTTCAGAGAACTGTTAGAAGAGACAAGAAGCAGTTTTACAACAACATTGGTAAAGACACTGAAGATGGAAATAGACATGGAAAAACAAAGGAAGTCTTTCAAAAAATCTCTGAACTCAGGAGGAGTTAAAGGATGCAAATGGACAGATAGTAACCATCCAAGATACCTTAGAAGATATTCCTTACAAGAACCTCTAGTACTGTGGAGTCCTTGGTGCTCTCTGAGCTTTGTTGTTTTCTTGCAGACGTTTCATTGCCAGACTAGGCAACATCTTCAGTGCGAAAATGGAGTGGGGTTTGCTTTTTGCACTGAAAATGTTGCCTAGTCTGGCAATGAAACATCTGCAAGAAAACAACAAGGCTCAGAGAGCACCAAGGACTCCACAGTTCAACCCTGAACTACAAATATTCTCTTTGATTGGTACCTCTAGTACTAGAAGATGAAGTTAGATCAGCACTCTGGTCATTACCAAGTCGGAAGGCTACAGGAACTGATGTAATATCCACTGAAATATAGCAAGCAACAGAAGAAGAATCAGTCAAGGTTCTAACCCAGCTATGCCAGCAAATCTGGACAACGACACCATGGCCAACTAATTGGAAGAGATCAATCTACATTCCAGTACCAAAAACAGGGAGACTTATTGAGCAAATTATTGTACAATATCCTTAATTTCACATACTAGCAAAATAATGCTTAGGATCATGCAATGCAGATTAGAGCCCTACATGGAAAAAGAGATGCCTGATATACAATCAGGCTTTAGAAAAGGCCAAGGAACATGAGACATTATTGCTGATGCATGCTGGATAATTGAAAAAAACCAAAAAAATACCAAAAATATGTCAGTATATACTTCATTGATTATAGAAAAGCCTTTGATTGTGTCGATCACATCAAGCTGTGGAAAGTGTTCAGAAAAATGGGAATCCCAGAACATCTCATTGTTCTCATGAGAAACTTATGTACAGGTCAGGAAGCCACAGTATGGACAGAACATGGCAAAACAGACTGGCTCCAGTTTGGCAAAGGAGTGCGACAAGGCTGCATACCCTCCCCTTATTTATTCAACCTACAGTATATGCGGAATATATATTAAAGGAAGCTGGATTGGAAGAAGATGAGTGTGGTTTTAAAATTGGAGGAGAAAAAATATATAACCTGCACTATGCTGATGACATTACCCTGACAGCCAAAAATGCAAAGGATCTGCAAGCCCCAGTACTAAAAGTCAAAGAGCACAGTGAAAAACTGGGACTAAAATTAAATATAAAGAAGATCAAACTAATGAGAACAGGTAGAACAACCAGCCTTAGAACTGACAATGAAGATATCACAGTGGTGAATAGCTTCTGCCTTTTAGGATCAACCATTAACAGTAAAGGAACCAGCAGTCAAGAAATACACTGCAGACTAGCACTTCGTAAAGCAGTCATAAAGGCCGTGAAAAGATATTCAAATGCTGTGACCTACAAAGATCAGAATCGTGCAAGCCATAGTATTTCCTGTGACACTTTATGGAAACAAACATTGGACTTTAAAGAAGTAGGATAGGAAGAGTATTGACTCCTTTGAATGTTGGTGTTGGAGAAGACTCCTGAGAATACCGTGGACAGCCAAGAAAACAGACCGATGGATCATTGAACAAATCAACCCAGAGTTCTCACTTGAGGCACAAATGACAAGGCTGAAAGTATCCTACTTTGGGCACATTATGCAAACACCCAGTTCTCTGGAAAAGGCTCTAATGCTGGGAAAGGTGGAAGGAAAGAGAAGAGGACGACCAGCATCAAGGTGAATGGACTCAGTTACAGAGGTGATGAGTGGACCATTGGGAGACTTGAAAGAATAGGTTAGGGATTGATTGTCATGGAGAAAATCTATCTATGAGGTTGCTAGGAGTCGAAAACAATTTGATGGCACATAATCAATCAATAGTATATCTATGCTTATCTATACTGTAAAGACATAAATCATTAGAAAAACTAACTATAAACTTCTATGGGATGGATTTCTGAGATCAGCCAAAATATATTCCACCAGAGCATGAACAGCATATCTGAGTCCACTAGCATCCATCTTTCTGTGAACAAAAATCTATACAAAACTAGATGGGCTTTTGGTCTCCTCCAGGAAGATTCCCTTTCTGTTCTTACTTTCTTTGAAGCTTAAAAGACAAAACATATTTTAAAAGCTGGCAAGACATTTTCCAACATTTCTGCATATAATAAAGGTGAGTATTAACATCTGTTTGCTATTTTTCAAAATCCTTTTTCTTACAATTGCTCTCAACCTACTGGCATTCTTTCATCTTGTATGAATACCTTTAATTCCTACCATAGAAAGGCAGTTAATAGAACCAAGGTGACAAGGGCCTTTCTATACAAAATGTTGTCAATGGCAAGGGCAATTTCAATGGTGGGGCCACGAAACTCTTTCAAAAATATTATTCACAGAACTGGTGGATTGGATCCAGTATGTCTCTTCTTTGGACAAGAAAGAATACTGAGGGCCCCTGAAGATTCCTGATGGACAGAGAAGGAGGTGAGCAACTTTAGTCAGTTCCTCCTACCTCCTACAGCCACCAATGCAATCAGCCATATTGCTCTGGAGTCTCCCCCAACCCTTGAGCTGACTTTAAGGACATACAGCAAGTGACAGTGATCTGGAAAAATAGGCAAGAATTGTTTCCCCACCTTCATAAAGTGGGAATGTCCCATGAATAGAACTGTACTCATGGGAACAATAGTCTGAATCTCTAGTGCCTCATTAGAAAGGTCAAGGAACGGAGAAAGGAGGTGGCTTGATTGTTATTGTTGACCTCCCACGGATCTCAAAAAGCTAAGCAGGGTCAGACCTGATTAATATTTGGAAGGGAAACTACTAAGAAAACTAGGATTGTAGCCTAGCTTGGAAAGATGGATGGATGGATGGATGGATGGATGGATGGATGGCAATGGCTAATCACTTTAGTGTTGTTGGCTAATAGATAATACAGGGATGTGTCTGTAAAGTCACCAGACATCAAGCTTGACTTGAAGGAGACTCTACTGCTTTACTTCATTTTTATCATATAGTAAAGCTTATAAGAGAACTCTTCCTATATGCAGCGGAATGTCTAACAGACCTTGGGAACACAGAGGATGAGACAGGACCATTATAGGAGGGAGGAAGACCATTACAGACAAGATTCCTTAATCCGGGGGAGTGGGAAAGCATGAGAAAAAGATCCAGTAACTCCACCTTAGTTCTGCTAGGTACAAGATGATCTGGATAATTGCTTTGGCCGGCATTCAAGATTCTGTTACGTTACCCTACTTGCAATAAAGAGCATTCCAGAATTCCAAGTGGTTCTTGTTTCCTGAGTGTGCCACCTCAACAGAATTGACAATATTGTAAGTGGAATGCAAATCTATTACTATACAAACAATTAAGACTCTAGATAAAACTGCCTGATATTATGCACAGTGGATACCAAAGGGGTTGGATGAACTGATCTTATTTTTGGCTTTGCATAATCATATACAGTTTTGCATTATCTGAAATGCAGAAATATGAAGAGAGTTAGGAAGTATACTAGCAACTCAATATTTGTATAAATGGAACCTCTTCCTCACCCCAAAATTTCCCCACATAAGGAAAAAAAGGGCTGCGGTATTTTTGTTTCCATGATACCGCATTGATTCTTGTGGCTAATCAGAGACTTTCATTTCTCATTAGATCTAGTCCTTCAACCAAAAAACATAATGCACAACACTGGCCAAAACCATTGTTGCTGGGGAAACCAAACTGCAGGAGAATGCATGAATGGCAGAACAATTGTTAACTCTTCATTCGACTCACCATATACAGCTGCTTAAATATGGATGCCTTTCATTCTTACAAGCAAGGCAATGCTCAGAGTGTATTTATTTCTTATTGCTCTGACTGCATGGGAATTGCTGCTATGACATTCTCAAACATTTGTTCTAATTTCCTTCAGGCAAAAGAACAAAACCCCTAAATCACATTTCTTTTAAAAGTATGCACTTACAGTTTCCCCTTAACTTTGGGCTCCTTTCCAAATGCAAAATTTAATGGATATGATTTTTTTTTAAATGCAGTTAATCTGCAGTTTCTAGTACAGTACAGAAACAAGACCAACAATGTGCTGCTTCTGATATGAGAGTGGACTATATGAGAAATAATAAACAAACAAATAAATAAATAAAGCACCGTTTGCCTGATCCATCTGCCCCAAAACAGAGGTGGCGAAAGCTGAGACAAACAAGATCCAAAGTTCACTCCAGTGCTTCTCAAAAAATATACACCAAAGATAGACAATCTGGTGCTGTCCAGATGTTTTGGGATTCAAATCTTATCAGCTTAGCCAGCATAGCCAATGGTAAGGAGGTAGGTTCAAAAACATTTCTAGTACAAAAACATTGTAGGTTCAAAACATTTCTAGTACACTAGGTTGCCTGAATATGGTATATAATCTGCACATCTGGGCTATCATCAATTTCCTGCAAATTCCTAAACTACTAAATTTCTTACTTGGATATTTTATGTGCAAAATTCTGGTTATTACTGATGTAGTCAAAAGATTGTATAGCTTGTTCTGTGACCCTCTGAACAGAGACTTTGAACTAATTTATCTCTGATTCAGCAAGAAATACAAAATTATTCATTCACTAGACAACCCGTGACCTGTTGGGTCATCCTTTCAGAGATATTTCCTTACCTAAACAGAGAAACAGAATAACCATAGGCGGGCAAAAAAGCAGTGGGAGCAGGAGCAACTTCCGACTTCCTGCTGGCTTCCCCATTGACTTTGCTTGTGGGAAGCCAGCAGGGAGCATCGGAAATCACTCCAGCTCCTCCTCGACTGACCCATGGAACTGCCTGCCACTTTGCTGAATGGAGGGAGAACAAAGGGAATCGTGGACCATGAGGAAAACTGCACCCCCACTCCCCATCCCAGTGGGTCCCCAAGGGCCCGCTCCCTCCACAGAGGAAGATGGCTCACCCGTCAAACACTGGTGCCCCCCAGCCAGCCATACCTCGCCAGCAGGCATCTGAGTCGCTCCCTCATCCTTCCTTCACTGCCCACCGCCATTAAGAGATTTCAAATTTCGGCCTCAGTTCCAAAGCAGCCAATCACCGCTCACTTGTCAGGCCTTACCGCCAGCTGATTGGGTGCAGGAGCCAGAGGGAGGCAGGAAAGAGGGCAGGGGTACACCCCTCCTATCTTCCCTTGTGCCATGCAACTTACGGGTTTCTGGGAAGTGTAGTTGGAAGGTGTGGTGGTGCTGAAGCAGCCACAACTTTGCCAAATTTCAATCCCACAGGAATAATGGATCCCAGATTTTGGATGCATTCTGTAAGTCAGCCCATTTGAGGTAACTTAGTTCATAAATTATTGCCCTATGATGCATCGTTTTGCCCAATTAAAGGTTACAAACAGACAAACAGGCACAAGAGTTTTAGTAGTATATAGATTGTGAATTATTCATGCATCCATGGAAAATAATTAAAAGTTATCAATTAAGTATAGTTGCCCAGTGATAAAGGAATAAGTAAAATAAAAAAATGAAGTTATCTTGAAAACCTCCACTCATTAAAAAAAAAGTCTCAATGATAGAAAGCAATAGGATAGTCATAACTTTCATGGTTTGCATCAAGTCATGCATTTGTCTCAGACAACTCTTTCAGTTACTTGTTCCTTTTAAATATCAAAAGATGGGGAGTAGTCTACAAAAAATCCTTAATGTATTTTACCATAAAATAGTATCTTACCTCTGAAATTGAGTGCTCTATATCCTAATGCCGCCTTTCAATGAATGTTGCTACCAAATTTACTGTATATAGACAACTACAAAGCTGAAAGTGTGGTATTTAGAAAAACGATCAAATAAGAGAAGAAAAAAAATCTGCCATCTATGATATTCCAGAGTGAACCTACAGTATAAGTGATCACTTTTAGTACAGGCATGTTTCTTAGTAGAATATTTTGCACATCATCTTTCATCAAAGACTTCTAGAGACCTTTATATGAATAAACCAGATAAATTTCATATACAGTAAGTACTGGAAAACAGCGTTTTCATTGGAATATGAGAATCAATATTGGTGCTTAATCACAGCTCCAGACATTTCTGGAATTCAAGATAAAACTGCCTAAGCGGGATTGGCCGTTGTGTGTTCTCCCAATCCCATTTGTACTTGTGTATCAACACACAGCTCAGAACAGTACACACAGTACAGAAATTTCTGAAGATGTGAATACAATCCCTTCTTAATACATGTTCTATTTATTATGGACAGACTCTAAACAATAATGTACAGTAGAGCCTTAATGGGAGTTTTCAACAGCAAAAGGTATACTCTTTAAAAGGTACTTCCTTTCACTCCTTTATGTTCAATATATTTATACATAGTTATTTTACAGTATGTTTTACTGAATCCGCAATATTTTGTAGTGTATTTTGTTCCCTGTAAACAAATATGCTGTACTATCAATTGTAGTACTATCTACATGTACTATCAATAGAGTGAGCAATATCAAACATTACAGTATGTCAGTGGGCTCCCATTCATGCAAGTAAACTTCCTCCCATCACCTACTCCAGAATCTGATTGTTAGGGTTCCTCCAGACATTTGGAGTAGATATGGAGGTGGAAGGCTCAAGGGGAAAGAAGAAATTTGTTTCTTTCAGAAACACTGGCTAGTAGATAGATGCAAGTGGATATTTTATTTTGTTTAATTGTATACTTGGAGGGCACCTAATTGTTAATATTTCTCACAATGGACATGCTTTATTGTTGTTCTTTGTCATTTTAGAATGGATAATATTATCGTAAGCTATCCTGTAACATTTCCCATGTATTTTAAGGAGAAAATACAACTGGAGTATCTGTACAGGGAGAAATGAGAAAGAAGGTTGTACTTCTCTACCTGTGTCCTTCCTTCCTATTCTAAAAAGTATTTTCTTTCCAGCCAATAGACTAGCCAGATGTGTAACATTCCAATGAAGTACCGGCCAATCGAAAGTCATGTTGCTGAAGACTGCTGGTTTTCGAAGAGTCATCACAATTTCTTTCGCTTCTTCTGGTGTAAACGGTTTGACCTGCTTACCTGCAAATGAAACAGAGATTCATATCAATGAGTTATCATATGAGAACAGTTGCAGCATCAAAATATAAATGACCAAAGACATCTTTTCCATAACCCGTGCACTTCAAATGTTTTGCTTCATCAAATTTTGATGCCATCCCAACAGGATCATTTTTTAAATGCTAAATAAGAATTCAACAATGATTTTCTAATATGCAGCACAGCATTGTGATTTAGAATTAACCTGAAATTAATTGTCTCTAACTGACAAATGTTTAAAGGAAATGTAGTGGGGAAATAACAGCTTTTTCCAAATGCTGGCTGACAGACAGACAGACAGACACACACACACGTATGTATGTATGTATGTATGGCAATCTTCCCCAATCTGATTATGGTGGACAACAATTTCCATCATCCCTAGCTATTGGGCATTCACTGGGGACTGTGAGATTTGTAGTCCGATACACTTGGAGGTCAACTTGGAAAAAGCTGGTATAAAGTGTTGTCAGGAGATGGCTGAATATGCTGATGCAATCAGTTTTGTGTAATTACATATTTTCTGCAGTGCAAAGGAGTGTCAAGGCTTTTTAAAAAAACTCATCAGTTTAAATAAATAATTTAAAAAAAGACTAAACAAGAAGTGTGCCTCCCCAAGGACTATGCTAATCCTAGAATTCAGTTTGTTTCTGAGATTTATATGCCTCATGGAAACTGTCATCCTGAAATGTTGGCAGCCTTGAATAAACTCTGCACTTTTATAAAAATTGCCCTAAAGGGACATGTTAAATAGAAGGATCTTTTTTCACACAAATGTAACAGTCCTACAGAATAAAAGAAAGCAGGTTATATCTGGAAATCATTAAAAAAAACCTTCCCAATAAGGATTATTCGATTATTTGATTAAAAGTTTTTTTGAAAAGATGAAGAACATTTTTTTGTTTCTTTCAAAGTTTCTTAAAATCACAGAACTCTCTGTGATTGGATCAAGGAATACAGTCTCCTCTTTCATCCTGCTTTTACAACACTATAATCTGTAAAAGGATCACTGAAGTTACTTCTATCCCACTTTTCAGTTTAAAAAAATCAAGTGGTTCTCAGATCTTTGAAAATCAGTAGCAATAATAGGCAGCAAAACTTAGTGAACAGTAGAGCAGTTTAAAATAATCAGAACACTGATAATTGCTTAAAAACAGTTATATGCTATGCAAATGGAACCATCTTTTGCTGATACTTCATTAAATGGTAATTCAAACAGGAAACCATTTATTTATATATTTACTTACAATAAGCAAGATTCCCCTAGCAACTTAAAGAAGCAATTTAAAACCATAAAAAGAAGTAAAGCACAAAACAGTAACTTTAAATAGAATAAAACCATCTCCAACATAAAAACAAAGGCAGCAAGAACAATACTGGGATTGGGGAAAGATAACTATAAGTCTTATAAAAAGTTGGTACTGTTGCCATCTATTATTATATCAAAATTCTGTTAAGCGCAATATAGCATAAAGTAGCTTCCTCTAAGCTGATTTCCTTCAGATGTGTTAGACATCATCTCCTGTAATTTCCAGCCATGCCGTCTGGGAATTATGGTAATTGGTGCAACACAGTTTGGAAGGTCTGGCATAGTTTATTGGACAATCCGTGTTAAGTATTCATGAAATCACTTGAGTTTTTCTACCTGTCCATTCAAATTAGAGTTCAGTGCTCCTGCTGAAGAATTTCATAAACCCTCAGTATTCTTTGGAAGAATTTTTAAAAAGGATTGAAACTATTGTCTTCACCAGAGCAAGGAGGAAATCGTCAGAGCCAGGGATCTGCATTCTTAAACGAGTGCATGATTAACCTGTGAAATTCATTGCCACAATATGTGGCAATGGTGATTCCACTGGACGGCTTTAAAGAGGGATTGAATAAATTCATGGGACACTTGTCTTATTGGTCTTGAAGACTCAGTGCACCTCCTGGCTGGGAGCAACGTGCCTCCAAACACCACTTGCAGGAGAACAAAAAAACCCAAAGTGCTTTACCAGCAAGTTCGAACCAATCCCTCTGCAGCGCCATCAATCCAGCTTAAAGGTGTGTTACTAGAAAATGTCGACCACTTTTCTTATCTTGGCAGCCATCTATCTACAAAAGCCGACATCGACGCTGAAATTCAGCATCCTCTGAGCTCTGCGAGTGTAACTTTCTCCCGAATGAAGCGTAGAGTGTTTGAGGATTGGGACATTCACAGGGAGACCAAATGCTTGTTTACAAAGCCGTTGTACTACTGACCCTATTGTACGCCTGTGAAACATGCCCTATTGTACGCCTGTGAAACAAACGCCACCTCCAACTTCTTGAAAGATTCCATCAACGCTGCCTTCGAAAAATTCTGCAAATTACTTGGGAAGATAGGTGGACTAATGTTAGCGTATTGGAAGAAGCGAAGACCACCAGCGTTGAAACAATGATCATCCAACATCAACTTCGCTGGACCGGCCATGTTGTTCGAATGCCTGACCATTGTCTTCCAAAGCAGCTACTTTACTCCCAACTTAAGAATGGAAAACGGAATATTGGTGGACAGCAAAAGAGATGCTCTCAAAGCTAATTAAAAATTTTTTAATATCAACATTGAGAACTGGGAAGCCCTAACTCATGAGCGTTTCAATTGGAGGTCAGCCTTTATTAAAGGTGCTACGGACTTTGAAGAAGCACGAGTACAGGGCGAAAGGGAGAAAGAAAGCTGAGCTAAGAGGAAGGCATGTCAAGCACACCCTCATTGTGACCGTCTTCCACCTGGAAACCTATGCCCTCATTGTGGGAGGTTGTGCGGTTCCAGAATTGGCCTTTACAGCCACTTAGGGATCCACTGTTAAGATTTTACCCCTGGAAGACAATCTTACTCGGCTACGAGTGATCGCCAAGAAGAAGAAGGTGGGAGTGGGCTATGCCTCTGGCTCCTGCTTACAAGTACCTCAAAGACATCTGGTTGACCACACTGAGAAACAAAATGCTGGATCATGATGGGCTTCAACCTCATCCAGCAGCAATGTTCATATACTGTATACTCATGAAAGAAGTCTACAAACTCTTCTGAAAACTAACAGTTGTGTATTGTGTGTTGTGAATGATTGAGAACCAGTTTGGTGTAGTGGTTAAGGTGCTGGCCTAGAAACCAGTTCTAGGCCTCCCTTAGGCATGAAAGCCGGCTGGGTGACTTTGGGCCCGTCAGTCTCTCTCAGCCCAACCCACCTCACAGGGTGTTGTTGTGGGGAAAACAGGAGGCAGGTGTATTAGGTATGTTCACTGCCTTCAGTTGACCATACAGTATATATTAAAAAAAAAGTAGGATAAAAAACTAACAACAACAGCCACCCCCCACAAGGATCTCTTTAATTGTCATCTTTTACTTTGTGGTTTTGCACATCAACTTTCATTTTTGTGATGTTTCATAAGCAGCAAACTTGATGGTAATGACATTCATAAGACTGAAAAGGTATGAATGAGACTTAGCTTTTAGCCTCATCCTCTGCTCCATGTACAAAGCAGTGAGGGTTTCACAGGAGCTGTATTCTCTGCCCTATGTTGTTTTTCATCCTCGCAAAGGGATATTTGTCAGTCACCAAGCAATAAGCTAAATGCATAGAAAGCAAGATTACACAGAGGAACATGTCCAGTGGTGAGCAACAATTGCAGATACAGCTACAACACCTGGCAGGCTGGCTTTCTGAATGGATTAACTGGCTGCTATTGGGCATACCATTGTGGTGACCCTCAACCTGAGATTAATGGAAAGGTGTGTGTGTGTGTGTGTGTGTGTTTAAATATTTCATGATAATGAAAGAGAACAAGTTCCCAGGACATTTTTAAAAATGACAAAGTCTGGCATTTTGTTTCTGACATATTAGATTCTAAGTCCCTTTTTACTTATTAGAATTCTAGCATGCTTCCTGACACCCATTCATTTCATGGTAATAAAGCACAGAGGTAGCCTTCCATGATCCGGCAGCTGTTCTAGCACTGTCTCCTAGTGAAATACAATAATTCCTAGTTAAACTGTGCTTAATCGCTGCACAGCTGTCCTTTCGCTCATTTTGGTTTTGTAGACTTTTCTACAAAAGTTCATCATGTGCAATACATCTGGACTGAAATTCTAGGCCTGTGGAAAGGCGTCCTAGGGACCATAAAACAGCATGGATCTTCTGCCACAGAAAGAGATGTCCACGAGCAGAAAGCCTCTTTCTTATGGTACAAAAACAAAAACAAACCCTCTCTGTTTGCTGTTCACAGCACTAATGGTAGAAAGGGGGCACACCAGAATTCAGGTCTTCTTTTTGGCAGATGCCAAGCCCTCCCCATTCCTCCAGGGCACTACCAGAATGGGAGATAAAAGTGGGGATACTGATCGTCAAGCAGGATTAGATATTGCAATCAGAATGACACCAGTTGCATTATAGAATAAAAGCATCCCCTAGTGCAATCATCCTCAAAGCTGCGTCAGCCACTATAAATGCAGTCCTCGGCAGGAGATAATAACAAACCACAGTGCCTCTCCCTGCTCTAATACCCCTTCAGGAAGTGAAGTCTTCTGAGTTTCAGGTGGAAACAGAACCACCACCATCGGATTCTGGCCATGAAAGCCTTTGACTATACACAGAACCTATTTAGTTTCTAGTGGAAATGGAGAACCGATAAGCACTCCTGGCAGCTGCCATAGTGGATCTTTACTAACGTCTGGGATGTCACATTACTTTGAATTGGGACAAGTAGGCCTTTTTATATTGGGTTATTCTCTTTCCTTTTATAGCTTTGAGTATCCCCCCTTTTTTTCCCTACCAAATTAATAATTAAACTGATAAATGCTAACTTTGTATTATTTTGAGAGGTTCATGGGATACTGCCCAGGCAACAAGCCTTCTCAGTGCTGGCCTCCATTTTATGGTACACATTTTCCCTAGAAATGTGGCTTGCCCCTACTCTACAAGTATCTCAAAAAGAGCCCAAAGCAGCACTGTTCCAGTGGACATTTGACCTTTAGGTTAAATGAACGGGGTACTTGTTTTTTAACTGTTGATTCCTATATATGCCCTTAATCCTTTTATTTTAAAAAACTTTGGTTGCCAAAACATTCATTAGGATTGGGGCAAGCTATAAATACAGGTAGTCCTTGTTTGGCAACCACAACTGGGACCGGCAACTTGGTCATTAAGCAAAGTGGTTGCTAAGTGAAACTGTGACTGTGCTTATTATTTTACTTCAGCTTTCCTTTGCTTTACAGACCTGTGAAAGTTGTAAATGCAAGGATTGGTCACAAAGTTACTTTTTCATCACTGTCGTAACTGTGAACGGTCACTAAATGAGACAGTGGCTAAACGACAACTACCTGTATTATGAAAATAAAGACATAATAAGCAAAATTTATGTGGATCATAACAAATTGTGGCAAGTTCTTGGTGGTATGGGGATACCAAGTCATCTTGTCTGCCTCCTGAGGAATCTGTATAACGACCAAGTAGCAACGGTAAGAACAGAGCACGGAACAACGGACTGGTTCAAGATTGGGAAAGGAGTACGGCAGGGCTGTATACTCTCACCCTACCTATTCAACCTGTACGCAGAACACATCATGCGATGTGCTGGGCTTGAGGAATCCAAGGCTGGAGTTAAAATCGCTGGAAGAAACATGAACAATCTTAGATATGCAGATGATATCACTTTGATGGCTGAAAGCGAGGAGGAGTTGAGGAGCCTTATGACGAAGGTGAAAGAAGAAAGTGCAAAAGCTGGGTTGCAGTTAAACCTCAAAAAAACCAAGATTATGGCAACCAGCTTGATTGATAACTGGCAAATAGAGGGAGAAAAAGTGGAGGCAGTGACAGACTTTGTATTTCTAGGCGCAAAGATTACTGCAGACGCTGACTGCAGCCAGGAAATCAGAAGACGTCTACTTCTTGGGAGGAGAGCAATGGCAAATCTTGATAAAATAGTTAAGAGCAGAGACATCACACTGACAACAAAGGTCCGCATAGTTAAAGCAATGGTATTCCCTGTAGTAACCTATGGCTGTGAGAGCTGGACCATAAGGAAGGCTGAGCAAAGGAAGATAGATGCTTTTGAACTGTGGTGTTGGAGGAAACTTCTGAGAGTGCCTTGGACTGCAAGAAGATCAAACCAGTCCATCCTCCAGGAAATCAAGCCAGACTGCTCACTTGAGGGAATGATATTAAAGGCAAAACTGAAGTACTTTGGCCACATAATGAGAAGACAGGATACCCTGGAGAAGAAGCTGATGCTAGGGAAAGTGGAAGGCAAAAGGAAGAGGGGCCGACCAAGGGCAAGATGGATGGATGATATTCTGGAGGTGACAGACTTAACCATGGGGGAGCTGGGGATGGTGACGGCCGACAGGAAGCTCTGGCGTGGGCTGGTCCATGAAGTCACGAAGAGTCGGAAGCGACTGAACGAATAAACAACATCCAGGAAGAAAGAATGAAATCTAACTGTCAAGGTCAGCCTCTGCATGAAAAGCAGAATTCTCCTGATTGCCCAGAACCAAAGTCACTGTAGTACTTCACCAACTGAATGGGATCCCAACCGATCTGGGATTACGCTTCTCTTTTCGCCCTCTTCCCTTTCGATTTCTTTGAAGCTTAGCCTGTCAACCTGATATGGTGCTGTAAGTACAAGCTAATTTCATCCTGTCAGCATGATCAGGGAAGCATTTTCAAGGGCAGGTCATTCAACTACGGTACATCACTCATCTTTTTCAGGGAGCTGCAAGCATAAGCAAAGCATTTCATGCACATTCATTAGACCAAGAGCTTTCATCTTTCTGAGCTACTGCTTTGTTAGTCCAGGAAGGTCTTCAAAAGTACACCTGGAACACTTTTCTTTCTGTCCAGATGCCATCCTACACCTGCCCTGCCAGAATGAATGAATCCAGCAGGGTTTGGGATCTGCTGGATCTTTTACCACAGATTTTGCTTTCTCCCCTTTGTATTTTTCTGTGCCCATAGTGGTAAGTAAATTTAAATCTATCTAGGCCAAATTATTTGTAAAACAAATGGATACAAAGATACTGAATCAGTTGCCTCAGTTGGCCACCCTACTTCCCCTAATGAAGGAGCCATGTGTCACAACCTGAAGTCAGTATGGGCAGTACCTAACATGGACCATCTCCAGTTATTAGAATGGGACTTAAACATACACCGTTGCAGATGTCTTTCAAGAAACAGTCTGGGAAGATGGGAAATTATATAACATTGTTAGATGATTAGAAGGGAAAAAAGCTGTGTTACCTGCAAACTTTCCCATCTGCTTTCACTTTGCTTTGATAACGTTAAATAATTAGACATATTTGCAGAGGATGTTTGTGGTAAAGTGTACATCAAAGGAAATGAGATAATTAATGTATCTGTTCTTCTCCAAATGTTAGGCAGTTTATTGTCCCCTTGCTCTTAGTTATACATATTTCTTTGTTCTTAGCTACATGCATTTATTTAGGCCAATTTATTATTTGATTTATTATTTATTATTTAATTTATTATTTAAAAAGGGGGCGCGATGGCTCAGTGGTTAAGACGCCAGGCTTGTCAATCAGAAGGTTGGTGGTTCAAGACCCGAGCGCTGCGTGACGGAGTGAGCTCCCGCACTTGCCCCAGCTCTTGCCAACCTAGCAATTCGAAAGCATGTAAATGCAAGTAGATGGATAGGTACCACTTCGGTGGGATGGTAACAGCGTTCCACGCGCGTCATGCCGGCCACATGACCGTGGAAGTGTCTTCGGACAGCGCTGGCTCTTCAGCTAAGAAACGGAGATGAGCACTGCCCCCTAGAGTCAGACACGATGTGCAGGGGAAAACCTTTACCTTTAACCTTAACCTTATTATTTAATGACAAAATAATGGTTGGTTCCACAACAGAAGCAGCTATGATGTCCATGGGGGAAGGGAGAGGGGTGGCCAAGCGGGGTATCAGACTGAGGAAAGCAGCAAGATTGTGTGGACACCCCTGAAATACAGATATAAGGAAAAAAACACTGAAAAAAGGGAAATATATTTCATGTTTCTATTGTCCTCCATCCATGGAATTGAAATAAAATTAGACATAATCTTTTTCTTGGTGTGGTATCCATATTTTCAAGACAGAGGGCTATATTTGCTGGATCATGTGAAGAAAAATAATGACACTGAGTTTTTCCTCACCAACTGACAACTGCTAAGACAGTAAAGAGGAAATCGGTGTTCCTTACAAAATAATCTGTCTAGAAAAAAAGGATTATATCTCAGCTCTGGAAAAGATGACACCTTGTTTCCACAATCAGGAAACAGGCCAATTGCCAAGGTAGTTATTTTGGAGTTACTCTTAGCCATGTTACCCCCATCTTCAATAAGGGATATAAAGGGAAACAGAGAAGAAAGAAGGATGGGGTGGAAGAAAGAAATAAAGTAAGTATGGGACTAGCCAGAGGAACATCACCAGGTGTTTTAAGAAAAAGACATATGAAAAGGCATGGAGGAAACAAGGAAGCTGAGCATAACTGAATCGTTGGCTGAACAGGTTTTTTTGTTTGTTTGCTTTATGTCATTTGGAGAGCACATCTGGTCCAGACTGTTCTCTCCATGCCTCTTCTCTTCAGCCCTGCCTTAAAAAAAATAATAAAGTTCACTTCCATTTCTTCTTATCTTTCATTCAGTCCTATCATTTCTACTTCCCTTCTTTTCTCTGTCTCTGTCAAAAGTGGTGGAAGCGATAGCAGAGTTGTGGAGTTTTCCATCTGCTTCTTTTTTCTCAAGTTGCTGCCACAAGGCAGCAGAAATGCCGAATGAGAGCAGCTACTTGAACTGGCTTGACTGGGATAGCACTCAAGTTCCTCCACCTTGGCTCTTCCTAGCACAGAGTCACTCCAGAAGCAGGCTGGCACCCCCACTCCCCCAAAAGATGGGACAACATACACACACACAGGGCACAGGCAGCTCTCTTGCTTCCCAATCCTGCATAATACTCCAGGATACAACAGCTGTTTTTGTTTTCTAAGTATAACTTTGAGGAAGTAAAGATAGCCCAGGAGCAAAGTACAGGTAGTCCTCACTTACCAACCGCAACTGGGACCGGCAACTCCTTCACTAAGCAATGTGGTTGTTAAGTGAAACACCAGACTTATGTCAATTCTGGCTGTGGTTGTTAAGCAAATCCTGTGCAGTCATTAAGTGCAATATCACGTGACTGCAACTTGTGACTTCCTGCCAGCTTCCCCAATGACTTTGCTTGTCGGAAGCCAGCTGGGAAGGTCACAAATGGCGATCACATGATCGCGGGACGCTGAGACGCTGCAACGGGATGCGAGTTTGAGGGCCAATCATAAATCTTCCTTTTCAGTGCCATTATAACTTCGAATGGTCGCTGAACGAGCAGTCAATAAGCAAGGACTTCCTGTATTAACTTCTAGTTTAAGTTTTTTCAACAAATAGAAATTAAAAAGGTAAAGGTTCCCCCCGCACATTTGTGCAGTCATGTCCGACTCTAGGGGCCGGTGCTCATCTCCGTTTGTTAGCCGAAGAGCCAGCGTTGTCCAAAGACGCTTCTGCGGTCATGTGGCTGGCATGACGCACGCGGAACGCTGTTACCTTCCCACTGAAGTGGTACCTATTCATCTACTTGCATTTGCATGCTTTCGAATTGCTAGGTTAGCAAGAGCTGGGACGAGTGCGGGAGCTCACTCCGTCACGCGGGGCTAGGGATTCGAACCTCCGAACTTGCGCAATCACTTCTGACTCCTATCAGAAAAATGCATGGATCGACCCATCAGGTCACCAGGAATTGAGCTTGACTCAAAGGAGAGTTTAGTACAGGGAGTCCTTGTTTAGTGACCACAACTGGCCTGATTAGAAGCCACCAAACCAGCAAGGGGCCTGAATCTGAATCTTTCATTTACTGTCACTGAAAATGAACAGGAAATAGACAGAGAGCCAGTTTGGTGTAGTGGTTAAGGCCCTGGACTAAAAATTGGGAGACTGTGAGTTCTAGTCCTCCTTTAGGCATAAAAGCCAGCTGGGTGACTTTGGGCTGGATGACTTTCTCTCTCAGCCAACCCACCTCACAGGGTTGTTGTTGTGGGGAAAACAGGAGGCAGGAGCATTACAAATGCTGCCTTAAGTGGTACAAAATAAAGGCAAGAGATAAACCTATTTAATACTAATAGTTTCAGCGAGTCCTGGATATTAGTGCACAAACTGACATGGAATTATTAACTAAAAATAGATCTTTAAGATGGTTGGCTAAGAATAAAATTATATTTCAACCTGAAAAGTATCTATCAATGAGTATTCCACAAACTTTAAGAAGGGCCTATTCTAGAGCTAGATTTGAGTTGCTGGATTCCATGGCCAAATATGGGCGTTTCCACCACTTGCCATTGTTAGGATCTGACAAACCATGGGCCACAGACCTTGGCCTGGAAAACACCCTGCTCTAGTGTTTCCCATAATGCAACGCTGCTAGAACTCCACTGAACCAAAGATTATGCTTGAACCAAAGAGTGTTAACCCAGGGATGACCCTGAGAGGGGCTTTGCCTCAGCAAAACCCCAAAAAATTCTGCATAGCAATGTTAGGTGCTATAAAGTAATTCTACCTCCCTTTAGAATGCATACCAGCTTGGGGCTCTCCCTATCTGGTCAGCGTCTTCTTCCTGACAAGCTAACATGTGTACCTGACTTCCTTGTAATAAATCCTTTGTTCTATCCTCCCCAAGATGTGAATATCCAAAGACTTGATTTTATGGCTCTGACCTCTGTAATTTAGTATGCTTATATAACCCAATGTCCCTGTAAGTGTTACTGTTATCTCTGTAAGATGCAAGTATTAATCTCATAGAACAAATGGTGTGAATGTTCCCAAGCTCCATTCTTTGTAACTATGTTGATGACCCACGTCACCCCCTTGACCTGGTGAGTCCCAGAATCCTTCAGTTCTGGGAGGGACCCTGGTCCCCAAAAACCAACCAATCCCAGGGAATGGTCATCAGACACCTCATACCCACACATATGGGCATACCATCATCATCCTCATTTCCTGTTTGTATTTGCTGTATAAAAGCTTGTGCACCCCTGAACTCTGGATGGCTTTTCCACTCAGAGATCACCTGCACGTGGTATCTGTAGGATAGCCATCCGGCAACCTTTGCTTGGCCAAATAAATCTTGCTGATCTCCGTTCCCAAAGTCTCTGTTGTGTACTTGGCTTATTCTGGAAGGCGCATGGTAAGTTTTGGTGCCTAACATTTGGTGCATTGGCCGGGAATCGGGGAGTACCTGTGATCCCCTTTAAAGGGAAGCAGACTCTCTGAACCAGCCTGTTGGGGAAAAGCAGCTTTGAGGTAAGGCAACGCCACGAGCGCTCCCGGACCTGAGTTTTTTTTCCGGTGGCTTTCTCCTGCCTCTCAGCTGCCAGACTCTGTACAGCAAAGAACCCTAAACTGCCTGCAACCGAGACTTTGAAAACGGACCCCTCGTCAGGACTGAGAAGTCAGGACTGCAAAAGAATTACCAACGTTGGTGAGTACGACTTTTCTTAGGGGGGGAGTGTGTGCGTGCGTGTGTGTACCTGAGCCGTGGTTTTTTTCCTCACAAGGGGGTAGCCACGAAGCGTTTGTGGGGGCCCTTTGGGGTCCCAGGGAGATCCTTGTCGCAGTTCCCAGAAGCCCGACTTAATTGGGCATCTAGACTGAGTTTCGGCTAGCTGGGTCGGCATTGGTCGTGCGTTTGGAAAGAATGTCTGATGATCCCTAATGAAAACTCTGTATTGAATTCCAGAGGGCTGCACTCCCAAAAAGGGAGGAGGGAGCCAGGCTGCACTCCCGAGAGGGAGGAGGGAGCCAGAGAAAACCTCTGAAGAAGCTAGCTTTGTATTGGTGCAGGAGCTCGTAGAGGGAGGACAGGTGCACGTCCCGGTCGGGCTAGGAGGCAAAGGGCCCCTATAGGACTGAAAAAATCCTGAGAGTTCCTGCGGGTCCAGTGGACCCCTGGTGGCCGGAGTGGCCGCTTCCCCCGTTTCTTCCTCTGCTGGTCGCACTGTGACAGCAGACACCCAAAGCCTTCCTCTGCCCAGAGAGATTATCGGGGCTGAGGGTTCAACCCCGTCCTCTGTGGAACGAAACCCAAACCATCCTCCACTTTAAGGTGCGCCCCGGGCGGTGACGCCAAAAGACCCGGCAAGTCTTGCGGCAACGCTCCCTGGGACGTCCCTTCCTCAAGTGAGAACAACTCTCTCCACCGCCCTAGGCAAGCCTTCGGGCTGCGGTGTCGAAAGACCTGGCAAGTCTTTCGGTGACGCTTTCTAGAAAGGCCCCTTCCGGCGGAACCTTTCTCCCTAAGAGCGAACCATCTGCAGAACTCAGAGAGACAACCTTTAAAACTATGCCAGCGTCTGCTGGGAGGCTGTCCAATAGCGACCTTTAAAAGTTACGCCAGCGCCTGCTGGGAGGTTGCGGGGGAGCACGGCCTTAAATTTATCCGCACAGCAAGTCCAGCGCCTGCTGGAGGTTCAACAACAACGAACCTTAAATCTGCTACCGGCTAAGTCCAGGGCCTGCTGGAGGCTCTGTTCCTGGCAAAAGAGAATCTGACTCGCTTCCCTCACACACACCATTTTCCTGGACTGTCCCTTTTTAGCTTCTCACCATCGACTATGGGAAATTGTCACAGCCATGCGAGGACTAACCCATTGGCGAAGGCAGGAAATAAAGGACATCTCACACCCCTCCGCTGTGTTTTGAAACATTGGAGTTTACTTAAACCCGCTGCGACTTGCATATCTCCAATGAAGTCTAAACTCCGGGCCTTCTGCGCAGATTTGGCCCCTTTACCCACCCCTTCATGGAATGACTTGGCCTCCAGACGGATCGTTGGATCCGGAATACTTAAGACTGTTCTCAAAATTCCTAACTGGCCAAGAGAAAGTTGAAGAATTAATTTATGTCAACATGTTTCTAAACCTCATGGGCCGCACAGATTTGTTAGAGCAAAATGGTATCTTTATACCAGAAAAGCTGCTTCTGGCCCGCTGTCCATTACCCCCCTCTCAGGAAGAGGAGGAGGACCTTCTCTTTCCACCCATACCCATTCCATTGCTGCCGCCACCGGCCGCCCCGACACCTCCCTCGGCGCAGGATGCCGTCCCTGCTACGCCCCCCCCCCCCGGAACTGGAAAGGCCTGGCCAATCGCCACCTGCTGCCACACCCGACAGGTCATCTCCAAGCACAGAAGCACAGGGGGTGAGGGAGGACAACAAGCTGTTAATAGAAGCTATTCGACATCTAATATCTGAGCTTTCCGCAACAACGGAAAAACCTCTGCACACAGAGGCCTCTCCAAGTCAGCAAGAACGCCCCGCCTCCACATCCGGGACACACCGGATGATTGGAGAAGCTCCACCGTCCACTCCAAACATAGGGAAAAGGGACTACCATCATTCCCCCTCCCCACAATTGAGTCCAAAACATACCAGGCTCAATAAGCTATACCCTGTCATTGAAGCACCACTACGACAGGTTCCTGGACCCCAAGGACTCTTATATATTCACACCCCTTTCACTACAACAGACCTCCATAATTGGCGTAATGGTCTGCCAGCATACAGGGAATCTCCCCAACCCTATGTGGACATGGTACAACGCATAATGGGAACGCACCTCCCCTCAGTCCCAGATCTCTTCACCTTGCCCTCCTCCTTTTTAACCCTGGAGGAAAGGACACAGGTCCTCAAAGCAGCAATGAAATATTATGATGACCAACGCATTGCAAGACCTAACCAAAACGACCAGTTGGGCTGGCCACCCACCGACCAGCTATTCTCCCCAGCTGTTAATCTGGACCCCAACAATGCCAATGATCGGCTTGCCCTGGAAAGGGCACGGGAGGCTTTTGTCATGGGCTTTAAGAATGGTGTCCCGAAAACTGTAAATTACTTAAAGGTACACCAAACCGTTCAAACATCCTCTGAATCTCCTACAGAATTCCTACAACGCCTTAAAGATGCCTATAGGCGGCACACTGATTTAGACCCTGATGCTGCCGTTAACGAAGCCACTTTGAAAATTGCTTTCATTGGGCAGTGTGCACCGGACATTCGCCGCAAGCTACAACGCCTGCCTGCCCCAGCCGCCCAATCCCTAGAGGTTCTACTACAAACAGCTCAGACTGTTTTCGCTCAGAGGGAGGAATCCGATAAATACGCAGCTCAAACACAGGCGAGGGAAAACGCCAACATTATAGCAGCAGCCATTGCTGACCGTCTGCATACACCGGGGAGGGATGACTATCAGCCGCCCTCCGCCAGACACTTCAGGGTACCCAGAGAGGACCGGCCTTGTAACAACTGCCATAGGCCTGGTCACTGGCGCAAGGATTGCCTTGACCTAAACCAGAGGAGTTTTCAGGACCACCGAGGGCCACCCCGCAGTCCCACCCCTTACCGGCATCAGGGCCCGCCTCATTGGGGCCGGGACAGGGACGAGCAACAACGTTCCACCATACAACGTCCTACAGACCCGCGCTGGGTCCGGTTCACCCATGGACCCGCCCCTCTCAGGGATCAAACCAGCCCTTATGGGCGGCCCCCTAACAATTCCATTATGAGCGCCCAAGCCTCCGAGTTCCAACCGGAAGTGCCAGACCTCTACTGACGAGGCTCGAGGGGTCTCCCTTCCTCCCCGGAACCCCTGGTTGAGATGACAGTGGGGGGAAAATCGCTCTCCTTCCTAGTAGACACTGGAGCCACTTTCAGCGTCCTTAACGATCCCACAATTCCAATCATTGAAACTCTATCAACGCCAGTGGTCGGGGCCACAGGCAATGAACAGTTAGCTCCAGTTAGCCAAGCCCTGACAGTCCACACGCCACGGGGCCCGAAGCTACAACATTCTTTTCTTATTATGCCCGAATGCCCTATTAACTTATTGGGGCGGGACCTTCTAGGAAAACTGCACGCCGAAATTCAAGTTACACCCAAAGGACTTTCGCTTCATATTCCCCCGGAGCGTGCCTACATTTGCTACCTCAATCATCAACCAGCCAAATTCCCCACACTGGGAATCAGCCCTCAAGTATGGTACCAAGGCACCCCAGGATTTGCACTCTATGCTGCCCCTCATATGGCTCAGCTAAAACCAGAGGCACAACCCGTGTCCATCCGGCAGTATACCATCTCCCAAGAGGCCCGAATTAGTATCAAATCCCAGATTGCCCTATTCCTAAAACACGGACTTTTAGTCCAGGTGCAATCGCCATGGTCAACACCGATCTTCCCTGTCCCGAAGCCAGATCGGACGTTCCGCTTTGTCCATGATCTGCGAGAATGTAACCGACGCATGGTCCGCCTTCATGCCACCGTAGCAAATCCTTACACTCTACTGACAACTCTTACTAGTACTCAGACCTTTTACACAGTCATTGATCTGAAGGATGCATTTTTCTGCATCCCTCTGGCTAAAGAATGTCAGCCGTTCTTTACCTTTGAATGGGAGGATCCTGATACCCACTCCCTCATGCAACTCGCCTGGACTAGACTACCACAGGGATACCGTAATAGCCCGACAGCCTTTGCCCACGCATTATCACAGGATCTCAAAACATTCACCGCAGCCAACGTCTCCCTTCTACAATACGTGGATGACTTGCTTGTAGCCGGACAAACTAAAGATGCGGTAGCCGATGCGTCCGTTGCCCTTTTAAATCACCTTGCTGCCCACGGCTACAAAGTTTCCAAGAAAAAGGTTCAATGGGTTTTGCCTACCGTTCAGTACTTAGGATTTGTCCTAGACAAAGGGAAGCGTCGTCTGCATGAGAGCCGCTTAACGGCCATTGCAAACATGCCAGAACCTTCAAACGTTAAGCAACTTCAAACGTTTCTCGGTGTCGTTGGGTTCGCTAGGCTCTGGATACCAGCTTTTTCCAGCACCGCCAAACCCCTGTACAAGCTTACAAGGAAGGACGAACCTTGGGAATGGACAGGTCTCCAACGGCAAGCTTGGAAAACTCTGAAATTGGCACTTGCCCAAGCTACCTCCCTCATCCTTCCAGATCACTCCCGCGGCTTTAAGCTGTTTGTTACGGAAAAACTTGGGACGGCTCTAGGCGTCCTTCTCCAAAATTTGGGTCCTACTGAACTTCCAGTCGCCTACCTTTCCAAAACTTTAGACCCTGTTGTATGCGGATGGCCGGCTTGCCTGCGATCAGTGGCCGCAGCCGCAGTACTTATTACTGAAGCTAACAAACTTACACTCGGGGCCCCCCTTAATGTCTACAGCCCACACGCTGTGCAGACCCTACTGGAACAAAAACTTCCTTCATGGGCTACTGCCACTAGGGTCTCTGTCTACGCTAGCCAAATCTTAGAAAATCAAGCTGTTCGCCTTCAGCGCTGTGAACGCCTTAACCCAGCTACTCTGCTACCAGCCGCCCCCGCTCCAGATGCGCCAGAACCTCATGACTGTTCACAAACCCTCGAGGTCGTAGTGGGCATCTGCCCAGACCTCATGGCTACCCCCCTGCCACATTCCGACCTTACGCTCTGGACAGATGGCTCTTCCTTTGTGCAAGGGGGCCTCCGGTTCACTGGTTTTGCCGTCGTCACCCAAACTGCTCCCGTCCTCCTCCGAAAGCTTCAGCCAAAATACTCTGCACAGGCGGCAGAACTTATGGCTATCATAGCCGCGTGCCAATTAGCAAACAACCGTACTGTTACCATTTACACCGACAGTCGCTATGCCTTCCTAGCTGCCCACTGCCATTCCGCCCTCTGGAAGGCCAGGGGCTATGTTGGAACAGATGGGAAAGCCCTGGCAATGAAACCTCTGCTAGAGGACTTAGCAACAGCCATTCGCCTACCAACAGCCATAGCGGTGGTCCATTGCCGAGGTCACCAGAATGATGAGGGGGAAATCACTAAAGGGAATCGGCTCGCAGACTACTGGGCACGTGAAGCAGCAATTGTAGGGGACAATCCACCATCTATTATCCTCCCGGCCCTGGCCCCCCACGCCATTGACAACAACTTTTGCCCCCTCTATGATGCATCGGACACCTTAGACCCAGAGGGACACTTCACTGACAACGGGTGGTGGCTTGTCAATAACAAAATACAGCTCCCTTCAAAGTTGCTGTGGCCTTTAGTACGCAGGGCCCACCTGATGTCCCATTCCTGCCCAAAAGTCCTCTTCACTTGGCTCACGCAGCGTTATCATAACTCCGGATTAAAATCAGTCTGCAGCGCAGTCCATGATTGCTGCGACATTTGCCAAAAGAACAATCCACAAGGGGCAGCTATCGCCCATGGACACCTACGCAAGCCGTCTTACCCCGGTGAAGTTTGGCAAATGGACTTCACTGAGTTACCAAGGAAAGGACGTAAAACCAATCTACTTGTCCTTGTTTCAGGCTGGCCTGAGGCATTCCCAACAGCTACCCAACAAGCTCATGAGGTTGTCCGCATTCTCACTGAAATAATCATTCCCCGCTACTCTATGCCTGTTAGTTTGGAAAGCGATAATGGACCTCACTTTGTTTCCAAGGTTTTACAGGGCGTAAGCAAATTCCTAGACATCCCATTCCATCTCCATTGCAGTTACCGACCGCAATCCTCAGGGAAGGTGGAACGTATGAATCAAACGCTTAAAATTCAAATTGCCAAACTCTGCCAGGAAACAAAGTTACCCTGGCCTAAGATTCTCCCCATCGCCCTCACCCGCATCCGAGCTATGCCAGGGGGAAAATTAGGGCTCTCCCCCTTTGAAATGTTATATGGCCGGCCTTTTGTTGCAAAACCCATCCGCTCCACTAATGAAGGGGAGTTAAACATCACTGTTTATCTTCAGTCGCTGGCCGATGTCTTGTCTTCCATATCCAAACAGGTCTCCACTGCCCTGCCGCCAGCGCCGGCCAGGCCGCCCTTGGCTGAGATCGGTTCGTGGGTCCGCATCAAAGAAATAAATCCTCCTTGCACCGAACCACATTGGTCCGATCCTCGCCAAGTTCTCCTGAGCACTCCAACGGCTGTAAAAGTCTCCGGCGTCAAACCGTGGATCCATGCCTCCCGGATTAAACAAATTAAGGCCCCTCCGGAAGCCTGGCAGAGCACGACACTCGACGGCCTCAGAATCAAACTTACTAGACAGCCATCACAGCCCTCCCCGGCAGACCTCGAAGCTCTACTTTCTGGCACCATCAAGGACAATACTCCCTTCTCCTTCATTCCCGCCCCACCGGAAGTGGGCGGGGAGACGGAGCCACGCCACCTGGACACCAGCGACACCAGCGACTCTAACTCTTTGCCTCCCTGCCCCGCCGGAAGTGGGTGTGGAGACACAGAGGAAGACCTTCAGGACGACGGAACTTCCCGCCCACCTCTGCCTCCTATCTCACCAGATGCAGATAGGAGCACAGGCGAAGAAGCATCCCCGGAGGACATTTTAACTTCTATCCCTTAATGCATTTTATACTGCTACTGCTCCTTTATTATTCTGTGTAACCCCTTCCCTTTCAGCCTCTCCGACAGTAACGCCGGGAACCCTGCTCTTATTCGGGTAAGCCTCCTCTGCTCTATCTCCTCTCCTGCCCCCTCTTTCTGTCCTTTCTATTAAAAACAAAAGGGGAGGAGAGGGGAGGAGGGGGAGTGAAAGGCTAGTGTGACAATTGGGAGGGAAACATGTGCCCCTTCAAAAACTTTCAAACTTTTCTTCTGGGGCTCCTGGGGGTCTATACAGTTCTGACAAACCCCCTCGCCCACCGTACTCTCACACGCAAGCCTGCTAGCCCCAATTACATCGAGCAAAGCCTTACCTTGGCTTACAAATTATTGAATCAATCCAGGCCAGATTTAACTGAACACTGCTGGCTCTGTCTCTCTACTTCAGCTTCTACCCATCAAGCTCTCCCTGCCAGCCCCCGTGTTTGGGCCAGTTCTAGAATTGTGCTAAACCACAAAACTCCTCCAGTTTTTAAGGAAGGAGAACACCCTGACAGCCAACTCTATGCGGACTTTGAGTCACGGCTTAAGACCCTGGGACTGAATCCATCAGTTCCCATCTTTAGCCCAGTGGCCTCACTAGTTCCGCTGATTGGCACCGCCTCTTTGTGCGTTACTAGAACGCAACCCAAGGGGGGAGTTCGGCTGGGAAAGCTTCAGGGACACCAGTGCCTAAAGGAAGTAGTCATCACCGCCACTGATAAATTCGAGGATTTTCACATAAGGCCTCCATTGTTTTCAGCCGCTGCTGGAAGATACCGAGGCAAAGTAACATTTTCTGCCCGACCCACAGTCTCTATCTCTGGGGAAGAGAAGGAGGGATCCTCATGCAACCTGGCAGCGAAACTTCTGTTAGCCGCCTCTCCACAGGGACCTCTGCTTCCTCCTTGGCTTGGGCTACCTACTGACACAAAAGGGTCAATGCCAGCATGGCTTGGCCTGAAAGATGACCAAGACATCCCTTGTGCTCCCTTGCCCTACGCTAAAGGGAACGCCTCTGACTATTTTGTCTTTCCTTCCATTCCCTTAGTCAAGGGTCCACCCCAGCTCAACGCCACCTCCCTGCAGCCACTTACGGGCATGTTCCTAGCAGGGTCAACTGGGGTCTGGAACCCATGGAAAAGGGAGAAACCTATATTTTCTATTGATTTAGGCATCTGCCTCGAACAGGGTATGTTTTTCCTCTGTGGAACTAACGCCTATCTCTGTTTACATGCCAACTGGACAGGCACTTGCTCTCTTGTCCATCTTCTACCTCAAATTTCCATCCTTCCTAAGGGGGAAGCGCCTCCTGTACCACTCACTTCTCATGTACAGAAGTGTGCGATCTTTCTCATCCCCCTCCTAGTTGCCCTAGGGGTGACAGCCGGCGTTACCACCGGAGTGGCCGGCATTGCTGATGCCGAGGTAAGATTCCACCAGCTATCGCAAGAATTCCAAGATAGCTTAAATAAGATTGCACAAAGCCTCGCAAATGTCCAGGACCAGCTGGACTCTTTGGCATCTGTAGTTATGCAAAATCGACGAGGCTTGAACCTTATCACTGCTGAGAAGGGGGGCCTCTGTGCCTTCCTCCATGAAGAATGCTGTTTCTTTATGAATAAATCTGGCTTAGTCAGGGAAGCTGTCCAGGACTTAAAAGACCAGGCCACCCGGCTGGGGGCCCAATCTAACTGGAACTCAGATCCAAGTCAACTTTTCTCCTGGATCCCAGGGGCAGCCTGGATCAAACAACTTGTGTTTATTTTGGTCTGTGGCCTTACTGGACTTGCTGTCTTGCCCTGCATTATTCCCTTGATTCGTAGAACTGTATTGTCCTCCCTCAAAGGGTTGACTGTGGTTACCCACACTGAAGGGAAACCTGCGAGACTGTTAACACTCCATCCAGTCTCTAAGCTGGGCAAAAAGCATTTTGCCATTAAAAACAAAAAGGGAGGAATGTTAGGATCTGACAAACCATGGGCCACAGACCTTGGCCTGGAAAACACCCTGCTCTAGTGTTTCCCATAATGCAACGCTGCTAGAACTCCACTGAACCAAAGATTATGCTTGAACCAAAGAGTGTTAACCCAGGGATGACCCTGAGAGGGGCTTTGCCTCAGCAAAACCCCAAAAAATTCTGCATAGCAATGTTAGGTGCTATAAAGTAATTCTACCTCCCTTTAGAATGCATACCAGCTTGGGGCTCTCCCTATCTGGTCAGCGTCTTCTTCCTGACAAGCTAACATGTGTACCTGACTTCCTTGTAATAAATCCTTTGTTCTATCCTCCCCAAGATGTGAATATCCAAAGACTTGATTTTATGGCTCTGACCTCTGTAATTTAGTATGCTTATATAACCCAATGTCCCTGTAAGTGTTACTGTTATCTCTGTAAGATGCAAGTATTAATCTCATAGAACAAATGGTGTGAATGTTCCCAAGCTCCATTCTTTGTAACTATGTTGATGACCCACGTCACCCCCTTGACCTGGTGAGTCCCAGAATCCTTCAGTTCTGGGAGGGACCCTGGTCCCCAAAAACCAACCAATCCCAGGGAATGGTCATCAGACACCTCACCCACATATGGGCATACCATCATCATCCTCATTTCCTGTTTGTATTTGCTGTATAAAAGCTTGTGCACCCCTGAACTCTGGATGGCTTTTCCACTCAGAGATCACCTGCGCGTGGTATCTGTAGGATAGCCATCCGGCAACCTTTGCTTGGCCAAATAAATCTTGCTGATCTCCGTTCCCAAAGTCTCTGTTGTGTACTTGGCTTATTCTGGAAGGCGCATGGTAAGTTTTGGTGCCTAACAGCCATATCATGAGAGAACCTGCATATGCGGTTCTCCAACCATTGAAAATATTTTTCATATTTTGTTCAATTGCCAATTATATGCATCCATTAGGCATAAATATTTATCTTCTTCATTAGAAAGAACAGCACACTGGGATCCAAACCACAGACTGTCTTATTTCCTCCTGGGCTCAAATGTGCATATTGTACATAGGACTGCTAAGTTTATAACTAAGGCAACGGTCATTAGAACTCAATACATTGAACAAATTGGGGTATCCTGTAAGGGAGATTCATATATCTGATTTCTGACTCTATGTATTATCACATATGTATTTTATTATTGTATTTTTATCTTTGTATTGTATTTATTTTATTTTATTGATAAGGTCACAGGACTAATCAATTAATAAACTACTACTAATAGTTTCATGCAGAAAGGTGCATAGGAATTTTTAAAAATTAAAGAGCACTGTTAATAACATTTTTTAAAAATCTAATTAGAATTCAGTGAAATATGCTAGCAAAGTTTGGTCATACAGAGGAGAGAGCACAACGTTCTGATTCCATTTTATTGCACAACCCAGTGTTTATATTTTGGAGTTTATTTAGCCTCACTAAAATAACCGCCCAGAGTCCCCTATTCGGGGAGATGGGCGGGGATAAATTGAATAAATAAAATAAAATAAAATAAAAAGGTTATGCATATTTCTCTTTTTTTTTTTAATGTCAAGCCCTATCTGAGACTTTTTCTCGAGGTTTGGAAAAATGGGAGTTATTTGTTTTTCCTTCCTTGCCTACATAGATTGGGGGGCAATGTGGGATGTGCATATATCATAGCCATTTCTCTAGGCAAGCATCTTGCAAAACATAAGGTTTGGTGCTGGAGCTAGGGAGTTATGATGAATGAAAAATAGCAAAGATGGTTTTGTTTTCCACATAATTGGCACCAACGGCACAAAATGAGATAGGATGGGGTGCATGATGGATGTGGAACAAACCGTGGAGGACATGAACACTCAGTATTTTCTAAGCTTACACCTTCACAATCCCACAGACTCCTTTAATATTCTTGCTCCTGGGTATGAAGACTAAGAAACAACCCTGAGCTCCAGGCTAGTCCTATGATCTATCATTTTAACTTCCCTACCCCGAAGAGCTATGATTGGGAAGCCTCACTAAAATAATTCACTGTGACTGGAAGGTAGAACCCCACCTCCTCCCTCCTCCTTTCCCCACTCTATTAGGATCTTAGGGGGATACACATATTGTGTAGAAACTCAGAGATGCCAAGTGTTACAAAGCCAAAACCTGCCACAAACGTAGCTCCAGCTATGTTGTTGGTCTCTTTTGTAGGAGGAGCTGGCTTGCACTTAGGGTTTCCTCATGCAGACATTTAAGCTAAACACATGAATGCTGCAGGGAAGCCAAAATCAGTTGAGTGACATTGGTAAGGGAAGGGAAATAGAAGTGCTTTGGCTCAGATGAGTGTCTCTTAAGCTTTTTTCTCTCAGGATCCCTCCTCACTTTTAAAAACTATGGAGGACACCAAAAGAGCTGTTGTTTGTATCGATATTTACCGTATTAAAAATTAAAATGGATGCCTTCACTGCCGCTACTGCTTCTCAAGATTGTTTGATGGGATTTTAACATTGTATTATTTTTCAACATAGGCTGGCAAATAATTTTGAATTTGTGGACCCTGAGAGGGTCTTGGGGAACCCCCAGGGATCCTAGGACCACACTTTTAAGAAACGCTGGTTTAGATAACAGTGACTCTTGCTTAGACCTCTGCTAGATCTGGCCATCACATCAATCTGAGTCACAAGTCACCCAAATCCAAAGCACATCCTTAATCTCTATTAATAGGGAGACATTTTAACAATTTCTGCAATTTTTGCTCAAGTCTTCAAGAAACTATCATATTTGACATTTACTGAAAGGTTTCCAAAAATGTGGCTGATTGCATTGGTAAGACTATTTCATTAACGGAGAAACCAATCTATCTTTTGGAAAACTAGTTTCGTATTGGGTTTGCCTCTGATCAATTGATTTTAAAAAAGAACATCTTTACAGTGGCAAATTCAAATTGGTGGAATGCAAGTCTCCTAACCGTGACACCTTCTCTGTGGCCTATTTAATATTCATAAATAGCCTTGCCTCTCCTGCTGAATTTTAAAACTTTAAGGGGAAAGGCAACATCATTCTTTCTGATGGTCCTCAGCTCCTAACTTTTAGTTCTGTTAATGGAGAGCCAGTTTGGTCTAGTGCAGGGGTCGGCAAACCGTGGCTCACGAGCCACATGCGGCTCTTTGGCCCCTTGAGTGTGGCTCTTCCCCAGGCAGGCGTGGCGGGGGCAGGCGCGGCAGCGGGCGTGGTGGGGGCAGGCGGGGGCAGGCGCGGCAGCGGGCATGGTGTGCGTGGCTGGGGCAGGCGCGGCAGCGGGCAGGGTGTGCGTGGCGGGGGCAGGCGCGGCAGCGGGCATGGTGGGCATGGCAGCGGGCCCTAAGTGTGCGCGATTGGCTCCCACCTGCAAACCCCACCCCCTTCCACGTGATTGGCTCCTGCCCGCAAACCCCGCCCCCTTCCACACGATTGGCTCCCGCCCGCAAACCCCGCCCCCTTCCACGCGATTGGCTCCCGCCCGCAAACCCCGCCCCCTGGCCCTCGAGTGATATTATAAATTTTATAAATGTCAAAATGGTTCCTGGCATAAAAAAGTTTGCCGACCCCTGGTCTAGTGGTTAAGGCAATGGGCCAGGAGACTGAGAGTTCTAGCCCCGCCTTAGGCCTGAAAGCCGGCTGGGTGACCTTGGGCCAGTCCCTCTCTCTCAGCCCTAGGAAGGAGCCAATAGCAAACCAGGAGACTGTGAGTTCTAGTCCCGACTTAGGGATGAAAGCCGGCTGGGTGACCTTGGGCCAGTCACTCTCTCTCAGCCCAACTCACCTCACAGGGTTGTTGCTGTGGGGAAAATAGGAGGAGGAAGGAGTATTAGGTATGTTCGCCGCCTTGAGTTATTTATAAAAATAATAAAGGCGGGACAATCAGTCAATCAACTTTCTCTCTCTCTCTCTCTCTCTCTCTCTCTCTCTCTCTCTCTCTCTCTCTCCCCCTTCCTTTCCTTTCCTTTCCTTTCCTTTCCTTTCCTTTCCTTTCCTTTCCTTTCCTTTCCTTTCCTTTCCTTCCTTTCCTTTCCTTTCCTTTCCTTCCCTTTCCTTCCCTTTCCCTTTCTCTTTCTCTCTCTCTCTCTCTTTCTTTCTTTCTTTCTTTCTTTCTTTCTTTCTTTCCTTTCTTTCCTTTCTTTCCTTTCTTTCCTTTCTTTCTTTCTTTCTTATGGTCCTCCTCCTAACTTTTAGTGAAAGGACCAGCCTACCAGGGAAGAATACTTGCAAGCATCAACTATGTCACTCACCAGCTTGCAGGGGGTGAATGTCCCTTGCTCCCTATGAGAAAACTGCTCAAACACAGTCATTCAGATAAGAACAGAAACAGCAGGGGCTTCTCCTAGCTGTTTCTACCCTTATCAAAGCTTCTGAAAAAGCAAAGCAAGGCCACATTTCTTCCTCCAGCTCTCTGTGCTTAACAGGAGGCTGAGGGAAGAAACTTGGCAGAAGGACAAAAACAGCAGGCATGGTTTTATTCATTTTTCCCGCTGTCCTTCTGCATAGTTTATTGCAAATCATAAAAGCGTTTGCTTTTTCTCATGTTCTCCAGCAATCATAGAACACTTGGGATTTTCTTGTTTTTTCAACTGCATTACTTCTATTTTAAGGTTTCCGTGATAGTTTTCATCTGTGTCCTATCCCAAGATGGTGGGAAACTGTGCCTTTCATTTTCAGAAATCAAAGGAGACTCAGGGGCTGCCCCTGGCCTTTGACATGGCAGAAACATGTTTGAAATATCTACCTAATCACCTTCAAATTCACCGGAAAATTGTCAAGGACTGTTTTGAATGCAGGGAATATTTACTGGTGATGTCAATGCAATATAAAAGTTCACATGTAGCATTTAAAGAAAATGGCTTTCTTTGTTCATGAAATCTCACGTCCGTGCATGAGACATTAGGGCTAATGCTCCAGATATTGTTGAACTACTGTCCCAGAAGTCTCAGTAAACATGGCTAATTGGGGTGCGGGGGGGGGGAGTTATAATTCAGCCACAATTGGTGGGTCACATGTTCTCCTCTTCTCTGCATACAAGGCTAGCCACCATAGGCCTCTTTTATGGAATATAAAAAACACATATTCTTAAGAAGTTTTTAGGAAATCTGGCTGCTACTGATCTAAAACTAAGCAGATATATCTGAAGAAATGTGCCTCTTGTACAAGCCTGCCTATGTTTGAAAAGCTTCCTTCTTCCTTCCAACATCTGAAGCATCTCTGGTGAAAATTTAAGAGAAGAACTTCTTGACAGTCTTCCTCAGGCTCAGGAACTCCCCCTGGTCCAATCTGATGTCCACCAACAGGTGAAAGTGTTTTCATTCAGCCAAACCCTTGACCTTAGAAGCAGTTTTGATTGATATTTAAATATTATTTGCATTTTATTGCTGTCAGCTGTCTTGTACATAGTTTGGTGGAAAGCAATAGCTTTAATTAACAAACAAAATGCTGTTTTGTATTTTTATTTGTATACATATGTATTTTGTGGTTCTAATTATGAAATATACTTCTTCAGATGTTCTGCTTGGGGCATTTTCCAGATACCCTGCTTACAATGGCTAGAATGGATCTGTGGTCCCTAGCAAAGTCTTCATCTCTACAATGGCCAATACTGTAACTTTCTCCCACAATTAGTCTCCTTTCTTTCCTGGTTTGGATGTATTATTCATTTTATGGGTTCTTAGTACTGTCTGAACTTGGTTATTTTCTTGAAGATGTTTCATTACCACTACTTATGATGTCACCTAGCCTGGTAATGAAACGTCTGCAACAAAACAGCCAAGCTCAGAGAGCACCAAGAATCCAACAGTTCAACCCTGAGCTACATATATTTTCTTCTATTGGATTCATTTCATGGATTTGTATCTTGATAAGCAGTCTACAATACCAACAAAATGTCAGTTGTACCATCATACAAAAGTTGGACTTATCTACAAAGATAAGAATCATGCAAGCCATGGTATTCCCTGTGACACTCTATGGAAGCAAAAGTTGGACTTTGAAGAAGCAAGTTAGGAAGAGTATTGGCACTTTTGAACTTTGGTGTTGGAGAAGACCCCTGAGAATACCATGGACAGCCAAGAAAACAAACCAATGGATCATTGAACAAATCAACTGAGAGTTCTCACTTGAAGCACAAATAACAAGGCTCAAATTATCCTACTTCAGACACATTATGTGAAGACCCAGATCTTTGGAGAAGGCTCTAATGCTGGGAAAGGTGGAAGGAAAGAGAAGAAGAGGATGACCAGCAGCAAGGTGAATGGACTCAGTTACAGTGGTGATGGGGGTGCTGTTGGAAGAGATGAAAGACCATGAAGAAAATCTATGTATTTGATTGCTAAGAGTCAACAATGACTTGATGGCATGTAATCAATCAATCAATCAATCAATCAATCAATCAATCAATCAGCTTCCCAATTCACTGTGCTAGCAGTGGTTCTCAAATGAAGTTCAAATGGTTCTTCCTGGATGTTTCCTGTGCTCTTAAGATCAGATGTGGCCTATGACTCAGTAGATATTCAACAACCTTTACTTTCAGTGGCTGGATTCTTTTCATTTAGCATTTTCATACAATGCTAAGTTATAAAATGGTTCATTTGGCATTTTGGTTCATGTTGTGTGAACTCAGCCATTGTAGCTCATAAACCATGACTAAGCTTGTGGTGTAAACCTAGCCAACTGTGATATATCCATGACAACTCATGGCTTACTGATATATTAGCCTAGTCAGTTTCTTTCTTCCTTCATCCACATAACATACCCCTCAACATAAAGCGACAATTTAATCCAACCCACTATTTGACCTTAATGAATATTCAGCATACTTGGCTCAGCGGGTAAGACGCCAGGCTTGTCGATCGGAAGATCGCAAGTTCGGAGGTTCAAATCCCTAGCCCCGCGTGACGGAGTGAGCTCCTGCACTCGCCCCAGCTCTTGCCAACCTAGCAATTCGAAAGCTTGCAAATGCAAGTAGATTAACAGGTACCACTTCAGTGGGTAGGTAACAGCGTTCTGTGTGCGTCATGCGGCCACATGACCGCGGAAGCGTCTTCGGACAGCGCTGGCTCTTTGGCTAACAAACAGAGATGAGCACCGGCCGCTAGAGTCGGACACGACTGCACAAATGTTACTTACTTTACTCTAGTTAAACCCTTCTTCCATCTTCATTATTAGTATTATCCATGAACAATGTTAAATCAAGAGAGTAGGAAGATCATTTTGATCTCTATGTTTTCACCTTTTCATTGTTTTTCATTCTTCTCAAGGAAATTAATTTTGACTCAGAAATGGGGTGGGGGGAATAAAGCATCCTCAGTATACAGGAGAAAACTATTCATAATTCTCAATTAATTGTTGAGAATTGTGCAGAACTTGGAAAAATAAAGAAATTAGCACAGCATGATTTTTGTGGAAAAGTGGTCTCAAAGTTGTTAAGAAGTTAAATGTACTGTCAATTATTTTGAATAATTTAGCAAATTAGAAGAATTCATTTCATGCCAGGAGTTGTCTTCTTCCAACATATCCTGCTGATTAAATATAGGGTTTAACTCAGAGGTTTTAGAATTATTTTCCAAAGAAAGAATCAGTCTTACTAAAATAACAACCTATTTTTAGAGTAAGTGATATCCAGCTGTTTTTCTAACAAGCATATAATAATTTATCAAGCTAACATCTTGGAGACTGGGGAATCAACTGTGAGATTAAAAAAAGAATCCATGCATTACTGTAAATTGTAAAAAGAAAGAATGAAATCTTGCATATGTCTGCTTCGTTAAGCCCCACTGAGCCCAAATGAGGCATATTTCTTGGTTGTAGGATTACCTAGGGCTGTCAATGCTCACTTTCCTAGAAATAGGTTGCATTCACTTCAATGGGATTACTTTGAAAAAGACCTGTAACAGAACCTCAATACGAAAGATTTACTGATAATATGGTTAGGTAAAAGACAATTAAAAATTAAATTAAATTAAATTAAATTTAAAAAGTGCAATTAGTTGGTTAAATAATATATTTACAGAATCATATTAACAGCTCTTTCTAGATCTCAGTCCTGCAAATTCTATTCAATTGAGCTTTTCCCCCCTTTTCTCTTTTGCCACTACTGACAGATGTGTATAACTTATAATAACTTTGGCGACTATAACTAGCATTCATCTTTTGGCTTGCCAACTAAAACCAATCAAGATTTTTAAAAAGTCTAACAAAAACCTTTAAAACGTTTCTGGAAGATTCAGCATTATTTTTGTAAAGTAAATAATATTTTACAGTTTATAGCTAAACCAGGCAAACACCAGTAGTTTCATAAATCAGGAATGCAACACTCATATATACACACAATTTGAACTGTATAATATTTATAGAGAAAAATAATCTCATCCCCATTTTATCATCCTGTCCCACCCGGACATGCAGAGAGGGCATGCTACGGACCCCATCAGTTAAATAATTCCATCTAGTGGGGTCACGGAAGCGTGCCTTCTCTGCTGTAGCCCCTGCCTTATGGAATATCCTTCCCCTGGAGATAAGACAGTCCCCTTCGCTCCTGGACTTCCAGAAAAAGCTTAAAACCTGGTTGTGTCAATATGCTTGGAGCTGGATGGAGAGAGTACGCTCTTGGGGATGGCTAGTGCCCTAGGGTGGCCATGGAGTGCCCTTCCCATGGACTTAAGAAGATTCTGCCATTTGGATTTTATTATATTTAATATATGTTTAAATTGTTAATTAATATGTATTTTAATCTATTTATAATTGTATTTTAATGAGTTATACTGTGTTTGTAAACCGCCCAGAGTCCCCCGCGAGGGAGATGGGTGGTGATAAATCAAACAAACAAACAAATAAATAAATAAATAATCACAAAGTATGTCATTAAAGACAGCAAGGAACAATTAAGATTAAGAACAATTTTAATAGAAAGGGGCTAAACAAGGAGCCTGTATAAGAGTGAATGGATTTAAGAATAAAAGTGGTGAAATTATTTAGGATGAAAGGGAAATGTGGGATTACTGGAAGGAGTGTTTTAGAGATTTGTATGGGGATGACGGTGGTATGTGAAAAAGTGAAATTGAAATGGATACTATAAATCACAGCTTTCCAAACTGTGTGTCGCGACACAAAAGTGTGTCGCCTGCGGGGCCCAGATGTGTTGCGTCAAAACTCAGAAGTGCTGATGGCACGCAGCGATGCACGCGGCAGCAACAGGCCATCAGCGCTTCTGGGTTTTCGCACGGCACACAAGGAAACCGCCACCGCTGTGGCGCGCGAAAATCCGAAAGCGCCACAGCAGAGGCGGTGCGGAAAAATCGAAAGCGGCAGCAGTGGCACTTCCAGGTTTTTGCGTGCCACCACAGGAGCGGCACTTCCGGGTTTTTGCGTGCCACCACAGGAGCGGCACTTCTGGGTTTTTGCGCGCCACCACAGGAGCGGCGCTTCCGGGTTTTCTCACGTGCTTCCGTTGGTGTGTCGCCACAGGAAAAATTTGGAAAGCCCTGCTATAAATGTATCCAAGAAAAAAAATTATGAAAAGAAAGTTGTAAATGCTGTGATAATGTTGAAAAATAGTAAGGCTACAAGTATAGACAGTGAAACTGGATAAATGTTAAAATACCAACATAGTTTGTTTATGGAATGGCTGTGCGACTTATTTCTCTTACATGTGAAAACTGTATCCCTGCCTTACCACTGTGTAAGGGAAGAATAATGGTATTTTTCCAAAGAGGAAAAAAATCACTTATTAAATAGTGAATGTAAAAATGACAAAAGAATTAGTTTGTTAAACTCCTTAGAAAAAGGAGTTTTGGTTGAATTGAAGTTAGAGCAAGGAGATGAATTTCTATATCTTGGTAAAATGTTTACTAAAGTGTGAGAAAGGATGGAGGCATTTTAAGACTTGCAAATGTTGCTAGAAAGGTGGTGCCTAGTACATGGTCTGTTGCCAGTAATGAATAAATGTTGGAAGAAACAAAAATGGCTGTGTATAGGTGTGTGCTTCTGCCTGTTTTGTTATATGTGAGAGTTAGGTCTGTGAGGAGAAACACAAAAGCTGAATGCAGTGGGAATGCATTAATTAGGAAGTGTGTGGAGATAGGATGATGAATGTGGACTGAATATGAAACTGAATGACCAGCATGAAAGAAATATGCTAAGGTAGTTCGGTGACATAAGGAGAATAAATGAGAATCAAGTTGCAAAAGAAATATATGAAAAAAGAATGGATGGACCGAGAACCTTTGTCCATGAACAACAGGTATTCAACAGGCATAGTTTTCCAAATAACTTTTCTTCAGTTAAGGAGAATCTTATTACTTTCTGCTTGTCACGTAAATTATATAACATCAGAAAAAAAACGCAAGCTTTGCCTTTTTTAGTGGACGGGAAGCATATAAGATCATATTTCCATTGATAATCAGCATAAATATTCAGAACTTCCAATTCTTTATACAATCTTTTCCATGTGAGATCCAAAGTCTGCCTCTTCATTATTTAACAAATCTTTTGGTTATGGCAAAACTGATTAGATGTTCCAAAGCATCTAGTGCCAAATCTGTATAGGTTTATATATATATGAAAACTGACAGATGGCATTCTAATAGAAATAAACCTAGAAGGAAATAACTATGCAATTTTATCTGTATGAAATATCTACTAGCAGTTATTTACTGCTAACAGCTATTTACGCAGGAGGCACACATGCACCCTAATCGTATGCTGATTTTGGCACGCCTGGCTCTTAATAGAATTGAAGCATTACTATTATTTTTATGTACATCAACACTACTCCAAAGCAAAGTGTAGTGAAAACAATTTGCACTTTTCTGCATGTAAGGATATATCCTACTGTACATTAAGTTATAGGTTTTGAAAGCACTCTGTGATCACTTAGATTTGATTATTATTATTATTATTATTATTATTATTATTATTATTATTTATTATTATATTATTTATTATATTTTTATCCTGCCTTTTTTAATATACTGTTTGGTCAACTCAAGGCAGTGAACATACCTAATATTCCTGCCTCCTGTTTTCCCCACAACAACCCTGCAAGGTGGGTTGGGCTGCGAGGGAGGGACTGGCTCAAAGTCCCCCAGCCGGCTTTCCTACGTAAGGCAGGCCAAGAACTCACAGTCTCCTGGTTTCTAGGCCAGCACCTTCACCACTACTCCAAACTGGCTCTCAAATGTTTGACTATTGTTGAACAGAAAACCAACCACTTGGGGCTCAATCACCTAAATATTCAATATTCTGCACATTATAACTAAGTCACATTCAATTTAGTGGAACTTTCTTCTAAAGAAATATGCTTAAAATTAGAACTCATGTTGATAGGTCTAATGAAATAGCCATGTGGCAGTTCCCTGTAATTTAAATTATACATACTTATCCATTTATTTTCTTCAGGAATATGATTAATCTAATTTTTACCATGATTTTCAAATAGCAGGTGAAGCCTTTTAAGATGTACATTGCTTATAATTGTCAAATCATTTCTCTCCCACCGACTTTATTTATATTTATAAAATTCATTATCCAATTTTCATTAATGGGTTACACAAGATCATATATAATTGCAAAAAAGGAATTACAACATTAAAAATTATTTGCATGGCAACAAATACATAATTGCTAAAAGATAGTGCAGTCTCCTTAATGTTGAGTTTTGTCTTCATGGGTATGTACACAGAGTTTTCTCAGCAATAATATGGGAGTGGTTTGCTGTTGCAGTCTTCTGTTTGTTTGTTTTTCAACTTCCTAGTCTAGTTTACACCCCTGGTATTTCCTGGTAGTCTCCCATCCAAATACAAACGAGGCCCACCCCATCCACCTAACTTTATTTTATTTATCTACAGGGCTTATATAATGCTACAATCAAAACTGACTCTGTCTAAAACTCTACATCTATTAAACTCCAGATTAGAGGAGGAAGCAGCCCACAATATTCTCCCCCATCCCCAAGTCCTGTTGTAAAGCCAAATTCTGATGGCCTTGCTGAAACACAGCAAAGTAAGGGCCATCTGGATCATGATGGGAATACTATTCCAAAGATGATGGATAGCAATTGAAAAGACATACCTCCAAGACTCCTGAAGATGGCAATCTCTAAGTGAAGCCCCTTCCATCCAACAAGAAAAACCAATTAAGGGAAGACAGTGCCCAAAATATCCAGGTCCTTTGCCATGAAGGGCTTTAAAAGAGATAGCCAACATCATGAATTGCATCTGGAAGCCCACTAGTAACCAAAGCAGTTCTCTAAGTAACAGTGTCACATGAGTAGATTGTGAAGTGCCCCCTACTACATTTTAGACCAGCTGTAGCCTCTGAGTGGTCTTCAAGGCCAGCCCCATGTAACACACTTTCTAATAGTCCAAACATTAGGTGACTAAGGCGTGAGTGACTGAGAGAAGTGCCTCATATTCCAGGAAAGGTTGTACATTTCACAGCAAATGGAGTTGTGAAAAGGCCCTTCTTGCCAATGCTATCCCCTGCTTCTTGAGCAGGACCTGAGAGCCAGGAAGGACCTCCACACCACAAATCAGTTTGACACAGGAAAGCACAACCCCATCCAATACTAAAAATGGAAATCTCAGGAATAGCATGGCTTCCACACACCAAACAACTCCATCATGCTGAGATAGAGCCTAAACCCTTTTCTTTCTCACCTAAACCCTAACAGCTTCCAGGCACTGAGACAGCACCTTGACTACATTACCAGTTAGCCTGGAGTTTAGATGTAAAGCTGGGTATCCACAGCATACTGAAGATATCTTACGTCAGCCCCATCAGGTAGACAAGACTAAGCAACAGACACTGTGTGCTCCTAAAGCTACCTTTATGAGAACCTCCCTCTTTTAATTCCATGAAGGTGGGGGTGGGAGGCTTTTCACAAACTACTTTTTTGGCTTGGGCTCACGTTTCGTTTATCTGATCATTGTCTTGGCAATGGATCTTCCCTCTGTCCTTCAAGGCCATCCTCTTTATTCACTACATCTAATTCTGCATTGGTAGATGATCTCCCCAAGCGGTCGGGAAAAGTCGGTAAAAACAAGACCTGGAGCTGACTGTAGTTCAGATCACGAACTTCTTATTGCACAATTTAGAATCAGACTAAAGAGAATAGGGAAGACCCACAGATCAGTTAGATATGAGCTCACTAGTATTCCTAAGGAATATGCAGTGGAGGTGAAGAATAGGTTTAAGGGACTAGATTTAGTAGATAGGGTCCCGGAAGAACTATGGACAGAAGTTCGCAACATTGTTCAGGAGGCGGCAACAAAAAACGTCCCAAGGAAAAAGAAAACCAAGAAGGCAAGATGGCTGTCGGCTGAGACACTGGAAGTAGCCCAAGAAAGAAGGAAAGCAAAAGGCAACAGTGATAAGGGGAGATATGCCCAATTAAATGCAAAATTCCAGAGGTTAGCCAGAAGAGATAAGGAATTATTTTTAAACAAGCAATGCACGGAAGTGGAAGAAGACAATAGAATAGGAAGGACAAGAGACCTCTTCCAGAAAATTAGAAACATCGGAGGTAAATTCCAGGCAAAAATGGGTATGATCAAAAACAAAGATAGTAAGGACCTAACAGAAGCAGAAGAGATCAAGAAAAGGTGGCAAGAATATACGGAAGATCTGTATAGGAAGGATAATAATATTGGAGATAGCTTTGACGGTGTGGTCAGTGAGTTAGAGCCAGACATCCTGAAGAGTGAGGTTGAATGGGCCTTAAGAAGCATTGCTAATAACAAGGCAGCAGGAGACGACGGTATCCCAGCTGAACTGTTTAAAATCTTGCAAGATGATGCTGTCAAGGTGATGCATGCCATATGCCAGCAAATTTGGAAAACACAAGAATGGCCATCAGATTGGAAAAAATCAACTTATATCCCCATACCAAAAAAGGGAAGCACTAAAGAATGTTCAAACTATTGAACAGTGGCACTTATTTCACATGCCAGTAAGGTAATGCTCAAGATCTTGCAAGGTAGACTCCAGCAATTCATGGAGCGAGAATTGCCAGATGTACAAGCTGGGTTTAGAAAAGGCAGAGGAACTAGAGACCAAATTGCCAATATTCGCTGGATAATGGAAAAAGCCAGGGAGTTTCAGAAAAACATCTATTTCTGTTTTATTGACTATTCTAAAGCCTTTGACTGTGTGGATCATAACAAATTGTGGCAAGTTCTTGGTGGTATGGGGATACCAAGTCATCTTGTCTGCCTCCTGAGGAATCTGTATAACGACCAAGTAGCAACGGTAAGAACAGAGCACGGAACAATGGACTGGTTTAAGATTGGGAAAGGAGTACGGCAGGGCTGTATACTCTCACCCTACCTATTCAACCTGTACGCAGAACACATCATGCGATGTGCTGGGCTTGAGGAATCCAAGGCTGGAGTTAAAATCGCTGGAAGAAACATTAACAATCTTAGATATGCAGATGATACCACTTCGATGGCTGAAAGCGAGGAGGAGTTGAGGAGCCTTATGACGAAGGTGAAAGAAGAAAGTGCAAAAGCTGGCTTGCAGTTAAACCTCAAAAAACCAAGATTATGGCAACCAGCTTGATTGATAACTGGCAAATAGAGGGAGAAAAAGTGGAGGCAGTGACAGACTTTGTATTTCTAGGCGCAAAGATTACTGCAGACGCTGACTGCAGCCAGGAAATCAGAAGACGTCTACTTCTTGGGAGGAGAGCAATGGCAAATCTTGATAAAATAGTTAAGAGCAGAGACATCACACTGACAACAAAGGTCCGCATAGTTAAAGTAATGGTAAAAAATAAATGGTAAACTGATAAATTTGTGAACATCTTGCGGTTACTCCATGACGACATGATGGCAACAATCCTGAATAACAATGGCTCTCAAAGCGATCCATTTAAAGTGGAATCCGGCGTTAAACAGGGATGTGTTATTGCTCCAACCTTATTCGCTATCTTCATCGCTATGATTATACACCTTGTTGAAGAGAAACTTCCTACTGGTGTAGAAATTATAAATCGAACAGATGGAAAGCTTTTTAATCTTAGTAGGCTGAAAGCAAAAAGTAAGGTAATTACAACTTCTGTTATAGAACTTCAATATGCTGATGATAAAGTAGTCTGTGCACACTCCGAGGAAGATCTTCAAACTATCCTAAACTTCTTTGCAGAAGCATATGAAAAGCTCGGCCTCTCGATTAACATTAAAAAAACCAAAGTGCTTTACCAGCAAGTTCGAACCAATCCCTCCGCAGCGCCATCAATCCAGCTTAAAGGTGTGTCACTAGAAAATGTCGACCACTTTTCTTATCTCGGCAGCCATCTATCTACAAAAGCCGACATCGACGCTGAAATTCAGCATCGCCTGAGCTCTGCGAGTGTAGCTTTCTCCCGAATGAAGCGTAGAGTGTTTGAGGATCGGGACATTCGCAGGGAGACCAAAATGCTTGTTTACAAAGCCATTGTACTACCAACCCTTCTGTACGCCTGTGAAACATGGACCCTCTACAAACGCCACCTCCAACTTCTTGAAAGATTCTATCAACGCTGCCTCCGAAAAATTCTGCAAATTACTTGGGAAGATAGGCGGACTAATGTTAGTGTATTAGAAGAAGCGAAAACCACCAGCATTGAAACAATGATCATCCAACATCAACTTCGCTGGACCGGTCATGTTGTTCGAATGCCTGACCATCGTCTTCCAAAGAAGCTACTTTACTCCCAACTTAAGAATGGAAAACGGAATATTGGTGGACAGCAAAAGAGATTTAAAGATATTCTCAAAGCTAATTTTAAAAAATGTAATATCAGCATTGAGAACTGGGAAGCCCTAACTCGTGAGCGTTTCAATTGGAGGTCAGCCTTTATTAATGGCGCTATGGACTTTGAAGAAGCACGAGTACAGGGCGAAAGGGAGAAAAGAGCTAAAAGGAAGGCACGTCAGGCAAACCCTCATCATGACCGTCTCCCACCCGGAAACCTATGCCCTCATTGTGGGAGGTTGTGCAGATCCAGAATTGGCCTTTATAGCCACTTACGGATCCACTGTTAAAATTTTACCTTTGGAAGACAATCTTACTCGGCTACAAGTGATCGCCAATGATGAATGATTCCCTGTAGTAACCTATGGCTGTGAGAGCTGGACCATAAGGAAGGCTGAGCGAAGGAAGATAGATGCTTTTGAACTGTGGTGTTGGAGGAAAATTCTGAGAGTGCCTTGGACTGCAAGAAGATCAAACCAGTCCATACTCCAGGAAATAAAGCCAGACTGCTCACTTGAGGGAATGATATTAAAGGCAAAACTGAAGTACTTTGGCCACATAATGAGAAGACAGGATACCCTGGAGAAGAAGCTGATGCTAGGGAAAGTGGAGGGCAAAAGGAAGAGGGGCCGACCAAGGTCAAGATGGATGGATGGATATTCTGGAGGTGACGGACTCAACCATGGGGGAGCTGGGGATGGTGACGGCCGACAGGAAGTTCTGGCGTGGGCTGGTCCATGAAGTCACGAAGAGTCGGAAGCGACTGAACGAATAAACAACAACTCCCCAAGCAGTTTCATGTAGATGTTGAAGAAGAGTGAAGAGAATGCTGAACCCCATATTCAAGGGGCCTGGAACCCAACCTTTGCCTCCTGACCATCACTGACTAAAACACTTCAGGAAGGAGGAGAACCACTCTAGTAGGGTGGCTCCACTCCCAGCCCCTGCCTTTTGAGATCAGCGAAGTTTGACTAGGTACTGGTACCTAGCTGGACAGCAGAAGACACAACAGCACAGCAGAAACTCAAGAGAAAAAAAAGCTTTGGTGCCAACTATGGACAGTGAAGGTTCTGAGAATGCTCTCTCTTTAATTGCTATATACCGAATTCCTAACAAACAGCACTATCAAGAGGACATTCCAACTCCATCTTAATGACCCAGCTGATACATAAAGGTATTCCATCCAACTCCAGCTCTGAAGGGCCAACAGTTGGTTCATTAGGATAATGGCAGTCACTACAACTTATTTAGAAGAGGTGTGATATATCCATTACAGCAGAGCTTTCCAAACTGTGTGTTGGGACATGTTAGTGTGTCAGCTGCAGTGCCTGGGTATGTCGTGGCGGCTGCTGCCTCCTAGCTTCTACGCAGGTTCTAGTGCCTGCCTTGTGCCTTGCTGCCTCCAAACCTGCCCTGCCAGATTTCTGCACAGGTCCTAGAGCCTGCCTTGTGCCCTGCTGTAAGAGTGTGTCGCGAAATGATGCATGTCTAAAAAGTGTCTCACCAACATGAAAAGTTTGGAAAGCTCTGCATTACAGACTGGACTACCTCTTTAACAACCCTGCCATGGCATTCTGTACCAGCTGCAGCTTCTGGTCAAATTCAGAGGCAAATCCATATAAAGCATATTTATAATAACCCCAACTTGAGGTTATCATTTGTGTGTACCCTTATCCAAAGTTACCTGAGCCAGCCAGAACGGGACAAAAGCACTCCTTATCACAGAATAGACTTGGGCTTCCACTGAGAGCAATGGATCCAGGAAGACCTCCAAATGACATACTTGGTCCAGAGCAGGCAACCTCCCTAACTCCCAGAAAGAGGAAGTCTTACTCATAGTTTCAGCCTCACCTAGTCCACCATTGCATCTAGATATTGATTGTGACCCTGCACAGCTTCTCTCGATTCTGGAAATCTGGTTATTGTAAGCATATTGACATTGCTGTATTCTAAGCCCCACCCCCACCCACTTCATATAGATTGTATATAGACTAGAATCCTTCAATATCCCACAGCTTAATTGCCATGGGGCTAAAGTATAATCAGCCAATGTTATTATTTTAAAATGCTTCTGCACCTGTATTTCGCTCATATTTTACCTCCCTATTTATAGGGAGGCCTAAAGATATATTGCAAGGCAGGCTATGAAACAGATCTATTTCCATGAACACAATGGAGTGAAAAATTGAAAGGGTAACAATGCCACCACCAAGCACAAGTGAAATCAGCATGTTTACAAATGCATTTGTCCTCTGAGTGAAATAAAGCTATCAAATAGCTGCAAGGTAAAACTAATTTGGCTTCTATCAATTTATCAACAACGTGCCATTCTTTCACATTAACTAATTTTGATGGCATTATAGCCTACAAAATCCCATGGAATGCTACACTCTGCTAAATTAATTGGGGAGGAAAGGTCAGATCACTACAGACATATCCGAATATAGGCCATGGCACTACAAAGCAAAGCAATTTAAAATGTTCTAATTACAATTTATTATTTCAGTTATGATTTTAATTACAGGTAAATATGAATAACATTAAATATCTATCCTGAAATATAAATTCTGTCTTAAGAGATTTAAATCCAGACTTTATTTGAAAAAAAGTGGCTTGGTCAAATGACTGGTTAGGGATGGAGTAAATTAATATTCTTATTTATATTCTTAACATTTCTGCATCCCTGTTTAGTAGGCATGAAAGATACACAGAATTTATCAGTGTCCTTCCTTCCATTTATTTCCTGCCTTCGTTCAGAAAATCCCTTTTATTCACTATTTTTCCCTACAACAACACATATGAGCAGGCTGGGCAACATCATGCTAAGAGGGACTAAAACAGGATATGCCAAAGACCAGAGGAGATCAAAGTATGTTTGATGGATAAAATACCAAGAGTCAGGACATGGACTTCTAGGAACGAAAACTGTCCAAGAAGAACTAGAACCATCTCTAAATTGTCTTCTAAACTGCAACAACATTCCATGACAAGACTGATGAAAACCAGGTGGTCAGAGTCCAATACTTTATGGTTATAAAGCAGAAGAGGAAACGGAGCTCTGTAAAAAGTGTGGAAAGTGTGGAAATTTCTATTTTCCTTGTTAATTTACAGTATTTGCTGGTTTTTTGCCTACTTTTTCTCTCACTATCTTTTCCACATTGGGAAACCTTTCTGGGATCAAGAAGCTACAAGACAACTTTTGATAATTATCTGATTACTGTACTAACTTCTCTGCTAACCTTAGTTGGGAAAATCATGTTATTGATCAGCAGTGTGTACATTTGATTAGTTGTGCTAGAACTGAGAAATGTATTTAAGCAAGCAGGGAATGCAAGCTTTGATTCAACAAATCTAGCAACTATTGTACTGCATTCTGTTGCCTTTTATGGTTATTATGCCCACCAGGGACAAATCACCATCCTAAGAGGTGAAAAAATAAGTTCTCTATGTTTTCCCCCTTTAAAGGAGGTTCCTGAAAAAAAGCTCAAAATACTAGTCCATTTGAAGAGAATATTTGTAGCTCAGGGTTGAACTGGGGAGTCTTTGGTGCTCTCTGAGCCTTGTTGTTTTCATGCAGACGTTTCATTGCCTAGCCTGGCAATGAAACGTCTGCATGAAAACAACAAGGCTCAGAGAGCACCAAAGACTCCCAATACTAGTCCATCTCAATTTTTTAAAGGTAATTTCACAGCTGAATCCTATCCGTGTTTATTTAAAAGCAAGTCTCATGGTTGTCCATGATACGTATTCCTTAGCACAACTTTCCCCACCATGTTGCTTTGTAGATGTGTTAAGATTCTTTTCCCCCAGGACTAGGTCTTTAAATAATTGTCTCCAGTTTCCTCTTTTAACCAGCGTGATCAGGCTGAAATTGTTTTGGGATGTATAGTGCTAATACAAGCCCAGCACTGAAGTAACAATAAATGTAAGATCCCCCCCCCCAAATAAATGCTTGATTAGTGGCTACTTGTGAAGATAACGGAACAAAGTTATAGGCAGCCTAAATCTGCAGAGAAAATTTACCAGTCATTAATTAGCAAACAGATAAGTGAACAAACAAGAAAGAGAAAATATGAGTAAAAATGGAACTACACAACTGAGCCAGCAGCACTGAAAAATGATGTCTATGCTTTCCCTTCTAAATGTATCCTGTTGTTTCCAGTTTTTCCACAACTTTTAGGCAGAGGACCTGAATCCCAGGCTCAGTCAGGAAATTTTCACCCACAGTCCTTGTGGTTCTCAGGATTGGCTAGGGAAAAACAAACATCTAGTCTCCAGACTGAATCCTACCTCCCTCCCTGCCTCTCACTGGAAGAGGACCAAAGCTTCTTAGAGCTACTCCTTACTTAGAGGATCCAATTATCCTGCAGCTCTTGAAATCCATTACACCCTGGGAAAATGAAGGAAAGGTACTATAAATTCATCAAAAGGAATTTGAAAGCTCAGCAGTTACTTATATATTTTGGTTTAGTAAAGCACATGCTTTATATGCAGAATAACTTGAGATATAATTCCTGACATCCTGGCATAGAATGCCTGAGCATTCTTAATGCTGCTATGGGGTGGAGTAGCCAGTACTGTGCTACATGGACCAAAAGTCTGATGCATCTAAAGCAGCTTAATTCTTGAGTTAATATTTGTATTTGAGATCACCTGCTCCATGTGGAATCTGTGAAAGAAGGTATATTAGGGGTCCCATCTCCACAAGGATGGTTTCATCAGGGACCCTGAGGATAAATCTTTTTGATGAATACTCCTCTCCTCTGGAACAGTCTCCCCATGGACATAAGGATGGCCTCTTCCCTATTGCATTTTTCTGAGCAGTGAAGACTTGGTTTTTTTGTAGGACTTAGATAAATAGATAAATAAATAAGTTCCCTATCAAATTTTGTCACCGCCCATCGCCCCCCTCAAGAGGGACTCTAGGCGGTTTACAATAAAAATGGTCAATTAAAACAATAACCATAAAATATAAATACAATATATAAAATGTAAATATAATTATCCAATAATTATTAAAGTAAGAATAAAATCCAAGTGGCAAACTTAATGGCAGGATTATTCTATTCCCAGGGTATAAGCACTAGAAATTGAGATAAGGTTGTGTTAGTTACGTTTTTGAATTATTATTGGTTGCATTATAATGTTTTAGCCTTAAATTACTGTATTCAGGAATTCTGACTGGAGTAGTATGGAAGCCTGAGTAAATAAATATTATTTCAGCATTGTCAGATCACTAGAATGTCATCAGTATTCAACACACAAAATAAAAATACCCAAACAAATTTGAAGGTAAAGGATGACTGAGTTAAAAATGGAGTTAGCAGCATAAAGGGTATATTCAAGTTTCCATTCTGCTTCAGTGAAACCTCTGTTCAACACCACACCTCTTTTAAAGAACAGAAAACATGTAAAATACAATAAATTGCATTTTGTGCAAGTGAAATGTGCACATTTATAAAATTGTGTTTCAAATATAAAAATAGCTTCAGAGCTACATCGATTTTTAGGGGAAGGGGGACAAGAACACAGAAGCAACTGATGTCCAAAGAAAGACCCAACAGTTTCCTTTATTCTTAATTGATCACTGGGCTGGCAATGGATGGATTACAGTAATGCAATTGATAAACATGAATTGACTGGAGACAACCAGTTACTACCTTGATTCAAGCCATCATCATTAATTAAACTTATATGCCGCCTGACTCCCAAAGATTCTGGGTGGCTCACAACAATAAAGAAATTACAATAAACCAATAAAAGATGGCAAGTGAAACAGACCAGATGGAAGGAAGGGAAGGGTCTCCCTCTCCCTCACCAAAGGCCTTGGTGAACTAAAGTGGGTTGGTTTAAATTGGTGCGTGAATCCAGCTAACTGCATGCTCAAACAAACTACATATATGAATGCAGCCTTATGTACGTTTACCTGATTTCACAAAGAATATGGCCAATGAATAGCATCTGTAGGTGGACTTTGAATAATATTTTAGTCTCCAAACAATACCCGGTAACGTTTAATAACAGAAATGATGTTTAAGGGATTGTCCATTCTTCACGTGGAGATACTGTATATCAACTGACCAACGTGCATAATATCCTCATTGTGCAATATGACTTGAACATTGTGTATATTGAGCAGCACCGAAATCTGTTCTTGATACTCATGGTGTTTGCTATATGTTGCAACAGATGTTTTATTTGTTCCAGCCAGCAGTTTGCAAGTTTTAAGGGAATTTTCTAGAGGTTTTATTGTCAATTGTTTAAATTTGTCATATCTCCACTTTGGGATTGTTTTAGCAATAAATAGCACCTTGGATGGATAGATGGATGAATAAATGCTGAGTATATTTTCCAGAGCTGTGACCTACTTCCGCTTCAATGCAAAAAGGTGCGTGGGTGAACGTAGCGATTGTCGGCAACTCCTTAAAGAAGCTAGTCGTTCTCCATTTCATTCACGTCAAATGCAACACCCCGACAGGCAGAAAGAAGTGGCTGAAGTAGTTTGAAAGGACAGGAAAAGCCGGTTCGCTAAAACGGGTGTCATCATCTAATCACTCCTCCTTAGTTTTACGTCTCTCGACGAAGTTCTACAAACAATACATGCGTGGCGTAACATGGGAAGGAAGGCAGGCGTCTACCTACCAGGCTGCAAGGGCTCCAAAGCGGCCACCTCCCTGGCCACCGCTTCGTTCTCCATCCCTAGTCCAAGAGAGAGACTGTTCCCGGTTCCTCCTCCTCGGCTCACCCTTTCACCGTCACCAGCCCTTCCGCTACCCGCGATCATGTGAGGGATCCTTTGAGCCAAGTCATGTGGCTTTGTTTTCAAGTTCGCATCCAGGTGGGGCGCGGAACCGGGCGTGCCGAGCTGGCTCTTCTCGGGGTCCGGGGGGGGGGGTTGTTTCTCCAAGGGGCTGCAGTCCGTTACCTCCATCCCAATTCGACCATAAAAACGCTCCAAGCAACTTTTTTTCTGTTTTTCCCACGTTACGTCGCTGAAGAGTATTTTCTTTTAAGTCTCCGCGAGTGTTTTACACCCGGGACGGGTCCTGGAACCAACCCAGGGTTAAGTGGCATCACTAGCAGGGCTGAAGTAATTGTTCTCCGTCCTAACATCGGGACGAGCTGCCTAAAACACTAGCTTTCCCCCAGTTCCAGTCAAGATGAAGTCCCGGCACTTATTACTGACATTTTGCTACAACGTATCCTGCTTTTTGTTTGTAATTAGCCGGTTTTCAGGGGCTAGCTCCCACTTATCCGTAGAGGGCCTAAACAACTCGGCTCCGATTTGGTGGTCTCCCGATGGGTGGGACGACATCGCCCTCTGTCCCTAAGCACCCTGGCTGGAGAGAGGAACAGCTGTAATCCCACACATCTGGAGGGCACCAAGCCGGGCCTCGCAATCGGGCGGCTCCTTTCTCGCTCTTCCCGTCGCGACGGAGAAGCTCCTTGGCGAGGCCCGCCTGCCTCGCGCATGCGGCTGGGCAGGTTGCCTCCTAGCCCAGGCGGGCGGGGTTTGCTTACATCGCCGCCGCCGCGGCTGGGTTACGTTAGGACACCAGCTGGCCACCAGGCAGGTGGGACTGCCTCCGCCGCCTCCCCGGCGATGGGCTTAGGCTGGAGCAGCCCCGAGGAGCGGGAGCCCCTCGTGCCCCCAACTCCGCCGGCCGGGCCGCCGCCGTTTCCTCAGCATGGCCAGACCTACAGGGCGGCGGCGGCGGAGTCGTGGGGCTGGGGGCTGCCTCCGGCGGGGCCCCTGCCTCGCCTCCCTCCGGAGCCGGGCCGCGTGTACGGCCGGCGCTGGCTGGTGCTGCTGCTCTTCTCGCTGCTGGGCTTCGTGCAGGGCCTGGTGTGGAATACGTGGGGCCCCATTCAGAACTCGGCCCGCCAGGCCTTCGACTTCTCCAGCTTGGATATCGCTCTGCTTGTCTTCTGGGGGCCCATCGGCTTCGTGCCCTGCTTCGCCTTCATGTGGCTCATGGACAAGAAGGGTGAGGAAGGAGGGAAGGGCGAGGGCGGCTGTGCCGGGAGCCACCCTTTCCCACCGTCTCTGGAGGGGGGAAAGACTCCCTCGATGAAAGCAGACTTGCTCAACCCGGTGCCTTTCAGATGTGTTGAGTGGCAACGCCTGGCATCCTCAGCCAGCCTGGCCCCGGCGGTGGGAGATTTAGTCTGAAACATCCGGAGGGTTGGGTTGCTTTCCTGGAAGAAAGAATCCCCCCCACACACACACACAGGGTGGGCCACCCAATTATAAAGGTCTGGAGAAAAGGGAGCTTGATGGTCAGTTAACTGACTCCCACTCCTTGGGGTGGGTAGATATTTATGGATCTAAAACCTTACCCAGGCGTCTGTTCGTTTTCCCTTGTGATGTGTTACATCTGAAAAAGAATGTTTATGTGGATGAATATATCATTTTAAGTGTTTGTTTATTAAATGTGGATCTTTCTGTGTGGACTATACCCAAGGTGGCTTGCAGCATCCAAAAATACAAATTATATCACAAAAATAAAAACGGTATAATTAAGATCAGAGGTAAAATTACAATTAGTATCAAAAGCTCGATGGAAGAGTTCGGCTCTTGTCATCATCTTACTGGGAGAATAGAGGCCAAAGACACCTCCTTGGTGAGGGCAATCCATAGTCTGGGAACCACACTGGAGAAGACCCGCTCCGCTGGACCAGATAGCTGAGCATCTTACAGTGGGGACATCTTTGAAAGAGCCTTTCCAGCTGATCTGAGTCACCAGGCAAACTCATAGTAGAAGAGGTAGTTCCTCAGGTAGATAGACCATATGCTTTTTAGGGCTTTACATTGTTCCTGATAAGCATTCAGCAACCAGTGCATATCTTTTGGGGCAGGCATCAAAGAATTCCTGATTTTCTTGCTTGACTTTTTTTGAGTAGGAACAAGGGGGCCATGTTAGTGTTTCACCCACCTACCCACTGTGCTGCAAAGGAAAAGGACAAATATTACTCTTTACAGCTGCCTCTGCCACTTGCTTATCCAAGTGGAGAACGGGGTAGCAATGGAGTTGGAAAGGGCGGTTGCCACTGCCTTTGCTGGCTGAATATTGTAAAAGTTGTCATGTGAATGTGATGCTATGGGCCTGGTGTCCTCTGCTGCATTGCCCATAGCAAACCCAAATCCTGAATGCATCTTAATAAGACATTGAGGGAAAGAAGGGAGTCATGCTATTATTGTCATTCACATGTCTGAGGAGCATGACCTCCAGTTATCTGTCCTCTTGGAGCCTGTGCTGAACCTAATTTGATTACCCCCTGGAAGGAAAAAGAAGGCAAGTGAATGGAAAGTGGTCACTCTTGGTTATTGAGAATTGAAATGTTGGGCTGATCTTTCTGACCAAGCCAAGCTCTGAAGTCACTAGTCCCTTCCTCTTTAGGCAGCCTTCCCTTAACCTGGCAATTTAGGCAGTAGCCAGATAGCCTTCCAGTTGCCAGGTGAGCATCACTGAAGGAAAGTAGGGAATGAACCAGATTGGTTGCTGACCTCTATGGTCAAATATTATTGTAATACTGATTATACAAAGGAATATTTATAAACTAAAATACTTTTCCACCCACAGTAAGATTATTGGAAAGAGACAATGAGAGAGGAAAGTCTCCATCAATGACAAATATTTCTTCTGCAGAGATGTTTAAAAATACATTGTATATGGGCTTCTCTCTAACAATCAAAACTGAAATAAAATGAAACAAAACATTATTAAGAAGAGCCTAGATATTCAGATTATTGTTCTTTCTCTAATTGTGATATTTCAATACTATATCAAAATGAAATATTAAAACTGGGTTCTGTGAGCTATTTTCTTGTAGCTAAGTGACACAAAAGAATCACACTTAAGAAATCCAGTGGGTTATTTGTCAGGACCTAGTCCTGTGGTTACCTCTTGCTCTGTGCTGAATAAAATTTTTGTATATATATTGTGATGCCCACACATTTTATAAGTGAACAGTATTTAGGACTGTTAGCTCTCTCTAAAATCAGATATAGAGAACGTGGAGGTACAGTTACAATCAAAATTATTCAACCCCGATTGCAAATCAGGTTTATTGTCAAAATGTACAGACTTTCAGCTGTTTGCAATGAACAAATCAAACAAAAGCAATTGAAATAGCTCAACACAACAAATGCTTCAAGTGGTGTCCCCAAATTCAACTGAAAATGCAACTTATAATGACTTCTCCAGTCTCAAAATTATTCAACCCCCTGAATAGAATCCATCATAACACATACAGTATGCAAAACAGGTGTTGTCTCAAGCACACCTGATGCAACTAATCAGGGGCTTCATTAGTTGCACCAGGTGTGCTTGAGCTGGAACACATGAAATACCTGAACTGGGTAGGGGTTTGTTGAGTGTCATGTTTGACTGCATGTTAGAAAGTTGGCTAAGTCAAAAGAACGGTCCAAAAAGGTAAGAGAAGAGATCATTGCCCTTCACAAACAAGGAACAGGATACAAAAAGATAGCAAAGGCACTGAATGTTCCCAGAGACACCGTTGGAAGCATAGTTTGCAAGTTCAAAGTTAAAGGAACAGTGGTTCCACTACCTGGACGGGGCAGAAAAAGGAAGCTGTCAATGGCTGCAACCAGATTTCTGAGAAGGCAGCTTGAGAGAAACCCTCCAGTGACTGCAAAAGACCTGCAGCAAGACTTGGTGGCAACAGGCACTGAGGTTTCAGTGAGCACAGTAAGGTGCGTACTAAACACAGAAGGTTTCCATGACAGAACTCCAAGACATACACCACTACTGACCCAAAAGCACAAGAAAAGTCGGCTCCAATATGCTCACAACCACATAAATAAGCCACAGAAGTTTTGGGATTCTGTTCTGTGTAGCGATGAAACAAAACTGGAACTTTTTGGCCCAATGGATCAGCGGTATGTCTGGAGGAAGAAGAATGAAGCATATGCTGAAAAGAACACTCTGCCTACAGTTAAGCATGGTGGTGGCTCGGTGATGCTCTGGGGCTGCTTTGCATCCTTTGGCACTGGAAACCTGCAGCGTGTGGAAGGTAAGATGGATTCATTGAAGTATCGAAATCCTAGGAGAAAATGTCATTCCATCTGTAAGGAAGCTGAAGCTTGGGTGTCATTGGACCTTCCAGCAGGACAATGATCCCAAGCATACCTCAAATTCCACTAAGGCTTGGATGCAGAAGAAGTCCTAGAAGATTCTACAGTGGCCATCACAGTCACCTGACTTGAACCCCATAGAAAATCTCTGGTGGGATTTGAAAAAGGCGGTTGCAGCACGCAAACCCAAGAATATTACTGAACTGGAGGCCATTGCTCATGAGGAATGGACTAAGATTGCTCAGGAATGCTGCCAGAAGCTGGTGTCTGGCTATGCATCTCGTTTGCAGCAGGTCATAACAGCAAAAGGGTGCTCTACTGAGTACTGAAGATGCTTGCCATGAAGGGGTTGAATAATTCTGAGACTGGAGAAGTCATTATAAGTTGCATTTTCAGTTGAATTTGGGGACACCACTTGAAGCATTCGTTGTGTTGAGCTATTTCAATTGCTTTTGTTTGATTTGTTCATTGCAAACAGCTGAAAGTCTGTACATTTTGACAATAAACCTGATTTGCAATCGGGGTTGAATAATTTCGATTGCAACTGTAGCTGTCTGTTGAAATGTAAAAAATTGTGTTTTCTAGGTTCAGTATAGAAGTATATGCAGGATCAGCCAATTTTACAAGGATTAGTACATGTGAATGTTAAAACATTTTGATAAATATAATAAACATTGGCTTTCTGGAACAATTTTAGCATTCTGTTTCTCAATAGTAGTCAGATGTACTGTAAGCTGTCAAGTGTTTACAGGCAGGGTATGATGCAATAATGATATCCTGTTAGTTTCCCGGTATTGAAGAGTGATATTGCTTATAATCATAGAGGCTTCATTTCTTTGTCAAGTCTGTCATGGATGTTGCCCATGTTTTTGGCTTCTTTTTTCTTTAAATAGCTTTGAGAGTTGAAAACCCATATCACATGTTGTAGTCATGAAATTCAATTTGATTTTTTTTGTTTGATTAAAAGATACTTCTTGACTGTTCTGAATCATTCTATACTCAGCATCATTGAGTGGCCTAATCCCTCAAAGGTTCTAGGGTTTATTCTCCTAATGTTCCCCTTTATACAGTTCATACCATTAATGATCTTGTAACCTTTCAATAATCTTTATCTACTATTTTCAGTGATTAGAAAGAAGATTAACTAATAGAAGAGAATATATGTAGCTCAGGGTTGAACTGTGGAGTCCTTGGTGCTCTCTGAGCTTGATTGTTTGCTTGTAGATGTTTCATTACCTGGCTAGGTAACATCATCAGTGCTAGTGAGTGTGGGGTTTGCTCCTTGTTCATATACAGTGTCAGATACAAACCTCCAATAAACTGCACAGCTGGATGGGAATGTGGGATATTGCTGGCTTATGGGGTTTCATAGAGCGCAGAGTAAACAAAACAGACAGAGTGCAGCGTTTAGGGCTAAAAGTATTTTACTTGTAGCATAAGGCAATAATGGATATGAGTTACATTATTGCAAAAGGAAAAACAAACCATAACCAGAGTTCCATCAGCAGATGTGAAGAAAACCATGGCCTATACAAAAGGCCAGGCATAGTTATAGTTCAGGAACAGAGTACATGGCAACATGACAGACAGAAGTCAAGAAGCATAGACCCATAGTTCACAGCTGAGATATACACTTGTTTCAGCTTTCTGATTGGATGAAAACATGGAGTCATGGGTTACATACACTTAGTGTTAAAACTTTAAAGTCTGTTGTACAGAATATAAATTGCCACGAGATGGCAATGTTGCACATAGTCTCTCCCCCCCCCCCCGGAGCAGTTCTCACGGGACAGCCAATTAGCTAGCCATAACAAATGTCACATGGTACAATGCCCTGGCTGGCCAAGGCCACACACCTGTGGGCTTAGTGCCTTTGTTATGGGAAAACGCTTCAGAGCAGAGGAATAGGAAAATTACAGTTTCTCACATGTTAGGGAACCACAGTGGAGAATACTATTTGAATCCTACACAGAAAAACTCCGACAGGGAAATAGCTCAACAAAGCAGCCAAAAAATGATACGGCTAATGATCATGGATACTCACCTCAGACTAAACAAATACCAGCACACCATAGATAACCTCAAGGAGCAACTGGAACAAACCATGACCCCACAACACACAAAAATACTAACAACCACCATCAAGACTACATCTCTAAGACAAGCTGAAACAAAGAAAACAAAACTCCAAACCAAACTGCTCAAGTTAAACCCCAGAAGCAAAGACTTGGTTGACTACGAAATGGGTAGTCAACATGTCCAGCCGCCCACTGTCCACCGCAGAACACAATATCCTCCAGAAAGGCCTCAACTATAACATAGATTATGTTAATCAGAATTCTCTGCAGCCTTAGAAGCAGCATTAAAACCACAGAACTTGCCACAGAGACCCAAGAAAACATAAGGCAGACAATCATACCACAGGCCAAAAGAACACAGAATCAGAACCAATTCAAAGCAGAGGACAGAGCAGCCCTCAAAACCCTAAAGAAAGACCAAACCATCCTCCTCCTCCTAGCAGACAAAGGCCGAACCACAGTTATCATGGACAGATCATAATACATACAAAAAGCCAAAGAATTACTGGAAGACAAAGAAACCTAAATCCCTGTAAACACCAACCCAATCAGAAACTAGACAACTTTTAACAACCTAACCAAGAAAGGTCAAATCACAAAAGAAGAACAGTGGCGGATGAAAAGCAGTGGACCCATCCTCCCACGCTTCTATAGACCCCCCCCAAAATACATAAGCCCAACATACCTCTTCGTTCAATTTTATCATTACCAGGGACCCCAACATACAACATAGCCAAAGAACTTACGAAAAAGCTTGGACATCTCACAGAGGGGATATCAACTCCCCACTACAGTGCCTCCAGAAAATGAAAGACCTAATAATAGAAGAAGATTAAATTATGGTTTCATTCGATGTCACAGCTCTCTTTACATCCATAAACCCAGAACTAGCGAAAGAATCCATGGCAGCAGTACTACACAACACACCTGGATTGGATAGGACTCATAGCAGAGAACGTAATGCAGCATCTAGAAACTATAGCACTCTCACGCATACAACCAAAAGTATGGATCTGGTATGTAGATGACATCTTCGTCATAATAAAAAAGGAACAACTAGAGAAGACACATGAAACAATCAACATCTTCAAAGGAACAAAACTCACAAGGGAAGAAGAAAACAACACACTACCCTTCCTGGATATCCTCATCAGCAGAGGAAATGGCGGCAAATTAGAAACACAGAAACAGTCTATTGAAAAACCACCCGCATGAACCAAGTGTTCCACTACCAAAGTAACAACCCAACCTCCCACAAGAGGAGCTGCATGAGAACATTATTCAGACAAGCACAAACACACTGCAGCAACCCAGAACACCAGAAGAAGGAAACAGACCGCCTATACAACATCTTCCAACAAAATGGATACCCACACAACTTTATCAAAAATGCCTGACCACTCAACCCACTACAGCACAACGAACACAACTTATGAAAAGGATAACACTGCCATACATCAAAAACATCTCAGAAACAACCAACAGACTATTACAACCACACGGCATCACCATAGCACACAAACCAATTAAAGCCCTCCAAAGCATCTTAAATAAACCAAAAGACCCAGTAGCCCAGGAAGAGAAAACAGGAGTCATCTACAACATACAGTGTAAGGACTGTAACAGCCACTATGTAGAACAGACAGGCAGAAGACTAGCAGAGCGCATCCAAGAATACTGCAGTCAAAAGACATGATGAAAACTCCTTAATCTCACAACACATGGGCAGACTCAACCATAGTTTTAACTGTGAAACTCTGAGCATCCTAGGCCAAGCTAAATCCAAAAATGCTAGGGAATTCCTGGAAGCTTGGCACTCAGACAAATCAGCCATCAAGAGACACATAGAGATAAGCCACATTTACACACCATTCAAAAAAGACAATAAAAAAGCTAACAAGGAAACAAAAAGACCAGAACACATCCTCTCCAGCAGCCAACACCCAAATAAGCAGGGATTAAAACCAGGCAAACAATTGAGCAGAAAACAATACCCTAATCAAGGAACCTCCAAGGAAAAAACCACACCCCCACCAACACTGGCAGGGCAAGCTACTGTATATAAACAGAGAGCAAACCCCACACTCACTGGTGTTGATGATGTTACCCAGCCAAGTAATGAAATGTCTGCAAGCAAACAACCAAGCTCAGAGAGCACCAAGGACTCCACAGAAGATTAACTGGCTTGCAAAGAGCCTGTATTTTTGTAGAATTAAATTGAATATATAAATTAATACAATTATAGCTACAACATTCTTAGGGTATAAAGGTAAAGGTACCCCCCGCACATTTGTGCAGTCGTGTCCGACTCTAGGGGCCGGTGCTCATCTCCGTTTGTTAGCCAAAGAGCCAGCCTTGTCCGAAGACGCTTCCACGGTCATGTGGCCGCATGACACACGTGGAACGCTGTTACCTACCCACCAAAGTGGTACCTATTAATCTACTTGCATTTGCATGCTTTCGAATTGCTAGGTTGGCAAGAGCTGGAGCTAGTGCGGGAGCTCACTCCGCACGCAGGGCTAGGGATTCGAACCTCCGAACTTGCAATCTTCCGATCAACAAGCCTAGCGTCTTACCCGCTGAGCCACCACGCCCCTTCTTAGGGTATAGAATGCAATAAAAATGCAATTGTATTTTTACATGTGAATTTTCTGTTGAAAAGTTAACATAAACTGGTAATTAAGCTTCCATTTATAGCCTAGACATATGTTTATATCACTATATGACAGCAAGAAGAATTTAAGGTGAAAGGGATATTTTATCTGTTTTTTTTTTATTTACTGAGATTATACAAAACCAAGGTGGTTGTACTCACCAAGTGACATGCTAATTATCATTTGGAAGGTCAATAACTACCAAATTGAGCAGGTGAAGGCTTTCAAATACATTAACATCTATTTCCAGTCATCTTCTTTAGAAGCTTCACTCTTCAAATCTTTCTTTGTCAACATATCTGGTATATCTATGAATATCGCAGAATTCATTTTGCTGATTTTCCTCAAAAAGTTCAAGCATCATTTCCTTCAATTTGTATACATGACAAAGCACTCGACCTCTTGAGAGCCAACGAATCTCTGTGTGTAGTAGAAGCTTTTTAAATCTTGCCCCCATTTCTTCACAAATATAAGCAAATAATCTTGATTTAAGAGGTCTACTTTTAATGTAATTGACCATTTGAACCACTTTGTCCATAACTTTTCTTAATTCATTTCCAATGGTTTGCGCGACTAGTGCTTCGCGATGTAAAAAGAAATGAGTAATTATAATATTTTCATTCTCTTTCTTTGCTAAAGCTATAAAACCTTTTGTTGAACCAACCACTGAGGGTGCACCATCTGTGCATATTCCTACATTGTTTAACCATTGCAAATTATTTTCCTTCATGAAGCAATCTAAAGTTTTATATCTTCACCTCTAGTTCTCATTGGAAGTTCTAGACAACACAAGAATTGCTCAATAATTCTGTCAGTATGAATGAATCGTATAAAAACCAATAATTGTGCTAACCCACTGACATCTGTTGATTCATCTAATTGCAATGTAACGATCATATTATCATCTTGAAAAATATCCTTCATTTGCAGTTTAATGTCATCAGACATGTCTTGAATACGTCTTCCAATTGTGTTATCTGCCAAAGGGATTTTATTAACTTCTCTCTCAAATTCGGGCCGAAACATTTTTCGAACAATAGCACAGCAAGATTCCTTTATGGTGGTTTCGGCAATAGGGTGTGTGTCCTTGTTTTTGGCAATTATTTGAGCAACCAAGTAACTTGCCTTTTGAGCTTTCTCTGATGTCTTCATTCTCTTTGTGAATGATGCAGACTGATTCTTTATAGATTTTGAAAGCTCAATAAAGTATTCTACTGGTTTTTCTGACAAACGACTGTGTTTTGAGGTAAAATGACGCTTTAATTGGTTTGGTACCATACTTTCATTTGCAAGTATATCCCCACAAACTAAACACTCGGGACAAGGATTGTTTTCATTACCAGAAAATGTGAACCCCAGTTTCATATAATATTTATTGTATAAACAAGTCTTGGAAATGTTTCCATTACACTTCTTACGTACTAATACAGACCGTTCAACAGTTGATTCTTGCGTAGTTTTCTCTATAGAGACTACATTTTGTTCATCGCAAATGTTATCTTCACCAGCTTTTCTTTTCTTAATTAGAAACTTATCCATTTTAGGGGTAATTCAACTGCAATTTAATGAATAAATCTGTGCAAATTTATTATAAAGTTTTAACGGTAACTAAACATGAAAATAACAACACCAGCACTCCACTTCCGCAGTGATAAAGTGAGAGAACAATCCCTCGTTGCACACACCTACAGATAGTGCAGACTAGGCGGCTTTTCATTGAGCGGCCGCGCATAACTTTTCACATTGAACGAATTTTGTCAAGTGGCGGTCGAGATGGTGTTCTATCAAAAAACGGAACCCATGGAATTTCTCGAACGCGTCACTTCAGGTGCGGCCGCGTCACCAGACTGTTTCAACCCGATTACACATACTGCGCATGGGCAGTACCTGTATGATCCCTCAACCGTGGTGTGCATACACGGATACGACGGAAGGGGAATATACTAGTGCACCATACTAAACAGCACCTTTGCTGCGTAAAAATGCATGCAAGTTGGTATTGCTTATTTCACATAGACTCAGAGGTTCCTCGTTACGTTCGCGTGACACACCTACACACTGCAGCCAACATACGTGTCGCGACACACAGTTTGGAAAGCTGATCTAGATGAAACTGCTCGGGGAGATCATCTGTCAGTATGCCCAGTTGTACATCTCTGCCCTGGGCCAACCAAGTGATGCTGTCAAGATGCTGTCCCAGTGTCTGGAGGCTGGGGGGGTCTGGATGGGGAGGAACAGGCTTTGACTCAATCCCAGCAAGACTGATTGGCTGTGACATTTGAGCCCCTCAGATTTTGGAACTGAAAATTTTCCAATGTTGGTTCTGGGGTGGGGTTGGGAGGTTGCACTCCCCCACTCAGAATGGTACAGAATTTTATTTGTTTATTTGTTTGTTTATTTATTTGCGTGATTTAAAGTCCATCCAACTCTGGGACATTTATGCTTTAAAAAGAAAAAACAATAAAATAAAAGAGCAGAACAGAACAGAAACCATACGCTATACCTAACAAGCAAGAAATCTTTTGGGCTCAACAACCACCTTATCCCAAGGCCTGGGAAAATAGTCAAGGACTTTCTGAATATCATCAGGGTGGGAGCCATGTGAATCTCTGGGGGATGCTGTTCCAGAGGGAAGGTGCTATGACAGAGAAAGTATGTTTCCAAGGCCCAAATAGAGGATAGTTTTGATCAAGGGGACCTGGAATGCACCTACTTGGCAAGATCTTAGTGGACACGCAGTATAGGTTGTCCCTCAAATAACCAGGGTCTAGGGCTTAACAGGTGGTAACCAGCATCTTAAAATATGCCCAGAAGCCTCTTGGAATCATAGCTTGAGGAACAGGGGCAGCTGTGGCCAGGTGGGCCTTTGCACAACTTCAGCTGGTGTACTAATTGTGCCTGTAGCTGGACAGGAGGTTCTATTCACAGTCACTCATGCCTTAGTTGCCTCCTGGTTGGATTACTGCAATGTGGACTACATGGGACTATCCCTTACTACAGAGCTTTCCAAACTCTGTGTCGGGACACGTTAGTGTGTCGGCTACAGTGTCTGGGTGTGTCGCGGCTGCTGCTGCCTCCAAGTCCTGCCAGGATTCCACGCAGGTCCTAGTGCCTGCCTTGTGCCTTGCTGCCTCCGAGTCCTGCCAGGATTCCACGCAGGTCCTAGTGCCTGCCTTGTGCCTTGCTGCCTCCGAGTCCTGCCAGGATTCCACACAGGTCCTAGTGCCTGCCTTGTGCCCTGCTGCCTCCAAACCTGCTGTGATTCCGCGCAGGTCCTAGTGCCTGCCTTGTGCCCTGCTGTAAGAGTGTGTCGCGAAATGATGCATGTCTAAAAAGCGTGTCACCAACATGAAAAGTTTGGAAAGCTTTGCCTTACTAGATCTTACTGGAAGGGCAGAAACTATTGGGAGAAGGTAGTCTTGTAGATACTCTGCTCCTGAACCATGTAAGGTTCGCTTACAAGAGAGAAATGACAGGATGAGGACAGAGAACATTGGAAAATGAGCAAAGAACATCAGAGCTTGACAATAAAAACTGCTGAAGAGTTCTTAATAAGATAAAATTTAATAAGATAAAGTTAGGAACAGCATAATTCTGCTTTTTTCAGAAAGTCAGTGGCAAAATGAACCTGTCTGGGATTTAACTGAATGCTGAAGGTGAAAGTTGGTGTTCAAATACAAACGTTTGTTCTTTTTCTAACTTGTTAATATTTATTTTCCTTTTTGCAGAACAAGCTTGTTTAAAAGAAAAATAACCCACAACACAATCAAGAGCAAATAAATAATAAAGGAATATTAATTGGGATCATACATGCATATATCTTAAAGCAGAGGTTTCCAAACTGTGTGTCGGGACACGTTAATGTGTCGGCTGCAGTGTCTCGGTGTGTCGCAGCTGCTGCTGCCTCCAAATCTGCCCTGCCAGGATTCCGTGCAGGTCCTAGTGCCTTCCTTGTGCCCTGCTGTAAGAGTGTGTCGTGAAATGATGCCCTGCTGTAAGAGTGTGTCGCGAAATGATGCATGTCTAAAAAGTGTGTCACCAACACGAAAAGTTTGGAAAGCTCTGTCTTAAAGGTTCCCCCTGCACATTTGTGCAGTCGTGTCCGACTCTAGGTCTCGGTGTTCATCTCCGTTTCTTAGCCAAAGAGCCAGCGCTGTCCAAAGACGCTTCCGTGGTCATGTGGCCGGCATGACGCATGCAGAATGCTGTTACCTTACATTTGCATGCTCTCGAGTTGCTAGGTTGGCAAGAGCATATAACTTTTTTGTTGTTGTTCAGTTGTTTAGTCGTGTCCGACTCTTCGTGACCTCATGGACCATAGCACGCCAGGCCTTCCTGTCCTCCACTGTCTCTCGGAGTTTACTCAAATTCAAAGCATATAACTTAGGCCTGTGCAAATGATTCTGTGAATGTAGTGCCTCTCTGGACCCCTTCACAGAGCAGCTGTAGCCTTGGTTTGCTTTGCTAACTGAAATGGCAGAGATGGGAGGGTGTCAGAATCACCACCTGAACCTTCAGGTTGCTTCATAGCATTGAAGAGTGGATGCAGATGGGGAAGCGAAACACTTCAAACTATTTGTACTAGCTTAGTTATATAAATCTATATGTAAGTTTGAGAAAAGATTCTTTAACTGAAGAAAAAGAGCTGTTTCATATAGAAGATGTATTGAGCTTCAGCTCCAACTCCCATAATTCCCCAGCCAGTTTTGCTTTTGGCACCCAAGACTAAATGTTCTTAGTTCAGCTGAAAGTGCAAGGACAGCAATTAGGCTTTTAAGTGTAACTTTTTAAACAAGAAATTCTTGCTTATTCCCATAGAAATCCACATGTGTGCCTTTTCATTTATGTTTACATTATTTCAGTGGTTTATCTTTTCATGTCCCCAAGGCTCTGAATTAATTGCAGTATTTTAAAATTAAATGTTTACAAAGCAATTCCAGATATGCCTAATCAAAAGTAAGTCCACTGAGTTCAGTGGGAGTTACTACCGGAAGATTGCAGTCTTGATAAGTAAGTGAAATAGCTGTGCAGTACAGACTGGGTCCAAGATGGATTGTATCAAATTATGTGGAAGATGTTAATTTGCTTAATTTAGCAAATCTTGAAGATAGTAAATTGAGAGTGTCTTATGAAGTGGTTAAAGCAGTTAAAGAGTAAATATCAGGGTCTCTTCCATGCTGAAGAGGGTGTAACATCTTTATTTTGTAGTGTTGTATTAGAAAGGGCTTTTCCTTCAAACGTGGGAGAACAGGAAGGGCATTTTATATTTGTGGAATAAAATCTCAGAGTGAAGACTCTAGAAAAATATGTGAAACCATTGATGGAACACCTCCTCTCTCCATGGATTTTTCCCTTTTTTAAAGAATTCTTGCTCTCAGTCAGGAATGATGCGGCAACTTTCCCCACTTTTCTGCCTCATTTCGTATATTCATTCTCTTTACATGGAGGGCAGTGACGGGGTGGGGCAAGGCTAGTATGCTCATATCCCCCTTGAATGGGAGTAAACTGTTGTAGGAATTGAGGATTTCATAATGATTGAACAGGACTTGGGGTAGAAATGATTGAAATGGCACTTATGACAGGATCCAGTTCAATCTCGTTCAAGGGTCTTTTCCTTCCAGGAGATTGATGATCATCTGTCTCCATTGAGTCCACTCTGTGCCACTCTTGCACATTCTTCATCATTTAGACGAGTCCACTTTTGTATTTTGCTATTCCAAATGTCTCTATGTAGTCCCCTGCTTCTTTTTCCTTCCACTGTTTTTTTCTAGCAGGATCCTTTGTACAGTATAGAGTTGCATCTAAGTAGAGTATATGATTCAAATATCTCAGGGCTTGGGGTTTTTTTTGTCTTGATGAGGTTCTTTCTTTTGTGCCATCTCTAGGACTTCAAGATTTGATCTTTTATGACTAAGGGATTTTCAACATTTTCCTTAAAAGCCACATTTCAAAGGCTTTCAGCCTGCTCTCAGCCTCCCTTGACATGATTTATATTTTGCAGTTATAAAGGAGAGTTGATGAAAGGCAGTCCTTCCTTAGCTGTATTAGGTTCCTTTTTATTATTTTATTCTAAGATTTAGATACAGGTTTGTTTGTTTTTTACTTTTTTCCTCTCTTGCAACATCGTTAAATAGTTTTATATTTACAGTAGTTTCCTCGAGGTCAGAATATTCTTATCTAAGAAGGTTTTCCTGGGAATTTCTATTTGCCTCTTTTTCATCTTCTGTGATTGTGTAAAATGTTGCCTAGCCTGGCAATGAAACGTGTGCAAGAAAACAACAAGGCTCAGAGAGCACCAAGGACTCCACATTGTGTAAAATAAACAAAATTCTTGTCTTGCTAAACAGGGACATCACTGACCATTGTTTTTATTTGTGAGGGGTCTTTATTCTTTGAGATTACCACTATTCCCTCTTTTTTATATTAAAAAGCTAATGGTATTTGTTGTTTTTATTTTCCCTACTAGAAACTTCAGATCCTCTTTTTCTTCCAGGAACACAGTATCATCTTCATATCTTAAATTGTTTATTTTCATACCACTTATTGAGAGTCCCAGTGAAGTGCTTAGTTCATCAAACATGTCTTCAGGATATGTACTTCTCCATAAAGGCCCCTGTGTATGGAGCAGCCTTCCCCAAGAAGCTAGATTAGCTCCAACATTGTCGTACTTTTGGAAGCAAGCTAAAAAGGAATTCTCCCAGAGGGCCTTTTTAATTAGTTGAGATAATATCATAGGAAGGTTTATGTTGCTGTGATTAGGTTATTGGTTTTAATTTTTATAAATTGTAATTGGGGGGCACGATGGCTCAGTGGTTAAGACGCCAGGCTTGTCATTCGGAAGGTCGGCGGTTCAAGACCCGAGCGCCGCGTGACGGAGTGAGCTCCCGCACTCGCCTCAGCTCTTGCCAACCTAGCAATTCGAAAGCATGCAAATGCAAGTAGATAAATAGGTACCACTTCCATGGGATGGTAATAGTGTTCCGTGCGTATCATGCCAACCACATGACCACAGAAGCGTCTTCAGACAGCGCTGGATCTTTGGATAAGAAGCAGAGATGAGCACCGCCCCCTAGAGTCAGACATGACTGTGGAGGGGAAAACCTTTACCTTTACCTTAAATTGTAATTACTATATACCAAGAATATTTTATGACTAATTATTCTTATATGCCACTGAGAGCCCATCATTGTGGCAGTTTTGAAATCAGATAAATAAAATGCACCTAGATATACAGTATAGAGCTCTTCCATGCAAAGGAGAATCCTAATTGGCCCCAGAATTCCACTGGCATGAAGAATCTGTTTGGACCTGTGTCAATGCATAGTTAGAGCTAGTGTGATGCAGAAAGTGTTACGGTGTTTCCTGAACATAGAAGGTCACAGAATGACTGGGTCAGTCATTGTCAGCTCAGTCTAACACAGAGTTCTGAGGGGAAAAAATGATGTAGGAAGTGCTGTTTAAACCACCTTGAGTTTTTGAATGAAGGAGGGTAGATATTATATATATAGATATTAGAGATAGATAGATAGATAGATAGATAGATAGATAGATAGATAGATAGATAGAGATATATAGATATTTGGAAGCTACAGCTGATCCAGAATGCAGCCGCGCGGACAGTTTTGGGTGTCCCAAGGAGAACTCACGTAACATCTTTGCTGCGCGAGCTGCACTGGGTTCCAGTTTGCTTCCGGGTACAATTCAAGGTGTTGGTTATCACCTTTAAAGCCCTACATTGCATGGGACCAGGATACCTAAGGGATCGTCTCATCCCCATTACTTCATCCCGTCCCACCCGGACATGCAGAGAGGGCATGCTACGGACCCCATCGGTTAAGGAGTTCCACCTAACGGGATCTCGGAAGCGTGCTTTCTCTGCTGTTGCCCCTGCCCTTTGGAACATTCTGCCCCCGGAGATCAGACAGTCCCCCTCACTCCTGGACTTCCGAAAAGGACTTAAAACCTGGTTGTGTCAGTATGCTTGGGGTCAGAAGGAGATTGGAGATACCTGGAGATGGCTAGCACCTTAGATTTGCTCTGAGGGGCCCTTTTTATAAACTTAAGAATACTCTGCCTTTGGATCCCATTTTATTCATTATATTTTAAATTATCACTTATTATGTATTTTATTTTATTTATAAATGTATATTAATGATTTAATCCTGTTGTAAACCGCCCAGAGTCCCCCTCGGGGGAGTTGGGCGGTGATAAATCAAATAAGGAAGGAAGGAAGGAAGGAAGGAAGGAAGGAAGGAAGGAAGGAAGGAAGCAAGGAAGGAAGGAAGGAAGGAAGGAAGGAAAGAAAAGAAAGAAAGAAAGAAAGAAAGAAAGAAAGAAAGAAAGAAAGAAAGAAAGAAAGAAAGAAAGAAAGAAAGAAAGATATAAATCTTACAAGCAATAATGAGTAGGGCTCCTAAATTAAGCTCTTGAGCATGCAGTTTTCTCATATAATTTGTAAAATGGAGTACGTTCTCTAATGTTTCTGAGACCAAACAGGTTTCATCTCTAAAACTCTTCTTCAGTATTTTTCCTGTCTATCCTGAATACATTGACAGAAATGGTCATCTAAATATGTACTAGGAAGTTACATAAATATTTTTTTTAAAAAAGCAAAAAAAAAAGACAATTGAAGCTGTTTCACCAAACTTTGGATATTCACTTCTCAAGATCCCTGTGCCACAGTCCTACTTCATTCAGGAAGATTTCTTAACTATTGGAGGGTTTGGGAGAAAGCTTGGGGCTGGATAAGGCAGGAAAAAAAATGTTTTGCCAACCTTATCAGTGAGCACTTTGTAGAACCTGCCCTTGTTTCAACAGAAAGAAATGGTTTAAAATAAGGTGATATTTTCAGCATCACCTCTTATTCTATTTGATTCTTTAAAATACAAGCCCCCCCAAGTCAAACCATGAGCTAAAAACATTACTCAGAGAGTTAGGTAAGAGAGAGTATCTTGTTTTTGTTACTTAAAATAACTTATGAGTAATACAGGGTGTGATCTGGAGTTTGTAACTTGTAGTGTGTTGTTGTATGGGAATAATATGTATCTCTAATTTTGTAAAAATAACAAGTAGGAAGGGTTTAAATCGAGTCATCTCTTTGTTAGCTGGTGTGACATATTTGAATATTTGCTCATGCATGGCCCTTGTATATAGTATTCCTTCAGTAATAACAGTGCTGAATTGATTTTTTTTCTCTTCCTTTCTCAAAACACCAGTACCAGGGGCCACCCAATGAATCTTTTTGGAAGGACATAAAAGAGACAAGGGAAGCACTAATTCACACAGGAAATAACTAATTTATGGACTTTATTACTACAAGATGTGGCTATGGCCACTCACTTGGATGGTTTTAAAAGGCAATTGGGTTTTAAAATTCATGTAGGACGTGTCTATGAAGAGCTATTGGTTTTGAAGACTTATTGTTATCTTTGGATTGGGGGCTATGTGCATCCAAATGACAGTTGCAGTGTGCCAATGGAGGAAGAGGGCTATGTTCCATCTGTGTTTGCAAGCACCTGGGGCATTTGGTTGGCCTGAGAACCAGAATACTGGACTCATCCAGCAGGCTTGTTCTTATGTTCTAATACAATTTTTCTTCAGTTGAAATCCTAAATTGTTTTGTTTAATACTCAGAAGTGAAAATATTTCCCTTTTGAATAAAACTATTTTCTATTCTTTTCTGAATATTCTGTAGAAAAATAGGGTTCTTCTGTTCTTAATACCATTGCAGTTAACTATAACACTTTGTAATGTCTTGATGATGCTTAGAAGTTCAGGAACACTCAAGAGTTTTTCATACTCTCCATCTGTGTCCTCTTTCACATGGACCCCCATCACATTCATTTGCAAAACCTGCTTTTAAAAATAGTTGCATATTGTGATTTCAAATTAACTGATTATCACATGGATTTGCAGGCTACTGTGTTGTAATACAAAGTACTAAAGTAATAGGCCCAAACAGGCCCAAACTCAACATTTATGAACAAACTGCCAAAACAATAAGGGGTGTTGTACCACCTTAAAGGCACGTGGAATATAGTCCTGAAGAATGTGTATTAATATGTGTATACATTGACAAACACAGGGGAGAATGGCAAATGAAGAAATGAGAGACAGAATTATCTGTAGATGGTAACGATAAAAAAAAAGTAGTTATGTGTGACACAGACATTCTTGTACTAATGAGCTTGTTAATGCACACAATGTGGTAACAAACCTTGGTTTTAAATCTGTAAGAAATAGTCTTAAGTTCCCTGATGAATTCTAGCTTAGTTGTTTTATAATGAATTGATCTATGTATTTCCTTTTCTCAAGGATGCTCTTCTTGAGGTCAAAGACAGAGTATCTTGGGGAATTGATTTGTGTCCATTTTATTATATGTAGAATTTGGATGAACTGTGCAGTGAGCACTTGCTGACAGAGTATGTCATACTGGAGAATGATGTATATATTCAATGGCTGTTGTGGGCGATATCATATGTTATTGGCCTTATAATGAGATTTGTTCTTGCTGGTAAATAGTTTTAAGTTGAATGGCTATCTGTAAGTGGGTTAGAGCTATCACCCATTGCCTGTGAAGCAGCAGTACCATTTCCAGGGTGGGCTGTAGATTGCTGAAATGGTTGAGTGGTTTTATCTGGGCAGTGTTGCAATATGTATTTTTTCTTCTTCTGGTATTTTGTACAGTAGATTATTTAAGAAAATTAGAATAGTTTGATCTGTTTTTAAACATCATGAGTGGGCATTGCAGATTAAGAAATGTTGAATTTAGATAATTTAGGTGCTGTGAAAAAATGATATCTACAAGCCTCCTATCTGGGATTTATAGGTTATGAGGATTGCCTTGGAAACCAAATGTTGCTGAAAATCAGCCAACTTATGGTCGAGGACATGATCTGTGTCTCCAGTGAACACACCAACTTTAAAGGTCAACAGGATGTGGTTGGAAGCTATTACATAGTTCTAATGATTCCAGGTTATAATGCACTTTATGTGTCAAATTTATACCTGTTACAAACAAAAGAAATCCAGTGGTTTACAGTAGTTAAATGGAACAAAAAACAACATCAGTGGTGAAAACTAATAACAAACCAATCCTCACCTTAGTAATTCATAACTACATAACGTTAGGCAAGCTTAGGCATCCTATTATTCACCATATGCCCTCCAGAATAATTCAGTTTTCAAATGTTTCCAAAAGGCAAAAACTGTGGGGCCAACCTGATTTCTGATGGAAGGCTGTTCTATAATGCAGATGCTGTCATCGAAAAGCAACAGCTATGAGCTTCCACTCCATATATGTTGCAGAAATGGGGGATCACCAGCAATTTTTCTTGGGACACACAAGTCAGGCAGGCAGATTCTGGATGGAGAAGATGGTACTACAGGTCCCTCAATGCCAAGCCATGCAGGACTTTATAGATAATGACCAGCATAGAAGCTAATAGGAAGCCATTGCAGGGACCAGAGCACAGCTGTAATGTGTTCATAGCAGCAAGTGCTAGCAAATAACTGGGCTGCTGCATTCTGGACTAATGGAAGCTTCTGAGTGGACTTTAAAGGCAGTCTATGTAGACTGCATTGCAGTAGGCCAGAGGCATAGTGATGAGGTTATAAGTTACTGTTGTAAAGTCCTCCCACTACAGGTAGGGCTGCAGCTAGCACACTAACTGAAGTTGGGCAGAATCCCCCCACCTGTCCTCTATCTGCTCACACAGCAGGTAGCCATTAGTCCAAGAGGGCCCCCATGTTACAGACCTGCTTCTTCAGGGACAGTACCACCCACTGGAGCAGACAGAGTATGTCACTGAACAAACAGCAAATCCATCATCCTGAGATTCAGTTTCAGCCTGTTTCATCCCATCCAAACCCTAACAGTAGGCTGACCAGAAGTCTCGTTTTCAACGGGACAGTCCCGTTTTTTTTAGCATTTTCCAACCATCCTGTTGTTTTCATAAAAATCTCAATTTTGTCCCATTTTTCAAACCTGGCGGGAATGGCACGGAAGGAGGATCCGAGCCGGAGCGCGGACTGGGGGGCGGGGTTTGCAGGTGGGAGCCAATCGCACAGATGGGGGCGGGGTTTGCAGGCGGGAGCCAATCGCACAGACGGGGGCGGGGTTTGCAGGCGGGAGCCAATCGCGCGAAGCGGGGGGCGGGGACCCCTGTCTTTTTCATGAATACAGAATATTACATAAGATCCCGTCCCATTTTGCCATCCTGAAATATGGTCAGCCTACCTAACAGCCTCTGTACACTGGGAGAGGACATTTTGTTTTTGGTCTGGGGTGGTGATGTACAACTGAGCAGTGTAGCATACTGATGACACTGTGCTCCAAATTGACATATGACCTCTCCCACTGGTTTCATGTAGATGTTAAAAAATGGGAGAGAGGTTTGAACTCCATAAGGGAATGGTTGTCTGGACAATCTCTGTACTCTCACCCCCACCCTCCTATTGGAACCACCCACTTCGGAAAGAGCAGAACCACTGCAGAATGGTGTCCTAAATCCCTAGCACATAAATGCAGTCCAGAAGGATAGCATGATTTCTGCCCCTTTCACACATTCCTCAATTTACTGCTTAAGGATATCAACAGCTTATTAACTCTGCCTTCTCACCAGGTAAACTGGGAGCTCTCTATGTCTATGAAGGTTCTCAGTCATCCAGGTGGAATTGTCTGTAGCTTGAATCAATCCAGTTGACATGATTTAAGCTACAGGGAGCTCTCTAGTTTTAATTACAGCTACTGAAAGAAGGATTTTCTCTTCTTAACAAGACTGAATGGTTAGATTAGTGTGGGTTAATATAGGAGAGGAAGGGACAGAAGGAATACAAGACAGCAACTCAGGGCAATAAATGGAGCCAAGTTATCTGACCTAATTTACCAATTCACCTAGGTCAGAGAAGAAATCAGTTTCACTGCCGTGGTTAGCACATGGGCATCAAACCTTTATTCTCATTTGTTCTATGCCACATATTGTTCCTCTTCCCCATGGTGTTTGGGGAAGCTACCACTACTAATATTTGAGCATAATGCAGTTGATCTTTCTGCATGAAGCATATCTTGCCCAACTTGACTCAGCTTGTTGTGCTCAATCTTTTTTTGGATCCTGATGTCCAGAGCTTATGTATATATCTGGTTTATTCATCTTTATGGAGATTATGATTAATTCTCCATTCTACTTTTCATTTATACATGCAGTTCCTCTTCTTTTGGACAGTGACAAGGCTACCTATACATGGTGAAAATACCCACAAAATTTAAAGTTCTTTAAATCCAGTATACTTGGTGATGATCTGTTTACAAATTGCAAGATGAGGTAAAGTCACTTTTACAGCACTAGATTTCCTGCCTAGAATGCCTAAGAATGGAAGAGTACATAAGTAACAAGCAAACTAACAGATTTTAAATAAAATATTTTATCCTAGGTGCAGGCATAAGAAAAGCTGATGTCCATCCAGGCTTCTCATTAATTGAGATGACAGTTGGTTGGAGGATAGTAGAAACCAGGGTACATTGTTGGAGAGTACAAGCGGGAAGTTGAACTCTGATAAGAGGGTGAATTCTTATCAGGACTCTGCTTCCTGGCAAGTATATCATGGATCTTTTTATTTTCTTGAAATCTTTGGAAATGTGTTTGCAAAGATTCCTACTTCCCAGGCTCTGACTGGTTCTAGTCTTTCTCCTTTTACTCTGATCAGGGTTGGATCTTCAATGCAGTTGTCTGACTTCTGGCCTTCAGAATTGGTTTGAAAGAGGCTTACTTGTTGACAATGCTGCTTGTCAGGGCAATTGCCCCATAACAGTTCACACCATTCCTTGGCTTTCAATTATGATTTGTTCATATTCTTTATATCTCTAGCATTATCTTTTCCCTTCCTTGAACAGCATTTATCAAAGATTATGGCACAGAGGAAATAAGCAGAACATTCTGATGTTCTAGGAGATGTAATGCTCTAACTGTAGTGAAAGCATGACTATGATCATATAGCATGCAATACCAGAAAAAAGAGGTTTTAGCATTAAAACTGTGAAAGGATTGATTGATTGATAGATTGATTATGTGTCATCAAATCAGAGACAGCTACTAGAGACACACAGATTAAATTAAGCATGGATAAACAAATATGGATGTCTGTTGTTCAGTTGAATACCTTAAGGCAGGGGTCCCCAACCTGTGGGCCTGTTAGGAACTGGTCCACGGGGCTCGTGCCTGCAAACCCCCCCTTCCGCATGATTGGCTCCCACCTGCAAACCCCCCCAGTCCACAGAAATCCCAGAAACCCCGCCCCCCGGTCCATGGAAATCCCAGAAACCCCGCCCACCTGGTCCGCGGAAAAATTGTCTTTTGAAACCGGTCCCTGGCGCCAAAAAGGTTGGGGACCCCTGCCTTAAGGGTCTTCATACATGCACCTTCCCAATAAGTACATCTGGAACTCAACACAGTTAAATCTTTATAAGGCTTAGAAAGGTATTTCATCACTTTTGAAACTCAGTGAGCCTCATGAGATTTCTTTGTCTTTGTCTTAGCCCGGAGAAGGGTGAGGGAATAGGAAAAAAGTAATGCTGCTTTCTGCTCCATTCTTATCATTTTGAGTTGTTAGAAATCCATAAACTATCCCTGCATGTGGGAAAAGAAGGCGTGGGAGGGAGAAATAGGAAATTGCCAATAGCCAGCTGATAATAGCATTTGTGGATATTTTCTCTTGTAACGTATTTAGCATGTGAAATCACCATTACGTATCAGGAACACAGTCATCAAGTAAAAATGTCTGTATAATTTAAGTTTTAGTATTCCAGTGCATTGCAATGGGACCGAGAAACGCAACTCATGGTGAAGCTAAAGACTCAAAAGCATTGATTTTTCCAAGATGGGAGAGCGTAAGAGTAAGGAGCAGATTAAGCTTCTACCTCAGGGCTTTCCAAAGTTTTCCCGCGGCGACACACCAACCGCCGTTGGTGTGTCGCCGCGGGAAAACCCGGAAGTGCCGCCATTGCGGCAGCGCGCAAAAACCCGGAAGCACTGCTGCCACTTTCGGATTTTTGTGTGCCGCCGTTGGTGTGTCGCCGCGGGAAAGCCCGGAAGCGCTGATGATGATCAGCGCTTCCAGGTTGTGTGGCGACACACCAGACTGTGTGTGGCGACAAACTTTTGTGTCGCGACACACAGTTTGGAAAGCTCTGCTCTACCTACTTCCATTTAATCCATATGTTTCATAAAACTGAACAGCAAAGTGCTACATTTGGAGGCCTGTGGCAGTGAGGAACCAATCTGCCTTCTTTCCCTTATAGAAGGACATAGGACTTTTGTAATACTCCTGGAAGTGTAGTTGATACTTAAACATGCATGCAAATAGGAAACTGCCTGCAGGGTCCAACACAGTCACAATTGACTACAAAAGTGGAAACTATATAGTGAATAGTTCAATGAAGGTATTGACTCAGCAGCAGCTATAAAAAAAAGTCAAATTCCGCGCTAGGGATCATTAAGAAAGGGATTGAAAGGAAAACCGCCAACTTTATACTGTACAGTAATACATTTTTACAAATCTACATCAGTATTTAGAATACTTGTATGGTTCTGGTCACTGAATTTGAAAAATGATAGGTCTGGAAAACCACAGAAGAAGGCACGTAAAATAATAAGGGATATAAAAATTTGCTGACAACTTTCTTCTTTAGTGAGTGGGGAAAAGCACAAAATAATCAGCTGTCCTTGACTTGATACTAACCAATAAGAAAGACTTAATTGAGGAAGTGGAAGTAACAGGAAACTAAAACTGAGTATAAAAGATAAACTCAGAGCAATGATAAATAGGATCCCACAGGAGAAGAAGCTATTGAGAAAAGGAGCTCAAGGTGGGTGGGAATTCCTAAAGAGGAAATTCTTAAAGTGCAAATACAAACAATTGCAGTAAGTTTTAAAAAATGGAGGATAGAGGAAAAAGCCAACCTTCTCACAGAAGGTCATAGGACCTCTGGGTACCACTGGATATATAGTTGGTAAGCAATGACTTGGCCAGGTTTGCACACACTACCAATTTATTCTGGGTGGTAAGCCAAAAATGATTGCAAAGTGCTCTTTAAAGTTGATGAATAAAGTTGGTCAAGCAAATAGCGAATGTGGTTAGCTGAAGTAAGTGTAAACAGATGCACATTAGGTCAACATCCCCACCCCCCACAAGTTCACGTGTTCACTTATACTGGTATTTGAACTAAGAAATTAGCCAGGAAAAAGATCTCGGATAGTTCAGTGAAGATATGGATTCAATATGCAGCACCTGGGAAAACACAAATTCCTTGCTAGAGATAACTAAAACAAGGATGGAAAATAAACAATGTAATCAGATTCTACAAATCCAAGTTATGTCTACATCTGGAATAATGTATAGTTCTGGTTGCTACCTTTGAAAAAGTAGCTGGACCTGGGAAAAGTGCAGATGAGAGCAAGAAAAATTATTTGAACACCTTCCCTGTGAGAAAATGCTAGAATTTTGAGGACCAAAAAAAGGTGGATAAGAGAGGACATAATCAATATACTACTAAAACTTTCATTCTGTTTATCTGTTTGTCTGTTTGTACCCTCAAGTTAGCCCAAATGGTGCATTATACTGCAACAGTTTTTGAATCAAGGTACTTAAATCTGCTAACTTAAAGAATGCATAAAAAGTCCAGGACCCATTACTCCTGTGGAATTGAAATGTCCACAATGTTCACACCCGTTTTATTCACAAAGTTGTGGCCATTGCAGCGTCCCCGCGGTCACGTGATTGTGATTTCCGATGCTCCCTGCCAACTTCCCACAAGCAAAGTCAATGGGGAAGCCAGCAGGAAATTGGAAGTAAATCCTGCTCCCATTGTTTTTTTGCCTGCCCCTGGTCATTCTGTTTATCTGTTTAAGTAAGTAAATATTGACTTATTATTGAAGTTCGTTTGCCACCTCACTTATTTTTCTATTTATGATATATACTGTTCTTAGATGATCACGGGACCATCCAGCATTGCAGTAAAAAAAATATGGGCAGCCTAAAAGAAGTTCATTCTGGCCACATCATACTGCACTACCTTTCTCACAAAGGATAACCCAATGGGTCATAGGGTTATCTAGTTGAGTATAAAATCATACATAGTTTGGAGAAAATACAGTAGAGACAAATCCCCTCCCTTGCTTTTCAAAACACTAGGACTAGGGATCATCCAGTAAAACTGATTAGGAGGAGATATTGAACAGATAAAAGCAATACTTCTTCATATAGCACATAATTAACTTGTAAAATTAATTGCCACAGGATGTGGTGATGAGCACTGACTTGAACAGGGCCACAACTGGGAGGGGGAAGCGGGGCATGTGCCTCGGGCGCCATGCTGGGGGGGCACCAAAATGACAAAATAACCCATGGGGGGGGCGGAATCCATGTTTGCCCCGGGTGACACAGACCCTAGTTCCATCCCTGGACTTGAATGGGTTTCAAAGGGCATTTATCCAATCCACAAGAATACAGAAGAAGGATTTATTAACGGCTGTTATTGACTCAATGATACCACCAAATAGAGAGCAGCATTGCTTCAACTACCAGTAGCAGGGGAACAATGGCTGGTGGTTGGGGAGGGGTATGCCTTCATGTTCTGCTTGCATGCTTTCCAGAGGCATTCTCTTCGATTGGCATCTGGCTGGCCATTGTGGGAAACCAAATGCTGGTTTAAAATGGATGTTGACCTAATCCAACCCTTGGACGTTTTAATATACCTCTCCTGATCTGTCCCACAAGTTAATTATGAGGGCTCAAATATACACTCGGACTTTGCTCTCCATACTATGGCTTTCTGTCCGGCCATCACAATTAGTTATTTATATACAAAACATGCCTATGTAGAGCAGCTGCTTCCTTGGCAGTTGAGGCAAGTGAGGCAAAGTCCTTTTATAAAGGGCAGCTCTGAATTAGGACATTAGCTAATAGTTCAGATGCAGTAAAGCATCTTTCAGTATATGCTACAGATTGTCCCCTCAAATTGCTTATAATTGAATTTTGAACTAACAAAGATAAATAGCCAAATATTAACACTGGGCAGCATTCCTAACATCTGTCTGCTGCTGGGTTGGACTCTTTAACCTACTGACTTCTCTGTTGCAGATCTTCTCCCGAGACTAAGGATTTTCTAAAGTAGATTTGGAGGAGGATGAAAACATTCCAGTTGTACAAATGGAAATGTGCTCATGTGACTACATGACAGCATGTGGTCCAATACTGAAAGAATCGTTTGTGCTGTTTAATATATATTTTGAATTAGATACTACTATGAGTACTTTATCAAAAGGAATTATATTTGCCAAGGTTGCCATGTTTTGCTAAAACAATGTCTACTTTTCTTTTTCCTGCAGGCCTCAGGGAAACTGTGTTGCTAACATCCTTTCTCATGGTGGTAGGCGCTGGCCTCAGATGCATACCTGTATCCAACCAAGAAACAAGGAAATGGTAAGGGATTTGGTCATGTGCTTGTTCTTTGAAGAAAAATAATAATTTATTTTATCACTAGGAAACTACAATAAATAATACATGATAAAGAGCCCAAATTATTAAGTGGCAGAATGAAAGTTTTAAATAGAGAAAAGGTTAATTAAAAGTGTTAGTCATTGCATGTAGTTGCACCAACAATTCTGTTACTGTCTCTAATATATTAAAAAAGGTGAATCCAATAAAAGTGCATAAATTCATCCCAGTCAATCTAATCCAAATAAATGTAAAAATACAATACATGTGTATTTGCCAATTGTAATGTCCTCAGTATAGTGTGTTGGTTTCATCTCTGAGAGTTCAGAAGTTCACATTGAAAAGAGAATCTCCTTAATGTATATTTGGTCTAGTCTGTTCATTAATGCTAGTATATTCTATCAGACATTGGAATACCAAGCAGATAGAAAATGAAAGTAAATGAAAAGGTTAACATTACCCCTTGGAAAACTCAAACTTTAATTTGGATGTTCATCCATGGCTAATGTTAAACCATGTTTTGATTACCTGTCTGAATTGAGCTATGTTTGCTGAACCTTTCTTACATTACTTTGGGAGATGGTTAGACCTCTGAAGGAATGCATAAATGTTAGATGGAGTTATAAATATAATGGCGAGGGAAAAATAGAACCTTGCAGGAATATATTGCAATGGTTTTGCTAGGATAATGGATAAATTGGATCTGTCATGGTCAGATCACGCCCTGGTGATCTTGGGATTCTCTTATGCCACCCCCCTCCGCAGGGAGGCTGGACCTATACGATTGGTCCGCCCCTGGCGACTGATGGACCCTGAAGGGTTTCAGAGGGAGCTGGGGGTTATACCCAAGGATCTGCTGCATGGTCCAGCGGAGGCACTGGTCACTACCTGGAACAGGGAGGCGGCCGGGGCCTTGGACAGGATCGCGCCTATGCGGCCTCTCTTGGCCCATCAGACCCGACACTCCCCATGGTTCACGGAGGAGTTGAGGGTTTTGAAGAGGATTAAGAGACGTCTAGAGCGCCGCTGGAGAAAAACAAGGTCCGAACCCGACCGAACACAAGCTAGAGCCACTGTTAAGGCCTACCTTGTGGCGGTAAGAGCGGCAAAATGGCAATATTTCTCCGCTCGTATTGCATACACAGAACGCTGCCCAACAGCCCTGTTTAAGATCACTCGGTCCCTTTTGGGGAAGGTGGGTCTTGAGACCCACCTACAGGGCCGTGCAGAGGAATTTGCTATGCATCTGCAGGACAAAATCGCTCGGATCCGTTCCGAGTTGGACTCCAGGCGTGAGACAGAGTCTGGGGAGATACCAGGGAAACGTATTTACCCAGTTATCTGGGAACGGTTTGATCCTGTTGGACCTGAGGAAGTGGACAGGATCCTTCGAGCAGCAAACGCCACCCCTTGTCATCTAGATCCATGCCCCTCCTGGCTGGTGAAAGCAGCTGGGGGGTGACATGTGGTTGGGTCCAGGCAATGGTCAATGCATCCTTGAGAGAGGGGGTGTTTCCAACTGCCTTTAAGGAGGCATTGGTGCACCCCCTCCTCAAGAAACCATCGCTGGACCCTATGGTACTGGACAACTTTCGCCCAGTCTCCCACCTTCCCTTTATGGGGAAGGTGGTTGAGAAAGTGGTGGCGCTGCAGCTCCAGAGGATTCTGGATGAAATAGATTATCTAGACTCCTTTCAGTCAGGTTTCAGGCCTGGACATGGGACAGAAACAGCATTGGTCGCACTTATGGATGATCTCTGGCGGGAGCAGGATGGAGGCAGTGCATCCATCCTAGCTCTTCTTGACCTCTCAGCGGCTTTCGATACCATCAACCATGGTATCCTTTTGGGTTGGCTCAGGGAGTTGAGGGTGGGCAGCGTGGTTTTGCGCTGGTTCACCTACTTCCTCCAGGGCCGGTCCCAATCGGTGGTGATAGGGAGTGAGAGATCTGACCCTCGACCCCTCCTTTGTGGGGTGCCGCAGGGTTCGGTTCTCTCTCCACTCCTGTTTAACATTTACATGAAACCACTGGGTGAGATCATCCGCCACCATGGGATAAGATATCATCAATATGCTGATGATACTCAGCTATATATCTCTTTCCTGGGTGAGGTAAGTGATGCTGTGACTGCCCTTTCTCGGTGCCTGGGGGCTGTAGGGGCCTGGATGGGGTCCAACAGGCTTCAACTGAACCCTGGTAAGACGGAGTGGCTGTGGATTAATGGCTCTTCCCCATCTGGGACATTATCATCTTTGGTTCTGTGTGGGGTTGCACTGCCCCAGACAGATCCGGTGCGGAATCTGGGTGTCCTCCTGGACTCACGACTCCTGCTCGAAGAGCAGGTGGCAGTCGTGGCCAGAAGGGCTTTTGCACAACTTCGTGTTGTGCGCCAGTTACGCCCATTCCTGGATCGGGAGGCCCTTTGAACAGTCACTCATGCCCTTGTTATCTCCCATATAGACTACTGTAATGCGCTCTACATGGGGCTACCCTTGAAGAGTATCTGGAAGCTTCAGCTGGTCCAGAATGCAGCTGCACGGGCCATTGCTGGTGCCCTTAAATCGGCACATATAACACTGTTGTTACGTGAGCTGCATTGGGTACCAGTTTGCTTCCGGGTCCAATTCAAGGTGTTGGTTATCACCTTTAAAGCCCTACATGGCATGGGGCCAGGTTACCTGAGGGATCGCCTCGTCCCCAATATATCCACCCGTCCCACACGATCATGCAGAGAGGGCATGCTACGGATCCCATCTTTAAGAGAGGTCCATCTGGCGGGGTCCAGGAGGCGTGCCTTCTCTGCAGTAGCTCCCACCCTGTGGAACAACTTGCCCCCGGAGGTGAGATTAGCCCCTTCGCTCCTGACCTTCCGGAAGAACCTGAAAACCTGGCTCTGCCGCCTTGCTTGGGACCAAGGAAGGAATAGTCACTCTTGGGGATGGCTAATACCTTAGAGAGCTCCTCTCCTACATTGGATTAAGTTAGATCTTTTTACCACTCTTGCCTCTTGGATTTTAATCTTGTTTTATAATTGGTATTTTTACATTCTATGTATATTTTATGTTTTTTGTTTCTATTATTTTGTTGTAAACCGCCCAGAGTCCCTCCGGTGGAGGGAGATGGGCAGTGATAGAAGTTTGATAGATAGATAGATAGATAGATAGATAGATAGATAGATAGATAGATAGATAAATAAAGGGGAAGTATGAATTAAGTCATGCTGAATGAGGATAATGGTATACAGACAGTCCTCACTTAATGACCATTCGTTTAGTGATGGTTCAGACTTACAATGGTGCCAAAAAACTGACTTACAACCGGTGATCACACTTACAACCGTCGCGTCCCCACGGTCACGTGATCATGATTTGGGCACTTGGCAACTGGTTCCCATTTATGACCGTCGCAGAATCCCATGGTCACGTGATTGCCATTTTTTACCTTCCTGGATGGCTTCTGGTAAGCAAAATCAATGGGGAACTGCGTGATTCCCTTAGCAAGCACATGGTTCACTTAACGATCGTGGTGATTTGCTTATTGACTGCTGCAAAAATGTTGCAAAATCGGGTCAAATTTGCTTAATGACCGCTTCGCTTAGCAACTGAAATTCTGGTCTCAATTGTGGTTGTTAAGTGAGGACTACCTGTACCTGATACCATCATCAAGACACAGATTCCTCCAGAAGCAGGGCTTACAAATTTGCCTATAACTGGGTTCGGTCTCTGGAGTAAAGGAGCTGTTAATCATTGAACACGAATCTTGAGGTAGTCCTAGTAAGGGCTTAAAAAAAGAAGGGATTGATTCAGGAAAAGAGAGGTGTGTGTTTGTCATATATTCCTAATTTGAATTATTGTAGCTCAGATGCCTTGTAGTAAGAAATCTTGATATTTTTATACTCTTACCTACTAAGTGGTAGTGTAACTTCTTTTAAGAAAACATCTGACACTGATATTTTGGGAGAGATGTGGACCAGTGAGGTCTCAAATTTATGCTGACTCAGCTCACTGCCATACTGAAAGAACCTGCTTTTTTCAAGAGATAGTGCTCACACACACAAAAAGACAAGCGTTTTCTCCCCCAGAATATATAAAATGAAGGTTTGTGTTTGTTTATGACATGACATTTGGTTCCCCATCGCCTCTTTCTTCTTCTTTGAGATTTTTGCTTATGAGCCTATTTTATTAGTTAATTTTGTTTATTGTAAAATGAGTACACTCTGCTTCTCAATTAAAAGCCTTAAGGCAGTTTGTCAAATTATTAAAACATTTGAGAGAAATAATAAAGTGAAGGAAAATAAAAAGTCAAAAGTAGAAGATGACAGAAGAAAAATCAGAAGCTGCTAAAACTAGAGGGAGAACCATCAACAGCTCAGCAGCTGAAGTGCAGCTGGAGGACAAAAATAAGTCTTCAATAATGAAATTTTGAAGCTATCAGGAAAGACAAGATGAAGAGGGGGAAAGGAGTGGCAAAATCTGGGCAAGTCCGAGAAAACATGCGCAGCCTTAGCTTAGATATTGACAGAGAGCATTTCCAAAGGAACTTAATAAAATGGGCACAGACCTTTAAGTTTCCCATCCCAAAATGCCTTAAAACCAAAACCAACATGTTCAATAATAATGGAAAGCTCATTTGTGTCCTGTTAAAGAATAATTTAGCGTGATATCCTAATTGAGGTTCTAACAAAATGGTATTCACAGACCGTAAGATTCAGTTTTACCCCTGCAATTAGCAATTTACAAAACAATCCAATATAACTTGGACCAATTGAGACCCTTACTATTGAGACATGTAAGTGGAATGCAAGGCAAAGTTTGGAAACCAAAACACTTTTTTTTTTGCCTTCATCCAAAGAGTTTTTGGTTTCCAAACCGTGCCTTGGATTCAGTTTATATATCTGAATAGTCCGTATATAGGTATATAAATGGATTTACAGGTAGTCCTCGCTTAACAACCATTCGTTCAGCAACTATTCGAAAGCCTTGCGAGAAGGCCGCATGCGATTTGGACAAGGCCACAAGCGGCCTTGGGAAGAAGGCCCGACGTGGCCAGCAGCTACCTCACGAAGGGCCAGGCTGGGCACACCTTGTCATGGGAGGAAGAAGACGGCAAAGGTCAGCTGGGGGTGGCAGGACGGCAGGGGCAGCAGAGCCCAGGGCGGCAGGGCCTACGGAGCACAGGGGCAGCAGAGGCGGTGGAGTGCAGGGTGGCCCAAAGGGCAGAGATGATGGGAGATAGGCGGGTGGGGGGATTTGCAGAGGAAGCAGTCCCTTACCTTACTGAGGCTCGGGGCTGGGAGGGACCAAGCTGGGAATGGCTTGGATCGGGCTGTGTCCTCGCCTAACAACCGGTGGGATTCAGTTAATGACAGCAATGGGGACTGCCGAGATTGCCATGCTAAGCGATGAGGTCACATGACGTCACGCTTTACGACCGCATCGCTTGGCAACGAAAATTCCGGTCCCAGCAATGATTGGGTTCCATGGGACTGAAAAGGGATTTAGTACTCACTTTCACTGTATCTTTTTTAAAAATGAAATCTTTAGGATTTTCAATCTTACAGGTTAAGTTCAGCATGCCTCCCCTTGGTTTGCTTTGTCCATTTTCAAAAAACCTAGTTCTGTGAACTTATAAACTGAATTTCCCAGTAGGATTTCAGAATGAATTTGATACTAAGTGGTAAAAAAACAAATTGCTTATTAGAAGAGATTTGTAGTATGCATGTATCCTACGTTTTTCTGTTGCTTTGTCTTCTGGAAATCTACTTAATTTTAAAACTTGATATTTTGGAGTGAGTTTTGTGATCTTAATAAGGTCTTTTAAAGAATAGTGCACATAGTCTGGTTCTCCATGTGTAATTACCTGTGAGGAGAGCATAAAAAATTGAATGAAGGGTGAAATTTATCACTCCCCTCAATAAAATAAGTAGCTTTGTATAATACCGTATCTTTATGACCTAGTGATTAATTTTAAGTTTGTCTGGCTATGAGTTTAATTCATTTGTTTTTAAAGTGCTTGGATTTTTGAAGCTCCAGTGAACTTCAGATTATTAATAAGTTTATTCATTAAAAGGTAGTATTCAGGGCACTGGATTACTTTCCTTCATAAAAAAATCAATAAAGCATTTGGTAGAAAAAAACTGTAGATATGTCTAATTTCTGCATAGAATGTGGGGGATAAAACCACTGATTGGTGGCATGCACGTGAATACATACACATAGACACACTTTGAGTAATACATCATTGAAAAGAACTGTTTTGTAATGGAATTTATAGATGCAGCCATTAAACAAAGATGCTTCATGGATTAGCCAAAAATTAAGCTGGCTGATTGGTGCATCTTGTGAAGGTCTTATGAATTGCTGACTCTTACAGAACAAATGTATGCACTGTATCATTAATGCACGATTTACAAAACACAACAGAAAAAACAAAGATGCAGGATATATAATCCAAAAGGAGCTGTGAAGAAAATCAGCAATCAATCAAATAACCAAAATGCCCCACAAGGGGTCTACCAACAATTCTAACTCATAGCCTGGGGATAAAGCCAGATTTTAACGGCTCATTTAAACAGGGCCAAGGTAGGGGCCATACAAATCTCAGGTGGGATGGTGTTCCAACAACGTGGTGACAGAGAAGGCCTACTTCTTGGGTCCCACCAGGCAACATTGTTTAATTGATGAGACCTGGAGAATGCCAACTCTGTCAGACATTATGGGATGGACAGAACCACAGGAGATAGGTGCTCCCTCAAATAACCAGACCCTATGCCTGGAAGACTTAAAGGGAGGTAACCACCACCTTTAATTTTACTGGAAGCCTACTGATAACAAGGGAGCTCTTGATGCAGAGGTGTTTCAGAACTGTGACCTGCCCATAACTGTCCATTCCACAAAAGAGAAGTAGATAAAAGGGGAGGAGAAAACAGAGGGGAGCCATAGATATTGAGACGTAAACATCAGTGAATCAGATATCTGCATGAGGAAGAAGCCATATTTGCCTACTACATAGCTTTCCAAAGTGTGTGTCGCAACACACTACTGTGTCTCCTGCGGTGTCCTGGTGTGTCGCACTAAAACTCGGAAGCGCTGATGGGGGGAACCGGAAGAAGTGGTACCCCCGCCAATCAGCGCTGCGGTGGCGGCAGAAGCACTGATTGGCGGGGGTGCCACTTCCCCCCATCAGCGCTTCCGGGTTTTAGTGCGACACATCAGGATGCCGCGCCGCTGCCGTTGATGTGTGTCGCCAACGTGAAAAGTTTGGAAAGCTCTGATCTACAAGCATTTGGCTTTAGGAACATTCGTTAGCTACAAAAAGTTGTACCATTAGCATACTGCTAAGTATTGATTTTAAAATGTCTTCTGTTTTATCTTAACAAGAAGGAAAACTTCAGAATTAGACCTCTGAAAATCTATAAATGTATGTGGCACGGAGTAAGGGTAATGAAAAATAGATTATAGCTTTGGTTAGTACATTGAACTAGCTGAAAGAGAGATGCTTCTTTAAAGATTTAATAATAATTTTAAGCATGTGTTAAATACACTGATTTTGCTGTCAAGTGTAGCTGTAGCAGTCAAACTAGCAGAATCCTACCTTAACCTTTTTATGTTCGTACAAATTGGCCAACCTTATTGACTGCCATCCACTATTAGTTTTTTTGTCAGAAAGAGGAATGGAAAATTTTCAGGCACTGTTCAGTAGTGGCAGTCAGCTAAAGCATTCCTCCATTTGTTTTCTTATAAATAAGATATATACTTTTTCTGGTTTTCTTGGCATAAAATTTCAGGAGGTCTCAAATTATGCCAAAATGTCTGCAGAGCCAGTTTGGTCTAGTGGTTAAGGTGCTGGGCTAGAAACCAGGAGACTGAGAGTTCTAGTCCCGCCTCAGGCATGAAAGCCGGCTGGGTGACCTTGGGCCAGTCCCTGTCTCTCAGCCCAACTCACCTCACAGGGTTGTTGTTCTGGGGAAAATAGGAGGAGGAAGGAGTATTTGGTATGTTCGCCGCCTTGAGTTATTTATAAAAATAATAAAAGGCGGGATGGAAAATAAATAAATAAATAAAACTCTGAGGCAAAATCCATGGACCCCCAAATCATGTATTAAAATGACTAAAATCTCACAATTTTTAAAAGTGCTCTGAGATTGTATGCAGTTGTACCTACCATCTGAAGAAGTTGCTACAGAATCTTCCTGTTAAGTAGCAGTTGAAATTGACAGAGGGAAGAAGTCTTTAGGTTGCTGCAGCCATTGCTAAATTGAGGGACTTGAAGTCGCATTATAAAACATTAACGGAAGTCAAAATTAGTGGTGTGCAAAGTGCAAACAATTTGAAACACTATTTCGAGCTTTCTGGAAGTATATGCTGTTTTGCCAGTTCTGGAAGTGTTCTGAGCTTGAAATAGCTCCAAAATGGAAGGGGCAGGGGGTTAATCTCAGAAAGTTTTGAAATTCAAAATGTTCTGCACATCTGTAGGCAAAATGCTCCTCAGCATATGCTTCCATCAGACTGGAGGGGAAGAGATTACAGTTTTTGGCTGGTCAGGAAAAACCGGCTAGAAGGGATTTGATATTTACCACAAAGACAGTAAAATCAGTCCACCCCCCTCAAATCATTATCTGTAATTTGGAGGGGGGAGGGGGATAGTTTTCATCTGTTACATTAAAAGAAGCTGTTGAAAATGAAGGAACGAGCAAGGGGTGCAAATGGCTGCAGACACTAGGGGCAGTTCCACACGGCAGCCTTAAGCTGCTTGTCTCCCATGTTGATACCCAGTGGAAATGAGCTGGATTAAGAAGTTGCTGTCTGGGTTTCAGGCTTGGGCAGTGATGCCGGCAGGCCTTACTCCTATTGATGGATCTCCCGATTCTTTAACCTTCCCGTCTGTGCTGGGAAAGTAATGCTAATTGCTTTCCTTTCTGTGGGTGGGTCCTTGGGAGCACGTGGTTTCCATTTGCACAAGCAAAGAAGACCCCGCAACATGGAGTTGTACTGTTGGAAGATACATTAGAGCTACTCTAGCCCAACCCTCTGCTCATTGCAGGAGTTGTTTGCACCCAGTGAGCATTTCAATGGTCCATCAGGGGACCAGTGGCATGGGTGGGGGAGCGTTCCACCATTTTGCTGGTGCACTATTCTTGCTCTCATTTGAACTAGAAAGGGAGATTGGCAAACCTCTGTTTATTTTGCCCTGGACCTTGTGCTCTGCCCAAAGAGATGTTTTCTTCCTGCCCTTGGCTTTTCAAGCCCCATTAAGAGAGCTTCCACAAGCCAAACATGTTCAGGGAAGCTGGTGCTGGGAAGCCATCTGTGCTGGGAGAGAAGAGAACATTGCTTGTTTCTCCATCGTCTTTACAATTGCCAGGAAAAGGTTTGGGGTTTGCTTACTTCCTTGCTATACTTGCCTGCATAAATGCACCCATGTGCGCGCGCGCACACACACACACACGCACACACACACACACGCACTGGATCCTTGCCTCTCATACTTCCTATTTCTTGCAGCCTTTCCTTCCCCCTCTATTGGTCATTCCCAGCCTCCTGTCCCTTCTCTGTTTCCAGGCTTTTAAGTAATCTTCATGAGAGTGATGTGAAAAGAAAAGAAAAAAGGAAAGGTCATCCACGTTACTGGTTCATCAGTGGACTGGTTCAAAAACAAAACAAAGGTTCCCTGTTTCACTAGTCTGGACGCCCAGGATGAAAGGACAGTGGAGGGAAGCAACCAGTGAGTGGAGGTGAAGGTTTGTGCCTGGCATAGCACCCACTAGCCAATTGGGGTGGAGACATTGCCTGCAAGAAACGAAGCCCAGCAGCCAGATGGCACCGTGCGATTTGTGCCTGGAGAGATTAGAAAACACTGCTTTTGATCGTGCAACAAAAAAAGATCGGCAGAGGTTGGCTTCACCCTTCGCAGTATTAGGCAAGAGGCAGGCTGAGAACTACAGCATGCATTCGCATCCTTGAGAATTGACAAGTGGGCTGTTCGCATACTGCGGTGAGCAGGATATGCAGATGAGCCCTAGGACTATGTGATGCACTTAGATTTGATTCCAAAAAGGTACTTTGGAGCACATTGGGTACAAATGTAGCATCTGTCTTTAAAGCAGCAATACCTTCTCCCAGGAACTCTGCTGCAAAGAGGTAGGCATATAATCCTGGGAAAATGCTGGAAGTGCTTTAAAGAGTTCTGGACAGTTGCTCTGTTCATGCTCCTGCATACTCTGAAGCACCATTTTGGAGTCAAATGTGAAAGACTGCACATCCCTAGCAGACATTACTACTGCAAAGTGGAAGTGTCTTTGGGGATTGGCCTGAAGATTAGCTACTGCGACAGGCTGTGTTTTTGGTGAATTTCATTCTATTTGTAACCCTTAAATGGGCCGTCTCTCTTTTTTATTTCCTCATCTGTATAGTTACCTTTTCCCCACCTCACATCTATCCATTTATTTTATTTTCCTTTTCTTGCCCTGTTTCTCCTAGAAGGAGGTAGGGGCATTTGTATATATTTGTATGTTGTTATTTATGAGAGGGAATGCTTCTGTGAGATGGGCAGCCATATAAATGTGAGAAAGAGAGAAAGAGAAGAAAGAGAAAGAAAGAAAGAAAGAAAGAAAGAAAGAAAGAAAGAAAGAAAGAAAGAAAGAAAGAAAGAAAGAAAGAAAGTGCATATAGGTGTCAGTTATGTTTGTATATAGGGTCTCTAACTTGTCAGGCAATTAATGTGAATTAGTAGTTAATTCATGGGCGAGCCAGTTTGGTGTAGTGGTGAAGGCACCAGGCTAGAAACCAGGAGACGGTGAGTTCTAGTCCCGCCTTAGGCACAAAGCCAGCTGGGTGACCTTGGACCAGTCTACCTCTCAGCCCTGGGAAGCAGGCAATGGCAAACCACTTCTGAAAAACCTTGCCAAGAAAACTGCAGGGACTTGGACAGGCAGCTGCCAGGAGTCAAGACTGACTTGAAGGCACCCCCCCCCCCAAAAAAAAGGAGTTAATAATCACACACACACATTTATTGGGTAGGAACAGGGAATTTCTAAGGTTTTGAGCTGGAGTTGGCAAGGTGGGAAATGGTATTACACAGTATTTTTTGCCAGATAATGGCTATTCTTCCTTTTGGGGGACTCCTCTTAAATTCAGGGTTGTTTTTTTTTTCAGGTAAATGCAGTAGATATTTGCAATTGAATAAAGAGCTCCCTGTCTTCCAACATCTAGTAGCTTCTTGCCTAATTGGTGACCAGACAAGTCGGCTGTTAACAAAACACTTCTCGATTAGTACAATTATATATATTGTTGGTTCATATTAAAGAAAAATTGCCCACTAAGTCATGTAAAAACTCCTTTGTGTATCTTTATCATGCATGTTTATTTTATAGACTTATTTGTGTTGTGTTGGGGAAGAAAACCCAAATGTTTGGATGGCCTTTTTTCCTCTTATCTCAATGTTGCCTGCTAGCTCTGATTCCCTATGCCAATGTCTTTTGAACTTAGATGCAACTTTGACCAAAGAAACATTTTCAGGAGGTTGACAGCTATGGTAGCCCTGCAATAACACAGTATTATGATGTGAAAGTCTGAGAAAATTTGTCATTGTGCTGCCAGAGGTCTTGCTGTATCATTATGTTGTTGCCTTTTCACTGTCAGAACGTTGACAAAGATGCCATGGAATTGGCCTGGTATTGCAGAATTTGCTTTATTGCAAATCTTTGGCTCTTGCTTGACAAGTTGTCAAACAGTTTCTAAATAAGATTTTCAGAATTGGAAGCCCACTGCATTTTGGACTCCTTAAAGTTCTCAGTAAAATAACAACAGTAAGGATGCCCAAACACACTTGAGACAAGTTATCCATGCTCAACATCAAACCATTCTGAGTTGAAGTAGTCTGTCTGTCTGTCTGTCTGTCTGTCTGTCTGTCTGTCTGTCTGTCTGTCTCTCTCTCTCTCTCTCTCTCTGTGCAGTTTAAGAGCAGTTCCTCATTCAAGTCATAGACAGTGCCTCTATATAAAAATCCTTTCTCTTTCACTTTGCAAAAAGGGGTGAATATTCTTGTGTTTTATTCCTGAAATACTGTATTATCAATAAGCAAAATTGTTTGTGGACTACCCATGATATATTGCAGTCTACATATGTTGAAAATGAATCCCAAAATATTATGTATCTTCATAAATATTTAGTGAGTATGTTTTTAATGCAGATAACATCCCCCCAAACTATTTATATGGAAATTGACATTTATTCTAAATCTACAGTATATTGGGAGGGGAAAATGTTCCATTTGCAAAAAATAACCCACCTTATGTTTTTTAAGGAGAATGAAGATTGGTCTTCTTTGACTATAAATAAATCATGATTGCTATTTGTAGTAAACTAGTATTGGATATTGTCTGTGTATATGGTTCTGTATCTATAATGCTCGTTAGATTAAAGTAAAAGGTTTAGTAAAGAACACATATTTCTTTCCTAAGGATGTGATGGCACAACTGTCCCTTCTTTTAGAAAAAACATGTGCAAAACTAAACATCATAATGTAAAGTTTTATTTTCAGAATTTTCTTTCAAATGTTGTTCTGTATTTTCTACTTTCTAAGGTTGAAATCCAGTGTGACGTAGCAGTCAAGGGATTGGGTTGACACTGGAGACAGCCAGGTTCAAGTCCACCCTCAGCCATAGAAACTCACTAAGTGACATTGGACCAGTTATTCTCTGTTAATCCAACTTACCCCACAACGTTGTTGCTGTGGGGGGAAACGGGAGGAGGGATTGCTTTGAATGTCACCTTGAGCACCTGAGGGAAAAACAGGATATAAATCTAATAGCAAAATAAAACAATACGTTCACCATTTTTTTAAAAAAAATCATGCTTGAGTGGTATACTGTATTCCGTTCCAGGAGTCTAGTTCTCCCTAGGTCCAGAGGGCATTCCAGAGGGCGTTAAAGAACTGGCCCTTCTCCCCAGTTAGGGTGGTTAGAGCCCCTTGCTGGCCGTGTGATATATTTTGTTGTGGTTGACCAGATTTGCCATCTTGTTTAATATTTTCTATTTGATTGTATATTTGTTATTATATTGTGAGCCACCTAGAGTCGAACTGGATACAGACGGTGCCTAAATCAAATAAATACATAAAAAATCAGCTGAATTTAATGTAATGCCAAGTCAGCATTTTAAAGCCATAGGTTGTTAATCATGCAATGAAAAACAATTCCACTGTGGCAGATTTGGGAATTTTGTTCCCAAGTGACCCTCAGGGAAACAGGCTGGCAAGGAATAAACTCCAGCTAGGATTTGTCCTTCTCTAAGGGAAAAAAAATGCAATAGACACTGATGGTAGTTTCATTTATTTTCTGAACCATACAAGGTAGTTAAATTCAAAGGCCTCTTCTATATTCTTTCACTTCTGAAAAACTCAAAGAGCTTACAATAGTTTCTGGAATTACCACATGGCTACTATGAGCAAGCAAGCTCTGTGTGTGTGTGTGCGCGCGTGTATGTCACAGTTAAAATAAAGATGGCAATGATTTTTCAGCACACCATATATTTGAAAAAGCAAATATAATCCTAGTCTACTCATCCTAGCCAATCTGGTAAACCATTTTTATTAGATTTTTAAATAAAAAAGTGCTGACCCAGCAATTTTTCTTCCCATTCTGCCCCAAAGACAAATAAGTGGACTTTTCATCTTGCCTTTAAGAGGCCAGCACTTAAAAATTCTGCATTGCTAACAGGTAAATATTAACACAATGTGTAATTATTACATAGCCTCTGCCCCAGGCCTCTTTACAAATCAGTTTTGGACTTGATGAAATAAAGTGCTTATTTATGTAGCTCAAAGGATATGGTGCATTCAGACATAGCTACACTTCAGCTCTTTGAAGCTAAGTTTGTTTTCTCAGTTCAATAGCTAAAAGTAAAGTTAATGCAAAATGGATGCTAAATGCAGGCCTTTGATATGGATGCCAAACTTACTAAAATAAAATAACAGCCTCTGTCTCGAGGGAAAGGTTAAGTAATTGATTATTTCATAACTCTGTTGAAATGGCCTCATATTTTCTTCCATGATTTTACCCTTAAGCATGTTACAAAAACTCTGGACTTGAACTCTCACTGCTCCCCACATTGCTTGAAATCTAAAAATAATTAAATGAAAATTGGAAAAATCATATACAAACCTAAGAGCAGAGTACAAGATACAGAAATTGATCAAAATGCTACTCTTAGTTTGACCATATTTAAAAATGCTTTTCTCTTTTGGGGCATATATAGAAGAAAATTGTCTTTCCTCATCTTTCATACAAAAGGCTTTTTACATTACCAAATCAAACTTAAATTGCAGTGTGAGACAGTGAAGAAAAATGCAGTTGCTCTTTGCTCCTTCTGGATAACAAAAACAAGGAATAAAGGGGGAAATAACATTAACATATATTTCTAATCTCAAAGCAGTTTTTAGAGTGGGTGATGGTCTATATCAGTGTTTCTCAACCTTGGCAACTTTAAGATGTGTGGACTTCAACTCCCAGAATTACCCAGCCAGCATATCCACACATCTTAAAGTTGCCAAGGTTGAGAAACTCTGGTCTATATGAAGAAATTTCAGTCTTTTCAGGCTGAAATCAGCTACAGTGATCATAAGGCACAGATGGCAGAATATGTACAGGTCTTGATGGATTCATATTTCTATATTAACCAAGGCAAATTTGGCTCTCCCATTAGTAGTAGATTACTATTTGTGTAAAACTGTATTTGAGTATCTTCTTTTATTTTTATAAGCGAAAAGCAGTTTAATTTAGATTTCACAAATCAGTGAATTGATTCAAATACATGGTAGAGAGATTTCATCTAGGCAGTTTTCAACAGTCTGTCCCACAAATATGAAACATTTGAAATGCAAAAAAGGCAGTAAAAAATAGGAAATGTAGAGATATAATGGCAGGTGTAATCCAAAATCCTCTGTTCATGGAAAAAACCTGGAGAAGGAAAAGCTGTAAATTGTATCTCTTCTACTCTGTGTTAAGCTTATCCAATCCCCAGCATTATTTCTTCCTCCACTTAAGGCTACTGGGATGAATGCACTCCATCTTCAATTGATAAACAAATAAAGGGCAAAGAGATAAGAGTTCGACCGCACTGCAGATAGAAGTAGCAAGAGTACCTAGTTCTGTCAACATTACTCAGAAAAAAGTCAGTTAGATTTCTATTTTCTCAGTGGAAACGTTTCGCTCCTTATCCAAGGAGCTTCTTCAGTCTGAGCAAAGTTGGTAAGGGAATCCTAAATATGTTTCTAGGTGGCTGTGTGACCTTACACCTGGGGCTAGGTCATGGTTATATTGAGATGTTATTTTTAAGATTTTTAAATCTCAATATAACCATGACCTAGCCCCAGGTGCAAGGTCACACAGCCACCTAGAAACATATTTAAGGATTCCCTTACCAACTTTGCTCAGACTGAAGAAGCTCCTTGGATAAGGAGCGAAACGTTTCCACTGAGAAAATAGAAATCCAGTTGACATGATTCAAGCTACAGACAATTCCACCTGGATGACTGAGAACCTTCATAGACATACTCAGAAAAAAGTAACATCAGAAAACCAAGGTATAAAGTGCTGAAAAATAGTTAATTGTAAACTTTAGTACCAATAAAGTGCCAGATAATAAATTGCAAATTTCATGCAACAGGATTGTCAAGAACTGACACTAAAAACTAACACTGGCATACAGTGACAATAAGAACTTATTACTACCACATCCTGTCTCTCAAAGGAGCAAAATAGTGCCAATCAGTCATTCAGTTTCCATGTAAAAACCATATAATGTGCTGCCATCCTATGTATTTGACATAACCCCATGCAACTATAATTTGTGTGTGTGTGTGTGTATGTATGTATGTATGTATGTATGTATGTATGTATATATTTATTTATTTATTTACTTATTTACTTACTTACTTACTTACTTACTTACTTTGTTGTTGTTCAGTCGTTCAGTCGTGTCCGACTCTTCGTGACCTCATGGACCATAGCACGCCAGGCCTTCCTGTCCTCCACTGTCTCTACATCGGTGATGCTATCTAACCATCTCATCCTCTGCCGTCCCCTTCTCCTTTTGCCCTCAGTCTTTCCCAGCATCAGGGTCTTTTCCAGTGAGTCCTCTCTTCTCATTAGGTGGCCAAAGTATTTGAGCTTCAGCTTCAGCATCTGTCCTTCCAATGAGCAGTCAGGGTTGATTTCCTTTAGGATTGACTGGTTTGACCTCCTTGCAGTCCAAGGGACTCTCAAGAGTCTTCTCCAGCACCACAGCTCGAAAGCATCAATTCTTCGGCGCTCAGCCTTCCTTATGGTCCAACTCTCACAGCCATACATTGCTACTGGAAAAACCATAGCTTTAACTATACGGACCTTTGTCGGCAAGGTGATGTCTCTGCTTTTTAATATGCTGTCTAGGTTTGCCATAGCTTTCCTTCCAAGGAGCAAGCGTCTTTTAATTTCATGGCTGCAGTCACCGTCTGCGGTGATCTTGGAGCCCAAGAAAATAAAATCTGTCACTGCTTCCATTTCTTCCCCTTCTATTTGCCAGGAAGTGATGGGACCAGATGCTTATTTACTTACTTACTTACTTACTTACTCTTTTTAATGCCATGGGGTCTCTTATGATACAACTTTTAGATATAGTTCCAAACTAAAAAGTCAAGGAAAAGTGATTTTTCTCAATAGTGTTCAGCAATCCCAGGGCAGGCCAAGATTTTACTGGAGAGTAACTGACAATCACATCATTCAAAAACCCCAGCTAGTTATTTGATTGGAACTCGTGTTTCTTTGTACTTGGCCTGATCCTGCAGTCAGAGTTGCTTAGTTTTCCCACATGTCAGAATGGCCAGCTGACATCCCAAACAATCCTTCTTGCATTGAACTCCTACTTTTTAGAATCAACTTCTGCTCAAACTACTTTGGAGTCTGATCACATGAGATTTTTTAAAAAAACTTTTTTCTGGACCTTTATGAAGTTGGAAGAAACATTGTTTTAGGTTGCAGTATACAATTTGGTTTAAATTATAGTAGTCCTTATATGGGGTTGTTTGTGTGTCTTTGTGTGTCTTTGTTTCTGTGTGTGTATGCACAGCAAGAATACTTAAGACAGAGCTTTCCAAACTGTGTGTCGCGACACAAAAGTGTGTCGCCACACACAGCGTGGTGTGTCGCCACACCACCCGGAAGCGGCGGCGCGCGCACGGCGGCAGCAGCAGCGGCGCGGGATCAGTGCTTCCACGTTTTAGTGGAGGTTGATGTAACCGCCGCGCCCGCGCGCGCCGCCGCACACCCCCCCGCGCTGCCGCACGCCCCCCGCACTGCCGCCGCACGCCCCCCCACACTGCCGCCGCCGCCGCCGGTGTGTCACCAGCGGCAGCACTTTGGAAAGCTCTGACTTAAGAGAATACTGTGAAGAGAGCTGCATATCAGAAGCAACAAAATCCCCAGGTTATATGCTCCAGCCATTGTTTTTCCTGTCCCCTTAGTGTTCTGCTTCAGGCAACAGAATATCTTCAACCAGCCAAGAGAGAGGGCACTCTACTGCATTCAGGGCCCCCAACATGATGATTATGAGACTAGGCAGTTACATAGCTCTGTCCGTTTCATTGGTTTGGGGCTTCTTGGGCTGGAAGAGCAGCAAATTTCTTTAATGCTTTTGTTCTTTATTGATCTCTTCTGTTTTTCACTTTTGATAACAAAAATGTGATGCAGTTGTCCTTCCCCCCCGCTTTTTAAGGTTCCTTTTGTGTATGTTACAAAAATGTGATATATAACATTACTACTAATGTTGCAAAAATACTGAAAATTGATGCTCTTCAATGTTCTATGCTAGAATTTGTTGTTAATTATGTTTTCATCAAAGGCTTTGGAAGTCTATACACTGTTTTCCTTTTACATAATCCAATTCTCATTTGTTTTAATGCATGGCGTAAGTGAAAATTAAAGTGAAGACATGCATAAAATGTGAAAATACCTCACGATGTAGATATTCTTATTCAAATATACAATATAGTACAAACCTTCTTTGTGATGTCCCAGTGTGAATGGCAGCGTTTGAGATTATTTCTTAGTAACAGGTTTCTCTAGTATAAAAAATAATAAAGGTGGGATAGAAAATAAATAAATAATTACTGAATACTAGTCTTTACTTGGGGGCAGGTAATATGACTCACTTGACAGTAAATATTGAAAATTCTGTGTCCTCACATGAAATCAGAGGGAGGGGGAGGAGGGGGTGGGGGAGGGGGAAGAAGCTTTATTTTAATTGTTAGGCCCACTACATCAGCACAATGATGTCATGTACTTCCTAAAAAGGTTGCTGACTTTAGTCCTTGTCTTCATGCCGGTTTTTGGAAGCACTCCAAAAATTTGTGTCAAATCTTCACAGTCTTAAAAGCCCAGCATAAAGAGAGAAATTGAACTGTCCTCCCATAGATTTTCATAGCATTCTCAGGAGTTTGTACATGGCAATTCAATCTGTATCTCTCTCTCTCTTCTGCTTTCTCTCCAGGCTAATACATGGAGGACAGCTATTAAATGGATTGGCAGGCCCAACTGTAACAAGTGCTTCTCCACTTCTCTCCACTACGTGGTTTTCACCAGATGAACGCGCCACTGCCACAGCTATTGCATCATTGATTAGTTACCTTGGCGGAGCATGTGCATTTTTAGTAGGACCTTTGGTAGTTCCAGGGCCGAATAGCACATCAGCAGTTCCACTTGTGTTTGGAAGTAGTCCTGAGTACATAAAGGACCGAATTGAGGCTGTATTGTTTGCAGGTATCTAAGAAATAATTTTATACTTTACCACAGTATGTAGTAAATATATGTAAATATTTATGTATTAATATGTATTTATTATAAATATAATATATATATATATTATATATATATATATATATAATATATATTAATATAATATAATATGTATATATTATAAATATGTATGTATTTATTAATATGTATTAAGGCGGGCCTTCTCAGCAGTGGCACCCGCCCTCTGGAATATTCTGGCCCTGGAGGTGAGGCAAGCCCCCACACTTATGACCTTCCGAAAGCAACTGAAGACCTGGCTCTGCCACCTCGCTTGGGATGGGAAGAGTGACAGCTCCTCATGGGGATGGCTTGCGCCATAGAGTTCTTTTAAATATGACATCAGAGCCTCTTGGGTTCTATATATTTTTAATTAACTTAACTTATGGTTGGTTATATATATTGTTTATTGTATTTTATATGTTTTTATATCTTTTAATTGCTAACTTGTTGTAAACCGCCTAGAGTCCCATCTATGGGGGGAGATGGGCGGTGATATAAGTTGGAGAAATAAAATAAAATAAAATAAATAAAATTTATGTATTAATATTAATATGTAGTAAATATGTAGTAAACGGGGGGCATGGTGGCTCAGCAGGTAAGACGCCAGGCTTGTCAATCGGAAGATCGCAAGTTCGGAGGTTCGAATCCCTAGCCCCGCGTGCGGAGTGAGCTCCTGCACTCGCCCCAGCTCTTGCCAACCTAGCAATTCGAAAGCATGCAAATGCAAGTAGATTAATAGGTACCACTTCGGTGGGTAGGTAACAACGTTCCGCGCACGTCATGTGGCCACATGACCGTGGAAGTGTCTTCGGACAACGCTGGCTCTTCAGCTAAGAAACGGAGATGAGCACCGGCCCCTAGAGTCGGACAGGACTGCACAAATGTGCGGGGGGAACCTTTACCTTTTTACAGTATGTCCATTTGTTATGAGTTTGCTACTGCCCTCTAGTGATTCATCTGGGAAAAATCTCTATTGTTACAAGAATAGAGTTATTAGAATTATTTGCTCTTTATGCTAAAATGCCAAACCCTAGTTGTGTGTATTAGCTATAAATTTTATTTTCCTCTTGAATGCAACCAACCCCATCTATGCAATTCACTTGGCAAACATTTTTCCACTAGAATGTGGCTGTGTTAAAATAGAATTGACCCTCCTATTCTTTTTTTTGGTATTTCACTGCCAGTTCTGTTTTTCAGACATCAATAGAATACAGACCTCATGTAAAATTCTGTGGGTGTCTTTATGTTGTAAATCAGTTTCAGGTTATTAGTAAAATAATTTCAATTTTATGTAGATTTTGTCTCACCTGATTCTGTAGATCAATAGTAGATAATTACTTTAAAACAAAAAATATTGTCCAAAGCAAAATTCAGTAGACTGATCTGATCAAATTTGAAATATCAGTTCAGAATGTTGTTTATTCGTTCAGTCATTTTCGACTCTTCGTGACTTCATGGACCAGTCCACGCCAGAGCTTTCTGTCGGCCGTCACCATCCCCAGCTCCCCAATGGTTGAGTCCGTCACCTCCAGAATACCATCCATCCATCTTGCCCTTGGTCGGCCCCTCTTCCTTTTGCCTTCCACTTTTCCTAGCATCAGCTTCATTTATTCAGTTCAGAATAAATGCTGCTTATTTTAGAAGTGATCTCACAGTCTAACAGAAGTGTACATCTAACAAGTGATTTTGTTCAGTGTGCCACCAGCTGATCATATTCTTCTCGAGGATATTCCATTCTGTTTCCCTCTCACCCTTCCTTAGTCTTCCCCACCATTACATTCTGTACCACTGAGCATCATCAGTCATCACTGAGCTATTTGAGGGCCTGTTTTTATATTATAGAAGACTTAATATGTTTCATAAACTGCTGATACCTCTATCTAATCTCTCAATAGCTCTGTTTCAGCCACCACCCTTTGGCACTTACCAACTGAGTTTTCTCTAAGTATAAATTATATTGTCTCATGCTGCTAGCAATTAAGTTGCTCTGAAGGGCAGAACTATGCATAGCACAAATGCAGTATGGCTACAAATCATGGAATTGCAGGTAATGCTTTGCAAATTATTTGTTGCAATGAATACATTCCATATGGGTTTATTTTTACAGTCTTAACAACTTCTTAATTGAATTTAGCTTGGTACCAGCATATTTGCCACATTTTTATTCTTCCCTTAATAGTCATTAACATTATATTTGAAAACAAAAGAAATTAAGCAAAAGGCTGACACAGTGAGAAGCTAAATGTTTCTATAAGAGGCTGATTAAGATCAGTTTATCTACTGATAGGCAGTTAAAGCATCTTGAGATATTGGATTGGTTGTTCGCTTAGGTTCATATATTTATAGGTTATTTCCCACAATTTTGAGCAAAAAGGCAACAAATAGTTGGAATTTAAACCCAGAAAGAAAGTAGGTCCCCATAGAGAATAAGAGGTCACAGCTATCAATATACTATAACCTAGATACTGTATGCAGTTAAGACGCCAGGCTTGTCAATCGCAAGTTCGGAGGTTCGTGACCCTAGCCTCGTGTGACGGAGTAAGCTCCCGCACTCGCCTCAGCTCTTGACAACCTAGCAATTTGAAAGCATGCAAATGCAAGTAGATAAATAGGTACCACTTTGGTGGGAAGGTAACAGCGTTCCACACGCATCATGCCGGCCACATGACTGCGAAAGCGTCTTCGGACAACGCTGGCTCTTCGGCTAACAAACGGAGATGAGCACCGGCCCCTAGAGTCGGATACGACTGTGCGGTGGAACCTTCACCTTTACTAGATTTGTACAAACATAAATTGTAACTAGAAATATGTGCAGAACAAGCACATGATTTCATTCACAGGCTACACAATATAATAACCGCCCAGAGTCCCCTATTTGGGGAGATGGCGGGGATAAATTTAAATAATAAATAAATAAATAAATAAATAAATAAATAAATATATTTATAAAAAACTATTTTTAAAAATGAAATGTTAAATTTCTAAATACTGTTTTTTTTAATATATCACACAAAAAGCTTAAAACTGAGATTTCAGTTGATAATAACTAGATAGACGAAGTCCACATTTTAAAACAGCAGTGAGAACAAGTTTAGGCTAAGGACCATATCCTTCCATGCTTTCCTCCTTATGACCTAAGAAAGTCCATTTGGGAATCAGAACCAAAATATATATCCTGTAGCCATTGATGGAGAGCAAGTTTGGTGTAACAGTTAAGCCACCAGGCTAGAAACCAGGAGACTGTGACTTCTAGTCCGACCTTAGGCACAAAGCCAGTTTGGTGTCCTTGGACCAATCACTCTCTTAGTCCTAGGAAGAAGTCAATGGCAAATCACTTCAAAAAATCTTGCCAAGAAAACTGCAGAGACTAGTCCAGGCAGTTGCCAGGAGTCAACATGGACTCAACACCCACACCTACACACAAAAATCCATAGATGTCACTTGGTTCCAGTAGCAAAGCCATATTCACAGGTATCTGAGATGGAATGCTTGTTAGAAATGTACTTGTGGTCTCAGTTGTCCCAAATATTCCTGCTTAAAGGAAAGTTCAAAGCAGTAGAGATTGCCCATATTGTAGGTATTCCACCTAGACGTTCTTCAAGTGTAAAGGTCCAGTTACTGATTTGCATTGTAAATGCTTCTGCTGGGTATAAACATAGATGGTGGCAGGAGCTGAGGTTTGGATTAGAGTTTTGGCTTGCAGAAGCTTCACTGGAGATCCCAAGGGGAGATGAGTTGAAGGCTTCATCTCTTCTCTAAAATAAATAGATCTATATGGCTTGTACTGACTTCTATTCCTGGATACCATAAAGAAAAGAAAAATATTTATACTTTTTGTGGTTGGTTTTCTGTTACATAGATTTCATTTGAAGTGAGAGTGAAGTAGCCTTCCAGATATTGCTGAACTACAGCTCCCAGCACAGCATGGTCAATGGAAGTTGAGTTCAAGAACATCTGGAGCTTACACATTTCTCTGAAGCATCCAGATGATTTGTACTTTTGTATTTAGGAAATCAAATTATGTGCACACTGATGTATTCTAGTAGATTCATAATCTGTTTGAATTCTACCTGGATTTTTCTTTTATTATTTACTTTTGTGTTTATCTTTCAAAAGTTCTTTCTCTGTACTTAATCCAATAAATTCTCAATTTAACAGACCTAATCATGAGGAAGAGGTGTTTGTTAAGGCAGAATGTCTGTTAGATCCAAATGGGTTTTTTTAATGCATTTTACATATCCTACGCATTCATAAAACAGGAATAGGATTTTAAGAATGCATATTTTACTTATGTACAACACATATAGCAGATTTTATCTTTTGCATTTGAAGTCTGCTAAAACAAGAGATTGTTCAAAGATTTATTGTACTGTTTTATTTCTGCTGGCTGGTATATCTTTCTCACCCCTTTCTTACGTTTGATATTAGAGTAGGACAGTCTCATTGCAGCTTAACTTTAACCTTATATTTAAAACCACAACTAGAATTGATCTCAATGTTGATTTGCATAGCATAACTGCATTGTTCTTTGAGGAAAAACTCAGGGAACGCTCTTCTTGTATTTCCTTTCCCCTGAAATGTTTTTTCCTCCACGTTCATTTCATTCCCTTAAAAAAAGCCTGTCGCTTTTTTCAGTGATGCAGTTAACTTATAATTAATTTTCTGCTATTTGAATTTGTGGCTTTAGTTTGCTATTAATTCTTTACATATATTGTCCCATTTAAGCTACAACTCATGTATTAGACTCCAATTTGACTCCCTTTGCTATTTTACTGCGTTTCTGAGATGAATGCCAGTTACTGCTATTGTTTATTGAAGGGAGGAATAGATGATGAGACTGACAATGATAGTACAGGGAATGAGGACTGTGATCAGACAATATTTGTATGCTCATTCCATGAATCTAGTAAGCTACTTTCCAGGTCATTTAAAGCACATTGAGAACATTTTTGGGCAATATATGTATATTTTATTATAATCTGTTTCTTTCTGTGGTTTCTTTAATTGTCTCCCCATAGAATTTGGCATTGTGGCTCTGATATTCTCTGCAGCGCTAGCTTACTTCCCATCACGTCCTCCATTTCCACCCAGCGTGGCTGCAGCTAGCCAGAGGCTCAGCTACGGAAGAAGTTTTTGTAGGCTGCTAAGGTATGTATACAGTGGCTAAATTAGTATAGGAAAAAAGCATAGTGTCTGCCTCTTTTTATTTATTTGTTTATTTATAGCCTTTATGTTATACAGTGTTCTAAAGGAGTTTATTAAATTTTGAAATTGTGGAATCTCACTTAATTAGTATGATACAATAAAACATGTAATATAATATTTATTATGTTAAGTGTGAAGTTGAACTAGTTATGGACAAGTGTATCTTATAAGAAGTTAAGGACAGAAAAAGGGGAAAACTGTGCCAAGAAAATAAAATATGCGCTACATTTGTTATGTTTCTAAAAAGTAGGGAATGGATCTGTCTATTGAGGGTGGCATACCCATGAGTGGAATAATTTTCTGTAAAACAAATTCTCAGGAAGATTAATTTATTACCCAGTCCCCTTTCTGGTGGTGGTTTCTTTGTTGTTGTTTGCATTCTTGCAGTAACGATTCCCCAGTTCTGCTCTTTCCATTATCTCCTTGCATGTCGTGAGAGTTCAAAGATGACTTCTAAATAAATTCATTGCAGAGAACTTTTGTACTGCAGGTACAAAATTTAAATTTACTAACCTTTTAATAATAATGAAATAACAGAGATTTAAATAGTAAACATGTTTCTGGTTTTTGAGGCTTTGCTAAAGCTGATTAATTATATGAAAAGCAGTCTAACTCATTGTTACCTTCTTGAGTTTTATAGTGGCACTCTAATCTACTTTATTTCCATTTCTTTATTCACCTTATCTTTCAGATGCCTTTCATTAATATTTTTCTCCCAAGCGGTTTTTTTTTTAGAAGTAATCCACTCATAGGAGAATTGCTTTTATAGTACCTGACCAGATAATGCATCATATGTATTCAGTGCAGTATAAAATAGTGCAGATTTCATAATCTTGGAGGTAAAGATATTTTACCTATTACCTTTAGGGGTAATTATTGTGTGAATATATTCACATACAGTAATATTTGTTTGGAAACTTCCCAATCTCTTAAAACTTAATGAAGGCTTAGGCATTATTGGTCAGACCAGTGGGGGTTACAGAGGAGCTCTTTTTTTTAGTTAATCATACCACATAAACTTATTTTAGACAGAAAACATAAATGTCTGGATAAACATTATATGTTTCACATCTAACAAGTGAAATTGCTTTGGATTCTGGCTTATTATTTACAAATAGCATTTTTTGCTTCCATTGACTCTTTATGGCACTGGGAGCAATTAAAATAACCTAGGAACTCTGCAGCTTTGTTTTGTTTACCGTGGTGTCTGAACTGAGATTCCCAACTAATAAATCAAAATGCGATGCCAAAGTTGTTTTTGGCATCTTATTCTTGGTTTGTTTTGAAGCATATAGTCAGAAATCCCAGTTTGGACATAATGATAAATAAATCTAGTGTTGATGGTTGTTGTGGGTTTTCGGGCTGTGTGGCCGTGTTCTGGCAGATTTGGTTCCTAACGTTTTGCCAGTAGCTGTGGCTGGCATCTTCAGAGGACAGGAGCACAGCTAGAAGATTCTCTCTGTGCCCAAGTGGAGGGTGTGTGATCCTGCTGGTGTTTATAGCTGCTGAGAGGGTGTGTGTCTTCTGTGGGTCATTTACAAGAGATTAGGAGAGGGTTCTTTGTGGTGATTTGGGGGTGTGGTGCTGTCGTGTGTGGGATTAGCACATCTATTGTGTGAGTTGTTTGTATATTTCTGTGGTTGAGTAGAGTTCGTTGACCTTTTGCAAGCTGTGTTTTTCATGACTGGCAGCCAGGTTTTGCTGATCTTTAGGCTTTCTAAAATCTAGTATTTATTTATTTATTTTTAGCCACAGATTTTCCACATAATTTCAGTTTATGTCTGAACCAGCCTTAGATTCCAGGGTGTTAGCAAAAATTATTGCACCAGTCCAAGATAGGAGATGCTATTACTGTGGTGAAGGTTATCTGCATCTTTGTCTTGTATGCAACTTGCTCAGTGTCTTGTTCTTCCTACTGTTCGTTGCATTTCCTCCAGGAGATCAAAGTGATGTACATGATTCTATTCCTTTTTTTTAAATCTTCAAAATAACTGTGAAGTAAACTAGATTGGGTATAGTGACTGACCCAAAATAAGGTTCATAATTAATGGGGATTTATTTATTTTATTTATTATTTAAATTTATATGACCACCCATCTCCCCCAAACGGATCTTCTTAAACCTGGATCTTCCAATTTTAGTTCAGTATTCTAACCACTTCATAGCAGTTCATTGAATTTGAATCAGTATCAGCACTGATGGCAATTTTGCATGATCAATATGAGAAAGAGAAACAGTATTTTTTTGTGTAGGCTATGCATACTGTTCTTTTGATGAATCTCATAAAGCAATTTACACAAAAGGATTACATTATTAAGCATTAATAAAATATTTAATAAAACACTAAAGGTAGGCTTAGGGGGAAAATGCCAAAATTTCCCTGGGGCAAGATTAAAAAAACAGATTATGGGCCTTTTTTTTTAGTTAAGTCAGTAGAAGTTCTTATACTTGTTGATGTGCATTATAGCTATTTTATAATGCACATCATGTATTATAGAATCATACTGTTTGTCTACACTAACTCTCGGCACATTTCCTTGTCTCAAACATTTTATTGAACATAGTGATATACATTGTACTTATAATATATTATATATTATATAATGCATTGTACTTAATGCCACCTAGAATGGATGATAGATACAGACAGGTATAACCAACAAAATGCAATGGGAATGTATTTTTATTAATAGGAAGAGCGTTTATCCCGAGGTCCCAGTTATGCCTCAGAAAATTCAGTTGTCATAAATCTACTGCACATAGTGGTCTTAGTAGCTGTAGCCTGAAGACCTTGAAATGAAGCATCTTCAAAGGAGCCATCACCATTCACTAGCAATGCCCCAGAACAAGGCCCCTTGTTCTAGGCTCAGGTTGACATGAGTATCTCCCATTGATGTCAGTAAATCAAGAAAACCAAAAGGATCTGAATCTACCAGAATCTTTTCCCCTGGGTTTTACATGGGGGGGGGGGGGAAAGTCAGCCACTGGTTTGCTTCATCTGCTTTCACATTGCAATCAGAGCAAGAAAGTTAGATGACAAGGAAGTAATCCTATCTAGCCTAAAACTCCTATTGTTTAATGCCAGGTCAGTTATTTCTCTCTAATTCAGGAGTTAATTCTGGATGAAAATGTTGCTTCCAGATACTCCATCTTATTTCAATGCATGTTTCTGCTAGGACCATGCAGAGATTCTGTTGGTGAACTGTCCATCCCGCTGCTTAACAGTATTTTTTCCTGAGTTAGCTTGACCTGTCTTGGGGATAGTATTCAGCTGGCCTAGACTTCTCATCCTCAGGATTTCAACATTCATGCTGAGGCTTCTCAGTCAGGAACAGCTGAGTAGTGTCTGCCACAGCAACCATGCACATACTGTAATTAATAATTTATCCCACACATACAGCAGAGCATATCTAGATTTAATATTTTGTTTGAGTGGAATTGATGATCTGAGTGTGGAGAAACCTTGTGTAGCCCTGTTGTCATAGTTGTGTCACTCTCTGGTCATCTCTAGGCTGGGTGTTAATATGAATCTCTGCAAGGCTGGTGCGTTTCCTAAAATGTCTAGTGTTCTAGTGGATTCAGATTCTTTTATTTTTCCTGATTTATTGGCTTCAGTGCGAGATTCTTATTTTAATAAGGATTTATTGATTTGAATAGTTTTCTAAATATACTTGGTGATTTTCCTGTCTCCTTAGTCAGTTACTCTGTTGAAGTCCTGATTAATTTGTGGAATACTGAAATGGCCTACATGATAACACTCTGGAACATTTTTTTCTCTTTTGCATATTAAGTCAGCCTCCTGTTTAATGAGGAGCTGAGGGCAGTGAAATTGAAGTGATACTTTAGGTGTGTGTGCCACATGTGGTCTGGCCCCAAAACACACTTTTTTTTTGGCTTGGAACACCACTTCCAGAAAGGAAGGATTAGTTTCCTGAAAACAGCTTGATCACATACAGAATGGCCATATTGGAATAGCTCAAGGAAGGAACAGAATGATTACCAACGGTTAGATCTGCATGTCCCTAATAAAGTTACATGCAGATGTATGGTTTTTTTGTTGATACCTATTTACTTTTCTGAGAGATTATCTCAGTGGTTCTCATTGTTCTTCTTGTTTCATTATTAGAATACCTTTTTAGATGATTATTGTGAAGTGTTACAGTGATTATTTTTATTGTCTCAGAAAATTATTTTATAATATGCAGTATTTATATCACACGAGAAATCAGGGAAGTCTTTTTCAATGAGGTACCACTAGAATGCTGATGAGCCTCAAAAATATTGTTTGTCATCTAACTCCAGGTAGGATCAATAATGGGTAATAAAGGTGAACAAACAGAGATTAAATACAGGTAAGATTAAGGTATAGTTGGTTAGCAGAAAATTTATCTCAGGGATTGAGATTCAACCTAGTCTGAAAAGTCTTTCTCTATTTGAAAGATCAAGTTCATAGGCTGAAAATGCTTTTTGTTTTTATTGTGCCTGTATACTTAGTGATAGTAAAGAGAGTATTTGCACAATTTTATTTAGTGCCAACTATAACTTTTTCTGAGAATATCTGATTTGACCACAGTTACCCACATTATTGTTACATCTTGTTCAAACTACCACAATCCAGTCTAAAGAAGAGCCTCTGGAAGCTTCATTTGATGAAATGTATTTGAATTATGTTGCTGACTTGAGCATAAGTCGGTTGGGGGAGATGGGCGGTAATACAAATTTAAATAATAAATAAAATTAGTAAATAATACTGTGATCTTATCACTGTAATACTGCAAGATCTATAGAGATTACCAATTACTTTCCAGACTCAACTCAAAATGTTGGTGTTAACCTTTAACAGCCTTAACAGTTTAGAGCCTGGATATCTTTTGTGGTTCTGTTTTGTTCTGACTCTATATGAACATCTGCAAGTTATCTATTTAACATAATTGTAATTAACTCTATGTGGGGCTACTCCTGAAGATAGCCTGGAACCCACAAAAGGTACACAATACAGCTTCCTGATTGTTAAGAAGATGGCTAAATAATGCAACATAATACCTGCTGCACAGGCTACCTCTGAGCTGCTGGGCTCAATTTAAGAGTCTGTAACAATAGTCTGTAAAACAGGCTGCTTAGGACTCAAGAACATGAAATATTACCAATACCATCCAATATGTCCACAAAGATCAGCTGGGGATATCCTGCTTGAGGTCTCCAAGGTGGTTTGGCTTACAATATGAGCAGTGCTTTTTCAGTGGCAGTGCAGCAGTTGCAGAATTTTCTCTTGAGGGAAGTACGCTTCATTCACTTCATTAGAAAATATGAAGGTGTAGCCCTGGATATACAGTATCGGAAAGTATTTCCACATTAGAGTTATATTTGAGAAAAATATTTAGTGATGAATGCATTCAAACTCTTTCTCCTAGCTTTATTCATTCTTGGGTTTGAACCAGCTTAGAATCTGTATATACAGTATTTTGGTTTAGACGTCTATTTATGTTACCTTTCCCTGAAAAAAGAATTAAGGATCCTGAAAAGTGGATATTCTAGGTGGTAGATAAATAATATATTGATCCTTATAAACATGATTGCTGTGAGGGATTGTGCAATGTATAACAGAAGGAGCAGGCAAATTGAAACTGCCTGATGACCCTGGAGGGAAGGAGACCGATAACAAAACCAGGTCATTGTCTTTTCCTTGGTGTGAAAAGAGTCAAATATATGGGCACAGTAAAGGACATTGTTTATGTTACAGGGTGCTAGTATCAGTAGAAAGGGCAAGCTTGGGGTCTCTTTAGAAAAGTAGAATTTAGAAGCACCGAGTCAGTTCGCACTTACTAAGGTCACTGCATGTTCTTATCTGATTCTGCATTCCAGCTGTAAAAAGGTCATGTTATAATTTATGTTGCTTTTGTATTCCGTATGTATCACTTTGGGGCTTTAGGACTCTTTTGCATTCCTTTGGCGAGGAGGCCAGAGATCACTGTAGCTGTGCATGCCAAAGAAATATACTTTATTGCATCTAGCTCCAAACTCTTTGGTTCCTTCTTTAGTGGGTGGTTTTCCCACAACATCTGTAAAATTCTTCAAAAGCGACACAAGGGTTATTCAGAAATCTTTCCAGGAAATATCTGAAGTAGGAACTGCATAGTTCCTTTAGGAAGGATCGTTGACAGATCAGTCATGAATCTTTTGTTCTTCCAAGTTCAACATTGTTTTATAACTGGATTCAGTATATCAGATCTTCCTCTATGATGGGATAACTTTTTTCGCATTCATCATTTGCAGAATATATATATGGTTTTGAATTTAACATAATTACTTCCTTTGCCAACAGATAAATTACAAAACTACTGGTTAGGAAACATGAACTTGCCATAATACCAAAACTTCCCCATGCATTCAGTGTTGATACCCACTGAATGTTGTTATTGTATCCACAATAAAGAGAAGAGTCCTAAACATTGCCAATTTACTGGAAGTGCCATCAATAAATCTTATTTAGAAATTATATACATACATTCATACATAAGCTAAAGCCTTATGTTGTCCTGCAGTTCTCAAATGAAAGCAGTTAAGCAATATTTGAACCTTTCTAAGCAGATACCAGCTTTTTGCTTCTTTCATTTACACAAAAGCTGATTCTTTGGGGCTTTTCTGTCAGCTGATGTTTATTTGATGGAATGAGGTTGATGAAAGAATTTTCCCAGCTTCCCTTTAGTGAGCATTGGAGGTGAATTGTTATTAGAAGAAAATTGTGTATCCCTCTGATTTTTTGGATCTTGTTTGCCATTTCAGCATTTTATATTAGTTAGCATTTTTTATAAATATGAAATAGTACTATTTTGCATCAAACCATCCTTTTTGGGTGTGCTATAAATATAACACTACCCTTTTGAAAAGTGTGTGTGAAAATGCAAATGAAACTATGATTCTTTCTCATATGTGTTTTGTAGGTCAGAGCCATTATTTATGTCAATAAAGTTAAAGAATTTTTAGTAAAGGGCATTTTTACAGATAATTTGCTACCTAAGACACATTTAAATTATTGGTACCTAATTCAAGGTATTTGTTTCTTGGAGCTGATTTTGTTGGATGTTTAAGAAACAGTCATATCTTGGTTGATGGATAAATAATGGAAGTTACTTGCCCAAAAATGTATTTTCTCTGTTTCTTTCATGGAAGAAAACAATGTAAATAAAATGGTTTAACACTTTTATATATGCTACTGTACCTATTATTGGTTGTCCTTAACAGCAGCATCACTGACTAATGGCAAACTTACCTTCCAGTGCAGTTGGAAGATATTTTTGTAGAAGCAGAAATAAAAAGTCAGGTGGGGAGTGGCTTCCATTACAAAAGTGATTCTCATAATTTTGTGCTTTATACTGAAGCTTTTTTCAGAAGGTCTATCACTCATGAGCACCATTTGGAGGTCTGCTCATCACTATATGTAATTATCTGGAAAAATTCCAGCTATTTCATGAGACCATCGACATCCATTTTGGCAACATGTACCCAGCCAGCCATGCTACATTTGGTTGTCTACAAAGGGATGATCAGAGAACTGTAGAGAAGTGGCATACAGAAATTGCGTGACAAAGAAAATACAAAATTATAATTGTAGCAAAAATTATTTTCTGTTGTTAACTTAGTGATTGGATAAAAGTAACACTGGTTTCTGCTGTTCCCTCTCAGGTCCAGCTTCCTTAATTCATTTTAGACAGCATCCCATATATACAGAACAATATGAAAAAAGTAGCAGACCTCAGTATATGTACTAGAATTCTTATGGGCATCCTACCTTTTCAAGATTTGGCAGAGCTATGTCTAATTCTTTGAGTGAGTGATGAACACTTGTCTCTGGAGGTTGTTCTAGTTTTGACTGAGGTATGTTGTATGAGTGGGGCACGATGGCTCAGCGGTTAAGATGCCAGGCTTGTTGATCGGAAGGTCGCAAGTTCGGCAGTTCAAGACCTGAGACCCGCGTGACGGAGTGAGCTCCCGCACTCGCCCCAGCTCTTGCCAACCTAGCAATTCGAAAGCATGCAAATGCAAGTAGATAAATAGGTACTACTTCGGTGGGATGGTAACAGCGTTCCGCATGCGTCATGCCAGCCACATGACCGCGGAAGCGTCTTCAGACAGTGCTGGCTCTTCGGCTAAGAAACGGAGATGAGCACCACCCCCTAGAGTCGGTCACAACTGTGCAGGGGAAAACCTTTACCCTTACCTATGTTGTATGAGGTATTTAGATATAATTTTGTAGAATTGGCACATAATCTCTGTATGCCCCTCCCCTCAGGTTTTGCTGTACTAACTCGTCATGGTAGTGGGGTGTTTCTGGGAGAGATAAGCAAAGTATGCTGGTATGTACACCAAGAGTATATAATTCCAGTAGTGGCACCCAAGGCGTGAAGGTAAAGCAAGCAGGCACCTATATTGGGCAGCAGCAGTATAAGAAGATGCCAGTAGAGGATGATCACTGTAGTAATAATGGCCAAGATATCATTTCATACTGCATAGAAGAATGCAATGATAAACCACTCCTATATTTTACCAAGAAAACCACAAGGATAGACAGTATAAAGTGGTTGATGATATAATGCCAGATGATAGGGCCCTCTGGCTGGATGGCACTTAATATGCTGTTGATGAAGAGCTGAGGCTCCTTTGGAGTATTAATGGTGTTTATAATGTGGCTGGGTTAAAGACTTTGGGACAACTAGTGGGCTGATGTTGTCATGCAGAAAAAGAAAATCTGAAAGTTGCAACAACTGAATTACAGTAGGAACATGGAACGTAAGAAGTATGAACATGGGAAAGCTCAACACAGTGAAAGATGAAATGAATCAACTACACGTTGACATATTAGACATCAGTGAATTGAAATGGTCTGGAAATTGATGCTTTCAGTCAGAAGATCATATTGTTTACTACTCAGGACACACACAAAAGGAGTGGCTTTCCTTTTATACGGAGGATATAAGAAATACAGTACTTGGGTGCAATTCAATTAATGATCAAATAATTTCAATTACACTTCATTATCCAAGTTTATGTTCCAACCACTGATGTAGAAGAAAAGATGTGTGACAAGTTTTATGATCAAGTTCAGTTTGAAATAGACAGAACATGCAAGCAGTTGGTTAGAGACTGGAATGCCAGAGTTGGAAATAGTAAGGAGAAAAGCGTATTTGGACTGTTTGGCCTAGGAAACCAGAATGAGGCAGAAAAACAACTTAACAATTTCTGCCAATCCAATTATCTTTTCATTGCTAACATAGTCTTCCAACAACCAAAACAACGTCTGTATACATGAATATTGCCAGATGGAGTAGATAGAAATCAAATTTACTATATCATTGGATAAGGAGGTAGAAGAGCTCAGTTGAAACAGTAAAGACGTGGCTAGCAGCTGACTGTGCAACAAACTGCTTATGTGCAAGTTTCAAGTCAAGCTAAAGGTGAAGAAGAAAACCAGCCAATTCCCACAATATGATCTTGACCATATATACACCATTTTCAAGCAGAACATCAGGAATCGCTTTGAAGTCCTGAACCTCAATGATAGAGAACCAGAGGAACTATTGAATGAACTTAAAGAAGTTGTTAAGGATGAATATTTATTTATCAAATTTCTATCACCGCCCATCTCCCTCCTCGGGAGGGACTCTGGGCGGTTTACAATAAGATAATTTATTAAAACCAGAAGGATAAAATATAAATACAATATACAATTATTAATAATTATAAAATCAGAATAAAATCCAAGTGGCAAAAGTGGCAAAAAGGTCTAACTCAGTCCATATGTGAGAGGAGCACTCTAAGGCACTAGCCACCCCCAAGAGTAACAATTTCCCTCCCAACCCCAAGCAAGGCGGCAGAGCCAGGTTTTCAGGTTCTTCCGGAAGGTCAGGAGCGAAGGGGCTAATCTCACCTCCGGGGGCAAGTTGTTCCACAGGGTGGGAGCTACTGCAGAGAAGGCACGCCTTCTGGACCCTGCCAGATGGAACTCTCTTAAAGATGGGATCTGTAGCATGCCCTCTCTGCATGATTGGGTGGGACAGGTTGATGTTTTGGGGACGAAGCGGTCTCTCAGGTAACCTGGCCCTATGCCATGTAGGGCTTTAAAGGTGATAGCCAACACCTTGAATTGAACCTGGAAGCAGACTGGCACCCAATGCAGCTCGCGTAATAGAGGTGTTACGTGTGCCGATCTAGGGGCACCAACAATAGCTCGTGCGGCCGCATTCTGGACCAGCTGTAGCTTCCGGATACTCTTCAAGGGTAGCCCCATGTAGAGATTGTTACAGTAGTCTATATGGGAGATAACAAGGGCATGAGTGACTGTTCGAAGGCCCTCTCAATCCAGGAAAGGACGTAACTGGCGCACAACATGAATTTGCACGAAGGCCCTTCTGGCCACGACTGCCACCTGCTCTTTGAGCAGGAGTCGTGAGTCCAGGAGGACCCCCAGATTCCACACCGGGTCTCTCTGGGGCAGTGCAACCCCATCCAGAAGCAAAGATGATAATGTGAATATGAAAAGAACTGAGACCAAGAAAGCAAACTGGGTATCAGAACTGACAGTGGAAATTGTCAAGAAGAGAAGAGGAACCAAAGCCAAGAAAGACAAATTTATTTATTTATGTGTCATATTTATATCCCACCCATCTCCCCCACAAGGAGGGACCCTGGGAGGTTCACAATAAAAGTTTAAAATCAGTAAAAAAACTATAAATAACAATAAACAATAAAAATATCTAATATAGTCCGATCCAAGGAATGGTAGATCTTACTTATACCATTGGTCGATAAGGCTGGTCAGGGCAGATCTAAGAGACCAGCCAACCCCAAGACTGGCTGTTCCCCTCCCCTCCCCAAGCATGGTGACATAACCAGGTCTTTAGTCTGTAGCTTGAATCATGTCAACTGGATTTCTATTTTCTTAATGGAAACGTTTCGCTCCTTATCCAAGGGGCTTCTTCAGTCTGAGCAAAGTTGGTAAGGGAATCCTAAATATGTTCCTAGGTAGCTGTGTGACCTTACACCTGGGGCTAGGTCATGGTTATATTGAGATGTAATTTTTAAGTCCTTTTATCATCTAATGGAGGGTCGTTAAAAACACCATGCTGCTGTTGAGCTTCTGAAATGGTCTTAATCTTCCTAGGCACAGAAGACAACACGGGGAGGAAGATGGGGGAGAGTTTGTGCCTGAGGCCCCCACCTCTATTCAAGGAAGGATTTTCCAAATTGGCATAAATGGATTCCTTGACCCCTCTCTCAAACCACCTATCTTCTCTGTCTAAAATGTGAACATTAATGTCCTCAAATGAGTGTCCTTTTTCTTTTAGATGAAGATAAACTGCTGACTCTGGTCCTGTGGTGTTATTTCTCCTGTGTTGTGCCATCCTCCTGTACATAGGTTGTTTGGTTTCTCCAATGTAGAGTTCAGAGCACTCCTCACTGCACTGGATTGCATAAACTACATTGCTTTTCTTATGTTTTGGAGTTTGATCTTTGGGGTGTACAAGCCTCTGTCTCAGTGTGTTGGTGGGTTTGAAATATACAGGTATGTGGTGTTTGCCAAATATCCGTTTTATCTTTTCAGACACGCCAGCCATGTAGGGAATGACCAGGTTCTTTCGTTTACTCTGAGTCTCAGCCCTATCTGTCGCTGTTTTAGGTCTGGTAGATTTAGATTTGGTGAAGGCCCAATTTGGATATCCACAGGCCTTCAGGGCTGTTCTCAGGTGCTGATTTTCATTCTTTTTGGAATCCATGGAGGTGGGGATGGTTTCTGCTCTGTGTGACAATGTCCTGATGACTCCTAGTTTGTGCTGCAGTGGATGGTGGGAGTCAAACATCAGATATTGATCTGTGTGTGTGGGTTTCCTGTAGATCCCTATTTCTAGCTTGCCACCGGTCCCAATGAGGACTTCACAGTCTAGGAATGCCAGTCTGTTGTCCTTGGTGTCTTCTCTGGTGAAGCTAATGTTGGCATCTATAGTGTTTATATGGTCCGTGAAGGCCTGTACTTCCTGGGCCTTGATTTTGACCCAGGTGTCATCCACATACCTAAACCAGTGGGTGGGCACCGTTCCCTGGAATGTGTTGAGTGCTTTCTTCTCCACTTCTTCCATGTATAAATTGGCCACAATGGGTGACACAGGAGAACCCATGGCACAGCCGTGTTTTTGTCTGTAAAAGTCACCTCTGTATGTGAAATAAGTGGTGTTAAGACACAGGTCCAGAAGATGGCAGATCTGGTTTGGGTTGAGATGGCTTCTCCTTTCCAGGGTGCTGTCCTCTTCTAGTCTCTGCCTGACAGCGGATAGAGCATGAGTGGTGGGGATGCTGGTGAAAAGGGAGGACACATCAAAGGAGACCATAGTTTCATCTGTATCCAGTTTCAGGATCTTTGCTTTGGAAACAAATTCTTCCGAATTATGGATGTGGTGTTCAGAGTGTCCAACTAGAGGTGCTAGTATGGTAGAGAGGTGTTTGGCAATGTTGTATGTTACCGAATTGATGCTGCTGACTATGGGTCGGAGGGGTGTTCCTTCCTTGTGGATCTTAGGAAGTCCGTAGATGCAGGGGATGGCTTCTCCAGGATACAGACGGTGGTAGGTAATCCTATCGATGGAGCCATCATGTTCCAATTGTTTCAAACTGTCTATTGCCTTTTTCTTGTAATTGTTGGTGGGGTCTCTTTTCAGTTTTTCATATGTATGGTGATCCTCCAAAAGTGAGGTAATTTTATTGTGGTAGTCTGCAGTGTTTAGAACCACTGTACATCTTCCTTTGTCAGCAGGTAAAATGGTGATGGTTTCATCTTTGCTGAGGGCTGTCAGGGCTCTCCTCTCTTGGACGGTAAGGTTGGGGGGAGGAGGTTGAGCACTGGACAGAGCTGCAGATATTTTAAGCCGGAGTTGTTCTGCTTCTTCAAAAGGTAGGTGGTTGTTGTGGATGGCAGATTCTGTGGCTGTAATGAGCTCCACAACCGGAACTTGCTTGGGAGTGATGGCAAAATTAAGACCTTTGGCTAGGACATCTCTCTCTGGTTGGGTAAGTTCTCTGTCTGAGAGATTTTTCACTTAATCTGAAAAATCTCTCAGACAGAGAACTTACCCAACCAGAGAGAGATGTCCTAGCCAAAGGTCTTAATTTTGCCATCACTCCCAAGCAAGTTCCGGTTGTGGAGCTCATTACAGCCACAGAATCTGCCATCCACAACAACCACCTACCTTTTGAAGAAGCAGAACAACTCCGGCTTAAAATATCTGCAGCTCTGTCCAGTGCTCAACCTCCTCCCCCCAACCTTACCGTCCAAGAGAGGAGAGCCCTGACAGCCCTCAGCAAAGATGAAACCATCACCATTTTACCTGCTGACAAAGGAAGATGTACAGTGGTTCTAAACACTGCAGACTACCACAATAAAATTACCTCACTTTTGGAGGATCACCATACATATGAAAAACTGAAAAGAGACCCCACCAACAATTACAAGAAAAAGGCAATAGACAGTTTGAAACAATTGGAACATGATGGCTCCATCGATAGGATTACCTACCACCGTCTGTATCCTGGAGAAGCCATCCCCTGCATCTACGGACTTCCTAAGATCCACAAGGAAGGAACACCCCTCCGACCCATAGTCAGCAGCATCAATTCGGTAACATACAACATTGCCAAACACCTCTCTACCATACTAGCACCTCTAGTTGGACACTCTGAACACCACATCCATAATTCGGAAGAATTTGTTTCCAAAGCAAAGATCCTGAAACTGGATACAGATGAAACTATGGTCTCCTTTGATGTGTCCTCCCTTTTCACCAGCATCCCCACCACTCATGCTCTATCCGCTGTCAGGCAGAGACTAGAAGAGGACAGCACCCTGGAAAGGAGAAGCCATCTCAACCCAAACCAGATCTGCCATCTTCTGGACCTGTGTCTTAACACCACTTATTTCACATACAGAGGTGACTTTTACAGACAAAAACACGGCTGTGCCATGGGTTCTCCTGTGTCACCCATTGTGGCCAATTTATACATGGAAGAAGTGGAGAAGAAAGCACTCAACACATTCCAGGGAACGGTGCCCACCCACTGGTTTAGGTATGTGGATGACACCTGGGTCAAAATCAAGGCCCAGGAAGTACAGGCCTTCACGGACCATATAAACACTATAGATGCCAACATTAGCTTCACCAGAGAAGACACCAAGGACAACAGACTGGCATTCCTAGACTGTGAAGTCCTCATTGGGACCGGTGGCAAGCTAGAAATAGGGATCTACAGGAAACCCACACACACAGATCAATATCTGATGTTTGACTCCCACCATCCACTGCAGCACAAACTAGGAGTCATCAGGACATTGTCACACAGAGCAGAAACCATCCCCACCTCCATGGATTCCAAAAAGAATGAAAATCAGCACCTGAGAACAGCCCTGAAGGCCTGTGGATATCCAAATTGGGCCTTCACCAAATCTAAATCTACCAGACCTAAAACAGCGACAGATAGGGCTGAGACTCAGAGTAAACGAAAGAACCTGGTCATTCCCTACATGGCTGGCGTGTCTGAAAAGATAAAACGGATATTTGGCAAACACCACATACCTGTATATTTCAAACCCACCAACACACTGAGACAGAGGCTTGTACACCCCAAAGATCAAACTCCAAAACATAAGAAAAGCAATGTAGTTTATGCAATCCAGTGCAGTGAGGAGTGCTCTGAACTCTACATTGGAGAAACCAAACAACCTATGTACAGGAGGATGGCACAACACAGGAGAAATAACACCACAGGACCAGAGTCAGCAGTTTATCTTCATCTAAAAGAAAAAGGACACTCATTTGAGGACATTAATGTTCACATTTTAGACAGAGAAGATAGGTGGTTTGAGAGAGGGGTCAAGGAATCCATTTATGCCAATTTGGAAAATCCTTCCTTGAATAGAGGTGGGGGCCTCAGGCACAAACTCTCCCCCATCTTCCTCCCCGTGTTGTCTTCTGTGCCTAGGAAGATTAAGACCATTTCAGAAGCTCAACAGCAGCATGGTGTTTTTAACGACCCTCCATTAGATGATAAAAGGACTTAAAAATTACATCTCAATATAACCATGACCTAGCCCCAGGTGTAAGGTCACACAGCTACCTAGGAACATATTTAGGATTCCCTTACCAACTTTGCTCAGACTGAAGAAGCCCCTTGGATAAGGAGCGAAACGTTTCCATTAAGAAAATAGAAATCCAGTTGACATGATTCAAGCTACAGACAATTCCACCTGGATGACTGAGAACCTTCATAGACAACCAGGTCTTTAGGTTTTTTCTAAAGTCCAGGAGAGAGGGGGCTGATCTTATTTCAGGAGGAAGAATATTCCAGAGGGCGAGGGCTACCGCAGAGAAGGCATGCCTCCTGGACCCCGTCAGATGGAACTCTCTTACAGTCGGGGCTCGTAGCGTGCCCTCTCTGCAGGACCGGGTGGGACTGGTTGATTGAACAGGGATGAGATGGCTCCCTCTTCGAGCAGGAGTCGTGAGTCCAAGAGGACCCCCAAGTTACGCACCAGTTCTGTCTGGAGTAGTGCAAGCAGTAGTTTCCCTTGTGATACTCTATGGAAGCAAAAGTTGGACTTTGAAGAAGCAAGATAGAAAGAGCATTGACACTTTTGAATGTTGGTGTTGGAGAAGACTCACGAGAATACCATGGATAGCCAAGAAAACAAACAAATGGATCCTAGAACAAATGAATCCAGTGTTCTCACTTGAGGCATAAATAACTAGGCTCAAACTATCATACTTTAGACACATTATGTGAAGACCTAGTTCTCTGGAGTAGTTTATAGTGCTGGGAAAGATGGAAGTAAAGAGAAAAAGTGGATGCCTAGCAGCAAAGTGGATGGACTCAATTACAACAGTGCTGAGTGTACTGTTGGAAGACCCAAAGGTTGGAGAAGGTCTATCTGTGTAGTTGCTAAGAGTTAATGACATGATGGCTCATCATCATCATCATCATCATCAATCTCTGTATGCACCAAATATAAAATATTTGAATCTAATGGAAGTACAGTATGTATTATGTTTGTGCCTCTGAAATATTGTCTGCATGTTTTTACTTCACATGGTTGTAGCATAATGAACTTTGAGCTCATTTTTTATATATATCAAATTGATGAAATATTTGTGGCTTATGGGTGTCTAGTGTAAGGCAGATTTTCAAATTTTGCACCGTATCCAAATACAAGGAACAACGGGGTTGGGTTACTTTGTACAACCATTAAAATTACATGTTGAGATCAGATTACTGGAGAGGAAGCATAGTTTATCCGTGTGCAGTCTTTCTTTAAATTTGTTCCTTCCATGTGGATGCCTTTTCCAGGCATCTAATAAGTTGTGGCATACTGTATCCTTGCTCTGCCTGAAAGGCCACAGATTTACACACAAATAATGACTTTGGAACCCCAGCTCGGATCCTCAGCCAGTTTGCCCTTTAGAGCAAACGCCCTCCCGACAGCCTGCCTTACAAGCTATGAATGTACAGGAGGGTGAAGGGAAGAAGGAGAGCAAAACACTACCTGATACCATCACCCAACTGTATTGCAGTCCATATTTCATGGGTGATTGAAAGGAAGAACCTCTCAGAGAGGGAATAGAGCCAGTTTGGCCTAGCGGTTAAGGTGCTGGACTAGAAACCAGGAGACTGAGAGTTCTTGTCCCGCCTTAGGCATGAAAGCCGGCTGGGTGGCCTTGGGCCAGTCACTCTCTCTCAGCCCTAGGAAGGAGCCAATAGCAAACCAGGAGACTGAGTTCTAGTCCCGCCTTAGGCATGAAGGCCGGCTGGGTGGCCTTGGGCCAGTCACTCACTCTCAGCCGAACTCACCTCACAGGGTTGTTGTTGTGGGGAAAATGGGAGGAGGAAGGAGTATGAGGTATGTTTGCCCCCTTGAGTTATTTATAAAAATAATAAAGGGATAATACATAAATACATACTGTACATACATACATATGGGGCAGCAGGCAGGAGTTTATTCTTCATTTTCTGTTCAGGCTGACGTACAGTTAAAGAACTGAGATGTGTGTGTCATATAAACAGTAAATGAAATTGAAAAATGTTGTTTGAATGCACAGCTTTTATCAGTTACTGGACTGGTTCTCATTGTTTCTACATGTGGTAGTACTCAGATAGTTCAGTAAAAAACCAATGTAAATTCTGTCAACCATAAAACAGAACAGAAGCTGAGCTCAAAGTTTGAAGGAGAAACATGTTTTACAAATTATATCTCTGAAATGTGGTTAATCCTTTTCAAATATGAAAACTGAAAGCAAGAGCCCGTCAACAGCAACATTAAGTAAAACAGCAAAATATTGTATTAATTGGTTTTGCCTCAGCAGATATGCTTTAATTGTTCGCAGTCATGTTCCTGAAGTGAGCCAAAGATAATTTAGACTAAATTGCCTATTAGAATGCTGTACTATCCACTTGTAGCCTCCAGGAAAATCTACATATATCACTCAGTGTTACTAGAAAGAGAACATTATTTCAATACGAATGCTGCTTCATAGCTCCAGATAAATTAAGCAAAGTTTCACCAACTATAACTTTATGCTGCCCAATTTAGTGCCTTTTGTTTCCTTGAGGATTCATAGAAGGAGGAAAGTGTTGCACTGAAATTTGATTTCTTACTGTTGGCAAACCTGTTTCTATTTTTTTACTTTCTAGTAATCCCCGGTTTTTGATGATTGCTCTGGCCTATGCAATACCACTGGGTGTTTTCTCAGGATGGTCTGGTGTTCTTGATTGGATATTAACTCCAGTTCACATAAGCCAAGTATGTGTATATATGTATTTTGCTTTATTTATCGTTTGCTCACAAAATATTGGTTTTGTGATTTAGAACTAAAATAACAAGCAGAATGAATGATATCCTGTGAAAGTTAAAAGTGGTCTTGTAGAACTTGGTTCAAGGTATATTCGAGAGCTGCTTCATATCTGAATATTCAACTTTGGAAAAAGCTTGAACCTTGTTTTGTTGGCCTCAAGGAGAGAGATAGTAATTTCAAATTTCATTGCTGGTTCACAAGTGTGAATTTGAAAAACCAAAGCTTTTCCATTAGCATGAAGAAAAAAAAAGAATAATTAGAGTGCCTTCATAGTTTATTTACTTAGAGGAATTCTACATAAAAAAAAGTTTAGCCCAAGACTTTTTCACAAGCTACCCTCACACACAACCAAGCAGGCCTATTTGCTTCAAGTTTCTAGAGAGATGTGGACAGGGAAAAATTATATACTTCTCCAAAGCCCCAGCTGGATGCTCTACCACTCCCTTTCAATGACTAGGACCTCACTGTCTTTCAAACTTTATCTAAGGCCTAGTCTAACTCTGTCATGATTTATCATCGTCTTGTCATCCTGCATTTTTGATCTTAGCAATCACTTGATCTGTCCAGTGACAGTGTTCCAAAAGCTCCCCAAGATCTTCAGTGAGCTCAGTTTTAATAAGACCCATTTCTGCCCTGCCTAACCTCAGTCTCTCTGGTATGTTTATAAGCAAAATCAGCTCCATGTTTCTCTCCCATGTATCTCGTTGGGGGAGTTCCCCATTGGGGGAGATGGGCGGTTATATAAATTTAAATAAATAAAAATAAAATAAATAAATAAATCTCACACTCATCCATAAAACTGTAATTGGGATGACAAGAGGTTCTAATTGTAAGGTAAGGACATTATTTTATATTATTATAATAATATAATTTATATTATATTATTTTAAGGACAACCCTGTCTATTCCAATATTATGCCTTACCACCAAGGTATTTTACATGAGCAAAAGCCAAAAGTTTCTGAGGGCTGCCATGTCAACACTGGACCTTTTGAAATCAAGAACCTCCCAAAATACATATTAGAGGTAGAGCTTTGTAGAGGATTTTTAATCAAGAACAGGGTGAGGTAGAGGTGTCCATCTAACTGAAATTGAGCTAGAAATCACCTTGAATGGCTTCAATGCTGTGTTTGTGTTTTGCCTCAAGTTGGTGCAAATAGTAGTATTTTCAGGATATTAAAAATGAGTAGATATCATAGGATGAGAAAAAGAGGAAAAAATTGGTATCACTGCCCACTGGTTTGACATGGGCGGCTATACAAATTGAGTGAGTGAGTGAGTGAGTGAGTGAGTGAGTGAGTGAGTGAGTCTGTTGAAATGGGTGTTTTGAGAAAGTTAAAGTGGCAGAAAGATAAAAAAACTTATCTATCTACAGATCATATTCATAATATGTTACAATGAAATTGATTGGGAGTAGATTCAGGGGCGTCTGCAGGATCTGATGCTTTCATCGAATTGTCACACCCTTGCAATGTAAGCTCTACCCCTTTTGTACGTACACACAATGTCACGATGCACATATGAAAGGGACAGACTCCTCCCTCACCCTGTGGATGCCTCTGAATAGACTGAAGTCAAACTAAAGGGAATATTTCTCCATTCACCAAGTGTGTTAACTTGTATTTACTTTCTGAAGAGGGGATGATGTCTGCTTCCTTAGATGGTTTAAAAAGAGATTAGACAAATTAACTGATAATAAATCAGTCAATTGCTAAATAGAAACTTTTTTTTCAGAGCTGTACTCCAAAATAGTTATATACAAATAGCAAATATCAACCAATTACCTTCTGTGTTGCTAAAAACAACATTGTATTTCTTTATCTTGTTTTTTTCCAGGTGGATGCAGGTTGGATTGGATTTTGGTCCATTGTAGGAGGCTGTGTTGTTGGCATAGCACTAGCAAGGTAATCTTTTATTTTCCTTCACTGAAATTGTGTTTTAGTTATAAAACGACACCCCCTGAAATAATTTCCTCTCATCCATGACAATTGTAAAAAGAACAAATCATTTTCTATAGGTTAGAAATATGCTCGTCTTCTATCTAGAGTAGTAATTTGTGTGGTTCATCATTTTTTAAAGTCCGTGAATGCTGAAAATTCCATTTGTTCAGTCATCAAACTAAGCAGGGCGTATTATTGTGTTTGACAAAGGTGGAAGAACACTTAGATAGAGTAATGAAGGAACCATTGGTATTTTACTCCTGTTTGCTTTCATCTCTTCCATTACAGTTGTGATTGATTCTTTGGGAGAATTGGATATTATGGGGATGGTTTGAATGTTACAGTGAATTATTTAAAGATCTTGTGAGAGTCTTTCTAGTATTTCCATTAACGTAAGCAACTGGCTATGTGTGAGTTGTGAACTTCTGAATATTAGCAACAGCAAAGTGCTTAATACAAAAGAAGTTTAGAAATAGAGGATGTTACAATGACTTCTGACAGCTATAATTTTGCTCCCAAATTATATTAGTCATATAAATTGATAAGCTTAATGAACTCTCATGCAAAAATAAATTAATACAGTTAACAATCTAAATAATATATGATTATGATCAAATAGTGAAATCATGGCTGAGTAAACCACATATCCACAAGATGTGTATGCCCGCATGGAACCTTTTTCTGCATTTCACAAGAGTAAGCCAGCTAGAAATGTTCATTTAACCATACCTTCTCTTTCCTTCCAGATCAGATACTATGATTAATTTTTCCAAGCTGGCTAGGATCATAAGCCAGCTTTAAACTATGATTTAAATTTAGCTTGTGAATCTTATTTTATTTGGAAGCTATTGATTGTAGTTCCTCATCTGGATATAATGGGAAGTAGTGACTAAATGTAGTTTTACTGGCTCTTTTCCTTGCCCAAAGAGAGGAGTGAAATGGCAGGAAAGAGCTTATATGGGATTCAGTGCCACTCATGTAAATGCATAGCTTAGCTTAAGGGTGGCCAACTGCAGCCTGCTTTTTGCTCCTTAGTGCCCTCTACAAGCATAAGAGCTGGAAGCTGCCACCATAGTTTCCCATCACACTTTAAAACTGTGGTGTAAGCCTGAAAATGGATATATCGCAATGAAAGATTTAAAAAAAACCCTCCCCAAAGTCACATGACAAAAACAAGCCCTACCTACTAGTTGATGTGGTCCTTCCCATTTTATGGTCCTCAGCTTCCCCTCCAATTTGAGGTCCATGGCCGCAAAAGGATGTTCTTCCCTAGCTTTGCAGAACATTGTCTTGGAACTGAATGTGCTGAAACCCACATTCCAATAACTGGGAGCTGCGAAACTTTCCAGAGCAACATTTTGCAGCATGGCATATTTGACAGACACAAATAACTAATTTTAAACTATAAAACTCTTTGTGGGTTTTTTGTATGTGTCTGTCTCCTTTTTTGAATGTGTCTGTCTTTTGAGATTATTTTCAGAGGTCTACCCAGGAGCTATCCTTAGAAACCCATTGTGTGCCCTAAAAGGCCTATTGTTTAAGCATCAAAAATAAATTAAATTAAATTAAATTAAATTAAATTAAATTAAATTAAATTAAATTAAATTAAATTAAATTAAATTAAAAATAGGTGGGAGTTTTAGGTATGTATGCTGCCTTTTGCTGACAAAAAATAAAGGCAGGATAAATCAAATAAATATCATATTAAGCATTTCATTTTCCCGTGTTTTTAATGACTAGTTGCTGCTTTACATTTTTGTTTCTTCCTTTCTGATTGTTGTGTCTTTGTCCTTTTTCATCAGACATTGATCAGACTTTTTTTTTCAGATTGTTAAACTTTCAAAACGATGATTCATCATTTATTTTGTTATTGCTTGTTTTAGTTTATGGTTTTAAGCCCCTTGCATTCTTTTGTATTGGAACATGAAATAGGAATGCTCTAAATATATTAAGTGGGGCGTAGTGGCTCAGCGGGTAATACGCCAGGCTTGTCGATCGGAAGACCGCAAGTTCGGAGGTTCGAATCCCTAGCCCCACATGACGGAGTGAGCTTCCGCACTACCCCAGCTCTTGCCAACCTAGCAATTCGAAAGCATGCAAATGCAAGTAGATTAATAGGTACCACTTCGGTGGGAAGGTAACAGCGTTCCACGCGCGTCATGCCAACCACATGACCGTGGAAGCATCTTCGGACAACGCTGGCTCTTCGGCTAACAAACGGAGATGAGCACCGGCCCCTAGAGTCGGACACGGCTGCACAAATGTGCGGGGGGAACCTTTACCTTTAAATATATTAAGTAAACATATGATTCAAATGAATTGATTTGATTTGATATATTGGACTTGATGGCTGTGATAATGTTTACACTGAGATAATTTTAAAGTGGCTCATTATATCACATGGATAACATAATATATATTAGGCTATGATTCTTGTTATACTGTACTGCACTAATTCTGTAATTGTCAAGGTCTTTTTTCTATCTCGGTGTCAACAGAACTCCTTTAAGATCTGTGGTCTGAGAAACTCATGCAGCCCTCAATTTAATTTCATGTGACCCTCAGCCTAATTTCCAAAGCCTTCTGAAAGTTCACATCTGTTTCAAGAGCTATTTGTCCATTCCCTGGTCTCTTGCAGTTTGTGAGAAAGAGAAGAGCTTGTGGGAAGAGAAAGAACTTTAAGAGTGAAAATGAGGAGTTAAAGAAAACAAGTCAGGGAAATCATGCAGATCATGGTTTCTAGAATCCTTCCCAGCCCGGTTTTCAGCACTGACCATAGGGAGCATCTGCATTTTCTTCTGCGGAACAAAGTAAAAAGGGATGTGTGTGGGTAGTGGGTACGTGTATGAGAGAGAGATTCTGCTTTCCCTTGTGAAGCACTTCTGGGTGTTTCTGTATAATGTGTGCCTTGAGACGCACAGGGTGAGTCCTTATGCTCTGGTCAGAAGGCCAGGAGGAGGAAGGGAGGGAAGCATCGCATGGAGCAGTCAGCAGTATTCTGGGATGCTCCCAAACATCTATCCCATAGAGATGCCTGGGAAGAACTTTATTCTGGATTTTTTTCTCCACAGCCCCAAGCTGAATGTGGCTGATTTTCAAACTCAGTCTTTCTTTTGCTAGCTTTTCCTAGACAAACCAAGTCTGGTCCCATTGGGTTGTGTTTTCAGAGAGTTATCCTGCTGATGGATGGACAGACGGAGTTCTGAACTCCTTTATATAATTTCCTTTCAACATTCCATTGGACTCGAAAGAATAATAATGGCACTTTAGAAAAAGAGGCACTGCTTGCTTCATTCGCAGTCTCTGTTGGCCTGAAGCCTTGAATAAATTAGCCACGAGGAAATGCACACTTCACCTGAAAAACGGTTGCTTTTGACATGTTTTTAAGATCTGTTTAAATGCATTTGCCTATATTAAAATTAAAAATATTAACCTGTTAATTCCTGCTGCTATATAGCAACAATTCTGAAATAGGACTTTTTAAATTATTAAGGCCTGATATGTTTTATGTTGGCTGGGAGTAGCTAGACTTACTTTACAGATTAGTAATCTAAGTTTACGGAAATAATGTAAATACATTACACCTAAGTAGAAAAATATAAGCACCATGTCAGATTTGGTGGTAAACTGTAAGGGTTTATCATAGCTCCAGAGATGTGCAGAAAGCTACAGTGCTGCCTAATTTCAGATATCACAAGATAAATCCTGTTTTTTCTTTAGGGGTTCTTACTACAGCAGCCCTCTGTTGTATGTATGTAGGTGTGCATTTAATATAAAAATTAAACAGGGAAGGAGATGTAAGATTGCTAGGAATAGTTGTAACGGCACAGCTTCCTTCTTTGTTGAAATAAGGCGGTTCTGACAAAATGATAGGTAACTAGGTGAAGATTTCCATTTTAGAGGCTGTCTCACTCATTGTTCTGTAAAGATTGTAATCAGTTTACATGAACAGTCAATGAGTTTGGTAACCAAAATATATACACTCAATCCTCGTTATCCACACATTCTGTTTCCGTGGATTTGTTTATACGCTTCTATAAAAGTGTAACCCATTTTTCTTCAAATGCCTTCTCAACACAACTACAGTATATCCGGCCATGCACAGTAGGGAAAAAAGTCTGAGAGCCTTACTGCGCAGCGCTGATATGAGCTACACCAGGGTTTCTCAACCAGGGTTCCATGGATCCCTAGGGTTCCACGAGAGGTCACTAGGGGTTCCCTGGGAGATCACGATTTATTCAAAAAAATGTTTCAAATTTGGGCAACTTCACATTAAAGAGATAAGTTTCATTCTTTATTTTCAGTTTAAGAACACTGTTAATGCATATATATACAGGCCTACACATGAAACAAATATAATAATTTTGTACCTTCTGGCCTGTATTTGAGCCTGAATGTGCAGGGGTTCCCCAAGGCCTGAAAAATATTTCAAGGGTTGCTCCAGGGTCAAAAAGGTGAGGAAGGCTGAGCTATACTAAGGGAAACCACATTCTTGTGTTTGTGATATTTATTATGTTAACAGGTCTCCACGTCGTTCTGATTATAGATCATATGCTCTCACTAGGAACAATGCTTCAATAACAGTGGTCTCCATTTTCATGGGGGTTTTGAAGAATGTAACCCTGCAGATAAGGAGGATTGAGCATATACTGAGTCTCATACTTTTCCTCCTTTACACACAATGAAAACTGGAATTTTAAAGCTTCTGGTCATGGTTTTAACAACCTGCGGGTATCTTTAAACTGCCAGCTCAAGATAATGCCATACTTAAATTCTTACCACAGAAAATGTTGGATTATTCTTATATCAAAATGCGACTAGTATAGTTGGCTGCAGATTTCATATACTTTTTTTTTAAAAAAAAATCAATGTCCTTGTTTTAGAAAATTACATCTTTCATTGTTACTGTTGCAGTGCTATACCTGAAAGTATAAACATCTAGAAAATTAGAGTTGCTTATTTAGAGTTGCTAAATGAGATGTCTGGTGGTTGGAGAGCAGAGCTCTTCGATAAAACACTCAAGAAAATGGAATTAAGGGCACCGAATTACAACTATAAATACGTGGAGCCCCCTTATCGCTTTAAGTCAGCAATGTCTTGTTTCACATTGATTTTTCTTTTACTCTGTTAGGGGATCTTTTATACATAGGATAGCTCTTTCTCTTTCTTGTATATTATATTGTGCTTTTCAGCTGGAGAATCTTGTAATGGGTGGCCATTGTTTTTTAGCTTTAGGATGATTCTACTGAAGGTTTGCGAACGGAGTTTTATGTAAATCTTGACCTTTTGAGGGAAATCAATTGCTTAAACATGTAGCTCGACTTTAGTCTCAGAATATCCTTTTAATGTCTTTTGTATCTGCTAAAAATGGTTTCCAATTCTGTAGCAATGCATTCGTTTTTGTTGACTCCAGCACTTCAAACTTTTCGTGGTTTTAATAAAAAGCTAATAGCCTCTTGCTAAATGCCTCTTTCTGACTGAAAAATTACAAAATTTTCAAGCATAGGATTTTGAGTGCAAAAAGAGTGGCGATTTATCTCTTTTGATGGATGACTCCCTTTCCTTAGGCCTATTCAGCAGTTTATCTATATAAAATTAAATCAGTGTCTTTGCTGACTATAATCTGCTGAAAGTTGTAATTAGGAAAATTAGGTAATGATTCTTGTCAAGTCTGACAGGCTCATGGATTGCAGTGTTGGTCCTGTGACTTGCAGGCAGCTTGGTATATATTCTAATAACTCAAGTGTGGAGGCTGGTTTTTTTCTTCTAGCAGCTGCTAATTTGGTAAGTAGTTCAAGGGTTTCCACTTACGAATCTAGTGGGGATTTACTCCCTCCTCCTCTCTGACTCCAGTCCCAGTTCTTCCACCACCCACTGCAATAAAATTGCAATATAATTTCACTCAACTTGTGAGCATTATTTACTGGCTAAATGCATTCTATAAAGGACACTACATTTAAACCTCTTTCCAGTTGGATGGTGCTGAAGCTATCATTTGGATGTCAAGCAATCTCTGCACCTAATAGAAATGTTTGTGCCTGTGGTACAAAATTATGCCTGTCAAAAGGAAGGCACAGTTGGAAAATAAGCTCTCAAATTTCATTTTGTTACCAGTAGTATATGGTGCCTTCCTCCACATGAGATTTATGCCACTCTCCTAACTCCAGACCAGGAATTTGAGATAATTTATATGGCATGTTTATGATTGAAGAGCCTTAGATAGTTTAAGCGGCTGGCGGGTATTGTATCCTTTTGTTAGCCACTATAGAATGAAGCTGATTTGGGTTGGGGAAGAAAAAAAGTAAACTTTGGATAGTGATACTCACTTTTTTTTTTAACTTAAATTGCACAGCATTGCAAATCAACCAGATTCATTCTTTTTCCCCCCATGGCATTTTTCTTGTCATATTTCATAATGGTCAGAGTTATTTTTCAAGTTTTGTCCTTCACAGCTCAACGTTTCCTTCAGCATTAAACTACAGCCAAGTCAAAATGCAGCAACTTTGTAACATAGGGTAATTTCTATAGCAATAAGGAGAGGGGTTTACAGATTTAATTAAACTGTGAACTAAAGGATACATATAAAGTGACATTTTTAGATCATGAAATACTGGTCCAAATTTAAGGGGTGACAGCAATATGTTCCTTGGTGTCCTGTGGTAGGAATTCAACTGCTTTCTCAGTGGAAACTCAAGGTCAAAGGCTATATTGCAATTTGTTGGGGGGGGGGGGAGGGAAAGAAAGGAACGACAGAAGTGATAAACTGTGTGAGTGGAGAATAAATTAGAACTAGACCAATTCTTCTGAATGTTAGATGCTAGATAGAAAAAATAGCAGAGTGCTGTCCTTGGGGCATATTATTGGCCTCAGTTGGAATGCAAGACCTGGTCTGAAATGGCAATTATTAGTGCCAGTGTGGCCTGAAAATATTATTTCTATGTGTGTAACGTTAACAGGAAGAGAAGACATTGACTTCACACATACAAATATTTATTTTATTTTATTTTATTTATTTATTTATTCAATTTATTCCCCGCCCATCTCCCATACAAGGGACTCTGGGCGGGTCACAACAATCAAAGTTAAAAACAATACAATAATTTTAAAAAATACAATATAAATAAATAAAATACAAGATGGGGGACGTAGGGAACGTAGCATAGTGTTGCTACGGGGCTAGCCAACCCCAAGAGGCACTCCCGCCTCCGTTGTCCCAGGCCAGGTGGCAGAGCCAGGTCTTAAGGGCCTTCCGAAAGGTCAGGAGGGAGGGGGCCAGTCTCACCTCCGGGGGCAAGATATTCCATAGGGCGGGCGCTATCGCAGAGAAGGCACGCCTCCTGGACCCCGCTAGATGGAATTCTCTTGTTGAGGGGGTCCGAAGCATGCCCTCTCTGCATGCACGGGTGGGGCGGGCTGACGTTATTGGGACGAGACGGTCCCTCAGGTACCCTGGTCCTATGCCATGTAGGGCTTTAAAGGTGATCACCAACACCTTGAATTGGACCCGGAAGCAAACTGGCACCCAATGCAGCTCGCGAAGCAGAGGTGTTACATGGGCCGATCTCTTGGCCCCCATAACTGCTCGCGCCGCCGCATTCTGCACCAGCTGAAGCTTCCGGATACTCTTCAAGGGTAGCCCCATGTAGAGCGCATTACAATAGTCTATACGGGAGATGACAAGGGCGTGAGTGACTGTTCGGAGGGCCTCCCGATCCAGGAAAGGGCGTAACTGGCGCACAACTCGCAGCTGTGCAAAGGCCCTCCTGGCCACGACTGCCACCTGCTCTTCGAGCAGGAGTCGCGAGTCCAGGAGGACCCCCAGATTCCGCACTGGATCCGAGTGGGGTAGTGCAACTCCACCCAGAACCAAAGATGACAACTTCCCGGATCCAGGGGGGCCGTCAATCCACAGCCACTCCGTCTTACCAGGGTTCAGTTGAAGCCTGTTGTTCCCCATCCAGACCCCCACAGCCTCCAGGCACTGAGATAAGGCATTGACCGCATCACTTACTTCACCCGGGATGGAGATGTATACCTGGGTATCATCAGCATATTGGTGATACCTCATCCCGTGGTGACGGATGATCTCGCCCAGCGGCTTGATGTAGATGTTGAATAGGAGAGGAGAGAGAACCGACCCCTGAGGCACCCCACAAGTCAGGGGTCTCGGGTCAGCTCTATCCTCTCCTATCAACACCGACTGGGAACGGCCCCGGAGGAAGGAGGCGAACCAGCGCAGAACCACGCTGCCCGCCCCCAACTCCTCGAGCCGTCCCAAAAGTATACCGTGGTCGACTGTATCGAAAGCCGCTGAGAGATCTAAGAGAGCAAGGATGGACGCACTCCCTCCATCCCGCTCTCGCCAGAGATCATCCATAAGCGCGACCAATGCGGTCTCTGTCCCATGTCCCGGCCTGAAACCTGACTGGAAGGGGTCCAGATAATCCGTTTCCTCCAGAATCCTCTGGAGTTGCAACGCCACCACCTTCTCAACCACCTTTCCCAAAAAGGGAAGGTGGGAGACTGGGCGAAAATTGCCCAGGATGGTAGGGTCCAGGGATGGTTTCTTGAGGAGGGGGTGCACCAGTGCCTCCTTAAAGGCAGCCGGGAACACCCCCTCACTCAAGGACGAATTTATAATCGCCTGGACCCAGCCACATGTCACCTCACTAGCTGATTTTACCATCCAGGAGGGACATGGGTCAAGTTGGCATGTGGTGGCGTTTACAGTCCGGAGGATCCTGTCTACTTCATCAGGCCCAACAGGATCAAACTGCTCCCAGATAACATGGCAAGTACGGGCCTCTGGCATCTCCCCAGATCTTGTCTCACGCTTGGAGTCCAACTTGGAATGAATCTGAGCGATTTTGTCCTGCAGATGCTCAGAAAACTCTTCCGATCGGCCCTGTAAATGGGTCTCCCCTTGCTCCTGACCCAAAAGTGATCTTGTAATCTTAAACAGGGCCGTCGGGCGGCATTCTGCGGACGCAATAAGAGCGGAGAAATATTCACGTTTCGCCGCTCTTACCGCCACAAGGTAGGCCTTAACTGCGGCTCTAGATTGTGTCCGGTCAGATTCAGTCTTCGTCTTTCTCCAGCGGCGCTCTAGACGTCTCTTAACCCTCTTCAAGGTCCTCAACTCATCCGTAAACCACGGTGAGTGGCGGGCCGAACAGGGCCGGAGAGGTCGCACAGGCGCGATCTTATCCAGAGCCCTGGCCGCTTCCCTATTCCAGGCCGCGGCCAGGACCTCCACTGGACCGTGAAGCAAGTCCTCGGGAATAACCCCCAGCTCCTTCTGAAACCTCACTGGGTCCATCAGTCGCCGAGGGCGGACCAATCGAGTAGGTCCCACCTCCCTGCGGAGTGGGGCAGCAGAAGAGAGTCTCAGGGTCACCAGGGCGTGGTCTGACCATGACAATGGGGAAAGATGTAACTCTCCCCTCAGATCACATTGCCACTGCTCGGACAAGAAAACTAAGTCCGGGGTGAGACCACTGTCACGAGTCGGGTCACGAATAATCTGAGACAGGCCCATAGCTGCCATGGTAGCCATGAACTCCCGGGCCGCCTCCGAGGACCGCCCCAGGGACGGCAGATTGAAGTCCCCCAGAACCATGAGTCTGGGGAACTCCACTGCCAACCCCGAGACAGCCTCGAGCAGCTCAGGCAGGGAGGTCGCTACGCAGCAGGGAGGCTGGTACAGCAGCAACACTCCCAACTGTTCTCGTAAGGAACAGGAATAGGAATTCTTACGACATGTACAATAATAGAAGCCACAGAATAAAAAATGAAAGACCATATCAAAACTAAAGTGAAAGAGAGATGGGCAGGGATTGAGGACAAATTGAGGACAAATGAATATACAGCCTTGAACAGATTGGGATAATTTAAAGTGGCTTTCTCCAACTGTGTGTGCTTAAGAAGCTGGGATCATAATTCCCAGAATTCTCAACCAGAATGGCCTATAGCCAGACATATATAGGGGTGTGTGTGTGTGTGTGTGTGTGTGTGTGTGTGTGTGTGTGTATATATATATATATATATATTATATTTTTACATAACTGTTTCAATAAAAGATAACTATATTTCACTGTAATTGTTCATCCATAATTTATTTCTATAGGCGACATAAGGTCTTCAACCCACTGGGTAATTAGGGCCATAAATTTGTCTTTCCATTGTTGAAGAACTAATCTCTTGACAATATTAAGGGCACGGAGAATCCATTTCTGTTGTCCAGTTGTCTGTTTCCCTGAGGTAGGTATGTAGTATTTCAAAAGAATGTGTGCATCCAAAAATATTAAACTTTAAATATCTAATTACTTTTTCCTAGAACATAGCAGCTTTAGGACATTGCAAAACATGTTTTATTTTAGTTGCATCTCCAACAACATGATGATTTCCTCATTCTGTTTTCTGTTGTGTTTTCAAATACAACAAGGTCCAATAAGTTGAAATATTATTTTTTCTTGTACAAGCTGCAATGCAAGATCTAATGAGGTTTGGGGTATTGAGGTTACCACATGATCCTGTTGTTTAAGCTAAATAGGGGTCTACATGTCTCCATCATGAGCTTCAATTTCTTTCCAGAATATCCCAGCTCAGAGATACAAAGAGTCTTCATACAAAGAGTCTCCATGTCAACATATTCTTTATTTATTTCCAGATATTTTATTTAATGTATATCCCACTTTTCATTCAGGAACTTAAAATGGGGTACTCTCCTATGTTTCTTCCTACAACAGCAGATAGGGCTGAGAGAGTTTCACTGGGCTAAAGTTACCCAGTGTAAACTGCTTGCTCATATGACTCTAGGAAGCTTATAATATGTAAAATTAAAATGTCCCTTAGAAATCAATAAAAACAGTTCATTATAATGCAAGCTGGTAAATTAATGCAAGCTGATAAATTGCCTTCTGTCATTCAGCTCCCAAATTCAAAGATCCTATGCCCTCCAAGTGGGCACAAAGTCAGAAGACTTCCCTTTTCTGCTCAGGAAATGTTAGCTTTATGAGTCTAACCACTTTCTGAAGCTGTATGAACAAGGGACCTAATAAAGTCTGGAACAAATAAAGCCTGAGCCACACTTATGCTTTAAGGGTGTGGTGAACAAGGGTTCAGATCTATAGTATTTGGAAGACAGAATCTGAGCCAAATAAAAGCCAATTTGGGCCACCTTTGAGCTAGAAAGAATTGATTGGAGCCATGGCTTGAACTAATATATCTTCAAAGGGACCATCTTTGACCATCTTTGTTGAAGGACCCATGACCTGAACTTTCTTTAAAAATCCATATAGGGCTTCTCTCTATTGAGCTGCAGTATGAAGTTGGAATGTGCTTTAAGTTCATGAAACAACCTGATGAACAATCAGTCACGGAGAGATTATTTTTGTTGTTTATTCGTTCAGTCGCTTCCGACTCTTCGTGACTTCATGGACCAGCCCACGCCAGAGCTTCCTGTCGGCCGTCACCATCCCCAGCTCCCCCATGGTGGAGTCCGTCACCTCCAGAATATCATCCATCCATCTTGCCCTTGGTCGGCCCCTCTTCCTTTGGCCTTCCACTTTCCCCAGCATCAGCATCTTCTCCAGTGTATCCTGTCTTCTCATTATGTGGCCAAAGTACTTCAGTTTTGCCTTTAATATCATTCCCTCAAGTGAGCAGTCTGGCTTTATTTCCTGGAGTATGGACTGGTTTGATCTTCTTGCAGTCCAAGGCACTCTCAGAATTTTCCTCCAACACCACAGTTCAAAAGCATCTATCTTCCTTCGCTCAGCCTTCCTTATGGTCCAGCTCTCACAGCCATAGGTTACTACGGGGAATACCATTGCTTTGACTATGCGGACCTTTGTTGTCAGTGTGATGTCTCTGCTCTTAACTATTTTATCAAGATTTGTCATTGCTCTCCTCCCAAGAAGTAGACGTCTTCTGATTTCCTGGCTGCAGTCAGTGTCTGCAGTAATCTTTGCACCTAGAAATACAAAGTCTGTCACTGCCTCCACGTTTTCTCCCTCTATTTGCCAGATATCAATCAAACTGGTTGCCATAATCTTGGTTTTTTTGAGGTTTAACTGCAACCCGGCTTTTGTACTTTCTTCTTTCACCTTCGTCATAAGGCTCCTCAACTCCTCCTCGCTTTCAGCCATCAAAGTGGTATCATCTGCATATCTGAGATTGTTAATGTTTCTTCCAGCGATTTTAACTCCAGCCTTGGATTCCTCAAGCCCAGCATGTTGCATGATGTGTTCTGCGTACAGGTTGAATAGGTAGGGTGAGAGTATACAACCCTGCCGTACTCCTTTCCCAATCTTAAACCAGTCTGTTGTTCCGTGCTCTGTTCTTACCGTTGCTACTTGGTCGTTATACAGATTCCTCAGGAGGCAGACAAGATGACTTGGTATCCCCATACCACCAAGAACTTGCCACAATTTGTTATGATCCACACAGTCAAAGGCTTTAGAATAGTCAATAAAACAGAAATAGATGTTTTTCTGAAACTCCCTGGCTTTCTCCATTATCCAGCGGATATTGGCAATTTGGTCTCTAGTTCCTCTGCCTTTTCTAAACCCAGCTTGTACATCTGGCAATTCTCGCTCCATGAATTGCTGGAGTCTACCTTGCAAGATCTTGAGCATTACCTTACTGGCATGTGAAATAAGTGCCACTGTTCGATAGTTTGAACATTCTTTAGTGCTTCCCTTTTTTGGTATGGGGATATAAGTTGATTTTTTCCAATCTGATGGCCATTCTTGTGCATTTAATTGGGCATATCTTCCCCTATCACTGTTGCCTTTTGCTTTCCTTCTTTCTTGGGCTACTTCCAGTGTCTCAGCAGACAGCCATCTTGCCTTCTTGGTTTTCTTTTTCTTTGGGACGTTTTTTGTTGCTGCCTCCTGAACAATGTTGCGAACTTCTGTCCATAGTTCTTCTGGGACCCTATCTACTAAATCTAGTCCCTTAAATCTATTCTTCACCTCCACTGCATATTCCTTAGGTTTATTAGTGAGCTCATATCTAACTGATCTGTTGGTCTTCCCTATTCTCTTTAGTCTGATTCTAAATTTTGCAATAAGAAGTTCGTGATCTGAACTACAGTCAGCTCCAGGTCTTGTTTTTACCGACTGTATAGATGTCCGCCACCTTTGGCTGCAAAGGATGTAGTCAATCTGATTTCGGTGTCGACCATCTGGTGAAGTCCCTGTATAAAGTCGTCTTTTAGGTTGTTGGAAGAGAGTGTTTGTTATGCACAGTGAGTTGTCTTGGCAAAATTCTATCAGCCTATGTCCTGCTTCATTTTGTTCTCCCAGACCATGCTTCCCTGTAATTCCAGGTGTCGTTTGACTACCCACCTTAGCATTCCAGTCTCCTGTAATGAAAATAACATCTCTTTTTGGTGTATTATCCAGTAGGTGCTGCAGATCCTCATAGAACTGATCTACTTCTGCTTCTTCAGCATCTGTGGTTGGGGCGTATATTTGGATCACTGTGATGTTAAATGGCTTACCCTGAATTCGAATTGAGATCATTCTATCATTTTTTGGATTGTATCCAAGCACTGCTTTAGCCACTTTATTATTAATTATGAAGGCTACTCCATTTCTTCTGTGGCCCTCTTGTCCACAGTAGTAGATCTGGTGGTCATCTGATGTGAAGTGGCCCATTCCAGTCCATTTCAGTTCACTGACACCTAAAATGTCTATATTTAATCTTGACATCTCCCCAATAACCACATCCAATTTGCCCTGGCTCATAGATCTTACATTCCAGGTTCCTATGGTGTGTTGATCTTTAGAACATCGGATTCGTCGTTCACCACCAGCACCGTCGGCCGCTAGCCGTCCTTTCAGCTTTGAGCTAGCTGCGTCATCACATCTGGGGCTAGTTGAACTTATCCTCTGTTCCTCCCCAGTAGCATTTTGACCATCTTCCGACCTGGGAGTCCCATCTTCCGATGGTATACCGACATATCTCTGGCTGTACTGATCCATTTAGTTTTCACGGCAAGAATACTGGGGTGGGTTGCCATTACCTTCCCCAGGGATCGTATTTAGTCTGACCTCTCTGCCACGACCTTCCCGTCTTGGGTGTCCCTTCACGGTTTAGCTCATGGTTTCATTGAGGTGCTCAAGCTCCAGCACCACGACAAGGTAACGATCTCCTTTGCTGGAGAGAGAGAGATTATACTTTAGGAGAAATAGTTTGAAATCTTGAGTAGAGAAGGTAGTGCACCTGCATTTTTTCATAATTAAAAAGAGGAATTAAAACCGTTTAATTTATCTTTTCATATAGCAATATGATTATTGACTGCAAAGTCCAGGGGGGGGGGAATGGAAGAAGCAGGAAATTAGTAATGCTTTCATCTAACCACCTATGAATATAATATCAATTTTGATAGGTAGGCCATAGCACGTAAACAGCAACCAGTGAGAGTGCTAAGGAAAAGTAATAAATGGGATTCAGGGGTGACATCAGAAACTTAGTGGCCAACTAGATCATGAGACGGCATGCCTCTTTCATTAAAAGATACAGTTGTCTATAAATTTTTCATTCATTGGCGATCACTCGTAGCCGAGTAAGATTGTCTTCCAAAGGTAAAATTTTAACAGTGGATCCGTAAGTAGCTGTAAAGGCCAATTCTGGATCCGCACAACCTCCCACAATGAGGGCATAGGTTTCCGGGTGGGAGTCGGTCATGATGAGGGTTTGCCTGACGCGCCTTCCTTTTAGCTCTTTTCTCCCTTTCGCCCTGTACTCGTGCTTCTTCAAAGTCCGTAGCGCCTTTAATAAAGACTGACCTCCAATTGAAACGCTCATGAGTTAGGGCTTCCCAGTTCTCAATGCTGATATTACATTTTTTTAAATTAGCTTTGAGAGTGTCTTTGAATCTCTTTTGCTGTCCACCAATATTCCGTTTTCCATTCTTAAGTTGGGAGTATAGTAGCTGCTTTGGAAGACGATGGTCAGGCATTCGAACAACATGGCCGGTCCAGCGAAGTTGATGTTGGATGATCATTGTTTCAGTGCTGGTGGTTTTCGCTTCTTCTAATACATTGTCTATAAAAATGCTAATGTTAAACAGGGAGCAGCTGTTTCTTCTTGATGATACCAGATGTGATTCTGAATTCTTTTTAACCCTAGCCTTTAATCTCTCACTTAAGATGAAGAGGCTGGTCATTCTGGTAAAAAGAATAGAGTTGGCAAAAGTTTGATTTCAATATGCTTTTTTCTGATTTGCATTAATATTAATTATGTCTTAAGAAATTTCCAATTTACCATTTATTATGACCTAATTGGTTTAGTAAATTTTGTTGCAATTGTTTTATTTGATTAATAATTTTACCCTGTTGTGATTCATTAAGCATTTAATTATAATGTGATTCATTCATTTTGATAATTTTATATTATGTTTTCACTTTTTCTCTGATGTATCATCAGTTTGCGTGTTATTCCAATAAATTTTAAATTGGGTTATCCTTTTTTGGTGCAATCCTAATTCAATGGTCACTCTTCATTGGTTCATTAGAGCAATCCAGGATAAATGGCTGAAAGAACCCAGGTTTCTCCGAAAGTGGGTGAAAATGTGGAAGTGGGTATGCCAATACATTTGAGATCAAACTTTATACCCAGCCCATTGAATTTATCAGAAATTCTGTGAGAAAAGGTGATGTTGAGCTCAGAAAAATAGTATTAAGCCATTTATAATGCTTCAGTATTTGGGAGAGAGAGGTTTAATTTTCATTATTCAGCAACATGTTTCAAGTTCTAAGACATTTTTTCTAAGGCATGGATAAAATAAAAATAAAACAAAATCTAATTATAGACTTAGCTATATACAGACTCATCTTAGAAACTCAAAATTATCACATATATTGTAACACATCTTTGTATCTATTGATGCCTTCCTAGAACAAAATACCACATCAGAAAACACTATTTTAATAATTCTGTCCTAGCACTTTAGCTAATGTATAATTTTTTTCTCATAGATTGTGTGAATGATTTTAAAATTATGATTTATGTTTCAGGTTTGCTGATTTTATCAGAGGAATGCTGAAACCTATCCTACTTCTGCTTCTGTCAGGAGCAACTCTGTCATCCTTTTGGTATACTTTGACATGTTTAAAAACTGTCATTCACCTTCCTTTAACTACAGGTATGTTAATCCCAGTTTCCAGCTTTGTCAAATATTTGTTTCAATGATGGCTTTCCAGTATGCAGAATACTAGGAAAATGTGGTTGTGTAGTTCACTATAAAACTTTAAAATATAAATTAAACTCAGAGTCATCATTCTGCCCCAAGAGGAAATTGGGAAATTACTTTTTCCCCCCCGTCTCAAACCACCAGTACTTTTCAAGATGTATTATAAAACCCTTACATTTCCAAAGCCCATTGCAGGATAACAAAGATGACTCCTATCAGAAGTGAACTTCAAAATTAAGCTGTACATGTGAAATCCAATTGTAGGAACTCCTTGAGTGGTGCCTTTAAATTTCTTACACTAAATGAGCTTTGTAGCCTGTAATTTTACTTAGTGGTTTAAAGCAAGAAAGGGGGAAATTTTAAGTTCATTAAACGGAAGTGTCTTTGACAAGGCTTTTAAGACTGCTGTTAGTTAATTGCAAACATTGGTTAAAGAAAGTGATTAATGATAATCCTTAAACCCAGCTGGCTTGGAACTCCGGTAGATAATTGTGTGCTGTGTTGTGTTTTGTGATTGTATAGTATATGGTGCTTATCTAGAATCTGGAAACATAAGCATGTGCAGAAATAACAAGCTGTTATGAGCTGTTTGTAATATGGTGAACGAATGAACCTTGCAATTTTCCTTTGCTTGTTCAATTACAACAGCTTTATATCTAACACAAGCCTTATATCTAGAGTACAGTTTGTCTATAGTAATTCCAAATTTTATATAAATCATATATGCTTTGTTGATTTGGAGTTCAATTTACCAACATTTCTGAATTTTCTTTGTTTTATGTTTTGATACCAAGTCTTATTTCCTGCTCCCCTCCCAATTAGATTTGTTGATTGTACAACTTGCTTGAATTTGTTAAATTGGCCTTTTTTCTGTACTCTGTCTGTACAGGTAGTCCTCGCTTAATGACGGTAATTGGGACCGGCAACTCTGTTGCTAAATGACATCGTCATAAAGCGCAATGTCACATGACTGCGCCGGCAGTTCCAGTTGCCGTCATTAAGCAAATCCCACGTGGTTGTTAGGTGTGATTTATTTATTTATATTTCTAACTTATATCACCGCCCATCTCCCCCCACAAGGGGACTCTGGGCGGGTGATGTCGTGTGCTTGCCATTTGCAACCTCCTGCCGGCTTCCCTGTTGACTTTGCTTGTTGGAAGCCAGCAGTGAAGGTCGCAAATGGCGATCACGTGACCGCAGGTTGCTGCAACCGCCGTAATTGTGAGCCAATTGCCAAGTGCCTGAATCGTGATTATGTGACCACAGGGACGCTGCAACAGCTACAACTACAAGGAATAATCATAAGTCCCCTCATTCACTGCCGTCATAACTTTGAACAGTCGCTGAATGAGTGGTTGTTAAACAAGGACTACCTGTACCTGTTCTTCTAGGGCTGGGCAGCCCTTCAGACTTGATTTCCAAAAGATGCTTTGGAGCTTGTGAGAGTGTGAATGATGTCTCTTTAGAACTCCCAAAGCACTGGTGTTTTTTCCCTCGTCTGTGTGGTAGCTGTGGAGGATAACTACACAGTCTCAAGAGAAAGGGTAGTTGCTTTAAGATGTTGCAGAGCTACTATATTTGTACTTCTGCATGCCCCAACACCTTTGGGGATTAAATCTGAAGCTCTGCTTCAAAGGGAAGAATTTTATATTGGTGTATGGTAGTAAATTTTACACTATCTGTTTTCTCAGTCAGGTAATTACACTTTTTACATGTTAGTAAGAAAATTGGTGCTATGTTATATTGGTGCTTTTTTAACTGGTCTGTTGTTTTGGCTTACCTGTTGCTCTTTTCCACCAAAACTCATCATTTTCTCTGTACCAGAGTTCTGTGCTGTGGTCAGAAGGGGAATAGTATTTATGCTGTGCCCTGCTTTCAAAACTAACTTTCCCTTCCTTAGCTATGTTGAGCATAGTTTTAAACTAATGAAGAAATATATCAGTGAGTATTCCCTATCTCTCTAAATGAGTCTATCTTATTTAAATTAATTTTACATCTCCAAAATTGTCCTTGGTGCATAGCAATAAACCACAGATGAGGGCAGCATAATAAAAGATTTCTGATAGAGAGGAAACTTTATCTGACATACTAATACTATACATTTCTGTTGGTATATTCTGTGGTCATTTTTTCATGTTTTAAAGAGATCAGCGCTGCAATTTAGTTCTTTATTGTTATGGCTAACATATCAAGCTTTGCAGAAGCTGCTTTGGGTTGGCATATATTTGCACCATTCAGAAATAAACCTTTCCCACTTAACTACACCACCATCAAATGAAGCTGGATCTTCTCTGACTTGATGCAACAAAATGAATTGATTCTTCAAATTAGTTCTTTATTACTAAAGCAAAAATAGACTGGCTTCGCCAAATGAAAATTATCTTTCCCCCTCAGTGTCTGATACAGAATCCAAAACAAAGCATGTGGCTTGATTTTTGTTTAGCATCAAAACACTGTTTTAGAACATTGGACACACAGGCACTTAAATCCATTTTGCATACAAAAGACATGGTATCCGCCACTGCTACATCCCTTGTTCCTTATATGAAGCTCATATAGCCGAAAAGTTTCCTACTTCTTCGCAGTTCTTATTTCTTTCCTACTGAGTCATGAATTTTTGACTATTGTTCTGTTCCTCCATTTTAGAGTTCAACACAGGGAGTCCTTGGGTTACGTCCATTCATTCACAATGGCGCTGAATGAGGGGGACTCTCAGCCAGTCCTTGGAGTTCCAACCGTTGCAGCGTCCCTGCAGTCATGTGATCGCAATTTCCAACATTCCCTGCCGGCTTCCCACAAGCAAAGTCAATGGAAGCCGGCAGGAAATCGGAAGTTGCAGTCACGTGAGGTCCTTGCTTAACAACCCACACAATCCTTGCTTAACGATGGCAACCAGGACTACTGGAACTGCTGTCACTAAGCAACATGGTCACATGACACTGAACTTTACTATTGCGTCGCTTGGCGATGGCAATTCTGCTCCCAATTGCTGTCATAAGCCAAGGACTACCTGTATAAGGTTTACATGTGTGTGATCAAAATTTTGGTAAAATCCAAGCATAGGAATGTATGGCTTTCATCTGCCAAAACTAGATGGTTTTCCCCGTAGACAATAAACATCTGTGTCTGTAACTGATACAAGAATTTATGTGCTTGTAGAAAACTCTAGGTCCTTTAGTTCAATCATGGCTAGATGCCCATATTCCCAGCAAAGGTTATTCTTATTTCTTGAGCTACATATATGTGCATTCATTGAACTGTTGACCATAAACTTGAAGAAAAACAGAGGAAGAAACCTTCCAAATTTGATATAGCAAATAGCATTTGTTTCTTAACTGTTCCTGTTCTATTAAAGTAATTTTGGTATATTGGAAGAATCCTTTAGAATTCAGTTGCATTCATCTTTTAAAAGTCAGTGAAATTCCCCTTATTCAATTCATTTGTTTACTTACTGAATACTGTTATTTTTGGAGGAAATTGTTTTTTTAAAAAAAATATACAGATATGCTCATCATGCTTTCTGGTGTTATGTAAATCACAGAGGGTGAAATACTAGGCAAAAGAAATTACAGGGAGGAGATCAGAGAAAAGAAAAGGAAATTAACTAAATCTTGTTTAAATCTACACCACTTGCTATACCTCTCCATATCATTCTGTCCTTGGAAACCAATTCATACAGTGCCACTTGTTTTTTAAGCTTCTTTCTCTCTTTTTGAGGATATGATCAGTTCAGATGGCTTCCTTGGTCTTTCCCATCCATCCATCCATTCTTCCTTCATATATTTGCTTTGCAATTTTAGCCTCATTATTACTTTCTATTTGACCAAACTACCTCAGTGTACTTCTTTCACACTGGCCACTCATTTTTGTTTGCAGTCCACATTCATTTATCACCCATAGACTCAGTCTCCACTTCTGTTACCACACACTTCTTAAGTAAGCCACTTACCCTTCATTCAGCTTCTTTTTATGTTTCTCTTGACATAGTTAACTTTCACTTCCATATAACTAAGGGGGCAGAAGCACACTCTTATACTCAACAATACTTGCTTTTTTTGACAAACTTTTATTTCTCACAATAGATCACAGGTTATATACATTTTTACCAGTATTTGAGCTCTTAAATTTTCTTCATTCATTTTCACATCTTTAGTAAACATTCTACCAAGGTACACAAATTCATTTTTGTGCTCTATTTTTTTTGCCAGTTATATATATTATATTGTATAGCTTCCAATCATTCACTCTATTTTCCTTGTCAAACACAACTTCCTTGATCTTCACAAAGTATTTAATTTGTGATTCTCCTATTTTCCAAGGTGGTGTTAGACTGCTTTAGTTAGTTTCCTGGCCATAGTTGTTTTTTGGCTATCAGCCCTCTGGGGGAGGCCATCTGACAATTTGGGGTGCAGTATCATAGGTATGCTGATGATACCCAATTATACATCACTATGCCTGGATGTAGGGGAGGTGCTGTCAATGATCTATCCCAGTGCCTGGTGGCTCTAAGGATCTGGATGAGAGAGAACAGACTAGAGTTTAAGCAAGATGGATTTGCTGTTTATACATCAGGTTTCTCCACTGGCAACACTGTTATCTCTGGACAGGCAAGCACTAGATGTGAAAGAGCAGATTTGTGATTTGGGGGCTGGGGGGCTTTTGACTCAAGGCTCCTACTTGAACAGCAGGTGGAAGCCGTGGCTGGAGGGGCCTTTGTCCAGCTTCAGCTGGTGTGCCAATTGCAGCCTTACCTGGTGCAGGAAGACCTGGCTACAGTAACTCATGTCCTCAATATTTTGCAGATAGACTACCATAATGTGCTTTACATGGGGCTGCCTTTGAAGAATATCCAGAAATTACAACTGGTCCAGAACGCAGTATCCTGTGTGTTAACTGGTACCCAAAGCTGGGAGCATCTAACACCCATACTGCAGACCCTGCATTGGGTGCTGACTCAGTTCTGGGCACAATTTAAAGTGTTCTTTTTAATCTATAAAGACCTTTTATTGCTTGGCCCCAGCTCTTGCCAACCTAGCAATTCGAAAGCATGCAAATGCAAGTAGATGAATAGGTACCACTTCGGTGGGTAGGTAACAGCGTTCTGCGTGCGTCATGCCAGCCACATGACCGTGGAAGCGTCTTCGGACAACGCTGGCTCTTCAGCTAACAAACGGAGATGAGCACCGGCCCCTAGAGTCGGACACAACTGCACAAATGTGCGGGGGGAACCTTTACCTTTTTTTACCTGGAGGACTGCCTTCTCCAACTTGTATCAGCCTGACTTATTAGATCACAGAGTGTAAATTATGTAAATTGCTGAGAGCTGCAAGACTTAGGTGGGATGTAAATGAAATTAATAAGTGTTCAGATCCATACTGTTTCACAATACAGTTGAACATTCACTGCAAATGATTTGGGCCTTAGGCAACAACATAACATTGTCTGCATAGAAAAGTATACACATATTCATGTCCCAACCAAAATGTCTGTACCATCACCACAAGCATTCCTTATACATTTAACAGCTAAGGGAACATAACAGATCTTTGCTTCACCCCCTCCTCATTGTTGAACCATTTGCTAAGCAAACATTTGATTCTTATGCTTTATTTCTTATACACCACTCTTACTACATTGAACAACCAACTTTCAACTCCAGTAGTGGTGCAAAAGTTTTGTAAGTCAAGCATATCCACTTTATTCTGCACCTGCTCTAAATTAACAATCATGCTGTAAGCTTACTTTGTCACATTCATAAATTTCTCAGTTATCTCCTGAAGAGTAAAATCTGGTCTTCATACCTCCTTCCCAGCATAGAACTGCACCACTTCACAAATTTTACTCACTGTCACCTCTATGACCTTACAATCAAAAATCTGCCAAACACTTTCCCAAGTACATTTCACACACTAACCCCCATCCCCTCATCAGTTTTGTATTTTTTTTTTAAGGGAACAGTAGTGGCATTCTTTCCATCATCAGGCATGAATACAGTCTTCACAGACATTAGACAAGTTGCAGAACCATTTCATAAGCAAATCAAATCTATAATCACACCGTTATTTAAACATTTTTTCTAGTTACAGCATCAACACTTGCAGCCTTAGCATTTTCCAACATTCTTAACCGTGTTTATGACTTTTCATCATTTTTTTCTAGGACACAACTGTTTACAGTATTCATTTCAATTCCACTCTTCAAACTGTCACTTTCATTTCCATGATACCTCAATAGTACTCCTTCCAGCATTTCTTCACTTAGATTTCATCTCAAATCATTTCATCACTTTTATTAACCTCACTCTGGAGGTTCCTTGTTTAGCCCTTCTTGCCCACTTCCAAAACAATTCTTTATTTTCATAAAAGTTGCTCTGCATTCTTCCGACCTCTTTTAATCTGAACCATTCTTTGCTTTCCTTGACTTCATTACTATATGCAGATTATACTATCTTTCTCTCAATCTCTTTCTAGCAATCACTCTGTTATATGCCTTTTTCTCATCCATTGTCTCTTTCACATCATTTCAGCCAGCGTCTTTTCCATACTCCCATTAGCATAATTCTACATACTTTTGTGGCCCTTTGCAAGATAAACTTTTCACCCTGTTCCATTCAGTTTCAACATCATCTTTCCTTTTGTCTGCTTTCCATTCATCCATTTGGGAAGTTTAATATGTCTTTTAATATGTTTTCAAACAGGATTCTTATTTTCTTTGCTTGGTCATTCTCAGACGGGCCTATTGATGCTGATCTCTGCTGCATCTTTTAGTAAGGGAAGAAAAGAGCAGAACAGGCCACCAGCTTCAGTTGCATCTGGGCCACATGTAGCATTCCCTGCTAGCAATATGGACAATACCGGTCAGTTTCACAGGTTTTGCTCAGTGTGCCCCAAGTGCAACCACGTGGTTAGAGTTAGGGCTAAGTGCTTCATCCAAAGCTTATTTAGGCTATTCTGAGAGACATTTGAGTTAATATGGTTGAACTTTTTTTTTAACGTGATGATGACGTTTCAGGAGGTCATTTTTCTCTTAATTAAAGCATGGGAAGTTCAAAATCAGGCAGCACTCAATGACACTAGGACTCTGGGATAGGAATGTGAGATTCTTTTTTAAGAAACCAAAGCTGATGTAGCATTAAAGTAAAAGCATTCTGTGTTGACATTAGAGTGTGTGTGGGGGGGGCATTTTCTTGTTTTGTGGAAACGGAAACACTGTGAACCAAGAACAAACAATTCATTTATGCGTTGTAGTATCTCTCTTTAAAATAGCAGTAGAATATTTTATATTTCAGTCAGTGGATACTGATTAATGATGCTGCTATTTACAGAATTGTGTGAACTCAGGTCAAACCAGTAATAACTAAGCTGGCTTTTAGCTGGTACTTAGGGCTGTCTATCCAAAGTGATTAAGGATAAAGACACCACTGAGATGAACTCTGTTACTGGTAACTGCATCCATGCAGGTTTTTCAGGCAGCGTTCCAAGTGTTTTGCTCTTCTCTTCATCTGCAATTTTTTAAAAACTTGCCAGTCTATTCAACAGCCCCATAATTTGGAGTCCATTCAAATATTAACCAGGGGCGTGATGGCTCAGCGGTTAAGATGCCAGGCTTGTCGATCGGAAGATCACAAGTTCGGAGGTTCGAGACCCTAGCCCCGCATGACGGAGTGAGCTCCCGCACTAGCCCCAGCTTTTGCCAACCTAGCAATTCGAAAGCATGCAAATGCAAGTAGATGAATAGGTACCACTTCGGTGGGAAGGTAACAGCGTTCTGTGCGCGTCATGCCGGCCACATGACCGTGGAAGCGTCTTCGAGCAATGCTGGCTCTTTGGCTAAGAAACGGATATGAGCACCGCCCTTAGAGTCGGATACGACTGTTCGGAGTAACCTTTACTTTTACCTTACCCGAAGTTGGCTAAGTGCTGCTACCTGCTGAGGCAGCCCACGGTGTTTAAATAAAGCAAAACTGCCTATTGTAGGTAAAATATAGTCCTACAATGCTTCTGTCCCTCTGTACTTTCTAATATTCCTCTGAAATTCCTTATCTTTCTAGCATAATATTTTACTTTTGCCATTCCACATATTGTGTGGAACTATTTCATGTATTGTTATAAGCTCATGCCCTTGTGACTCCTATTAGGACTACAGCAATGCGCTCTACATGGGGCTGCCCTTGAAGAGCATTCGGAAACTTCAGCTGGTACAGAATGCAGCTGCCCGGGTTGTAAATGGTGTCAGCTATTCGGCACATGTAACTGCACTGCTTCGGGGGCTGCATTGGTTGCCAGTGTGTTTCCGGGTGCAATTCAAGGTGCTGGTTGTCACCTTTAAAGCCCTTCATGGCTTGGGATCGGGTTACCTGAGGGACCGTCTTCTCCCAGTTGTTTCTACCCATCCAATCTGGTCTGGCAGGATGGGCATGATCCAGGTCCCATCAGCCAAGGAATGTTGGCTGGAAGGGACCAGGAGATGTGCCTTTTCTCCTGTAACACCTGCCCTCTGGAACATCCCCCCTCCTGAGATTAGGATGGCCCCGACCCTGCTGGCCTTTTGGAAGGCCTTGAAGACCTGGCTGTGTTCCTGGGCCTGGGGTCCCAAGTATGTGAAGGCCCCCGTTTCCTGTTTTTTTTTTTTTTTTTGGTATAAAGTTTTTATTATTTTTAAAGACAAAGATAAAAAAACTACAGACAAAAAAACTACAAACAAAAAAGAAAAAAACACTAAAAGTGTAAAAACACAAGAAAAAAAGACTTTTAGAAAGTTACATATACAGTTGACTTCCAGCTTTCAATAGTAAGAATATACAGCAATTCCCATAAAGAAACGCTTCCTCTACATCAAACCATGATCACATTATTTCTATAAATCCTTCCATTAACACATATACAAATCTCTAATACAATTGCTCCTTCTCCTTACCTAAAAAAGAATATATATATATATATATATATGGGTGTGTGTGTGTGTGTGTATTTCTACTTCAAACTTCCCTCCCTCTTAAAAAACAAATCCATTTAATTTTTTTCTTCCTACTACTATTCTGTATACTTCTGTCTACACAATAAGCATCAAATTGTAAAAACAAATAAATTGTCTGCCTTTATAATAAACAATCTTAACCCTAATAAACCTAAAAAAAATATAAAATATTATTATATCTCATCAATATTCTTTAAATCTTACAAATCTATAATCCTATAAATCTTAATCCAAACCATAAGAAAAAAAATCATATTAGCCTCATTATCAATCTAATTAAATATTCTTAATTTTTATAAATTGTCTGCCTTTATAATAAACAATCTTAACCCTTTTTTTGTTTATTCGTTCAGTCGCTTCCGACTCTTCGTGACTTCATGGACCAGCCCACGCCAGAGCTTCCTGTCGGCCGTCGCCACCCCCAGCTCCCCAATCTTAACCCTATTATGCCTAAAAACAGTATAAAATATTATTATAACTTGTCAATACCTTTTAAGTCTTACAAATCAAAAATCCTATAATGTTAACCTCATTATCAGTCCAATTAAATATTCTTAATTTTTTACCCCTCCTCAAAATATACCAGGGCATTTAAATATTTCACCATTATACCAAAAGCATTTCTTTTTTACAAAGATCCAACAACCCAACAACCCCCAAAGATACAAACTTTCCAGCAAAAGAGAAAAAAACCTCCCACATAACATACTCTTCTTTCCCATAACATTGATTCAAATAGTCATAACATTTCTCCAGCATGGCAGTTCCTTGTGCAATCTTAAAGTTAAACAATTGTTTTAACCCCCTAAACACCAAACCAGAGTCTTCAGCTGGGAATACTTCAATCTCCCTCACAGCAGTAAACTCACCATCTTTTCCAGCTTCCTCTTCCATCACAATATTTTCATATAGTTGACCCTTTTTAGCGAGAATCTCATCTCGAATGTCCCAAACAGTCTGCAAAATAACTTGACAACCCTTTGAAAAAGTCTCTTTTTGCTGATAACGAAATTCTATGAAGTCTTCTTTAAAATCTTCCATAGTTCAAACAGTAAATTATGACACCCCCTAAAGAGTTAACTCACAGAAATAGAGGTTAGTGAATTAATCCAAAATTAACAAAGGAAAATATACTAGCAGACAACCCAAAGAAAGTAAACAGAAAGCCAAGAGTTTAAAATAAATCAAAGGCAACGTGTAGGAAAACACTCCGTCCTTCAAATTCAGCACCAAAGATAGCAACAGAAAGGCAATCTTACAGTTTCAGCCCTCAGTACAATCCAGATTGGAAAACAAGCCAGAACGTTTTTTTTATAGTTAAAAATCTCCAAAAATAACTATATTCACCAAGAGATTCCACTTTTTCTTACTATGAAAAGCTTCTCTTGGGGTACAAAACTTAAAAAAACAAATTGGGTGCTTAAGAAATGGGAAGGCAGGACTTACTTCCCCTTTAAGGGGTTGCAAGTGTGGCTCAGAAAGAGATGGAATCCCAGCCTCCCAGTGAAGTCTTACCACTCGGTCACAGATGCTGTCCATGATCTCCTGGCTGCAAGTCACCGTCTAGAGCACAAATGGGTCGATTCTCAGCATTTTCTTTAATCTGGAAAAACACTTGGGGCTACAGAAAAACCTGCCTGTGCTAAAAAAAAACCTGCCACAGTGCCAACTCTGCCCACAGAGCTCGCAGGCAAGGTTGTTCAGTCCGCCATTTCCCACCAGAAGTCTCAAGAGAGTCTCAAGGCCCCCGTTTCCTGGTTGTGCTGACACCGATGGATTATAACATCTCTTGGCTGCTATTTGTATTTAATTTCTTTTTCTATTGTGTTTAACTGTTTTAATTGCTTTTATGATTGTTCACCACCCAGAGTTACTGGTTTGAGATGGGCGGCTATACAAATTGAATAAATAAAAAATAATTAAGCACCGCCATGCTAATTATACATGTTTCTCAAATTAATATACTGGTTTCTTCTAAGAAGCCAGGAGGAATTTTCTAAAAGAACATGTTGATGATGAATCTGAAAATCATGGCTCTAGTCAAGTCTGCCACTTAGCCATGATCAGTCAAACTAAGAGCATTTCTAAGACCGCCTTCCAGCTTTCAGAACTCCTGCTCTTCTTCCTGTAATTGTGAAAATGTTTGCCTGATTTGATCCTGCTTCTGCTGCTGTTCTTCTCTCCTCCCCTTTTCCTGCTTTTAGGCTTCTCACTAAAGTAAGGGAATACATTTTTACCAAGACAATATTTTAGATGTCTTCTCCACTGCTGCCACTCCACACCCATCTGAACCATCGGCCTGACCTCTCTACTTCCACATGCCTTCTTTCTCCACTGCCGTCCCACCCCTTCTGGGTCCCCCACCCTGTCTTTCTGCTGCTGCTTGCGCAGTTTTGGCCTTTCAGTACTGCTCGATTGGTGCACTTCACTAATCACAGTAGTGAGCTGAAGATAGTCAATTCAGAGAGGTGCTTCTTTGTTGACTCAGGTAATTCTAGCCAAGTGGAGCATCAGAATGACATAACAACCTTATGTAGCTAATCTTATATCACATAGGGCCAATATATCTCATTCAGAGTCAGGATAGTGCTCCCTGAATGATTCTATTTTCTTTTAAAGCAACCACTGGGAGTTACCAAAAGGAGGAAAAAGGCTTTATTTGTTGATAAACATTGACAGAAATCACGCTTAGTTTCTGTTCACCCTTGTTGCATAAACTGGATTACATTCATGCAGACAAAGATGAGGGAGTGAAATAATAAGACTACTGAATAAATGCAGAAGCTATGGATATTTTACATTTCATTTATTTTAATTGGATACGTTTAAATAATTGCTGTTCCTATTTAGATCTATTTGGGGGGGGGGGACTTCCTTGTATTCCAAGATATATTTATGACTACTGGTAGCTAGAAAAACTTTTGAATGGATTGTGCCCTGTTATGTATCCCTATTGTCCGTCATTTAAATTTACATTGACCATAGAATCATTTTAGTTTTCTCAGTTCTGTTCAGAATTTTGAAGGATTGTCCTGCTTCCCTTAAGCTCGTTGATTCAGTTGTTACGGAGGCAGATCTCCTTCTTCTGTTCTGCCTCCTCCTCCTTTCCCTCAGCCCATTAAAAAAGTGGTAATAAATTCTGTACCAGGTGGCAGTCAGCTGGCCGTAGGCAGAAGGCTAAAACACACAGCAATTTCAAGCAGCAACCGTACTTCTGGAGTGTAACTCATGAATCATCTCTTGGCTATTACTGATACAGCAATGCTAAAATAGTGCTGACGGCCGACATTCAGGTGACGGCCGACAGGAAGCTGTGGCGTGGGCTGGTCCATGAAGTCACGAAGAGTCGGAAGCGACTGAACGAATAAACAAAACAAAACAAATAGTGCTGAGTACTAAGGAGGCAAAATTTCATAACTTGGAATTTCCTATTGGTCTGCTTGCTCCAGAATAATTTTTCACAAAAACCTCTTGAATGAGGAGCAACAGCTTCCCCCAACTTGGCTTCCAAATATACCTTCCAACTCCCAGACTTCACCAGGCATCATGGGCAATTCTGGGAGTTGAAGTTCAGATTTCTGGACGTTGCTGTGGTTGGGGAAGGCTGTGATATCCTGTCCTCACTCTGGCATGCCTGGCCTTTTTTGATGTGTGAGAAAGATGTATATGTTTAGATCAATTTGCGCCCCCCAAGATTAATACCAATACTTGAACTCGGTAAACTCACATTATCCCCCCCCCCCAATAGGTCCTTATTTAAATAGCTACAATGTTGTTGTTGAAGGTTTCTGAGACTTTAGCCCTGAGAGAGACTTCTTAGGAAACAGAAGGACGTACAAGATAAGCAACTGGCCTAGTTGCAGTGTGTGTTTTTTTAAAATTTGGGCTCTGCTTTCAGTAAACATTTTCAAAGCAACCCAGAGACCAAAAATATACAATATAGTAGCCTTCCCACTCTGGTGCCATTGGTTATGTTGCTTGGGGATGATGGCAGTTGCAGTCCAACATATTTGGAGGATGCAAGGCTGAGCGCTAGAAAATACAGTATGGAGGGCAGGGTTTCCCCCCCCCCCTCTGGGCATTAATGAAATAAAGGTCAAGGTGAGCATTTGTGGTTTTCTTAAATCACATCTGTACCCGTATGCCGGTGTATTTAATTCTTTTTTGCCTATAGACAAAAAAAAAAGAAAAGTATTGCAATACATGTTGGAACTAATTTGTTGCTATCATTGCTCTTAATAGAGTGCTTCCATAAATTGATTACTGAAAAGCCTATTAGCTCCGTTAATGAATTCACAGTTAAAAAACCTTGACCTTGGTCACAGAAGACAAAAAAGATAACTAACATAAAGCCACAATGTGTATAAAGGCTAGCCTATTTTATCCTTTTCCAAGTCTATGCCATTTATTTTCCAGTTTTTTTTTCCTCAGCACATCCTCTTTCTTTAAACGAAGGTTTTCTGCCTGGAAAAAGAATCAAACATGGTATGAAGGAAAGTTGTTGTGCCTTATCTCCTAAGCTTCTGCTCTCTATGTTTCATAAGTCATCATATATTAGTGAGTGGGGATCTTTTTCAGTGTTCCACTCCTAAAGATGGATATCAGACAATATTATTTAGTATATTTAAGATCTCATGAGGGTAAAGATATTGCCAGAATGTGTGTGTGTGTGTGTGTGTGTGTGCGTGCACGTGTGTGTCTGTGTGTGTGTGTGTGGTTGTAGTCAGCACATGATTCTTTAACTACATGAAAGAATTAGAAATGGACTGGAGAGGGAGGATTGGACCAGACAGTTGAACCCTTTTTTCCTTTTTTTCTCTAACCCACCAAATTTAACAATGGCAAAATATTCTACTTGCACCCATCTTGACATGCCATTCAAGACTTGTTATTAATTCGGACTTGAAACGGGGGACGGATGCTAGCCTTCAATTATAAAACCCTTCTGCCTTAACTGTCTAATTATTTTAGGACAATACTAGACACAAAGTTTCCACGATGAAAATGAGATGTTAAACATTTGTTTTCTGGTTTATATTTGCCACCATAGAAACATAATTGTAAATTGGCAGTCTAGCCTTCCCCCATCCCAAAACAGCTCTTGGTTTTAATCTTTCTCTTTTCATAGCCTCTTGAGAATCCACTGGAACATGTATATTGTCTCTGAAGCCCAGATTATTTATTAGAAACCACAGGTTTTGTTTTTCAACTCTTCTACAAAATGCATCATCCAGCAACACAAGGATTTTTATTTTTAGCTGTGAAGGAACACAGAGTCAACTTAAAGGAGGGGCCAGATGAATTAAACTTTGTGGTAGTTGTATTTGTTAACGGCCAAGTTCAGACCCAGCCCAAACACTATATTCCATGCAATCCAGTGGTCACTTTACACAAGGCAATATTTATGGGAAGTGAGCTATTACAAGTGTAACATAATTTACATAATTTACAGTCTACTTTACTGGAGCACTTTCAAATAACATTCTGCATCCTTGAATGACTTTTTTAGTTTGTTCGGGATTGTATTATAGAAAAATCTGAACACTCCCCCCCCCCTTCTCATCAAACCAGATACATAGTAATACCTTGCAATATTCTTTTTATTGGATACTAGGACCTATGAGCTTGGTTAGTAATTAGAATTTTGTTTTCCAATAATGCCCAAGCTAGAACTAATTCTTATCTTTGGTGTTTAAAGCATGAAAGATTAATAATTGGCTGTTTGTAGAATTGTAGGTTCTATTTGTTTTGGAGTTAAATAAACATAGATGTTTACATTTAAGAAATAAGCTCCACTTTTTATAATAATAGCTGAAGCTTAAGGACCTACAATTCCGACATTGTGACCTAATTCTCTGAACAGTGAAACCTTTTTGTATGCAAATGAGCCTGCACATTAGCTAAGTGTAAAGTAGACACATGCTACTTTGGGGTAGGATACCATTATTGTTTATAACCATTCAATAAAATTAGTAGGCAGAGGAAGAGAATAACCATTCTCCTTAATAACGTATAAAGCCCAGGACAGGGACTAAAACTTCTACTTTGGACTATCAAGAAATTTATTTTGCTCCATATATGGCCACATTTGCTGATTTGATGTTTGCTTTGTTTTGGATGATCTAGTTTTATCTCACTGGAGCCATTGCTGCAGTGGAAGTGGGAAAAGCACAGAACTCACTGAGAGCTGTGCTCTGCTATTTATACATGATTCTGGTAAAAGAAGAGCTTGTGGAAAAATATTAAATTGGCTCTTTCAGTTAAACACTACTAGAATGTTCACTCATGTGAAAACATGAGGCCTCTTGAGGTTTAGAGACATGACAATGAATTATGTTACAAAATTTGGAAATTATTTTTATTAGATGGTATTCATGTAGCTTTCTACTGTTCTGAACGAGGAGCTTAAGTTAGCCAATGCCTATCAGAGACATATTTACTCAAAAGAGCAAAAGCATCTGCAGGCCTGTCCGTGTAGCAACTCATATATTGTTGTAATATGTTTGCAATAATTGAGTTCCAAAGGATGTCAGAATAACTCTGAGAATATGTACACATCTGTATGCATGGGTGAATTTATCCAGATGCATACAGATATTTTCAGTTGCGTCTACTTAGATAAAACTCCAGTAAGTTCTCTGCTCATTAAGTAAGCATATACAAACAGTGGGATGACATCTGCCCATTATAAAGAGAAATAAAAACAATGTCTTAATCCTTATGCTCAATTATAGAAGATAGATTCAGAAACTCCAGGTATTTTCTATACAGCTGGACACTCAACTGTGGATACATTTATGTGAACAAAGTAATGTGCCCTCTGTCCTTCAGTTCCATAGAAAAATAATACAGGGGTAGAAACTTCCACTGGCAATACATGTCTCAGCTAAGCTATACAGGAATTCAGATAGCTATGATTGTATATCAGTGCACATATTTGGATCAAATGTAGGTTATACATGCTCAAGTAATATACTATAGATAGCCTATCTATCATCTCCCTCCCTCTCTCTCTCTCTCTCATCTGCATGCATCATGCTATTTCCTTTTGACATAAGAAGTATTATGCACAGGAACACTAATAAATAGTGGGAAAACAAAATTAATGGTGTGATATAAGAAAATAGGAAAAGAAAATATAGCTAAATCTGGTTTACACCATTCACTATACCTCTCCATACCTTTCTATCTTTACAAATCATCTTTGCTTCCACCACGTGTATCTATTGACTTATGTATTGCCTTTTGATCTTTAAAGTTCTATTCTGTTTTTGACAATCTTGTAAATTTATCCAGCCATGACTTTCTTGGTCTTACCCTTCCTCTAAACTTGTATGACCAAACCACTTATATTTATTTCTTTTGCACTGGTCACACACATTTGTTTCCAATCTGCATTCATTTAGCACCTATTTATTCTTGATTCTATACCTTTTTTCTCCTGTGTCAATATGTACCTTATGGTTGGTGGGATATGGGCAATTGTATGTTGGCTTGCAAGGTAATCTCAAGATTAGAGATCCTGGCTTGCATAGAATAGCACACACATGCTTGGTGTAAAATAAGCTTAGATTGCATTTCTGGCATACTGGCTCAAATGTCCCAAAACCTGACTATTATTGTGCCCTTATTGCTAGCAGGAAATCTGCATGTGTCAGTGGGTACAATTACAGTTGTTAAACTAGTCTTCTTTTTTCTTATCCTACTAAAAATCATTACGTGAAAGCCCTATTTATGTCTCATATTTAAAGTTATAAAAATCTGATCAAAAGATGCAATTATTATTATTATTATTATTATTATTATTATTATTATTATTTAAACTGACTGTAGCAGTAGAGTTGTGGTGCAGAATCACTGAACGTTTGCTTTCATTACAGCCACACTTTATACTTCCTGCATTTTGCTGGGTGTCTTCTTGAACAGCAGTGTCCCCATCTTCTTTGAACTTTTTGTAGAAACAGTCTATCCTGTTCCTGAAGGGATTACCTGCGGTGTGGTCACCTTCCTAAGCAATATGTTCATGGGAGTTCTCTTATTTTTTTTTAGTTTCTACCATAAAGGTAAGATGTGTTTTGAATGCTTGCTCATATAAATTTACCAGTGTGATATATTTCATCCAGAGTTTCATTCACCAAGAAGATAGACTGCATATACCTCTTCTATTAATGCTAATGATATTGAGACTAGGCCATCTAAGTGTGTGTCAATCAAAGAATGACATCTTTGTAGAAACATTCCTTTGAAATGGAAATAGCAGGGTATCTTTAAAATGCACACTGTGGGGATTATTATATATATACACACACACACACAAAATTAACAAAGAGCAGTGCAATATTATGGCCATGAATCATATTTGTAGCTGGCAAACCTGTGATAAAACTAATTCAGTCTCATGCTTCAGGATCTAATCTGATTCCCTTTGAGGGAAGAAACAGTGCAATTATTTCCTTCCTGTAAACTGTCTATTTAATCAATTTCCCAATATAGCAATAAGCGCTTCACAACTTGTATTTTTATTAGCTTCATGCATATATGCAAAACAGTTTGATAAAGAAAGGCCAAAGTATATTCATGTTTTGTGTGTATTCTTCAACAAATTACTTCTGTTAAATTCCAAATATCCAAACTTTCCATTAGCAAGTTCTTTTAATAATATGTTTTAAAAGGTTTTTATGAATCCGATGAGGATTGGAGCTATTAATTCTCATTAGTTTTGTTGTTGGATGAGAATAAAGATGGCTGTCTTGCATTCAAATTATTTGTTGGCTCAGATACAGTGGGGCAAAAAAGTATTTAGTCAGCCACCAATTGTGCAAGTTCTCCCACTTAAAAAGATGAGAGAGGCCTGTAATTGACATCATAGGTAGACCTCAACTATGAGAGACAAAATGAGAAAACAAATCCAGACAATCACATTGTCTGATTCGGAAAGAATTTATTTGCAAATTATGGTGGAAAATAAGTATTTGGTCAATATCAAAAGTTCATCTCAATACTTTGTTATATATCCTTTGTTGGCAATGGCAGAGGTCAAACGTTTTCTGTAAGTCTTCACAAGGTTGGCACACACTGTTGCTGGTATGTTGGCCCATTCCTCCATGCAGATCTCCTCTAGAGCAGTGATGTTTTGGGGCTGTCGCTGGGCAACACGGACTTTCAACTCCCTCCAAAGGTTTTCTATAGGGTTGAGATCTGGAGACTGGCTAGGCCACTCCAGGACCTTGAAATGCTTCTTACGAAGCCACTCCTTCGTTGCCCGGGTGGTGTGTTTGGGATCATTGTCATGCTGAAAGACCCAGCCACGTTTCATCTTCAATGCCCTTGCTGATGGAAGGAGGTTTGCACTCAAAATCTCACGATACATGGCCCCATTCATTCTTTCCTGTACACGGAACAGTCGTCCTGGTCCCTTTGCAGAGAAACAGCCCCAAAGCATGATGTTGCCACCCCCATGCTTCACAGTAGGTATGGTGTTCTTTGGATGCAACTCAGCATTCTCTCTCCTCCAAACACGACGAGTTGTGTTTCTACCAAACAGTTCTACTTTGGTTTCATCTGACCATATGACATTCTCCCAATCCTCTTCTGGATCATCCAAATGCTCTCTAGCAAACTTCAGACGGGCCCGGACATGTACTGGCTTAAGCAGGGGGACACGTCTGGCACTGCAGGATCTGAGTCCCTGGCGGCGTAGTGTGTTACTGATGGTAGCCTTTGTTACGTTGGTCCCAGCTCTCTGCAGGTCATTCACTAGGTCCCCCCGTGTGGTTCTGGGATTTTTGCTCACCGTTCTTGTGATCATTTTGACCCCATGGGGTGAGATCTTGCGTGGAGCCCCAGATCGAGGGAGATTATCAGTGGTCTTGTATGTCTTCCATTTTCTAATTATTGCTCCCACAGTTGATTTCTTCACACCAAGCTGCTTGCCTATTGCAGATTCAGTCTTCCCAGCCTGGTGCAGGTCTACAATTTTGTTTCTGGTGTCCTTCGACAGCTCTTTGGTCTTCACCATAGTGGAGTTTGGAGTGTGATTGTTGAGGTTGTGGACAGGTGTCTTTTATACTGATAACAAGTTCAAACAGGTGCCATTACTACAGGTAATGAGTGGAGGACAGAGGAGCCTCTTAAAGAAGAAGTTACAGGTCTGTGAGAGCCAGAAATCTTGCTTGTTTGTAGGTGACCAAATACTTATTTTCCACCATAATTTGCAAATAAATTCTTTCCGAATCAGACAATGTGATTGTCTGGATTTGTTTTCTCATTTTATCTCTCATAGTTGAAGTCTACCTATGATGTCAATTACAGGCCTCTCTCATCTTTTTAAGTGGGAGAACTTGCACAATTGGTGGCTGACTAAATACTTTTTTGCCCCACTGTAAGAGCAGGAAAGTCAGTCATTCTTTTGTAGCTTTAAAGGTGTAAAGAGAATTTGGAAAATTTCATCAAGAACTTCCAATAGGCTGTCTTTTCTGTGGCAATGATTATTTGGTGTATTTTAGAGATGTGTGTACCTTAATTATATCTCATGGTAATGTTTCGTATGAGATGAAAAAAAAATCAAACAATTTATTTGGGTGTATGTTTGAGAGCAGATGCTCAGCAGATATAATGACCTTCCACCATGATATCCCTGTGACCATCTAGTGGGATGGGCTGTTGGAGGCAGAGTTCTGCAATGGTTTTGGTACTTCCTGTCAGGGCGTGCCCAGGAGTATCCTCTCTTGTTGTCAGTGTCGTTTAACCTCTGCATGAAACTGCTGAGAGAAGCCGGCTTGCTGGGAGCTTTTCACCAGCTCCACAGTTCTCTGCTATTGCATTCCAAACTTAATGATCCTGGTGTAAAGTTTGATTTTGAGTTTAATTGTATTAATGTTTACGGCTATGCTTTCTATTTCATATTTTGTTTTATTTCTATATGCTCCTTGAGTGGTTTTTTTTAAAATAAAAGCAACAATACAATTATTAGTCATGCATTAAGATATATAATTGCCTGTGGTAGCAGTGGTTTGTTACATATTTCCTCTTCAATGTGGAGGTTGTAGAGAAAATATATTGTGTTTTATATTTAGCCTGTGGATACAGGATTAACCTAAGCTATTATAGTTGAAGGGTTTTAAGATCTAAAGATGTGTGGAGAGGTTTAGAGAAATAGAGAACCAAGTGAGTATTTCTTCACTTTGCATTGTTGCATTGCCCTTAGCTCAATTATAGAATATTTTTTTAAAAAATTATTATTTTAAATCTGGGGTTTGATTTGCAATTTTTTTTTCTGAGACATAATTTTGTACGCTTAATTTTCTTTTATGTGTTTCAATTATGATAGCTAATAGAAAAACTCTCCCAGTTCTGTTTTCAGAAGTCACTAATGACATGATTTCTCACAATACCTGTTTTTCATGAGACCAGTTCCACCTTCTGGTGAAAGGACTCATTTTGGGACTGTTGATTTTTACCTGAAGAAAGTCTTGAGGCTACAAGCATTTTTCAACCCTCCAAAAGTATTGCCTAGTCTAAACTGTGAGCCTGTCTTAGAATTACTGCTTTATTAAAGTGAAGTCCAGTGTTACACAAAATAACTAAGACCATTTTGTCCCCTCTAGAATTCTCTTGGTTTAACTGGTGCCTCCCAGGATCCTGCTTACTAAGCCTTCTGCTCATCTTATGCTTCAGGGAATCCTATGACAGACTTTATCTGGATGTCATTGTCTCTGTTTGAAAGCATCAAACAAGGAAGTTGAAGAGGAGGATGGAAAATAGTACTGGGTTTGACCTGTTTCCTTGGAAACCACATACACTAAATGTTACAGAAGAAATTCAAAAATTAACCTGGACTTTTTGATTGAATGTACAAACAAAAAGGGGTTTTGTTTTGTTTTTAAATTCCTAATATGGTATTTTATCATTTAGTTTATTATGACGAGTCTTTTACTTGAATGGAATTCAAATATTTTTAAAAAATACATATTCAGAAGAACGTGTGCTAGGAAGAAACAAGTTTATGAACTGTGATGTTTTATTTAATAAGCTGTTAACTGCAAAAATTTGTGCCAACTGAAACTACTTATAACAAAAGTATAATAGCAATATCATCTCATTTAGGAATTAATGATGGAATCTTAATGAGAATTCTGATAAGCCCAGATTTGTCTTGCTTTGTAATAACATGTTATTCTTCGTTGTGGCATGTTCATACTAGTGCTTCTGTGATGACAGAGATTTTCAACATAGTGGTCAGGACTGAACAAATTGTTGATCTCTCACTGTGAATCATCTTCTGTTTAAGATGGAATGGGCATAAAATTACACTAGGATTTAAAAATAATTATGGTTAAATATAAGATAAACACTTTAACATCTCCCCAGTTCTTCTACTTGAAGCTATTTTTGTTTATTTAATCTAAAGATACCATTCTTTTACTTCCCCCTCCAAAGCACACACACAGAGACTTCTTACTAAAGGGCTCTTGGCAATTGGTGCTATAAATTATCTGAAATTATTTAAATGTAATTACTTTATAGCCTAGTCCAGCTCCTACACAGACATTAAGGTAAGTGGATATAGGATTGCAGTCATGGTATAGGAAATTGTTTCTGTTGTTAAGGAGTGATTATGTCTTGTAAATATGGGCTGTTACTGAACACTTCTATATGCTTCCCTGAGAAATTTCTTGGCTTGTGTGTTCTACACAAGCAGAGAAAGCCCTCTTCCCAAAGTTTTTCAAAGCCAAGGAAACAAAGATTATAGTTTTTCTGTTCTAAATTAAGCTTCTCCTCAGATTAGTTTACAATTTAAAGGCTCTGCTTTTGTTTTTTAATAATGGTTTAGTCATGAGACTTATTGGTGGTCTCAGTGGCGAAAAAATTACAAAACGGTTCAAATTGTCAGAATGCCCAACTTCTGAAGTTTAGCATCAGCTGGATAATGCAGTGCATGTAGTACTGCTCTTGCACTCTGCGTTAAGAGGGACCGTTTTTGTTTGACTTGTTTTCAAATGCTGTTTCATCTTTTTTGATTGGTTTTTCAAAGTCTCCTGTACAACAAATCTGAAACAAGTCACACATTGCTGAAGATAGCTTGTTTTTATCAGTACGATTTGAGAGAGATTGTCTGCCCATATTTACTAAATGATGGCTAGCGAGGTTCTTTTTTAACAGAAATATTTCCTGTCACCGTGCTGTACTCTAGCTCCCCACTCACCTGTATAGAACGTGATCACCTATATGAATGTTTTAGGTAATGGATTTTTCTCTGTAAACCATAATTTTCATGAGGGAGTAGAACCATTGTCTATTAATGCTACAGTTTCTTTAGGAAATGAAAGTTGAACTACAGTGTAGAATTAATGCAATTATTAGGGTTGGGGGGTTATTGAAATATAACTATTTTGGCCAGCAACTTTTTTGCTTCAGCAGAAGCTTTGATTTTGATGTACTCCACCCTTTCAAGGAGTTTCTTTTTACCCTCCTTATACATTTGGGGTGGGGCAAAAAGTCAAGATGGAGGCCACGACTGTACAATTGAAGCCCTGCCCCTTTGTTATGTTCATTGTGACACATAAAAAGGGATGGGGCTTAAATTGAGCTGCTGCAACTGCCATCTTGACTTTTTAATCCCCCCACCCTCCAGATGGTCATCATGTGGTCATGATTCAGAAATAGCACTTTCCTGTTTGTCATTTTTCCTATAAGTAAGTGAACTATTTTTTTAGATGAACTTTCAGGAACTTCAGTTGAGTTATTTGATGTTGTATTATAGAATGAGGCTACAGTACTTGATGGGCTAGAAGGAAAGGGCTATTGCATGCATTAATATTCCCTTGGCCTGGCTCTTGGTGACATGGGCTACCTGAATAGATGGCCCCCATGGAGGCTGTCAAGGGCCATATTAAAGGACGGGTTGTGCCGATTGGATGAACTGAGTCTTGGCATCTCATGAAAGATGAAAGACACCTTTACAACAAAAAGTAAGCCGTTATTTCTCTTCATTCAAATAAATTTGATCTACAGTTTAAGTAGGATGCTTAATAGTTCTTAATTGTATATCCACCTGTTTGGGAAACAAGAAGAGTAAAATCAGGCTGCCAACAATAAATAAGCGTTACGCACTTAAGGACCTTTCAGACAATTCTGGCTTCGTTGTTACATGATAATAAGAGGCTGTCCAGAATTTGCCTGATAAAGCGATGCCAAGTAGCCCCAGTTGGATCATGACTGGTGTAAAGCTGTATACATTAAATGTATGATAGAAGTAGCCCATGTTTTATTGCACACAAAATCTTTCTGTCATTTGTTATGTTTTATTTTGCCTTGCTTTGTTCTGCTTCTGCTCAGTTTGCTCCCTCATATCAGATTAGAACTCCTGGACTAAATGTGTTAAGTATTCTCTCATCAGCATTCTTTGCCATTTCTGACATGGGGGCTTCAGGGAAAAACTCTTTAGCACTACAGTAGGGGATCCCTCTGCAGGAGGTCAGAGAAATTTAAACAGAAACATTTCAGATTATTAAGCAGTAGCTGACCGTTTGTGATAGCTTTATGCCTGTGTTCCAGTTTTTGACTAGCTTCCCTTAATTGTTACTGAATAACCATAGCTGTCTATCCTGTTTAATTTCAGCTTCAGAATGGTATAGATGCTGAACATCTGTAAGTGGAGCAACTTAAAGCACAATTATAAATGGTTCTGTAAAATTAATTTTTTTAAAAACTGCTTCATTAGACAAGTTAGCCCTGAATTCTCAAATTCCCAGGACTGGTCCAGTATTAACTCTTACCCCAAACTCATAATGTGCATAGATCAGTAGCAATATGGAAAATTGAGTAAAATTACTCTAGTTTTTGTGCATATGTGCTGCCTGCATAAATGGCATAGTCTTGCATAATAGCTGTGTTAATGAGGCTGGAAGCTTACTAACTCAGTACAATTTATTTGTAAATGAGCATAAGATTGTGCTGTAAAATAAGTAAGATTACATTTGCATTGGGTAGTGCCATGATGCATCAATCTAGGACCAGCTTTGTCCATATATAATTAATCAATGTATAACTAATTAGGGAACCTATAGCCTTTCATGTATTGTTGAATTCCATCTGCATTAGTGATGATCAGGGATAGTAGGAGTTACAAGTTCATCATTTATTGATTCCACACACTTGATATTGAATTAATATTAAAATAAATTAATAAAGGATAGAGGACTTTTTTAGATTAAGGGGTCTTTGTCATTAAGATTATTTTGGTTTGTTGCGGAAGGCTCATCAAAGGGCAACTTGGATATGTAAAGGATAAGCTAATCATAGTGAAGAATTTTTTTAAAAAAAGCCTTATTAATTTCAGTTCACAGCTTAAGAGTTCACGGTGCTTCATAGTGCAATCTGTTTGCTGAGAGGTAAATCCCATTATATTTATTGAGCTTTACTAATTCCTAATTTATTATTGCAGCCTTAATGTATCCTAATGAAATTAGTGGAATTGGGGAAAAAAATTATTGGAATCTGCACAAGTTTGCCATGAGAATTCCATCATAGATATGTGTGATTCCTACATCTTCTTCTTTCTATAAAAAGGTATTAGGAGTACAGAACATTTTATACTGACTTCCGTGTAAGCTCCCTTACACAGAGAACTGGACTTTAAAAATAAAATAAAATTGTCACTAGAGACAAGGGAAGAGATGCTACATGTTTTCCATGCTTTTGTTCTCTTTGTTAAGTTGTGCTATTTTCCTCCATGACTTCTAAGAAGAAAAAATGAATAGTGCACAAAGAATTAAGCAATTGGCCTTCCTTTGTTTTTCATATTTAGATTTCTTTTCATCATGCAGCCTGGCCTGGTTTATATAATACATTACTTAGAAAGTGTATTAAAGCTTCTGTCTTTTTTATCTTGAATACTATTTAAAAATGAACTTAAGAATTAGACTTTTGAAGCACAATGGAATAGATGTCTTGTGTATAAAAGTGGTGCGATTGACAGCAAAGGTATTTTTAGTACCCTTGTTCAGGATTTTCTATTATATGTCCCTGAAAAAGAATCTTCAATTTAGTGAAGGATAGCTATCGATAGGTCCTTAGGATTCAGCTTGGCATTATCTGATATTTGTAAGTTATACGGTACAACTATTTGATGTATCAGAAACATAACTTTGTCTAGGATAAAGCGATAATCTTTTGTTGATCTGTTATATAGTGCAGGTATCTTCTTTTCAACAAATTGGCCAGCCTCATATTCAAATAATGTATATTGTGAAGAGGCATAATCTAAAGAATGTTCACACGCTCCGCATACAAATCTCAACCACCTGGATTTGTTTGGGTGTCTTACTGAAAAGGGAACTAGAGAAGTATTGGGTGAAATTAAGTAATACCTTAAGACCAGTTGCTCTAAGTAGTCTGTAAAGACTCTGGTAGTCGCAATTTTGATTTTGTCATTCGCCTGCTTGAAAATGACATGGAGAACTATTTTTAACTTCTAATTTGCTGGCATGGCAGAAATTGGTTGTGTGTGATATGGTTGCATGTATAATGTACTTGTCATAGTTATTTTCCAACACTGACGTGAAAATGTTTCATATACAGTAAATGGTAGAAGAATCACTGCAGAAGCTATTAAATAGACATAAAAGACATTTTTCTCATGCAAATCCAACCGAAAAAGATAGAAGCAGCTAAATCCCCTAATCTTGGCATAATGCCACTTGTTTCCGTATAACTTTTAAAGGGGGGTATCCCAGGGGGCTATATCTTGCCTCTGCCTTTGTAATAGAGGCACTGGGATGTAAACTTTTATATGTGAGATTTCATTCTCTGCTACATTTATTTGGTTCCATTAAAATAAGTAGAATATTTGCTGCTGTTTTGAATTATACAAGAATATTGACTCTCTCAGCATAATTCTATCTAGATTCTCTGACTACATGCTTAATCAGCCAGTAGGCATTTCTTTTCTGATTACTGTAATATTTAAGATATTGATTGGTTTGATATCAGAATAAATAAAAGGACTTAATTCCAAGCAAATACATTTAGGATTGGGGTGACAGAAGTCTCAGGAATATATTTTAACAGATTATATGTAGCTTTGATATAAAGAGTATTTTGACCTAAACAAACCTGTTTTCTGTCAATGCCCAGTGATTTCCATCCTGCATTTTAAGTTGACAAAATAAATAAGCAGCAAAGTATTTTACATACAGGATAAAAATTCTAGTCATTTGACTTCACTGTATATACAAACATACAAAAAAGTAAAGGTGAAAATTAGGACTTAAATTATTTATGAATGCTAAAGATGGGGAGGTTTATCTTAGAAGAATTCTTTCGTACATGTGTGAGAGAATAAGCTTCTTCTAGGATGAGTACTACAGGGAGTCCTCACTTAGTGACTGCCTTGTTTAGCGACAGCAGTTACGATGGTGATGAAAAAGTAACTTTGCGACCAATCCTTGCATTTATGGCCTTCGCAGCTCTGTAAAGCAAAGGAAAGCTGAAGAAAGATCATAAGCAAAAACACGGTTTCACTTAGTGACCGCTTTGCTTAACAATCAAGTTCCCAGTCCCAATTGTTGTCACTAAATGAGGACTGCCTGTAATACATATTTTAAAATATGCATTTTTTTTTCCTGTGGAAGTCATTTTTTGGTGTGCATTTATTCAGCTGCTCAATAGCCTTAATAAGAAATGCATTGTACATAAGTCCCAATTCATTCTTTCATATTATTAACAAATTATGTCCATTATTACATCTATACAATGAATTTGATTTGTTGGCATGTTTTTAAAGCAGCGGTATCCGCTGGTGGGGGGAATCTGAATGGTGGGTGCTGTGTCACAGTCCAAGCCCTGCCCCTTTTGTACATGTGTCTGTACATGAATACAAAAGGGAAGGGTGTGGATCACGATGCTGTGCCTTCAGCCTTGCTGATTTTGGCGTGCGCGCGCACACACACACACACACACACACACAAACAAGCCCCTCTTTGAGCCTGTGAATAATGTGCAGAGCCTGTAGTAAATGGAAAGGAAAGAAAGGTGGCATGATCCAAAGCTGGATTGGGAAAATAAGAAACCTGGCCCACCGCCAGCTGTCCCAAACAGAGTTGTGAAGGAACCCATGTTGCCTGATCTGGAAACATGCTCAAATGTTTGATCTCTACATAATAAATAAATAAAAAATAATCTGCTACAGCAAATGACCAATTCAGTAACTTCCCTAATTTGGTACACTTCCACTCTGCACGATCTATTCCATAACTTTTACCGTTTTGCATGGTTTCTATCTACCCTCTGCTAGGTAGGAGAAAGTAGAAAGAGGTACCAAGGGCCTCTTTGGTAGGGATTTTTGGAAATTTTATTTATAAATTTTGCTATTCTTCTGACATTGGAAATATTGTACTTTTTGTTGTTTATATCTTCATAAAGATTGAACTGTCCTTCACGTCAGTGCCAGATTTGGTAGCTTAGCGTTACAGAATACCTTTGGGAGTCTTAATTCTCCACACTTTTGGATATCCTTCTGACATCTTAAGTTTAATTTTTGTTCTCTTTTGAATGTGTACTGCTTGTTGTGAAATGCCTACCATCCATTAAATAATAGAAAGGTTTTCATAAATAGTGTCATCTTTTTATAAATGGTTACAGCTCTGAGCTATGGTGGAATGTAAAAAATGTTATGCCTTTTTTTTACCCGATACCTGCAAAATGCTTTGATCAATGCCTAGGTTAGTTCTAATACATTTAAGGCTAATTCCAAAGCTTTGTTCTGTTACTTAACATTTAACACAGTCCTTTTTGCAATCACTGTTCACTTATTTCTGCCATTTTCTTTTATTTTAATACTTTATATACAAGTGTATAAGACAGAGCTTTCCAAACTTTTCATGTTGGTGACACACTTTTTAGACATGCATCATTTCGCGACACACTCTTACAGCAGGGCACAAGGCAGGCACTAGGACCTGCACAGAATCACAGCTGGTTTGGAGGCAGCCAGGCACAAGGCAGGCACTAGGACCTGTGTGGAATCACAGCAGGTTTGGAGGCAGCAAGGCACAAGGCAGGCACTAGGACCTGTGTGGAATCACAGCAGGTTTGGAGGCAGCAAGGCACAAGGCAGGCACTAGGACCTGCGCGGAATCCTGGCAAGGCGCGGAGGCAGCAGCAGCCGCGACACACCCAGACACTGCAGCCAACACACTAACGTGTCCCGGCACACAGTTTGGAAAGCTCTGGTATAAGTCCACCTGTTGGAATTCTGCATGTTATCTATGTGCAATATTTCTAACTCTGTTTCTGACAAATGTTTTATATGTTACAATTGTGTTAATTACTTTACACGGTTTATTTTAACTAAGTTTGGTGATGTGAATATATAAAAAATAAAATGCCAATTTCTTTTTGCTTGTAGGGTTTTTGGGGTGGGGGTGGGGGTTAAATTAAGCCTGAAATTGTTAAAGAAGAGGGGAACTATTAAATTAGGATTTGTAATAATTTACTTTTTGTAATTTTGTAAAAAAATAAATGATACTTTTATTTTAAGGTTCTACTTTTGTAAGTAATATACTGACATGGGGCACAATCTGTCAGAAGCACATCCTGCTTTTATTTCATTGAAATTTGGGAAAGAACCCTACCTCCTTCATCTTATTTTTCAAACTTTAGCAGGGTAGATTTCTCATATATTGTGCCTGTGATGTCTATTATTTTATAAGGAGAAGTTATTTAAAACCACTGTCTAATATACTATAAAATTCAAACTTCCTGTATCACTTTAGAGCTATCTTGATGCCAGAATCTTGTTGTTAAATGTTGTGTTTTAACATGTGTAATACTTGATATGCATTAAAACGATGTTAATTATAGACTGTGAATCATTTTTCCGGTCAAGTACAAGATAATATCCTAGTATGTGGAATATTGTAGCTGATAGTTTATTTGAGTTGGATATACCTGGTTTTAGACATCCAACAGTCCTATAACAGTTTTTTCTAGAAACCTATGTGTAACAGATGTAAATTCAGAAACAGTCTAAAACAGAGAATATCCTTCAGGTCACCAAGCAATCTATGGTAACTGCCACAACAGTTAAATATTTTGTAGTGTTTTTTCCCCCCATTAATTAATTTCATAAGTCAGTTTTTTCAGAAAAAGTTGAGTTCATTCATCATAGAAGTCTCCATATTTCTATTACTCTCACTAACAATATATATTAGACAGCTGAAAGTGTCTTTCAACAAGTGAGACTTCTTTAATTTATAAAAATGACAGTGATCAAGTAATGAACATGGTAAAGACTTTGTGAAGCTGTAAATCTAATCACACTCTTGAATAGTCACACAAATTTTAAAAAATGAAAAACAAAGAACTACCAAACACTCCCCCAAATTTGTATGACTCTGGGCGGCTCACAATAATCAAATGATCCCACAACCAACTTTTAACAGCAGTTGGATCAAAAGACTTTTCCACACCAGTAAAATGACATTTTAAAAGATCATGGGGGGAGCAGGGGAAGGACTTGATCCCTTTTTTGTTTATCCATTGGACAATCTTTACTGAACTGTCAGGAAAGGATGGTCTGGAAAAATCAGTTGCAAAAAGCTTTTCATGAGGGTTCCTGGTTACAAACTGTGGTATATACTATAGAACTCAGAAATAACAATGGGATTAGGGTTTTGAGCTGAATAAGAACAGAAACCCACAGATAAACAGCTTACATTTCAAGGCTGTGCTCTGGTTGCAGTGATAAAATCCCCCCCCCCCCCTGAAAGCTGCTGTAGTCGGGTCTTGTTCAGCATTGCAAGGAATGTTTAGAAAACAAATTATTTTTGCAATAAAGTGTTTGTAAGCAGAACACTTCATCCTGAGGGTCTCTGTTTTCTTTCAAAACAGTTATTATCCATTCCAAGCTGTTTATCAAAGTTTTGTTCAAAATGAGTTGTTTCATGTGAATCAGTCATTAGACGTCTCAGCTATTGGTTTAAAGCATCAAATCTGCGAGTCAAATCCTGGCATTTCTGATTCCAATTGTTCAGCAAGCTATTTAACTGCATAAACACATTTTGAAATTATGTGTATCCTTGGTGGTTTTAAGGTCAGGAGAAGTTCTGTTTGTTTTTCTATTGATTTTTCTTTGGTTCCTGAAATGGGAGACTTCTTTGCTATCTCAGTTTCAGGCCCATAATAAATCAGGTAAGAGATGCTGCTGGTCTTTTCCTGTAATTTAGACAGGAAACGTTTTATGTCTAAAGCGATCAAAAGATGAACAGATTTGAAGTGCCTAGGTACAGAGATTGGCATTCTTTCTCAGGGCTGGGCACCACACTTGTTTTCAAAATGGCCAAAAACCTCATGTATGACTTTCATGACCTCATTCCTATCGTCCTGTGCAAAACTCCTGTGAGGTTTTACACTTCTTGCTTATGATGTTATGAGAAGTCTTACAAGCTTTGGCAATTGCACAAGAATCCTGCCATTTTTGTATTTAATTTCTATTGGGCTTGCACAGACATCATCTGGGATTTTTTGGTAAGTATATTGATGCCAGCAAGATTTGTTGTTAACTCCTGTTCTGAGAAGATGATTTGCTAATTCCCTGAATCCACTTTAGAGAGTCTCCAACCTTCTAAACCTGACTTGTATGTTTGGGCGGTGGGGGTGGGGGATCTGCAAGAATTTCCTCTCACTAGTCATTGCTAGGACACTCTTCCAGAAATTCAACTGCCCAATAGGTGCAATTGCAAAATTTGCTGATTTTTTTTCTTCAGTGTAAAAGTAATCTCTCTGTGATGGACTTCAGTAACACTGCTGGTTCTCAGGAAGGAGGGAGCACATTCCAAGGAGGGGAGCAAGATAAGAGAAAACACAGTCTGGAGCTGGAACATGGGAAAACTAAGAGGTTCAGAGTAGCCCCGCCCTAGAGCCTTCCCAGGTTATTTCCCCTTAGGTTAGGTAGAGTAGCTTGAGTCTGGCAAGATTCTGCCTATACGGGGTGAGCAAATAAAGAACTGAAGTTTGGCTGGATTGATTCTTTGTTGTTCTTGGGCTAAGCCTGACTCTCTCATACACACAGAGTAGAGGAGTAGAGGACATCATGAAATTGTGCTGTTTTAAGGTACCTGCCCCTAGAATTCACAAACCAGTTTGGAGGTGATAAATCAATAGAATGTATTGTCATCCCCGTTCCACTAAGTTATTTTAGGGAAGAGAAATGACTACAAATGTGTGTGCTGATGTTCCCATTTCCAAAAGTTTTCTTCTGATCTAATCTGTAGGTCTCTCAAAAAATCATCAAAGGTCAGGCTTATAACATGATGTATGTAACCAGTCTTGTTCACTGTTCAGGCAAGAAAGTATAATTGATATTTGGAATAGTAGGAAATTAGACATGGGCATATATTAGAGGAAATGTTCTTGAATTTCAAGGGATATTGCCAAAGGTACTGCTAAAATTAATAAAAGATCACACAATTCAATTTATTACACCAACAGTTACATGATTGAATGAAACAAAGAACTATAAAGTTGCACAAGATTTATCTGAAGGCAGGACTATTTGGAGACTCCTGTCCAGGAAATATTGTTGTGATAGAGAAAAAAACCAATCAGAGAATGGTGTCTCATACAGCTCGTAAAAGCATTTGTCTGCATTGCATTAATTGTGATTTTAAGAGTTTTAAAAACCAGTTGTATTCATATATTCTCTCTTGAATATACTATATTTTAAACTACAAAATGCAATTCTGAAATTCTATGCAAGGGATCTGTCTACAATGAGTCAGATCTGACTTGAGACCAAGTTAGTTTCTGAGGTATTTTTTCCTAGTCCTATTATTCGAGTTTTATGAATGTCTTAGACGGGGGACTAAATTTAGAGGAGCCTGTTGCAGTCTTAAAGATTAGGTGTTTTGATATTCATGTTCTCAAATGTAGTACCCATTCATCATCCTTGAGCATAATTCATGTTATTCTATAGACAAATTCCTTCAGAAGCACAAAATGTTTTAAATAAGTACTATGTAGTATGTTTTTAAATGGAGTATAAAGAAGAGGTTAGTGCTCAGGAAGGTTACGGATGAAATAAATTAAAATGCAAATTAGTGCACTTTACATCATGGGCGAGATATCACTGGGTTCATAATTGGGTGCACATTAGCATACTGTACATCCTGATTGAAAACCAAGTTCTTGGAAACCTGGCAGGAAAGAGTTAAGCAATCCAGTGAGAAAATCTTCAGTCTGTTTTTCCTGAGCTGATGCTTTTCAATTACTTTGTAATAGGCTGCATTTAAAAAAAGAAATGCTTCTCAATACACTTGCAAATATGGAAACTCAAAATTATACCTTGTAATGGACCAGGGATGAGGCATTATGTAGCTGACTTTAGGTTATTAGAAAGCCAATCTATTTTTTTATTATATTACGGTGTAATTTTTAGTACAAGACCATGATATAAATCACCTGTTGTGTTGGAACATAAACTAATATGTCCCTGAGCCTTGTCATTTTCCATGGTCTTTGGTTTTATTAATAAATGAAAGGAGAGTTACAACATTTTGCCAATAAGAATATGCAATCGCCCCTCAATGAAAACTGGCCTATTTTCTAATAATATGGAACAATGACGAAAAGTCAGGACCATTGGGATACATCTTTCAGCCTGTAAATTTGGGTCATATGGTTTTGGTTTTTTGGAAAAAAACAAACCCTTTTGGGGCATCTTTGAAAATTCAAGTCCTTTGACTTCTTCACAAGAGTGAAGATTGCAAAGTTGAGACGAATAAGCCAGAAAATCAGCCTTGTTTAAAATTCTAATTCACCAATATTCAAGATGCCTGTCTTAGCTCTAATATTAATTTGTTTATTTATTAAATTTCTGTTACCGCCCATCTCCCCCAAAAGGGGAACTCTGGGCGGTTAATATTCTATAGGTTAAGGTGATGCATCCAATACATAGTTTCTTAATTTACCAAGTTTTCCATTAAAACCTAACCAATGGTCTGATAATAGTGAATGACATCATTTTCAGGTGGTTAAAAAACAGCTTAACATTCATTTTATTATTATTTTTATTGATTCATTTATTTAAATTTGTTATGGCTGCCCACTCCAGTAGACTCTGGCTGGCTTACAAATCTAAATAAGCAGTTAAAACAGTTAAAAAAATAATGGATAGCCTGGACTAAAAACAGCCATAACAGTAACAATAAAACATGGCAGGGGCTCCACAAACACATTAACCCCAGACCTGGGGACTGAGCCAGGCCTTAAGGGCTTTCTGGAACCCCAGGAGAGCGCACACCATCCTTATCTCGGGGGGGGGTTGGTGTTCCAGAGGGCAGGGGTAGCAACAGAGAAGGCACACTCCCTTGGTCCCACCAGATGATAATGTTTAATTGAGGGAAGCTGGAGTGCACCCACTCTGCCCGAATGTATCGGGCAGACAGAAACAAATAGGAGATAGGTGGTCCCTCCGGTATCCAGGCCCAATGCCCTGAAGGGCTTTATAGGTGACACATCATATGTTTTTTTATTTATATATAGTGTTTATAGCTGGCACTTTGAATTGCACCCAGAAGCCAGTTGGCAACCAATGCAGCTTGCAAAGCAGTGGTGACACATGGGTATAACGAAAGGTGACTGTTACTGCTTGTGCCGCTGCATTTTGAACCAGCTGTAGCTTCCAGGTGGTCTTCAAGGGCAACGCAATAGTCCAGTCGTGAGGTGACCAGGGTGTGAGTGACTGTCTAAAGGGCTTCCCGGTTGATGAAAGGGCACAACTGACCTCCAATGCTTCCTGTTTGATATTGTCATTTGATTTGATATACACAAACTGTAATGGTGTAGTTGTTACAGAGGATAGAAATTCTATGCATGAAGTTAAGTTCATTTTAGTTTTTATATTTCTGTTGTCAGTATTTAGAATTTAATGCTGAAATAAAGAATAAGCCTTGATATTTTATTTACTTGTGCAACCAATTTATTTTATGGAAGTACATCTTGTCATCAAGGGAACATTGAAATAAATCTGTTGCTTTAGTTTAAATGTGGCAGTTAGGAATTGGAGGAATCCAGGTGTGTATGTTGAAACTGTGTAAAAGCATTTCAGGGTAAATAACTAAAAGTTATTGGCCCAGCATGCTAACTTATCTGTGAATGGAGAGTCACAACTCCATAAATGGGGAAAAAAATAGTAAGCAAATTCCATGTTTACAAGACCTGGTGCTAAGCAGAGACTAGTGCATAGCTTTCCAAACTGTGTGTCACGACACTTTAGTGCAGAGCTTTCCAAACTTTTCATGTTGGTGACACACTTTTTAGACATGCATCATTTCGCGACACACTCTTACAGCAGGGCACAAGGCAGGCACCAGGACCTGTGCAGAATCACAGCAGGTTTGGAGGCAGCCAGGCACAAGGCAGGCACTGGGACCTGCGCGGAATCCTGGCAGGGCAGGTTTGGAGGCAGCCAGTCACAAGGCAGGCACTGGGACCTGCGCGGAATCCTGGCAGGGCAGGTTTGGAGGCAGCAAGGCACAAGGCAGGCACTGGGACCTACGCGGAATCCTGGCAGGGCTCGGAGGCAGCAGCAGCCGCGACACACCCAGACACTGCAGCCGACACACTAACGTGTCCCGACACACAGTTTGGAAAACTCTGCTTTAGTGTGTCGCAACACACAGCTTAGTGTGTTGCGAAGCAGCGGCGGTGGGGGCGTGCATGGCGGCAGTACATGCGGCGGCGGCAGCAGCGGCGCTCCATCAGCGCTTCCGCGTTTTAGAGAGGCCGCTGCCGCCGTACACACCGCTGCCACCGCACGCCCCCCTGTGCACGCCACCGCCACCGTGCGTGCCCCCGCGCCGCCGCTGTTGGTGTGTCACCAACGGCAGCAGTTTGGAAAGCACTGGACTAGTGTGTTGGGCATGGGTTGAGGAGGTCTGGTCAGCAACGGAGGTCACGGAGTTGTGCACGGAGACTAAATTTTGGTGGAAGAATAGGCCAGAAGAGATACTTTTCCCCATCCTGTTCCCACCTGTCCCACTGCTACACTTTGGCAAGCTCTAATCTTGAATGATGAAGGCAGCAGCCCTGGGACTCGGTTTCCACTTAGATTCACTGAAGTAGATGATGAGCTCTTATAATGAGCTGCAGGAAGATTTTTTTATGGGAAAGTTTCTCCTATTTTCTGGCTGGAAGAATCTATTCTCTGGGAACAAGGCTGTGGCCGTAGAACTCTGCTGCAAGAAGCCATTACTACCTGCAAGTCCACTGTCTTTGCATCCTGGAAATTACTGGCTATTGGTTCTCTTTAATAAGCGGAGGGCTAAATGTGAGAGTCAGTTAAAAAGTCAGTTTTAAAAATGGGGTGGTTTTCAGTAAATCGCTAGAAGAAAGACATGCTTGGACTGTTTGTATTAAGAAACCTTCATTAGTAGGATTAAACATTAGGATGCCTAGAAAATGTGAATTACTTGGGAGGGGAGGGAGAGAGAAAATAATAGACCAGTTAATTTATTAACTCGTTTAGCACATTGCAGTTTCATTGTTATGATTACCAATACCATCACATTTAAATAATGATTTGAGATGTATCTAGTTCACACTAAAATCTGAAATAGTTAATGGCCAGGTTTTAAAATATTTATTTCAATTGATGATTGATTCATTTGTTGGAAATTATTAAGCAATCATACAAATCTATCTCCACTTACCTGGATATAATTCCACTGAACTCAGGGGGTTTATTCTGAATAGGCAAGTAGGAATGCCCTGAGGACTTATAAAAATAGTATCTGTGAATCCATCAAGAGGATGAGATATAAAAATGTACATTGCATGGCAAGGGATATGCCTCTGGAAAGTGCACATAATAATTTTGCTTGGCAGCACAGGAAATAAAAAACATTGGGGGGGATTTTATAACTCTAAACAGAAGACAGTGTTTGGAAGAAAAGGGGTACAAAGGTGGTAACTTTTCTTCTTTTTTTAAAGGCAGATGAGAAAAGCATGTTAAACTGTATTCAGATTTAATGGTAATATAACAATAAATCAGTTGCAACTAGCACGCAGGGCTCCTCAGCATCTACATTTATTCATAATTACATTATAGCTATTGTGAACACATCAGCCTTTTTGGTATAGTTTTAATAACCACTATTACCCAATTCAGATACCCCCCCCCCCAAAAGCTCTATCACATATCAGGTTGGTCAACTGCATTCTTTGTCTCGCTATTTACTTTTCGTCTTTTTCGAAAACAGGAATCTTGCCCAAGGCATCACTGATCTCATGTTCTCTGTTCGGTCTGCTTGCAGAAAAATTGATTATTTTCAGCTATGCCTGCAGGGCTGGAAGGAGACTGTCGGCTACTTTCTCCACAGTTATGTATTTACTAGCCTTGTGCTCTGGATAATTAATCATTTTTGTTTGCTCATCTAGAATTTGTCACTTGGGAGTCAAAAGACATAATGTACATCTTAAAGAGCTCCCTCACACACCTTTTTATAGTGCTTCCTACTACAATATAGACCAGCCAGATAGCATCAGGGTTGGAATCCAATAACAGAACTTAGAGAGGGCCGTTCCAGCCATCAAGCCCATCCCTCTGTCAGCGAAGGAATCCAATTTAAAGTGTCCCTGTCAGGAATGTCCAATCTTTGCTTATATACGATAGTCACTGAGAGCTCACCTCTTCTCTAGGCAATTGGTTCCATTCTGTGAACTCTTCTTAGCATTAGAGAGTTGCCCTCAGGGTCAAATGAAACTACAAGTCATTCTTTTATATCCTGCACTCTGGGTTGGTAGAGGACCTTCTTCTGCATGTCAAGTCGCTACCTATTTAAAAAGTGTTATCACATCTCTCCTCTGTCATGTTTTTGGAGAAGACCTTCCAGTTCTCTGATGGTTTCTATTGCTCTTCTTTGACCCCTTTCCAATGCATCGGAATTCTTATAATGTGGCCAGAACTGAACCCAGGATGCACATAGGGTCTCATATGACTTTCTGTAGCCTAGAAACAATGTTTTTATTGGTGGATTTGCCTTATTTGCAGCTACAGCATCAAACAATCAGTTTGTGATACTGTAATACCATCAAGTTACTGTCATACAACTTGTATGGCCATGCATTTCATTCCTTATCAGGTTTCTCAAACAATACCTTTCACGGTCACCTCTTTTAAACATCACTGTTCTATGCTCAATTTTCTAACTTACTAGGATAATTTTGCATTAAATTTCTGTCTGCTACTTGGTTAATGTTCTGAAAATTATAGCATTTGGGAACTCTGTTTTCAGTACCATCAGAAAACTATCAGTTTTTATTTTATTTATTACATTTGTATAGCTGCCCATCTCACATAGTGAATCTGGGCGGCATACATAATAAAATACATAAAAACCATTAAAAACACAATTTAAATTAAAAAAGCAAGGAAAAAACAAGAAAAAGACAAAATGGAGGCAAAGCATACAGAGTGTATCCAGTTAACTGCCATACAGCTATCTAACAGGCTCCATTCTATCATGGGATCCCCAAGCTCATTGGCAAAACCATATTTTGAGGGCCTTCTGCAAGGCCAACGGGGTTGGGGGCCAGCCTCACCTCGGGGGGAAGGACGTTTCACAGGGTGGGGGCCATGGCAGCTCTGTTGCAGTCTAAGGTGGGCCACTCTATTAGTCAAATACACTGTCAGACATCAAAGCATCCTGGTCTTACTCTTCCTTTCTACCCATTTACTCTTCTTTCGTATATTTTTCTTTCGTGGTTTAATCTTCCTTCATTCTGTGAGACCAAACTATTTCAGAGTACATCTTTTTACTGGTCACTCATTTTTGTATTCATTCATTTTTTGTCCATAAGAAAGGCTGTGTTACAACTGTGAGCTAAGATGGAATCCCTGACTCAACTCAGAGCTACTCAACTCAGAAGCTGATTGCAAAAACTTCTGTTCCTGCGATCTACTCACGAGGAGAGGCTGTAAGGAGTACACATGGGTTATCTCATGCTCTTTCCTTGCTCTGGAGAGACTTTGCCAGTCCGGATCCTGCATGCAGTCACAATCTCTGCCACGGACACCGTCCCATTCAAACAGGGACATCTAGCTTGCCATGAATCCTCCCTGGAAGTTTTTGTATTCCTTCATGATCCATTCATTCTTGACCCCATCTTTTCTTGTTTTGTGTGTCAATACAATGCACGTACCTCCGAGTTGGTGGATGTGAATTATAATAAGTTGGCTTGCAAGTTGATTGGACCTCCTGGCTTTAGTTGTGCTTATGGCATACTGGCCAAAATGTGCCAGTCCTTATAGTTCACAGGGAACGTTGCATGTGGCAGGGCTATGATGGAGGTAGCTAACATTGTTGACTCCTTCTCTATCTTACTGAAAAGGATTATGTGGAAGTGTTATGTTGTAAACAACTGTCAGTTTCTTTGGCCACTGCCCAAATTGAAAGGGGTTCTTTTCTAAGCCCAATTTTCACAAAATTCGGTTTAGCAAGATTTATTGAGATGGATGATATGGAGGTTACAAGGATCCCAGCAACTGAACTATATTCAATTTAGAACTAATATATACCATGTAAAAGGGGGAGAATTTTTGTTGTTGTTGTTCCTTGAATCTCTAGCAGTCTGGGAACCAACTCTTACAAACAGAAATTTACTTCCATGTTAAGTAATAGAACCAATGGGATTTATGCACAAAATCTACCAATACCTGCCCTTTTTATTCACTAAAGCAGAGCTTTCCAAACTTTTCATGTTGGTGACACACTTTTTAGACATGCACCATTTCGCGACACACTCTTACAGCAGGGCACAAGGCAGGCACTAGGGCCTGTGTGGAATCACAGCAGGTTTGGAGGCAGCCAGGCACAAGGCAGGCACTAGGACCTGCACGGAATCCTGGCAGGGCTCGGAGGCGGCAGCAGCCGCGACACACCCAGACACTGCAGCCAACACACTAACGTGTCCCGACACACAGTTTGGAAAGCTCTGCACTAAAGTAACACTAAATTCAGCCAGCGCTTAAACGGCACCAAAACAGAATGTTTGTGGGCGACATTATTAAAACTGGGTGGTTGCTACAGAACAAAATCCTGTGCCCAGATTACCTTGGTCTCCAAAGATGTGGGCACACAGATTAGGGCCTCTCCAACCCACCATGCACGATGGCTGATAGGTACAAAGATAACCCTTTAGGAATGTTGGATCAAGGCCGTTTAATACAAATGTATCTCTAACAAAATAAAACAGATTTTGAACACACCTCTGCTTAATTTAGAATCTAAATAATCTGGTCTGCTTATAGCCAAACAAATCAGGAGTTTAGCAGGTTGGTTGGATTTTCTGTTTAAAGTATTTTTTACATAATAAAACGAACTGGAGAGATAGCCTCAGTTTAGTCTCAAAATTCAGTGTCCAAAGGCAGTGGTTATGTCACCATCACCTTATACTAACAGGGCTGTTACCAGCTCTGCAATGCCTCCACATCAGCCTGGTAGTATTTTTTCCAGTCTGCTTTGCAAGGCATAATCCACTTGTTTCTGTATTTATATAATTCAACAAACAGTCATTCCTATCTGCTTTAGTTACAAAGCCAAACAGTAGTATCTTCTGTTTGGGTGATGATGATATTTCTTCTTTGGAAAATGGATTGGATCACATTTCAGATACTGTATGTATCCATTTAAATACTGAGTGTGAAAGCTCACTGATTTCAATATTGTATTCATTTTTCTATGTGCAAAGCATTTTTTTACTTTGGTTACTCATGGAGTATTTTTCCTGGTCTAGCTGTAACCTTGAAACATATTCCCTATCAACTCTTTCTTGATATTTTCAAGAATTGCCCTTTAATAAACATCGTACATTTATCAATTTGTATAGACAGAGAATCTCCACATTGTTTCCATATTGCTAGAACATATAGTAAATTCATTCTATAGTAGCAAAGACAGAGATAATACTTTGGACTTGGTTTTAGATTTAAAAAATAAGTATACAGTAGCTAAAATGAGAGCCACAATCTTCTCTTCTGCTTTTTGCCATAATTTGCATATATGGGAGGCAGACTGTCATTGGGCTAAGCAGTGGTTAAAAGCTCTTCCTCATGTTTTCCAAGCTGAACTATTGCAGCAAAAACTATTTCTGAGGTAAAACCTCATGCAATTGATGAAAATGGACTTCAGTCCTGAAGACAGCACGAGATGTGTTTTTGCACCAGAAAGTTTAACATTCCTATCTTCTGGAAACTGTTATTACTTTAAAAATATTAATCTATAAAAATAATATTATCTTTCAGAGCTACAGGACTTTTCTATGTGAATTCAAATGAGATAATAAAGTGGAGATACAATGGTTTAGATGCACAGAACCTGCTGATTCCACTGAAATTAATAGGCAAGCTTGCAGAATGGTCCTCCATGTGTTCTATCCCAGGCAAACATACAGAGGATGTAAATCTTTAAATAGAAATGTTCTTGTTTTCTAATGAGGATCAACAATACTAAGGCATATCTTAGAAGTGTTCCTTTGTATTTCTGGCCCCAGACATTTGGTAGAAACCACAATTATGTCGAAAGGTTGTGTGCATCATGACATCATTGTGCAAATAACGCAAGTAGGAAATTCATGTTATTTGCATGATGATGTCATGATGCACACAATGTCACTCCATCCTCCCCAGACACCTGTTTCTGGCCTAAATTTCCAAAACCAACTCAAACTGCCATTTTTGGATGTTCAAGAGGGCTGAAATTAGGTTCAAATATCACACCATGCTATCACAGTTAGAGTTTATAATACAAGCCATTATTTCCAAGCCATGGTAGGTGAGCTCAAACTGCTAAACCTGAAACAAACATCACTTTATAGCCCAATGTGTTGTGTTAATTGTGTCATTGTGTTATTTCGTTTGAACCTGTGTTGCTATAGATCCGTGTTTCTCAACCTCAGCAACTTCAAGATGCGTGGACTTCAACTTCCAGAATTACCCAGCCAGAATTCTGGGAGTTAAAGTCCACACATCTTAAAATTGCTGAGGTTGAGAAACACAGATCTATAGATGAAGATTTAACCAGACTAGGCCTGAATGAATGAGTTTTTAAAACTGTTACTGCTACTTCCATCCTGACCGAAAGTACCTCTTTTGGTGAAGAAAATGAGTCTCCCCTTTGGTTTTTTTTTTCCAATTACAAAGGAGGAGTATATTAGCATAGGAATAAAAAGCTCTGTATTAAAGACAACCAGCTTAATTGTGACATAAGCTTTTGTGACTGAAACCACACTTTGCCAGCAGAATGCAGTGTAACTAAAACTGCTGCAATTGCCTTCCCCTACAACATCCGTCTCCTTGTTATTGACACAGGTAGTGTGTACACACTTTTTTTTTCTTGTGCCTTCAAGTTAGTCTTGACTCCTGGAGGCTGCCTGGACAAGTCCCTGCAGTTTTCTTGGCAAGATTTCACAAGTGGTTTGCCCTTGCCTCCTTCCTAGGGCTGAGAGAAAGTGACTGGGCCAAGGTCATCCAGCTGGCTTCGTGCCTAAGGCGGGTCTAGAACTCACGGTCTCCCACTTTCTAGCCTGGTGCCTTATCATCATTGGTGATCACTCGTAGCCGAGTAAGATTGTCTTCCAAAGGTAAAATTTTAACAGTGGATCCTTAAGTGGCTATAAAGGCCAATTCTGGATCCGGACAACCTCCCACAGTGAGGGCATAGGTTTCCGGGTGGGAGACGGTCATGATGAGGGTTTGCCTGACGTGCCTTCCTGTTAGCTCTTTTCTCCCTTTCGCCCTGTACTCGTGCTTCTTCAAAGTCCGTAGCGCCATTAATAAAGGCTGACCTCCAATTGAAACGCTCATGGGTTAGGGCTTCCCAGTTCTCAATGCTGATATTACATTTTTCCACTAGGCCAAACTGGCTCTCACCCAACTAATGTCATGTTGCAACGACTTGACTCTTTTGTGTCACCTTTGCATGCAAAGTGAGAGTGCAAAACTTCATAGCTGTCTGCAACAACAACAACAAAAAACAAAATTGAAAACAAGCTTGAATTGTTTACTTTTTAGTTCTTGCTTCACGTCTATTTACTGATAATTAAGACAATAGCAACAATGTACTAGTCAATTTGGGCTGTTTATTCATAAAGTATGAGCAAATACAAACATTGTTTACTTAGCCATTCTGAACAGGAATGGATTTTTTGTGGGTTGGGGAAGATGAACATTTCTAGTTAAAAAGTCAACTTCTCAATTTTCATTAAACAATGAAAAACATAATTGATCTATGAAAAATCAAGTTTTTGTTAAAATCTGCTGTTCTCTTTGGGGAGGGATTTCCTTTAACTCTATCAGGAAAGTCTAGTGCTGCCATTTTCTGTTTTTTTCTTTCTTGTTTTTTTCTAAATTTATTTTTAGACATTCGGCAGTAAATATATAACATTTCTGTTATAAATATATAACAATATATTTACCAGTGTTTGAATAAGAGGATTTCATGGCGTTTATAGTTTGCATGGTAAGAAAATTTCACATTCAGTGTGAGTAATGATTACACAGATTAAACTCTGAATGATCTTTTTATCACAATAGATTTCATAATGCTAGGAAATTACAGTCCTAAATTATGCTTTGAAAAGGACTCAAATCATTCCCACTTCTTATATAGATCTTAATTTAATGTATCATTCTCTAAAAAAAATAATAAGGCAATAGGTATACATGTGTATCTCAGATGTGGGTGAGTCATGGAAATACATGTTGTCCCTTGGAATGACATTTCCTTCTCCAAGTTTTTCTTTTAATCACGACAGTAGGCATTTTACTTAAGAACAATATGCTTCAAATGAACTCCCAGCAGTCATTTCAGGATCTACCTCTGAAACATACAGCCTCTAGACCAGTGGGCAGTTCAGAATGGTGCAGCAACAGTTCAGCAAAGGAGACCATATTTCCTCAAGTTAGAGAAGACAGCACAAATAACCCACATTGCATTTTGGCTCCCTGGCAGAAATAGACAGCAGAGTAGTACACGGTTGGCACAGAGTTGTGATGAAGCTTTGTTGCTTTATCAGTGTAAACATGCTCTGTATTCCTATCATGATGGAAGCAGACAACACTGAAGAAAACCACGGGAACACAGAGAAACGGTTGAAGGACAATCATGTAATAGGCTGATCAGCTCTTCCTTCTTTGACCCACTGGACCTTTTGGCTCTAAGTCAGAACCTGGAATGTTTCCCAAGATGTGCACTCACAGCCTCCTGTAAATATGGCTTCCTTGAAATGATGATAGCAGCAGCAGCAGCAGCAGGAGCTGTTAATTCCCTTTAAATGAATTAGCTCTTCTGGGAAGAAAGTTTCTATAGCTGCCTGTAAGGAATTGCTGAACCAGAGTGTGTAATAGCAATTTGCCAAATCTCTAAAACCTTACCTATTAAAAGCTAATGTAATAAGATAATGATCCATAATGAAACACATATAGCAATAATTTCTCACACCCAAAAGATCACAGAAGTTAATTATGAAATACAAAGGTGTTAATAGACTGTCCTATCCAAATATGAAAATTCACTCCCTCTTCCAATCCTCTCTAAAGGTAATAAAGGAAACAAACTATTAAGTGAAGATCAAAATTACTAAAAAGTTTCAAATCTCACTTCTAAAAATCTGAAATGGCTGCGGCGTTCCCTTCAGCCTATCACTAGGACTCAGTACAACCCTTTGAATTAACTACAAGTTATAACCAGTTTTAATAACTAGTTTCCACAGCTGCTTGGTTAGATTTTGCAGATGTTACCTAAAGTCACACAAATAGGTGGCTGCAATAACAAGTGTAAGAAATGGGAAGGCTTTGATCCATTTGGCTTACATTCTAGTGTTTTTTAATAGTAGACTTTGTGAACATCTCCTTTATGCTTGACCATAAGAAAATTAAGGCCCAGTTCACAGAAGCTTGCATTTAATTTAATTTACCGTATTTTCCGGCGTATAAGACGACTGGGCGTATAAGACGACCCCCAACTTTTCCAGTTAAAATATAGAGTTTGGGATATACTCGCCTTATAAGACTACCCCTCTTCAAAACCTGCAGCTTGCTCCGCCCTGGGGTGGAAAATATCCACGCCAATCAGCTGTGTGGTGGGGAAGCGGAGTAGAAAGTAAAAAACTGCAGGGAGAAAACAGGGAAGCAGAGTAGAAAGCGAATACCGTAGTAATGCGAAGCGCAGCAGCGCGGGGTGTGTGTGTGAAGGAGAATATTGGGGTGAGGGGTGAGAAAGCTTTAACGATTTAAAGAAAGCTTTAATTACCTGGGCAAGGCAGAGGGGTGAAGAATACATTTCCAAGCTTTAGCGGAACAAACCATGAAGGAGGAGGAGGAGGAGGAGGAGGAGGAGGGTGATGGGGGGGAAGTTTGAAAAAGCAGATCCAAGCGCAAAAGTTACTGAGTGAGTACTGAGCAACTCCACTTCCCCGCCGCACAGCTGATCCCCGCCGCACAGCTGATCGGCGCCGAGATTTTCCACCCGAGCCCTCCCCCCCGAATACATCTCCAAACTTTAGCAGAACAAACCATGAAGGAGGAGAAGGAAGAGGGTGGTGGTGATGATGGGGGGAGGTTTGAAAAAGCAGATCCAAGCGCAAAAGTTACTGAGTCATTTCAGCCTCCCTCCAACTCGCTCTCTTTCCCTGGTGATGGATCAGTGCGGGGGGGTCCCACCCTCCGCTCCCTCCCTCCCTCCCTCCCTTGCCGTTTCCTCCCTTCCCTCCCGACCCCCCCCCCCCGGCACTGATCCATCACCAAGGAAAGAGAGCGAGAGGGAGGGAGGCTGAAATGACTCAGTAACTTTTGCGCTTGGATCTGCTTTTTCAAACCTCCCCCCATCATCACCACCACCCTCTTCCTCCTCCTCCTCCATGGTTTGTTCTGCTAAAGCTTGGAGATGTATTCGGGGGGAGAGGGCCCGGGTGGAAAATCTCGGCGCCGATCAGCTGTGCGCCGGGGATCAGCTGTGCGGCCGGGAAGTGGAGTTGCACCCGCCCTATAAGACGACACCCGGTGTATAAGACGACCCCCGACTTTTGAGAAGATTTTCCTGGGTTAAAAAGTCGTCTTATACGCCGGAAAATATGGTAATTTAATTTAATTTCCCTTCATATCACTCCCAGGTGTTGCATAAACTGGATTAAGGACTTGCCTGAGATTCCAAAGCAGCTTCCTGGGCAGTACTGAAGAATGATCTGGTAGTGGTGGGAATGCTCTGGGTGGTTTTTCTTCTCATGTGGCAAGAGATGCATCACCCACTGAAGGACACCTCAAAACACATGGAACTGTTGCCACATCAAAGGCAAGGTGACTTGGTTGTCAAACAGAGGAACTGGAGCTTTGTTTCTTTCGGGGAGAACCTTGTTGGCAAAATGCTTGAAATCCCCTCTGTGCTGGTATTACAGTCAGCATGTAGGAAAGCGAGTGTTTAGACAACACCCCCCCCCCCCCAATGGAATGGGCTGATCACCAAGAACACCAGCAGCCTGGGCCTAAAGCACAATGGAATCAGAGATAGAAGAATGTCAGTGTCAATAGCCTTCCCTGTGATCTACGGAGCATTAACGTGGACAGGAAAAAATTGTACACTCAAGCAGACACTGCATGGTAATAGCTCTGATTACCTTTCAGCCACTGCCTCCCTCTATTTTCTTTTTTCAGGAGCATATGCAACTGATTTAAGAACAGTTCTTCCTATTTTTGAAACAGTATCATTTTTCACATTTGGGTCCCTGGGAAGAAAGAACTGAAATAGAGTATATAAAATCATCCCTGCTCTGAAACATGCCATGATTTCTGATATCTGAAGAAAAAATATGTAAGAAGAATGAAACTCTACTCTTTAAGTAGCTGAAAAATCCACCCGGATTACATCATGGCAAAAAATAAAAATCAAGCAAAATAACAGGAAAAGGAATACTTTATTTGCAGTTACTGCTGCAAAATGAATTACATTTTGCAAAAAACGGAACTCTGACTGAAACAATGCTTCACTCTGGTCTTGATCCAACAATTTCTTACAGACCTCAAGTGTTAATTAGTTAATAGCAAGTGTCCCAAATATTACAGATCTGCACAAGCAGCAGCTTCTGCTGGTGAAATTTACTTTTGCTCTCACAGGAACTTGACAGACCTTCCTGCAAGGGCCTCGCCTGGGTTAGGAGCCTGTAGCAACCTGACTGCCCAACCTCTCCATCGTTAGCAAGCGGAAAGATCCGTAGCCGACATCCTACCTGAATCACTAAAATCTGTCCCATGCACTCAGCCAGGGTTTTTCACAGTTTAGGCACTAATGCTTGTTTTATGACTTCTCATTCTATAAGGTAGCATGAGATGCTGGTATCAGCACTGGGCCATTTTCTCACTTAAAACAGCATCCTGAGTCGTTTTAGAGCCACTTACCAGTCTGTGTTTCTCGCCTGGATGAAGGGCCTGGACTGTGCCACCTCTCAGAGAATTCTTCCAAAAGATATTATAAAGGTACTACCAGCAGCTGCCCATAATGTGTTGACTGCTAGTCAACCTGAATTGGAAACCAATGGCTTAAAGCATAGTCCACCCAGCAACAGCAAACAGGTAAGAGTTCATGTGGGAACTGGCTTCCATTCTTATCACATGCTCTATATTGTGGCCATCTCCACTGCTTAGCACCAAGAGTTTATACATTAGATGATGAGAAGGTATAATTAGCAAGAGACTCATCTAGCCCAAGATGAAACGGCTTCTGCATCGGTCTAACGCAGCATAGAAGATAACCTTTCATTAAAGATAACCTGGACTGGATTGTTTCAAAATGCTACAGACCCCAGTTTACTTTAATTGGAGCAGAAGTGTTTTCTTTCTTGCTCCAATGCTGGCAAACAATGGCAGCTACTGATGTACATTGTATTTCTTTCTTTTTTTAAGTAGTACTGACTGGAAGACACTAAAGGACTTTGCCATAGGCTTTCTGGGTTAGGGTACACTATGGAGACATTCTTTAGAGACAAACTGAAATCAATATTCTTTTCTTTGTTCAAGTGAATAAAAAATTATAAAAAATAAAATCAGCATTAGCACAAAGCTTGGTAATTTCAACAAGGGCAGAGGGCCATCAGTCCAACAGTGTCTTAAGAACCTCCTGGAATCAAAGCTAGAAGAGAAGAGTTTCTTTCCTATCAGAATCTTCCATGGCTCTTGCTTCACTCTCTTCATATTCTCCAGGAGAATAAATCAACTTTTGTGTATCCAAAGCCCATGCTTCATGTTTCCAAACCTAAAGTCTTACTACATTGCTTAGAAATGTTTCAAAACATTTCTCTTGTGTGAAGTTATCTCATATTTGTTTTATAAATCTGACAGGATTTTTTCCATTAAAGGTTGCATATATTCCACCATGTCACAGAAAATGCTGATGATACTGATTGATCCTGAAGCTTAAAAGCCAAACTCTTGAAAATGCTGTTCCACAAGTCTGTCTGATGGTGTTCCTAATACTATTAACCTGTAGGCATACGAAGAATAAGTCTCAGCGCTTTGCTAGGATCTCTCTTCCAATGTCCACAGAACTTCTGAAGTTGTACTGGGTAGTCATATCATTCCACACAAATTTAGCACATTAGGGTTGCTTCCAGGGTTATCTTGGTATCAAAGGAACAACTCAAACTGTGATATCCATACCAGTATCTGCTATCTCTAGCTGAAGACTCCTCAAATATCCTAGACCAGATCACCCATTATCCATAAGCAGAAGGTCCACTTAAGGAGATGTGCTACTTGAAAGTAAGACCACCAATAAGAGAGAAAATAAAAGGCCCACTTATAATATTTACATCTATAGACTGGGCCAATATTTGGTCCATAAACTCAATTTTAAAAATAAAAATCATATAGGAAGTAATTCAGTTCTTGGGCAGATCTGTCCATCATCAGCTATTAGTAAAGGTCCTTCCAGGAGAGGCCTCAGGCCTGTAATCATATTTATTCAGTGTACTGGGATAATAGGTCGTTGTATACACATTTGTTTGTTGCAAAGGATAGAAGTTGGTCCTGTCATCTGGCATTAAATTGTTCTTGTTCAGTGTCTGTGGAAGAAGAACAAAATAATTTTAGATATACTCTCATCCTTCCTTTCTCAGTGTTAGAATTCTTGTCTCTTCTGTTCTCTAGTACCACTTCCAGTTGTAAACTTCTCTCTGGCTAAGCTGTGACCACAGAGTTACTCTGTGCTTTGTACAAACTTTCTGTTGGTCGGGATACAATGCCTCTGGCTCTGGAGAAATTGAGCCTTGCCACTACTGTAAAACCAAGACCCACAGATGGTTTAATATTTGGGGGCTGATTCTCCATCAAGTTACTATATTTTACTCTTTCCTGATTGCTGGCATTTGTGTTTAACTCTACCTCTGTTTAGATAATGCAACAGAGATCCAGATCAGGGTGTAAGACCCATTTCAGTGTTGTGGAGGGATTGGAAAGCTTTTTGGGTATGCAGGCGTATTTAGAATTTGGAGGTCACCCTGTGGGCAATCTTCCAAAATGGCTGCACAGGTAGGCATGGTAAGTTACAAAGCACTCATTTATCACAACCAGTTAACCTTCTACCTTTTTCTCTGCTGCTTGCATCTCCCCCCACACCCCTGCCAAAGTGGCTATAATCCCACACTTCATAGCAGACATCCTATCAATCAATAAAGGGGTTGAACCGGTGAAGGGCTGCTCCCTAACATTCTGCATGAGCGGGACAAAGCCAAACCCTCACACCCTTAAGTAGCAGCATCCGCTGATCTTAAAAATGTGACAAGTCCACCTGGCTTGCTGCAGCTGCCATAAGGGTAATGACACCTCTGCAAGATGTACCACTGCTCTGCCAGAGTAATTTCACTGCATGTGAACCACGCCTTCCTAGCATGGCTGACTGCTCAATCAATTAAAGGTTGTCGGGGGAAGGCACCAATCGCATTCGACTAAGCTGCACTGCTAAATCCATGCTTTCCCTCCCTAGCCGACATGATACACGCATGATCCCTTTTGGGGGAGATGGGCGGTGATAGAAATGTGAGTAATAAATAAATAATAAATACATGCACATTCAAAAGCCCCTGGAAGGGATATTTAGCATTGCAAGATGACAGCATAGAAAGAATGCAGCTTCTCTCCCCCACCGACTTTTTCAACCCTCCACCAAACCCCTTCCTTTTCAGATCAGCCTCTGCCCCTTGAGAACATGTGCTTTGCCACTTCAGCTGTCAATGCTTCCTAAATGGGGGGAAAGCCCTTGCTCCAAATGCAACTCATGAGTAACAAAACTGCAGGTTTCAGTCTGGGCTGCTTAGAGGGTGGTGCAAAGATGGTGTCAAAGAGAAATGGCTGCTGGCTTTCCAAATGGCTGCAATTCATCAGCTTTTGACTAGTGGCCGAACCAGGTACCGACTCCCTCTTGATGCCTGTGTGGATTGTCCGGTCAGAAGGGAAGCGTACCGCAAAGAGGCCACTGTGTCTGTTACACCACACAGAGGCATAAAAGAAGGAGAAAGAAAAAAGCCAGTGAGAATGGAAGGTGTAAGCTAAAAGATAGGCAAGTGTCATCTTACACTTCTAAGAGATGGAAGAGTAAAACAAATATCTACAGATACCTGCCTGGCTCAGCGACATACTTCTGGAAATGGAAAGCCTGCTTTGCTATCTCTACCATGCAAAATGAAGGGGAGAAAATGTTATTTTCAGGAGCAGCCAAAATGACTATCTGCAAGGGAACAAGACATTGTCAGGCAATGTTTGAAACATCACATCCTCTTTTATTTCTCATTTCCCAGCTGAAAGATGCACTGATTTTCTTCCTCCTGAGATTTCAACTTCCCTCCAAAAGGTCGTCTTATTGGAAGAAATATACAAATATAAAATGGCATGGATGTTTGGCTACAGCAAAATCTCTCTCAATGGCAAATGTAGTGCCAGGGTTCATACCGTGCTAACCTGATGAAAACAGGTCTCATATTGTTAATGACGGGAAGGCTACCTTACAGAGACGTCAACAAGGACTGCATTTCCATGAAAGCCATAAGCCTGGGTTTCACTGACAGACAGACAACCCTTTTTCTGCCTTAATCTTGCCTGATTCGGAATCACTGACATTCCCTTTGCTTAAGTCTTTACAAATTGCAATTTTTTAAACTCAGTCATCTTCATCCATTCATTTCAAAGCCCAGCTCTTTTTTTTTTCTAAATATGTGGCTGGCACCAGGGGCATTCCTAAATGACTGGGGTCTTCCTTGAGGTGCTTCTTAATTGAATTGTGTGGCTATTTGGCCAATCTCATTAAAGTCCTGGAGAATGATTAATCTTTTCTTTACAAATTCTGTGCAATTCCAAGAATGTTCCATATATGGCCAGCACTAATGTGTGCAATTTTCTTTTTAACAGTGATGTATCCATTGCATGGCCCCTTTTTTATACTCTCTATAAACTAGCAACCATGACTAAATTATATGGTGTGTGAAAAAGTACTTGCACTGAATATTTCAAATTTGGCTAATACACATTTAACTGCCTTGAAAGTACTTTAGAGCTGTGCTGATCACACAGAAAGCCAACCTTTTCCTGCATCCTAGACTGTGGAAAGCCAACATTTTGGATGTGAGAAAACTGTACCCTCTCTTTAATGTTTTCCAGCAACTGGTGCTCAAACTAAGATTGCCTCTGACACTAAATATAAGATCTACTAAGCCCAATGATGCAGGTTTAAGATTCATTAATTCTTCTGATCTCCTTTCAATTGTCTATTTCAGTTCAGGTTATTCTGCACAGCCATTTTATGTAGAGAAAACAGAGACAGAATTATGAGAGTGCAAAATGTTTCAGATTTGAAATGCCCCTTCCTGGGCGCAACACAACTATTTTCAGCGTGAAGCACACTGCTTCGAAACACTTCCAATATGATCAAAGTGGTCCAACTCTCCCATGAAATGGCTGTTTTGCACTCCAAATGGGGGGCCTTGAGTTGATGGTGGGGTGTTTTGAAAGGAGGTTATCTGCTTGAGTCTTCTTGGAAGCAAATGACTAGCCATTCTTAGATAGATATTATGGATTAGATGGATCCGAGGCTTGAGGGAGCACTGCTCATTAATGCTTTTATAAAAGTGCCTGCACACAAAGAGTATGTATGTATGTATGTATGTATGTATGTATGTATGTATGTATGTATCTGTTCATTTATTTTTCGATTTATCTCCCCCGAAGGGGACTCTGGGCGGTATAGTAAAGAGTATAGTGTATCATGGAGCTATCAGGACAGATCCTGTTGACCCTACTAGGATTTCACCATTTTGAACATTCTTAGTGGAGACTCAGATGCTATTAAGGGATCCATGCAATCATTTGGTACTTTTTAATACTAAAATCAGTCAGCCACCATGGATTATTATAGTCATTATTAGCAGGGGTTATAACATAAATTATGTCAATGGACCTTTTGGAACTTGCTCTTTTAAGAGCAGCTTTACTGGCTAGAATTGTGAAAGTTGTAATCCAATACATCAAGAGGGCATCAGGTGGGGAAGACCATTTAAAAGCAGTAGCTAGAAGTGCAGTGCTTGTTTTTTTTAATAGCTTGTGTTATTACAATCCAAACAACCCGGTTAAGATGATGATGGCATAAGGAATTCTATTATAATGCATGATGTAAACAACTTGTATTACAATATGCATTCATGCTGAACATAATACAATACTGTCAAATTGCGGTAGAAAATGTAGCTAATTTAATGAACACAAATGGCTGAGGAGATGACTTGAAAAATGCTCTCCTTACCTTCCTAAAATACCTGACAACAGAACCTAGAATATTATTGAAAAAAATGAGAAGGTGGTGGAGACAAGGGAAGCTAGGGTGAGACTTTTTTAAAATCTTCCAATAGTAAGTGCCCAGGCTTCTTATCATCCTAGAAAACACTGAAAGGCTACTGTCATCAACAGTAGTTCTATCTCTACTGAATTAATATTCATGGAAACTTAATGCCCAGGCAGGTAACATCTCCTTGGAATTAAATCTTATTTAATGTTGTGGTTAAAGCATAAAAATGTAGTTAAAGCCCACCATTGCCTTGTGATTGATAGAGTGTATGCAAGTTGGTTCGAGTGGATGGAGGGATCCCTACCCCTAAACACATATTCCAGAGGTCCAGGGGGGGCAAATGGACTGGGAATCTCTGGAGGTTGTAGGGTGGAGCTTGATATTGAGGTGGTGATGGGATGGGGATGCTATGACAGGAGCCGGAGGGCGGGCCATCTTCGGGGAAGACGCCCCTGATGTTTAATACCTGTGGCGTGTTCCAGCCCTCTGTGCTCAAACCCAGGCCCTGGACAGGAGATTCGTGGGGGCCCTGGTCTCCGGCTGCTGCTGCTTAACGCCAGGTCAGTCAACAACAAGGCCCCCCTCATATGTGATTTGATCACGGCGGAGGGGGCGTGTATTACTGAAACCTGGCTGGGCCTGGAAGGGGGGGGGTGCCCCTTTCGGAGATGTGCCCAGATGGGTTTCGAGTATGGCACCAGCCGAGATCCCAGGGCAGGGGAGGAGGGGTGGCTGTTGTCATTCGGGAGTCTCTAGTGGCCTTCAGGGGCACTGCTCCACAAGTTGCTGGTTGTGAGACTCTGTTCTTCACGTTGGGCTCCTGAGAACAGCTGGGAGTGTTGCTACTGTACCAGCCACCCTGCTGTGTAGCAACCTCCCTGCCTGAGCTGCTGGAGGCCATCTTGGGGTTGGCGATGGAGTTCCCCAGACTCATGGTTCTGGGGAACTTCAACCTGCCATCCCTGGGACGTGCCTCGGAGGCAGCTCGGGAGTTCATGGCGACCATGGTGGCCATGGGCCTGTCCCAGATTATTTGGGACCTGACTCGAGACAGTGGCCACACTCTGGACTTGGTTTTCTTGTCAGAGCAGTCGCAATGTGATCTGAGGGGAGAATTACATCTGTCCCCTGTGTCATGGTCAGATCACGCCCTGGTGACCTTGAGATTCTCGTATCCCGCCCCCTTCCGCAGGGAGGCTGGACCCATTCAATTGGTCTGCCCCCGGCAACTGATGGACCCAGTAGGGTTTCAGAGGGAGCTGGGGGTTATACCCGAGGACCTGCTGCACAGTCCAGCAGAGACCCTGGTTGCTGCCTCGAATAGAGAGGCGACCGGGGCCTTGGACAGGATCGCGCCTGTGCAACCTCTTTTATCCCATTGAACCCAACACTCCCCATGGTTTACGGAGGAGTTAAGGGCTCTGAAGAGGATTAAAAGATGTCTAGAGCGCCTCTGGAGGAAGACAAAGACCGAACTCAACTGAACACAAGCTAGAGCCGCTGTTAAGGCTTACCTTGTGGCAGTAAGAGCGGCAAAACATCAGTATTTCTCTGCTCTTATTGCATCCGCAGAATGCTGCCCGGCGGCTCTGTTCAAGATCACCCAATCCCTTCTGGGGAAAGGGGGTTCAGAAATCCACCTACAGGGCAGTGCTGAGGAGTTTTCTGGGTATCTGCAGGATAAAATCGCTCGGATTCGTTCCAAGTTGGACTCCAAGCGTGAGACATGGTCTGCGGAGATGCCTGGGGAACGTACTTAACCAGTTATCTGGGAACAGTTTGATCCTGTTGGGCCTGAGGAAGTGGACAGGATCCTCCGGACTGTAAATGCCACCACTTGCCAACTAGATCCATGTCCCTCCTGACTGGTGAAAGCAGCCTGGGAGGTGACGTGTGGTAGGGTCCAGACGATGGTAAATACATCCTTGAGAGAGGGGGTATTTCCAGCTGCCTTTAAGGAGGCGCTGGTGCGCCCCCTCCTCAAGAAACCATCGCTGGACCCTACTGTTCTGGACAATTTTCATCCAGTCTCCCACCTTCCCTTTTTGGGGAAGGTGGTTGAGAAAGTAGTGGCACTGCAGCTCCAGAGGATTCTAGATGAAACGGATTATCTAGACCCCTTTCAGTCAGGTTTCAGGCCTGGATATGGGATGGAAACGGCATTGTTCACACTTATGGATGATCTCTGGCGGGAGTGGGATGGGGGCAGTGCATCCATCCTGGCTCTTCTTAACCTCTCAGTGGCTTTTGATACCATCGACCATGGTATCCTTTTGGGGCGACTCGGGGAGTTGGGGGTGGGCGACATAGTCTTGTGCTGGTTCACCTCCTTCCTCCGGGGCCAGTCCCAATCGGTGTTGATAGGGAGCGAGAGAACTTGCCCGCGGCCCCTTCTTTATGGGGTGCTGCAGGGTTTAGTGCTCTCTCCGCTCCTTTTTAACATCTACATGAAAACGTTAGGTGAGATCATCCGTCAACACAGGATGAGGTATCATTAATATGCTGATGATACTCAATTATACATCTCCATCCCGGGTGAAGTAAGTGATGCCGTGACCTCCCTCTCTAGGTGCCTGGGGGCTGTGGGGATCTGGATGGGAAACAACAGGCTTCAGCTGAACCCTGGTAAAACGGAGTGGCTGTGGATTAATGGCTCCTCGGTACCCGGGAATTTGTCACCTTTAGTTCTGGATGGGATTGCACTGCCCCAGACAGACCCAGTGCGGAATCTGGGGGTCCTCCTGGACTCACGACTCCTGCTTGAAGAGCAGGTGGCAGTCGTGGCCAGGAGGGCCTTTGCTCAACTTCGTGTTGTGCGCCAGTTACGCCCTTTCCTGGATCAAGAGGCCCTTCGAACTGTCACCCACACCCTGGTCATTTCCCATATAGACTACTGTAATGCGATACATGGGGCTACCTTTGAAGAGTATCCGGAAGCTTCAACTGGTCCAGAGTGCGGCCGCATGAGCAATTTTAGATGCTCCAAGATCAGCACACATCCGAGTCCAATTCAAGGTGTTGGTTATCACCTTTAAAGCCCTACATGGCATGGGTCCAGGCTACCCGAGGGACCATCTCATCCCCAGTACATCGACCCATCCCACCCGGTCAGGCAGAGAGGGCATGTTACGGACCCCGTCTGTAAGAGAATTCCATCTGGCGGGGTCCAGGAAATGAGCCTTCTCTGCAGCAGCTCCCGCCCTCTGGAACATTCTTCCCCCGGAGATGAGGCAAGCCCCCTCTCTCCTGGACTTTTGTAAAAAACTAAAGACCTGGTTCTGTCAACACGCCTGGGGTGGGGAGGGAAATAGTCATTCTTGGGGATGGCTAGTGCCTTAGAATGGCCCCTTATATATCCACGGATGGAAATAGATCCCTCTGCCATCTGGATTTTATTGCATCATATTGATCTTCTATTGTATTTATATTTAATGTATTATTTATGGTTGTTATCGAATTTTAAATGTTGTTTCTATTGTAAACTGCCCAGAGTCCCTACTTTAGGGGGAGATGGGTGGTGACAGAAATTTGATAAATAAAAATAAATAAACAATGCTATCAACTTTTTGACTGATTGGTGAACAGGAAAGATTAATGATTGAAAAATACGCAATAAAGTTATCTTTGGAATCCTTGTATTCTTATATACTATGGCTCTAATATAGGCGCTTGCTGCTTCTCCTTTCTTCCATGCTCCACATGCACATGAACACATGCACATGCAAACACAGAGTGTCAAAAGATGCTTTTGCTCCTTGAATGGTGGAACTAGTTTGTTTGAAGCTGAAAAGGTCTATTTTTGTATACTGAGTTCAAATCTGATTCTCTGGATCGAAACATAGATCACATCTTGCACTGTTTGCAACCCTTCCTCACACAAAATGAAAAAGTTTTAAAATCCTTTAACCCAGTATGAAAAAATATATATTTTCAGAATGTAAGTACAAATTTTATTGTAAGAGACAGGAAACAGAGAAGAAGAAATCTGCATTTTGAAAACACTGCTGAACAGTGTTTAACGCTTTATTTTAGCAAACAGCCCGTTTAATTTTTTCTTTGTTTCATATCCACCTGTATTATCCCTCCTTAAATGTATGTATGTATATGCCTGAATAATTACTGTCCTTTATGCCACTACTTTAGCACACTATGTATCAGCTCCATGCTCTCATTATTTTTTATTCATATTCTGTCCTTCCTTAATTCTGGTTACTCTCCTTATGCCTTTTGTTCTTAAATTGAGGATTACAGAAACAGCAGGAAAATGTAGGGTGGGAGAGCCTATAGCAGTAGTTGTGGTTGTGACTTATCGGGATGACAGCTTTTTCTCCCCAACATTTAAAACAAAAGCTGTAGTCATAACTAATTCAGTCATATTCTTCTACTGTGTCCTTTAAATAATGCCGCAATTGACTATGTCTCCTAAGAACCTGAATGTCTTCCACTTCCTTCATTACAGCAGATGCCCTACTTTGCAGATGCCCTACTTCACATTCATTTCTGCCTTTGGAAAGCTCATGGGACCTAAACTGGACATCTCCAATGTGGTGGAACTAATGCATTAGCCATTCATAACACGGAGAGGGTTATTGTGAAAAATCCAGTTCTTCAGAAGAGTTTTCAGCACTGCTTATGACATTAAGACTACAATCACATACTCATAAAAAGTTCTGCTAATTTCAAAAGTACTTATTCACCTTACCACTCTGTTATTTAAGTAGAATAGGGCAGAGAGGTTGGGCCCCTCTAGATTTCGCTGAAGTACAACAACCCGCCCCCCCCCCCCAAAGAATTGCAGTAAGCAATATCTGGAGGACCAGGTGATTCTTCACCTGTGCAAGGAAAGAAACAGAATAAACAGAATTTATCTCCTGTCTTTCTTTCATCTCACATTTTCTCCATTCACCAATTCAGAACAGACATTTAACCTACCCTTACAGATGTTATGCCCAACATCTTCTGGCTCCAGTTTTCTGATCTACATTTATATTAACTTTCCTACTACATTTAAATTATCATTCTTCCAATAAACCCTGGAGATTGCAGTTCTGTGGTGGAGGAAAATAGATATTTCATCACTAATAACACAGTTACTACACTATAGTTCTTAAGAGAGGAGAATCTGTGATAGGAGAAAACCAATGCACATGTATATTGCCAGTGAGTTTCTAAGCATCATCTTCAGTTTTCTATATGGAGCTTCATCAACTAGTGGCCCAGCATGACTCTTCTTCTACAGTTTTCTCCTTTAAGGACCCACTTCCTAACAACTCATTTTCTAAACTCAGCCTAACTGCACCCCAATTTCCTCTTGGAAACTCCCCTCCCCATCCCTATTACCCATGATCTTTTACTCTCAGCATATTTTTCTATGCTATGAGGCAAAATTCAGGGGATCATGTTTATGAACAATACTGATACTTCAGTGTAGACTTGAGCACCATCCTGGCATTAAATAAATGTTTAGTGGTGTCTAAGGACTGCATCTGATTCTGGAACAGAAAGAAGCAAATGTTTTCAGGACAGTGGAAATATCTCACTTAATGAAGCTGTACCTGAAACAAACAGGATATGTATGGCCTTTCTGCATCAATCAACATGCATTTAATTAGATGAAAGAGATGGGAGAAAGCAGGAAGGGTAGGGGAGGTTGTCATTTGTCTGACACAATTTACATTCTCCAAATTCATTCTGACTTGTGCTTAACAAAAATGTTTTCTTATTAACTTGCAAACAACTTTCTGCCATTGTAACCTGCAAAAACACGGTAGAGTAATTTGTGGAGAGAATTCAGTAAAGAGGAAAGGACAGTACAGTGCCCTTCATCTGTAGTCATTTAACTGCAGCTGCACCCACAAATACCAATGGAATTTGCCTATGTGCAAAGCTACTTGATATATTCATGATCCTGGAAACATGAATGACATCAATCTTTGAGATAGTTTATTGCTTATTGAGATAGTAATAATCAGGAAAAATCCTAAATCCAAGGTAAGTTCAAGCAGGATAAACTTCCTTAGCACTGGCTTCTCTCCACCTATGACCCTTTGCAAATTCCTGCCTGCCTGTCTTGGATAATCTGACATATAGTCAAGGACTAGGTGTCAGGAAGATAGCTGGTGGAGAAGGAGGGGGCCCTCTCCAGGGAGACAAACACATGCACAGTACGGAGTCTCTTTGGTTCCCTCCTAAGAGAGTCAAGAAAGCACCGCCTTAGTTTAATGGACTTTTTCCCTTAGCATTTGCTAATTCATTTCAGTTTAGCTGGATTCTGTCTAGCGGAGTAGAACAATAAACACTAGAGCTTCTACACTTCGTCTCAGCATGGTTCTTCACTCTTAGTCAGGACACTAGGAGAGAAAAGGAGGGTGTGGAAGGGCTTTGTGCCTCTTAAGGTAGACTGAAAACACAGAGCTATTATCTCCCCTACAAATCACAATATCTCACAAAAAGCTCACAGGCATAAGAGGATTGCCCAAAGACCAGACATTCAGCTCTGCTCATTCTCAGGGATGCATATGAAGTTCTCCTAGAAACCTAATGCAGAATTAGGGACTGCCAAAGTACTCAAATTGCCTTATAAACTGAGCATGAACTAGCACTAGAATTTAGGGGATGGGGGGTTTCTGGCAGTTTCCACTTTGTTCTGGCCTTACCCCTTTTGAGAATACAGCTCTTGCTCCAGAAAAAAGAAAAAAAAGTTTTGTTTCCTCACCCTAAAAAAAATCTATATAGATATAAAACCAGGCTCAAATTATCCTACTTCGGACACATTATGTAAAGACCCAGCTCTCTGGAGAAGGCTCTGATGCTGGGAAAGGTGGAAGGAAAGAGAAGAAGAAGACAAGCAGAAGGTGGATGGACTCAGTTACAGTAGCGATGAGTGCACTGTTGAAAGACCTGAAGGACCAAGTTAGGGACAGATCATCATGGAGAAACTCTCTCTATGTGGTTGCTAGGAGTCAACAATGACTTGATGGCACGTAATCAATCAATCAATAGATATAAGAGTGGCCTCTCCAAAGAAAGTAACTTAACCATTTTCCTACATGCAAAAGGTTTGTGTGCTTATTGGTAGCAGCAAAGAATTGAACGAAACATGCTATTTATAAATTCAAACTATTTTAACAATATTTTTCTAACGAAAACTGTCCAAAGGATCTTCCAATAAAAAAAGTATAATTAAGACACATTTTAAAAAGCAACAAAAGAAAATCCACAGGTGGTAACAACAACTGGAAGAGGAGCATAGTCACAATATTGCCCATATTATAAATGTTTTCCTGCATTAAGAAGGTACTCTATCAGGGAGAAAAGCTCTAGTTTAACTTAGAGCTTAGCCAACTGAGACATAGTGAGTCTGACATGGAAAAGTGTCCAGTCCTGCAATCGCCACTTGCATCTGGAAGGTTTAGGGAGGATGCAGAAAATTATTTTTCTAAATATGCTGTTAAGCTGTAAGGATCACAAGCTAGGTGTACTATGAGACTTCAAATATTTATCTCTGCTTCGTCATCTGAGAAAACAAAGAAAAGCAATACAGTATACTTCCTTCTATGGTCCATCAAGATCCCCATAAACAAAACAGTGTACTCATAGCTTCTAAGGTAGGTCTCAATCTTTTTTGGGGGTGGGCAGTAGGGATATGTAATCTTCCTCTTGCTATGCCTTTTCCCTACAGGAACCTGTAAGGCATTCTATATGGAGGAAAAATATGCAACTCCTTAAATCACAGAAAGGAACTGAAACATGGGTGAAAGAGCTGACACTCCACTTGCAGCCTGGATATAATGAGGGTCTGCTGGGGGATAGTTTTCCCGGCAACTCTTCAGTATAAAGTTTGTTCATCTAAATTCTAAAATTATTATTGATGCACCCAGCCTGCATACCAGCTGATCATGCATGTATTGTTTCCTTCCCATTTGTTTGCTGGCAGTGATAGACTTTGCATGTGCAATCTGGCGCCTATAGGGCAGGGGAAGCCTGAATAAGGATTCACAGGCTTCAAATCCAAGCAAACAGGACTGGAAGGTTGAAGGATTGCTACTATGTACCAAACTCTACTTTCCAGCTCTGGACATTATTTTAAATTTGTTTTCATTCAATGGTATTCACTTGAAAATCTGTAGAAATGCTTTGCTCTATCATCATAGGCTGACCATACGTCCCGTTTTGAACGGGACAGTCCCGTTTTTTTAGCATTTTTCAGCCGTCCCGTCGTTTTGATAAAAATCTCAGTTTTGTCCCATTTTTTAAACCCGGCGGGAATGGTGCGGAAGGAGGATCTGAGACGGAGCTGCCGATTGGAGGCAGCCTGGAAGAGGAAGCCCTCCCGCCTATCAGCATGTGGCAAAGGAGGGAGGGTTTGCAGGCAGGAGCCAGTCGCGCACACCGGGGGTGGGGTTTGCAGGCGGGAGCCAATCACGCACACCAGGGGGCGGGGTTTGCAGGCGGGAGCCAATTGCGTGGACCGGGGGGGCGGGGACCCCTGTCTTTTTCATGAATATGTAATACTACATAAGACCCCGTCCCGTTTTGCCATCCCAATGTCCCGTTTTTGTCTCAAGGAAATATGGTCAGCCTATATCATCAGCACTCTTTGGAAGCATGATTTTCCTTCCAAGGAGGCTCTCAACTGGAATTGGTTTTAAGTGCATCCTGCTTTCTGTACCTGCTCCCAGTTTACTTGTTCGTTTTTTTAACTACAGGGCAAAGAATAGTAATCTTTGCCATAATCTCTGCAAGTTAATCAATTGCTTTTAAGGGGTATTTTCCCTTGTCTTCAAGTTACTTTGTTGATTACAGATGCTGGATGCTTTATTATTTGTTAATTGCTACTGCAACATTTGTTAGCTAGCCAGGATCATTTCTTGATTGGGGAAATTCCAGATAAAACTGAAAAAGAAGTTACCAAGACAATTCATACATAGTAGAGAATATTTTCTTATGAATAAGCCTACCAAACAAACAACCCATTTGGTTACATCAATATGGTGTTTCCTATGCCCGTCAAATGTATTATATTTATGAACAAAATAAACTGTTTTCTGACCTCTTCTGAGACTGATTAAAATTTGGATGAGGAGAGAATTTACATGAAATGAAAAAGATTATCTACAGAAAAATAGGGAAAAGGAAAAAAACATAGATAAGGTTTCAAACCTGAATGTTCGGCCTTTAATAGGATGCTGCACTTCCAAATGAACATCTACTGCTCTTCCCTTCAGAAACATGTCTCAGTTATATTACCAAGTCTATGTCTATAACCAGGGTGATGGGCAAAGCAAGGCCATCTTCTATGAGAAAACAGGCCTTTCAAGCCACAACAAATCTCTCTGTACTAAAACAGGCCATGCCTGAAAAGGAGGCACAAAATGAACAACAGAATCAGAAGAATCATGTGGTAGGTTCTGACTGGACAAAGCCATATCAGGCGATTCAGTGATTAGGATAGTTCTGCCACATGATTTTACTGATCATAAAATGTAACTCAAAGTGTATTGTAAAAAGAAAATGAGGGATTTGCATGAAAAGTTAGGAACCACTGAGTACAGTAGGAACACTGGGCCCTCTGTTGCAGAACTTCAACTCTCAATAGCCCTAACCAGCATAATCCATGGTAAAAACGCTGGAAATGATAGTTTAGTAATGTCTGGAAGGTCATAGGTTATCTATTTCTCCTGCAAATGTATAGTATGCTCAAAGTAGATAAATTCATGGATACAGTCTTTTACCTTGAATTCCATAGGTGTGTATTTTTCATTCTTGGGAGTTGTGTTGCCTTTGTAATGAAGATGATTGGGAGTGGTGGGATGGATAACCGTTGACTCCTGAGATTGCCTCTGGCACCGTTGACAGTAAACGTAGATCACAAAGGTTAAGAGGCTAGAGCCAAAGAAACAGGAGATTCCTGTGGCAATAAGGTGGATGAGGCTAAAACCTGGGAGAGATGGTATTAAGAGATACTAAGGTCAGTGACACAAAAATGACAAAACAGTGACATTTTTCTCAGCTATAAGGTACAACATTCTTACTCCAATTTGGAAACAAAATATTACAAGGTTTCACACATTGCTACCACACTGGCACTACTTCCACAATACGCTTGTCCACAACTAACTCTCCCATCTGCACTACCATACTCACTGCTGCAATGGATGCCATGGGTGCAATTCAAGGTGCTGGTTACCCTCTTTTAAGGCTTTTATGGCATAGGGCCTAGTTATTTGAGGAACCACCTATCTCCCACAGTTTCTGCCCATTCTGTAAGATTGGGAAGAGTAGATGTGCTCCAGGTCTCCTTGATTAAATAATTCCATCTATGGGGATCTAGGAAGCAAGCGTTCTTTGGAACAGTATCCCTCCTGAGATCCATACGGCTCCCACCCTCTTGATGTTCCAAAAGTCACTGAAAACCTGGCTATTCTCCCAGGCCTTTGGATAGGTAGGTTGCTAAGCTTCTATTGTTTCCTGCTTTTAAACACTGTAAGCCAGACAGAATGATATGGAGTTGGGTGGCCTCTAAATTTTATGTATGTATGTATGAATGAATGAATGAATGAATTGTATACATAGCTCAATATATCCCTGCTACCCTTAGCCTAAAATCAGTTTTATATGGAGAAGTGAACTGTATGACAAAAACATATTAAACAAAGCTTGTGTCTTCTCAGTAGCTCCAGAGGATACCTCAAGTCTTTTTCCAGGATTTTATCTGCAAATCCTTGGATAAGAACTGTGCCCTTGATGATAAAAACACTCATACATTACAACCATAAGAAAAGGGTATTTGGATGGCTACGGAATGAATGAAGACCTAAGAATAATTTTCTGCTCCCTTGCTACAAGCAAAACACAATTCCGAAAACAGCTAGGATGTTGCATCCACTTTCCTCCCTTCCTATTAGTTTGCTCATCGTAATTCTGTGTTAATGGGATCATATCTTGCTTTCTTTAAAAGCCTTTCTTTCTCCTTTGATTGAAATTGAAACTAAACATTAAAGCTGACAGTTTTAAAAAATGAGGCATACAAACAATACCCATCAATGGGTTCTAAAGAATGTACCTGTCATAGAAAGCACAGTTCACTTATCGGAAGGGAAAATAGCCTTCAGGTTTGCTTAAAATGCCCAGGAAGAACTAAAATAAACTAGATGATAAAGAGGGGCTGACTCCTGATATTTTAGCTGGAGGGCTGTGGTGGGTTTCAGCGGTGCCACTGATTCTCAGGAAGGAGGGAGCACATTCCAAGGAGATAAGCGGACGCACGGTCTGGGGAGTGAGGGTGGGAAAACAAAGAGGTTCAGGATAGCCCCGCCCTAGAGCCTCCCAGGTTATTTCCCCTTAGGTTAGTTAGAGTAGCTTTAGTCTGGCAAGGTTCTGTCTATACAGTGTGAGCAAAGAACTGGAGTTTGAATGCACTGACTCTTCATTGTTCTTGGGCTGGGCCTGACATCAATCTTGCCAGACTAAAGCTACTCTAACTAACCTAAGGGGAAATAACCTGGGAGGCTCTAGGGCGGGGCTATCCTGAACCTCTTCATTTTCCCACCCTCGCTCCCCGGACTGTGTGTCCACTTATCTCCTTGGAATGTGCTCCCTCCTTCTTGAGAACCAGTGGCACTGCCGAAATCCACCACAAGTGCTGCCCTAATGGCCTCTGGTGATTCAATCAATCAATCAATCAATCAATCAATCAATTTGTATAGCTGCCCATCTTAACAAGTGACTCTGGGTGGCGTACAATATTAATCAGAATTCCTACTGATCTAGCAGGGTTAGGAATGATCCAAGGAGTAAGAGGTGCTATTTTCATCATGATGCCAAAGTCCCAAAATCTGAACCATGGCCTGTTCTTTGCCTATGCACTATATGGCTTTTCTGGATTTATGGATATTTGACCCTAGATCAACCTTTGATCATCCTTGCTGCCTTCCTCTACTAGAGAGCCAATTTGGTGAGTTATTAAGGAACTAGGCTAGAAAGCAGGAGATGAGGACTTCTAATCCCATTTTAGGCACAAAGTAATCTGGGTGACCTTGGGCTAGTCTCTCTTTTCAGTCCTAGGAAGGAGGCAAGGGCAAACCACTTCCGAAATCTTGCCAAGAAAACTGCAGGGACTTGTACTGGCAGGCGCTAGGAGTCAATGTTGACTCGAAGACACATATACACCCACACTTGCTCTACTATAAGGGCTTGTCTCCTGACCTTGGCTCATTTGATTATTTTCTATTGTTTGGACCCCTCATACAGGACAGTTTAAATGTATGTTTTTAATTTCTAAATAATCAGGGAGGGCAAAATCTCAGCTGGAAGCTCACATCATCTGGCAAATACCCCAAACAGATTTCAAAGGGAAAATTCCTACATTTCCCAACACAAATCAGTAGATAAACAGATTTCAAGTATTTTCATTGCAGTGAGTTACCTCTATACAGGAAATGCTATACAACTGTAGAAATCCAGTAGGTAACCAAAGCAAGTTGGGAGAAAAAAAGGAATGAAAAGAGGAGATCAAGAATGTTTAAGCAATGAGATCTTACAGCATTATGAAGTTAAAAGAATGCCTGAAGACTGGTTTAACTTAGGACAGGATTTCCTACCCATTGTCTACAAGAACAAAGTATGTTCATTTTATATCACTTTCTCCAAGTCTTCAGGGTATTATAATTGGTGAAGCACTAAGAATGAAATAATATGCTTTTAGAAACTGTGCCCATTTTTCATTTCACACACACTACGAAGTACTTCTAATATTCAAGTGTCTCACTTTTCAAGAAAGTGGATAACAATCATTGGTTGAATCTGAAGATCCATGGTTCCTATAGGGAGTCCTTCAGGTTTATTGCTTTTGGTATGATATTTTTCCCTGATCCTACTTGTGACAGGGAGCAATATGAATTTATAATTATTACATATTTTTCAAATATTTAGGGATATTAAGAGGTATTGACCAGAGTCAATGAAGAATTGAACAAATAAAGCCACCATGGTAAAAGGTAAAGGTAAAGGTTCCCCCCGCACATTTGTGCAGTCGTGTCCGACTCTAGGGGCCGGTGCTCATCTCCGTTTGTTAGCCGAAGAGCCAGCGTTGTCTGAAGACGCTTCCACGGTCATGTGGCCGGCATGACGCACGCGGAACGCTGTTACCTACCCACCGAAGTGGTACCTATTAATCTACTTGCATTTGCATGCTTTCGAATTGCTAGGTTGGCAAGAGCTGGAGCTAGTGCGGGAGCTCACTCCACACGCAGGGCTAGGGATTCGAACCTCCGAACTTGCGATCTTCTGATTGACAAGCCTGGCGTCTTACCCGCTGAGCCACCACGCCCCCCGATGGTAAAAGAGGGCAGCAGAAATATCAGAAGCAATGCACAATGATGAATATAAGGTAAATAAAGGGACTTTGTGCTGATGACCATCCATGGGAGGAGAAATTAAGATAAGATTTAGATTCTACACAGCCATAGTCCAAGCACAAAACTAATGCAAATATTGCCCTTTGATCTCATTGTCAGAATGCTTTCAGGACCCAGACCGAAGGAACATGATGAACAGGCGAAGTGGTGTCTAGGAGACTTGCGAGGAAATGTGACTGTGGTAGACAAGAGCTTGGATCTAAGGTGCTTTTTGATGTCCCCATAACTGCTCCTGCCACTTATAGTCCTGATACATTTGGTACCCATCACAGTCAGTTTCATGAAAATGAAAATAAAAATACACTTTTGTTAAATGGTAAGACTGTCCTTGGGTGATCAGTTGAAGAAAACGTGGGATTACAGAATACCAAGCGTTCTGAGCAACAGAATATTGCTCCCCCGACTCACACACACATATTCAAAATTCTCTCACAGAAGCAGTTCCTTGCTCATGTGGGGAGCCAGCTAAATCAATTTTTAAATCTGCAGTAAAACTCCCCAAAAGAAAGACACTTTTTCATGCGACATGCGAAGATCTTTTTTTCTATGCTTCATTGTCAGATTCTACCCTACATCAGAGCTTCAGCAAAGGAGCACACAATATTATAAATATTTTCAAGGGCATCGTAACTACAAAAATATAATAGTTTTATGCCCTTGTATTTGTCATGGACATTACAGTCTGGTGAGATAAATGAGAATTTACAGCCCCAATCCCAGATCTACAATTTAAAGATTCTTCTGGAGAAAGAAATTGCTTATTAAACTGATCTGAAAGGGTTGGGCAAATATATATTATGAATCTAACAATGGGCAGAACTTTAAAAGGACCAAATAAAGTTTGTTGTTTGTAGATAAGCAGGATTTTTTTCCTGCTACCAATCATGAAATACCACATGCATTAAAAAGCAACTTCCACCTAAAATAAAAGCAGAGGGGAAGGAGCCATCAGTAGTTGCAGCTGATTATGCTGGGAGACATAAAAAGCCAATTTTTCTTCTGCCCTTTTCAAAGTCTTTGGTCATAACTTACAAGGTAACTAACAGAGCAATGATTCTGCACAAGAAAAATGCCTTTCCTTGAACTTTGAAGATAAAAATTAGTGACATGGCAACTTTTTGAGCCCACCCAGATCTTACATGGGCTGCCTTGTTCTGGTTCTACTGGAATCTATAGGAAGATTTCTAATTATGTATCTCACCTTCGTGAAGAAGAGCCCACTGCTATAGGCAGCTGAAAAATTTACTGCATTCTGATTATATCAACTATCCTGATGCCCCCAGCTTCTTACATCTTAGAAGCTAGTATTTTTTACTGTTGTCAGCAACAGGTTTAATACTGTGCTAAGCAACATAAGTAGATCAAAGGCAAATGTAAAAAGAATATTTAAAACAAGAGGCACATTTAAAAGTCCTAAACATCAGAAGTAAAAAACTTCAATCTTGCAGGCCAGAGAAGATTCCCTGCCATTCCCATCCCTCAAGCTTCACATACATTGACTCCAATTACTCCCCCTCTGCTTTGCCTGCTTACCAACGTAAGGGATGACCCAAGGCTTCCACCCACATGGGGCCTTGGAGAAGGAGCATATGACTGCTCCCAGCTGACCACACCTCTACTATCCCAGGAAGAGGACCTGATGACATTGCATGGGTAACCCTGGGTGCCTGATTTCCTAGCAGACCATTTCCCCCATCTGCTAAGCACATTGCCATCAGCTGTATTTGGGCTTTCTACAAGGGAGGGTGGAAAAAATGTCGGAGGAAGCTTTCTTAAAATCAATTTATTTCTTCAGAAAACACGGGCATTTCTTAGAAGGGTGTGGCAATGTGGGGAGCCACAATTTTCAGGAAGTATTTGGTATGATCCCTAGTTAATGCTAGTTTTGGGGACATAGAGAAAAGTGAATGAAATTACAGGGTCTCGGATAGTTAATGATTTTAACTAGAAAGAGAATGAGGGGTGTATGTGGGAAAGAGAGAGAGGCATGGGAGGGGATATGAATGGTTGAATGTAACAATGTATTTGGACTTGCTCACTTTTGGCACCGGCTGTGCCCACTAATGGGATGCACCAACAATTTATAACTAAAGGTGTGTGCATTTCTAATTAAAACATGCCCTGTTTTATAGAAATAACAAGTATTACAGAATCAACCTAAGATCTGCCAGTCAGAAGAATATTTTTTTTAATGCTTTCCCTAAAACTCTATATTTTACCTGAACTGGAGAACAGCAACAATTTGCTTATAATGACACCCAGTGACAACTCTACAATTAACAGAGCACTTAGGAAAACAAGGAATCTCTTTCTAGTTCAGTGAAAAAGGAGTTACACCAGAAAGGGCTCTGATTTCCCTGGTAATTAATTATTCTGAGAATCTCACTCCCATATCAAAAACCTCCCCTCCCCAACTCTGACAACAAGACTCCAATGGAATTAGGGATATCAACGGGATGTGAATTGCACAGATTAATGGTTTGGTTGATGCATCCCAAAAAAGAGCAGTCATGTTAAGATAAAAATAAGATCTATAGTTAGCTGTACTCTACCTCCACAGTTTGTGCTCTCATCAATGCTTGACGCTGGCAGGATTACTAAACAAAAAGAAAAAGGGGGGAGGGGAAGTGTCATTTTTGTCATCTGCGACACCGTACAGGCAATTAAAATGATTTTGCTCAGTACGTGGCAAGTTAATTTCTGCTGCAAACAAGAGGCTCTTTCAGAGATCTGGTGAAAAATACAGAATGAAATATAGCAGGAAGGGAAAAAAAAACCCTCTTGAAAAGAACGTGTTCCCTATCGCCACAGAAACATGGATCAGATTGAGAACTATTCATATACAACAGTATTCTGTTGGGGAAAGGGCTGGGCCCAAATCACAGGTACATACGGTATATATAAAAACTCAAAGAAGTGAGTAGTGCAATTTAAGTTGCATTCACAAAACCTCTGAATGCCACATGGTATGTTTCAGGTGCATAATATAGCACACATACTGTGCTTTTGCCTCCCCACTCCAAGCTTAAGAGCTCATATGACATAATTTATTTCACCTCTTTTAACTGAAGAATAACAGCATTCTTGGAATTTGCTGCCACCAGAGAAAGCAATGAAATATTTCCAGAGAAAAGATACACCAGTATTTCCATTTATTTTTATGTTACCTGTCATCTGCCTATCCTCTGTTAGTCACTGATCTGATTCGTCCAAGTTCATCTTACCTTAATATAAGCTTAATTTTGGTTTGTAATGCAGAATATCTTGTATTTGTGGATCACAGGATCCTCTCCCCCAACCCAGTCATAGAAGTTAGCTGTAATTCTATAGCAGACACGTAACTTCTTGAAGATGGTTTAATCAACCATAGCTAAAACTCATCATAACCACTTGCAAAATTATTATACTCCTGCAAAGTACAGATTATTCCCACATTACTCTATTTCTTTTGTACCTACCATCTGTAATAATTTATTAATTTGTATATTAATCACTCTGCCAAATGCCTTCTTCCTATGGATCTAAACTTATGAAACATGAAAAAACACTAAATAAACCCACCACTACTGCACACATCATCCTACTGATATTAATAGTAGCAACCACTCTTTTAGTGGTTCACCCTAACATCTCATCAACTAATCAGATTCTTGCCTCTCTATTGAAACATGTGAAACTGTACCTACCAGGGATCTCATTGTACAGACATTCTTGGTACTGTGTGCTATTCCCAGCACACTGAACAGATCCTGGGCTGTGGATTTCACAGAAACGGCTACGATACTGGATGCTATCTTCATTACATAAACTCCATTCAGACCATTCAGACCAGCCTCCTTAAAATTATGTATGTCAGAAATAAGATAAATTAGGCAGGATGATTCAGTGTCAAGCTAGGAAAAAGTATAAGAGATAAACACAGAACTAAAGGTTTGAATGCAGTTGTTTAGCTGAACATTTAGGTCAGGAGTTGTAGTTCAAAAACATGTTGATGGTATAAGATCATCAATATATCTTTTCAGACATATGCCTAACACATACTGTACAAAACATCCTCACTTAGCAAAGTTAGCTAAAAACCTTTATCCAACCTGCTCTCAGTTTCAGTGAGACCTCCTCCGTTAGTTTGTAACTTGGAATAAAATGCTTCTTCTACAATTGTTTTAGTAACCATTTGGTAATGAACAACGTACAAAATCATGCTTTTAGGACTACCACTTTCAACATCACTTTCAAGGCCATCAACAGAATTACATTCATCCTGGAATACTGAATACTTTTTAAAAGTATTAATTTTAATAAAAACTCTAAAGATGGCATGACAGAACACTGTCATCTATGTTCCATCAATGGGCTTTTAAAGCATCAGATCTCATACAGGAGAATAAGTGACAATCAGTAGCTGAGAAGACTATGAGGCTCTGCTATGTTCCTCCAGCTGATTGAAATTCTGTAGTTCCAATTGGAGGATGTCAATAGGAAAGATAATACTAAGCATTAGTCTTGGGAAGCACTATACACTCAGCCCCTGAGGAGCAAATTAAGAGCCTGCTACCTTCACATGGGTGTGTATTGCACAGTGCTTCCTCTGTGTGTAGCCCAATGCAGATATCCTCCCCATTAGTTGGTGCTGGGTTGGTGCATGTCCGAGTGCGCTGGTAGTGTCCACCTCCACATGTTGCTGAGCATTGAGACCAAGGAGTCCAGCAGGACCACGAGCCCTTCACTGTAGATGATTTAGAACACAACAAACAGGCCTTTCTTCACCTATGTGCTTGATCTACTTCAAACCCAAATAATGGCATTATTGCAATAACGACAGACCAAAGGCTATGGTGAAATGATTTTTTATATAAACATAACTACTGTTAAGATTTTAGCCTCACTTTTTTATATTACATACAGCTGCCAATTAATATAAGTTTGCTAGGTGAGATATAGATGAAATATAACATTAAGACAATATAAAACATTATAAATTACTGAAAGCAAAAAATAATTAAAACACTGAAGATGTTCAGATAAAGAGACTGTAAGATATGCATTTAAAAATACTTGAGTGAATAAAAGCATCTTCGCTGAAAGTACCAAAAAAGATGTAGCTTGAATCATGTCAACTGGATTTCTATTTTCTCAGTGGAAACGTTTCGCTCCTTATCCAAGGAGCTTCTTCAGTCTGAGCAAAGTTGGTAAGGGAATCCTAAATATGTTTCTAGGTAGCTGTGTGACCTTGCACCTGGGGCTAGGTCATGGTTATATTGAGATGTTATTTTAAGTCCTTTTATCATCTAAAGGAGGATCGTTAAGATCACCATGCTGCTGTTGAGCTTGTGAAATGGTCTTAATCTTCCTAGGCACAGAAGACAAAGCAGGGAGGAAGATGGGGGAGAGGTTGTGCCTGAGGCCCCCACCTCTATTCAAGGAAGGATTTTCCAAGTTTGTCTTCTGTGCCTAGGAAGATTAAGACCATTTCACAAGCTCAACAGCAGCATGGTGATCTTAACGATCCTCCTTTAGATGATAAAAGGACTTAAAATAACATCTCAATATAACCATGACCTAGCCCCAGGTGTAAGGTCACACAGCTACCTAGAAACATATTTAGGATTCCCTTACCAACTTTGCTCAGACTGAAGAAGCTCCTTGGATAAGGAGCGAAACGTTTCCACTGAGAAAATAGAAATCCAGTTGACATGATTCAAGCTACAGACAATTCCACCTGGATGACTGAGAACCTTCATAGACATATTACCAAAAAAGATGCTATCGTGTGAGGCTTTCTGGAAGATTTTTCAATAACAAGGATACTACCACCAAAAATACTTTGTCTTTAATGCATATATGAGAAAGCTAGGCCCTGTAGATGTTGCTGCATTACAACTTTTAGCACTTATCATTAATCATGCTAGCTGGGATTGCTGGAAATGATAGTTCAGCAACAACTGAACGTATTTCCCAATCCTGCCTAAGGCATTATTTCCCTTATTTCATTAGGTCAATGCATTCAGAGAAGATCCTCAAAAGAAGATCTTAACAGTTCAAGTAGGTAAATACACGAGAAAGCAGTCTTTAAGAAAATCTGGCCCTAAGCAAGTTAGAGTTTTAAGGATTAAAACCAGCATTTTAATGTATGAGCCACTGCAATTGACAAAGCATGGTGTTGTATGCGAAAATGCCAATTCTGGTAAAGAAAGGATTTATATTATTCTGGACCAGTGACAATTTAAACATTGTTTTTAAATGCAGGCAATATACTGTTATAGTGGTCTAAATATTTTGGACCAGCCCGGCAAACTAGGATGATACAGTGAAACAGTGGCAAGTCATTTTGTAAAGAACTGGTCCAGTGCTTAGAATACCTTTGACCTTGGTTAAATGCTAAATCAGAAAAAGGGCTTACCTGGGCAAGGATGTGGGTTACAATCCTGATATTCCATTGCAGATCCTATGCAAGGAAGACCACCATTCTTGGGTTCTGGATTGGTGCACATTCGCTTCCTGGTTCTGAAGCCCAGTTCACAATCCCGGGTACAAGATGACCATCCCCCCCAAAAGGACCAGCCACCATTGATAATTCGGATAGAGGTCTTGCCACTTCTCAGAAGGTCATCGACTAGAGCTTGTTGGGGAGAGAAATAAAAGGTGGGGACTTAAATACACAAGTAGGACAACCATATTCATACAGAAAATTCAGGCAAACCTGACAGAATGAGCATGTAGCCTCCTTCTGGTGATTGGACAAACTACAACTTTCTCTTGAACTTTAAAGTTGCAGGAGTGGATGGGGATTGATTGAGCCATTACACAATGAACCACATCTCATTTCCATTTCAAGCAGGCAAAGCATTGTGGATCATCTCTTGGCCCTCCTTCTCTTTTCTTGACTCTGCAGCAAGTTCAAACTTTGCTGGTTAATTTCTGTGGCTTGAATCATGTCAACTGGATTTCTATTTTCTTAGTGGAAACGTTTCACTCCTTATCCAAGGAGCTTCTTCAGTCTGAGTAAAGTTAGTAAGGGAATCCTTAAATATGTTTCTAGGCTGGCTGTGTGACCTTGCACCTGGGGCTAGGTCATGGTTATTTTTGAGATGTTTGTTTCTAAGTCCCTTTATCATCTAAAGGAGGATCGTTAAGATTACCCTGCTGCTGTTGAGCTTGTGAAATGGTCTTAATCTTCCTAGGCACAGAAGACAAAGCAGGAAGGAAGATAGGGGAAAGGTTATGCCTGAGGCCCCCACCTCTATTCAAGGAAGGATTTTCCAAGTTGGCATGAATGGATTCCTTGACCCCTCTCTCAAACCACCTATCTTCTCTGTCTAAAATGTGAACATTAATGTCCTCAAATGAGTGTCCTTTTTCCTTTAGATGAAGATAAACTGCTGACTCTGGTCCTGTGGTGTTACTTCTCCTGTGTTGGGCCATCCTCCTGTACAAAGGTTGTTTGGTTTCTCCAATGTAGAGTTCAGAGCACTCCTCACTGCACTGGATTGCATACACTACATTGCTTTCCTTGTGTTTTGGAGTTTGATCTTTGGGGTGTACAAGCCCATGTATAAATTGGCCACAATGGAATACATGGAAGAAGTGGAGAAGAAAGCACTCAACACATTCCAGGGAACGGTGCCCACCCACTGGTTTAGGTATGTGGATGACACCTGGGTCAAAATCAAGGCCCAGGAAGTACAGGCCTTCACGGACCATATAAACACTATAGATGCCAACATTAGCTTCACCAGAGAAGACACCAAGGACAACAGACTGGCATTCCTAGACTGTGAAGTCCTCATTGGGACCGGTGGCAAGCTAGAAATAGGGATCTACAGGACACCCACACACACAGATCAATACCTGATGTTTGACTCCCACCATCCACTGCAGCACAAACTAGGAGTCATCAGGACATTGTCACACAGAGCAGAAACCATCCCCACCTCCATGGATTCCAAAAAGAATGAAAAGCAGCACCTGAGAACAGCTCTGCAGGCCTGTGGATATCCAAATTGGGCCTTCACCAAATCTAAGTCTACCAGACCTAAAACAGCGACAGATAGGGCTGAGACTCAGAGTAAACGGAAGAACCTGGTCATTCCTTACATGGCTGGCGTGTCTGAAAAGATCAAACGGATATTTGGCAAACACCACATACCTGTATATTTCAAACCCACCAACACACTGAGACAGAGGCTTGTACACCCCAAAGATCAAACTCCAAAACACAAGGAAAGCAATGTAGTGTATGCAATCCAGTGCAGTGAGGAGTGCTCTGAACTCTACATTGGAGAAACCAAACAACCTTTGTACAGGAGGATGGCCCAACACAGGAGAAGTAACACCACAGGACCAGAGTCAGCAGTTTATCTTCATCTAAAGGAAAAAGGACACTCATTTGAGGACATTAATGTTCACATTTTAGACAGAGAAGATAGGTGGTTTGAGAGAGGGGTCAAGGAATCCATTCATGCCAACTTGGAAAATCCTTCCTTGAATAGAGGTGGGGGCCTCAGGCATAACCTTTCCCCTATCTTCCTTCCTGCTTTGTCTTCTGTGCCTAGGAAGATTAAGACCATTTCACAAGCTCAACAGCAGCAGGGTAATCTTAACGATCCTCCTTTAGATGATAAAGGGACTTAGAAACAAACATCTCAAAAATAACCATGACCTAGCCCCAGGTGCAAGGTCACACAGCCAGCCTAGAAACATATTTAAGGATTCCCTTACTAACTTTACTCAGACTGAAGAAGCTCCTTGGATAAGGAGTGAAACGTTTCCACTAAGAAAATAGAAATCCAGTTGACATGATTCAAGCCACAGACTGTTCCACCTGGATGACTGAGAACCTTCATAGACATTTTGCTGGTTAATGCAATGCTAAGGCACCATAAAACCCAGCCATACAGAAAACAAAGTATATTCTCTCTACCTCTTTTTCCTGAAAACAGGGGAAGCAGGTCTCTTACCCAGGCAGCATAAATTTCTGGTCAGATTTGTAGTCTGATCTTACACAAATATGCAAAATGAAGTCAGTGACAAGAGGAAAGGCTGGTGTCTAGAGTTTTTAGAAATTAGACTACAAGGGCATCCAGAAATTATGAGTTGCTAACCATCATAATAAATTCAAATAAATTAAAAAATAAAAGTAAATCATAGTAGTCTAATTAGATATTGATATGTCAGCTACCCTAATTTTGAATCAGAGTTTCCATTTCCTCTTCTTGAAGTGTGTTACTCACAGATCAAATTGTATTTGCTCTTAACTAAGATATCTCCACCTTCCTTAGTATTACTCACAAGGCAAGGACAGTTTTAGTTCTGATTTCCTGCCAATGGCTGGTGCTGAGTAAGCACCAGGGAAAGGATCTCCATCTGCATTTTTATGCTTTGATAGAACAAAATGATAATAAAAGAATTCCACTCTTCATATTAATGAAGACATCATAAAGAAGATGAAATGATTACCTCTGGAGAAAGCTAGGCCAAAATCTAAGAGTTTCGCTATAAAAGATACATGACTATCTCATCTGCCATCCTGATCCCAAAATACTCAGCCAGCAGAAATGAGGGGAACAAACAGGAAACAGAAGCAATTGCCCTTCATTCATTTGTTGGACTCCCTTTTAAAGCCAACCATTGCTACATCTTGTGGCAGCATGATTACACGTTCCTTAATTAGGCAATATTTGAAGAAATTCTCTTTATCCTTCAAACAGGCTTTAGTATTATTATGTGAGTAATATCAGCCTCTATCATACTTCTCCCGTTATTCCTTCTTTCCTAAACTAAAAGCCGCAAATTATTATCTTTCCTTGTAATGGAGTTGTCTCAGCCCCCTGGCTGTTTTGAATGCCTTTCTGGTTCTTTCAGCTCTGTAATATCTTTCTGAGATGCAGCAACCAAAACTGTGCAAAATGTACCATACCAAGTATATAAGATATTGATAATCTTATTTTACATCCCTCCTTTCTGATTCCTAGCATGGAAATTGCCTTTTTCACAACTAAGCTGACTTCTTAATTGAATTTTTCATCATGAGCCTGAAAAGTCTTTCTTGGTCAGTTACTGACAACAAAGTCTACCTAGTTGCAAATGGCCAAAAAAAGAAACAGGAGATTCCACGGATGCCGTTTACCAGCCCATCTGAACCAGAGAGAGAATGCTTCTCCAAAGTATATTAGGACAGTTAATAGAGGTTTTGCTGTCTAAGTGACAAAGAAATCCAAATAAGATATAGAATGGTTTTTCATGGCTGATTCTCAGAAAGTGAAACCTCACCCTTTTAAAAATATAAGTCAAGCCTGCAAATTTGCACATTACTGCAAATATAGGCCCTGCTCATCAAATAATGAGCAAAAAGAACTGAAGTTCAGTAAGTAGGCAAACAAAAAGATTTAATCTACCCATGTCATACTGTAGATGATTCTGATCACAATCTTTTCGCATACACTGTAATTAGGGTGCCACGGTTTCTTCTGGGATACCTTGATGTAGCACTATCACGTACCCCTTCAGTGAGTGATTCTACTTAGTAAAAGTAATTCTTATATTCCTGGGGAATTTGGGGGTGGGCACCTTTATAAACCCAGAAATTAAGAGACTATAACAAAGCTCCCACTAAATCCCATGAGTTTCATCCATTCCAGTCTCACAGAATCCATCATCCCCACCAGCTGGCTTTGATCTGCTCTGTTGCTAGCAGCACAGATTGGTGCTTATCCAACCCTGTGTTTCATCCACCCAGACCTCCACTATCTAAAACAAGGAGCTCAACGCAGCCCTCCGGTTGTCTGCCTTCGGGCAAGACATACAATCCGTGTCGCAAACTGCAGAGCCATCATTGGGGCAGAAACGACTCTCAGTCTTCTTTCTGCCGAACTGCAGGTCGTGGGGATCAGCCAGCTGAGCCCGGCAGGTGTAACGGAAGCGCTGCTCTTGGCGGGCCCCGCTCTGAGTAATATTGGTCGGTGTCCACGGTGTCCACGGTGTGCTTCTCCGCACTTCTGGGCAGGCCTCTGGGCTGCAGGTCTTGTATTCCTACAAAAAGCAAGAGAAGGAAAAAGGGGAAACCAAACCAGAACCCTTAACGTTTGCTTGGGGAAATACAACTTTACCACTACCCTGGGGTACTCTGCAATTTAAGGAGTCATAAAATAAACCTTGAATATTTGATTAAAAATACAGAAATCGTTGAGGCAGAAACAAAGCTCAGAAGGCCTATAAAGCAAGTTCTCTTATTGCTCCCAGTGCTTTAATTAATAGAATATAATACTGAGGTGGCAGACAATGGCTGAATAATATACATAGCTAACGCCTATGCACACAAATTTTATAGGCAAAGTCCTAGTTTTTACTAAGGTGGTAAAACATTGGGGGGTGTCACTTCAGAAACAGATTCTCATGATTGAATGCTATACTTTGTTAATGCTTTGTAAAAAAAAACAAAAAACCTCTTCAGATAAAAATATTGATGCCAGGATGGTTTCTAACCCAGCTTTCCATCTAAACACAGAGTCTTAGAGAGACACAGGAGAAGCATCCATGTTATGTTTATTCCTGTAAACAGTTTCTACCCACAGGATAAAAACAAATAAATTAGAAAATGCAGCCGTCTAATATTATTCCCCATCAAACACCTTCTAGAGGGTACCTATGTTAGCTTCTTACAGCAAAAATAACTTTTAAATCACCTTGAGGGCAGATGATATTCATTTTGGCCCTCAAGACCAGAGTTTCAAATTAACACAGAAACACAGCTGAATCTCTGACTTGTTAAAAACTAACAAAACATTCCTCACTATGCTAGACATTGCTTGCGGACGTGAAACATCCTGGGGAGAACTAAGAAGAAGTGCTAAATTAACTTTCTGCTTTGGGAAGAAAGTTCTTCTCAACTGTTACCTACAACAAAAAATCACTGAGAACTGAGGCAGCTCCAATATCTTAGTCTCAGTACCTCATTTATATAGCTCCACCTAAAATTGTCACAGTCCAGCCCATAACTGTCTTAACCCCAAGATCTCATTAGCAACACAGCTCCACTGAAAACTGCAGAGCTTGGATGTAATGCTAGAGCACCTTTCCCAGATTGATTAATTGCCATATTTAAGAGGCCAAATATTAGCTCAAAAACACAACATGTTTTGGAATTACAGAGATTCCCAAGTGAAGGAAGGAAGGATTTTATTACTATGGGTTTGTTTCTTCATTATTTTGATTTATAAAACTACCCCAACTCAAAGCTGACTCTGGCCATGTGCTATTAAAACCAGTTCAGTTCCTAATTGGGCAGGAGCTGTGAGTCAAGGAGGACCCCCAAATTGTGCACCAGCTCTGAATGACGAAGTGCAACCCCATTCAGAACCAAAGATGGAATATGAGACTTCCATGGGAGGTATGGTGAACTGAAGACGGCTCTGTGAAAGTGGTGACCATGGCAAGGACCAAGGAACCAGTGAGTAGACCTGTTACTTGGAGCCTCTCCGGATAAAGAGAGGATGGGAGATCACCTACATGTGCTCCGGATGGCTGCTCCAAGTGAGGAGATCACAGGCAGTGGTTTTCCACGGGTTTGAGTGCTGGGAGATGATGGGATTAGCCATCTTGCTCGCAACCGTGGCAGAGACTTTTAAAGGACACTAAGTTCGCAAACATCACTTTCTAATCGCTTTTTGAAATTGCTCATTAACTACTTTTAAGCTATTTTTAAAAAGGTAAAGGTTCCCCCCGCACATTTTGTGCAGTCGTGTCCAACTCTAGGGGCCGGTGCTCATCTCCGTTAGTTAGCCGAAGAGCCAGCGTTGTCCGAAGAATCTTCCACGGTCATGTGGCCGCATGACGCGCGTGGAACGCTGTTACCTACCCACCGAAGTGGTACCTATTAATCTACTTGCATTTGCATGCTTTCGAATTGCTAGGTTGGCAAGAGATGGGGCAAGTGTGGGAGCTCACTCCGTCACGCAGGGCTAGGGATTCGAACCTCCGAACTTGCGATCTTCCGATCGACAAGCCTGGTGTCTTACCCGCTGAGCCACCACGCCCCTTTTAGGCTATTAGAGACCTTCAAAAAGGCAAGTTTGAAAACGCCAACTGAGTCTGCCTTCAATCCTGAACAAAAGAACATTTTAATCACAAGCTTAAGTATTTAAAGAATCTGAAATAAACAGCAAAAAGCTAAAGAAGATTTTGATCCTAGAAAGTTATAAATTAAAAAAGTTATAAGGGTCCAGATAAAATTGGAATATTGAAACTTTTACAATAAGATTTTGGAATTAATTATAAAGTACAAACAGCTTCTCATGGGAAATAGACCCTGTTTTGGTATTTACAAGAGATAACATAGATAAATAATTTCATTATTTCAAAAACTGGATATTAGAGGAGACTAACGATTTTAGGTAGAGGAAAGATATATAGCCCTGCAAGATGGTGCAAAATGTTTTAACAATACAAATACTGAAGGAGACTTTTGAAGAATGGAATCAGAAAATAGTAGCCACAATATCAGTAATGATGTCTGCTTCTATGGACAGACTATGTCCAAAAGATGTTATTGAAGAAATGTCAGATGTAGAACAAATGTTATCTGACTAAATAGAGATGGCATCGAAAGTGGATTTACAACTGACAGGCCAAGAGAATGATTTAGAAAAGGATGTTTCACTGGATTTACAAAAGAAACTGGCTGAGGTTTTAAAATTTAACAGGGAAATACAAATGACAAACCAAGAAACTGACCTGGATAATTTTTTCCTACTGGTTTTACAGAAAAGGCTTGTCAAAGCCTTGAAGAACTCTGTGTGATGGGACAAAGAAGAACTGAAGAGAAATCAAATCCTACAACAATATTTGAATGAACTAAAGATTAAGACTTTTAGAAGTAAATGGAAGGAATATAAAGTTGGTTTATTTGACCAAGATTAAAATAAGATATGTTGTTTCTTCCGACTACCCTTTATGGACTTTCTGCTGACACCAGGACTGAAAAGGTGATGCTTTATGGATTTGTCTATAGATAAGAGATGGGATATGGGATGAAAAGATAAATGTTTGTAACTTTAGAGAGGGTAAAGAGTTACTAAATTTGTTTATACTTGTTGTGATGAAGATTGGAAGTCACTTCTTTATATATTTCTTTTTTCTTTATTTATTATATTCTTTTTCTTTTCTTTTCTTTTCTTTTTTTCTTTCTTTTCCCTTGCACTTTTTACTCCTTTTCTCTATTCTTTCTTTAAATTTAGTTTGTATTAGATTTTACTATTATAATCAAAATTCATAATCAAAATTATATAGTACATACATACATACATACATACGTACGTACGTACATACACACATACATACATACATACATACATACAGAACCAAAGATGGAGTATCACTGGGACCATACCAAACATGTATCCATAGCCACTCAGTCAGGTTTGAAGTTTGAGCCTGTTCCTTCCCACCCAGATCCAACAGCCTCCAGACACTAAAACCGGGCCTTGATGGCATTACTTGCTCTGGTGAGTGTCAAAGCCACTGTCCTGGATGAAACCCAGAGCATCCAGAAGTACATCAGTAAGATGGCACCTAAAGATGAGCTGCTGAGAGAATGCCTGAGGCAGCAGCAGACATGGAAGAATGATCAAGCAGAGGAAATGCCATGGCAAGACAAGACCCTGCATGGGATGTACCATCAACAGATAGCTGAGGTGGCTGACATTGGGAAATCCTACCACTGGCTGGAAAGGGCTGGACTAAAAGACAGCACTGAGGCACTGATCATAGCAGCACAAGAACAGGCACTAAGCACCCGATCCATAGAAGCAGGGGTCTACCACACTAGACAGGACCCGAGGTGCAGACGGTGCAGAGAGGCCTCAGAGACAGTCCAACACATAGTGGCAGGGTGTAAGATGCAGGCAGGAACAGCATACACTGAACGGCACAAGCAAGTAGCTGGCATTGTGTACAGGAACATCTGCACAGCATATGGGCTAGACCCTCCAAAGTCCAGATGGGAGTTTCCACAGAAGGTTGTGGAGAATGACAGGGCTAAGATCCTGTGGGACTTCCAGATACAGACAGACAGACAGGTACTGGCCAATCAACCAGACATTGTGGTAGTAGAGGAGGACCAGAAGATGGCGGTGGTGATGGATGTAGCTGTGCCAAGTGACAGCAACATCAGGAAGAAGGAGTATGAGAAGCTGGAGAACTACCAGCACCTGAAGGAGGAACTAGAGAGGATGTGGAAAGTGAAGGCCAAAGTGGTCCCAGTGGTGGTAGGAGCACTCGCAGATGTGACTCCTAAGCTGGGAGAGTGGCTCCAACAGATCACAGGAGCAACATCAGAGCTCTCTGTCCAGAAGGGTGCAGTGCTAGGAACAGCTAAGATACTGCGCAGAATCCTCAAACTCCCAGGCCTCTGGTAGAGGACCCGAGGTTGAGGAAGACACATACCACCCATAGGGGAGGGGTGAGAAGGGAGTTTTGTGTGTGTGTGTGTGTGTGTGTGTGTGTGTGTGTGTGTAGCTTTTAAATGGCGTCCAACACCCAGAGACTGTACACCAGCCAGAAAGAGGGCAGGCGGGGTCTGGTGAGTGTCAAAGCCACAGTCCTGGATGAGACCCAGAGCATCCAGGAGTACATCAGTAAGATGGCACCCAAAGATGAGCTGCTGAGAGAATGCCTGAGGCAGCAGCAGACATGGGAGGAAGTTCAAGCAGAGGAAATGCCATGGCAAGACAAGACCCTGCATGGGATGTACCATCAACAGAAAGCTGAGTTGGTTGACCTTGGGAAATCCTACCACTGGCTGGAAAGGGCTGGACTAAAAGACAGCACTGAGGCACTGATCACAGCAGCACAAGAACAGGCACTAAGACAGAGCCATAGAAGCAGGGGTCTACTTCCAGACACTGAAATAGGGCCTTGATGGCATTACTTGGTCAACCAGTAATCAAGACTGATTATACTTAACCCCATATTACCAGATGATCTCATCCCATGTTTTCATGTAGATGTTAAACAGGAGAGGCAAGACTGTCAAGTCCTGAAGCACCCTGAATACTAGAAGCTTCAGACTGGATCTCTCTCCACCTGACAACACTGACTGGAAAAGGCCAAGGAGAAAGGAGGAGAACTACTACAACACCAAGCCTCACACTCCTAGATCCCCAAGCTGGTCTGTAAGGATACCATTATCAATGGTATCAAAAGCTGCTGAGAGATCAAGAAGAATCAGGACAGTTGCATCACTTCCATCCTGGCTCTGCAGAGGTCATAAACAAGTATGATCAATGCTGTCGCTATATTTTGCCCCAGCCTGAAACCCAATTGCAATGGGCCCAGATAATCTGTTTCCTCTAGGGCACTCTGGAACTATAGTCTGACCAACTTCTCAACAACCTTACTGAGAAAGGGAAGGTTGGAGATTGGATGAAAATTGTCCAGAACCATTGAGGAGAGGGCACACCACTGTCTCCTTCAAGACAGCAGAACCACCCCGTGTCTCAAGGATCAATTTATTGCTGTGTGGATCCAATCACATATCATTTCCTAGGAGAGTGCCTTGTTCAAGTCACATTTCTAATTTGGGATGGCATCTTCTCCTGGAAGATGTAGGCAGGCTTGAATTGTCTCTCCAGGAAAAACAGTCATCTGAGCTGGTCATTCCTTAATCTCCCATTATTTTCACTATACCTAATAAGAGAATATTCTAGACTACAACAACTGTAACTACATCAGCAACAATCAATTTGAGTTATTGTTTCGGTACAGTCAAGATAACAAGACATATCCAGAAAATTTTGCTTATCACATATTATTACATTGTGTTAAGGCTTTGTTGAGATTAATTTTAAAATTCAAAATTAATTCAAGCTAATGTCAATTTTAGAAGATGAGAGGAGCTAAATGCTCTCCAAGAATGTCTGTAGCTTGAATCATGTCAACTGGATTTCTATTTTCTCAGTGGAAACGAAATGAGAAAATAGAAATCCAGTTGACATGATTCAAGCTACAGACAATTCCACCTGGATGACTGAGAACCTTCATAGACATACTCTCCAAGAATGGAAATTGGTAGCCAGCAATGTTTTGTTTTCTTTTTCTCCTGGGTCTTACAGGATTTGTTCTCCATCTTGAGATACTTATTTTTTCTTTTCCTCCTCCTGTTGTTGTTGTTCAGTCGTTTAGTCGTGTCCGACTCTTCGTGACCTCATGGACCATAGCACGCCAGGCCTTCCTGTCCTCCACTGTCACCCGGAGTTTATTCAAATTCATGTTCATTACATCGGTGATGCTATCTAACCATCTCATCCTCTGCCGTCCCCTTCTCCTTTTGCCTTCAGTCTTTCCCAGCATCAGGGTCTTTTCCAGTGAGTCCTCTCTCCACATTAGGTGGCCAAAGTATTTGAGCTTCAGCATCTGTCCTTCCAATGAGCAGTCAGGGTTGATTTCCTTTAGGATTGACTGGTTTGACCTCCTTGCAGTCCAAGGGACTCTCAAGAGTCTTCTCCAGCACCACAGTTCGAAAGCATCAATTCTTCGGCGCTCAGCCTTCCTTATGGTCCAACTCTCACAGCCATACATTACTACTGGGAAAACCATAGCTTTAACTATACGGACCTTTGTCGGCAAGGTGATGTCTCTGCTTTTTAATATGCTGTCTAGGTTTGCCATAGCTTTCCTCCCAAAAAGCAAGCGTCTTTTAATTTCATGGCTGCAGTCACCGTCTGCGGTGATCTTGGAGCCCAAGAAAATAAATTCTGTCACTGCTTCCATTTCTTCCCCTTCTATTTGCCAGGAAGTGATGGGACCAGATGCCATGATCTGAGTTTTTTTAATGTTGAGTTTCAAGCCAGCTTTTGCACTCTCCTCTTTCATCCACATCAAGAGGCTCTTTAGTTCCTCTTCACTTTCTGCCATTAGGGTGGTATCATCTGCATATCTGAGGTTGTTGATATTTCTCCCGGCAATCTTAACTCCGGCTTGTGATTCATCCAGCCCGGCATTTCTCATGATGTACTCTGCATATAAGTTAAATAAGCAGGGTGATAATATACAGCCTTGTCGTACTCCTTTCCCAATTTTGAACCAGTCAGTTGTTCCATGTCCGGTTCTAACTGTTGCTTCTTGACCCGCATACAGGTTTCTCAGGAGACAGGTAAGGTGGTCTGGTACTCCCATCTCTTTAAGAATTTCCCACAGTTTGTTGTGATCCACACAATCAAAGGCTTTAGCGTAGTCAATGAAGCAGAAGTAGATGTTTTTCTGGAACTCTCTTGCTTTTTCCATGATCCAGCGAATGTTGGCAATCTGATCTCTAGTTCCTCTGCCTCTTCGAAACCCAGCTTGCACTTCTGGTAGTTCTCGGTTCACATACTGCTGAAGCCTAGCTTGTAGGATTTTGAGCATAACCTTGCTAGCATGTGAAATGAGCGCAATTGTACGGTAGTTTGAACATTCTTTGGCATTGCCCTTCTTTGGAATTGGAACGTAAACTGACCTTTTCCAATCCTGTGGCCACTGTTGAGTTTTCCAAATTTGTTGGCATATTGAGTGCAGCACTTTAACAGCATCATCTTTTAGGATTTTAAATAGCTCAGCTGGGATACTGTCTTCTCCGCTAGCTTTGTTGTTAGTAATGCTTCCTAAGGCCCACTTGACTTCACTCTCTACGATGTCCGGCTCAAGGTCAGTGACCACACCATTGTATTTATCAGGGATATTAAGATCTTTCTTGTACAGTTCTTCTGTGTATTCTTGCCACCTCTTCTTAAACTCTTCTGCTTCTGTTAGGTCCCTGCCTTTTTTGTCCTTTTATCATGCCCATCTTTGCACAAAACGTTCCCTTGATATCTCCGATTTTTTTGAAGAGATCTCTAGTCTTCCCCATTCTATTATTTTCCTCGATTTCTTTGCATTGTTCATTTAAGAAGGCCTTCTTATCTCTCCTTGCTATTCTCTGGAAATCTGCATTCAGTTGGTTATATCTTTCCCTTTCTCCCTTGCCTTTTGCTTCCCTTCTTTCCTCAGCTATTTGTAAAGCTTCATCAGTCAGCCACTTTGCTTTCTTGCATTTCTCTTTCTTTGGGATGGTTTTAGTTGCTGCCTCCTGTACAATGTTACGAACCTCCATCCATAGTTCTTCAGGCACTCTGTCTACCAGATCTAATCCTTTAAATCTATTCCTCACCTCCACTGTATATTCATAAGGGATATGATTTAGGTCATACCTGAGTGGTCTAGTGGTTTTCCCTACGTTCTTCAATTTAAGCCTAAATTTTGCGATAAGAAGCTCATGATCTGAGCCACAGTCAGCTCCAGGTCTTGTTTTTGCTGATTGTATAGAGCTTCTCCATCTTTGGCTGCAAAGTATATAATCAATCTGATTTCGGTATTGACCATCTGGTGATGTCCATGTGTAGAGTCGTCTCTTGTGTTGTTGGAAAAGAGTGTTTGCTATGACCAGCGTGTTCTCTTGACAAAACTCTATTGGCCTTTGCCCTGCTTCATTTTGTACTCCGAGGCCGAACTTGCCTGTTATTCCAGTTATTTTTTGACTTCCTACTTTAGCATTCCAGTCCCCTATGATGTAAAGGACATCTTTTTTTGGTGTTAGTTCTAGAAGGTGTTGTAGGTCTTCATAGAACCAGTCAACTTCAGCTTCTTTGGCATCAGTGGTTGGGGCATAGACTTGGATTACTGTGATGTTGAATGGTTTGCCTTGGATTCGAACTGAAAGCATTATGTTGTTTTTGAGGTTGTACCCCAGTACTGCCTTTCCCACTCTTTTATTGACTATGAGAGCTACTCCATTTCTTCTAAGGGATTCTTGCCCACAGTAGTATATATAATGGTCTCCTGAATTAAATTCGCCCATTCCTGTCCATTTTAGTTCGCTGATTCCCAAGATGTCGATGTTCAATCTTGTCATCTCATGTTTGACCACATCCAGCTTACCTTGATTCATTGATATTACATTCCAGGTTCCTATGTAATATTGTTCTTTACAGCATCGGACTTTCCTTCCACTTCCAGACACATCCACAACTGAGCGTCCTTTCGGCTTTGGCCCAGCCGCTTCACACTTTCTGGAGCTACTCGGAATTGCCCTCCACTCTTCCCCAGTAGCATATTGGACACCTTCCGACCTGAGGGGCTCATCTTCCGGCATCATTTCTTTTAGCCTTTTGATACTGTCCATGGGTTTTCTTGGCAAGGATACTGGAGTGGTTTGCCATTCCCTCCTCCAGTGGACCACGTTTTGTCAGAACTCTCCATCATGACCTGTCTGTCTTGACCTGACTTCATTGAGTTACGCAAGCCCCTTCGCCACAACAAGGCAGTGATCCATGAAGGGGTTTCCTCCTGTAGCAGGTCTCAGATAAAGCTGTTACAAGAATCTTGAAGAAGTGAGGCAAAGTAATCCAACAAAGCAATATCAAACCTTTTTGAAATAGAAAACATACCACAGCACAGCCTGGACAAGAGTTTCCATTTTCACAGGATCTCTGCCTGGAGTGCATCCCTCCACCACAGTTCACACTACATTTATTCCAAGGCCCCCACGAAGACCAGAAGATTGGTAACGGGCATGGACTGTTCTCATTGCAGAATCTGAATGCAAATAAAAATGGAAAGGAAAATGGAAGAAGAAACAGTCAGTGTCCTAGATCTCCCCAAGCACAAGGAAAAGTTGGAAATGATTCCTCAGATCCATTTATACCATCAAGAAGACATAAGCTTCCCTGAAGCTAATGTCAGTCTGAGTAGAAACACAACAGCACGAAAACAAAAAGACATGGGGCAAGTAGGTTAGCCATGTTTAAGCCACTGGAATCAGTAAAACTCAAACTAATTTTGGATAACCTGTCTCTCTGATTGCATTGGAAGAAAGCAGCACTTCCTTAATCAAAATACAACCCTCTTTTGACAAAGTCAAGTTTAAAATAGGTGAAGGACTGGTATCTTTCAATAGTAGGGGGATAAGTTAGGGCTTATCAGTTTGTACTGAATTATAACCCTTTGGGCTTTGTTTTGATTCTACTTTAATATTAAAATTATTGTCATGTAATTATGAGTTGATACAACAATGGTTTAACATGCTAGGATCCAGCATTATTAGGTTGCCTTGACAGGAGTTTTCATACATTTCCTTCAGGCTTTCTAGATATTAGAAATCAGATGTACATGTACATAATAAAAAATGGAAAACACATTTTATTACTATACCATCTTTCTTCATTCATTGCCTGGATATAGAATAGACTAAATATATTTCAGAAACAGGCAACCTTACAAATGTTTATTGCCAGAGCTGCAAATTATCTTAATATTAAACCCTTAAGAAATTTGTACAGAATGTAGAATACCAGCTTTTTGGAATTAAATTGGCCTAAATAGCAACTAAGCTGCAATACTAGAAGAAAGCTATCTTTTAATATTGCTTAGAAAGCAATATATTGGATATAATTGAGCTCAGTCAGTCATTACCTTTTGAACCTGCTATGAAAGAGCACTGTGCAGTCTTAGCAAACACATTTTTGTTCAGAGATAAACTCTACATTGTTAACTAAGATTTATTTCCAAGGACGTTTTCATTCTTTAATTCAGTGCACCTACATGAATAGGGATTATTTTCAGAGGACCACAACTTTATCCTCCCTTCCTATCTATCAAAAAAAATAACCTGGAACCACATTTATATTTCCCCAATCTCTTTCAATTATTTTGTTTCTTTTAGTTATACAAATAACAATTTCATATAAGCTATTAATAAAAAAATATTGGCAAAGTTACTTTTCCTTCTAAAACCTAAAAAAAAGTATGGTATTCAACTGGGTCCAACAACAGTGTCTATTTATTATTACCCCAATATTTTTGCTTGTTTCGAAATAATACTTTCTAGTTCCATTTAATCACTTAGTTCCTCAATAGAAACAGACCACTAAGTTCAAGGATATTAGCAAAGCAAACAGGAAAAGCATTGTTTTCAGTGATCACAAGTTCACTCATAAACAAGTCCAGAATGATGGAGCAAATGATTTTTACATTCTGAATTCCTGAAGATGCTTCTGCTGACTATCTTTAGGCCAAGAAAATAATGTATGGGTCTTGTAAATATATCTGTGCTTTCAGGAATTTCTCACCAATATTTTAAAATCTTGGGACTACAGCAACATACTGTGGTAGGAAAAAACCAAAATGACATGCCATGGTCTTAACCATAAAGCCAGTATGAGCTCTTTGCAGGTGTTCCACATTCTCCTTATTCTTCTAACCCAAGTCATATACAAACTTCTTTAACATCTTCTTCATGATTCATTGTATCTACAGTATATAAGAAACAGTTTGCCATCCCTATGATGGCTCTCCACAATTGGCGACAGCCTGCATTTAAAAAACAGCTTCATGAACATGCAATGCAGGCTCTGTGTAGCTTTCTTAAAAAGCAGCGGCTGTTTTTATGGCAATTCCCAGATATTATCTTTTTGAGTAATTATTACCAGAGGCCTATAGACCAAGGATATGCAACAAAATACTATATTATATTACTATATTGTAATATCACTTTCTTGTAAGAATTCTCTTGGCCAGACTTCTGGTCAGCCAGGCCTACCCCAATGAGCTATTCCATTCCCAGGCTCCATCAGATTTTCTTTCCACCTGATATTTGACATCCTGTAATGCCTGAGCATGTTCAGTCCTTAATGGGCTGCTTTTTTGGAGGTGGGGATTCTGGAGGATTTGGGGAGGGGGACACCTTTTAGGCAGTGTTCTAGTATCTCCCTGTGGTTCTCCTTTCCCAATGCCCCTATTTACAATATTTATATGCCATTTGTCACACGTTTTTCTTTGGATCTGACACCTTAGTTTGTTACTGGAGGGAAATATCCCTTTTCCTTCAGTATTAAGTAGCTTTAGGATGGCTACTGGGCCCTGTTCTAAGGTATATTGTGCCGCAGAGGAATCAGCTGTAGACTCTGCCCTCCAGAATCAGCAACGCTGACAACTTAACACTGATGCATATGCTTTCCATTGTGAGTCTGATTTTAATAGTCATGTGTGTCTTCTGAGTATGTGCTATAGTCACAACGGTAACGTTTTGCATATTCCTAGCCCCCATTTCCACCCTGAGTTCTGCAAGACAGATTACAATCTAGAAACAAAATAATAAAGAGATTAATTTAAAAAATACAATAAAAATAACTTAATTCACATAAAACAAATTTAATGACCTAAGCCAGTAACAACAGTAAAAGACAATTGTAAAACCATTCAGAAAAAGCTTGGAAAAACAATGTAATTTTCATTAGTGTTTCAAAAGTAAAAATGAAAGAATGGGTAGTAAATACATTGTGAATGTTTCTGGGAAGAGGGTGCTGGGATAGTCCTATCTATAGGCGCCAGCTCCCCAGCCTCCTTGGTGGGGGCACTGGTGGGAGACTTTTGACCATTGCCACCACAAATGGGCAAGTTTAGAGAGGAAAAAGCAACTGTGCAGGGTGTTATGCCACGTGGTGTCCACCTCTTTCCAAAGAAAACACAAAGCTCTGGTTCAGAGTTTGGCAGATGTTTAGGGATGGGGAACATCTCTCACCGCTCCTCTCTGCTTTGTCCGACACAGACCCTGCCTCCATATCGCGGAGCAGGGTTGCTGCATGACCTCTGACGGACCTGAAAGCCAATCCCACAGGAAGTGCTGCAGGGGGCCCAGGACGACCATGGGGTCCAAGCTCCATTCCTGACAGAGGGGAAGGGAAAGGAGGAGAGATAAAACATGGCATCTGGGTTAATGTTTTTGTTCAGTTTTATGGTAAGTTCAATCCCACTGGCTATGCAATACCAGCAGGTATGCAGAGCTGACTATTTTTTATTAAAAACATATTAGTAGAATTAAATACCCCCCAACTAGGAAATTTAGAATTAGAAGGATAATTCAAAAATAGTAATTTCATTGTGAGCAGATTTATCTTATGTAAATTATAACACAAGTAAGTTTAGATTTTATAAACCCAATCCCTCACACATTCCTCATTATTCATAAATGTGCAATCTTACTATAATTTCTTATGTTTGAATTTTGTGACAAAATTTTTGGTATTACAGAAAAATAAGAGGGAGAACTAGGTTGAAAGGGGAAGATTAAATTTAGTCTAACCTTTGGAAGTTTGATTTCTAAACTATTATTTGTTTTATGTAACAAAGCTTTGTAAGCACTGAGTCTGTAATCATATAATACTGTATACCCAATTGAAAGGCTCAAAATAGGTTATGAACTTTTTAAAAAGCTAATGATAAAAACTAAAATCTAGAAATTGCTACATAAAAATCAGGACATCGTTATTTCAGAATCTTAACACTCCCTACGGATGAACAGTGGACATTCGTTTACACATATTTTTAATGGATATTTTAAAAGATTCAGGTAATATCTCTAGGATTAGCATTGGTTAAAACAGCAAACCACTGTTAAATATATATATACTGTATAGTAGGTTCTGTTGTCCTTTTTTTTTTCTCTACCATAGCTTTTACTTATCTTATTGATGTTTCTATTAACGTTTCACTTCAGGTAATTTTTACATTTGGGAGTATGTTTTATGAATGGTGGGCTAAAATGGAAACAAATATAATAAATATTTGCTTGAATCCTCTAAGTATTCTTTGAAAGTGTGAATTTTCAATAATGTCTTAAAAGAGCAATAGATGTGGGTATTGATATTAAGGCCCAGCCAATGAAGTGAAGAATCACTCCAGTACTTGCCACCAATTTCTTTGAGATTCAGGTTGTACTTCCTATTCTTTGAACAGACATGTGGTTTTCTTAATCCCAACAGAAATACATTTCAGGAACAAACTTCTTTTCTACCGAAGAAGATACCACCTTGCAAAATGGAACCAGATATGGTTCTATCATCCCAATATTCCTGCTTTCTCTACCTTGGAAAATGATGTCAACATTTTTTAAAGTTTGCTCTCAAGTCCTTATCACAAGTTATGTTCTTTCTTGGGTTCCTGAATGTTTAGGTGAGAAACAGATGTAACTGAAGAGCCTGGCAACTAGAAGATATCTGGTAGTTTAACTGTTGTAGCAGGAATATTACAATTAAAACTTAACCTTTGTCTACACTTTCCAAGTTTGTTCTCTCATTCTCTTGGTAGCAGGACTTTAGATCAGCAGCATTTTATTTCTCTTTCATTGGAGCACAAGGAATTTTTGAAATTTACTTTTTCCCCTTGTAACTGAGTCCTGTTTTCTTAGCAAGTAGGAAAAATGGTATCAAAAATATTTAAATAAAATACAATTAAAAAGGGGTAAATGCCTACTGTGTTCAGAATGATATAGGAAAAACACAAACAACAAAACCACCAGTATCCAAATCAAAATCATACACAGTACTTCTGAAAATAGGAGGAGGAAGGAGTATTAGGTATGTTTGCCACCTTGAGTTATTTAGAAAAATAATAAAGGCGGGATAAAAATTAAATAAATAAAATAAAAATAAATAAATAAAATAAAACCATTAGCTAGTTGTGTGTCTCCATGTCAATATAATCATATGTAAATAATTCACCCATTTAGTCAAACATATGTTTAGACAAATGTTTGGGATAGCAGCCAGAATATGAAGTTTTTCTATGTTCATACTTTTTTTTAAAAAGATTCAGATCTTAAAAGACGAAGGCTTGATTTATGTTCAATTCTCAATAAGGTTTTTATTAGCATGGTGACATTTCCAATAGAAATCTTAGTTCTTGCTTGTTACTAAAAACTCTCTTTTAACCATTCTAATAAAAGAATCGCATGGCATATGAAGTCAGTTAAAATGGGAAATTGTAGACCTATGAAGTGTTGGGAATATCAGGCATCAACTCAGCATTGTCTCACAAGCATAAAGGAGGGGCTTTTGTAGAAAAACGTATCTCTACTGTTTTTGTGGGATGTGTTCCTGGGTCACCTTATTTCTGCTTCCTGCTTCTTCTCTGTCTTGGAGATTTCAGTCTCCATCTTTTCCTCTTCCAACACACATGTGCTTGCAGGAGGGCCGCTAAAAATGCGGGTCTCATCCATGCATCTCGCTTGCATGCACCGGATGTGATTAAGTGGTTTTCTACAGTGAATCTACTTGTAACCAAACCTACAGAATAAATGTAAGCTATCTTTATCTTTCTTCATCTAACTAATGTGTGAAGACTGGATTTATTTCTGAACGCAATTAAGCTTTATGTGCAAGTCTTCCTTGGGTACACACTTTTTACTCTGCAAGATTGTTGTTTGCTGCTTGGAGTTCTTTTACTAACCTTTAAGACTCTAACATGAAGAACGTAAGATGATCATATGGCTGTATTTCTTAACAGTCATTAAATGTTAACACTAAATGCATTTTTCATCTACTTCCTACAGACTAATCTTGTGGTATTCTACATTTAACCGATCAGCATTGCTGGCAATAATTAAATTATTACACCAACTGCCTTATGTTTCTTGCAGAGAAAATGATGCTCCACATGGTGGAGTTGTAACAGCTGTATAAACCATTATTCAAAAAAACAGGGAGAATCTAGAAAATCTAATCAAATTTTATTTTTTAATCATGTGTCATCTTGGAGCGAGAGAAGACAGATATTCATATCCCAGGTGAGTCACAAACTCAGTGGGAGATTTTGAGAAATCTTAAAGGTTCTGTTCTGAAAATCAGAATAATTATCCACCACACCATTTTCATAAGCACAAAATGCATCTTTGCATATTAAGAGTCGAAGTAACTAATACGTTCTATTGCCTCAGTTAATAATTTTATTTCAAAAGCTAATGTTCTCTAGCAAAGAGATGGAAAGCCATTCCCACTCCTTCCCACTGAGACTCAGATCGAGTCTGCCTGTTACGTCAGTCAAGTGAAAACTGGCTGAACAGATTCTGCAGAGGAACTAATCTAGGTTGAAATATGTAGAAACATTCTCCACAAGAACCATCCATATTGTGAAGGAATTTTCCATGTCTCTGCTAGCCAATTATGTCACAGGTATGTACAGCAGCCTAAAGAAAGATGAATTAAACTCCTTCAAGCGTGGCAGTTTAGACTGCCAAAGCGCACAAGGCAGCTTACAGAGTGTATCTGTCTTACTATAATGATACCAAACAAATTTCTCTCCAATAACTACCTGAAGGGTGCACAGGCTTTAGAAGAGAGGTGAAGGTGCCCACATGTGTGTGTATGTATGTATGTATGTATGTATGTGTTTATTTATACATAGATATACACACCCTCATCTCTAAAATGTACAATTTGATCAGCTGATAACATACACGTGACAGGGACTCCTAATACTAGGAGAATAGCTTGGGTGCACCCACCAGCCACCGCACAGTTTCAGGTAACATGAAATCTGAGTCTCCACAACCCAGGCAAACAGAAGGGAGATGTTTAAACTGCTGCTTCAGTGCTAAAACACCCTATCAGTGATGTTGAGAAAAATCTGACTAATCTTCCTTGTTCATTAATAACCTCATGCCATTCTTCAGTATAATAATTCCCATATCCTTTATTGGCTTAAGGCAGCCCTAGATTTTGAAAAAGTTTATGTTCCAAACTTCAAATTTCATGTCCTTCACGTTTCCATTTTTTAAAAAAATAGTTCATTAAGTTTTCTTTGTTTTAGTGAAGCAGTGCTAGAACTCACATAGTTAATGGAGCTAATATCATGTTCTTCCTCAAACATGTTGGGACTAGTTCAAGTCTTGAAGTGAGAAGGATGAGTGAGCAAGGACCAGGAGACTGCTATTTAAATATATGGAGCTCTTAACATGATAGCTTAAGTTTGTTGTGATTAAAACAGTAAACCCTCGATTTAACAGACTTCAGTTTAGTAGAGTTTGAATTTAATGGACAAAGTCTGCTGAACAAAATAGCTGTACTGGGACATTGGTGATGGAGACTGAGGGAAGCACAGGAGGAATACTAGGAAGATGGAGGGTGGGCCGACTGGTGGGATATGTCATGCTGAGAGATGCTGAGGGGAAGAAAGGAGAGAGGGAGAGACAAGCACCAGCCTTGCCCTACTAGTTGTAGTTGTGAGTAAATCAATATAAAGTAATTAATCAAATGCAATTGTGGGCTAAACTCGACATAACCACAATGCCTCTCAACAAAATATCTTGTAGTCCTTGTCAAGATCAAAATACCTCTTTGTGTTGGAATAATAATGGTTTAATTTGGGGTGGGACTACTGCCCTAAGGGAGGCCATTAAACTTTCCCCCTGCCATTATTTTCCATACAGAAAATGTCCCTGCCTTGGATGATGATGGTTCCAAATAGTATAGAAAATAACTCTGCAGCTGGGCATAACTGGGAAGCCAGAGTTTGGTGCATAGGTCCCATTGCCAGCATCTCACATAGCAGAGCTTGAAAAACAGTCTTTCTAAACTGCTAGAAAGCTACTGCCACTTAATGGTCTGTTTTCATATAAGGCAGCTTCATTTATTTACATAAAACTGTTTGGAAGCATCAATGGCACGATGGCCAAGCTATCCAACATAAACAAGCCAGGAGTAATGTGTAAATCGCCCCCACTCTATGACTATCCCAGTGGTCTGGAAGAGCTTTTAAAATAATATTTTCCCCTCCAAATTCTCCACCCACTAAGAACACTGCTTTTAAGTAAAGGTTGGTGATTCTGATCCAGAGTGGTGATGGAGAACACAGTCAGGTATGGCATTGATTCCAGAGTAAGTATTTCATCTTAATTGTGCGAACTCAGAAAACATTTTTGATAGCTATTACAAAGACATTGGGATAAACTCACATGACATGGGAAAAATCCATTCAGTAACAAGATGTGATATTACATCAGGAAAACAGATATGGCTCCCTTTTTATCTTCAAAATTTCCATGAGGGGCATATTTAGTGTAACACTGAAAAGGGTTCAGATTCCCAATACTCTACCAACTCTATTGCATTGCTATAATAAATATTTAATGGCCTTGCATCGTTTTCTGTAGCTGGCCTTTCTCAGTGTTAAGGTCTACAGACAGGTTGGACCAAGATGTAATATAGTGGCAATCCATAATCTGATGAATGGAACAGTTCTATCCTTCTGGTAAACATGAGACAAACATTCTGAAGTACCTTGAGCAATTGGCAATCTCTATCCTGGCTCCTTCACAGTCACGTCCACCACACCGAGGCTGAGGGTTGTTACATGACCGTGATCTGCACACGCAGGAACCTGTACTATCTCCATCTGAGTGTTCACATGGTTGCCATGGAGACCAGATCCCCAACTGCCCATGCACCATCAGATTTTTCACCTAATTAAAAGAAAGAAAAGTCAGCATGGTAAGTTTACACAGTGCATAAGCTGCTATAAGAGCAAATGCGGTAAAGCCAAGGAGCCTTGAATCTTTTCTCTATCTCTTCAGACAATACCATGCTTCAGTGCATTCTTGGCTCATGCAAACAATCAGACATAATCAGAAAACAAATCAAGAACATCCATTATTCCTCACAATGCACAATACAGTCAATGCATCTTATACATACTGAAGATGGAACCAGAATGAGTACCTAATACTGTAGCTTATGGTGGATTAAAGAACCTGTACAAATTTTGATGACTAGTTCTGAACTCTCATGCCAGTTGAAGTTAAAAATACAGTTACAACAATCTTCATTTTTCACATATTTACAGCTTGAGCCCTGCATGCCTGCTATATCAAACTGACCATTGCTTATATTACTCCCAAAATGCACCCCTGTGGGATACTGCTTTCATCCTTCTCCAGCACAAAGGAAGACAGGGAAATCCTCTTCCTATCCATTTATCTTCTCACTACATAACAACAGTGATTTCCCCAGAAAGGACAGACACTGTTCTGGACAAACAGTTTGTTGCACTCCTAATCAAATTCACTGTGTAGCTATCCTGTCTTTTTCTTCTTTACAGACTTTTGGTGTAAAAAAAAGAGAGAGAGAGAGCAGCAATAAAGAAAACACAAGTCAAAAATGAAAACAACAAGGTCTAGACTCCTCCCTGAAAAAAACTTGTGATTGAGGCAGAGTATTTGTACAAGAAAAGTCATGTCTGGAAGTCATAACTGTGGCAAAGAGATGCCTTTCAGCAAAAAGAACTACCTCTATTGGAAATAAGAGGGATATTGCCCTACAGCAGCTGGTACTGATTTTTGTCAAGGCCAGAGAGAGACTTTCCTCACCTCATGAAGGCATCAAAACATTGAATCTCTTTCTGAGGCAAATAGTTACAAAACAAGGATTGCAAATCATAACTTGTTCTCTCCTACTTCTCCACTGCTTTCTTGGGCACAGTGAAGCCCTCCCCTGGTACTTCCTCTGAGCTTCCATCTTCCATCTCAAGACTACAAGATACAGCATGGAAGTAATTTAGGTCTGTCGTTCGGCTCATCACACTGTAGTTAAAAGGACTTTAAACATCTGTTCCAAAGCTTTGTTTTCACCACACGGTAATTCAGCAGCTTGCAAACAATAAGCCAGGAGAATACTGCACAACCTTCCCTTCTCTACTCTAGATACTGCTCAGTTGGACTACTTGGCTTAGTTAGAAATATCACCTATTCATGCAAGATGAAAAGGATCTGTGTAAGATTAACAGACAAATGCATATTCTTTTCAGCTTGTACACCTCAAGGATGTGGACAATGTATGCTCAACCTTTGCCACTCCTGGCTAATTAAATTGGCCAGGTTAGGACTGGCCCTATAGTGATAGGAGGCAATTAATATCTCTTTCAGTGAGGGATCTGTTAAACAACCTTTATTGACAAAGTCCTCCCTGAATTTAGAGTATGTTCATAATTATAGGCATCACAGTCACTCATGCCTTAGTCACCTCCCAAACTGGATTACTGCAGCACGCTTCAAGGGGCTGCTCTTGAAGTCCAACTGGTCCAGAATGCAGCAGCACATGCAGTTTTGGGTGCTGCGTGGTTCACCCAAGTTATACCACTTCTTCATGAGATGCACTGGCTCCCAGATGCTTTCTGAGTGCAATTCAAGATGCTGGTTATCACCCTTAATGCCTTACATGGCACAGGGACTGGTTATTTGCAGGATCACCTCTCCCTGAGGGTATCTGCCTGTCCTACTAGGTTAGATAGGGTGGGCATGTCCAGGTCCTCTCCCTTAAATGTTGTCACCTGATGAGATCTCGAAAGCGCATCTTCTCAGCAGCCACCCTAGCTCTTCGGAATAGCCTCCAACCTGAGATCTGAGGGATCCCTCCCCTTTTAATCTTCTGGAAGACCATGAACACCTGGCTCTTCTCCCAAGCATTGGGCTAGGATGGAGGTTGAGCTGGGAGGCTGTTGGTCTGGCACCTGGGTTTTGTTTTTATCCTGTTTTTATTGCTTGTTGTGTCCTGCCTAGAAACACTGTATGAGATGGGCAGCCATATAAGTTCTGTAAATAAATACATCTCTGATTTTCCATTATTGGGCAAGGTGATTGAAAAGGTGGTAGATGCATCTGTGTGAAACTGACTGTATAGATTCATTTCAATCAGGGCTTCACCTAGGATATGTTACTGACACTGTACTGGTTGTGGATGACTTATGCTGGAAATTAGATGGGGGGAGTGCAACTTTGCTAGTACCCCTGGATCTCTCAGTGTTTTCAACACCAGCAACCATATTACCCTTCTGAAGTGACTGGTGAGCTTGGGCCATGAGAACACTGTTCGACAGTCATTCTGGTCTTTCTTGTGGAATGCATCTAGAACAGAGCTTTCCAAACTGTGTGTCGCGACACAAAAGTGTGTCGCCACACACAGTCTGGTGTGTCGCCACACAACCCGGAAGCGCTGATCATCATCAGCGCTTCTGGGTTTTCCCGCGGCGACACACCAACGGCGGCACGCAAAAACCCGAAAGCGGCAGCAGCGCTTCCGGGTTTTTGCACGCTGGCACAACAGCGGCACTTCTGGGTTTCCCCGCGGCGACACACCAACAGCGGTTGGTGTGTTGCCGCGGGAAAACTTTGGAAAGCCCTGATCTAGAAGGTAATGCTGGGGCACTGATTTTTAACACTTAGTGCATTGACCAATGGTGTTCCTCAGGGCTGTAACATACCCCCTAGGATGTGTGTTTGGCCCTAACTCCCCTAGTATTTAGGAAAATAGCAAAAACTCATATCTTTCATCATCAAGCTCTTAACTGTCAGTTGAACTGAATTTTGATTTTAATGATACTGGAATAAAATTTGTTTATTTTAATTGTACTGCTTCTATTTTTATGCTTTACAATTTGTATTTTAATTGTAAGCTGCCTTATGTGCTGGAAAATCATAAAGGCAAGCAATAAATAAACCAATACATCATACATTTTGTATATAACCAGCTGGCTTATCAAATTACTAATTAACTTGATTGTTCTGAATTAGCCATTCTTAGAAGGTTAAAGCAAGAGTTGGAAAACAGTTTTACATATGTTGCTGAACTACAATTCCCAGCAGCTCCAGCCAACATGGTCAAAGATAGGAATAGCAGCATCTAAGGGACAAAGATTTCCCATGTCTGGTCCAGCATTTATCCAGTGTGCTCGCAGATTCACCTCCACCCCTATAAAGAATTCAGTTCAAGAATGAAGTGCTTTTTGAATTCTCTCCATATGCAGTGAACCTGGATTGCATACTGCATCAGTAAGCAAAAAAAGGATGTGAACTAGGGAAATGATAACCTAAATAAAGTTTATCCTTGGTATCTAAGCTATTTTGAATTTGTTTATGCTTTTAAATAAGCCACAAGATATACTCACAGCTGAATCAAGAGGTTTTATTTCTAAAACCTTTGCTTGTTTGTTTTTACAAATTTCAAACCAAGATTCAAACATTAAAAAACTGTTTTTAATGGGAGGTCTAACTTTCTGCTGGTCATGCTAGAAACAGAAGGTTGTGACTTCTGTGACCCAGCAGTGTCTTTCTTATGCAGTTGTACAAAAATCGAAGTTATAATTGGGTTTACAGCTCTAATTAATAAAAAGGGAATGGGGCAGAGCACAAAATCTGAGAAACAATTGATTGGCCCATAAACCGGCATTGGGAAAGCAACCAAATGTTATTTAAATAAAACAGAGCTGCTTTCCAAATAACTGCAAATGTGGATTTTTTAAAAAAGAAAATTACACCTGGATTATAATTCCAGATTTGCATTAATCCCTTCACAATAATCAATTGTTTAGGGTTTCTAATAGAAAATATACATTGAACTACTCAGAGAACAGCCTTCCTTTAGCAGTTCCTTTTATGCTAATACATGCCAACCATATTTACATAAGAGAAAGATTGACACAAATTAAACAACATCTTTAACAAAATTAATCTTTGAAATCTTGATCCAAATAACAGAATCCTCCATTAATCACAGCAGGGTATATTTTATATGCCAAGTAAGGGACAAATTTTGCCTGCTTTTCATGAGATAAATTCCTAATAGATTTCAGTTATTCACCTCTAGAAGCAAGCATGAAAAACTTGGCTTCTACCTCAATTTTTTTCTTTTTAAATTATACTAAAACAGTAGCGCCACAGAAAAATGAATGGTTTTATACAGATGGGGAATAGCTAGACCAAATAGATGAATTTGTGTACCTTGGAAGAAGGTTCAGTAACAATGGGGAAACGTATGGAGAAATTTTAAAACATGAACATGAAGTTAGAAACTTAGCGGACAGAATATGGTTTCTTGCAAGGAATGTACATTTGTTGAAAGAAGGATGTGTTTAAAAATGTGCTTCTGTCCACTTTGTCATATAGAACTGAGAATTGGCGAAGTGAGTTAAGTATGTCGGGAACAACAGAAAATAGTTTGAATGCAGCACAAATGGATTGCTTAAGAATTGTGTATGACAAAACAAGAAAGTGATAGGCTCAGGAGTGAATAGGTGCTGAATGACTAAGGATTGGATGTAGAAGTGAATGGAAAAAGTAACACATTGAGGTGGTCTGGTTGTATTGAGAGAATGAATGATAATCAAATACCAAAAACAAATACTGTATGTGAAAGAAGAGTGAACACGTCAAGAGGAAAGAAGAAACCAAGGAAGTTGTGGTTGGATAGAGTTGATGAGCTCCTCAAAAAGAAGAGGCAAGAAGTTTAAAGAACAGAAGGAACTGTATGAAGTGGTATATGGATGGGATAAAAACAAAGATAGCTTGGAATAATAGAAAAATAAGGAAAAATATGGTGAAAGGGGCTGCTATAAAGTAGTTTTAGCTATGTTTCCTTTTCTTTTTTCATCATGTCTTTAATTTTTTTGTATTGTCGAAGGCTTTCACGGCCGGAGTTCAATGGCTGTTGTGGGTCTTCCGGGCTGTGTGGCCGTGTTCTGGAAGTTGTGGTTCCTAACGTTTCGCCAGCATCTGTGGCCAGCATCTTCAGAGGGCAGGAGCACAGATAGAAGCAAAATCTCTGTGCCCAGGTAGAGTGGCAATGTTCTATTTATAGAGCTAAATTATAGGAGATTAGGTGGGGTTTTTTGTTGTGTTGAAATGTTAACGAGTGGCTGATGAGCGTGATTAGCATGTTCATTGTGAGAAGTATTCCCATGTCCTGGTGGTTGGACTGAGTTTGTTGACCTTTTGCAGGCTGTGTTTTTCAGGACTGGTAGCCAGGTTTTGCTAATTTTTAAACTTTCTTCTTTTTTATTGTAACTGTGCTGGTGTTTGTGAATTTCAATAGCTTCTCTGTATAATCTGGTGTAGTGGCTTTTGGTGTTGTCCAGTATGTCTGTGTTTTCAAATAGGATTTTGTGTCCTGTTTGCTTGAGAGCATGTTCAGCTACTGAAGATTTTTCCGGTTGCTGTAGTCTGCAGTGTCTTTCGTGTTCTTTTATCCTGGTGTGAATGCTTCGTTTTGTGGTTCCGATGTATACTTGTCCACAGCTGCATGGTATGCGGTATACTCCTGCAGCGGTGCGGGGGTCCCTTTTGTCTTTTGCTGATTTTAGCATTTGTTGTATCTTCAGTAGCTGAACATGCTCTCAAGCAAACAGGACACAAAATCCTATTTGAAAACACAGAAATACTGGACAACACCAAAAGCCACTACACCAGATTATACAGAGAAGCCACTGAAATTCACAAACACCAGCACAGTTACAATAAAAAAGAAGAAAGTTTAAAAATTAGCAAAACCTGGCTACCAGTCCTGAAAAACACAGCCTGCAAAAGGTCAACGAACTCAGTCCAACCACCAGGACATGGGAATACTTCTCACAATGAACATGCTAATCACGCTCATCAGCCACTCGTTAACATTTCAACACAACAAAAAACCCCACCTAATCTCCTATAATTTAGCTCTATAAATAGAACATTGCCACTCTACCTGGGCACAGAGATTTTGCTTCTATCTGTGCTCCTGCCCTCTGAAGATGCTGGCCACAGATGCTGGAGAAACGTTAGGAACCACAACTTCCAGAACACGGCCACACAGCCCGGAAGACCCACAACAGCCATTTAATTTTTTTATTTAGAATTTTTTAACTCTTTTTCTGAACTTCGCATGATGTTGCTTACCCTGAAAGGAAATAGCTCAATGGGTAATGAGTACATGCCTACTTACCCATTGAGCTATTTCCCTTTCATATAAACTATCTATATGCAGATTATTTGTAAAATTATGCGTTACTTGACCTAGAAACTTAACTCTCCAAGAGACTTAACCTCATTCCTTATGGTTACAACTTTGATATTCAAATCCTCGCTATCACATTTTTCTGTATTGTCCTGTACTCCCAGGAATGTCCTTCTTTTCTTTTTGGACATAGCAGTACAAGAACTGGGGATGTTACAATAATTCTCACAATTTCCTTCTTACACCCCCAGTAAAATCTTGTATTATCTCTATTCTTCTCAAAGGGATAACAGAGTAAAATGAATGAATGAATGAATGAATGAATGAATGAATCAATCAATCAATCAATCTAGCGGGGTCCAGGAGGCGACCCTTCTGTGCGATAGCGCCCGCAATGTGGAACATCTTGCCCATGGAGGTGAGGCTGGCCCCCTCACTCCTGACCTCCTGGAAGGCTCTTAAGACCTGGCTCTGCCGCCTTGCCTGGGACGAGGGAGTTAATAGTACCTCCTGGGGATGGCTGGCCCCATAATGTCCTCCTGATAGCTGATTTTACCATCTCTTGGATTTTTACCTATTTTCATCTATTTATTGTTTTATTGTGATTTTATATGTATAGATTTTAACTATTGTTGTGTTGTAAACCGCCCAGAGTCCCCTGTTCGGGGAGATGGGCGGGGATAAATTTGAATAATAAATAAATAAAGCAATTTCTCCATTTGTAAAATCAAAACAAAATACATTCTTATTTTTCTGACTTTGATGAAACTGATAGTCCTGACATAATTCACCTTCTGGTTAAGATCAAGTCATGTTAGAACAACCAACCCCAAATTTTGTCCCATTTCTTCCTCAGTATAATAATGACAGTAGATGAGAGGTAACCTTTTAATAAGACAAGGTTCAAGAAAGAAGGGGAGAAATGCAGATTATCTGTTTGAATACAAGAAGTCTCAGGATTAATTCAGACAACTCTTTAGCTTTGAGATCTGAATATCTTCAAAGGTATCTTTTCCCCATATGTTTTGGTCCTCAAAAAAGAACCTCTTTTTGTATTCCACCATCAACTAAGATAGAGAGGGCAACCTTTTGGTGGACAGGGCCACATTTAACATTTATAGGGAGGGCAAGAATCCCAGTTGAGTAGACATTTATGCAAATGGGAAGGACTAAGGCACACATGTTGGGAGGTGGATTTTCTGTTTCTTCCTTGGCTTTGGAAAAGGAAGCTTGAGCATTTTCTTTGTTTTATGTTAAACAGCATTAAATTATTTCTCATTTTCTCTCCTTTCCTTCACATGTTGGAATACTACATTTTGTCATTGTTGAGTTGCCTAATAATAAAAAGGGAATTTTATCATAGTGATTCAGTCTAGGTAAGGAAAAAAACTGCATATCTTCTCAATATAACCTTAAAATCTTAATGCCTTCTCAATCTGAAAGCAAGCACTTCACAAAAGAAAATATATCCAGAACAACCACAATTGCAATGTATCATTCTTGCAAAAAAGCTGGTTACAATACCCACCCCACTCCTTTCAACCCATTTACATCCATCTTTAATACAGTGATGGTCCATGTTTTTTCCTGGTACTACAGAGACAAAGGATTAGCATAATTTATGATGCATGCTTGCCCAACACACATAGTCACAAAATACACTACGCAGTAGATCACAAAGGAGCAATTTATTTATTTTTGCATGCAGTATGGTCTTACGATGAGAGAACGGTATACAACATGTAGTTTGATCCTAGAGAGAAGAAAACTAGTATAAAAAAACTGCCCTTTTCCAGTCACCTGAACTTACCAGGAAGGCCTTCAAATAACCCGAGAACGTGACCCAACCTTAGAAGCAAGTAAATAAGCAGCCAACAGGTTTCCTGATTGTGACAGACTTCTCTCCTCCATTCTTTTAGGGAACATCCAGGCCAATGCCCCCCAAATGTCTGACGGCACCCTTCCCTAATTCTCCTGAGGATGCAAAGTAGATTTGGCCATGCCAACTGCCTTGAGGGAGGCTGTAAGATGCTTTAGGCAAAGAGCAGGGATTTAACTGTAATAAATGAGCAATAAGTCCCAACTTGAAAGATTACCTATTGTTAGCTTAAAGATGTTTTAAATGGGCATATGCTTCAGCTGGGAGTCTTTTGCCTCCCTTCACTAGCCAGTCTCTATCAGACCTGCCATGTATTCTGCAAAGCTCCAATCACATCTTAGCAAAATGAGTAACTATATAGCATACCGGGGAATTAGATTACTGTACCATCTAGTTTCCCCTTTCTTTTGACTACAGTCTTCCTTACAGCAATGTTAAGTAATTTCCCACCTGCTGATGGTTAAAGAGATAGCCACATACTGTGCACATCAGTGCTGTTCAATTAAGTCTTAATGCACTTTGAAATAATCCATGACGACTGCCAGTTGATGTGTTAATGGCTGCTCAAGGTGCCTTTCCAATTGCTGCCCTGGGTATGGAATGCAGAGGAGAAGCAAGGGGAGTTACTTTAAGAGAGCTCTAATTGGACTGAGCACTCCATCTTGTATTGCTGCATTCCTCCTTCCCATGATCACCACTATACGGCTTTCCCTAACCTTTCTGCTGGAAGAATGGCTGCAGCTTTCTCATTCATTCTCCACATTGTAAGTGAGAAGAGTAAAACAGCATCTGCAATTTTAATTGGTACTCAAGGGGTGGCAATACATTGACCCATTAGGAATGGGAACACCTCACAGTCATATTTCCAACTCATATCTTGTCTCTGTAGCATCAGAAATACTGTTTTTATACTGTCCTGAGCATTCTGGTTAACAAATAGCTACTGTACTCTACATCATTTCAGGCAATTGTAAAAAAAAAAACGATGAAAGCAGCATCATGGCACAAGCTTTGCCCTTTTGGGGGGGTGCTACTGCTTAAGCCATAAAAGTGCTTGGTTTTAGTTTCACCTATTTATTGTCTGTACCCAACCATTCACCACCCACTGTGGTAAAGCAATTTGACTTGAATCAGGGCTTTTGAATATGCATCTTAGGGATTCCTAATGCAGCTGCTATTGGTTGTGTCTTTAAACCCAAACATTACCCTTCCCATCTCTTGTGTCACTTCTAAAACCCAAATGACTCACAACAGGCTATTTTCAGCTGTTTTCAGAGACCTTGGAAGACTGATAAGAAAGGAGGGGGCTTCCCACCAGGCTAGGGCAGACATCATGTTTCAAGGAAAGGATTAACACCTCACACACCTAGCAACAGACAGAGGCATTAAGCTGAACAAGATAACAACACCTGGCAGTCAAGAAATACTATATTCTGAGAACAGCAGGAGAAGGCTATAAGCAGAGACTCCTTTAAAACCAGAATTGAAAAAAGTGAAGAAGCAAGAAGGAATGACTAATGCTATATGGGGTGTGGGGTGTGACCAAGGTTACTAAGGACAGGAAAAATCCCAGCATTGCAACTTTAAATCCAACTTGGCAAGCTGCACAAAATAACCTTCTGCAACTAAGCTATCAATCACCTCTGCATAATGGAAAAGCAACAACAATAGCAATAATAATTCATTACATCCATGTTATTAAAAATATGCTTAGGCAAGCCTACATGCACTACTGGGAGGGGCTGATTCAGGATGGAGAGGTGCATCTGCAGCCTAGAGCCTAGTCTGGCCAGGCTAAGCTTGAGAAAAGAGGAGGAAGGCTGGCATCTGCTCTGCAACTTACGTGTAATGAGATTGGATTCTTCAGCTTTAAAAAAAAATGAGGAAGAAACTGGCTTGCCCACACTAGTCAATTCCTCTCAAAGATTGCATTTCCCTCTCAAATATGCATCCATCTTCTCCATGAGATAAATTCAAGGGAGTGGCTGACAAATTCCTGATCACAGTTGGTGGAGTTATTGTTCACAGGCCCCATGCAAATATATCACTTTACTGCCACTCTGCCATTTCAGCACTTTGTCTGAAACCAATTATTAGTCCAAATGATTAAGCTATCTTACAAAATGTCTAATAAATTAACAAGCCTAGAACTACCCTTGTTTCTTCTCTAGGAGACAAGAAGGCCATAATCAATTACACTAGAGGCCCCTGGGTCAGAGGCAGCCCCTGAAAACCTTGGATGCAATCTCTAGAGCCCCCCCCCCCAATTGCTAGAAATTCAATTGCTAATGATAAAAAAGTGATTACATGCACATAAAGTAATTATATTAACAATACTGAATTAATTTCTGTAACTTTAATCAAATTTAAACAGGTAGTTATTTTTTATGTTGAGGAAAAGGTTTTGCAAACCACAGCGGTAAGGTTTGCCATAATGCCTGGGTCTCTACACCAGTGTTTCTCAACCTTGGCAACTTTAAGATGTGTGGACTTCAACTCCCAGAATTCCCCAGCCACCCAGGTTAAAGTTGCCAAGGTTGAGAAACACTGCTCTACACCATAAGAAAATGGGATATGTGCACTTAGATTTTCCCACATCAGTCCCACATACAGATGAATGGAAAATACTGGAATACCAGCAGTCACCTAACACACATGTCATGGATGTGACAATGCTACAGCACATTCATAAAGACTGGTCCAAAGCAAAATGTGTCATACATTTTTATATTCCTGATTTTAGGTTTTCACTTACAGGGCACTCAGTAATATTTTGAGTCCAGAGGCTCATATTGGAGCTGTCTTCAATGGTTGTGCATCGCTTTTGCTTCTTATCCCAGCCGCAATAGGGGTCCCGTGCACCCAGGCACTCCCTGGTGGGAAAAGAGAAAGAGGTGGGTGTTCTTTCACTGACCGGAAGTTCTCAAACAAGTAATTAACATACACACCTTCTTATGCAACAGCTGTCAAGTATGCCAAACTGCAGCAGCAGAAACACATTTATTTTATAACAAAGTTTCACCTGCAAGGAAGGTTTCAAGATGGCCAAATTAGCAAGGTCATGAAAGCTACTACTTCTCCCCAATAAAAACAAACAAACCCCCTATCCTATTCACTCTCACCCAAAACCCAAAGGATGACAAAGAGCTGCTTTGCAAATCTAATCAAAGAACACATTGTTGTGTAAATAATGATATATGAATCCAATTTCCTACAAAATAAATATATTTTGGGGAAACAACTTATAAACAGAAGAAGCAGGAATAAACCAGTATTAAAAAGTTACCAGTGTTGGCTTTTTAAAAAAATATGATAGTATCATTTATAATATAACATTATGTAAGCAGTATGATGAGGGGCATGGTGGCTCAGCTGGTAAGACACCAGGCTTGTCGATCACAAGTTCGTAGGTTCGAATCCCTAGCCCTGCGTGCGGAGTGAGCTCCCGCACTAGCTCCAGCTCTTGCTAACCTAGCAATTTGAAAGCATGCAAATGCAAGTAGATAAATAGGTACCACTTCGGTGGGTAGGTAACAGCGTTCTGCGCGCGTCATGCGGCCACATGACCGTTGAAGTGTCTTCGGACAGCGCTGGCTCTTCGGCTAACAAACGGAGATGAGCACTGGCCCCTAGAGTCGGACACGACTGCACAAATGTGCGGGGGGAACCTTTACCTTTTTTAAGCAGTATGAAAAGAGATAATGTCTTTTTTAAATTAAAAAAATAGTGCTCAATAGTGTATTCATTCATTTATGTGACGTTTGGGTCCATTTCTAGCCATCCTCTTTGTTAAAGAAAATAACTGGTTAATACTTCCAAAATACAGTAAAGGTCACAGGTCACACTAGATCTTATTTAGGTGAGCAATGCCAGTAACACTTTTAGTCTGGAATATATCACTTCTGACTATGGTTAATGTGTTGTAGACATTTTTAAATTGAACCCACATGTTGCTAAAGATGGCTTTCCATCCACCTTAACTGCAGGAAAGTCGAAGATCGTATTTAGAACCACTTGTAAATACGCCCTTGGCTAATATCAGTTTACGCTTCCTTTAATCATTTATATAAGTAACCTACAGCAGTCAAAGCAGATCATATTAGAAGAGAAATAGGACTACGCAGTAAACAGCCTGGCTTTTTTTTTATTAAGGGTTCGATTGTCTCCCTATCATTTAACAAGCAAATCTGGAAGGGATTTAACAAATATGCATCAGAGTAGGAAGAGACACAGGTTTTTCCCCTCTAGTATTTGGGAAGAACTGTCCAGTGAAGAAGAGGACACCAAAAATAAACCACAAACTGAGATTCCTTTATTCTTGAGGACAATGAACTTTCAAATTTCTGAACAGGCAGAAGTGACTTAATTTTCACGCATATAGCTCAGGCAACAGAAAAATATAGACGGACAATTAAAAAGTTCTATTTCTATCTTTTTTGCTGGATCTACAATAATTCAATCAGCAAGTTAAGTCCTAATCCAAAGACCCAGAAAAATTTTGCAATTATCCATTAATGCTGTGGACTGGAGTGGGGGGAGAATAATCAAGATACAACTCAGGAGGGAAAAAAAGGGAATTATTCCAAGTCTAGACATTGGTATGATAAGTTAAACATTCACATACACCCCTCATGCACATTCAGGAATCTTTGAAAACCCATGACTTGGTACACAACTAGAAATAGCACAGCTTGTCTTTACAACATAGTGCAACCTATTAGAATACAGTACTACCAATGCACACCTATTACAAAGTGGTGTATCTGAAAGCAAATATCAGATTCCTTAAAGTTGCCAGATTAAGGATTTTTTTAATGAGTCTCCAATTTATTCTTCCTATTCAAAAGGATCCCTGCCTTGTAATTTAGGCACAATCTCTTGGCTGTTTTAAATAAACGGCTGTGAGCAAAAAGAAGCAATACTCTACTCTGTTGCCCTTGAAGAGCTCTGCAACAAAACAAAAACACAGCAATGGAAGAGGTAAGGAGAAATGGTCATTCTATGGCAGCTCAATCCAATCATACCTATCAAAGATAAATAACAGTGTAGGAAAAGCTCTGGGCTTTTCAATACAAGGACTCTGAAGGAGATGTGTGCTGTTATTTTTTGGCTATAGAGTAATATTTTATTTATTTATCTATTTTCTATAGCCGCCCATCTCAACCAAGTGACTCTGGGCAGCGAACAATTATAAAAACAGTTAAAACAATTACAATACAATACAAAAATAAATATAGGGCAGCTGAGAAAAATTATCACCATAATTACCGGTATAGCCAAGAAATGGGGCCCTTAACACATTCCGGGGCCCAGGCCTGGGTACATAAGCAAGTCTTTAGAGCCTTACGAAAGGCCAACAGGGTCAGGGTCATCCTAATCTCTGAAGGGAGAATATTCCAGAGGGCAGGGGTATAGCAGAGAAGGCACGTCTCCTGGTCCCTGCCAACTGACATTCCTTGGCTGATGGGACCCGCAACATGCCCAGCCTGCCAGACCAAATTGGACAGGTAGAAACTACTGGGAAAAGATGATCCCTTAGGTAACACGGTGCCAAGCTATAATATGGCACACTAGGTCAGCCCGTGTTGCTCTAATCCACAGAACAGAGTGGGCCTCCATTTCTAGCCAATGTAAATTGATGGCTGTTGTTTGGCACAGAATAAGGGGGAAAATAGTTGCCTGGAGTCACTGACCAGACAGATCAGACAAGTGGAAGCAGCACAACCAAATGGCCTTGAAGCATAAAGTAACCTAGATGTTCCTGGACAGAATTACTTGGCTCCTGAAGATAAGAAAGGGGGAGGGGAGAGAACAGTGGAGAAATAAATGAATTCTACTCAGAAACCCCAGTTTCCCTTCTGACCTTCTGGATTTTGCAATAAAACTTATTTGGGAATACTTCCATTTAACAAGGCTGAATATGGAATAGAAGAAGCATATTGAAGTAGTTTTATACAATCCATTAAACAGACATGCACATGGAGCATCTAAGGGACTGCAATACATTTTTTAAAAATGAGTTGGTAGTAATTAGAATATAAGAAAGAGGATGGAACACATCTGAGCAATTTCAAATCCCAAAGCAAAATCAAGGATTCCCAAGCATACCATTTCATACTGCTTATTTCTCCCTGGAAGTTGCAAGGGAGAGGAGATCAGAATAACTCTTTATAGTTATTTTATGGGGTCAGCAGCTGTATCTTAAAAAGCATAATTGTCTTAATGTGAAGAAGCAGACTAAACTTGGCTGAATGATAAAGCACAAATATACCACAAAAGTGTCTGAAAATCAAAATGCTTAGATCACCAGTTTATGATTTATCCTTTAAAACACATACTTTTTTAAAAAAATAGAAGATACACTTAAGCAAACATCATAGAAGAGGCATTCCACATCGTTTTCACATGGAAAGAGCACTCCTCGGGCTGTAAAGGAGACTGGGGGGCAGGGGGGGAGAGTTGTATTTTCATACTTGCAAGATTTTGTAAATGTAGCTTTACAATAAAGTAGAACTAGCTCATCTGGTTCATCCCGCAAGGCTGACATCAATCTTGCAAGTCTGAAAGTACAATTCTCCTCTTGTCTCCTTTATACCCGAGAAATCAGGGAGGGTCCCTTCTGAGCCTCTTGCCTCACCCACTATCTGTGGGTGGGCTATGCAGACTCTTATCTGACCGTTCCCTTGGCAGCGTCTCTTCACCCAGTCTCCCAAGGTCTTTCCCACATATAATTACATGCAGTGACTACATTGCTGATATGAACCATGTAGGTCTACTATACTTTAGAACAGGGTTTTCCAAAGTTTTTTCCGCGACGACACACCAACCAGTGTTGGTGTGATGATCAGCGCTTCCGGGTTGTGTGGCGACACACCAGACTGTGTGTGGCGACACATTTTTGTGTCGCGACACACAGTTTGGAAAGCTCTGCTTTAGAAACTTGCCCTCAAACTTCCCTGGGTTTTTAAGACTGCAGAACTGAAAAAGACAAGACAGAGGATCATCCTTTGCCACACAGTCCTGAGACTATATTCAAACAGCTGCCTTTCCTCAGACTGTGGGCATCAAACCGAAAATAACATTAATTGCAAGAATGCAACTAATAAAAATTTTGGTCGTTCTGTTATGTTGCTTGGTCGCCTTTTTATATTTATATATTGTCGACATTTAATGTTATATGGATTGGGGGGTGTTTTGATTTATTTTTTGTTTTTATGCTGTATGCTGCCCAGAGTCACACTGTTTGAGTTGGGCAGCCTTATAAATCTTATAAATAAATAAGGATTTTTAAAATATGTATGTATGTATACACACACACACAGAGAGAGCTGCAAGAGGATAAGCAGTAAGTAGAGGGGAAATGTTTATAACTCTTTTAGATGCATACACTCTGGGATCCTGAATTATCACTCATCTGAAGAAGCTATAAACTACAGGAGGGAGGCCTGGGATTGGCAACTTGTGAACCCTGAACTCCCTCCAACTACAACTGCTGAAGAATTACAGTATAGCTTCCCACTGTTTTGAGGAGAAAACAAACCAAAATGGTATTGAAAGCCTTAAAATAGGTTTAACCATTTGAAGTTGTTTTAAAAGGAGGAAAGAAAAGTCTCAATTCTCTTTGCCCCACTCATGTGGGTAACTTACTTTGCTTCCTTGCTCCATTCACTGCAGCCCTCTCCTTGAAATGCACAGAATGTCCACCTGCACCTTTGATCACCCATTGCCCAACACCTTCTCTTGTGATGCAAAATAGCAGCTTCAGGGAGGCAATCTTCAAAGGATAATATGCAGGAATGAAAAAGTTGAAGTCTCTCTTTCCAATCCCCAAAGTCTTAGTTTTTCTCAATCTCCTTGCAGGTAATTACATTTTTCAAAAAAAATCCTACAAGTTACTGCATTCACACTACCTGAGACGTTGACCCATGCCTTAATTACGCCTTGTTCAGATGATTATAATGTACCACAAAAGCCACCTTTTAAGATGTTCCAAAACTTCCATTGATTCCAAACAATACAAACAGAATTACAGCGTGAAACTCCCTTTCCTTTTTTTCTGGCACAGTTCAATGGGCTAGTTATGGTGCACAAAGACCTATGTGACTTGTCACCAGATTATCTGAAAGATTCCTTTGCTCCACACATGACTGTTTTGATGGAAGCCCTTCTTCACAGCTCACCAACATTTGAAGCACACTTGGTGTGAGCATGAAAGAAGACCTCTGAGGGTGGGACTCCTTAAACATTTTAGAAATCCTTGCCAAGGAAGGTCCAGCTAGCTCAATCTCTCATATAAGGAGCTCTGCTGGATCAGACCAATGGTTCATCTTGTCTAGCCATTCAGCATCACAGGAGATGCATGACAACCATCCATGAGCAGACAGATGAACACATTTTATTTAGACATGACTTCGACCTTTTAGGCTGACCTGTCAATATGCTGCTTCTTTTTTTTATTGATATTTTCTCCAGTGTGTTGTTGTTTTACTATATACTGTATTTGTCACCATTAATGTAATGTGATAAAAAGACAAAAAATAAAGAAAGAGGTGAATGACTAATTTTCAATATTCAAGCAATTTTTAACATGTAGAAAATATACAAATATGCAGTTCCCCAGCTGGAGTTTGAAAATAGAATTTGACATTAAAATAAAATAATAAAATATATTTTCCCCTTCCTAGTTTTTGTCGTCTGATCTACAGTACTTGCACATGCAGCCCTATGTATATCACAATCCCTGAAGATGTTGATCTTTTAGGCCAGATTTTCTACAAAATGCAGCATAAATTGACACAGGCTGCCCAAGAATATGCTGTGAACATTAAAATAGGTTTAACAAGGAACTGGCCTACCCTAGCTTCTCTTCTCAAAAAATTCGAAAGCATGTAAATGCAAGTAGATAAATAGGTACCACTTCTGTGGGATGGTAACAGCGTTCCGTGCGCGTCATGCCGGCCACATGACTGCGGAAGCGTCTTCGGACAACGCTGGCTCTTAGGCTAAGAAACGGAGATGAGCACCGGCCCCTAGAGTCGGACACGACTGTGCAGGGGAAACCTTTACCTTTACTTTTAGATGTAAAAGGAAGAACCAGGGCAAAACTCTTCTCCTATGATAAGCTTTTTGGTGGAATAGCTGAAAATATTTGAGAACTGTTTAGGTCACCAAGAGATACTTTAAACTCGCCTTCCCCAACCTGACACCGCTAGATACACTGGGGACATTCTGGAAGTTGCAGCTCCAATTTATTTATCTACAAAACGTCAGGCTGGGGAAGCCTATGTTAGATGTTAGAAATGAAATGCTTCTTAACTGGAAAAGAAACTTACTAAAGGAATGGAGCTTGGGAAGTTAAGTTTGAGTGAAATCATGGAGACTTAAAAAAATTAATTGAGCCTTAAGGCTTGTGTTTGTACCAAATGATCCTGTAGCATTCATGACTCACTGAACAAAAATTGCCTTTGGTGGGTATAAGTAATCCTTATGATACTTTCTTAAACTACAAGTTCATAAAATATAGCAGATATTTAGGGTACCATCAGTCAAGCAACTGTTCCCTTTTCAAAATTCAACTTAGTTTGAGCTCATTCAAGATCATACCCAATGTGGCAGCCTTCAGGCCAATAATCTATCTGGATGAGGAATAAATACCCTTTGCTGGATCAGTAGAAAACTGCTGCTGAAGTCAGACTGGAGTTGGTTTTAGCTACCTAATAAGAGGAGGAGGCAGCACACAAGCCAAGCAAAAGTACATAAAATAATTGGATGTGAAATCTGGATGTGGAATAGGTTCCTGCATGGAGTGGTTTTTGCCCCTTCACTGGAGGTTTTCAAACAGAGGCTGGATAGATATCTATCGGGTATGGTATCGGGAATCTTGGAGTGTGCAGGGGGTTGGAGCTGATAGGTTGGGAAGGTCCCTTCCAACTCTATGATTCTATGATTTACAGAGATGCATTGTGGCTGATTATGACCTAAAACTCAATTATGAAAAAAGCCTTATCAGTCTTAGTGTAAGTATGCAACATAGCCCAAAGAAAGGAGCTTATTTCTATGGTTATACAAAACTCAAGACTGCATTTTTAATGGAATTCCCCAAACTTTGGTGTATTTTAGTAGACAGCCATTAATTGAAGTCACTGTTGTATTATTTGTCGAGGGAAGGATATTTCCTCACACTCTTTATAGAAAGCAAAAGCAGCAAAAAAAAAAAAAAACTTACAATGCATTTGTCTTTTGTAAAAGCCCAGCTTTTGAGACTTTGCATACATCACGCGTCCTTCTGCAACAGCTGGAGAAAGTATGTTTTCTATCACTTCACACCGTGCTTTTGAAGGAAAAAAATGAAATTCCCCACTCCTCAGTGCCTCTTACTTTGCATCATACAATGGAGAAGGAAAAGGCTATGCAAGAGTATCTTGTTTATCTCCCCAAAGAAAACTGTGACCCTGAGCACCCAATTTTATATGTGTTTGTTTAACTGTCAAGAGGGCAGTTTTTGTGACTGACAGGTCTGAGGAAGACGAAGGCCTATACAGAGTCCCTGCGTGAGTAGTCAGAATGCTGTTGATGTATTATGTATATCTTGCAAATATGCACACACATACATGAGGTTTGCTTCTAGTTTGCTTGAGGCTGAAATGTGCAGAACTGTAAAGGAATTTGGAGTTTATGTTGGAGAAGTTAAGAAAGAGCTGTTAAAGGGAAGGAGCGACTCACTGAGGAGGGACATGGAGAAGCAATCACTCAGTTCAGAGTTTTAAATGAATGTTAGAAAGAAACTCAGAAAAAACTATCCCTTGATTTTGTTTAGTAGAAGAGGGACAGACAGGAACTTGGGACAGGCTTTCAAGGTTCTGCTGTTATACCCTACAACAATAAAGTAGTATTCCTGGAATCTCTGGGGTGTCTGTTTCTTGACCTGACCTACCTCCAAGGACTGACAGTAACGGATCAGATAACCATTCCTTGACCCCATTGAAGACTGCTTCAACATCTTTGTGAAGGCAAAGACCTAAGTGCTATGCTGATTCTGAGCAAAAGACCACTTAATCCAGCATTTTGTTCCCATCCGGACTGGTCAGATACCAATGGGAAGCCACAAGCAGAAGAGGAGCACATGTTCTAACTTGGGCATAAATTTTGCTGGGGAACTTACAAATAAATAAAGCAAACAAACCTCTTCCCACCCCTTCTAACCAATGTTAATGGAGAAGGAAAAAGAAAATACATAAGTAGAAAGAGAGAAAGAGAGAGAGAGAAACTAAAGAGAAAGAGAGAAACTAAACTGAAACTGCAGTTCGACATACAAACGACACTTTCACACCAGAACTTTGCACCAGTTCAAAAGCAGCTCTGGAATCTCTTTATTCAAAAGCTGAGCCAATTTCATTCTAGTCCAGCTGCAATACAATGCAATGAACTACAGCTTTGTGGATGATCCACTAATCCATTCATAGGAATTACTGCCTCATTCTGGCTTTAGTAAATCTTCCATGGGTAAAAGTGACAATGATTTTCCAGCACTCCTCATAGTAATTCATTCATTCATTCATTCATTCATTCATTCATTCATTCATTCATTCATTCATTCATATATGAAAAATGTACATAATATGAAGTAAGGACATGGATGGAGCTAGCATTCAACTGCCATGGCTCTGTCTGAATCTCTATGAAGAAAAGATACAAATGCTGTATTACCATCTGATTGGATACAAATACTATTGAATTCATTAAGACCTATTTCATAGTAAATACAGGTAAAAGAGTGCAGAAAAGGGGAAACTGGTGTTAATTTTAGTAAGTTGCTTAGAGCTACAAATGGGAGTGGATGGCATATAATTTCTTAAAACAAAACAAGTGAATAACTTGTGATTAAACTTGAAGAGCCCGAGCTTTAAACATGTGCTCATTAACTCATGCATCTCACCCATAGTGAGCTCTTTGGGCTCTCCACTTTTTCTCCTAGGCAGCATTTAGCGACTGCAGAGGAGTGCAAAGGTGGCAAAGGTATGCAAGTGCCGTTAAGAGAAAGTAAATTAAAACATTCTTGGACAGTGGCTGTTGTGGGTCTTCCGGGCTGTGTGGCCGTGTTCTGGAAGTTGTGGTTCCTAACATTTCGCCAGCATCTGTAGCCAGCATCTTCAGAGGGCAGAAGCACAGATAGAAGCAAAATCTCTGTGCCCAGGTAGAGTGGGAATGTTCTATTTATAGAGCTAAATTATAGGAGATTAGGTGGGGTTTTTTGTTGTGTTGAAATGTTAACGAGTGGCTGATGAGCGTGATTAGCATGTTCATTGTGAGAAGTATTCCCATGTCCTGGTGGTTGGACTGAGTTCGTTGACCTTTTGCAGGCTGTGTTTTTCAGGACTGGTAGCCAGGTTTTGCTAATTTTTAAACTTTCTTCTTTTTTATTGTAACTGTGCTGGTGTTTGTGAATTTCAATGGCTTCTCTGTATAATCTGGTGTAGTGGCTTTTGGTGTTGTCCAGTATTTCTGTGTTTTCAAATAGGATTTTGTGTCCCGTTTGCTTGAGAGCATGTTCAGCTACTGAAGATTTTTCTGTATGCTGTAGTCTGCAGTGTCTTTCATGTTCTTTTATCCTGGTGTGAATGCTTCGTTTTGTGGTTCCGATGTATACTTGTCCACAGCTGCACGGTATGCGGTATACTCCTGCAGCGGTGCGGGGGTCCCTTTTGTCTTTTGCTGATTTTAGCATTTGTTGTATTTTTCTGGTGGGTCTGAAGACTGTTTGAAAGTTGTGTTTTTCCATCAGTTTTCCCATGCGGTCAGTGACTCCTTTGATGTAGGGCAGGAATACTTTGTTTGTGGGGGGCTGTTTCTCTTCAGTTGGATGTTGTTTTCTTGGTTTGATGGCTCTTTTTATTTCATTCTTGGAATAGCCATTTACCTGTAGGACCCAATTCAGATGGTTAAGTTCATTGTTGAGAAATTGGGTTTCACAGTTTCGATTAGCACGATCCACCAAGGTTTTGATCATGCCTCTCTCTCAGATGCTGGCGAAACGTTAGGAACCACAACTTCCAGAACACGGCCACACAGCCCGGAAGACCCACAACAGCCATTGAACTCCGGCCGTGAAAGCCTTCGACAATACATTCTTGGACAGGCTTGCTGAATATTGAAAGCTTGGTTTCCCCTTTGAAAGACTTAAAAAATCAGGTGAGTTTGGAAGATATTTGTAATTAGGAATTTTGGCCTTTTTTAATGTTTTTATTTGTTGTGTGTTTTTTTTTCTTTGTGTGTGGTGAACATTTTATATGTATGTTTGTTTGAAAATGGATTGTTATTAATAATAATATTAATAAGCACAATTGTTATTATTAATAATAATAATTTTTATAAAAGAGAAAGTAAATGACCATTCGGTCCTTGGAGAGGAAGGAGTGTGAGAAAGTGACTCAAAATATCCCTGCCTTGATTCTCTTTGGTATAAGATGGGACAGAGAGAAATTCTGACAGGTTTTCAAGATTTCAAGTTTGGCCTAGTGGTTAAGGCTCCAGGCTAGAAACCGGGAGACGGTGAGTCCTTAGGCCTGAAAGCCGGCTGGGTGACCTTGGGCCAGTCACTCTCTCTCTCAGCCCTAGGAAGGAGCCAATAGCAAACCAGGAGACTGAGAGTTCTAGTCCCGCCTTAGGCATGAAAACCAGCTGGGTGACCTTGGGCCAGTCACTCTCTCTCTCAGCCCTAGGAAGGAGCCAATGGGAAACCAGGAGACTGAGAGTTCTAGTCCCGCCTTAGGCATGAAAACCAGCTGGGTGACCTTGGGCCAGTCACTCTCTCTCTCAGCCCTAGGAAGGAGCCAATGGGAAACCAGGAGACTGAGAGTTCTAGTCCCGCCTTAGGCATGAAAACCAGCTGGGTGACCTTGGGCCAGTCACTCTCTCTCTCAGCCCTAGGAAGGAGCCAATGGGAAACCAGGAGACTGAGAGTTCTAGTCCCGCCTGAGGCATGAAAACCGGCTGGGTGACTTTGGGCCAGTCACTCTCTCTCAGCCCTAGGAAGGAGCCAATAGGAAACCAGGAGACTGAGAGTTCTAGTCCCGCCTTAGGCATGAAAACCGGCTGGGTGACTTTGGGCCAGTCACTCTCTCTCAGCCCAACTCACCTCACAGGGTGGTTGTTGTGGGGAAAATAGGAGGAGGAAGGAGTATTAGGTTATGTTATTTATAAAAATAATAAAGGTGGGATAAAGAAAACTTTAACAATTTCTGTTATTATACCCAACAACAATAACATAGCATTACTGTAGTCCATGTGGTGTCTGTTTCTAACCTGGCCTACTCTGAAAGGGCTGACAACGGCTTCACTGATTTATCAAAAATCTGCAGATTGATTGAAATGTTGCATCTATGTTTTTATAAAAAGCATTAGATACATCCCATCTACCAGGGGCGTTGTGGCTCAGCGGGTAAGACGCCAGGCTTGTCGATCTGAAGATCGCAAGTTTGGAGGTTCGAATCCCTAGCCCTGCGTGCGGAGTGAGCATCCGCACTAGCTCCAGCTCTTGCCAACCTAGCAATTCGAAAGCATGCAAATGAGATGAATAGGTACCACTTCGGTGGGTAGGTAACAGCGTTCTGCGTGCATCATGCGGCCACATGACCGTGGAAGCGTCTTCGGACAACGCTGGCTCTTCGGCTAACAAACGGAGATGAGCACCGGCCCCTAGAGTCGGACACGACTGCACAACTGTGCGGGGGGAACCTTTACCTTTTTACATCCCATCTATCAAGAATAGAATTGGAAAAGGAATCTCATCAGTCAGTTAGGATGTTATTAATCAGGTGGCAAACCTCATTGCCCTTCTTTTTTTTGCATGTAAACATTGGATGTAGCCATTATCCAAACCATTCCAGGATGTCTCGGCCTCCCTTCCATAAAGATATGATTATTTAAATGCCACCAGAAACTATTTAGTGAAAGATATCAAGTAGATTTATAAGAAGTGTGAGAATTATAGTTCAATCATAAAATTGTAGAGCTGAAAAGGATCTTGGAGATCATCTAGTCTGGCCTCCCATTCAAGAGGGGAAAAAAGCACCAGCAGCCTTTCATAGCAAACTCGTACTGCATATTTTAAGCTACAGTCGGTCCTCTTGTACTTCCAATTAACTGTTAACCATGCTATTACTCATTGGGGATTCAAGAAAATTCTTCTCTGAAAACATTTAGCAGATGGGATTTATTCTGACAGAATATTAACATCAACAGACATTCACTCACATGTTCATTATTTTGCAATAAATGACTTATCTGATGCCTAATAGAATATATCCCAAACATGGTGTTTATAAACAATTGAATCCGTCTCTTTAATATAAGAATGATTTTGCCTCCTGCTCCTTATTTTTAGCCACCAAAGCCATTTGCATGAAAATAGGACTTTGGCTCCTCTGGAGTTTTCTTCCCATCTGCTGCTGTGACTCTTTTTGCTGATTATCTTAGCTTCCAAAGTCATGCAAGGGAATGGAAGCAGAAGGTACAGTTTGAGATTAATGTAGGAAAAAGCAGACAGGGCATGAGTGTCAACTTGGTGAAAGTTAATTTAACAAAGAATTCTTAAGCATACGGCTATGCACAATTATATCCAAAATTATTTTCATTTTGGAAACCATAAACAACTTTTAGCCCTTGTTAAAAATTATGGTCATGTATTCAACCAACATGTGAGTGGATCTGAGGCAACTGGACCCTCTCCTTTGTATACGCAGATATGGTGCTAGAATCAGCTCCATTTTCTATTCAACTAATGACTTAACAAATTGATATAATTTCTGAAGAGAATGAATTGCTCCCAAGTTACTTGATCTTTGCAGTCCCCTCAGGTCAACAAAGCTATCTGAGCTACACAGGCTGTAGGCTGCTTTTTTTCTTTTTTGTATGAATTTGAGACAGTGTTGACTCCTGGAAACTGCTTGGACAAGTCCCTGCAGTTTTCTTGGCAAGATTTTGGAAGAGGTTTGCCCTTGCCAACTTCCTAGGGTTGAGAGAGAGTGACTGGCCCAAGGTCACCCAGCTGGCTTTGTGCCTAAGGTGGGACTAGAACTCATTGTCTCCCAGTTTCTAGCCTGGTTCCTTAACCACTAAACCAGACTGGCTCTCCCAGACTGCTCATCCTACTGGAAAAATGTCCTGGAGGTGGGGGAAAAACATTGGCTTCCCATAGAGTCTTAGCCTGGTCTACAGAAATGAGTTAGAATCATGGGATATTCCTACCTGACGTAAGCACGGAGCATGGTATTTAACAAAATACTTGGGCACTCTGAAGAACTCAAGATAATTCCAGACAAACTGTTATGCCTCCTTCAAAGAACTGTGTAAGGTTCCATTACATAATTTTGTACTTGTAATTCTCACCTCTTTTCCTACTGTTTATTCCTTCTCTCCTACCAGTGGCCCTGGGATTTGAGAGCAGAAAGACAACACATTCTAGCCTCTTCCATTGGACTGAGAACCAAAAACCATGGGGAAGCTGAACCCTTTGCAAACAGACTATATTGGCCTCTGATACCAGCCAGAGAAGAAGTGGCTGGAGGAAACTCATTATCCCCCTTGCTGCTGCTTATCTACCAAAGCTCAATCCTTCCCTCCTGAGAGATGCCCTGAAGGCCCTTATCCTTTAGCAAAAGCCATAAGACTGAGAAAGCAAGAAGTCCCAGAAGAGAAATCAGCCAGACCTGCCTGGAATTACATATAAATGTCAACTCAACTCTTCTCTCTGGCCTTGAAGAACTGTTCACCCTCCTCTGCCTTCTCCCTTCATTCTCCATCTGTTGTGTGTCTTGTCTTTTTAGACTGCGAGTCTCTATTTTTTAATTGCTGTGAAGATAAAGGCTGAAAAGCAGCATAAAAATGCAGCAAATAAATAAAATGAATTTAAACATCCTTTCAGGAAGAAAAGAAAAAATAGGTGCACAGTGTCTTTGACAGGGAGTTCTAGAATATATTCCTCTGGAAGGATTAATAGTTATGTAAAAGAGATTTTAAATCCTCATGAGTACAGAGGAAAGCTTTCAAATGGGGAGTTCGTTTTTGGCGGAACCACAGAAATCCAAGTGTGTCTAGTCAAAGTTTAGGTGCCAAATTACAGTTACATTCATCACATTTTGTGTATTTAATAATGCCATTTTAAATTTAAAAGAAAAGCTGCTGCAACAGTGGCTGCATTTATTTTTCACTAGAATTCCTTCCTGAAGGTTAGTTGGGTTGTCAGTAAACAACATCACTGGGTAGAAATAATAGCTGGGGCAGTGTTGTTTAAAAATCATTATCATTGTTATCGGAACCAGATTGACTAAAGCCTCCTAGCTGCTGCTGTTCACATTTATCTCTATGCTTTAAATGTGTGATTAAAGTAACATGTTTGAAACTTAGCTAATAGAGGATAAAAAAAATAGTATTCTGTAACTACATTATTCCATGTAGTTATTTTCCCTTATATTGCACACCTGACTTAAAACCATGGCATTGTGTTGTGGTGTGATGGTTAGAGTGTTGGTCTAGGACAGTGTTTCTAAACCTTGGCAACTTTAAGATGTGTGGACTTCAATTCCCATGCTGGCTGCAGAATTCTGGGAGTTGAAGTCCACACACCTTAAAGTTGCCAAGGATGAGAAACACTGGTCTAGGAGAAGGAAACTCCAAGTTCTAGTCCACAGTCAGCCATGGAAGTTCACTGGACAATTTTGGGCCTGTCACTCTCCTTAAGCCCAACCTACATGACAGGGTTGCTGTTGTAGGGAAAAACAGGAGGAAGTGCTTAGAGCAGGGTTGGTGTGTCGCCGCGGGAAAACCCGGAAGTGCCGCCATTGCAGCAGCGCGCAAAAACCCGGAAGCGCTGCTGCCGCTTTCGGTTTTTGCGCGCCGCCGTTGGTGTGGGAAAACCCAGAAGCGCTGATGATGATCATCGCTTCCGGGTTGTGTGGCGACACACCAGACTGTGTGTGGCGACACACTTTTGTGTCGCGACACACAGTTTGGAAAGCTCTGGCTTAGAGGGAGTGAGGGAGGGAGGATATAAATTGAATAACTTCATGAAATAAAACACCCATCCTTGTCCTTTCTCTACACCAGTCAAATTCCTACCCAATCCTTAAGTTTTTGAAAACCTAAACTATGGATGTACAAAATAGATAGTACACATGCAGTGTGAATAAACTGAAGTTTTATAAGTACATAATTCAGATACTTTAATTTATTTTATATTCATTTTATTTGATGCAGAATTGTTACATACTGTAACACCGTATGTTACAGTGGAGTTTATACAAGTAAAAAAGGAAGAAGAAAATCTGGTTGCAGCATTCATTTACAAAGCAGCATGGCTACTGCCAAAGAAACAGCATTTTACAAATAACAGGATTGTTAGATCTCTGTCTAAGTAGATGTGGGCAAGAGATTGTGCTTGGCAAAATGGTACTACTTACAAGATTAGTTTACTGTGCCATTAACATCATCCTGCAAGGGAGGATGAGTTAAACAAACAACCTTATTAGTTTTCAGCCAGCTAAATCCTAATTACTGACAGCCTCAGTGACCAATATGTAGGACTGAGAGCTTCAGTCATGCCCCAAACCAGATGATGCAAAGAAAGCAGACGATAAATCCAAGGATGTCGAAGAGTTATGAAAAATAAAAATTTAAAAATCCCACAACCTCAATTTTCTAAACCAAACCAAACCAAACCAAACTCAAACCTAAACTGCAGAGATAAACCTAAACCACAGGGCAATCTGTTTAAAAAAACCACACGCCTCATGCCCACAGAAAAGCCAAGTGAAGCAGAAATTTGAAATGTTATCCAGACACCAGTCAAGTGGAAGCAAGTTTATTTTCCAAAGAACACAACATGTTTCTGGCAATTGAACACAAAGAGTCAGTTCTGCTTAATGGCAACTGATTCTATTCCAACAATGGGATTAGCATAATGAAGTAAATTCTGAATTCTGGGTAGATCAAATACTTCAGAATATATTCAACCCAAATATATTAATTGTGTGGTTAATGGAACCCTATTTGGAATGCCCCCATGCCTCAAATCTGTGATTAGAAAAATATGTAGGCTCCCGACATGCTTCAGCTCCCCGCTTAAGGGGAGTCTAGGGTAGTAGTAAGGGCTCCCCACAGCAGAGTGGCAGATTACAAGGATGCGGTGAAGTGAGCATGGAAAGTGGGCTCATTACCCCTCTTCCCTTACATTTTAATGTTCATCATGTGGATTTGTGGGGGAAGATCACAGAGTTTCTGGTAGCCCAACCTCCCATTCCCAAAGAATTGAAAACCAAGAATTTAACGTCTTGTGAAAATTGGGTGCAAGTCAACCCATAGCACTGAGAGTAGTTGATTCATTGCAGCATTAGTACTCTAGTCAATATTTATACATCTGCTAGTACAGAGCTTTCCAAACTGTGTGTCGCAACACAAAAGTGTGTTGCCACACACAGTGGTGTGTCGCCACACAACCCGGAAGCGCTGATCATCATCAGCGCTTCCGGGTTTTCCCGCGGCGACACACCAACCGCGGTGCGCAAAAACCCGAAAGCGGCAGCAGCGCTTCCGGGTTTTTGCGCGCTGCCGCAATGGCGGCACTTCAGGGTTTTCCCATGGCGACACACCAACGGCGGTTGGTGTGTTGCCGCGGGAAAACTTTGGAAAGCCCTGTGCTAGTAGATTGCTGCTCCCTCATTATAAGACACTGGAGTTCTATGAACTGGTCTGGTCCCTTATACACTTAGCAATGGCTAGCTGTTTATGCATGCCAATTCCAGAAGAAAATAAACAATGAAATGGAAATCCAAGCAATTTTAAACAAACTTTTCTCTTTACATCTGAAAAATTTCCATCCTATGAAAACCTGTAAAATTATAAAACATTTGGCTACAGTAAATAAGGAACAGCTGTTTGCTTTTTCGCATAAAGTAAGAATTAGGGATGCATATGATAAATACTCAGCATGTTTGTAAAGAAATAAACACAAACTGCTACAAAGGCAGCTTGACTAAACAAGTCAAAATATATAATAATGGTACCTTTATGACTCTGGGAAAGGAGGCAGTTACTCCAAATATACGTGTCATAACTTCCATCTCATTTTTGCAAATGAGGAAATGCAAGATTCCATTTACAATATGAATTGTATAGATCAATCTATTTGTATGGATATATCTTCAACAGAGCTTACTACAGGGCCCAGGGAGATGAAGGAGGCCTTGAATTAAAGCACAGAAAACCATACCCTCCATCAGAAAACATGACAAAAGAAAAATGAAATAGTTGTAAGCTTGACAAAAAAAGAAAATGAAAATCAAATTGAAATCTTTTAAGTCCCTAAAGTTTTTGTCTATAAGAACAATATTGTTTCCTGTTAATTTAAGTACGCCTTTCATAGCCTCAAAAACCCGTCTAGAAACAATCTTGTCTAATAACAGTCATGCTAGCTGTTGTTGGTAAGAGAGTGTTATACAGAGAATGGAGTATGCATAGCTATCCCAGTGTTGGCCATGCCTGAGAGCTGTGTGTTAATAGCGCATAGTATAATGTTTATAAGGAGCATCCATCTCTGTATGTGCATAAATGACTAAGTGGATGCAGGAATAAAGGAGAATGGATAGTGAAGAGTGAATCACTGCAGTCCAGAAAACAAAACAAAACATCTTGGTAAATGGATAGAGATTTTTTTTTCTAGAATATTTTTATTCTAGAATTACTGTTGAAGAGTGAAAAGTCTAGAGGCACAACCTGAAACTTTTTGATAGATGCAATTAAAACATCACAGTTAATTGTGCATAATTAACTTGATTTCCATTTCCTTTGAACCTCTCTGAATCTTTCAGGATTTCAGGATACACTACCCAAGAGTTATATGATATTTTGTACACACATGTGTTCTGGTGTATTTATCAATATAATTATTCAGCTATATCCCCCTTCCTACAATGGGGAATGCAGTGGATGCAATGCAATGTATTTCTGTGTGTGTGTGTGTGTGTGTGTGTGTGTGTGTGTGTGTGTGTGTGTAGTGCCTTCGAGTCGGTTTTTGACGCCTGGCGACTGGCTGGACAACTCCCTGCAGTTTTCTTGGCAAGATTTTCAGAGGTGGTTTGCCCTTGCCTCCTTCCTAGGGCTGTGTGTGTGTGTGACTGGCCCAAGGTCACCCAGTTGGCTTCATGCCCAAGGCAGGACTAGAACTCACAATTTCCCCGTTTCTAGTCAGGTGCCTTAATCATTACACCAAATTGCCTCCCTTAAGCTTATATGCACAAATGGAAAGAAAATAAATCAAAAAGCATTTATTGTTTATGATAAATATTGAGAGAATTATTGATGAGAGGTTCCTAACATCGGAAAAACCATTATTTGGTAATGTCATGAGTAGATTTAGAGGGAAAATAGACATGGAAGAAAAGGAAAGAAACTGCAGTGAAAAAATAATGACTGCAGAAAGATAAAGCATGCATCCTATATGAAAAGCACTAGAACACAGATTAATATCCAACAGAACGAAGGGAAAGTGGTTGTATACTCATATACAATGCATCAAAGCCTATTTCCACCTCTGAAATCCTGCAGTTCTTCAGCTACTGGAAAGTTGGTAGCAACCGCAAAAAAAACCAAGGTACCTGTAGGTCAGTATATTCATTTCTTCATCCACATCCATGATTCTGACCTGTGCCTTCTACTGTGAGCTCCTCCTTCCTACAGCCTTTGCACTTTTTGGTATCTCTATAATTGAGGGCAGCTTCTCAGATCATGCCCTCAGACAACGCAAATTATCCCAGTTCTTATTCCATGGCAAATATTTCCATCATTTCAGTGTGACAACAGGTTCTTCACGGGGTTATTTATTTATTTATTAAAAAGAGGAACACAGGGACACAAAGAGTGTTTTGCTTGGATATGAAGATGAATGGTTATGTTGAGGAAATTCTGATTAAATCTGGATTTACATCTATATCACTAAAGAGAGTTATTAAAAATACATGAATAAATGCTGCTTCATAAACACATAAAAAATTTTCTGTTGCATTGCCAAGCACAAGCAACCCTTAATAAAAACAGAGATGTTGTGAGCTTCCTTCAACCAGCTATATGGGCAGTCATCCAAATGGAAATTCAGGTGCCATAAAAGCACTAATGAAAGAAAACATATTTCAATCTGAGTAGTGAAGTAAACTCCCACTCCTGACCACAACAACCTTAAAACTTAATGTAATATTGCTTATCAGCAAACATCCTTGACAGCCGAACAGAAATTCAGGGGTGAAAACTGCTGTGACACTTAAAAAAATAGTGAGCTGTCCCAACCTGGTCTATTTAAAAGGATAAAACTTTGTTCAAATGCAATTACCATCACAATTCAATTCTGATTTCCTTCGGTAAGCAAAAGAGAATTAAAAGAGATGGAAACAAAATCATTATACAAATATTTCCAGAATATTTCAGGCTGTGGAACTAATACCAGGGGTGTCAAAAATTATTTTAATCTGTAACTCACTTTTCTATATTCCCAAAATACAGACTCGACAGATGAGTCATCAACTAATTTTAAATCAAGCCCACATCCATCCACTCACCCACTCATATTTTCCCCTCCCTCCATCTACATTCCCTACATTCATCCATATTAATTTTTCCTATCCCTCTCTCCTCCCTATACGAAATCCTCAGCTGTTCTCTTTCCTTTTCCAACAGCCATTCTTGCTTCAGAGCCTTCCTTTTCCCCCCTTTTGTTCTCCAATGCTTTTGATCCTTTTCAGCTCCACAGTTCATCTTCTATCTTCATGTTCAGCCCTCCTACTCTGAGCCTGTCTTTGCCAGGTGTCACCTCAGCTACCTGAAGTGAGTCTTGCGCATGATTTCTCACTGCCAAAAGGGAAGACGGGCAAAGCCACCAAGCACATTTGTAAGCAGAGCCAGTGCGGGGTAGGGGCTCACTTGAATGCATTCAAACATTGCAACAACCACCGCACGTGGTGGGGACATTCCTACTGCACTGGAAGGAATAGCAGAGCATCAGATTAAATGGAGTAGCAGGCCCCGGGGATATCATGGGAGGTAAAGTCTTAAAAGGTAAGTTATGGGCCCAACTGGATGGTCTAATAAGCCAGACTCAGTTGTGGGCCTCTGGCTCCCACCTCTATTTTACAGGATACTTCTTTTCAGCAGACCAGAAAAAGAATATATCCACCAACTCTCAGAGGACTTGTGGGAAAACTTGACAGATGGAAAAGTAAATATATTTTGGGATGTCTTGCAAAGTTCACTGGAGCGAGACACTACAGTAGCTCATTCAAGACACTGAATTCCACAGAGGAAAGTCATAAGAGAGGATATTTACAAAGCAACGTAGAGACCTCAACGGTCTAGTAACAGAAAAATTTCCCACACAATCTTGTCTGGATGAAATGTGCAACAAAGATTATTCAACATAAACCTTGTGATATCAAGTAGTTTGTAATTAGACAGAGCAGAGCAAGGCAGGAAAGTTGTGCCCAGTTAAAAGTTCCAGAGGATGAATAAGCCTATCAGAAGAGATAAATATGTTTTTTTTTTCAATCAAGCAACCATAGGAGCATCTCTAAGCTTAGTGACTTTTAATCTTGGTGATTAGTGCTCAGTTCTCTTTATTTTTTGTTGCTGAAAAAAAATCCAGAGGGTGTACTGCCTCTCAGCTTGCTTACATCAGCATGTCCACTCCCAATTTGATTATTTTCAGCACTGTTGACAAGTTGCAGACCACATACTGTATGCTAACCAAACATTTGTAAGCTAGCTGAGGTAAGACAAATATTAAGATCATGTGTAAGAATTTTCTATTGAAATTTATAATTATACTGGTTTATTCTTTTTTAGTGCAGCATTTACACAATCTTCACCAACCAGGTTCCCTTTTAATACTACAATTCACAAACTATCCAAGCAATTGTTTTAACTATGATCTGCTGAATAAGCCACAATGGCCTGGTCCAAACTAACATTAAGCCTTAATCCCAGGTTTATACACACAATGGCCTGGTTCACACATTGTTCTAAGCCAAAAAACAAACAAACCACATTGGTTGGTGGTCCTTCCATCCTTGAAGGAATACTCTTCCTTTCCTTCAGGAGCAAAAGGGAGCATGCATAGCACTCCCTCCTCCCATTCCCCCCCCCAACAACAAACCTGTTAGGTAGGTTGGGCTGAGAGACAAGGTGTGATTAAAAACATTAAGGAATATGTGTGGCTTTCACAAAATGGTTTCATTGAAATTGCAACTTCTTGTCCCTCTCCTTGGCCAACCTTGTCAAGTCAGGATAAGCTGTTGTATATGACTAATGTGCAACCAATCAAGACAGTACCAAAGTAAGAAAGCCTGAGAAAGATTACGTCTGAGCCCCATTAAGCCTTTTATTATGACTTTGTGGGAGCTGTTTCTCATGACTGCCAGCCCCACAAATGTAATGGTGTCTATTTTTGATGGCTAACTAATTGGCCTCTTCCATCCTATATGCAATACAAGTGATAAACTAAAAACATAAGAAAACATACATTTGGGCACAGTCTTTGAAGATGGTACCAATCAGTAAACTTTCCACTTTATATGTCTGGAAAAGAGTACCCCATGATCAGGGTTGGCAGATGAGTCTTGTTCAGTAAAGACTGGCTCATGCTGCTTTTCTAAACATGATTATATGGGCCCATAAATATCTTATGAAGGAAATTAACAATATGAAGCTATTTCAAAAATATTGGAGGATCACAATACTGAGAACATGCAATAGCAATTTTATCCCAGCAGATTATTCTTTCTGACGATTGGGGTTATAAATAGAGATATGGGTTTTCCAAGAATTGGAATATTTTCCTGGGTAAATGAGTATGATTCCAATTAGCATATCCATCTCAATATCCATCATTTTCCACAAATATTTGGGCTACATTATTTGATGTGAAGAAGGGAGGGAATCCCTCCTTCTCAATTTTTAGAACTATCACCTGAAAAACAAACTCCATACAATTTTGAAACTGGCAAGTTGCCTTGTGTAGACAAACTAATGAAATTATACAAACTAATGGGATCAGAGCTAGCAATGGCTGATGAGGAAAGTGATCTTGAAGTAACAGTAACCAGTTCAATGAAGATGTCGACCTAGCGTGCATCCACTGTAAAAAAAAGGCCTAACAGCATGTTAGGGATAATAAGAAACAGTACTGAAAACAGAGGTGCCTGTATCATAATGCACTGATATAAATCAATGGTGTGACTGCGTCTGGAATATTGTGGTCGCCACACCTCAAAAAGAATGTAGTGGAGCTGGAGAAGTTTCAGAGGAGGGCAACTAAGATGATCAAGGGGCTATGAGGAAAGGTTGCAACATTTGGGACTTTTTACTCTAGTAAGGAGGCAAATGAGAGGGAACGTGAATGAAGTTTACAAAGGTATGCACGGTGTGGATAAAGTGGACAAAGAGAAACTATTTTACCCTTCCCCAAATACTAGAAACCAGAGGTCACCAAATGAAACTGAATCCTGAAAGAATCAGAATGGACAAAATGATTTTTTTTTACACAATGTGCAATTCAGCTTTGGAATTCGCTACCATGAGATGTGTTGCTGGCTACCAGCTTGGCTGGCTTCAAAAAAAAAAAAAGGTTGGACCAATTCATGAAGTCATGGGGATCAATGGCTATTAGCCTTTGTGGGAGTGTGACTGCCTCTGAAGGCCATCTGCTGGGACACCAGTAGGCTTCCTTGTGCAGATGGTTGGCTGCTGTGGGCCAGGGGTCTGATTCAGCAGGGCACTGCTTATATTCTCATGTAGAAATTTTTCCATAAAAAAAAATTGATCCTGGAAAATTTTCTGCCCCACATGTCTGTTTATACACCTGATTCCTGTCCTAGTGGCACCCTCCTCTGAAAATGCAGCTTCAGGAGGCTGTGAAAGATATTCCACAATCACAGCCCAGTAGCAAATGTCCTATGGTCAAATCAAGCCCCATATATGCTCTGAAAACAAAGCCAGAAGAGACACATCCTTGTACACTTCATTCAAGAAATGAAGCAGTGCTGTTGGAGTAATTCTGTGCAGAGGAAATAAGAGCAAACCATTTGAGGAGAAAATGTCAACAGCGTAGTGCTGCTTGTCTACCCTGCTCTTGTTCATACTATACCTCTGAGAGCTCCCAACATATCCTGGAGCCTAACATCTGCTGAGAACACTAGGGCGCCTAAGTTTAATCAACGTTAAGATCAATTTGTCTCCTGGGTTTGATCGGCTTCTCTCTCCCCGCCGCCCCCCCCCCCTTTACCCTCTGTAGTCAGATTGAGAGGATTCCAAAAATCTTGAATAATCAAGACTTCTAATCAGCCTTGAGGGTGTAAACAACTCACTGATATCCTGAAAGCAAGATGAAGCCAAAGAAAATAAACAAGGTTATGGTATTTCTGCCTTAAGGGCACAAAGTCCTCTGCTGTATGAAAGCTTCCCCAAAGCCTTGCTTTCTTAAAAAAAACGAAATCATCAAACGTTAATGTGCTGAGGATGGAGTTTCTGTAAAAAGCCAGCTCTCACTCTCTCTCTCTCTCACACACAGGGACACTCACACAATGAAGTAGGTGTGAAAAAGAGGGAGAGAATATCCTGCCTCCCTTCTGCAGCTATTTATTGGCATGTATTAAATGTAGGCTCAACAACAATAGGCTATAAATCACTACCCAGGAGAAATGCCAGGTGGAAAGCAATGGATGAAATTAAAACATCTTTCTTGATACAACCAAGTGCTGAAACCAATACAAAGTTAGTTGGAAAATTTGTTGCCTTTATGCCTAGGCAACAGGGGTGGGGATAGGGGGAATCTTTCAAAGCCCAGGATTTGAATAAAATACCCTTACAAGGCAGTTTTTTTCATTACTCCATCTACAAAATAGGGCAGGCCTGCCTTTGTTTTCTTAAAGTTTCTGCAGAAACGGCAAGTTTTGCTTCATTTTCGCAAAGTATGTTCCCTGTTATTCTCAATCATACAATGAACTTATAAATGTTAGGATTGCTGCTCAATTACCTCCCTGATCACAAAGAAGAGATCAAACTGAGTTCAAGGAACTTTTATGTCTGACCAGTTCAGCAAGAGGAATTAATATAACTCACAACCACACCACTACAGCTGAAAAGGATTTCTAAGCATGAGAACTAAGAAAGCTACATAATTCTGTCCCTACTTCACTGAATAGCTCTAAGCTTTCCTAATGGACCAAAATCAGAGCAAGGCTCTGAAAGCACTGAAAATTTAGGCTTAGCCGGTATCCATAAGCATCTTATACTGGGCACTGTCAATACAATACCTCTCTTTAGAACTGATGAGTGAAACAAGGGATAGGAATAATGCAGTAGCCTCCTTTGGGTCAAGCATGACTCCTGGTGACTTCATGGGGATGTCCATATACTTTTCTTAGCAACTGTACAGAAGAGGCTTTCTACTAATCGAAGAGAATATTTGTAGCTCAGGGTTGAACTGTGGAGTCCTTGGTGTTCTCTGAGCCTTGTTGTTTTCTTGCAGATGTTTCATTGCCAGACTGGGCAACATTTTCAGTGCGAAAAGCAAACCCCACTTCCTTTTCGCACTGAAGATGTTGCCTAGTCTGTCAATGAAATGTCTGCAAGAAAACAACAAGGCTCAGAGAACACCAAGGACTCCACAGGTTTTCTACTGCTTTCCTTTGGGATCCCCCCCCCATCTTTCCAGTCTAGCCCTTCCTGGTGGTCTCCTGTCCACCTGTCCAATGGGCCTTGGGCTAGCTATACATGGCAAGCATCTTATAAGGCTATATATGTTGGCTTGGATCTTTTATTCTTTTCTGGACATGCTCTTTCTGCTTTGTTACATTTTTCTGTGCTGTTTTTAGCTACCCAGGGTAGCTATGGAGTCAGGTAGCCATATACTGTATACATTTGATAAATAAATAAATCCCAGTATTTCTGCTTGGAATATTATACCTGTTCCTATTTTAAAATTGTAGGAGTCACAGACACTCTTTCCATTCCACACCAGAGCAAATGGATGATTTCAAAAACTGTATGGTGGAACCAGGATTTATGAATACATCTGTGAGAGACAGAGCAACAGAGTGTGCTCATCTCCAAAGATTAATACAAGATTTCATATAATCATAGAGTTGGAAGGGGCCTTTTAGACCAACAGCTCCAACCTCCTATTCAGTCCAAGAATCCAAACTCAAGCACATTAAACAAATGGTTGTCTGGCCTTCACTTTAACACTTCTAATTGATGGGGGGGAAGGCAATGGTTCCACAATTACTGTTTTTTTTTTAAACATTCAGTTGGAATCTACATTCCTGCAGCTTCAGTCCATTATTTCAAGTCCTGTATCCTAGAATGAGAGAGAACTATGTAACATCCTCTCAGGTATTTTCACGTGTATCTTCAGAATGGTACATGAAGTCCCCTTAAGCTCTCATCAGAAATACAGATGTTACATGATGTCATCTCCTTACATACAAAGCTGTACATGACTTCCACTCCATCCCCTCTTGGGGGCAGGGAATTTGTCTGTTTTTACACATTGCATATCCTGTGTTGTGTTTTTACTTACATTGTGTAAAAAACTTCTGCATTTCCCCTTAGTTGTTCCTCTAAAGCTTGGATATGTATTCTTCACCCCTCTGCCTTGCCCAGGTAATTAAAGCTTTCTCACCTCCCAACTTCTCCTTCACACACCCCTCCCGCCCTGCGCATTACTATTCGCTTTCTACTCTGCTTCCCTGTTTTCTCCCTGCAGTTTTTTACTTTCTACTCCACTTCCCCACGACACAGCTGATCGGCACGGATATTTTCCACCCCGGGGCGCCCCCCCACCGTCACTTTCTGCAGTGATCCGAGGCTTTTTTGCCTTGCGACAGTGGCACTCTGCCAAGAAAAGCTGCGGTCGCGAGGCGAAAAAGCCTCGGATCACCGCAGAAAGTGACGGTGGGGGGGGCGGGTGGAAAATATCTGTGCCGATCAGCTGTGCGGCGGGGAAGCAGAGGTGTGCCCATGCTACCCGGTAGGGGCCAAAAAAAAACGGCGGGAATCAAAAGTGGGGGGAGGAAAAGTCTGCCCCGCGCCCCACCGGGGTGCCTCGTTGGAAGGGCAGGCTCCGGGGACCCCGAAAATGCCCTCAGTTCTGTGAAAAAATGCTGCATGGAGTGGCAGGGAGGCGAAAAGCCTCGCCACACGGGTGCACTACCACCATGAGGGGAGGCTGATTGGCGGAGGAGAGGCAGGCCTGCAAACTCCACCCCCTTCCATCCAATTGGCTGCCACCTGCAAACCCCGCCCCCTGGTCCTTGGAAAAAATTTTCCAGCGGAGGTGGTCCCTGGTGCAAAAAAGGTTGCCGACGCCTGATCTATAACATACAGTGTAAGGACTGTAGCAGCCACTATGTAGGACAGACGGGCAGAAGACTAGCAGAGCCCATCCACGATCACCAACTAGCAGTCAGAAGACACGATGAAAATTCCTTCATCTCACAACACATGGACAGACTCAACCATACTTTCAACTGGGAAACTGTGAGCATCTTAAACCAAGCAAAATCCAAAAACGCTAGAGAATTCCTGGAAGCTTGGCACTCAGACAAATCAGCCATCAACAGACACATTGTCCTGTCCCAGCCCAACACTCACAATATACCAGGGAGGCAGCTGTAAAAGTTTACTGAGAAACTTGTGAGGTAAACTTTGCTGAGAAACTTGTGAGGCAAACTTGTGAGGTAAACTTGTGAGGTAACGAACAGGCGGCAAGGGAGTGTGAGCGCAAACGCACACACTACAAAAACAAGCCCCAAAAGTCCCGCGAGCTTGCCTTAAGGGAGTTTCACATTGAAAATACGATTAGTCAAGTGAGTCCAAGAGTCAAGAATCAGGTTACAAGGTTTTCCGATCAGGAATCCAGGCACACAGAGTCTGGTAAGCAGACGGCTGTCCCCAATGAACGGTCTGGGCTTGCGGCTCCCTTTTTATAGAGGCAGACCCAGGTGGGGCTTATTGAGGATGCTTTCTCACATATAGCCTCGCCAACCTTTGCTGTTCCTCTCTCCTTTCCGCTCTCTTTTCTTGAGCACTGGGGGGGGGCAGCTCTGAGTCTTCGTCCTCACTAATCAGCGGCGCCTGTGCCTGCTGCTCGCTAACCAGCCCCGCCTCCTCTGACTGCTCAGGCGGCCATTTATCTAGAACTGTCTGCTCGCCTTCCATCTCTATGTTGTCTGACTCTGACTCCGAGCCCGAACTCCGCATGGACTCCGAGCCCAAGCCCACCAATAACACACATAGAGGTAAACAACATTTACATACCATTCATAAGAGAAAACAGAAAAGCCAAAAGATCAGAACACCTCCTTGCCAGCAATTAACACCCAGATATACAAAGATTAACACCAGGATTAGCACCAGAGGAACAATCAAACAGCACAATAAACCCTAATCAAGGAACTATTAACTCAGTCAATCAACCAAGCAGCAAACAACAGCCCAATTAAGGAACTCCTAAGGAGAGAACAACACCTCCACCAACAAGTAGGACAAGCCATGGTATATAAACAGAGAGCAAGTCCCACTCCCTTTTTGCACTGAAGATGTTGCCTACTCTGGCAATGAAACGTCTGCAAGAAAACAACAAGGCTCAGAGAGCACCAAGGACTCCACAATAATTGTTAAATAATGGTTTAACAGTTACCATTGTTATTTTAATTACAATAAGATAAAGTACCATTATCTTATACCTGTGAATTTAAATTTTGTTTTCCAAGAGAATATCTTTATACTTGTCTCCCTTGAATTTCATCCTGTTATCTTACTGCTACTTTCAACTCATTTCCCTACCCTAATATTGTTTTGAATTTTATTTTGTCCTCTAGGGAATTTTGTCTTCAGCAGACTTGACATGCAAATATTTCCTTCTTACCTCTTAATACAAGTAATTAAGAGCCCAGGATTGAATCATATGGTATCCTGTCTCATATCTCTCTTCAGTTTAATGCAGGCCATTGATGGCCCCTATTTGAGTATGATTTTCAAACTATCTATTTAATTGTCATGCCATCTAATTCACATTTAATTTGCTTCCTAATCTGCTTGTCATACTGTACTATCTCAAATTCTTTCCTGAAGTCAAGATATATTATATCTACTGTGTTCCCACAATCTATTGAGAAAGATACCCCATTAAAAATGAACTAAGTTTAGTTCAGGAAAATTGGTTTCTAACAAATCCATGCTGGCTTATCATAATAACTGCATGGTTTTCAAAGTACTTAGAGACTTATATTTTTATGTTCTGTTCTATACTCTTCCCAGATATTAATGTCAGGCTGACTGATCTGTTATTTGCTGGATCTTCCCTTGTACTTTTTATGAAGATAGGGGCATTTGCCCTCCTCCAGCCCTCTAGCACTTTACTGGTTCTCCTGATTTCTCACAATTAATACATAAGGGTTTGCCAGATCATCAGTTTGTTGCTTCAGTACCTTATGCCACAATTAATCTGGTCCTAAAAATTTAAACTCATTCAAAGTAAAGTGGCACATTCCCTCATCAGAATGTGGATGAACACACTGGAATACATACTTCTTGGTTGGAGGATACTGAACTAAAATAGGTCTTGAGTAGTTCTGCCTTTTCTTTGTTACCTACTGGCATTATGCTGTCTTCATTGAGCAGCTCGTATACTGATTCATTTCCTTCCCCTTTGAAGATATTTAAAGATGCCATTTTTGGTATTCTTAATATCTTTTGATAAACTCAGCATATTCTGAGCATTTTTCACTTTTCTGACACCAGCTCTACAATACTGAGCTTCCTTCCTTTCCTCCCTTCCTCCCTTCCCTTCCCTTCCCTTCCCTTCCCTTCCCTTCCCTTCCCTTCCCTTCCCTTCCCTTCCCTTCCCTTCCCTTCCCTTCCTCCCTTCCCTTCCCTTCCCTTCCCTTCCCTCCTTTCCTCTTAACTAAGCTTTTTATACAGCCAAAACCCTCATTGGAATTGCTTGTTTTTCGTATCTCTTTCTTTAATAACTCCCACCCATCTTGAGATCCTTTTCCCATTAGCTTGTCCTGCAATGGAAATGTACTTATAATTGCTCTGAGTTTATTTAAAACCCACTTTTTTGAAGTTTAAGATACATGTTTGATTACTTGAGCCTGATTTCTGGTGACTTCATGGACACATCAATAAAGTTTTCTTGGTAGTTTATTTTTATTTTAAAATGATTATTGGTGGTTTTTATATGTTTGTATATTGGTCTTATTTTTATTGGACTGTTGTTTTTACTTATTGTGAGCTGCCCAGAGCCACTTAGATAAGACGGGCAGCATACAAATCAAATAAATAATAATAAATAATAATAGTGTCAGGAAACTTGTTTTCCACTGCCTTCTTCCAGGATACTTTTCAATTTCCACAGTCTCGGGATTTCCTGATGGTCCCCCACTTTAGTACTAACCAGATCCATCTCTAAAAGCCTGGTGAAAATTCAAAGCCTGTCAGCTTTTTTTGCAAGGGCTTTAAGGCAAGGTCACCAAAGGTATACACATCTATTGTCCATGGGGCTCCTGAGCAATAGGAGTAAACCCAGGAATGAAAATTGGAAACTAACAAACAAGAAAGAATAATTTTCCTTTCCATCTCTGAGCTGACAATATAAACATGTCACTTTTCCAAATCTCACCTTTGCCTGAAATGAGTGACTGGCTTCAAAAAAACACTTTTTTTTTTTACAGATGCTAGACATCCAAACTAGCATGGCTATTTTGACCTGAAAAACTCTATCCCATGGAAATGCTGGCAGGGAAACATCCAGGCAGCTCAGAGCATGCTCACTATGATGTCATATTATGGGTAGTTTAAACAGTGAGGCTGAAAGGCAGCTACTGTGTTGGGCAGCTAAAAGATTCTGATGGAGTCCCAGTTAATACATAGCTATTTCTTTCTTTCTCACCCAGAATAGTCATCTATTAAATGCTATTTTACACTAATATAATCCATATTTTTAAATGTTTATCTAGAAGAGGATGTTTTATGTGTTCAGATAAAAATGTGATCTGCATAAGCAATATGTTTATTGCAGTGCATGTTACATCACATAGACCAGAGCTTTCCAAACTGTGTGTCGCGGGTTTTCCCGTGGCAACACACCAACTGCAGCGCGCAAAGCCCAAAAGCAGCAGCAGCGCTTCCGGGTTTTTGCGCGCTGCCGCACTTTCGGGTTTTCCCGCGGCGACACACCAACGCCGGTTGGTGTGTCGCCGCGGGAAAAACTTTGGAAAGCCCTGACATAGACACTACAGTCATGTGTTTATCATTGTGAACTGCTGTGATTCCAATATTGAAAAGCATGAAGGATGGACACAGCAGATTATTTTGACTATTGGGAAGGAAAAGAATTAAGTTCCTGTCTCTGCCTAGAAAAAGCAATTTATTTTCTTGTACAAATTGTGTATGCCACCTATCAAAAGCAGGGTATTATATAGTTATGTGACTAACTATATGCAAATACATGGATGTTTTGGTATCATTCTCAATTTTCTCCTTGCAACTTAAGATGCACTGTATTAAGCCCAGGATAAGTACCACATTGTTGCAATTCCAGAAGCCAGAACTGCATTAGTGTCTAGATCAGTGCTTTCCAAACTGCCGCCGTTGGTGACACACTGCGGCGGTGGCGCGGGGGCGTGCACGGTGGCGCCACGCACGGTGGCAGCGGCAGCGGCCTCGCTAAAACGCGGAAGCGCTGATGGCGTGCCGCCACTTCGCGACACACTAAGCTGTGTGTTGCAACACACTAAAGTGTCGCGACACACAGTTTGGAAAGCTATGGTCTAGATATTTAGAGAAATGAACTCAGGGAACAATCCCACTTGATCAGTAAATTGCTGATGTGAAACTAAATACTGAGTTCAATTGCCAGATTTCATTTCTACATCTGATAACCCAGCTCAATTCAAATGTAACATCAAACTATGATTTGGTTTCGTACTGTGTATGAACAATTCTGTGTTTACACATTCCCATCTTGATGAAATGGCTTCCTTGTACCAGTCTTTATCCAATGAGGAGGAGAAAGCAGATGTAGCAAGGACTTTAATCTAAAAAAATGGGCCACAGCAGAAAACAAAAATCCTCAAGTCCTGCTATGTGGTGGAGTGATGGTGGTGTTTCTGGAGAGATGAGCAAAGAATGCCAGGGGTGTATGCCAAGAGTATATAATCCCAGCAGGGTCACCCAAGGCATGAAGGTCATCCCAGCTGCCCAGCTAAAGCAAGCAGGAACCTATATTGGGCAGCAGCAGTATAGGAAGATGCTGGAAGTAGATGTAAAGGCATCATTTCATACTGTGCAGAAGAAAGCCATGGACAATCATCCTGTATTTTTCCAAGAAAACAACGTGGATAGAAAATATAAAATGACTGATGATATAGTGCTGGATGATGGGTTCCTCAAGTGAGGTGGCACTCAATATGCGGTTGAAGAAGAGCTAAGGATCTTTTGGAGTACTAATGATATTTATGATATGGTTAGATTAAAGCCTTTGGAACGTCTAGTTCAGTGCTTTCTAAAGTGCCGCCGTTGACGACACACCAATGGCGGCAGCGTCGTCGTCGTGCACAGGGGCATGCACGACGGCGGTGCGGGGGAGGCGCGCGCGGGGGTGCATAGGAGCAGCGGCAGCGGCCTCCGCTAAAACGCGGAAGCGCTGATGGCGCGCCCCCGCCGCCGCTGCCACTTCCAGGTTGTGTGGCGACACACCAGACTGTGTCGCGACACACTAAACTGTCGCGACACACAGTTTGGAAAGCTGTGGTCTAGTTGCTGATGTTGCCATGCAGGGAAAGAAGATCTGAAGCTGCAAAGAAACTATTATAGTGGGAAAATGGAGATGTGGTGCTGGCTTCAAAAAGGGTTGGACCACTTCATGGTAGTAATGGAGATCGATGGCTATTAGCCTTGATGGCAGTGTGACTGCCTTTGAAAGCCATTTGATGGGAGACTGATGGCCTTCCTTGTGCAGTTGGTTGACCACTGTGAAAATAGACTGCTGCACTAGATAGACCAGGGGTCTGATCCAGCATGGCACTGCTTATGTTCTTATGTTCTCAAGAAGCATGAACATGGGAAAGCTTAACACAGTGAAAGATTAAATAAATAAATAAACAAACTACACATTGACATTTTAGTCATCAGTGAATTGAAATGGACTGGAATTGGACACTTTGAGTCAGAAAATCATACACCATTCAAGACATGAAAAATAAGGAAGGAACAGCTTTGCTTTCATCATCAGGAATGATACTGGAAGGACAGCAATTTGATTTTTGGACTGTTGTGAACTACAATTGTGAAAATGTAATATTGGGGCTTAATGCCAATTCATTTCCACATCTCATTTGCTCTGGTTCCTTTCTGACTAGTTGGAAACCCTAGGTTGCACATTACATCTGAAACCAGCATGGCTTATATAATTCACTGTGTATTTGTAAAGAAGAATTGCAAATTATCATTGGAACACACATAAAGCTCAGAGATGAATAAACTTTGAACCAACCCACAGCAAGCCCTGCCACCAAGCTTGCTGCCACATCCTAATTACTAATAGTTTCCTAACTTTTTTTTTCTTTGTGCCTTTGAGTCAGTCCAAGTCCTTGCAATTTTCCTGGCAGTATTTTTGGAAGTGGTTTGCCATTTCTTTCTTCCTAAGGCTGAGAGAGAGTGACTGGACCAAAGTCACCCAACCAGCTTTTGTGCTTAAGACAGAAGTAGAACTCAGGTCTCTCTGCTTCTAGTCCTGTGCCTTAACCACCAGACCAAACTAGAACAATGTATTTACAAAGAATGAAATAACACTAGGGAAGAGATAGGTCATTTCATATTTTATAAGAAGAAAAAGACATCTGAAATATTAACTCCTTCTCAGTGTGGATAAAGCTCTTTTTTGGAAGAGGCAAGTTCAGATATTGTGCTACATTTGAACATCATACTCAATCATACTGACTGGGATGTGGTTGAACCAAAATGATTTAGGAGCTAGAATGCTGTCCTGAGGACTTCATCCTTCTCCAACATAGCACTGAGGAGGAGTTTGTAAGTTTCTGATTTGCCTTTTGCTTAACCACAGTTTTGTCTTTCATTCAAAGCAACAAACTGTGGATACTGTTAGCTATGACTCATTTAAAACAAGATAAATATTCTGGATAACTTTCATACTGTAGCTCCAATGAAGAAGGAGAGAGGTAGCCCATGACTCCACCCACTGCTGCAGCTTCTTCATATTTCACTAAGTATGGCAAGTCCAGTGATATCCATACTGGATCCATAATGTAATGTAACTGGGGCTGCAGAGTAACAACTGTGAGATCATCACCAAACTTTCTGGTCAGATCTACTGGCAAAATAGAGAACAGGATAATAAAATTGGTGGTGATTCAATAATGTATAAGAAAAAGGAGAAGTAAACCATATACCTTTGTACATTGCATTGATTTCCAGTTGGGACTAATGAGGATGCACTAAACAAAAAGCTGCTGTCAAATTATTCTCTTTGTTTCAGTCTATCTGTACAAACCAATGTCTTCTGCTTCTCTTTGAATAATGACGAAAGGTATTCTAAAATGAATCAGTAGCAATAGGTTTCACTAGTGCTTTTCTTTTAAGACGGTGTGAAATATATCTGGCCCATAAATTTTCTTACCCTTCTGTTCTGTACATTGAGCATCTTTCCAGAGGAATCTTTAGCACTCCATTATTCAAACCAACAAACAACGATCTGCCACTGTGCAATATTTGGAGACTCTGGATTGGCTCCTTTTGGCTGGCAGGAAGAATCTGCATTTCCTCTAAATAACAACTCCTCAGGCTCTTATTAGTAGTAGAAAGTGCCTTCAAAATGGTGCCATGCTCTAGCAAAATGAGAAACAAAATGCAAGTAAATCAAAGTGTTAGTTTAGTTTATCATCCAGTACAGGGAGAAGATTAGCTAGATCCCATTTACATACCTGCTTTTCAACCCTGCTTCATTCTAATTTCTTGCTTCTCTTTTTAAATGTATGAATAAAAATACATGTTAAAATGTGATTTTAATTTTTTGAAAATAAAATACTGTTACTGAATTTGCTAACAAATGATATCCTTTATAAGCATAATATGGCCCAAGGACATATCTTCTGTACCTATGTGAAGCATTTTCAATGAATCACAGTATCAAAAAAGTTGTAGCTCCCTGAAGAGGATGAGAATAAGACTAGCAACTCTTGGGCACATCTATATTTACCAGCATTCCTTTACTGCAAGCTAGCATAAATGCATCCTACAGAATTTACACAAAGTTGTATAGGTATGTTCTCAATTATTGTACTAGTCTGAAACCCAAATGTACTGACTTAATTTCATTATACTGAAATACAACTACAAATTCAAAAGTAACACCGTACATGACTTCCATCCGAAAATTAGGACAGACTAAACAGAATTGCTTTTTTACATGACCAAGTGGCCAACCATATGTTATGACTGGGGGAAAGTGTCAGGATGGAGGTTGGGTATGAGGGGGAGGAGGATGAGCCAGTAGTGGATGGCGCAAATTTTGAATTGGGGATTCAGCAGTTGATTGGAGAAAACCCGGGGCCGGCCTCTCCTCCACCTATCAGCACGCATGAAAGAAGGTGGGAAAGGCGGGCCGAACAGAAGGAGGCATGATTGGTCCCTGCAAAGAAACGGCAGGAAAATCGGAGATTTAAAGAGCGCCAGTACCAGGAACAGGTCCCCTCGTTGGGAAACGGACTCAGCCCAGCCTAAAGGGGCACTTAGGTTGGGCTAAGTTGGCAGCAAGCCAAACTCCATTGCCCCACCTCACACTTTCCCGGCATCTGGTGGTAACAGTTACGTTACAGGTTCCAAGGACTCCTCCATTGACCGTCCAGGCTATGGTCGATTCCAGTGCCACTTCCAACTTCATGGACAAAGGATTCGCCAAGAAGTGGGAGGGTCCCTCTACGTGCAGTGTCTCCTCCTCTGGTCGTAGAAACCATAAATGGCTGACCCCTTTGTTCAGGCCCCGTGTCCTTTGCCACGCAGCCGCTACTGATGACAACAAAGATTATGTAGAGTGGTTGGAGTTCTACGTGGCAGCCACGCCCCACTTTCCACTGGTATTGGGGTTGGAATGGCTGCAGATGTACAAACCGCAGATCACCTGGTTGACCGGCAAAGTCAAGTTTCCTCAGCCACACTGTATCACGCACGCAACTGGCACCCTCGCAGCTGGACAGCTTGTCGTTCCCGACTCTCTATTGCCTACCCCGTTCAGGGATTATGCCGAGATCTTTGATGAAAAGGAGGCCGAACAACTCCCGCCACACCGGTCCTACGACTGCTCCATCGACCTGATCCTGGGCGCCCAGCTGCCGGTAGAACACCTCTACTCGCTGTCAGAGGCGGAATGGGCAGCCCTCAAGGAGTTTTTAGATACTAACCTGAAGAAAGGCTCCATCCGAACCTCCACCTCGCCAGTGGCGGCGTCCGTGTTATTTGTGAAAAAGAAGTCGGGGGAGTTACGCCTGTGCTGCGATTACCGTAGGTTGAACATCACTGTACAAAACCGCTACCTCCTGCCGCTAATTTCCGAGTTGTTGGAACGTCTTCGCAGAGCTCGGGTGTTCACCAAATTGGACCTGAGGGGAGCCTACAACCTCATGAGAATTTGGAAGGGAGACGAACGGAAGACCGCCTTCCGCACCCGCTACGGTCACTTCAAGTATACAGTCATACCCTTCGGACTGTCCCAATGCCCCGGGCGTCTTTATGCACTTCATGCATGACGTGTTTAGGGACCTCTTGGACCAGTACCTGATCATCTACCAAGACGACATCCTGGTCTTCTCTGACTCCCTAAGCGAGCACATTCAGAACGTTTGCAGTGTTGCAGCACCTACGCGAGAACAGCCTGTACACCAAGCTGGAGAAGTGTCAGTTCGCCCAGAGCACTGTCGAGTTCCTGGGACATCGGGTCTCCACCACTGGCATTGCGATGGAATCTAGAAAGATGGAGGCGTTACAGTCCTGGCAACCTCCGTGTCGAGCTAAGGACGTGCATCGGCTGCTTGGGTTTGCCAATTATTACCGGAATTTCATCCAACACTTCACAGAGCTCACGCCACTATCCAACCTACTCCAGAAAATAATGAAATTCAGCTGGGGAGACACTGAGCAATGGGCTTTCAAAAAGCTTAAAGCCGCTTTCACCTCAGAGCCAATCCTTCAGCACCCCAACCCTTCCAGAGCATTCGTGGTCAAAATGGACGTGTCCAATGTCGCCATTGGGGCCATCTTGCTTCAAGCTGACCCTCGAACCGGTGCCCTGTGCCCCTGCACATACCACTCCTGGAAACTTGCACCCACTGAAAAAGCCTAAACCATCTGGGACAAGGAACTGTTGGCCATCAAGGTGGCATTCGAAACATGGAGGCACCACTTAGAGGGAGCCCACCATCCGATCGTGGTAAGGACGGACCATAGGAATCTGGAGCATCTGAAGACTGCGAGGAGCCTGAACCAGCGTCAGATCCACTGGTCCTTGTTTTTCTTGCGGTTCAACTTTCAGGTGACCTACATTCCATGAGGTCAGAACCAGCGGGCTGATGCCCTCTCCCGGAAGCCCGAGTACAATCGCCTGGAGTCTTTGCGACTGCAGAAGTCCGTCATCCCTGCGGAGCTGTTCGCCGCAACCCATGCACCGCAAGACCTCCTTCAACACATCCAGGACCAGCAACAGAAGGACCCTTTTGTAACCAGGCAGAAACAAGAAATCTCGCAGATACCCTCAGATCAAACGACCCCTTGGACTTGGACCCACAACGCCCTCTGTTTTTAGGGTCGCTATTACATACCTTCAGGGAAGTTATGTGAATTGACTCTGTAGTTATGCCATGACAACCCCGCTGCAGGTCACTGCGGGTTCTTCAAGACGCTCAACTTGATCTCCCAAGATTTCTGGTGGCCCCACATTCAGGACGATGTGAAACAGTACGTGCTGTCCTGTCCTGAGTGCCGTCAAACCAAGAATCAGATGGGGAAGCCCTCTGGACTTCTAATGCCACTGCCCACCCCCAGAGAACCTGGGAAGCCATCTCCATGGACTTCATCACGGACCTTCCAAAATCCCAAGGTGCCACGACCATTCTGGTAGTGGTGGATACAATGTCTAAGATAGCTCATTTCATTGCCTGCGCCGGTCTGCCTACCGCAAGAGACCGCAAGTTTATATATCAGGCATGTCTTTCGGCTTCATTGGTTGGCCAAGAGTGTGATCTCCGATCGGGGTTCACATTTCACTATCCGGTTCTGGAGAGCCCTCCTCAAAAACCTGAACATCGAAAGCCATCTGTCGTCAGCCTATCAACCGGAATCGGATGGGGGAATGGAACAGGTGAACGCCATCTTGGAGCAATACTTGCGTTGCCACGTCAACTACCAGCAAGACAATTGGGTGGACCTGCTAGCTGTGGCGGAGTTCGCTTACAACAACGCACAGCACACGTCCACCAAAATGACTCCATTTATGGCCAACTATGGTTTCTACCCGTGACACTTTCCCCTTACCACCTCAGATTCTGCCATTCCTGCAGCTGACCAGTTTTTCCAGGAACTCCAGGCCAGTCATCAGGCACTCCACAAACAGTTGGAGAAGGCAAAAGAAGATTATAAGAGGTTCGCTGATCGCCACAGGAAGATGGGGCCCGAATTATCAGTTGGGGACATGGTGTGGTTGTCCACAAAGCACCTGGCCTCCTCACGACCTTCTTGAAAATTGGACCACAGGTTCCTGGGCCCGTTTCCAGTAGAGGCCATAATCAACCCTGTCACCTTCCGACTGTTTCATCCCCGAGCCTTGCCTCGCCGCCGCTCTGGACTCCATGCCCGAGCCTTGCCTTGCTGCCGCGCCAAGCTCCGTTCCTGAGCCTCGCCTCGCCGCCGCTTCAGACCTTGCACCCAAGCCTCATCTTGTTGTTGCGCCGAGCCCTGGTTCCAAGCCTCGCCTTGCTGCCACTTTGGACTTCGTGCCTGAGCCTTGCCTTGCTTCCACGCCAAGTTCTGTTCCAAAGCCTCGCCTCGCTGCCGTTGTGGACTTTACGCCGAAGCCTTGCCTTGCTGCTGCGCCAAGCTCCGTTTCCAAGCCATGCCTCGCTGCTGCTTTGGACTATGCACCCGAGCCTTGCCTAGCTGCCATGCCAAGTCCCGTTGCTGAACCTTGCCTTGCTGCTGCACTGCCCTGTGCTGGAGCCCTGATCCGCCGTGGTTTCGGACCATGTGCTTGTGCCGTGCCTTGTTCCCGGACTGGTTGGTTCACCATGTGGCCTGCTTCCCGCTTATGCTGACCACGTGTGGCCCTGCTCTGTAACCAAACCACGTGCTAGTGATTCATCTGTGTGGAGATTATTGTGTTTTGTCAATAAAAGATTGCTATATCACCGCTTCCTGTGTTGGCCTTAGTTGGAACAGGACAGAAAGCCTATATATACACTTAAATTATAGCAAACATCTGTGCTGACTCTTAATGTGGCTATGACATTAGTATTGAATGGACAATTATGATTCAGCAGATTTGAGCATTGTGTATCAAATAAAATTTGTAATATATTACAGCTACTCTTATTACTCTTATGCACATTTATTGAACTCAACTTTACTAACTCAACTCAGTAGGTCAACAAATCTGAAAGAGAACATGGTGTAGAGGAGTTTTGTAGCCAATGCTAAAAGTCTCAGTCAAAACAGAGGTAGGGCTTTGTAGTGCTTCTGATTTGATCTAGAGAAGGTACTTCAGAGTTCAGGCAAGCATGAACACAGCACCTGTATACAGCACCTCAAAACAGCCAACTTTTTTCTGGGGTAGCACAGCACTATGTGGATGGAGCAGCCATGTTGATGCTGTATATGTGGTGTTTCAGAAAGCCTCTGACAAAGTTCTTCATCAAATGAGTTAACTTGGTGCTTGTGGGATAAGAGGATCTGTCCTATTGGGGCTCAGAGATTGGAGAGGGGTTTGTCCTTTGAGGGGAAAATGAAGTTAAACTATAGATCATGCTCAAAGATATTTATGGAAACTTATTTATTTATTTATTTAATTTATATGACCGCCCATCTCCCCCCATGGGAAGAGATTTCTCTGCATCTATTTCTCTGCATCTATCCCCTGTTGCCTAGATCTTTTGCTGGACCTAATTAGAAATTAAATTGGAACAGAACAAGCCAAATTCTAAACAGCAAATTACTGGTACAGATACTTCCCTAGAAGAAACAGAGTGGATAGATCCAATTAAATTAAGAGACACAGCTTGAGAGACAGGGAGATTTGTTCATCTTTATGTGGCATGTTCTCTCAAGAACTATCACCATAGAGAATCTTATGCATTATCGGGAGGAAGGAACAACTAGTGGGTGAACAAAGTACCATCTCTCTCTCTGTCCCTCTCCCTCTCTCATATATCTCTGGAAAAGTCTCCTTGCAGAAATCAGGCCTGGCCCCTTCCCTGTCTGCATTCGCAAAGATGCTGAAGACAGAACTGTTCTGAAGGGCATTCTAATTATATTGGACCATTCCTGTTTATTTATTTATTTTTAGTTGTTTTATTCATGAGTTGTTTTGCTTAATTTTGAATTGTTCTTTTAATAATTACTGAGTTTTGATTTTATATTGATGTTACAATTACCATAGATGTTTTAAAATTGTTTTTCTGTATCATGTTAACTGAGAGTCGTTTTGATTGTGGCGGGATACAGGTAGGTAGGTAGGTAGGTAGGTAGGTAGGTAGGTAGGTAGATGATGGATGGATGGATGGATGGATGGATGGATGGATGGATGGATGATAGACAAGTTGTACTGTCAACTTGACTCTTCCTCATGCTGGTTATTACACTGAGTAAACCTATGAAAAAGAGCACTGTGTTTGGGATTGCATGGTTTTAAAAAATGCTCCAGTTCAGGCTTTCAATTAGGTTTTCCCAACCTAGGCAGGCTCAGATGTGTGGATTTCAATTCCCAGAAGATAGTTGAAAATTCTGATGGTCTACACTATTAATAGTTGCTCCACAATTTGGAAACTTGTTTAACTCAAGGCTGGGATACTTTTTAAAACTGCTGTAATTTTTTTTTCCATTTGATCTAAGTTTTAATGGATGGAATAAGAACATACAAATGCAATTGTAATGTGATAATTGTTTTAATTTGTATTTTGTGTGTAGGTTTTACTGGACATTTTAATTTAAAATGCTATTACCTACTCTAAATCTTGACTTTGAATAGCTCAGATACTGAAATGTACTAAGGCAGAGCTTTCCAAACTTTTCATGTTGGTGACACACTTTTTAGACATGCATCATTTCGCGACACACTCTTACAGCAGGGCATCATTTCGCAACACACTCTTACAGCAGGGCACAAGGCAGGCACTAGGACCTGCGCGGAATCACAGCAGGTTTGGAGGCAGGAAGGCACAAGGCAGGCACTAGGACCTGCGTGGAATCACAGCAGGTTTGGAGGCAGGAAGGCACAAGGCAGGCACTAGGACCTGCACAGAATCCTGGCAGGGCTTGGAGGCAGCAGCAGCCCCGACACACCCAGACACTGCTGCAGACACACTAACGTGTCCCGACACACAGTTTGGAAAGCTCTGTACTAAGGCATACAGGGAGAAGGAATGAGGTAACATTCTTCCAATTAGATCAATTCTTGATCTATCTAATGAGGGAACAAAATAATATTTTAATTTTGGAGTTATTGTAGTAAAGTTTTACCATTTATCTCTGCACCTTCAGAGTCTTCACTTGTTCAAAGAATTCCCCTTTTTTGTATATGGTTTTTGTGACTAGAAATACAGTACATCAAAGCTAATCACATTCAAAGTAAGTGGTGGTAAAAGGTAGATAAATTATTACTTAGTGTGGTGGATGAGAACTCAATAAAGTGATTCTGTAGTCATGGAGTAAATTATTGTAGCACTTAGAGGGCCCATATATCTTAACCTAAAACCAACTTTCTCAATATATAATCATTTTTTTAAATAGAGCCACAACATAAATTCTGATTAGCCAAAACGTTTATCTTAAATTCCATCACAAAAGTAAATTATTTTTATAATACTTCTGGGACTTCTCCAGATTTTTCTACCTAAAAAAAGGCCAACACTGAAGATCAACCTAGTACTTAAAGGTTGGTAAGAAGCCTCACGTGATTAAGGCACTTTCACTAATTACATCAAAAGTAGGTGAACTACAGCATGTGCAAACCATGCAGCAACCTAAATGAGCCAATATTAAGGACATGGAAGCATTTCTAATTACTACATTAAAATAACTTTCAATTCAGAGAAATTCAAAATGGCTCTGTGGTTTTCAAGTATTGATTTAGGCATATGTATGTTGATGTTGATGTAAATGTTTACCTATATGATATGCATGTTTTAGTCAAAACAGACTCAGAAGACATGCTTGAGTTTTTGGATCATGGCAGAATGCATGCTTTGTAGAGTCCACGATCCCACATTCGATTTCTGGTGAAAAATAGAATCAGTGATGGAAAAGATGGAAAAGATCTTTACCTAACACACTGGAGGGCTGTTGCCAGGTAGAGTATATAATATTGAGTTAAATCAAGCAGGATTATGTTAAAGTTAGGCAATTTAGTGCTCCATACATGTTTTGCATTAAAATTCCCAAAGCCTCAGCCAGCATGACTAATGAATTAAGATTCTATGAACTGTTGAATACTGAAAAATCACCAAAATATTATCTTGGTTCTTAAATTCCTAATAGCACAAATGTGCTTCCTACAATCTACTTGCTATCTATGCTTTTACCTAAAATGCCATCCAAGTGCAAAGAAATTTAATTTTCCTTACCTGAGTGCCCGAGTGTATATACAAGAAAGCTGACAACACAGAGATATTTACACTGCTGTATGTCCACCCATGTGCCTTGCTATCTATTTGCTATTTCTTCTTGAGCTGAATCCTTATTCAGGAAACTTTTGTCACTCATAAAAATACAATTTGGGGAAATATTAGCTGATACTGTTTTTGCTTATAATAGGTCTCTTCTCCATCAGCCTTTGGTAGATGCTGCGCTCACTTTTGGGGAGGTGTATTTATTTCTTTCACAAGGGATGCTAGAAACGAAAGAATGGGACAGGCTATGCTGCAGGAATGCAACAATGATTTTGGTGGAGATGAATCACAGACTCATAGAACTGGGGGAACCTCAGATGTCATCTAATTCAATCCCTGCTCAGTGCAGGATCTGTTGTAACTTTTGGACTGATAGCTATCCAGCCTGTCTGAAGATCTCCAAGGAAGGGGAGGTCTTCATACAACTTCATGAGGCAACTTAATACAATGAGGTAACCATTTGCTACTACTAACTACTATTAATCCATCAGGCATGCTCTTGCCATATACTCAGTTTCACTCTCATATTTTAGCTCCTTAACTACCATCACCACCACCACCACCACCAGTGAAATGAGCTGGAAGAAACAATAATGACCTAAAAATAAGCTCCATAGAATCCAGGGTAACTGTTTTACTTAGATTATATGTTGCATCCAGGTTCCTTTGTTTCTTGAAATCAGCTCTTATACCCTACTAATAAGGAAAGGCCAATTTTCATATCATTTTCTTTCTGAAAACCTTCAGTGTAGAACTCAGATCACCATCTGAAAAAATGGAAGAAAAGCCCCCCTGGTGTAAAGAGCACTCACCTGTCCCAATGTACATCACGTGATACAGAGTATCCTTGCCCTGAACAATGTCAACCACCAGTTTAGAAAAACGGGTGTTGTCCTGAGTAACGTATGGATCCACAGAGACCGGTTGCACCACATCATTCATTAGGAACAAGCGCTGAGCATCCTGCAGGATCCTTTCTGTCAGATTTTCATTGGGGCTATCATCATTCAGTATTCCACACTGAAGAAGAAGAAGAAGAAGAAGAAGAAGAAGAAGAAGAAGAAGAAGAAGGAGAAGGAGAAGGAGAAGGAGAAGGAGAAGGAGAAGGAGAAGGAGAAGGAGAAGGAGAAGGAGAAGGAGAAGAAGAAGAAGAAGAAGAAGAAGAAGAAGAAGAAGAAGAAGAAGAAGAAGAAGGAGGAGAAGGAGAAGGAGAAGGAGAAGGAGAAGGAGGAGAAGGAGAAGGAGGAGAAGGAGAAGGAGGAGAAGGAGGAGGAGGAGGAGAAGAAGAAGAAGAAGAAGAAGAAGAAGAAGAAGAAGAAGAAGAAGAAGAAGAAGAAGAAGAAGAAGAAGAAGAAGAAGAGGAGGAGGAGGAGGAGGAGGAGGAGGAGGAGGAGGAGGAGGAGGAGGAGGAGGAGGAGGAGGAGGACGGAACAGAGATATTTAGTCTCGTATTATTTAATTGAACTGCTGTATTTTAAAGTTCAACTAAAATATTCTTGAATGAATTGCCCTGTCATTCCTTTGTAAGTACCGTTGGTTTAGGCAGGCTATCTCAGGGTTATCCCTAATCTCCTTGCCCTATATATTTCATCTCTGAAGAAGACATCTTTTTTGGTTGGGGATGTCTTTAGTTGCTGGATAGTATTTTAGTTCTCAAACCTCAATTCCATTGGTTGTGTGTGCCAAAAAAAGTGTTCATGCATTTTTCAACTGCTCAAATTCCCATATTAAATGTCCTGCTCAAAAGGAAGTGAGGAATTAATTTTTCCCCCAATAATTTTTTTTCAGCCACCATATTACCCTTGTCATCTCCTGAAGGCCCTTCATTGATCTTCTGTTCCTTCTGTACTTGAAACATTATCTAATCTTTTTTTCAATCTTCCTGTTGCCCACCACTAGTACATTCCTTTTTATAAAATTCTCATCTTGGCTCTGTAATCTTCTCATACTTTTTTTTGCAGCGCGGGTTTTATACTTTTAAAGGTATATTGTCCAAAATATCCCTCACTGCTACATGAGTTGGGAACATATAATATAACAGACCTCCAGTGAACTGATATCTGAAAGGTATCTAGCATAAAAAACAGGGATGGGATCAACAAGCCAATGCCTGCATCCACCCCCTACGAAGGCAGGCAGTAACGACCAGAGATAGAGCAGCAGGCACAGAGTTCACAGCAGGTCAATTGTGGGTCTTCTGCTGAAACACAGCCTTGGCAAATAACTGTCAATGCTGACTTAACAAGGTCCTGATATATGCAATGTGACCTGATATACGCAATATGGTGGTACTAGTGGGCAGAGTGGGTACACTCCAGGTCTCTTCAATTAAATGTTGTCATCTGACAGGGCTGAGGAAGCCCTCTGGAACAGCAACCCCCTGGAGATATGCATGGTTCCCACTCTTCAAGTCTCTTAAGATCTGGCTTTGTTCCCAGCCTGGGGTTAGGGTGTTTGTGAAACAAAATTGTTGTGGCATTTTTTTCTTCCTGAATGTTATTTATGTGTTTTTGTCCAGGTGGTGAACCATGTTCCTTTTTCAATTATGTAGTCTTTTAAATATTGTAAGTCGCCCAAAGTTTTTTGGGAGTCAGGCAGCCTCAAAATCCAATAAATTGAATTGTATTGTACTGAGTTGAACTGAACTGAACTGTTACTGTCAAAAACATAATCTTGGTGATGGACAATGCTAATACAGGAAAATAATCTATATCTTTCCATACTGGTAAAGTGTTTAGGGCAGAGCTTTCCAAACTGTGTGTGGCGACACAAAAGTGTGTCGCCACACACAGCGTGGTGTGTCGCCACACCACCCGGAAGCGGCGGCGCGCGCGTGCACGGCAGAAGCGGCGTGGCCTCTGCTTCCGCGTTTTAGCGGAGGCTGCCGCCGCCGTGCACACACGCGCCGCCGCACGCCCCCCTGCGCCGCCACCGTGCACGCACGCGCCGCACGCCCCCCGGGCCACCGCCGTGCGCGCGCGCCCTGCGCCGCCACCGCCGCTGGTGTGTCGCCAGCGGCGGCACTTTGGAAAGTCCTGGTTTAGGGTATCACAGTAGGATCTGGGATTGCAAAATTGAAGTCTATAGTCAGCTGTCAAAGCTCCCTGGATGACTTTTGGCCAGCTACTATCTTCCAGTCTAATCTACTTCAAAGTATTATTGTTATGGAAATGAAAATAGAACTGGGAATCCTATTTATGTCACCTCAAACTCCTAAAGGAAAAAGGAGATATCAACCTAACAGATAAATGAACACGTAAGTGAATATTATCTCCCACAATCCTTCCTCCTGGCTATATTAAGCTAAGAAGTGACACAAATAGTATCACTCTATTATTCTTTTATATACACTCAGAGCAAGGCTTCTGTTCCTGCCCACTAATTCACACATGCCAGCTACCCATATAAGCTTAAATTCCTCATGTCTAAACTTGATATGCTAGTCAACACACAACATTGATTACTTCCAACTGTTCCACCGTAGAGGAAACAGAACAGGTTCTGAGATTGTAAAATACCTGAAAGTTTGGAATAGGGTTAATTGTTGGCAGCCATGCAGATCTTGGATTTTCCTGGTATCGGAAAGGTCCATTAAAGGCTTGTGTAATAGCACTGAGATTGAAGGCACACACCGCTGAAGCAGCAATACTGTTTCTAGACACAAGGACAGAGGGAAAGAGAAAGGAAGAAAATCAATTTAATCTTTGGAACATGGACACTTTCATCATAACAGACATCAAATCTCAGGAAAATAAATGGCACATAGATTGCCAAGCAGCGGCACACAAGGCTACAGGCCTCAGAAGGGAAGAAAAGAATCTACATGGATGAGGTGACAATTAGGAGATGTTAAAAAGCCCCTCTTGAACACCTCATGTGATTTAAGACTGGGAAAAGCAATTCTGACATGGAAAGTCACACACAGTTTAATTGTCAAGGAACATTAATACTGATACCCCATCAATCCTGATTGGTGGTAAGTGGGCTTAATTTTTAAACCTCTAGTTTATTTTTCAAGGTGAGATTTAATTTTAAGCTCCACAGGTTCCATTGCAAGACATTAATTCACCCTCTGACAAAGTCCAACCACGTCTATTAAAGAAGCCGTTCTATTTGCATAAGAGGCTCAAGACATGTCAGGAATAAGGAAATCAGAACTTGTCTAATATTTTGCCTAACAGTTATCTAATAGAGCTTCAGAATATGTAACTTCTATGAAGAAACAGCTGAACACACTCCAAAATCCTAGGATATGATCTGATGAAGCAAACCAAATCTGAGCAATGCATTGTTGGATATTAAGAAGCCTAAAAACATTGTTTTGATTTTTCCCAGCATGTCCCATTATTCACTAAACGTTTCTGTATTTTTCTGTACATTCCAAAAAATTCTAGTATAGATTTTTGAATATCCAAATGACTTACAAAACAAAATCTCTACCGAGCCTCACTTCTTCCTCTGCTATCTAAAAAGACCAGCAGCCCTTTAGAGAAATGATGCTTTTTACAATATGGTGGTATCTCTAGGAGTATGCATTCAGTTCCCCTTAATGTAGATCAGTTACCACTAAAAACAAGAACTGCAGTTACTTAATGGCAGTCTTTGTTTAATGCACATGTCAATCATTATCAGATTAACAGTTCATGTGAAATAGAAACTACTCAGCCATTAAAACATATTATATAAGTGCATTTTTGAGGTATAGAAATAGAATGGGACTAACAGCCGAAATACAAAAATAGGTGAGAAAACCAAGCAAAATATTTGAAACAAGTTTTCAACAGTGCTGGGTCTGGTTTACTTCTCTACATAATCTTCTCTTCATTCTCTCTCTCCAATCTATTCAAGGTAAAAAGGTAAAGGTAAAGGTTCCCCCCGCACATCTGTGCAGTCGTGTCCGACTCTAGGGGCCGGTGCTCATCTCCGTTTGTTAGCCAAAGAGCCAGCGTTGTCCGAAGACACTTCCACGGTCATGTGGCCGCATGACACGCGTGGAACGCTGTTACCTACCCACCGAAGTGGTACCTATTCATCTACTTGCATTTGCATGCTTTCGAATTGCTAGGTTGGCAAGAGCTGGAGCTAGTGCGGGAGCTCACTCCGTCACGCGGGGCTAGGGATTCGGACCTCCGAACTTGTGATCTTCCGATCGACAAGCCTGGCGTCTTACCCACTGAGCCACCACGCCCCTCTGGTTATGTATATTGTATATATATGTATATATTATAGTATATATATATGTATATATATATATATAGTATATATATATATATATAGTATATATATAGTATATATATATATATATATATATATATATAATATATATATGTATACATATATATGTATACATATATATGTATATATTTGAATGGTTATTCAAATGCAATATACAAAGAACTGAAGCTGAGATTTTATAATTTGGAGAGTATCAGTTTAAGACAAAGTACTTGTAGAGCCGAACTGAGGATTCAAAACATTTCAGTGTTATTTTAAGGGGGGGGGGGAAGAGGACAAGCATCAAAGAGGAATCAGGGAGTTCAAAATAGTTTTAAAAAGTGTCTAAAAACACAGAAGGCCCTTTCAAAACAGCATGAAAGACACTGTCACCATGCTGGGTAAATATCTGAATGATTGCTTTTCATATTGTGTCGCTACTGGAAATAATTTGGACTTCTATGAAAAGAACACATTTTTACTAAACTGGTAATGCCTTAACCATATGTATTCCGAGTTGTGAGATTTTATGCAGGAAACAAGTATTTAGGCAAAGTATTTAAAAAGGACCTCCTGGTCCTGCCAAAAGGAAAGAGAAAGAGATCCTGCTACATGGAGAAACAATTTAAACATCCATTTCTATTATTCTTACCCCGTGATAAGAAACATGAATGTAGTATGTCTGATACTTGTATTGAATTAGTATCCTAGCAACTTCCAGCATGCGCTGCAGAAACTGCTTATGAGTCTAACATTCTTCTCAAAGGAGTTAGACTACAGTTCTGTGAAAATTCCAGCAGGATCATCAAAATCATCTTAAGAACTTTCCTGATCTGCACCTGAGCAGAAGACTCCTTTTCCCTCTTGCCAAAGCAAAAACAGTCCTCAAAAGAGTAAGTGCGCCTGCTTGCTTTCTCCTCCCAGCCACGCCACCCCCCATTCCACTGAGCAATGCAGCAGTTGGCTCTGAACTTGTCAAAGCACCACATGATGAACCTTTCTTCACTGCTGCCTAAGTGTTACTGACATGTTGCATGTTCACAGAAGGCAGTTTTTTAGACAATGCTAACGACAAATGACAACCTAATGCCTTCAGGCACAAGAGGAGAAGCAAAATAATAGTCTAAAAACTGTGCATGGGGGAGGCTGGAGTGGGGCTTCTAAAGGAAGCCACTGAATGTTTCACAGCAAATTTCATAGCAGAAGTTCATCTTTGGATTATTCAACAGTTTTATGCCTTTGGATCTGGCATATTGGGCCAAATAACAACCCTGTCAGCATGCGCAACAATTGTGCACTGAAAAATGAGGAACCAAAGCTTGAATGATGGACAAGGATGCCTACCTTTAAAATAACTGTTTCAGAAACAGATATTCAGCTGATTAAAACATTCCAAAATTTTAAGTGAAAAAGACATACAGATGTATAAATGTAGTGTTACAGTATGCAAAGCATTCCAAACCATCTTACTGTGTGGCTCAATATTATTATGATTAAAATATTTGCTTTTTTCAATACTAAACCTTTATCATTCCAATAAGGTTTCCAAGGTCAAACAAATGCTTAAATCAGCTGTCATTGTCATAGGGAACGATAGGAAGTGCAAGTACTTGGAGTGAGGAAGAATCTGTTCTCAGGATTCTCAACATTTCTTGAACTACACTTCTTGAGCAAATCACTTGAAATGTGATATCTCCTTATAATTTAGTTTTCTGGACCACAAGGAGCCTATTTTCTCACATATACTAATAAGAATATGAAAAGTGACAAGTAAGTAGCTGTTATATTAACCTGTAAGTAGCTAAACCATAGCTTTCCAAACTGTGTGTCGCAACACTTTAGTGTGTCGCAACACACAGTTTAGTGTGTCGCGAAGCGGCGGCACGGGGGCACGTGCGGCGGCGGTGTGCACGGAGGCGCACCATCAGCGCTTCCGGGTTTTAGTGAGGCCGCCGCCACCGCCGTGCATGCACGCGCCACCGCGCTGCCGCCGTTGGTGTGTCGCCAACGGCGGCAGTTTGGAAAGCACTGAGCTAAACGTTTACCCCCTAAAATCAACTTGGGCAGCACATTGTGCCTCCAAAAACTGTGTGTGCCGCCTCCAGAGACTTCCAACAGTTCTGGTGAAATTCTTTGTGACAGAGAACACTGATTAAATACATAAAGAGTTATCATACAAACTGCATCTAATTTTATCTAAATTCAAATATGAAGGAAATCAATTGTGGTTTTTATCCTAGCCCTACTACTACTATTTGGGGAGAACAGTTTTGGAGATACTTTTTAGAAATCAGCATTCAAAAGCTAAATGTGATCCCTTGCCAAGAAAAGTTGCATTCCCTGACCCTGTGTAATGGCTCTAAATCATTATCCCTTCAACACATGAATTATCCTAGAATTCTCTTCACTGAGATGAAACTGCCAGTTGGCTAATATAAATACAGAGCTACATAGGCGATACCATTGCCCCAAATTAACTTATTTTGCAATACGTTTTACAAAAATTTATTGTAAAGAAAAGCTCTGAGAATGAAGTCAGAAGTGAGAAATATCTAAACATATAGAAAGAAGTCCAAAAAACACTTTTCTGATAAACTTCTATTAAGTTTTGTCCACTGTGTAATCACGTGTATGCCATAGAGGTCTCTGACGAACTGGCACGCTAGATGAGAGTGACAGGTTGTTGGGAAAGCAATGGACATGGCAAAACCCACAGCATGTCCCTCTCCAATATTTTTCTCCAATATTTATGGGTATATTTGACCACTGCTTCATTTAAAAGGCAGACTGACCATGTATTTTCTGGCCCACCAATGATTAAGAGGCCGATGAGAAAACACCTCATGTCCAAAAGCTTTTAAATGGGTTTCAGTGACCCTTCTGGAAACTTTAATAACAACTGTTTAAATATTTCATAAGTTGCTTCCCTAAATACCTATTCTTCCTGCTGACTTAGCTCTATATTACAGAACAATGAACAATAAATCCGAATATAACATGTTTTTCCACAATGAAGTGCACCAAACTGGCTGATGCCTGGCTTTTTTGGAAAATTGCTACTGACCTCATTAAGTGAGAGCTTCAAGATTTGGGAGTACAGATAGATTTTCCTCATCCTTGAAAAGCAAGTATGTTTTAAGATACAAATAAGGCACCTTTAATGTATCAATCATACTACTGGAGTAAACATATGGCTTAATTTATATGCAGAAAGCATAAGCATGACACAAGTCCTGATAGAAGTTAAAAGAATAATTACCATTATTTGTCTAGATGGCTGACAAATTGGAACATTTTCCCTTCTTTGAATATTTGAAAGAACATTGTGTCACAACACAAAGTCCTTATTTGATCTAACTTCAGCTATTATCAATAATAATGTGTCTATTCACTTTTGAAGGTGTTCTATAATGCTTTTTTCTTCCCAGGTTAAAGAAAAAAATAAGAAGTAATTGGATATATGCTCCCTTTTTCTACTAGCAAGAGTGCACTCTAAACAATTAAGGGTGAGATGGAGAAAAATATATTAGCTTCTACGTATATACTGAACAATGAAAGAAACACACTCTTCCCTGATTCATCAGCGATATTAACCCCAGATAGTTACAAAATTAGAATCCTCTCCAGCTAATCATACCTCAATTTAATACACCAAGATATGAACAAGCTTTGTGCTTCTCCATATTAGCCAGAGCTTTTTTCGGAGTAGTTCACAGATAAATCAGACTATAGTTTCCAATTTCATTCATTCTGGAAGAACATGGTTCATGAATTTGGAACTAGCCATAACAAGACACTTGTGTCAAACCTTGATTTTATTTATTAGCTTTTTTGAAACCAACAAGTTTCCCAGTTTCCCATTTGAACAAAGCAAGAAAATGTTAACTGAAGACTTCCTGCCTGGTCCACTCACTCCAGCAAACAGCACAGTGGATTCACCAGAAAACATAAGGATCATTCATATCTCAGCTTTATATATGTATGTTCTCATTAGGCATTTTACCAACTTCCTCCTCTGAATTTATTTTTAAATTACCTGCAGCAATTGCAGGCAACCATTCACTCCAAAATCCTTGATTATTTTCTCCACAGCAAGTCTCTAAAGCAGCTGAAGGAGGGAGAAAAATGGCAGATTTTTTGGCATACTTTGGTCTGCTTTTTCAGTCAGTTCTATAAAAGTGCATTTAAAACATGTGCATGCGTGCAGACCTTTTCCATGAACACTACAATGTGGAAATCACAAAAGAACACAGGAGCTGCAAACTTGTATAAGTGTGTTTCTTATACACAAGGTAATTACCTACATGAGCCGGTGTATCTACATAAGCAAGCCTTGGCAGAGGAGAGCCAACTCTATGGTGACAATCTTAAATAGTGCCAAAGGTTACTAAAAAGATACCAATCTTTCGATCTCTCTGAGATCGCTTCTGTCTGTGCTCCTGCCCTCTGAAGATGCTGGCCACAGATGCTGGCGAAACGTTAGGAACCACAACTTCCAGAACACGGCCACACAGCCCGGAAGACCCACAACAGCCACCAAAAAAGTAACTTAAAAAAAGGTTACAAAGCCTGCTTTATTGTCCCCTGAAAATAATTACATTTTTAAGAAGTCATATTCTCCAAAAGAAACTAATTCAGATGATTAGAGTAGGAAGGCATCCGTCAGTTGATGTGTAGACAGCATTATTCTGCTAACCATATGATAATTCTTCAATTTTTATGCAAAAGGAAGATGAGCATAAATCTACGGCAACCTCCCTCAAGGAGAAGAGAAGAGAAGAGAATAGAATAGAATAGAATAGAATAGAATAGAATAGAATAGAATAGAATAGAATAGAATAGAATAGAATAGAATAGAATAGAATAGAATAGAATGTCCCCAGACCAACATTTGTATAATGCTCAGCTTTCCCATGTTGTGGCTGAGGATTGTCCACTTCAGCTAAACCAATTCTGGATATTCATCTCTCCCTATAAATATGTGCATCTGGCATAGCTGTAGGGCCAGGACAAAAATCAACAAACTACTCTCAAGTCATTTTCCTTTCTTTTTCTAGTATATTCAGCATGAAAGCAGAAGAGGTGGTTGCACTGGAAAGGGAAAGAAAGGGAGGAGACAGGGTAGAAGACGACTGGATGGAAATGAGGTGAAGGGGACAGCTAACTAAACACAGAAGCCCCGATTAGTTACAGAAAGGACTACATTCACCAAGCAAGGAGCCCCTGTTAAGCAGCATTATCTTCAGGCTAATCTGCAGTGGCACCCATACATTTCAGCAAGAGATATTTGCAGTTATTTGCACAGCAAATATAAGACAATCCCCACCTCCCACCCATGTCTCTCTCTCACACAGGCAATTTGCAGGTAATTGTTTAGCAAAAAAAAATCCATGACTTCCTAAAATAAATATAGCATTATAGAAAAACAATGTATTAGAAACAACTGAATGGGAAGACAAAAGAAATACCAAACTCACACATTGGTTGTGAATACTCCATAGATCATATCTTGTTCAGGAAGATAAAATGTGCTTTGCAGTTCATTGTAGTAAAAAGGGATTTCTCCAGAGCGGGAACAGTTCAGCCGAGCCTTCATGAAAGTCGTCCATGTATCTTCCAACAAAAATCTCCCCCCGATGTCATTTTTACAAACTCTGGCCACACGAGAATAGACTGTTTTTCCACAGTCATGCTCTACAGCGTTCTCACGGAAAAAGAAGTAAGTGAACAAACCAATGTCATAGGCAGCAATGAAGTTGGGCTCTGGAGAAAAATTAAACCATAAAACACAGTGAGAAATACATTAAAAAACTGGGCTTTACATATGAAGTATGGACGGATGCTCACAAGAGACATGAAGGAGAAAAACAAACCTTTTCCAGAACATCTAAGAAATACAAGCAAGTTATGGTCTGATTCTTAAAAACACATTAATATTTGACTCCTCAGCATCAAGGGATGACTTACATGTTATAAATAAGCCATCAGTATCAAAACATAAAGGCAGAATGTATACAATCTCACTGTTATTTTTGCTATTTGCTTTTTTTTTCCAGTGGAGTTGACTTGTGCATTCATTTTTAAACCATCCTGTTGAGGATGCATGTGTGATGTGGTACATGGATGAAATTATGCCTTTTAAAATTATGTCCGCCAAAAAATTATTTATGCATTACTTAAGGAAGTGAATGAAAAATAATGAAAATATTTATGCATAACCAAATTATTCTGCTTGTTTCAGAAATTTCTTTTTTATTTACAAGGTTTAATTCATTAATTGATTATTCAAGTGTTAACCCTAGTAAAAACTCTTCAGACACCTTATCTTTCATAAATAATGGGCTATTTATTTATTTATTCTTTTATTTTTTGTGGGGAAGTAATATTCATTAGTGTGTCTATGAAGGTTCTCAGTCATCCAGGTGGAATTGTCTGTAGCTTGAATCATGTCAACTGGATTTCTATTTTCTCAGTGGATAAGGATAAGGAGCGAAACGTTTCCACTGAGAAAATAGAAATCCAGTTGACATGATTCAAGCTACAGATTCAGTAGTGTGATTTCTTACCCTACAATCTGAATGATTGTACATCCTCATCTGACCTGTGGGAAGATCGGCCTAACTTTTATGACCTGTTATAATGGCAAAATACATAAATACTTTCAAGCAACCAAAAAGGAAGGAACAGGAAAAGGAACATTAACTTCTATGGACTAAAATGAACAAGATGCCCATCCATATATGGCCACAGTGTTCCAAACAATAAGGCTAACTGTGATTCAACTACTGGGAAGAGCGTCATCCTTTTGCTAGGGTTTTTGCAATTTCCTCCATTGTATCTCATATAGGTCATTCTCGAGTTCAAAAACTTGGAACTGCTCTTGCAACACAATACATTTGCTCTTATATTCCTATCTCTGGGGAAAAAATCCTAAATTTTCCACTTAGCTAGAACTGGGTTTGAGCCAGTTTGGTGTAGCGGTTAAGGCACCAAGCTAGAAACCGGGAGACTGTGAGTTTTAGTTCTGCCTTAGGCACAAAGCCAGCTGGGTGACCTTGGGCCAGTCACTCTCTCAGCCCTAGGAAGGAGGCAAGGGAAAACCACTTCTGAAAAACCTTACCAAGAAAACTGCAGGGACTTGTCCAGGCAGTCTCCGAGAACTGGACATGATTAAACAGATTAAAAAAAAGAAGAGCTACATTACACTGATGGCAGCAGCATTCACCAGAGTTGAAGGAGACTTTCACAGGGAGAAAGCTTCCTACAGTGCAAGCCTCAGAGGAAGGGCCGTCCCACTGAGTGTTTCAATATTGCTTTTCAGTCAGCTAATTGATTAAATGAATAGCCATTAAGCTAAACAGCCCCGTTAATCACAACAAGCAAGCATTTTAAGGCATTTTGCAAGATTCCTTCACCTAACACACTCGCGGGACATACCTCCTCCCCTCCCCGAATGTGAATATACACTGATGGCACTGCAGCAAAGTGCACCTTCACTCCAGTGCTATTTTACTATTTTGCTTGCATTCAACCCCCTCCAATAAGCCACCAATATCTGGCTTTCACCATTAAATCTATTTGCATTTACTCTCTCCCCCCATATCCCAGGGATCTGTACCAACAGTCCAGTTTTCCCTAGCCACCAAAAAAGCAGTCTCAGGGGTGCTTTAAGTACTCAATAATGTGGGCAGCCGAAACCAATACACTGTTAACAGCCACAGGCCTGTATTAGGTCTTCTGGGGGGACCCCATTTATAGAGGGGGTCAAATAACTAATTGCTTAATATTGGAAATGATCAGATGGTTTGATACTTTTCCTTCAAGACAGCAAAAATAGGCTGTTAAAATATAATCTCCATACCCTGGGCCAAAAAGCAACCAGAAAAGATGGAGGAAAATTACACTAAACAAAGTGGCGTGAAAGGAAAGCAGAAGCGGAGGACTCGGTTTTTAACACCTCAGTCTTAAAAAGATCCCAGCCTGGGAGGACTTTGTTAGCTGAGTGAACAAGTGAGCCAAAGAGTACACCAAGCTCAGTTCCTCACTTTCCCAATGGAATTGTTTCCAAATATTCCGGAAATGTTCTTTAAAAAAACCCACCCAGTTAACTCCTAGAGTCAGACGAAGCTGCCTGTGCCAGAGCTGCCATTCTGAAACCGCCATTACAAATGGTCTCCCATGATACAGCACGATCTTTAAGATTCAGTCAGGGCACCATGCTTTTACAAGAAAGACACGACAGCACTCTTAACAGCTGCCTGCCCCTACGGAACGGCTGTCCCGTAGAGATTTTGTTAAAGTCTAACCCTGAGAGGTCCTGTAAAACTTTTTTTCCTAAGTCAACTTTTAATGGAATAGTTAAGTAAGAATGGGATAAAAATTCTGAATTTGTATCTGTTAGTTGGCTGGGGTATGCATATAACAAGTGCTACATCAATGGAAACTAGGTACCCACCTACAATTTTAGCAAAAATGAACTTTCCTCAGATTTCTCATCCATATTTAAAGTACAATATTCCCAAATGTAAAGAGAAACATATTATAACTTTATTAAATGAAGAACACATAAAAGTTAACTAATCATGCACGCACATTAACAATGCTTAAAATTTGTTGCATATTTACTTCATGTAAAATGAAAGGAACCTCTTTGATATTACATAAACTTCGTATCAAATATAAAAAGCTCCACTGAAAGTCTTCATGAAAAAAGGGCTAAAACTTAAACAAGGTGAAGTCAGTATGGAACCTTTAGGGTATAAACAGTATTTTAAATAAGGGATACATGACAAATGTCCATGTCATGCAGAGGAGCCAACTGTGGCACTATGGAAAATAGATATCCTTATTTCTAAAGGGGTGGAGAGAGGGGGGTGACATGTACTAGCCTTGCCATATAACCATACAAAATCACTTGGGGCGGGGGTTGCTTCCACTAAAATCTGGAATAACCAGATTTTAGTGGAAGATTTTAGCCCTACCAGATCTCCAGGTCCCTTATATCAAACAATGTCATCTTCTTGGACCCCGGAGTTGTGCCTTCTCAGTGGCAGCAACTGCCCTGTGGAACAGCATCCCCCCCCCAAAAGATTCAGATGGCCGTAACCCCATTACCTTTCACAAGGCACTGAAGACTTTGCTGTTTCTCCAGGCATTTTGGTCTGGTAGGTAGATGCACTTTGTTTGATACTTTTTTTGAATGGGGTTTTGGTTTATCCTTGGGAGCCAGAGGGGTTATACTGTATATGGTGGTTTGCTGTGTTTTAATCATAAGCCACCCAAGTCACTTGTGAGAGATGGGTGGCTAAATAAATGATTAAAATAATCAAATAAAATAAAGTTTCACTTTTTTTTTTCCTGGTGAATCATTACCAATGAGAAATAGTGCAGCAAAACTTTTGGAATGCCATGTTCCCATTAAATCTATTTTGGTAAATCACCAAGAATTAACTGTTAAGAATAATTTGGACACTACAGTATACCTCAACAATGCATTATATTCATCAAAGTCTGTCTACAGATTATAATCAAATTGGTACATATTACCATCCCTGATGGCAATGGCCATTTAATTTCTTATTTTGGTTTGAAGTTTTTGAGGAAATAATAATTAATAATGTAGTGTAGTTTCATTGTTTACTTTTCCCAGGACAAATGAAATGGTGCAGTATAACAAATAATCCAATTGTTGTTGTTAACTGTCAGATTTACTTTAGCAAAATGCCAGAAAATTAAAGTACATCTTTCTTTGGATCAATGATATTCAAAAACAGGAGAAACAACACTGGCTCAAATATTAACACAATAGCAAAAACATTTGAAAAATCCTTCAATCAAGCATTCTTTTATTTATTTGTAGTCTCCATTTTTAGCTATAACAACAAAGTAATTCCAAATAGATTATCTACATCTACCCAGAGGCTTTTTTGGATAATAATATTTTGGACACATTATGGGAAAACCTAGCTTTCCAGAGCAGTCAATAATGCTGAGAAAGGTGGAGGGAAGAAGAAGACGACCACTAACAAGGTGGATGGACTTGGTTACAGCAGCAATGGGTGAATCATAGGGAGACCTGAAGGGCCAAGCTGGGGACAGATTATTCTAGAGAAGGTCTATCTATGTGAGCAATAACTAAGAGTTTTTGGTAAACAATAATTATACCGCAGCCATTCTGCAATGCTTGGGTACAAATTGTAAAATCACTTTGAGACTTCACATAAAGACCCTAAATCTGAGAAACTATTGGAAACTATTGAAAGTGCCGAGCTGTCCAGCAGAGGAGCTTCAATTGTCAGATTTACTATAGCAAAATTATAGCAAAGCTAGTGCTTTGTGGCTTCAGTATATCAGCCATAAAGATGCACTGAACCTCCCCAACCTTTGGGTGTAACCCAAAGAGCTCCAAATATTACTGTATCACCAAATTGCAACTTTTTAATGTGAAGAAGGTAAACATTCTTAAATATATGACTGGAAATTAATTATAGTAAATAAATAAGTAAAATAAAAGGAGATGTGTTTTCATGCTTGTACTAGTCTGACCCACTGTTATTTGGCATGTGGCCTCAGCATATGTCTCAAATGCTAAATGCGGTCTCCAGAAAAGAGAAAATGGTGCACCTCTGTTTGAATAGCTCTACCACCAGGGAATCCTGGATTCCTACAAGTCACAGTACCCCAACAGGTTGGAAGTGGCCTGGGTGAAAGCTCTTGCTTCCTGAAGTAGCTTATCTCTGTATAATAGAAGGGGAAACTGGGCGGTGGGGGAAAACATTGGCTTGAATGTTGTGACATTCTGGTGCAAGAAACATGGATTTCATGGGCCATCAAGCTTTTAAAGATACATGATTTGTTTTAAGAGATGGTGGGATATAAGCAATACAGTAGAGATGTTTATACAGTTGCAGGAAACAACAGCATAAATGGAATATCTGGCAGAATCTGCCCTACGAATCAGTTTTCCAAAGAAGATAGATAAAGATAAAGATAAAGATAAAGATAAAGATAAAGGCCTGCACTCTATCAGTCTCTTTTCTGCATTTTTACTGGTCCCATGTCTGCTCCATTTCATCAGTGCTAGTGCTTATAAGTTCAATCTGGGAGCAAGCTCCTTTCTACTGTATTCAGCCTGGATTTTTATAAGAGAAATAATATAGTTTCTTAAGACTGCCCAGCTGGTCTAAATACTCTTCACTTCCCCAGGAGTTCTTACCGTTAAGCCATTTAGAATTGTACTGTGCTGTTCTAAGAGGTGGGATGTTTCCAAGGCTGCGGTAAATGGCTGGATCCCGTCCAGAAAAATCAATGACTGTCGCAGCATACAGTTCGCCCTGGGATGTGATCACAGCTGTCGAGTTGTGCCGAGGGTCGTAAGGGCAGCGAGCTACCCCATTTATTTTTTCAATTATTTTGCTAAGATTTCCTACCTGCATTTTAAAAAAGGAGTGGGAAGATAAAACAATGAGAACAATGACGGAAAACACAGCTGGCCAAGCAAAAGATGTGTAAAATCTCACATTACTGTAACTCTGGAAAATGCTACGTGCACTCAGGGCAAGAACTATGATAGAAGGGTTTGTAATGGTCTGCCATGGCATAGCACACATCTGTGCCCTTGTACACAGTTAATTATATTTTTATTTTTAAAACATGCACAACCAGGACCTAAGGGGCAGGGCAGGGGAAATGGCCCTCCAGATGTCTCTGAACAACTTCCAGCATCATTCATTATTAGCCATTCTGGCTGAAGTAACAGAAAGCTGTAGTTCAGTGGTATCTGGAAAGTCCAAGGTTCCCCATCTCTTTTATATGAGGATTGCCAAGCAAGGTATTGTTGTCTTAATAAATATCCATTCCATTGCTATCTCTGGTTCCAAACTGATTAACTTTCCATGCCAGCCACTGGATCTGTCTCACTTCCAGTGTTATGTCTTTATCTTTTCAAAATCGCTCAATGCATTCTTCTCATTTAACTTCTCATCTAAAAGACTATAGTTCACCCATTTCAGATCCTCTTTCACATGATTTAAGCTCTTATTTAATATGGAAGATTTTAGCTACCTCCTGAAAATCCATTGAAGCAGGGAAAGGATGAGTGTCCCTCAGGCAGAGGCTCTGAAAAGTCCTAGTCCTGGAGATGCAGTCAATGATTCTAAGTATGCAAGACTGCTTATGGGGACACTGGGACACACAGAGGGCCTCTGCTGAAGATAGTAGGAATAAGCCAGTTCATATGACAAAAAGTGGCCCTTTAGCTAAAGTAAAGGTAAAGGTTCCCCCCGCACATTTGTGCAGTCGTGTCCGACTCTAGGGGCCAGTGCTCATCTCCGTTTGTTAGCCGAAGAGCCAGCGTTGTCTGAAGACGCTTCCGCAGTCATGTGGCCAGCATGACGCACGCAGAACGCTGTTACCTACCCACTGAAGTGGTACCTATTAATCTACTTCATTTACATGCTTTCGAATTGCTAGGTTGGCAAGAGCTAGGGTGAGTGCGGGAGCTCACTCCGTCACGTGGGACTAGGGATTTGAACCTACAAACTTGGGATCTCCCAATCGACAAGCCTGGCGTCTTACCCACTGAGCCACCACGCCCCTTCGGCCCTTTAGCTAAGACAGTCCAAAACTGAAGGGCTTTACTGACTATTGCAAAGTTCTGAATTTAACCCAGAAACAACCGGAATCAGGTTCCAGCAATGGAATCACATGTTCCCTTTATGAAGTCCCACATTTTGAAGTTAGCTTTTATTTACTTTAAATGGTTGGCTGGCACATTTTGGACCAAGAGTAGTTTCCAGGCATTTTCCAGAGTACCTGACATACAGCTCAATACAACAGTACAGATGTAATTTTTAGTAGCAGGTAGAATACACCTGCCTATATTGCAAAAAAGGTACACCACAGGATGCTGACACCTAGATACTCCAACTACAAACCTGCACTATTAACAACTTTTTAATGTTAATAATTAAAACTAGCCACCTTTATATTGTAACATATGCTGCCCTCTCTTGTTATTACTTTTTTCTTCCTTGTCTCTTACAACTACACCTATTAGAATTCAATTAGTACAATGCTAATGTTGTATCTCATTTCTAAAGTGATTTATAAGAAACAGGGCATCCTCTGATCATACTTTCACTCTTATTCTCTGGCTCATCCTGAAAAAGGAAGGGCACAATTTACCTGTCTGCTGGAACATACTGGTGAGAAAGCATTTGTGCCACAAGTAAAAACCTTCTTGCCATAAACAATGAGAACACGAACATAGTTCTGGCATTCCTCCTAAAGCAAAGACAAGAAAAGACACTTTAGAGAAAGATGACCAATCGAAGCATAACGTAAGCTGACACTTGTTGGAGTTTAGTTCCAGATGAAGGTTGAGAAAAATCTGCTGATCTGGGAATGGAACATTCTGAAGAACAATGTAATTACTTGTACATTTAGTAGCTTCTAGAGGTGGTCTGGCTCTGAAAAAAGCCTGTTTTATTCAGAATACCATGTCCAGAATATCTCAAACTGCTTTTGGTTTGGAGGACTTACTTCCAGCAACCACTTCCGTGCCGCTGAGTAGTATGCTCTGGAAATAAATGGAATGCTCCGGAATTCTCTGGAATGTTCAGTCGCTGCATTCAAGAATTCTGCATATCCCGCATTTCAAACTCTGCTGTAAGTATCATGCTACAGTAATGCACATGAGCATGCCTCTAAGATTATACCAATTGTCTATCACTGGATAAGCATAACTGGATAAATATAACCATAAATTATAGAGCATAACTTTTAGAAACATTTGTGCCATGGCATCTTTAATTTTAAATACTAAACAATGATACTAAGCATGTAAGTGATCAAAGTACACTATATTCAAGGAGGATACATCCAAAATTATGTATTGGACTTCCCCAAATGGAGAAAAGTAATTTGGAAAAGATCAAGGATATCACTGATTTTTTAGTGTTTTGAGTGTTTGCCTTTCATAGAAAATTTACTTGAAGCCTAGTAATCCAAAAAAAGTTTACTTTAAACCTAGTAATCCCAAAAGTATTTAGAACACACAGCAAGTATGAAATAACTACATATATTAAATACCATTCAAATCCTCCCCCACCCCATTTATTTAGATGATTTTTTTAAAAAGACACATAATATAGCAGGATAAATTCAATTTGGTAGATTCAAGTTGCCCTCTTTATCAAGGGTTGCAATTTATCAGTTGAAGAGAAAGTTATCAAGAATTTACAATAAACATTGAATTAGAGCTGAGAAAAGTCAGACTGCTACGTATGTAAAGGTAAGGTTAAATATAAAATAAATCTTTGCTGTAGCTTGGATCATGTCAACTGGATTTCTATTTTCTCAGTGGAAACGTTTCGCTCCACTGAGAAAATAGAAATCCAGTTGACATGATTCAAGCTACAGACAATTCCACCTGGATGACTGAGAACCTTCATAGACATCTTTGCTGTAGCATTTGTAACAATTCAGTATTGAGCAAACCAGGAAAATTCATTTTCATACGACTACGAATTCACTTGCAATATATTCTGTAAAACAGAACTGTATTATGAGACAACATATGATTCAATCATCAGGAAACAAAATCATCATATTTCATTCAGTATGATCAGTCTCTTTGTTCAATAGTCCATTTTACAGGAATATAATAAATCTCCAAAATATAAGAATTGCAAACAGTGATGCAACACTCTGCTGACACTACATAATCAGGAACACTCCCATTACTATGTACAGAGACTTCCTATCCAGCCCATAAATAATAGCAGCTTTTGTATACATTTGATTCTCTACCATTTTAGAGAAATTAGTTGGTTGATTAAAACTATACCTTACTGTTTTTCCCTCTAGGCTATCCTATAAAGAAATGTCAACAACTTTGATTGCAACCATACTTTATGGGTCAGAGGTTTTGTTTTGTTTTGTTTAAATACCCATAGCTTGAAATAGCTGTGCTCTATGTGTTTCTATTTATGCAGCTTCTGGGGAAAGGGGTAAGTTTCAAATATATTCAGGAAACATAACTTGCTCAAATTATTGTATGTTCAATTTCTTTCCCATTCTCTGGAGACTGTAAATGGTCACCAACCAGAGGTTGCAGCTGAAGAACCAGCTATTCCAGAAGGTCAAAAACACTGTTTCCAGCTTCCCACTACAGAAGCATGCATGATGCCAAACATTTCCTGAAAAAAGTTATTTGGGCGTTTTGTTAATACACAACCACTCTAAACCACCCTGCAGGCAGAGAAAGATCCTTCCATAATTACAGATATCACAACTTCCTTTCATTTATGAAATGGAATCATTTCACTGAAACATTATCCATGATAAGCACTAAAAGTGTGGCCTATAAACAAAGTGCCAGAGGTCCTTGTTGTTTGGGAATATATTTTATAAAGGAAGCTAAGATACTCATTTGAGCAGATAACAGAATGTGAACTGCCAGAGTTGGCCTGGGGAACACACAGAATGAGTGTGTCAAGATCACAGTGTTCCTTGGAGAGGTTCACATGGTTTACTTTTCATTTCCATTATGTCTTGATCAGATATACAGGGATCAGATCTGAAATTTCTCTCAGCCTGGAAGCAAAGCTTCAACACATTCTCTTTCAGAAATAGATAAGCTGTGGTTTATTCTATACAGGACTATCAATTGAAGTCATGACAAACAAAAGTATATACTGTATGCTTGGAGCTGAGTTTTGTGATCCATTTAATTCTCCTCCAACCACACTACAAGTGGAATAACTCATCAAAATCAGGAAAGTTTCAGTTTGGTCTTCTCCCTGATGCATTCATATGCTATCTGCAAACTGTCTTTTACATAGTAGGAGAATAAAAATGCAACTCTCCATTAGTAATCAGAAGTAACCAATTTACAATACCAGTGTTCTGAGTGTTATGTTTGTCCTGATTAAATAGAAATGATTAGTGTATAAAAGAAAATTACCAATGCTCTGTAACATTCTAGGACATCCACTTCTATGTAAATAGTTTTAGCCTGGCTTGAGTTTGGACTGTCCATAAACAGTTCAAGTCCTTGACTTAGAATGTACACTGCACATATATCAGGAACTGGCACCTGATTTAAATGCTTATCTAGCTGAGTATAAGCCAACAATACATGTTTAACTTATATACCGATGGCACTTATGAATCATGACTTGTTGGATAGCTCTCAATATTGTTTTTCCACCTGTGTCTTCTTCAAGAGAAGAGGTTTACAAGAAACATTTGGACTGCACTTGGCACGGGGATAGAGGATTTTATGAAAACAATTCACAACAGTTCTTCAAATGTAAAGAATAGTATAGGCAGAGATATAATCAGATATTTAGTTTAAAAATCAAACCAAAGCCTTGATCTTTTCAAAATTGAAAATCTGATTTATATGGCTTAGACAGTTCACATTTAATTAGATCCCCGGAACATAATGGAACATGGTGAGATATCCCCCACAATTATATGTATATATCTTTCAAGCCTGTGTAGCACTTCATGAAATGTGAAACGAAACTAGTGAAATGAACTCAAGAACATAAGAGCATATGTATTAATAAATTGGCTGGTCTTCAGGCTGTCGCAAGAATTTTTTGGGTTTTTTTCTTCTAATCACACTAATTTTAACTACTCTTCTGTAAACAGGACATTTTGTAAATTAGTAGCACTCACTTTATTGGAGGACCCCTCTGCAAATAAGACCTCTGTAAAATATAATTAAAACTTGCAAGATGCTTCCTCCCTACCATTGTCTATTTAACCAAGAACAAGAAAACTAATGAGACACTTTTTTCAAATCTGATAGAAAACTATTGGTCCTCTGCTCTATGTAGTTCAGTACTGTCTGATGGCTCACCAGGATTTTAGAAAGAAGTATTAAGAAGCAGATAATGGGAATTTAGTTTTTTTTCTTTGTTCCTGCCAAAGGAGAGTAAAATTAGCGGCTCTTCCCATCTTCCTCCAATCTAGAGACAGCCAATTAGAGAAGAGAGTACCTTCAAGCATTGTCTTTTAAGAATGAGCCACCTCATAGCTCTCTAGCACCCTAAACCAACTAATCCCTAGGAGTAGAATGATGTCACTGAGCTGGGGTTTAGATTGGGTTCCCACTTCCAGTATTGTCTGGTCTGCATAAGGGTGCCTAAATAAGGATCCTATCTTTGGGCCCAACCCTATTATCTTCTCTGTTCCATAGGTTCCTTCACAGCATTCAAGAACACAACAGAATATAGATGCCTAATGGATAGCAGCACATTGATTGAGGAAGAAATTAAACTTAGTGTCATTGCCCTCACACAGTCCATAGAGAAGTGCCACCTTATTAACTCAGATACTGGTACCACATTTAGACGGGGTGTATTAAGTTCTCACATCTCACCAAAGAAAACTTCTTATCCTCCTAGGACATATCTAGGACAAAGCCCTACATGGCACGGGACCAGGTTATCTGAGGGACCGCCTCATCCCCATTACATCATCCCGTCCCACCCGATCTTGCAGAGAGGGCATGCTGCAGACCCCTTCTATGAAAGAATTCCACCTAGCGGGGTCCCGGAGGCGAGCCTTCTCTGCAGCAGCACCTGCCCTATGGAACATCCTCCCACCAGGGATAAGACAGGCCCCCTCACTCCTGGATTTCAGAAAAAGATTAAAAACCTGGCTCTGTGATCTCGCCTGGGGCAAAAAGGAAAGTGGTCAAGCCTGGGGATGGCTGATTCCCTAGAGCCACCTTAAATATCTAAAATATTTTAAATATATTTAACGTCACTTTAAGAACCACCTACCACTTGGACTTTATTGTATTTTTATTGTATTTGTATTTGTATTATTGTTTTTATTGTATTTTATTGATATTATGCTATGAACCGCCCAGAGTCGCTCCTTGAGGGGGAGATGGGCGGTTATAGAAATTCAACGAACAAACACACAAACAAACAAATAAATATCGCTGCTGCCATGTTTGCTGCAACTGTATATAAGGGTGATAAACTGAAAGTGGAGATTATGTTTCTTGAGAAAAGAGTTAGTCGTGCTTTCCATGCTGCAGTTGCAGAGTTTGGATAATGGCACTTTCAATAGGAACTTGGGGCCGGCATGTTGTTTCTGATCAGATACCATTAAGGGTTTTCTACCAGCATCTCAAAAAGAAGCAGGAGCAGCAGCAGCAGCAGGAGCAGCAGCAGCAACATACATGGAGTATTGCATGTCAAAACAGGCAAGTTGGCAGTTGCAGCATTGTGAATGAGGCCCTGTTCCTTTGTATGCGCATGCAATGCCAAGGCACATACAAAAGAGGTTGGGCTTGGGTTGCAATGCCATGATCACCACCTTGTCTGTTTTGATCCCCACACTATGTATACCACTGAGCATGGTCTCTGGAGCTAGTTAGAAGTCTAGCTGGGAGTCTAAGAACTGAGGAAACATTCCACTGTGTTTTCAAAGAAAATTCATTCAGGAATAGAGAGACAATTTTAATATATTTGCTGCTGTCTGTCCTAATTTTCTTTGAGTACCTTGCAGGCTGGAAAACACTGTTACTAACACGTTTTCAGATATTTATATTTATTTCTTCAGACAAACAATTTTACTAATCAGTTTTGTGCAGCTTGCAGGAGATACCAGAAGGATTTACCACTGATTTTCTTCTTCTAGTTTCTTTTTCATGTCTGCAAGACTACTTATTGCTAAAGCTTACAAGCGGTTTTTAAGGAAGACAGAGAATATGGGCTATTCCACCTTGAAAAAATAAGGACAGAAACTTAATCATTTGGAAAACTAAGAGGATAGGAACTGACTTGTTAGGGCAGAGGGATTTTGTTGTTTTCTTGCTGTTGTTCAAACTCTGCCTTGAAAGAGTTCAAGCCTATCCACAGAACTTTTTTGAGATGGTAAAGTACTTTCTGATTGTAGGATTTGGGGTGCAATTTGCTGAACATTTTCCCATTCTTGTTAACCTATAAACCAGGCATCTGACTTTTACCTAGGAAAGATCCAAGAGTCTTGAATATGGAAGCATTTGAAGCATTTGAAGCCAGATCTGAAAACCTGGCTCTGCCGCCTAGCGTGGGAGGGGAAAAGTAACAGCTCCTCCTGGGGGTGGTTAATATCATAATGTCCTCCCTATTATTGAGATACTTGCCGGATTGGATTTCGTATTTATTATGTTATGTTATTAATTTGTAATTTTATATTTGTATTTTAACTTTGATTTTGTTGTCAACCGCCCAGAGTCCCCCGTTGGGGGAGTTGGGAGGTCATATTAATTAATTAATTAATTAATTAATGTGTGTGTGTGTGTAGTATGGCCAGCAGAGGAAGCTGCAGAGGATCTATTCAAGTGCCAAATAGAAGGAGATGCTACGCCATGCAGCTTATCTCAAGGAAACAAAGGCACAGGTCACAGATTTCATTCAAACCAAGGAAGTGTATTCTGTGAACCTGTAACTTTTCTGAACCAGAAGTGGAACACTAGAGAAGGAGTTAGCTGGATGAGACCTGTAGTGATTTAAATCAAAAAGCATGTTGCCGTGAAATTATGGTAAAACAAGTATGGTAAAACTCTTAACCAAGACCCAGAAATATGAGCTAAATACTGCAAGCAAATCTCACTAGTATCCATCTAGCCCACAGTAATCCATTGCTCCTACTCTGCTCTTTGATTTGCAAAAAGTTGGAGAAGCAGGTTAACTTTAATTCCCATGAAAACAGGCAAAAAGAACTACAATACAGAATTTGAAAATGTACCACAAGAAAGCAATACATATTTTACCTTTCTGTTATAGCATCATACTTTTAAGCATCTTACATCACATGTTTTCAGGTGAAAATTTCCCAGAAACAATTATATAAAATCATAAATGTTAACAATGGGGTCTTCATACCTATGGAGAAGTAGACAGGAGACTTACCTCAGTTTTTCCTTTACTTTGACAAGACCTCCTGGTGTCTTCATCTGAACCCCATTCTGTTGCCTAGGGAACCAAAACAGCACCATGAACTTTGGGGGCAATCCTCCTTTGGAGTCATAGGGTAACATTTAAAAGGGAGCCATGCAGGCCTGTTTGCAGCATATACTGTGATAGATCTCTTGCTTTTTTATATTCTCTTGTGAATTACAAAGGAAAGGCAATAGATGAGAGATCAACCCTCTAGGGACCAAGGGACCAAATGTAGGAACACAGAAAATAGTTATTAAATTTTCTATAAATACAATACCATACAGGTAGTCCTCAATTAACAACAGTAATTAGGATCAGAATTTCCATTGCTAAGCGATGAGGTTGTAAAGCACGACATTAAGCGAGGACGTCCTTGCAACTTTCTGCTGGCTTCCAACAACCAAAGCCAGTGGGGAAGCCAGCAGGAAGTTGCAGGTCCCAGGCAGGTCACAAGCAGGCAGGTAATTGGCTGCTGCCAGGTGTGTGTGGGTGCACGGGGGTGCACCAGGGGCCGGTGTGGTGCGGCTTGGGGTGGCTGCTGCCAGGTAGGGGAGGGTGTGTGATTAAAACTATGGTAGTTTTAATCACAGAAATGATGCAAGAGGATCTGATTGACGTTCTCCAGGTCAGTTCTTCCCAAACAGAGAACGTCTGTAGACTAATCTTGGACTATCTTTGTGTCCTCATTGTGACAAATAACTGTTGGGTGTGTGTGTTTGTGTGTGTTTTAAGGCAAATAATTTGGTAAGAAAGAGTTAGAGCTCTCTCATTCAATCCCAACCAAACAAGTGGTCCCAATGACTGCCAATTGCTCTTATTTTAAAAAATGAGAATCCTAGTCATAACTCTCCTCCACACCACATCTATTTCAACTCTCAACTAAGTTCAGTGTTGACTCATATTCAGTTAGCAAATATAATTGCGATTGGGTTTTATGAAGTTATACATCAATTAATTCCAATAATTTTAGATTTAAAAACACTAACAACTGACTGATGTATACACATTACCCAATGCAGATGATATGATGTAGACAGAACATGATAAAACAACTGGGTTTCAGTTGTTAGAACCACTATATTCCTCAGCCATTTTGGGAAGTCCTCTACTCATCTTCTGAATGCTACAGCTTACAGCAACCATTAGATTTTTCTCCTCAATATACTTACTTTGGTTCCAATTTTACAGGACTGATTTTTTTAAAAAAAAAAAACCTTATGGTTGCATTCATTTCAAATTTTCCAAGCATCTCAGGATAGTAAATGAGGAGCTCATCCCATTTTGATGTAAAAAACCCACATAAGGTATTCCAAGCTAACAGCAAGTGACAGATCAAAGCCACTCAATTAAATTTAAATTATTGTCAAGGGCTGCTATTTTCTCGACTTGCACTGGTGACATGTTGGGCTAAAGTAACTTCTTGACCCATCCAACACAATACTCTCACCTCTGGCTGTTTTTATGGCAAAAGTGACTATTAGTTTCAACACAGGTATTTAGAAATTATGGAGCTGGTATGTAGGAAAAGAATTAGCTGAGTAACCATAATTTGTTTCATAGTTATGATGCATCACTGCATATAATAATCTCAAAGGAAGGTCAGAAAAAATTAAAGAAAAAAAGTGCTGATTGAAAACATAGATATTCTAAAATTGTGTTTCTGTGCTTGTGTGTGTATATTTTCCCCACCCCACCAAAAGCCAGCTGGGTAACTTTGGGCCAGTCACTCTCTCTTAGCCCTAGCAAGAAGGCCAGTTTGGTCTAGTGGTTAGGGCAACGGGCTAGAATCCAGGAGTCTGTGAGTTCTAGTCCCGCCTTAGGCATGAAAGCTGGCTGGGTGACCTTGGGCCAGTCACTCTCTCTCTCAGCCCTTTGTTGTTTATTCGTTCAGTCGTTTCCGACTCTTCGTGACTTCATGGACCAGTCCACGCCAGAGCTTTCTGTCGGCCGTCACCATCCCCAGCTCCCCAATGGTTGAGTCTGTCACCTCCAGAATATCATCCATCCATCTTGCCCTTGGTCGGCCCCTCTTCCTTTTGCCTTCCACTTTTCCTAGCATCAGCTTCTTCTCCAGGGTATCCTGTCTTCTCATTATGTGGCCAAAGTACTTCAGTTTTGCCTTTAATATCATTCCCTCAAGTGAGCAGTCTGGCTTGATTTCCTGGAGTATGGACTGGTTTGATCTTCTTGCAGTCCAAGGCACTCTCAGAATTTTCCTCCAACACCACAGTTCAAAAGCATCTATCTTCCTTCGCTCAGCCTTCCTTATGGTCCAGCTCTCACAGCCATAGGTTACTACAGGGAATACCATTGCTTTAACTACGCGGACCTTTGTTGTCAGTGTGATGTCTCTGCTCTTAACTATTTTATCAAGATTTGCCATTGCTCTCCTCCCAAGAAGTAGACGTCTTCTGATTTCCTGGCTGCAGTCAGCGTCTGCAGTAATCTTTGCGCCTAGAAATACAAAGTCTGTCACTGCCTCCACTTTTTCTCCCTCTATTTGCCAGTCATCAATCAAGCTCGTTGCCATAATCTTGGTTTTTTTGAGGTTTAACTGCAACCCAGCTTTTGCACTTTCTTCTTTCACCTTCGTCATAAGGCTCCTCAACTCCTCCTCGCTTTCAGCCATCAAAGTGGTATCATCTGCATATCTGAGATTGTTAATGTTTCTTCCAGCGATTTTAACTCCAGCCTTGGATTCCTCAAGCCCAGCATGTCGCATGATGTGTTCTGCATACAGGTTGAATAGGTAGGGTGAGAGTATACAACCCTGCCGTACTCCTTTCCCAATCTTAAACCAGTCCGTTGTTCCGTGCTCTGTTCTTACCGTTGCTACTTGGTCGTTATACAGATTCCTCAGGAGGCAGACAAGATGACTTGGTATCCCCATACCACCAAGAACTTGCCACAATTTGTTATGATCCACACAGTCAAAGGCTTTAGAATAGTCAATAAAACAGAAATAGATGTTTTTCTGAAATTCCCTGGCTTTCTCCATTATCCAGCGGATATTGGCAATTTGGTCTCTAGTTCCTCTGCCTTTTCTAAACCCAGCTTGTACATCTGGCAATTCTCGCTCCATGAATTGCTGGAGTCTACCTTGCAAGATCTTGAGCATTACCTTACTGGCATGTGAAATAAGTGCCACTGTTCGATAGTTTGAACATTCTTTAGTGCTTCCCTTTTTTGGTATGGGGATATAAGTTGATTTTTTCCAATCTGATGGCCATTCTTGTGTTTTCCAAATTTGCTGGCATATGGCATGCATCACCTTGACAGCATCATCTTGCAAGATTTTAAACAGTTCAGCTGGGATACCGTCGTCTCCTGCTGCCTTGTTATTAGCAATGCTTCTTAAGGCCCATTCAACCTCACTCTTCAGGATGTCTGGCTCTAACTCACTGACCACACCGTCAAAGCTATCTCCAATATTATTATCCTTCCTATACAGATCTTCCGTATATTCTTGCCACCTTTTCTTGATCTCTTCTGCTTCTGTTAGGTCCTTACCATCTTTGTTTTTGATCATACCCATTTTTGCCTGGAATTTACCTCCGATGTTTCTAATTTTCTGGAAGAGGTCTCTTGTCCTTCCTATTCTATTGTCTTCTTCCACTTCCGCACATTGCTTGTTTAAAAATAATTCCTTATCTCTTCTGGCTAACCTCTGGAATTTTGCATTTAATTGGGCATATCTCCCCCTATCACTGTTGCCTTTTGCTTTCCTTCTTTCTTGGGCTACTTCCAGTGTTTCAGCAGACAGCCATCTTGCCTTCTTGGTTTTCTTTTTCTTTGGGACGTTTTTTGTTGCCGCCTCCTGAACAATGTTGCGAACTTCTGTCCATAGTTCTTCCGGGACCCTATCTACTAAATCTAGTCCCTTAAATCTATTATTCACCTCCACTGCATATTCCTTAGGAATATTAGTGAGCTCATATCTAACTGATCTGTGGGTCTTCCCTATTCTCTTTAGTCTGATTCTAAATTTTGCAATAAGAAGTTCGTGATCTGAACTACAGTCAGCTCCAGGTCTTGTTTTTACCGACTGTATAGATGTCCGCCACCTTTGGCTGCAAAGGATGTAGTCAATCTGATTTCGGTGTCGACCATCTGGTGAAGTCCATGTATAAAGTCGTCTTTTAGGTTGTTGGAAGAGAGTGTTTGTTATGCACAGTGAGTTGTCTTGGCAAAATTCTATCAGCCTATGTCCTGCTTCATTTTGTTCTCCCAGACCATGCTTGCCTGTAATTCCAGGTGTCGTCTGACTACCCACCTTAGCATTCCAGTCTCCTGTAATGAAAATAACATCTCTTTTTGGTGTATTATCTAGTAGGTGCTGCAGATCCTCATAGAACTGATCTACTTCTGCTTCTTCAGCATCTGTGGTTGGGGCGTATATTTGGATCACTGTGATGTTAAATGGCTTACCCTGAATTCGAATTGAGATCATTCTATCGTTTTTTGGATTGTATCCAAGCACTGCTTTAGCCACTTTATTATTAATTATGAAGGCTACTCCATTTCTTCTGTGGTCCTCTTGTCCACAGTAGTAGATCTGGTGATCATCTGATGTGAAGTGGCCCATTCCAGTCCATCTCAGCCCTAGGAAGGAGCCAATAGCAAACCAGGAGGCTGAGAGTTCTAGTCCCACCTTAGGCATGAAAGCCGGCTGGGTGACCTTGGGCCAGGCACTCTCTCTCAGCCCAACTCACCTCACAGGGTTGTTGTTGTGGGGAAAATAGGAGGAGGAAGGAGTATTAGGTATATTTGCTGCCTTGAGTTATTTATAAAAATAATAAAGGCGGGATAAAAATTAAAAAAAAAGAAGGTAAAGGCAAACCATTTCCAAAAATGTGACTAAGAAAACTGCATGGATTTAGACACAAACACACACAAATTTATTGCACATTATGAACTTCCTTTGCACATATTTCTTTCCATTTATTATTTGCCACATAGAGAGGTACATTGAAAACTGCTCTAATGATCATCCAGGAGCAATACTTATTATTGGAGGAGGCATAAATGACTGAACTCTCTACCAATATTTTAAATATCATTGTCAGTCAGAAGAATTCCAGGACCTCATCTCCCAAGAGAACTGAAAGATAAAATCTGAAACTTTAAGGAACTCTGAGTAAGGCTGGCCAACCATCTGGATTCACTTCTATCTGATCTAGAAGTAGAACCACAAGCAGATAACAATCACCACCAGTATAGGTAGTCCTTGATTAACAACCATTCATTCAGTGTCCGTTCAAAGTTCCAACAGTGCTGAACGAGGAGACTTATGGCCAGTCCTCAGTTGTGGCTGTCACAGTGTCCCATGATCACCATTTGCGACCTTTACTCCCGGCTTCCGACAAGAAAAGTCAATGGGGAAACCAGCAGGAGGTCTCAAATGGCGATCATGTGACATTGCACCTAACAATCATGTGGGATTCATCTAATGACCACAACTGGAACTGCTGGAACTGCCATTGTAAGTCGGCACAGTCAGGTGACATCACGCTTTACAAATGTGTCACTTAGCGACAGAGTTCTCGATCCCAATTACCATCGTTAACTGAGGACTACTTGTAATATTAAGAGTGTCACTTGTTAATGAGATGGAAAGAACATGTGAAAATTTGTCCCAGTCTTATAAAATCAGAACTCTGCCATCCACGTCAGAGGAACTGAAATTAGTGCAAGAGCATCAGCTGCATTGCTCTGCTCTACATTCACCACAGGGATTCAGATGCAGCTAATAGAGCTTCCTAATGACTGTTTAGAGCTTTATGAGCAATACATTAATGAATGAAATCATTATATACAGTAGACCTGGTGAGAGGAACTTCCCCAGTCATTCTGATCCTAGTTAAAGGCACCAACAGTGAGCATGAACATCTCAAGAGGAAGTTCAGGATAGCATACTAAGTGTTTAGATTAAATCATTCCATGGAACATCTTCAGCTGTTAATTAATTATTAAAAAAAACAATGTAAATCCCTCCTGAGAGACAAGTACATCAAAGCCACAAAGAAGGAGTGGCAACTGCTGACTCAGTCAGTTATGGAAAGAAACTCTTCTTTCTTCACTTTTCTGGTGAATCACAGCTCAGATTTTAGGGAAATCTCCAACAAATCCTATTGATCAAGTCCCAGGACAACTTTGGGAGGATTGTTTGCTGAATCAGCTCAGGAGATCACCCACAATGATCTTATTTCTGACACTCTAAACAAATGGCCGCCAATTTCTTCTGAAGTGGCCAAATTGATTAAAATCTTCAAGGACACAAAGGCTCCAGGCACCAAGTGAACCTACCTGAATTACTTAAAACCAATTGTGCATGGTGGGCACCCTTCCTTGCATCCCTTTTTGCTGACATTGACAAGACAGGACATGTGCCCAAGGCCTAGGGGATGGTCATAATAATCCCAACATACAAGAAAGGGAACAGAAAAGACCCAACTAACTACAGACCCATCAGTCTACTGAGTGTAGTAAGTAAACTAAATCTTCCCTCTATGTGACCTTGCTTGACTTTAAGGCCTCATTCAGTTCCATTTCATGAATAATCCTGTGGGAAAGGCTTCAAAATACAAATACTGGCAAACATTTACTTTCCTTAATATGAAAACTGCATTTGGACACCATTCTTAAAGTGAGGTGTGGCCCACATGGACCACTCTCTAGACCCATATGCATAGAGAAAGGAGGACAGCAGGGCTGTATACTTGCTTCAGCCCAGTTTAATTTTTATATTAGCTCTATGTCTGACTGATCTTGACTTCCATGCCCCTAAAATTTCCAGATGTGGAATCCCTCTCCTCCTCTTTGCAGATGATAACAGCAATTACCTCGCACATTCCCAATGGACTTAAAAGGACCATGGAATCCATAATCCAAAACAGGAAAGTGAATAAACTACTATAAATTACCAAAAATCAGAACTATTGGTAATGAAGAAAACTAATAAAAAATATTTTTTTCTTTCCCAAGAAAAAAAGCATCCCAAGAAAACTAAAGCATCGCAGATGGATGAATAAATAGAAGTAAAATCGAGTATTAATAGCCTCGTGTGGCGCAGAGTGGTAGGCGGCAGTACTGCAACCAAAACTCTCCCCACGACCTGAGTTCGATCCCAGTGGAAGTTGGTTTCTCAGGTAGCCGGCTCAGGTCGACTCAGCCTTCCATCCTTCTGAGGTCGGTAAAATGAGCACCCAGCTAAGCTGGGGGAAAGGTAATCACAACTGGGGAAGGGAATGGCAAACCACCCGCTATAAGTCTGCCTAGAAAACGTCAGTGAAAGCGGCGTCCCTCCAAAGGGTCAGTAATGACTTGGTGCTTGCACAGAGGACCTTTCACTTTCAAAATCGAATATAGGTAGACCTCACCTAAAGACTGCCCTGTTTAGTGACTGAAGTTACGACAGCACTGAAAAAGTAACTTTATAACCAGTCCTTGCATTTATGACTGTTGCAGCTTTGCAACCGGTAGGCATTTATGACCACTGCAGCATCCCACGGTCACATGATCACATTTGCGTGCTTCACAACCAGCAGTGACTTGCTTAACAACTGAATAGGAAGCAATGTCTTAATTCTGTCACAGCCATGTGATGTTTCGCTTAGTGACCACATTACTTAACAACAGTTTCCAGGCCCAATTGTGGTCACTAAGTGAGGACAATGTATGTGTGTACTTTTAAATATTTGGGTGTTGTCTTTCATGCACAGGGGACTTGGAAAGCCCGCCAGAACAACATTGCCCAAACAGCTTCAAAATCTTCAGTGGCTATCAAGAGGTTCTTTTATACCAAAGAGAGGGAACTAATGCAAGGCTAAAGACCATGTTGACTTTATATGAAATAAAACATATTTGAGCCCATACAAACAAAATTGTTAAGGTCCACAAGGAGTGTCCCCAATGCAGAGGGGAATGCCCAATAGAAGTAAGGGCATGGAGGCTAGTCATGAGACACTAGCTGAAGATTACATTCTTCCCCCATGGTACCATTAACTCTGACAGATGTCTATCCTCACTGTGGTTATAAGCAGGAATCACAGGCTGAGGCTGTCTGGGCTTGCCATAGATTTGCTACTACCCTCCAGTTTTGACCACGCCAAAAAGCCACCCTTCCAAAGGCTACATTATATTGAATGCCAACCTGAAGTCAAGACCCTCTCTCAAACAGCTTGATCGCCAACAATCCAGAACTATTTATGTACACTGATATCCCCCAGGTTGAGGAAGGACTTATTCAGGGCCAGGCACAATGGGCTACCATTGGCATTCTTACAAGGCAGATTTACCAAGATTCTACTAATAGAATGCACCTGTTCATGTGACTCTGGGGAATTAGAAAGTGCCCAACATGTGCTATTTCACTGTGATTTCTACAAATATTTGCACAAGAATCAAGTATTATGCTTGCTGCAATGCCTCCCAGGAATGACAGAAGCATATTAAGCCAGTTTTCTTCTCTCAGAGTCCAACCACGCTATCACCAACACAGTAACCAAATTTTGCATGAAATTTTGCAGTGAAAACTGCAATTAATCAATTAATACAAGAGTGATCAAAGTTTTCCATCAAGACACATTTTATTAATTTTATTTTTCTTGTTTTATTCTTTTTGGTATTGCTGATCTTTGATTGTATTGCTACAAAGTTCAATATTTTGCTGTTTATCATTCATCTCATTCTAGGATATCTATACTACTCATGAAGCTCTCCCTGGCACAAGGATTTGCAGCTCCATCATTATCATACACACACACACACACACACACACACCTTAATGACAGAATCCGGGAGGCACACATTGTCTATAAAAACTGTATCTGCCCCATGTGCAAAAGTTCCATGCAGAAAAACAAAACAATTCCAAAGTAGTGCATTAATTTTTGGAATTCTTAAACTTGTATCCTAAGTATGAGCATCCAGAAAATTTGAAAGCACACATCTCATAATTAACCAAACCCTTACAGCAGCAATAATAAAAAATATGACAGTAATCATTAGCAATCACAGGCTTCCTTCAAGATATTGCCCACCTAACAAGATAACCTTAACAGGAAGATAAGAAACATGGATCTCCTCAGGAGAGGCATTTCATAATTTTACCACCTACTAACAAAATTCTTGCCCCTTACCCTTGCCCACGTGAGTTCTAATGATGTTAAGATTCAGGGGCAGGGTTTTCAGTCTTACAGCATGAGTAGATTTATAAGGTGGGCATCCCAGCCCTAGGATCACTAGAAACTTAAAGCCTTTAAAATTTTAAATTAAAGGTTAATACAAGCATTTAATTATCAATGAAGGTCATGTCTAGTGCACAATCAAACTGTGCCTAGATCCCATTTTTTTCTAGAAAAGGGAAGATCTGATGAACCAGCCAAGATTGGTAAAAAGTATTGATACTTGATCATCAAGGAATATTGCAGGATCCAAGAGCATCTTCTAACCCAGCATGGGGGAGTGTAACTCCACTAAGAACAAGTTCTGTACCAATACTCCAATCAGCAGAATACTCAAAGCAACTTAAAGTCCTCCTTGTTTTGATAACGCTCTTTTGATTGCCCAATCCTTGCTACTTTGTTTTGAACAGGAACGTAGCTGCCTTGCCTTGGTTTACTCCAGAGAGATAGCCTCTTGTTCAGTGAGAATTGGAGGGATGCTCAGAAAACTTGACCATAATGAGCCTCTCCAACTGGGCACTGGACAATATCGAAGCACTGACATTTTTCAGAAAGATTTTATGACTGAAATATTCTGCAGAGAGGAGTCCACTGACACTATATTCTAGGAATAAAATTTCCCCAAATTTAAATAGGGCAACAGTCATCTCATGTCATACTGAAGAGCTCAAAAGTCCAATTTATTTCTCATTCACAGACACAGAAGGAAAAGAAGGCAAAATATTAGACTTCCCTAAAAGTCATGTCCGTTGCCAGAAAACTGTGATATACTCTAACTTTGGATCAATTTTTGACAAGCTAAAAGGAAAAAACAAAACTGATACTAACAACATCTAGACATGGGATGGTTTCTCTTCCCATTCGAGAAACACCCAGTAGCTACACTTTCCATTACTAACCCATTTTAGTTTGACAGGTTTGACAGAACAAAATGAAACAAGGAAAAAAAATACTTTGAACAATCAATACAACTCAGAAGACAAATACTTTTGCCTCTCTGGGAACTGCACCACTGAAAGTGAGAGGACTTCTGTAGGGGAAAAAATCATTTTCCTATCCCTCAATTCATGTCAGGGAACAGTATTCCCACAACTATGTCTGAGCAACACTGCCGTTCAATTCCTCTAGCCTAACAAGTAACCCAGTGTGAATCTGATGATAATAGAAACCCTTGACAACAGGGAAAATTATGGGAACATGTTGCTGGTGACTGCTCCATTACTCAGTTCAACTTTAATTACAGTCAAGGGGACAATTACGTCGAAAAGAAGGGCAAGCTATGTTTTACTACGCCTCAGAACATGCCTGGAGTATGTTGTAAGGGAAACAGCCAAAGACTAAGAAACTTTGGGACTCAATAAGAATATTAATGCTCTTGGGGGAAAAAAGACCCAATGAGCATTGACCATAACAATGACCTAGCAAACACGGGCACAATTGCCCAAATCTCTTTCTCCACACAATGCTGACATACTGTCAGCTCTTATCTAGATTTTTCTCACAGAAATATAAGCTTTCTTCATTTAACTTATTTCCTTGGCTGTCTTGTTTGCTCTCTCCATTTTAGTATCTTTAAGTTCCTTCCAAGAGGCTATTTTAAAACTAGTATATATCTTTTATAGATTTCACCAGCTCTACTAAACCTCAACAACCCATTATGTAATAAAACTTTTGACACTCTCATTTTCACATATTCAATGGACTGAAAGATACTGTTACACCCCTGAGAATTTCAACCTGAAATACAACCTGAAATGTTTCCAGTTGCTATGTATGTGGAAATATTTTTAAAAAGTGACATTGATCCTATTACCACTATAGACACCGAATGCCTGTTTATTTAATACCAACAAGATATGTTGTTTATTTTATGGTAAAATGGTGATACTAGAACAAGATACTCAACAGTCCATCTTATTCCATCATTCCATTCCAAGTAGGATGAAAGGGCCAAACTGAAGAAAAGGACTTGAGGAATGAGAGTTTGTGCTTTCCAAGAACATAGAAAAATAAAATAGGACTACAGAGATAAGCATGGGGTAAGAACAACTTAAATACTAAAAGGCAAGAAAATTCAGAATGGTACAATTCTTGCCTAGATGTGTCAGCCTTAGCGTATTGAAACAAGAGACAAAAAAACCCAATCAAGCCTTGTACAATTTAATGTGCTTGTACTTGAAATAGATATATCCCATTAATATTTACATTAATAGATCTTTTAAAGGTGGTTCATGATATTTTTAAAATAAAAGAGACAATTAGGATTTTCAGTTCTTCACTTCCTCACCACAATTTACAGATGCTTTTTTTTTCCTTTGCAGCTTCTTGTAACAGACATAAGCAGCATTAGGGGTGGGAGAGGGTAAGATACTTACAAGTTATGTCAGATGATTCAGTGTATATATTTTAGCTAAAATCATTTAATTAATATCTTATGTAGGAAATTAAATTGCAATACCATGATTCATGCTTTTAAATCAGAGATTATATAGTAATTTGTGAAACTTTGGACTCTTGTAAAGGTCAGCTGTCAGAATCTTGATCAGTTTTAGACTTTCCCATCTTTGACAGACAACTGAAATAGCTTGATCTCAACCTTTGTCACAGTATCTTCAAGGTCCTCCTTCAGCCAAAATGCCAGTAATACTTTGGGTTATTTTGTCTTACATAGTGTTGTCGACAAGCTGTCATTCAATATGGCCTTTATAAGAATGGAATAGTAAAGACAGGAGCCTTGATTGAAATGTCACAGACACCAAACAGGCTACCAAAAAACTCCTTTAGGCTACAATAAAATCCCATATGCTAAAAGTTATGTTGAACATGTAAGGAAAAAAGTCATGGATAGCTTTTTGTTTGCTTCATTAATAGTTTGTTTTACATAGGGAGTGCAAGGATTGAAGGATAAAACTTAATCAAAAGGAATAGTGAAGACATAAGGTGGCATTATGTGTGAAGGAGGTTGACAATGTGTAGATATCTAGGAATTCTGAGCATAAGGGGGTCCAGTCTAGAGCATGTGGGTAAGAATACAGGGAAATGATATTATTGTGAGAGTGTGCTATAGACCCCAAGATAAGCAGAAGTTCTTGATGATCCTTCCAGGACCAGATTACAAAAGTTTCAGGGAGAAGACACATACTAATAATTGGAGATTTCAGTTACTTTGACATCCTATGGAAAACCAACTCAAGGCAAAATGGAGAGGTCCCAAAACTTCCACAGTGGTCTTGCTGTTTTTTTTCCTAGAAGGTGAATAAGGGACAAGGGGATCAGCCAACCAATTAATAAGAAAAGAACTCATTCAAGAGCTTAAAATAATGGTAACCGGGGGGGGGGGGAGTGACAATGTCATCTTGGATTTCAAGATATTACAGAATGAGCATAATCTCCTGAACGTTAAGTTTCAGAAGAGCTACTTTTGGTAAACTTAGAGAAGTACTAGTTAGGATCCCATGGACAAGAATCCTCAAGTCAAAGAAAGTACAGGAGGGCTGGAAACTTCTCAAGAAACAATTATTGGAAATTCAGTTGCACACAATTCCAATGACAAGAAAAAATGGAGGTAATAGGTGAGGGTAGAAGTCTTCATGTGCTACTTCATTTCATTCTTCCCCTCAAAGGGAAATTGGACCTAAGCAGAATATCTGACATAAAGAGTATGGCAACCCAAGGTAAGTAAAGGGTTAACTAGGCAACACCAGGATGCTATGAGTGAGCTTAAACCTCCAGAACTAGATATTTGAGAGAGTTGAAGGAGCTTGTGGATGTCACCTGAGAACCCTTTTCTTTGAGAAATCATGGAGAATGGAAGTACTGCCAAAGGAATGAAGAGGGGTGTAAAGGAATATAGAGATAACCCTAATGGAGGAAGGAACATGTTAAGAGAGGAAAAATGTCATCTAAGTCCTGGGAAAGTGGAAAGCATGAGAAAGAAACTCTGTTTGGTGTAAGATGGGGCTGAATGAAACTTTGACAGGCTTTCAAGATCCTGTTATTATACCCAATAAAGTAGCATTCCTGGAATCTTTGCAGTGTCTGTTTTGTGCCTTGGCCTATCCAAAGCAGGGTAACATTCCTGAGTTAGTAGCCCTCATCTGTTTGTTTCTTTGTGTTTTAAAATCCTAGATTTACAAAACACTAAAAACCTTTCAGGAACTGAATTAAAATTCAGACAGAGCTGAACACTACAAACGGGTAGAGCACAACTTTTTGAATTAGAATACGTATTTGTACCCTTATTAAAAGTACAAAACTACTTTCTGTTTTGGTTCTCTTGAATCCAAAAATTCACAATAATTTTGTGTGTGTTTGTTTTGTTTTGTACAAGTCAGAATAAGCAACAAAACCTGTCTTCTGATCCCACCTTGGTCTGATTTTGACCATAGTTAAGAGTCCCTTAATTTTCAAAATAGGAGAGAGGGAGGATACACACCCAGAGTTTATGCCAGAACAACTTACATTTCTGAGCTAAAAGCCTAGTTTCAATTCCTGATTTTTTTTAATTACAAGGTTACCCATTCTTGCTTATGTTAAATATGTATTTCCACACAAGCTGTTAGTAGGCTTTAACAAAGTTTGGAAGAAGATTGTTCTCTCTTCTCTTAAGAATCTGAATGGGTGGATAAATGTACTGATGTTTCCGCCTAATCCTGTGTGTTTTATGTAAGATGCTCAGCCAAATGGGAGGAATAAAACATATTGTATGAATTTCAGAACCCTCCTACAGCGGGCTTCTTAGGTCATGTATTCTTCTTTTCAGTCAATCCACAGTAAATGCATACAAAAAGCTTAAGCTTAACAGGGCATGTTAATTCTATGCTTGTTTGAATTAGGAAATTCAGAATACTGGTTGCCAGCATCATCAGCTTGTAATGAGTTATGTATGTGTGAGGGAGGACAGGAGGTGGAGTAATATGACAGCAACTGAACACTGGAGACTGGCAAAGGATCTGCTCTGCTTAATGGCTTCCTTTCCGACAAATTGCACTATAAACATAAATGGGGGGGGGGGAATAGAGAGAAATCTCATCTCTATCACGAAGCTATAACAAAGCACAGTCTCCAATATTTGATTCAAAACATAAATAACCATCTTCCACTATATTAGTCTTTTCAAAGGTGTTTTTTCCCCAGTACTGAATCTTTTTAGAGGTTGAGCTGACTATTTCCTGCACATCCCTTAGAATAAGCCTCTGTTATGTGGACTGAATTTCTGGAAACTCACATGGGTAGAATCCACATGAATACAGTTCCATCAGTTGGCAGGATTTCATGAAATTCATCATATTAATTCAAAGTATTCAGGGACAAGATCCCTGTTGCTCTAAGTTGGTTACCCAAAAAAGGGCATAGGTAGGAGAGCTGGGGGTAGTAACCATAGGTCAGCAAGACATTTGAGAATTTACAGCAGAACTCTGAAACCTCTGCCTGACAAAAAACAGACCTGTGTACAGTATTGTTTAAACAGGATTGTTTATGCATATGTATAATTTTTATATATACCTGTATATATAAACACAATCTTTTCAAGGTATTCTAAAACATTTCTAAAGACCTTTACTCAACAGGGTAACTAAAAAGAACAACAGGAATAATGACATTTAAATTACTCAGGGTTTAATTGCTGCAATCCTGAGCTTCTGTCATATAGAACAGAAAACTTTGTCTTCACCTGTGGGCACAGTAGATCTTGCTGTGGACACTGGAAGATGACTGTTGGAAAATTGTGGTCCATAGTATTTTGTCTTAATCACATGGAAACTAAAATTGAATTAAAATTCCTATCTGTATGTGTGGAGGGTATGAAGATTTTGCACATCCCCACAGAGATACAGCCATTAAAGTTTTAGAACTAATTTAGCTTTATTGGCTGTGCTTTCTGTGAACACCTACAATACATGAGTATCACGCATATGTAAAATATATTATCTTCTCTGGTGCTACTGACTCTACTAAATCTACATAGATACTGGATTTAGTACATAGGAGGGACATGTAACATTGTCTAACTGTAGGAAAAACTTCAAATCTTCAAAAACACATTCAGTTTCATTTTTCACTTAACGTAAATTAAAAGTATGTGTCCTCAAAGAACTAGGTTTTCAGTAACATGAGCGAAATTGCCATCTTAAACATCCTTAATAGGTGTGAGTTTAGATTTCATTTCAAGTACTATATCCAATTCTGAGAATTTTAAGGATGACTCAAACAAACTGAAATGAGTGCAGAGAAGAGGCAAAAGGAATAGGTGAGAACCAAATGCTATGAGGAAAGAGAGGTACCTTTAGCTTTGAAAAGAAAAGACTGGAGCAGGACAAGAAGTAATGGTCTTCTGCTACAGAATGTTCAGTTATTCTTCAATGTTAAGGAAAACTTCCTACAGTCAGAGCAGCTCAACAAGGAAACCAATAACTTAGGGCAAGAGTTCTCAAACTGTGGGTTGTGACCTTCCAGGAAGGTCAAATGCAGCTGAAAGGAGGGATTTTTGTCTGCTTGTGTGGACAAAGCTCATTCTTGGTTTGCCTTGGCAAGATCATTGAGTGCTTGTGCAAGCAAAGCAGGGTTAAAAGTAAGTAAGTAAGGTCCAGAGTGAGTTCTATCAGAGAGCTAAATGGGTCTAGCCATATAACAAACCTATCGGAGAATGGCTGTCCATAGGCTGGCGACTTCTCATGTGATACATAGTATTATATCGGAAATCTTTGCAGTATCTGTAGAGATGTTATGTGTTGGTGAAAAACAGTATTTTTAATGTGTCATTTTAGATGTTTAGCCTTTCAAAATGGAAACTTTTTTTTGGCGGGGGTGGAAGAGAAAAGCTCAAGATGGCCATTGTGCCAGTACTGCAGATAAAACTAAGTCTAGAAAGGAGGATGAAACTTACATTCTATCGCTTAGTCTGGTGTTTCCCAACCTTGGCAACTTTAAGATGTATGAATGGTCACATTTCCCGGTATTTTTGCAATAGCAAGACATGGGTGCATGGAAAATGCATGGATGAATTGGAATTAAAGCTCAGAGCTAAAGGTATGGTAAGTTAACTTAAATAGACTCCAATATTTCACATAAAAAGAAGAGAATATATGCTGAATAAAAATGAAAATATAACTTAGACCAGTGTTTTTCAACCTTGGCAACTTTAAGACATTTGGACTTCAACTACGCTGGCTGGGGAATTCTGGGAGCTGAAGCCCACACATCTTAAAGTTACCAAGGTTCAGAAACATTGGCTTGGTCAGTATTTATTTCTTGCTAAATCCTAACCATAAAAATCATTTTAGTTGTGTTCATGAAAACAATCACAGAAATTCATTTATCTTTTTAGGGGGTTACAATATTGCAAAGTTTGAGAAGTCTGATTTAGGGAATAGTTGGAGTATCCTGCACTAAGAAAAAAGTTGGACTCCATGACCTAAATAGTCCCTTTCAATTCTGTATTACGAATCTATGAAGCAAATAAATTAAAATTGGCATAATACGTCTGAAATGAAACAAAATGTTTTTCTAATATCTATCATGATTATCTCCTACACCTTATAGCTCTTCAAAAATAATTTACAAAATCAAGACTGTCTGATAATCAAAACAACTATGCCTGAGGGAAGAAAAACCTAATGCAAGTTCTCAGCACATAAAAAAATTGAAGACATATTATACTGGACAAATAATAAATCACTGCTATATTCAGTGACTTCCTTGAGGGGTAGCAAAGAAATTGTTCAAAAATTAGTTTTTGATAGTAACTGAAGAGGTGTGGATTACAATTCAGTTTATGACTTCCTTCTAAACAACCCAAGGGTTAGGTCTCCTGGAACCCTATTAACATGCATGAAAGTCATAATAGACTGTTGGACCAGTTCAGCTTCCCTTATTCTAGATTCATGATTTCATGCACTGTTCATGTAATTTTCACCAGTATAGAGTTACACAGTCACCTTCTTCAGATTATGCAGAAAATTACCATGTTTTAGCTTTCCTGGCAATATCTGTCAATTCTTAAGGGCAGAGATTTTCTATCCTATGATGCAACTAGAACTCACTAAAGGGGATGCAATGGCAATTACGGTGATCATTACATGACTTGAAAATCAAATTAAACTTTTTTCTTCCTTTCAATAATATAAGATCTTAATTAAAGGATATGTCTATAGCAAAACTGTTGTAGTTAAAAAGAAATGATGTGCACAAGAAACCCAGGAAAAGCGAAAGAGCAAAAAAAACAAAACAAAATAGCACTCAGCTATTCAGTAATTTAACAATATGGTATGGCTTAGTTTTAAGACTGATGTGTAAATCAGAACAGTTATATTTTTCTAAAACCATTGTTGATGAATCAGAAATGAAACTTTTATGTGCCCAAGGCAGATTGCCAATTCTAATACCTTGCTCCAGGTGTCACAATTATATATAGTTAGTCAAATAGTTAAAGGAATAAAGCAAGAGTTACATTTTGACTGTGATAGGAAACAGTGAGTAAAATTGGGTCAGTTAAAAGTGATTATATAGCTTTTAGATTATTGTTTCTGAAATCCCAAAAAGACTATTTCTTGCTGTTCTAAGTGAGTCAGTTTAGAAGCTGCTCTGCAAAGTACACAGGATGACTGATGCTGAAGCTATCCGTGAGCACCTGCTCCACATTTCTCTTCGTCCCACCGAAGATCCCAGTAGCTCTGGAATGGGGGAACCTGTGGTCTTCCAGATGTGGCTGTTGAACTACAACCAATGATCACAAATGCTGGGAGCTGCAGATCAGCAAAATCATGACGGCCCTTGTTCCCCACACAAAATAACTGCATTACACTGCAGGCTTAGCAATGAGAAAATACATGTAAGTCTACTCCACTTAACCTGCTGCTTTCAACTAATCTTTTAAAAAACTATTAATTTTGCTTGTCATGGAATCATGTTTTTTTTTCCCGTGTCAGAAGCACCGAGGTGCTTTTGTAGTGAAAGGATTTTGCCGGTGACATCATCGTTGCCTGGGGGACGCCCAAGGAGGCTCCTTTCATGTCCCTGTAATTTTTCCCACCGGAGTGGTACCTTATTTATCTACTCACATTTGCATGCTTTTGCACTGCTAGGTTGGCAGAAGCTGGGACTAATTGCTGGTAGCTCACTCCGGCACGCGGCTCACGCTCTGGGTTTCGAACTGCAGAGCTGTCAGCCTTAATGGCTTCTGACTCAGCGTCCTAACCACTGAGCCACCGTGGTCCCTCAATCATGTATTGTATTGCATGGATACGACTGAATTCTGTCCAATTGCTTTTTAAAACCAGAATTCAGTTTAGAAATTTAATTCTGTAATCTTACTTTTTACTCTGTTGTGACTGTGTATGAGTATATTCTAAACTAGATTTTTTTTTTCTGGGCATAAAAATGAACATACATAATGCCTGTAGCACTTAAAATAGAAACTGGTTTGGTGCCAATAAAAGTGAAAGCCGGCCTTTGGGTTGAGATTCTTGGAGGACATGTCTGATTGATTATGCGAAGTGTGAAGATAGAAGTGACTGGAAGAGCTTTCTGGAAAATATAATGTTCTCTGTTACAATTTGGAGTTCTGTGACTTCATAAGAAGGCAGTGTAATTACCTGATATCATTATTAGCCCCGTTATACAGAAAAGCATTTGTACTAAATTTGCTTTAACATCAACCCCAAGCTCTTTTGAACAAAAGATTTAATGGTATTCCCCTGCAAACCATGAACTAGTTATCTGATAGAAATGAAAGAAGCAAACTTAATTACTCTTTTCACTTGCAAAATTCATATTTCACATGTATGGTGCTGCTACATATAGTAAGTATCCTCTGCACAATTGTTGAGAATTCTGCCTGTTTTATCCTTGCTTAAGTGTTTAATGAATAATGCATTCTTCAAGACATATTTCTGATCCCCTCCCCCTATACTGCTGAATGAAATCAAATATTAATAAACTTGATACTAGCATTTTTAAGCTCCCTTAGAAAATTACTTCAAATTGAAAATAATTTAATATTGTACTAAAATTCTGGTCAGCATGTCATTTTGTGCTCACACCCACAATTCATTTATGGCATAGCTGATCCTATTGTTTTATCCTGCTCATGTTTTTAAACTTCTGACTTCCATTTACAACCTCAAATTTAGAAGCAGCTTAATTTCTGGGTTCCCAAATAGTGGAATAAGTAAAGAAAGGGAATTAGATAGTCTAACACTGCAAGCTGATGTAATTTCTCAGGGAGAAAATGATTTCTGGAACAAACCAAATCCCCTGAATCTATAAAAAAAAATAAAGAGAATATTTGTGGAATATTTTCTCATAACTTAAAAGGTTAAGGAATTTGACATTCAAAACTTTCTGCTGTTTTGAAAGGGCTGATTAGGATAAGCCATCCTTCCTTGGAGACTTGCATCCTACCCTTAGAATTCGGGAAAGTGATTTCATTTACTATGCAAATTTAGAGATGAACATTCTAGAGAAATTGGCAAAGCCCACAAAATCTTGGGCATCCTTTGCATTTCTAAATGCCTGCCATGAGAGCATGGATTGTTTGTATTCTGTCTGTACAGTTCCAGTAACTTAAATAGTCCAATTGCGGGAGTTTAAACACACATTTTTGTAACTTGGCAAAATGGTTGTGTTTGTGAAGTCAATCTAAGACATTTTGATGTCAGTCTCATGCAAAGATGGACCTTCTGAAAAAAATAGCATGTCACTGAAGTACACCACTACGCATTGGTCCAAAATATCAAAAAAAAAATTCATTTGTGAATCTGGAGAATACTGCACCAAAATTGACCAATCCAAGCAGCAGCATTGTGTATTCAAATTTGCCACACCTGCTATCAAATGCTGTTAAGTATTCATGGCCTTCTTTCACTCTGATCAAATGAGCACCTCTCTAGTCCACTTCAGTGAAAATCTATAACTGCTGAAGGCGAGGAGCCTGTCAAATGTGTTCTCAGTTTTTGTGTGATTAGCCTGCCAGAAGTCCTTTATGTAGGAAGCACAGTCCATGGTTGACTGTAGCTTGAATCATGTCAACTGGATTTCTATTTTCTCAGTGGAAACTTTTCGCTCCTTATCCAAGGAGCTTCTTCAGTCTGAGCAAAGTTAGTAAGGGAATCCTTAAATACGTTTCTAGGTGGCTGTGTGACCTTGCACCTGGGGCTAGGTCATGGTTATTTTGAGATGTTATTTCTAAGTCCCTTTATCATCTAAAGGAGGATCGTTAAGATCACCATGCTGCTGTTGAGCTTACAAAATGGTCTTAATCTTCCTAGGCACAGAAGACAAAGCCGGGAGAAAGATGGGAGAAAGATTGTGCCTGAGGCCCCCACCTCTATTCAAGGAAGGATTTTCCAAGTTGGCATAAATGGATTCCTTGACCCCTCTCTCAAACCACCTATCTTCTCTGTCTAAAATGTGAACATTAATGTCCTCAAATGAGTGTCCTTTTTCCTTAGATGAAGATAAACTGCTGACTCTGGTCCTGTGGTGTTACTTCTCCTGTGTTGGGCCATCCTCCTGTACAAAGGTTGTTTGGTTTCTCCAATGTAGAGTAAAAAAAAAATAACCATGACCTAGCCCCAGGTGCAAGGTCACACAGCCACCTAGAAACATATTTAAGGATTCCCTTACTAACTTTGCTCAGACTGAAGAAGCTCCTTGGATAAGGAGCGAAACGTTTCCACTGAGAAAATAGAAATCCAGTTGACATGATTCAAGCTACAGACAATTCCACCTGGATGACTGAGAACCTTCATAGACATAGTCCATGGTTGAAGAATCCAAACCCTTCTGGGTGGCACCATCTACATAGCCAGTTGTTCACTTCCAGATTTCTGTTTTTTGTTCTTATGCTGCAACCCACAATGGGTAGGACTGGCAAAAACACTACTTTCGATCCCAGTTCCTTCCGTTTTCTAATCCATAGCCTGTGGAGATCTGTTCAAGATCTTCTTTTTTTTTGGCACTGTTGTTCAACCATATGTGATTCAGTAAGAATGAATCAGTGGATTGAAACTTCACTATTCTTTTCTAATTATACATACTGATAGCCATTGCATTCCCATTAGGACTGTTGCTTATTTGGTTTATATTCTTCCTGTCAACCAGATACATTGCACTGCAATCCTCAAATGGAGCGGCAGCAAAGCAAAGGATTCTCTACAACTCCCAGTGCAGTGAGTTTAGGAGGGGGCAGCCTGCTCTTACATTTGTTCCCCTCTAGAGTTGCTTCCCCTCAGCAACTTAAACCAAACAGCAGAATTAACTATATAAAACCAGGTGGACAGAAATAGGGGCTCAGTGTTGTGCAATATCCTACATTTCAATTTCAAAGAAGAAATGGGCTAACATCAACTGCACTATGTGGCACTTGACTAATTCTAAAAATAACATCTTTATAGATTCCAGTTTTCAGAGAATGCTCCTATCCCTTTCCAAGATCCATTTTGCACTTCCCAAGATTCAAGGGCAACTTTCCTTCTGCCAACACCTGAAATCATTCCAAGCAACCCTTAACTTTTATTCTAAATTGGAATAACTTTTATTCTAAATTCTTCCTGGAAGAGTTTTGTTCACAGTGCTTACTTTCTATCTGTACACCTTAACTTGCATCACAACCTTCCTCTTCACTGCCAGACTTTAGAACCTGATGTAGCCTTCCCAATAAAGAATTTATTGACTTCTCCTGATAAGAAACTCTAATGTTAAGGCTGTTTCATAAATCTTTGATTGCCAAATATTTTGGTCTTCTCTCCCTTAATGCTCTTATGTCATGTTACAATTTCTCTTATAATCTGCTTCATTCCCACTGTCATCTTTCTCTCTCACTTGCAAATACATATTATTAAAATGATAATGAAGGACAAAGACCAGAAAATCAATTGCCAGCAATCAACACCCAGCTAGGCAAAGATTAACACCAGGATTAGCACCAGAGGAACAATCAAACAGCACAATAAACCCTAATCAAGGAACTATTAACTCAGTCAATCAACCAAGCAGCAAACAACAGCCCAATCAACAAACTCCTAAGGAGAGAACAACACCTCCACCAACACAGGCAGGACAAGCCAGGGTATATAAACAGAGAGCAAGTCCCACTCCCTTTTCACACTGAAGATGTTGCCTAGCCTGGCAATGAAACGTCTGCAAGAAAACAGCAAGGCTCAGAGAGCACCAAGGACTCCACAGTGAATTTAGATGTTAGGATGGGAGAAACTCAAATGTAAGAGCAGAATCTAATTTAATATGGTTTTAGCCTGGTCTACTTTGTCGGTCAACTCTATTAGTTTTATATTATATTGTTCTTTTTTTAATCCAATCTAGAACTCCTCAGACATGATGTACCACTTCTTCCATAATCCCCAGCCAGTATGGCCAATATCAGGTGCTGTCTGGGGGTGAAACAGGCTAATATGGAGGTCATTTAACTGGAGAAGACCTATTTACATGCTCACAGAAACTAATCTGTAAAAATGTATATTAAAAATGTCGTACACCAAAAACTATAGCTGCAGTGCCTAGGAATCCACAACAAAAATAATTCCTTGCCAACAGTTGGACAAAGTTGGGGACAGAGTTCAAAGAGGAAAATGGTTTGGATCTGTATGTATATGTGTGAATAGGAATAAGCTTATTGCTGAAATATTTTGACAACTGGGCACCAAGTTGGAAAAGGCAGGCCTTAATGGAAAGCAAAAAATTAAATAAAAACTGATACATTTATTGTTTTCTTTCAATTAATGCAAACTGTATTAGAGTCTGATATATATAACTGGGTGCCAAATATGTAACAGCCTACTGGATCAGGCTGAAAAGTCATTTAGGAGGACACCTTGGTTCTCACCGCAGCCAATCAGAATTCAGCTAGGCTTCAGATTCTGAATAATTGATATCAAAACACAAAACACTCCTTTAAACAATAATGTTTTATTCAGGAACAAGAAAAAATTTAATTATGTGCAAAACAGCATGGTTCATTTCTGGAACATTTCATTTGCTACCTAGAATGGACAGCTCTGAACATTCCAAAGATGGTCCAGCTATTTCCCAAAATGAATACTGTACTTCAGAACAGGAAGCAGGTCACATTATTTTTGGATGTGATCAACCCCTCCCCCCAAAAAAAGCTTCTAGAAATGGATAAACCCACCCTGGAACACCTGGATTGGCCTGTTTCAGGACTGGACCATTCTGTTTTGCACATTCTGTATAATGAATAAACTACCTTTTTATTCAACATGTTTAAGTCTCATCACTTGTTTCTTTGCATTTGCTGGTTTAGTTCATCCACTCTTGCTATCAGTAGCTAAACAGCCAGTTATTTAGGAAAGGAAGGATGCCTCTGTATTCAGTACCCCAGAACCCAAGGCAAGGACTGAAGTAGCCCAGTCATGTAGAGAAATGGCCCACTGGACCTTGAAATCATTATATCCAGGACCCTACTTTCTTTAAATTGGCTTGATACCCCCTCCCCAAAATATCTCATATCATATCTATCCTTTTCATTTTTTGTCTTTCAAAATGTATAGAGAAGCCAAGAACTAAGCTCTTCCCACTTGCCAAGAGAACTCTAATATTCCCACTGACTTTCCATTTGGAAAAAGGTGGCATATTAATGTTTTCCCAAATCACTGCTTGCTCATAGACCCAATGAAAAGAGGCAAGAAACAGAGAGCTATTATACTTAGGGTCAATCCAAATTGCGTTGAGCCTTAGTCAGTTTTAGCTATGGTTTGCTGAATAAGCACAAGAGTGGATTCAGGCAACCAGTTAAGCCAAAACCAAATAAATTAATTATGTCTCAGAGAAATAGGTGAACCCAGCTTTAATTTTAAGCATTAATTATACCTTGCTGTTTCTTTTTATGAAAAAATGAAAATATTGAAACAGTTTCTCTTCTCCCTCTCCCCCTTTCTTTCTCTCTTTCTCTTACAGCCTTCAGTCTGCAATATATCATTTAAAAGCTATAGGCAAGGATAGGAAAGCTTAGGTAGAAGAACCTGAGTTTCAAAAACACAGAGGCCCTTAAAACAATCTTAAAGTGATTTCCCTCTTGGCATTTTAATCAAACCTTCAGACCAAGGTTTGTGACAGAGGCTTCCCTAGTGAACAATATTCACCTACAGATTGACAGAAAGATCATGACCCTGCTTGTTGTAATGGGGACATGATTTGCACCCTTTTCTTTACCTTCTAGGTGGGCAGCAGAGCCTGAATGAATAGTAGGATCCAGCTATATGAGTGACCTGAGGACTATATGGTATTCGGTGGAAATGTCTATTCCTCTGTGGCCAGTGTGGCCGGCCAAGTTAGGTATAGAAATGGGATTGTGAGTATGTAGCAGTTATTTGGTCTTGTGTATTAAAAATCATCTTGCCTGCAAAATTCCACACATCTTCACTTACTCCTAATTGAAGAATAACCACAGTGAAGACTCACAAATAACACTGGATAATAACAATGTCGTCTTCGCACTGTCCCATGTAGAAAGAAAAAGGGCAAACAGCTCCAACTGGGTGCAAATTAATTAACAGATACAAATTTGACATTAGAAAGGGCAAGTGTCAGAATCTCGTTTCTCGTATCTCCTAATAAGGAATTTCAAGCAAAATAACAGCATGGAACTAAAATGCATTGGGAAGCCCGATTCTATTAATTAGGAGGATGATCAAGGAAATGGCTTTCTCTTCCACTGGTAACAGTCTCAGTAATGCTAAGATGACTGTCTCTATATATAAATATACTTGACCACCATCTACTTCTCCCTCCGCTCTCCATGTATTTATAAGGATAAATACCCATTACCACCAGAAATCATGCATTTAGTCCACAAAAGCTTATGTCACACATTTGTTAGTTATTAAGTTTCTATGTGATTTTTTTTCAAATTAGAAAGTACAACCTGACATGCCTTATTTTAATATACGACCAGTGAAAACACAGCACTAATTGTTAGAATTAATTATATAATATTCAGCACCCACTTGATCATTTAATCTGCAGAGAACCCCCATGCAACATTTTTGAGTACATGTTTGCAAGGTGAGGAAGTCACTTGAAAATAATTATTAGATGAGAGAGATTAATGGTATTTACTGTCAACAAAGCTGGGACCGTGTAATTCCCCCCCCCCCAACTTCCAGAGACAGGAGTCTCTTTGAAACAAAAGGTTTGAGGGAGATTTTGTGTCTAGATCTGTAAAAAATGGAATCAATGCCAGCAACAAATGGACTGAGCCTCCCATTTCTCTTTCCATTCTAACTTGGCTACAAGGTTAGCTAAGACTTCAGATTCAGTCCGAAACTTGGGGGTCCTCCTGGACTCACGACTCCTGCTCAAAGAGCAGGTGGCAGTCGTGGCCAGGAGGCCTTTGCACAGCTTCGGGTTGTGTGCCAGTTGCGCCCTTACCTGGATCGAGATGCCCTCTGAACAGTCACTCATGCCCTTTTCATCTCTCATATAGATTATTGCAACACACTCTACATGGGGCTACCCTTGAAGAGTATCCAGAAGCTTCAGCTGGTCCACAATGCGGCTGCATGGGTAGTTCTGGGTGCTATAAGATCAGCACATGTAACACCGCTGCTCCGCGAGCTGCATTGGGTACCAGTTTGCTTCCGGGTCCAATTCAAGGTGTTGGTCATCACCTTTAAAGCCCTACATGGCATGGGGCCAGGGTATCTGAGGGACCGTCTCATCCCGATCACATCTACCCGCCCCACCCGGTCATGCAGGGAGGACATGCTACAGACCCCGTCAATAAAATAATTTAATCTAGCAGGGTCCAGGAGGCGTGCCTTCTCTGCGATAGCACTCGCCCTATGGAATATCTTGCCCCCGGAGGTGAGGCGGGCGCCCTCGCTCCTGGCCTTCCAGAGGTCTTTAAAGACCTGGTTCTGCCGCCTTGCTTGGGACAAAGGAAGTAATAGTTCCTCATGGGGGTGGTTGGCTTAGTGGTGTCCTCCTTTTAAGATCTCACCATCATTTGGATTTTTCCTATTTATTATTGTATTGTATTGTAAGATTTATAGGTTCTTAGTTTTAATATTTTATTGTAAACCGCCCAGAGTCTACTTTTGTAGAGATGGGCAGTGATAAATTTGACTAATAAATAAATAAAATAAGACAACAGCCCATGGTGAAAGTATACCTATAAACGTATGTATGTCCTCTTCCTCTTTTTTTTTAAATTATTATTTTTATCTTGCTGGAACTCAACTCTTTGAGAGACTGGAAAGGCTTAAGAGACAAACATTTGAGAACCACTGGTTTACTACACGCTATGATAGCAACCCTATAAGTTTCCTTGTAGTAAGCCCCAGTGATTTCAAGGAGATTTCCTTCTGCATAATGTACTATGAAAAACCTTTATACTAAGATACACTGAATCAGCCAGTTTGTGTGTATAAACAGCTTCACTTATAAAAGTCACACAAATTATATTATGCAGCACTGCAATAATATTACACAAGTTAGTGCAGCTAATAAATAGAGAAGATCTGGATTTTAAAAAAGCAAGTTTATTATTATATTTCTATTAAAATGATTTGGGGGTAAGCCCTTTACTTGATCAATTGCCAAACAGCAAAACACACATTATTTATAATACATGACTGGAACTTTAATCTGCCTTTGTTTTATTTAGTTTCTTTTTTTTCTATTGAAAACTTACTTCTTGTATATGACTGGAATGAAAAGTTTTGTAATCACAACAGTATGGAGGATATTTTACAAGAACAGTTATTATTCTGCATCCTATGGCAAAGTTTGTTATATATGTAAAACATTTCATTGTATTATTTCTTCAGTGCAACTAAAATAAGAATTTTGCTGTGTTAGAGTCTGAAAATCTTGCCAAGAAAACTGTAGGGTATTGTCGAAGGCTTTCACGGCCGGAGTTCAATGGCTGTTGTGGGTCTTCCGGGCTGTGTGGCCGTGTTCTGGACGAGTTCATTCAACAATGAACCATCTGAATTGGGTCCTACAAGCGAATGGCTATTCCAAGAATGAAATAAAAAGAGCCATCAAACCAAGAAAACAACATCCAACTGAAGAAAAACAGCCCCCCACAAACAAAGTATTCCTGCCCTACATCAAAGGAGTCACTGACCGCATGGGAAAACCGATGGAAAAACACAACTTTCAAACAGTCTTCAGACCCACCAGAAAAATACAACAAATGCTAAAATCAGCAAAAGACAAAAGGGACCCCTGCACCGCTGCAGGAGTATACCGTATAGCATGCAGCTGCAGACAAGTATACATCGGAACCACAAAACGAAGCGTTCACACCAGGATAAAAGAACACAAAAGACACTGCACACCAGAACACGGCCACACAGCCCGGAAGACCCACAACAGCCATAAAACTGCAGGGACTTGTCCAGGCAGTCTCCGAGAATCGGTCACGACTTAACGGAAATATACACAGACACAGAGTCAGTTTTGGGAAAACATTAATGAATATGGGTGTGTGTACATACAAACACAAACACACAAAGCAGACATTGAGCTGTAAGATTCTGAAAAACTAAGGATTCATTTAACTTTTGTTTTGAGATGACTGTTTTTGCAAAAAAGCAAGGTTAGGTTGCTGTAATTTCACACTTTATTTCCAACATAGACACATATAACACGTAGCCTTAAAGGTCATGCTAAAATGTAATGTAGCAAAGATGGAACACTGGTTCTTTGAAACTGTACTGAGGGATTTTAGCTCAATTCTGGCTTACATTTGTAGCTTACTATTTAGCACAGAATTTACTGTTACTGAATGCTCACAACAAACCTCTTCCTAAGGCATAATGCCAACTTTACCAAAACCGTCTGTATACCAGAGAGGCACTAAAGACCAAGTCTCATGTTAGCTTTATCTAACAAATGAATAATGCCTTTAAAACCACAACTGGGGCAAACAGTAAATGAACCAGAATGGCATCATTTTAGATTCTCAGGTTTAGCTGAATTTGAGTTTTCTTGAATCAGACAGCTTTCTCCCATCTACTAAATTGTATAACCTTGCATAGCTAGAATTTGACATTGGATGGATACCTCTTAGCACAATTAAAAAAAAATGAGCACAAATCTCCAGGGAAAATAGGCTTTGGGTGAATAAGGACAGTCTATGACATTTTCAGTGTTACATAAATGAAATTAACAGTAGACATAACTATTTCAAAACAGTGAATGGTGAGGCCCTAGACAGAAGAAAATGTCTAATAATGATAAGTAATGGATTTGTGTGGCCATGCTGCTGGCATTTCAGATGCGCATTTGTTATAGAAGCAAGTTCAGGTCCCACAAGAATAAGATAAATGAGGCTTACTGACGCCACAAAGCTCTGAGGATCCCAAACCATGTATCTCATAATTGCTTTTTAGCACTGATTCAAACAAATCCTTTTGACAAAGTAGAGCTAATCCTTTTGCTCATCACACAAAAATAGTCTGTAAAATACGGAAGGAATGAGACTAAGCCCTTTAAATGATTTAGCCCCCCAAAGCATCAGGAAAAAGAATAAGACAAAATTGTGATGTCTAGCTAGGCCTATGAAGTTTATCATCACTGTGGAGTTATCATCACTCTCATTTCTAATTCACAAGTAAGCACTGTATACGTTTTGCTGATTTCAAATGCCAAACAGGGCAAGTCCAGTAGGAAATCCCAGGGAAGTCAACAAAATATCCTGGGGGAAGGAAAAGGGAAAACAGCTTCTGTATTACTGCCAAGAAAACTAGGTGGACATGTCCATGAAATCCCCGAGAATCAAAGGAGGTTTCATATACTTTTCACTCATGAGGAAACAGAATAAATCAGATTTTCTGACTCTTGTCATTTCTGCCTGATTCTTAAGCTGAGCACAGAGGACCATTTGGTGCCTCCTTCCCCTGCCAAATATACGATGGACTGGGTGGGGCAGTGGCAGTGGACAGCAATGAGCAATGGTACAGAAAGCAGTGCTACTCAAAATCATTTACATTTTGCCAGAAGGGCCAGAGAAAACGATATAATCATTTGTGAATTATCATTATCATTATGAATCCACGAAGTATGTGATCTTCAGCATTAACCAATTAAAATATGCCCCATGCTGATAATACAAGAGTGGATAAATTTATTTGCCTAGATAGTTAAATGTATATGAAAACATAGGGTAATTCTGATACAATCCTTTTAGTTATAACGGAATTGTGATTTCATGTCAAGATTTGCTCCTACCAAATTCAAGGTACGATGAGAAAACACAATGAAGCCGAGAAGAAACTAAAATAAATAATTGCCGAAGGGGAAAAAACAGAAATATGTGTTCCAGATAAGGAATTATGCATCATCATTCACTGTGACATATAAAGCAGGAGCTATGTCTAAGGTAATTGCTTATATTCCAAATATCACTCTTTTCTGGAAAAATGCCACAAGATAGGAATTTTTTTTTCTTAAAGCAGCTCGTGACCTGTCTCCACACAAATATGTAGAAGAAACCAAATTAGTTGTGCCATTAATCACTCTTTGGTTTTGGTAACAAAAGCTTTGAAACACACATACTGATTTCTACTGACTGACCTTCCTCATCACACACACACACACACACACACACACACACACACACACACACACACACCTAGCAGTGAGTTCCACCCTCTTTCCCTAGGCAACATGACACTTCGCTTGTCCACCTGATATTAGGGCTGTCAGCTTTGCTTGGGGAACTGTAAAATGCACCCTGAAGATTACAAGAAAAGCAGCTGCAGACAAGAACTCTGGGTGACATTCAGTGTCGTTTTCTGATCATGTTTTAACAAATACACAGTCACTGAATTAAACCAAAATGGATTTAAAATCAAGCCAAACAAAACAGTAACAACAGTGAATGCTCCTAAACCAGGATAGGCCACCCAATTACTTGGAAGGAGAAGTCAGTGGCCACAGTCGGCAAGGAAATGATGCAAACTTGGTGGGATGCATCATGAACAAGGAGGGAGACCAGACATTTTTTAAGAAGATGGGGATTGCAGGTTTTTTTGTTTTTACTTCATAATGCTTGTTTTTAGTTTGCATTACAGCTTTCATATGCCCCCAACACAGAATGCTATGAAATCAGCATTCGGAAGGAGTCCTGTGGGCTACAAAAAAGAAAACTGTGTTCCACCAGCTGCCCACCAGCTGCTTTTGGAGCCTCACCGAATACCCTCTGTTCTGTTGTCAAGAGTATCTTTTATTGCTGGATTTCTATACTAAGAAACTTTGCCTTAGTATGCTAAGTTTAGCTTTGCAAACTTAAGGCGGTACTCCTGAGTGGGGCTGGGCAGTGCTTCAGATTCAATCCCCAATGGGTCTCCAAAAGTGCATTTTATTGTGGCAATTGTTGTCTGCTGAGTTTTGGTCCATGCATATAGATATCTTTGTTTTTAAGTTTATTGTATTTTATTGCTAGGTGCCTAGAGTTGCATGTTGCTTGGGCACCTATATAAATTTATCAAATGAATTTTGATTTTGAAGGGAACATGCACAGGTGTGAATGTAGTATTTGTCTGCAGCGCCTTCAAGCAGCTGCATCTTTTCCCCACAATCATGTGGCTGCTGCATCCAGAGCACATTTACAAGAGAGTGAACCTTTCTGAAATCAATCAGACTTACTATTTCTCAGCCTAATTTCAAAATCCTTTTGCAAGGGACCTTGGCAGGAGTGATCGGTCCTTCCCTCAGCATGTATGGGGATGAGAGAGAGAGAAAAAGAGAAGAGGATGTCAGAAAGAAAAAAAAAGAAAGGTGTCAAAGAGAGAGAATAGATTGCACCCATTGCATGCTTCAGCCCCTCCCATCAATAGATGACCATCAAGAACCAAGAGGATGTGGGCTGATGTGCAGAAGGAAAGAGCACCGTTATGTACCAGACAACGTTTCTTTATAAGTACCACTCTGGAGTACCAACTGAGCTCTCACCAGCCCAGTTTTATACACATTAAAAATGCACCTTACTCAGTCAGTTTCAACATAATTTTATCATTTAAAATGTGCTATGAGGATGTTGTTTTTAAAGCAGTTTTTCCACTAATCTCTTAATTGTGGAGCCTACTGTAAAAAGCCCTTTTTGTATGAATGCAAAGGATTAGGTTTAAATAGAAGAGAATATACGTGGCTTAGGGTTGAACTGTGGAGTCCTTGGTGCTCTCTGAGCTTGGTTGTTTGCTTGCAGACGTTTCATTACCTGACTAGGTAACACCATCAGTGCACATCAGTGTTTCGGGTAACGAAACGTCTGCAAACAAATAACCAAGCTCAGAGAGCACCAAGGACTCCATGGATTAGCTTTAACCCTTTTAAAAGCCTAACACGCCGAACAAGGTGTGCAGGATATGCTTGATTTTCCTGTTAGACAGGGTTTTGAGGTATATATCCCATCAATATGGAAGAGAAGGAGCTAATCTGAAACTCAGAGGTTAGCTCTACTGAGCATGACATTAAGGTTAATTTCATTGGCTGTCTTATGGAAAAAGACATGCAAATATGTTTTGCAGTAACACTTCATGGGAAAACAAAGTTAACACCCACATCATAAAATGTAACTGCAGCACTGGAAAGTCCACAGCAACCACAATCCTGACTGTTGTCTAGAAGAAAAAAGAAACATTCTGTGGCAAATAACACTACTTCTTTGTTCAAAGGTATGAGGTTTTTCCCCCTTGTGACAGGGAGGATAAATAAATACAGCAAGTATGATGAATGACTATCATATGCTAAATAGCAGAAAACGTTAGTTTTCTTATTAAGGGAGAAAAAACAGAATCTCTCAGGCCTAGCTTTAACACCATTTCTGATAGATAGCAGCTATATTTCAAAATACTCACTTTGACAGCTGTGTACTTTAAATTGCTTTATTTCTCTTTAAGTTTCTTTTTTATTTCCAGAAGAGAAAGAAAACAAACAAAGCCCTGACTTACAGTGGTGGAAGTACATTGAAAGCAAGGCTTTTTCAAACCCCCAAGAAAAAGTAGGATATTCTAGCAGAAAAAATAGAAGCCTCAATCAAACTGTAATTTAAATCATATTTATATTAAATGCAACAAGATTTAATGAGAACCTTTAAATAAGGTTCTTTATTTTTTAAAAGCGAAGTCCATCTGCTTTCTTTTAATACCCTTCTTTAGTTCTAGACAAAATAGTATTTCATGTAGTGTTGTAAGACTTAAATGATGTACTGGGACCCAAATCAACTTCAACACATACAATGATCAGTGGCATCCGGGTGGGGGAGACGGTTTAAATAAATTTAAAAAAAAAAACCAAGATGATGGCCACAATTTCATGATTAAGGCTCCACCCCTTTCACATGTGCAGTTTGTGATTGTGATTGCCATCTTGATTTTTTCTTTTTTTATTACCCATGGAAACACCCTATCTGGGGGTTCAGACTGATGGGCATTATATTCCAACAACAACTGGATATCCACAGATCTCTTCCCCTGAAGTGTTATAAAATGGATGCTGAATCACAGATACTCTTGTCATGATGAATGTATGGTTTTTTTCAAAGCAAAGATAGAACAGCACAAGGTAACCAATGGAGCTCGCGCCACAGAGGTGTCACATGTGCCGATCTTGGGGCACCCATAACTGCGCGCGCAGCTGCATTCTGAACCAGTTGAAGCTTCCGGATACTCTTCAAGGGTAGCCCCATGTAGAGTGCATTGCAATAGTCTATATGGGAGATGACCAGGGCATGAGTGACTGTACGGAGGGCATCTCGGTCCAGGAAAGGGCGTAGCTGGCGTACAACTCGAAGTTGCACAAATGCCCTTCTGGCCACGACTGCCACCTGCTCTTTGAGCAGGAGTCGTGAGTCCAGAAGGACCCCCAGGTTCCGCACTGAGTCTGAACGGGGTAGTGCCACCCCGTCCAGATCTAATGATGACAACTCCCTGGATCTCAAGACGCCATCAATCCACAGCCACTCCGTCTTACCAGGGTTCAGCTGAAACCTGTTGTTCCCCATCCAGGCCCCTACAGCCTTCAGACACTGAGAAAGGGTAGCCACTGCATCACTTAACTCACCCGGGACGGAGATATATAATTGAGTATCATCAGCATATTGATGATACCTCATCCCGTGTTGGCGGATGATCTCACCCAGTGGTTTCATGTAGATATTAAATAGGAGAGGGGGGAGAACCGAACCCTGCGGCACCCCACAAAGTAGGGGCCGAGGGTCGGACCTCTCATCTCCTATTACCACCGATTGGCATCGGTCTCGGAGAAAGGAGGTGAACCAGCGCAAAACTACGCCACCCACCCCCAGCTCCCCGAGCCGCCCCAAAAGGATACCATGGTCGATGGTATCGAAAGCCGCTGAGAGGTCAAGAAGAGCCAGGATGGATGGACTGCCTCCATCCCGCTCCTGCCAGAGATCATCTGTAAGTGCGACCAATGCAGTTTCCACCCCATATCCCGGCCTGAACCCTGACTGAAAGGGGTCTAGATAATCCGTATCATCCAGAATCCTCTGGAGCTGCAATGCCACCACTTTCTCAACCACCTTCCCCAAAAAGGGGAGGTGGGAGACAGGACGAAAATTGTCCAACACTGTAGGCGTTATGCCAGCCACATGACCGCGGAAGCGTCTTCGGACAACGCTGGCTCTTCGGCTAGCAAACGGAGATGAGCACCGGCCCCAAAGAGTCGGACACGACTGCACAACTGTGCGGGGGGAACCTTTACTTAATGGCATTATTTGTGACTGAGAAAAAGAGTAATTGGGTCAAACAATTTAAGAACCATTGGTTTAAAGGATGGTGGACTATTTATACCATTTTGATAGTGCTATCCCACAAAGTAGTTATGGGGAAAATAAACTGAGGAAGGAAATGAGATGTATTCTGCCCAGAGATTCTGGAGACAAGGCAGGATATAAATGTAATGAATAAAAATAAAATACAGCTATTAAGATTGTTCCTCATATATTTTAAAACCCTTCCATTCTCTCTTATTAGAAATTGGAAGCTACACAGAAAATGTTGGAGGATCACATGCAAAGTCTTGAGGCCTCAATTATGCTAAGAGAAATCCCAGATCTCCAGGACTCAAGCTTATAGTTAGAAAATAGCAATTGCTATTTTTCTTTGAATGAGTTATGAGGAAGACATGCTAGTAATAAATCAAACTTTCATGGAATGCACATGCAAGTATCTCTGCTGTTGATAATTGTAATGAAGAGAAATTTAAGAACTATTTCAATCACTAGCTAAAGGTAAATATATTTTTTCCTGTATTAAGAATTGTCACACTTGAATTACTTGATGAATGACTTTATGTAAACTAAACTTTAAGATCAGCGGTAGACCTGTAATTCTTTTGAAGTGAGCAGCTAATGAAACTCTAGTACAGAGCTTTCCAAACTTTTCATGTTGGTGACACACTTTTTTGACATGCATCATTTCGCGACACACTCTTACAGCAGGGCTCAAGGCAGGCACTACGACCTGCGTGGAATCACAGCAGGTTTGGAGGCAGCAAGGCACAAGGCAGGCACAAGGCAGGCACTAGGACCTGCGTGGAATCCTGGCAGGGCAGGTTTGGAGGCAGCAAGGCACAAGGCAGGCACTAGGACCTGCACGGAATCCTGGCAGGATTCGGAGGCGGCAGCAGCCGCGACACACCCAGACACTGCAGCCGACACACTAACGTGTCCCGACACACAGTTTGGAAAGCTCTGCTCTAGTACATTTATGTATGTGAACACACAGCACATTATTCCTCTTTCTCAACACACTCACTTAGTGCGGCAGCAAACTCTTAACTAACAATGCTGGAATCAGTGTCCTTCTTTAAGAAATCAGTTCAAGTAAGCAAACAACAAGGATAAAAATTTCAATTTCTACAGCACCATTGCATTGTTCTGGTACCTGTAAAGTAGCTTTGCCTTCAACTGTATCCTGCTACAATGTTCTGCTGACCATCAGAGACCATCTCTCATTCTGTTCCAATCCAGTCTCCTTTTCCTCTTTATTAGAGCAAGACAGAGCAACCAAACCTATCACCTCCCAAACCTGATACTGATTTTGCCTTCTTTTGGCAAAAGCTATCCAACAAGCTCACTTGGATACGAGCTGTGACTATGTTTGAAGCACATCACCTCAACTATTCTTTCCGCAGAAGTATGTCACATGCACAGCTCTAACTTACATACAGTTTCATGGCTTTAACAATGTAAAAGTTGACCCAGCTCTAGTTATATAACTGAAGTTGTTATATCTATAATTTTTAAAAGTCAGAACAAACTTTACTAAAGTTTCAGAGCACTAATTCTTGCTACCCTTTGTTAGGCCCTTGCTGGAAGAACAAGAATGACACTTACTGCAAACAGCATTTCCTTCCGAAAGGTTTACCAGGTTGAGGAGCTGAGGAACTTAGCAAAACTCACTCCTCAGCATTTTGTGTTCATAGTAGGGCCAACGAAAGCTCAGAGCAATGATGGACGAGAATAGAGAAGGCCTCCTTTGGAAGCTGCCAATGTTGCATTAAGGAAAGCTAAGGATTTACAGTATTTACATTGTTTTAGTTAAGCTTGCACTAGCTATCCATCACAAAACCCTCCATGCTTTTAACACGATGCCCTTTCTTGTCATCTGTCCATCCCTCCTTGAGTCAACAGACCAGAACTAAAGTGTTGAGCTAGCAAAGAGCAAGAACATTTTCCTTACCCCAGCTCTACCTTCTCAGTGAGTAAAATACACATGGTTTAAATGAGGAGTACCTAACATTTAAAATGCTTTACAAAACAAATCAACAAGGCCAATTTTTCCAGAACAGGGGTCATATGAGTTTACCAATTCACATTCCTAATAGCCATTAGTATATACCTGTTTATTGATTTTTATAGAACCATTTTATGCAGCTTTTAAATTCTGTAATCAGAATCAAGTAGATGACAGAATGGTTGAACATACCTGAATAAGAGAAACGTTTTGTAGACTAAGTCTGAAGAGGTAGTTCCTGTGTGAGCAAGCAGATGAAATTAGAGAAGGTTTAGTTATACAAAATATTTTATCTGAGTAAACAAACAGAAACATTATACCACCATAAAGAATGCACAGCAATTTTCTATAGGTACTGAACCAAACCTGAAGGATCAAACAATTCCAAGCTAACACTGCTCTACATTTGTTGGTTTCTAAATGAACTCTGTAACACAAACAAAACTCTGAAATCCTGTTGCTATACAAATTAAAATCCTTTCTATAAACTAAAAGTTTATAGAACTAAAAGTTATCACTATATACAGAGAATGAGTTTTGCTCCCTCCAAATACAGCAATCCTGGAAGCTCTGATTTCTTAAGGAATACCCCAATTCCATACTTCAGTAAGGAATTGTGAACCCAAGAAACACTGATCGAACTCAGGGTTCCCCAAAGTGGTCAATATTGACCCCCAAGGGTGGATGGGATTATCCATTATTACTATTATTGTAATATTTATTAAATTATTTTCATATAATTTTGGGGGGGATCTGAAACTTCATGAAGGGGTCAAGAGCTGAAGAGTTTGGGGATCCCTGATCTAACCAGTCTACCAAGAAACACAAAATACAGTATCTCCATATCGCATCATAAAGACAGTACTCAAATATCAGAAAAATTAGGGGGGGTAAGAAACAAAAGACACACAGCATTCTTTATGTCAAGTACACACAGATGGTCAAGATATGAAGTCCACTCTATTCCCTAATAAAGTAAATACTAATGACTTGTCATATAGAGACAGCTGCTACAGGATGTGATTTAAAATGACTCCAAATATTAAGCCTCTTCCATCCATACAAACCACACTACATGTGTGATGTGGAAGATCCACAATTAGGTGTCCTTAAGTCTTTAAAAAAAAACTAGAGCAGACAAGGATGTGAAAAATTTGAATCAGGACTGCAATGCTGCAGAAGAGAGTCAACCTTTTCAACACCATCAATTACTTCACCACCCAGAGCAGTGTTTCTCAACCTTGGCAAATGCTATCTTCAAAAGCTGATATTTGGTGTGAAGGACAGCCTTGGGACTAAGAACACCCTCTGGGTCAGTGTTTCTCAATGTTGGCAACTTTAAGAAGTGTGGACTTCAATTCTAGTCCACACATCTTAAAGTTGCCAGGGTTGAGAAACACTGACCCAGAGGGTGCTCTTATTCCCAAGGCTGTCCTTCATACCAAGTATCAGCTTTTGGAGATAGCATTTAGATGGAAGCCATAGCACAGGAGAACAGGGTTAAAATGTCTCTACTGCAGATCTGAATCCAATCATTCCTATTACTAAGCCCAAGATGATAGGAAATCCTATCACAAACTGCTTGTTCCACATATTGCTTAATTCTCAGATAATTAACATTTTCTCTGTCTCCCTCTTCCTGATCTTCTTTTCCCCTTTTGTCTTTCAGTAAGCCAAGAAAACTCTACTTAAGCAAGTGCTGAATACTGTTTTACAAAAGAGCATGGCTTTGATTTATGAATCCAACTCTCACTCTTTGGATTTCAAGTTCTGAACATATTACTTGCATTTAAATTGCATCTGGGCATGCAGTCAACCCGTCCTGCAAAGCTCTCTCCAACTGCTGCATCACATAATTAATACACCTTTTTTGTGCACTGCATATTTAAAATATCACAGTTGTCTGCTTTTGTAATTTGAATGTCTAGGGACTTGGCTTCTTCTGAATGTACCATATAGAGCCAGTCTAGGTTAATGATTAAAGTGCTGGTCAAGGATTTAAATCCACACTCATGGATGGAGCCTATTGGCTGACTTTGGCCCACTGACCTATTGCAGTGGAATTTTCAAAAAACATTTTAAAAATGCTAAAACTGTGTGGGTTTGGGCTGGCTCGTTCAATTTTGTTATGTTTGCACTCTGTGAATGGTCATGTGTCCTGCTGATACTGTTTACAGTATAATTTCTGGACAAAACCTGATTTTTCTCTGTTGAGCTTTTTCCTTCTGTGCTTTAAGAGCTTCAGGAGATAAAAAGGCTGAGCTATGGGTGTGTGCATGTTTGACTGCTCTTATTTTTTTAGTTTGAATATAAATTAAGGCAGGATTTATTTTCTAACTGAGTCTGGAGTAGCAGTGCTATATTGTTTCATTTGCTTTTTGGAGTAATCTATTTATTCCTGCAAGGATCAATCAACAGCTGATCTCAGCCTTTATGTCCTGTTGTAACACAATGAAAGCAGAACCTATCAAGCAGAATGATTTTATTCAAAGCTCAAAACAACTCTTTTTTTGTTTTGTTTCTTGGATTCTCAGAGTTTGGTCTAGTGGTTAAGGCAACGGGCTAGAAACCAGGAGTCTGTGAGTTCTAGTCCCACCTTAGGCATGAAAGCCGGCTGGGTGACCTTGGGCCAGTTACTCCCTCTCAGCCCAACTCACCTCACAGGGTTGTTGTTCTGGGGAAAATAGGATGAGGAAGGAGTAATATAGTAGGTATGTTCTCTGCCTTGAGTTATTTATAAAAAAAATAATAAAGGTGGGAAATAAAATAATAAAATAAAATAAAATAAAATAAAATAAAATAAAATAAAATAAAATAAAATAAAATAAAATAAAATAAAATAAAATAAATAAAATAAATAAAATAAAATATAAAAAAATATAAAATAAAATAAAATAAAAAAATAAAATAAAATAAAATAAAATAATAAAATAAAATAAAATAAAATAAAATATAAAATAAAATAAAATAAAATAAAATAAAATATAAAATAAAATAAAATAAACCATGTTCTCCAGCAAAGGAGATCATTACCTTGTCGTGGTGCTGGAGCTTGAGCACCTCAATGACGCCATGAGCTAAACAATGAAGGGACACCCAAGATGGGAAGGTCATGGCAGAGAGGTCACACTAAATATGATCCCTGGGGAAAGTAACAGCAACCCACCCCAGTATTCTTGCCATGAAAACTAAATAGATTGGTACAACCAGAGATATGTCGGTATACCATCGGAAGATGGGACTCCCAGGTTGGAAGATGGTCAAAATGCTACTGGGGAGGAACAGAGGATAAGTTCAACTAGACCCAGATGTGATGACGCAGCTAGCTCAAAGCCAAAAGGATGGCTAGCGGCCGATGGTGCTGGTGGTGAACGACGAATCCGATGTTCTAAAGATCAACACACCATAGGAACCTGAAATGTAAGAACTATGAGCCAGGGCAAATTGGATGTGGTTATTGGGGAGATGTCAAGATTAAATATAGACATTTTGGGTGTCAGTGAACTGAAATGGACTGGAATGGGCCGCTTCACATCAGATGACTACTACTGTGGACAAGAGGACCACAGAAAAAATAGAATACCCTTCATAATTAATAATAAAGTGGGTAAAGCAGTGCTTGGATACAATCCAAAAAATGATAGAATGATCTCAATTCGAATTCAGGGTAAGCCATTTAACATCACAGTGATCCAAAAATACGCCCCAACCACAAATGCTGAAGAAGCAAAAGTAGATCAATTCTATGAGGATCTGCAGCACCTACTGGATAATACACCAAAAAGAGATGTTATTTTCATTACAGGAGACTGGAATGCTAACGTGGGTAGTCAAACGACACCTGGAATTACAGGCAAGCATGGTCTGGGAGAACAAAATGAAGCGGGACATAGGCTGATAGAATTTTGCCAAGACAACTCACTGTGCATAACAAACACTCTCTTCCAGCAACCTAAAAGACGACTTTATACATGGACTTCACCAGATGGTCGACACCGAAATCAGATTGACTACATCCTTTGTAGCCAAAGGTGGCGGACATCTATACAGTCGGTAAAAACAAGACCTGGAGCTGACTGTAGTTCAGATCACGAACTTCTTATTGCACAATTTAGAATCAGACTAAAGAGAATAGGGAAGACCCACAGATAAGTTAGATATGAGCTCACTAACATTCCTAATGAATATGCAGTGGAGGTGAAGAATAGATTTAAGGGACTAGATTTAGTAGATAGGGTCCCGGAAGAACTATGGACAGAAGTTCGCAACATTGTTCAGGAGGCGGCAACAACAAATGTCCCAAAGAAAAAGAAAACCAAGAAGGCAAGATGGCTGTCTGCTGAGACATTGGAAGTAGCCCAAGAAAGAAGGAAAGCAAAAGGCAACAGTTATAGGGGGAGATATGCCCAATTAAATGCAAAATTCCAGAGGTTAGCCAGAAGAGATAAGGAATTATTTTTAAACAAGCAATGTGCGGAAGTGGAAGAAGATAACAGAATAGGAAGGACAAGAGACCTCTTCCAGAAAATTAGAAACATTGGAGGTAAATTCCAGGCAAAAATGGGTATGATCAAAAACAAAGATGGCAAGGATCTAACAGAAGCAGAAGAGATCAAGAAAAGTTGGCAAGAATATACGGAAGACCTTTATAGGAGGGATAATAATATCGGGGATAGCTTTGACGATGTGGTCAGTGAGTTAGAGCCAGACATCCTGAAGAGTGAGGTTGAATGGGCCTTAAGCAGCATTGCTAATAACAAGGCAGCAAGAGACGACGGTATCCCAGCTGGACTGTTTAAAATCTTGCATGATGATGCTGTCAAGGTGATGCATGCCATATGCCAGCAAATTTGGAAAACACAAGAATGGCCATCAGATTGGAAAACATCAACTTATATCCCTGTACCAAAAAAGGGAAACACTAAAGAATGTTCAAACTATCGAATAGTGGCACTTATTTCACATGCCAGTAAGGTAATGCTCAAGATCTTGCAAGGTAGACTCCAGCAATTCATGGAGTGAGAATTGCCAGATGTACAAGCTAGGTTTAGAAAAGGCAGAGGAACTAGAGACCAAATTTCCAATATCCACTGGATAATGGAGAAAGCCAGGGAGTTCCAGAAAAACATCTATTTCTGTTTTATTGACTATTCTAAAGCCTTTGACTGTGTGGATCATAACAAATTGTGGCAAGTTCTTGGTGGTATGGGGATACCAAGTCATCTTGTCTGCCTCCTGAGGAATCTGTATAACGACCAAGTAGCAACGGTAAGAACAGATCACGGAACAACAGACTGGTTTAGGATTGGGAAAGGAGTACGGCAGGGTTGTATACTCTCACCCTACCTATTCAACCTGTACACAGAACACATCATGCGACGTGCTGGGCTTGATGAATCCAAGGCTGGAGTTAAAATCTCTGGAAGAAACATTAACAATCTCAGATATGCAGATGATACCACCAGATGGCTGAAAGTGAGGAGGAGCTGAGGAGCCTTATGATGAAGGTGAAAGAAGAAAGTGCAAAAGCTGGGTTGCAGTTAAACCTCAAAAAAACCAAGATTATGGCAACCAGCTTGATTGATAACTGGCAAATAGAGGGAGAAAACGTGGAGGCAGTGACAGACTTTGTATTTCTAGGCGCAAAGATTACTGCAGACGCTGACTGCAGCCTGGAAATCAGAAGACATCTACTTCTTGGGAGGACAGCAATGATAAATCTTGATAAAATAGTTAAGAGCAGAGACATCACACTGACAACAAAGGTCCACATACTTAAAGCAATGGTATTCCCGGTAGTAACCTATGGCTGTGAGAGCTGGACCATAAGGAAGTCTGAGTGAAGGAAGATAGATGCTTTTGAACTGTGGTGCTGGAGGAAAAATCTGAGAGTGCTTTGAACTTCAAGAAGATCAAACCAGTCCATACTCCAGGAAATTTCTCAACCTTGGCAACTTTAAGACGTGTGGACTTCAACTCCCAGAATTCCCCAGCCAGCATATGCTAAGTCTAAGTTATATTTTCATTATTATTCAGTATATATTCTCTTCTTTTTATGTGAAATATAGGACCCTATTTTGGTTAACTTACTATACCTTTAGCTTTGAGCTTTAATTCCAATTCATCCATGCATTTTCCATGCACCCATGTCTTGCTATTGCAAAAATACTGGGAAATGTGACCATTTGTAAGCCTCAGGTCCCAGTTCACTCTGAGAAGGGCAACAAGAGGTTCAGCAGCTTTGCCTCACTATTCTCTTGTTAAAAATGCTATTTAAATGCATTGGTTTTGGATAACTCATAAGAAGAATTCGGCACTAGCAACAGCCAGCCTTCTAGAAACATTGTATATTTTGACTGAATAAACAATTTCAATATTTAAGCTAATTCTTCCATGGCTATGGGATGGAAATAGGCAGCAGAAGTAATAAAAAAAATCAGTATGGAATACTCTAGCATATTAGCTATAGGAAATAAATGCAGCCAATTTTTCTGAAAGAGATAGAGAACACATTGGCATCGACATATATGTATCTTCAGATCTAAACATTATAGTGATCCTTCACTCAATTTGTAGGGAAATGTGTGTTCATGTTTCCATGGGACTGATGCAAAAACCTATGCAAACAACACACACACACACACACACACACACACACACACCATGCCATCCAGTGCTATCTAAAATCCAGATACAAGTTAAAGAAAACCATGTGTAATGCTTCTTAATGCATGCGCCAAAACTATCTATATTTATAGGGTTATTGCTGGAATTCTACCTTTTTAAAATTTGAGATGAAAATTGTATCACCTATGATACCTTATGCAGAATGTCATTTTGTGTATTAATTTTAGGGATGCCATTACATTTCATAATTGACTCATCTGGGACCTTCCATACATATTGGAAACCTGCAGTATTTTATTTATTTTAATATACGGTTATTTATATGCTCCTTCATCAGGATGTTCTTAGTGGCTTAGATCTGTAAAACATTCAATAAAACCATAAACTGGTACATAAGATCATAGCAGCCAGAAGAATCAATCCCCAAATGATTGCCTCCAACAGCTTTGCATCCTCCCTTCTGAAGGCTCTATGGGAAAGCCTCACTGTGAAACTTCAGGTGTGCACTCATAGAACAGATACTACCCAATTGCATATCTGACAAAGCTGTGATTCTGAGTGTATTATCAACTGTATTATGGTCATAAGACTTGTGTCAACGTTAATACAATGAAGTTATGCTCCTGAACACAAAAATACCTAATGTAGTTTATTGATTCTAAGAGAAGGCAGTAGTCTCATTCACATCCAGCTACAACGTTCAGGGAATTAAATCAGATTATCCTACTCTAGTATATCTAGTTTTAACATTTGCTCTATAGACTCACTGTACTTCCTTCAAAATCCTGTTTCTATCAAGCCAATCCATCTCACCCTGCCAAATACATTTATTTTGTCCAGGTACAGCCATTTCAGTAAAAAATTGGTTTCAGTTCTTCTTTCTGTTCCCTAAACTGTATACCTCTGGCCCTGTTTGCTGCCAGAGGCTGCGTGGAGAAAGGGGGAAAAGCCTCTGGAGTTGAGGCCTAGCACATGGCCTCTCCATGGAAGGAGCTAAGGCATGTGAGTCCTACCCCATCAGTGGAAGAATCAGAGAAAGAGAAGAGGAAGTGGGAGGAGCAACAAGCAGCTTCTTCTAGCACAGAGTTTGCCTCCTAGAGTAATCACCAATATCCCAACGAGGCATGCTTGATTTGCCAGATTCCAACAGTTATTACTTGTGTTTTGGCATCCATATAGCTCACCAGGGCTGGATAAAGCAGCATATATACCCATATTTTATTCCTCAAAAAGAACATATCAAAGATTTTAAGGAAATATTCATGAATTATGTTTTTGGGGTCTCTGGAAGAAGTCAAGGAGAGCTATGAATATGACTAGTCCATTCTTATGGGTGGGAATTGTAGGTAAATAGTTGGATCATAATTAACTTTGACACCAAGTAACAAAGCTGCAAATGCTTCCAGATGATGATTACTCATTCTTCCAAAAGCTCAATTTATCATGAGGCTTCTCTGAATTAAACAGCAGTGCAAATCTCATAGACAAATATAATTTCTCTTTCATTCAGTTTTGGCTGTCTCATGAAAGACTAAGTGCTTGCTGTGCCTAACACCATAAGGAAGCATGACCTGAGATATTAACAGATTAAGACATTTATGCATGTGTCTATGAAGGTTCTCAGTCATCCAGGTGGAATTGTCTGTAGCTTGAATCATGTCAACTGGATTTCTATTTTCTTAGTGGAAACGTTTCGCTCCTTATCCAAGGAGCTTCTTCAGTCTGAGCAAAGTTGGTAAGGGAATCCTAAATATGTTTCTAGGTAGCTGTGTGACCTTACACCTGGGGGCATGGTTATATTGAGATGTTATTTTAAGTCCTTTTATTATCTAAAGGAGGATCGTTAAGATCACCATGCTGCTGTTGAGCTTGTGAAATGGTCTTAATCTTCCTAGGCACAGAAGACAGAGCCGGCCCGTTGGGTTGTTGCTTTGGTAATGGAGCACTTGGTTAGTGTGGGTAGAGAGACCAACACCTCCACCAACACAAGCAGGACAAGTCATGGTATATAAACAGAGAGCAACTCCCACTCCCTTTTTGCACTGAAGATGTTGCCTAGTCTAGCAATGAAACGTCTGCAAGAAAACAACAAAGCTCAGAGAGCACCAAGGACTCCACACTTCCTGGAATGCCTATGAGATCATGCCTGGAAGCCATGCCAGAAGAGGCAGTTTGTATTGTGGAGCTCCATACTGTGGCAAGAACAAAAAGCCTTATTTATTCTTGCAGCAGTGTGGGGCTCTCCAACACAAGTTTCAATTCTGGATAGTGCTTCCTGAAATGCCAATATGGAGACATTGCTGTGAAGAGCCCAGCATTGCTATAATATGCATTTCAAAAGGAAGAAAACACCCTACTGCAACTAGCAGAAGATCTACTTAAATTTTTAGAGAGCCACATATTTTTAGCACACACACTAGTAAATAACTACAGGTTAACTCTGCAAAATGGGTCTATATGCACTTCAGAAATTTCAGCTTATGCAGAATTGAAGAATGAATCTGATCTCAAGAGTAGCTCAGAAGGATAATTTGTGACAGTGAAACATGTGCTGTTTGGTGCTGAGTGTACTTAGGAACATTGTGGGATGATGAGCCTTATTTATTTATTTTCCATTCAATCATGTCCGATTCTCGGAGACTGCCTGGACAAGTCCCTGCAGTTTTCTTGGCAAGATTTCAGAAGTAGTTTGCCATTGCCTCCTTCCTAGGGCTGAGAGAAAATGACTAGCCCAAGGTCACCTAGCTGGCTTTGTGCCTAAGGTGGGACTAGAACTCTCAGTCTCCTGGTTTCTAGCCCGGTGCCTTAACCACTACACCAAACTGGGTCTCATTTATTTATTTAAAGGTAAAGGTTCCCCCCGCACAGTTGTGCAGTCGTGTCCGACTCTAGGGGCCGGTGCTCATCTCCATTTGTTAGCCGAAGAGCCAGCGTTGTCCGAAGACGCTTCCACGGTCATGTGGCCGCATGACGTGCGCAGAACGCTGTTACCTACCCACCAAAGTGGTACCTATTCATCTACTTGCATTTGCATGCTTTCGAATTGCTAGGTTGGCAAGAGCTGGGGCGAGTGCGGGAGCTCACTCCGCACGCAGGGCTAGGGATTCGAACCTCTGAACTTGTGATCTTCCGACTGACAAGCCTGGCGTCTTACCCGCTGAGCCACCATGCCCCTTCATTTATTTATTTCAGCATTTCTAAACTATCTCAAAAGCAGTTGTAACAATTTGTTTACAAACAAAATTTGAAGACCTATAAAAAGTTAGTTCTATATGATATGCATTGCTTATTCATTAAAGTTAGCCTTTAGTTAACATCAGCTTCATCAGAGAAGACTTTGGTGTGGTCCTTCTCATAAGCTGTTGAGCACTCAAATGGCTCACCTCCTTAAATACGGGAATTAACAATTTTGTTGACCTTTAAGAAGGCCTTCCAAACCTAGTTCCACTGAAGTTTTTAAATACAGGATAATTGCTTTTAATTGTTTTATTTCTATGTTTTGTAAACTGCTTTTGAGATAGTTGGCTGTCCTCTTACCCATTGTTCTTGAACCATCTAGCATCACAGCTGATACCTTCTGCTGCTCTTTCCAAAGAAATGAGAAATCTTTTCTCTTAGACTTAGATTTTCATACCATGTTTTGTTTCAGCCACCGTACAGACACACAATTTCTTACATATATCCCCACTTCTTAAGCATTTTATGTTCCTGATCATCCAATCTGAGGATGTTCAGTAAAACTACCATCTCTTTTATCTGTTCTTCACTCAGATGAGGTTCCAATGACTCGCAAGTGTTTTATGACAAATGTTCAGGAAACTGCCTCTATAAAGCTGTGTGCTTGGGTCATAAATTCCTTACAGTGTTTTTTTCCAGGCTATTCTTGTCTGAACAAGATCTAGCACATTCAGCACAATTCATAAACATCAGAAATAAAGGAAAAACAGCATAGTATGTGTGATCCTTATCTTAAGTTCTTTATCAAAAGGCATCTATGTGATTTATGCAGTAGGTATCCAGCAGATACTGTACCTACTGTACAGCATTCAGTATATCTCATCTCTGAACAAGGTGGTAACATCTCATTGCTACCCTTTAACTGCCATTTCCTTGCTCTTTGGAAATGCTGTCCTTTCAGACAAACAAGGAGTTAAATGCTGTATCTAAACTCTCGAAGTTGACAGAAAAAAGTCTATCTGGTCACTTTTCAGAGTGAGAAATAGCCTCAAAGGAACCTGAAAATGATGAAGCAAACTAAAAGGTAAAAGCCTAAAATCAGGGATGGAGCATTCAGTTATTGAACTTCTTGAGTGGCTCAGTGGCATTCTACAGCTCTCTCAATTCACAAATAAGTTTTGACAAGCCAAAAAAAGTTAGCAATAAACCGAAATGTGAAGAGTGGATATTCAACCTTTTTTGTGGACAACATTTTTACAAGAGGAGGACTGCATAATCTAATAGGCATGGAACAGACTTAAGAGCCAAGAAGTAACCTATTCATATCTTAAAAAACTCTCACATATCCTTGGATTTTATCACCTACAGTATAATATGAAGATTGGCTATTTCAGAGAGCTGTTTTAAGTGTTACTATAATAATATCTCAGGCATTTTGAGTTACAGAAATACTAAGAATTTATGAATGTGTAATTTAAGTCTTAAATGCTGTCAGGATATAAATGCCACTTATGAATAAACTAGGGCCTACTAATTTTATGATGGCATTATTAGTAACCATAGGCTATGTAAAAGTTATGGGGAGGGGGACATAATACTTGCCTGCAAAGTGTCCTAGCAATAACACAGATGATCATTCAAGTTCATTCAAACTGAAGGTTCCCCAAGAGAAATTGCCTGACACACGAGGGATATACCGCTTAACTATGTGAGCATGTTCTCCATTAATGTGCTGAGTTTTTTCTTTCAGCTTGTTCTGTTTCCATACATGTGGACACCACCTCACTGAGAAAAGATTTTATAGCTTTTATGATCCATAGGAAATGACAGCTTCTTGCTTCATTAATTCCTCATTTTTCTTACATTTCCCCCCCCAAGAATGACTGGCAATTTTCTCCTCTTCAACATCATTACTGCATTTCTAAAACCTTTCTACATAAATTAAGGCTTTGCTTTAAAAGCAACATGGAGTGTGCTTGCAAGCTGAAAAAGCAATCTCTTTTGCAGACAGTAACATTCAGGGAATGAGCTAGAAAAGCAATCTTGCTCCAATTAAAAGGTTCTAATTTACCTGGCTCCAACAATGAGTTGATTCCTATTGGCATCTAGAGCAAGCTGAGAGAAGTCCCATACACCAGAGAATGTGAAATTTGAAACCCAAGGCTTCAGATCTGCAAAGAAAAATGAAAAAGATAGAGGAACAATGACATCACTGGTGAGCAAGATTTTCTACATGGCATTCAACTAATGGATCTCTGACAGAGCATCATTCAATATGTGGATATAACAATCTATGAAATTCCCCTTTGATATAATTGGGGGCCCATCAATGTAGGAGCTACTGTAGCAAGGGTAGTCAGTTTTCTAATAAATTATAACAAAGTCAATTCAGTAGTCAGTTTTCTATTCTACATAGTAGGTAACAGAAAATATTGACAGTAGCTTCACACTGACTTTATCACAAGTTAGTCAAAGGCTATTTAATGGCAAATGTTTTTATGGCAGTCACTATTTTTCCTGTGTAAAACTGTTTTTTTATTCCCACTAATGGAATGGGGGATGTTCATTAGAAACTATAGATAGACATTGGAGATCTAGGGGCATAACCAGACCTTCTGTAATGCAAGAGTGATGGAAGGAGAGACTCTGGCTTCCTTGGGTTGAAAAACATTGAAAAATTTAGACTTTCATCCTCCACCCTCTCTGAATGGCAACTTTCCTCTAAAATTAGATACTGACATATATCTGGTTATCCTACTAAACTGACAAATGGGACATTATTCTTAAGAGTTAGTCACAAGGAAATTTTGGCAGATAAGGCTTTCTGTGCACTCCAAGGTAAAAAACCGCACTACCATAAATAAAAATATAACACACAGAGCTCTATTAAAAGGCCTCAAACTGTGCTTCTATTAGCATTTGGTGTATAAAGGATCTGACCAACATGGAACAATAAGGAGGCAAAGGAAAACAATAATAATCCAGCACATAAATGGAATAGATAACAGTTTCAAGATCATAGAAGCTCTGAAAATCAATATAGAAGTTTATACTAATTTCCTGTGTTCCAGTTAAAGACAGATTTATATAAGGGGAAGAAAAAACAGTAGGATATAATATTTCTAAAGCAGAAAAGCTTCCTCCCAAATCACTTTAAGTTGGAGCCTTAATTTTTATCTAGCTTGTTTACTATTCCTTGAAAAAACAAGCAGTGTGTGTGTAAAAAATTCAACTCTATCCAACAACCTTAAATACATGAATCCTAAAAATAGAAATGCTTATGAAATAATTTCCAGGATTACCAAACTGACATTCAAAATGTTACCACAGAATGTATTGTGTGTGTGTGTGTGTGTGTGTGTGTGTGTTTAAAGGCATTCTTTCTTGTAGGAAAGAATAATCCAATAAAATCAACTTTCAGGATGCATTATCATTAAAAGAATAGACAAGTTTTTTGCTTTTAGTTTTTTCCCATGGTATTATGAGTTGTATAACACTTATTTATTCAATTTATATCTTGCCTTTCTGCTCAGAAGAGCTCTTAAGGCAGTTAATATAATTAAAACACAAATGCATGCACAATGTAAAAGATTAAAACTAAATGCTACCAATACTAAAACAATTAACAACCAAAAGCCTGACAAAAAAGATGGGCCCTTACAATTTTTTTAAATGCTTAGAGAATGGGGACTAAGCACAAATGTCAAGGGAGTTACAGGAGGTGACCATGGGAATCTGTGTGTTCTTCAAAGGGGCTTCTCCTGCAGATCTTAACATTGTTTCCTAATGGTAGACGTGGTGCGTTAGATAGTCAGGTTTTAAGCCCTTTGGGGCTTCACATTCAACAGCTGAAATGGGTGACCAATCCAGAACTTTCAGGATATCATGTGGTACCTGTATCTTGCAGGGTTTAGCAGCCTTGCATTTTACACCAACTACAACTACTAGATATTTTTCAAGGTTAGCCCCACAGAGAATTAATGATAATAGTCAAGACAGGGTACATCCAAGACACAGATAATTATCATCAAATCTGCTGGAGCACAAACCACATACATTTGTTCATCCCCAAGGCCGTTTATTTATCAACAGTACTTCCAGTTTATTTGGACATAAACCGTTCCAACCCCTATCAAATGTAGGCCATATTTTAGGGTACTGGCTGCTTCCTTGGGTTGGATGGTAAGGAGCAGTAGAGATGACTATTATTAGCATACTAATGGCACTTATCTCAAAAGTTCCGAATGCCTGGCTGCACTACAGATTCACATGAAAGCAGGACTTAGCAAAGCTTTCTTATTATTATGTTACTCTTATTTCTTGTAAATAAAGGCCTCTATAATCACTGTGATACAGTCCAGGCAGGAACTAAAAAATGGTGCTAGAGGATTTTAAAATGTATGATGAAGGAATGTTGCAGAAGTCTCAAATCCCATTTGCACTAGCCAGAAAACTATCAACTGTTAAAACATAAATTCAGCAGTGTGTGTGTCACATACTGTATGCTAAATCAGGGATGGACAACCTGTGACCCCTCCCCCCAACAACTACAGATCCACCCCACACACCAAAATTGTAAGTGCTAAAGTTTGACAAAATGGCTGGTTCTACTAGTGCAACTTTTTTGGTTTTTTGTTTTGTCCGTTTCCCAGGACATTTAGCAATGTGAAAACCCCACAACAGGTGCTCAAAGGTAACCAAGGCATTATCTTTGCTTATTAACCTGTTTTCTTTAATATACATTTATTTCAATCATGGATCTGTCTGAGTTTAATATTCAAAACCTTCAGGCATTAGACAGGAGAACACGATAATACGTGCATTCTCCTGAAGCTTGGGCATTTTTGCTCTCTGCTCAGAGGGTCATTTCACAACAATGAAACATTTTGTGGATCCTGTTCTGATGCTCTAATTTCTCTTGTCATTTCCAATGGACTTGCGTTCTTCCTTTCCCTGACAAACCCATTCTGAAAAGGTAGCAGAAAATGTAATGTCTGTTCCCACCTCCCCTTCTTTTTTTCATTTGACACACTAGTTCAAGAGGTTCTGCCATTCTATCTTTAAATAGCAAACAGTAAAAAAAAAGTTACAGGTAAAAAATTATGGGGTGAAAAATATATGCACTGTAGGCAGCTCGGTCCTCCCTATGATATTTTTAAACGATAGTCAAGCCAGAGGAGTAACAGGTAACTGTCCTGAGTTCTATTTATGACCATGGGTGGCAAAGCATATAAAGAATCCCTTTCTGATTGCTAAATTAAAGGCTGCAAGACATGTAACTTCATAGATTTAAATCCTTATAGACATAGAGTTGGGAGATGATTAAACACAGCATGGCTCTCCCAGATATACAGTCCAAACTACCAGTTACCCGAATTCACGCTGAATGCCATCATTGGTCTTTCTGCATTCATGCTATTCTCTGAGGGGAAAGAGGATCAAATGGACACATCAACTATGAACCAAGCACTCAGGGGGGTTTGTGCCCCATATTAAATGTCATTACCTAAGGTCAGAGACATCTTGGGGGTAAACGCACAACTTTTATCTGGAAGAACAAACCTCACATCCATCAGAAGACTATACCTTTCTGAACTAGATGAAGTTTACATATACGGACCCAATGAATTCTCACATCTTTCTTGGAGAGCCAGCTTCCCTTGCCCCCATTTCTTTATTTTTTTCTCTCAATCCCCTTTTGGAGCAGTGCTTTAATTTTGTACCCCTTTTCTGGTACAAAACAGGAAACCCAGAAGTGAATGACTCAGGACCTATCCACTCAGTTTTCATTGTGTTTGTCTTTGTAATCTGTCCCAAGGGGGAAGAACCATGTTCTGCATCCCACCCCTGTACTCAATATTGTTCACGTGCAATAGATTTAAGCAACAACAAAGTTGGTGACATGATCCAGGTTTACCAAACCCATTATAAGACACAAGATTTGTCTGTTCACAGAACAACTACAGTGTCAGAGTGGCCGGTTATATGCACACCACTCAGAAAGTAAGCCCATGAGATGTCCCCATCGTTCTTCTAATGCCACAGAGGTCATGAAATATATTATGTAAGTAGATTTCCTTCTGCCTTTTATTGGCTAATCTAAATCTTGCACTTCTATGAATTGACAGGAACCAATGTACATAAGCTCAAAGCACCAGAAATTACATGGAAAATTTCACCTGATAAAACCATGTCCTTCCCTCACTTTAACCAAAGTAGTTTTTAACTTTCCATCAAGAATTGATTGCCAAAACACTTATCATACTGCATCCCCTCAACAAGTTCTGTGTAAACTCCCTAGTAACCTTGCCACAGAACAAAATATGAAGTGGCTGCATGATTTTATGTCCTCAGATTAATTCCCTGATTACTTTGAGGTCACTAAAGTTCTGACATAAAAGTTCTGTCATATAAATTATTCCAAAATTATCTTGAAGGCTTTTACACAGCACTAGCACTAGCTAGTTATTTCTTTGTTGTTGTTGTTTATTCGTTCAGTCGTTTCCGACTCTTCGTGACTTCATGGACCAGTCCATGCCAGAGCTTTCTGTCGGCCGTCACCATTCCCAGCTCCCCAATGGTTGAGTCTGTCACCTCCAGAATACCATCCATCCATCTTGCCCTTGGTCGGCCCCTCTTCCTTTTGCCTTCCACTTTCCCTAGCATCAGCTTCTTCTCCAGGGTATCCTGTCTTCTCATTATGTGGCCAAAGTACTTCAGTTTTGCCTTTAATATCATTCCCTCAAGTGAGCAGTCTGGCTTGATTTCCTGGAGTATGGACTGGTTTGATCTTCTTGCAGTCCAAGGCACTCTCAGAATTTTCCTCCAACACCACAGTTCAAAAGCATCTATCTTCCTTCGCTCAGCCTTCCTTATGGTCCAGCTCTCGCAGCCATAGGTTACTACAGGGAATACCATTGCTTTAACTATGCGGACCTTTGTTGTCAGTGTGATGTCTCTGCTCTTAGCTATTTTATCAAGATTTGCCATTGCTCTCCTCCCAAGAAGTAGACGTCTTCTGATTTCCTGGCTGCAGTCAGCGTCTGCAGTAATCTTTGCGCCTAGAAATACAAAGTCTGTCACTGCCTCCACTTTTTCTCCCTCTATTTGCCAGTCATCAATCAAGCTCGCTGCCATAATCTTGGTTTTTTTGAGGTTTAACTGCAACCCAGCTTTTGCACTTTCTTCTTTCACCTTCGTCATAAGGCTCCTCAACTCCTCCTCGCTTTCAGCCATCAGTTATTTCTTACTCTCAATTAAATAACAACAAAATAAAGGAAACTATTGATTACTGCCTTTGGGTCTTTTAAGTGGACAGAACTGTATGTCTGTCAGATATACTCAAATTGCCATAATCAAAATACTATGCTTCAAAATACTCAAGACCTGAGAGAGAGGTCATCAGAAATCTTATGCTCATCTTGGAGTAATTTACTAGCATACTCTGTCCTGCTCTGAAAAAGGTAAAATTTCTTTGAACAAGAGCCAGAATTCCATATATGCCATGATATTCAGTTGCAGAACAAGATTTTAACACTCACATTTGACACACAATTTATCTCTTCAGGTGTTATAAAAAGCTGCACGATTTGTGTTCAGGGGAGTAGAATAAATTTACTAACTGCACTCTTCACTTTGCCTTTAACACACAGTGGGCCATGGCTTGTAGTACAGAGCTTTTCTAGCAATTGAATATTTTGGAATGAGACGAGAATCACATGGAGAGGCTTCATGGATAGAGGAAGCTCTCTATAATGCTTTTGCCTTCTCCATAAAAACATGAAGGATACATGGCTAGCATGCTCATCCTTGTTCCCCTGAATTATGAGTAGAATTTCAGCATATTTTATTGTATCTGAGGAAGGGTAATGTAATAACCTGGACTGCCACTGACCACAAATACACTTTTCTTCCCAAAAAATTCATACCTGTCTCCAAAATCATGTATTAAATATTAGTTTATGTATTAATTTTTTTATTTACATTCTCTCACTCAGTCCCTCTCTTTCACACACTGCATGCAGCAAGCTCAACATGCCCAGCCACTAAGGAGGTATCTGGAGAACTTCATGATAAAGAAAGTTCTAATGCTAAATACCATTGCAGTCTCAGTCTGCAATAATTGGAAGTAGTTCATATGACAGCAGAAACCTGTTCACACATTCCAGCTGTGAATCTTCCATGTCCCTTGCTTCAGAACACAAAGGAAGAGAGGTTTGGAAAAGAACATTCCCAAGAGTGGGAAAAAGAAAATTGCCCAAACCTACATGGTTTTCAGTTTGTGGGATATAAGGCATCCATTAACCAATGTCTGATATTTATTTATAAGGATGAAAAAGGAAGATGAAGATAGGTCATGCCTTACGTCCATGAGCAAGGTACTCTACCTCAAATGAATGCATTTTGTTATGTCAGATCTGACCAGTAATGTGTTTGTAAGTTGTATTTTGTTTAGATTACTATAGCATACATCAACCTTTCTCAACCTTTTGACCCTGAAGGAACCCTTGAAATATTTTTCAGGCCTCAGGGAACCCCTGCACATTCAGGCTCAAATATAGGCCACAAGTTACAAAATTATTATATTGGTTTCATGTGTAGGCCTGTATATATGCATTAACAGTGTTCATAAAGTAAAAATAAAGAATGAAACTTACCTTTTTAATGTGAAGTTGCCTGAATATGAAATATTTTTTTTAATAAAATGTGATATCCCAGGGAACCCCTAGTGACCTCTCGCGGAACCCTAGGGTTCCACGGAACCCTGGTTGAGAAACCCTGGCATACATTACACAAGACTGTCTTTAAAGTGTCTTTAAGCTTTAAGCTGGCTCATCCTTAATAGTCATAGAGAGCAGCATATGCTCCCATGCTCACAATACCTACATTAGACGCTCATTCATATCCATTCAAAATGCTGATAACGACCCAGAATCTTACACAGTTTGAGCCCAGGTCATCAAAAGGTACATATTTTCCATACAAACATGTCCAGGATTTAAGATCCTTGGGTGAAGCCCTTCTATCTGTCCTGTCAATATCTGAAACACTTCCAGTGAAAAATCAAGAGGAGGCCTTCTAATGGGCTACTCCATGTTCCTGGAATGCCTTCCCAAGGGAAAGCCTATCATATGCGATAGAAAGACATTTTTATTTACCCAATTTTAGTGTTAGTTACCCAAGATATAGTCAAGTATATAAGGTACGAAGAGAGGTTTTAAACAACTTTACATCTGGGTAAACATGTATAGAATCTAAATGATAATGTGTTGTATCATAACTGCTTTCAATTGTTTGTACAGTTTTCTACTTCTGAGAAGAGGAAAATTCTTATTTCCAAGTCAAAGTGTTGAAGTATCTTTCAAATCTGTCTTAAACTTATACAGAACACATGAAGCTGCTTTATTGTTGAAAGTATGTGATTTATGAACTGTCAACACAGACTGTGATCCCTTCTTCTGAAGAGGAGGGATCCAATGCTGAAAGGAATAATGGAAGTAATAAGAACACCTTGAAAGACATATCATAAGAAATCAAAAGGCTGGAAATCCCTAAAGACTGAAATCCAGAGAATCGACAGCACCTTCAGCAACCCCTTTAATTAGCCTTCAAGCTAAAGATTTATATATCAGAGAACACTGTTATGAAATAAGGCTGATTCGACAATAAACACTTTGGCAATAAAACAAAGCATATAATATATACTACTGGATGCCTGCCAGATCCAGTGGTTATAAATAAATCCTTCACTTGCAAATCTCTGGCCACTACCAGAAACTTACTAGTCACAATTTACCCATCACTGAGTATGTGTGATTGTTTGTTTGACTGATTGATTCAGCAGCTTAAAAAGGTATGTATATTCTCTTCCAGAAGACTCATGTTCATAGCTCATAGTCAAAGAACTATAAGAAATAGTTTTCCTCCTTGAAGCCAGTTCATTTGAGCAAAAGACACCCACTTGCTCATAGACTGAAGATAATGAATACGAGCCAATCACTAGAAGTCAGATATTTAGAGAGTTTAATACCGCCACCTGTAATTAATTCCAAGGAAATGTATAAGATATTAAAACAAAAGCATGAAACCCACAGCTTAACAGCTACATCAAAAGGTAGAGACAAAGGGCCAGCTCTTCACTCACTCTCCCACCCTTCTACAAACAGGCCATAGGGTAGCATCATTACATCACTGGGACATGCCCTTGCTGCCCTCAAAGACAGATAGGCAGACGGATGGGAGGAAGGCATGTAGCATTTTGGATTCAAAGGGAGAAAGGAGCTTTGGAGTACATAAGGACACCTGTAAAGATGTCTTTTCCCAGGATTGTGCGGCAACTGTGTACAGCAGCTACACAATTCTGGGAAAAGATGCAGCTGCTTTAAAGAATTGCTAACAGATGCCATGTCAGCATGCCTGCACACTTCAGCATCTTTTCCCTTTCAAATCCGAAGTGCTGCACAGTCCTAATCTTTTTTTAAAAGTCAAAGTATGCCACCCTGTATTGAAACAATAATTCAAAGTAACAATAACATAACACTTAAAGGAGGGAAAGGAAGTCAAAGAATTATTGAAATGTCTGGGGAACAGGTTCCCTCTACTCTTCATCTTTACACATGGGTGTTAAGCATTATATTTAACAGCCATTACATTTAGTAGGAGGATTAATCCAAGTACAAGCATTATACATGCAGTTCACAATTAATGTCTTCTGAAAAGCTAGCATCTTAGTTCAGAAGTTCATTTTTTCAAAGTGCATAACATCATATTGAGATTCCAAAATAATGTTCGGTCAAAATTAGAGTCACTAAGTGAACTTTGAAAAAGTAAGGATATATCACAAAGCCATTGCAAAATGACACAATGGGAATCGAAGCAGGATTGCAGACAGCTTTCATCCAAAATTACTCTGATACTTTTCAGAGCATTTGCAGTAGACAAAGATCCTAAGTTTAAGAGTTAAAAACTAAAACTCCAATATGGCCAAGGCTACAAGAGGGAGTATAGCCACTTTTAGCCATCTTCATTCTACTATTCCATCCAACCAAGCCCTATTTGGGTTTTACCATTAGAGAGGGATTTCCTATCTAATGAGTGTCTGGGTTGGTTTTTTTTTTAATCCATGGAATATATGGACAAATTGCTCCTTCAATTCTGTTTCTGAGGTCTTGCTTATATGTCTTACATGACATTAGGCCTGGTTACTTGAGGGACAGCCTGTCTCCCATAGCATCTGCCTGGCTGATTCAATCCTGCAGGGTTGGTGCACTTCAGGTTCCTTCAATTAAACAATACCATCTATTGGGAGCCTGGAACACAATTTCTCTAAAGCAGTGCCTGCCCAAGATTCCCCCAAGATCCAGGAGTGGTCCCCACTCTGCTGTTGTTTAGACGAGCCATGAAGACCTGCCTCTTCACCCAGGCTTTTGGCAAGGGAGAATGAGACTCCAGCAAAGGAGATTGTTACCTTGTCGTGGTGCTGGAGCTTGAGCACCTCAATGATGTCATGAGCTAAACCGTGAAGGGACACCCAAGATGGGAAGGTCATGGCAGAGAGGTCAGACTAAATACGATCCCTGGGGAAGGTAACGGCAACCCACCCCAGTATTCTTGCCATGAAAACTAAATGGATCGGTACAACCAGAGATATGTCGGTATACCATCGGAAGATGGGACTCCCAGGTTGGAAGATGGTCAAAATGCTACTGGGGAGGAACAGAGGATAAGTTCAACTAGACCCAGATGTGATGACGCAGCTAGCTCAAAGCCGAAAGGATGGCTAGCGGGCGATGGTGCTGGTGGTGAACGATGAATCCGATGTTCTAAAGATCAACACACCATAGGAACCTGGAATGTAAGATCTATGAGCCAGGGCAAATTGGATGTGGTTATTGGGGAGATGTCAAGATTAAATATTGACATTTTGGGTGTCAGTGAACTGAAATGGACTGGAATGGGCCGCTTCACATCAGATGACCACCAGATCTACTACTGTGGACAAGAGGACCACAGAAGAAATGGAGTAGACCCAGGAGTGGTCCCCACTCTACTGTTGTTTAGAAGAGCCGTGAAGACCTGCCTCTTCACCCAGGCCTTTGGCAAGGGAGAATGAGACCCCTTGCTTCATCATGCTTTCCATCTTTTATCTTCACCTTTTATCTTTTATTGATTTTATTGTAATTTTGTGGAATTCTTGGTGCTCTCTGAGCCTTGTTGTTTTCTTGCAGATGTTTCATTGCCAGACAAGGCAACATCTTCAGTGCAAAAAGGGAGTGGGAGTTGCTCTCTATTTATATACCATGGTTTGTCCTGCTTGTGATGGTGGTGGAGTTGTTCTCACCTTAGGAGTTCCTTGATTGGGCTGTTGTTTGCTGCTATTATTGTAATTTCTTTGTTTGATTTTTATGAGCTGCCCACAGTCATTGACAGTTGGGCGGCATACAAGTTTAATAAATTATATTATTATATATTGTTCACAGCCTCCATCTAATACTGCATTCTGACTCAGTATGTACTTTTCTCTTATGTTTCCAATGATGAAACCTACAATACATACCATAATGAAGCACTAAACTTTTTATCTCAATGTTCCCTAAGCAAAGTTCACAATATCTTAAAGCACTTGTGGTCACCCTCCTCTAGTAGTCTTTACTGATACAGTCCTACAATGTCTACCTTAGAAGTAACTAAGGTAGAAGTAGTAATCGTGGTGGAAGGAATAGATACTCCTCGACTTACGACAACAACTGGGACCAGAACTTCCATCGCTAAGCGATGTGGTCATTAAGGGAGTTGCACCTAATTTTCTGACTTTTTGCCGCAGTTGTTAAGCGAATCACCACGGTTGTTAAGTGAATCCGGCTTCCCACCATTGACTTTGCTTGTCAGAAGCCTCCTGAGAAAGTTGCAAATGGCGATCACGTGACACCAGGACACTGAAACCATCATAAATACATGCTGGTTACAAAGCACCCGAATTTTGATCACATGACTGCGGGGGGACACTGCAGTTGTCGTAAGTGTGAGGACTGGTCGAAAGTCACTTTTCCAGCACCGTTGTAACTTTGAATGGTTGTTAAATGAATGGTCGTAAGTTGAGGACTACCTGTAAGTAGTATTTACTCTCAGATAAGCGAGCACAATAACAGTCATCCTTTTTTAAATTTTTCAATCAAATGAATGTACATAAACATACAAGAAATGCTAAAAAGCTTACTTTTCCACTTTTTTCTCACAGCCAAGATTGGTTTGCATAAGGATGCAGAGAATTACAGTACATGACAATAAAATCCCATTCATATTTTCCTCAGTCCCATTAAATCTGATTAGCTATTTATTTATTTATTTATTTATTTATTTATTTATTTATTTATTTATTTATTAATTATCCCCAGTTTACAGCCTGAATCAAATCACATCATTGATCATACTAGATTTTTCCATATTTGATGAGAGGGATTCATCTTGAATATAAAACATATAAAATATTGATAGGTATTGCCTTGATCTATACAATCCAGCGAAAATAATCTTCCATTCATTGGAACTGTGGTCTGCTAACTTCACTTTTTTTTTAGATTTCTTTTAACTATAGGCAGTAACAAAGATGGTGCACAAAAATAAGGCTATTTTAAACATTCCTAATCTAGACCCAGGTTTTAACTATTTACTACATTTCTAATACAGCCAATAATTGAAGTTACATCCTTTATACAAAATATATTTCATGAAAACCATTACAGTTTGCAGCATAAATATTTGTGCAGACCCCAATATAGACTGTATCTATAGGGGAGTACTGTTCATTTATCTTTATGACTTCCAGCTTTATTCTGTTTTTTCTCTCTTTTTCAGTTACAAGTAGCCTGTTCTCTCACATTTCCCTTTCCTTAACATTACCATTCATTCTTCTCCATTTGTGGCTGTTTTCCTGTTTGGCCTCCCTGTGATTCCCATTCCCTCCCCCCATCCCTGCTTGGAGTTTGCTGGACAGCTGTTTGTTTCACAGAAACATTTCTTTCTTAAAAATGCTCACCCTAAAATCTCTAGCTTGTGGTTAATTCTCTGTATGAGAAGGATTTTGTGAATGAAGGGCAGTTTCCCCAGATTTGTCTCTTATTCTAGAGTTCTTCCTGGCTCAGCATGCCAAATTATTTCTATCAGCTCACATCATGGTTTATGCTAATGGTCTCAGAGATAGGCACTGAAAAATACTATTACATATTGGCATGTTTATGAATTTTTATTCTAACTTATTAACTTTTTTCTGCAAAAAAGAAAAGAAAAAAGAAATCCCCCAACTTTCCAAAGCAACGTAGAATGGTTTCAGTTGTGGTTCTTTCCAACCATGGAAGGATTACCAGCATCCTTTCATTTTCATTTTATTTTCATATTAACAACATTCCATGTGGTTTTGTTAATGGCTAGAAAATCTGTAATGAAATGCCTCTGGGTTTCTTTCTGTCTGCCACATGGTAAAGCATATACCTACTGTGGTTGTTGATTCTCAGTCATTTATTTGTCACCAAGTTCCTTTTCACTTTGTGGAGTTTCCCAAATGTCAAAGGTAAAGGTTCTGGTCCATCATTCAATGCAGGTCCAGAAAAGAATAAGGCTCACACCACGGAGCTCACAGCCATTTTTTAACCCTGATTCCCCTATGGATTCTTGAGGAAAAGAATCTATGCTTATTAAATGTCAGCTGTTCCAGTTTACTCTACATGTCAAAACCATGACTTACTAAGATGGTAGGAACTGAGAACTGAAGTATTGTCATGGAATGTGAGGGTGACCTTGGAGAACAGAGGGAAGAGATGCTGCCTGGGGAACGATCAGATAAAAGGAAAGGAAGTCCTCAAGAGGGTAACAATCTAAAGAAGAAACTTAGGAAAGACCCGTCCTGAACACTCAGGCGGTAAATAGGGAAGGCAGGAATTTGTACTTTCAGACTTGCAAAATTCTGTTAATGTAGCCTTATAATAAAGTAGAATTAGTTCATCTAGTTGTGTTTCCTGTCTGGTTTACCTGGAAGGGCTGACAAGTATTTTTCTGACTGATGAAAGGAACCACCAGGTTTTGACCCTTGGGTTCATGGGACTGGCTATAAAAAGGTAAAGGTTCCCCCCGCACATTTATGCAGTCGTGTCCGACTCTAGGGGCCGGTGCTCATCTCTGTTTGTTAGCCGAAGAGCCAGCGTTGTCCGAAGACGCTTCCACGATCATGTGGCCACATGACGCGCGCAGAACGCTGTTACCCACCCACCGAAGTGGTACCTATTAATCTACTTGCATTTGCATGCATTCGAATTGCTAGGTTGGCAAGAGCTGGAGCTAGTGCGGGAGCTTACTCCGCACACAGGGCTAGGGATTCGAACCTCCGAACTTGCGATTGACAAGCCTGGCGTCTTACCCGCTAAGCCACCACGCCCCTTAGGACTGGCTATATTTGAGGGCAATCTCATCTATCTTTTAGGCTGACTTTACGACTATGTTAAGAGCCAATAGGGATGGAAATAGGGCAAATCAATTCTGTAAGGAATGAACCAGCCTATTCTTACACTGCCCAATAGACTTCCTCCATTTGAGGAAAATAGTGCCTGATCTTTAAAGCAAGCCTATCACAAACCCACTGTAAGGTTAATAAATCACTACTCCACCCTACTTGTGCCCTACCCAAGCTTATTGCAGTTCCCTTCCCAAAGCCTAGACTTCCCTGTTCTGCCGTATCTCAGTGCAGGTGATATTCCCAGAGAAGAACCTAGTATTAGAAAAATCATAATGCAACGTAGAATGGTTTCAGTTGTGGTTCTTTCCACCCATGGAAAGAATCCACCCATTCTTTCTGTGGCAGACAGAAAGAAACCCAGAGGCATTTCATTACAGATTTTCTAGCCATTAACAAAACCATATGGAATGTTGTTAATATGAAAATAAAATGAAAATGTTTACAATATCACAGGTAATGCTGACATCTTTTAACCAGGAACAGCCCCTATTTAAAGATCATCTCTTAATTTTAAATTGCCATCTGATCATATTTATTCATTACATTTGTATCCCACCATTCTTTCAGGAGCTCAAGGTGGCATCTATATGGGTCCTTCCTTTCATTTCTCCTCTGTGAGGTAGGCTGGACTGAGAGAGAAACTGGCTCAATTACCCAGTGAGCTTCTATGGTGGAGGGCAAAGTTGAACCTGGGCCTCTCCAAAACCTGTTCAACACTTTAACCATTATACCACACTGGTTCTACTATTAGCCTTATTTATTTATTTCAATTTATATAGCCACACATCTCACATACGTGACTCTTACCAATTGTAAAAGACTCTTCACAGTTACAATCTTTTTATTACTGTGATTGAATTTTTTGTCCAAAACGTTGAATCTAAAACTTGGTTAAATTAAATATTCATTTACAAACTTTCCTGACTATAAGAATCAAGATCAATTTGGATGCATTAAAGTATTCCATGAGAATGAAAAATTAGCAACCAGTTTATTATATTTCAAGGCCTATCCAGTCCTTATTGTGTTTGCTAAGTTGTGCTATGAATGTGAGAATCTTGCCTGCTGCTGGCATTCAAGCAATTTCCACTTGTGATATTGCTGTAGGGTCAGATCCTAAATACCACTCTACATTGAGGTTCCTCAGCACTGCCTGTCCCTATATATTCCAACAATATTACTTCAATGACAGAATCAGAGGGGCTAGATGTAAACCAATCTATGTTTCCTTTAAGTTTGAAACAGATCACTTGTTTAGTTATGTGCAGCAAAACTCTCTTCTTTTACCACAACATCTAAAGCAAAGAAAAGAGTTCATCTCCCTTAAACCACACCTTCTTTTTTTCTCCTTCAGTTCCTCCAAGTTACAACAGCTTTTTCATAGAAAACAGTAATTGAAGTCTTGCCACCTTTTGTAAAAATGGAGGAAAGGTAGCTTAGCTACTGTATATAGCAATGCAAATTAATCATATATTAGAAGAGTTCCAATCATTGCAAAAAGATGGGTGCAGATTCCCATGAAAGCTTTATTGTATCTGAACTTATTTCTAGAACAAAATATGAATGTATTGTTTATACATTATTATCATTTCCTGCATAGTATAATCACCCAGATGACTTCTAAGTCAGCCAGTTTGGTGTAGTGGCTAGGACACCAGGCTAGACACTGGGAGAAGACCATGAGTTCTAGTCCCACCTTTGGGACGAGGCCAGTTGGGTGACCTTGGGCCAGTCCCTCTTTTGCCAAGAAAACTGCAGGGACTTAACCAGACAGTCACCAGGAGTCAAGACTGACTCGAAGGCACACACAAAAAAAGTAGTCACTCATCTGGTTGCCAATAAAGTTATATATGAAGGCCACATAAGATGATAAACACTATAGTTCCCCCACAAACAATCCGTTCTACTATTAATCTTATTTATGTTTGCCTCAGAACTAAGATCCTTGATTTCAGTGGATTTCAGCTTTTTTACTAGTAAGCATGCACAGAAGTGTAACAGTAGTCCAGCTAACAGAGAAAATTTTTATTAAAAAAAAACAGACCTGCAACCTATTTAAAAGGCTGCCATATCACATTGATCAGTTACCTCCTTCTGAACAAGCCTTGCTCAGAAAATACACTAGTTATGTTTCTGCTACCTGCCTTAAACAGAATTCTCTTCACCCTATCAAGCAACAATGGTAGCTAAAAGTGAAATTCCAAAATAAAATTCAATTAACAATTTCTAAATAAAATGAACACTCTCTCCAAGAACCTGACAATCTAGCAAGTTAATTATTGCTAGGTATAGTTATTGACATATAGGAATGCCCACAGCACTTTTAAGCAGTTTAAGTAGTTTTCAGACAACCTCTAAAAGCAAATGATTAATCAGCAGAGACAAAAGGACAGATTGCTCATGCTTTTCATAGCAAACTGCATTCATGTACATTTTGAACAGCTGATTCTGCAAAATAGTAATGATGGAGAAATAAAAATAATGGGAAACTTTAATTTAATCTATTTATTTTTATACTCTCCCCCCACCAAGCCTTGTGACTCTGGTTGTTGAACAGCAGTTAAAAACATAAAATAATATCACAAGAAATACAAATCAGCACCCAAGGTGAAAATGATTAATAATGACCCTGAGCTTTGTTCTGACACAAAATTCCAGAAGATTGAAGTCTTGCAACTTTATTAATGAGTATTTTATAGACACAGATTATGTAAGGATAATTACAATGAAAAATGGTAATTCTTTATTAAGTTGCATAAAACCTTACAAATATACACACACACATATACACATACACATACTGTATACCCATGAATGAGAAGCTCTTGCTGTTGTTTTGCTGTCTTCTTTCTTCGCTTTCTAAAGGCCAAAAACAAACAAAATTCTGCCAAGCATGATATTTTCAGGAAGTTAATGACTTGTCTTGCTAAAATCCATCTCCTTCAGAGAATGAAGGAAGGCTGTAGCAAGAGAGGGAGGGAGAAAGCTGGAGACAGGGGTGTCTATCATCAACACCCACCTCACTCTGCCAGATCCCTCCGTGGGATCTTTATCATCATGTCTGATCTACTTGAACTCTGGAATGTCCAGGTGGGCTCTCCCCCAGTGAAAACCTTCCACCCAGGCAGGAAGTTACATTGTCACCACCTGTTTTCGAATGGGAAGATGCTTCCGTCACTTGGAATCTGGATTGGGCAGTGAAGGAAATCTCTCTTCCCCAAGAATCAGCTTTTAAATGAATGGCTCCAATTTTCCCCTTTCAACCAGGGCTACCTAGCTCAAATGATTTTGGAGTATGGAGTGCTAGATTACAAACCTATTGCTAGAGAAATCAAGAAAAGAATTTTCATTTTTAATAAAAGCAATGAAATAGCGATATGAGAGTAAAATTTAACTGCAACCAGTTAATGAGGCTGAGATCTGCCTTTCAGACCTAGCACTCAATAATGTATAAGCACTCTGACAAACAAAGAGATAGAGAGGCAGAGGATTAGATCAAATAGAGTATCATCCAACTGAGCATGCTGTACTGAACACAAATTTCAAAAACCCTCACATGACTAAATTGGATATTCTCTGCCAGCTTTACTCACTGGTTCCTACTCTGGAAGAATCCTCAGTCCCAGTCCCATGGAATCTCTTTAGGTATCTGCTTCTCCAGGAGGCCCTCAGCCCAAAGCCCTGAGAACAAACAATTCCTAACTTCTCCTACCCTTGAATCCCACCTCAATAAATTACAGCTAGCACTGATTATGTTATCTAGTCAGGTAATGAAACGTCTGCAAACAAACAACCAAGCTCAGAGATCACCAAGGACTTCACAAATTACAGCTAGCCAGGAGACCACTCAGAATTGTCCTCTTAATCCACTACAAAGGCATGAAAGGATTAGCAATACTCATAGCCGTGCATAAAGTAAAGGTAAAGGTTCCCCCGCACAGTCGTGTCCGACTCTAGGGGCTGGTGCTCATCTCCGTTTGTTAGTTGAAGAGCCAGCATTTTCCGAAGACGCTTCCGCGGCCATGTGGCCGGCATGACGTGCGCGGAACGCTGTTACCTTCCCACCGAAGTGGCACCTATTTATCTACTTGCATTTGCATGCTTTCGAATTGCTAGGTTGGCAAGAGCTGGGGCGAGTGCGGGAGCTCACTCCGTCCCATGGGGCTAGGGTCTCGGACCTCCTAACTTGCGACCTTCTGATCGACAAGCCTGGCGTCTTAACCGCTGAGCCATCGCGCTCCCTCAATAGCCGTACATAGCAACTGAGATTACATCATAAAGATGACACGTGCATGATAATCTTAGGGCACTATCCTCTACAAATGTAGAGTTATCTATTTAGTGGTTGGATTTTTTAAAAAATGGAATAAATCTTCCAATGGTTTTGTATGCCCATTTAAGGGAGTTAGCTGTCCCCTATTACTCTGAAGGCAATATTTGACACAAATGAGGCAATGACAACTATATACCTTCTGAATGGTATAAAAAATGTAAGGAAACCTTGGCTCTGATATTGTTAGAGATATACTGTATATTGAATCTTTGGAGAAAAGAGCCCCAATCTTATGGTATTGTGAGGTTTATATAATGATTATTCTGATTCAGGAAGGAACCCCACAAATTATGGAAGATTTCATCCAATATCTTTGTTAGATTTTGTTGTTGTTCAGTCGTTCAGTCGTGTCCGACTCTTCGTGACCTCATGGACCATAGCACGCCAGGCCTTCCTGTCCTCCACTGTCTCTCGGAGTTTACTCAAATTCATGTTCATTACATCGGTGATGCTATCTAACCATCTCATCCTCTGCCGTCCCCTTCTCCTTTTGCCCTCAGTCTTTCCCAGCATCAGGGTCTTTTCCAGTGAGTCCTCTCTTCTCATTAGGTGGCCAAAGTATTTGAGCTTCAGCTTCAGCATCTGTCCTTCCAATGAGCAGTCAGGGTTGATTTCCTTTAGGATTGACTGGTTTGACCTCCTTGCAGTCCAAGGGACTCTCAAGAGTCTTCTCCAGCACCACAGCTCAAAAGCATCAATTCTTCGGCGCTCAGCCTTCCTTATGGTCCAACTCTCACAGCCATACATTGCTACTGGAAAAACCATAGCTTTAACTATACGGACCTTTGTCGGCAAGGTGATGTCTCTGCTTTTTAATATGCTGTCTAGGTTTGCCATAGCTTTCCTTCCAAGGAGCAAGCGTCTTTTAATTTCATGGCTGCAGTCACCGTCTGCGGTGATCTTGGAGCCCAAGAAAATAAAATCTGTCACTGCTTCCATTTCTTCCCCTTCTATTTGCCAGGAAGTGATGGGACCAGATGCCATGATCTGGGTTTTTTTAATGTTGAGTTTCAAGCCAGCTTTTGCACTCTCCTCTTTCACCCTCATCAAGAGGCTCTTTAGTTCCTCTTCACTTTCTGCCATTAGGGTGGTATCGTCTGCATATCTGAGGTTGTTGATATTTTTCCCGGCAATCTTAACTCCGGCTTGTGATTCATCCAGCCCGGCATTTCTCATGATGTACTCTGCATATAAGTTAAATAAGCAGGGTGATAATATACAGCCTTGTCGTACTCCTTTCCCAATTTTGAACCAGTCGGTTGTTCCATGTCCGGTTCTAACTGTTGCTTCTTGACCCACATACAGGTTTCTCAGGAGACAGGTAAGGTGGTCTGGTACTCCCATCTCTTTAAGACTTTGCCACAGTTTGTTGTGATCCACACAATCAAAGGCTTTAGCGTAGTCAATGAAGCAGAAGTAGATGTTTTTCTGGAACTCTCTTGCTTTTTCCATGATCCAGCGAATGTTGGCAATCTGATCTCTAGTTCCTCTGCCTCTTCGAAACCCAGCTTGCACTTCTGGTAGTTCTCGGTTCACATGCTGCTGAAGCCTAGCTTGTAGGATTTTGAGCATAACCTTGCTGGCATGTGAAATGAGCGCAATTGTACGGTAGTTTGAACATTCTTTGGCATTGCCTTTCTTTGGAATTGGAACGTAAACTGACCTTTTCCAATCCTGTGGCCACTGTTGAGTTTTCCAAATTTGTTGGCATATTGAGTGCAGCACTTTAACAGCATCATCTTTTAGGATTTTAAATAGCTCAGCTGGGATACAGATACTAAAATTTTGACAGCTACTTTGACATGAAGATTACAGAAGGTATTACTATCCATAATCCATGCAGCACAATCTGGATTTATTAAAGGATATGAAACACCTAATATTATATTATTGGTAGATATCATTATATTCTAATTAACAATGAAACAGCTGTAAAGGCTTTCTCAGATGCAGAGAAAACCTCTGATGTGGTGCAAATTAAGTTTTTTGAACGTTATGAAAAAAAGATTTCTATCAAATTTTATTACTTGGATAAATTTATTATTCTAATCCTCCTGCTCAGATAATTATCAATGGAATTATTTCAGTAGTTAATTCTTTTAGCAGGGTCCAATTGCAATTCTTCCCATAAATTTCTAGGATTATGAAAAAAAATCACATCTACATCACATATATTCTATGATGAAAATACAGCAAAGAGCATGTAACTACAAAAGGTACAGATAGGTACAATTTAACTGTGCCTATCCAGCTCATCATATAAATGGTTCTTCTAACAACCAATTTTAGAATGGCATGTATTGCTTGCAGTGGTTCGTTTATGCATTTGTTTTAAAGAAATTATCTACTTCCACTGGTGCTCCAGACACCCAAGACACTATTTACAAAACATGCACAATCCAACCATCAATAAATACAAAGCACAGCAATGTTCACTCAAGGCATAAAACTAATACAAGTATAAGGAGTATCTGTTGTAAACTAATCCTTTTAAGCCACAACTATTAATGGTCTTAGGATAACTCAAAGCCAACAAGCTTTGCCTCTTGTTTCAACAAATGTATGGGTACATTTTTTGTTTAAAGAACCAAACATGTTTTTTCCTACAATTAATTCTACAATAAGTTTTGCTTTTTACTCTTCCCCAATAAAACATATGGTTTGACTTATCAAGCAGTTCTAAAAATCAAGTTTTCCTGGTTCCAGAAAATTAAAGTTAGGAACAAAATGTTATTATGCAGATGTAAATGTGTCACTAATTTAATTTAATCAATTTAAGAACAATTAATAGAATAAAAGAACTAGAAAAAAGTAAAAAGAAAAAGCTGCTGACATTTGTGAAATGCAAGCAACAGTTCACATGCCAATAGGTAAGACTCAGGTGCTACATCAAGATATAACTTCTCATTCTCAAAAGGCCGAGGCAAAATAACTTACTTGTTTTCAATAGAGGATCAAATGGTGGCAGATATATTCCCATGCATCAAGTAGAAAGCAAAATTAGCAATTCACTATTTCAGAAATTCACTGGAAAATGGATTTGTGGAAGTTACAATATTAGCATACTAAGCAGATGAACACCACTAAAGGATAGGCTGCAACATTTTATGAAGTGAAGGCCACATTCAGCATGACTCTAGGTCATAAATTCACCTGTCACATAGCAGGTCCAAACGAAAATGTCCTCTCTTATAAAATGCAAACTGGTCTATACGATTGTTTTCACCCTGACACAACAAGAGCCAAGAGCTGTAGCTTGCCATTTAAGTAAAACTGACTGGCGTTGATGTAGCACCCTTAAAATTTGGTCTCTCTCTTTTTATTTCCTTGCAAGAAATAAACAGCAATTTACTTTTTTGTGATTGGGGAGAAAACGTTAAAATACATTTATGGCTGGTGAAACTTAGGAAAGATTATTTTTATGACGCCTTAAACAGTACTCTGCTATTCTCCAGTTATAACTATTTCCTGACTCTATATCCATTTCACCAAACAGCACCACAACTTCTCTACTCATCCTAATTCTCTATCAGTATTCTTAGCCACCACACTGGCTGATAAAATATATAAGCCAAGGCAAGCTTGACCTCTGGTAATTATACGGATAGGACCTAATAGGTGTTCAGTGTTCACTATGGAAATGGTTTACCATTACCTTCTTTTAGGACATTGTTTTCAACGTTAAAATACAGCTCATAGCTCCGGTGTTCTTCCTTTCAAGCACTATCTGTGTCTGCTTAGCTTGGTTTGGTAGGCCAGATGACTAGATGCTCTGCCACATATATACACCCATGTTTTAACGAAGTTTACACCTTGGCACCAAGTTACCTTCAGGATCATTTTCATTCACTAGAATTGGCTCAACTAGTTTGATTTTCCTGGGAAAGGCAGTTGGTAGTTCCTCACTTTCAGAAGGTGTAGGAGGCGTGGAGGCGTTGCCCTCTGAAATGGCCTTTCTCTGGAGCTAAGAGCAGCTCTGACCTTAGCTGCCTTCTGGAGAATGTGACGCCTGGTTTTGTGATGGTGGGGGGGAGTGGATTGCATGTTTTTAAGATTTTTTATTATTTTTAAGTGGATTATTATGCCTTAGTGGCTTCTGTACTCCCGCAAAACCACTGAGAGTCCTGCAAGATTGTGGCAGGATATAAATGTAATAAACAAACAAACCTCAATGCAGAAATCATCTTAGCTCATTATCCTCTGTAGCAAAGACTGAAAGAGATACAGATTGCGAATAGGCATTATTTCATCTTTCATTATTTCACTTTCTACAGCAAAATACTGATCCGAATGCCAACCTATCGTCTAATTTTTGAAAGAGCAGGTTTTGCCCTTTTAGAACTGAAGTAGAAAATGTGTGTAATAAAACAAGACAGAACATGCCGCTCTTGCACTTCATTAGAAAATTGAATTGTAATTGAAATAACAGGAGAGGCTACCGAAGGTTGCAATCCAAAGTGACCTAAAACTGATGCTTCTCAAACCAGGACAGAAGAATTAAAAAGAAAGATCTTTCACCTTCGAAATAAATCATAGGGTGCTCTCTTCTTGAACACTGCTTCTCGTCTTCAGCGTAATCAAGAATCGTGTGTGCTGCAGAAAGGTGAAATGTGAGAAGGAAAAGTCTTGGGAATGACAGTAGAACAGCCTTCGGTCCTGAAACAACCATGATTGAAGATGTGCTGCAGATACGGCATCCAAGCTAGGCCTCTTGAAGATACCTGAAACGTTAAAAAAAAAATTAGGGCCTCTTACAAAAATGATACAAATTAAACCTGCTTTATGTCCTACATGGCCAATTCTCAGGAACATTAACAGTTTGCAGAGATATTCAAACTATCAGCATAGTAAACATTTAAAAAGGAGGCTCAGACCTTTCATTAGGATGGGGTACATATGTTGTCAGCCATCCCTATCTGGAGTTTAATGAACGAAGAGTTTTATATATCACTGGCACTGTGTTTTGTATAATATTGTTATTTGTGTTTTAGACTTTCTACTTTTTAACCTTATTTACATAAATAGGGTATGTAAGCCACTCAGCATCAGTTTAGATTGGAGCACTATACAAGCTGTGCAAACAAATAAATAAAACACAATTAATTTGGGGATGGGGGTGAAATACATTCACTTGTTTCCTGGGCTCACGTTCCAAGTGTTTACTCATTCTGTCAAAAGTGTGATAATGCTAATAGAATATTCTATTTTCTCCATTTCAAAACTCAGCATTTTGTATCCAGAAAATACAACACCCTATCCAAAGACAGTACATCCATTACTATATTCATTGCAGTGTAGAATATTTGTAAGATACAGTAATTTCTATGTCAGAAGCACCATCAAATGCGGTTTTCCACTAAGTGATGGTAAAGCAATTCCCTATTTTAAACCCATTCACTCATCATTTTAAAACAAAAGTGAAGAACAGAAAAACTACTTGGATCAACAATATCTGTTACTTACAGCACTCTATTAAGGAAAGCTGTTTCTGCTGGAGCAGGCAGAAGAGCATTGACTTCCACCATTTTCCCCTCTAAGGCATCTCCTTATGTCATTTTTAAGGGTACCCAGACACTTTTCACACAGTATTAAAGATTGTAGAAGAGATGAGAATGTTCACTTGATGACTAGAATCCCAGGTTTTTTAGGACACGACTTTGCATGAAAACCCACTCTAGGAATTAGTGCAATTTATCTTACGAAGTCTACAGAGTTTGTGGGACTAATGCACAAAATCAAAAGCCTATGTACAATTTGATTTGCTCCCTGTGCTTTTGAATATCCTGCCCTCACAACAAGAACCCTGCAAGAAAACACCCATGATGGCATTGGCAGATTTAGAAGAGAGAACAAAATCCAGATGGCGAGATGCTCCACAGCTGGCTTGGTTCACCAGGGCAATGGACTGGCAGCAGGGAAACTATAGCAATACTCAGCAGTTCCAAGTGAAGGTTGCTAAAATAGCAATGGCTTCTATGAGGCAAGGGTTGGCAAACAGGTTTAAAACACACACACAAATACTGATGATGCTAGATAACACTCCAGAAAAAATAGTCATAAAGCAATCAACACCATTCAAACCTGTCTCCAGTAATACCTCAGGCACTACCCAGTGGTATTTGTGAGACACGTAGTGTACAGGTCTTTGGCATCCAACTCCCACTGCATGAGTAGGCTGGCTAACTGGGAAAGGCAAAACTGCAGGACAGGAGAAGGAATTCATAGCAGTTTTGCTAATGAAGAACGCTGAGAACTGGAAAACACAATCTCCCCTGATGACACCTTGTTCATTACAGAGAGAGATCACTCAGTCCAGCATCAGCTTCTCACTTATTGTGCCAAACACAAATTATCAGGAAAAGCATCAACATTTTCATTAATGCATATATGCCAGGTTTATACATCAACGACTTCAGAATAGGGCTTGTTTTGATGTTGTGTGAACCAAATCCCTATGGTTTGCAAATCATAGTTTATAGCTTATCATGTTGAGTGAACTCAGTCAATTGTGATTTATGCAAACCATAGTTTTCCTTAACAGGTGGTCCCAACCATTATCCAACTTAACAGACTTGCCCTTAGTTAGCCGGAGCCTACAACATTATCTATTGAGCCAGAATGACCAACAAAATTTATAAATGTACGTACTATTCAGCTTAATATGTGCCAGTGACAAAAACAATTAGATTTCTTTTTAAAAGGCAACAAGAAGTGATACTTAGATGCAACCGCCTTTTTGATGGTATATGTTGCAGTTTTACCATGTATTCCAAATTGCTATTGCTTTTTCATTATATATAAAAAAAGAACAGATGCAAAGTGACCCTGGAGGTTCTTCACACTACTGTTATAATCATCATCAGTTTGCTTTAAATAGATTTCAATAAATAGAGGGTGGGGAGCAACTCACGTTGCTCAAATACCTTTTGTCCACACACCTTGATAAATGAGAAGAAATTCTCCATGGGAAGGTCTACTGACTCTGAAAGTGGTATCAAAGAAAAAGCCTATATAACAAGGTGCCACGGGAACTCAATCTGACACCACAGACTACTAAAATTAAGGAAAGGAATCCCTGTGGGTCGAAGTGGGTTGTAAATCAAGGGAAAGCAAGTTTTGTTCTACTTCTGAACTGTCTAAGAACAAAACATTTCTTATCAGATCAGGTTCAGCTCTTCTAGTTATGCATTTATGTAGCTTTCCCAGTTACTCTGATCACTATAAAGAGGGAGAAAAGTCAGAAGAAGGGCCAGACATCAGATATAAAGGTATATCCATAGCTAATGACCTGATTATTTTTTTCTGTATCACCTATGATCACTTTCTGGTGTGACTGGGAGCCAAGCCTACCCTACAAGACCGCCAATCCCACTTGCAAAGTAGATAGAACATTTCCCTTATTTTCAAGCATTATTCTCTATCTCTGGAATGCTTGGTCTCCTAATATTAGAATAGCACCGTGAATTTTGGCTTTCAAACACTATTTTGAAGACACATTTCTTCACCCTATTTTTTTAGTCCCACGTGTACTCTTCTTCATTTCTTTTCTTATTATATTCTTTTTGTTTACCTACTATTCTATTTTTTAGATAAACCCTATGGAAAGTAGTCTACTTAATGTTTATTGTATGTGCAACATTTTCCTAACTGCTTTAACAGGAATAACAAAAAAATATTTTTTTCTCTTTTAACTTTATATTTCTTGTATTTTTTGTACTTTTATAACGGTTTTTATCACCTTTTATTTGTAAGCCACCCAAAGTCACTTCCATAGTGAGATGGGCAGTGTATAAATTTAATCAATCAATTAACTGAGATTCAAACACTGTTGAAGGAACTGAAATTAAATGCAGAAGATGTTCTTCTCCTTTGGGGCATTTTGGACAATCTTTTTAAAAGTTGCAATAGGAAGAGTAATCTAGAACCTATCACAAAAACTGGGGCCACATATCATGCTAAGACATAATTTGATTTGAGCTTAGTATATTGTATGAATCCAACTGTGACTTATTCAATATACCATGATTATAAGAAATCTGGCTTAGTGGAATATACCGACCCAGTTACTGTGCAAATTGTATAAAAATTCCCAGAACAATACACTGATTATTCATTTTTAACATGTTTATAGTGTTTACTAATAAATAAAGTCCAATTATATCCAAAATTTTAAGTAGGGGAAAACATAAAATTATGACTCCATCATTATTACTGTAAGTGCATTTAATATTTTTAAAGTACTAATTATCAATTCAACATTCCCCTTAATTTTCCTTCTTAATCAGCAATAGCACTTACATGAATATTATTGTCATTAATTTAATTAAGGATCTATTGTTCCTTCTGAAGCAACTTTTAATACTAATTCCTTATATTCATTTAATTATTTATTTCATCTCAAACACAGAATATATGTATCTCATTTTTTTTAATGTTAGGTTTTGTAATCTGGGGCTGTCAAATTTTCTTTATAATTTGTGGTCTTGTACAGTAGTATTCTATGCTCTATATAATTTTCCCATTCTCTCTGAAGAGAGTCATTTTCTTTTCCATTTTGCTAACAATATCCAAACTATGTATTAATTAATACTATCCATCTTAAAAATATAATTACAATGATCTTTAAATGCTACTCATCTATTCAGTCTTTCTAATAAAAGAACTATAATGTTCATGGCCAATATATGCCAAGTAATATTTTTCTATAATCATAATTAGATTAATCTGAAACTGTTCGAATATATCTTTGCAACTCCACCAGAAATGCTTGGATGCCTGAAGCATGAACAGCCAGGATCAAATATCCAACCACTTAACTTAATTTAATGAGAAAGCATAGCTTATTTATTTAATACACACACAATTTTTCAGGCAAATTTCCCAAAGCTGTTTACATGAAAAGATTAAAAATAAGTATCACCAAAAGTGTATAATAAAACAGCAGACAGTAGCTGAAGTGTTAACATTAAAAAAGAAGACTTCTATAAAAAAAAGTCAAATCTCTTCTCCCTTCAAGCCAAGGACACTCTTGAATCCTGAAAAAGATTTATAGAAGAGAAAAGCTGTTCCCAGTCTGAACAACAGAAGTTGTTACTTCTCTTCTCTGATTGTCACACCTAGCCACCCAGAACTTCTGTGCTATCATCAGAACAGGCTAAAAAGAAATATACTGTAAAAGCATACAACCATTGGATTTACCTGGGTTACACAAGACACTTGTCCCATGGGGGAACAGGATGCATATAGGCCCAAGACTGAACTAGTTTCTCTAACCTCTGGAGAGTGAGAATTGATCTTTCCTTTCTTATACATAATATGGAAATGTTGCAGAAGTTAGCATTTCTGTAAAAGAAGGTTTGCTTTGCTATTAATATAATTATATTCACTAATTCTATACCAAAATTCCACATTTAGTAATTCTTTCCTATCATGACTTTGAATTGCATCAGAAAACTACTTTTTCTACTTTAATTGGGAAGATTTATTTTCAGCCAACAAATGCCACCAGGTTCAGTATTTTCAGTGTTCTCAAGATTCAAGGACAGCAAACAACACACTCCTAAAGCATCAACTTCAGAAGAATTGGGGACAGTTATACGAACAATGAGACACTGCTGTTCTGCAGGGCTCCCTGCCAGGACTCTATAGCCCATGTGCTCATTAATAATACAGAAAAGCTAAATAAGTAATATGTTTCTGCTAACCACAATGTTCCCTTCAGGAAGCATTCTCTTAATGAGAAAGCATTCTACAGTCAAAATTAAGTTTGTATTTCCAGGTTCAAAACATGAAGATAGGACTGTCTAATTGACAGAGCAGTTTTTGAATATGTCAGTAATTCTTTCAGAAAAGTAATTAGGTCCAAACTTCAGATATAAACTCTGCTATATTTTACAAAATGAATTAATGGGGCTGCAGAACTAGTTGTCAAGCAAATTCTGGTGGGGCTACTTATACAAGTGAAACTGATCCCAGACACAATTTCATTATGAAAAGAGTTGTTCCTCTCTACCACTCAGGGCAAGTTGAATTTTCTGGAGATTGACAAGAATTCATAGTTAGAGGTTGAAATCATGCCCTTTCAGGGTTTTTTTTCAAATACTCAAGTTTCCCCGAAGTAGAAAGAGGAACATATTCAAAAACTGCTGTGCTGCATGTAAACTATATAAACATAGAATCAGAAGGGGCCATTTGGACCATCAAGACTAACCCCCTACTGACGTATGCCATCTGTAGCCTTCAATCAAAGTTCTCAGTATTTCTGTGCCTACTTAGTAATCCAGAGAAGCAGTGAGGATAGCAATGCTTTGTCACTGCAAGGCTCGAGACAATGAAATTTTAAAATGCAAAAAATGAATCCTGTATATCTAAGGTAAAGATTCCCCCTGCACATTTGTGCAGTCGTGTCCGACTCTAGGGGCCGGTGCTCATCTCCGCTTCTTAGCCAAAGAGCTAGCGCTGTCCAAAGACGCTTCCATGGTCATGTGGCCGGCATGACGCACGCGGAACGCTGTTACCTTCCCATGGAAGTGGTACCTATTCATCTACTTGCATTTGCACGCTTTCGAATTGCTAGGTTGGCAAGAGCTGGGGCGAGTGCGGGAGCTCACTCCTTCACGCGGGGCTAGAGATTCGAACCTCCGAACTTGCGATCTTCCGATCGACAAGCCTGGCGTCTTACCCGCTGAGCCACCACGCCCCCTGTATATCTATAAACCAATAAACTAGATAAATATGGAAATTTTGTAGGGTTTTTTTGGGGGGGTGGCTGAAACACAGTGCTTTTTCATTTAAATTGTCCTCAAAATACAAGACATTTTAAATGTGGGAAATCAACCAGGAAACTTAGAGATGATTAAGCAAATAGTTTTGACAAACTGTGTCTGTTACTCAAGGCCTTCAGTCTCCCATTTCAACATTCAAGAACAAGGATTCTGTCGATCAACTTGCACTAGCAGTATTCTATTTGATGAGCTGTTTGAGGGCTATTTTCTTTCTGAAGATGCACTTTGTGGAAGAGTAGCTAGTCCAAATCCAGTTTAACAATATGAATGACAAGAAAAGAGGGGAAAAAACCTTGAAGTTACCCAACAGCAGCCTGAGAAGACAGGCTCACAGTTACCCTGTCAGTCTCCCACACCACAATTCTATCTCAATTATATTAATCACTTATAAATTCTCATCAATATATATAAATTAGAATGTACAAATTTCATGCCAACTGCTTTTCTATTTCAATTATACTAATCATTTCTAAATTCACACACACACACACACACACACACACACACACACACACACACCAAACATGTAAACTGGGCTATTCTGTATGGCAGCCTTAAACTTCTTGCCTTCTATGCTGATCCCAGCTGGAAATAAAGCTGGTTTGAAAAATCACTCTCCATATTTCACACTTTGGTAACAATGCTGGCCAGCTGTACGTCTAGACAGGGCTTACCACAGCCCCCAATAGGTGGTCTCTCCTGCTTCTTTACCCATCCCACCCATGCCAGGAATACAAGCACCAATCAATTTCCTTTCTGTGCGTAGATCCATGAGGACATGCTATTTCCATGTATTTGAGCAAGCAACATCCAGTGGTCATAGAATCATACAGCTGGAAGGGACCTTACAAGGTATCTAATCCAACGTTCTGCTCAGTGCCGGAGTTATTTGCTCACGATGGACCAAAGAGGGGAAAATATACACCATCATGTATATTCTTGCTGTCACTTGAGCTACTAGGCAAAACTGGCAAACTCCTATTTTTAGACCTACAAGACTGTCCCATTCATTTCATCAGGGGCTCTCTACATATACAGATCTGATTCCTTTACTGAAATGGAGCTAAGTTAACAAATTAGAATTTTGTCTATACAAAGGTAACATATTAATTGCTAGGATTGAAGAACTTTTCTTTAAAGGAAGAACAAAAAAATCAAGAATATTTGGCATCCATAGAGAAGTGATTAGAAGAAAAAAGTAAAAAAAATAATAACAAGTATTTCAGCTGAGTCTTACAAGCTTTGAACTAAGAAGATTTCACATGCAGAACAGGTATTCTCCTGTCCTTTTCCAATATACCTATCAGTTCTCTTTTAATGAATTCTGCTTAACAATGATGATGAGAATAAAACAGTAGGACAGGAACACTTTTTTTTACCATAATTGGAAAGTGTGTGTTCCATTTTGAAGTAAAGAGAGAAGGAAAGAAGGAAAGGAAGGATAAAGACAAGGAAAGGAGGAGATTATGATGTTTTGTATAGTTCACTAAATTAATGTTATTAAATCCAGACATTAAAGCTAAAAAATTTGGAAGAATGGATAGAATGAAGTTAAGGGAATATTTTTAAAAAAACCCTTCATTGCCTGAACAAATATGAAGAAATACAAATGTTATAAAACCTGACACATTTGCCATGCTGCAGTGACAGACTAGCCCAGAAAACTGAACAGGATTAAAAAAAAATTATCTTAATAAAAACAGACCGGGGGGGGGGGTTGCCTGTGTCCATTTGTCACCAATCGAGATGTTCTTCAGTTCCTCCTGTCAGTTCTTTTCAAAGCTGCATTGTAAAACAAGAGCAAAGAACAGAAAAAAGACCCCAAGATAGTTTTATGCTATGAAAAGTTGATTTGTCTTGCTACGTAGAAGAATTATAAGGCATTAAGTGCCAAACTAGGGAGGTGGAAAACATTCCATGCATGAACCACTCCATGCACAGAACAACCAGCTTCATGTGCTTTGTGTCTGTACCAAAACAGACAGGTTCTGGACAGAAACATCTGGGGAAGAGCAGAAAAAAAGCCAAGTACAGTGTCCCTTAAGGGGATGGAGGAAAGGCACTGGGAAGCTCGAGGGAGGTGTGGGCAGGCTGGTTGGAAATGCCATGTTTGAAGCCAATGACACTGCTGGCAGCAGCAGCTTAGAGGAGGTAGGGAAAGGAAACTGCTAGGAAGATCAGCAGGCAAGCTGGTGCATGGGCCATGCAGAGGAGGAGAGAGAAAGGCAAGGTGCACCAGCCTTGCTCACTTTCCCAGAAGACCTCTCTGGATTTTGTCTTGGCTAAAACCCAGAAGAATCAAAATGTTCCAATTTTCATTTCTGTCAAATCAACTGGGAGAGCCAGTTTGGTGTCGTGGTGAAGGTGCTGGCCCAGAAACCAGGAGACGGTGAGTTCTAGGCCTCCTTTAGGCATGAAAGCTGGCTGGGAGACTCTGGGCCGGTCCTCTCTCTGCCCAGCCCACCTCACAGGGTTGTTGTTGTGGGGAAAATAGGAGGCAGGAGTGTTAGCTATGTTTACCCCCTATATAAAGGTGGGATAAGAATCTAACAACAACAACAACAGGCCAGCAAAGCTTCCAAAATACAATGTATTTGTTTCAGGTTCAAAACAAAACATATTTTGCATTTTTTGCACACTCCTACACCAAATACATCAATTGTATTTATAGCACCAACATCTCTAGTCTTCTGGGGCATGAATGTGAGTGGATGACTGTATCTTTAAGCCAGTTACTAGGATTGTCAGATATACCCCCAGAATCTGAATTATGGTGATAAACAGGGCATTTGGCACGTCATTGGCTATTCATGAGTTCAAAACAAAAAGCAACACACTGTGAGTACAAATCATGAGTGTGATTTGGCCACAATCTAACTCGTAACTCTTTGCTGAGGAGAGGGATAAAAGTACCCCCAGCTCTCCATTAAGTTTTAAAACACTCTGCAGTATGTTGAACATGTGAGACTAAACACAGCTCAGATATCACCTCATCCATAATAGAGATCCAATCTTTACATTCTGTAGTGCAGAAACCACAGTAGCATAACAACTTCACATACTCCTAGAGTAATGTATGATGCCCCAAATCATGCTCAGCCTCCTCTGATGTTTGGAGTTGCTCCTAGGAACCTCTTTTTGACATACGGTCTCATTACTCTGTGAGACAGTCTTTGCAAGGCCCTTGGATTCATCTTCTTATTTTTCAAGTCTCAAACAAAGAACAATCTTCCCCTTGTAGGGCCCAAAATATAGCACTCCTTCTTGGGGGAAGTTTGGCCATTTCTCCTCCTGATCACTGTTCCTGGGGAGCTTTTCATTTACCATACATGCTGTGCAGGAACTTTTTTATTATAACCTTGACCCTTTCTTGTGTGAGTTAAATGTTAAATCGATGCAGGTATATGTTTTACTATATGTTATATTTTAATGTGCTGTTTTAGTTGATTTAATATAAGACACTTTCATCATACTTACATCTGATGGGTAAATGCAGAACATCATTATTTGTGACAACTAGGACAGTAGTATCTGTAGCAAACCGTGATGACATCAAAATGACAGCACTTGTGTGATGAAGCAATCACACAAATACCATTTGTGCATCAGGACATCAGGGACAGTTTTGTCATTTGACCACTCTTTCCCTCAATGGATGTCTTTGAACTAGGAATTCCTTCCTAGCTATAGCCAAACTCCATCCCTCATCCTATCCCACACATTTCCATTTTTGCAATCCAATCCTGAGAGCAAGGTGGAAAAAAATAGTCACCCAGCATTAACAAGAATTCAAGGCTTCTGGTTTCCCCTTAAACAACTTGCACATTGCATCCAAATACTGTTTTTTGCTAGCAGAATGCTACAAATAAACAAGATGCATAGAAAATTTAATGCAAGAACACACCAAAGAGGCAATAAGTCTAATAGTGTTAAATCCACTTCAATATTAGCTTTTAGTTATAAGGGTGACATGTTATGAACCATCGTTTATCATATTACCCCACTAAAATGTAACATTCATTATGAATAAGGATAGATTTATTTCCCATTGCAGATTTCTAGTAAAATTCATCTAGCACCATGAAGTTATTTTTCTGAATTATTACATTATATTTAATCAGGAGCTATGAGACATTTTTTATCAAATGTTGTGGGATAAACAGATATTCAATCAGAGTCAAAGTCTTGCTTACTTGCTGGGCTAGATGAAAGGTCTTGTTTTTACTTTGTTTCTGAGGACACCAGAACCCATTCACATATTGCCAAAATAGGAAGTACATCACAAACAGAAGAGGGCACACATCTGCATAAAACATGCACCTGCTAACTTACAAGCATAGATGTAATCTATGAAATCATTATAGGTGATCCTTGGTTCAGCGACTGTTCGAACTTGTGAAGGCAGTTAATGAGTGGTACTTATGACCAGTCCTTGGAGTTCCAGCTATCACAGCATCCCTGCAGTCACATGATTGTGATCCAGGTGCTCAGCGCCTGGCTTGTGATTATAACGTCGCTGTGTCCCATGGTCACCATTTGCGACCTTCTTTGCAGGCTTCCGACAAGCAAAGTCAACGGGGAAGCCGGCAGGAGGTCGCAAATGGCAACCATGTGACGGCCTCGCTTAACGACCTGCGGTGATTCGCTTAACGATAGCAACCGGGAGTGCCAGAATTGCCATTACTAAGCGACACAGCCACGTGACATCACGCTTTACGACCACATTGCTTAGTGGCAGCAATTCCGGTTCCAATTGCCAAAGTTAACTGAGGACTACCTGTATCTGCAGTTTAATATACATACAATATTTCTCATTGTGGTAGGGAAGCCTGTGATCAAGTAATCTATATGCTAGTCTCTTCTTTTATGGACTGGAAAGTTTTCCAAATATAAAATGTCTTCAGGCCCATAATAATTAGAGCAGGGCTTTCCAAACAGTGTGTCGCGACACAATACTGTGTCGCCTGAGGGCCCCAAGTGTGTCGCGTGACAACCCGGAAGCGCTGATGAAAATGCCCTCGGTTCCGGCAGGGCGGCGAAAATCGCACGTGCACGCTGCCAGGCCGCTTCCCTGCTGCACAGCTGATCGGCACGGGGTGGTGGTGGAAATTCTCCGCGCTGATCAGCTGTGCGGCGGGAAGCGGCCCGACAGCATGCACGCGGCAAGGCTTTTCGCCTCCCTGCGGAACCGAGGGCATTTTCGGGGTCCCCAGAGCCTCCCCTTTCGAAGGGGCAGCGGCGGGCCATCAACGCTTCCGGGTTCCAGGATGCCACTGCTGCCACGGCGGCAACCGGGAAGCACCGCTGCCGGCGTTTCTGGGTTTTTGCGCGCCGGCCGTTGGTGTGTCGCCAACGGCAAAAGTTTGGAAAGCCCTGAATTAGAGTATGACCATCTTAAATCCAATACTGTGTTAAAATAAGATACATACACATAGACTGAGTTCAAACATTGTGGTAATCAACACGTGGTTTGCCTGTGATTTAGTAACCAAGCCACTGTGGTTTTCAAATTATAGTTTATGGTGTATCATGATATGTTAACCAAACCAATTGTGATTTACTGAATAAACTAATGTTTTAAGTAAACTGCAGCTAAGGACAGTGTCATAATGCTATATCCAACCATGTCATCCCATTGGTAGTCAGATCTCCTACTTACATAAGGCAGCCCCAGCCAATTGTCAAGAGTCGTTCTTTTTGCCCCTAAGTAGCCTCATTAATAATTGGAAAACTTCAGTAGCGCTCTGGAGACAGGCAGCAGAAGGGGAGGATAGAATGGAAAGAGCCAGTGCGGACATGTCACTTGATGGAATCCACAGAGGCATAGAGAGCATCCAGTCCCTAATTAGCAGAGAAGAGATTTCTCACATTCTGGCTAATATACATATTATCTATCGCTGGGAAAGGTCACAAATGAAAGATTGCCCAACGCTGCGGAACCCCTTCCTTTGTTTCATAGTATTAGGGTAGGAGTTTCTGCCAGTTGCAGTCCTCTTTAGACTATTCTGTATACCCAAGAATTCACCAAATGAATAATATATTTTCTGTGTCATCCTGCAACACAGAATCACTGCAACTGAAGAGAAAAGACTTGATGAGCTAATCTACACCTTTTTCCAGCCACAAACCCGAGATACAATTTCTCTATGAGATCAGTGCAACACTATAATCAAGCCTTTCTCCATTATCAGCATGAATGGATCATTACAATGATTCTGCATGAAAACCTTGATGGTTGATCAAGAAGTTCACAAAAGAACATTAATGTTCCTTGAGGGCTGGAAGTTTCTCTCCCCAGCCTTTGGAAAGTAATACTTATTAACTAATAGGAAAGATTAAGTAACAATTTGCAGTCAGTCTGAATTTGGGCAGGAAGAATCTAGGCGGACACAGCTAACTAAGTCACCCCTGAAATGCAGCTGTTGTTATAGCAACAGGGTTGGGCCTGAATCATACTTTGATGGAAGACCATCCCAGCTAACCTGGGGCGTTGAAAAAACGTTCTGGAAAAAGGCAATGGCAAACCATTACTGTTGCCAAGGAAACTGCATGACAAGTCTGTGAAGTCACCGGAAGTAGAGCTTGAAGTGAAGGAGACCTTACTGCCTGTTTTAGGCACTAGATTACTCCAAATTGCCAAGTATATGTATTTGTAAATTAAGAGAAGTTAGAACCCCATTCTCTTATCCTCTCTCACCCAAATGAAATGAAATCTTGTAATTCTGCTTTAACCCATGATGCTCTGGTTAAAACAACAACCCCCAAAACAAAGAGCCACATTACCAGCAGAGCTCACCCTAACTTCCTGGCCCAAATGCCTGGGGGAATAGCCAGCTGTTCAGAGCCTTAGAAAAATCTACCAAGATTGGGGTTGGGGAGAGGATGCTGTTCCATAGGTCAGGCACAGCTACCAGAAGGCACAACTCGGGGGTCCCAAAAGATGGCATTGTTTGATTGAAAGGACCTACAGTATGCCCTATCTGCTAGACTGGGGGGGGGGGCGGGCAGAGGGGAGACAGACGCACTGTGTGACAGCATGAGGCTGAAGGATTCTCAGGATTTCACTTAATTTCCTAACAGAACTTGCTGGAATACGCTAGCCAATTCAGCTTTTCAGAAGTTTACAGAACTAGAAAATCCAAAGATAAAGTATCTTTTTTTTTTTGGGGGGGGGGGAGAAGAACCCAGGAAGAATGTAGCAAAAACAACTAGGCAATGAGGCCTAAATGTCAGAGAGACACACAAAAAATCCATCTCCAATTTAATCTGCAAACCACAACTCGCTTTAGCTTTTACACAATTAAACTGCTTACCATAAAACCTCAATGACATTGTTTCAATACTGAGCTGTAAATCAATAGGGTTGGAGATGCAGGAAAGCTCCTATTGTAAAACATTTTAGAAGGTATTGGGTACAATGAAGAGGCACTAAAATACTGCCAAACTGATCCAGCCTCCTAATTTATTTCTTGCAAAACAATTTGGCTCTCAGTCCAGTTGCTTATTTATCCCTGCCTAATATTCTATATGTTTATGAACTCACTGTATCAGTAGCAAAAGAAACCCCAAGAAACTATATACTTAAGGGAAAGATTAATACTCTTGTCTTGACTATTTTTCCAATGGTGAAATATACTATTTCATTATTGTCACACATTTTTTACGTGAATTTTAACTGTACATGTATGTATACATTTATATTTAATGATGGAACCATCAGACAAATTTACCATCAAGGTTGCCTCAACTTTTCTACAGACCTCAAAAAGTTATCCCAGAAAATAGTTGCCAACAAATGCAGTATATGTATACCAGACTCAAGGGAACAGAGAGCCAAAGATCCTTATCTCTGTTACAAATAAGATCTCACCTAGGATGTCACCTAAAACCCCTCCTTCCATTCAGAAGCATGTAGTAGTGTACATTTTTCCCCACAACCACCCTGTGAATTGGGCTGAGTGACTGCTCAAAGGCCACCTAGTGAGCTTTGAAGCTGGGTCTCTCCAGTATCAGTCCAGCACCCTAACTCCTGTGTATATTACATATCTACTACAGCTGCCAAGTACATATGTAAGTATATATGTATGCCAGGGCTTTCCAAAGTTTTTCCCGTGGCGACACACCAACCGGCGTTGGTGTGTCGCCGCGGGAAAACCCGGAAGTGCGGCAGCGCGCAAAACCTTGGAAGCGCTGCTGCTGCTTTCGGGTTTTGCACGCTGCAGTTGGTGTGTTGCCGCGGGAAAAACCGGAAGCGCTGATGATGATCAGCGCTTCCGGGTTGTGTGGCGACACACCAGACTGTGTGTGGCGACACACTTTTGTGTCGCGACACACAGTTTGGAAAGCTCTGATGTATGCTGTTACCACGAAGGGTTAATACAATGCTGCCTGCAACAATTGGCGGGCTTCATCTTTTCTGCTTCAAAGCATGAACACGTTCAGATAACGGCTGGCCACAGTTCATGCCCCCTCGACCTACCCATTCTTTCTTTGAGAAACACCAGGGATATAAATCTAAACATTTTGGCTTACGAAGCAGGGTCTTATGAAATGTAGCAACCTTCACCATGTGAGCTGCTATGATCCACTCTACTCCCCCGCATATTGTGTACATGGTATCAGTTAAAAGACAGGTGTGCATGTGTACAGTACCAGTGTCTGCACTGTACAAGTGCATAGCTGGAACACTGTTTCTGCATGACTGCAAAGCCAGAGCTAAAATATAATCTACAGAGTAAGCTATGTGAAAAAGTCATGCTTTTTTTTTTATACCAATTTAAAAGCAATCTGTTTAAGAAAAAAAATCCAAATCCATTCTAGGGTACTGTTTTTATTCATCCAATTCAAAGGACACAAACCAGTGGGCACATTGTGAGTTTTCCATACTTTTTTGTCAAACCAAAAATGGAGTGGGAAGAAAACAGTGACTAATGTTGAAGCTTGGACTAATAAGTACATTCACTTTCTTAAGATGAAATGTGGAAGGAGGTTGCAAATGTTCAGATTAGGCTCTATCAGGTGTTCTGATGATTTCAATTTCTCCCCAACGTTGCAGAGATGAACAAACTATAATGTATCTCCTATTTTGGAAATATGAAATTCAATTTTTACTCCTTTCATAGGCAGTACACCATCCCTGGTGTTTAGAAAAAGGAAACAGAGAGAAATTAGACAGTTTTTAGAGTAACAAAAATTGGAGATAATTTTTTTCTGGTATGTTATTATTCAAAAGGTTCATAGAAAATAAATTGGATTGTTTCATTAGGTGGATGGGATGCATTTTTCAAATAATAAAATTCTAATTTTAGGTGTAGACTCCTCTTGTGAAATTTAATAAACTAAAACCTGGGCCACAAACTTAAACAAACTTAGCTAAGCTGTATGAGATCCTAAAAAAATCACTCCAGCTAGTTAGACTGAGTGGGAAAGCTGGATAATCTACTTCTCTTTCATATACAGCAACTCACCCTGCAGAAACTATCACAAGTAATATGCCCCTCCAAACTAAAGTGCACACATGAGCGAAAGCCAAATTTACAAGCCTAATACTTTTCAGATGGCTACCTCATAATAAACATCGAGCCACATGGGCTAAGGTCTTAGTCTTAAAAGTACACTCCAATCAGGCAGGCCTTCAAAATGTGAGTTGGAGTAGCTCAGCGTAGCCTGTTAAGATTTCACAGCGTTACCTTCTAAAAATATACTCCGAGCCACAATATTTAAAAACAAGTAAATGAACAAACCAAACCAATTTCTTCCTTATTCTCCTCTCCCCAACCCGAGTTATACCCAACACTCCAATTTTACTATGTAGATCCTTCAGCAGCAGATGACCACTGCGCTGCATTAACTTTCCGCATTGACATGCCAATGGAGCTACTTTCCACAGCATCTGCTCTTGCACACAGGACGGATATTATTTTAGCAGGGAAATCCATGTTCCTTGGAAATACGCACAGTTGCACAATGGCTCTGCAGACAAATAAACAGCTAGTAAATATGCAAATCAAAATGGCTTCCCCTTGCCACCAAAGCACGTGCTGTCTTGCCTGTAAACATGTCACAAAGACCCAAAGCCAAAGCTTAGTAAAATAACAATTCTGAGAAATAAAAATCAATGGAATCAACCATAATATATACAATTTCTCCACATTCCTCTCATTCTTGTCCCTGAAATCATTGTGTGTAAATATGCACAAATGGCATCCCTGGAACAGAATCTGAGATTTTATTATTTGTTTGTTTGTTTGTTTGTTAATCAAATTTATATAGCCGCCCATCTCACGAGAAGTGACTCCGGGCGGCGTACAATAATCAATAAAAAACAGCACATATATAAAACAGGCATTTAAGAATACACAAATCAACATTAAACTAGATACTAATTAAAACTAAAATATGCAACTGAGTCTTCTCAGGCATGTTGGGTCTCAAATGAGATGCTTGCAGATAAACAGATAATGCCAGAGAAACTCACTGAAAGGACTGTGAAAACTGACTCTGGACTCGCTCTTCCCTTACATGGCCAGACATGGTCTTTACTCCTTGGCTGGATTGTATCATAAAACTTAAAACTTACATCTTAAACTTATATCTTAATTAATTAATTACATCATCACCATCATCATCAATTTATTAATTATGAATTAATTATTATTTTGACCCCCAATGAGTAACTCTCCCTCCCTGTTCCTCTAACCCTTCAGCTGGATTAATTGTAGCTAGAAAGTAATTTTCAAAAGTTCACAAAACAGATTAAAAAATCCAGACAATCTAATATTTCATTCAGTATGAAAGTTTATAGCCCTCAGGGTCAAGAAAGTGCTTTAAAATACAGTACCAAAATGAGCTTGGAAATGAGACAGCAAGTAAAATAAAATGTAAAAGTCACATGTTTAAATATTTCATTACGTTTTGAGCGTGTTAAGGGCTGTCTTTTTACAACCATCAAATTAACCATTCCAAAATAGAAAATAATTAAAGAAGCTGTACAATACGTCCATCGAGTGTATTTGTGTCCACCATAACAGAAATTGGGATTAGCAGGACCATTAATTTTATTTTTCACTCAAATGAAACAAAACAAATAACATCCTAGCTAGCCATGTCCTCTTGGGACGTGTTTGTAAAATGCCATTTAATGAAATAATCTACCAAACCCTAGTGAGATTCCAGTTTACCATAGCTATCATTAATTTTGTTTTTCCAAGTTCTCATTGGTACTAGCAAACTATATACTGTGTATAGTTCCCTATTAATGGTTGACCTTCTGTCTGTCAACAGCCTCATTTAGCAATGTCTACATTCTACCTGGGTTAAAGACAATAACACATACTACTTGTTTATTCAACAGTATTAAGCCAGAATTCCAAAGAATCATGGTTTACTGTAGAAATGCAGCATTTCCAGAAATTTTGAAACAACAAAAAAAGAACTTTACTATTTTCTTAGAAGACAAGGACTATTCAGGAAAAAAGCTTAGCTTAACTAGAAAAGATCAATCTAACCTCTAAATTAAAAGACCTCTAGAGGAAACAAACACATGTGCAAAGGAGGGCTTCTCTCATGAAAGTAAGTGTCCCTTGGAGGAAGAACTGCCTTCTTACCCTCGCATTTCAGAAATGTATTACCTAGCTTGCCTTCTCTACCCAGGACAATGGTGCAGTGCATCAGCAGCCAGTCATAGACCATATGGAATAATGTAATGATGTCATAAAGTAAATGCATTTACTTCATTAACACTTCTGAGAAATTACATTAGTGTTGTAAAGGCTGGTTAGGAATGTATGAACCTTTTTCATAATTTAAAAAGAAAAACAGGAAGTATTTCATAGCTTTCTTCCCCCATCTTTTTTTTAAAGGAATGCCTTTGGTAGGAAAAGATGAAAAAGTGTATTTTGCAAACTGCCATCCTCTTTCCATGGTTCTATGAAATCCATTACAATAGGCTTAGTGACTACATCATCTCTGATTTGCCAACTAGAATCCAAGGTATCTGGGATGTTTATTATTTTATATTTTATTTTATTTTATTATATTTTATTTTTATTTTTATTTTTTTATTTCACTGGGCAAGCCAAGTCAGTCTCTCCAAAGAGTCTGATTTTCACTTATTTTCTGTGACGGACGGACGGACGGAAGGAAGGAAGGAAGGAAGGAAGGAAGGAAGGAAGGAAGTCAGGCCTCTTAACAGCCAAGCAAGAAGCCCAGATGATCTCTCCGCAACTATACTCTTTGCAATGAACTCTAAACATGTACTGAAACTTGAGCTTATAGTTGACCTATATTTCTTTATAAATAGAGCTTGCATTTAATACACAGCTGTTGCTAGAATTATTTTGTAATGGCTTCATTAGCTTTCTGTTTACTTATCAGAGATTTGTGTTCTTGAATTCCTGCTTGGTCCTGCTTCTAGTTTTTATGTTGTTGAGAGAGGCATGACATACTAGGAGTTCTGCTTTGATATAATACTATGCTTCTTCTTCCTGGTGAATGCCTGGTTATGGAAATCATTCCTACTAGTAACATGATCCAGTCAGAAATGATCAAGTAACACTCAATGCTCATTATTAAGCATAAGCCTCCCAAAACCTAGCTTATGGTTTGTGAATCAAGCACAGTACAGCATCATCCCATAGCCCTTCTGGTTCCCACATTCTCCATTGCTGCTATTAAATGCACTTCTGCAATTTCTAAGCTAGAAGCATTAGGAATTACGGCAGCTTCTGTCCATGAAATGCTCAACACAACAGAGAAGCAGCATCAGAGAATATAAGCCAATTAACTAATTATTGTTTTAAACATGTAGTAACCAGAAACATAACACATACAGTTAGCATGTGCTAACCAGAAACATAACACATACAGTTAATATGACAAGAGTCACAACTGCAATTTGAAACTCTAATAAATGTAGTCTGAATCCCCAGGCCTTGGAATAGCTCAGAGTGTATGTCCACTATGGGGTTGCTTCTGCATACATACAGCACGTTTGTTCCCCCCATTGTGGCCATCTCTTTTTACTTTACTTTAAAATTTTTACAATATTGTATTGGGTTGTTTTTTAATTTTCCCAAGTCACCCAGAGTTGGTGATGTTGGGTGGCCCTAGAAAACTAAATTATAAATAAAACTCAAAAGTGTTATAAATGCAATAGCTAAAAATCACTACTTTCCAACAGTCTTAATATTTAAAAGACTAACAAGTTTGTTTATGAAGGTTCTCAGTCATCCAGGTGGAATTGTCTGTAGCTTGAATCATGTCAACTGGATTTCTATTTTCTCAGTGGAAACGTTTCGCTCCTTATCCAAGGAACTTCTTCAGTCTGAGCAAAGTTGGTAAGGGAATCCTAAATATGTTTCTAGGTAGCTGTGTGACCTTACACCTGGGGTCATGGTTATATTGAGATGTTATTTTAAGTCCTTTTATTATCTAAAGGAGGATCGTTAAGATCACCATGCTGCTGTTGAGCTTGTGAAATGGTCTTAATCTTCCTAGGCACAGAAGACAAAGCAGGGAGGAAGATGGGGGAGAGATTGTGCCTGAGGCCCCCACCTCTATTCAAGGAAGGATTTTCCAAGTTGGCATAAATGGATTCCTTGACCCCTCTCTCAAACCACCTATCTATCTTCAGGCACAATCCTTCTCCCATCTTTCTCCCGGCTCTGTCTTCTGTGCCTAGGAAGATTAAGACCATTTCACAAGCTCAACAGCAGCATGGTGATCTTAACAATCCTCCTTTAGATAATAAAAGGACTTAAAATAACATCTCAATATAACCATGACCCCAGGTGTAAGGTCACACAGCTACCTAGAAACATATTTAGGATTCCCTTACCAACTTTGCTCAGACTGAAGAAGCTCCTTGGATAAGGAGCGAAACGTTTCCACTGAGAAAATAGAAATCCAGTTGACATGATTCAAGCTACAGATAACAAGTTTGTTATATCATAAGATTTCATAAATTTCAAATCCACTTCATCAGACCGAATTATCTTGATATAATAGGTAGATGGGTGAGAACAGTCAACAGTGTTAATTACCTTCTACATTCACAAAAAAGTTATGACACAGATATTCTTGCACTGATGAGCTGATTAATGCATCTAGTATGACAAGAACCTTTGTTTCTGTTCAACCAACAAGAAACTGTTGAAAACAAGAAACAGTTGCTCCATTCTGCAATTTTTAAAAATTCTTCTCAAGAATAGCTAACATGAGGTCAGTGATACTGCTGAAGCCTTCTGTCATCACTTCAGTACCTCCACTGGTTTGGGGGTAAGTACTTACAATGAATTATTCCTAGTAAAGTAGCAATATACAATCAGGATTTCAACATTTTCATTCACTGGGCTTTTAAAGGCCTTCAATATATCAAGACTAAATTACATAGTTGCTCCAGAAAATGAGCCCTCTAGTTCATCAAATATGTCCAAAGTGGCAACTGGCTCACTGCCAAGAACTTTTCATACATTCACACAGATAGTGCACTCTAAAAGCAGCCCACGGGCAGGCAAGTTGAGAAAATAAGAACCAGTGTATTCATTACACTGAATTAAGCACTAAATCCCAGCTCTAATCCAAATAACTTTAACAGAGCACTTTTCAGCTTTGTACTTCTGCACAAAAAGTGGCTATCAACTTGGCTACACCAACTTAAATGTTTATACACTCATCATGATGCACTTATGGAGCTGTTATGCATAGAGGCATGTTAGGACAGATGATTCTACATGCCTAAAGTGGGGAGAAGTGTCATATAAGGTCATCTACTATGGCTGCGAAAGGGAAAGATGAACAACAGAGAATTGCAAATGTGAATCTGGCCTTAGATGGAGGGCTGCACGGTCACCACTCCAAGAGAGCATATGCAATGATAATACTTCCTTCCTCTTCTCTAGCCATCAGTGAAGGTTGTCAGTTGCCCCTCACTCTTCACAAAGACAGGTTTTCGTCCTCAAATCTGGACTGTTTTCCATTCTTCTGCCCCTCCTGTGCATAGAGCCAAATTGATTTCAAAGTTGTAAGATATTCAGGAGCTGAGCTGCTCAGCTGGGCCTTGGAGGATTTGCTCTCATAATGGCTTTGATGCAAATTCTGTCCTTCAAATCTCTCTTGAATCAATTATTACAAGATTAATTTAAACATGTCCACCTGGGGTGCCTTGGTAACAGGAGCCTCATTTTAAAAGGGGGAAAAAAACCACAAATTGAGGGAATAACTTGAGCAATTTCCAGGTTTGTGGAAATGTGGGATTTTAATATAACTTTGCAAGGAAAATGTTCCCCCTAACAGAAAAGACCATAACTCTGATCAGGTGAACTTTCAATTGCTTTTTGAAAATTAGCATGATAGAATAAACTTTTAATAAGTCGTCAATAAGAAAAAACAACGTAAATGTTCCAGACCAAGCCAGATCCCCTGTAACTTTAATGGCCATCTTAGTTCACATTGATCATTTGCTTGAAAGTCTTCTTCCTTAACCATTTATCAAGAATACAATACTTCAGATGTTGACAAAAACACACATAATGTTCCACTGCTGTAATTCAGGTATAGATTTTTTCTAATATTATATGGTAATTCTTCTAGCAAGCCTCCATCCTTGAAAAGTCCACATTGCTTGATTATCTTGATAGATTCCAAATACTGGGGCTATAACTAAAGAAAACACATAGCATGGATTCAGAGTCATATGAAGAATCCAGCTGACTTCAGCCGAAAGTACAGCAATAAGAGGACATGTCTGAACCATACAGGCTAATGTTACAACTGCTGAGTTGCATCTCCAATACAGGAATCACAATTAACCCTATTGAACAGTCTCAGAAGTATCCAGTACACACAGTGTTTGCGTGTGTGTGTGTGTGTGTGTGTGTGTATGTGTGTGTGTTTGCATGTGTGCACGTATAAACCTCATTTAAAATCATAGAAAACAAATTTTATGTTATTCAAAGCAAGTTTCCACTAATTTACCAGAATAGAGGGTCTAACCTCATTATCTTAGAGTTTGCTAAATTAATTAATGTCAGTTTCAGTTGTACGCCACCCAGAGTAATTTTTCTGTGAGATGGGTGGTTATACAAATTTGATAGATAAATAAATAAATGAGAAAACTGTCTTCAGCTCCCAGTAAAAACAATTCACCGGCTTAGGAGCCACCAATATTTCACCCCAAACCTCTGACCAATGCGGAACTTCAAAAGCAGCGAACCATCCAAATAACAAATGCTTCCATTAAACTGCCAAGAAGCACTCTGAGATAAGCTTAACTTAAAAAAAAAAATCAGCACAACTTTTACAAATAGCTTCCTCAGAGAGCCACCAGGACATGAGTAATACTGTTTTTAGGTTTCAACTGGCAGGCAGCGGGACTGGAACCACTTAGGCAAGCTCACAAGAATTCAAGAACTCTTGATCAGTAGTTTTTTTATTAAGGACAGTTTAAGATTCCATAATGAAAGAATTCCAGGAATGGTTGTGCTTCAAACAGCACTTGAACCTTTGTTTTGGCAGTGGTCAGATCTGCTATTACCTTGTTTTCTTGGTGATGGTGGAAGAACTAACACTCACAATTGCTGCAAGAAGACATCAGCTTCCCATGGAGCACAAATTGGCTATGGCCATTCTAGCCACTGTAGACTTTTAACTGAAATGCAACACTTCATTTAAGCATCAGAATTTAATGAACAGTAAAATAAATATTAACCAACAAACATCCATATTACAAATGATAACATTTTAGACTTTACACACTCACTCTGTAACAGCAGAGAGATCCAAATAATCTCTTTTGCAGGTGAAATTTTATATACGAGGGTACGGAGAACAAGGTTGTATGTCTCATGACTAGGGCTGTTTATTTCAATGAGATTATTGTAAGGATCCATGATTTCAATTTTCTTTTCCTAAAACTAGGAACATCGCCAGACCCCAAACAACTTAATCAGATTCCTTTTCATTGTTTTCTTTCACTTTTTCCAAAAATGGTAAATTCAACTTTTACTCTCTAAAAGATCTGAAGACTAGCCCATTTTGCCCAGCAACTCAAATTAACTGGTAGACTTTGCCAAGGATAGCTAACCTAATTTTTTCCTTCTTTATTTTTCTTTACTATTCCAGTAAATGGTTGTCCAAGAAACACCCCCTTTCCTGGTTTTTATTACTGATAGGAACTTTGTTACTATTATACAGCTACTTAACTTGATTTTATACTGCTTTATATGCATTGTTCTCTTCTTTGGACATAAGCTGCCTCGGGGGTCTCTTCCTTAAGGCAAAAATGGAGAATATGTTTTGAAATAGAATTAAAAAACTGAGCACAAGCAGCTTGAAAAGGCTATGTTACAGAAAACATAGCTGTTTTTAAGAGAACATCAGACAGTAAACCAACATTGCTGTCATGAAGCAATGAATCTATGTGTTATTTTAGTCCAAAATTATGGCAAAAGAATATAAATGTTTGGCTGGGCAGGCAAGTAATTTCAGTAGATGAGCATGTAGAAGTCTGCCAAGAAATACACTAGGAGGAGGCATTTAAGCACAGTTACCAAGTTTCAGTCAAGAAAGTTTATGAAGTTCTCAAGTGTTAATCTCTCTTTAAGAAAAAAGTATCTAAATACAAAGGATTTGTTAAAACCAAGTCTCTATTTGCATTCAGTTCAACCGTTTGCTATTTCACGTTTTTTTTAAAATTCTTTAGCAAAGGATAAGAAGTTAAAATCTAGCAAGTGCTAAAAGCAAACAGATTAAAAATTAGGTTTCTTCGTTTTATTCCAGGACATGGATTACTGATCCCTCCCTATCTATGTTTGCAAGAAAAGGGACATACCAGTTTTCAGTCAGATTGAAGTGCTTCTTGTTGATAACAGCTTACTTCAGAAAACGCCAAATATTTGGTGAAAGCCAACCTAATTCTTTTAAGGTATGAAATGTCATTGAGCAATTATTCATTATCTCAGCAGGTCAAGCTTACATCACCACACCCTTCGCTACATCTTATGTTGGCGGATAACTGATATGCAGGTTCTATGGTTTCCTACATCTTATTTTTTGTGGTTTTCACACTGACTCAGTTATTCTTGCTCAACAATGCCAAGGATGCTGATAAACTATCATGGAAAACCAATCCAGTAGTTCACTCTAATTTTTGCTTCCATATGCTTCACTCCATGACTTGGTGGGGAAAAAAATGATTAAAGGAAGGTCAGCGTAAAGTAACATCATTTAAAAATTATCAGGCTGTCATATAAATACGGTTCCACCAACAGATCACAGTAGTAGCCGATCAGCAAGGGGAGAGGAAATGGATCCTATACTGAAACTTACCAATTAAAGAACCTGAGAAAACCAAGAGGGGAGATGATACTTGTGTTCACAAAGCGACAACTCCCCCCACTTTTAATGGACACAACATTGTCACTAGATACAATGTTTCTGTTGTTGCATGATTAATTGAAAGCCATACACAATGACATATTACTGGCAGAATAAAGCTGTCATTGGCGAGTCATTACTCACAGCAATCCCTGCCAGTCTCTACTATCTAAATTGGTGTAAGCGCCATTGCAGACAAGCTCTCAAGTACAAAATACATTACGTATCTTTATATAAATAACAGTGACTAACAGCCGCCGCCTAGAGTATGTGGGACATAAGAAGGAGTCAGCAGGAAGACAGGGAGAGGGAGAAGGTGCCCCAGATATTAGAAAATTGGTGCATGCTAATCTCAATCAAAGCAGCCATTTTTATTTTCCACACTTGACCCAAGACGTATATTGTATAAATAAGTGGGCACTGGGGAACATCTCCAATGAGGATGATTCTTCTTAAAAGGGCCTTTGTTCCCAATCTCAAAAATGGAATACAGATCAATACTAATTATCCTTCAAGTCAGCAGTTCCATCAGCAACTGGTCAAGCATACTTTCAAAAGACCCTTAGATCAAAGATTCATCTTTGTTTTGCTCTCACCAGCAGCCTTGGAAAGACAAAGTCACCAATTCCCCCCCCACAATTTTCATTATTTCAAAACAGACAGACTTATAACCCTGGCTAGTCCTTAAAACAAGGCTTGCTTTGTTGCAGAAGATGATAGATATTAGGATGCATGTTTTCCAGGAGGCAATACATAACAAATAGGGATCTTGTGCCTTGAATCGCTATTTTTGGACAGAGTTCTCCGTGTTCCCTCCTCCAGAAGGAGGGTATCCATACTTAGGTTTTAAACAATACACATAGAGCAATAGAGAAAACATTTTCATGACCCAAACAAGCATTTTTTGTGATTTATTTGTTACCTATTATACTAAGGGAATTGCTATGGCCAACATTTTGAGAAAAAAAAAGAATGCCCCATATAGTATGGTGCAATGGTTAAGGCTAAGGTGTTGGATTAGGATTGGGGAGAGCTGAGTTCAAGTTCATCAACAGCCAAGGAAACACCCAATCATATTCTCAACCCAGTTTACTAACAGTGTTACTGCTGTGGAAAGAAAAGAAACAGGAGGAAGGATTGTAATGTATGAAGCCATATGCTCCTGAAAGAAAGGCAGGATATAAATCAAATAAATCAATAAATGTAAATAAACTGAATAGATTAATTTGATTGGTTTGTCCCAAAGATTTGGTAACATTGCCTAGAGATCCCACCCCATATAGGTTCAGCATCAACAGTCCAATCTGCTTTCAACGTGGTGAAGTCTGAAGAAGTCTGAAGTCTGTAGAACCAACCAAGTCTGAAGTCTGTAGAACCAACTGATAGAAAGATGCATCTTTCTAGTTTAGGAAGGGACTCTAAATACATACATTTTTACTCCGGGTGATAAAAGTTTAAAAGTGCTTATAATCTTTGAGAAATCTGGCACCCTTGAGAACGTTCCACTTTGCGATTTATACTTTGCATGTAGCTGATTATGAAGGGTAGTGGAGGTAGGGAGACAGGGCTAGAGAAGAGGAATTTAACCCGGATTGAAGATGGTCTCTATGATCCTCAGCCTCTTGTAAATCTACCAATTACAAAAAGGAACCAGAGGAAGCTGGTTAAAACAAACACAGTATGGCTAGCTTATCCAATGGCCTATAGGCACCCCCCACCCAACACTTCCATTTCTAACTCGTCCATCCAGAACCTTGGAAGCGAGAGAATCTGTGTTCATAGGTCCTTTTTAATAGTCACTTAATAACCGTTAATTTTTTTCAGCCAGCCATTGATTCTAATGGCATGTACATTCATAGACAAATAATACCTCAAGACTGCCTTCATTAACTGACCATGCATAATTTCTCTGAATGCTTTCCCCAAAAAGAACACAGCCCCCTTCCAAACTGACTGACTAGTAAAGATAAAGCACTTTCTGTGCGAAACTATTTATGCAGATGCAAGGCTTTCCCTTCACGTTAAGTTAAAAAGTATGCATTGTCCAGAGTTTGCCACCTCCACCAAAGCAGCAAAAGCTACAAAGCTTGCAAGTTTGCAGACTGCTGCCTGAATAGCCAATCATACAGTGAAGATGCAACATGGCCTTCCTGTAAGGGGAAGAACCCAAAACTTCAAACGATCTTTAAAACAAACAGTAGGAAATCCTAAATGTAGACGATCGAGGAGCAATTTTCATAGACAGATTTCCCACAAACTCTTTTCCATTTATGTGGAAACCTGGGATGCAATGATTCAAATGTCAATGGGTAGGAATAGAAAGAAGATTCACTTAGTGAAAAGGAGTATCAGTCTAGTTTGAAAAAGTTAATAGAGAATAAACAATGCCACTTTTAGTGAAACAGCTGGGCTCAGAAACTAAGCAAAGTCATGACTGGCTAGTACCAGGATGCAAGACGTCCAAGCAATAACAGGATGATAGTCAAGATAGGGAAGTAAAAAGCACCCCAAAAGGTAACAAGGGCAAGCTATGTTGTTGCCAAGAGAATTATATTAATATATCCATGTAGTCACCAGAAGTCAAGCCAGTTCAAGGGCATCTTTACCTTTAAACAAGGCTATGATACCAAACACCTTTTGGGGAGTAAGAAAATCATCTGGGCTTTTGGGGCACCTGATATGCATAGGAAGAAACCTTCCCCCCCCCCCCCAATATATACAGAATTTTTAAAGTCATTTATTTAAATGGAAGGAATTGCACAGAAGACCTATTTCCCAATTATATCGATAGTGGGAGGTTACCAAACATTCTAAACCTAAGTCTTCTTTTCTCTTGCTACTGCCTTTGTTACAAAGATACTACAGTTCAAACCATGCAGGCACGTAAGATTCATGTGCAAGGCTTTTGAAACATACATGGTGTGTGATCCTGGAAGCAAATCCCCTGCCAATAGAACACTGGAACAAGCCCTAAAGTCCAGAAATAACCAAGCCATGTAAACACCACTGAATGAAACTGCCCTTTCATCTTAGTGCCATGTCATGCTATGTTTTTTCTGAATATCCAAAGTTGCTTCTCCAGAAACAAAGATTTTTTTAAGGGCATATGCATTTCCCTATGAGAACCATAGCTGAACAACATGCATAGATCTCAACCCTTGTTTGTTTTTTTAGAAACCCTGCACATACCAACTACTTATCCAGTATAATTAATTTCTCATACACACTTTTTAAAAGAAAATAACTTTCAAACACGTGATATAGTTCAGCAAAAGTTTAACCTTTTGATCCTGAACATATAACATGTCAATTGTGAAAGAGGACAGTTTAAGGATATCATCTTCTGCAAGGTAAGTCACTTCAGGAAACAGACGCAAAAGAAATACCAGTATTCTCCTTTGTTGATATAGGCTACAACAACAGACTCTTGAAAGACTGATGGCTTCCCCTTCTTTACCTCTTATACCAAAAAGAGTCAAGGCAGGCCAACTTTAAGTTTCTTTCTCAAACAGTCTTGTTTTTCAGACTGAGTTCATGTTTTGCTACTGATCTCTGCATATCTTCTCCAAGGCCATCTCTGTATTACTCTATATCTTTAGAAGCATGTTAGTTAATCACGTCTCTCTGAAGGAAATGTGTTTTGCCTTTTCCACATCTCACACACACACACACACACACACACACACACACACACACACACACACGAGATTTGGAAAAGGCAAAACACATAATTACATAAATGCACATGCATTTCTTTAAAAAGTACTGTAGTGCCTAAAGTGGCTAAGAAACTGGCTGGAAATTTTGCTGGGTTTGTAACCATACACTGATTTTATCAACTGTGAACATTTTCCCCACTTGTGCAAAATACTTGTGTGAATTCAGCAGTGGTTCATGCAGAGGCAGATCTCAGTCACTGACCTTGTGTGCTTCCATCTCCTTGATCTACCACGCATTCATGCAGAATTGTGCCCATTTATTTTTCTATGTGTCTGTCTCCCTCTGCAGCTTCTCAGTTTTCTTTGCCAAATGCCGTGATTTCTCCAGACCTTTCTCTGCATTGGGCTAGGAGGTATCACAGTATGCACCATGCCTTTAAAAAATATCCTGGCCATGGCTGCCTTGAAAGCTAGGGATATATGGGGCAATATACATAGGTAGCAAAGTGACTGCCTCAAGGAAGCACATAAAGCATCACAGAGGAGTTCACAATTCCCCCAGCAACGCTGCCTGCCTGTCTTGAAAACTAAACCTTCTCCTTATTGGGTCTAGAGGGCAAAAGGAAGAGGACAGACTGTCATTTTCAGGTTTATCCGCTAATTGGCCATTACTCAGATAAAAATGTCATTCCAGATGCAACAACAGGGGAAAGGGGGAGGGGAAAAATTGCCAACCTCCATTTTAACAGCAGCTTCGAAGAATGATCCCAATCAGCATTTCTGAAACTCAAATTCCCAGAGACCTAGCAAAGGGTGTGATTAATATTGATTACATTTCTACCGAAACAAAATCCCAAACAATAACCCACTTGCCCTTGAGAAAAGTTCCTCACTAGCCCTCTATAGATCCAAAACCAATTCAGGAAGAACTACTTATAGTAAGCCAAGTTCAGAGAAGTCTTCACTGAACCCTCTCCCTCTTTTTCAGTCTTTCCTTCTTATGTGTCCAAAATTTCCATAGATTTCTAGAGACCATGAACTATTCTCCGGTTTGAATTTCTCCCTTCCTTGGTCCTGAAAGGTCAGCCATTTCCAGGCTCTTTTTATCTCCTCTAATTCCCTTTGGGTGCTTCTCAACCTGCTCCAGGGAGTAGGAAAATCTTCACAAAAGAGGGGTGGGGGTGGGGAGAGAGGGAGGGCGGGCAAAGGCTGAAGCTCAAAAAGTCTTCTTGCCCATCAAGCCAGCAAAACAAACAACGAACCATCCTTCCATCAGCAATCACCTAAATGCTGGTTCACTCTTACTGAAATTGTCCATTTCTGTTGAGAGTGAGGATTCTTTTTAGAGTGGGTCAGGCTACATTGGCCTTCCTGGAATCTGTTGAGATCAGACAGGACTGAGATTGCAAGGTGGGAGGGAGTGGCTTGCCCACTGCTTACTGAGTTGAAACCTCTTTCCTTCCAAGAGATCCTGGCTGGATAGATTGGAAGCTGTAAGATTGGAGACAATTTTTAACTACCCACATATACCTCCCACAATCTCTTAATCAAATGGCATTCTTCTCAACAGTCCTTTTTGGCACAGCATCACACTCCTAGCAGCCTCCTAAAGAGGTTAACGGTGCTGGGAAAAAGGATACACCCAAAGTGTCATTCCGGCAACCTCCATTGCCACATATCTGGGGCAGCAAAGACATGGTGGACGGAGGAAAAACAGCAGGGAGGAGGGCTACTTCAGGGGCCCTGTGGTAGCCACATACATATGGGAGTAAGGGAGCCCAGGAAGTCAAGTATGAAGATTTTGTTGTTGTTCAGTCGTTTAGTCGTGTCCGACTCTTCGTGACCTCATGGACCATAGCACGCCAGGCCTTCCTGTCCTCCACCGTCTCCCGGAGTTTACTCAAATTCATGTTCATTACATCGGTGATGCTATCTAACCATCTCACCCTCTGCCGTCCCCTTCTCCTTTTGCCTTCAGTCTTTCCCAGCATCAGGGTCTTTTCCAGTGAGTAAGTATGAAGATACAGACCACTTATAAATGCCTCTATCCTAGCAATGTGTGTCAGAGAAGGAAAAGATCATGATAATACCAAATTAGATGCATTCTTGAACCAATCCTCTTTTTTGACTCCTAAAGGCTATCTGCCTCTTATATTGGATGTAGTATCATCTTTATCTAACTAAGTGGCAGCACCTACCTGACTCTGGCTGATCTTTAAAACTAAGCAGGGCTGGAATTTGTTAGTATTTGGATGGGATACCACAAGGAAACTCCAGATGTGGAAACTAGAGTGCAAAGTAAAAAAAAACAACTGAGAGAAGACAAGAGCAAACCAGTTCTGCATTGCTCCCAAAAAAACTACAGGATATGTCCATGCAGCCACCAGGAATTGAGTCTGAAGGGACCAACATATGTGTGTGTGTGTGTGTGTATCCATCACTGACCCTGCTGAACTAGTTTAATTTTTCTTTCAGCTGTTAATTGCACATCCCAGACTGTCTGTTCTTAAGCTATTAATCCTGACCTGGCCCTTGAATTAATATACGTGGCTTTGTGGTTATTCACAAAGGACAGCAACATGGTACACCATCTGCCTTCTTCCTGTTAATTTAAATTGTTAAATAAAAATACCCATCATCTACTGAGAAAAAAATGAAGAAAAAAGAACACTTTTGGTAGGGCTCTGAAAATGAGTTCAGCATTATCTCTAATTAACTGCAGACCTGCTTGTTGGTTTCCAATAAGGTCACTCTTAGAGAAAAACGTTCTCAAGAGACAGTGCATAAATATCCTATGCTAAAGCCCAAAATTACATTAACTTTGAACTTCCCACATTATGTACTGAAAATATTTATAGGCACGCACAATTCAGAGGTTCCTTTTAGTGAAATCAAAACGGGAAAAAAAATTGTGGACCTCATGACTTTGTTTCTATTTTCTGGTATCAATGCAATGCAAATGAATGTCCATATTCAGCAATGCTTCTCCATTTTTCTTCAATACTGTACAGGTAGTCCTTGTTTAGCGACACAGTTGGGACCGGCAACTTGGTCGTTAAGCAAAGTGGTCGCTAAGTGAAACCATGACTGTGCTTATCTTATTTCAGCTTTCCTTTGCTTTTCAGACCTGTGAATGTTGTAAATGTGAGGATTTGGTCATAAAAGATACTTTTCCATCACCGTCGTAACTGCGAACAGTCGCTAAATGAGGCAGTCACTAAACAAGGACTACCTGTATAGCAATACCAAGGAAGCAAACAGCTCTCTTCCAAACTCAGTAAGAATGCTGCCCAGGCTAACTCAATGCTAATTTACATTTTATATTTTATGGAGAGGTCAACTCAAGTTATCTTTGTCTCTTCTGCTCAGCAGCACACGAGTAGCAATGAAACCAGGATTCAGTCCGCAGCATACTACTCTTGAAGAGTTTGGGCTGCACTGAACTGCATTGTTTGTTTTATTCTTTTGTTGTTGAAGCAATTAATGAACTGAGTCCTTCAGTCCATTCCATTAAAAGGTCATCCTTTGTTTCCTTACTTAGATGAGCACCAAGGTGCAGACACAGACAAGACCCTCTGCTCCTCAGCAGGAGCATTATCAAAGAGCAAACCAAGCTCCTGCTGACTTTATGCAAGAGAGAAATGGAGACTACGTCTACATGAAATTGTCCTGCTTAGCAGTACCTCCGATCCATTCGCTAGACAAGAGAATCCAGAAGGACAACCTGCCTCATCCGATCATACGACCTCAGTATTACCTAGCTGCAAGCATTTTGCCATTTCCATCTGGCCAGGTATTAGCTTAAAGGGAAAAGTTTTCTTTTTTAAATGGCTAATCTGATCTGAAATGTCTTCAGAAATCAATAGCATGAATAACAATAAGGATTCAGTAGTTGCACTTGCTCAATTACCTACAGTATTTCTGCCAAACTTTTTATTTGGGATTTCTGAAAAAATTGATATTACCATAACAGGTGTGCATTCTGTTTATGCACACTTTGCATTTTATACCTTCTCTGGTACAATGGTGACAATTCATCACTGTGCACTGCCAATCAATGAATTTTAGCATTCAGTGAAATGCTACGTCTTGGAAAGCATTTAAACATTAAATGCATTAGTATTTAAACCAAACCAGCCTGCCTTTAATCTTCAGTTTTATTATTTGGGCATCACCTAATGATCACCTCTAATAAAACAGATTTTTTTTAATAACAAAGAGCTAGATTTGTAACCCATCCAAATACATATCACATGTCCAGGTACGAATTTTCCCACATGTGAAAAATTAGGTGTGTGGCATGTAACTGGAGCTATACAGTGATTCAAAGCAGAAATTACCCTGGTAAGCAGGTCACACCTGTTGGCATCATCTTAAACCAAATCAGGATTACTTGGCTGATATGACACAAGCACCCCCACATGCAGGGCTGCAACTAGGGGGGGCAAGTGGGGCATGTGCCCCGGGCGCCGCACTGGGGGGGCGCGCCAAAAGTCCTTTGTGTTAGGCCTGCGGTGCGAATCGGGACTTAATCTCACGCTTGCGCAGGTTCCTTGTGGGTGGAGCCCACCGCTCAAGCAGGCAGGAGCGGCTTTCGTGCGCCCGGCTCCTCAGACAAACTAGCACTCGCCAGAATGGGAGGGCGGGGGCTTGCTCGCTCTTCTCTCTCTCACGCTTACACACACAGGTTTGTACACACGCCGTAGTGCGAGTAAGGGGGCGTGGTGGAACTTCTCATTTGGGTTGTGTGTGGAATCCATGGGGGGGGGGCATGGAATCCATGTTTGCCCCGGGTGACAAAGACCCTAGTTGCGGGCCTGCCCACATGCTCCAAAGTATCTCCGTTTTGAATCTGAATCATTGCATAGTTCTAGTATGAACACAGCAATTTTCTTTTCTTCTTAATCTAATGGCTAGCGGTTTTGTTGAGGACAGTTGGAATTTAGTGGCAAAATGCATATGGTGTGTGAGAAGCCCTTCAATCAAGCCTCATCTGGGGTATAAACTCATAGGAAAAGATTGCCTAGAGAACTTAAATTAAGTGCTTTGAATTCTTGCAGGACAATGCAAAGTATCAGGGTATACTAAATACAGGGTATTTAACCAATAATTTAAAATCAACAACAATTAGTATTTTCTAAAAGCATCTGCATACTCAAATGAGTCTCAAGTTTTTCTCTTCACTAACAGCATAAAAATGAGAAAATCTCAGCTCTACTTCATTTTTAACTTATCTATTTGCATTAATGTTAAAGACCAGCATTTTAAAGGAAATCAAAAGTTTATTAGCTCATCTCCCCTGGAGAAATGTACCTCACATTAGCCCTTGCAGGATCCATTCACAGTGAATGGTGGGAGTGAAGAGAGAACAAGGCTGGGTAACTTTTCCAACCACACATCAACGTGGCCTCGCATTCAATCCTAGCTGAAGTCATTTCTCAGGCCTCCTACGAATCTTGGCACAATCAACATTTCCCGGAGGAAGAGATGATCAAAACAATGCAGAGGACAGAGAGCTGCAATTCAGGAATTGTTTATATCGATCTTCTTTGCCATCTAAACCTGGAATTATTCCACCAAAATCACTGGAAGAATTCCCAATTTGCATGGATGAAATGAAGATAATAATCCATTTTATAGCCTCATTTTGAACAAGAGCCAAGTGACTAATGCTGTTCTTTCATGAGGGCTAAGGACACCTCAAATATTAAGAAAGGAGTAGGTTGGAAAAGACAGCCTTTAGTGTCTCTCACAGAAAAGAATTTCCAAAGCTTGTCACTCGTTTTGTTCTTTAAAATTTCGGGTCATTCCCTCTACCTCAGCTTGGCTTCCTGCCTGGGAGAACAAAGAAAAAGGAAATGAGCATCAAAAGAGAGAGAAAGCAAGCAAGCAAGCAAGAGAAAGACAGACACACTGTGTGTGACCAAATATATATCATTTTCCATTTTCTAAATCAGTCACAATGTGGACAGAGAGAAGTCATGGGGGATTTTCTAGGTTTAATACATTTTCTCTTCCCAGGGAGTAATGTGTAACTGGGTACCCCAAACACAGCAAAGCTGCACAGTTGTTTATATTCTTTCCAGGCCCAGAAAAGCATCCCTCATACCCCCCTTTCCATGCATTATTCACAACTTGCGACAATCATTCTGCAAAGTTGGTTCAATTCCTTTAAATGCAACAGTAAGGATGAGATGCAGAGAGTTGTCCTTTAGTTTGATTGGACTTTACACAAACCGGATGCAGATTTCTTTGCTTTCTATATTTATATATTGATTCTATCCTTGCTTTGGCAATGACTGAATGTTGGCAGATATCACCTGTTAGAGTCTGTAATGTGGCTTGCCTTGTTTTTCTCATCACTCAGGCCAACTGTGGTATGTCAGTCATATCTCACAAATGCAACACACTGGTGGGAATTCCAACACATTTTTAAAAAAAGTTGTGTACATTTCTTGAGGGTAGATGGTCACACTCCAAAAAATGGACACAGCCAGGACAAAACGTAATCTAAAACAACAAATTTGAAAGTGTCTCATGTATTTAATAATTTCTATTCTATTAAAATTCCCAATTCAGTGGCATCTTTTGAAGGGGCTATGAAGACCACATTCGAGGTTTGGGGAAGCGTGCAAAGACCTGTAGGGTGGGGTCAGCAAAGTCAAGATGGCAGTCACCATGATGTGTTCCAACCCCAACATATTTTGTGTATGTGTCAATATTGCATACACATACAAAGGGATGGAGCTTCAATGATGCTGCAACTGCCAAGTTGACTTTTTTGACACCCCCACTCACCTATGGATACCACTTACTGGGACCTCAGGCTGTTCACAGGCTGAATTTGGATCTCACATCTTGACTCTTCCAATCTTGATTTAAAGAAATAGAAATGCTTTCTTATTTCCTATCTCATAGATCCCGCTCAAGTTAATAAAATACTTTCTATCCAATTTACCATGCTGTCCAAACCAGCAAGCTATAGTTGGGAGTAATTCCTGGAAGCTTGGCTGAAGCCATAGTCTGCCATCCTGATTAGCATTGTTCAAGCTACAGTTCGATCATGGCAGCAAATCATACTTTGAAGCCCAGAAAAGAACCATCTGAAAGATTCTCTTTTTAGCAATGATAATTTTTCCCAAACAATGTTACCACTGTTACTGGACCATCTTCTTCCAGAAAAACTCTGAGGTATTAATTTGATATTAATTTTACAATATACATATACATTATAACATACAGTACATTTTTGTGTTTGCAGGTTAATTTGGCTGTTGTAAGAGTTCACACATCATTGTTATCCCAGGCATAGGATTTTTTGGAAATTCTGGACTTTGGAAGACTGCAACAAAGCCTAGTTTGCAGAAATACACTGCCTTATTTTATGAGACAGTCATAATCAAGGAGAATAACATCATCATGAAGAATATTAGAGAGCTGTGAACAGCTCTGAGAAGCTCTCAAGGGACTAGTTACTTGATCCAGTGAAATAACTGTGTAAGCCTCTCACAGTAATAGCAGTGATTCCCACGCCTACCAATCTTCAGATTTCTTTATTGCTTTATGGGCCTGACGGCTTGTGGGATCTTAGAAACTAGCCAATATATTATAAATTATATCCCTTGCAACTGATGAAGTATGCTATCAGCAGTACAATATTATACCATAATAGATTTATTAATATTAAAGGTGCCACAAAAATTTCTATTTAACAGCCATTAAAAATATGAAAAATGAAGTTGAGAATTTAATATTTAAATCTATGGATTAGCTATATCCTATGTTTTTTGGCCACCCATTTGACATCATATTGAACTGATGTCAAATTGCTTTCTAGATCTGTCTACAATTAGCAGTTACAATTGGATATAAAGTTAGCAGACTCACAAATGATAAAATACTTTCAAAATACAAACTAAGACTCCTTTAATATTTCACAAATATTCACAAAACTGATTTTTATACTAAGCTCAAAAACTACTGTCACTATCTGTCTATTTCAGAAAAACATCAAAATGATCGGTCTTTATCTCCCCCAAACCCAAAAACTCTATTTTGTGCAATTGAACTCTGATAGTAAAATGACAGAAATAACAGGTTTAAAATCTTATAGCATTAGATTACATTATTCTGGTCAGTATCAATGCACCTCTATAGAAATTCAGATGATGATAATGATAATTATGATGATATAATAGCAGAGGCTCCAGTGCTTTCATTCCATTTTTCCCCCCAATTATATATTTTTTAATAATTTTAAATCCATACAGAGCCAGTTTGGTGTGGTGGTTAAGGCATCAGGCTAGAAACCAGGAGACTGTGAGTTCTAGTCCCACCTGAGGCACAAAGCCAGCTGGGTGACCTTGGGCCAGTCCCTCTCTCTCAGCCCTAGGAAGGAGGCAAGGGCAAACCACTTCTGAAAAACCTTGCCAAGAAAACTACAGGGATTTGTCCAGGTAGTTGCCAAGAGTCAACACTGACTCAAAGGTGCACACACAAACAGACAAATCCATACAAGGATTCTGATTACTCTATGTGTATTAAAAGATAATGAAAATTGTTAGTAACAAAAATACAGGGACCTAGTACAAGGTGGCATCCAGAGTTCACCTGTGGCACCCCTTGCTCACTGAAGTTAAAATGTTCCCTTCAACACCAGAGCTACAGAAGGTCAACTTGACTGCAGCTTAGAAAGCTAGTCCCCAGGCTGGAATCCTGTCACGCTTCATCTTCTTGGGTACCCCAACAGTTGCATGATTAGCTACTATTCTACGGAATGGGAGGGGAGGCATCCAATACTAAGCAACCAAAAACGTGGTTGTTCACGGCAAACCTGATTTCCTATAATCAGTGCTCTTTACCCCAAGGCTACTAGGATGCAGCTGGCTTTTATGAACTGTGGTAGCACCTAACCTTCCTTCTTCAGATGGTTATTTCTCTCAGGCAATGTGTGCCCCCCTCACACAGACATTACAAAGTAAAATGGATGCCATTGGAGGCTGTTTGCCTTTCCGTGCTATTTTTTATTTGACCTGGTAATGTTTTCTTATCAGCTGGGAAAGCACGGGGACTTTGACTACCCTGTGCCAACATTGTTAGTGATTACTGGAAAAGCCAAATGATCGTGCATTGCATGCTGCGTACAACATATATTAATATATCTGTTTAATGTAACTCAGTTTTACACCTTCTGATTTCACATATGAAGCAACTTGCTACAGCTGCTCACTACTCATATCAACTGCTCCCATGAGTGACAAGAATGCTAATCCCAAACAGGTACAATAAATGATATGTACAACAGGATATCTTGAATTTAACTCTCTTCATTCCCCTCCCCATCCTAAACACACACACACACACACACACACACACACAGAAAGTCAGTTGTGGCCTTTTCTCATGCAGGAAGAAGATAGACATTTATTAGAGCCAGTGGATCCTTGCATGTTAACAATGATTGCACACAAAGGAGGAGAAAAATATACACTCTACTCAGGCAAAGTAATTGCAGATTTCATTACAAAGCTATGATTTCAGCTTAGATACAGTGAGTATTTCAGCTGTTCATTTTTGAAACTCATTCTCCTTATAAAACTTGCCCTGCAGATGTCTGAATTCTTCTACCTAACTCCTACACTTACCTACAACCTGCCTTGCCTTAACTATTCACTCATTCCTTCCCCATTCCCAAGTCCATGTCTACTTTCCTTCACTCTCATGTAAGCTTAAATTCCTAGAAAAGCAGCTTGTTTCAGAGCAAACTCAGAACCCCCTGAAGAAAGTCCCACTACAAGTCCCACTAAAGCACCCTGTGGTGATACTCATGCTGACATACACCATTAATGATGCAGGAGAGATTAATAATTTCTTGTGTTTTGAGTAATTGATTTCTTGAAATTCCCTAGAACAATAGGACACTAAAGCAGGTAGGCATCTACGAAAGCCCACTTGGGTTATGGATAAGATGGCTGCATCATCTGCACACAAGAGGATTGAAATAAGATGGTGGCAAGTATTGGAAATGAAATTCTGGTTTAGAAAGAGCCACAATGATGTCATTTATATAGAAGCTGAACAATAAGAGGCAAGGATATAGCCCTGTTTGACTCCTCAAAGGGTCAGGGTTGTGTCTTTATTGATCTGGGATCATAAATAAATAAAACAAAATGAAATGAAATGAAATGAAATGAAATGATAATCTCTTGTTTTGGGTGTTGACCTATTACCATAGAAATAGAAAAACTGTGGTGAAACTCCAAGAAGGCCATAATACATGTCTTTGTGAACTATATTTAGTTTTGAGGCAAAGTCTTCAAGCAAATCTGAAGTCTCATTACTGGAAGACTGTTATACTTAAGGATCTTAGAATTTATATTCTGCCAAGTCTGAGCAGTGGTGAGGCAGTCAAATTGACATAACGCTGATACTAATCAGTAATGATACTCATGATACTCATCAGTTATGACTCCTGGCACTAGCCAATAGGTGCCCATGATATCTGTACATGCTGTGAGGATCGCAGCCGCTGCAACCTTACTCTCAGTAATCCACAGTACAAGCCATTCGGATATACGTAGATTCTGTAACGAAGGAGAAATGGCCTGCAATCCAGCCAAAGGCAGGAATGCTAGCCTAGCGTTCAAACAATTGGAGAAACTTTCTCTCTCCCTCCTTCATTGTTGCCCTGGCTACCAGTCGTTTGTTGTCATGACTACTAGGCCAGATGGCCCTCACTGTCTCACCTCTGCTTTGATCTTTCCAGCCAGGCTGCGATTAAGTCTCTGTAAACAACTGGTGGAATGCAGCTCTTACCCCACTCCTTTGCAGCTATGTTTCTAATGCTCTCTACTAACTAACTAACTAAATCTGTCAGGCGAATAGACCAGTTGCCATTAACTATAGCCTCTGGAACACTCCGGTTCTGACACACGCACATTCCAAACAGAACTCCAAACTAGCAAAAATCCAGCTATCTAAGGAAAGGGTTGAGTTTTGCAAGAACTACATATTGTAGGCTGAAGCATCTAAGACATCCACAACAAACAACAACTACAGCTTTGTTGCACAGTAAAATATTTGCTTAGAAAAGCTCTAAATTGCTCTCTGCAACAGCAGCCAGAACTCATCAAGCTGTGTTTATTGGCATTACATATATTTGGAGCAATTTTACACTGCAATAGCCATTAGGCTGGTACCTATTATTCATACAGTCATGTTAAAAGTAACTGCCATCCCTAAGAAAGACTTCTGTCATGTCAAATGAAAAGAGCTTCTTTTCTTCCTTCATTTCATCCTTCTCCTCCTCCATATATTCAAAACAAACTGTTAAGAGAGCAATTTTACAGATCCTACAACCTAAAGCACTGAACAGCTGTTTGGCACCTATGATCATCAAACTCCAACCCAAACAGTCTGTTCCTCACTTGTATAGAAGAAATCAGAAGCGTTAACACCAACTCAGTAAAGATCCATCTATAAGTCTCTGGCTGCTAATTACAAGGACCATTATAATTAGTAACAGTGGACGTAGCCAAGTCTCCTTGCAACAACTTTGGAGAATGTTCACCCTCAGCCTTATAAACCAAGAGCCATCTGTCTAGCTGGAGAGCAGAACTAAAACACCTACTTGCCAAATACATCTATTAAGTGTGTTATTTGCCACTAGCTCAGCTGTAAAACGTGTCATGGTGGTTTAAAATAGGAGCCTTTTATGATTTTTAAAAAGGAAAATGGTTTTACCTCATTAATCTTATGGGAAAAAACATCTCTGATGTTTTTAGAAAAACCTGCATTCCCAGCTCATTCCCCATTTATAATTATGCAATAATCCAATTGTGATATATTAATTTATACTGAATTTATAATTTTGACCAGTTTTAGACATTAAATCCAGTAGTTCTCTTTCCGAACTTCTTATGAAAACATTCACTTACTGTTCACTACCACAGAGGTAGTTTTAACATGCCAAATATCTCAGATTCCATGCTTAGCATCTCTAAGGTTGGCTAAAGCTTCTGTCCTAAAATCTGCAGCCTTGCTGTTGGACAATATAGACAACTCTGAACTTCACAGACCAACTAGGGTTAATATTAGGCAGCTTTCAATGTTTCTGTGCTTGAGAAGTTGAGTTCAAAAGTGAAAGAAAAGCATCAAATACATCTTACACAAACATAAAGGCAAACATTCTTTTCAATACCCTTATCTCTATCCGTTTACAATCTTACATCTCACAGAAGCCAATATCCAAAGAGATGTATGCAGCTGAAGGACAATACATGAATCCCAGCTTCTCATACAGTCTCAGGTGATATATTGTTGCCACATTCAAGATTTGTTAAATCAGACTATTGCTGAATCCCAGCATGGAGGAGGTACTATTGGTTCAGCAACCTTCTGATACTACAGATGCTCAATCTACAGTTTCTGATGAGGTAGCACTTCCCTTGAAAGAGCCAGGATACTCTTGGATTCATGGATTCTGCCACAACAGTGGGCAGAAGCCATAGCCAGCTTCAGCAGGTCCCTCATTTGTGCCTTTTCTTGGACCTGGAGGACCTGAAGGACTCATACCTTTGTTATCTCTCAGCTAGACTGCTACAATTTGCTTTATGTGGGGTTCCCATTGAAGACAACGTGGCAGCATGTGAGCTTTGAGAGATAGACCAGACAGAAAACATGGCCAGATGAGCTAATTCTACTTCATCGTAAGATTACATTACAGGCAGTCCTCAACTTAACCACCACAATAGGGAACAGAAAATCTGTTGTTAAGTGGTGCAGTTGTTAAGTGAGACATCACATGACTGAGACTTGCGACCTTCCCTGCCGGCTTCCCCACTGGCTTTGCTTGTCGAAAGCCAGCTGGGAGGGTCGCAAATGGGTATCACGTGACCACAGGACACTGCAATTGTTATAAATGTGCAATGGTTGCCAAGCGCCCGAATCATGATCATGTGACCGCAGGGAATGCTGCAACAGTCGTAAGTGCGAGGACCAATCACAAGTCACTTTTTCCAGCACCGTCGTAACTTTGAATGGTTGCTAAATGAATGGTCATAAGTTGAGGACTACCTGTAACAGAATCTTGCAAGTCTGAAAGTATATCTCTCCTCCCATCCCCTTTATAGCCCAAGAAACTAGGGAGGGTCTCTTCTGAGTGCTTGCCTTGACCATATTCCTGCTGTGGGTTAAGATGCAACTGGTGCACAAGATGCATTTGTGCAAAGGCCCTCCTGGCCATGGCTGCTACCTGTTCCTTGAGCAGGAGCTGCAGGTCCAGGAGGACCCACAGATTATGTACCAAATCTGCCTGGGGGAGTGTTATCCCATCCAGAGTTAACAATGGTATATCATTAGATACAGGGGGCTCTAAAATCCACAGCCAGTTGGTCTTCTCGGGATTGAGCTGAAGCCTGTTCTTCCCCATCCAGCTCTGTACAACCTCCCAACACTTGGAAAGCACCTTAACAACAATACTTGGACAGCCCAGGGCAAAGATGTATAGCTGCGTTTCCTCAGCATGCTGACAATACTTAACCCTGTGCTGATGGACAACCTTGGCCCAAATCCCTGTTGTGGCTTCTGGAATGCACTACAGCAAAAGGCTGATGCAACCAGTTTGGAGATGGCACACAATCCACGTTAGCATGTAGACCAGCTGAACACATTGAGGATGAATCTCCACCATGCCCCCAGTCACTACAAAAAAAGTCAAAGGAAATAGGAAACTAGCATTTTTCTGGCGAGTCTGAAAACCGAACTCTGTAAGCATCCCCAGGCAGTGATCTACCTTTTTCTTACTAGCATCTTAAGCCATTTCTTAGAATTGTTTAGAGAAAATACATTTTCATGTGACTGTAACCAACCTCTAGAGAAATGTGCTCCATACTCTGCTGATTGCTACACAGCTTTATTACTGTCAGTATGGTTTTACTCTGAATGTTGTTTTCTAGGTAACCATAGGAAAAAAATTGCCTTTTTGAATAAGAATCTCTCTGTGATTATTTGAATGCACTTATGAGAAGACATGCAGATAAAAACCGAGGGTGCTTTAAAAAAAAATTTTTTTCTGTACATAAACAAGCATATTTTGCACCAACTGTTATTAATCCCACCTTTCCTGTCAAATAATCTCATTATAAATGCATCAGCACAATGTCACTGCTGTGTCCCTTTGGAGATCTATGTAATTGAAACTTCAAAGTTGCTTTAAAATTTTATTTTATCCCACTAAAACGTTTAGTTTTGAAAAACTATTAGCTATCACAGCACTGTATAATGCCACTAATACAGAATCTTGAAAATGTAGGTTTACATTCTCTAGTTGTTGTTGTTGTTTGAAAAAAAACCCTGTGTTTCCAGCCTTTACAGTTTCTTGGGGGGGGGGGAATGAAAACACCAGCACTAAAGTGAAGAACACTTTTTGTATGTGTTAAAACTGTTTCCAGTTAATTTAAGAATAAATTAGTTTAACTTAAGAATTTAAGAATATATTGATGTCATATTCCAGGACTGGCTTCTTAGATGTTACAACATATACCCTGGAACCCATATTAGAATTGCAACCCTATGCACGCTTCTGTAAGATTATAACCACTTGAAACATAGATTCTTAGACTTCCTCAACTGGGCATCATCTGCATGTCAGCAGCACAAAAGAACAAGTGAATTTTGCAGAAAGACTTCCTATTAGATGACTGAACTCCTACTTGTACTAAAACTGATGGCAAGGGTCTTCTTTAAAAGAAAACAAACTGCACATATGAACCATAAAGACACCCTCTTCCTCTCTTACAAGGTGTCTATAAAATACCTTCCAGAGAGATCTGCCATCTGCTTTTTGTATTTAAGCATTTTTGTTTTTACATAGGGAATTATTATTCTGAGGCAGTGTTTCTCAACCTTGGCCACTTGAAGATGTGTGGGCTTGGAACAGCCAGAGTGTTGCCTTCATTCCCCAATCTCACTTCCGCCCTACCAATATTTTTTGGCTCCCGGTAAGCTTTCCTTCCATGTTGACATTTGGAGGCAGAAGGAACCATACCATAAACCCTAAAACAAGCTTAATGCAGTTTGAGCAAGACAAGACAAGCCTCAACCCCCTGAAGTTAAACAGAAAAAAAGAAAATCCCATAAAATGTCCATGAGGAGGCCTTGGACTCTTCAAAACATCACCTGTGCCCACTGAACCTCACAGACATTCAAAAGCATTAAGAGCAGTCGCCAACCACCAAGAGCTGTTCTAAAGGATAAATATACCTAGGCTGAACAACAGCTCTGTAAGTACAAGGAATGTACTTACAGAGACAGTCTTAGAGACACTCCCTGTCTATTCAGGAACTAAATGCAGGTGAACAGAATGACCTACGAGTTTAGTTAAGAATGGGGAAGAGCCATAGGCTTGCAACAGAGGAGAAACAGGCACTTTCAATGCTGAAGGCCTAAGTGGTGCAACCCACAGTAACCCCAACTAAGGGTAACAAAACTAAACAGCTAACAAGGGAAACTTTAGATAGCAACTTCCAGTCATAATAGCTAATTCTTGACTAGGAATAGTCTGGTCTGGAATAGCAGCAGCTTTATTGACGAAACCAATAGGATCTAAGTCCTGTAGGATCCATATTCAGTTAGGATTACAAATCTAGTTTCATCAGCAAATAAGGCATAGCTTTCCAAACTGTGTGTCGCGACACAGTACTGTGTCGCCTGCGGGGCCCAGGTGTGTCGCATGAAAACCCGTAAGCGCTGATGGTGGCAGCGGCAGGCCATCAGTGCTTCCGGGTTTTTGCACGGCACACCAGGACACCGCTGCCGCCACAGTGCGCAAAAACCCGGAAGCGCCGCCACTGCGCGCAAAAACTCGGAAGCGCTGCAGCAGCGGTGCTTCCGGGTTTTCACGTGCTGCCGTTGGTGTGTCGCCAATGGGAAAAGTTTGGAAAGCCCTGAAAAAAGGAATGTGCATTTGGGGGAAGGATATTTTCAAAGCTCGCTTTTCCTCCCAAATGTTCCCTATATAATCACAGAGGGGAACAAATATTAAACCTGGGAAAAAACCTAGAGGTGGGCCAGTTCTATGAATCTATGCAAAACAACCTTGTTCAAATAATTCATCCGAACTTCCCATTTGGTTTCTGGTTCTGGTCTCATCTGCCTACAACAGACAAATGAGATGCCCCCCAAAAGTTAGTTCTTCATTAAAAGAGCTCCTTATTTTACATTTCCAAGTGTTTTTATTAACTTTGGTTGACTGGTTTAATAGAGTCAAGGGAGATGTCATATCTTCAACTGGAAAAGATGATCAGCTAAGTGATCATTTAACACCTGGTGCCTGCCTAACTATATCCTGGCTTCACTTTTTAGCTTATCTTGAACTAGTGTGGTTTTCTCCCTTTTTAATGCTCTATCTTCCATTACTGCCATTTAGCCAAGTAAGAAGAAGGCTAAGTATAATTATGGTCTATGGACTACAGAGGGAAGAAGCTTTTAGCCTTAACATTAGCAATCTGGCAGGAACAATGTAATGGGAAGAAGAACTAATCTTGAGACAGGAGGAAGAGTTGCTACCAACACAACGGTCAGATAAAAGAAATCTGAGCCTGGGGCAGAAATGTAATCTGATCAGGCATCTCAGACAAGATCCTCCCTAGTTCTCACAAAGATAAAGGGAGGGAGGGAGGGAGGGGGGAAGTGCATTCAGACTTGCAAAATTGTGTTACTGTAACCTTATAATAAAAGTAGTACTGTATTAGCATTCATGACTTTGGTTTCCTAGTCTGGTCTACCTTGGAGGGCTGACAAACAGTGCAGAAGGAATGAGCAAGAGGCTAGGATTCCATGTAAGTTCCCCTCCTCCCGAGCCAGAGTGGAAAGAGCCATTCTCAGAAAGATCATTTGCACTTCAACTTCCATCACTTTTCAGCAATGCTTTTCTCCCCTTCTTCCTCCTTTTCCTTGGAAATATTCACAACAGCGTTCTTCTTTTTTATGTATCAACATTGGAAAGATGCAGACTTAGCAATGATTTAAATATTTAAAGATGTAATTCATCTTTAAATTCATTTATTTGTGGGGGCTTTTCAGAAGCCCTGTTACTTGGCAGAAATAAAGTTGGTGGGCTGGTAGCTAATATCTGAACCCAGCAGTGGCAAAAGAGGTCCAGAGACATCTGTAACAGCATGAGTGATTGACAGATGGCAACAGGGACTGACTGGCAACAGTTGAGGCTCCAGCTCCTGATGCAAATGGGTGATGTAGAAGAGGCAGTCCTGGTCCCAGGGCAGAAGAACTGTAGAAGGTGGCCCAGGTGCTGGCTTTTCAGAAGGAGATCAAGACTAGCTAATGCAGGAGGAGATCTGAGCATGGATAATACTTAGTAAAGTAAGTTATTGATTTGCCCTACCTCAAAGCCTTTGAACTGGGAATAATAGTCCCTAGAGAAAGGATTGGTAGTGTGTAAACAGGAAAAGGTAAGAATTAATTTACCAGGGAAAGCTCAAGAAAGTAAAACCTGAAATCAAATAATGAAGGAAGAGATAAGTACTGGAATAAATTATAGAAATAAATTGAAGGAATACTATAGAAATAGAATATAGAAATAACTGAATGAATGATTTTATTATGGGTCACAGACCCACTAAGCATATCAAAATAAAAACAATAAAATACAGTAAAATGAGGTAAGAATATAGCACTGATATTATTAGTAGGGATAGGAATGAGAAATGAGAATATGATATAAAGTGTAAAATAAGTAAAAAAATTAAGGAATTTAGAAAATAAGTAATCACTTGCAATACAAACAAACAGTACCATATCACTAGAGATCCTTTTTTTCACCATTTGCTGACGGAATTCATTCACTGCATAATAGTTGTTGCAAAAATAACTCATTTTCTTACATAAAATTGACACAGAAGCCCCATCTACATCTGTGCCACCTCTGAACCCATGAAAGACTTGGTGTACATCTATGACCAAGTCCAGAATGATCTACATTTCAAATGATGATTCAACTTGTGTATTCAATGATTTTAAAATCATAGGTAAAATTTTGGGAAGGTTTGTTGGGGTTTTAGCACGTATAGCCTGCCAGGCTGCATTAGCAGCTGTAGCGGGCGGATATGATGCAGTATTGGAGTGACCCAGAGAGACCATCCGGGAGCGCGTGCATGGGCAGGGGGACGATGTGCAAAGTAGCGTGATACTGCACCTGGCTAAGCTATGTCCAACACGCGCACGGAGGGTCAGCCGACGACCGGAAGTCACTTGCACCGCAGCCGCAAGCACGCTCACGGCACGAGCACAGAAACAAAAGAAGCGCGCAGACAGCACGCCGTGATCACCTATCAAGAAACAAACGGCACGTACGCACCCCAGCAGCCACGCCTCTTCTATGCTATGTATGGACGATGTATGTCACATGCCTGTATACGTAGTCCTGGCGGGGAACGCCTTATAAGGAATTAAAAAAAGAGGTTCCCCGAGCGGCATTGGGGGCCCTCATCCCGAGGAAACCACGTGTGGTGTCTTCATTTCTCCAGATCCAAGGAAGCCATGAGAGGCCCGCCGGCAGCGAAACGCCGCAAAGGTTCAGGTTTTCCTTGGACAATTTATTATGTGTTGCAATCATTTTAACAGTAAAGGAATTTTTAATTGATTTCTATACTTGCAACTGTAGTGCTACAACTTACTGTAAACTGTTGCTTGATTTTGATTGAACTTGACAAATGATAAGCAGCAGCATTTTAAGTACCAAAATCTCAAGTCAGTAATTGATGATACTCATACCAAATTCATATAACATATATGTTTAAAGCCATTATCACCAATTGCTCAGAAATTAAATATTCTGGTTATGCTACAGTCAAACATTAAAAAAAAGTCCTACTGGTTTTGATTAGTTTTAAGCATGCAACTAGCACTCTACCATTTAGATAAACAGAACTTAAAATGCTCTTATGTTTTGGTTGAATAGAGGAACATCTTTTAAATAACTATGACAACATTTGAAAGCTGAAAACATGGTATAAGGTCCTTCCCAACTATTTGTCTCCTAGTCAGAAAACGCTCAACAACAATGCAGTTGACCCAAATACATGGAACTGGATCACTGTGCCCAGAGATAATCATAGTGGAATGAAAAATAAGCTATCAGGAAAACCACTTCTGTATTAGCCTATTTACATATGAAGGAATCATCTGCATCTTTCATGATCTACAGTACACACACACACGCAAGTACACTGTACCATACAGCACACACACAGACACAAACTAGGAGACACTGAATAACAGAATATGTACACTGACTTCAAGACAAATGATGCAACCTCAATCCCCTTGTCCCACACTAAACTTCCTAGGATACAGTAGATCAGCTCCTCGAATACCTCTCCTTCACGCATATAGGAGATCTAATCTGAATTCTCAGTATTTTTCATTAACCAGACAAACAGGACTGTACATACTGGCCTGAGTGAAAATGGTTTAATAAGATTATTCTGTGCTACATTAAGCTTTTGCCCTTGGAGTACCACAAGTCTGAGTAACTGTAACAGTAATAGTGGCTGTAGAGATTTCAAGCAGTTGGTAAGGGGTTTTTTTGCAACAATTTTCAATCGAGTATTTTGCAACACTAGAAATTCTATATATTTGAAATATTCTGGTAGGGTAATTAATACTACTTTTCTATAATCAAATTTGCAGAGCCAGTGTAGTGATTAAGGGAGACCCGGGTTATTGTCCACTTTCAGCCACAAAAGCTATTCGATGGCCTTGGGCTAGTCACTCATTCTTACCCTATCAAAGAGGGCTGTTGTGTGGGAAAAAGGAGGACGGAGGGAGAACCATGCAGGCTACCTTGAGCTCAGAATGAAAGGCAAATTATACGTCTATCTAATAAATAAAAATAATGATTTTTTAAAAGAAATTTTCTTGTCACAATTTGACAGAATAAGAATAAATCTGTCTCTGGTTTTTATCAAGCCCCAGTTTGAGAGAGGGGTCAAGGAATCCATTTATGCCAACTTGGAAAATCCTTCCTTGAATAGAGGTGGGGGCCTCAGGCACAAACTCTCCCACATCTTCCTCCCCGTTTTGTCTTCTGTGCCTAGGAAGATTAAGACCATTTCAGAAGCTCAACAGCAGCATGGTGATTTTAACGACCCTCCATTAGATAATAAAAGGACTTAAAAATTACATCTCAATATAACCATGACCTAGCCCCAGGTGTAAGGTCACACAGCTACCTAGGAACATATTTAGGATTCCCTTACCAACTTTGCTCAGACTGAAGAAGCTCCTTGGATAAGGAGCGAAACGTTTCCACTGAGAAAATAGAAATCCAGTTGACATGATTCAAGCTACAGACAATTCCACCTGGATGACTGAGAACCTTCATAGACATATATCAAGCCCCAGCACATTCAGAAAAATCCAGTTGCAAAAGTTTAAGTTTAAAGTCATTTCTAGGAGCTGTTCTAGGTAAGACCCAAGTCCTACTTAGATGATACAAAGTTCAGGTCCTGGAACAGCAAGGAATGAAGGTTCTGCTCTTTCTGTGGTAATGTGGGATGCCTGAAGACAAACGGTTCAGCTAAAACCAATCACATTGTTTGGTGTGAGCAAGACATCTGTAATTAGGATTCTTGATTATGCACACAAATCTAGCTCTATTCAGAATTATGTAGCCACAGTTCAGACCATCTCTTCAGACCATCCTTGTCAAAACAGGGTTTGGGCAGAATCAAAATTACTTTTCTGCCTTCCTTGCATGCTTAATATTTTATACAGTAGTTCCAAACAGGGCTCCAATCCAGACATTAAAATACAGGACTGAATAATATATTTATGCCATTCTTGCCTTCCTTTTCAACTGCCCAACCTGATTGGTTAAAGTGCAGTTTTGTGGCACGTGGTCTGCTCTCTTGGTTTACTCCAAGTCCTTAACCTAGTTTCCTAGTTTGAATGTTACAGGAAACTGATTTCAAAAAGAATACCAATCATGTGAAACGAACAGGCCAAAGCAGTAGAGGGGCAGGCATATATCATTCCTTTGGTCTAGTGGTTAAGGCAACGGGCTAGAAACCAGGAGGCTGAGAGTTCTAGTCCCGCCTTAGGCATGAAAGCCGGCTGGGTGACCTTGGGCCAGTCACTCTCTCTCAGCCCTAGGAAGGAGCCAATGGGAAACCAGGAGGCTGAGAGTTCTAGTCCCGCCTAAGGCATGAAAGCTGGCTGGGTGACCCTGGGCCAGTCACTCTCTCTCAGCCCAACTCACCTCACAGGGTGGTGGTTGTGGGGAAAATAGGAGGAGGAAGGAGTATTAGGCATATTCGCCGCCTTGAGTTATTTATAAAAATAATAAAGGCGGGATAGAAAATAAATAAATAAATAAATAAATAAATAAATAAATAAATAAATAAAATCCTAGTTTAGTGAACAATGATTAATTAGAGAGGAATGCATTCATCTTAACCTGATTTAGTTCCAGACACTCCCCAAAGATCTGACTAACATTGTCCATCTACTCTAAGCTTCCATTGTGCCTTCTCCAGATGTCTACCTAATCCTAGTTATGCAAAGGCACAATACATGAAACATCTTTTTGTAATGTGAATCCACCTCTAAATTCTTTAATGTGAGACAGACTGGTATACAAGAGTTGAATGAAAAGTAATGCCTCTACCTCCATAACTTTAGTTTAAATAAGGATATTTTAATAAACAAAACAGGAAAGTAATCCTTGAAATGAGCTCTTGCTTTACCTATATTTATTTTTCCACATAGTGACCACCATTCCCTACACACTTCTGCCAACAATGGACAAGCTTCTTAAAGCTGTCCACATTTTGTCTCTTCAACCAGTTCCTGACAGTCCTTTCCAATTCTTCATTTGAGACAGACAGATTGCCACAAGGTATTCCTTCAATTTTGGGACACGGTGCCATGTCTGGACTGTATGGCAGATGGGGGTGAGATCCAACTTTACAAGTGCCTCTTGGGTGGCTTGTGAAGTGAGACCTAGCACTGTCATGCTGCAGCAAAATTTCCTTCTTGTGCTTCTGAACTTACTTAACTGTGTTTCAAATTTTTTTGTGTTGTAATGTTGATAGTAGTGCGAGGCTCAAGGAAATCCATGTGAATAACACCATCTATGTCCCCAAAATCCTGTAACTATGAGTTTTCCTGCCAAAGCCTGGGTTTTGATTATTATTTTTTTGATTATTATTTTTTTTGCAGATGAAGCTTTAGATGATATTCCATGGACTGCTGCTTCATTTCTGGGTTATACCAATAAGCTTTGTTTCATTGGCTATCATGATGCTGTGAAGAAATTCCTCACCTTCATTCTCATAGCGTGACAACAGCTGCTAGCAAATTTCAGCTCTTGAAGCTTTCATCTCTGCTGTCAGCATGTGAAGAATCCATCTTGCAGAAACCTTCCAATATTGACAAACATCAATAATGTGACCCACACATTCCTGTGAAATGCCAAGCTTGACAGCAATTTCCCTGTGAGTGATCAGCCAATTGTCCTTAATCAGTTCATCAACCTTTCTCATGTGAAACTCATTGGTTGCTGTCACAGGTCATCCACTTTGTTCTTGATCACACAAATCAGCTCTTCCTGCTTCCCCATCTTTAATTTTTTTGCCCAGCAACACACAGTAGTCACAGCAACACAGTTGTTGCCATAAACAACTTGCATTCAGTGGTGAATTTCAATGGGGGGGGGGACTTTTTAGCAGTCAAAAATTCAATCATAGCATGTTGCTTACAGTGGACTGAGAAGTACTTACTGTATTGCAGATTTCCATTTCCAGAACAAGAGCAACCTTTTCTCATAGCAACTTTCCACCAAGTGAAGTGAAAGAGTAGTTGCTAAAGAACACGTTAGAGCTTCTAGCTTGTTAGTACTGCCATCTGTTGGTGACATATAACATTGGAAGCAGTACTTTCACTCAACCCTCATAGCTATATGAACCCAGTATCTTATGAATTACCAGCAGAATAAGAAATTATAATCTTATTGCACATTAACCACAACTGAACAAGTCACCTCAGAGGACTGGGGAAGTAACCCATCAGATTAAAGTTTAGGTCAGGGCTGCTTTTGCTCTCTGTGTGGTATACTGGGCAAACACTCCAAAAAATACCCCCCCCCAAATAGCTCCAGGTCAAAGAAAAAACATGAATTTAATTAAAAGGAATTCAATTAAATAGATTAATGTAATCATTCCATGCATTATTTTAATTTAGCTTTGTTACACTAGCTTGATATAACCAAGTTTACCACTGAAATATGAACTCCAGTCTTGCCCTTTCGGTAACCAGGAAATCTGTCTCTAATTGGAACACCCGAGCCTAGCAAATATTATGTCAGTTACCCAAGCAACTGAACAATTAATAGATGAACTGAAATGATATTTGTCTTGGATTTCAAATAATTGGTCAACATTTATCAGATAATTTATTTCTCTTGACCAGTTTCAAAAAGGTGCATCCTTCCAAAGAAAATGGATAGCTTTTCAATAGAAAGGTGACAAAAACTCAACTCCTTTAAATTGGAAAATAGATTACCTTTGTCCTTCAAATTACAGAGAACACTTGTAAAGAGTTAGAACAATAAAAAACAATGTTGTACTTAGTAATAAAAAGTTAACTCCCCCCAAGTAAAATTTGTATTTCCTAGGCCACACTTTTCCTAAATGTTTTAATTTATTTGAAGAGAAAGAAAACATGCCCATGCACACTTTCTCTTTCCTTGCCAGGAGCATAAGGACAGATCATAGCAATGGAAAATAATCCACAATGCTTCCTTGGTAAGCCAGATTTAAGCCACTGCCCCTAAGGATGTGAAGTCCTTTGCAAATAAATATAGATTATGATCCTGAAAATAGTATATCGGTTAATTTATCACCTTGCTTCAAGCACCAAGAAAGCTGTAAGTGAAAGGTTGCCAGTCTGTTTTTCAGGTAAAACATAACATGTTGGTTATTATGTTTAAAGTTCCATGTCCTGCCTATAGACAGAATTCTACAAATCTGCTTTAGTTGAGGACTTCTATACTGTATATAATATAGTATATTATAGTATATATATAATAGAAATATTATAGTATATATATAATAGAAATATTATATATATATATATATATATATATATATATATATATATTAGAAATATGAACAATAAATAAATAAATAAAATATCTCTCTCCCATTTGAGATGCAGCCGGCAGGAATGCATAAAAAGTTTCTGTCTTGGGACATACAAGCTGCAGCTTAATCTGGCCAGAAACTGGTATTTTGATGCCAGCAAACATTTTTCATTTCAGTGGTCAGAATGTGAATGTATTTCCCCTAACTTTCCTATCATTTTTGCTTGCAATTCCCATACACAGATTTGTTTGTTTTTTAATGGGATTATATGTGAGGTTGTTGTCATTATCTGATTTGGCATTTTGCAAAAACTGGAAAAGCATCCAGCATTTTAGTCACTGAGGAAGTAAACAGGAGAGCTGATCAGGGATGACAACTGCCTTGAAGTGCAAACAAAGGCAGGCCCAACTCTTCAGAGACCTTTACTAGGGAAATATTTATTGGAGAGAGGAAAGATTTGTTTTTTTTATTAAGAGGTGGATAGATCTGAATTACTAAAGAAACTGGAAGAGTATTCTTTGCTGTTGATGGAAGAAAAGAACCTGACCTAGGAGTGTTTTGGCATTTCTCATTTTACAATATTTGTACTATACCTCTCCTTTCCATTCTAATCTGGGTTCAATAGGTTGTAAGTTTTCATTCTGCTTCTCTCAGTCGCTAGAAAGATGTACCTATGAAGTTTGTAAACACAATGTAACAACTGGATTTTACTCTTGTCTGTCCAGCACCTATTGTATTTGAACATGGACATCCTGTTTAGCTACAGCATATAACAGCTATATAATCCGTGGATTATTTTCAAACCAGATGATATAAAGTACAGGTACTGCTGCTAATTTCCTTAAAATCCTATGTCCATTTACTAGCACACTTTCAGTGTTGATGTCTTGTCAGGCTAATATAATCCTAATAGAACAGACTGTCTTTGCTAAATGATCTAGCCCTCCACTGCACAGACATTTGCCAACTAATTTCTGTCTCCGTAGATGAGGTACCATCTGCACTGTCAGTGCAAAAGACAGAGAAAGAGAGAGATGTATTCTTGTTGGCAGTTGAAAATTGCCATTGCACTAATGATGTAACTCTTGAGCTCTACGGAAATACTGGGGGAAATGGCATTATTTGGTCAATATATTTCCTTCATAGGATCACAGAATCAAATAACTGGAAAGTACCTTGGAAATCTTCTAGCCCAATCACTTGCCTAGCGCAGGAATCCACTACTACAGCATCCCTACCTTTTGTTTAAACATCTCCAGAGTTTACTACCTCCCAAGGAATTCCGTTCCATTACTGAATAGCTCTCCCCTTTAGGAATATTTTCCTGATGTTCAACTGAAATCTGTGTCCTTGTAATTGAAGCCTGCTGTTCCTAATACTTAGATCACACCTCTGGGATTACAACTATAAAATCCAATTAGCTGCAATTAAGAATGCCCAGGCCAAAGAGTTTACAGTTCCTTAAAGATTAGTCAAGGTGTATTTTTAAGAATGAAAATGTCACGAATTAGAAGGGTATATGATTAAAATTTGCATATGCTTTAGACCAATATAAAAGAAATGAAAGTCAAGTTCAGTAAATTTCTTATATTCTGTTATTGCCAGTTTTGAAAAGTAAGTCCTACCTTACCAAATGAGCAATGAATCTACTGTTAATGAAATTCCAGTCAGTGCACAGAGACTGGTGGAACCCATTTCAAAGGGACAAGAAGTGAAGAACCACAACATCAAACAAACAGGCAAGAGTTGGAATCTTAAAAATCTTTCTGGCATTTACAGGAAATCAATTTGTCTCTTTTTAAACAAAGACTGCATAATGGAAAAAAACTTATATCCAGTAAGGGGCCACATTGTAGAATTCAGTGTAATAAGATAGTAAAGGACAGCTACTGGTAAATATATCAAGTGAACAGTGTAAAAAGAAAAAAGAAAAAATTCTACATATTGTATACATGCCAAATTTCTGAAAGAAGTGAAAACGCTTAGAGGAAGAAACCTTTGGCATATAAATAGTTCAAGAATTTCCAAAGCTCTGTTACTAGGGGAATAGGCAAAGGACTGCTACCTAGCTCATACAACACATTTAAATGCATGAATTCCTCACAATTAGTCCCAGTGTCTTTCTTCCTCCTGGGCAGATGGGAAATCTGATGCAATACTAAAGTATTTTTCCAAATTTACCCCAGCCACTTTATCTTCAGGACTTCCCTTTAGAAACTTGAACCAGTTATGGAGATGGAGGAAATACATCAAATCATCCCTTTAACTATTGATAAAAATTCTAGGAAGGAAAAGTTAGAGATGCAAGAAGCTAATTTAGATGCACCCTTTTCTAGAAGTTAAGCAGAGAGAGATCTTCAGCTTAGGTCCTGAATCATAAATTAAGTACATCTTCTGTTATGCCTTTTCAAACATATAATGGCTATTCGATTGCTGTTGTGGGTCTTCCGGGCTGTGTGGCCGTGTTCTGGAAGTTGTGGTTCCTAACGTTTCGCCAGCATCTGTGGCCGGCATCTTCAGAGGGCAGGAGCACAGACAGAAGCGATCTCAGAGAGATCGCTTCTGTCTGTGCTCCTGCCCTCTGAAGATGCCGGCCACAGATGCTGGCGAAACGTTAGGAACCACAACTTCCAGAACACGGCCACACAGCCCGGAAGACCCACAACAGCCATCGAACTCCGGCCGTGAAAGCCTTCGACAATACATTAATGGCTATTCCTTCATTTCCATTTTACAGCTGCTATAGAGTGGCTATCTCAAATTACCTCACACAGCCAATAAAACAAAGATTAGATATGTTACACTAAACTTTGTCCAAACCACATGCTGAGCCACATGGAGAAAACTGTTTGTTGTTCAACAGTCACATTGAACCATATAATGAATACTCCAGAGCAGTGGGGATGCAATGTGTAAATCATTAGCCAATTGCACATGCATGTAATACAAAAGAAGAGGAAATAAATTCCATTCAGCTGCAACACATTAAGATGCAACAACTAAATATTTCTAATTACTGAAACCACTATTTGAATTTTGCGTGACAGTCCTCCATCCTTCTGAAATGTCTGTCCCTTGGATCTGCACCCTTCATCCTAGACTTAAGAAAATAGGCCTTGTATGTTGGAATGCTTCAGTCTATTTTTAGTTGATGCTGAGTGCAGCTCTGCTTCAGGGGTTTGGCAAACTGTCTTTGTCAAATCATCAAAAGTTTCATGCCCAGTGATTTCAGTAGTTCTTGTGAACACCGCCCGCCCCAATCTTGCATCATTTCAACTTAGGAAGAGGGCACCTTGGCTAGTGCACAGTGCTATCCAACAAAGGAAATGGCTGCCAATCTCCATCTTTCTTCTACCAGTCCTGAACCATATAATTTTATTATTTTCATTTTAATTTTTCTATGCTGCCCTTCTTAAGACAGAGTTTTTATGCCTGGCCTTGTTCCATCATGGCTTTGGTCCAAAGCATATGTTTTTTTTTTCTTCTGAGTAGGAAAAAGAGATGGAAGGATACATGTTGCACCTTCTGGTCTAGACTTCAGGTTGAATTCCAACATTTTGATTCTACGGTCCTGGCACAAAGTCCACACTTGGAATACATACTCAGTTGAAGGCCAATAGGTTTTCTGATTCCACAGACTGGGAGCACTGCCCTTCAGGACAGCTTTCTCTTAGGGTGACCCTAAGAGGCTATTAATATGTCCAGTCCAGATGGAGCTAGCAGTAGAGCCCTATCCTTCCACCAAAGAAATCTTATCTAGTTCTGGCATGGTTGGTCCTACACATGCACACACAGCATGGTCCTGCTTTCAAATTATACATGTTGGACAAGATAGGCAGCATTCCTCTATTTTTGTTGGCAACAACAGTATTAAGCTAGCAGGGGAAAAAACCAAATAACAGCATTGTGATGTCATGTGATCAGCAAGACACCAATATGGAAGGAAGTTGTCTGCAGTTCTAAATGTAACTGAATATGCAGATGTACTGCTTCCTTTATTGTGCTATGGTCATTTCCTGACATTCTGTATTAATTATTGTTCTCTTGTCATTCTTTTCTTCCCATATGAAAAAGATGGGACCTATTATAAAGCCCAAATAATAGAATTTTCCTTCCCTTATTGTATAATAGTGATGGTTTTAAATATATACTTTTTTCTATTCTTCTTTTTCTCAGTTTTCTCAGTTAGCAAACATTAAGGTAACATTTCATAAATATAGCACCATCCCTTTATATCTTCTAATTCAGTTAATTGCACATTCTACATTTCTTACTTTTAAAGTAAGTTTAGATTGAATAAAATATAACATAAATTAAGATTTTTTGAACATATTTTACCTCAGAGAAGCTGAAAGAATTTCAGAGATAATATATGAGAAATACTGACAATCTTAAATTGGCCACATATCACTGAATGACATTATTAAGCAAAACCATAAAAGCTTTACAAATGAACTGTAACTGAAATATTTTTATATATTAAACTAATCCAATCAGTGTTAAAGGATAAGTCTTCTCCATTATTTTGGCATCTGCTCATATAGGAAACGACAACTCCAAACCATGCACAAATGCAGGTCAATAGTGGAAGATCCTCTGAAATTTGTGGGATTAGACATATGTAAGCTTTCGAAATGATCTATCACTAGGGAGGTTCTTGCTGAATAAGCTAGTCCTCCTAAAAAGACAAACACGATTTCAATTAAATGTTCCTGCTGGAATCCCTTTACTCAGACACATGTGCTCTACTAGACAGCAATGAGATATCTGGATAGCATTTCTATTTAATAATGGGAATCCCTTAGAGACTCACTTGCACAGAATGCATTGAGGTGATTTTTTTAAAAAAAAATACTAATCTAACTATGTACTTCTTCAGTCCTTACACCTATGAGTTAGTTCTCCCCACCCCACCCCCCAGATATACTACAGGCCCTAACTCTGCCTACCTTTAAGAAAGCCATTAAGATCTAGTTTTTCCCCCACACATTTGACTCCAGTTGACTGGAGTCCCCCTTTGGTTGTCTAATTATCCCATCTGGTAACCACTTTATACATTACATTTTATATATTGGGTTGTGCTTTTTTAGCATTGTATGGTTATATTTCTTTCTAACTATTTGTTTCTGTTGTATGCCACCCAGAGTCACATTGTTTGAGTTGGACGGTCCTATAAATCCTTAAAACAGACAAACAAACAAACACATTTTCTATACTTAAAAAATGGACATTCTTAAGTCTCCTGCTCTTGGCCATTGTTGGAGAAGTCCACATGCCTCGTGTATTTTGTCAGGATATTTCAATTATTAGTAGTAGAATAAGACTATACTGGATTAAGACACCTCTTATATGTATTGTCGAAGGCTTTCACGGCCGGAGTTCAATGGCTGTTGTGGGTCTTCTGGGCTGTGTGGCCGTGTTCTGGAAGTTGTGGTTCCTAGCGTTTCGCCAGCATCTGTGGCCAGCATCTTCAGAGGGCAGGAGCACAGATAGAAGCAAAATCTCTGTGCCCAGGTAGAGTGGCAATGTTCTATTTATAGAGCTAAATTATAGGAGATTAGGTGGGGTTTTTTGTTGTGTTGAAATGTTAACGAGTGGCTGATGAGCGTGATTAGCATGTTCATTGTGAGAAGTATTCCCATGTCCTGGTGGTTGGACTGAGTTCGTTGACCTTTTGCAGGCTGTGTTTTTCAGGACTGGTAGCCAGGTTTTGCTAATTTTTAAACTTTCTTCTTTTTTATTGTAACTGTGCTGGTGTTTGTGAATTTCAATGGCTTGAAATTCAATGACACCTCTTATACTTCCAATTAATTGCTTTCTTTCAGGTAGAAATAAATAAATATTCTAAACATTTCACCTGTTTCCAGTCAGTGTTTTAAATTCTGAAATGACACATCCCTGGACTCCAGCTGGGCCTGCAAATCTCACCATCCCAGCCTAGAACTCTTCTTCCTCTAATCCCATATGTGTGGGTGTGATTACTCAAAGACTGTGTTCACACTTTACTGTAAGCCAGAATTTCCAGGAACAGGCAGTGTACAATCACTCCTGCTGGCTCTTCCTGCCAGCATGCTCAGCTAAAAAAAAAACAAAATGGATGATTCTGTCTGTGGTTTGTTTTCTCTGATGCCCAAATCAATTACTCTGGTTTATTCCTCTTGGAAAAAACGTGTGTCAGAATCAGAAACATAGAGTGGCTTTTAGCTCTGATTTGCTCCCAAGAATAAGAAAGGTCTGTGTCTTTGATTTTGGCAACCCAGTGATCAAACCATGGATGAAACTATTCACCTTTTCTTAGCCATGCTTCCTGTTCCCAAGACCTTGGGAACAGCTGGAGAAGCATGTGCTAGAATGTTGTTTGTTCTCCAATCAGTAGAATTCTGATGAACTCTAGCTTACTCTGAGGGACCAATGTAGCCAGTGGTAGTCCTGTTGAGAAGTTTATTAGTTCTGGGCACAGAAATTATTTTCACAATTTATACCTTGCTTTTTTTCAGCAGAAAAGGTCACTCAAAGTGTCTTATGAAATATATAAGCAATAATTTTGTGTATTTGCACAACCCAGAAGCAGCAGCCAACACAATAACACTAGGAAGGCTAAAAATCAATCAATCAATAAAAATAATTCCATAGCCAGAATGGAACTTTAAGAAAGCTAATAGCTATTCTCAAACGAAACCTAACCGCAAATGCAGGAGGGTTGCACAATTTTGTTTTAAAGAACAAGAAGATTCACATACAAGGAGACAGCCTTCAGATAATTAGGTATTAAGCTGCTTAGAGCTTTCAAAATAATTGAATTGCACCTAGAACAAACAGAATACCATGGCTAGTATCTTTAATATGAAATAAGGAGACTACCCCAGCTGAAAGTTCTGAAAGGTATTGAGAGAACCAACAGGGTTGCACTTTTCCCATCCAAATTATTACAAAATTAATTTGGTAAAGTGATTGAGGCCACCTCCAAAGCAAAAGCAGCTTAAAACAAACAGAAACGAATCCTGATCACAAACTACCTCCTGGAACCTTTACATACAACATTTTTACACATTCAAGCACCTTACCCAAAAATGGGAATGTTGAACACTCATCCACATTTATTCAGCTCTTTAAGAGAGGATGAACTGTCATGTTTAGGCAGAAAAGAACAGAATTCAGATAAAAATAAAAAGTATCCTTTTCCCCAAACCAGCCAACTCAACTTTGATTACCTTTGGAAGCCCAGAGGGCAAGGTGCAAATTCACCTGTGGAATGACCTCTCTGATCCAAGAATCTGGTCCTCATTCTCAAGTTACACAATCTCTAATGTTTGGGCAAGGACTTGCTAATTATACATTTTTTTCCTCAGTATTCCATACAATGTTATGTAGAACACTGGTATCTCTCAGCCCTTGGGGAACTTAATAAGAATGACAATCAGCTTGGAAGACGTTTGCTGATCAACTCTGTGAAAATACAATGATTTCTTCACTGTAGGCTGACCATAAGTCCCATTTTGAACGGGACTGTCCCGTTATTTCACCATTTCTGGAGTGTCCCATCGTTATAGTAAAATTCTCAATTTTGTCCCGTTTTTGAAAGTTTCCCAGAGAAGCGTGTGTGCGCCCCCCACACGCGCACGCCCACTTTGTCTGGCAACGTTTTTGCCTCAAGGAAATATGGTCAGCCTACTGGAAGGAGAACCACGAGACTGACGAGGCGCGAGGCTGAAGTCAGAGAAGGGGGCACGGGCGCGAACATGAGCCCAAAGCTACTGCCGGCCTCCCCGTTCTGAAGCTGAGCGGCAGCATCCCTCCTGCACGCTCGCCGCTCCAACAGATTTAGCGGTCCCAGTGCATCCTCCCCGGCTGCGAGGATGGTTGTTTTAAAACACCCATCAACTGTGGAAATGTGTGTGCCAAAATAATAGGGAGAAAGAACCTGACTGCTATGGAGATTGTAGGTATGACTCGGAAGGGAGAGGTGAGAGAAAATTAGGTGCCCGAGGTGATTCTTTAAAAGCAAGTCAGCCAAATTTCCTTCGAGTGGAGCTGGTAAATTAATGAATCCCAAAGGCAGGAGAGGGAAAGAGAAAGGAGGGTGGATTGAATCGGCAGGGGGATGAATGCGAGCAGCCGATGGGGAACTGGGAAGCTTCAAGGGGGATGTTTATTGAGGAAAAAACAAAGCCTGAGGGAACCGGGAAATGAAGATGAGAGGTTGGAAGGAAAAGAGGCCAGAAAAAAAGGGGTTGTAAGAAAGGGAGTGGGAGTTGAAGGGAGGAACTTGGCTTATTTAGTTTGAAGAGAGTTGAGAAGTGAACCTAGGATTGGTGGGGCGAAGAACCTGGATTAGCGATAATGAAGAAAAGAAAGGTAGCACCAGCCTGAAGTTCTTTAAGGCATTGCCTTCTTTCCCCAAGATCGTGGGACTATCCTCTGCAGCTGCAGTGCAAACCCAGGAAAAGGCACATTTGGTTTGAGGAGCTGCAGGCAGATCCTATGTGCTTTGAAACACCCTCTTCCCTTTGAATTAAAGTGCTGCATAGCCTTAATAACTTGTAGGATGAGGAGCCTTTATGAGAAATACAGTGTGATTCACACATTGTGCTAATCCATAATATGATTTGATTTTTGATTTTTAAGGTGTTTTGTGAATCTAGCAAATTTAGGTTTATTCAGTAAACTGTGTTTAAGCAGGATATAATTTTAGAAGCTATCAACCTAGTTATTAATACTAAGCCATGATTTGTTGAATAAGACACTGTTGGTCAGATTCACACCACACATTAAGAGATGAACCATGAGTTAGTAACCATGCTAAGCCAATCTATACTACAATCTGAGCATGAAACACAAATATTTTTTCTTTTGCTTCCATTGAATCCAACTGATTTATAAAAGATGCTATCTTACTACAGTAGTTGGGTTTACTGAATTGGTTGTTACTGGAATCCAATCACCTGATTATGTGCCATCAAGTGTGCTGTCAACTGTTTACCAATTGATATAGAATGTTTTGCAGTGGAAGTATACAAATACTTCCATATATACACAGTTAGAGTTGAAGAGCTGAAAAACTTTTGTGACTTTGCAGGAAACAATTACGCTAAGTTGTTAGAGCATGGAAATACACGTTTTTTGTCCTTGGGTCCATCAATTGACAGAATTTTAAGCATGTTTGATGGGCTTACTTATTTTTTTTCTCAAGAAAAATGCCCTGTTATATTGCAAAAAATCCCTGTTTGAAATTGTAGTTGTCATTTGCAAGAGATTAATAATACCAGCCTCAGATAATTCCATAATGGATTAGGGACCATTTCCACAGACCGGGGGGGGGGGGGGGAGGGTTTGCAGGTGGGAGCCAACTGCAGACTGGGGGCGGGGTTTGCAGGCAGGAGCCAATTGCGCGGACCGGGGGCAGGGACCCCTGTCTTTTTCATGAATACAGAATATTACATAAGACCCCGTCCCGTTTTGCCATCCCAATGTCCCATTTTTGTCTCAAGGAAATATGGTCAGCCTACTTCACTGCCATGATCATCTTTCAATGTAGTCCTAAAAATGGATTTCAGCCTATGTTCAATCAAATTTGCCATCTCCAACGTTACATACAAAGTCACTCCTCTTTTTTCAGTCCCTGCAGATATTCAGAAAACCAGAGCAATGCATTAATTCTATCAGTGATTCTATTAACTTGAGTCTCATCACACAAAGCAAACATTATAACCTCATATTTTAATCTGAAATGGATTCCATCCAAGCCTACCAAGTGGACTCCCTTCCCCTATCTTCCATTTCTTTTCCCCACTTCCTGGACTGGTCCTCCAATTAACATTAACCACAGCAAACAAGAGGGAAGGATGGAAAGAGGGCCATTTTCCTATCCAGTAGCATTACACAGGTTTTTAGGAAGCCATTAGCCAGTACTGGCGTCATTCCCCACACCCCCAGATATTGCAATACCTCTTAATGTACTGATTTTTTTTAATCTGCATGGAATGTATGTCTGTGTGCCCTTCAAAAACACTACCCCTTTCTTGCAGTTCAAAGCTTTCACCCAATCTCTCTCTCACTAGACTTCATAGCATCCCAGACAAGCCATACTGGAAAGTGTTATATTTTTACTGACCACACCAATCACAGGAGAATACAGTCTACCTAATACTGTAAGATAACATGCTATTTCAAAAAGTATGCAATGATCCAGCAAACATTTTTTTTTTAATTTTGTATGAAAAGGAGCACCTTATAGTCAATCAGCAAATTTAGCTTTCAAGGAATATCTCAAGCTCTGGCACCCAAACTGAGTGTCCTTTAAACTTTTACAAATCAAAGTCTTCAGGATAGTAACACCTTGATTTAACAGCACACACCACTGATAGTACTCTTTAAATCATAACATCTCTGATCAATCCCTCAGTCTTTCACTCCACTGTTTTTGTAATTTCAACTTTTATCAGAACAACTGTAGAGACAATGTCTCTAACCCCTTTGTAGAATGCTGACACTATTTTCTATTTCACTATTTCACACGATCCATAAAATGCCCATAAAAGTAGGTAACTCATCAACTCTGCCACACCTGGAGAGACCTAATTTTTAACACAGGATCTCTTTCTTGCTTCCCTTCTCCTTGTCTATTCAATCCAGTATCTGACTGTGACTTCTTCCATGATCACATCTCCAAACTCTGTCATGGTTTATCTGACCTTGAACTTCTGTAAATCTATGCTATCTGCCTCTGGTAATTTGGAACTCATTATCAGAATCAGCAGTCATCAGCATTAGGAATGTGCCAAGAAAAGCATATGAAGACAATGGCTGGATTTAGACATCATGCTAATCCTTTATGTGGCTAAGCTTTACTGTTTTTGGCTAAGCATATTGTGTGACCCCAGATAATTGTGGCTTACCTAACAAATCACAGATTAAATGACCTACAGTTTAGTGCAATTTATTTATTTATTTATTTATTTATTTATTTATTTTAATACATATTACAGCAGAATGAGATGATTAGTGGAATGGAAAGCTACAGAAGTCAAGAAGCAACTAGTATCTTTAAAATGTCATATAAATAGTCAGAAAAGCTTGGGAGACATGAGATGGGTGACAGATGAGGAAATCCACACATCAGGCTTTGTACTCTGAAAATATCACAAATCTGTGTCTGAAAACAAAAAGAATGCTACAAAATACAAAGCATTCTGACTGTATGCTTTGTATTCTTCTTGATATCCATAAAACCCAGCAGTAAGTTTCCTAACCAATCTCTACTTACTCTAAGAATCTTATCCCAGAAAAAAAGAATTGATTAAACATACCCAAAAATAGAAGTCTAGGAAGGAAGGGTCATTTCGATTTTCATTCCAGCTTTTCTACAGTTACACAATAGTAATTACAGATAAGATTAAAGAAAAGTAGTTATATGAAGAAGTAATGAGCCCCATCAATTACTAGAGATCTGGAGAAACCCACTCTATATTTTGTTAATGTTTTTAGGGAATTGAATGGTTCGGGTGATTTGCAGAGTGTTCTTCTAGGTCATTTGTCCAAATAATCTGAAAAATCACTTCCATGAAGATGGAAATTCTGCCACAGACCTAAAATATGAAAGACTTGTAATATGAAACTCCAGTATAATTTTTAAATCTGAATTACAGCACTTAGAAACATATTTTCTGACAAGAAGAGGTAGAAGCAGCAGTCAGTGAAGAAATGGCTGGTTGTGGAGCTGGACAGAAAAATGGGGACACAGCAAGATCATGTCCTCATTTCCTCCTTTGGGGAAAAATAATGGGACCCAAGTTTCCAATTTTGACCTGGTAATGCTGGATAATGTAAGTATATATTGTACCTTTGGGGCATCTTGAATTAATTTCAAATTTTAAGAGTATACTGAATAGCAAGCCCCCTAGGCTTTCAACCCCTCTTTTGCCCAAAGCGTTTTTTTCAATATGTAACAAAAGTAGAAAAGTCAATTTTGCAGAAAGTTTCAGAAAACACATGGACACCAGAAAACATCTTGATCAGCTCAGGAAATGAAGTCCACACATACGGCTAAAGACTTTGAAGCTAATGTGTTTTGCCTACAGTTTCAATGGTTTCATAGCAAGGCTTACGAATGCCCATACCCTGGAAAAGCAACATGAATATCTTGTACTGAAAATCAAACATACCACTATAGGAGTATCTGACATCAAAACCTGCCTTCAGTGGGCTCCAAGGACGATACTCAAAGATGAAAGCTGACTCTCAGTTCTATACAACACTGACTCAGAACATCTGAGTAAACCATCCCAACAGCAAGTCCATGATGCCGATACGTCAAAGAAAGGAAGTAGAGCTAGCCTGCTCAATAAGGGACAAAACTCAGCATACATAAAAACGGTGAAATGCATTGTTTTCAGTCTGCTCCTAATGATAAAAGCCACCAACCATGGATTAATAAAAAGGAGCAGAAAAGCATCTTTACTAAGCTCACATTTTAAATCAGAAAGATGGCAGGGACATTTTCCCCACCACTCTGCCTTTAGCATTGTGCTCTCACAGCCACATTCTTTTTCTGGCCAAGTACAATTAAGGCCTCTAATGAGGAAACTAAACTTGCCTCTAGTCTCTACAGGTCAATGAGAATTGACAAAAGTGATTAGAACAGCAAGTTACTGAAATTCAGAGTTAACTTGACCTTTGTCTTGTTAGTCTTTAAATGAATTTCCCCCATAGGCTTCACCATAAACTTTAACATAAAGGAGTTCTCAAAGAAAGAAGCTTTCCCTGTGGTTTGTAATGGCCATTTTTGCAAATCTCGGCCTCTGTTTTTATTCATTCATTCATTCATTCATTCATTCATTCATTCATTCATTCATTCATTTTCTGTCCTGCCTTTATTATTTTTATAAATAACTCAAGGCAGCGAACACACCTAATACTCCTTCCTCCCACAACAACAACCCTGTGAGGTGAGTTGGGCTGAGAGTGTGTGACTGGCCCATTGTTACCCTCTTAAATCCCAGCAAGTAGCAGCACCTGGCTGATCTTGTCTGGGCTGAGAAGCTAAGCAGAGTTGGGTCTGATTAGTACTTGGATGGAGACCCACCAGGGAATACTAGGGCTAGAGACTAGACTGACAAGCAAATAACAATAACTCATTCCAATAGAAGGTAACCGCAAACTACTTCTGTTCTGCTGCTTAGAAATTACATGGATATGTTCACAAAGTCACCAGGAGTTGAAACCAACTTGAAGAAGACAGTTCTCTTTGTTAGATTTATATCCCACTTTCTTCCAGGAGTTCAAGGCACCATACCTAGTACTGCTCCTCTAATGTTCCCATGAATTAGGGTCCTTTGTTTTGTTCTTTCTTTCACACATTATCACCCTACTCCAGGGGTGTCCAACCTTTTGGCTTCCCTGGGCCACATTGAGTGACGAGGAATTGTCTTGGGCCGCACATAAAATATATATTTATTTATTTATTTGTCTTATTTATACCCCGCCTATCCCCTCCCTACTGGAGGACTCTAGGCGGCTTACATCATTATATATTATATCCAATTATACATCATCATCATTTTACAATTTATTACCGCGCGACAGGGAGAGAGGAAGGGAACCGGCTCTTCCGCTGCAGGCATTGGACTGCAAGTCCCAGAATGCCTCGCTCCGCGCCGGCTGCTGACGTCCAGGAAGCTGGTATTTCCGGATCCGTCGTCCTCCGCCGTCATCACCGCTCTTCCAGATCTTCTTGGATCGAGGACGACCCTCCGCTGGACGCCCGCAAATTGCCCCACGTGAGTGGTACCCATTTATCTACTTGCTATATTAGCTTTCGAATCGCTGGGTTGGCAGAGAGCTAGGGCTAGTGACGAGAGCTCACCTCGTCACGCGGTTTCGAACTGCCAACCTTATGGTCGGCAGTCTAACGGCTCAGTGGTTTAACCCGCTGAGCCACCGCGCCCTACAATACTATATATAATATAGTTAATGTATGTAAGTAATAAAACTTCATTTATATTTTTATATTTTTTATTATAAAATTTTAACAAAGAGGGCAACATAAAACTAGTGGGATATTTGACTTTGTTTTTGTGAAACTAATGCATCAATGTCTGGTTCGATGAAAGTGGTTGCAATTCTCAGTGAGTTCTCAAGGTGCTCGTCAGAAACTTTAATTCTAATTTTACTCTTCGTGTGCTTCATCCTTGAAAATAGTTGCTCACAAATGTACGTGCTGCCAAAAAGCGATGTCATGAATAAGGCGTGATTGTGATGCGAGGGATATTTTTCTCTGGGAAGATAGGTCTTATAAAAGTCCAGTAGAGAGACATGATCAAATTTTTCTTTGACTTGAATGTCTGATTGCAACTTTATGCATTCCATTTGAAAATTCAGAGGTAACGTAGTTATGTCGACTGAAAATGGAGTCGAAAATATACCAAAATATTGATGATTTTTCCGGAATCTTGAAACCTGTTCTCAAATTCCTGTATCAAACCGAAAAGCAAGGCTGCATATTTCTCGCTGTTCACAGGACTGTGTTTAGCCAACGTATTAAAATGTATAAAATTATTTTCCATAACTTGAGCTTGCCATACTTTAAGTTTCATTTCAAATGCTGTTATGGTTTGAAACATTGCAGTGATAAGTTGGTTTTCACCTTGAAGATGCATGTTTAACTCATTTAAATGAGCGGTCAAATCCACCAAAAATGCTAAATCTGTGAGCCATTTTTCATCTTCAAGTTCTTGCACAAATTTTCTTTTTGATTCCATAAACGACTTGATTTCATTTCGCAAATCATAAAATCTTTTCAGCATTTTACCCCGACTTAGCCAACGTACTTCAGAAAAGTAAAATATGTCCCCATAATCAGCATCCATGCTTTTAAGGAACTCCTGGAATTGGCGATGATTCAATCCCTTGGCCCTTATGAAATTCACTGTTTTGATGACAATTTGCATGACATCCATTTTTAAAGCTTTCACGCATAAATTTTCTTGATGTAGAATGCAGTGATACTTCATCAAACGTGAGTTGCCGGCGGCACTTGCATCGCCTTCTATCAATTTTGTAAGTCGCTCACTTTTACCAACCATCGCCAGGGCGCCATCAGTAGATATACCAGATATGTTGACAATGGTTAAAGAAAATCGCTTTAATGTCATTTTTACTGCTTCGTACAAATCAAGAGATTTAGTTGTGTCTTTTAATGGCACCAAAGAAGCCATTTCTTCAGTGACATTATATTCGTTATCAATGCCTCTAATAAAAATGGCAAGTTAAGCTGTATCTGTACCATCAGGACTTTCATCCATTGCCAAAGCATAAAACTTGAAATTAGCAGCTTTACTCTTCAAACCTCTTTCGATAGATTTTCCTATTTCTTCAATTCACCTGGCTATAGCCTGGTGAGACAAACTGATTTTAGAAAAATCGCTTTTTTTATCAGGACAAATTACATCTGCCACGCTTTCCATACATTGCTTAATAAACTCACCATTGGTAAATGGTTTTGAATTTTTTGCAATTAGATTTGCTACCAAATAACTAGCTCTTATAATAGAGTCCTTTTGAGTTGTGACTTTTTAAAAAAAACATTGTTGGGACAACAGACTTTTTTTCAGTTCTGCTAATTAATCTTTACGGCAAATTCCTTGATATGCGTCGAATTTGGCAGCATGTTTTTCTGTATAATGCCGTTTCAAATTGTAGTCTTTGAAAACTGACACACTTCCCCTACAAATTAAGCATAGTGCCTTAGTATTTGCCTCAACAAAAAAGTACTCATCTGTCCATTTTTCGTTGAATACTCTTCCTTCATCCGTGATTTTTCTTTTCCTATTTTCTTCTTTGGGTTCTGTTTTCTGTTGAAACGATGTTGAGGCCATGTTGGAATAAATTTATTTAGGCAGGCAAGGTAAGGTCTCAAAGGCTGGCAAGGCAGGGTTAGGCAGCAGGCTAAAGGGTTGGAGCAGGCTTGGGGGCTGCAATGTACTTTGTGAGTTCTGATTAATGGCTCTCTCCAGCAGCTGAAGAGTTAAGGCCGGATCAGGATCGGAGGTGGGCGGAGCGTACTTCAGGAATGCAACTGAAAAATCGCTTTTTCAAAATCGCTGACCAGGTAGGTTTATTCATGGCGGCAGGCGTCCTGGGCACTGACAAGGGAACGGTGGGCGGCAGGGACAGCAGCGATGGGTGGGCAACGGCAGCAGCAGGTGGCAGGGACGGCAGAGATGGGTGAGCGTCGGCGGTGGCGGGTGGCAGGGACGGCAGCAGTAGGTGTGCTGGGAACAAGGCACGAGGTCTGGAAGCTAGATATGAAGAACTGTTGTCCGCGGCAACCTGTTCCTCTTTCTTCCGACCTTTTATTCTTTTCTCTTTGCGCCGTTTGGAGCAAGCAGCCAATGGGCTTGCTTTCTTTCTGGCGCTTTTTTCAGCTGTCAAACTGAGCTCTGTTGCAACTTTTCTGCTGTTGCTGCAGAGCTCAGCGATTTTCCCGCCGTTTCTGCAAGGCTCAGGCTGCATTCCAACAGGCGTGGAGGAGGAGTTGGCGGCGGCGTCCCTTGGCTCCGGTCCAGGGCTACACGTGGCACGGGGGTAGCTCTCTTTGGCGAGCTCATTCCGGATCGGGCCGGACCGCATTGCTAGGTGTTCTGGGCCGCATGCGGCCCGCGGGCTGGACACACCTGCCTACTCAGTGTCATCTAAATCTTCCAGAGGAGCTCACAGGTTTCTTCATGTATTTATTTAATTTATACATATCAGAAGCAAGTCAGTGTTGGGGCCTGCACATTACACTCAGCCTGAGTCTGCTTAACTTGTGTAATAAATATGCCATAATTTGCTGAATTGCCAAGCAGCAAACAACAACCCAATCAAAGTACTACCAAGGAGAGTACAACACCCCCACCAACACAGGCAGGACAAGCCATGGTATATAAACAGAGAGCAAGTCCCACTCCATTTTCGCACTGAAGATGTCGCCTAGCCTGGCAAGGAAACATCTGCAAGAAAATAACAAGGCTCAGAGAGCACCAAGGACTCCACAGTTCAACACTGAGCTACAAATATTCTCTTTGATTGATAATTTGCTGAATTTACACAATATGCTAAGTCATAAACCCTCATTAATGATTCAGTTCATGTAGCATGCTAAATTAATCCCAAACACAGCACATTATGGTTTAGCTTATTGTGTGTGAATCAGACCAGAACCTGCCTAAAGGCTCATGATATTCCTTCTAAGGCTCAATAGTGCTCAGACTGGTTCAAACAAGCCCCAGATGCTAAAGATATACTCTGTGAGAATACACCTATGATTTACAGAGCCTTTGGCACTGTACCTATAGCTGCTTTCCAGATATCCAAAGGTGGATATTATCAAGCCCATTATCTGTCACCAATCCCATTAATTTTTAATATCTATGTTAATTGTTCAGTCCTAGCAATAGCAGAATCTCCAGTCAAAAAGATCTTAGATATTTCTGAATTATGACAACATCCTTGAGAATATCTGTTTGACAAGGTATGATAACAAGCTACAAGAACTAAGCATCTGCTATCATGGACTATGTATTTTCTCTTTATGTTCAATTCTCTTACTAAGTCAAGCTCCTTGAAGAAGAGGCTGTAATTTTTGCTGATATTATTCTGCATAACACAATGAATATTAGGGTGGAATAACAATAATTAAAGTGAATACTTGTCATGCCAACTACAGGATGCAGTAAGCAGCAAAAGATTCCTACAATATAGATGGGATTTCTGATTACAAAGAGGAAGGCAACTGCTAAACTCTCCAAGAATTTATTCAGATTAACTAAGAGAGGCAGAAGTTTCAGAATTAATAAAAAGCACAGTCATGCTCTAACCATTCTTTCTTACTCAATAAAATAAAATAATTTCTCTTCCACAAGGGGGCTGTATCATTAAAAATATATGTCATATAACCCATCCCTGCTAAGATCTCCAGGCAAAATTTTATTTCATAAAGACACTGGGCTGCTTTTTCACAGACCAGCTATCAGGAAAGGTAAAAATATATGCAGAATGGGGAGAGAGGATTATAAATTTCAGATTCAGTCAAAATTCCCTCCATTTTCTATAATATACTTATATATTATTACTCAATTATTAAAAACCTCTCATTTATTAACAACTCTAAAGCCTACTTTAATAATCAAGAAAGAGAGATCCGTATGGCTCCCATTTCAATGACATTCTGACAGTTTTTGAAGACCTATAAGCCAGGCAGTCCCCCCAGGGAGCCTCTAAATTTAGATAAATATTTTTTTTTTACACTGAATCACAAATTCTTCTTTTATTCCTGTTTCTCCTTTTTTAAAAAAAAGTCATCTCAGGGCTGTATATTATTATTTAAATTATCTTTTTCATACTGTTTTTGAAGCCACTGTGATGCAAGTACCATTTCTTATCCTGACCAGCAAGCATAGAATAATCCCCAAACAATCCTTAATCCTTTTAGCACAACAACAACGTAAACTTCATAAAAGACACAATACTGGGTCTCCTAGAGTTTATTTCGTTTAAAATAGCAAATATACTGTATGTCAATTCAGTGAATAAACAAGAGGTCAAACAAATACTAAATTCTTAACAGAACTAGAAAAAGAAAAAGAAAGGAAAAAAATACCAAAATGGTATTTTTCAAAGGAAAGAAACACTGTAGGAAGGGCACTCAATCTAAAAAGTTACTTGCACAATAGGGAATCTTTAAATAAATAAAATAGAATTGGTCAGACAAGTAGAAGAAAAATTACAAATGAACATCCTTAGGGAAAGGAAAAAAATTCATTCAAGATACAGAGAGAGAAAAATAAAAAATGAATAAAAAGGAAAACTGACCTCATCCTAATTTATAATTAGTTTACTGAGTTATGAGATATTGATATATCCTGGGCTTTTTGCCCATATAATATTCATGAGTAAAATGTTGTGTGGTGTGTGTAATGTGCTTTTTTTCTACTCTGTAAATATTAGGATTAAACACATAGTGAAATGGTAAGACATTGGCTGCTTATTAATTCCAAACATGATACAAAAGCAGAAAACATACATTAATTTCTAATAAATCTTGAACTAAATTTTAATAACACTACAGTTCACTGGATCAAAATGAGAGCTTTATATATTTTAAGCATTATAAGCACCCAAGATTTAATGTCCAAATTACTAATTTTGAGTTTCAGCGGCATCAGTAATTACAAATGAAGTCAGCACATTGTGCTCATAAAACTCAGTCTGAGCTGAAGCAGATTTCCCTTCACCTTCATGATTCTGGGGAATTATCCCTCCAGTGTTATTTCAGTGGACTGAGAGACTGTGTTTCATGATGCCCCTTCATCCAGCCAATCATCACTCTGTCAACTTGAGGGAATTGTCAAGAAAAGCACCTGTGACAAAAATATGGTGAGTGCACTTTCAAAAGGAAAATATGTCTTTTTTTAAGTAATTCTCCCCAATATGAGAGGGAAAATAATCACAAGGAATAAACAGTACAAACTGATGGGATCATTACCCCTGCCTGGGCTTCTAGCCAAGATAGAAGGTCTTACCGACTTATCCAGTATCAAAGAAGGCAAGACTTGGCCTGTCTCCTTTCCTTCTAGGTATGTTTGTTATATCATACAGTGAACATATATTTTGCATTCCCATGACATTTCGACAAATCTCCACACAGGATATGGATAACCTTAAAATAAACTGGAGTATATTTAAACAACAGGACTTCATAGACAAAGTGCAATGAATTAAAAATGCATATACAGTTGCAATTGAAATTATTCAACCCCCCCATTGCAAATCAGGTTTATTGTCAAAATTTACAGACTTTCAGCTGTTTGCAATGAACAAATCAAACAAAAGCAATTGAAATAGCTCAACACAACGAATGCTTCAAGTGGTTTCCCCAAATTCAACTGGAAATGCAACTTATAATGACTTCTCCAGTCTCAAAATTATTCAACCCCTTCATGACAGGCAACTTCAGTACTTAGTAGAGCACCCTTTTGCTGTTATGACCTGCTGCAAACGAGATGCATAGCCAGACACCAGCTTCTGGCAGCGTTCCTGAGGAATCTTAGCCCATTCCTCATGAGCAATGGCCTCCAGTTCAGTAATATTCTTGGGTTTGCGTGCTGCAACCGCCTTCTTCAAATCCCACCAGAGATTTCCTATGGGGTTCAAGTCAGGTGACTGTGAATGTTACTGTAGAATCTTCCAGGACTTCTTCTGCATCCAAGCCTTAGTGGAATTTGAGGTATGCTTGGGATCATTGTCCTGCTGGAAGGTCCAATGACGTCCAAGCTTCAGCTTCCTTACAGATGGCATGACATTTTCTCCTAGGATTTCCTGATACTTCAATGAATCCATCTTGCCTTCCACACGCTGCAGGTTTCCAGTGCCAGAGGATGCAAAGCAGCCCCAGAGCATCACCAAGCCACCACCATGCTTAACTGTAGGCAGAGTGTTCTTTTCAGCGTATGCTTCATTCTTCTTCCTCCAGACATACCGCTGATCCATTGGGCCAAAAAGTTCCAGTTTTGTTTCATCGCTCCACAGAACAGAATCCCCAAACTTCTGTGGCTTATTTATATGATTGTGAGCATATTGGAGCCGACTGTTCTTGTGCTTTTGGGTCAGTAGTGGTATACGTCTTGGAGTTCTGGCATGGAAACCTTCTGTGTTTAGTACGCGCCTTACTGTGCTCACTGAAACCTCAGTGCCTGTTGCCACCAAGTCTTGCTGCAGGTCTTTTGCAGTCACTCGAGGGTTTCTCTCAAGCTGCCTTCTCAGAAATCTGGTTGCAGCCATTGACAGCTTCCTTTTTCTGCCCCATCCAGGTAGTGTAACCACTGTTCCTGTAACTTTGAACTTGCGAACTATGCTTCCAACGGTGTCTCTAGGAACATTCAGTGCCTTTGCTATCTTTTTGTATCCTGTTCCTTGTTTGTGAAGGGTGATGATCTCTTCTCTTACCTTTTTGGACCATTCTTTTGACGTAGCCATATTTCTAACATGCAGTCAAACGTGACACTCAACAAACCCCTACCCAGTTCAGGCATTTCATGTGTTCCAGCTCAAGCACACCTGTTGCAACTAATGAAGCCCTTGATTCGTTGCATCAGGTGTGCTTGAGACAACAGCTCTTTTGCATACTGTACAGTATGTGTGCTGTTGTGACAGATTCTATTCAGGGGTTGAATAATTTTGAGACTGGAGAAGTCATTATAAGTTGCATTTCCAGTTGAATTTGGGGAAACCACTTGAAGCATTTGTTGTGTTGAGCTATTTCAATTGCTTTTGTTTGATTTGTTCATTGCAAACAGCTGAAAGTCTGTAAATTTTGACAATAAACCTGATTTGCAATGGGGGTTGAATAATTTCAATTGCAACTGTATATCAAAGCACACATTTATACCTAAATCCCAGAATTACTTATATCCAGGAACTTGAGTGATTAAAAATAAATTGACATGCACTGTAAGTCACCAATTCTCAGGATTTTATGAATAATATGAAATACATTATTACTGCCCCTGTGCTAGGGGGAACAAAAAAAAAAAAAAACTACAGAGCATACCGCCTTCATAGGAAAGCAGATGCTGTGCTCAGAGAAATTAATGCTTCATGTAAGATAGAACAGGGTTGTCAATGTACTGTTTTCTACACTTGGCAACCAAAGGTTGGAAATACTGTAGAACAGACTGATCATCATGTGCCCCAATTAATGCTTAAGTGGCTCCGAAGAACTGCATTCAAATTTAATATTATTATTATTAATCAGGTCAAAAATTCAGAGTTGTAGCTCTATGGTTAAAATGTTCACATAAACATCAAGATTATTCTCAGAAATGTATAATTACAGCATGATTTCTGGTTACTCAATGTTTCAAGAAAGAGGTTAACTTCAATATCTTTGAGGACATTAAGACATCTTCCCCTGACTGAGCTATTTCTTATTATTCCTTCTTTTGTAACTCCTAAACCATTTCCATATTGGCCCACTGTGACCCCAAACATAAACTTGCCTCTTCCACTAATGATTTACACTGCAAAATAGAAAATGTACTAGCTGTTATTATGGGATATGTCTATTTAGCTTCTGACCAACATTAATCCTGTTTCCTTAAAAACTATAGATGAATTTCTGTTCATGTAAACATGGCATGTCTGAAGCATCTACCAATCATAGGTGATAGATAGATGGATGCATTTCTGCATGCTGCACAGATATAAACGTCCCAGCTGTACTTAACAGCCTTAAAAATTCCATCTCTTCTCAATCAAATATACTTCTCAAGTTGTAGCTAGAAAGGAGTATCAGTTGCCACCTGCTAGTAGTTGCAATTCACCGGCTGAAGGATTTAGCAACTGGTACATCAAATTGCTTTCTCCTTAAAATGTATAGTGAACCATCTTTTAAACAAAGCAAAGAATACTGTCATATGCTGAGCAGGTTCACTGTAAGAAATATCCTAAAGGTACCCAATAATATTTAAATACCTAAATGTAAGTGAAAACATGGATTGGCAATGCAATACCAACACCATGGTATTCAAGCAGCCCCTCATAGCAAGACCCCAAAATTAATGCAACTTTTTTTAATGAACAAAATCTCATGTGATGTGGAAAAGATCAAGATCTCATGAATTTTTTTATGTTTATTAAAATATATATGTTAAGGGATGCTATCCATCTTTGTCTAGAATTCTGTTATCCTTGGGGGTTGTTTGATGGGACTAGAAGGCACTGGAGTCACAGAATATTAATACTGGCTTGACATCTAACTGTACCTGCATTTCCAAATTCTGAATAAGTTGTTTAAATGTTTAGAATTATGTTTCATTTCTAACCTACTCAGTAACCAAAGCTCTCTGGGTTGATTACAAACTTAGTTTAACCATTCAAAAGAGTATAACAGCACAGCAATAAAAATAAAATACTGTAGATTAATAAGTAGCACATAAAGCTACTGATAATATTGGCCTAAGTAGATTATATATAATCATACTGACCTTGTTCGAATGTATATTAATATCCAAGAGAAAAAGAATGTACATACTCAGAAAGATATAATCTTCAGAATGTATTTACAAAGAATGGGATAGAATGGGATGTATGCAGAAAGAAGGCAAACAAAGCTACTCTTTATCCATTTGGGAAGTGATTAACTATTCTAAAACAGAAAAGAGGAAACAGTTTGTTCCATTGTTCAACATTATGGTTCTGGCCAGCCCCAGTTTACTAGGCTTCCCCCCCACACACACACCACACTGTTATTTCTGATATACAAAACAGACTAGAGCAGTAGTTCTGAGGTCTAAAGGACATTGCCCCCATCAGTTTCCTTGGAAGGGAGAAAGAAACATCTCAGTTTATTCGACACTTATCAAACAAGTGCTACCAATGAGATAATACCTCAGAAAGAGTTGTGTTACTGGACGGGCTGAGAGAAGGGAGCTGGTCAACCACCAAGATGCTCTCAGTACTGAATGTTCACCTTCTGCAATATACCATCTTTTCTGTTTGCTTCTCGGGGGCCAAGACAGAACAGAAACATTACAAGAATAGTAGCACTTTTCTCCCCCATAGTTCTGGCTTCAAATTTGGCTACTACTGAAAGAAAGAAAGAAAGAAAGAAAGAAAGAAAGAAAGAAAGAAAGAAAGAAAGAAAGAAAGAAAGAAAGAAAGAAAGAAAGAAAGAAAGAAAGAGGGAGGGAGGGAGGGAGGGAGGGAGGGAGGGAGGGAGGACTGCAAAAGAAACCACAGCTTCAACTTTTTATATCCAGAGACAGGTGGAGACTGCTAAAAAATAAAAATAAACCAAGGGTTGAAAAGTCAGCATTCCAAGTATGCTTAAAAATGCTCAGATACACATCGTACAGGGTCATCTTAAAATGCAACTACATTATTATTTTTAAAAAGCTTCATTCACTAATGAACTACGAAGTACATTTTTCCGAAACTCAAATATCCCTCTTGTAAGGAATGTAGCCTGCAATCATAGCAGTGCCCACGAAGCCAAACTGGCTTGAGGAGAGAGAGAGAGAGAAAAAGAACTTAGCATGGTTTTTACTGCTTGGTTTTAATATTTTTCTCTTTTTATAAAATCAAGTGCATTTATTTTAGATAATGATAAATAGTGGTGACATCAATATAAATATTACTGTTTAGAGTTTTGTAGTGATTTGAACCGGACATGGAACAACCGACTGGTTCAAAATTGGGAAAGGAGTACGACAAGGCTGTATATTATCACCCTGCTTATTTAACTTATATGCAGAGTACATCATGAGAAATGCCGGGCTGGATGAATCACAAGCCGGAGTTAAGATTGCCGGGAGAAATATCAACAACCTCTGATATGCAGACGATACCACCCTAATGGCAGAAAGTGAAGAGGAACTAAAGAGCCTCTTGATGAGGGTGAAAGAAGAGAGTGCAAAAGCTGGCTTGAAACTCAACATTAAAAAAACTCAGATCATGGCATCTGGTCCCATCGCTTCCTGGCAAATAGAAGGGGAAGAAATGGAAGCAGTGACAGATTTTACTTTCTTGGGCTCCAAGATCACCGCAGACGGTGACTGCAGCCATGAAATTAAAAGACGCTTGCTCCTTGGGAGGAAAGCTATGGCAAACCTAGACAGCATATTAAAAAGCAGAGACATCACCTTGCTGACAAAGGTCCGTATAGTTAAAGCTATGGTTTTCCCAGTAGTAATGTATGGCTGTGAGAGTTGGACTATAAGGAAGGCTGAGTGCTGAAGAATTGATGCTTTCGAACTGTGGTGCTGGAGAAGACTCTTGCGAGACCCTTGGACTGCAAGGAGGTCAAATCAGTCAATCCTAAAGGAAATCAACCCTGATTGCTCATTGGAAGGACAGATGCTGAAGCTGAAGCTCAAATACTTTGGCCACCTAATGCGAAGAGAGGACTCACTGGAAAAGACCCTGATGCTGGGAAAGACCGAAGGCAAAAGGAGAAGGGGACGGCAGAGGATGAGATGGTTAGATAGCATCACCGATGTAATGAACATGAATTTGAGTAAACTCCGGGTGACAGTGGAGGACAGGAAGGCCTGGCGTGCTATGGTCCATGAGGTCACGAAGAGTCGGACACGACTAAACGACTGAACAACAACAACAACAAAGTGATTTACAAATATTTCGTAAAATGATACAATGGTTTTAGTTTTATATATTCATTTAATTATTTAATCAATGAAATAATGAATTCTAAATTTATGACAATTGTAAATCCTTTATTTTCTGATATTTCATCTTCTGGCCACTATGTCTTTTCTCCTTTTCTTTTATGTAATCATTTATTTTACTCTTTAAATAAAGAGTAACGTAAATTATTTTAAAAGAAAGAAAAAAAATATGGCGAAATGTGCTAAAGATAAAAATACCTTTGACTATTCTGAAAATAGCCAAGGGCTACTTCCTTTTACCATGTACGTTCTACTGTAATAGCTGCAAGTGGTTCAGAAGATCTATTTGTATACTGGGCTGGGAAGACTTTCTGAAAATACACTTGTGGTTAGCCTCTGTTATAGAAATAACACAGAGCAACTTCTTTTTTATCTTCTTGGGGCATGTCAAGATGTACAACCAATATACACACACTTGTAGATGGAACCCTAAGGGCAATGTGACATGTTCTTTTAACTCTTCAATATTCAAGACTTGCCTTGCTACATCAAACTAAGACCAACAAGACCAGCCTCTATCTGCCTCTATCAATGACAGGCAATATGGTTCTGGAACATTAAAGTGATAGCACCCTGCTCTTGGTCCCCACACAGCTGGTATTTCAAGATACTGTATGTAGCATCTGTGCACAAAGGGTTTCATTTAGCTGGTCTGGTTAACCTAGAAACCTGTGCTCTGTACAACGATCCCATTTTATAAACACCATCACAATATTATAAACACTCGTGGCCATCTGACACATTCTCCAGGCTACACTTCCTTGAGAAAATTTCATAGAACTTTTTACCTCCAGAAAACCTCTTTATCTCATCTTCAATACCGAGAAAAAGAGAGAAACAGACGAATGGCTGCCTTTCATGGAACCACCAAGATTTCCTACTGTGTGATAATATGATTACATGCTGTAAAAATTAATTGTCTCTGCGGAGGCAAAACTTCACACAGTGGTTTCCCCTGAGCACTCTTTTCTCTTTCCTTGAAGAAAGAAACTAATCCTATTTTCAGTTTCAGGATTCCTGCACAGTCAATGTAAAGGCTGATTTGTATTATCTGAAGGAATGCAACACCACGTATCTTTCCATTTGCATTACTGTTTCCTTTACATTTTCCTAGGTCCCAGGGAATTTGGTGACTTTAAATAATCTCCAGTAATGCTTGATCTAATGTCATATACTGTATCTCCATATATTCTGAAACAAAAAATAGTTCGTTTCCCTTTTAATGAATACACTTGTTTATAGATTTTAGTCACATTTTAGATGGTTTTCCCCTAATGACTGACCTTGTCATTTCTATTGTTTTTATTGTTGCCTGTTTTTCTCATTCTGTGATTTTAGTTAATTGTCTTGAAATGGGAAACACACCTCCTAATCATACAAATAAATAAAATCTCCATACAGCATACAAAGAATTTTTAAAAAGACAGCTTAATTGGGCAAAGAGCACACTGGCAACTTATTCATTTTCAAACATTTTTCTAATAATTTTTAAGAGGACGATAAATTTAAAAGATATGCTACTTATTTTCTCAAAGTTTGTTTCCTTGCAGATATTAGACAACTCTAATTCCCTAACTACAACATAAATTAACACCACTATGTGAACATAACACACTATGTTTTATGTTATTTTATTGTTGTGAACTGCCCAGAGTTAGTCGGAATTGGGCAGCATCCAAACTGAATAAAATAAATAAATGAACTATTTATAAGGGGAATGCTATTTTAGCACTACTGGAAAAGTAGCAACATGAAAAAATAACTACAGATGTCAATAAAAAACAAGTAACACATTTTCCTCCTTCAAATAAAATGCCCAATTTTTCGTCTTGCCAAGCAGACATCATTCCACTCCAAAATGGAAGGGGGTGGGAAGGAAAATTGCATGCACCACCCAGTGGTGCTCCAGTACTTTCAGCTTTGAGTAACTCCTTAAGAGTTTCTATAGGGTTCCAGCCCCCATTTCTCTCCCACACAAAATTATTTGCGTCAATAGTTTTTACTGTACTATCCATCTATTCAGCCAGGCGTTTCCTTAATAAAGACCAGCTTTCCTGTAGTCTATTCTTATGCATGAGTACTAAAAATTAAGCCTGAGGAATGTTACCAGTGTTGTCATCCAAAGAACCTTATACATACACAACCATCATGCTATTCCTTGTCAGGATAAGCAATGTTATGTAAACCACAGAAAAGGAGCAAGAAACAGTAGGGCAAAGAAATTATGGCATGAGATAAGGAGAAATGAAGAAACCACAACTAAGTTTAGTTGGTGTTGACACTATTCACTCTTTCTCCTTATACGGTTCTCTCTTTGCAAATCATCCTTCTTTATAACCACATGTGTACGCTGATTATTATCTTTATTTCTTTAAACTTCTCAACTCTCTCTCTCTCTCTCATTCTCTCTCTGATGATCAGATATTCTACGTCATCCTGTCCATCTTGCTCTATTCATTCTTCCTTCCTAGGTTTTGTTTTGTGTTTCAATCCTCATTAATTCTACCTCACTGTTCTTCTCTTGTACTGCTATTTCACTTCTGTTTTCAATCCACATTCATTCATTGGTCATTAGTTCTTGATCCTACCTATTTTTTTTTAAACTAGGCATACTTCTTAAGTACCTCACTCCCACTGCACTCAACCTTTATGTTTCTCCTGAGGTCCCGATTGTTACTTCCATGTTATGAAGAGGACAGAAGTATGCTGTTATCCACAGTTATTTTAACTTCTTTGCACAAATATTCATTCCTTGCATCAGATCACATACTATCCACTACTTTTCTACCAACATTTCCATGAACTTAAAATTTCTTCATCCATTTCTCAATCTTTAGTAGACATTCTACCAAGATATGGAAATTCATCTACTTAATCAATTTTCAGCTTGCGATCATTCACTCCATTTTTCTTGTCAAACCCAACTACCTTGGCCTTAGATATATCAATTTTCAGGTCCATATTCCTCATTGCATCATACAAATCTCTACAAATCATTTGGGTTCTCAGCTTAAGCACGGCACTGTCTTCATGTAAATAAAGGTACATGCACATTCACAACTCTAGCAAACAAACCTCTAATGTCATCAAAAGCATTCCTTAAACATTTAGCCATATATTAAACAACCCAAGAACATCCTTGCTTTACTCCCTCCTTAATGCTGAACCAGAGTGACTGGTTCATTCCATTTATTCTCACACATGCTTTACTTCCATCCAACACCCTTATCACACAGAGTAACCAACCATTAATTCAATATTCATGGAAAACATTCCACAATTCAAGCTTACTTGCTTTATTTTATTATTTATTTATTTTTTTGAATTTGGATGCCACCCAACTCCAGCTGACTCATATCATACACTTTCTCTAAACCACACAATAAACTTCTTTCTCACATTCATACATTTCTCACTGTCTTGCTAAAGAGCACTTCTCCTGCTTGATATAAAGCTGCATTGCACTTTCCAAATGTTGCTCTCTTGCACTCTTTTGATCAGAATTCTCCCAAATACTTTTCCACACATGGCTAACACACATTCCCCCTATAGTTTTTATATTCACTCTTGTTACTGTATGCTTCGGTATAGGGGAATAATGACAACATTGTCTCAATCACCAGACACAGACACAATCTTCACATAAATGTTAAACAAGTTGCATGCAGTAGTCACTTCATAAGCAAGCCTCATCCATATTCTAACTTTTTCCAGTTACACCATCTATACCTGCAGCCTTACAATTTTTCTACTTTCTCCTAGCATGTATTACTATCTTTTCACCCTTTTTTTCCCTTGGACATTAACATTTATAGAATTTGTTTTATTTTTTGCAACAATCATTCTCTCATATGCAGCCTTTTCCTTCATCATTCTACCAAACTCCTTTTTGATAACTCCTCATTAGAATAGCTCCACACACTTCTATGGCACTCTGTAACATAATTGTTTTCACTCTCTTTCAAGCAGCTTCCATATCCTCCCTCCTTTCACCCACTTTTCTTTCATCTAACTGGATATTATTTTCTAACACTTCTGCCTACATGACTTATCATTTCCCTTTCCTTTCCTGCAATTATTCTACTTTCAATTTCTTTCCTTTTCTTGTGTCCATTTTTTCACAAGAGCCACTCTTGACACTATCAAATAATGATCTGTCCTTCACTTAGAACTTCTCATTATCCTTATAGCCTGCATCAATTCTCTATTTCATCATAAAATATCAAATCAATCATGCTTTTTAATTCATTCTTTTGCCATCTCTATGCATGACCAGACTTGGGCTTATATTACATATTCGAAACACACTTTTTCTTAGCAGGTGCTCACCAAAAAGTCACCATTCTCATTCATTCTTGGGTCTCTGAACGATCCAATCACTTTTTCTATACGCTTTTGTCTCATTCACAGTATCTACGTATTCATATCAACTAATAGAATAGATTTTCCCCTGTATCACCCACATTCTCCAAACTCACCTCTGGTTCTTCCATTATCAACATTTAATGGAGCATAACACAGAGAGCCAGTTTGGTCTAGTTGTTAAGGCTCCAGGTTAGAATCCAGGAGCCTGAGAGTTTTAGTCCCGCCTTAGGCATGAAAGCCGGCTGGGTGACCTTGGGCCAGTCACTCTCTCTCAGCCCACAACATCAGGCTCGGACAACAAGCCAGTCGGTCAATTCCTGTCGCAACCAATGGATCAACTTTCAGTTGATCTGAAAAAAAGTGGACCCGGCACACGCAGGAAAAATGCTAGGAAGGAAAAAAAGGAGCATAACACACTACTAACATCCACCTATGGATTCCTACCTTCATACCCACACCGTCAACAACTTAGCTAATCCATACATTCTGACATACATTTAGCTCTTTCATTTCATAATTAAACATTTATATTCCTTGCATGTATTCATTAACACCACTACTCCTCTTACATTCCATATCATAATTTTCCATATACCAAGTTTTGTTTTATTTTTCTATTTTTTTAATTAAAGTTCCCTATCTAGAAATAAATCCTTTGTTAGGATAGCAGGGTGATGTATAAAATGGTAATCTGTGTTAAAAGAAGAGAGAAGAAACTGATAAAGCTAGACATAAAGCTAGAGATCACAGCCGACTGGAGCACTAGCCAACCTTGGCTGTTCTCGTAAAAGCTAAGCAGGATTGGACTTGGTCAATACTGGAATAAGAGAGCATCAGGAAATCTCACAACTGGGCAGTTAATAAGGAAGAAAGCAGTGGCAAAATGTTTCCATACCATAGGGTGGGAGAACTGCCCTGTCCCCTAGTTTTAAGGTAAAGTAAAGGTTCCCCCCGCACATTTGTGCAGTCGTGTCCGACTCTAGGGGCCGGTGCTCATCTCCGTTTGTTAGCCGAAGAGCCAGCGTTGTCCGAAGACGCTTCCACGGTCATGTGGCCGGCACGACGCACACGGAACACTGTTACCTTCCCACCGAAGTGGTACCTATTCATCTACTTGCATTTGCATGCTTTCGAATTACTAGGTTGGCAAGAGCTGGGGCGAGTGCAGGAGCTCACTCCATCACGCGGGGCTAGGGATTCGAACCTCCAAACTTGCGATCTTCCGATCGACAAGCCTGGCGTCTTACCTGCTGAGCCACCATGCCCCTAGTTTTACGAACAAATAAATTTAACGCTGATATATCATTCTGTAACAGAGAGCAACTAAAGTGGGAAAAACTGCATCCCCTAACCTTTAGTGCCCCTGCCCAGCATTTACTGTAGCTGCAGGATGGACTGGATTTCATTTTTTTTAAAAAAGATTGTATTTTTTAAAAAAAGCTTAACAGTTTAAAACATTAAACAATTGACGTTAGAAGTTGACAGCTGAAAAATTAACTAGTTGATTTCTGAAACTGCCTGATAAACACATGTGTTTATGGAAACACATTTTCTCTTAGTTTCTCTATACCAGAGCTTTCCAAACTGTGTGTCGCGACACAAAAGTGTGTCGCCACACACAGTCTGGTGTGTCGCCACACAACCCAGAAGCACTGATCATGATCAGCGCTTCCGGGTTTTCCCACGGCGACACACCAACTGCAGCGTGCAAAACCCGAAAGCAGCAGCAGCGCTTCCGGGTTTTTGCGCGCTGCCGCACTTCCGGGTTTTCCCACGGCGACACACCAACGCCGGTTGGTGTGTCGCCGCGGGAAAAACTTTGGAAAGCCCTGCTCTATACTGTCAGCCCTTTGAGGTAATCCAGACAAGAAACCAATACCACGAGTACGAACACTACCTTTATTGGAAGGTTACAGTAACAGAATCTTGCAAGTCTGAAAGCACATCTCTCCTGCCTTGCCTTTACTTTCCAGGGAACTAGGGAGGGTCCCTTCTGAGGCACTATCCATTTCCCCCATTCCTTCTGTGGGCTGAGATGTCTCTTATCTGACTGTTGCCCTGGATGCGACTCTTCCTCCTCCCGTCTCCCAAGGATATTCCCACAGACCATCACAATACTAAAAATCTAAGAAATAAAAAAACACGTTTTGATAATTCAAATCCATGGTTTTAAATCTTCACCCATTAATAATAAGCAAGATTTTGTAGAAGCCTAAACTGTGGGGCTCTGGGCAGTTACATCCCCCCACAAAACCCTTCCCTCATCAGGTTGATGGTGAAGGGGACCCAGCAGAGCCAACATTTTGCTGCAAACAGTTTGCATCATTCTTTCTATATCATGTCAAAAGGCTCTGTCAAGTTAAGGTACCTTTGACAACCATTTGCTATTATGAATTACTTTCAGTTTCTAGAATGCAGGCAAAATATCTAGAGAGGTGAGATCTGTTGGAGTCCTGAAGGCTAGTAAAAGAACTCCAAGCAGCAAACAACAATCTTGCAGACTAGAAGTGTGTACCCAAGGAAGGCTTGCACATAAAGCTTAATTGCGTTCAGAAATAAATGTAGTCTTCACACATTAGTTACATTTATTCTGTAGATCTGGTTACAAGCAGATTCACGGTAGAAAAAGACTTAATCAGCTCCGGTGCGTGGAAGCGAGATATTCCGACGAGACCCACATTATAGCGCCCTCCCCTACAAGCACGTGTGTGTTGGAAGAAGAAAAAAATGGAGACTGACTCTCCAAGATGGAGAAGCTGGAAGAAGCGGAAATCAGGTGACTCAGGAACATCCCACAAACACAATAGAGATACGTTTTTACTAGAAAAGCCCCTCCTTATGCTTGTGAGACAATGCTAAGTTGATTCCTGATATTCCCAACAGATCTGCCACCTATTTACTCAATCCTTTTTATCCTGCCTGATCAAAGCAGCCAGGAGGAGATTGGTCAAACTGTTTAATCCAGGAAACTGATTAATATCTTTTTGCAAGAAGAACGTGTATCTTCCTTCTTAAAGGAGACAGTTACCAGATTTTCATTAAATAAATTTTCCCTTCACCAGAATGAGGTAGGTGATTATACTCATTTTCAGATATATCTTTTTTGGCTAAGATGATTCCAAACACATTTGGGGCATCCTGATTTTCCCAGAACACTTTCAAACTGCCTTCCAGAAAATAGATAGGTCTAAGATTGCTGTGGTAGACTTGATGGATGACTTACACTGGAACCTGGAAGAAGGTACTATGGCCTTATTAATTCTCATTAACCTTGTGGCAAATTGCAATATTATCAGCAATGGCTCCTCCTGAATTACTTGGCAGGTTTAGGTTTTGGGTCACTGATTTCCACATGTTCAGAAGGTGTTGCTGGGGAATGTCTCTGACACCAGGCATCAGTCTATGATGCTCCATGGAGCTACTTCTTGCACATACTGTATGCCCATTCATTAATGGGCTGGATGAGAAGGTGAAATTAAATCAAGATAACATGGAAGAGCTGTTTAGCTAATAGGAAGCCTTATAGAATTGGGATTCAGACAGTTCTGTATGGCTTTATGCTTCTCCATAAAACAAAGGTTCTTATTTTGAGAGCCCTCAGCCCTCCCAAGTAAGCCAGATAGGAAACATGACGAGATGAGGTAATTCTACCTTACTGTAAGGCTACATTAACAGAATCTTGCAAGTCTGAAAGTACAAATCTCCCGCCCTCCCTATTTGCCACCTGAGTAATTAGGGGCGGGTCCTTCCTAGGTTTCTTTATGTAGCCACTACTCTGTTGCGGGCTCCTCTGTCTTTTATCTGATCATTCCCTGGGCAGCATCTCTTCCCCGTCTTCCAAAGTCATCCTCACATTCCATCACAGGACCTGATTTTCTGAGGGATCATCTCTCTCACTATGCATGCTAAGGAGAGAAGCCCTTTTAAAGATGCCATGCACTGGTTTGATTTCCATGCCTCCTATGTCACTCACAAACCATGGAAGTTTCCTCCTCAGAAAATCTCATTTACAACTACTGTAAATTGTAGAGATTCATTATATCCACTGCTATCCAGAAGAGTACTTGATTAAAGGCCAGTTGCTGATGTTCCCATTTTTCAGATGAGATGCCACCATTAAGCAAGAGTGTTTTTTAAAATCATTCATGTATGCTAGAATTTGAACTCAAGAATTTTCCAGTGGCCAAGACCAGTATTCCTGGCAACTCACTCAGCCATCCTTAGTACTATTAATCTACAATGCTGGGGATCAGCTTTCTAAGCATAGACGAAGTGACATTGAAAAACAACTAGAAGAAGCCATGCAACTAACTAACTAACTTACTTACTTACTTTATTTATTTATTAATCAAATTTATCACCACCCATCTCCCCCAACGGGGGACTCTGGGCGGTTTACAAAATATCAACAATTAAAACCTATAAACTTAAGTTACATCTAAAACAATATAATAAATAATAGATAAAAATCCAAGAACTGGTAAAATTGTATATAAAAGGAGGACATTATGGGGCAAGCCACCCCCAGGAGGAACTATTACCTCCCCCGTCCCAGGCAAGGTGGCAGAACCAGGTCTTAAGAGCCTTCCAGAAGGCCGGGAGCGAGGGAGCCAGCCTCACCTCTGGGGGCAAGATATTCCACAAGGCAGGTGCTATCGCAGAGAAGGCTCGCCTCCTGGACACCACTAGATGAAGTTCTCTTGTTGTTGGGGTCCGAAGCATGCCCTCTCTGCATGAATGAGTGGGGTGAGTCGATGTCATCGGGATGAGACGGTGCCTCAGATACCCTGGTCCCATGCCATATAGGGCTTTAAAGGTGATAACCAACACCTTGAATTGGACCCGGAAGCAAACTGGTACCAAATGGAGCTCACGCAGCAGAGGTGTCACATGTGCTGATCTCATAGCACCCATAACTGCCCGCGCTGCCACATTCTGGACCAGCTGAAGCTTCTGGATACTCTTCAAGGGTAGCCCCATGTACAGCGCGTTGCAATAATCTATGTGGGAAATGACGGCATGAGTGACTGTTAGGAGGGCATCCCGATCCAGGAATGGGCGTAGCTGGCGCACAACCTGAGGTTGCGCAAAGGCCCTCCTGGCCACAACCGCCACCTGCTCTTCAAGCAGGAGTCATGAGTCCAGGAGGACCCCCAGGTTCCGCACTGGATCTGAATGGGGCAGTGCCACCCCATCCAGAACCAAAGATGACAACTTCCTGGATACCAGGGGGCCATCTATCCACAGTCACTCCATCTTACCAGGGTTCAGCTGAAGCCTGTTGTTCCCCATCCAGACCCCCACAGCCCCCAGGCACCGAGAGAGGGCAGCGACCGCATCACTTACTTCACCCGGGATGGAGATAGACAGTTGAGTATCATCAGCGTACTGGTGATACCTCATCCCGTGGTGATGGATGATATCGCCCAGCGGCTTCATGTAGATGTTAAATAGGAGAGGAAAGAGAACCAAACCCTGCGGCACCCCACAAAGCAGGGGTCGCGGGTCAGATCTCTCCTCTCCTATCACCACTGACTGGGAACAGCCCTGGAGGAAGGAGGTGAACCAGCGTAAAACCACGCTGCCCACCTCCAACTCCCTGAGCCATCCCAGAAGGATACCATGGTCGATGGTATCAAAAGCCGCTGAGAGATCCAAGAGAGCCAGGATGGATGCACTCCCTCCATCCCGCTCCCGCCAGAGATCATCCATAAGTGTGACCAATGCAGTCTCTGTCCCATATCCCGGCCTGAATCCTGACTGCAAGGGGTCCAGATAATCCATTTCCTCCAGAATCCTCTGGAATGCCACCACTTTCTCAACCACCTTTCCCAGAACGGGAAGGTGGGAGACCAGACAAAAATTGTCCAAAACAGTGGGGTCCAGGGATGGTTTCTTGAGGAGAGGGTGCACCAGCTCCTCCTTAAAGGAAGCTGGGAACACCCCCTCACTCAAGGATGTATTAATCATCGTCTGGACCCAACCACACGTCACCTCCCGGGCTGACTTAAACAGCCAGGAGGGACACGGGTCAAGGTGACATGTGGTGGCATTTACAATCCAGAGGATCATGACTACTTCATCAGGCCCAACAGGATCAAACCGTTCCCAGATAACAGGGTAAGTACGCTCCTCTGGCATCTCCACAGATTGTGTCTCACACTTAGAGTCCAACTTGGAATGAATCTGAGCGATTTTGTCCTGCAGATGCTCAGAGAACTCTTCCGACCGGCCCTGTAAATGGGTCACCGACTCTACTCGACCCAAAAGAGATCTAGTAATCTTAAACAGGACCGTAGGGCGGCATTCTGCAGATACAATAAGAGCGGAGAAATATTCATGTTTCGCCACTCTTACCGCCACAAGGTAGGCCTTAATAGCGGCTCTAGATTGTGTTCAGTCAGATTCAGTCTGAACTTTAGGATATACTGTAAATTCTTCAGAATTTAGGACAATACAACTGTGACCATTTTAAGTGATCTTGAGATACCAGCCGAAACTTGACAAAGGAATGCATTTTTGGAAAACAATTTTTCTCAGTTGTGCACCACAAACAAAGCTTCCAGGGATAACATGAATTTGAACACTTGAGTATTGCATGTTTTTCTTTTTTAAATTAAAATAAAATAAGGGTACTATCCTATGGTCCCTGGCACAGCATCACAAGGCCCTGTACTATTTTTCATACCTTCCCTTCCAAGGGCAAAAAGGGAGGTTCACAACAAAGAGCAAGAACTGTGTCAGCCCTGGAACTGGTATAATTTATTTCCCTGACATTGGGAGCAATGAGGTGGAAAGTTATTTCACAGCTGTAAAAGGCCAAACAGAAAAGGGGGGAAAGCCAAGTGAGTCAACATGGCATAAAAAGCCATTCCTTTGGGTGAGTTTCCCTCTCTCTTGTTCTACTCCCCCACCCCCACCCCAGGATTACACTGACCATGGCAAACAAGATGCTCAGCAATGGCAATACATAATATAAAAATCTCATTACATATTGGAATTAGATATTGCCACTGTTGTCTTCACTTTGTTAAATGTTCTGGCAAAATCCTTATTACCTTTTATATGAAATGTTGTTAAATAAATACTAAAAACTATCTATTTAGAAGTTCTGTTTCATCTTGTGCATGACTTTGTAGAAAGTGCTTGGAACTAAGCTCTAAATTGAGCTACCCTGGAAGGACAAATTTATTTGCTCTCTCTCTCTGTGTGTAAATAGATCTCTACAACTCAACAACAAGCTTAGAGGTGCTTCTTTGTTGCCAAACAGTGGCCATCAATGAAGGCACAACTTGCTAGATCTACTTTCAATCTGAAAGTGTGCATAAGCAAACATAATGCTTATATCCATAGTATCCAGGAGTGGGAAAATGGGAAGTTTGGACTAGAAATACTTCACAAATTGGAATCCATCCCTGGGGGATTTCATGAAATTTGCAGTTCTGGAAATCTCCAAATCAAGTTAGGTCATCTTTCTAAATATTACTTGATAGTCTAAGCAAAAATGCAACACGTCCCTCCTCTTGTAGAATTTTATGTCAACACCATTTAGCTCATAACAAAAAACAAGCTGACAATAATTATTGGAGTTTAACCAATAAATCATTTTAATTAAAAGAAAATAGTTTGCTAAATATAGCAAACAAAACATCCATGCATAAAAAACAACAACAATCTAACATGCAGACCACCTTTGTTCTTGCAGAAGCTACAAAGAAACCAGGCCCTCAAAATAGCTTTAAATTTCCACCAGCCTAGCATCTTCTCAAAATTCTGTAACAAGATGTCGTCTTCTCACCATTTAATAGAGAAGGATAAATCAGAATAGACAGATCAGTCTTCTTCCAGTCTTTTTCAGTTTCATATATATTCACTCACAAGTCAATGACATCCAATTTCCATAGCAATCTGTAATTTTAAAAAACATTACAAAACCATTCAATTATTTTACATATGGAATTTGCCCTATATAGTATTGTAAATAGCTTCACTAGCTATATGCCATTTTATACACAACCATTCCTAATTTACACACAGGTTAATTATCTTTTTACAAATATAATCAAGAACATCCACTGAGTTTTTCCAGTTAATATGAGAGTGTTATCCAACAGGACTTCTATGATACAACTTCTATAATGTAGAGCAGTTTGTACTTTTCTTCTTTTTGATTCATCAACAAATATCCTTCCAGAATGACATTTGATTATGAGGAATAATTTATATTTTTAGGGTATGCAATTTTTTGAGAACTGTGTTACACAATCCAAAAAAATATAACTCTATTTGGATCAACATATTAGCAGAAGAAGTATGAATTATGTATGTTCTAATGCCCTACACATAAAATTCTCCTTCATACCTATTTGTTTAACAACAAATTTAGAACACATTTTCCAGGAGTTCAGGACTTGCAACAGATATGAGACCTGAGTCCCTATAGATGTGTGATTATAACTGTGGGAAAGATAAGCCACAGGGGCAGTATAACTAGGGAGATAAATTCAAGGAATCCAAAATTCCCAAGGTATTTCAACCATAAGACAAAGATGGCATTATGAAAGGACAAAAAAGTACTTAAGAATAGAAAAAATGTGGATTTTCAAAGGTGAGTTACTTTCTTCACTGATATAGGCCATGCATTAAGAGTCTCCAAAACTATCATGGTTCTGAGAGCAATTTAGTCCCAGTTCTTTTTACATGGTATCAGACAGAGTCAACGATAAACTCCCTGAATTGGAGCAGCTCCAGGACACATGTATTTCATCTCAATATAACAGAAATAGTCGGATCAGATAAAGAAAATTTATTTGCAAGACCTCTTAAAACCTGTCCTCTTACAGCAAAGGGTGCTCACTTGTCAGGCGTGTGTACTGTTTGGCATCAATGTTCAAAGCTGCAGAAGATGATAGCATCAAAATAATCAGGAACAGGCAGGATGAGCTCTTGTTTACCATAAAAGAACATCAGGACAATATGTTTAAAGGGATACTTTAAATCAGCACTTCCAGTCTTTGAGAATTCAGACTCTGTAACGCACATACTAGGGGGCGTGGTGGCTCAGTGGGTAAGACGCCAAGCTTGTCGATCGGAAGATCGCAAGTTCAGAGGTTCGAATCCCTAGCCCTGCGTGCGGAGTGAGCTCCCACACTAGCCCCAGCTCTTGCCAACCTAGCATTTCAAAAGCATGCAAATGCAAGTAGATTAATAGGTAACACTTCAGTGGGTAAGTAACAGCGTTCCGCGCGCGTCATGCGGCCACATGACCGTGGAAGCGTCTTCGGACAATGCTGGCTCTTCGGCTAACAAACGGAGATGAGCACCGGCCCCTAGAGTCGGACACGACTGCACAACTGTGCGGGGGGAACCTTTACCTTTACCTTAATGCACATACTGCATTTTACTCAAAATCAGCTCAACCCTAGATGGCAAATGTTACACCTTGCCACTAAAAAATTTACTTCCCAATACAAAGTAACATCCATTAGCAATACAACAAGGGTCCCCAGAGAATGATAATTGCTTTAATAATATAATCAGAACATCTTGCTAACTTATTGCTTAGCAGAACATTGGGCAGTAGGACAGAAGTAAGGTAGAACTGTACATGCAAAAAGGTTCTGAAACACGTGGTGTCATAGGATCACGGCAACCTGACCTTTCCACATGTTACGCTGAATTCAGACAATGGAGGACAAGGGGATCCCACAAGCCACTCTGTCTGATGTTATTTTGATCTTATGTTTATTGAATTGTCATATTTATATTTTGTTTCATCATTTTTATTTATTGATTTATTTAGTCAACTGGTATGCCAATAAATCCTTCTACACTCCCAGTGACCAACAATAACAAAATACGCACAAGATAAAGGTTGTAGCACCTACAATAAAACATGACACAAAACAACAATCAGAAAAAAGGTAGCATAACAACAGATGGTGACCTTCCATTAATCTCCAAATACCCCCTAGAGAGCTCCATTTTAACCAAGTTCTGAAAGACCAGAACTGGTGGGGCAGGTCTGTCCTCAAGAGGTAGGCAATTCCAGAGCACTAAGATCATGGCTGAAAATGCTTCCTGGTCTCTGAACCCCTCACCTCACAAAAGTGGGGCACTACTAACACTTTCTTCCAGGAGGAACAACTTAGATAGGTCTATTCTGGTTGGAAAATTTGTTACATATATTTTGCCTGCTGCATTTATTATGAACTACTCGGGGGAGGGGGGGAGAACTGCCTGTAGAAAAACATAGTTAAAATCTTTAAGAAAATGAAAAAGGAGAATATTTATTGCATGCACTGCTAGTCATCCTGTGATTGCAGAGTCATCACAATGAAAATACCAAAAATAAAAAATTGTAAGAACATAAGCAGTGCCTACTGGATTGGACCCCTGGCCCATCTAGTTCAGCAGTCTGTTCTCACAGTGGCCAACCAACTGCACAAGGAAGCCCACTAATCTCCCAGCAGATGGCCTTCAGAGGCAGTCACACAGCCAACAAGGCTAATAGCCATCAATCCCCATTAATTCCATGAAAATCAACAGCCATTACAACAGATAGAAGCATGAGCATCAGGGTGAGCCAACAGCCAGTGTACTAAGCTGAGTATTAAGCAGTTTATTACTTAACTGCATTATTTAAGATGCCTGACCCTTCTCCAAAAGCAGAGGGAGTATGACTAAAAATACCTTTGATCAGGTAATTACCCCCTGGCACTGCCCATTGGTGGCACCATGAACAAGAACACTTCCAACCATGGGTTGGGTCAATACAACCTGGGGGAAGTGTTCCAAATAGTTAGAGCCCAAACCAGCTGCTTTCTTAATGGTCAACCCCAATGTCTTGGAAATAAAAGGCAGACAATACAGATCATTGAGAATAAATATAGTGCAGCTCTGAGCATGTGCATCCGCGAATAGCTACGTCATGACTTTCTGTAACTAAGGCATTCTTTGGAATTGTAGAACATCTTTACAATTACTTTGTGCACAGTATCAAAGATGGTGTTTACTCTCTCTATGGATAAAGCATCAGTCCAACATGATTGTGTGCAACAAAATCCTACGAGGTTCTCCAGCTCATTGATTTCTGCTTCAGAGATATCTGCAATGTGCTAAATGAGATCATTCACCTGGGAAAGAAAGATGAGATAACAGAAGCAATAGCTCTGAAATCTGAAAGTTCCAGTTTGCCTTTCTAACTGGGCTGCTCTCAAATACTTGGGAATCTATCTATTGCAATCACGACAGACTGACTTAGCCTATGCTACAGAGTTTTTCCAGACCTCTTTAATAATTTGCAAGATACCAGAAATCAGAACATCATGCATGTTACTAACTTTGCTGTTGCAAAGGCCCACTCTTGGATTACATCTCAGGAATGTCAAGACTGATGTGTGCTATGAGTGAAGAAATTTCATGATGACCTTTGTGAGGATCAGCCAACATCAGGAGAGGACCAATTCAGAGTAAATGTGTTCTTCACTATACCGGGCACAGTAATAATTGAGATAAGGATTAAGGGGTGCGGTAGCTCAGCGGGTTAAACCGCTGATGCTGTGAGACTGCCGATCAGTAGGTCGGCAGTTCGAACCTCCGCGTAGCGAAGTGAGCTCTCGTCACTTGCCCCAGCTTCTGCCAACCCAGCAGTTTGAAAGCTAATTGCAAGTAGATAAATGGGTACCACCTTACGTGGGACAATTTGCTGGCGTCCTGTCGGGGGGTCGCCTCCGGAGCGAAGAAGACCTCGCAAATGGCGGCGGAAACGGAGAACGGAGAACGGAGATGACGGATCCCGAACAGCAACATCCAGGACGTCAGCAGCCGACTCTGAAGCAAGGTATTCTGGGACATGTAGTCCAATACTTCAAGAGTCGGTTCCCTTACCCCTTTCCTAAGCGCACGGTAGTAACATTGTTAAATATATGAATTGTTAATATATGAATTTGTAATGTTGTAAGCCGCCTAGAGTCCTCCGATAGGGAGGGGATAGGCAGGGTATAAATATGAATAATAAATAAAATAAAATAAAATAAAATAAAATAAAATAAATAAAATAAAATAAAGCATAAATTTACAGAGCTAAATAAAGTAATTTCAACATGTTACGCCCTGCAGCTATCAACTCTGATGTCAACAACTGATGAGAAGTTGTATGTGGCTGGAAAACTTTTAGTCAAGAAGTATGAGAGTGATTTATCAGACACACTTCTTGAAAAACTGCCCTCATTCAGATTATTACTGAACTCTGATACTGCTACTGTAAATATCAAGAAGAAAGTAGTTTTTATGATAGTAAAACACACCCTGCCACCAAGTTTTACTGCACTCCTACTCCTACTCCCCCCAACCCCCGGCCAATATCTCTGAAAAAAACATCTGCAGGGAGGTTATTCTCTAACTTCAATTTACCAAAAACAAAACAAAACAAAAAAAACCCTACCTGCAAACCTGCAAACATTTCACAAAAGCATCTAGGTGGTCTGTTGGTCTTTTTAACTAAAAAGGAGAATTCAGAAAACTGGGTATTCCAAAGATGATTAAAAGGGAAAGATTAAAAGGCAAAGCAAAACATTTGAGCAACCTTTTACAACCCTGCTCCCAGGGCCCCACCTGGCCAAGTATGATGATGGCTTACAATCACCAGGCTGGCTGGATTGTATAGGGTGTACAGGTAGTCCTTGCTTAACAATCACTCATTCAGCGACCGTTTAAACTTACAATGGCGCTGAACGAGTGATACTTATGACTGGTCCTCGTAGTTGCAGTTGTCGCAGCATCCCCACGGTCACGTGATCACAATCCGGGAGCTTGGCACCCGGCTTGCAATTACAACATCAGAGCATCCCACAGTCACGTGATTGCCATTTGCAACTTTCACTGCCAGCTTCCAACAAGCAAAGTCATAAATGGGGAAGCCAGCAGGAGGTCGCAAATGGTGACCACATGACATTGAGATTAATGACGTCGTGGGATTCACTTAACAACAGCAAATGGAAGTGCCAGAACTGCCGTTGCTAAGTGGCGCGGTCACATTTCAGTCTCAATTGCCGTCGTTAAGTGAGAACTACTTGTACTGGCTTTGAGGCTGCTTCACGTATCCAGGCAACATGGATGCTTTGTCCAGCATACTACAGAACCCAACTTTCAAGCTGGATAATTTTTTTCTTGCATGGTACCCACAAGATAGATTGTGAGGCAACTCTCAGAATTTCTATCCAGCATGACCTGGCCTGGATTAGACAAACTTGCACATTTCCTCCTTGGAATAAGCCCATGTCTCATGTTACCAAACAGCAGGGGGATTATGTGATTCGTAAAAAGGAAGTTCATTCGTTACAGCAACTGTCAAGTAATTCATAATACTTTCCACCCCAGTAATTTGCTTTAATAAATCCTGCTAGGACTAAAACCTTCTGATACATGCAACAGCAAAGATCTACTATGAGACATTATTAAGTTGGTTTGCAATTTATTTCTCTGGAAAGCACATTCTGTGAACTAAAGTAATCAGTTTGCATAGATGTCAATTCACCAGGTAATGGAGAACCATAGGGCCCAGCTTCTGTTTATGTTTTATGTTTAGCAGTAAAAATAATCTAAATTGGCTGTTTGACTGGCAGTGTACAAGGGTCTTTTCTAAAAGAAAATGATGGCTCCTTTTAGAAAGATAAAACAGAGTACGATATTCAAAGTTGACTTTGAAAGTACATGGTATTCCAATAAACCTACTGTATTTATTTGATAAGCAGATGGAAACCTTCAGCCGTTTTATCTTTAAAAAAACACGCCAGTATGAGTCTCTTCTGCTTGTTCCTGATTCCATGCTTTCCCACACTTTTTCTTCATATTAGCATCTAATCATTTAAGCCAAAAGCAACAAATTTGTTCCCATACCAAGTCAGCTCAGCAGAACTCAACTTCACCATCATGTTCACATACAGAATATGATGGATGGCAGCAAATTTAGCCCCACTGCATACTACAAATTAATCAGTCTCTCAATAGCCTGACTGCATTAGAGTAAAGAGGCCGCTGCCATAGGACTTTATTGTCTTCTAATCAGTTTTGGGCTCATGATTTATATCCACTTTTCTCCCCAGAGGGCATGCACTCAGCACCGTTTCCACACAACATCTTTTTATTTTGCCACGGGACTGCAACTGCACTGATCTCCAGAGGTAAATGCATTTATCAATCTATTGAAGAGTCTGCCTCTCTCTATCTACTTCTTTATCCTTAAAAAGTTCACCTGCTTGGGAAGGAAAAATACCATCAAAAAGTATACAGAAAAATGACATTTAATTGTCAGGGTTGAATTCAAGGTGACTTGTTTCTATGAAAAAAATTCCTCAAATGCCTCTAGCCTGGAGTAACTACAGAAATATTATTCAGGCCTCAGTATTATTTTATGCATTTAGAACATTTTTAGGATGCCTTTAAGGAGAAAGCATTTTCAAGGTGTCTTAAAATAAAAGCCAATTCAATAAATTTCCAAAAGAATAACATCAATTAAAGGGTGTAATAAAAAAACACAGTCAACCTGAAAAATAATAAAAAGGTAAAGGTTCCCCCACACAGTCGTGTCCGACTCTAGGGGCCGGTGCTCATCTCCGTTTGTTAGCCGAATAGCCAGCATTGTCCAAAGACGCTTCCACAGTCATGTGGCCGACATGATGCCCACTGAATGCTGTTACCTTACCACCAAAGTGGTACCTACTTATCTATTTGCATTTGCATGCTTTCAAATTGCTAGGTTGGCAAGAGCTGGTGCGAGTGCAGGAGCTCACTGTCACGCGGGGCTCGAACCACCGAACTTGCGACCTTCCGATCGACAAGCTTGGCGTCTTAATAATAAAAGTATCTAAAAGCAGCTAAAAGGACATCAGTTATCCAATGTACCATAAATGTTGGGATGTGTGTTTTCTTGAATGTGCAGAGTATCAGAAACTATTGGCATTAGAGACCAATAATGACGCCAGGCTTTGCAGTAAATTAGTTGCAGTTGTATTAGATATTCATACAAACAGATAATATTTACAGATCTCTTCCAGATCCCTGGAAGTGTTACAAATCTTTCACCAGAAAAGAGAAGAAGAAGGCAGGAACAGCAGTATGAAGAACAGGAACAGAACAGTAGTAGTTCACACAGTGATAGGCAGCTTCTTTTATACTTGATTTAACCTGAGAGCACATGATGCCTTATCTTTCTTCCCTTTAACCTTTTAACCTGAGAGCATGTGATACCTTGTGACTTCCCCTTTTTGAATAATACACCAACAATAAATTCATGTGAAAGCCAAAACAAACCATTGAATCTATAGGACCCGAGCACCCCAAATTCTCATACCTTTGAAAGATTCAACAGTTCTCTCCTTTCTGATTGCTAATTTCATTTCCCTCCAAGATAGGCAGTGGAGTACATTCATTCTTTGGAGGGTGCAACCATATCAAAAAATAGTTGTAAGTATATAGAAAAAGTAGTAAATTAATTGTGCTTATTCTGTTATCTCACTTTACCCAGTCCCTCTAAACCAGTGTTACTCAACCTTGGTGACTTCAAGATGGGTGGACTTCAACTCCCAGAATTCCCCAACCAGCATGGCTGGCTGGGGAATTCTGGGAGTTGAAGTCCACACATCTTGAAGTCACCAAGGTTGAGAAACACTGCTCTAAACTCTTTAAAGAATGAAAAAAGCAACCATTACACCAATATGTGTCTTCTCACCTGTTTCTTCCTTATAAAGCATTTAATTTATTTACCTAAAACATTTGTAGCCTGCCTACTATCCAGAGGATCTCACAGCAACTTAATTAACTTAATTATTAGAATCAAGATGAAATTATCAATCCCAAAGGTATGCTAACCTTGGCATTGCATAATAAGCTGAAGAGGTCAGTAGATGCTCTTTCAGTGCTCAGGGGAGATCCCCACCTAACCTTCTCTTGCCACAAGAATCTTACTAATCTACAGTATAAGACAATATAAGGCCCAGGATTTAAAACAAACAAACAGTATAGGAGCACTGGACAAAGTTCAGGGAAAAAGTGGAACCCTGGTGGATGATCCTCTGTGAGACATTAAGGGATCCTACTCCTTTCCTTCCACCTCTAATATCTTGGGATTCACTTTCAAGGTCAAGCCAGAGAAGACATCCATTCTTCCAGTCTTGAACTTCAGCTTTCCCCTACAAACACACACACTACTAGGTTCTGAGGACAATATCACAGAGGATATTTTTCACATTCAATATGGCTTATGACCATGGTCAGAACATATTTATTTCGGCTACCAAAGCAGCAATAAGCTAAGCAAGATGATTTGGAGGGAGGGGGAGATATAGTGATGGTACCAATCAGAAGAGAATTGGCACTCAGACAAAGCAGCCATCAACAGACACATAGAGGTAAACAACATTTACATACCATTCATAAGAGACAATAGAAAAGCCAGAAGACCACAACACCTCCTTGCCAGCAATCAACAACCATATAGGCAAAGATTAACATCAAGATTAGCACCAGAGAAATCAATCAACACAATAGACCCTAATCAAGGAACTATTAACTCAGTCAATCAACCAAGCAGCAAACAACAACCCAATCAAGGAACTACCAAGGAGAGTACAACACCCCCACCAACACAGGCAGGACAAGCCAGGGTATATAAACAGGGAGCAAGTCCCACTCCCTTTTCGCACTGAAGATGTTGGCTAGCCTGGCAATGAAACGTCTGCAAGAAAACAACAAGGCTCAGAGAGCACCAAGGACTCCATATAGTGATGGCCCAGAGTCACTTTTTGAGTGAGATGGGCGGTGACAAAATTTGAAATATAAATAAATAAAATAAATTACAGCACATGGGAGCATCAATGTATCACTATATACCTAAGGGGTTTCCCACCCCAAAACATAATTGTTTTTTCCAAAACTCTTAACAATACAAGTCTTATAGGAGTTCATAAAGATCCATTAGGCCTCCTACTATCTCCCAGCCCAACCTATCACATAGGGTTGTTGTGGAAAAAGTGGAAGAGGGAATACTAGCATGCCTCCTCCTGCTCTTGAAGGGAAACCGGGATGTAATTCTAACAAATAAATAATAAAAAGTTCACATTTCCTTCTAGACTTTGTGAAAGGAAACTGAATTTAGGTACTTTGTGCTGCTGCTTGCTTTGCCACTGCTTAAACAAAAGCATTTGGGGGAACTACTAATCCTTACATTAACATAATTCTTAATGTAACTCCCATGATTTAGACTGCTTTTCACCTCTGATTTTCTCAATCCCCCTTTTTTATTACAAGCAGATGAGATTATTATTTGTTTAGTTGGAAATAAGGGCTCCAATTTACAACCTTTTATGTAGCTTCATGACTAGGCTGACCATACGTCCCGTTTTGAACGGGACAGTCCCGTTTTTTTTAGCATTTTTCAACCATCCCGTCATTTTAATAAAAATCTCAATTTTGTCCCATTTTTTAAACCCAGCAGGAATGGCACGGGAGCAGGATCTGAGCCAGAGCTGCCGATTGGAGGCATCCCAGAAAAGGAAACCCTCCCGCCTATCAGCGCGTGGCAAAGGAGGGCGGAGAGGCGGAGAGGAGGGCGGACTGGGGTACGGGATCTGCAGGCAGGAGCCAATCACGCGGGCCGGGGGTGGGGTTTGCAGGCAGGAGTCTATCGTGCGGGCCGGGGACAGGGTTTTCAGGCGGGAGCCAATCGCGTGGACCGGGGGGCGGGGACCCCTGTCTTTTTCATGAATACAGAATATTACATAAGACCCCGTCCCGTTTTGCCATCCCAATGTCCTGTTTTTGTCTGAAGGAAATATGGTCAGCCTATTAATGACTCAATTTCTGTTCCTTCCATCAATTCTCCTATGTCAACCAACTGTGCTCCAGAAGACACCTGGCAGAGTGCTGATCTAGCTTGGGCTAAAACAGGTAGCTTCTTGTAAGAGGCTAAAAGTCAGATACAATTCCACAGCATGGGTGAAAGCCATGATCCACCCTCAACCCCTTCAGATTCCTGAGGAATTATTTCTTGATTTGCAAATTTCAACAAGCAGATTTGTTTAGAGCCCTTCGAAGAGAACCCAGAACATTGCTACAAAATGACATATTCCCAAGTTTACAAGACTCCCAACAGTTTAATGAAATCTGCATTACACGCTATGGATGATATGCTTGCTATTTTAGCTGAAAACTGGAGAAACTATTTGCAAGTTTTTGAAAATAACTCTCCCCAACCTCTGAGATGGGAAAAGATCTTTTTAAAAACTAGCAATTAGTTTCTCTGGTTTTCAGACATGATGGTAAGCATATGCAACTGCATTGTCTGTTCAATACACTGGGGTATGTCTAGACTACAACTACAAAAGGACACTTTTACACTGTTTGCTCTCTCCAATTCAAGCATGCAGATGAGGTCTACATTTTGGACCCTGTGGAGAAAGGAGAAGCTGGAGGTACAAGGAGTGACCGAACACTTTTGAGATTCTTCCAGCAGCTGTTGGATATAACTGTTGGCTTAGAGCATATATAGTTTAAATTCAACTGGTAGAGAGCCAGTTAGCATGCATATAGATAGTATGCCAGACTTGGACCACTAATGACACTTGGGCTGAAATCTTGACTCTGTCAGGAATCTTACTAATTCCTATTATTCTCTGGGGATGTCTTCCTCACTCCATTACTATAACAATAAGAAATCTATTGTTCTCATTTTTTTTGTTTGGTTGTTTTTTCGTTGCTTTTCCATGTCATTCATTGAAAGAGCTTTTAATCTGAACCAGTATATAGACCAGTGTTTCTCAACCTTGGCAGCTTGAAGATGTGTGGACTTCAACTCCCAGAATTCCCCAGCCAGCAATGCTGGCTGGGGAATTCCGGGAGTTGAAGTCTACACATCTTCAAGCTGTCAAGGTTGAGAAATGCTGATATAGACACTTGTGTTTTTTAATTTTTTTTCACTGGATGCAAGCAAGGTTGTGTTGTATCTATACTCGGCTGTGCTAATGTCCTGAATGGGGAATGAATCGATTCAGATTAAGTTCAAACAGAACAGAAAAGTGGTTGAATGGTTTGTAGGATGAGGAAGGCTTTGTGGCTTTTCCTTTCTTCCCCAAAATTCAGTGATCTTTAACTGGATTGCCAGCAGCAAAGAAAGAGATAAACTCCCTTCCCTCTCAACAATTCTCAGTGGACGAAGACTAAGGACGTGGGAATAGGAATGGGGGAAGGACAATGTTTGTAATGGAGGGGATGTGAGCAAACTTAAGCAAACTATACAGCCCTCAGGGCAAGAAAGATTGCTCGGTGGGGTTGTACTTTTCCTTAATATAAAAAAAAACAACAGGGTTACAGTCTGGAGATATTAACTGCCAAATAGTATTATTTACAAGACCTCTCTTATGTAAAGTGCCTTTTACCATCTTTGGCTGATATGTCTAACCTGGGTGGGTTTGGTGTACCAACCAAGAATGCCAAGCGGAGTCTAGGTCAGTTGCTGAAGGAAATGTTTTGGACACGCTAAAAGTAGTTTATTTCTGATTCAGTCTGTACGCCTGATACACCTCATCCCTTTATTCTGAACATAATGGGCTAACCTTGACAACAGTTTGTACCTGAACTTGGATTTGCACACCTTACTCTCCTAGGATGGACTACAAAATTTGCCTTCCCATCTTACAGAGGCACACCCTTCGCCTGTCAGTCATGAGACCTAGAATATACCTGGAAAAACTTTATCCTGAGTCCCTCTGTTACCTCTGTTAATCTTTTTGGAAGAGACCTTTCCTGCAAGCTGTGGGTCACGGTTTCGTTCACCTGATGGCCTCTACGTGGATTTACCCAACATATGGAGCAGACTCTATTTCTCTTGACTGTGCCTCTTCAAGAGGGCAACCAGGATGAGAACAAGGAACATGCCATATTAGCACATGTTCCCTTCTCACTACGGGAAAAACACCTCAATAAGGTGGGTCACATTGCCTCAGCCTGCCTGTAAAGATTTCTATATATCTTTCCAAGCCTTTGTGTAAGAAAGTGCCATCTCCACTGAGCCCTGAATCATTAAGCCTGTCATTGAAGCTTTTGTGAGCAAGGAATAATGGTGTCCACCCAGCGCCTACGTTGTACCTCAGTATCGATGGCTCATTTCAAAGGCTCCGAGGGCAAACTTTAAAGTGTTTATGTTGGTGACTCCTCTTTTGAAGTCCCGGATTCTCTTCCTCCTTCCTGGATGCTCCCCTTGTTAAAAAAACCTTTTAGATGTTCTCTTTCTGCCTGCTGCTATTTCACACACAGTTTATCGAACCATTTGTGATTTTCACTGGAAATGTTTTGGCATGCTCTGCCACGACAAGGCAGCCCTTTCTGAACCATTTTGTGCTGACCTCTATGCTCTCCAATCAAATCTGTCTCTTGTCTCGGGGAAACTGATTTCCCTCCAATGTGTCAGCCCGAGGACCCAGAGCAGCCCTGCCACAACCCAAACAGGAGGACTGGTTTAATAAAGGTATTACCAAGGAAGAACCTTCTCCAGCCAAAATGGGAGGGACCTCCTCACCACCAATACCACTGTGTGCCGCAAAGATCACCCCTCCTGAATCCATGCCTCACATCACAAAGGGACAGTCCCACCCGAGAACACGTCTGAAGGCTGAAGCGGCAACGTTTGGGTATAGGACCAAGGGATGGTAGATGACTTCTTTTTCTGATCATCACTGTTGCTTTGATCTTATCATAGTTTGGGGTAGTGGGGTTGTAAAGAGTCAGCTTTAGTCAAACCTGAGGGCAGAATCAAGACATTCCACTTTAATAAAATGCTACACCCAGCTGTCAAAGCAAAGCAACCAAAGCTACTGTACCCGGTAAAAGTCTGCTCAGTGCTATCTTAGCACTGCTATTGGGACTTAGTTTATGGTTGTTGCTTGCTCAGCTAAGCAAAAACATACAAGAGCCAAGTTACTGCATGCTGTCTTTTTTTTAAGCCCTTCCGGTACACTGAGGTCTGCTTATTGTTCAATCATTCCTCTATTTGCAGCACGCGGCCATCCATCTCCCTTACTTTCCGATACATTAGGCGGCCTGGGCGTAGCTGCGATTTCCCTGCAGGTAAGTCCTGGTCAGCAGCAGAAAATAACTGCAAGGCATACACACACACACACACACACACACACACACACACACACACACACTCTTTCTCTCTCTCTCAATCAGCAGAGACAAAACAAGAGTTAGGATTCTTCTCTCTTCCTTGACTCCATATTCTGTTGCTTCAAATACACTTCCCTCCAAAGGTCAATGGAGAAAGTTGGGCATGTCTTAATAACACCCCGCAATATATTTTATTTATTTATTTTCTATCCCGCCTTTATTATTATTTTTTTATAAATAACGCAAGGCAGCGAACATACCAAATACTCCTTCCTCCTCCTCTTGATGTTAACACCAGTATTTCCAAAACTTCTGCCCAGCCTCCCCCTTTATTTCTTTTGTTTTGTGGACTCACAGGCACTGCAAAGTTTCCCCAATAACACCGCTCACGCACTCAGAGCTTGTGCCCAAAATCAAAATTTAACACCACTCAGACACTTGGAGTTGGTGTTGTAAAGCTCACAAACTCAACTATTGTGCCCAAAAAAAGAGAGAGAGAGAGGAAAAAGACTGTCTCCAATCAGGAAATTTGGATAGGAGAGCTCCGGGTCAAACAGAGACCCTATTGGGACCCCATCCCTATTGGGGTGGAGGGAGGCACCCCCACAGGGTACCCTCCAGAAACCAGGCACTTATTACCCTCTTCCTGACTCCCAAAATGTGGTGGGAAAACTCACCCGAGAAACACCTACAGCTGTAGAAGATCCAGACAAGTATTTCATTAGTTCCAAAACTAGCAAGTGACAATGAGCTACTGGTCTCTTGTATCCAGATGTGGCAAAAGCAAGAGCCACAAGATTACATGGAACATTGATCAAGTATAGTTTGGGTATGTACCTATACTAGCAGAATATCCACATACAGAAATAACTGCTTTTCAACTGATAAGGAAACAGGATAACCACAAAGGGAGACACAGGAATCCTTCACAGTGTGAAATCATTAAAGACACATTCCTAGAAAACAAACATAATAATTTTGATATATGAGTTGAGCCAAGGTTGTGATTGTTATTCTAACAGGCTGACCCTGTCTTTACAGCAGGTACAGATAAGGAAGCCTGGCAGCATATATGCTTGAGGCCTTTCAAAGTATGAACTCCGTAATCAATTAGTCATTACTAGGCACGGATTGGCACTATAATAAAAATTCAGTTCCTAAGGGGCTTCAGAGAAGTTACAGTAAAGATCTTATTAAAAAATATGCAGCATATTCATATACAGTAAGTATATAAATATATATACTTATATACAGTAAGCAAGCATAAATATGATTATCCGGAAGCTACAGCTGGTCCAAAATGCAGCCGCGCGGGCAATTCTTGGTGCCCCAAGATTGGCACACGTAACACCGTTACTTTGCAAGCTGCACTGGGTACCGGTTTGCTTCCGGGTCCAATTCAAGGTGTTGGTTATCACCTTTAAAGCCCTATATGGCATGGGTCCAGGCTACCTGAGGGACCGCCTCGTCCCCATTACATCGACCCGTCCCACCCGATCATGCAGAGAGGCCATGCTGTGGGCCCTGTCTGTAAGAGAATTTCATCTGGCGGGGTCCAGGAAGCAGGCCTTCTCTGCAGCAGCTCCCACCCTCTGGAATATCCTTCCCCCGGAGATACGGCAGGCCCCATCTCTGTGGCCTTCTGAAAACAACTGAAGACCTGGTTTTGCCAGCTCGCCTGGGGCGGGAGGGGAAGCAGCCACTCCTGGGGATGGCTGGCGCCCTAAGATGACCTTAGATATACATGAGCAGCATTAAAACTGTCATTGCCATCTGGATTTTATTCTATTTTTTACTCTATATTTATATTTATATTTGTATTTGCTATTTATTTATGTACTATTGTATTTTAATGTTTTATTTTTATTGTAAACCGCCCAGAGTCCCCCCTTGGGGGGAGATGGGCGGTGGCAAAATTTGATAAATAAAATAAATAAATTATACAGTTGATTCAACTTGAGTTCCTATTTCAACTCACCCCAGCCAGCATCTGCAAAAAAGGCTTCACAACCTTGATGGGTTATTATTTTTGTTTATGGCTGGTGGGTGCACAAGCACTTCCCTAGTAAATAGGCTGGCCCTGGATACTAGTGGCCAGAGGAAGGTGCAACAGAAAACCTCTTGTTGCTGACAAGAAAAAAATTATTCTGCCTTCACAAATGTCCAAGTATCCCTTTGGTGATGTCTTTTCTTCGCCCAAGGTGGAATTTTAAGAAAGCAGACTGGAAGACCTTCTCTAATAATCTAGATAAATAGGTGGGCTGGATACCTCCCATAGCGGAAAATTATCAGAGACATGTGGGGGCAATAATAAGTGTAGCAAAGAACACCATACCAAGAGGATATCACAAACAATATATTCCAGGATGGAATGACGATTGCGAAAAACAATATTCCTTGAGAATGGAGACCAAGAAATTGTGGATGAACTACTACATAGTCTTGACGTAGCGTGACAAAAGAAGTGGATGGAGACGGTCGAGGCACTGGATTTTAAAAAATCCAGCAGAAAAGCCTGGTCGCTCCTACGGAAACTGGGTGAAGGCCACAGGATGGCACAAAATAGTACAGCCATATCCTTAAATAAGATTGCAGCCCACATTCTATCTACATCTAGGGCCCCACGGGATACAGCTCATACAATTTATACTAAACGTAAGTTTACAGTGTTGCTCGCTACCAGCGAAGAACAAACTGAATATTCTCGCCCATTCTCAACCAATGAAATAACAACTGCGCTGAAGGACATGAAGGCGAACAAGGTACCAGGGCCTGACGGAATCCATCCAGAATTCCTTCTTAATTGTGGCAAGTACACCAAGAAGTGGCTGGCAGACTTTTTTACGAATATCATGACGACAGGCATGATTCCACATAAGATGAAGCATTCTAAAATTATTACTATTCTTAAGCCAGGAAAACCGAGTAATCAACCAAAAAGTTACCAGCCAATTGCACTTTTGAGCACAATTTACAAGCTTCTAGAAAGGCTTCTTTACAATAGAATTAGCACAAAGATACTCGAGAGGGTTCCCATGAAGCAAGCTGGTTTTCGCCCTAAACGAAGTTGTACAGACCAGGTCTTATCATTAACTACTTATATAGAAGCAGGATTTCAGAAAAAACTTAAGACATCAGTTGCTTTTTTAGACCTGTCTACAGCATATGATACGGTTTGGAGACATGGACTACTCTACAAACTTGTACAAGTTACAATGTGTAAGAAAACTACCTGACTCATTAATAATATGATTGCAAACACGACTTTCCAGGTGATGGGTGGACACAGTGTGAGCACTCAAAAAGTCCTTAATGATGGCTTACCACAAGGTTCTGTTCTAGCCCCGCTTTTAGTCAATCTGTATACTTCTGATATCCCTGATACCATCTCTAGAAAGTTTGGATATGCGTATGATTGGGCCATAGGTATAAGACATCAAACCTTCGAGGCAATGGAAGCCATTTTAACATCCGACTTAGTTGCCCTGGGAACATACTTCCACAAATGGAGACTGCAACCAAACCCTGCGAAGACAGAAATAGCGTGCTTCCACTTATGTAACAGATCGGCAAATAGACAACTTAATGTTCAGTTTGAAGGTACTAGACTCCAACATAATATGCACCCAAAATATCTCGGGGTAACCCTAGACAGGACGCTTTCTTATAAGAAGCACTTAGAAAATACCGCAGCTAAACTGAGAACTAGAACTAACATCCTTCATAAGCTACGCGGTACTACATGGGGCTCTTCTGCTGACACGTTGCGCACTTCGGCTCTTGCGCTGGTCTATTCAACTGCGGAATATTGCACCCCGGTGTGGCTCAACAGTGTGCATGCAAAGAAGGTAGATATGCAGCTTAACAACATGATGTGAATTATCAACGGAACCATCAGGTCTACTCCTACCCAGTGGCTGC